>CM074179.1:22010045-26810045 GCA_037179385.1 Holothuria scabra | reverse complement strand
CGTAACTAAAAATAAATTAAAGCAGTCATTATTTGGGCTCTTTCCCAACTTATAAAATTTCACTTCATAATATTACGGCCCCAAACGAAAAATAATTTGCAGCATTCATTGTTCTCTTAAGTAATCTGTTCCACCTAAACACCATCTGAAAGGAGCGCCACCATCAGTTGGCACGGAGCGTGAAAAAATTGTTTAAAATAAAGCATTGTTTTTTTTTTTTTTTGTTTTTTTTAACTTTCCTTTGAAATGAAAGTTACACTTCGATTAAAAAAAACTGCTAAGTAATCAGAGAATTATCAGATAGAAGGTCCTGCTTCAATCAAAGTCAGATGTAATGTTCTTGTCTCGTTTCGGGGGAAAACTACGCCGCGGAATCAAAAATACAACGAAATATTTTTGACTCTATGAATAATCGTCGTTGTATTTAATTGCAAGGTGTGCTGAAGAGATGTGATTTTCTACGTGACTGCCCGAACTCGAGACTATAAGTGATTTTACGTAGCACGGGTGGCGCCAGCGGCCATAGCCCCCCGTCGGGGAACACTGCCCCCCCCCCGTCGGGGAAGGCCTAAAAATAGTAATAATAAAGATAATAATAATAATAAAAAAAAAACCTACAAAGACTGAAGTTACTGAATGGTTGATCTTGAACATATTTTCCTTTTGTAACGCTATTTTAATGAATATCGGAATCAATTTTAATTACTTCTTTCTAGCTCTGCTATCCCTCATTCCATGTATCTTGCCCATCTTCATTCCTTGCGCGTAAGATCATCCATGAGCAGACAAGGGATCTGGCAGTTCGGCGTGCAGACGTTACAAAGGGTGTCACCAGCTGATGACCAGGGGCCATACCCCCGTCGGGGAAAACTGCTCTCCTTCTGAGAAGATCCAGTTTCGTCGGGGAGCCTTCATCGTCGGGGCCCACGATAAGGACATAAACCCGATAAACTTCAGTCCCCGGATGATCTTCTTGATTTTGCATATTAGAAGACCATCTTCTTCAAGAAAACTCTTACACAATTACCAATTTTCCTTACAAAAACGGACGAGAGGTTGTTCAGGTGCGTACCCAATGGTTTGCCATTTGTCTTGCACCGACAATCGAATTCGAGCAACGGTAACGAAAATTGGTCAGGCTGTTTTCAGTTACACAAATGAGTGTGAATCTCTTTCTTTAAGTCTGACTGAAAATTCATTTGAAGCCACCTTGTAACGTGACATATTTTCAAAGACGGTGAAAGTAAAATAATTTATGACCGTGAGATTGTGTAGTCACATAGGAAATTTCATCAATTTAGTGGACCTTGCAATTGAGTACAACGAAGAATTTCAAAAGCCTTAAAAACATTAGTATGTTTTCAATTCGGCTGCACAGTTTTCCCCCGACAAGAGAAAAGACCATTTCATATACCTTTGAGCTGGTCACTTTCTGATCAAATAGCAAGTTGTGATTTTTAACTTTCAAAGTGAAACTTCATTTCAAAGGAAAGCTCAAAGTAACCAACCAACCAACCAACCAACCAACTATCAGGCATTAGTTAAATATGGGTGATTAACGTGGTTAGTCAGTTCAGAGACCAGTTTCACCAGTTATTATACCTCTTCCTGGTTGGGAAACTTCGCGAACTGACTGCTTATGTTAAGATTCCTGTTTTCGTCAGTCACGTGACGTTGATAGTTCACGAGAGCCTTGTTGTGGGACTCTCCATACGTACTGCATATATGCAGACAAGGTGAACTGATTTCTTCGAGAGTCTGTTGCGAACAATTATCAAACTGTAATGACTTCAATTAGGGCGTATATTATTGCGAAAGGTTTGACTAAGATTTCTGTCTTAAATTAGAACGGCCGTACAGCGAGAATAACTTTACCAAAACTAAAATATCGGGACAATCGAATGCTGGGCTAGCAACAGTAACTTAGTAAGCACACTCAACAATTGCGAAATTGCGAGGCATAGTAGTAGCAGTCGTACTGTATAACGTCAGACTAGTTTGATTAAACCATTTTAACAAACGAGGGCAACGGTTCATCAGACGAGTGTATTATACAGTAGTTATCAGTAACTATGGTCGTAAAAAGTTTTAGGAAGCCAACCTAGCGTAATGAAGTAGGTGTTCTTCACCCTTACCGCACACTGACTGCGGTATGATAAGCCTGTAAAGTTAGGGCCTACTGAAGATCCCCAGCGAAGGTCTCCAAACGCCAGGCCTTGGAACCGGTATTTTAGAGCGAATATAGGATTTCTTCATTTATTCAAAACTTACTGATTAGGAGGCCTCTTGAAGTTCCCTTTTAGCCCTTGGGTCAACTTTAATTTCACTTCCCAGCAGAAATAGTAAATCACTAAATGGAGTCATATCGCTATCGATCGATCGTGTGCATCTTCGAAGTCACGTGATGAACTGTTTTGAAGAGCTCAACACGCACCTTACTAAACCTATGAACGTACATACAGCTTTTACGTCTGTGCATACACAGTGTACGTAAGGAGTTTCCCAACCAACTATGGTTCGAATAATTTGTGCCTACAGTGAATAACCTTTCTGACTTAATCCATACTCGTTTAATTAAGTTGTCTTTGAGTTCAAAAACTATCAGTCGCTCCAGACATATTTTGAAACAATTAAGCTTAATATCACAATTTTCATCTTATTTCTCTTCCAAATCTTTTTCAATACATTTTAGGCATTAAAAACATATTCAGCCTAGGTACACCAAGCATTTACTCCTCGTAAAATTCACAATTGAAATAGGAATGTATTCTCACATTATTCTCAAGGGTCATCCAAGAAACAGGACAGCCTTCCATAATAATTCACGTTAGGGCGTCTCAATTTTCCCCCAGAAAAAGACATTTTGTCCTTTGCCGTTTGATCGTAGGTTTAAGCCCCGCCCACAAAACTTGATGCGACTTCCTGCAAAAGATTGCTACATCGACAGTGTCTGTGTACGGGAGTACTTCAGTTTGAAGGTCAAAGACAGTGTCATCACCCCGGAAATGTAATTCTGTTCGAAAGACTTCTACGAAGAGCGCAATCATTTGTTGGTTCAGAGCTTACATTAAATTCTGAAAAAATCGCTACCCTTCAGACGTTCGGAACGACATTTCCCATACATGTACGTAGGCCTGCTCGCTAGGCAGTTGCTATTTTTGAGGTTTCGTTTGCAATAAAATGTAAACTTCGTGTGACATCGACTGACAAATTGTGCTCTGAGTGGGTGTTGAGGAACGCTTCTCTTAACCCTTTTTAACTCCACTTCGTTAACATGTTCAGAACAGATACTGTCTTATTTGACGAGTAAGCCTGTCGTTTTGAAACATGTTTTATTGCTGTAAGAAATTTAGCGTTTAATAGCTAAACTTTTTTAGAATATGTACGTGTTGACAGAGTGTGGACGAAATATTTGTTTTATTGTTCGAAACGTTTTTCTAGAGTGCAGTCGTAGATTGAAACAGTTACTCTCTAAAAAGGAGTTAAACATTTTTCTAAACACTTTTTCCCCCCTATTTGTGAGCGCGTTAGACGATATGTACAAACGTCTAATACCTAGATTTCGTTTGAAAATACGTTTCACTGCTTTTCATGTACTTTTTAATAGCCAATCATGTTCAAAAACGAAACGTGTTTACAAAGTGGTTACAGCTTAGGTGTGTAATTAATAGACACATTTTTAGAGTGTATTCCAGCGAAGTAGTCTGTTACATCATTTAACATACTCTTCACTTTTGTGTCGAAAAGAGACAAGGGTGTATATATTTTGATCACGTTTTTTCACGAACTTCATTCCAGAAGCCCGCTCATCTTATGCTTATTGTGTTGCCCATTTGAAGACATTAAGTATAGCTCGTTCAAGTTTAACCCAAATGCAAAACTTTCAATAAAATCAAAACTAGTACATTTTTTATTTGCATGTTCAACCTCGGGCATGTGAACACATTGTAGGATTCCAATGTATAAGATTGCCTTTTATATATATATTTAATCGTGTTTAATGCAAATAAACATGTCCGTATGTAGATTGTTGACATGCGATATCCTAACGAGCAGTGGCGGAGCTGCCATATGGTCAGGTGGCGGTCGCCCCCCCCCCCCCTCGACGGACCGAAATCGTCTGTCGGCGCCCTTTTTAGATTTTTAACATACTTCACTCTTGCACAATTTTTGGCAAAAGATATAATTTAATAGCGTGGTTTTAAGGCCCAGATAACACAATGCTCAAACAGCTACCAGTAACTGTACTCTCTGCACTTTATTCTGATGAAAAGGGTCATTTTCTGTAATATATGGATAGGTTTGCCGAAACGTATCTTCATGCTTTATACGCACTAATGAATGCTGTCGCTGTGCTAAGTTCATTGTTTCCACACCAAGCGTGATTATAATTATAAGCTTACAAAATACATAGGCTGACATTAAATTACCACCCCGGCCAATAAAAGGTGATGCAAAGGGCGCAACAATAATTGTATCGCAAATAGCCCTCTTGTTGTCGGGGATAATTGTCAACATAGACAATAAAAAGAGTTGATAAAGATACCAAAATAGTTTCCACAACATTTTTCAAAATCATTTGAAGAGAACGTTCAGGTAAAATAAAATAAAACTGTTATCATCTAATCATAATATTAATGGTTTAAGAGTTTTAATGAGCATTTTCCATTTTGCTTTTTTTCAAGTGACCATTCTCATGATAAATGGGTATTTCTGACACTGCACGATAATCCCATGAAAAAACGCTTATTTCTGTACTTCCGTGGTCTCAAACGCCAGAAAATTGCATCAAATAACGTTAAGTTTAGGCTATTTTTATTAATTTTGAATTCGGTATCTAGAGAGCCAAGCAGACCTCTTGTCTTAGCTATTTCTTTAAATGTACTTTAAATGTTTCACTATTCCAGAGTGGTCACATGATGTAAATTACGTCAATTAATGTTTCTTCGTGTACTTATCTTGATTACCAGTTGCCAAAAATGTACACCTAACGGTTCTTAATTTCCATACCTTTTTCCCTCTGTTAGACTGCTTGCTATTTAGATCTAGCAGGTTTAATCCCTATCTTCACAAAGAAGCCCGTTATTACATTACATTAAAATCTTAAATCGAGACCGGTCAATAACACACAAAATATAATGATTGCCTTCATACTAGAATGTGAAAGAGAGGTATAGAAACATGCGCGTCCTCAGGTAGGGGCAAGAGGGGAACTTGCCCTTCCCTGGAAAATAAAAAAACGAAGAAAACAAAGAAAAAAACGAAGAAAAATTAACATCAATATTTCTTAACAGTTCACTCAGTGTCTTCCCTATTTATATGCAGTAAATAGGCTTTAGAAATGTCATTTCCAACGATCTGAGAGGCATTTTGGGTCAAAATTTTCTTGCGCTCGGCTCCAACTCATGGTGACGCAGAGCTTTTCCCCCTAAAAGAATTTAGTCCAACCCCCAATTTTTCTTCCGCGGAGGCCCATGGAAAGAAAATTTAAACATGTTTCAATGCAAAAACATGCTGAGGAGAAATGTCAAAGTAGTCTTCTACCAGGTGCGGAAAATCAAATGGAAAGTCTGAAAAGCCGTGGCTCCGATCATGACGAGGCTCAGGGTATTTACTCCTTCGAAGCGCCCCTGCAGACTATTTTCGTCCCCTCTGACCGAAATCCCTAGTTCCGCCACTGCTAACGAGCAACTATCAACAAAGGGTTTAAAGTTTACCTCAAGTCAAAAAATTCAGAAATATATATCAGACAACATGAAAATGAATTCTAATAGTCCAACTCGCATCTTCAAAGGACATTATTGAACTGAAAAATAAAATGTTGAAATTTATTCACATAAAACAAATAAGTCCATTGCGCAAAAATTTGTGACTCTTTTGTTGTACAACTCACATTACTTATTTCGTTTCCCTTTAAAATTAGAATGTTTTACGACCTTGAACACGTCCTGTTTGCTTGCATAGCGTGTTGCACAGAAAGCAGGGGCGGATCTAGGATTTTTCGTTGGGGGACGGGGCGCTGACGGTCCATCATCTGCCCGAACGAATATCTAAGCGGAGCGCCACCATCGGTTGGCGCGGAGCGTACAGAAAAGTTTGAAAAATCGCTACCGTCAGATAGCCGGAAATGGCATTTCCCAGGCTTATAAGTAGAATGTAAGCAGTCGTTACTTTGAGCTTTTGTTTGCCAAAAAAATGCTCCCTTGAATTAAAAGTGAGAAAATTGCAAAACTTGCTTCATGAACTAAACCAAAATTTACTTGATCTTTATTTAAGCTAAGTCACTCTTTAAACACTTTTGATGAAATATCTTTCCAAAAATATGTCGTAATGTTATAGGTCCGGGAAAAGTGGTCTAAAAAAAAGGGGGGGGGGGGTCTCCAACAGCTTCAAAGACGATGGTGAAAATATCTGATCAAGAATACGATGCACTGCTGTAAGATTAATATTTGAGATCGCAGTAGCTTTTAAAGTGTTTTGTTTGTTGAAATATACCACTTCATTGTCATGTGCATGAGAGATCAACATTGCTAAACGCTTTGCGTTATCATTGATTTCATCAGTAGCATGTAGGTTCAGTCTCCACTCCCTCGGGATAGCAGAATTTTTCCATAATACAATGTAAAAGGAGAAATACTAGTTAAATTACATTTATGGAAGAAATCATTCAAATTAAGCACTCAGTCGACTGTCTCATTAAAAAAAAAATACTTCGTAAGTTTTAGTAACCATGAGCGATGAGAGCTCTGGCATAGATAAGTTTATTGTCAATTTTAATAAGAATTATTCAAAATATATTGATTAGCATACACATCCGGAGGGCGTAAAATAAGATCAAGTGCAACAGACATGCATCATAAATACTTGTTTTCAATGATAACATATTCATTGAAAAGGTTACATTAAAACACACATGTTCCGCCATATTTCTTGAGCTTACTATCAAACAAAACTTTCCAAAAAGCAAAGACATCCTGAAAATAATTTTTCCCTCGTTTACACTTTAAGCTATAAGCAAAAGAGCACAATTCGACCATTCCTAAACCACCTACATTTTGCACATATTAGAACAGAACGTTTCCCCTAATTGTCTGGTTTCTGTGACGAAATAAATTGATATAAAATACTCTCTAGTTCATGAAAAAAGGAAGAAACGAGATCACAGATTGTATTAAATAAGTGGACATAGACATTAAGCTCATGTGAAGTTTGGCCATGCGCCTTTTATACATTCTATACACCGTGACCAATAACGTAATTTTCATCTTTCAAAGTCTTATTATGTGTTGAATGGTTTTTAGAATGAACGTGTATGTGAATAATATGGTACAGCCTTTACCGCAAAAAAGAAATCAATCCCAAGTTTTGATCGATGCTATAATCATGCAGTACACTAAAGTAATTGTAAAAAGTTAGGCTGGATCCAATCCAGCTGGTGTTCACAACTGTAAGGTACAAATATCGATTGAATTTTCATTCTAAAATATCTCAAAAATGCGTGGAGGCGTAATATATTTCTAATGTTCATGAAAACTATTTTTTATACTCTTTCTTCAGTGAGAGACTGACAGAAAAGAGACTACCGACTTAGAGAATACGAACATTAATACAAGCCAAACATTCCTGTATATGCAGGCGCGGATCCAGGGGGGGGGGGGGCTTTTACGACCTCAACCCACCTTTTTTCGTCACATCAACAATAACAAATACACTAAAATAAGCATAATGCTTATCTACGAGAATATTCAAGGGGGCTATTCCATGCTCATCCTTTCCCTCTTAACACAAATCCAAATAAACGAACTTCGTATGATATTTAGTCAGAGTGAATATTCAAAAGGGAGGGGCACGTCTCTTAGACTCGTTCCCCGGTCGGCATAGACGTACGAAACAGGGACAGGGAGCGGAGAGTGTTCAGTTGCGGTGAGAAATAGTTTGCCATTTATCACGCAAGAGATTTTTGGGGGAAAATAATTCACAGACATGAGTTCGAGCAGTCGCAGACAATTTCATCAATTCAGCGGATCTTTAATTTAGCAAAGAGTCACAAAAAAGGAGCATTAGCATATTTTAAGTTCCGTTGTTTAGATTCCTCGAAAAGAATCAGGACCATTTAATATAATAGTGGTAGTAATTTTCTAACCACTAAGCATGTTCCTGTTTTTTTTTCTTTTCACAAACAAAAGCTAAACTTATAGACTCCATGTTTAGATTCTCTTTACAAGCATAAAAACGCAATTTTCGGCCATCTGAGGGGTCGCGATCATTTTTAAAATTTTCTCTACGTTCCGCACCAACAGATGATGGCGATCCGCTTAGATAGACTTTCCGGAAAAATTACGGTACATTTTTCGGGTCAAAGTATGTTTTAGTAACTTTCTAATCACTTTTCTGTTTGCGAACCTATTTTGAAGTAAGCATGTTATAAAGCGAAGATAGCGACTGCTTAGATTCTTCGTATGAGTCTGGAAAATGTTATTTCCGGCCATATGAGGGTGTGATTTTTTAAACTTTTCTTTACGCTCCTCGCCAACCAATGATGACGCTCAGCCTAGATAATCTTTATGGCAAAATAACGTTTTGTGGCCAAGAAAAAACCGCAAACTAAAATGCTCTATGCCGGTCGATGCGCTTTTATTTTGACTCCTAAAAGTAAGCAAATTTAATGACAAGTTTTACTTCTAAAGGTACCGAAATGGAATAAGACTGCATGTAAAGACACAGAAGTTTCAGTTTTAGCCTCATGAACCACCGTCAAAGTCGAAAATATTGCACCATTTTGCATCTAGGCTCCTTAAAAACGCCAAAAGTTTTCAGACCCCTCCCACAGGCTGGCGATCACTGAACACACTGCATGCCCCCCCCCCCGTCAGAGAAATCCTGCGTACGCCACTGGTAAGTCCCCATTACCCACTTTCTCTAAGTTCAGCCAACCCCCCCCCCCCCACCACCAATTGGGAAATGTCTGGATCCGCGCCTGATATGAGCAGACTCAAAGGATACATTTCTGGTAGAAAGAGGTCAAACATCGAACACATTTCTGACAAATGTATAGTCACAAAGAACAAATATATTTTTCAAATTTATTTCGAGCTGAGCTCAACACAACAAACACAGTTTTCTATAAAATATCAAAAGGTGAATCCCTGTCGCACTTACATGTGCAAGTATAGTGTTTGGGTGATAATTAAGCATTTTTCCTGAATTTTACGTTCAGCTTTGTGTATTATTCAGAAATAGTTATTACTATAAGGTAAAATACCAAACAAATACATTCAAATCCATCCCATTTTTCCACCTAGTGATAAACTGTCACAACTTCGTACCCCCGAAAAAGAGTAAACATTCGTACTGAGTGCTAGTTGCCTGGCAAAGTTATTCATTGCAATCTTTTGATATCGGGAAACGACATCGCTGTAAAAATACAAAGTTGCACTTAATTAACACTTGAACGTGTTAATAGTGATTCTTTGTACAGTGAAGGTATAGGATGTGCTAGTTTGAACTTAGTTTGAACTTCAATTATCGATGGTGCGTAGCCTCTGGACATTTTCACAGTTCTTTTGTTTTTCCATATCGAGTGTATGATAACATTAACGAGGATTCCCGTTGATTAAAAAACTCCACATCTGATGAACCCAAATAGCAGATGGATTGTAAGAAAAAGTTTAGTGTTCTACATAAATCTAAATTGCCATTAGTTTGTAACAATTATAATTATATAGTTTGAAAATTATTACATAACACAACATTTATGTAAGAACAACTTGGCTAAATGATCTATTTAGTGAAAGTAAAAAAAAATTTAGGGGAGGGGGCCGGCGGCCTAAATCCGCCACTGGAAAGGGCCTGATTAATGACATCACCCCATTAGAGAGCTATCAGACCATGGTACAAGGTGGAGAAACCTTTAGAAAAACAGAGAAATGCAAAGATTGTCTACTTTGAGTTGTACAACAATGACATCACAAATGATTGTGCAATGTACCATTTTAACTTGAATGAATAATCTCCAACATTTTATATCTCAGCTCAAAAATGTCCTATGAAAATGGGAGATAGGCTGTTGCTCATTTTATTTAATACATATTTTCGATTTTTTTTTCACATGAGGTACACTTCAAAGTTACTACTCTGTAGAAACTGAATTACCTTAACATGTAATTGCGAAAGAGGGAATGTTGTAACTGACATTTAAGGAATAAATTACATAAGGCTGCCTTTTATTGGTGAATAAACCGTCGAGACCCCAAATTTGGAAAAATAACGGACGAGGCGCAGCCGAGTCCGTTATTTTGTCAAATTTTGGGTCGAGACGGTTTATTCACCAATAAAAGGCAGCCTTATGTAATTTATTCCTATTCTACAACCCCAAAACTAATAAAAAGTACGAAAAATGAAAGAAATTCTGATAAATTGAGTCAAAAAAGCGATTTGCAGCAAGTACAATAACAGGCAGTGATGACAACCAATGAGCAATTACTATTTCTGACGGTTTCTATTACCACCATTCTTGTAATTTTTGCCTTTTGATGTTTCCTGGCGAACAACAAAATGGTGACCTTGACCGCCTTTATAGTAATAGACTGTGTACAGTACAGTATATGTGTCACGTACGTATATGGCTACTATTATGTATAAGCAATTTCTTTACAATAAATTTGACAACGGCAAAATAAACATTTTATAGATACTTCAAAGTTGATTAATAGTAGAACACTTACTTCCTAATTAGTTTTATCCTGAACTTGAAAAAGAATTTGTTTACTGAACTTTAAATTGCGCAATTGTCAAAGGTCAAAGTTAAAGGTTGACCAAAGTGCAGAATACACTTACTGAAAGCATACTTCAACGATTATAAACAATGTAACCTGTGAAAACTGGTGAAGTGAAATAAGGTGAAACGTTTGATAAATCGACTAACTCTTGAGAAGAAAAGATATGAATGTTCACGAAGACTTATTAACAGTCACATTTACTGGTGCACGAAAGTTGCAGCCCTGAAATATTGAGGATAAAGCTATGCTTTGTTCTTCGAACGACATTGGCAGGTTGGTGTTACGGTTACTAGTGCTAGGCCTAACGTTAGGCTCCGCATCGAGGTACTCTAACGACGTTACGTTGATCCGTAGTGTTTTCGCAACTATGTAACACTAGGCTGTTGCCGGTTTGAGTGTACTCGCTAGAACTTACACACTGGGCGCTTAAATTATCTGATAATTGCCTCTTTTGCCCACTGCTCAAGCGGTTTACGTAGGGGCGAACACTACTTTCGCTTTTGTGTCCAGTCACTGCCATGATTTCATGGGTCTTGTGGCCCGCTTTGTCAAGGACTGTGCACGTTGTTAGCTAGGGGTTGTAGAATTAAGGAATAAATTACATAAGGCTGCCTTTTATTGGTGAAAAAATCGTCGAGACCCCAAATTTGTCCACATCACATGGCTCAAATATGAGATCAAAGCAGGGAACATCCATTGTTACTGAAGGAGCTGTGGACCTTTGCATGTATACAGTTGTACTGTACACTGTGGTATGGTCCAGTGGTTCCAAACCACCACAATTCTGTTGCATAGCAACAGCAGACAGTCTTAATACCCTCCAAATAAGTAGTGTTACTATTGACTTATGCATGTTAATGAGGCTAACTGCCTGTTATTGCAAAAATAACGGATTGTTTTTAATGGTCACATGATACTGAATTAGCCAATAGGAGCTAAGAAAGTGAATAACGGATAGCTAGGGGTTGTAGAATGCCTAATATGCATCCGTTCTTGCTAATACCACATAAATATCATGAATGAGGGCCAGGCTAAGGCCTACAACCTATATGTAATGAACTATTCGAACAAACTTGCACTGCGCCTTTAATTTCTAGAAAATACGCTCAACCATAGATTTAGGGTGCTTATAGCAAAGGGCTCCCTGATTTATAGGCCTAGTAAGACTGAATTTGAAATAAAAGCAAAACACTTGGTCGAAACTTTAAGATGCCTCCCACCAATACCCAGGATATCCATACAATCATCAGATCTTTTTAACTGATAATTTTGGCTGATTAAGACATTGAAAGTTGGGGTATATAACCGACAATCTTGCAATATCGGCTAAAAAGAAATATAAACCTGGATCACATTCGACAATGAAAGATAATAAAACGATAATACTGTAGCCAGAGAGGCCATATTCTTGGTGAGGAGATACACCAGTTTCTATGTTGCAGATACAGGGTGTCCAGTTCTATGATTTCATTTAAAGTTCCGATTTTATTGAAAACATCATGGTGAAGTGTAGTTTGAGTCGTGGAAGACTCCCAGCGTAACGTACTATGTTATTTAGTATTGAGGGCACCAAAGAGCTTCATTATTTTATTTTCTTCTTTTTGTACAATACACTTTCACTTAACTTCTTTGTAAACATTCGGCGTAGTTATTATTTCATGTGTTACTGAAGGACCCAGATACGTAGGCATGGGATACATCGCAATTTTCACTTCACAATAACAAGGAACAATACTTGATGCTCAACTTTGAAATTTATCACGTGAAATAGGAACTTGGGGCAAAAAACACCCCACAGGGTACCTGGCATATTGAATAATATGCCCATCAAGTTAGAGTTAGATGGAGTTTTACGGCCCAGTTTCCAACCTATCCATCAAATTCTATGGTATAGCTTTTCTATATTCAACAAGAATGTAAGTGAGATCAACAAACTACTTGAAATTTCTATACAAAGAACAAACTTAATGCATATCTTTGTTATATATTAGGTAAAATAATAACCAAGCAAAAAATACACCCACGGGGTAACTGCGTCGAAATAAAATATGCCCGTCTTTTTCTAAGTATCACTTTTTATATCCAACAACAATGTAAGTGAGATTCACAAACTACTTGAAATTTTCATACCAGGAAAAACACTTGATGCGTATCTTTGTAATTTATTGCGTGAAATAATAAAACAACTGGAAGAATACACCACAAGGATACCTTTGTCGGAGAATAGAATGCCCGCGTCCTTCCGGGTTTTACTTTTCCATGTTCAATAATAAGGTGACTGAGATTCACCAACTACTTTAAGCTTTTGTTTCCATACGAGAAAGTAACTTGATGCATATCTTTGTAATTTATTGCGTTAAATAAAAAACAACTTGAATGCTTCACCACAAGAATACCGGTAAAGAAGGATAGTGTGCGGATCTTATTCCAGGTATAACTTTTATGCATCCAGCAACAATGTAAACGAGATTCCCAAACTATTTCAGATTCTCATTCGAAGAACAAACTTCATGGATATTTTTGTAATTTATTACATAACATAGAAATTACCGAGATACCTGTTTTGAGGTATAGTTTGCGCGTCTTTTTCTAGGTAAAACCACCGAGATACCTGTACAGAAGAATTGTATTTCAACTGATATTTTCTAGGTGAAGATTCCCTTATTTAACAGCAATGTCAGTGAAGGTGAAATTCACAAATTATTCGACATTCGTTTCATGACAATAAATAAAATGATGCCTGTTTTTTATTTTTTTAGATAAAGGAACCGAAGGAAGCATACACCACCAGGTTCCCTGTGTGGAAGGGTAACATGCCTGGTGTTATTCTAGGTATAGCTTTTCTATGTTCAATAACAGTGTAAGTGAGATTCAAACTTGACTTTTTTATACGAAAAATATGTGTCATACCTTTGTTTTTCATTACTATACATTTTACGGCAAGGAACTGCACCACCGTTGTAATATTACACCTATAGGGTTGTAATATTACACCTATAGGGTTCCATGGGTCCCATATGACTTTGCACCCGGAATTAATAAAGTAAGCAACATGGGCTATCCCACATGACCCATATGACACATATGGGGTAGTTTTGGGACCCGTGTAAACGACTGATGTGTGGGAAAAGTATGGGCCGTATTATAGTATCCCCAATACTAGTGGACTACCCATAAGGGACCGTTATTAATATTGGGTGCAAAAGTAAATGGACCCTACATGGGTTTACTCATACTGGGCCCCTAAAGGTTTGCTACCTTGGTAGAAATCAGGTATGTGCAATTGCAGTAGCCATATTATTACGGAAAGAAGGAAACTTTGCAGTCAAAAGGCCCCCAAATATGATCAATTCTTCGTCATTAAATTGATGCAAATTGATCGATATCAAACAACTGACGAAAAATTGATCGTATATGGGGCCTTTACACTGAATAATTTTCTTTCTTTCCGTAATAATGTGTCTACTGCTATTGCACATACTTGATTTCTACCAAGGTAGCAAACCTTTATCACACAGAATTGAAGTTGATGCGTTGACCATACAAAATATCAATGGGGTTTACACAGTTCCGCCGCCCCCGTTACGCCCTAACCATTAGTGGAAAAGAGAAGGCGAAGAACACTACTTATTCGACCTGCTTTATTTCACTTTAAAATTAAAACAAAATGTTCTATGACCCCGAACACTCCCTGTTTGCTTGCATAACATGTTGCACAGAGAGAGCTCAATTAATTGCACAACACCCCGTAGGAGTATATCGCTACCACACCTTGGTACTAGGTGCAGGAACTTTCCATAAGAGTAAGAATGCTATCACATCTTGGTGTGAGGTGCAGGAACTTTCAGTGAGACAAAGAAATACAAAGATTGCATTATGAGTAGTACAACAATGACATTACAAATTATTACCCAATGTACCATTTTAACTTGAGTAATGAGGCATCAAAATTTTAAATCTCTGCTTAAGAATGTCCCATGAAGATGAGAGCTGGACTGTTAAAAGTCATTTGTCATGCTGTTTAACATATATTTTTGAACTTTTGTGACTTAAAGTACACTTTCACGCACACTATTTATACGATTGGCCAATGGCTTCGTACAACTGATCCTAAAACGTTCCATTAATGGTTGCATAAAGGTTAAAGATCTTAATTACAGCCCTCGAAGTTTAGAGAAGATGGCTGCCCCTGTTACAGTGTAGAAAAGTTTTGAGTATTAAGAAGCCCTTACATGCAATTTGGTATGTGAGACAAATGTTAAATAAACTATAGAGAATTGTGAGAACTTGTAAATAGGGAACAAATAAATAGTCTTTCGTCTATTTATGATGAGAGTTAACTTTCGCTGGAGTAAGTTAAAATACACTCGTTGTGTGCTGTCACTGACAGACTAACAGTCTTCTTCCGGTGACGTAGTTTTTTTTGGGAAGCTGTCCTAGGACAGAAAAATATGGTTACGCACTCGGCTTTTTGGGTCTGATGCTAGCTGAAATGGTCCGTGAACTTACACAGCGAACGATAACGCTACGCTGTGGAGCGAACCAAATAACGGCTGTACGGAAGTTGATAAGTGCCATCTCCACGGTCGGAGGGTTTCTTCGAACTTTCAATGGTCATTTTCGAAAACATTTCGAAAATGGTTTGGGGGATAACGGGGACGATTCATGTAGGGGTGAGTCCATTCTATCACTATGCTTCTGCTGACCGGGGGAAATTAGTACTGGGGCACCACAGCCCCGAAAAGGTCGGAAAATTTGCGTAGCATATATGTATATAGCGTACAAATTGCTACTTTCAACGGTCATTTTGGCATTGCGACTTTCAACGGTCATTATGGTAAATATTTCAAAAATGTTTCGCCGGACTATGGGGATGATTCATGTAGGGGTGGGTTCATTCTATCACCATGCTTCCGATGAGCCGAGGGCAAATTGTCACAGGGGCTCCAAAGCCCCGAAAAGGTCAGATAATTTATATCTATAAGGCGGGGCTATGGTTGGGATGGGTACGTTACTTGCAAGGATGGCATTCTCGTGGGACCGGGACCCTCTATATGATCACAACTTTATTACGATAAAAATGAAATAATGCACTTTTTTCGCATGTAAGGTTTTGAATTAATAACGAACCCACATTTTGCGCGATCTTAACAGAACAATACCAGTCAAATTGGGCACCACTATAACTTTTAGGGTAATTCGTTCTCACTTGTTCTCTACTCTATAGTTTTTTTCCGTGTGGTTTTATTTTTATTCCACCTTAGGGTGGTCAGGCACAATAGAGCTATTTTCTGTCGTCTATGGACTTCGGTCCGGTGCACTGTACTCATGCGGGCTAAAGGAACGACTGGCGGGAAAAAATAATGCCTCCATGGTACTGTTCGTCGTCTATTATGTGTGTATGGGACGATGATTTGGGTTTTTTTTTATTTGTTTTTGTTTTTTGTTTTGTTTTTTTTTTCTTTTTGTAAAGGGGTCTACTAGCATAAGCTTTACTTTCTCAGTCCTCCTCCACCGCCTTGTTTAAATGTTGTATCATTTTTGTATTTTAAGTGTGGAAATAAACTCAAACTCAACTCAGATATTATCCTGGTTTTGCCGTAAGGGCAGGCCGGTTTTGCGATGTGTGTACAGGGCACTTGCAGAGATTCCGAGCCCACAATTACCCAAAGGTGGCATACTAATGAAAATGCTAAACTGTGGAAACTCTCAGTTGTAGGCTAAGTAAAAACCCCAAAGACCTGACAAATCGCTTGCATAAGATTTATTCAATTTTTTGTGTGGATATTCACTGGGTTCCTTCGTAGACAACTCTTTAATTGGTAAATGCATTCTTAACGGATATCCTGTCTTGTAGTTAGAGAGGTTACATTTTTGTGCGAACAGGGAGGTGTGATCTAGTTACACCTCCCTGGTAAGATGGGGTAGGATTAAAGACCGCAGATACTTTGAAGTCAGTCGCGTAGCCACAGAGTGCCTAGGGCGGGTCCTAGCCCCCCCCCCCGATGTTGTTCAGACTCCCTAGACTTTTTGCGTCCTGATAAACATTGTTCCTCTGGCATTATGTATGCCATGTATGTCACTTATGTCACTTGAAAATTCGGCCACAACAACGAGAGAGAGACAATAGTTTAAGGTCACGGGGTCAATAGCCTACGGAAGCTGATGAGGGGCGTGCTATGCCCCGAATGAAGCACAACGGTAAAGGGTTAACAACGCCTAAAATTCAAAATTGAAACAAGGGACTGCATGCGTAGTATTAGATAATGCCACCGCCTAACCATTTTCATTCATTAATTGTTCTGTGTGTCTCCAAACACAAGAAATTGACAATTAACTTGTATTAGGCAACAATCCTCGACAAAAAAGGTGGGAAAACAAGTTAAACAGGCAATGAACGGATCATTATCCCCCATCACGCCCCATTCAATCTTGTGGCAGCCCAAGGCGTCCTGAAACGTCAACCTTGATACGGGATCGGGGTTTGTCCCATCAGGGACTTGCAACTCCCTCATCCCATGTATTTTTGTCGAGGATTGTAGCTAGCGTAGCCATAGACATCTTTTATGCATGTGTGTGCTGTGTGGGGTAGGTTGGGAGTAGAAGTTTTACAAATGAGTCAAGATATTGTACAGTAGTTACTAAAATTTTCTTTGTTTTGTTCCTACTACTATATTTTTTCTTAAAACAGAAAGAAATAGCCCTGGTTTTATTTCTTTACTTGGCAAAAGTCAAGACCAAAACAAGAGAGTAAAAGCATACAGTTGATTTTAAAGGCAAGCACCCCCCCCCCCTTAAGGTCTCCATACAATAGCAATTTCAATGGGAACTTAGAGTGAGAAACCGTGATTTTGATTAGGCATAAATTAAACTTTATACAAATAAAAAGCATGAGTCATTCAATTGAGAAATTTTGCATTTGTTTTTCCTGACATGTGTGAGATTAATTAAACATAATTGAAGTGCACTGCCAGGTTTTAGATTTTCGTAGTTTAAATCAAAGGACCAATCCTCTGACCACAAACTTTACTTCTTGTGTGGGGTAACAGAAACTCCGACTCAATTGGCTCGTCATTTTGATTGACTGCTAATTCAAACAGTGCAGAGCAAAACATTGCAAGACACCAAAGCTTGTATTGCACAGCATTAACTGCGCCGAGAGTGTTTTGATTACATACATACTCACCCTGAAGCAATAAACCAGGCTGAGATTGTGTCTGGATGAGGATGAATTTCAGACAATTGCGGAAGGGGCTTAAGTAAGAATGTTATGAGCATTGGCACTGTTTGGGGTGAGAGAATTGGGCCTTTAAGGCATGCATGGTAAGACTATTTCCAAGTATAAGACAGTTAAATTGCCAGCTGGGGCAATAAACGGAGAAACAAACGACGCTTTGACGCAGTGGAGAACCTTTTCGACCACCCTATTTAGACTCTAGCTGTCAAACAGATCCCTCTTTGGCATGAAGTAAACATTCATAGTGGAAGTATAAATTTCCAACCATGTGTTTCAAAAAATAAGGGATATTAAGCTGAAATTAACAGGGCCGAAGACACTGAGAAGTTCCGTTTCCGCAATCTGAGAGGCATTTTTAGCCAAAATTTTCTCTGTACACTATGCGCCGACCAATGATGGCGCTCCGCTTAGAAAGTGTTATTCCTGCTTGCCCCCCCCCCCCCCCCGACATCAACCTTTGCCGCCCCCCTCAGACCCCAACTGAAAAAGTCTGGTTACGCTACTGAAAATCTGCAATGAACAGCGCACTACTTAAGATATCAGGCCCTATAAAACAGAACAGTAATTTGTGCACAATGCGATTTTACCAATGCACTTAGTTGTTATCTTCAACCATTCTCCTTCAAGACCTAGAAAATAGTGTCATTTATTCCATTGAAAGAGAAAATGGAAAGGTAAAAAATTGAAAACGCCCAGTAACAATTGGGGGAAAAACAAAAGAAGTTAGCTGAGACCAGGATGACACTCTTTCAGTGAACTGAAAGAGGCGGTAATTAACCCTGGGTGTCACCTATCAATCAGGGGCACGCCACTTGTTCTCTCTCGTTTTGCTTAAACTGATGTTCCCTATTTATTTCCCCAATGCCACAGCCCCATTGTAAAAAAAAAAGAATGTGGATATATAAAACTAGAACCGGACCAAAACATCTAGCTTTTTTTTGTCCTACCCCGGACCAAAAGAACTAGCTTTTCTTGTCCTTGGACCAAAAAAAACTGTAAAACTCCTGTTTTTTTGGTCCCGTCGGACAGGGGACCAAAAAAAAAAAAAAAACTGCCACACCGGCCCTCCCTATGGAACAAAGACAAACTTTCACTTTTATGACTCAATAAATATCTCACTTTAATTTCTGCATTGTTTAAAAAAAAACATGAGTTGTCAGCCCAAGTAAACATTTGATGCAAGATAGTTCGTGGATGGGTAGTAGTAGCCATTCCAACTCTAATATAAAACAGCATCACGCTAACAAAAACGCAAAGCGTTCTCAATTTCGTCATACTCTCCTTTTTATTTAAATTTCCTATCTAACCTCGATCATCTTCGGGTAAAGACATCATTGCAAAATTATAAACAGCTTTACACAAGAGGAAGTGCAGTCAATTTATTTGCCTTTAATAAGGGGCTGGTGAATATGAAAATAGTTATAGCAAATTTCCGCATTTGAATGACAGCTTGAAAATTTGAAATTGCCTGACCATATGTTTGCCTACCATGTATTCCTGCATATATATTTGCTTAACAAATTTGTTTTTCGTTGGGCTTGGATAATTGCCAACAGCAGTTCCCTTTTTCATTTTTTTCAAAAGGCTTTGTTTAAAAAGTTTTTCAGTCCAAACTTGATATGCAGCTGTTTTAAATCTTTTCTGCACTTTTGAATACGTAGCAATGTCATCCCGTGTCCAATTTCAAACTTCAAAACACCCCTTTTAGGTCTCGAAACAAAGAAAGTGTCGCAAAGTAAGCATTAGATATAAAATTAAAACCAAAAAATCCTTGCAGGTTTCGTTCGAAAAGTTCGAAAAAAAAAGCATTAAATATCTCTCCTGTTTGTACATCACTTTTAATCTTACCTTAACTACCAGCCTTATATGTAGTCACCAAAAAGGCACTGACACTTAAGAGATAGTCGGCACGTTTCTCAAAATCAAACAAATGTTCACAAGAATCATTTGGGATTTGACAGGGTAGTAGAGTCTTTAACGGGTGACGGTTTGCTTCATATATTCATTTAGTGCTTATTGTTAGTATAAAACAATATAATTGCAGACCATGAAGTTTCCTGCTCAGTCATTAAATGATAATCTCCTCACCCATAGTCAGATCAAACAGCTACCAAAGATATCAAACCTCCTACAAATTGCACAGATATAATAAAGTAACCGTTCTTGTTAATATTAGCAAAGGATAGATTTTGACTTAAACAGTGGTGTAGATAAAAAATTATATCTGGGGGCCTAAGCACAGTTTGAGAGCGGAAAGAACCTATGGTGTAATGACATTTATCATATAAACTTGAAAATTTTGGGCATATGCTCAATGTTTAACAAGACACTTCCTAACTAACGAAAGGGCTAATCCCTAACCTAATCCCTAAGACGGAAAAGGTGCAGTTTTACACTGCTCAAGTGAGCCCTCGTTCCATCGGTTTTTTCGGAAGCTTATAATGAAGAGTCTAGCCAAAGTAACCCCTTGACAATCGTTATTTACTAAAACGAGTTTCTTTTGAATATTTAACGTTCCATTTTTCTTCAAATGCTTGAATGCTCAATTAAGTAAGCCTTGAATAAGAATTATCGACATTTTCAACGGGCGTCCGTTTTCGCACTGCGTAGGCTAACTCATGTACGATCTCCCAGAATGCATTGTACCGCCAGCGCTAGGGCGTAAAGATTGCACAATAACGGTCACAAATGTGAGGTCTCCTTCCCAACTGATAACCTGCTTGTTTTCTATCCTTGAATCCTTCCTGTTTGCTTCCATAGCATGATGCAAAGAGAGGGCTTGATTAGTTGTATCACCCCATAAGAGTGCTATTACTCTGTGTTGCAAGGTGCAGTAAAGTTCAGAAAAACAAAGGAATGCAAAATTATAATTTGAGTAGTTCAACAATTACACCACAAATCATCAATGTACTATTTTAATTTGATTGATTTAACTTCAACATTTTATATTTCTGCCCAAGATTGTCCCATAAAGATGGAAGTTGGACTGCAAGAATAAATCATTCATGCTGTTTGATATATATTTCTGAATCTTTTGATTTGATGTATAGTTTATCTCTTTGGGGAAACCCGTTGACACAGTTGAGTACGGTATTGAAATAGATGAGGTTAAACCGATCAGCTTCTAATCAGTTATGATTAAGTTAAGCCGGCAATTGTCCTTTCCAGTAATGGCACACTGGCTACGCCATTGCTAACGCTGAGCACAAATCACAATTACATAAGGGAGATATGTCAATTCCAACCGGTGTATCCTATAATAGGGATAAGATGTAGATTCCGAAAGAGGTTGATTTGAAACGTATACGTATCTTTTTTGATGATTTGGTTATAATTAATTCTCTAATTAAGTCACCTTCACAAAAAGACCGTATGTCGTCAGATCTTTTATAGAAATTCATACGTCACCCGTGCCATCATAACGACGGACCTCTCTTTCAATTGTTTCTTTTATAGAGATCCATACGTCACCCGTGCCATTATAACGACGGACCTCTCTTTCAATTGTTTCTTTTAGTAATTCATCTCATAAGATTTTGGCTAGGTACAATCTCTTTCACAGTTTTAATCCATTCTCTTTGTCAAACAAGATTCAATTTTTTTAATTGGACTTTGATGTCAATTATGCAGTTTGTAGGTGGGAGACATACCATTGCTTTTGATAATTTTCTCGTCATTGCGATACTTTCATGCCAAATGCTGTACCCTATTGATGTTCGCAGGGATAGAGGATTTCTTAAACATTCGTGGGAAAATGAATTTATGTTTGAGTGCATATATTTACATTGTAAGAACTCGCCTAACTGAAAAAAGTCTGACTATGAAAGAAAATTTAAAGTGGGACTTACATCTTTTGAAAAAGGATTGAAATGTAGAAATGGCAATGTAATGGAAACGACTGCTTTGAAAGTTGAAACGCTCCCATATTATAAATAATTTGAAGTTTTTTTTCCCTACATCCACGTGTTTGGTGCATGTGACGGAACTGATAGGTGTGGATGTCGGCTCTGTTGCTTTCGTCATATCGATGGTTCAACGCGTGAAATATCAGGTGTAGTACGAGGTTGGTCAGACATATTTGAAAAATAACTAAGTAACTAAGTAATCTATTTTAGTTCATACCAGTACAATTTAGTCATGTGGTATATGGTAACCTCAGTTATTCCAGGTGGGTTGTGGAAAAGTTTATAAATACCAGGGTTTTCTTCTTTGGGATTCAAGTTGTATTTGAATTGCAGTCAGACGTAACGTTGTTGGTAAAAGTGAATACCAGAGAGCAGAAGGCTTTGATCCCTAAGGGCATATTCTGTTTGAACGTTCCGGTAAGTGTACTCATTTTAAAGATAACACAGGCAGAAAAAACTTTTTCTTAATAGAGGGCAAATACAGTTCAAAACATAAATACTGAATCGAAATAATTGTCATAACTTGTCATAGTAAAGTATACTTGAAGGAGTAATATTTTCAGGACTGTGATGGTAAATTTGAAGAATGTCTTGTGGGAGGATATATAGAAGTGTAATATTTTTAAAAGCAAAGTTTCAAATAATTTTCATTTTATATATTATGTTTTGAACTTGCTATGCACGGAAATACGCAAACCACATGTGAAATATTGGGTAGATGCGCACTGCTTAACATGGTGTTCCTTGATTGGCTCCTGCCATTGTATATTGAATCGGCTGTTTTCTTTGTTACGTTTAGGGATCACGTAAGAGATTAGAGCTATCGCTGACCAGCATGGAAATGTCTTGTTAAGCAGTGCACATCACTCCGAAATATTTAATTTATTTCTATATAATAATCATTTTAGATCATTCATATTTTTTGTTAAATGGTGCAGTCGAATAAAATTGGGGATTTTTTTTTTTTTTTTTCATTTCGAAATTTAGGCCAAAGTGGCCGAGCAGTGCTGATTTTAGTCATTGCTTACTTTCAAAACTAAGGATTTACGACTTGTTAGCTGAATCTACAACACGCTGTTTCCACTCAGTTGCAGGGTACTCGAACATGGAAGTTGATTTGGGACCTGGGGTTGGGTTATTTTGTTATGACAGCTCAAAAAGGGATACTTTGGTACATGAAGAACAGGAGGGTGGTTATTGCTTATAATTTGGGTTTGCTTCCATAAAAACTGAAAATTTTTGACTGAAATTGTTGATTTAAGCAGTGTTGGTATTTACAACTTAAACCTTTCCAACTGATTCCTACCCCCCCTGCATTTATTCATATCTCTTGGTTCTTCTTTGCAAGAATGTTTGTAAGGACCATATTTTTAAAATGAAAAAAATCTGATCTGTGCTTCTTGATTAAATTATAGATTTTGTTATTTGGGTGAGTTTTGTGGGGCGTTAATGACGACTTTAGTTTCCAATGTTTGAAGAAAATAGTAAGAAACCCCTACCGTCTCTTTTTATTCATTTCTTATGGGGAGCATTACCCCTCAGATTGTTTCTTGCTCCTACAGTCAATAAATAAATCACAATTTTGTTTCTTTAAACGTCCAGTGTAGTAAAGAATTAACTTGTTTGTAGCAGATATCTAGGTAAAACCATTACAGATGGTTGCGAGAGAAGTTAATCATTTAGCCATTTAGCCATTTTAAGATTGGACATTGTAAAAAAAAAAGACTTAAACTTTTCAACAAAGTCACAGAAAGTTATTTATGTGGGCACATAGTGTCAGATATTTTTTGTTCTTCTTCATAATTGAATTTCCTGTTTGCCCTTGAAATTTGATACTATTGGAACATTTGAGTATCACCTGTACATGTTGAATAACCATACACCGTATTTAGGGTAAAGCAAGCAATGTTGCATATTACCTGTAGCGGCATCCGTCAAAATAATAAACATATTGAATGCAATTCCAAATTAATGTGACACGATGACATCACAGATTTCCCATAATGCACTTGATGCAAAGACAAAATTGCAGTAGTTTGAAAATCAGTGTCTTTTGAACGCTCTGTAGACTATTGGGATGCAGATTTCACCTAGTGAAACGGAAAATTTCCTGTATATTATGAGATCAATGATTTTCGCTTCCAGAAAATATCTTTAAGTTCGGCTGTACCATCTTTTCTATGTTCCATCATTTTGATCTTCAAAGGTTTCAAAATGATGAGCATCATTCTACTGTTAAGTATTTTTGTCGCCCTTGGCAACACGTCAACAATGGAACGGCAAAAGAGGGGCAACCCAATATGCGCTGTACTCTACAAACATGTTAACCTCCAAGGTTCCGACCGTGAAATCTTTCAAGGCGAGGTCATTACCGATGCCAGCATCATTGGTTGGAACTACAAGACTTCATCGATTGTGGTAATTGGGGGATGCAAACTTGAGGCTTATAAAGGAGTAAATCTTGGAGGGGATCACCAGTCTTTCACACAGACAATAGTTGCACTGCCAAGACATTGGAATGATGCAATAAAATCTTGGTCTTGTAGCTGTGCGTAACCTAACATCAACACAAGGAGGAAACTCGAACAAGGTTTGAAATACTGTCATTTTTTATGCCCTTTCTATTTCTTAAGTCACAATTTGAAAAAAATATTAATACAGTTTTTGTTTGTTTATTCAGAAGGAAATCATCCCTAGCAACTGTTTCTGTCATATTTATGTAGGAAAAGGGTGGATAAATCTATAGCTGATTATCCCTTTACATCTTATTGAAAGTTATAACAATGGCGTACTAATTAGGTTTAACGTTAGAGGATCCCGCCCCCCAGTTTGACTTTATTTCCGAATCTAGTAGTGCGGTGACGTACTTTTGCGGTTTAACTTAAGATACTGGACATCCATCTTTCAAAAGATTTATAAGTATTAATTTGTATTTTCATGTGTAACGTAGCCCGCGGGGCGGACGAAATTTTTTCGTCAAGCTCGCTACGAAAAAATGGCTACGAAAAATCACCGTCCGTCGGCGTTGGAGACCAAATCTGCTCAACTGCGCAGAAAACGTACAGAAAATTCATTGGCATACTCGAAGAACAACTGGATGTTTTCTACTTCAACATCTCTCTCAATACGAAGAAACTTCGTCAGTTACAAGCTGAAGCCTCTTGAATTTGACTCGCATCCGAAGCTTCCGACCGTTAAAACCGTTCACAACGAGTGATGTTAGGTATAACATAGTCCTACAGTAGGCCTACTATTCACAGTGTGTGTTTTAAAGCTCACTGTTCGAACGTAATTGCTCAACTCTACACTAGACACAGGTTACAGTACGATATCTAATTTGCAGCTTCATAAAGGCTTATGAATATTAATTTCCTTTTCAGAATCATAATAACCATATTCATGTTAAGATTTAGGTCAATTGCCCTTGTCCAATATGAAGTTAATTAATATTAATGAAATTCTTGATTTATGGTCTGAACGGAATTTTTTACTATCACCGGCGGGCTCTGAGGAGAGGCAGCCTAAGGGGGCGAGACGAATCATGATAGTACTCCCTATGGTAACAAGAAGAGAGAATTGATTCACGCGGGGTATTGATAGCCTGTTGTCGCTTCTGTGAATCACGAGCAGTAATAGAATAGTGGTCATAGACTCTGCCCGGAAAGCGGAGGATGGTGGGTTCGGTCCCCCGTGCGGCTCAATTTTTCTCTCTGGTGTTTTTCTCCAACCGTTCCCTCTTTGAAGAGGGTTTATACTCTATGTTGGATCGGTAGAAAATTCATGATCGAATTTATTACTACAACATTTTCGACACCTACACATTCAGACTTCGACCTGCCAAATATAAATATATATATATATATATATATATATAAGGTCGAAATGCTGCGGAGCACTGTTGAAATGTGTAGGTCGAAAAGAGGTAGTGAAAAGTGCTTAAAAGTTTGCCATACCCGAAACGTTGCGGAGCTTTCTTCCGAATTTTAGCACTTTTTAACATTCCAATCTGTTTACCTTCATACTTTACCAGTGCTACGCAGTATTCGACCTTATATATATATATAAAATATATATATATATATATATATATATATATATATATAAATATATATATATATATATACATATATATATTTATACATATATATATACATATATATATATATATATATATATATATATATATATATATATATATATATATATATATATATATATATATATATATATATATATATATATATATATATATATATATATATATATATATATATATATATATATATATATATATATATATATATATATATAGGTCGAAAATGTTGTAGTAATACATTCGATCATGAATTTTATACCGATCCAAGATAGAGTATAAACTCTTATCAAAGAAGGAACGGTTGAAGAAAAACACCAGAGAGAAAAATTGAGCCGCACGGGGGACCGAACCAACCATCCTCCGCTTTCGGGGCAGAGTCTATGACCACTACGCTAGAACAGCTCGTGATTCACAGAATAATCAAAAACAAGTGGAATACGTGCATTTTCCTACCCATTGGCCTACTCAACTTACATTCTTTTGTATCCACTTGTTTTTTATTATTCGTCTAAAACAGAAAATTTACATAAATGTATTCGTTCAGATTTTGCTATTCTTCGGGCAGATAGTTCAATCTCTGAACTTTTTGAAGACCCCCCCTTTAACTGCAAGACGACAACCCCCCAACCTCAAATCCCTCTTCACATCATCCAGGCTTCGTGCAGCTGGAAGCACAGCCAACAAAAAGTGTGGCAAGCCTGGGTGTCAGGTGTGCCCTTTCATTATCACTGACGAAACTTTTACCCCTCCGGGCACTACTTGTAACATCCGTCCCCTCCCTTAAACTGTGACACGGCTAATGTAGTTTATTTACTGTGCTGCAACGTGTGTGAGAAAGGCAACTATGTGGGTCAGACCGGCACCAAATTTAGACTGAGGTTTAACAACCACAAAAAAAACTATTCTAGACAAATCACTAAATTATCCTGTATCCAAACATTTCACTAGTAACTCAAACCACTCTTTGTCTAATTTAAGATGTATCCTACTCAATTCTAGTTACCCATCTGTCACTCAAAGGCTAAAATCCGAAAGCAAATGGATGCTTAAACTGTCAACACATACACTGTTAAAAATTTCTCTGTAAATTTACATAATTTTTATGGCAAATTTTTTTCCAACCAAATAATGTTTTTTTACAGCCAGACTGTAATCATGAAAAAACATTAAGTGTTTCTTTTTTCTTTACAGTTTTTGCATGAAAATTAGTTTACAAATGTCTACTGTAAAATCGAATTACAGAATTGTTCTGTTTTTTTTTTACCTTAATTTTATGTGAATTTACAGCCTACTGTTTTCATTCTCGGCGTTTTAATATTTATTATAATATCGCTTTTTTTCCTTTCATATGTTATTACGTAACATACACTTCACCATAACGTAGATCAGGTATTTGCTTATCGACGTAATGTGTCGTCACGAAGTTGTTTTCAATCAAAACACAATGAGGATGCTTTGTTGTCATATTGTTGTCAAGTAGACTGCTATCTCTAGGAACTTTGTAATTGGGAAGTCACATTTTTTGTACAATATAATAATTGTTTTTAAAATAAATATGACAAAGAATGCAAATACATTGGTTGCAAACATTTCCAGACAAGGTAAACAATAAGTTTATCACTTCCTGATTGAAAAACGCCAAAAAAGATATTATTCAAAGCAACAGCAATCCTTTTGTTAGGAAAATGCCTACAAAATAAGCTCCACCCATTTATGCAAAATGAGATATACGTCATAAAGTGGTAAATTTACAGACTCTTTCAAGTAAATTTGTGAAACGTTTTTAATTCAATCAAGTGCATGAGCGCCTGTGGCGATGAGTTGACATCAGTATACCAATTGTCAGTGCTCTGAAATTAGGGCCTTACAATTTCTTTTTACTTAAAAGTGTGTGACAAAACACCAGTTGTATGATATTTATTACTAAGAACGTAATAACTAAGTATGCTATTATAATAAATGTAAGTTAATTTTCAAATAGGGCCATAAATTTGCCAAAAATGTTTTCTTTTTTAACTGAAACTTCGCAGAACGCTGCATGTTATATATTGAAAATTTTCTGGCTATTTCTTATTTGTTTGTTTGTTTGGGCTTATTTTTGTTTCTTTTTCAGCTTGAAAACAAAATAAATGTTTGTTAAATGACAGTTTATTTATGTGAAATCAGAAAAGTACAAAATACTGTTAGAATTTCTGTAAACTTACAGAAAAAGTTTTACAAAGAAGTAAAATTCGGTTAAAAAAGCAGGCAGAAATGGTTTTTCAAATAAAAAGAAAATACATGTTAAACAACTTTTTTTATTGTAGCAATACAAAGTGTCTGTAAAGATACAGAAAATTTCTATTAAAAGTAAAATACAAAAAGTTTAAGTTAAAAAAGTCTGTAAATTTACAGAAATTTTTAACAGTGTACCCGCGGCCTAAACAAAGATCTTGGTGTTTTGAGCGACTTCCCTTCTGTGGTTTACAGGGAAGCCGGTTCTGTTTAACATTCTCGATAGGATTTGTATTTTTGTTAGTTTTTTGTTATGTTTCTTGTTGTTTCTAAATTTTTCTTCACTCCGCATTGACGCTGATGACGAAGACAGGTGTCTTTGAAATATACGTTTCTCTAATCTTGTATGTGCTCTAATATTGTCATATTTGTGGTGTTTTCTACTTATTCTTTTATATATATATATATGTATATATATATATACATTACCAACTGTGTAGAGATACAAACTCTGGTTTTGGAATCATAAACTGTGTATCTGTTACCAAATCAGTTATGCTTTATTTCGATTGAAACACAAATATATATTGTTTTGTTTACACTTCAACAGGTAATTAAATGACGATAGCAAAGTTGCCTGCAACTCCAGTTAATCTGACGACAAGAAGCTCTTGGTGTAATTTTTAGCCGGGTTCTGTGGTGCTGTTTTCAAATAATTCAGAAGTAGTTCTTAATGTGATGGAAAGTTGTGTCTTATTTTTTTCGTTCCTAAATGTTTTCGAATTGTAATGAATGGTATGGTATGACTCTTTAGTGAAAATGTTAAATCATTTTTTTAGGTTACATTAAAGATAATTTCAATAGAAATAAATGAGATCATTGCAACCGTCACGTGTCCATTACATGTTTGATGTACCTGTGTTCATGAATTCTGGTTATTTGTAACCTTAAGTTTTCCAAATCGAGTTTTGTATAAAGTTTAAGGACTGCCACTCAAAACCTGTATTGATCCCAGGCAATTTGGTCGCGAGTCAAGCCAGCAGTCTATATATGAAAAGTGGCCTTATCTGACATTTCTTTGTGATTCATGGCCTTGAAGTTATCATGAAAAGTTCAATAATTGAACATGATTATTGGAAAATTTTATTTCAATTTACATTTGAGTCGTTAAAGACGATATAAAGAGGGAGGAACTGGTTAAACCTCTAACTAGTTTCCTTTTATTATTGTGGTTCTCAATGCTTCTGAGACCCTTGTGGATTCTAGAATATGACCACCTTAGTTTTCCTCGCCTGCGGCAAGAATAGACTTAAAGACCCAGTTCTCTCACCCCAAACTACCAATTCTCCTAACCTTCTTACTGAAGCCCCTCCCACAGTTGTCTGAAATTCATCCTTATCCAGACACAATCTTAGTTTATTGCTTCAGGGTGAGTATAGGAAAACTCAATTTATATAATCAAAGCACTCTCAGTACCGTTCCTGCTGTGTAATATAAGCTTTGACACTCTGCATTGTTTGAATTAGCTGTCAATCAAAGAGCTGAGCCAATTGAGAATTTCGGTACCCGGGTACCAAAATTATAGTTTGGGGTGAGAGGTTTGGCCCTTTAAGGGAGCACTAAACCCATATTTGAACCGTGTTTGACACCTAACTTGAACTTGAAGACTTTTTGAAACCGTATTCGCAATATACCTTCTTATCTAGCTGACACTAATTGTTGGTGTGTCGTTCAATTTTAATTGAAGCCAACCATAGGCAAATTTTGAACCAAGCAATGCCATCCACAATCCCTTCATTAATTGCGGGGATTAAACTACGCAAAAAAGACATCAGGGGCACGCCAAGGTTTTTTGTGGGAAGGGGCAAAACCGACTCATCGTCCAATTTTTGACAACCGTCCTGAGGAGGGGTATATGAAAAAAGAGTGTACCCCCTTTTTTGAAATTTGTTTGCTGTCTTTAAGACCTTAGATGTAAATGGTGCTACATTATGTTTCTTAAAATAGTGAATCATTGTGTTAAAAATGTCCTAATTCCATGCCATCATACTTTGAAGATTACACAAAAGTACCGAAAGCACCAAACACCTAGGAATTACAGTCACTTCCTGAAACTCACTTTTCACTAGCCTTTACAGTCTATTGTACAATACAAAAACATTGAAATAAAAACATACATTAGAATGTAAATCATAACAGCATCGAAAACAAATACTTCTAATCAAAAACAGCACGGTACATAAAAGTATGCAGGATGGTTTATCAGAACTTTAAATTTTTTTTCTTGCCTTTCATTGGCCGTTTTCAATGCGATTATACTGACTCTTCGACAATACTGGTATCTGTATATTTAATTATAATCGAACAAAGAGATGACTCTGACTTTGAGAATGAACTGAATGGTATCGACGTAAAGTACAAATAAGTGAGGGAAGCCCGTTTTTACAATAAGGTTACAGCAGGTCACTGAGTTTTTTCAAATTAATATAAATAAAGATTTCCCGACAGGTTGTAAACTTTTCCAACAGACGTCGCTCTCTGTGGGGTGTAACATCCCCACATCCCCGGTAAACACCCCCACACCCCGGCAGTGACGCCCCTGCGAACCAATTCCTTCGAATCAGGCTCCAGGAGTTTGTTACGAATTAAACAGCAACGTACCGAGATCCTCAAGCATGCCCGTAGCAGTGAGGTACAGCGGCGAATCTCCCCGGCGTTTGAAAAGTTCATACGTACCACTAGAGAATTGGAAGTGTGCCATTGACAATTTTTCACATTTGGCCTACTTAGACAAATTTTCGTCCCCGCAAACATGGAAGCCCAATCTAGTACCTCAAGTACCTTGTCTGGCCACGAGGATGCCCCGAGACACTAATGAACAAGATGAAGCCAGCGTCCCCAAAGCCAGTCCCCTTAAAACCAATTCAGCCCATATCATTAACGAACAGATTGAGACCAAAACTTTGGAGCAGAAGGGGGGGGGGGGGGCTTGGACATAATGTTTGGGGTGTGGGGCATTGGATCCGCTTAGTCCTGCTTAGAGATGATCAGCGTAGTACCTAATTGCATTTAAAACGTTTAACTGTTCAGATCAAATGAAGAGTAACTAAGAAAGACGGTCCCCCTTTCTACATAACAACTGACAGGAAAACCATACAGAGTGAACAGGTAAGAACCAACCAGTGGCTTTATTACCAGCATTCTGCCAGAAAACTTTTCTAGGCGGAGCGCCATCACTAGTTGGCGCAGAGCGGCCATAACATTTTCAAAAATCGGACATCGCAGACGGTCGAAAATAGCATTTTCGTGGATTATAAGAGAGATTTCAGCAGTCACTATTTTGAGTTTTTGTTTTCCAGAAATGCTCGTTTGAAACTAAAGTTCTGGTAGGAAGGCTATCTAAGCGGAGCGTCATCATTAGCTGGCGCGTAGCGTTAAGAAAACTTTGAAAAATCAGACCCTTCAGACAGCCTGAAATGGCTTTTCCCGGGTTTAAAGGGAGTATGAAAAGCAGTTACTGTTTTGATAAGAAAATTACCAGATGAAATATACCCCTACCATTAAATGAAATGGTCCTGTATATTTTCGGGGGAAAGGGTATAAAAGGAAGAAGCTATTTCGGTAATTCGTTGGCACATGAAATTCCTGGCATAGAGTGGGATGTACAAACCTAGCTTCGCTCACAGTGTCCGGCGTTCCCCTGTTTTCGTACAATACGTGCATACGACACAAAGCATAATCCTGAATAGCCGACCCAAACGAAAGTAGGTTTTGCAGCAGACTTAAATGCATATTTTTGTAATTTGGGTACTTCGAAAACGTGGGGTGTTAAATTGAGAGATGAACATAGCCACACAAAGGAACAGAGCCTAGACTGGCTGAAAACGAACTTAACTGTATTGCGACCAAATCATTACTCCTCTCAACTCATAGAGTACGTATCACAACGGACAAGTCTTACGTAACTTAAAATTATATGCAAATGAATTGACAACGGAAACTACATAACATTCAAATGATAAAGACCATAACGTAAATTCTGAATATTCAAACATAAAATATTGCATTTCATTTACCTCTTACATACCTTCCCCTTTATATGCAACTTATCATATACACTGCACGAGCACTTATTTTTGCATTCCACACGTACGCTCCTTTTTCCGACTAAAAACAGAAATTTAAAACAATAAACTGATTCCACAACTTGTGAACTCAGACTCATCTATAAACAAAAAACCAGTCTCCAAATCTATTTACAGGTTTGACCGTTATACGTGGCGGTTTTATAACTAGTGCCAGTTTCCGGGGTATGACCAAGGGTATTGCCAGTCTTCTCTGACGCCCCTAGTCTGTTGGGTCGATCAGGAAATAGCTGGGAAGTAGATGCATTATTCTCCAAAATGTGGGGTTAGTTTAAGACGGTTAAAATTGATATTAAATAATCGAGTAGGGTTTGCATTATCCTGTATTTGGTATGTAATGTCATCATTAGACCGACTTAATACTTTCACCACAAGAAATGGTCCTATTCATTTCGGTGCGATTTTTGACCGGTCTGCCGCATTGTTTACCATTAACACATCACCACGTAAGTATGGACGAAAATTTGTATTTAAATCATAATAATGCTTAATCCGTTTTTCTTGTGAATTTGCAGATTCTTCAGTAATATTATTCAAAAGCATGTTTAGTTTTGTCTTTCAATTTCGAGCAATGAAATGCTGGTGTTCCTGGAGTCACAGCACCTTGTAATAAATCCGGGAGTGTTGTCAAAAAGGGTAACAGGGGTATGGCAGTCCCGACCATGTACAATAACGTATGGGTCGTATCCTGTGGTAGAGTGACATGTCGTATTATACGCAAACTCAGTGGGGTCATATCCGATCGGAATTTTATGTAATCCATCTAATGGTTTGTGATCTGTGTAAGTGATGAATCTCGAAGAAGTATGGTAGTGCCGGAAAATTCCTAACTGCCCAAACAATTGCAAATAATTCTTTATCATACGTAGTCCAGTTCTGTTCCGTTTTTGTGAACGTATGACTTGCGTATGCTATAACTACTTCTTTTCCACTTTGTTTTTGACATGGAACAGCGCCCGTTGCAGTAAGGGATGCATCAGTATATAGGATAAAATCCTCTGAGAAGTTGGGGTACGTACGCAAGCAATGAGGTGATGTTAACTTCTCCTTAAGTGTTTCCCAAGCTAAATTGCATTCTGAAGACCACACAAATGGTACATTCTTACGAGTTAACTCTTGCAATGGTGATCATGCTACTTGGGCAAAATTCTTAACGAATTTTCGATAATATGACGCCAATCCAAGGAATTCACGTACCTCTGTTGAATTTCTGGGAATAGACCAGTTCCTTACCTTTTCCACATTTGATTTATCAGGCTTGATACCGTCCTGATTAACAACATGACCTAAAAACTTGACTTCCTTCTGAAATAACAACATATTTAGAAGTAGTGGTTTAACCAGCCTTACGGCCTAACAAAATCTTTCACATTATCTAAATGCTGATTAAAGTTTTTTTTAGTTATTATTACATCATCCAAATACAAAAGACCTTTGATCCAATTAATACCTTTCAAAACCAGTTGCATTAACATTTGAAAGCTGGAAGGTGCATTGACCAATCAATCGTTATCAATAGTTTTATTTATCCCCTTTTGTGGTATCCAGGCACTGTTCTGGCTGCTCCAAAGGGTGTCCTGTTGCGTCTCGAGAGGGCTGTGTTTAGGTTTTTATGGTCAGGGAAGACGGAGCCCGTAAGAAGAGGGATGGTATATCAGGATGTTAGGCGTGGTGGGTTGGGTCTTGTGCATTTTCCTTCCAAACTCCGTTTTCTCCTGACCAAGTGTGTTTATAATGCTGTACACAGCAGAATGCCTTTTGCTATTTTGTCCGTTATTGGGGGGGGGGGGGGGATTATCATTCCGTCGGTTCTTTCCCTCCCTGTTTAGTAACAGTGAACCCCACAGCTGGAGGCCCTCGGAAGCATACAGTCAAATGAGAGAAACGCTCCTTATTATGTCTACACTTGGGGATGTTTCACAGTTAAGTACAAGGGATCTATACCGGGCTGTTTTTGAAGAATTGGTTGGCCAGGTCCAATCCAACCACTTTGTTTCGGGGTCGGAAGTGTGGCGTGTGGTCCACAGCAGATCATTAGATTACCGCAGGCGAGACCTGTTGTGGCGAATCGCACATTATGCGATTGTAACTAATCTCAAGCGTTTTCGGTGGCGTCTTGGAGATGGTATTTGCCCACGCACTGGATGCACAAAGTGGGAGAGTGTGCCACATGTGTTTTGGAAGTGTGAATTTGTGGCCCTCTTCTGGGAATGGTTCCAAGTCCTGACTGATCGCTTGACGTTGTGCAACACATGGGCGGTCAGCCAGGACTATGCCTTGTATGGCCTTTCACCCCCGCCGTGCAATACAAGTGTTCAGGGCATACTTACCTTTGTTTCGGCCTCCATAAAGCTGGCCTTATGGAGAGACCGATGTAACATTGTTTTTAGGGGGATAGGGAAGCCTGCGGACGTCGTCCTGGCATCGGTGAGGGCGGAGGTGAGGCTGAGGGTTGAGTCCGACTTCGTTCGTTTGCCAAGGTCGGCGTTCGGTAGGCGATGGGGTCCACTCGCTTCTGTGAGGGGGAACCGTGTGGTGGTTAACGTGTAATTAAGTGGGTCTGTAGGGTGCTTATATGTTGTTGTAAATAGTTTTGTAAATATCTGTATATATAGCTTTATTACTGTAATGAAAATAATTTCTGTACATAGTTTTGTAAATATCTGTATATATAGCTTTATTATTGTGATGAACGTAATTTCTGTACATAGTTTTGTACTGTATATATAGGTTTATTACTGCAATGAACATAACTTTCTGTTTGATTTACTAGTTTGTAAATAGTTTGCATTTGTGTTTCTGCCCGATCCGGTTTGAGTTTTGTTTTTGTTTGTATGTGCCGTTTCAATGCACTTAAAAAGCACCAATCCCATATGCATAACGCGAAAATGATGCAATCTTAGACCTGTCGTAAAAGCATTTTTCTCTTTATCATTTCCATATATCATAAATTGCCAGTGACCATGGGAAAGATCCATCGTACTAAAATATCGTGACCCAGCTATCGCATCCAAATTAAAATCAACCCTAGGGAGGGGGGGGGGGGCGGGGAATCCTTAATGGTCACTGCATTTAATTTTCTGTAGTCTACATAGAACCTGTAAGTGTTATCATTCTTCTTAACCGGTACAGTTGGTGCCGACCAAGCTTAGGTTTTGACTCTCTTCAATGATAACATCTTTGAGTAATTTAACCACTTGTGCCTGAATTTCCACTTTCATTTTGGGGAAGGTGCGATAGACCCTTTGTGATATTGGATCAGAATGTGTTCTAATGCAATGTCTACCTAAATCTGTACTTCCTAGGGAATCCTGAAAGACATCCGAAAATTCCTCGAGTAAATCATTCACTTTTAATTAACACGTTGCTCTTGTGTTAAATGTTCAGAGTCAACATTTACATTAGGAACCTTCCTAGTCTTATCCTTCCTCTTCTCTCCAATAGCATTACACTCATCAAAGATAACATACTCTGGTTCCTTTAACCCATCTACACTGTGCACTTGACCTAGAAGACTGCCCTCCTTGTATTGCACTGAAGTATAAGTAGGGTTAACTATTGTTGCAAATACATATCCATCCTGATTGTTCGGGGGATTAAAATAGCTGGCTCATCAAAATAATTAGGTTGTAATATACCCTCATAAGACTCAGGTGAAACAATTTAAGGTGATGTTTCTAGTATGGCTTTAACCTGAACATACGATTCTCAGGCGAGGATCCAGACATTTCAAAAAGGGGGGCTAAACTTAGAGAAAGCGGGTAAAAGGGACGTACGGTGATTCTCTGTCTGAATATCTCAGTGGCGTAGGAAGCAATTTGAAAGGGGGGGGACTTGGACCATGTACCTCTACCTACGCCATTGACCAAAAGGTACAATTTTGATGCTAAGTTTTTCTCTTTTTCTACAAGCAAGAACAGTTTGTTTTTTTTTTTAATTTAAAAGAACATCTTAAGTTTGAACACTGCTGTACTGCGCACGTCGAAAATTTGGGTCCTTTTACACATTTGTAAATACGGAGCTTGTATTGCAAGAAATAGTTTAGATTCAGGGTTTCCTGTAAGGATATTTGAATATTTGGGGGACCATCGAAGAATCTGCGTTTCCTGTTAGCATATATCTGAGATAGCATGTCGACTGAAGATCGTTCACTCTAAAAACTGTTGGGTAAAAAGCGTTGGGCAAAATACAAAGTGCCCAACATGGGCAAATTATTGCCCAACAAATGGGTAAACAACTGTACCCATATTGTTGGGCAAATTAAGGTTGGGTAAAATCCAGGTGTTGGTCAAAGGTGTTGGGCAAGTTTTAAAGTACCCAACAGTTGGGTAAAATGTAATTGACCAATCAGATGATTAGTTAAAGATCAGCTAAGTTTTACAGGTAATTATTGTAATATAACTGGTTCATTATAAGATCTCATTGTTGAATAAGGTTGTACCTGGTAAATAAAAAGCTAACGGTAGAATAGCAGTAAAAATCTGGACGAAAGTACTTAAAGAGCAATGGTCGCATAGAAAAATGTTTCCATTGCTACGTAATCAATGGGAGAAGAAAAACAAAGTTCACGATTGAGTTTAGTACTTTAAACTACACACTTCAGTGTTTACTGACCAAGTGCATCGTCGCTGGTGCCCCCAACCACTCTTGGAGGACAAACGGTGTGTGTGTGTTTGGGTACTTTGTTAAATCTCCGTCTTATCCAAATCATATAATTATATATCAGGTTATATTGAAATCCAGACAAGCACCCTACATACTGGGTAGTTGCATTGCCCAACACCGTTTGCCCAACAGTTTGCCCAATTGTTGGGAGGACACATATATACCCAGTGTTGGTAAAAAGTTGGGCAAATATTTGCCCAATATTTTTTAGAGTGTTGTTGTTACATAATGTTATCTAAGGAGTGCGCGGAATGAGGCTTCTCGGTGACATTCAAAAAGCTCCCGAAACTTTGTTACATTTTTAAGACAAACCATTTAATAATTATAAGCCTTTACTGAAGACAAATTTATGGAAACGGCACTGTAGCGGCTCGGAAAGATTTACTACTGACTGCTTCATGAGCGACCACTTACTACATTAAGGGTTACAGGTTAGGGAAAAATTCGCCTTTCTAAAACTAATAATAACAAATACACTCTAAAAGTAAAAGAGTGAACTTAGTCACTCTTTGATAGAGTGAAAAGTGTTAATTCACTCTATTAGAGTGATAATTCACTCCAAGAGGAGTGAAACTCACTCCAAAAGAGTGAAATTCACTACAGGAAGAGGGAAAATTCACTCTTCTACGAGTGCCTGCAATGATCACTCCTTCTGTACGAGTGATCACTGTAGGCACTCCATCAAGAGTGAAACTTCGCTCGTTTTAAGGGAATTTCGCTCTTTTTGAAGTGAATTTCAATCATCTTGGAGTGAATTATTACTCTAATGGAGTGGATTCACACTTCTCACTCTATCAAAGAGTGACTAAGTTCACTCTTTTGATTTTAGAGTGTATGAAGCTTTTATTAGGAAGAATTCGGAATTTTATGAGGAAAAATTGGGAAAACCGCACTGTATTTGACTTGTGTCTCAAATGGCAAATTTCCGAATTTTTCACTTTTTCGAGCCAGGGGCAATCGACCCTCCTTCCTGTAGCTTGGTCACTGCTCTGCAACATTGATCATTGCTACCATTTTGAAACTTCAATAATGAAGAATCCGTCTATACAGACTACTCAACTGACAGGGTGTAAAGGTACCTGATGATAGGTGTGTATGAGAGCATAAATCGCGACACCTCAGACAGCCGGTCTCAGTCTTGTAAGTAGGAGCTATAAGTTTTCCGAATTTTCTTTTGAGTGAATACCACTGTATCAGGGACGTATTACGGCGCGCGAATCGTGCCTAAGTTTTTGTCCCTTCTAAACAAATATTTGTAGATATGGAGGTGGTTCTGCAGAAAGCTTTGGGTTTTGGGTTTCCTGTAAGGAAATTTAAAGAGTTAGGGGATTACTAAAGAATCTGCACTTCCTTCATATATTGGTGGCAAATCTGCGAATGATTGCACGACGACTGAATCATTGTTGCTACATAATGTTATCTAATAAGACCTACGCACTGACTCTCTCCGATGACATTTCAAGTTTCCCAGACTTTGTTGTCCTTTTTAGCCAAAATATTTCAAATTCAAGAGCTTTCAATAAAGAAAACTTGATGATGTGGTGTCACATACGGTAATATCCGAGTTTGTCATTTACAGAGCTCAGTTTACCAAACTAAATTATTAGCGAGGAATGATGCATTCTATAATGATTTTGCGGCGAGCAAAGCGCGCCTGAAATTTTGCTTTTTTTGAGATTTGAGAAATGAAAAAGAGCTTTCCTGACTAGGGAAGTGGGGTACGGAAGCATGCTTTTTTATTTGGGGGATATCGCCACCCAGTCTCACGCTTCTTACGCGTATGGAATATCTAATTCTGCCCGAAAGAACAAAGGGTGCGCCACTATCTGTTGGAGCGGAGCGTAAAGAAAATTTTGAAAAATCACGATCACTCACACAGCCGCCGGAAACGGCATTTCACACCGACTTGTATGTAGAATCTAAACAATTATTATTTTGAGCTTTTTTTTGCAATAAAATAAAAAATATGGGTAAGTTATAAAATGGTCAGAAAATTACCAGATAAAATGAACCACTACTATTGGATGAAATGGTAATGTAAAGAAATTTATCTTTGGTGTCGCATTATAATTAACAAGTAAAACATACTTGAAAGTTTGTGTTTTGTGTTTCTCCGATATGATTGTTTTTTATCGCTGTCCCTCTATACCAGGGGTACGTGGGTCTTGGCACAATGGTCAATCTAACGGGGGAAGGATGTTGGCAAGGGGTGACGGTAAGACTTCATCTAATATAACCTATACCTGCTCCACTGGGGCCGCCCAGATGGCCACAGCAACATGATTTGGTCCAAAAGCACACCCCTGCTCTATACCATAATTAACCACCGTTGGAAACTGAGACGAGACTAACGTGCCTACAGTTCACAGCCACCAACGTACACTGCACGGATGGGCTGACTTGCGACTGTGTGAACATAGTTCAGTCGGCCGACGCTCAAAACGTCACGACATAGGCCTTTTGGCCGACAGCTACTCACATTATCTTGTTGTCGTGGCCAGGGAATTGCATCTTCCTGTTATGGCGAAGGCAAGTTGGCAAAAAAGATTAGATAGCCCATAGGTTCGTGTATTTGGATTTGTGTTGTGAGGGAAAGGATGAACCTGAAATAGCCCCTTGAATATTCTCGTAGATAAACATTTAGTGTTTTTGTTATTGTTGATGTGCCGAAAGGGGGGGGGGGTGGCCGAGGCCGTCCCCCCCCCCCCCCCGATCCCCGCCTGAATCCTGGAGGAATAGTAGAACGCTCAACAGTAAGGAGATTGCAACTAGCTCGGGAATAGCGCTTTTTCCTAAGTATTGGAAATTTTCATTCCCAATGACTAGAACACCTTGTTTAGCATCGATAGTTGCATAATTGTATACTAGAAAATCCCAACCAAGCAACGAAGGACGACTAACATTCCTTACTACATGACACGAAAATCATTTTTGCCAAGCTTCGACCCTATTGTCAACGTAGCACTTACTGCAACAACCGAGTCAATATTCTCGCCAGCCACTGACTTCGTCAGAAAAAATGGAGTTTGATACGATTGCCTATTCAGAGACGGAATATGTTTTCTCAATTTTTCACTCATTATCGTAACATCCGATCCTGCGCTTATAAATGCATCGACGGGAATATTTTCAAGTAAGACCCTTATATATGGCAAGGGTTGTTCTCGCGATTGGGAGTACTACCATCCAAACAATCATCTCGAAATTTGTTAGGGGTCTTTCCAGAATTAAGAGCTGACAATTGACCCTCATTATCAACTCTTTCTAGTTTAACGACTCCTCAAAGTACTCTCTGTCCTTAGTGTTACTCGACCTAGAAGTGTAATATGTATTATCGTTGTCCATACGGGAAAAATCCTCAAAACTATCATACCTGTATCCTGATACATGTATCTATCCTGATATTGAGAACTTCTACCAGCACCTGGGGAAGCTTGGCCTCTCCTAGGCGAAGGAGACCTATATCGCCTATTCATACGAGGGAATGGGGACCTGTTAGAACGTCTATCCCGTCTTGGCGACGGTGACCAATCATATTTTCTTCTGGGAGACCCAGCATATCTAGTAGGTCTACGGTAAGGCGAGTCATCCCGACAGTAATTATCTATGGAATGGTACCGTCTAGTCCTTATTTCTAGGGAGTCTACCTTATCATTTAAGGCCTGAACCGTGCTTTCGAGTTTCTCAATATTATCTGAATGGACAGACTGAACAGCTTCATGTTCTTGCTTAACCTCTACCACGCGTTGTGCAACGGGCAAGGCTGCTTTAGTTTCCACAGATGGAGTTATGGGTTCACCTGCACAATGTGCTGCACGTTGAATTCTACCAGGTGTGCGAGGCCTTGCCTTAATCTTAACTTGAAAGTCTAAAATAAATAGACGTTTACCAAATGCCTTTTTGATTCCTTGCCGAAGGCAGGCAAGGAATCTATGCGATGGTGATGTCGTGTGTATTGGTGTGTGTTTGTGTACTTGTTTCGTATTCAAACAGAGGACCTGAACAATGGATTTTAGGTCCTCTGGTGGAAATTCAATAGATTTCTGGGGTCCTCTCCTGTGTGAACAATAGAGAGTCTATTGTTAAGGTTAGGGTTAAGGAAGCAGGAACAAAGGAAAACACAATGGGGTCCTCAGGTTGTGTGAAAAAAAACCTGTGTGTGTGTGTGTGTGTGTGTGTGTGTGTGTGTGTGTTTGTGACGCTCCTTGTAATCGCGATATCTTGAGATAGGAATTACCGACACTTTTCATATTTGGTATATAGATTTGCCATATTGAGAGGAAGAATCCTACTGTTTTTGGTGGAGTTCAAAGGTCATTTGAGGTCACCAGAGATCAAAGACCGAAAACCTTGTAATCGCGGTATCTTGAGACAGGAATGACCGACACTTTTCATATTTGGTATATAGATTTGCCATGTTGAGAGGAAGGACCCTATTGTTTTTGGTGGAGGTCAAAGGTCATTTGAGGTCACCAGAGATCAAAGACCGAAAACCTTGTAATCGCGATATCTTGAGACAGGAATGACCGACACTTTTCATATTTGGTATATAGATTTGCCATGTTGAGAGGAAGAACCCTATTGTTTTTGGTGGAGGTCAAAGGTCATTTGAGGTCACCAGAGATCAAAGACAGAAAACCTTGTAATCGCGATATCTTGAGACAGGAATGACCGACACTTTTCATATTTGGTATATAGATTTGCCATGTTGAGAGGAAGAACCCTATTGTTTTTGGTGGAGGTCAAAGGTCATTTGAGGTCACCAGAGATCAAAGACCGAAAACCTTGTAATCGCGATATCTTGAGACAGGAATGACCGACACTTTTCATATGTGGTATATAGATTTGCCATGTTGAGAGGAACAACCCTATTGTTTTTGGTAGAGGTCAAAGGCCATTTGAGGTCACCAGCGGTAAAATTGCCAAAACACCGAAAATGGCTTGTAAACACGATATCTCCAGATAAGAGTGACCGATACTCTTCATATTTGGTATAAAGATTTGTCATGTTGAGAGAAAGGAGCCTTTTGTTTTTCATAAAGGGCAAGGGTCATTTGAGGTCACCAGCGGTAAAATTGCGAAAATTCTGTGCCTAAAATGTAAAGAAAAATCTATCAAACACTGTCGATTTGAAAGCAGGTAAAGTATTTGATGGAAAGGAATCACTAAGCCTTTTGGCTTTCTGGTCTATTTTTTCTTTTACCTTTTTATAGCCTAGTTTTATATCGGCTGCTGCGCCTGTTAATAATTCAGCTAGTCATTAACGTGTTTTTATTGTAGAAGATTTCGAGTTGTGTACTCCGGTAACATATACCAGCCTTCACCTGAAACCGGGTTGGATTAGTTCCATCAATTTTAAGGCCTAGTCTACACGTGAACATTGTTCCATCAAAGTCCGATTCCGAAAAAGGCTATTATTAACATGGTTATACCCGTATGCAGACTCAACAACCTGCGTGCAGAATGGGGCACAGTATGAAAGGATTTCCCCACCGGGTACTGTATGATCCCAGATCGCCATTAAATTCGACAGGTTGGCCAAAGAATGCCAAATCTAAAAATTAAGTTTTCACCAGATGCGAAAATTTAGGCGGGGCTTTTTGTTTGGAAGAGATTGAAAATAATTGGATGGTATCCTATTATCCCATCTTTAACTATGCGGTTTCAGGCTTGGAAGCATGGGCGTCCGCAGAAATTTTTACAAGGGGGGGCAAGGTCATTCGTGGATGATTGAATTGTGTACACTATCTAAGCGGAGCGCCACCATCGGTTGGCGCGGAGCGTACAAGAAAATTTTGGGTCTTACAAACCCTCCAGATGGCCGGAAACGACACATGGCGAGTGTTATAAGCTGCATGTACCCAGCCCTGAAACAGGAATTTCATGTCTGTAATTTTTAGATTTTTAGAATTTTCAATCTAAAAAAATTGTTGAAGGTAAATCTGCCTCTCGGTCACGGCCTCGCACGCCTGAGCACGATAAAACTTACAACTGTCAAACAGCCTATATAGGCCTATATCCGTTACCCAATTATGAATCACCCCCCCCCCCCCCCATATTCACCTTGTATATCCCAGTTACATCCGCGCGTCGCCACTTGAGATCAGCACGGGACCAAACCAAGACCAACGCATTCATCAATAGTCGGATGCCATATGCACACTACATACCTGACAACTAGTACAATTTTGTCATAGTTTTTACAATTACAAATTTCCAATAGATATCACGAATGATGGTCCCCAAATTACGATTTCACTATCCAGCATACCATCTTCTCTTTTGCTATTCGTGGTCAAATGTCCGCATATTTCAGTAGAAACTGACGCTGTGAGTGAAGATATTTTGATGATCTATTTTTATTTTTTTTTATTTTAATTTTTAATTAATTTTTTCACAAGTTTGATTTTCCGGGGGGGGGGGCAAGTTCCCCCCTTGCCCCCCCCCCTTCCGGACGCCCATGCGTGGAAACCAACAAGGGCGGTACAACCAAAACAAAACATGCAACAGGAGCTTAACTGAACAGAGACAAAATCACAAAGCAACAAGTGCAAGTAAAAACAAACACAAAAGGGCCCTAGAGAGTTGTTTGGGTGAGGACCCATGTATTTGTCGATGGGTCTTTGATCCAACTTATGTTTGATTATCCAGTTAGAGGTCGCAGTACGAAAGGACGAAACAGAGGGGTTAACTTTTGATTACAAGGGGATAGTATACCAAAGACGACCACTTCAAGTTCTAACGAAGACCTGGAGGCTTGAAATGCAGGGACGTTTGCATATAGCCTATGATATGATAATAACAGTTTGCATGCCTGATAGAAGGGGTAATGAATAGGAGGGAGTTGGAATGTTCACAAGGTTGTTCCTTATATTTTAAAACATTTAAAGATCAGCTAAGGCCCTACGATGCTGGAAAGATCAGCACTTGAGCAAATCATAACAATCAAGAACAAACCGTGCTGCGCGTGCCCGGTGGATGTGAGGCAGAATATCCTGTGTTAGGTTCTGGATGTAAGGTTGAATGTGAGACTGAATCCTGTTCAATCTTCAGACTGGTCAACCTGAAACTTGGTCAGGGTAACCCTTCCGTAGAAGTTTTTGTTGTAACCCTGACTTGTTCAGATACGTCAGGGAGCAGCCTCGCGACAAACGTGGCTTCGATTCACGAACCAAAAAAGTTTGCTTCGCCAATCAGGAACGAGAACGCTCTTCTTATATGAATATTCATATTGTTTTGCTTTCTAAGCCAATGGGGAGCACAATGAAGACAAAAAAGTCAAAGGCATTGGTACTGCTATGAATACTGTTCTCTACACTTTAGAACAGGTCGTTGAGTGGCAGAGTAGTCTAATCCAGCTGCAGTGTATTAATTTGTTTCACATGCATGTGAATGGGTTCGTATCCCGTATTCGTGATATACGTGGGTTTTTCTCCGAGTATCCCGGCTTTCCTCCCACTTGGAATAGACTTCCCATTTAAAGAGGTTGCCCAGCCGACGAAGGTGGTTGCGGGCTGGACTGAAGCACCTAGACCAGATAACAAGCATACTTTGCCTTTTTTAACAGGGGTGGCGCCAGGATTCCCCCGACAGGGGGGAGGGCCAGCATTTCAAGGCTTTGAGTTAGTCCCAGTGGGACGTGACGTAGCAGATTTTGAGGCGCGCGTAGTAGCGCGCACAAATGTTTGGCTTTCTTTTCAATAAATACTTACAAATCTCAGCTTATTTTGAAGACAAAATTTAACACATTTTTTATAAAAAGTGTGGCTTTTTTATGGACCATTAAAAAGTTGGGGTGTTTATTGAAGAATCTGCCCTTCATATGGGCAAAATCAAAAACGTTATGTAAGCAACAACTGAAAATCTTTTGGGGGTTAAGCATTTAACTGTACTAGACCTACGTACTAGGCTTCAACACGAGACTAAAACTTTGCCAGAAGAGTTTTTCCCTTTTTGGTGGAAGACTTGAAAATTAAGAGCTCATTTTACTGGAGACATTTTGGAATTTAATGGAAGAAACTTGTCTTTTGGTATGTTTATATAAAAAAAATGGGCTTGTCTTAAGTTATATAGGCCCTTCAAGAGCAAAGTTAGGTAGGATGTCGGGGTAAGTGATTGACAGTTGGCTTGACTAATTGATTGTGCCGAGTATCCATCGAAATTGGGAAATTTTGCCACTTTAAACAATGTGGAGCACATACTGAAAAAAAAATGTAATTTTATGACAGATTTGGGGGTTTAACGGAGAATCAAATATTGTCATAAGAAAAATCAAATATGAGTGATTTGTAGTTTTGTTGGGAACTTGGGGTTACTGAATATCATCATTGCAGATTAAGGCACTCGGACCATATTGGAAATATTTCCCGCGGAAAAAAGTTTTGCTTCCCATTTGAAGTTATATATTTTATATATTGACGCACGGAAGCGTTTCAGTTTGGAAGGGAAAGAATTGTCTGTTTTTCCGAAAAAATGTAATTCTGACCGAAAGACTATCAAAGTGCAGAGCATAGAAATTTTTGAAAAATTGAGAACCCCGAGGCAGCAGGACAGGGCATTTCCCGGGCTCGTAACTAATAATAAATTAAAGCAGTCATTATTTGGGCACTTTCCCAACTCATAAAAAATTTCACTTCACATAGGCGGCGGAAGCGGGGGGCCAGGGGGGGCCTTCCCCCAAAAAAATTTTTATGAGATTTTTGGGGGCATGGCCCCCAATAACCGAATGTCGCAAAATAAATTTTTCAAAAGTAATTAAACAAATTTCAGTTGCTTTTATAAAATTTCCGCTATTCTTTGGCGCAAATATTACTTTTCAGATTGTAAAAGTTGCAAAGCTTCCGGGGGCTTTGCCCCCTGGACCCCCACATTAACGATTCCTGTAGAAGGGTTTATTTTCGCCCTTCAAACATTGCAAGGTATTCTGCAATTATGCCTCACTCTGAATTTCGGAATAAATTCAGGGAGACTGTGACAAGCTTCATATCTTCGGAATCTCTTGACGTTTTACTCGTCTGGTTTCAGGATGGATAATTTTCTAACAGATTTTGAGTGGCTAAAATTGACTCTACCTTGGTGTGGATTAAAGTGTGCTCCTAGCATCTGGCATGTTTCTACCTCCTGTGGGGGTTTTTCTCAATAACTGGGGATGCACAAAATCGTTCCAAAATCATACTTGGTGTGGTGGGTAGAATATTTGGGTCTATAATGGTTGGAAGGAATTTGCACGGCCATTGCTGCCAGTCAGTGGTCAGTGCAACCACCAAACCCATGTTGGCTCAATGCAGTCTCAAGGGTGGCAACCTTACTGCCTTACCACTATTACCTCACAGGACCTCACTAAGCTCTTGGCTGAAGTGGACACACCCAGTGGCGTACGAGACGGGGCATGGAGAAGACTGCCCCAAATTTCCGCAAAATCTAAATCCGGCCGAATATGGCCGAAATCTCAAAAAGATAGGCCTATACCAGGAAAAAGAAAGAAACGTCATATAGTCGCAATATAATCTTCATGAAAAATCATGTCAAAATTCCAAAAAGTCGCTATACCTCCTGGCAACTCAAAACGCTATTATTCGTGACCGTTACTTCACAGATAATCACAACACAATGCCCGAAATTGTTGAATATCCGAATTCTTTCAAATATTTGCCCGAAAATGGAAAAGTATTAAAGTAAGGGTAACATAGTTACGAAAAAGTAAAGAGATAAATTAATCGCGACACATTTTGAGAAACCTGTTGCTTAAAAGAAACAATTATTCTTGAAACTTTTTTAATCTTGTGTAACACAATACCCGAAAAGGCCGATTATTTTAATAGCTTCAAATCTTTGCTGAAAAACAGAAGACGCTATATTTAAAGTACAATTTTCATGGAAAATAAAAAAGATCTGCGAACCATTTGGGTATGTGAAAAACGTTTTCATCATCCCAACTTCACACTGTAGTCTTGCAAAACATTTGCCCGAAATGGTCAAATATTCGGGCAAAGGTTATAAATACTGGGACGTTTTTAATTGCCAAATTAATTCAACGGATATAGACAGGAGGGTGTTCAGGTGCCCAAAAGTTTGCCATCTATCCTGCTCTAGAGTCAAATACGGGCAATGGTTATGAAAATCGGGTAATTTGTTTTTCGATACTTAAATGTTGCAGGGTGAGAATGTCTTTCCGTAAGTCTACTTGAAAATTTATTTCAACACACCTTGTAACGTGACAAATCTGTCAATAAGCGTTACTAATAGAAGAAAAATCATCTACTTCATTTCATCCAATGGTAGTTGTACATTTTATCATATTCTTCTGATCAAAATAGCGACTGCTATGATCTCCATAGGCCCGTACTATTTCCAAAAGTAAAATCATATATAGTCGGAAGTTTGGGCACACAATTTTTTCAATATATATTGAATTTAGCCAAGAGTCGCAATAGAGTAAAATTCATTAGTATGTTTTCAATTCCGTTTTGTAGTTTCCCTCGAAAAAATGTGGAACCATTTCATCGATTGGTAGTGATACATTTTACCTGGTAATGTTCTGATCAAATAGCGACTGCTATAGATCCCGCTATAAGTCTGGGAAATGTCATTTTCGACTGTCTCCCTGCAGGGGAACAATTTTTCAAAATTTTCTGTTGGCTTCGCGCCAACCAGTGGTGAAGCTCCGCGGAGACAGTCTTCCAAGAAGAATTTTAGTTTCAAATGAACACTTTTTGTGCAAACAGAACCTCGAATCAGCGACTTCTAAGACCTCCTATAAGCATAGGAAATAACATTTTTGACTGTCTGAAGGGTCAGATTTTTCAAAATTTCCTGTACGTTTCGCCCCAACTTAAACATTTTTTACAAAAGGAAACTCAATATAGCGACTGCTTAGATCCCCACATGACATTTTCAACTGTCTGAGGGGTCGGATATTAAAAAAAAATGTTTTGTACGCTTCGCGCTAAGCAATGGTGGTACTCCGCACAGTCTTTCTGGCTGAATTTTAGTTTGGAACGAAAGTACGTTTATCTGCAATTGAAACTCAAAAAACCTGGGAAATGTCATTTTCGACTGTCTAAGAGGTACGAATTTTCAAATTTTCTGGACGCTCCGCGCCAACCAGTGGTAACACTCCGCTTTGACTGTCTTAAGGACTGAATTACATTTTTCGGGCAAAAATCTTCTGCCCCAAAACTGAAATACCTTACTCAGACGTGCACCGGAACAGCTGCTTGCACATTCCGTATTTGCAATCCTAGGATACATAGTTCGGTGGAGTAATGAACTGAGCTAATCAGTATCTCAAAAGTGTGTTTTGATCTTAGCAAAATCACAAATCACAAATTTTTCTCACCAGAATTAAAGACAATTAAACCTGTTGAAGACCATTTCCAGACATCTGGGAGGTTTTAAAATCCAAAATTTTCTGTATACGTTCCGCGCCCATTGATGTTGGCTCTACGCTTAGATAGTAAACTCCAGCTCCCCTCTACAAAAGTATCCAGCCCACCCTAAGCCCCACCACAAAAAATCCTAGCTATGTCACTGCCCTGGACCCCCTGGCAGGGCTTTGCCCCTGAACCCCACCAAGGGCACTTAAGCGGGCCCCTGGACCCCACGCCGATGGGGTTTTGTGTTCCGCGCACGACCGGACGCCTTACGGCGTCACCATTATGTCTGCTGCCGAAAAATTGTTGCCCCCCCCCCAATAAAAAACATCTTCCGCCGCCTATGCTTCATAATATTATTGCGGCCCCAAAATGAAACGAATAATAATTTTCAGGATGCATTGTTCTGCTAAGTAATCTGTTCGACCTAAACACCATCTAAGAGGAGCGCCACCGTCAGTTGGCACGGAGCGTGAAAAACATTTTAAAATATAAAGCATTCGTTTTTTTTTTTTTTTTTTTTTGAACTTTCCTTTGATATGAAAGTTACACTTCGATATGTTCAAGATCACCGATCCAGTAACTTCAGTTCTTGTAGATTTGCTTCTTAGAACAGGTACGTGCAACAGGTGTTACGGAATACCGGTGAGTTGAAAGAAAAAAAAACTAATTGCCCAATTAATGATACCAGGGATGTAAAAATTATATGCGTCGGCCACGGACTTCCTATACATGGACAGAGCAGACTGCGCTGTACATTGTCGATACCGTAGTGTGAGAAAAAGCGCACCAAAATGGCCGTCTGCTATGGTTTTATGTGAAAGCTTGGACTTCTTCTTCTTCTTTCGACACTAGCTAGGCAGTACAAACGCCTGAGAGACTATCCCATACTGATACTTACTAGAGGGCTTAGGGAGTCGGATGACGCAAATAGTATACAGTACTAACAATGCTGAATATTTAGGGACAAAAGCTGAACTTTGAAAGAATTTACTGATGGGGCACGGCGAACATGCTCTGGAAGCAAATTCCAGCTAGGTATAAAGAGCTAGTGATAACATAGTTTATTAGATGAAAGGTGGTGGTACAAATGTTTACCACTAGTGCGACGAGTAATCGGACGGGCTGAGCTTGGAGAGTCAACCAGGAATTTAGCCACATTATTTGGTAGTAAATTGTGTGTTTCTTTATAAATAATTAAGAGGCGAGCCCTCAGTCGTCGGATTTCAAGACTGTCCCATTTGAGTTGTTTAATAATGTCTGAAACACTGGACTGACGACTGTAGTTGTAAAAAATAAATCTGGCCGCTCGCCTCTGGACCTTTACAATAATATACCTGTCGGATTGGGTATAAGGGTCCCAGACAGTACTACAATAATCTAGAATGGGCCCGACAAGAGCAAAATAAGCGGTTTCTTTAGTTGCCTTGTCACAGTGAGCAAACTTTCTTCTCAGTAGGCCCAAAGTCCGGTTTGCTTTAGCTGCTATTTTGTTAATAAGTCTTTTCCAGCTCATATTTGAAGAAAGTTCTACTCCTAAATATGGGTAATGACTTATTTGCTCCAAAGTATGGTTCCCCATCGCGTAAGAAAGCGGGTTTGGATTAGTCTTATGGGTGACTCTCATGGTAAAACATCTGGATTTATTGAACCCCATTTGCCAAGTTGATTCCACTGACACAGATTGTCAATGTCACGTTGAAGAATTCCTTTATCGCTGGAGTTTTTAATTTCACGATACAAATACAATCATCGGCAAATAGCCTAAAACTTGATTTAAGTTTTTGCGGTAAATCGTTTATGTGGACAAGGAATAGAAGGGGTCCAAGGACAGTACCTTGGGGGACATCAGAAGTGACTTGAGATTTTTTTGAAGACACACCAGGGAGCTGCCATTGACATCAATTAAACCACTTGGTTAAGATTACAGAAAGGAAATTTTAGATCCAAGATAAGATCCGGATACCAACATGCTTAAGTTCACTGAGAAGACGCTGATGGTACGGTGTCGAAAGCCTTGCTAAAGTCCATTATGATTAAGTCTTCTTGGCTTCTGTCATCCACGATTTTCATAATGTCATTAACAAGGGCCGAGAGTTGAGTTTCACGGGATCTCCCCTTGCGGAGGCCATGTTGCACGTCTGAAAGTATGTTAAATTTATCAAAATGATCCACAATATGTCTGTGAATGATGTGTTCTAAAAGCTTACAGGGGATGGACGTCGACGTTAGCGAAACAGGCCTGTAGTTGGCGGGATCAGATCTTTCACCCTTCTTATAGATGCCATGGAGTTACATTTGCTTCAAGCCAAGCCGTTGGTAATTAAGCGTCCATCTAATAAAGATTTCTGAAACAACTTTTGGAGAATAGGAGCTATACTGTTGGCACAAGATGTTAGGACCCTGTGAGTAATATTGTCAGGTCCTGCTGCCTTGTGCACTTGGAGATCATTTAAGAGTTTAAGAACACCATTAGTTGAGATTTGTATGTCGCCTATGTCAGAAATGGGGGTTGAGTCAATAACCGGCATGCTATCTCGATCTGCGTTTTCCTTAGTGAAGACGGAATAAACTGATTATTTAAAGTCTCTGCTTTTTCATTGGGACTAGACAGAAGTCTACCCTGGACTTGAAGTGGTGAGATGCCAGTCGTTTCACTTCTTTTAGACTTAATAAAATTCCAGAAGAGTTTAGTATTCTCGGATTTTAAGCTACCACCGATAACGTCGCGGATATATAGTTGTTGTAAGAAGTTCTAATTCTTCTATCAATACCCCTCCTTAATTTCCTGGATTCAAACTTATGGGAAGATTGACTACTTCTAAACCTTATCTTGTAGAGACTTGCTGAAGTTTATCTCCATATTTTGCAAGAAAGTTGTAATATTTTAAAAATATGGTAAGGTCAAAATCACTTCACTTATTGCAGGAATATGATATTGTTTCCCATTCAGGTTGAATTTTGCTTAAAATATAACAGAATCGTCATCATAAATCAGACGATTTACAGGTTCACGGCGGCCATCTTGGTGCGCGCCTTTTTGTCCTTAGTCGGTGGCGACCAGTACGGATAAGACGTACACGTTACATGCTCTGTCCACGTATATAAGTCCGTGGTGTCATTGACCCTTTTCCAAATAACAATCACAAAGGATTGTAGGATACAGTGGCGTAGCCAGGATGGGAATTTTTTTTTTTTTTGGGGGGGGGGGGGGTATAACAAATGGGGGGGGGGACTGGAACCTCCGAGGGTCAGGCACGGCAAGACTATCTAAGCGGAGCGCCAGTGGCGCGTAAAAGAACATTTTGGGCTTTAAAACCCCTCCAGATGGCCGGAAACGACACCTCCAATGTGTTTTAAGCTGGATGTAGGCCTACCCAGCCTTGAAATACGAATCTCTTGTCTGCGACTTCTCAAATAATGAGACTGAAAAATCAGTCAGTATGAAAAATGGTAATACATACACTTTTTAGGGACTCCCAAACTGGGCACTTCTGATCTGTGGCCTGGGGGATGAGACTAAAGGGAACCGGTATCTCCCTTTCCCTAGGGAAAAATTGTAAACTTCAGAAGGACGTAGATCGCAAATGTGGCAATATTTGAGTCTAAGCGAAGCGCCACCATCAGTTGGCACGGAGCGCACAAGAAAATTTTGGGCTTTAAAACCCCTCCAGATGGCCGAAAACGGCACTTCCCACGTGTTTTAAGCTGGATGTACCCAGCCGCAAATGCGGCAATATTTGAATGGATCTCAGCTTACCTAAGGCAGTATACCTTACCCTTTAACAGGAAAACCAATAGTAGTTGTGCCCCCCTCTGAGAAACTTTATTTGCGTTAGATTTCCTACATGCAAAATGGTGCTATGTTTGGCAAAACTTTGAACTGATTATAGGCCTAAGTTTTAGGATTTTCCCTTATTGGGGAGCATGAAAAATATCAAGATATTTTTAGTTTGTGTAGAGATTTTACAAGAGACATACATACTACCAAAGAAACAATGTGCAAAAAGGTGCAGTATTTATTCATCGGTACATTACGTAGTAAAAATGAAAATACTACCAATAAATCTCTCAAAATAATTGAACCGCAAAGCAGAAGTATGGATTATGTGGGAAATTTTGAATTCCGGACCCTGTGGACATTTTACAAATCCCCCGAACGCCAGTGCCAACTAGTGAAGAGGACTTGTCGAAAAAAAATCGTCCTACAGTGGCAATTGTCATGGGCAGAAGTGAGGCACAACATAGGCCTACTTTTTAAGGATGGAAGGGACGAATTATCCGAAGGAAGTACCTTACCCTTACCTGCTTACGGCATATTTTGTGTATGATAAAGTATAAGAATGGTCGTGTAAGAGTGGTGTCCAGTGTAAGATTGCCTTATTTTCAGTAAATCAATCAGCCATCCGAAAGGCAGAAAGGGTCTTAACCTAACAAAGTCACATTTAAGTTTGTCATCGAGACTTTCGTTTTTTTTCGAAGTGAAATGCAATAAACGACAGTGCAGATCACAATTAAACGGTATCTTATTTAGTGAAAGTAGGCATTTTGAAGTTACTACTTGATTTCATACTTGTGCCCAAAATGTGTTTTACACACATTCATCCATGTTTTTTATTTTTAATATTTACACATTTTATTTATTTACTGTTTTGAAGGAAATACTTCAAAGTTTTTTCCGTTCAAGCATTTTATTTTTTTTTCAATTACTTTATCGGGACGCAAAAAATCTGGGGGGGGGGGCTGAAGAAAATCTGGGGGACCTAGGCCCCCAACCTGGGCGAATGTTTGCAGACTCTGTGTACTATACCGTTTAGAGACCTTGGTGTATTATGATTTTGAGAGAGCGCCATCTTTCCGCTACTACAGAGTCTGCCCCGCAGGCTACTGACGTCATGGTTACCTCTTCACCGAATAGGTTACCCTGACTATTGGTAGGCTAGCTAGCGCTTACACATGCATGGCTGGCCTGGCGTGTGAAAGTCGGCCCAAAGTCAGTACTCTTGTTGGCAGCGAACACAACACCGCTCTACAGGATCTGAGTCAAGACGCAAAATATACTGATTTCTGTATATGTCGAAGCAATATACTGAACTTTCCAAGGCCAAAAGTCTAGACAAGCTGAGCACATCATCTTAAAAATGGCTTTATCCAGAGGTAACGTTAGGCCTAGGCTAACGTGTCGTTAGTGCTTTTTTACTTTGCTATGCTGTTGTTACCGCTGTTGTGTACCTCGCACTGACTTTCCTGGTCCAGCTAGTCACTGAACGTGACCGTATAATCCGCTCCTTGTAGTCACTCCTTGCTACGGCCACTGGCCTACATGTACAAAGGTAACAATGTTTTAAGCCAAAAAAACAAACCGAGCTCTAATTACGATGGAATGGTTCATAGAACAGATTTGAGTTAATATAATGATTTTGAGCATTCTTAAATACCACTTAGCTATACCTTCTGGAAATTTGGAATGTTTAATACCAGTAAATTCATAGCAAAAGGCAGGAAAAATGTGGTGCCATCCTTCGCAGTAACATCGACATCTTGATCGTCTGCTACTGTGTTGCACGATGGGAAGGACTTCTGCTAGACAAGCTGTCGAAGACCAATTAGTAAGCGCGGCTAGTCAATACTTGTACTTCATATAGTAAGCTCTCTGTACATTACGAAATTGTGCAGTCAATACGTAGGCTAGGTTTCTCCATTTTAAATGAGATCACATGACAAACACGGACTTCTTCAACTGAAAAAATAATCTGCACAAGCTTAACGTTACTCACAGAATTATCCAGCCAAAATTTCCCCCTTAAAGGTCTTACTTCGTTAACAGACTTGTGTGGAAGGTGAAGGTGATGACAAAGATCATCTGTGGAAAGTTTGGTGAGAAAAGGTATCTTTTTGGGGACGTGAGGGATGCCTACTCACGCGTGAGTAGGCAAGTGAGCTGCGTTTTTGTGTATACCGGGCAAGGGCCCAGAAATGAAGTATATAGCATAGGAACGTAATGCTGGGTCCTGTTCAAGGGCTAGGTCCAGTGGACTCGTAAATTTTCGTCTGCTGATATTACTTACAGCCTCACCCCTAGCCTAGACGTACGGGCCAGACCTAGAGGTACAGTATAGGCCTAGTTTATTAACTTGACCATAGGAACTTACAGGAACTGGGGCACAAAATTAGGCAAACGCCTTGCAATGCCCACCATAAATCCAGTAGCAGGGTTGTCGCACGCACATTTTTTTTGGTGGGGCCTATTGACCCGGACATCCGGCTCTATTATGAGAGATTTTGTCTCATTGACCCGGAAGTAACTTAACATTTTGGATAAGCGCCACCACTTTGATACATTTACTCCAACACAAACCGGACGTAATGTATGTAGTGCCTTGGGATTAGATAAGTGTAATTTTAAGGCACTTTTTCAGTCTTTCATGCAGCAGCATTACTGTTTACAATCTCCATTGATATATACAATGTTGTTTGCTTTTGGATAACTCATTCCACTGAATGATGGTTCATCCACTTCAGCTTCACTGTGTGCTGTGCAAGCTGCCTGCAAGTAACTGTACCGTTAGAGTTACTGTACACACTGTGTAGCCTATGTATACAGCTAATAGTCTAGGCTACGTCCAGGACAATTATGAATTTTATTTGGTAATGGAGCCGGAGGCGTCCGGGTCAATAGCCACGACGGCAGAATTTTTCTCCAAAATTCTCGCGGAACTACTCACACTCAAACACGAAGTCGCTAAAACAGTGTTTTTGGTTTCGATGAAAAGAGAAACCTATGCATTCATCATGGCGTGCGTGTGTATGTATGTGTGTATGTGCGTGTGTGTGTGTGTATGTGTGTGTATTTGTGACACTTTGCTTGTTTACACCATATCTTGAGAAGGGAATATCTGACAATTCTCAAACGTGGTACACTGATACCCCATACTGAGAGGAAGAAACCTATTGATTTTGGTGGAGGTCAAAGGTCATCTGGGGTCACAGGGGGTCAAACCCCAAAATCCTTGTTTACACGATATCTCAAGATAGGAAACTTGGAGTACTTTCAAACTTGATGTGTGGATGTGTTATGATGTAAGGAAGAACCCTATTGATTTTGGTGGAGGTCAAAGGTCATCTGGGGTCACAGGGGGTCAAATTCCAAAATCCTTGTTTACACGATATCTCAAGATAGGAAATTTTGCCTACACTGTAAAATTAGTACACCAAAGACATATTTCTACTATAATATTTCACCAAATAAGCTTTGAAACAAAAAGAAGAAAAACTATGTTACAGTTTCTAACGATCCCTTTGAAGCATCGTTGCAACAGTGACAGTTAAAAGTGTGTTTTGGTCACACGTAAAATGCCACACACAGCCATCTTTGACTTGATCGTGCATTGGGGCTGAACCTTTGACCCCTACAACCCATACATGGTATATCTTTAGAAAGAAGAAAAGGAACTCTACATTATAATGGAGGAAAGCTATCGCTAAAAATAATATTTCTTTACCATTTTTGGTCTTAAAACATTGGTGACATGATTACAATAGGTTCCAGAAAAATCCGCAATTGCTTCCAGGTATCATTTTGTAGCGTTTTTATGATCTTTCCATTTCCAAAAAAAAAAAATGATTTTTTGCTCAGCCCCGATGCACGCTCGATTTAAATGAAACAGCCCACTGATCCCCACCTAGCTTACAACTTTTGTACTGAGCTGACGTTGATATGTTTATGTACAGTGTTTGCACGGGTAACCCGGGTACCCGCCCGCCATCGTTCTACCTGGGTCCAAATCTACTACCCGAATCTTAAAAAAGAAAATGCATGCAAAAGGGAACACCCCATTTACGCCATTGCCCATGGTAATGGACTAAAATATTTTGCCAGTTTGGTAAACATTCTCTGAGACTGAGAATGAAGAGAGCCTGTAGAAATTATGTGTAAGTTTGAAAGTTGTCTGTACTTCGTTTCTGAAGTTGAATTTTTATCAGCGTCCGGCCCGATCGCGCTATCGTCACGTAGTGGGTTGCTTCTCACACATCACATGTACAGTATATCGCTTATAAACTTACCCGCAAGCATCTGACGGCCAATTCAAAATCACATCGTACTGTTTCACACAGACATAGCAAGACATACCTGTACTGTATCACCCATGCCCAGCTTGCAAAGACACTAGTGCCCGTAACGTTCGGCATGCTAGGCAAACTGAGCCTTGCATGTATATACGATCTTATTATTAATACGGTATGCCACCTTGAGTATAATCCTCGAATATTTCTTAATGGTTAAAGGTGTCAGTTTTACGGAAATCAACACTTTGCCACTATCTGCAAAGCAAAACGACATAAATGTAATAACACCGTTAACATTTACAATTTTTTTTTTTAAAACAGGCCGGTACATATTACGTTATTTTCCCCCAAAATGGCTCTCGAGCAGACTACGAAGTTTATGTGTGAAAGTTATGTTACCCTGCCTGGATGTCAACATGAGGCGAGCTACGTAAGAACGTACATACCCCATTAGTGATAATTCCAACGCAAATTGCAAAGTAGTGTGAGGGAAGTTCACAAACATGACGTCGTTTGTTTACAATCGGTAATTTTTGACATGCAAGAGAATACCATAATACAAGGCTCTGATTAGTTGATATTTTTTAATCAGTGTTTTTAAAGGAGAAGCTTCGAGCTCTTAGTATGCTGGCTTTTCGAGAAGGTGTCCCAAAATTCAATATCAAATTGATATAGGCCTTGTGAAGTGTAATTTTCTTATTTGACTGTTTTCTGTTACGTTTTTTTTTTTACTTGTTATTTTGGTCTAAAACAAAACGAGACGATTAAACCTGCTAACAAATCAAATGTTTTTGAACTTGGGAACTGTGATCGCTATACCTATCCAATACAGATGTTAATGTTACCATGCATGTCTTATGGGGTATGCTTTATAAAATGCTGGTATCTTTTAGTCACCATAACACCGGGTAACCTGGGTACCTGACGGGTATGACGATCGGGTACCCGGGTCCTAATTTTTAGTACCCGTGCAAACACTATTTATGTATGAGCCCATTGTTCAGCTTAGCAACAAGGGATTTCCCGCCAATATGCTTACATACAGTACTGCATTGTACAGTATATACCTGTACGTGCAATACCGAAGTACGGTTAGTAAATTACATACTTGTGTACGTGTGCGTAGGCATGTGTACGGATTGCTATGGCATAGACTGTGTGTAAGCAGGCTATGTGCGACTTGTTAATGCATGTTACGTACACAAATGCAAGCTATCATGACACGAACGCATGATCACTGAGTGTCTTGCCCAGTAACGTTGCATATTCACGCCGGCACATATCTGGTGTACGTAACACAGTGATGAATAATCAGAGCGTTTGAGTGAGCAGTTACGATGTTGTTTTTGACCAACTTTTGCAGGCAGATCGTAACACTGAAGCATACAACGATTTGGAGAAATCGTAAGGATTATGGAGACATAAAATCTGCAATATTTTGATAAGTACTGGTTGGATTTTGATAAAATTTGGCATGGTTGCTTAGAAAAGGGTACTTAACAATGTGAATCAGTCAAATTCTTGAAGTTTGATATTTTTTGTGTAGTCGTATTTTTAGTGCGACAACCCTACCAGTAGCAGGAACTTGATGCATGATGTAGCAGCGGATTAAATCCCCCAGGGTGGTAGCTGTCAATTGAGAACCAAGTTCCAGTGATTTAAAACAATATTTGTTCCAACCTGGGTCCCAAACCCAGGTAAACTATTCCATAAATTAAAGGCCTAATTTTCTCATCTCAAACAGTACCATTTCTCCTAACCTTCTTAATTAAGCCCCTGGTACTAATTTAGAATCCGTGCCCGGAAGTAACGTTAGACATAGGCCTAATTTTAACTCACTTCACAACTTCCAAAAGGGGGCACTTGAAACTTTTAGTTTTTTTTTTTTTTTTTAGTAAAAAACCCTTTTCTTTTTTTCCTCACTTGGGAAACAACGCTCTGAGTGTGTGTTGTGGAAAGAAGTGAATGGTTAATGCTGTGGAAGAAAGAAAAGCATTGTTAGTACCGGCACCCAAACCCTTAACCCTAGCGGTATAGTGATTCTAGCATGAAGACCAGAGCGCTTGCCTTCTGCCCTTGAGTGCCGTTGCAGGTGGAGGGGTTAAAAATAATGAAAGTACTGTACTGTCTAATAATGCTATCTATTACACAGGTATACCTGTAGGTATACGTATACCTAAAGCTAAGTAGGCTGTGTACAGTATGTACTTGAGAGTGTATATACATGTACAGTAGGGGATACGTATACGTAAAGGTTTATAAACACCTAGGTATACAGTTCAGGTTATGCATGTAACACCTGCATATGGCCCACCCTAACCCTATACATATGCGTACGTAACCCTAACCTTATTACTATGCGTACGTAACCCTAACCTTATTACTATGCGTACGTAACCCTAACCCTATTACTATGCATACGTAGCTGTGACGCAAGTTCGGGGCACGGAATCTAAATTAGAGCCAAGCCCCTCCCACAATTGTCTGAAATTCACTCTTCTCCAGACACAATCTCATTTTATTGCTTCAGGGTGAATATAGAAAGCTCAATGTGTGTAATCATAACACTATCAGAACAGTTCGTGCTGTGTAATAAAAGTTTTGGTACTCTGCATTGTTTGAATTAGCAGTCAATCAAAAAGCTGAGCCAATTGAGAGTTTCTGTTACCCTAGCCTATACTAGAAGTGTAGTTTGGGGTGAGAGGATTGTCCCTCTAACAACTCTATTAGAAAAACTATGATGATGCAACTGTGTACAGACTCTTCCTTTGTAGAGCTATGCTGAGAATGTCTAGTGAGTACTAGTATCATAATCAGTATTCCTTGATGTGAAAAAACAGCTTGATTAATACTTTTCTAGTTATTTAGGATTTTATAGGTCTTTATGGCATGGTTACAGTTAGTTTCTATCCTGGCTACTTTCCACCCTTCAAAAATGGTGTTTTCCGCCCCTTTTATTTTTAGCAGAAAACATCTTTTTGAAAGGCGGAAAGTTGTATGGAATGGAATGTGATATCAGTGGTACTTTTGTCAAATGAAGATTCCATCAATTTTTCCTCAAAGTTTCAAATTTCATGGATGTCTCTTACTATTCAATGCGACACCCGTTACTGCCATGTTGAAGTCTTTCTAAGCAACATTCTCACTGTAGACTTAGGTATACTGTACATACTAATAGGTACTTATGTACAGGTATATATAGTATTCAGTGCTGTGAACAATTGTTCACACATTCAGCATAAGCTAACAGTACCTATAGACAAGCTGACTAAATATACGTAAAAAATACAAGTCTGTGACTAGACTGCTGATAAAGTTTTAGGCCGATCCACAAATTTCATTGTTTTCTTGTACTTGGATTGGAAATTTGAAGTTAACAGTTATTTTTTAACAGTTATTTTTAACACGTGTAGATTTAACATTACTTTCCGCCCCAAGATTTTTAGGGGTGGAAAGTAACAGGCGGAAACTAGGGAGGGCGGAAACTAACGGACCCCGTACAGGCATCAGCTCTAGCTCTTCTATAAATCAATGTAGGGAGATGCAAGTACTGTAACCTCACCTCACTTTATGCTGCATATCCTTAATTTCACAAACAAGCTTGGTGGCCCTTCGTTGAACCTTTTCCAAGTGAAGGATATCCATTTTTAACAATGGGTTCCAAATAACATTCCGATACAGTACTCTAATATTGGTCTCACTAACTTAAATATAGGATCCTAAACAAATGCACATCCAAAGTACTGTAGTATAAATGCTCTTTTAATCAATCCAAGCCTACATTTTGCCTTTTTAACAATTTCTGCGATATGTTGAGAAAATTTCATGGAGGGAGAAAAACAGATTCCTAAATCCTTTTCCAATGAAGAAGAAGCTATCACATAGTCTCCAGCTAAAGATTTCATATAATAGTTAACCTTTGGATTATTGTGACCAAAATGCATCACACTGCACTTTTTCACATTAAACAGTAACTGCCACTTAATTGACCAGTTGATGTTATATAAATCATGCTGCAAAATGGTACGACCAGTACTGGTACAGGTATTATAAACTTTGGTGTCATCAGCAAACATCTTACTGTAACAGTTGAAGACACATCCTGAGGTACTGTAGATCGTTAATAAAAACGATGAACAGTGTAGGACCAAGAAAACTCCCTTGGGGTATCCCACTAGTTACATTTTCCCAGGCAGATAAAGACCCATTCACATTCAACTTGGTGCTGCCTTCCTGTAAGGAAATCCCTAATCCAATTTAACAATGGACCCCTAACCCCAAGATACGAGAGCTTGAGCAGTAAACGCTGGTGGGGTACAGAGTCAATGCTTTTTTGAAATCCAAACATACAGTATCAAAAGCCTTACCTTCCTCAATTCATACTAGTGAAGTCCTCCATAGTTTCAAGTAAAGCTGTGACACAAGAACGCTTGGCTGTAAATCCATGTTGCTCCTGACAGATAATGCTATTTCTATCAAAGTGTGCAGTATGAATATCCCTAACAATAGACTCCAGTAATTTACACGGTACTGAAGTTAAACTCACAGGACAATTATTTCCAGGATCAGATCTTGCTCCCTTTTTGAAGATTGGGGTAACCCTAAAGCTTTCTTCCAGTCCTCTGGTAAATTGCTGCTTTCTAACGATTTACTAAAAATGATGTACAGAGGTGCAGCAATAGCATCAGTAGTCTCTCTTAAAACACAAAGGTGCACACCATCAATTCCACTTGATTTGCTTGGGTTAAATCCCTTCATTTTTTTAAGAATCTCGTCATTGTCTAAGAGCACACTGTCTATAGTTGGCCAAGGAGAAGGGTCAAGGCAAAGTGGCATACTATCCATATTTTCCTTCGTGAACACAGATGGGCCTTATCTATATTTGTTGAGGCTATAGAACCATCAGGTCATTTAAGACTACTGTATCAACACTGTCTTTAACTTTGCTCCTCCTATTAACAAAGTTCCAAAAAACTTTAGGATTAGATTTGCAGTCAACAGCCACTCTACCTTCAAATGACTTTTTTGCCATCTTGATAGCATTTGTAGCCTTATTCCTACTAAAAGCATAAGACTCACAAGTTTAAAAACCTTGTTTTTCATCCAGGGTGACTTAAAAGGTTTAGAGTGCTCCTTCCTCACAGGAATACAAACATCCATCATTTCAGACAGTTTCTGATGGAGAAGTAGCCAAGAATCATTTACATCCAGGGATCCCAAAAGAGTATCCCAGTCCACATTTCTTATCATATCAGACAACCTCGAAGTTTAATTTCACCTTCTCACTGGTCTCTTGGAGACTTACTGAAGCAATAAACTTAAACTCCAAAATGACGTGGTCACTTTTACCTAAAGGGGGTAAAGTAGTGAGATCAGTGATATCACGCTCCTCCATAGTTAATAACAAATCTAAAACACTGGGTTCCTCGCCAGCTCTTTATCTAGTTGGGAAACACACATGCTGATATAAATAATAATCATTCACACAATGCAAGAATTTAGTTGCCAAATGGGATTCGCTTTCATGAGACACATTATTCTTCCATGTACAGTAACACAAGGAAGATTAAAATCACCTTAAATTAGAACACTGGAAATATCATTCTATGAGAGGGCTTGATCCAGTAATAGAAGAAGATTATCATTGTTAATCTGACTGCTAGATGGGCTTCAGTAAACACAGCCAATTAAAACTTTCCCGTCAGCCAAATCAATACTGCACCAAACACTATCATTAAATTCGGAATGTTGCAATTTGCTAAGGTTGTTTGCTACTAAATCTCCTTTAACAAATAAAGCAGCTCCACGGGAGCCAAAACGAGATTGCAATGTTCTATAATCGTCCAGACTGAAGGGATTGGAGGCTTGTGGATATACACTAACTTTAGAATACACTTCCGTAACAAAAATAATATCAGGATTTTTGTCCTTAACAAGAACTTCTAGTTCATCACACTCATTATTAAGCGAATCTGCGTTAGTCGCAATGCATCTCAAGATACTTGTAGAATTATTATTGAGTTCTTTGCGACTGCAAGCGAAAAGAACTAGACCCAGACTCAGTTGCAACAGCAGTAGGCCTAAACTGATTTTGGTTAGACTTGGGTCTAGTTACTATGGATCCTCTACGTATCATCACCTCTCCTCTTCCTTCTCTTTTATTTAAAGGCCCAGTTCCCTCACCCCAAACAGGACCAATTCTCCTAACCTTCTCTTACTTAAGCCCCTCCCACAATTGTCTGAAATTCATGCTCATCCAGATACAATCTCAATATTGCTTCAAGGTGTGTAAGAAAAACTTATTTGTGTAATCAAAACACTTTCAGTACCATTCATGCTATGTAATATAAGCTTTGGTTCTCCGCATTGTTTGAAAGAGCTGTCAATTAAATAGCTGACCCAATTGAAAATTTTGATACCCCTGTACCAAAATTGTAGTTTGGGGTGAGAGGTTTGGCCCTTTAACTCTTCTCTGGGTGGTCTTTAAAGGGCCATTCCTCTCACCCCAAACTACACTTCTTGAAGGGGGGGGTACAGAAACTCTCCATTGAGCATCAAACTTGAAATCGAGTAATCTTTGAAACTAAAACGGGTGTTGTACTCATTCATGGTACTGTCCTTATACACTGTCGTACATAATGTAATTAATATGAAGTATATTGAAGCGATGCGAAAAAAGAAAATTCACGTGCTACAGTAAATTTGCGAAGGTATCAAGAGATCAGGTGATCACGGGCTGGCTTTACTCAAGTGTGAAACATCTAGCGTTTACTTGTGGGAACATGCATTGCTGCAGATAAACTTGTATGGGCAGATTGGGGTTTTTACGTCTAGTAGTTTCAATCGTCCGAAATTAACCCTTTACCGTTGTGCTCCGATCGGGGCATATATGCGCGCCTCGGGAGTGGGCGGAAAAGCGGACGTAGCCCGCCCCGCATTGGCTTCCGTAGGCCATTGACCCAGTGACTTTAAACTATTGTCTCTCTCGTTGTTGTGGCCGAATTTTCGGGTAGCTACTTGCAGTTTCGAGCTCCGCGTGAAACAGTAAAGATGGGTGACAGCCGGGCTCTCCGCATGGGTCCAAAAGGACCCAAACAACGGTAAAGGGTTAATATCTTCAAGCAAAAGACTAACTGCAAGTTGCCGCTTAACAGAGGATGGTCCCCGTGCGTAAAGCATATTCGGACTGTTTCAACCTTTTATTAAAGTAAGTGCATGGTGTTATGTGAGGTGAGGTTATAATACGTCAAAACAAATAAGGTGTTGAAAGCGCTTCGGACCTATCACCTTAATGGCCGGTGGAAACTGTTCACCTGTTCTTTTCTTCTACTATATCATATGAAAGAAAATCACAAGTGGGCTTTGAAATGTGAGGAAAACGTTAGTTTTTAAACTTGTGAAGGGGTCCAAAGGCTACAGTTTTTTCCAAGGTTAAGTGTCCACAAAAGTTCACTCTTTTGAACTACAGTAGTGTGAATGCAACATTTTTGTCCGTCGACTGTGAGACTGTATACATCCTCAGCGCAGTGTAAATTTAGACGACCAGGAATTAATCAATATATCTGTGGCTACATATGCCCTCCGTTATACTCGCCTAATCCCTTTAGCCAGGAAGCTGCACAACAATGGGCGGCTAGTGTTCGTGCAACCACAGAACATAACGGTACTTCTTCGCAACTTTTGCAGGGAGTGGGCTCTGTGGAACAAAAGATTTCTTGCACTCATCCTGGCATGGATCTTGGGGAACAGGATCCCGATTAGATACAGTAGTTACTTTTGGATAGTACTGTAGCAGCCCAAGACGTCATGAAACTTCAACATTGATGCAGGGAGCGGGGTTTGTCCCATACTGTGCATGTAATTTTGTTGAGTATTGTAGTTATAAGCAGAGGTATGAGGAAACTTTAACCTCTATCATGCTCACAATTCAAATGCCTATACAATACACCAAAGAGGTCTGCCTCTACATCGGAATGATTGCTTGGCGGTCCTGAGAATAGAGGAAGCAAATGCGAAAGCGCACTTAAAGAAATAATTATTCCACAGAAATACAGTAAAACTTTCATGAAAAATTTAAAACAATTTACAAATTTGGAGATGATTTGATTTTTTTATTAGTAGGTCTACCCGATAATTTAATGAATGAATAAAACAATTTATTTCCAGCAAAGTATCCAATATAAACAGAACAAATCATACAGGTAAAGTTAATGCCAGAAAAGGAGAAAACAGAAGTTTCATACTTTGTTTCCCCATAAATGTAAAATAACTAGAAAAAGAGAATGATCTGATTAATAGTAGGAAGGATTTAAAATCAGATTAGAATCCAATCTGAATTCTCTGTACGCTGTGTGTCAGCCACTGGAATTATTTTGTTTCGTTTCACAGATTATGGTACCATTACCCCACCACGCTAATGATATTTTGCGAAACGGCAAAAAAATAAGTTCATAGACCTAGGACTACTTTGACCAATTGATCTTTGTCCTCCCATTATCCGTTATAGTTCCCTTTTCCATGGGTAGCCTTAACTAATTTGTTTCATTATGTTTCATTTCATTTCGTAGAATATCGTAAGCCACTACAAATAATATATTCCAGTTGTACCTTTTCCAGGATATGCTCTTAAATTACGTTTAAACTTCCAGTGTTCCATGCTCACTATTTGGATTTAAAAAACCACAAGTTTAATGTGAATGTGTTTGACAGTACTTTGCAAACCAAATTGAGCTGGCAAGGCAACTGCGTACAGTACCTGCAAAGCGTCTCTGTGGCTATGACCTCCTCTTTTGCAGTCATTAGATTTGAAGTAGCAATGAAGAGGACGAAAAAAGTTTGTCTGCTACGATGGTTAATTCGTAAGAACACACTAGTGTACACAGACACAAGAGGAGGCACCATTATTGTAATACTGTATAGTCACTTGTTAGGATAGCGTACAAGAGAAAAGCAAGGGACTGAAGAAAAAAAATATCACATTGTAAATTTACTCAAGCATGATGTACGAGAATGTTACAGAGAGGTCTTACAGTAGTTTACTTGTTTTTGCACATTCCTCTTTGCTATTTTCATGAAATGAGTGTTAAGTTGACAAGTTCTGATACCCTTGAATTTATGAACGATGTCAGAAAGTCTACCCCAGCACATTTAACACAACAGTTAGTGTACATAACATCATTACTGCAAGTTACAGTAGAACTGAGGTAATTATGAAAGTTTTTGAGCTCTGCTGCATTAGAATTTTGAAAATGCAGTGTAGCAATGAGCCTACGATGGGCGTACAAATTCAAAAATTACTCACTTAGAGTTTGATCCTTCACAAAGATAGAGGGTTGGCTTTTTGGGGACAGATTCTTTTCAGGAGCACACTGTTATTTGTTTTTCTTGTCACCACTTTGTAACAAAAATGCCACGAAAGGTTCTTTTTTATGGAACAGTAATGACAATGTAAAGATACTATGAACTACTGCCATATAAAGCAAAGTGAAATGCTTCTAGGGAAAGATAGGGGGAGGACATGGAAGCCTACAGTATATGTTATACCCCTTCCGGTTATTAATCAGTTTATGATTGAGAGTGGTACTGTACAGTTATAGTGGCTCCACTGGCCAACTTGGATCGGCCTGAAGATGAGTTCCCCACCTATGTTTGTGACTTTTATAGGTAGGCAAAAAAAAATTTGCTAGTACCAGAGATTTAACAAGGGAAATTAAAATCCCCCAACCCCCATCATGATTATGGATAGTGTCAGTCTGGATCCTGCAGCTTTCATAGCCTACTTGGACTGATTTAAAGATGTGGTTGCATCATAACATAATAGGTTGAAGGGCAAAGGAGGGCCAAGGCCCCATAAGATGCCCTGAAGACCAGGCCCGAATCATTTGACTCATGGAAGATCCAATGCCAGAGTGTCATGTTACATGTAACACTATACTTTACATGGCTCTTTTTCATTAATCCAAGAGTTTTATCAAGGGAAAAAAAATAAAAGGGGAACAATGAGGAGGGGCAAAAAGGAGGAAGATGATAGCAGCTAGCCCACAACATATATACGTACCCTTCCCCCATCAGGCCCATCCAGTGAAATGTGGTTAGAAAATGAGGTAAACTTCCAATACAAAGGAATATGTTCAAATGTTTGGTTGAATTAATTAGGGCTCTGTTTAGACTGCACCCTACAGTAATTTACCAGTTTAACCTTAGCTAATATGTTGTACTTTTTTTTGTCAAAATTTTAGTTACTAAAAAGAAAATGGTGGGAAATAATTTTAGGTGCAAACACCAAAGTAAAAACATGTACAACTGCAAGCTCCAGAACAAGAGGGTTGTGTACAGTAACCAAAAAAAGAGTCAGAATAAATTGCTTGTTTGATAAATTGTTTATTAATTTCACTCTTTGCCAGAACTGCCACTGGACTCATTTCAGGCTACAATTGTCTTCATTTGGCAAACTAGTGGATGATGCAGCCAGTCTTCCTCCTTCAGCTGTTTATGGACAGTTGTTCAGAAATTTGTAAAAAGAATGTAAAGGGTTGTTGTCTTCATTCAGTCCTCAGAGGCTTAAGGCTCCAAAGGTCATGTGATGCAAATCTGTCATGTCTTGGACACTTTTTTATTTCTGGCAAATTTTATGGGAGGCAAACATTTTGCATACAAACACTGTATGCTTTTGCTGATAAAGTGACAATCATTGGAAGAAAAACTACTGTATGTACAGTACTGTACATAAAGAAAAGCTCTACTTAGGACAGGACATGCATCAACGTGGCAAAACGTTGGAGCGGCAGACACCATTAACACCCTTAACCAGGAATAGCTACTGCAGAATGAAGTTGGACACATAATGATTTAGCAAAATAGTCTGTGGATGTGCAAAATAAGAGCTAATTGTAGTTGGCCTCAGTGTCCAGTCAATGAAAAAAAAGTTTGGCCTCAATGCCCCACCCTTTGGCTGTGGTGCCCCCCAAAATGCCCAGATCCCTGAGGCCAAAATGGCTGTGCCACTAAAAATGTAGAATTGGAGGCCTGTACCGGGGACAGAAACCCTTCGTTGGCCCAGCTTTTTGATTGACTGTTAATTCAAACAATGCAGATTACCAAAGCTTATACAGTATCACACAGAATGAATTGATACTATGGGTGGTTTGATTGTGACAAAAGTTAAGGATGAATTTCAGACAATTGTGGGAGGGGCTTAAGCAAGAGGGTAGGGTTAGGAGAATTGGTACTGTTGGGGGTGAGGGAACTAGGCCATTAAAAATAACACATTAACAATAACTGTTAGGCCTAGCCAAGGCCAGACCACATTGTCCTGGTGTTATCATAAAGTACTAAGCTAGGCCTATAGCATAAAGACAGATAGGACAGATGACCATAAACCCATGCAAGGCTTTGCACAAAACTATTCACGATTTCTCATTTTATAGTAGATTTTATTTAGGACTTCAAATCTTTCAAGAACATTCCTAGCTCACCTACATCTTTCTCTGATGAAACACAACAAAAGTTGAGTTGTCTTAAACAGAAAACCTCACATCAAATGCAAAAAACCTTTTCATCGGATTCTGTGTTTACAAGGACCTGGTTGTCTAAAAATTCATGATGTCACATTAGCCTAGGTACAGTAACATTGGAAATATCCCTGTACAAACCCGGTTATTTCCCCCATTGGATACTGTACAGTAGTTCTTCTTCCAATAATGATGTACAGTGTAGGCCTATTTATGTAGCAAAGTTTAACGACCTCAATCAATGGCGCGGACTCACACAACGAGGACAATACTTATCCTTCATTGACAGATTTGAAATTAAAGCAGACTATCCAATGGCCAGGAATATTAACCAGATTCATACAGGGCAATTCCCATTACCTAATACCTAATGTGACGTAATGAATTTTTAGACGGGTGATAAAAGTCTTTGTAGACACCGAATCAGATGAGAAGATTTTCTTTCATTCGATGTGAGGTGTCAGTGTTTGTGGTGTTTCATCAGAGAAAGATGTAGGCTACATAGCAATGTTCTTGAGAGATTTGAAGACCTGAGCAAAATCTAGCATTACAGTACTGTAGGTGAGAAATCATGAATAGTTTTGTGGCCTAGGCTTTTTTTGTGGCTTACTGCAGGTGAGAAATTCATGGGCAATTTTGTGGCCTACTGTACTGTAGGCCAGCAAGACATCTTGGCCACCATTGAATTGGCAAAGTATACAAACTACGAAAAGCAATTGCACAGTTTTTAAACATATTTTATCCTAGGTTAGGCCCTGCTGTAGTCTCAGTTTTGAGGAAATTTGCACAGCCATACCTTCAGCATTGCTGAGGATTCAAACATTGCTTAAAATAAATAAATGTGAAAACTTTGAAAATGTTTGAAGTCATCAGTAATTTCTTCCGTGGCTTCTTGAATTTTTTTTTTTATGTATTTTGACAACATTCTTAACCACTCTTTATAGGCTAGGCAAACACAACATTTGGGTGATGTGAATTTAAAGGGTACTGGTCAGTGCTGTACCTCAAGTCAAAAGATTAGAAAAAAAGTAAAAGGGCATGAAAATTCCATTGATTCAATTCAACTCCAATCTTGAAGGACATTCCTGAGCTGAGTAGGCCTGTATAAAATAAATAAAATGATGGCATTTTTTCACAAAATCCAATTGCGCATTACTATAATTAGTTTGTTACTGTAGATGGAGTTTCACGGCCCAGTTTCCAACCTATTGGTTCAAGTCGAGCTGGCCACAGCCTTTTTTCCAGTTGTGGCTCACTGGCTTGTTTTCCCAACTCCATTGCTTATGCGTAGCATCATGCACAACGGCAGTACTGTAGGTTCCTTTTTTGAAGTCACAATACTGTAATTTGTTACCTTCTTGATGTACAAGTCATACTACCTGCTTTGTTTCGCTTTAACAGTAAGGACTGTGCCTCTCACCCCAAAGTACAGTACACCTTTTTACTGTACAGGGGTTTACAAAATTTCTCAATTGGCTCAGCTCTTTGACAACTGATTCAAACAATGTAGACTTACCTTGAAGCCTACTGTACAGTGTACAGTATTACACAGCATGAATTGCACTGAGGGTGGTCTGAGGTTATTGTGTTCCATTAAACACATAAAAGTGGTACCCTGTATCCTTTGATATATATTTAACAATACTGCACCAGGACCGCGAAGACACTTTCATGCCCTGTTTTTATGTTATGGTACAGTAGTCAAAATTACTGTGAATTTTACTCGGAGGATGCATGTTTTCATTTCAAAGTGCAGAGCATACTACTGTATTTTAGCAGAGCTACAGTACAGTACTATCGAAGGCAGCCATTATAAGTGGCGTTTTTTCAGGCTTGCTGTGTTTAGTTTTCATTGTGTTTAAATTTAGGGAATAAAGGAGTACTGTATTTTAATGAAAATCATACATGATTCAGTGAACAAAAGAAGTTGAAAGATTCAAGCTGATGGACCCTCAGTTGTGGCCAACTTACAGTAAATCAGACAGTTAATTTACTACTTAGATTTACACGTATCTATGCCAAAGTATGAAAATTGTAATTCAAATCTCTTACTTTTTCCTGGCAGGCATTTTCATTGTAGCTGCCAAGAGAACTCCTTTTGGTGCATTCGGAGGTTCACTGAAGGATAAAACTGCTACAGACCTATGTGAAGTTGCTGCTAAAGCAGCCTTGACAGAAAACAATATCAATCCAGAAATTATTGATGCAACTTTTGTTGGTAATGTTAGTCAAGTGAGTATAGTAGTGTGATATCAATACAGAAACAAAATTATTGATGAGCATTGGTATATACAGTACTGTAGTGACATAGGGCTGGCTGTTACTCCATTTAAATGGACCTAGTGGGCCATTTTCATCTTCTTATTTAACCATGAAGGAGATACGCAACAAATATGGAATATTGTATAATCAGACTTGTCACCTTCCTCTGTGAAAGTTTCAAATCTGTGTACATATGCCCACAGGATCAACGGACTCTCCTGAGGAGGGCCCCTTTTTTGAAAATTTTCCCTTGGACCATGTTTAGTCCTTTAGAACCAAATCTTTGTTTTACCATCCAAATCAATGTGTAGTGCTCAGGTGATCAAATATTACAAAAGTACTGACTCTGGACCATTAGGAGTAGGTCTAGGTGGCCCACAAAATGGTAAACCATGGTCCTATAAGTGAAAATTTGCATTTTCAAGGGCCCACATATCCAAAACTCAGAAAAGCACTGCAAACCTGAAATCAGATTATAATTATATTGCTACCAGACAACACATTAATCAATTTTGGGTCTTACACCTCTTCCATACGAAATGATACAGTATCAGCATTCAAGTTCTTGAAAAAAGTACTGTACTACACATGTACTGCACAGTTCCTTGTGTACATTGTGCAAGTCATTGTGGGTGGACCACTCTATGTCCACAAAAGTCTGAGATGGTCACCTGGGTACCATTTCAGGCCTGTAGACAAAGGGGGTCGGAGCGTTCGAACAACCCACCCCAACTTCAGGGAGGTCCATTTTTCCAGCCCTGTGTTTGAAGGGTCTGTATGAAACATTTTTTATCTTGACATATACTGTACCAGATTACATGTATGATTTTTTTTTCTCAAAATGTTGTGTACTGTGTAGAATTCCTGGGGAAAAAGGACTTCTGTTGTGTTCAAAAGTCTTCTAAAATGCTCCAGATTGCAGGAGATTTGCAGATTCCAAACTTTTCTGGGGAAGCATGCCATGGACCCCTAGCAACTGCATGCTTACGGCACAGGCCAGCTGCTACTGTATTTGGAAAAAAGGTCCACATCTTGGAAGAAAGACCTACCTCTCCACATGGGCTGGCTACGGGCCTGCATTTGTTGAATTTACATGGAATGACCTTACTGTACTGTATCTGAACATGTACAGTGCAGTCAGTGTCACTGTACACTGTACTGACTTGAACAAGGTACACAGCATGTACAGCAGCACTTCACATGTGCATATACTGTAGAATACATCTGGTTCTCTCACTGTGTTGTACAGTATATGTTTTTCCTAGCTGCCCCCAGTAGTGTAAGTCACTGGATAAAAGTTGTAGGGGGTCCTGAGGGAACGATAGCCATTTTTGATGTGCTGTACTTCTGATAGATTACAATACACATCAGACAAAAATTCATTAAGTTCAAATGTGGAACTGTCTTTCCATCCATGGGTGCTATTAACAAAAGTTTGATAAACGTCTTCAATGACAAAATTGCAGTAAAATTACACTCAAAGTTCTGTTTTATGTTTAAATAATCAAATTTTGATGAATTGATTGTTTGATTAATTGATTTAGTATACAACAGATTTAGTGAGTGAAAGGTTTGAATGAAGGAACTGTGGAGAGAGATGAGAGATCTTGGTCTTCAAATGAAACGATGAAAAATCCATTGTGTACATTTCTCAACAGTCTTCTGCAGATGGGGCATACCTTGCCAGACATGTTGGAATAAGGGCCGGTGTGCCTGTGTCCAATCCAGCTTTAACAGTGAATCGCTTGTGTGGGTCTGGCTTTCAGGCAGTGGTCAATGGTGTGCAGGCAAGTTCTGTTGTTTCTTACAAAAGGAATAGGAGTTTAAAAAGTTGTTCAACTAAAATAGTCTCAGATTAGGAGACAAATCAGAGTTTGCAGGCAGAGATTTGAGAAATTAGGTTACTCTTACTAAGAGCACTTGTTGCATTATTTGTTCAATTCTACTCGGTGATTTGCACACAGAAGTAAAGGACGCATTGCTAGAAACCTCTTGTTAGAAGGATAAATTTGAATTAGTGTATCAAACCTTCACCATGTCTATTGGTTGTGTATATTATACATTCCTGTGTGTGTTGTGGGAAATAATTGATACGTGTTTAATTGATGCACATTATGAGCACTTGGGAAATAGACATGCTTGTTTCTAATACCCTGTTAGCACATTTGAATTTGAATGCTTATGGAGCAAGAGTGAAGATACAGTACTGTAAGTTAAAGAAACTGACCATTCATGTCACAATGAGAGTTTCTGCCATTCTGTTGGAGGATAACTGGTCAGTATTTAACCAATCAAAATGCAGAATTCTAAATGACCAGTGCCAGAGCGTTTTACTGTATGACAATTTGGTGTAAGGATCCTGCTAATCTCCACCTTCACTACACACTACAGTAGCTCTTGGGGTTTGCCTATTGTACTGTAAGCACCAGTAAAATTAAAATATGCAAAATTAAAAGGAGTTTTGCCTGTAGACCTGCTGTATTCAAAAAAGTAAAAATTGTTAAAAGCATAGGAGGATCAGTATAATGACAATTTTATTTAACTGCCAATTCTATTTAATGTACTGCACCTGTTTTGTAAAACAAAGTTGAAAACTGCTTTGTCCAAATTAAAGGTAAACATAGAGAAAGACAAAAAAATCTGAGCGCAGTGGAACCCATTGTGCTGTGGGAGAATAAAGCAGAATAATTTTTTGTTTCTTTTTCTTTTTTTGAGATAGATATGGTGTAATTTTTAATGTTATGGTATATTTTGTTTCTAGGACATCTTGTGTGGTGAATCTGAAGTAACACTCACAGGGGGAGCTGAAAACATGAGTATGGCTCCATACGTCGTACGAGGTGCACGCTTTGGTATTCCTCTTGGGGCAGATTTAAAGGTAGGTTAAAAAAAGAAAGAAAAAGTAGTGGTTTTGTTAAAGTGCTTGGTTATGGATGTATTATATCATTATATTAAATGACAAAAAGAGCATCATATCAACTAAAGTTAATGTATATGTTGAACAAATGTATGTGTACCACATACCTGCACTTTTGTCCCTCATGATGATGCAGATTGCTGGTGGTAATTACAGCTGCTATTTAGAGTAGTGTTTATCTACTTTATAGTGTAGAGTTTAAAATTGAGATCATGTGATAAAACTGAATATGTTCAATAACTAATAAAAAACATGCAGTGTGGTTTTTCTGTGAAGTGGTTGGAAAGGTTATACATTATCAAAGTAAACGTGGGTTTAGTGTCATATCTTAATTGGAAGATCATAGTTTGTTTGGCTTTATGAACATTGTACTGCAGGAATCTGAATGCAGTGTCATCTTTTGGCTGCTACTGTGCCTAAGTCTGTTCTGGTCTTTTAGTTAATTAGGTTAGGTTTAGCAACTCAGTTCTAACCAATTGGTTTCTTCAGAGTAACCCCGGCCTTTTCCCAGTTGTTTCTCACTACTTGGCATGTTTTCCATATCCGATTGCTTATGCCAAACACCAAGCCCAGTGGTTGAAGTTGATTTCATTTCTTAAAGGTCAAGAGCAGTTCCCCCAAACTCATTTTAAAGCAACAGCTAAACATCACACTTGTCGTCTCATTTCTGTTCAAAGAATCTTTCATGATATTTTATTACTTCAATATAACATATGAAAGGTGAACCAAGCAGTTACTTCCAGTAAATTTCACATTTGAGGAGTAAAAATGTTGTCAAATGACCCTCAACAGCCAATCATGAAACTGGACAGTCTACTACACTGCTTCAAGTTGGGGTGACTGCTCCTGCCCTTGAAGTCTTTGTTGTCTCCCCTGACCAGCTAGTAGTCGAGCTTTAGACCTTCTGACTGCAAGTAGAATGTACAGTAATTAATGTACTGTACAGTAATGTTTTTTGCAGTGCACATGCACCAGTGGCATACAGAAAAACTCCTTAACATAAAAGTGTTAGTACTAGCATGTTGATCAAAGAAACTTTTGATTGTAACTGTGTCATCAGAATATTTACAAGGCAAAAAAGTATTGATAGTGGATAAGTATGATTCACATTAGTTGCCTCATTGAACTTGTGCGGAGACCTTGTCAAGAAAATATATCATGTGCAGGGATGATTTTTAAGCAATTGAAATTGGTTGTCCAAAGGACAACCAGCTGCAAGAATTTGGTTGTCCTCCCAAAAATTTAGTCGTCCCCCATAAAAGACATGTGAACACAAAAAAGGTGGGAAATGTGCATTTTCTGGTTTCAAAACCATTGTTTTATTTTTATTGCACTGGCTGCTATTTGCATTGCATTATATCTAGCGTGAAAGTCACTTTATTGAAAATACACATGAAAGAGCTGGTGTGAGTGATAGAAATACCCAAAGTAACAGTTTGGGAATCTCCGAGACGACAGAGGTCTGGCCTCTGTGATCATTGCTAACCCCCCACCCCCCCCCCCACCCCACATTTTATTCTTCACTTACTCAAGGAGGGACAAAAGACATTTTTTCTCCTGAAAACTTCCCAACGTAGCGGCAATAATAATGTGATCTTTAGACACCCTATTCGTACATTAGGACATGCAGTTGTACCGTCAAAATATGGTGCATTAAAACTAAACTTGAACGATAGCCTACATATCACGATTTCTGAAACTCATTCCTTTTGAATCAAAATCTGACAATCGTAAGCATGAAGTGTCTATTGAACAAAATGCCTTTTTAAAAGCTTTTTTATTTCAGCTTTAATAGTGTTTGACCGATTATGCTATAATCGGCAATACAGTACCCTTTTACTGATTATTTAATTAAACTATAGGACCGATCCCGATTATTACAAAGAGGGAAGTCACCGTGACATGTTTGTCCCTTAAGCCCCATGCATCTAATATATCGTATTTCCGTAACCAGTTCAGGATGGGAAATATTGGGAATCGTTACGAACGGAATATCTTTTTTTATGTGTCATATTTTCACTTCAAAAGTGGAGATACCAATTAACAGATAGTACAGTTGAATTGTTGGCAGTCGATGTCACATGCCCTTTGATAATTTAGCTCTAAGGCCAACATCATGCTTTTTGGTTCCTTGTGTAACAAAGGAACCTATGCAGTCACCTTGGCGTATGTATGTGTGTGTGTGTGTGTGTATGTGTGTGTGTGTGTGTATGTGACGGATTGGAATGTGAGGTATGTGGTGCGATAACTCAATAACCGAGTGATCAATTTTTTTCAAACTTGGTATGTATGTAGATGTTGTGGAGTAGGTGTGCCCTATCGTTTTTGGTGGAGGTCAAAGGTCACTGGTGATCACCAGAGGCCAAAAACTGAATTTCTGTTAGTAGCTGTAACTCAGTATCCGTTGTTCAAGCAGTGGCATCATTTTAGGATAAGTTAGATTGGTAGGAGGTGAAAATGTTGGTACATTAACCAAAATAATTGGAAAGGGTCAAAAGGTCAAAAAGTAATGTTTTATTGATATCTTGCCACTGAAACATTTTAGAGGGGTGGTGTAATGGAGATTTGTGTTCGTCTAAGTGAAATGCATGTGATGACTCCCCTTGACCTCACTTGACCTCATTTGACCTTTTGACCTTTGTGACTTTTTTGTGACATCAAGATTTGTCTTGATCAGACGAACCAAAAAGGCTATTACACTACCCTCCTACAATGTTCGTTACTTGAGTTACTGACATTTAAATGACAGGCTAGTGTGTACATGTAGGTCATATGTAGGCCTATTGCAATGCCAGGTATGCGGTGCAATTACTCAATAACCAAGTAACATAGTGGAAATAATGGAAAGTTGTGTTCGTCTAAGTAAAGTGCACGTGAAGACTCTTTGGGTCTGTGTTCAATTGGTTTAAAAGTCCAGCTGAAGTTTAATGCCTTTAGACAAATGCAATGTATAAAAGAAAAGAAGAATTATAACCCCCTCTCAGTCTAAAAACATTTTAGTTAACAATCAGGACAGTAATGCAATTATTATTAAACACAATCTTTTCCTCACATACAGTATTGAATAAAGTTATTCACAGTGCAAGCTAAGATTCCAATTTCAATAGTAAAATATGAAAGCAGTTTCTCTTCTTTACCTCTGCTTTTACCCTAGGGACTACAATGCTGTTTCTAACACCCTCTTTAGGTTAAAAGGTCAAGTTGAAAGTCATTTGTTAGATTCTACAGAGCTATGTTTGTTTCTTGGTCTTCTAGCCAAATTGTGAAGAAGAAATTGGTGGTAATAAATCACTATCGGGCTGCCTTTAGTAGCAGAATTGTGGGCTTTTCCTTATTTTTGCTTTTCAGGCAGACACATTGGGTAGTCTAAAGGACAACTATGACATAATTTCTAGTCATCCATCATAAATTTTGGTGGTCAGGAATGACCAGATGACTGTTTAATTTCTTTGGTGCAGAAGAGACTGTGTTTATTTAAAATCAGTTTTGATCTACTTTGACTGTGTTTGACCTTTGTGACTTCTTTTTAAGGTCTGGATTTGAATTGTTGAGATTGACCAAAAAGGCAATTAACTAACCTCCTATACTACCCCAAACTCAAGTAAATGACATTTTAGTGAAAGGTGATGAATGTATTTGTCGCATGGAAGTGGGCAGTGTGCAGTGTGATAATTTGAAAGTTTAGTGTTCCATTTCTCTCAAACGGCAAGTGCTTGTATGATTTTGAAATTTAATGTGCCCCTATGTTTTTGGGTGATGGCCAAAAGTCATTGGGGTTAAAGGTGCAAATTATGCCTTACCTTGGGACTACCTTAATACAATATCATCTTTAATGCAAGGAACCATAGTGCCCTTGGGCTCTTGTTTTAGTTTTCATCCCTCAATCACGTCGGAACATTTGCTGTCGCATAAATGTACTGTAGCTGCTCTCCTGCTTTTAATAATGAACCCATGTTAGAGCAATCATGATAATCTAGCAGTTCTGAGCAGCAGAACAAATGCACCAAATTAACCTTTCATATGGTTCCTTCCGGACATAAATATCCCCGTATATTGTTAGCAGCTCTTGTCCAAAACTTACGTCTAGTTTAAAAAGAATGTGCAACTGAAATGCACATACAGTAAGTTCGATCCTCGAAAAATCCACGTATACAGAGATTTGTGATGCCTCTTGGTGAATTTAGCATGGGGCTTTCCCGGCTTCGGTAGCCGGCTATATAAGCATGACAAGTGCGATCGTCGTAACACAAACTCAACGGGAAAACTTGTCTCGAGACTGAGCATTTTCACACACTAAATCACATAGGCGAAGGCGCGAGTTGTGATTGGCTGGCTACAATCAACGCAATTGAACGAATCACGATGCAAGGGCCAATTTAAATTTTGCAATGGATCCTATATGCATATGATGTCACCAAGCAAAACATGGTGTCTTGTTTGGCGGCAAAAAGAGACACGCGCGTAAGTGTGATATATGCATGGGCCCAGAAGTTTGTTGCACGAGACCACGTGCATCACTGTTTTCGTTTGCAATGACGTCGTATGACAACATTGAATAAGCCCTACTGTAAATAACATTACAGAAGGAATGCTGGGGATGGCTTAATTTATGCAAGATAACAACCACCGGACTTCGCAAGATTCTTCATGCTATGTGTACAAAACGTGCACAGATATGTATAAAAAGCTTGGGGATTAGAAAAAACAGCAAAACACTGCAGCTAGATAGTCTGTTCTATGTGTTTTGTGCAGAACCGTTTGTACAGCAACTTACGCGGCGCTTTCTGACAGCAAGGTATAGGCCTACACTTTGAAAGCAATTTTAATTTAAGGTAATACAACTGGGTTATAGCGGAAAATATCAAACGGCAGGGGGAAAATTTATACATTTGTGATTATCAGTGCATCCCGTTTTGGCGGGAAGTTAAAGGATTGAGTATTTACAGGAATTTTACCGAAACTAAGAGCAACTTTCAAGTTGCAAATAATCGGTGGTAATGATCTGTTGAATAAAGATATTTTACCAATGCCAATTATTTACCGATGACGGAATAATTGGCCCGATGCTGATTACATAACAACAAAGACAGGCGAATTAACAGTCCTTTCCAAGAACTTTTCGCGCCAGCACGTTGAACATAATCCCGGAGAATGTGTATGAGCACGTTCTGTAGAGTTCAGCTGAAACAATGATCATCCACGAGGCTGCTTGTTTGGCGTTGTTTGGTCTGTCTCCAGGGTTGTTTTGTTCTGGTGTGCTTTTCGTGAAGGTACAGATGTGTTTTGTTATGCGAGTTCATGAAATGTTAAGATGTTTTGGTTGCATGAGAGTGTTTGTTGTACGCTTTGTGTCTCAATATACATTACCAAAGGTAAAAATTAGTCGTCCAAAGGACAACCTTAGGTGGTTACTTTGGTCGTCCTGCAGAAATTTTGGCCGTCTCGGACGACCGGACGACCGCTAAAATTCATCCCTGATGTGCTTAAACATGTGCTTGTATACAGAGCCCGTAAAGGGACATGCAAGAAAAAAATTATTTCGTATATTCAAAATAATTATTTATAATATATACGAAATAATTTTTTTATTTGCATGTCCCTTTAAGAGCTCGGTATTTGCATTAGTATATTGAGATACAGTATAGGCAGCTTTGTAGGAATCACATTCAATACTTGGTGATATATTTTGTCACATTTGAGATATTGCTTGGCCCATTTGCATCCTGTTGAATCTCACTTTACATGATAAACAGATAACTCTACTTTAATAAAGTTAGTCTCCAAATCAAAAAATCTGTCAAGATGACCAGTCAAAAGACAGGATTTTGAGTTCCAAGAAGATGTTACATTTTAGTAATGTGCATTTTAGCAGCACATTCAAAACAAAAGGATGACAAAGAAAAAACAAAACATTGAATGTTGGTGTGAATCTGTGACATTGCATCTGCTTGCTTCAAGTTCACATTTTGTAGAAAATCAACTTCCATTGCTAATAATTCAAGAATTATGTAAACATGGGACATGCTTGAAAATTTCACTCAAAGGCTCAGGACATGTGAAGCTATCATGGAGTTCCTATACAGTATGTGTACGTGGACAGATCTAGAGCATGTATAAGGCATACTTCCTATGCTTCGATTGTGGTCACCACCTGCAAAAAGGCACACCAAGATGCCTGCTCTAAGTGATAGTTTTTATGATTTGATGGCGGCTCTGTAATATTTTAAACGATAGTTAAACTTGAATGGGAAACAATGTCATATCTCTGAAATATGTGTAGTGATTTTGAGCTCAACTTGCATTTTTGGTTTCGATGAAAAGAGAAACCTATGCATTCATGATGGCGTGTGTGTGTATGTATGTGTGTGTGGGTGTGCATGTGTGTGTGTGTATGTGTGTGTGTTTGTGACACTTTGCTTGTTTACACGATATCTTGAGAAGGGAAGATCTGACAGTTTTCAAACTTGATACACAGATACCCTTTACTGAGAGGAAGAACCCTATATATTTTGGTTGAGGTCAAAGGTCATCTGGGGTCACAGGGGGTCAAAAACCGAAATCTTTGTTTACACAATATCTCAAGATAGAAAACTTGGATGAATTTCAAACTTGATATGTAGATGCGTTATGATGTAAGGAAGAACCCTATTGATTTTGGTGGAGGTCAAAGGTCATTTGGGGTCACGTGGGGTCAAACCCCGAAATCCTTGTTTACACGATATCTTATGGTAGGAAACTTGGATTAATTTCAAACTTGATATGTTGATGCGTAATGATGTAAGAAAGAACCCTATTGATTTTGATGGAGTTCAAAGGTCATTTGGGGTCCCATGGGGTCAAACCCCGAAATCCTTGTTTACATGATATCTTATGGTAGGAAACTTGGATTAATTTCAAACTTGATATGTTAATGGGTTATGATGTAAGAAAGAACCCTATTGATTTTGGTGGAGTTCAAAGGTCATTTGGGGTCCCATGGGGTCAAACCCCGAAATCCTTGTTTTCACGATATCTCACGTTTGGAAACTTTGATTCATTTCAAACTTGATATGTTTGTTGATGCGTTAAGATGTAAGAAAGAACCGGATGCATTTCGTGGAGGTCAAAGGTCATTTGGGGTCACATGGGGTCAAACCCTGAAATCCTTGTTTACACTATATCTCAAGGTAGGAAACTCTGATTTATTTAAAACTTCATATGTTGATGCGTTATGATGTGAGGAAGAACCCAGTTTATTTTGGTGGAGGTCAAAGGTCATTTGGGGTCATGCGGGGTCAAACCCAGAAATCCTTGTATACATGATGCATCATGATAGGAAAGTTGGATTCATTTCAATCTTGATAGGTTGATGCGTTATGATGTAAGAAAGAACCCGACCAATTTTGGTGGAGGTCAAAGGTCATTTGGGGTCACATGGGGTCAAACTCCGGAAGTCATGGTTTACACTATATCTGAAGGTAGGAAACTGATCCATTTCAAACTTGATATGTTGATGCGTTATGATGTAAGGAAAAACCCAAGAAATTTTGGTGGAGGTCAATGTTTTTGTTAAAAGAAAAACCAGTTACTAACAGGTGGAGTCAAAGGTCACTTTGGGTCACCAGTTGTTACAAGAAATGTAGCATTTCATTGAAAAGAGCATGTATGTATCATCGAAACCTCAATGCATTTTTGCATTCTGGTTTTGAAAATATTTCAACTTTCTTTCAAAATCTGTTGTTTTTAACTACTTGAGCATGTCCAAACTTTCACACACAAAACCATAGCAGACAGCCATCTTGCTACCCCTAAACTCACACATACAGTTGGGACAATATACTGTAGTATGATCTGTCCATGTATTTAGGAAGTCTGTGGTTGCTATCTTGTACCAAACATAAATTTAGTTCTGAGGTACTCTTTCAAGTCAGAGTATAAATGCTGTACTGTACATAAGTCGCCTTCCCCACTATACCATATACAGACTTTGCAATTTGCTGGTTCTTCATTTTATACATAGTATGTTCTTATAATTTTCCTCCTTCAGTTTGAAGATACACTCTGGGCAACTCTCACAGATCTACAAATCAAAACCCCCATGGGTGTAACAGCTGAAACTCTAGGTGCCAAGTATGGGGTTACCCGAGAGGATGCAGACCAGTTTGCTCTCAGTTCACAGCAGAGATGGAAGGCAGGTGAGTGGTTAGTTATGTAAAACAGCTAACCCTACAGAAATTGAGATCAGAGGAGTTCTTTCCATCTCCTTTTGTCAAGAGGCTTTACGTTCTTGTTGATAAGGGACAAACAAAAGGGGTAGTGCCTTGGAAAAATCCTCTCAGGACAGTCCAAAACAAATGAAAGGTTACTTGAGCAAGCACACTGCTCAATATTGGAACTCACTATTCAGGTATCCAAGTGAAGACCCTTCACAAAGAAATTGAACGCTTTTAACATGGACAAATTGATATTCGTGCCGACAAGAAGAATAGCCAGCTTGGTGGACAAGTAATGAAAAAAGCATATGTTGAAGTCTACAGGGTTCCATGCAAATTGGTTCATAAAGTACATAATTTTTTTCCAAACTTTTCATCAGATCCTAATGACAAATTGCTTAACTTTAAAAGGCAATTGTTACTTATCTCACATACATAAAAATATTTGATGAGGGAGTAATAGAAGTTAATTTTCTTTTTTTTTAAACGTTAATGACCAGGCCCATTTTCCAAATATACATAAAACTTTTACCAGATAGGGTCAAACAAATTGGAAATTAAATTTGTACGTAACTATTGGATATGGGACTTGACTGTAATTAAAACCCTGTAATGGTATAGCATTTCTTTGTAGTAGTAATATTGTATTCTACAAATTCTTTAAGTTATTGATAATAAACTGGTTAAGACCCTTTGACCCTTCAAACGGGAAAGGCTGGAAAACCTGCCGCACAGACGATATACCTTAATCAGAAAGGCCTTTTTTTCCAGACATGGCTGTCTGGTTTGTTTTCCCTACTTCATTGCTAATTCCTATCACCAAGCACAATGGCAGAAGGGACCATTCTTAGCTCAAACCAGCTCAAAGAGCTGTTTGACGTACTGTGATCTACCACTGTCACTCTGTGTATCCATCTCTCTATCATGTCCATTCACAATTGCTTTGAATGCTCTCAGGGGCACATTTGTAGACGAATTGTAACAAAACTTGGACACATCGGTCATCGGACATAGTGCTACATGTTGTGTTCTAAAAGTTAAAGTCAAACTCCACACATTGCCGCTCCAGGTCAGATACTGTTTGCATATTACAATGCAGGACATCTTTAAGAGCCATAACCTCAAGGGTTGATCTCACTGTGGTTGTCCTCTTGACATAAGGGCGCACCACCATTAACTCGCCATTGACTTACACACTATTTTACCTCCATTAAATGCCCCCCCCCCCCCTCCCGCAGCCCAGTCAAAGTTTACACCCCACTAAAGCTACCCTTCACATGAAAGCCAGTGAGTTCGACAATCATGGCATCACAAATTCACCATAGCATGACCATTTAGATTTTGAGATACAAGGGGATGAAGTTTTGGATCTGTGCACCTTGCCCTATTAATCAGCAAGGTGACGGAAATAACGTCTTTTTCACACCAAATTTTTAACCGGTCTAAATCATCTTCAATTCTTCCCAATTTTGCAACACTCACACATTAACACATCCTCTTTCATATCCAAAACAAAACAACCACATCTAATTAGCTTAACTTGAGCAATGCCAGGGTTCGCACAGGTCCTGGAATTCCTGGAAAGTCAGGGAAAACTGAAATATGAATTTCCAGGCCTGGAAAGTCAGGGAAAATGAACAAAGTTTCAAAAGGTCCTGGAAAAGTCAGGGAATTTTATGAAGGCACAGAGGGCCATTGATTTTCCCTGATCACAATGGATAATTCACGTTAAAACTATCAAAATACTTTGAACTTACAATCAAAAACCAGTAGGAACTTAACAAAAATCACGGTAAATTTTGCCGGTATAGGCTTCATTTTGGCTATGCTATAGTGTGTTAGGCTAGGTCGCCTTTGTGAAAAAGTGTTTGCTGCTTTCAGGATCGTAACTACACAAGTTCAGCACTTGTTTTCGACACAATTGCCCCAGAATAAGATGAATCTGACAGGGGAAGGTCTTTTTCACCTAAAAATATTAAATTAATTGTTAAAGTCTGAAGAGGGTTAGGCTATCGGCCCTATGCCAACTATGCTGATGCCAGCTAGGCCCAGGTATCCCTTTTCTTATCTTAGCCTACCATTTACTTAAATTACTGCAACAGTACCGATCATCAGATGAACAAAAATAGCTGGTCAAGAACATAGTCAAATCATCTGTCTGTCTGTCTGTCTGTCTGTCTGTCTGTCTGTCTGTCTGTCTGTCTGTCTGTCTGTCTATCCATTTATCTATCTATCAACAATTGTTCAAAATACTTTTCCTCCCACATTCTCTCATGGATTTGTTTGAAACTTGGATGCAATGCTCTCAGGGGTGGGCCATTTGGGGTATTCAGAAATTTTTGGTCCAATGTCCTATGTGGACCCTATGGCCCATTTTATGAAATTCTTCAAAATGCTTTTCCTGCAGTTAGAGATTCTCTTGTACAATGTTGATGGTTTGTCATAATGATGCTCTGTTAGTGGTACCTTCAGTGTGTTCAGGACTTTTGGGTCCATGGCCCAAAATGGGCCTAGGGTCCATTTTTTGAAATATTGCAAAATAGTTAACCCCTCCTCCAATTAACCCTAGACAGAGTTGACCGCCTGTCATAATAATGCTTGCTTAGCGATCTGTTTGTGGTTTGGTCCAAGGTTCAATGCGGGCCCTATGGCCCTTTCTATGAAATTTTGCAAATTACGTACTCCTTCAGATTCTCTTGTGCAATTTTGATGTTTGTCATAATGATACTTGGTTAGTGGTTCCTTCGAGGTGTTCAGGAGTTTTGGGTCCATGGCCCAAGATGTGCCATAGGGTCCATTTTGTGAAATATGGCAAAATGCTTAACCCTTTCTTCCAATTAATGTTAAACAGAGTTGGCAGCCTGTCACAGTGATGCTTGGTTAGTGATCTGGGGTGGGATTCACTGGCATTGGAGCTTGTACTAGTAAAGACAACAACCCATGGACCCTTGGTTGCGGGTATGAGCTTCTGCATCATTGGTGCTCTACTAGATATTACATGGACATTTTTCTGAATTTCTTCCATTACTTTTAACCTTGCTGTTGGTTGTATAAGCCATATATGTAATACTGTTACAACAAAGTATCAAAAGACTAACCCTACAAGCACATGCTGTAACAAATCCCAATAAAGTGGACCCAATCATGAATGGATGATGGGTGATCAGTGGTGTTCAAGGATTTGGAGATAAAGGTCATCTCGTGGTCATCTTGGTACATGTTACCACTGCTTTGGGGACTCTGAAAAAAAGTATTGTGTGACTTCTTAAGAAAAAAAGTGGAGGGTCTTGTATGTGCTCTTGATTTTAGAACCCTAATGAAAACACTGCTGAAAAATGCTCTTTTGCAAGCCACAGTATACTGCATACATGCTACAAATAAGATATCATTTTGCACTGCATGTATAGCTGTATGACTTTTCCTTAGTGGTGGTCCTGGAAATTTATGTTGAGGTCCTTGAAAGTCATGGAAAAGTCAGGGAATTTTGGCAGTTGGAACCTGTACGAACCTTGAATGCACACTTAAAGAGGACCTAAAATTGATGCAGTACTTTGGTACTACTTTTCCCGGCAAGGCTACTCTACTAATGGTGGTGTGCTCCCATATAGGTGCTGTTAAGTCTTAAGTGTAGAGGATACCATATTGACAACGCTTCCTTTATTTTTAATTTCTGCAGCACATGATGCAGGATATTTCAAGCAAGAAATGGCCAGTGTTGAAATCAAAAGCAAAAAGGGACCAAAAATTATAGACACAGATGAACATCCACGTGAGGCAACGATAGAAGCATTAAGAAAACTTCCACCTGTATTCAAAAAAGATGGTTTAGTATCTGCTGGAAATGCATCAGTAAGTTACAGTCTGGAGTTTGGAACATGTTTTTTTTGTAATGAATTGTTACAATTTGGCAAGTTGTTCAGAGATTTTTCAAAACAATTCAAATTTTAAGTGTCGTCCTTTAATACATTTTTGACACCAAGCTGTTTAGTGAGAGGAAGATGTATTAAGCAAAATGTATTTTGATCTAAAGATTAGAAGATTGGTGCTACAACCACACAAGCCACATACAGTAATTAGGGAGCATAAATTTTTCTAGTCTCCAACAGATGGCAGACAAGGGAACAATAGCCACTTTTAACTATGTGCACAGAGCAAGAAGCTCTTAGCTGCGGCAAGGAGCTCTAAGCTGCATGAGGTGCAAATCACCGATGGTCTCTGAATTAGTACCTCTGTGTTTAATTTTCTGGTCAATAAACATTTCAGTCCATTCCACACAGTGCGTCTATGAGAGGGTTTGTTTTCACAGGAAATAAGGCTTTTTTGACTGGGCAGGCAAATTCCGATCCTCTCATAGACATCTTGGGGACTTACACACTGTTGGAGGAACATCAGGATTTTCACAGCATGAAATGTAAGGCTATTGTTCCCAGCTGCAGCTTGTAGTCTCTACCCATGACTGCCTCATTAACTTGCCCAGTGAACTGGCTTATTGGGCTCTTCAAAATATTTAGCAGGAGTGCAGTTGGTGTGTAGAATAGTATTCTGCCCATCTGCTGGAGACTAGAAAAGCTATGCTCACTAACAGCCATACAGCTGATCAAACTCAAACGTTTTGTGGATCGGAGTGTGACAATGTGAGCCTGAGAGGCAAAGAATACTTTGCTGATGGGTCACATCATGGAACTTTGGCTTTCAGGGCCCAAAATACCTTTGGCCCACAGAGCCCACCACGTGGGCCAGAAATAATGGTGAAAGAACACGTGGATCAAATATGTGACAAAATGTAACTTTTGTAAAAATGTTCACAATGGTACCAGTGGTCACATTACAAGCCCTGAACCTGTTGTGGCTCACTGGCTTGTTTTCTGTACTCCAATGCTTATACTGAACACCAAACAAAATTGCAGTAGGTTCCAGGCACAGACTTCTTATAAACATGGACAGAGCATGTAGCATGTACTTCCTATCTGTAGATTGTCGCCACCATCTGGGATTTAAAAGAGACACCAAGATGGCTGTTGTCAAGCTATAAATCGTCTGATTTGAAGACAGTTCTGTAATATTTTGAACAAAAGTTAATTTTGAATGAGAATCAATACGTATTCCTGCAATGGGTGTAGGAATTTTGACCAGACCTTGCATTATTTCAAAAATGTCTCAACTTTCTTGCAAAATCTGGTGATATACTTGAGCAAGTCCAACCTTTGACAGAAAACCCTAACAGACAGCCATCTTGGTGTACTTTTTCTCTCATGTAGGATAGCGACAATGTACTGTGCAGCATGCTTTGGCCATGTATAGGAAGTGTGTGGTTCCAGGCAATACCAATCATCCATATATTAGTTGCAAATTATGTAGCAAGTGTCTGATTTTCATTTCTTAGCTGAGATAAGTGGTACAAATCAGTATGGAAGGAATATGTAGATTTAAAGAAAAAATTGTCTTGGCTTTTACTGGTTGCTTTGTGCTGCATATCTTGTATAAATCTCTGCAAAATGGAAATTTATTCTATTTTCCATATATGGCAGTACTCCACATACTCTTGTTGCATAATGCAAGTTAAAATTTTAAGGTTTGAACAGCTAGTGCACTCTTAATCTGCTAAGGGGCCAGCACCAGAATGTCTTTACAGTATGCTTTTCTAGATTTGTGTGGTCACGGAGTTGGAAGTGTGTATTAGGTCAAAGGTTGTGGATCTTAAAGGGAAGTTTAAGCAAAGTTAAATTTCAATATATGAAAGAGGCACAAAATGGACTTGGTGTGGTAAAGCTTCCATTCAGATCAAACATGTATTTCTCAAGATATTAGTAACTGAAATCCTTAGACTTTTTTCCTTAGACTTTGCTTCAAAGTGAGCTTGATAGCAGCAGAGGTTACATCACTTCCTCATGTTGACAAGGAATCTTTTTCCCTTTGATTTTGGTTGGTGTTTGCATGGTTTACCAGGGTACTCGCCCGTCATAGTGATCCGGTTCCAAATCTACTACCCGAACTTTTCAAAAATTTGCATGCAAAAAGAATCGCCCCATTTTCCCCATTGCCCATGGAAATGGACAAATATAATTTGCCAATTTGTGTGAACATTCTCCAAGACTTAGAATGAAGAGAGGCCCTAGAAATTGTACTTTGTTTCCGGAAGTTAACATTTTTATCAGCGTGCGGCCCGATCCTGCTATCATCACATAGTGAGTTATTTCTCTCATATCACGTGAACAGTATATCACTTATAATCTTGCGCGCAAGCAAACTATCTGACAGTGATTCAAAATCACACCGTACTGTTTCATGCAGAAACTAGCAGACATATCACCCCCATCCAGCTTGCAAAGACAGTGCCCGTAACGTTCGGTATGCTAGGTAAACTGAGCCTTGCATGTATACCATCTTATTAGTACTAGCGTATGCCACCTCGAGTGTAATCCTTGAATATTTCAAAATGGTTTAACGTGTCAATTTAATGCAAATCAACATTTTGCTGCTATCTGTTAAGTAGAAAGACATCACTGTAATAAGACTGCAAACATTCACAGAAAGGGTTTTTGAAACGGGCCATTACATACAGTACAGTATTAACTTATTTTGCCTCCAAATGGTGCTCGCGCAGATTACGAAGTTCATGTGTGAAAGCTATGTTACCATACCTGATATCAACACGAGGCTAACTAGGTGAGAGCATACAGAGCCCTTAAGTGATAATTTCAACACACATTGAACATTAGTGTGAGAGGAGTTCTCAAACATGACATTGTTTGTTTACAATCAGTAATTTTGGACATGTAGGAGAATACCATAATACAGGACTCTGATTGGTTGATCTGATTGGTTGATATTTTTAAATCAGTGTTTAAAAAGGAGAAGTTTGAGCTTTTAGTATGCTTGCTTTTCAAGTAGGAAAGTGCCCCAAAATTCAATATTAAATTGATATAGGCCTCAGGAAAAACTTATTTTCTTATTTTACTGTTTTCTGTCACGTTTCTTTTACTTGTCATTTTGATTTGAAACAAAACGAGACATTAAAACCTTGTGACAAATCAAATGTTTTTGAACTTTGGAATGTGATTGCTACCTCTCCATTACAGCTGTAAATATTATCATGCATCTTATGGAGCATGTCTGACTAACATCTGGTACCAGGGTACCCTACTGGTGTGGCGATCGGGTACTGGGGTCCTATTTTTAAGTGCCTGTGCACATGCTACTTTCGGACTGTTGTGTTGACCTTGTAGTTTGTTTGTGATAGGACCTTCCTGTGGGAAATGCAAAGTTTGTAAAGTTCTTATGCCACTAAATGCAATCACATTCTGATCATGATGTTGCTATTAAAGTGGGTGGTGGTGGGTGATGGCACCCAGCACTCCACACCTCTCCCCACCCACAACATATCTTCCTATTTAGACTCAAAACTAGCCTGAGACTCCTCCCCTATAGTAAAACGAATTAAAAAATGAAAAGTTAATGTCTGAAAAATGGGGTAGATGCCATGGGGTGGGGTGAGGTGCTTTTCCCAGATCAGACAATTACCCACCACCTCAGTTTGGCTTTCTACATCCCCTAATTCTGATAATATATATTTGTTGAGAAGAAATATTAGTTATTGAGTACAAAGAAAAACAAAAGACGTTATTTAATGTGAGGATATATGGTGTCTTATGTGTTTGCTTTTTGTTGAAAATGTGAAAATTTTACCTGTTCATATCTTGAGAAATGCCCATCAGATTTCATGGCATATTTTACCAAGATGCTTAGAATAAGAACCTCTCTAACATATCAAAACTTGATGTGAACTTTAACTTTTCTTTAAACAAGTTAAACTGGTAATTCTCCAATTTTTTTCCATACCTGTAGGGTATTTGTGATGGAGCTGGTGTCAATATTTTAGCATCAGAAGAAGCTGTCACTAAACATGGTCTGAAACCATTGGCAAGAATTGTCAGCTATCAGGCATCTGGCTGTGATCCGCATATAATGGGAATTGGACCTGTCTATGCTATTAGGTCTGCGCTGGATAAAGCTGGACTTAAACTTGAAGATATGGACCTGGTAGAGGTGAGTGGTAAACCAATTAATCAAAAATCTTTGTGTTTGTTTGTCAATATGTACGGCTAGAAGACAGTTTACATGAATCTCCAGTAGATCAAAGGCAGAATGGGGTATTACTGATATCTGAGTTTGTTTTATGATCTGTACCCTCGAGGGATTTACGCTTTCATTGTGTTCACACAGTGTAAAGAGGGATTAACCTACGCTTGGCTGCTTGTCAGCTAACCCAGGATTTTATGTGTAATTTTTTGTGTAATTTGGTATGGCCAATCAATTAATTAGATGTAGAACATGCCTACTTCAGGTGTATACTGTAGTTATGAAGTGTGGTTGATTCCCTCCCTAGATAAATAACATGTTATCAAGCAGAGTAGGAGGATGTTTCAAAAATAAAGAAGGAAATTTTCATCTTGCATGTTAGTAATTGTGAATGATCTATCACTCTCTGTCAGTATTTGGCTACTAGCTCAACAATGATGGGTTTTTGTTCTTGTAAAACAAAGGCAGTATTTCCCTTGAACTACTTTGCATAATTTCACTTATTCCCAATCATTGAGATGGGATGCCGATGACGAGAGAAGTGCAACTAATTTCAGTATTTACGTATATATTGTTTATTTTATTACACTCCATTAATATATTGACACATGGACTGTTCTTTTTCTCTCCAAGAAAACTGTAAGTACTGGACAATAGACCTTGTGCCCTGACGACAACACATTGACGTCCTCCTCAGTCCCCAAACAATGGAATGCATGCATAAGAATTCCTCTACACATGTAGCAGACTTTGCATGTATTTGATTGATTGACAAATCAGCTGTCTGCATTTGTCTATTTTCATTTGTTTTACCCTCAAAGAAGAAGGTGCTTTCCACTCTGTGACATTATATGCACAAGGTCTATATTCTCTTTGCTGTTACCCTGAACTTATTCTCAGTTGATTGATGTTTTGGTAATTATGGTGTTAAAAGGTGATAGTGAACCATAAAGATAAACAAAAGTGACAGCCTGAGAAGTACAAGATAGTAATAATGTGTCATTGCTTTGGTGTATCTTATTGACTATATAACACTTGTTGACAGAATGAAAAAAAGAACCTATCCTGCAACTTGTAGTTGGATGATTTTGTTTTCTTGTCAAGTTTTTCCTTGTTAGAGCTAGTTTATAGCTCCCAAAAGTCACATGCTGCTAGAATGCCCATTACTAAAATGCAGCTTGTTTAGGATGCTCAAAATCCCGTTGAGTGGCTGTCTCGGTGAGTTTTTGGCTTCGATGAAAAGAGAAACCTATGCATTTATGATGATGTGTGTGTGTATATATGTGTTTATGTGTGTGTATGAGCCTGTAAATGATACCTAGCCGGGTACATGCCACTCACGAAAGCTGAGGCCTCACACGTCTTTCCTCGCTCACGCGGAGCTCGTAACTGGCGTAGCTGCCCGAAAATTCGGACACTATAATGAGCTCTGTCACATGATATGCAACAGCCCACCCTCGCTCGCGGCATTCACGTGTCGCGTGACATAAACGGCTAAAGGGGAATTCCGAACTTTTCCTTACGGGGAACAGTCCCGTGTACCCCGTAAGGCATTGAATATGGGTATGCCCTGTGTATGTGTGTGTGTTTGTGACACTTTGTTTGTTTACATGATATCTTGAGAAGGGAAGATCTGACAGTTCTCAAACTTGTTACACAGGTACCCCATACTGAGAAGAAGAACCCTATTCATTGTGGTTGAGGTCAAAGGTCATCTGGGGTCAAAGGGGGTCAAAAACCGAAATTCTTGTTTACACAATATCTCAAGATAAGAGACTTGGATTAATTTCAAACTTGATATGCTTCATGATGTAAGGAAGAACTCTATTGATTTTGGTGGAGGTCAAAGGTCATTTGGGGTCCCGGGCCGGGGGCCAAACCCCGAAATCCTTGTTTACACAATATCTCATGGTAGGAAACTTGGATTAATTTGAAACTTGATATGTTTTGCGTTATGATGTAAGGAAGGAAGCGATGTATTTTTGTGGAGGTCAAAGGTCATTTGGGGTAACATGGAGTCAAACCCCAAAATCCTTTTTTACACTATATCTCAAGTTAGGAAATTTGGATTCATTTCAAAATTGATATGTTGATGCGTTATGATGTGAGGAAGAACTCATTTTATTTTGGTGGAGGTCAAAGGTCATTTGGGGTCACATGGGGTCAAACCCTGAAATCCTCGTTTACATGATACATTAAGGTAGGAAAGTTGGATTAATTTCAATTTTGATATGTTGATGCGATATGATGTAAAGAAGAATCCCATTTATTTTGGTGGAGGTCAAGGGTCATTTGGGGTTGCATGGGGTCAAACCCCAAAATCCTTGTTTACACAATATCTCATGGTAGGAAACTTGGATTAATTTCAAACTTGATATGTTGATGCCTAGTGATGTAAGAAAAAAAACAGATGTATTTTCGTGGAGGTCAAAGGTCATTTGGGGTCAGAAGGGGACAAATTCTGAAAAACTTTTTAACATAATATCTCAAGGTAGGCAGCTTGGATTGATTTCAAACTTGATATGTTGATGCTTTATGATGTAAGCAGCTTGTTTGCAGAATATCTTAAGGCACAGTATGAAATTTGGCTTTTTGAATGTAGAAATGTTTTGTTTATAAGAAAAACCAGTTACTAACAGGTGGAGTCAAAGGTCACTTTGGGTCACCAGGTGTTACCATTTCATTGAAAAGAGCATACACTGTATGTATCATCGAAACCTCAAAGCATTTTTGCATTCTGATTTAGTTAGTTTATTTGGAATGTTTGTTTTGAAAGGTTGTGTAGTGATGCATATATGCAAGCCCTCACACAGTAGACTCTAATGATAGTTGGCTGCAAGTGACTTTGGGAACTAGGGTTGGGCGGTGAACCGGTATTGATGTGAATACTGGTACTAGAAGTACAGGTAATAAAAGTATCAATGATATTTGGTATGTTTTCTAATACCGGTTCTTGAAAAAATACTGGTACTCGAAAAAATTACCCTAGGAAGGTTGAGATAGGAAACAGGAGTATTAATTACAATTGTGCATGATGGTAAAGAAATATGGTAAACAAGGTCAAAGCAGAGGTTTCTGCACAATAATAATGCAATCATATGCCCAGCTGCATTAAAGTACAGGATAACAGGGGTGCCATGCACGGTTTAGGTTCCTTCATTCTCACCTGACTTTCCTACTTGAGATTTGAGAACTGCTGCCTTAATACCGGTTCTATGAGCTTCACAGTACCGGTTCCAATATTTTCGTGGTACCGCCCACCCCTACTGGGAACTTGTTGATAAGGAAGTTGCGGTCAGTGAGGACTAAATGTTGGAGCTTGTTTGCTCAATAAATTTTAGAGATAACCACTCTGCAGTTAGGTGGAGAGAACTGCAGAGGTGTTGCATTTGGCTAATGGGCCCTTTTGCACCATGATTTGCCTACTGTACTAGGGCAGGTTTATGATTTAGTTCACTAACATTTGTTTCTCTCACATCTCAGTCATGCCATGCCATGGAGCTGCCTTCTGCTTACTTAATAATGTAACTAATACAGTTGTCTTAGGTTGCCCTTAGCCTGTTCATAAGAAAAGGTGTTACAAATAAATTCTTACATATCAATGAGCATGGTGTATTTGCAAAAGAGACAAATTTCTTGGTTGAGGGTGTTTTCAAAAGAATCAGGGGAGGTTATGTTACAGTGATGTGGAGCCTAACAAAGCTAACATTTGCTAAGAGTTGCTACCTTATTTAGTGGCTAAAATCCCCTCATGTAGAGTACAGTACTGACGCTCTATCTGTCACGCTTTCAGAGTTACTCACTGTAAAACTAGATACTGTACTATTTTCATTAAAGGACTGATAATCCCCTTGCTATGGATCAGCCAACCTCCCTATTGAAATTTCCTAGTGCTTTGTGCTTTAATGTTGTACGTGAGAAGAGAGTGCAACGTTGACTAACAATGTGTAGAACTTCAAAGGAAATATCAGGAAGGAGGAGGGGTCGTTGATTTGAGTTGACTTGGAGTTGAGACTGAAACGATTTTTCTAGTTGATCAATGAACGTCAAGTTGAAAGTCCACTCGGGGTGTGACAGATACTGCCCCGGTACTGTATTTGCTTTCCTTTTTCAGGTATAGTGTAAGTTCCACCAGAAATCTTAGAAATAGTAAAGGAAAGGCATATCTCCACCATTTTGATGGCTTGTTCCTATCCCTGTAAATTATCTGAAATTTATGCAAGATGTGTTTTTCTCTCCAATGTTTAGGTCAATGAAGCCTTTGCTGCCCAATTTCTAGCAGTACAGCGTGAACTCAGTTTGGACCCTGAGAAGACAAATGTAAATGGTGGCGCTGTTGCACTTGGACATCCTGTTGGTGCTTCTGGAGCGCGTATAACAGCCCATCTTACACATGAACTGAAGTAAGTATCTAGTGCAGTTATTCTTTGTTTAGTTAGTCTAAAGCAGCAGGCTTACCATAGCTAAAAGAAGTTTGTCATCCATGAACCTTGAGTAGTGGTGTTTTGTGTCCATCATTTCAATCTTCCATTAAATTGTGATGCAAGGGTAGACAACCATCATACCTCTCAAACAATTAAGTGTTTTTCCATGAGTGAGTTTCTAATGATTAAATTCAGTTTTTAAAAATTGGTGATCAGACACTTATCGGAATAATGTACAAAACTTGTAACAACCAGAATACAAATTAATTCAAAACTAAACTGTGTACATGACTTTTGGATGGGAAATGTATCTTGTTAAGTTATGCTTGTAATAAACATTCCTTTGTGGTAGTATCCTCTAAGCACATTTATCAGGGTATCAATTTCAACCCAGCATGTACCCCTTGAAAATGCCATGAAAATTGTTATTCTACATTTACAGTAAAATGCAATTGTAAACACATTTGGTATTTTACAAACTCAGGACCTCATGAAATGCAGGTATACTTTATGTGATCTATACACTTCGTTCAATGTACTTTAATATGAGACAGTTGAATATTCATTAACCTAGCAACCTGTTTGGTTCATCACTCCCCCCTCATTGTCTGCTTGCTTCTCCCTTCCCCTAAAGAGAAATGGTATGTTCTTATAATTTTGGTGTATTAATGTACGTGTCAAATCACACATGTTCAGTGAAGTGATGGTCGATCTACAACAAATTTGGATCAGACTTCGATCCAATTGTTGCGAGTTTTTATGTAAGTCTCCTCCATTTCTGGGTCTGAAAGAGCCAAAAATTTGTCAACCGGTGTAAATATATAATTTGCATCTGATGTCTTTGAAAATAATATGCAAACGGTTTGTTTCCATCACGTCACACCCACATAGGAACATCTTTTAACGGACATCAAACTGTAGTCGGATAAAATCTGCTTGTAGATGTGACATCACAAAATAATGAGTATAAAATTAATTTTCATAGTACTGTACAAATCGTATAAACACAGGTTGGCAAATTTGGGGCTTTTTCTGACCATGGGTGGAAAAGATTTTCTTAAAACCTCATAAAAATCGGATGGGAATCCAACATGAATTAGTTTTCTTGTGACCGTGCAGTAACTCTATGAATGATCTGACATGTCTCCACGTTAAATTTGTTTTCTCATAGGAGAAGAGGTGGCAAGTATGCAGTAGGATCAGCCTGTATCGGAGGAGGACAAGGAATCGCTATCATTCTAGAGAATGTCAATTGAATTTATCATCCCATTGGCTCAACTTGTATTAACCCTACCTCATCAAGCAGACAGTCAGGCCTTGATGGTATTGTGGTGTAGTCTGCTTTCCATTCCAAATCTTCTCTACTGTGAAATAAGCTTGTGAAGAGTTTGCTTTGTATTCAAACTTCAAATAAATTTGCAAGCTAGGAAATATTTAATTGAATGTTATTTAATCTCAGTCAATACCAAATAGTTTGAATTCTTCAATTAAAAATTGAAGTTTAAAAATGAAATGGACACATTTTTCTTGGAATACATGGTCTACTTTACATGCAGTATTTCTCTTCTGGTTTAGTATTTTGTCAGGTGGTACTAATCCATCAAGTATTATAACACCAGCTTTGAAACCAACATTGTGGTCTCAGCATGGGTGAAAAATTTGGAAAGCGGGGAGGCTCCTTCCTGGGAAATTTTTGCATCTAGTGCAAAATTTTTTGCATAGAGGGAAATTCCCCTTTCTTCCTTGGAAATAATTTTACACCCTTCTGGGAAATATATATTTTTCTCAAATTTGAGGTTCTGCAATTTTAGTCACTATGCTAATTGTGCTGATCAATCAAGGTAACGGGTGCTTTACTGTGAAGATGACTACTGCAATGCATTTTAGGGGTGGGCATCACTTACTCTGTAACATTATATACAGTAATTAAGTTTAATTTGTTTATTTTAATTTGAAATATTTGACCTCGTTACTATGCATTGCAAAAACTGTTGGCTTTAGAACTGTATAAATCATACACCCTGTATGAATAAGGTTTTTGGAAGGGGACCCATTGACCCAGGATTGGTATCACTAACCAAATGCAGTTGGAAGTCACCAAAGCATAAGAAAAGATAAGGAAATCAATTGTTCTGCTTGTTCAAGGGAACACACCTTCCTGCCAGCATGGGAAAAAAAGAAGATGATTACAATCGACCATTTTAGATTAACCACGTTTTATAAACTTCAAAGTACTTTGGTAGCTCTACCCAATCAACTGAATTCACGGTATGTGAGAACCCTGGATTTTAAACATGGTGTTAACCTGTAGTTCTGTTTTGCCTCATTGTTTGCACCGGGTAACACTGTTTGTCACTTGGGTAAGTAACTTTGAGACCAAGCCTCAACAGGAGGGAGGGAGTATCACTTTTTCAATAGCCAGCTTGAGTATGATATAAGGATTAAACACCTACATCACTGCAATGTGCATATATCTGTTCTTCCATCCAGGCATCCATGCAGCAGTTGTTACTAAAGTGGGGTTATGCTCACATTTCGGTAACATAATGACTTCCTTAGATCATTTCCATCCAGTATGCCAAATTGAAAAATTGTCACGTGCATAATCTCTGTAGCTGGCAATAAAGAGCACTGTTAGGTGGTGGCCAAAATGAGGTGCCCACTGTACAGAAACAATGTCAGAGAAAATCCTGACATGCAACCTGTTTGCTTACAGCAATATAAAATGAATTAGTATATGGAAAGCTTTTTACATTATTACAAATTGTGGTCTAACCCTTTTAATGAGAATTAGTGTTGAATATTGTGCCAGTTGAAAGTTGCTGTTCAAATGCTGTACTTCAATATCTGAAGAACAAATCTTCCAAACTCCAACTTGTGATATGACGCTTCCATATTATTATAGAAAGTTTGAAATAATGCTTGCCAAAGAAGTATGTTGGCCTTCATAGGACTCTTTTAATAGTTAAACTATTTCAGCAATTCTAAGCTAGATTAACTGCATCCTGCTTTACATGTTATATATTCTTGCCATTTTTCCATTTGAAGGAGAACTGTTCCATATTCTGAGCTTTAAAACTCATTCAAAATCAGAAAATTCCAATTTCTGATTCAGAGTCTTAAAAATGATGAAAAAAAAACTAAAAATAATCTGATTGTTCCAATGCCAGAGCTTGGCAAAAGTAAAGTCAACAGTTGCATACACCTATTGCTGATCTCTACATATGTTTGAAGAATTTGAGAGGAAAAGAGCTAAGAGTCATGCTTCCTCTTCCATTGAACCCATCAAGCTTATAGTGCTTGTGCACTTGGCCTTGCACACTGAATCATTTGAAACATGTTCTGTTTTCTGAGTTACATACATGTGGTTTTAATGCCACTCCAACACAAATTTTTTTATAGTGTCTACTCTATAAAAAGTTAAAGATTAAATATGTTGTTGAATGAGGTACCAGTTCAAGTTTGGACTCAAATATTGTTCATATATGCAACAAGTCCTGCCCTTCGGTCGCCTCTTATGACAGGCCAGAAATACCATGGGCATATTCTAAAACCCCCAGTCTACAAGAGGATTCTTTTTCCTGAGATGACAGTATTGGCAAATCTGTTCATATTCTCCAGATATGTTAAATGTTCTCACTAATTACAGTTTTAGCTGCTAATTTTATTTGACTTAATTATTCATCTACAAGGGGAATGAAGGGCATTTTTTTTATTTAATTATATGCATTGGGTCAATACACTCGGTATGAGAAACTTTGACTCATTTGGAATTTGTTTTGTGTAACATTACACATTTGCAAATGTGGGAAAAATTGAGCCTTTTTTTTTTTCATTTTTTCCCACAAACATCAGTGCATCAAATAGACAAGCCATGGCATCAAAATCCAGTCATAGCATCCTAGCGAATACACTGCAAAGAAGCATTTTTCCAAAATTGCATAATATTCTGCCGTATGTTACTGCAATGTACACTTTGATAATTATTGTAATAAGTATGTCTCACATTGTCTGCTTGATGTGGCAGGGTCACTTGTCAAGTGAGGAAAAGTCACAGTGTGAGGACTGTCTATAAAAATTTAGGTATCGTATTAAAATGTGTGGATGCCTTATTGTATAGAATATTTCAAATTTTGCAAAATTTGAACAAAGCATATAAAATAAAAGGAACAAAATTGAAACTTTTTGTTGTGATTCACTTTTTCCTAGAGAGTCAGGGAAACTGAATTTTATAACTTTCAGTCCTGGAAAATTCACAAAAATGAACAATATTTAAAAGGCCCCAGAGAAATCAAGGACTTTTTAGCAATTAAACTTATCACTGTTCTGATTTTCCAGATGTTCAGATACATTTTTTTTGTGGAAACAAAAATGGAAATGTGGCATCTGATTGTCTTTAAAGGTCCAGCAAATATCAGCCAAGGTCTTTGAATGTCATGGAAAGGGCATGGAATTTTGTCATTTTGAATGTATATGAACCCTGTTAATAGTTACAAAATTACATGACTTCTGCCATTAGAGGAGAAATTTGTTAGAAAATGTGATAATCTGTGAAAGGTTTCTGCCTTGGCAAAAAATAAAACCTCCATACCTTTAAAGGCAGTCAATTATTACCACAAACTACATTTTTGTAGTACTCCGTAGATATTCTCAATTGGCATATCTCTTTGATTGACAGCAATTAAAAAAAATCCAGAGTACTGTAGCTCATATAACACAGCATGTACTGTACTTAGAGTGTTTTGATTACACATTGGGGTCTGGTATCCTTCCCCTGAGGGAATAAATTGAGATCATGCCTGCATGAGAATGAGTTGTAGACAGTATAGGCGTACGAGGCGGGTTGCAGAGGGTACACTCCCCGTCCCAATTCGGAAAAAAACAGCTGGTCCATTCGAGTGAAACATAACCCAAACATGATAAATGGAGCCATTTTTTGGGCAAAATTTGCTCTTGCCCCTCAAAAAATTACCCCCCTTATGCTTATGCTAGACAGTTGTAGGGGGAGCTTGAGTGAGTAGGTTAGGAAATTGATATGGTTTGGGGTAAGAGAATAAGGCCTTTAACACTGTGATACCATATCTGATATCTGAAGGGTCGCTAATTATCAAAATTGTCTGTGTATTCCAGGCCTCGCCAACCAATTGTGGGGTTTCGATAAGATGGTCTTCTTTTAGGCAGAATTATATGGTTTGGGCAGAAAATCATGATTCCGTGTCAAACTGAAAGGCTCCCCAAAGCCTCTGCTTACCCCCCCCCCTTTCCCTGGTCCCCGGGCCTGCTTTCACATGACATGCTGCATTGTCCCATTTTTGAGGGAAATTCTGGCCTCGTCACCGTGTGTATTCGCCTGAGCACAACAGGGAGTTGATAACATCTCCCGAATTAGAGACTGAAATATCTGCGAAAATGTAGTTATATAGATGAAGCATGTTCCAGTTCATAAAAATTCATAGACGAGTTTCAGACGTAATCATCCAAGCGTATATCTCCGGTGAAAATTTAGAATCTACCATGACATAAAATTTCGTTTTTATATTATACTGAGTTCAGCAATGCCGGCAAATTATATCAGACGACATTTAAGACGATAAATTTGGATGATCATAGCCTACTTGTGGAGTTCGTTTCGTCTGTACAGGCACACTGTAGTATACTATCCGTATGTATAGATCTAACATACTGGTATATGTACAGGCTATTCCAGTTATAACTTGACACAATTGACATCTTTGGACATGTCATCTGGGCTTATGCACCTACGTCACAGCGTTGTGCATCTCTCTGTTTTTCTATCCAGGCGTCCATTTTACAACAATTGTTACTGAAGGGACATTGTGCGCACGTTTTGGTAACACGACTGCTTTCGATCATTCCCATCCAGTGAAACGCGCTGACGTTACGTGCATAATCTCTGCAGATCCCTGAGCCAGTTTAAGCGGATGATATTTTATCACAACTGAGTCTCAGCAGGGAGTTGCTGGGGTCTCTAGCAACTCCCTGGTCTTTGAAGGTTTTACGGGTTCTTGAATAAAAGCTATCCCGTTCGGACACACACACAAAAAAATATATTCGAAGGGACTATTTTTGGTTTCGATGAAAAGAGAAACCTATGCATTCATGATGGCGTGTGTGTGTATGTATGTGTGTATGTGCGTGTGTGTGTGTGTATGTGTGTGTGTTTGTGACACTTTGCTTGTTTACACGATATCTTGGGAAGGGAAGATCTGACAGTTCTCAAACTTGGTACAGAGATACCCCATACTGAGAGGAAGAACCCTATTTATCTTGGTTGAGGTCAAAGGTCATCTGGGGTCACAGGGGTCAAAAATCAAAATCCTTGTTTACAGGATATCTCATGGTAGAAAACTTGGATTAATTTCAAACTTGATATGTTGATGCGTTATGATGTAAGGAAGAACCCCATTGATTTCGGTGGAGGTCAAAGGTCATTTGGGGTCATGTGGGGTCAAACCCCGAAATCCTTGTTTACACGATATCTCATGGTAGAAAAATTGGATTAATTTCAAACTAAATATGTTGATGCGTTATGATGTAAGGAAAAACCCTATTGATTTTGGTGGAGGTCAAAGGTCATTTGGGGTCACATGGGGTCAAAACCCGAAATCCATGTTTACAGGATATCTCAAGACAAGAAACTTGGTTAAATTTCAAACTTGATATATTGATGCGTTATGATGTAAGGAAGTACCCTATTGATTTTGGTGGAGGTCAAAGGTCATTTGGGGTCACATGGGGTCAAAACCCGAAATCATTTTTTACACAATATCTCAAGACAGGAAACTTGGTTAAATTTCAAACTTGATATATTGATGCGTTATGATGTAAGGAAGAACCCTATTGATTTTGGTGGAGGTCAAAGGTCATTTGGGGTCACATGGGGTCAAACCCCGAAATCCTTGTTTACACGATATCTCATGGTAGAAAACTTGGATTAATTTCAAACTTGATATGTTGATGCGCTATGATGTAAGGAAGAACCCTATTGATTTTGGTGGAGGTCAAAGGTCATTTGGGGTCACATGGGGTCAAACCTTGAAATCCTTGTTTACATGATATCTCATGGTAGGAAACTTGGATTAATTTCAAACTTGATATGTTGATATGTTATGATGTAAGGAAGAACCCTCTTGATTTTTGTGGAGGTCAAAGGTCATTTAAGGTCACATGGGGTCAAAACCCGAAATCCTTGTTTACAGGGTATCTCATGGTAGAAAACTTGGATTAATTCCAACTTGATGTGTTGATGCGTTATGATGTAAGGAAGAACCCTCTTGATTTTGGTGGAGGTCAAAGGTCATTTGGGGTCACATGGGGTCAAAACCCGAAATCCTTGTTTACAGGATATCTCATGGTAGAAAACTTGGATTAATTCCAACTTGATGTGTTGATGCGTTATGATGTAAGGAAGACCCCTATTGATTTTGGTGGAGGTCAAAGGTCATTTGGGGTCACATGGGGTCAAAACCCGAAATCATTGTTTACACAATATCTCATGATAGAAAACTTGGATTAATTTCAGACTTGATATGTTGATGCGTTATGATGTAAGGAAGAACCCTATTGATTTTGGTGGAGGTCAAAGGTCATTTGGGGTCACATGGGGTCAAAACCCGAAATCATTGTTTACACAATATCTCAAGACAGGAAACTTGGTTAAATTTCAAACTTGATATATTGATGCGTTATGATGTAAGGAAGAACCCTATTGATTTTGGTGGAGGTCAAAAGTCATTTGGGGTCACATGGGGTCAAACCCCGAAATCCTTGTTTACACGATATCTCATGGTAGAAAACTTGGATTAATTTCAAACTTGATATGTTGATGCGCTATGATGTAAGGAAGAACCCTATTGATCTTGGTGGAGGTCAAAGGTCATTTGGGGTCACATGGGGTCAAACCTTGAAATCCTTGTTTACACGATATCTCATGGTAGAAAACTTGGATTAATTCCAACTTGATGTGTTGATGCGTTATGATGTAAGGAAGAACCCTATTGATTTTGGTGGAGGTCAAAGGTCATTTAAGGTCACATGGGGTCAAAACCCGAAATCCTTGTTTACAGGATATCTCATGGTAGAAAACTTGGATTAATTCCAACTTGATGTGTTGATGCGTTATGATGTAAGGAAGACCCCTATTGATTTTGGTGGAGGTCAAAGGTCATTTGGGGTCACATGGGGTCAAAACCCGAAATCATTGTTTACACAATATCTCATGATAGAAAACTTGGATTAATTTCAAACTTGATATGTTGATGCGTTATGATGTAAGGAAGAACCCTATTGATTTTGGTGGAGGTCAAAGGTCATTTGGGGTCACATGGGGTCAAACCTTGAAATCCTTGTTTACATGATATCTCATGGTAGGAAACTTGGATTAATTTCAAACTTGATATGTTGATGTGTTATGATGTAAGGAAGAACCCTCTCGATTTTGGTGGAGGTCAAAGGTCATTTAAGGTCACATGGGGTCAAAACCCGAAATCCTTGTTTACAGGATATCTCATGGTAGAAAACTTGGATTAATTTCAAACTTGATATGTTAATGCGTTATGATGTAAGGAAGAACCCTATTGATTTTGGTAGAGGTCAAAGGTCATTTGGGGTCACATGGGGTCAAACCTTGAAATCCTTGTTTACATGATATGTCGTGGTAGGAAACTTGGATTCATCTTAATCTTGATAGGCTGATGCGTTATGATGTAAGAAAGAACCAGATTTATTTTGGTGGAGGTCAAAGGTCATTTGGGTCACATGGGGTCACACCCCGAAATCCTGGTTTACACTACATCTCAAGGTAGGAAACTTTGATTCATTTCAAACTTGATATGTTGATGCATTATGATGTAGGAAATAACCCAATAAATTTTGGTGAAGGTCAAAGGTCATTTGGGGTCACATGGGGTCAAACTCCGAACTTCTTGTTCACACTATATCTCAAGGTAGGAAGCTTGGATTAATTTCAAACTTGATATGTTGATGCGTTATGATGGGAGGAAGAACCCTATTGATTTTGGTAGAGGTCAAAGGTCATTTGGGGTCACATGGAGTCAATTTCAGAAAAACTTGTTTAGGATAGCTCAAGGTATGAAAGGTGGATGGATTTCAAAATTAGTATGTAAATGAATTATGGTGAGAAGATGGTCTGTATAAGATTTTTTTTTTTTTTTTTTTTGTGGAGGTGAAAGGACATCTGTGGTCATGATCGGTCAAACTTTGAAAAACTTGTCAAAATGTGATATCTCAAGGTAGGAAACTTTGATGGATTTCCTAATTAGTATGTGGATGTGTTATGGTGAGTTGAAAGTACTGTACCTGTTGTTTTTGGTGGAGGTCAATGGTCATCTGGTATCACCTGGCATCAAACTCTGAAAACCTTGTTTGCAGAATATCTTAAGGCACAGTATGACATTTGGCTTTTTGAATAGAGAAATGTTTTGGTTAAAAGAAAAACCAGTCACTTACAGGTGGAGACAGAGGTTATTTTGGGTCACCAGTTGTTACAAGAAATGTAGCATTTTATTGAAAAGAGCATATGTATCATCGAAACCTCAATGCATTTTTGCATTCTGGTTACGCTAGTGGATATCGGGCAATAAAAAACACGTGGGAGTCAGGCACCCGCAGTCCCCCAACTTTTCAACCAACGTCTTCCTTGCTACACTTCGAAAGTTTAAAGGTATGCGAAAAACGTTTTTGTTTTTTTTTTTTCTTATTGATTGGCGTGTATTTACAAGCAGAAGCTGTCACCCCAAACTTAAAATTGGGGGAAGGGGTATACATACTAGGGACCCAAGGCTACGGTCCGAAAAATTACGTCAACATTTTTAATATGCACGAAAAAGGGAATAATTTTGAAAACCGCAAGACAACAATTTCATTATTAGGCCTATTTAATTCATTGTTACAGTACATTGCGTGACGTTAGAGGTCGAAAGTCATGTAAGTTAAGGGCGACACCCGAAACCTCGAATTTTAAAGCGCCATCAACAATAGAGGCTTTTCACATGACATCATAATACTCTCCGGCGGCCATGTTGGAGTACATGTAACTACGTAGTAAACCATACGGGACGCGCTTGCTCGTTGAACTTGTACACACCGTGCATATCTCAGTGCACACTGTGCAGTGCGTTCGGCACAAAGCCACGTGTATTTGGCATGAATGTCCTCCAGCATGGCGGTTCCGTGACGCAAGTGCAAAGCCTCTATATGCCTGCGGGCTAGTGTGACTTTAATTAAATGATAAATCATGTCTGAAGTAGTGGATCAAGGGTTGTTAAGCCCTTACGTAGTTAGCCATGGATCACCTGGTATCACCTAACTGGTATCACGAGGTACCCCGAACCTGGTTGCACTTAGCTTCATTCAATTAAATGCCACTTCGGATTATCCTTTCTTAATCGACCCTGTCATAATACTCTGTCTGGTAAAGTTTTTGGAAAAGAGGATTTATTTTTTCGTAGAAAAGACCTTTTTTCATTCTGAAATATATTATACATTGTAATAAAAATTGGAAAAAGGAAATATTTAAAGATATTTACAGATTGTATGAAATGATTGATTATTAAAATGTTCGACATATTACCTCACAATAAAAAAACGGAATTTTTCGTCCCGGAAATCATAGCCCCTGTCTCTTTTTAGTTTCCTTATTTGTGTTGACGGGAAAGTCAGCAATTGTCTGCCATACTAGCTATTCGTACTATAAGTATGTGTTACCAATCTACAAACTCCGTACTTGTATAGATTTATAAATATGAATATTATACAATGTATGAAAGTAAATTCAAACAGTCAAAATGGCTTCCTGCCTGAGCTGAGATGCAAAACATTAAAGTTTTTCCCTCTATTTAAAATAGTGTACATTGTGCAATAATTATTTAGCTTTTGTTCACTACCCAAATTACAGCCTTTGTGTTCCTTTGTTTTTCTGAAAGCTTCATGCACCTTGTGACTATGTATTGGCAAAGATACTGTTTTGGGGATGTGGTTTCGTGTATTTCGATATTTCTGTAAATTGGTAAACCAGTGCTTTTGAGCTCCAAGAGCTGCAACTGGAAAAAAGGCCGTGGCCGGCTCGACTTGAACCGACCGACCGACCGACCGACCGACCGACCGACCGACCGACCGACCGACCGACCGACCGACCGACCGACCGACCGACCGACCGACCGACCGACCGACCGACCGACCGACTGACCAGATTGTTACGAGTCTAGCCAATGCTCCATCCGAGTTGAGTCAGTAATTACCTTTGATTAAGTCGGTTTCAAGTCAAAAAACAAAGTTGAACCATTGGCCTTTCACATACACCCGCCATAGATCGATTCAACCGACGCCGTGTTTCTCTTTTTTAAATAATTCTGACACTGGAAATGATTCTGGACACCGGAAAGAACAATCAAACATTCACATAACTCTTACCCTTAAGGATAGGCCTTACCATCATGATTTTGAAAGAAAAAATTGAAAGACCGTTTTCCATTACCAAAGTACAAAAAGAGAGTTCAGACCCAAAGCATCAATGTTCCTTGATGAACGCTTCGAATTGAAACGTTTCCTTGAAGCCCGGTACACACCGCCACGACTACCTACGACGCGACAAGACTTCACCTGTCGTAGACAATCTGCATAAATCGTAGACATCCTGGCGCCTTCCTAAACCCACGAAAATACCATGTCACACCGCTCCGACACTAATCGATGAAGCAACGCTGCACGTGGCGCGCCATCAATCAGGCTATTCCAGGTTTGAGATTTAGGCCCTACAATAAATTTTAAATGGTTCATTTTTTGGCCTCTGGGTCGCAATTAAGAAATTATTGGCGTGTACAGGCTCTAAAGTAGGCCTTTTACACTGTCCAAAGTTTGCGTATCGTGTCCTTTAAAAGATTGAACTCGGTATATGAATTAGTAAGTTAGATGGGCTTTAACGGCTCAGTTTCTAACCGAATTGTCAAAGTCGGGTTGGCCACGGCCTTTTTTCCAATTGTGGCTCATTGGCTTGCTTCTCTTAAGGGCTGTGATTTCCCTGGGACGTAGGCTGGAGGAGGGGGTGCGTGCGGACGCACCCCCCCCCCCCGCACCAGCTGGAGTTCCGCTCAAAATGAGGCAAAAGAATTCTTCAAAAAACATAAGGCGAAAAAAGAAGCTCAAGAAGACTACGGTGCTACTCCCTGACCAGGGAGGTGTTAGGACCTCTAACACCTCCCTGCTCTGACCGCCGTCTCCACCCAGCACGCTTGTGCCTACATGCAAGAGGATGAATACAAGTCGGCTATTGCAGATTTATCTGCCAGCCTTCGTAGGCGAACGAATGTCTTACAAAGGTATTAACACTTGTTACTTTGAAAATAAATAAAAAAAGAAAAATATTCCCCTAAAAAAGGAAGTAATTTCTAATTGGCTCGGTATTCTAGGCCTACGTAAATGCTTGAACATGAACGCACAATGACTGGTTTGAAGTTAACGGACTTGTTCCGTCTTTTTCTGTGCAAAGTATCTTCAAGTGACGCACTTTTATAAGTGCGTTCGTTTTCCGAGCACGCAGAAGTTTGCATCAACTAAAATCCTGATAATACCTGCTCTCGGTGTTGCGCAATAAAAACATGCCGTAACTGGAACTGTGTACCATGGGTGAATGCTGCGCTCTGATTGGACAAACCGCATGAGGCCTGTTTGTCGCTTCGAAAACGAGTTCACACCAACACAACGAGTACCGCCTAGACCCGACTACGATTGAACATGTTTAATCATGCCGACGGCATACGACCCGACGGAATCGTAGTCGTGGGAGTGTTCACACCGCCCATACCCCTGCCGACGCGTTGGGTGGTCGCCGTCGTGTCTTGGGTCGTCGTGGCGGTGTGAACCGGGCTTTAAAGGTAAAAAACAAAACAAGTCATTACAACTCTAGTCTTGAGTCGACTCGAGTCCAAGTCAATGACTCGAGTCATTACAACTCTGGCTCCAACAAAACCTTAGTTCATTTTACACATGCACTAATTGTACGCCTATCTTGAAAGCCGCTAAGGGGAATTTTTACAGCCTACATAACCAGTCACAAAGTTACAAACACAGGTATAAAATTTAGTAGGCAGGATATGCAAACATTTTGTGTATCATGGTATTTAGAGTTTCCGTGTTGATTTTATATTTTTAAGAGCAACTCAAAGAGACAAATTTAAAAATCGAAATGTTTTTTAAAGACTGCTGTTGAATTGCAAGTACAGTTTTAAACGAATGTGGATAATTAAAATTAACTTGTATGTCAGGTTATATCAGGGAGCCGACACAAATAACCGATCCCTGGTTTTATTGAGTTTCAAATTTCGTCCCGTTTTCTAACCAATTGATCAAAGTCGGGCCGGCCACGGCCCTTTTCCCAGTTATGGCTCACCAGCCTGTTGTTTTCCCTACTCCATTGCTTATGCGGGGCACGAAGCACATTGGCAATGGTGTCCATTTTTAAAGTCTTGGGTATGACTCGCCCAGGAGTCGAATTCCAGACCTCTCAAAGCTGTAAGACAGATGCGCTAACCAATTGACCATGCATTCGGTCATTAACTTCTTATATCGGATGATACAGAAATATAATTATCTGTACTGTAAGATGATCGCTTTTTTTCCTTGCATGGTTTTTCTTTCAACTTTGTTAAGGTCGTTTAAGCTGTAAAGGGTACAGCATCTCAATCAAAATTAATAGTTACTGAAATTTTTGCCAAAGACTGGTCGACTTTCTCGCTTAATCTATGTTTGAGAGCCAAACAAAATACTCCGGAAGGATTCCCACTACCTGATGGAGCTACAGACCAGGGCACCAAACCAAAAACGGAAATGCAGTCACGTGACCCCAATTCTGACAAGTCTTGCAATCTGTCCTGTGTCTTGAATACGTAACTCCCGTGAGTTGTGTTGCAACACTTTGCTCCCTAGTTATAAAATGTAAATTTTAGGAGCGTTACCCAATGGTTTGCCTTGAATTTGCATGCGATGTGTAAGTCCTAAAATTACATGATAGATACGTACTTGGAAGCGAAATTAGAAGAAATCGGTGCATGGGATCTGGATCTGGTTGTTTCAAAATAAATTAAGGGTACCTGATTTTGTCCTTTACGTCACCAACCTCTCAAACTTCAGACTTTCACGGTGTTCACGGACACCAAACAGTCACGATCCTATAAGTAATATTTTAGTACTTTTTGCGTTGACATTGAGTGTATAAGTATGTCGGCTTGGAACCACCACTTAGTTGACCAGATGCTTTAGAAATATGTTCACATGTTAATGAGTAAACGGTATTTTCAGTAATATTGATGATGTTAATGTTTAAAATATATGTAAATCTATAGCCATGCTAAAGTACTGTTTTTCCTTTTGTTATTTCAACATTTTTAGGCATTCACCGCCGTTTAACAAACATTCATATTGTTTCATCATTATTTTTCTGCAAACTTATTTCCGTAAACACTAAATGAATAAACGATTAAAATGATGATGTGTAAATTTTAAAGGCATTATCCGTTCACCCAAACAGTTCCAATTCTCCTTACCAACTTACTTAAGCCCCTCCCACAACTATCTGAATCTCTTCCTAATCATAACACTCTAAAAGTAAAAGAGTGAACTTAGTCACTCTTTGATAGAGTGAAAAGTGTAAATTCACGAAGAGGGAAAATTCACTCTTCCACGAGTGCCTGCAATGATCACTCTTTTTTTTTAAGAGTGATCACTGTAGGCACTCCATCAAGAGTGAAACTTCGCTCGTTATAAGGGAATTCGCTCTTTTTTTTAGAGTGAATTTCAATCTTCTTGGAGTGAATTATCACTCTAATGGAGTGAATTCACACTTTTCACTCTATCAAAGAGTGACTAAGTTCACTCTTTTGATTTTAGAGAGAACACAATCTCAGTTTATTGCTTCAAGGTGAGTATACAAGACTCCAATGTGTAATCAAAACACTCTCTGTACGGTACTTACTCTGTAATATGTCCCCCTGCATGTGAACTGGGGGGTTGTAGAATAAAACCGCGATATTTCCTGCCTGTCGTAAGAGGCGAATAAAGGGAAACTAAGTTTGAACTTAAACCATACTTGAAAATTAATTCAAACTTTGAACTTTTTCATCGGGCTAACTGACATTATAAAACACATTCTTGTTGGTGTGTCGTTAAATCTCATCTAACCACTTTGTGATATGAGATTTAGTTCTCTGCGTTTTTTTTAATTGCTTTCAATCAAACAGCTGTACTTTACTAAAAATTTTCTGTGCAGGGCTGCTAGAAAATTGTGGTATGCGGAGGATAAGGCCTTTATTAAGATAGCCTTTTGGCCTATTGAAGAAATATCGTAAGTAGGAAAAAATATTTTATAGGCAGTATTTGTCTTAAAACAACGTTGCTGCTGTTAGTATATCTTACTAACTTAGTATCTAGTACGTAGTACCTAGTAACTAGTATCGTGCTAACTAACTTAATATTCTTTTCGGAAAATGGTAAATTTGTATTCTTTATATCAGTATTTATTTCCTAAGATATTTATCAATCTGCACTGAATTTTGTTTTAAGATCAGAATCTCTTAAACGTTAGAGGTAACAGCAACATTATAATGATCGAGTGATGTTTTGATCGAGGCAGAACTATCTTATGCAATAAGGCAATTCGGGATTAAACTGATGTTGTCAGATACTAACTGAAATCAATGAATGCGATTGTCTCCGCTATCACAGAAGAAAAGGGATATAAAATAGCAGGGGCGGTGGCTTAGCAACGCATTTTTCCATTTTCCATATTTTTTGGTGGGGAGAGGGCATGCACCAAATTTTTTTATTTAGCTATTTTTTTTTTGAACACCATTTCAACAACCAGCGGAAGCGCTCCGCTTATAAAGTCCTGCTGCCACTCAGCTCCTCCCCCTCTGCAATATTTTTTCTTCGTTTGACCAAGCCTAGGTAAATGGCACAATCATTGACGTTTGTTGAAACAAAAATTTAAAATGAATGTGACCTTTTTATGATCAACCCCCCCCCCCCCCCAAAAAAAAAGAGAAAAAGATCCTAGATCCGCCCTGAGTAGGTTATCGATAAACAGCCTATTTTATGCGTGTGTGACTCTGCGAGGAGGTATTGGTTATTCAAAGCCATTCATCTGCGGTCAGTTTTGTCTTCTTTCAAGTTTGTCTCAGAATGTAACGCTATCCTAGAATGTAACGTGTAAGTGTTGAAGTGGGTTCGTTTTAGAATGATTCATTACCGTAATATTTTGACAGACCCTCCTTAGCGTTGCATTATGATGAGCGTCACTCTCTTTTTAAAACCTTACCTTGATAGGGTTATGTATATTTATGGCCTCTTTGTTCAGCTTCCACAATCTGATATTGTTTGGTCATTTGTCACACTTTGTCACACATTTGTACAGCTACACTTACCTGCATATCATGTGCACCCTCGTTCAACCTCACCAATGGCGCCTTTTTAAAATCCAAGATACAGATAGGTACACTCGTTATTTAGTTTGATTTATGGTCCAAGTAGATATCAAGAGTTAACTCTGCATAAAAAATATTACCCTTTTCACTTAAACAAACGATTTAACAAAATTGTGTGACGTCAATTGGAGATATTTGTGTACACGTTTCAACTCGTCGATATCACCGATTAGTATACCACGTCTGGAGGTGGTTACGTACGTGATATGATATGGTAGTAAAGGTAAGTTCAGGTAAGTTCGTTAGATTACCTATATAAGGCTTAAACGTCGTATTTATCAGGCAATGTAAAGCTTTCAAAGAAAGATTTTAGGTCGCATCGAGTTTTGATATGTTAGAGATAAAGGTTCTTAGCATTTCCTTGAAATTTGCATTAAAAAACTATGTGTGATTCTCAAGATGATGGGCAGGCTAAAAAAGTCTCAATATCACTAAAAGGTGAACTAGAAGCAAGCACATATGACATCATATCCTCACATTTCTTTTCTTTTTTTCTTTTAAATTAACAACCGATTTTCTCCTCAACAACCCCATATTATCAGAATATGATTACATTGGGAATGAGAATTCTTTACAGTCTTTATGTTCCTCACATTTAGGTCCTATCCTCATACTTAAGGTCAACACAACAGTCCCAAAGTTAGATGGAGTTTTACGGCCCAGTTTCTAACTAATTAGTTTAAATCGAGCCGACCACAGCCTTTTTTTTTCTAGTTGTGGCTCAATTGCTTGTTTCCCTACTCTATTGTTTTGCTGAGCACCAAGCACAATGGCAGTAAGCTCTACTTATGAACAATGTAAAAAATGAAACACAGCATTCCTGGTCAATGCAAGAAAGGGATTTAACCTAAAGAAAAACAGCAAATCTAGTGACTTCGTTTACTAATGTCTCGAGAAATACCTGTCCGATTTGAATGGAAATTTCACAAATTGTGTTGATTGGGTCTAATATCTTTTAAATGTGAACATTTAATTTTTGTTTAAACTTCCCCTTAAAGGACATTTGATGAAATATGCAAGTCGGTATTTAAAAATCAGAAGTTTGAGAAGTTACAAATTCAAGGATTAAGTTCTCCGTCTTCAGATCACCTTTTTTTTGTGTGTTCTTAGTTCGGAAACGTACAGCTTGCTCTCACCTTTCAATTGCTTTATATCGCTATATCGGCAATACTGAATTAGGAATCAAGTTTGGTTTCGCCGAACGGCCCTTTGCCCTGCAGAGGGTCGGGAGCACTTTGGAAAACGTACTGCTGCATTAGGAATTGGTCTGAACACTGTTCAACTGCACGTTGAGCTGCATACCCGTTCGTGACTGGGGAGGGTGTGCGGAATTTAAAACTCTTATGGTTTTAGTAGCGATTTCAAATTAAGAGGACGGTATATCGGTCCTCTAAAGGCTCCACTGAATGGTACTGCATAAATCGGTTATTTGCCACTGTCCAACAAATTTCCTCTACCTATTTTGCATTACTCCGAGTATTGTCAATGTCAAAAGATTCATTCAAAAGCAGCAGACAGTATAAGAGCAAGTGATGCGATAAAATATTATTCTTATCAGGGAGTTGCAGTTATGCAGGTTTTGTTTCTATGATCATAGCACTTTTGCGGGTAGTTACAAAGATTGCAGCAAAATTGACTATTCAATTCCACAGGTAATTGCAGTGTAGTATACCATGGCATGCGAAATCGGCTTATCAGCATACTGAAAGCTCACCGATTTTTGTAGGCCCAGAGGCATGAATAAAGCAATTTTGTTGTTACATTCCCAGAGTTTGCAAGACAACACTTGTCAACTATGTGAAACTGGATATCTTTGACTTGGGGAATTTTAGGAAGCTGTAGGCTAATGCGAAAAGTATTCCGGTTTTATTTTCATCGATTGATTCTACACTATAGCAACACTATACATTGTAAAACAATCGAACGGATACAGTAGGCTGTACATTGTAAATTTGGAGAAGAGCATTATTTTAACCGGTTTTAAAACGCCTTCCTGTTCCCAACAGGTGATGAAGAATAAGGTGATTAATTCAAGTAGCATACACTTGTATCAGAGAGCTGAAGGTAGGTTATAACATAATTTCATTTTAAAAATGGTGTAGTAATACTTAGCCTAAACCTAATCCAAAAACAATGCAAATCTAACATCTTTGCTTGAAATTCCGTTGTATATGCAATATTAATTTTAAAGGACCAGTGTCACATGGCCACAACTGACTCGGACACGATGCGACAAGTTGTCATGTCGCGTCGGCTGTAAGCCAACAGTAGTCATGATCGCGGCGTAGATACTTGCAGATAATGGTTAATTTCTTTTCAGAAATTCTGTCACATCGTAAGGCTTCGGTCTGATTTAAAGGACCAATCCTCTCACCCCAATCTACAATTCTTATAGGAGCCAACAGAAAAGTCTAAATTGGCTCAGCTTTTTGATTGACAGCTAATTCAAACAACGCGGAGTACTAAATCTTATAGTACATATCATGAACGGTCTTTAATGTCTTCCAGGATGGTTACGGCCCGCGAGACCGAAGTTCCGCGAGACCGTAAATCAAAATAGGTTCAGGAGAGCGAAGGTTCGCGAGACGCAACAGGACATAGTGCCCGCAAGACCGAATATGAGAAAATTGTCGACATTAGAAACCTCCCGACCTGTAGTCATTTTCGGTGTCTCGGACCCTTTCTCATTGAAATTTTCGGCCTCGAGAACATTCGGTCACGAGAACCTTTGGTTTCGTTCGATTCCCGTTTCTGCTGGAACTTTTAATAGGTGTGCTATCAAACTCCACCGTCTGACCAAATTACTTCTCATCAAATCATATCACAAGGAGTGAGCATTTGTCGGGTTGTATGATATTGATTGTGAATGACTGAAAATAATTACGAGAAAGCAAAGAATTTGACAAGTAGTGCAGTCGTGTCTCGTTTATTGTTGATCTCAAAACCTTTTCTTTTTTTGTTTTTGAAGATGAGGTTGCAGATTGAGCTATAATGTTTTATTATTTGAAACTGTTATCGACATGTATTGTAGGACAAGCTTACTCTCTACACACGGTGTTTAGGAATTAAACGCTTTTTCTAACCACCTTTTGTCCCTCTTTGTACACATATTAAGACGATGATAAAATTTAAAGGTGTTTACACAGTGGGGGAAAATAGGTGTTTAACCGCTTGTAATTAAGCTACCTTTCAGGGACACAATTTGCTTCGAATGACGAATGAAAGCCCGTTTTCGCCAGGAAGAATCTAAATATGTTTCACTCAAGAAAGCAGACTGAGTCTGAGAAATGTGTAGGTCTACGTAACGTGTTGACCCATCACTAAGGTTGTGTGTAGAGGAGTATACCAAGTTCCGCAAAAATACATGGGGCATGGCCGGCCCTCTTTTCATTGCTTTAGGTCTGAATGATTATTTTGAGGGCACAACATTAAACTGAGGCGGTAGAAACACCAACGATTCTTTCTAGGCAAAATGCCCGATCACTCTTGTCTAGAACTGTACAAACACATAGAACAGAACCTGCATCTTCTTTCAATGTTAAAACGCTTTGTTTTGAGGATGCTTTTTCTTGGGGGAGGGGCGTTGACCTAGGGATTTAGAAATATCAACGAATTGATCTTCGCATAGCTATATTTGTGCAGAACCATTCTATCATGTAGGTTGCATTCCTAGACTAAACTGTTCTATGAGAAAGACTTGTTTTCCGGGGTGACATTTTACTCTGCCTAGGGTAGGCTCTTCGACTAGGGTATATTCTTAAAAAAAGGTATTTAGAAATTAACAGTTTTAATAAATTCCTTTTGCACCCACTGTGTACAGATATTTAGATGCTGAAAACACGTATGTAATTTTTAAATGTGAAGTGTTTAATTACAAAAAATTGTTTAAATGCTAGACACTTTTGACAGTGTAGGTGCAGTAGTCTAATGGATTTATATTATTGTAACAGTGCTTTCTTTCTGAGTTCAACCGGATTGTGTTGTTTTATCGTACAGAATAATCCGAGCAGCTGATGAAGTCCACTACAAGTGGGGTCAATCAGTCTTAAATCGTCCTTATTTTATTATCTTCATCACTCTAAACCCTCATATTCATTGACATTTGTGGAATCCAGAGATATGATTTTAGTATGTAACCGTCCATGACCTAGGAAAGCAAACAATATGAAAGATTAAAGCTGATGGACTCCAGTACACTATAAAATCAAAAGAATTCGCTCCTAAACGAGCGAAGTTTCACTCTTGTTGGAGTGCCTACAGTGACCGCTTTTAAAGAAGTGTGATCACTGCATGCACTCGTGGGTGAGTAAACTTTCCCTCTTCCTGTAGTGAATTTCACCCTTTTGGAGTGAAATTCACTCTTCGTGGAGTGAATTATCAGTCCAATGAAGTGAATTCACACCTTTTTCTCTATTAGAGAGTGATCAAGTTCACTCGTTTGGTTTTAGAGTATAGTGTACGATCAAATCAAACCATTACTGGACCATTCGGATTTGAACTCGGTCCAGAGCTAGCCTGAGTGCCACTGCTAAATACAGCTCAAGGGAGTTATAATTATATTTCCTGCTACAAAATTTGTTATTTAAATCTGCAGTTGTTACTTGTGAATTTCGTACTGAGATAAACCAAAGAAATTAATTGAAATTGAAATTTGTTTCTTCCTATTGCAGATGATTAAAACAGAACATTTTAAGACTATGTTGGCAAGGACGGTTGGGATTCTATTCCAACAAGGAACCACAAAATGTGTCGGCATCATTTTTGACGATACCGTTAAGTATCTTCATACCGATGTCGTGCTTGTTGATTGGTCATTTAATTTAATGCGTGCAACAGCGCTTTTATCAGGTAAGCAATGAATGTATGAAATATTGCTGTCAGTACTTAAGAGGACATTGTTACCTAAAACATTGTCTGTACATCTACAGAATAAAGAAAACCAAAATATCCATCAAAAGCTCTCTGTCAACTCACAGCACCCCAAACGTGATCTTCTTGCATTTCTTTATTTTTTATTCTGTAATGGTAAAAAACTTTTGTGATACTTCAAAATTTTACAACGCACATATGATGCTTTTGGACGTTTAGGGGCAATATAGTAAGTACATGGTTGGTCGATCAACGGGGCTATTCTTGACCGAAACAACTTTAAAATGAAAACGCAAAACTCACTGAGTATGCTAATATGATATATCAATTGTGCCCTACATTTGATATATCCCATTACACAGAAGTACTGTTCAAATCTTTTATACATTTCCCTAACAGTTAAATATTTATTTTTTCATCATTATGACCTAAAAATAAGCTGAAACAACAACGTACTTTCTGGGACACACTCATACACTACCGTACGCCCTGTATCAAAAGAGTTTTGTGGTGGTGCGTCCCGGGGCTGATCCCCGTTTACCTCAGATCAACTATAAAGTCCGGACTACGTACTGAATCTGACATTTTATCATGTGGTGTTGGCACCTACACATTATATAAAAACTAATTAAGTATGGAGGAATGGTTAATCGAACAGAAATGGTGACCTGATTGTGACTACATTTTCATGCTAGCAACCACCTAGATAACGTTTTTTGCAAACTGATCACAACGTTTTTCCTATGACCTAGTTATTATTTTACTCAAAATAAATAATTGTTATATGACATTGTCTCTTCCTATGTTACGATCACCACGCATCTATCCCAATATGTATATAAGTGAATTCGGTAATTCATTGATGCATGGAATTGCGGGGCACAGCGTGCAATACACAAACCGAGCTCAGCACACAAAGTGCACGGCGTTCCCTTGCATTTGCGCAGTACGTGCATGCATACCACACTAAGCCTAAATCTTATCGTCTAAAAACCAAGTTGAACTCGAACGAGAATATGTGGGGTCTCAGATTAAAAATTAAATAGATTAAAATGAAAATATTTACTCCACAACTAAAATTTCTCCTTTTGTTATGGATGGATTAAGAAAGACTGATATCACTAAATTTTCACGTAACCTCAGATTTCATAACATGTGTGTTTATCTGGACAGTTTAGGGGATGTGCGCCAGGCGCGTAGCCAGGACTGTATCATGTGGGGTGGGGGTGGTATCAGGGGATGTTGGGGGCACGGCATGAGGAAAAAGTCTAAGGATAGAAAAAAACCGCTCTTTTAGGAGTTTTTTGCATTGCAAGGTTGAGTCGTGGAGGGCTCTACCCCCCCCCCCCCCCCCCTCCGTAGCTACGCCACTGATGTGCGCATATAGGACCAAAACGATTGACCAAACTCTCCAGTATGTAGTGGCCAGATATTTATTTCATCAGTTGGGCATTATGTACCAAATTCTGTCACATTACCCTCTGTCAGAGATCCTAGGTTTCTTCCGGTAACGATCAATCGAAATTAATTAGAAAAGCCTTGTGCACACAATACCTCAGTTAACGAATGACGAATTTTTTATACTGGGAACACGAGTGCAAAAAACGATAACACAAGGTATTGTATATTACTAGGAATACTCTATTGAAAAAATAGACGTGATAGAGGCCTCCACCCAATGTACAATACCGTATTTAGCATGCATATTTATTACTGAAATTTGTCAAACTTCTAAAGATAAATGAAATGAAAACCAAACATCTCGACCCTGCTAAGGCTGCTTTTTCATGTGACGAGCGTGGGTGCGGAGACGGAGGAGTGCGCAGACAGATTGAAAGGCATTTACAAAATTGACACAATCCACTGCACAAAAACACACTTGAGATTCCTCCTTATGAAGTGAATAATACCATAAAAATTTTATGTCAACAATCTAACGTGCAGTATGCTCTGTCCGTGTATAGGAAGTACGTGTTTACGTGTTTAAAATGCATGGTAACATAACTATGAAGTAAGAGAACATGATGTATTAAAAAGGTATAAACGTGCGGTATTGTAGGCCTTTACAGGGGATTTATTCTTAGCCTACACGAATCCAAGGTGGAAGCGGGGTTCTGAACACCCTTAGTGAAGTTGAAAATCTGCTACAAGTCACTTGAAGTAATCTGAATGGAAAGTTCTTTTGATATTTATTTACAGCACCCATTGCTGGTGCGATGATGAATTTTCTTTCACATCGCATAATCGGTTCGATCGGAGGATTTCTCGCCGGGTTCGGATTGCTTTGTGAAGCGTTTATTGCAACAGATATCAGGATTCTTTTCATAAGCAACATGATCACAGGTATAGTAAAGTTTAATTCCCCTTTTACTCGAACAACTGTCATACTATTCCGTATTCTTCCTAGTGGCCTGGCCACAGGGGTGATTTAGGGGTTAATCCCCCCATGACCCAATCCTGCAATGCAAAAAAAAAAAACAAACAAACAAACAAACTAAAATAACGGGTTTTCTCTCTATCCTTAGACTTGGCCCTCGACCCAATCCTGGCCCCGCTACTGATTCTCGTGCACTGTAAATTCATTAAAACATTTACCATGATACGCGTGTTATGGTAACTTTCAGGCTAAAAACTTAAGATCAGTGGGCTTTGGGACAGAATATTCCGTAAAACATTCACAGAGTGAATTGACGTGATTTTAATCAAACGTTTTATAAATGAAAGGTGTAAATTAACGAAGTGCTTTCCATCATGAGCTAGGTAAATGGCTGTTAAAGTCATAAACAACGTCGTAAAGTATTTATTTCCAACTGCGATGGTTTGAAGAGCACCTTCATTGTCATATTTTCAGCGAAATTTCTTAAAAACAATATTCAAACGTCGCTAATTAAAGGATCTGTCACACTATACCGCGATTGAATGTGAGATAGGATTGATTTTCCTAAATTTAGCAGGTAAAGTATTCTTTTCGGACTTTGTTCTATGGAAAGTCAAGCTAAATTAATACCTGATCATGCCTAGAATTTACCCACTAAAATTAGGTAGCTTTTGAAAACCTGGACTTTGCCTACCAGGGCGAGATTTCCACTTGGTTAGTTTGCTTAACATTTCACTTCCCCTCAGGCTCTCACATCGCAACCACTTAAGCTGCTTTCCTATTTGTCTATTACATGTCTTACGATTTACTGTTGCCTGTGGTTCTCTACACAACTAAAGGTGTTATAAATAAACCGCACAGTTCAATGAGCATTATGTATTTGCAGAACAGAAAAATTCTGGACCCAGGGAGTCAGGGTGTTGGCAAAGGAGGCAGCAGAGATACTCTCTTAATTATAGTAAGATTTAAAACATTGGAGATTAAATCTAAAAGAGTGGAAGTAGTGACCAGTCGGACGTTTGTTGGTCACCATTTCACAACGAACAGATTTATTTTAAGCCTATTATACTAATTTTAAATCTTTTAAATTAAGAGAGTAGAGTAACAATCATATGGAGACAAGAAGAGCTAAAATGCGCTACCTATACCTATAATTTAATGCTTGTCATGTCTTAGAGTTTGCCTCCTAATAAACCATTCAGACATCATTTGCATTTCACGATCCGTTTTCGCTTTACTGTTACAACAAAGGCTACTTCAAAATATTTCGATTCTCACCTATTTTTAATAGGCACGTTCACGAAACAAAGTATTTTGTAATGCCAATCAGGGGCAGGATCTCTTGTTAATGGGGGTGTTCGATGACCAACAAGTCTTTGGAGATCGATTTTCTCAGTATTTAAGTGATGTTTAAGAGCCTATCCAACCTCTGGCTCATTAATAGTTTGAAAAGGGGATGTTTTTTGGCAGGGGCAGAAAATGTATGATAGCTCTTTACAATCGGAACGCCACAATCAGGTGGCGATGACAAAATTTTGAAAATTGCGAAAATTGCGTAAATGGCATTTCCTATGCTTGAAACGGAGAGTTGCTTGAAAGCAGAATCGAGCAAATTGTTCATTTGAGCTTTTGTTTAAAAATCACTTCAGTTAAACATAAGCAAATTGAGTCAGAAAATTACAGGACAAAATGTTCCACTTGCATTTTGGGTGCGAAATATTGGACACTCAGGGGTGCCATTATGACATAATGGATAAAGGGCCGATTGCATATTGCTGTAAATCTATGATAGGGCACAACGGCTACCTTTGTGACTGGGGCGATTATGCAGGCTGACGGTTCTTTCTTTCTTTCTTTCTTTCTTTCTTTCTTTCTTTCTTTCTTTCTTTCTTTCTTTCTTTCTTTTCTTTTCTTTTCTTTTCTTTTCTTTTCTTTTCTTTTCTTTTCTTTTCTTTTCTTTTCTTTTCTTTTCTTTTCTTTCTTTTCTTTTCTTTTCTTTTCTTTTCTTTCTTTTCTTTCTTTTCTTTTCTTTTCTTTTCTTTCTTTTCTTTTCTTTTCTTTCTTTCTTTCTTTCCTTTCCTTTCCTTTCCTTTCCTTTCCTTTCTTTCCTTTCCTTTCCTTTCCTTTCCTTTCCTTTCCTTTCCTTTCCTTTCCTTTCCTTTCCTTTCCTTTCCTTTCCTTTCCTTTCCTTTCCTTTCCTTTCTTTCTTTCTTTCTTTTCTTTTCTTTCTTTCTTTCTTACTTACCTTCTTTCTTTTCTTTTCTTTCTTTCTTACTTTCTTTCTTTCTTTCTTTCTTTCTTTCTTTCTTTCTTTCTTTCTTTCTTTCTTTCTTTCTTTCTTTCTTTCTTTCTTTCTTTCTTTCTTTCTTTCTTTCTTTCTTTCTTTCTTTCTTTCTTTCTTTCTTTCTTTCTTTCTTTCTTTCTTTCTTTCTTTCTTTCTTTCTTTCTTTCTTTCTTTCTTTCTTTCTTTCTTTCTTTCTTTCTTTCTTTCTTTCTTTCTTTCTTTTCTCTTCTTTCTTTCTTTCTTTCTTTCTTTCTTTCTTTCTTTTCTTTCTTTTCTTTCTTTCTTTCTTTCTTTAAAAATTCCTGTTGATGTGCAACTTACACCACTCTCTTAAATTAATAGATTTAAAGTTGGTCGAATAGATTTGAAATAAATCTAAAAGAATGGAATTAGTGATTAATCGAACGTTCGGTTGGTCACTAATTCCACTCTTTAAGATTTAAACTTCGATATTTTAAATCTTACGATTTAAGAGAGTCCCCTGCATATAAATGTTACTTAAATATGCTTAAGTAAATTTAAATATTTATATATATTTTCTGTGGATTACCATCTCGCACCATGCACCCTTACAATGTCTCTTGAAAAATTTTTATACGTGGGGTCGTAATATAGGTGTTAAGTAGTAACTGAAATATTAGGGCATATTATGACTCAGGACCTAGCCTAAATTGATCGACCGCAGAACCTCGCCCTCATTTTTTGGAGGGTTTGTTCTATAGAACGCCCATTTCCCCTAAAACATTTAAACAAATTGCAAAATGATCACAAAATTACTAATTGTACTCTTCACATTTGTCCTGCAAAAATTGTGCCGGTGACTGCATAGACCTAAATATCCTCCCGTCTACCAGTGTTATCTGGCAAATTTTGAAGGGGAATATTGCATTTTGTACTTATGTAAAAAATTAATGTAAAATTATTATCTATGGGTGTAAAATTATTATCTATGGGTGTAGTTAAAATACGCCTAAGTTTCCAAATGGTTCAAGTCGAGCCGGCCACGGCCTTTTTCATGTTGTGTCTCACTGGCTTGTTTTTCTTACTCCATTGCTTATACTGAGCACCAAGCACAATGGCAGTAGGTTCCGTTTTAAAGTCAGACTCATCGGTATGACCCGGCCAGGACGTCCGGGTTTGAATTCCCGACCTCCCGACTGCAAGTCGGATGCGCTTACGAATTGACCACGCAGTCGGTCTTTTACCTATGGATGTAGAGTGGCAGATTATTCAAAATAAGACTGTACGTTAGCGTTCTTTTCAAGAAGCAATGGATTTATCACAAATGTTTTCTTTCTTATTTTGTATTTGTTGCTCAAGAGAAATTTGTTCATCCAAACCTTCAAAGTTTCAAATGATACAGCTTCCGTATATCTTCCAATGCACAATCAACGGCTTTAGAAGATAAAGTATTGTTGGTGTTTATCCTTCAAATAAAATGGCTTAAAGGTCAAGAGCAGTCACCGCAAAATTATTTTGAAACAACTACTAAATTTTACCATTTTGCTATCATTTTTCTTTCAAGAAGCTTTCGGGATATTCTAAGGCTTAAACATTCAACATTCAAGGTTATCCAAGGTATTACTACTTGTAAATTTAACAATTCAGTGAAAAACACATTGTCACATGATTGTCAAGAACCATTCACAAACTAGTATAGACTACTATCCTTGTTCAAATTGGGGTGACTGCATTTGCCCTTTAAGCGACGCTATTTACTAGATAAGCCATATTTATACGTTTGGGACGCAATATTTCCCTACAAAATATAAAGTTTGCATTCATTCCCCAAATATTCTACCATTACAAACAGTTGAGTTAGACTAAGGGTTGAGTTAGACTATGAAGTGATGCTAAGTGCTAAAGTGGAAAATGCTTTCCCATGCATAAGCTATCAGAATGAGTACCGAATTTTTGTAATCCATTTAAAAATTTCCATGAAAACTCTTTCAGGACTATGATTACTGTTTTTGTTTTCTCTTATCATCGGTCCTCCCTCTGGACCGAGGATACTTTCCACCCAGTCCACCCGCTAAATGCTGCTCCTAGTTACCTATGACATGATTTCCCTTGATGATCCGTTTTTGTGTGCTGTCTGTTTTCGACAGGTCTTGGCTTTGGCTTAGAACTCACTTCAGCACTAGTTGGATTAGCTGACGCTTTCTCTGACGATCATTTGTACGGAGCTATGGTAATAGCCAGTGGTCTTCTTGGAACAATTGGAATGGCAATTTTACCTCTTTTGGTAGAATACTGGAGAGAAAAATTTGGATTTATCTGGGCCGTCGCTTTATACGGTGTATTAACGTTCAATATCATCCCAGCCTCTTTGCTGTTATCAGATCATTTTGATGAGAAAGATAACACTACGGGCTCTGCCGATGTTAATAGTAATGATACAGGCGTTACGGAAGCCACTCCTCTATATTCAGTTCAAGAAGAATCCAAGAAGTCTTCGAATAAACAAATTGTCATTTTTGCACATCCGACACTAATACCATTACTGGTGGCTAGATTTTGTGGCTTCCTCATCCTAACCACATGGGCCATGTTCCTTGTCCCTTCTGCATCACAAAAGGGACATCCCCAATCGACAGGGGTCTTCTTATCCACAGTGGGAGGGGCAGGTGTGCTCATTGGAAGAGCTATTGCAGCTGTTCTTTTTTACTACAAACAAATGAAAGACGTCGTGGTGATAGGCACAGCTGTGGTTTTACCTTGCGCCCTTATTATGCACGTATACGCATATGATTTCCTTTTGCTGTGCCTTATTACATTTGTCTTTGCTGGATGTTTGGGACTGACGACCTCATGGTCAAGCATCTTCATCAAGATGATCACGTGTAAAAAACATTTCAAGACGGCAACTGTGTGGGGTAATACAACGGCTGGTATTGGTACAATTACTTTAGGTGCAGTGCCTGGTAAGTATTTGCTCGTCTCAGTAGCCTAAGCAAAAGGTAATATTATACTGTTTGACGAAAAGGTTAAACAAAAAAAAAAACTTGTAATAATTATTCTAGAGGTAGGTGTACGTCATCATGATCAAAAAGTTTATGCAAGCACCGAAAGACATTAGTTTCGTTGTTACGTTTATCTTTTTGAAAGTATGAACCGGAAACTAAAAATTCACTCTAAAACTGTTAGAAGAAGAAAGTAATTCATCCTTTCTTTTTTCCTCTCTTTCTCTCTCTCAATCTTTTTAATTTCTAGGTTTCCTTTACCACATTCGCGATAGCTACGATGATGTTTTTGCTTTCTTGGCCTTTCTTGCGGCGGTGATGGTAATATTTTCAGTTGTCACACTAGCTGTCAAAGGTTCAAATTCGGATTGCGAGGGAAATTCCAGCGGTGGTAATAAAGTGAGATAGAACAAACCCAATGAACAAGTGGAGACGAGTTTTAAAGGGACAATCCTCTCACCCCAAACTACACTTGTAGTATAGGGTAACAGAAACTCACAATTGGTTCAGCTTTTTGATTGACTGCTAATTCAAACAATGCAGAGTATCAAAACTTATATTACACAGCACGAACTGTTCTGATAGTGTTTTGATTATACACATTGAGCTTTCTATATTCACCCTGAAGCAATAAAATGAGATTGTGTCTGGATGAGGGTGAATTTCAGACAATTGTGGGAGGGGCTTAATTAAAAAGGTTAGGAGAATTGGTACTCTTTTGGATGAGAAAATTGGGCCTTTAACCAAGCTGACAGTTTTTCAATACGCCATTTTCAGTATCTGAATAAAGAAATAAATCATACTTGTCAAAGCCAAGTTGTCATTCGTTGTTTAGACAGGGCTAATAGAGCTTATTTAAATGATGCCACAGAGCAAAACTTACGACTTCCTCAGGAGGTACACAAGTGTTACTGCATGACCCTATCACCTATAGCTCCGCAATAGCTTCATAATCTTTACATGTTACACGAACAAATGCAGACAGCTCATTTCTCATCAAATCGGGTGCTTAAGTCTTCTACGTAGAGGGACGATTAGTTTTTCTCTAATTGTCATATTCTTATGTAATGCACTTATCAATTGTTAGACGCACCACCATATAAACTTTGTGCAGGGAGGTGTTATTAGGTGTTACTAGTTACACCTCCCTGTCTTGTGCATATGGTGCCACAGAGCGGAAAGAACACCCTACTTTTGGGGACAAAACAAACCACACCGACAAAAACACACAGCTGATTTGTCCATCAGTCAAATACGCGCAATATTCTGCTATAATTGCAGACGATTTCTTCTGCGTGCGGCTACGTGTTCCATTGTTTTGCCACAAAGAGTGACGTCAATGTGTCGTCATTTCACAAGGCATATAATACTCGGACACTGGTGAGTCAAATGTGCGTCATATTAGTTTCAGTTTTGACGTAGGGGGTGTCAAAGTTTGCAAAATGTTCCATCAAGGCAACCTTTTAGGTGAGGCATAGCCTAAGCTAGTGTCTCCAATTCTACAGGTGGGTGTTTCATATTTTATGAAACGTTAGGTCAATTGCATGACGGACAGATCATGCAATGCACAAAAATGTATGATGCCACAAAGTACACTGGTCAACCTTCATATTGGACACAAGGCATGTATGACGTCAAAGCAGGGAGAAGGAGATACAACGTTCTTTAGGCTCTTTGAAGCAATCATGTTCGTTTCCGACTGAAAACTTGCTTTTATCCGCCAAATTCTTATCTTAACGCTTCGATCAACAAGGATTACTGATTAGTTACGCATTACCAAAATTCGCCAGAGTCAAGAACCTTATACCATAGCTTCTCGTTAATATTACGTTGCCAGCCGTCATGCAAAATTGTGAAATTTATGGCATTCGACGCTATCCAAGACATGACGTGTTAATTCATTTGAAGAGGGCAACAATTTTTCTACAAATTATTTTAAAAAATGTGTTTCTTAATAAAGATGACAAAATTGTTTGAATCTGAAGAGAATGTTAGACTTGAACAATGCTTCCATCGAGTGAAGTTCGGGGGGCAATTGAAACATATAGTTTGAAAGTTTGTTCCCAGTCGTTCTTTAGAAATTCTTAATACAAGCTTCGATATTGGCGGAAACAAACCTCCATATCAAAGGATATACAGACAATGCCTATGTTTTAGAATTACTTGGTATAGAATGGAAGAGATCGCCATTTAAAGGAGTTACTAGTCACAGGGGATTTAAAAAAGAAACAAAGGGACTTGTCAATCAAAAACTGGCATCTCAGAAGATGTAATCGTTGTTTCTCCTCCTCTGCCAACTCCCTGGTCAAACCGATATCAGAGGACAAACAATAAAACTCCTTAATAAAGTCAAAGGGCAAAATTTCCCAAGAACTCACAAGATCGTCGTATGGGGTTACCAGACGTCAAAAAGCACAAATATATAGAATAACCACGATCGTCATGCCATAACTATAAGCGTTTGGCTTTCTGGTTGCAGATACTCTATACGCACCATGTAGCTTTTTGGCGCACCCGTTTCTGACCAATAAAAATTTATTTTTCTAAATTTTTGTTGATATACACGCTTATGATAGTAAAATTTTTCAGGGGGCGTGGTAGCACACCAAACAAATTGAGCTGAAAATAACAATAAGAGGGAAAAAATCGTAAAATTCATCTTATGTGGGCCCAGGCTCGTCCTCCGGGGACGACAGGTTGGATTCAGAACAGAGCACAGGGTACAACACTAAGGGCGAAGATACTATGGGGTATTTGCTAAGTTTTGCGCATGTAAATGATGTGTTTCCGCTTCTGAAAGTAATGGAATACTCAGTGATTAACTGGTCGGGATTGGTGTTTCAGAGAAAGAGAAAGGAGACATACTGTTTTGGGGGATTTTTCGTGGCTTGGACAAAAATAGGATAGATATGAAATTCATATGCCTACTCAGTGACTCCTCTTGGAGATATGATTTCGGAGAGGAAGTGAAAATTTCTACTTTTTCGACCTTTCTACTCAGATACTGTATCTGCGGACAAAAATAAGAACATGTTTCAGAAAATTCCATTGCAACGCTTTTAGGATTTCTACATTCTTATATAGTAGCTAAAGACCTCAAATGCGTATATGATGTCACGACGCCAAAGTACGTCGTCCTTTTGAGTAATAACATACCAACGTTAGTAAATGCATGTAGAGCTGATCGGTCGGTTAATAGGAAGACTAAATACCTGTAGTCTTCTACACAGGTGGGCGAACCCTAATGCGTGTGGCCAACCCCTTCATTTTGTTCTACTCGGAAATTTTAATCCGACCACGTGCACATTATTATTCCTCCAAAATGACGTCAGTGGTGATGTCGATGGATAAAGGCTACACATAGCACACAAGTTCTAGCCCGTCAAGATGTACGGGGCTTGTGAAGTCCGAGAAAGCACTGTGCCGTTGTTAATCCTTTGCAAGGGCGTAAGAAGGCATGCGGTAAACGCTTTTCAGAAAGTTCATCAGGTGAATACAGTACATATAAATGTGTAGCATGGCTATAAAACCATATTCCATGAAAGAAAATATATATTCCAAGACAAAGACTGATTTCTTGAGTTTTTAAGGAGTTGTTCTTCTTAAATTTGAAACATTTTGAAATGCAAATATTTACACTGCAATTCCAAGACATTTTATCAGTTTGTTGAATCCTTTTCGAAGGCAGCCGAGAAATCCATACGATGCCGACGAAATGTTATGTGTGTGTGTGTGTGCGTGTGTGTGTGTGTAACTTTGTTACAGTGATTGCAAACAAGGCATCTCTATATGAGAAGATCAACACTTTTTCACATTTGGTTTATGGAGTTTTCATGCATGTTGAAGGAAAGAATCCTATTGTTTACGTCAGGCTTCCTCAAATAGTGGCGCGCGCCCCACTTGTGGCGTGCGACGTGGTTTGGAGTGGCGCCAAAAATTACAGGGAGAGTGAAAAATTCAACTTTTCCATAACCTTTTCAACAAGAATTACTATGTCTCAAAAATGGGAATTGGCTGGGAAAATTGAAAAAAAATTGCATCATTTTGCATGTAAGCCCCTTCTTAAACGCAAAAATTTTCAAAAGGGGGGAACGCCCTCCCCTTATACCCCTCCCACAGGACGGCGATCAGTGGCGCATTATTTCAGTACTATTAAGCAATGTGGTGCTTATTAACTGAAGAAGCCTAGTTTACGTTATGTGATGCTACCAAAGGTAATGCAACGAAAACCTCGAAAATGGCTTGCAAAACCCAATATCTCAATTAACCAACTGCCCAACATTTATCATAACTGGAGTATAGATTTGACACTTTGAGGGAAGGAACTCTAATCCTTTTTAGGGAATTCACAGTGATTTTAGTTAAAACAAAGGTCATGTGAGGTCATCAGAGGTGATATTGTGAAAAATCCGAAAAGCTTTGTCTGAAGATAGCAATGACTGACACAATTCAAGTATAGTTTAAAATTTTATCATGTTAAAAAAGGAACCATATTGTGCATGGTGAAGGTCAAAGGTCCGTCAAAGTCATCAGTTATAAGACTGCATAACCACGAAATTTGGTTCAGTTTTAAAATCGTTCCCCCCGCCCGTGACTTTGAGTTGATTTTCATATTTTAATACATTAAGCCTTTATGAGGCCACCTCCAGACTTGTCTTGCCATGGGCCCGAATGGCATGTAAACACAATATCTAAAGATAGAAACGATAAACACTTTTAATATTTGCTACAATTTTAAAATCGCCCCCCCCCCCCGTGACTTGGAGTCACGGGGGGGGGGGCGGTTCAAAGGTCATTGAGGTCACCAGAGGCGAAACTGCGAAAATCAATTAAATGGCTTGTAAGCATCATAAAACTGGAAAAAAAAGTATTGTTTTGGTAGAGAGAGGAGAGATCATAAATTTTTACCAGAGGTCAGGTCAGGTTTCATACATGAAAGCTCCAGAAAATGTCACCCAAGAACAATGCACAAACAATTTTCTTTCAGTTAAGGGTACGTTGGGCAATGTCCGCATTCTGAGAGCTTGAGAGGTATCTTCAGATGGAAGTGACGTATATTCACAAGGTTGATAGCGTAACAAATTATTAATAAAGTGTTTGTAACCTAAGGTTAACAATTTGATTTACTCTCAAAACAATATAATTTATCTTAGTGAAAGGTTCATGATTTTGATTGGTTCTCGTTTCCGCTACTAATTCGATGGCAGAAAAACAATGTTGCTTACTGACCTGATGTGAAAAATTACTGGTAGGCGAACAGTGGAGAACGTTGGTACGAGTAACCCCTACTAGAGTAGTACGGTATATGTTTTGACGGTGATCCAACCCAACAAGATCTAAAGTCACCACAGTTCAAAAAGCAAACTTTCCCAAGAATTCCTCAGATCGTCGAGGGGTCATCAGAGGTCTATAAACAAAATTTTCCACGAATTCCCACCAAAGGTCATCAGAGTGCTTTAAACAAAATTTGCCACGAATTACCAAGATCGCCATCTGGAGCCCGTTCCACAAAGAGTTACGCACAATCTTAAGTTTGATTCACCATACTTAAGCCAACAGTAAATCATACTTAAGATCGTGCGTAACTCTTTGTGGAACGACTAGTTATCAGCACCTTGTGTTGCAACATTTTATCCGTGTGGGCAATTGCCTAATTAATGCATATTTGGGGGTACCCCAGAACGTGACGCGCAAATATTAAATTGACGAATAATATTATCGCATTACATTGGTGCATCGTGGACACTGGAAGAAAAAAAGACAGTCTTTGTTTTTTCCGAAAAGTGGTACATGACTTGCCTTACAAGTTTTATCATTGCATACAATTTTTTTTTTTTTTCAAAATGTATGATATTATGCAGAATGATGTGATAGTAAATGAAGCTTTTGCAATTTCATTGTGCGGGGGTTCTGTTCTCTGTTGTCCCACTGCCTCCTGGGCCACTCTTACCCCAGCCTTGGGTCCTGCCTTTATTGAATGACGTCATGTTACTCGTCATATGTATCACGCCCATGATTATTAAGAAAAAAATACCAAAGCAAGTCCATTTAAATCATTGAAGGCAATTTGAACTTCTATAGATTGACTGGAAAAGCCATTAACGTTGTATATGTAAATCTAATGGTGTTTGCGCTCGACTGACTGACTGACTGACTGACTGACTGACTGACTGACTGACTGACTGACTGACTGACTGACTGACTGACTGACTGACTGACTGACTGACTGACTGACTGACTGACTGACTGACTGACTGACTGACTGACTGACTGACTGACTGACTGACTGACTGACTGACTGACTGACTGACTGACTGACTGACTGACTGACTGACTGACTGACTGACTGACTGACTGACTGACTGACTGACTGACTGACTGACTGACTGACTGACTGACTGACTGACTGACTGACTGACTGACTGACTGACTGACTGACTGACTGACTGACTGACTGACTGACTGACTGACTGACTGACTGACTGACTGACTGACTGACTGACTGACTGACTGACTGACTGACTGACTGACTGACTGACTGCTCTGACCAGGTTGGGTTGGGTGAAGTTTTACAGCCCAGTTTACAACACTGGAAAGTACAATTCAAACAATTTGTCAAAATTAGAATAATCATGAAAGTTAGTATTTCTACTCAAAAAAGTGAGCATTCCAACTGAATTGCGCAAATTTTGCACAAATAGAGTTGGGAGTACGTACTTATATCTAGTAGGAGTACTCATTTTCGTGAGCGTCCCCATTTTTTAAATTGATTTAAATATTTTTGTGAGTGAACCAATTGGTTCAAGTCCAGCCGACCACGGCCTTTTTCCAGTTGTGGCTCACAGGCTTGTTTTCCCTACTCTATTGCTTATGCTGAGCACCAAACGCAATGGCAAAGCGTTCCATCTTCAAAGTCTTCATCTACGATGAAATAACGAAATGGCATCGTATGTATCTATGCCATTTCGAGCACAACGGGAAACAACACTTGCACCAAGTTGTGAAATGTCATGATCAGTGCAGGAGGTGGCTTCATAATTTTGCAGATGACGTCAGCGTTGTACAATCTGAAGTTCACTTTAGTCCACGCAACTGCCGAAAAATAGATTTCAACGATTGGAATATTACTCAGTGATGGTGCTAGAAGCGATGTTTAGAGGACAACTTGAGTATGGAGCTAATACTTCGACCAGGTAGAAGTTCCATGTAGTAGCGTGGCGAAGAGAAAACCTAGTCATGACCCCTTATGTCCTTTCTTTATTACTCTTAACGAAATGTGAAATATCTACCGACAGTGTAGTCCTTAAGATAAAAGCACTTATATGATACCAGTTTGCATATAGGGACATCCAAAATTTCAAACATATTCAAAGAGAATGGATTTCTCTTCCGCTTAGACCCTCCACCAGGCCTGCCTCAACACAGCATAAAGATATAAAATATTTTACCACAAAGTTTACTCTAATACAGATGGCATGTAAGGGCACTTAGTTTTCCAATGATTTCCTTACACTAAGACCTTTGCCTTAGACCGGTTATATATACACGAAACATACTGCAATAGCCCCCTTCGAGAGACCCAGGCTACGTCTGTGGCTCCATGGTTTTTGAGGTGCAAGCCTCGCGTTATAGAACGAAACTTTATTTAATACCTGTATTAAGGTTTAGTCTTCAGTTAAATCACATTGAATTCAAAAGGGGCCTTTGATATATGGTGAGGGGAATAAATGAGTAAAGTAAAGTAAGTTTTCATTGGAGGCCCTCGTCGGCTTGACTGAAAGCAATTGGTAGAATCTGGATCGTAAAATTCCATTTAAATGGCTTTATTCATTGCGGGGCCACTTTTAAGAAATTACAGCGAAAGGGACGATCTTATCCTGGAGGCGACTGTATGTTGACGGGAATTTTATGGAAGTATTTTTTTTTTTAAGAAAAAAGTCTCTCCCAAATTGCCAGCAATGAGACTTTCCATTAAATTCTCTTTACTAATCTACTCTAGCCACAAAGTGAAGCACTTTTACAAATAGCACTTAAGTTACCTTGCTTAAAATAGGAGTACTTTTAATGGCGCATCAGTGCATCCAGGAATTTTTAGTAAGGATTGAAAATTTCAGGGGACTATTCAAAGGTCAAGAGCAGTAGCCCCAAACTTGTTTTGAAGTTACAGCTAAATATCACAATTTCCATTTCAGAACATCTTCCATCTTATTTTATGACTTTAATAGGCATATACAAGGTCAAACAAGCAGTTACTTCTAATAAATTCCATATTTGAAGAGAAAAAATGTTGCTTCATGACTCTCAGTAGCCAACCATGAATGAGGACAGTCTTCTTCACTACTTAAAGTTGGTTGACTTTTTTGCCCTTCAAGTGGAACCCCACCGCAGGCGCGAAGCTCAAGAAATGCTTGGTCTGAAATGTCTCCCAGATTACTGAAAACGAAAAGTTAATGGGCATATTTATTGCATATGAAAAGGGAAAAATTAAACGTGCGCTATTATTAATACACGGCTTTTTCACGTGACATTAGAGTGTTCCAATTTAGCAACATTTAAGTAAAGAAGCCATCCGTCACCCAAAACAACCTATTTTACCAGTGGTACAGCCCTTTGCGGATTGACAATGAAAAAAGATGCAGCGCAGCTCATATTTCAAAAGATGTGCATGGGGTGTTCTGAAAACACCTCAGGATATCTTAGATTTCCCATGCAGGAAATGTCCTGAAGCAATAACCTGGGACTTTGTCTGGATGAAGACAAGGTTTAGAAAATTTTGGGAGGGGCTTGAAGTAAAAATAGGTTGCCAGAGGAGAATTGGAACTGTCTTGGGATTGATGAATAAGCAGTGGTGACGCTGCGGTGGGGTGAGAGAGGGCATTGTCCCCAAGATTTTGCCCCTCCCCCCTCATTGCCCCCGAACTTAGTTCGGAGCTGGGTTAACCGAAAAAAATAAAACATATACTTCTCCAGACATTATATTTTTCATCCAGAGGTATTCTAAAACCTACGAGCTTCCTGGGTGTTTCGCCCCCTGGACCCACACCCTCAGAAATGGGCGCTCTGGTCTCGGTTTTGCGCTGCACCCGAAAAGTTTTGTCTCTCAAAATTATTCTTTTCTCCCAAGTTTGCCCACCATTTTTGACATTCTGGCGCCGACACTGTAAATAAGTGTCATTTTGTGCATGCGTATAGTGTCATGAACGTACATTCACAACATAACGTTCATTTAAATGCATGTAGTGGAGCCGTGGCCACAAAAATGTCAATCGAGCACAAGAATGTGGTGAATCATATTGAGACTATTGGTGAGAGGAACTCAACCTGTATCAACAACTCTCCAAATCGATACTCGATCCTAAGCGCGTGCGCCAATCTTTACCTGAAAGGGTGGGGAAGAGGACAGGGGAAACTTGAAAAGTTTACTGTGTACAAATTTAAAGTTCATAAGTGTATTTCCAAAACGTAAAGCATATAACCCCCCACCCCACTCTTTCCAAATGCCAAATTTGGAGTATTACTCAATCAAAATGGCTGCCATAGAAATAATTGCAAAGAGTGTGAAAAACATACAATTTGATAATAGTTACTACATTTGTAATAGTCCGCAAGATGTAGATAAAGCAAGTAGGCCAAAAATTTAAACATAAAACATTTTCTGAAATAATATCAAAACAATTCAAAAAGCAACAATTCTCTATCGTATTGATACAATTAACATACGGGAGGAATTTTGCAATGTTTCAGCACTTTTAAGATCATCCTTGCAGCTCACGTGCACATGTACATTTTGGATTGGCGAGGATCATGGCTGGGATTGTTAAAACAGCCTGAGCAACACTAAGGCAGGCCAGAAATGCAAAAACGTCATTATAGCTTCCCCGGATATTATGTATGAGACCTGCAGGGAAGAGAAGTTACCTTGATTCAAGTCGATAGAGAAAAAGATGATGAAATGAAATCGAGGGCGCTGTACAAAAATGCAATATTTATTAAAACCGCACGGATTCTAACGAATGGATAAAGCCGCGGTCACACTATTACGATCGGATCGGATTCCGATCGGATATTTGTGAGCGAGCTTTTCTTACAATCTGCTCCATCTCTGTTCGGAAAGAATAGAAAATTGTCAACCTATGTAAAAATGTAACGTTAACTGAGTTTTCGTGACGTCACACCGAGAGACAACTGTTATCGGACATCAGGACACGCGTACTCCGATAAAAGCTGTATGACGCCACTTGTGACTTCACGAAATAATTTGTATAATTGGCATGTATTACAGGTTGCCAAATTCATTGAGGGTTTTTTCCCACCAGAGATGGACGAAATGTTAACAGTCCTTCACAAAAATCGGATTGATATTCGATGCGAAGTCATTATAGTGTGACCTCGGCCCAATGGACTAACAAACATAACATGAGACAATCAAAAACTCCTTTACATGGTATACCCTCTTCCAAGGAGCAGTAGCAAACGGTTATAGCGAAGAATTTTCGAAATTGTCCATTGATAAAAGCAACTCATACCAAATTATAAGAATGTCCTCTGTATTTGCTGTTTGGAAAATAACCCAACTAGCTAGATCGCTTTTCCTAAGCTAGGCCTAGGTGGAAACGTTCGGTCCGGCACCGTATCTATCTTTCCAATGAAGCAGTGATGATGTCACTGAAGTCACTATTGAGCCAATGGGAACACCATGAACGAATGTAGGAATTCAAAAATTATTCGGCCATTGTTGAGCTGAGCTGAGATTTTTGAACACAGCCGTAACATGAAATTGACGTAGTTTCTGTCTCTATTTAAAACTTATAACGGACAAGGCAGTAGTCTAGACTGAATGCAGTTCGTGAAAATCATGAAATGATATTCGTCTCAATAAATTGTCGTATTTAAGAGAAATTACCCTGTCGTGTCACTATTAAATAATATAATATAACCATAAAAGTAATAAGTCTCTTAATACTCTAACAGAAAATCGTACGGAAAGGACACGGCGGAAAATTTTGGGGGCGGTGCGCACTGTTTAGCAAGCCAATTAAGAGACACCACAGTGGGAATCAGCTAGACTTCGTCAGTAATGTCACTGTCTCACTTTCACGGTTTGGTTCCCGGTTTGCTACCGTTATTAACCGTGGTGAAACCGGCGTGTTTTGGAAACGGTTGAACACCTCCCAGGATAGAACCAAGGAGTCGCTACGGTGTCCACGGAAAGACTAAGGATGCAGTAAGGCTGCGCTAAGGAAGTGTCAAGTTGCCACGGACACTTGCGGTTATGTGACGGGTTTCCCAAGGTTGTGCTGCGGTGCCGTCGGAAGCGCTTCGGGTTAACCACGGATATGGTAAGGCGTCGACGGATATACTACGGCTCTGTTACAGTTCTTCTACAGTGGATCGTCTTTATTTTGTGCACTTGGGTCTATGATACTGTATCACTCTACAGCATGATGTTGAGCACGAAACAACTCCACGTGAAGTCCGTGGACGAAGAAAAAGCCTTCTGCTCTACTTCGCTGCACGCTGTATCTTTTGGGGTATCGGCCGTGTTGGCTTCGACTTCGGTCGGTGCCTCTGAGGCTGGCGAGGCAGGTTGTTCATGGGCACCCGCCTTTTTACCTGCTCTGGATTTGGCTGGCATTGTTTCTCTGAGTGTGCTGCGATGTGAATACGTTGCAATCTCTACAGTATGTGGTTGGAGTGAATGTTTATCTCTGTCGTGGGCCACGTGGTATATAAAAACCGTACCCCTTTCGTGGCATAACCGTAATATATCCGTATCGTAAACGTGGGCACCGTGACACAACCGCAGCTTATCCGTAGCCTCTTCGTATCTTTCCGTGGTCAAATCAGACCCCACGGTTATTGCCGGATGTGCTACGGACATTCTACGGTTGTGCCACGGTGCCCACGGTTGTGCTTCGATGCATTTACCTACGATTGTGGAGGAAAAAATAAAATTTTTGAACATGTCGAAAATTGAGCTACGGCAGAAACGAGGCTACGAAATCGCGACGGTGTATCCCAGAGCGCGACGATCTTGTATATAGTTTCACTACGGAAAGTCACAAATGAGAATCGTGACCTTCTGGGACGTCGAAACGTGAAAGTGGCACAGTGGCATTATAAAAGACCTTGTGCAATGACGACATACTGACGTAATCCTTTGAGCAGAACAATGGAAAACTTGGCCACACGCATGAGAATTGCCCTGCACGTGTAGCAGACAACGCATGTATTCGAATGGTTGACCAATCAGCTGTCTGCATTTGTCTGTGTTGGTTCGTTTTGCCCCAATGGAGGACGTACTTTCCGCTCTAAGACATCATATGCCCAAGGTCTATATTAACGTCATGGGGATGTCGACGAAAACATGAAAAGTGAAAATTATTACCCTACGTAGATGCATTGACTTCCTCTGTGTTACATGGATACACGTAAACGATAGCTGACAACTAAACAATCGTAATTTAAAGATAATCTATTGGCTCACGAAAACGAAATAAAAAGGTATGACGTCCCAGTTTACTCTCAGTTGTCTTGGGTTCGATTGCAAACCGATTCGACAGGCGACAGTATCGATAATATCACGTGACATAAGCAATATCGTATATTAAAAACGTTTGCATCATCAACGATGCATCGAATCAGTTCGCAATCGACGTTAAGAGAAGCTTAGGCTGTGATGCGTTTTCATGGGACAACATAAAAGCTTTAATTACCTGATAACAGTCCAGTGAGAACTACGCCAACACCGATGCACGTACTTGACCACGCTGTCGCCGTCTGGAAGTGTTGAATGCAGACGGAGTATTTAACGAATGCAAACATCCAAGTAGCTAAAAATCCAACACAGATTCCAACAAAGACGGATATTACTCCAACGATAAGGAAATCACCAGCGAAAACACATACCATAAAAAGGAACGGTAACAGTAGCATAGGGCTAAAAATTATAAACAACGATCTCATGAGCTCCCAATGAAATACAAAGATGGCAACAGCCCTTCCGGTAAACACGCCAGCGCCCCCAAGAGTCGATAACAACACAGCGACGGATGGTGGGTAACCTTTGGCAACACCGTAAGGGAATAGAAACATTGCCCAGGCCATAATTATTATCATATGAAAGAACTGAGCCATGTACAGGAATATAAGAGACGGGTGGGCAATTATTACATTGGTTTGACGTGGTATCGGTGGCGATGTTGAGGACCTCGATGACATTTCGGCATCGTTTTGTTCCGGTCCGGAGCTCTCCTCGGAGACAGAATTACTAGCCAATGTCTCAGCCGGTTTCTGTTTTACAGGAAGTAAAATTCCGCACAGGATTTGGTTCCACATTAGAGCTCCAAGAAGAGCAACCGACCCCGACAGACCATATTTTTCACGCCAGTGTTCCAGAAGTGGGGGCAGTACAACCATGCCTATGTTTGACACAAGGGCGCTAATGCTTAACACCGTCCCAAAACTGCTTCCAAAGCTTTTAGCTAACGCAACCATACTGGGGAGGAAAATAAGTCCAAAGCCACACCCTACAGGAAAGGATAAAAGTGAATATCTGAAAACTATCTCAATTCTCTATTCACTACGGTAACCATCGTACAGTGAAATCAAATAATAATATGTATCGCGTTTGTATCCCCTTGGTTAGGTGGTATACTTTCGTAAGTAATGAGATTGATTTGTAAATATATCTTACATTAACTAAATTCGAAACTACCACGGGTCTTAGTCTCTTCTTGGATTTAACTACTGCTTTCATAAAACAGTATTTTGGAATTTAATCTAAACAACTCAAAGTGTTTAATTAGCCGACCATTTTAATTAATTTATTGTAGTTGTATTGTGCGGCAGACCACAGAGGCCACCAATTTATATAATAAAGTTGCCATCAGACGCAGAACAGAATGTACGAGATGTAGGAGAGAGGCAGATTTGATTAGTTGTGTCAATGAAATGAATTATAAAAGAAAACAACGAAAATATTACAATAAAATAATGATAGCAAAACAATTAATCTTGAGGCAAATTAACTTGACCACCTTTTAAACCGAAGACCAAATTAAAAAAAAATGTCCCATTAGGAAAATCCTGATCGCATTTCGGACTGAAAATCGCTGAAAAGTTACGGAGCGTTCAGTTCTTTAAACACCGCCAAAACATCAACAGCCAAAACACCTCACCTGTAATAATATTGCTTAAAAACAATAGGTAGATGTTGTCTGAAAGAATGGCGTCGCAAAGAAAACCGGCACCCGTCAAGAAACCTCCGATTACAGCGACAGTTCGGAAAGAAAACAATGCCAAAAGTCTGCTTACTACAGGTGCTATTTGGGAGAAAAGGATAACTTTTAGAGTAACCTATTCTGCAATTAAAATTCAATAGGCTTGTAAAATACACATTTTATCGTTGTTTCATGAAATTTTAACCCATATCTTTAGTTTTTAGTATAAATACCTGATATTATTGTAGATTTTTTGCACTTTAAAACTTGAAAATTGATAACTAAACCTCAATGGACACTGTAGCATAGAATAATGCTGACAGGGGGAATAATGCAAACGATTTACAAAGGCACAACCGGGGTGTCTCCTGGGTAACCATATTCTCTCGGGAGTGCATTTTTCAGTACAAATGCACAGGTACAAGATTGAGAGGCTTTGTTCAGACATACAGAACAACTTTATTTTGAAAACAGAAATCCGCCCTGTAAACCACATCCAAACAGTTAAACCTGTATGGAATAGAATTGTCAATTATTGAGGATGAGCACGTTTTTCCATTACAATGTGGTTTATCTCTGGATAATACACGGTCATCTGATCAAAAGGGAACAATAGAAGTTAGAAGATAATAATTTATTTATGCCGTGCAGTGCTACAAAATGTCACAAAAGTTCATTACCTCTCAAAAGTGATACTTCAGTCCCAAGTTTTTTTTTTCTTTTCTCTGCAAATAATTTTCTTAAGGTAAATATTTACCGTGAGGTCTTATAACGCTCGCCGATGCTGTAGAAGAACAATAGAATCCCGTGGATTTGTGGTTCGATTCCCAGATTCCGTGTTTTGGCTAAGATCATTTGTAGTATCTGTTCTTTTACACAGTCTAGAATGCAGCCACGCATGAGACCGACCAAAGATGTAAAAGGGCTGAGTGCCCTAAGATTGGTTAGCCACGGTCGCACTGCATCAAATATGAATCGGATTCCGATCCGATTTTTGTGTACTTTTATTAATGATCTTCTTCATCCCTGGTCGGAAAAAAAATTCAATTTTACCAACCTGTGTAAATATTAAGTGACTTGTAACACAGAAGTACGAATATTAAATTTATACTATGTCGTGACGTCACATCGACAGACAGCTTTTATCGGACTACTTGCGTCCGATAAAAGCTGTTGTCGATGTTGTCACGAACAAATAGCTCACATTTCATATTCATACGCATCCTGATGCAGCATATATATTTGCAGTGGTTGACAAAGTTTGGGTGCTTTCAGACAAGATGTGGAGAAGATTTAAATAAAAACTCACTCACAAAAATAATCCGATCCAACTTGCAGTGTGACCGCGGCTTTTAAGTAGTGTCTTTTTGAGAATGTATCTTCCCTGAGAAGCAGAACTCTTTTGGCAGTAAATGTTCTGGTCCCTCCTTGGTTCATTTTTTTTTTTTTTTTGCCACCACTCGTTTCCTACGGTTCTGACGGATACTTGCACCATGATACATTTCACTTTCGTTATTACTAAAGAAGGGAGGGATTCCATGCAGTTTTCCCTCTGAATTCCAATTTCTTACATTTCTTTATCCACTGTTTACTTTTTAGACAGAAATCTGTCATTGGAGTAGGCGTAGGGATAACTTCCTGATACTGACTTCATACAGACTACGTCGAAAGACAGAGAAGTCGAAGCAATGAGATGTCGGAATAGAATCATTCATGTTTGCAAACAAACGACTTCACTGCTTTACGACAGAGTTGATAAGGTGCGTTCACATTTTCGACAGCAATCAGATACGGATTCTAATACGTCTGCATTGCCATTCTGTGGGCAATTGCGAGCTCTCTGCAAGCGCAAAACGAGCACGCAGGCATATGATAACGCGCATGTTCTATGTCAACCCTTGCCAGCCAGTGTAGTTACCTATTGAGAGCTGTCTCCAATCTTGGCATAGCTTTATTGTAAAACGTGTTGTACACAACAGTATCCCAATCCGTTACGGCGAAATCGCTTGGTTGAGAAGTGAGTGGTCCGTAGCAGTGACGTCACCGTTTTGAACCAACAACCTCACACAATGAGAAAAATTTCATTGGAAAGACCTGTGAAATACATAAACACCGCAATCAATTTTTTCCGTAGGATAGCCAAGGGAATTCCATTGATATGGAACAATCAGCTTCTTGTAAGTAGGCCACACCCCTGATTCTCAAAATAACAGCTCCCGGACCCATTTTGGTGTGCGTGTTTGATGTGATATCAGATAATAAAAAAAACGTTCCAACTGTCACTTGTCCACTTGACCATCATCTTATTCCTAACCCTTAGCATCATTTTGGCTTTGTAATGGAGAAATCGATTTTCCCCTCGCTATCCTACAAAAGATAATAAGTAGGCTATGCTTACCGCACAAGAAGCTGAGCCCTTCCATCATAGTAAACGACCAGCCAACCAAAGGAACGCCAGCATGGACAAAACTCACCGTGTCTTCAATTATTACTCCAAGTGCTTTCATGCAACCTTGAAAGAAGAAAAGATTAATCGTTCTCGACAGAAATACCTTCCACTTTTCTACATCCATTTTATCGAAGAGTTGTTCTTAATCTTCGAAATAATAAAAAGGCTCTACTGCTATTGATATACTATCGTTGTATTTTTATAACACGATTGAAGGCATCAACGAGACAACGTTCACGCACTGATCACGAGAATTTGCTTCCTCTTCTTCGTGGGATTCGGAAAGTAATACGAGCACGAACTCGGCAGTATATCATCAGTTGTACACAAATTCCTGCTGGGCTTTTTTCGAGGCATACCGCCCGAGATCCTTTGAAAGCTGATAGTCTACATTGTGCGTCCATAATTTTTTTTTATTATATTGTATTGCGTGATTAACTTTATGTTCGTCAGCTAAACCAGAGTTATTATACGGAATAGCGCCGTGATTAAGTTAGACCCAGTCGGTAAATCGATGGCTATTAAAATCATTCAGAGGTAACAGCTGTAGTGTCATGATTATAATTTTTTTATATTCAAGAGGTACACTATAGTATTTGCGCAAGTGTTTCACTTCACATATTCAACAATTACTCCCAGGGGTGGCGACAGAATGTTTCCCACCGGGAGACCAGACTCCCCTACAGGGGACAGTATTTCGAACTCCGACAAAAGTAATGAGTTCCAGGTGGCATGTGACTGTGAGATTTTGAGGAGCACGTTGTGGGCCTAAAGTATTGGCTTCCTTTTCAACAAATATTAAAAAAAACGGACTTGTTTTGATGAATTTGATAGTTTTGGAAGAAATTTGGCTTTTTATAAGGACCATTAAAAATCTGATGTTATAATTATTGAAGAATCTGTCCTTCCTATAGGCAATTCAGATAAGTAATACAGGGTCAGTGGAATCTCATCTGGGGTTGAGAATTTACTGTAGGCTTACTTGGTGACCCAGGCTCTCAGACGGTACTGAACATTTGCCCCCAAACTTTTTTACTTTCTTTGAGGAAAGATTTGAAATAAATTCCGGACCAATTTCTACTTTCAAGCAACCACATAATTTCCACAGAATCCTGGTTTACACCAGATTTATTTCTCCTTAAGCTACCCCTCCAGGAGGTAATTCCCCTTGAGATAATAAATATTGCCAAGTACGCAAACACATGATCATGGAGCAGACCAGGGGTGGAGCCAGGATTTGCCCTCCAGGGGGGCCAAGCTCCCCGACGGGGGGGGGGGCAGCTTTTCAAGGCCCCGACAAAAAAGATGAGTTAGTCCCGGTGGGACGTGATTTGGCAGAATTTTAGGTGCTGCCTAGCGCGCCGAAATTTTTGCCTTTTTTTTAACAAATAATTATAAATCTGGAGTTTATTTTAAAGAAAAAATGTTTGAAAGAAATTTGGCTTTTGTAAAGACCATTAAAAAGATGGGGTGTTTATTGAAGAATCTGTCCTTCAAATGGGCAAAATCAAAAACCTTTACATAGACGACGGCTGAAATTCTTTTGGGGGTACATATTTAATCGTACTAGGCCTACGTACTAAGGCTTCAAAACGAGACTATAAGTACGCTCGGAAAGTTTTTACCTTTTTGAACATGCATTGTTCTGTTCAGTAATCTGTTCGACCAAAACATTTCTAAGAGGAGCGCCACCATCAGTTGGCGCGGAGTGTACAGAAAATTGTTAAAAAATCTGACCCCTCAGGCAGCAGGAAATGGTATTTCCCAGACTTGCTACTAGAAATGAAGCAGTCCTTATTTTGAGCTTTCCTTTGAAATGAAAGTTTCACTTCAACAGAAAAAGAAAACCAAACTTGCTAAGTGATCAGAAAATTACCAGATAAAAGGTACTGCTACAATTAGATGTAATGGTCTTGTCTCTTTTCGGGAGAACTATGCAATGGAATTGAAAACACTGTTTTTGACTCTATTAAGAATCTAATTCGTGGTATTCAATTGCAAGGTCCACTGAATAGATGAAATTTTCTACGTGACTGCCCGAACTCCAGACAATGATTTTACTTCTAACGTATTTGAAAATATGTCACGTAACAAGATGGCTTCAAATGAATTTTCAGTTAGACTTGTGGGGAGACATTCTCAAACTACTGTTTATCATTATGTGTAGCTGAAAACATGGCCGATTTTCATTACCGTTGCTAGAATTCGGCTGTCAAGGCAGGCCAGATGGCAGACCACTGGGTACTGCATGCACATGAACAACCTCTCGTCCGATTTTGTAAGGAAAATTCAGAACTGTGAGTTTCCTTGAAGAATCTGGTCTTCTAGTAAGCAAAATAAAGAAGATCGTCCGGGTGACTAAGTTTATCAGGCTCACATCTTTTATCGTGGGCCTGTAGATGAAGGCTCCCCGACGAAGCTGGTTTTTCCCATCAACAGGGGAGGGCACCCTTCGCCGACGGGGGCATGACCTTGCGCGCACGGATTGAAGATAGGACGAGGCGGTGTTAGTCACTTCTTCATAGCAGAGCTACTAAGAAGTGATTAGCACCGATTAAGATACGCATAGCGTTAAAAAAGAAAAAAAAGTTCATAAAGAAGAAGAACAAAAAAGAAAAAACAGCTCATGGCCATCCATCCAGTAACTTCAGTCCTTTACGTTTTTCATTTTTAGGCCTCCCGAAAATTTTGCAGTCCTTCCCTGACGGGAGGAGATAGGACAAGGTACATGGAATTAGGTATAAAAGAGCTAAAAAGAAGTGATTGAAAGTCTATTACGATATGTATTGAAATAGTATTACAAATTAAACAAAAAATATGTTCAAGATCGCACATCCAGTAACTTCAGGTTTTTTTTATTATTTTAATTTTTTTGGCCTCTCCGACGAAACCGGCCACATTCCCCGACGGGGGGGGCATGCACCCCCCCCCCCCCGCTTGCGCCAGCCCTGGAGCAGACGGTGAATGTCTACCCTAAAGTTAGTTAGTTAGATGGAGTTTTACGGCCCATTTTCCAACCTAATGGTTCGAGTCGAGCCGGCCACGGCCTTTTTCCAGTTGTGGATCACTGGCTTGTTTTCCCTACTCCACTGCTTACGCGGAGCATCACGTACATCAGCAATTAGTTCCAATTTTACGGTCTGTGGTATGACTCGACTTTAGAATGAGACCAGGGCCTTCCGAGTGAGAGAAGGATGCTCTTACAGTCTACCCTAAAGAAATAAAGAAATTCAAGTATCACCAGGCCCGTACTCTTGTCAGCTACCCTATGATTCAGTCCGCGAGGAGACGCTGGTTCTTTCCCACATTCAGTGAGTCACAACTCGTCCATAACACCCATGTCACCCGTAGACATGCCAATCATAATAGGCTATGCCACTTACCAAAATGTGTCGTGTCCATTTTGGTATTTTAATCTACTGTAACCTAGGATTTAAGTTCTCCTTGGGTCCCCCCCTTTTTTTTTTTTTTTTGGTTTCTAGTTACTTTTTTCTGTATTCTGGGGATTTTAGGTCTAGCTTTCAGCTTTTAATTCTCTAGGTGTTTCACAATTTGTGTTGGTTTTTTCCGTTTTAATTGCTTGTTTAGGTTTTTTAATACATTGTAACCCAGTACGTTGCCTGAGGAAGGACGCCTAGCGTCTGAAAATTTGAATTTACGTTTACTACTGCACTGGACTTCTTGTTTGATAGGGGTATACACGTGTACTTCGAATAGAACAATTGATAAACGATGACAAATGACAAAATGAAGTTCGATGCAAGCAGTCATTTATTTCGCCATGGAAATTTTCGGTTTCTCCAAGCTATAGCCTTCTTCAGCCAAGGTAAACTAAGCAAACTAACTAAGAGATAGTAACTGCACAACCTTTGCTAACCAGAGCAGTGAAAATTAGTCAGCAAATCCAGGGGCCGAAAATATGCACTGTTCTTCCAACGAGAAAGATTTGGAACAGCTCTTCGTTTTGTAGAGGCAAAAAAAAAAAAAAAATCGATGTATGAAATCTGTATCTGGTGGTGTTGTTACATCTTCAGGCCATATCAAAGCAGAATCCATTCGTGTTTTCCTCAGTGGCTGCTGCTTTAAATTTATGTTACGTTTCGACAATCAGTCCTTGAAAGTATGATTGCAGGAATTGTGAAAACGGTTTCACCTACTACCAACAAAGCCAGAAATACAAAGACGTCGTTGTAGCTGTTTCGAATGTCATGAACCAGTCCTGTAGGGGAGAGATACGCAAGGGGAATAGGATAATAAAGTATTAATATGAAGTGTTATAATAAGTAGGCCTAACCGACAGATTTCTCGGTAGGTTAATTAGATAGTTAGATGAAATTTTACATCTCAGTTTCTAAGCAACTGGTTTAAGTCGGACAGAACACGGCTTTTAAATCCCATTTGTGGGTTTGGGCTTAACTATTAGCGATTAATAGACTGCATGCATTAACGTCACAATGACGTCATGTTTGGAGGAAAAAAATAATAATAATAAGCATTTGTGACCAGTGACGGTATTACCATGTTTCTGTAAGATAAACATAGATGGGTGTGTCGCATCCAGTGGAATTTGTGTCAAGTGTAAAATATTTACGCGCATATCTGATTGGTCGACCAATCCCCTGCCGGTAATTTGTTGATGTTCGTTTGTTATTCCTCCGAAGGAGAGCTTATTGTTGCATTGTGACGTCATATGCATAAGGTCTGTTCTATGCTTAAGAAATAAATGAGCCCGTTGATGTGGGATACATAAATTTTCACAGGATTAGATGGGTACCAAACCTGAATTTGAGAAAATATTGGGAAAAAATCCCCAGACGATGGGAGTGAAGGTTGGGTCGGGTCATGACCTTTATTCACCTCACCTGGTGCCCTGAGTATGTCATAGTCGCTTCGGTTAAAAGGAGAACAGAAATTTCAGTTTTCAAAAGAGTTTAACTTTTTACCTGACACAAGTCCTGTAAGGAACACACCAACTCCAATGCAAGTGTTGGACCAAGCTACTGCAGATTTGAAGTGTCTTTCGCAAGCGGAATACTTAATGTAGGCAAACAACCATGAAGCTAGGGATCCAACACAGACTCCGATAGCAAAAGATAATACCAGAATAACAATAAAATCTAGCATGAAAGCACAAGCAACAAAAAGAAACGCCAGTAGGACCATTGGGGTAATTATAATGGGTACAGAATTCATTAGTCTAAAGTGAAACACTGCTATAGTTACAATTCTCCCAAACGTTACTCCAGTGCCGCCTACAATCGAAAGGATAACCGCTTGTGAATTTGGTTGCCCTTTAAAGACTCCAAAAGGAACTAAAAACATTGACCACGCCATGAAGGTAATCAAATGGAAAAACTGCGCAGAGAATAGAAAAATTAACGACGGATGCGCACGGATTGGGCCAGTATATGATTTTACAGCTGGATGTGCAGGCGGTTTTAATGACGAAGGGAGAGTTGGTGTGTTATAATTTCTTTTTTGAATCAGTTTAGTTATTTCATGGTTCTCTGGATGTTTGTTGTCCGAATGGTTTGGTGCCGACGTTTTAGCAGAATAATGTTTAGTGTTGACTGGCAATAATATTCCACAAAGAATTTGATTCCACATGAGAGCACCAAGCAGAACTACTGAGTCAGACAAACCGTACGTTTCCCTGAAGCGTTCAATGATTGGAGGGAGTAACATCATTCCAGTGTTAGAAATTAAACCTGCAAAACTTAGAGCAGTTCCGTAGCTACTTCCGAAGCTATTAGCTAAAGAAACCGTAGTTGGAAGCATTATGAGGCCAAATCCGCATCCTGTTTGTTAAAAAAAATCGGTAGAAAAAGTTGGAGATTATATGCATTCTACAACCTATAAATTTGAAAATTATTGGTCTATGGAAGTTATGAAAGCCTACTTTTTACGACAGGCTCACTTTAAAGTGATGAGTACCAAAACACACATTGAGACATCGTAGCTGATGAGGTGCCTAAAGGGGGCTAGCCGGTTCCCCATTTGCCTTCGACAGTTGTCGAATTTGTTTTGAACGGAAAGGCAATAGCTTTAAGTAACAATGTTTTCATCGAAAAGCTTTCGACGGTCTCGTGCAATTTAAAAATGGCCTGCCACAATTACAGAATAAAGTAAAGATATATAAAGAAGGTACAGAAAGAGAGGTGGCAACTTTTGGAACTTGATTGCCAGTACTTTTCTGTTACCTTTACGTATACCTTTGGTTGTTGCACTGTAAAGTAACAGTCATTTTTACACTGAATTTAGGCAAAAGGTATTCTAAAAAAGTAATTACTTTTATTCGACTAAAAAACTGTATGAATTTCAGTGGTTCGGTCTTGGCATTTGAATATTTTTTTGGAAAATAGGTAGCCTTGTGATTTTCCCCAGCTCCGCGGGGAGCTGCCTAGAAAATTTAGTGCTATCTCAAAGCACCGAATGGTCTCCATCACAACATTAAGGAGAATTCTGGCTGCCCATGTACATACGTGACAATAAATTATCCCACAAAGAAATTTCATCCGGGCTACAATTTCCCCAGGATGAGAAAGTCCAAATCAGGACGAAAGTATGAATCAGCTTCTTCTGGAAATATGCCACACCAATAAATATAAAACGAGAGCTTTCTGGCTTGTTTTGTAATTGTGACACCCATGTTATAAACGTAGAGGAAAGTTATATTTTCTGACTCTTAACCATAACCTTCCGTATAACAAAATCATAACCATCATTTTGAAACGAATTTATATTTCTCAGCGAAATAGTGGGGTGACCATTCTCAAAAGAATTACACTTTTTAAAGAAAGTAACTTACCAGTTATGATATTGCTGATGAAAAGCAAATAGATATTCCGTGCAAGTAATCCCTCGCAGAAAAATCCGATACCAGTTAGAAAACCGCCGATGGCCACGATCATTCGACTTGAAAAATAGTCCAAAAGCCTGCTTGTAATTGTAGCTGAATTAATAACAGAGTGTAAACATCACTTTTCATAACTGTTTTTATTTACTTATGAGGCACATCTGCATACCTAAAGGATAGATCTCCTCATCTCAGGCACTTTCATTCTTAAAGTTATAGATGAATCCGATTAGTGCTTGTTTCTAAAGACTGTAGGGCGCCATTGGTGGGGTCCATCAGCCTAAAAACGTCTTTAGTTATTGCTTACATGAATTTCAAACCCTCATATTTAGTGAACTTGGAGAATTTAAGATACAATATCCATGATAGAGGTAAGCGAGGAAATTGAAAAATTTACAGGTGATGGACCCCAGTTATGGCCGACTGAAATCAGACCATCACGCGTGCTGTCCAGATTTGTGTATAACTGACACTTCGAGCTCTCTCACAACTGTTTTAATATCTTCCTCGACACACAGAAAACAATAAGTTTATCTGTGTTAATCTCTTTCTCAACACAAAATTAACTTAAAGTTAATTTCTTAATGATGTTTCGATGATGAGCGCTCCCTTTAGGCTGGGGTGTAGAATACTCCCACGGTATTTTCCGCCCGTTGTAAGAGGTGACTAACTTAGAACGTGAATCATACTGGAAAATAAATTTAAACTTTGAATTTTTATCTACTTGACAGACACTACTTAACATATTCAAGTTGGTGTGTCGATAAATCTCATCTAACTTACTAACTCAATGGTGAGCATAATCTATGTGATTATGAAAAAATGTAAAGTCAGTTAGTTAGATGAGATCCAACGACACACCAACACAAATGTTTTACATAGTGTCAGTCCACTGAATAAAAAAGTTGAAAGCTTAAATTTATTTCCAAGTATGGTTCAAGCTCAAATTTATTTTCCCTTAAGTCATCTCTTACCACAGGGGAGTAATACCGTTGTAAAATTCTACAAACCCTCTCCCACAGGGGACAACCATGGAGGGGCTTGCTCGGTTTTGTGGAGCCGACAACCAGCCAGTCGTAATATGAGTAGTAACGGCCCCCTGTGTGCATTTTATGGGCGAGAATCGGGAAAAAACTTCTCGCCACACACGACCTCCTCATACTACCTGGATGCAGTTTAACGTGAAATGGTTAAGGATCCTATATAATGTGTATACTCCCTGTGTACCATGTGTATTACCAACTAGTAAATTTGAGGTTAATTATAGAACTGTCATCGATTGAGAATTTTGTTTCTTAAAACAGACCATAAAGGTTCACATCGGGCAACGCATCTCGGGAATGGGACAAATTTGAGCATGGGCACATAACGAAAATGCTATCATGTCACATTTGACCTTTTGACTCCGCGTCGGAAGTGCCGAGTTTCCTAACTTATATTGTATTCCACCTGTGTACAAGGAGTATTATGGCACCGCGGTTTCTTCAAAATGATGCATTTAGCACAAATCCCGTTTGAACATTCAGATTCCATGCAGGAATAGTGTACGCGTTTATGTGTAAATCGAATTCACAAACTGTAGTGTAATGAAATATCATGATGAAACTTCCTTTCTTACTTTAGAAACATCGTCCTTATCTGCCTGATTTTGTCTTTGCCCCTCAGGGAGGAAACGCACGGAGCTCACTACACAAATACTTGATGTTGTCAGATTGGAAATCTAATTAATTGATTGACATAATAAGATGCACTAAAATACGCAAAAGGTACGTAACATTTGGGGTTAGATAACAAGCCAGTCAAGTGTGTGTTAATTACTTTTCACCTAGTGTGAACACAATGAAAGCAGTAGCTCATTTGAGGTCACAGATCATGTAACAAACTCAGATGCCACTTACATCGGCTAGATGCGCACTGTATAACAAGGTTTTTCTTGATTGGCTGTTGCTATTGTATTGAATCGATTTTATTCTTTGTTCGGGTTAGGGATTAGGTTAGGGAGAAGGGTTATTGTTAGCCAGGTAGGAAATTTGTTGTTAAACAGGGCGCATCTCCCGTTACATCCCGCACGGCTTTTTATTTACTGGGGTGTCTGAGTAGCATTCTTAAAAGCAAATTGACAGCATGAAAACTATCTGGATATATCTTTAATATGAGAAAACAAAATTGCTATAAAATATTTTATACATCTAAGTCGCAGATTATAGCTTTCGGGTGAAAATGAGAATCCACCGGATCGAAAGAAAATTATTTCATGAATATTTAATGTGTGTCTACCTCCTCACAGTCGTCGCTAAGTTTTAATGTGTAATTCAAACCCATGTTTGATCACCACCACAAATCGAAATCACAGGAAATTTTCGACAGCGTTTTGAAGGGAAAGTTCAAGCTGCAATTTATTTTTCATATGTGAAAGAGGAATCAAATCTAAATGTACACAGTGTGGTAAAATCACCATTCAAATCGTACACGTTTTTTACGAGGTAACAGTAAATTAATTCACAAGATTTGTGTTTTAAAGTGAGCTTGAGGGCAGCAGCTGTTGTATTTCTTTCTCACATTGACAAGAAATGATGTTTCCCTTTGTTTTTTTTTTTTTGTTTTTTTTTTTCAGACTGCTGTATTGACCTGTAAGTTGATAGGAACATTTAAAATAAAAACTACCCATTAACGTGAGGATATGATGTCATATATACTTGCTTCCAGTTCACTTTTTGTTGAAATTTCTTGTTAAACAGGGCGGATCTCCCATTACATACCAAGCGGTTTTTTATTTACTGGGGTGTCTGCGTAGCATTCTTAAAAAGCAAAGTGACAGCATGAAAAGTATCTGGATATAACTTTAATACGAGACAACATAATTGCTATAAAATATTTTATACATCTAAGTTGCAGAATTTTACCTACTCATATTTTGACAACCACTCATGGAATTTTTAAGCATATTAATCGAAATGCTTGGAGCAAGTATGCTTCGCACATACCAAAACTTGATGTGACCTTAATACCTTCTTTTAAAGAACACAAGTGTAGGCACCATTCAATTACACGAATTTCTGTAGCAAACAATGCACAAATCTTGCGACTGTTACGAGTCTATAATTTAAGCTTAGAAACAGAACGTGGCAAAATGTCTCGACATATCATAACGTTCTCGATGAAGTATCAAACATTATCTGGCTTCTCCTAGCGACAAAGTTCCTATACATGCCAGAATTTCCCTTTCCAAAAATCAATGAAAATTTTCGAGTGTTTTGAACGTTCATCGGCCGTTGAATTTGCATGGTGGGATCGCAAGGTATCATGGGAAAAATATGAAAATGGCGCCCTGAAACAGGATTTTCTCCCGATCTGGTGAAAATCAGCATTTCCCGAAATGATAAGCTCCACGGTCTCTGCTTGTCATACATGTAACAGTAATTGGGAAATATGGGTTTCGTAACTTAGCCCTTTACCGTTGTACTTCGATCGGGGCATATTTGCGCGCCTCGGGAGTGGGCGGAAAATCGGACGTAGCCCGCCCCACCTTAAACTATTGTCTCTCTCGCTGTTGTGGCCGAATTTTCGGGTAGCTACTCGCAGTTTCGAGCTCCGCGTGAAACAGTAAAGATGGGTGACAGCCGAGCTCTCCGCATGGGTCCAAAAGGACCCAAACAACGGTGAAGGGTTAGTCATAATCGTATTAATGTAATGGTTGGGCGACTGTTGAATATTTCATCTAGCAAAAAAATAAATAAATAAATAAATATTATAATATTTCAGTTTTACTTGTCTCACTTCCCTGTAATTGTAAAAAAGGTCCAATCATTATGAAACCACGACGTTGCATGTATATACTTTAATAAAATAGTAACGGTTTTTAAAGTAAAATGCGAAGTGAAACTAATTTGTTTGTAATTGTGAAACTCAACATTGCCTTGAAAAGTACCCTAGGTGTAATTTATCAGAATCCTTACAATGAAATTTTAATGACCAAGGACCACCCCGTAGTGTACAAATGAGGGTATGATACGCAATCTAAGTTTCTCATTGTTTCCCATCTGAAACTGACGGAATCTGAACTAGCGTCGAGTGAAAAAAGTGTTATCTTAAAACATAATCCATACCGAACAAGAAAGCAATGCCTTCCATAAAGGTGAACGACCAGCTAACCAGAGGAACACCGGAGTGCACAAATCTCACCGTATCGTTGAGAATGACTCCTAAACCCTTCATGCAACCTTGGAAGAAAAACATTGCGATCGTTTTCGACAGAAAGACTTTCCATTTCTCTGTCTCCATGATTGACTGCATGGGGTGATTTGTACCTTTTAAAAAGCAAAACATCATTTAATAAATTGATTGTTTTATCAGTTACGATTGCCGGTTTTGTCAAATAGATCTACACTGAAGATCTCTGAAATTAAACACAACAATCAGTGGCGGCGCTATAGAGGGGAAACAAGGCCCCCAGATTCTGGCCTTGCCCCCACCCCACCCCCATATAAGTTACTTAAGAATTGGAATAACCGAAAATTAAATAATATATCAAAGTCTCCAGAGAGGTAATTTGTCATCTAGAGATACCGGTATGCTAAAACCTTCTAGCCTTCGGGGCTTTACCAGTGGATTCCCACCCGCAATTTCGGGCCCTTTTGGCTCGGTTTCGCACTGCGACAGAAAAAAAAAAAAATCCCCGACATTATCCCTTGCCCTTGGTTTGCCAATTCCGCAGTTTTGACTCTCTGGCGGCGCCAGTGACAACAATAAACAAAGTGACCGTGCTTTATCTCCAGATAAAACCCAAGTGACCGTTCTTTATCCTCCAGGGATAAAGGACTGTGTAGGCGTAGATCCAGACATTCCAAAAGGGGCAGGGGCTGAACCTTAGAGATATCAGGGTTGTAAGGAAGTTGCAAATAAAAATCAATAATACGAAAGAAGACTTGTACACTGTTAAAAATTTCTGTAAATTTACAGACTTTTTTTAACTTTAACTTTTTGTATTTTACTTTTAATAGAGATTTTCTGTATCTTTACAGACACTTTGTATTGCTACAATAAAAAAAGGTTGTTAAACATGTATTTTCTGTTTATTTGAAAAACCATTTCTGTCTGCTCTTTTAACCAAATTTTACTGCTTTGTAAAACTTTTTCTGTAAATTTACAGAAATTTTAACAGTATTTTGTATTTTTCTGATTTCACATAAATATACTGTCATTTAACAAACATTCATTTTGTTTTTAAGCTGAAAAAAGAAACAAAAATAAGCCCAAACAAACAAACAAATGAGAAATAGCCAGAAAATTTTCAATATATAACATGCATCGTTCTGCGAAGTTTCAGTTAAAAAAGAAAACATTTTTGGCAAATTTATGGCCCTATTTGAAAATTAACTTACATTTATTATAAAAGCATACTTAGTTATTACGTTCTTAGTTATAAATATCATACAACTGGTGTTTTGTCACACATTTTTAAGTAAAAAGAAATTGTAAGGCCTAATTTCAGAGCACTGACAATTGGTATACTGATGTTAACTCATCGCCACAGGCGCTCATGCACTTGATCGAATTAAAAACGTTTCACAAATTTACTTGAAAGAGTCTGTAAATTTACCACTTTATGACGTATATCTCATTTTGCATAAATGGGTGGAGCTTATTTTGTAGGCATTTTCCTAACAAAAGGATTGCTGTTGCTTTGAATAATATCTTTTTTGGCGTTTTTTAATCAGGAAGTGATAAACTTATTGTTTACCTTGTCTGGAAATGTTTGCAACCAATGTATTTGCATTCTTTGTCATATTTATTTTAAAAACAATTATTATATTTGTACAAAAAATGTGACTTTCCAATTACAAAGTTCCTAGAGATAGCAGTCTACTTGACAACAATATGACAACAAAGCATCCCCATTGTGTTTTGATTGAAAACAACTTCGTAACGACACATTACGTTGATAAGCAAATACATGATCTACGTAATGGTGAAGTGTATGTTACGTAATAACATATGAAAGGAAAAAAGCGATATTATAATAAATATTAAAACGCCGAGAATGAAAACAGTAGGCTGTAAATTCACATAAAATTAAGGTAAAAAAACAGAACAATTCTGTAATTCGATTTTACAGTAGACATTTGTAAACTAATTTACATGCAAAAACTGTAAAGAAAAAACAAACACTTAATGTTTTTTCATGATTACAGTCTGGCTGTAAAAAAACATTATTTGGTTGGAAAAAAATTTGCCATAAAAATTATGTAAATTTACAGAGAAATTTTTAACAGTGTATGTTAAACCAATTTTCCTGACTTGAGTCTCCTCGACAATTTTACCCATTTCAACAACGCAATCAGGCGGGTAATGATTCTATTCGCGTCACTATAATGAGTGAATATACTTGCCTTGATAAGACACAAACACAAAATGACTTAAATTCAACCCTGCGGGATTAAGCCTATCGTTAATAACAACCGTCTGCTATCTACAACAATTACGCAAAATGCACAACCAAAGGATAATCGCATCGTAAGATTATGTACAGTGTCTTAATTGGTAATGCCGAAAGTACATTTTAAACGGTAACCAAGCAAAGGTTACATTAAACTGTAACTATAGTAAAGTTCATACAATACATACAACACTCACCTGATGATGTCCCTGGGATACACTTCGGAATATTCGTATCTTCACGGTTGCAAAACATGTTTTACTTGCCTGCAACTTCAAGGTCAATTAAATCTAATAGTTTTTTTTCCACTTTTTACGGCGCTGTTGGCAATAAATTCAACTGCATCTAATATTTGCCTATTTCCCAAACTACAACCAATAGGGAATACATAAGTTGCTATAGCATCTAGTTTTTCGCACTGTGTCAAATATGGGCAGACATTCCAGAAAGGTGGGGGGTGACTTATTAGAAAGCAGGGTGTGTGGGAGTTGCACTGCTACTTTCCCGTATGTTTCATTGTTGATGTGGGGAAAAAGGGAGGGCCGAGGCCGTAAATTCCCCCCCCCCCCCATCCTGGATCCCCGCCTCACCATGTATTATTAATGTTTACAACGCTTAAAGTATGCTTTTCAACAATAACTGAGGGAGGCGTCGCCCCAACAACGTTCAGTACTGAAATAATTCAAATCTCGGATATGGCAGTCATGGCAGATGTTTATGTAAAGTTTCCATAACCTTAGTACAAAGTACATTGAACGTGCTTATGCTGAAAGAACTGTGAGCGCGTTCTACAAATGAACCAGTGAACATCTTTTCAGAAAATAAAATCTTGCTAGACCAATCAGAAACATGTGCTTGCTACATGTGCTCGAATGCTAAATACGTTTTTCAGAGATATTGCAAAGTCAGATGCGATATGACGCAACGTTTCACATTTGGATATAAAGTGATGTGATGCTAAACGCAAGGCCCTCGGGGTCCATGAGCAAGAGACGAGGGGCGAACAACTCCTTTTCCCAAGGCCCATCCATCTGCATGATGAGGTACGGTGATTGAAGGATACTTTGTAGTCACCGAATGTGGGTTAATTAAAGAGGCTCATTGAGTTGATATCGATAACTTATGGAGAGTCTCAAAGGGTCACTACCACATAACAATGCTTATAGTTAGCATAACAGGTCAAGTTTCAAGTTCAAACGTCACAAAAAACGCTGAAATGTTGAATTTTTTAGTGTCCTGACTTGTAACGGTTTTGTACATAATTTGAAAAAGTGTCTGGTCACGAATTTTGGAACATTAATTCGACTTGAATCGTTAAGTACTCACTCATAAAACAGTTATTTGTATGTAGGGTATGGGGATGGTCTAGGATTGATCATTTGTCATTGGTATCTGAAGAAAACTAAACAGGTTTGGAAAAAATTGTTGAATTTCATGAACCAACTCAATGAGCCGTTTTAAGCCACTGAATCCTTTGGGTCCTGGATATTGTCCACCTCGTCAATTGCTTGTTACATTGTTGTGTTAAGCGATGTTGAGAGATGTCGGGGCCGTACAACTATGGTTTGCTCAGAAAGACCAAGCTCCCGACAGGGAACTTGGCGCAACTCAAAGCCCAGTCAAATGGAAGTGGTTTCTCAGAGTAGAATACAATGTCTTGGTTTCACTAATAAGCTGATTTTTATTCACAAGACTCTCATACATGGAGTTTTCGCCACAGAAAACTTAATTTAGTACGGTTGTCTTGAGTTTAGGTCTCGACTTCTAACCTTTTGGTTTGATCTAGCTTGTCTGCCGTTCTTTTACAAAAAGGGAGTTCGAAAACCGTTTTGTGGTCAATGCACTTTCGCATATCCATCCTCCAAATCGTCGGGATGAACAAACTAATCCAGCATAATTATTAACACGTGTTTCGAAAATTTCGTACTGGCTGGATTCTTAGTTTATGCACAGCACTGTATGCACATACTGCACGAAAACAAGGAAACACCGTGCACATGTGCTGAGCTCGGTATGTTTATCCCAGACTGTGTCCCACAATTCAATGCGCCAAACAATTACCGAACTCATTTGGTATTTTGGTTAACTATAGATTGTTCTCCCTACTCCATTGTGTACCGGATGGAGTAGGAGAATTTGGGGAAACTTTAACAGTGGGCCTGTATTTCGTTTTCAAGGAATAATTTTGCTATAAGTATCCCTCGATCTTACGGGTTCCGTGATAAATGAAGGGCTTAAAATGACAGACAATGCCTTACCACCGGTAAATGTGATCGTAGAAATAGAGACTCCGCAAATCTTTTCACCTCAAACCTCAAACAGTTCCACTTCCCCTAATATAGAGGCTTTTCACATGACGTCATAATACTCTCCGGTGGCCATGTTGGAGTACATGTATCTACGTAGTAAACCATACGGGACGCGCTTGCTCGTTGAATTTGTATACATCGTGCATGTCACAGTGCACACTGTACAGTGCGTTCGGTACAAAGCCACGTGTATTTGGCATGAATGTCCTCCAGCATGGCGGTTCAGTGACGCAATTGCAAAGCCTCTATACTTTATTAAGTACCGGTACCTCCCACAACTGTCTTTAGCTCATCCTTATCCCAGCACAATTTTTTTTTATTGCTTAAGGGCCGGTGATTTAACAAGACCCATATGTGTAATCAGAACACTAAGTACAGTAACGCTGTGTAGTTTGAGATACGGTGTCCTGCTTTTTTGAATTTACTGTCAATTAAAGAGCTGTGCCGATTGAGAACTTCTTTAGACTATAACACAATTGTAGTTTGGGGTGAGAACCGACCGCCCTAAATGCATGCGATGCAAGGAGCCGGCCCGCCAGGTACATGCGATAGTGCTAATCCCCGAGAATATATTTTCTTGTTCCAATGCTCACACTACACAACACATTCGTATTGGTGTGTCGTTATATCCCATCTAACCAATAAATGCGCACGTCCATTCATATAAAGCAATATCTTGATGTCTTTACGAAAAGAAATGCAATTTAAATTCCCGTTTGTCAATAACCATAAAATAACAGTGTAATGCGTAGGTCGCTCTGTAGCGATATCGGATCGGATTGCGATCGGATTTTTGCGAGTTTTACGTAAAATCGCCCCTATCCATTGTATAAAAGAACCCCAAATTTGCCATTCTGTGTAAATATTTGATTGATATGAGAGGACCATGAAAATGAAATGTAAACTATTTATTTCGTGATGTCATGTTAATAAATAGCTTCTATCGGAACTACGCGTACACTCTAAAATCAAAAGAGTGAACCTAGTCACTCTTTGATAGTGTAAATCCACTCCATTAGAGTGATAATTCACTCCAAGAAGATTGAAATTCACTACAAAAAGAGTGAAATTCCCTTAAAACGAGCGAAATTTCACTCTCGATGGAGTGCCCACAGTGATTGAAGAGTGATCATTGCAGGCACTCGTGCATGGGAATAGTGAATTTTCCTTCTTCCTCTAGTCAATTTCACTCATTTTGGAGTGAGTTTCACTCATCTTGGAGTGAATTATCACTCTAATGGAGTGAATTTACACTTTTCACTCTATCAAAGAGTGACTAAGTTCACTCTTTTGATTTTTGAGTGTATCCGACAAAAACTCTGTCGATGTGACGTCACGATTTGGAAATAATTACTAAAATTTCGTTTCATTTTTAGTCCTGCGATACAAATTCTTTAAGTGCATAGGTTGGCAAATTTTTGTTTCTTTCTGACTTTAAATGTGGAAAATTTTAAGTAAAACTCTCAACAATCGGAGCGAAATGCTATCCGATATCGCTGAAGTGTGACCTGCGCTAAATCCGGAGAAATATTCTGATAACATGAGTTTTTCGCGAAATAATGCATGGTTGCCTGAATACCCTGGATTAATGGATGTCGAGGATATTCAAGATTGAATGAGCGTTTTTTAAGTAATGTTTCATGGCGCTCTATGGCGTCATCTAACGAGGAACGGGAGACAAATATTGTAGTATGCTCAAGCATATTTTACAAGCCATGTCTTAGCACGATATCTCATAAATGGGTGGCGGGGAGCAACCAGGGAGACGCAACTGGTAAAATAATGTATCCTGCCCTAAGCGAACTTAAACTAATTGTTATAAACTGAACTTTAAAATTTCATCTAACAAACTAACTATATGGTGCGTTGTTATAAGGTATGTCATAATATTCGGGTTGAAGTCCCTATCCACATTCTAAAAAGGGTGCTTAGAAAATTGAACGTTTTTCAAAGGCAACCCTTTGCCCCCACATTGTTAGCACTTAAAAGGTATGGAGCAGTCCTCCCAAACTTAATTTTTTTCACAATTGGGGAGTAGAACTCTCGACAAGTCCCTCGGGGTTTTTTAGTTTTACTTCCATCTACTTCAGTGTTATGTATGTACTGTATTCATTACGTTTGTGTATCCATACATTTTGATGATGTAGAAAAACAAATAAACGAAACGAAACGAAACAATTTTACTCCCATTTCTCTTCAAAGTAGGCCTATTCCAAATCATAGTTCACAACAATTTTCTTTTAAAACAAGCAATGAATTCAAGTAATTTTCACATTTAAAGACGAGATTTTTTGTCACATGACTGTCACCAGCCAATCATGAAGCAGGACAGTTTACTACTCTTCTTCAAATTGAGGTGACTGCTTATGCCCTTATATAAGATATTTAAGTACATACCTAAACATTTCGCTTTTAAAATTTTTTTTAATTGCTAAACATTTCGTATTGAATAGCTGAGTATGTTTAGAATTTTAACGTAATAACACGTGGGAGCAGTTTAGAATGTAAATTTAGTGTATTACATAAATGTTGCATTGGAAAAACATGTAATGAATCGATATGACAAGAGCCACAAGACAAAATATAACTTTCACCAAAGTAAAGATAAATCTTCAACTCAGGTGTATTCGTTCTTCACCTATTGTATATGCTATCTTCATACTGTAATATTGGTTAACATTTTTAATTTGAAAAAACAATGACATTTCTTATCCAAGTCTCTGAGAACGGTTCAAAGCCGACATTATTTCTACGCAATCAACAAATAAAACACAAAAAATCCAAAATGTTTAGTCCTTTAAATGCATCACTGCTCCTGTACTGCAGAGTTGCAGTTGTTATTCACTAAGAAGTCATTAAAAGAAATCTCCTTCAATTCAACAACAAACAATAAATATAAAAATGTATAAAATGAAGCACAACCAAGTGATCTCGACTAATAGCTGTATAGGGTGCTGTCACGTGAAGTAACAATTTGTAAGCCACGCCCCCAGAGGGGAAAGGTCAGCACTGTCTTAGTGTTCACAGTCACGTTTGTGTCGTCACATGATTTTCATCTAGCTGCACTTTATCGTTTACTCGTCAAAAAAAAAAAAAAAAAAAGGGCGGGGCTTGTGGCGTCAGACAGTGAAAGCACCCTAAAGGATTCTGAGAAAATGTGGCAAGTATATTCATCTCATCTCACACATATTCGCTTCATTTGTATCAATATTTTTAGAAACCATGCATGCCGAATTCAATCAACATAGACACTACTTTCTAAAGGATATCGGAAGTTTAAAAACTGTTGCCAATCTGGTATGTCAAACATTTTTATCGCTAGTTGTAAATCGGCAACTGCACTAGATGGTCCAAAACTCAACTAGGTTATTTTACATGTAAATTACATTTTTGTGCAATACATTTTGAAGTTAAAACGTTTCTTGTTCATATAAAGGGGCAATCAGAGTCTGACTGAAAAATATTCACCTGTTATAACAGCACCTCGTTTACTAGAACATCGAAACATACTAGAATATCGAAACATTGGAGACGTTTTTAAGTTTTCTTAGACAAACCGTTAATTTTATGTCACTTACCGTTGAATGAAAATTTCAGACTGTATATTTTTTCGAGTAACAAAATTCCACACTGATGCAAGACTATACACAGTTTCTATTACATTGTAACCAATTTATCAGGTAAGATTGTTATCGCTTTGTCAGTTTTAGTAAATGTACAAATCTTTACAGTGCAGAATTAGAGAATTGAAATAGTGTAAGAACAAACACTGATTGCGACTATAATATAAAAGATTGGCAAATACAATTTTTTTCTGCTTAGAGCAGGGAGTCCTGAGAAATACACAGTGATCTAACTGAGCTGGCTTTAAGTAAAGTGACTCAACAGAAATCCATAAAAATGAGGTATAATTTAATGTTGGGTGCCCTTTTCTACTCCCGGTCATCATTGCTAAATGCAACTATGACCTACCATAGTTTCTTAGGGTATAAAATAGGGTGAATACGTATCCGCTATTAATTGCACTACCAGTTCCCGAGATTTCTTAGGGGAATTAAGCCATGATTGTAGTCTGCTATTCTGATATGCTTAAAACAGAAACAACAGTCATAACAGTCATATTCTAATTGAAGACACGCATTTAGTGAAAGTGTGTTCAGTCAAACATAATATTGAAATAAAAATAAACGGCTGATAAAGAAGTTCACGGATTAGAGTTCTTACAATAAAAAAACATGAGAAACTGGCTTTTAAACGGAAGTACGAAGTACAAGAGTAAACACTGTCGACCAAATCTAGTGTACCTGGCGAAAAGGAAAGACTTTAAAAGTAAGGCGTTGATATCTCTTCAAAACAGTTTTAAGAAATTTCAAAAGTCTTTGATTACTAATGTAATTACTATTTCACCGGAATATGCTACTTACATCAACTTACATAGGGTCAAATAGCCGGATGTGAAGTGAATTGTGAAATGTTTATGTGGAATGCATCATCGGGTGGGTAAAATTTAGAGGACCCCGGAACTTGTCGAAAATGGAATTCGAGTACAGACAATACAGTGCAGGCTTATTAAAGTCAGTTGGTAAGGAAAGCATAATTTATGGACAAATATAAAGTCACTCCTCTTACTCTATTTATCTCTGAAACAGAAGGTAAGACTGGAAAGGTATAACTGCTTAAACGTAGGGTATTTCTGTCAATACTCTATTTCTCAGGAGACCACACAAACATTTTTAGCAGTCCGAAATGTAACTGCATAAACCGTCTTTAGAAATAATTTAAGTCATCTACCTGAATCCACACTGCTTCCCCATCTTCGGTCGTTACTCGACATCGAGTCTCCTGCATAACGTTATCATAAGTTTTGCCGGTATCTTTACCAATGTTTTTTGATTCCTTAATTGTGGAATCAGACATTGTATCTTTGTAGTTTGGAAAAATTCCAAATGTATCACTCGCATTTCCTTCTGCCACGCTGCTCTCCCTGCTTCTTGGACAGTTTTTTGTTGGGTCCTCCTCCGAGACTGCATAAAGTAAATCTGTTGGTTTAGATAGAGAACTTCCATCTTCCAAACATTCTTTAGCATTTTGCAAATTATAATTGTCTTGGTCTTTATGGACAGTAGTTTCAACTTCAACATGATAGATATTATTCTGAAAAAATACTTTCTCACCTTCACCATTCGTGCTGAAATCGTCAGAATGCCAACTAAAATCGAATATATCTTGAGGACTATGTGGACTTGAATGACACGTTGACGGGTTGTAATCAGTAACATCATTTTCCTCATTATCATTTACCTGCGAGTGCAAATGTCCTTTCGTGCCTGATTTGCCATTGTTCCTTTTATCCTCGTCAAACCCAGAGGAGTTGGAGGATAAATTACTTTCATTCGGCTTTTTCGATACTAGCAGGTTCTTTTTCTCAACGGCATGGTTTTTCTCGTTTGTTGCTTCAATGGCTGGACACCTCTTTGTGCTGTTCCCATCAAGTTCACAGGGGGAGACATTTTCCTCTTGCCGTGGATCATTGGTATCATCTGCTCGTTGGTTTAGTGTTAACTTCCTGGCTTTATCCATAAATTCTTTAAAACCTCCATTATCTTGCAAAGCATTGTCCTTAAATGGCACGGAATTTTGAGGATGCAATTTGTCAGCTTGCTCTTCAAGTATGATCGGTTTGTTAACGTCTACCGATGTAGCGTTAGAACACATTTTTTTCGTGAGCGATTCTAAGTTCCTTGTACCAGTATAAATCAGTTCTCGTCTTTCAGACTGGTCATTTTCCTGACCAATATTTCTACCAACTCTGTTTTTCATTATTGATCTCTTCGGTTTCGCTATGATTTGATTGACTTCATCAAGTGCTGTCATCCAGCATCTTGACGCCGCTCTCTCTGCTCCCTGTATTCCTGAGTCAGCGCGATGCAAAAGTCGTTTAAGCTCGTAGGAGGTACGTTTTACTGCATGGCAAGCCCCGTTTTCAGAAGTTTCTTTCTTGCTTGATAGCATTGTCTCTTTCAACAATTCTTCCCAAATTCTGGCTGACATAGATGACATTGTTTGTCTCTTTTTCGATTCTGCTCCATTCTTCGTAGCTGTTGCACCAGCATTGCCTGTTTCATCTTCATTTTTTAAACTAATTTTACTATTATCCCAGCATTGTTTAGTTTTAATAACTTTCGAGAACTTACGATTTATACCTTTCTTTGAGGTAACACCATCGCAATTATGGGCCTTTTTACTATTCTTGTTGTCTTGGTGTTGAATGTGGCACGAGGATTTAAGAGTTGCGTATCTAGAAAATTTCCTTGGAGCCTTCCATATCCTTGAGGATATCTTCAATTTCTCCTTCTGGCTAGTACGGTAGGACAAGAAAGGCGGCGAAATCCATTTGTTATGAGATTTGCCGTTAACTTTAAAGTTTTGCTCCATTTCTGTCTTGAATTTAATGTCTTGGCTGTCTGCGTCATGGTTTGTTTTATCTTCATTGGTTCCGTGTTCTTGACTTTCAATACGCACTTGACGATCCTTTGTACTCTCCCCCATGTAAAATTTGGAAAATGTGCTCTGTTCTTGTTCGTTCATAGTACGGCATTCACCTTTGTCGGATTTTACCTTAGTGTGATTTTTTCCTGAATTAGGCTCTTCCAACGCTTCACCTAGATCTTGATGATGGTGGTCAACTGCCTTGCCCATTTTAGAATTCCCCGAAGAACCAGCAACATTGGAAACAACTTTTAATTCCTTGCAAAGTCCCATTTTTCTTCGTAAAATAGCTTTATGCTTACTTACAGCCTCTAAATACTCTGGTCGATAAGCACATCTTTTGTAGGTTGCATCTGTTCCCACTTTTCCTCTTTTCTCCTCGGTCTTATGCTTACCAGATCTAACATTTTCCTTTTCGTGGCATTCAGTTCCAACACGTCTACAAAATTCTTTTCTTGACCTTGTATTGTCACCACCAATTCGCAACCAACGGTCACGATTTGGCAAAACGATTTCTGCCGCCCGGTCATTTTGTAGGTCTTTACAAAAGCCATCTACATGATGCCACTTGGAACTGGAGTTTGCGCTCAATTTCTCCTTTGTCAGCCGCTGATTTAACATCTCACGTTCTGATTCCGTTTTCTCCAAAGACAAACGTCCACCTTCAATGATATTTTTCTTAAAATATGCCTTTTTCATAGACTTTGAAGATTTCTTCCGCTTTTTACCATCGTCTTGAATTTCAGGAGATGGCGAAGAGTGATACGGACTTTCTGAAAGAGAGGAGTCACTCCAAACCGTGGAGCTTTTTCGAGTTTGCTCTTGGATAAAGTTTTCTTCGTCGCAGTATGCAGTATTCCTACTCTCCTCACAAGACACGTGTTTATCATTATATGACAAACTGTTTCCTGCGTGCAACTTCAATACATTATTTTCTCTGCTTGGATTTTGCCTTGGTGTGATACCCACGACTTCATTTTCATTCTGCTCAGGACCAAAGATCTCTGTTTCCTTACTTTCTGTTTCACATTTCGCTGAGCTTGCTTTATCCTCGAACTTACATGCCTGTTCGGAGGATTTTTCACAATTTATGGTCGAACAGTTTGACATCATGTTTGCATTTGGTAACACCCCATTTATTTCCTTTTGCTTATCATGAGATGTAGTGATAACCTCTTTCGTAGCCGAACTACGGAATTTGTCCTTAGAATCAACTCCTCTTGAAAGCTCTTCAATCATTTCAGAAGAATCAATAGGTGCACATTCCCGTAGTTGTCCATCAAATTTGTTCACTTTACTTTTGGTATCATTGTGGATGATCATTTTGTCACTATGATCAACCACAGTTAATCCTTGGAAAGGACAGCTTCTATTATTTTTGCAACCGTTATTATTTTTCGGTGATTTCGCTGACGTCACGGGAAAACCCATTTCGGTATCACAATTTTGCTGTTTAGAATTCAGCGTGGGACAGTTGGTCAGCCCGGACAGAATTGGAGTCATTTTGTCACTCTGCATTCGATCGTGGACATTAGCTTTTTCACCTGACCCAGGAAATTCAACGTTGCCACGAATACTCCCTGGAAGAATCTTTGGCGTAGCTTCTGTGGCAATTAATTCACTTTTGCAAGTTTCCTCAGACTGAGGGCCAATCTCACTTCCAAGTAACACATTGCCTTTAATAATTCGATGGCTGGCACTACAGTTTTCACACTCCATTTTGTTGTGCGCCAGCCCCGAAGTTCCATTTAAAGCGCAAGTAAAGGAGCACAAAGACTTCTTGGCTTTAGATTTTGATGGTATATCTAATATTTTTTCTTTAGATATGACAGCAAATATTCCAACCTGTTTGGTCTCGATGGATTTCAAGGGAGGGTCACGATGATGACGTCCGGAGATAGTAGAAAACTGGTTTGAAGCAAAACTCTGGTTTATGCGATTAAGGTTTGCAAATCTGCTAATAGAATTCAGAGCACATGAAATTTTTCTCATTTCCTCCGAAGTATGTTCTGAATCCTTCATCAGATGGCTGTTAGATTTGATTAAATCAAGAAGCCTATTTGTGTCCTCTTCGTGTTTCTTCAAACATTGAAGAAATTCTTTTGGAGTAATTTCATTACGGGGGTCTCTGTCGGTTCCACATTTACCTGGCACTTTTGCCTTGAATATTTTATTTACTTTTGGTGTTGACGTTGTTCTTGGAACAAAATCATCTTTGTCAGAACTACCTTTGTCTCTTTTGTTACTGCTTATAGTCCTATTCAACGAGTCCAAAGTCTGGCTGGAGTCATTCACTGGACGTTGCGACGGCTTTGTATGCGTTAAATCGTCGATGAAACCACGGATGTCTTTGTGATGTTCATTTTCACGCCGAAAGGGCTCTTTTCGATTTGTGTTATTCTTGGAACACGATCGGAATATCGGTTTTTCCATAACTTCATTATTGCGTTTGATTAGTTGTTTGACACCTTTTCCGCCTGAATTAGATGAACAATTTCTTCTAGTTGTGTTGTCTCCTTTTCTCGTCTTTCTAGCAAATGTTAGCTTGGTAGCATCATACTGGAATTGATTCACGCTCTTATTAACAATTTGATCTAAATCCTCATGGCTGTGATCTTTGGATGACGATACAAGATCGTTGTTGGGGAAACTTTGTTTCACTTGTACAGAAGACGACATCTTGTTAACTTTCCGAGTAGCTTTGACTCGGCACTTTGGGTATGTAGGAAGCACATCAGGAAGGTTTTTATGGGTGCCAGGCAAAGCTTCAGGTAGGTCACGTGACATGGAGGTATCTTGAAAACCTGTAATGAGCGAGATAAAAAAAAAAGGTGTCATCGAGCTCCCTCCAAAGGTTAACTGCCTGGGACTAATAAAACATAAAAATCAAGAAAATCAAGAAATGCATTTTCTTGTCTTTCCTGGGTTTAGTCGGCCTAGTACTTATTTTAAAACAGACTTAGGCCGCGGTCACACCACAACGAATTCAGATCGTATTTCGATCTTTTTCGTAAGTTTTGGTGAAATCTTCACCAGTTTTTGTCAGGTAGAGTCAGCAATTTGCTTACCTGTGTAAATACAAAGTTGTACCGCAGTATTTTGAAAATTGAAATACGGTTATTATTTCGTGACGTCACATCGATAGACAGACTTAATCGGACTTACTCTGTCCGGTACAAATCTTTGTCGATGTGACATCGGATGCATTCATTGGAGCACCACCATCAGTTGTGCAGATCGTACAGATTTTTAAAATGAAATCGTGACCGCTCAAACAGTGGAATTGATAATTTCTTAGCCATGTAAGTAAATCAAGAGTACTTTATGAGATTCACTACAATAAGAAAAAAATTAGCAAATTCCAAAGGATAAAAAATATCAGAAAAATAGTACCAGGGCTATTTCGGGAAAGAATTTTGGACACACTGCATAGGCATGTCTCCTCGTCTGCTGGTATTACTTAACGATTGGAAACATTGATAACTTTTCCCTTTTATTCTACCATTTTGGGCAGAGTGTTTAGCAGGAATATACAGAGTGACATGAAGAAATATTTTTTTTTTATTTAAAGCTATCCTAGTGTGTCTCTAATTTTTGTAACGTTTTGATTTTGGATGAGTTTTACCAGCCTTAACCGGCGATATTCCTCTAGATTGTAGGTAGTGTCACTTCCTGGAACATGCAAGCTGCATTCACCATGTTTTCATATTGAAAAATTGTGTTTGAAAAGTCCTCTCGTCAAAGAACAAAGTAGTTCTATTCTTCCAAACCTGGACAAAAGCTGCCGTGCATATCACTGCGCTCGTCAGGTGACTACACAATCATAAATGACGGCCTTTCGCTTGAGATCTATAAGCCTTCCCCAATTGATTGCTTATGATACTTTCCAAGTTCCAAGAACGTTGTTAACGGTGGCTTGTTGGCAAATGAGGGGGCATCTTTTTCATTTTAAATCACACAGTTGCCTGTACGCAAAATGGAAGAACTTTTTAGCAAAATGGTCCACACAAATTCTTAATAGTTACCTCAGACAGTTACCAGTCCTCACTGACTCGCTAGATAACAATAATCATTGGCTATTTTTTTTTTAAACTCTATTTCTGATGTAGAAATTACGTGTTTCAAACAGTTATACTTTTGCAAAATAAAAAAAGGCATCCATGAAACGCATTTTGCGCATTAAAATAAAAACTACGGAGAGTGAACAGAGCGACGAGGGCTTCCCGGTTTGATATTGAGCTTACAATTGTAGCACGTTCGGTGTAGGTATGTGACAACTCGACATTCATGAAACTCAGTGGTGGTATAATTGTGCTGGACACATATGCCACTACCCATAATTAGATCATTAATTTTAATCAGTTGCATGGGCACGTCAAGTCTGCTAAAATTTAGCACCCATACACAAAAGTCAAATCTTGTCATTACGTAGTTTTGGCCAAGAGGTTAGTCAATTTTCCACTTCTCAGGTTTTACCTATTGAGGACGCTTGTGGTCCAAACACTAAGTTTCGTCCATTATGGGTGAACATTTAGAATCAGAAATTGAAATGAAGGCGGGCTAAAGGTATGAGATATTACAATAAGTTACTGGAAGATACAACACCATCGTCTTAACACAAGGCTAGTAGTTACGAAGCCCGGGATTAATTAGGCCTATAATACAACAAGATAAATTTAGTAAATTATGAGACCATATTTTATTGCTACATTTATAAATATTTTTAATTTATTGTTTTCATATGTTTTTTCTATCTACGGTCACCAGTCTTGAAGGGCTGATTGCGCATGAACAATTCATGGGGTCTGCACCCAAAAGCCCACTCACGGTAGTTCAGCCACTACCCCGGCACAAATTTGATAGAAATCTCAGCTTTCTCTAGTCCCAAGTGAGACTTTCAATATTTCTTCAAAAAGGAATATCTTCCAATTTAGCTTATTCCGAATGAAAATTAAATGAAGGATTTACTCGTTACAACAAAATGCAGCTTAGAACACGAAGAAAGGGCCGTTTCCGGTCAACCCCAAAGAGCTTTGCGAGTTCAAAAGTTTCTGGTTCGCTCCGCGCCAATTGATGATGAAGCGCCTCCTGTATAGTCTCCTTGGAACTTAGCCCCCTATTTTTTTTTGTTTCGCCGCACCTGCCTACGGCGACTACGGGTTAAAACAAAACAAGTGTTGTGTACCGAGACTATATCTAACGCCCCGTAAATGTCACACTATACAGGGCCGTCGGAAGCGGGGGTGGGACGGGGTGGCTGCAGCCCCCCAATAATTTTGCCATATATATATATATATATATTTTTTTTTTTGAAGTGAGCATTTTATTACAATGAAAGGTCAAAATAAGGACTGCTTAGATACTATTAACAAGCCCAGGAAATTCATTTCCAGCTGTCTGAAGGGGTGGGATTTGTCAAAATTTTCTGTGCGCTCCGCGCCAACCGATGGTGGCACTCCGCTTAGATAGTCAGCCCGAGTCAGCCCCTCCCCCCCCCCCCCCGCAATAGAAAATATCTTCCGACGGAACTGCTATATTAGTTCCAAGAACGGTGGCCATAGAAAATGTCTTTTTCCTTCAGCAGACACATTTTCCGTCACGGTTTTTCGGTAGCCTGCTAAAATTTTTGAGGATGAAAGCCTAATAAAAGTAAAGTTTAGAGTTAATTTAACGTCCTTTTTGCTTTCTTACTTATTTCTTTTTATTGTTGGTCGGTTCTAAATCCCATCAGTGACATTTGAATAAGGACTTGTAATTTGATATAACGAATTATTAATTTGTAATAACAAAAAAAAAAATTAAATTAAAAAATTAAATTGATTATTTTCATTTTTTCGATGGCTCTAATTGGCGTTTGGAGGATGGGAAACCGTAATGCATAGACACTTTGCGGTACTTGGAGCGAATGCTAGGCAGAAGTTTTTTGTTAAATCTTAAATCAACCTTAGAGTATTTTAACAAATTAAAGAGGATCATTGTTCTTTGTTCAGTTGCAAGACGAAAATAGACGTATTTAGACGTTAAAAAAAAACTAGACGTAGAATAAAAGCCAGGTCACACTACAGCGATATCGGATGAAATTTCGCTCCCACTTTTGTGAGGTTTTATTAATATCTCCTTCATCTTTGGTCAAAAAGAAACAAGAATTTTCCAGCTTGTGTAGATATATAAATTGTATCGCAGGGCTACAAAATTCTAAGTTATACCAATTATTTCGTCACGTCACATCCGCAGACAGTTTTTATAGGATACGCATAGTCCAATAAAAGCTATTTGTCAATGTAAGGTCACGAAATAAATTCCATTTCCGTGGTCCTGTCATACCGATCATATATTTACACAGAATGGCAAATTTCTGGTTCTTTCCGACAATGGATGGAGGAGATTTTAACTTAAAGCGGCTCATTGAGTTGGTTCATGAGATTCAACAATTTTTTCCAAACCTACTGAGTTTTCTCACATACCAATGACAAATGGTCAAACTAGAAGAGCGCCACGATTTATCACTGAGTCAGAACTCACACCAGGCTTTCCGGTATCACAACGATGGTAGATCGTTAGCTACCGTGCGGCTGGTTTTGAACATATTTTGAAGCAAATTCGACGTCTCTGACTGCATTGTCAGGTCAAATGAATGCATTCTCCAATATAACCTCTTGACTTTTCTAATAAAGTCAAGATGTTACAATAAGTCAAGAGGTTACGACGATTTGTAGGCTTTAAATTACATTATGTAGCAACAACGAACTTCGCCGTTCCATCTCAGATTTGCCAATAGGAAATGCATATTTTCCAATAATCCCCCAACTTTTCAAGTTTCATTACAAGACACCCACAATCCAAAACTTTCTACAATACAGGATCTACATATCCACATATTTGTTTAGAAAGGACGCAAATTACGTGGACGCCTTGATACAGTGGTTTTCACACACAAAAAAGGGAAATTTGGGTGCTTGTCCCCTCTGAAAAATGATCAGCTGCGCAGATGAAGTTGGAAATATAACTGTTATTACTGTAGTTAATCTAGCTAAGCAACGTCTTCACGTTTTACTGTCAAAGTTGCCTTAATAACAAAAGGTGGACCGTTTTATTAACTAAACCTACACCACCATTACAAGAAGCAATTAAATAAATAAATAAATAAATAAATAAATAAATAAATAAATAAATAAATAAATAAATAAATAAATAAATAAATAAATAAATAAATAAATAAATAAATAAATAAATAAATAAATAAATAAATAAATAAATAAATAAATAAATAAATAAATAAATAAATAAATAAATAAATAAATAAATATTTTTTTTTTTTTATAGACAAAAAGCAAAAAAAAAAAAAAAAAATTAATTAATTAATTAATTAATTAATTTTTTTTTTTTTTTTTATCTCCATTTATTCATTTTCAATTTCAAGTTCTCCAAAAACAAACGTTGTGTTACAAAATGATGTTCAAATAAAATTTGCAAACTTAATAATCTTGTGATAACCCTAATATAATCGAAATATATTTACATAAACAGCAATGCTAGAAAACACTCCCTTCAATATATTAATCAAACAAACTAGGACAGGAGGCAAACGCCTCTCTGATATTATCAATATTTACATTTTTCTTTTTCCCTACTTTTTTATACTCTTCCACTTTGACCACAAATTTAAACTTATAGAAAAATTCATTTGCCTCAGGTATACTTTTCATTCTTTTACAATTAAAAATATAGTTTTTCATATGAAGAGCTAAAAAATTGTAGGGATGACTGGTCTTTTTCAAAATAAAAAAAGAAACTTTGTCTTGAGAAAACAAAATGTTTATTAAATAACAAAAGTTCCACCGCTTTAATAAATTGTGTGGTATAGCTACAATTCCAAAAATGTGATCTATTGTTTCTTCATCAATATTGCAAAAGTACAAGAAGGGATTCAGCCTTACCCATTAAGCAAAGCAATCTATTCGTTGGGAGGACTCTATGGATTAATCTAAAAACTGAAAATACTGCAGCTTGGCTTCTGTGGTAGAGCGCCAAGGAGTACAATAAATATTGGACCAATCCTGGTCAGTCAAGTTTTTAAAGCTGACTACCCATTTCTTTATGGCCGTTGGATTCTCGGCAATCGTTTCTAAGCACTTGTTGTAAATAAACTGTGAACACCTAGGTGATTTCAAAAAAATTTTCAAAAAACCTTTCGTTTATGTTTTGATTACTACCATCATTACTAGTAATTGAGCCCCTCCAACTGTTCGGAATACTATGTATCAAACCGTAATACAATGTAAAAGGTAGACCTGTTACATCAAATTTACGCTTAAAATTTTCAAAAGATAAGGGGGTACCGTGTCTATCAAAAAGATCTCTTACATAGAGTACATGCTTTTCAAACAACGAATTATAAAACACAATTTTACCGTTCATCCGAATATCAGAATTATTCCACAATATTTGACTGCCATAGTCCTCTGTAGGATGTATATGAAATATTGCACCATGATTGTACAACTTCTCTGACAAAAATATTTCGGATATGTGTAACTTCACTTTGCAGACAATTGCATTTAAATAAGAGGTTGCAGCCATATTTCTTTAAACTTATATGAAAGAAAATTTTCCACGGGCCTTGTAAATTGTTGCAATAGCGTTTTATCCAGGTACACTTGAGGCTATTAATAAAACTATTGACATGAATAACCTTTAAACCGCCGGCGTTGACAGGGTTAATAATCACAGAGCGTTTAACCTTATCAGGGTTTCCACCCCAAATAAAGTCAAAAATAACTTGCTCGAGCTCTCTAATGAAAGACTTCGGGGGATTAGGTAATACTAGGAAGAGATAAACCAACTGGGATAAGCCAAACGTTTTAACAATAATATTACGACCTATGGGAGTTAGATCGCGACTGGCCCAAACCCGAAGAATGCTCTTGAGCCTTGAAAGCTTGGGCTGATAATTGAGAGGAAAAAGGTCATCCCCGTTGTGAGTAAAAGTGACACCTAACATTGTAACTGGACCCAAGGTAATGTCTCTGTTTAAGTCGGAGAGGAAAACTGGTTTTTTACCAACAAAAGGGCCTAAAGGGAACAAATGGGATTTAGAAATATTAATCTTCAAACCAGACGATCTATAGAAATTATTGAGAATACGTAACAATTCATTTAAACTTTCTTTACTACCATCAAGTATAAATGTGGTGTCATCAGCATATTGCAGAATACGAGTTTCAGAACCACTTATTGAAATACCTTTAATATTAGATGACTGAAGCACAGTAAGTGCAAGGGTCTCTACACACAAAAATAAAAGGTACGGGCTTAGGGACATCCCTGCCGCACCCTCTTTGGATTGGAAAACCGGAAGAATAGCCATTATTACAAACGCATGCTTGGGCATTATTGTAAAATGTTTTAACCCAATGTTTAAAGCTATTTCCAAAATTGAAAAAGGAGAGAGTAGCGTATATAAATTCCCATTCTAACTTGTCAAAAGACTTTTCAAAATCGATTAAAAACAGAAATCCCGGTATATTAAATTCGCTAGTATGATTAATTACATCTAAAACAAACCTTATGTTTTCACCTATAAACCTACCTTTTAGAAAACCAGTTTGATTTGGACCAATAAGATTATCAATTACCAATTTCATTCTTGCAGCAATAGCCTTAGCCCCAATTTTGTAGTCTGTATTTAACAGAGATATAGGTCAATACATTTTAAGTAATGATGAGTCCTTTCCAGGTATTGGGATGAGGGTGATTACTCCACGAGACTGTTCCGAGAGAGACAACCTGTATTGTAACCATGATAAATAGAAACAACAACAAGATGACCTATTAAATGCCAAAAATGTTTATAAAAGTTGGTCGTGAAACCATCACTTCCCGGAGCTTTATCATTACTTAGAAGATTAAGTGCAGTAGAACATTCATGTAAAGTAAGTTCACCATCACAGAGCTTAGAATCGTCTACGCCGAGATAAGGATGATCTAAATTATCAAGAAAAGTATCAATTGACGTGTCATTTGATTTATATAAAGAACTATAAAAAAAGACGAATTTCTTTAAGTATATCCCCGTCGTCTTTTATGAGACGACCCTCCTGGTCTGAGAGTTTTCGAATGTAATTACTTTGTTTATTTCGTTTCTCCAAATTCAAGAAGTACTTACTGTTTTTTCACCATCTTCAACCCATCTAACTCTTGACCTTATAATTGTCCCCTTCAGTTTATAATCGTAGTAATACAGTAAATCATTTTGTGCTGTTGCAAGTTGGGATCGAATCAGGGGATTCAGTCGAATAGAGTTTTTGCTCTAGTTCTGAAATTTTACTTGTAAGTAATTGTTCTTGAAGACGTCTCTCAGTAGCCTTTTGCTTAGAATATCTTATAGCAACCAAGCGAATCTTAAACTTAAGATTTTCCCATCGTACAGAAGGGTTAAGTGAATTTGGATTTTCGGTATCATTACGAATAATATCATTTATGATGTTGGTGAAGTGGGCATCGTTTAAAAGGGAGTTGTTAAATTTCCAATATCCTGGACCTCTACTTGTTGAAGTAAGCTTAAAGGACAATGATATAAAAGAATGGTCTGATTGGATACCAGGTGATAAAGAGACGTCATAAATAAATAAATAAATAAATAAATAAATAAGTAAATAAATAAATAAATAAGTAAATAAATAAATAAATAAATAAATAAATAAGTAAATAAATAAATAAATAAAAATGAAGAAGAAAAGGAAGAGGACGTAATAAAAGAATTGAAATATGCATGGCGGACTTTTCGGTGAAAACCATCCGAGCCAAGACCCCTTAATTAGACCCTCTTCTTACACCAGTTTTGTTTTGAAAAATGGAGACGAAACGTCTCTCTGTCAGTCCGTCAATGGTCAACAGCTTTCCATAAATAGATGGGCCTATTAAAACTTATGGTCTCACCATACAAAGCATATTTGGTATCTTTTCAAAGGCTAGGAATGATTTTCGCTACAGATTTCTAGCGTTAAGCTATGGTGGAGCGGATCTTACAATGTGCTGTATCCATAAGTTCCCGTTCAAATGAGACTCAGTGAGTCGGACCTCCTTGCGAATGGATTTATATTAAACGCGTCGCAAAGTGTGGAAGTGTTGGCAACTAGTCAGCTAGTTGCAACTAATCGTACAAGCCAGTCTCATGAGCCGAACATATTAGGCCACATAAAACTGAAGCGTGCAACTGAAAATATTGGGGGACATCTGGAATGAAGGCCACTATGTTCTGGTGATCGAATTATCGAGAATGTACCCTTGTCTCTTGACAGATAAGGGGTATATTAAATGTCAGAATTGCTTCTCAGATCTATAACTATGCAGGTCTAGTTGCATAGACCCCTTGCTCTTATTGGTCAGAACGAGCTAGTCCTCAGTCCCTCGTCGCGACAAGACAGCCTCGTCTCAGTACGACGCGTCGCATAATGAGGACGGGACTTAACGGATGCTTGATCTGCTCGGACATTATTTCCAAAACCTTTGCTGGTCTGCTTCGCCATGGCAAAAAAATTTGATGCAAAATGTCGGGCCTGCAGTGTGTAGTTATCTCGTACAATCTAAATAACCTATTTACTAATTACATTAAATAGAATTTTGGATGCACTTTGTAACAATTTTAAATTCCAAACATGTTAAGCTGTAAAGCACTGAATGTTTAGCAATTAAACGTGTTTAGCAAAAGCTAAATATTACGAAATTATACACGCAATTGTACACAAGAGCGGAATCAATATAGCATATTTTAATAGGGGCAAAACGTGAGTTTCGAGCTCATTTTCTTATTTTCCTTCCTTCTTTTTCCACATTTTTTCAAATACAGGGAACGGTCGCCAAGCTGCCAGCCCCCTTAAGCCACTCCTGGTTTAGCATCTGGACGTGTATCCAAAGTGTTTAGAAAAAAATCCTAAACTCATTGCGAAAGGGTTGCTCTTTTTAAAAAATATTTTAAAATATGGAACTTGTATTGCAGAAAATGTTAGGTTCTAAACTTCCTTGAATTAAATTTGAAAAGTTGGTGGAATACTGAAAAAATGCCCTCCTGTTGGAAAATCTGACATTGCACGTCCCAAAAGATAAAAAGATCATTGTTGCTACATAATGTTATTTAAGGCATATGAATTAAGCCTCTTCGTCTTCATTTTAAAAAGTCAAGAGCTAGAAAAAAGTTGGAACTTTATGTAAGAACATTTACAAAAAAAAGTTTGAAAATATGGTTAAGATTACACCACGCGTACCTCATCAACAACGCAATAACTTTACCCTGGTTTCATTTCCCCTAGGCTAACATTCCACATCTGGATGCACACAAGAGCTGACAAAGGTGCACACGTGTTAGAAGTTTCCCAAAACACTTTTTGTCGACTACATATTCAAGTTGTTAGAGCATGAGCCTTGCTTTCGAGAGGTCGGGAGTTCAACTCTCGGCGGCGTCATAGGCCTATACCGAAGAGTTTGAAAACGGAATCTACTGTCCTAAGGCTTGGTCCTCAGCGTAAGCACTGGAATAAAGACAAAACAAACCAGTGTACCTCAATGAGAAAAAGGCCGTGGCCCGCTTCTCTCTAACAAAATGGTTACGAACTGGGCATTAAGCCCAGTTCCTTAATCACACTACAGCTTTAATCACGCTACAGCGATATCGGATTGGATTAATATCCGATTTTTGTGAGCTTTAGTTAAAATCTACTCCTTCCTTTGTCGGAAAGAACCAAAAATTTGCCATCCTGTGCAAATACATGATGAGCAGTACGAAGGGAACCACGTGGAAATGAAATTTTAACTATATATTACGTGACGTCATATTGACAAATAGCTTTTATCGGACTACGCGTATCTGATAAAAGCTGTCTGTGATGTGACGTCATGGAATAATTGATATAACTTAGAGTTTTGTAGTCCTCCGGTACAATTCATATGTCTACACTACAATTTTTTGTTTCTTTCGACCAAAAATGGAGGAGATATTAATTAAAACTCGCAAAAATCGGAATTAAATCCGATCAGATATCGCTGTAGTGTGACCTGGCATTAAAAACTCCATCCAACTAAATCAACCTAAACACTTTTTGTCCCTTCTTTGTAAACACATTAAGATACTAAAAACATGTGTATACATTTTTAACGTTTCACTTTCAAACATTCAATTCCTTAAGTTGAACTTAATTGCTTGAAAGCTTAACATATTAAGAATTTAAACGTGTTAACAAAGTAGGGGTAAATTAGTGTTTCATTGCGAAACTAGCTTTTCGGTTATTTCCCGTTGCAATCGATTGGCTTTTAATAGACACATTTGACGTCATTTCATTGTAGATGTTGCCTACTTCTTGAAATCTAAAGCTCCCCAATACCTATCGGTACAACAACTGGCTCCAGTCTCTACATGTTATGCAGAATCGTCAAGATTCCTCACACACTTAAAATACGGTAAGTCTCCAGAAAAGTAATTAATGTTGGCTTGTTGGCCTAGAATTTCTCGAGAAAAAAAAAAACATGACTTCAAAAGGTGCAAACGTTGCACCCAATTGTGTCTAAAGATATATGGATTGTTGAAAATCTTCCCTTAGGGTAACCAGGCACCACACCTTTCAAACGTTCAAGGGCAAAAGATCCAAGAAGCAACCCAAACGATTACTGTTCTTCCCCAAAGCGTTCTGCTCTCAAGGAAGACTTTACGTTTCCCCGGAATTACAATAAACCAAAATCGCCTACCCCTTAACTTTCTGTCACGTCGCTCCCTATAAGTATGGACGATAAGAACAGATAGCCAAGGCTGCACAATCTGTTAACGTATTCTTAGACCGTGGACTAATGTAAGTTGTGTTCGACCCTGGCATTCCTTTGCTTAGTAACAGTGGCAAACGTAGGATTTCTCGTAAGGGGGCCACGCCGTATTTTGAGTGATGAAAGGCCTGGGGGAGGGTTCAAATTGTTTGGCGTTTTAGAGGAGCCTAGATGAAAAAATGTTGCAAGATTTTCGACTTCGACAGGAACAGTGTTAAAAATTGAATTGTGGTGGTTCATTAGGATAAAACTGAAACTTTTGTGTCTTTACATGCATTCTTATGCCATTTAAGATACCTTTAGAAGTTAAACCTGTCATTATGTTTGCATACTTCTAGGATTCAAGAGAGCATCGATCGGTAAAGGCGAACGGGAACATTTTATTTTGCGTTTTTTCTTGGCCACAACGTTATTCCGCCATAAATATTATAGGAGAAAATGTCGAAAGATCAGCCCACTGAGGTGGCCGGGAATATCATTTTCCGGACTTATATGCGACTCTAACGAGTAGCTTTCTTCTTTTGTCGTTTGCAATAAAACGCTTACTTCAAAATATGTTTACAAACTGCAGAGTGATCAGAGAATTATTAACAGCTTCTTTGACCCCAAACAAGTAATTTGCCCGGAAGATTATCTACTCGGAGCGCCACCATTGGTTGGGCGCGTAGCGTAGCAAAAATGTTAAAAAAATAGACCCATCAGATGGCCAAAAAAAGCATTTCCCAGACTTAAACGAAAAATGGAAGCAGTCGCTCTCTTCGTCGGTGTTTTGCAATAAAATGCTCACTTCAAAATAAGTTGGCGAACTGCAAAGTGAGGAAAATGTTATTAAAAAAAATACTTTGTAGCGGAAAATGTAATTTTGCCCAAAAGACTAATTGAAGCGATTCCATTGGCTGGTGCGAGGTGTATAGAAAATGTTGAAAATGATAGTGACCCCTCAGATGGCCGAAAATTGCGTTTTCATGTTTGTAAAGAGTATCTAAAGTTGCTGCATGTCTATATACACTTAGCTTTTTCTATGCAATAAGAGTAAAATGTACTGCCACTATTATATTAAATGGTCTTTACTTTTTTCTGAGGAAACTAAACAACGGAATTGAAACTATGCTGATGCTTCTCTATTGTGACTTTTGACTAAATTAATGATCCGCTGAATTGATGAAATTATCCGTGACTGCTCGAGCTCCCTTCTGTTAATGATTTTACCCCAAATATCTTTTGCGTGATAAATGGCAAATAATTCTCACCGCACTTGAACACCCTCCGCTCCCTTCTCCCCATCCCGCACTTCTATGCCTGCCGTGTAAGGAGTCTGAGGGATGGGCCCCTTCCTTTTGAAAATTCTTGAAAAGGTTGGTGCCCTTAGAGGTAATAGGTGCCAACAGGGAGATGCAGAGGCCACCTGTTTATGTAAAATTTGGAATTTGACAAAACTTGCCTATTTTTAGGAATTAAAAATTTGACATCACTGAGGGACCTGTCAGAGACAATTTCCTTTGTATATGTTTTTTTTTCAGAAATTGGGAGTCCTTAAATGTGATCTAAGATAAACCTGTATTAATTAATTATGGCTACGTATTTTTAGGACCTTGAAAAAAAATTTAAAAAATCGCGTCCGTGGGAGGGGAGGGGCGGGGGGGAAGGGGCGGGGTGGGCATGGCCCAATTCCCCCCCCCCTTTCGTATCCCACTGCCTAGCAAATAGGTACAGGGTGTCCTCGCGACCTAGAGTCGGGCAGAATATTGGAATATTAACTTCTGTACATTCCAAAGAAGGTGCTTAACGAGTTAAACGCTTCTCCAATCACATTTTCCTTCACTTTGTAAGCAAGTGTAGGTGCGTGTCTTATTCCTCAACATCGCTTCAAAACACATGTCATTGCTAAACACTTAGTGTTCAATTGCTGAACATTTTCAGAATGTTTACCTGTTTACAACGTGGGGGAGTAAAGTGTTTAAATCCTAAACACGTACTTTGGATAAGATTAAGGGCATAGACCTAGGGTAGAGGCACCAGTATTCAACCCCCCTCCAGTATTCAACCCCCTAGGATATAATTCTCTATTTTTCAGTGAACTAAGGCTCCATCCCACATAAAATTATACCAAAGGTGAGAACAACTTCTCTGCTTAATTTCCATCCACTTCTGTGAAACTGATTTGCAGATAAATACCTTTTGGAGATATTTATATGCGAGAATTTGAGGAATGTTTTTGAAAATAGCTATTCTTGAAAGGTCATGTAAGGCATGATGTTTAAAATCAAAGGAATGTTATTTTCTGTCATACATTTAAAAAGAGACTGGTTTAAGAAATAATGACACGTCAAGGCTAATATTTCATCATTGTAGCAATCTATAAACAAAATTAAGGACCATAGTGAAATTACGGAAAATTTGGAGGGAAATTTGAAGAGGGTTGAATACTTGTGTCGCAATCTTTATCTGCTACCCAGTATTCAACCCCCCCCCCCCCCCGGTACATTTATGGAACCAAAGATGTTGTGAATGAAATCCAGTTGGATTTTCTGGTCATTTTTCAAAGAAGTCACTAATGTGTATTAATTTAGCTTAGTTCTGCAAAAATATTCTGGGTCTTTTAGAAAATATTGTAGAATCAATAATTTTGCACTGAAACGTGTGTTATTTGCCCCTACTGACCTGATTAAAGCAAACGGACATAACAGCGAGGTGAAATTTCCCTCTAAACTGCATCAAAAATTTGGTCAAGAATCAAATACTGAACAAAAGTAATGAAGGCAATTTATATTTCCATCCTGTTAACATTTTATATAAATTGAACTTTATTTAATAATTTTTGGGGCATTATGAGCAGGGGATTGAATACTGGACCCCAAAATTGAATACTAGTCGGGGTTGAATACAGGGGGTTGAATCCAAACTTTTAAGATGAGCTATTTCTGGGAGAAAAGACTAAATCCAATATTTTTTGATGGTAACATGTTAGCCATCAAAATATCTAACAAAAACATTTTGAGCCATATGATTCCACTTTACCTGGGAGGAAAAACAAGGGTTGAATACTGGTTCCTCTACCCTACAGGCGATCGCCATACTGACTTAATCGAATGTCCTCTGCCCTTTATTTTGGACTACGGGTTCTTAAGATTATGAGTCAGGAAAAAATCAACCGGCCTATAGTCCTCATCAGTTAAAGACTGCTGTCGTTTGCTTCTAGTTTTATTATTCTTACTAGGTCTAGGCCTTCTTCTCAATTTCACTTAATTTGATGGTTTCTAATTGTAAATGCTTACAGACAGTAACAGTTCGACTATTTAGGGCTAATGAACCCACTTTCTTTTACAGGGTATACTACTAGCCTTTAGGTTCCATTAGCGACCAATTTCTGAACTGTCGCACCCTAGCTAACTTTGAGCCACCCACACATTTTATGAGGTATACCACCGAATAAATCAAAAAGTAAACTGTTACATTTTTACTTTAAGACTTACCAGCAGCAGTTGTAAGTTCTGTAAGTTCTCTCAAAGATTTGGTGTCCTCTCTTAAGGAAATGTGTTCACTGAATGAATCGTCAGCTTTAATTCAGGCCTTGGGTTGAGTGCAAACAATGATATGTATATCGTATGAATTATTTTAACTCTGTGTTTGTTCAAATGAAACTAGACGCAGCAAAGAAGAAATGTTTAATGAAACTCTAGTGCAGTTGCTCTATGATGAAACAATGAATTCATAAACCTTATCAGAAAAATCTTAAGCTTTAAGATTTCTATGCATATGATGTCACAATTCACGAAGAACGTTGAAGGAAAAAACCGTCGAATCAAAAACAACAAATGCGCACAGCTGATTTGTCAACAAATCGAATACGCGTGGTCGTCTACACGTATATGGAGAAATTACTACGCAGGACAGTTCTACTGCGTGCACACACTCGTTTCACCCGTTTCTCTTCAACATGTTATGTCAGGGTGATGTCAACGCATCAGCAACAGTAGGTGCGTTCGATTAAGCGTTTCGATCCGGTTCACCTGGCTCAACCAGTTTTTTAATTGGACAAAATCTGACGTAAAATATGTCACACGGCTCAACTAGACCACCTGGGAAGGCTGGTCGTTTTCGGCGGCTCAAATTGTGACGTTTGACGGTGATGACAATAAGATCACTTTTCCGAAAAATCTATCCCTGACAGTGACAGTTCAACTGGCTCGAACAGCTTTATCTGACGAACTGATCCGCAAGTAAATAGAGGCTTCGAAATTTCGTCACGGATCCGCATGTCAGAGGACAATCGATGTGTATAGGGCTTATGCACTTGCGTCACTGCGAATCTCTCTGTTTTTTCATCCATGTGTGTTCATTTTACAACAGTTGTTACTAAAGTTCTGTTGTGCGCGCGTTTCGGTAGCACCACGACCACCTTTGATCTTTTCCTTCCAGTGGAACGCGCTGAAGTCACGTGCATGATCTCTATACCTTCATCGACCAAGGGCGTCGAGTTTGGTAAATGTAGTCCAACACCAAGCCGGGGAGTATTATGACGTCTTCATGATGTAGCAAAGCGAAAAGTACACCCTCCGCTGGGGGCAAAACAAAGCAACAACAACAACAACAAATGTAGACAGCTGATTTGTCAACGAGTTGAATACGCGCATAATTAGTATACTACACGTGTAGGGCGAATTCTTATGCATGAGGTCACATGTTCCATTGTTTTACTCCCAAAGTATGACGTCAGTGTGTCGTCAATGCGTAAGCCTTAATTTTTGAACAATGGACGTCTGGATGGCAATATAGTAAGACGCTCAACAAGTGCGCGCGCATCTGTAATCCACCTAATGCGCTGTAGTCAAGTACACTTAAATTTGTAGCTGCTGAAGGCGAGTCATTCTCGGGTCTTATCGAAGACTTCAAAAACTGTCCGTATTACCTACTGTCATTGAGCTTGGTGATCAGCATAAGCAATGGAGTAGGGAAAACAACACAGTAATCCAAAACTGGAAAAAAGACAGTGGCCGGCTCGACCTGAACCAGTTGGTTGGAAACCTGGCGGTTTAACTCCATCTCACTTGGGGAACACACCTATCCATTGTTTGCGTACGAACTCCAGTCCGAATGCGTGCGCATCATTCCTACTGTACACGCACAGTTCAAATACAATGAACTAAGTAGGCGCCTAATACACCTATCCGAATACTGTACAGTAGGTCGTCCGTTTTTGCGTGCGAAAATTTCGCTTCAAGAGCGATTTTCTTCGGATGACGGATAGAAGCGCTCAGTGCAGCTTTGACAAGTATTCTTTGTAAGCCACCAGTTGATTTACTGAAGCAGAAAACAATGACGGCAATGTTTAACATGGAAAAATAATTATGTTTGTAGGAGATCTAGAGGTTTCATTCAATGTAAAACAACAAAATAACAAAGATTCCGAGTTGACGAAGAACATTTGGAAGTCAATTGAAGAGGTTTTGGTAGTGTCTGGTAGCTATTTCTGTGGAAATCTGCCTGTACTGTGCATAGTTTGTGTGCATGGTACCTTGAAGTGATCATACCAATAAAAGTTTCAGGTACTTTGGACTCAAATAATTTCAGCGTATTTAGTTGATTCCGTGACGGGTAAAAAGGTTTTAACCAACACTGAGGCGTTCTTTCACGACGTTTTGTTTATAGCTTGACATAAAAAGTATTAGAAAAAAAACTGAAACGCTGTCAACTGGAATTGTTACAGGTCATTAATTTAGGCCCATATAATTATACTTATTTTTAGCCTACGACCATTCTACACAGGTAGTGCGCTCAGTAAATTATCATCTCATCGCTCCGTGAGGAGGATGAGATATTGTTATCACTTTGCCCGTTGAGCTATAAATGGGAATGAATTTGGCACTGTTGCCTTGGTAATGGCAGTGGCGTAGCCAGGATGGGATTTTTTGGGGGCCTACGTAATAAGTGGGGGGCCTGGTACCTCCGAAGGTCAGGCACGGCAAGACTATCTAAGCGGAGCGCCAACATCGGTTGGCGCGGAGCGTATAAGAAAATTTTGGGCTTTAAAACCCCTCCAGATGGCCGGAAACGGCACTTCCCATGTGTTTTAAGCTGGATGTACCCAGCCTTGAAATACGAATCTCATGTCTGCGACTTCTCAAATAATGAGAATAAAAAATCAATCTATAAAAAATGGTAATACATATACTTTTAGGGACCCTCAAACTGGGCACATCTGATCTGTGGCCTGGGGGATGAGACTGAAGGGAATCGATATCTGCCTTTCCCTTGGGAAAAAATGTAAACTTCAGAAGGACGTAAAACGCAAATGCGGCAATATTTGAATGTAAGCGGAGCGCCACCGTCAGTTGGCGAGGAGCGTACAAGAACATTTTGGGCTTTAAAAACCCCTCCAGATGGCTGGAAATGGCACTTTCCACGTGTTTTAAACTGGATGTACCCAGTCGCAAATGCGGCAATATTTGAATCTAAGCGGAGCGCCACCATCAGTTGGCGCGGAGCGTAGAAGAAAAATTTGGGCTTTAAAACCCCTCCAGATGGCCGGAAACGGCACTTCTCAAGTGTTTTAAACTGGATGTACCCAGCCGCAAATGCGGCAATATTTGAATGGATTTCAGCTTATCTAAGACAGTACCTTATCCTTTAACAGGAAAAACAAAAGTAGTTGTGTCCCCTTCTGAGAAACTTTCTCTGCGTTAGATTTCCTAGATGCAAAATGGTGCTATGTTTGGCAAAACTTTAAACTGATTATAGGCCTAAGTTTTAGGATCTTCCCTTTTTTGGGAGCATGAAAAATATAAAAATATGTTTAGTTTTTGCAGAGATTTTACAAGAGACTACCAAAGAAACAATGTGCAAAATGGTGCAGTATTTGTCCATCGGTACATTACGTAGTCAAAATTAAAATACTACGAAAAAATCCCCCACAATAATTGAACCGCAAAGCAGAAGTATGGATCATGGGAAACACATGAAATCAGGACCTTGCGGACATTTTACAAATCCCCCGGATGCCAGTGCCAACTAGTAAAAAGAAGACTTGTGGAAAAAAATTGTCCTACAGTGGCACTTGTCATGGGCAGGAGTGAGGCACGACATAGGCCTAGGCCTACTTGTTAAGGATGGAAGGGAAGAATTATCTGAAGGCAGTACCTTACCCTTACCTGCTTACGGCATATTTTGTGTATGATAAAGTATAGGAATGGTCGTGTAAGAGTGGTCTCCAGTGTACAATTGCCTTATTTTCAGTAAATCAATCAGCCATCCGAAAGGCAGAAAAGGTTTTAACCTAACAAAGTCACATAAAAGTTTGTCGTCGAGACTTTCGTTTCATCTTCTAAGAGAAGTGCAATAAACGACAGTGCAGATCAAAACGGTATCTAATTTAGTGAAAGCAGGCATATTGAAGTTATTACTTGATTTCATACGATTGTCATACGATGATTTTTTTTAATTTTTACACATTTTATTTATGTACTGTTTTGAAGGAAATACTTCAAGGTTATGTCCGTTCAAACACTTAATTTTTTTCAATTACTTTATCAGGACGCAAAAAAATCTGGGGGGGGGGGCCTGGGCCCCCCAGGCCCCCCCTGTGGCTATGCCACTGGGTAATGATTGGTGCCCCCAAGTTCCTAGTCCAAGGGTCTAACCTTAGGTGGGATCCCCCAAGGTGACCAAAACTCCAGTTCTGTGTGAGGGATCAAAACGTGTCTGTGTGTGTGTGTGAGTGTTGGTGAATGTGTGTGTGTGTGTTTGTGTGCGTTGACAATTGGTGCAAAGCGTGGACTAAAGATTGAATTCATACCCGGCCGCGAACCGTGGACACACCTGAAACCGAGGACGGTCCACGGTTATGCCAGCATGCTAGCAACACTCCTTTCATAAATTTAGAGGTACTACAGTGATATCTCATGGATATTTTGATAGTCCACGGTTACCTGCAGAAAATCAGATTCAGCCTTGTGATTTGTGTATGGCAAACAAAATTGGAACAGATTATGTATGCATGCCACCAACAGGCACAAACCAGTAAGTGATTTGTGGATACGTAAACAAATGACATAACATACACTAGACAGCATTGGTTTATATCTCATTATAGCCATGTTAGAAGCGTGTCCTCGGTTTGTAGGTTCCAGTCAATTGGTCCACGGTTCGTGGCATTTGCCTGTAAGTGTGTGTGTGTGTGTGAATTTTTGTTTTGCTAATTTCTCCTAAACGCCTCAGCGGATTTTCTTCAAATTTTGTAGGAAGGTACCCTAGGTGGAACCACTGTACATATTGCATAACCGGAAGTGAAGGTCAAAGGTCAGAGGTCAAAGGTCAAATTTGTTGAAAATCATACATTTTACTATATTTCTGTAATGGAACATCGCACTGACATGAAACTTTGCACGTGTCATGAAAATATATAGAACTACCAAAATATATGGTTACCATGGCAACAGGTATCAAAGGTCACGTGATGGAAGGGGAAGTGTCTATTTTTAAGCGAAAAAAGAGGAAATTTGTGACTCTAACTCCTCCTAGTGGGCTGGACCAATCTTTTTCAAACTTGGTGGGAAGGTTCTCCAGGGTTGGAACTTGTGTCTCCCAGATTTCCGGAAGAAAAGGTCAAAGGTCAACGGTCAGAGGTTATATTTTGATAGTAACCATTTTGGGGGGATTTTTGGCTGTATTTCTGGTCTTTTACCGTAAAGGAAAATGGCATTCACGTGAAACCTTGCACGTGTTACGAAGATATCTAGAACTACCAAAATATATGGTTACCATGGCAACAGACATTTAAGGTCGCGTGATGGATGTGAAGTGTCTATTTTCAAGTGAAAAAGCAGAAACTTTTTACTCGAACTCTTCCTAGTGGGCTAGACCGATCCTTTTCAAACTGGTGGGAAGATACCCCAGGGTCGGAACTTGTGTCTCGCAGATCCCGGAAAGTGAAGGACAAAGGTCAGAGGTTAAACGTCAAGTTAAGGTTAAATCATACTTTTGTCTGTATTTCGGAAATGAAACATCTTAGTGACATGAAACTTGGCACATGTCATGAGGATGACTAGAGCTACCCAAATATACGGTTGCCATGGCTCTGGAAGTGACGGCCTAAGGTCAAAGGTCAAATTGAGTTAAAATCGTGCTTACACTAAACACGCACTACGTAAAATGCTGTTAATAGCTGAAATTCATAAATTCATAAATTCATCGTCGTCCATGATATCAGTTCAATAACCACTGCAATTGCTTCACAAACTCGATGGTTTTCCACTCTCCAACGTAGGCCTATAATCAGTTCGTTTTAATTACACGTTTCCGCTGAATACTGTTACCATTAACAGCTCGGTTTGCGCGTCTGCTACTCAAACGAAGTTCGAATAACACCACGCGACTTTCATGCCGAGTCTTAGAAATTTAAAGCGCAATATTTTCAGGGCGCAGACGTCAGCTCGAAGACATGAACTGTGGGCTTAAACGCCGCGTCGCCCTGGCCACGTCGTGTAATCTAAAGCTCCCTAATGACACGTATGACCGCACGCAGTAGACTTCGTAATGTGCGTGTGGTAGACTATAGCGCGCATATCTGATTGGTTAATCAGCTGTCCGAATTTGTTGGTGTAACATGCAATGATACGCGTTTTGTTCGTCTCGGCCTTACTATAGAGGCTTTGCAACTACGTCACGGAACCGCCATGCTGGAGGATTTTCATGCCAAATACACGTGGCTTTGTGCCGAACGTACTGCAAAGAGCGCATTGTGGTATGCACGGTGTGTACACATTCAACGAGCAAGCGCGCCCAGTGTGGTTTACTACGTAGTTACATGTACTCCAACATGGCCGCAGGAGAGTATTATGACGTTATGTGAAAAACCTCTATAGAGAGCTTACACGCGTGTAAAAGTCAATAACGCAACCACCTTCTGGAGGACAAATAACACACATGGAAGCTAAGTGAAAAGGGTGCGTGGCCGGATGTCTTTTAGAACAACTAATGCGTCCGCTGAATTTGACCTTTTGACCTTTGGTGCAAGCTCCTCACAGAGGTCATGTACCGACGTCACTGCGTTGCGCCTTTCTCTATTTTTTCATCCAGGCGTACATTGTGCACCAATTGTTGCTAAGGTTTGATCGTGCGCGCGTATCGGTAACACACTTACTGCATATGATCAGTAACATCCTGTAAGCCAAATTAAAACACGCCGACGTCATCATTTTCACTTGTGGAACGCGTTTCTAGCACATCAAATTTGGCATGAAGTTTTTGTAGCTAAAATCCCCAAAGGAGCTTGATAGAATTAAGTCCGGCGTTTACTAGCGATGAGATCAGCAACTCTTGTTTCATTATTACTTACCTGATGGAAATAGCTAACTTCCCTTTCGGGGTGACGGACTACCTCAAATGTAAGTCTTGCTTGCGGATTTCCGGCCTACAAGTCTCAAATATATTCTATCTGGTAGGAAGACATTCTGAAATATTGGGGATATCTATAAGCATCTAACTTCAACTCTCTTCCCAAACGTTGATATTCACCGTACTTTTTCGGCCTACCAAAACCTGATGAATCCACCATTATGATCGTTTTTCCGATTGATCGCTTTCTTCCACTTCCAGTATATTCCCAGTATTTTTTCACCTCCAAATCATCAGACCCCATATCGCACGTGAATAACATCGAAACCAACGTTGTAAAGTTCGTTCAATATAAACCTTGAACGTTAACGACACACAGACGTCACCCTTGGTTGCCAAACAATGAAACACGTGACCACACGCATGGCAGACTATTTGCGCATTCGACTGGTTGACGAATCAGCGGCTAGCATTTGCTTGGGCTGCATTGTTTTGCCCCCAAAGGAGGGCGTGTTTTATGCCATCGTGATATCATATGCACAAGGTCTATGAAGGAACGTTCCCAAACGCATACGATACCACGCGCTAACTAAAATAACAGATGTGTTCGCGAATTTCTGAGTGCGGATTGGAGACGCCCACACGCACATTCAAAACGGACCGCATCAAACGGATAGGTGTGTTCCTTCCCGCCTTTAACCAAGATTCATAAATACTTGTATTGATTTCCTGCATTCTGATTGGCTGAAAACCATTCGAGACCAGTCTCGAATCGCATTCGAGACTGGTCTCGAATGGTTTTCAATAAGTAAGGAGAATTGAATTGAATGTGATCACTATACTTACTGTGTACAATATTTTAAGCCCATGCTAGGTTGCCATAGCAACATGCAATATTCACCCCCATAGTTTTGCACAGCACATGTAGGCCTACTGTAATGTCATACAGTAAGCCAAGTACATGTTAGCAAGATAAACAGTAACACTGAGACACTGTACACTGTGTAAAGTTGATACCCTAGTCTTCAGAGTTACCATTCCAAAGAATAATAATTGGCAGTGATAAAGACATAGGTTAGCCTAGGCTTAGGAATCATTGCTCCCCACAAATGGGTATTTTGATCACACACATTGTTTTATAGGTCTAACAAGTTAGGCCCTAGGCTAGAACTGCATGCACTGAGCTGCGATGATTGGCACTGTTGTTACTTAACGTTTTAATCCACTCCTAAATTGGGGGGGGGGGGGGGGTTAAATAAAACGTGCCTATAACTACAGTATTGTTACGCCTACTAAAGTGTCTAAGGTTAGCGACAATATACACAGGCTTTGGCACAGTGACAGTGCTGGGGTTACTAATTCCGCTAAGACTGTCTAAACAGGGAAACAACAGTAACGTTACTCGTTTGGCCCACAGGCTAGCAAAGTAATCGTCAAGTTCAGTAGCCTGAGTGGCAATTCCCAACGGAAGCCTGGTATAGTTTACCTGTATCCTCAGTCTCTTTAAAGGCTAAAGCGCATTTTAAAATTGCTTCCATCTCTTACAAAGAATTTCTATCACCGTGTCTGACCCATAACATCAACTAGGCTACGTCTGCATGTCCTTCCCGCAGTATGATCTGCTAACCACACACAGCGCTAGTATAGCTGCACAGTCACTCACTCTTACTGTGTACTGCATATATAGTATGTAACGTTAGCTCTTCGCCCAACTGTAAACACAGGTAACGACAAGTTAGTAACTTTCCTTGACTTTTCGCTCAACCTCATCTCCAAAACGATGCGATACCGTGATCAGTGTTTTTCTGTTAACAACATTTGCTTGTAAAATAGCCGATATAGTTCTCGAAAATGTAGCAAATTAAAGATGATACTGAGCGTATCGGTCGCGACATGCAGTTCAGAATGTTCGTCTTGCAATTCAAGTTCAAGATATCGATACGTCACAATGGGGGCTAAAAAACTGAGGAGAATTAAAACTTGATCTCTAAAATTTGACCAATTTTTTTTAATTTTTTCATGTTTTTCACCCATTTTTCTCAAAGTATTTATGAATGGGGATAAAAGCAGGGTGCCCCGGTCTTAAATGTGATTTAAGACCTCCGATGCCGTCATCACAGAGGCAGCGGACCTCGGCTATCGCCTCGGTCCGCTCAGCCTCTATGATGACGTCATCGTCGGTCTTAAATCACATTTAAGACCGGGCACCCTCGCATTTATCCCCTAATTGTAACGCCCACGGGCACTGCAATAATTAAAAGTAACGTTTGGGGACTATGCGCACTGTTTATTAAGAAATTTCCTTACTTGCGAACGATAACCCTAATCCCTAACCTAATCCCTAACCCCTAACCCGAACTACCTCTATAGAGGCTTTTCACATGACGTCATCATGCTCTCCGGCGGCCATGTTGGAGTACACGTAACTACGTAGTTGACCACACGGGACGCGCTTGCTCGTTGAATGTGTACACACAATGCATACCAAAGTGCACACTGTGCAGTGCGTTCGGCACAAAGCCACGTGTATTTGGCATGATTGTCCTCCAGCATGGCGGTTCCGTGACGCAATTGCAAAGCCTCTATTACTATGAATATTGATAGTGTGACACAATGTAGGCCTAGGTTACAGAGCCTTGAATATAGCGATTAAATTCCGTAACTTGAAAGACGCGATAAGGACACAGTTAAATACTGAATGGATTCCGTTTTCTTTGTTTATCCCTCATAACGAAAAGATCAGCTTTCCTGCCACCAAGAGTTAGTTAGGTCTAGTGTTTCCCATAATTCCCTTCTTGTTAAATCTACAAGAGCTAACTATCTCTTGTAGTGACCAAGGGAAATCTGATCCTAAGTCCTCAAGTATCACACGGCATTCATGAGAAGCTTGCCGAAAACCGATTCACAATTAAGTGGTCCACTAGTGAACAGAATGTCAAACGTTGTATACTAAACAAGACACCTATTCAAAGAGTAAAAACAAGAGGGCAATCCATGGAGTTGCATATCTCATCGCTAACATGTGCGCAAGTTGGTTACAGAACTTGAACTATGTATGAGCTCGAAGTTTTATCTGTGCTGAATTTTATGCTACAGTAGAATGTCATTGACAAAAATTACCTACTACCTCCATGCCACAATCTTGAAGTCCAAGGGAAGCGATGTTTCTCGTTCCAAGGGACCTAAGTTTTTTCGTAAGACAGCGAGGGGAAAGAATATGGCACAGACAAATCAAGTTCTTCAACAGGCGCACCTTATTCAAAAAAACATCATTTGGATATTTAAATTCTGACACTAGATTATATAAGAACTGGAGAGATAGGCTACCCAATCTTTGTAACGCTTGCCCTTTTAATCCAGTATAGGCCTATCTAAGATTTTGGAACAAATTTATTTTTTAAGATGCTGTTATCCCGTTGCAACACTATGAAAAAAAAAAACAACGAGCTATGCTGTTACACTAAACTGATACGATTAGATATGGACTCAACGATTACAAAAGTGAGACGCTTTCGGGGACGCTTTAGACAAGTGCGTAATTGTTATTATTCAGGCGCTGGCTGGGCGTATTCTCCATTTTGACGCGACCGCAAACTTCATGTGTGTCGAGCTGATATGCACATCAAGTGCGTCTCAATTAAAAAAACTGGGCGTGTGCGCGATGTTGAACGTGTGGCGTTAGAAGATTTCCGGGCGACGCACAAACCTTTTCTGCGTACTGGCCTGTGACCAATCCAATCAAGGATTGCCCGTGGCAAGGAAATTGTCACGTACGTTTTTTTTTTTTTTTTTTTGCGATGCTTCAGAACCGCCAAGTTTCAAGGGCACTAATATGTAAGATAGGTAGGCCCTATGCCTAACCTAATATGTTAGTCACCCACAGTTTCATATCTTGGGTTGTAACTCAAGCCTATGAATGGCGTAGGTTTAGCCCCAGACCTTGCCTACATGCTGTTAACCAGTTTGAGATTTCAAGTCTAGCCCTAGGTTTGACTTTAACTTTCATACTACTAGGCCTAAGAGTTACAGCAACTTTGGAGTGAAAACAACTGTCTGCATTGACCATATGAGAACACTCTAGATATAAGGGCCATCAAAGTGAAGTGCGAGCAGGAACTTAAAAATCTCACTGCAGCATACAAGCTACTGGAAAAAAAAATGAGACTGTTACTACGAAGTACTAAACTAGGAGTCTAGGCTGCTTATTTATATTAATTGATGAAAAATAGGCTAGTTACAAAACATTAAAGTGGGGATGACACGGCCAAAGTAAGTTCCTCGGTAAATGTTCTTTGGGTACACCTTGATATAAAGTTAATGATTTCCCTACTAAATTATGTCCATAAACACCGAAATACGACATACTGAATTCCCAATTACAGGCCAGGCTCAGACCATTTGAAATTCGAAAGCGAAAAAACGTATGTGAACGCGTCTCAAAATGGTGACGTCATTGGAGGCACGGTTAGCAACACTGTACCAGAGAACTCACAATCATCGAATCATGTGCATGGTAACGCGTGTTAGCGCATACATAATTGCAAGCACCCGTGCTCCGATAGCAGTAGGCGTTGCCACTGACTACATTGTGAATTGTGCATTTCGCGGTGACTGCTTAGTATTCGCAATAGCATCTTCATCAAACAGCTCATACGGTAAAGACGCGCTCGTAGTGGGGACGCGCTTGTTTTGGTCTGCCCACACATATTCATTGCTGTTCTTAAAACGATCGAACCGCGTCTTTCTTGCAATAAAACAGAACTATTTTTACCCGCGCACATAAATACACGAACATATTGGACAATGATTTGCTCCGAATCCTCACCATGGTCTGCGCCTTCCACTCTGTATGTTGGACTCTGTATTGTGATGCAATCGTTTTCATGAGGTTGCTAAGATAAGATAACTTTACCGAGCGTTACATTAGTTCTACATCTAGATGCGCGCCGTAGGGCGGGGTTTGTGCCGCCAATTGCGTCATAAAAGTCAGGCGAGGTGTTGCGGCATTTTTCGAAATTGCATTTTGAACGCAGTTTTCCTTAGAACATCATTTATGCCGAATTGTACGGGTTTTTTAATGGGGTGTGAGATGATATTTGTAAAATACTGTATTATATCTAATCTTGCAATACACAAAAATTTTTGTGGCCGTGTCATGTCCACTTTAACCGTTGGCAATCTGTAACGTGAACTATGTCCTTGGTTGCCATGACAACCACACATATCGGTGCAACTTACAGTATTGTGCCTAGGCTATTACACTTAAACTTTCAGATTTGTGGGATGCCTCCGTTAAGAGTTAAAGTGAATACAATAAAAAGTATGTGACCCCCTGTCACGTGACCTTTGACACTGGTTGTCATGGAAACTACATATTTTGGGTAGAACTAGTCTACCCCCCCCACACACACACACACACACTCACCCACCAACACACACACACACACAAACGGACAGGTTTTGGCCGCTCTCTCAGCCCTGGACCTTCAGTCACCCCGGGGTACCTCACCATGGGTTAGACCTCGAGACTAGTAACCTGGGAAAATTTACCGTTACCATGGCAACCATTGCGATTTAAGCTGGCATTGCCATACATAGCCCAATAGGCAAAGTGACTACAATATCTCATCCTCCTCACTTAGCGATGAGATAATAATGAAACAGTAAAATCGGTTTCGATTCGTTGCTCGTTTCAAATTTCGGTGGAACACTTCGATATTTGTTCATCGCCTGAAATCCAATTCGAAGGTATTATGAATTCAGCAATAACAATTTCCAGCTTCTAATTAGACCTCTTCCTGATAAGCTAAATAGTTATAGAAACAACGAATAAACGAATTTCTTATGAAGAAAACTGACCCCAACAGTTTTCAGTTGAGGCCAGACACCTTTTGGGGATTTGTTTTTCAAACGTTCTCATTCCCTCTTAAAAACCACACTATAAAAGATGTTTAGGAATCAAACGCATTTCTTAATACTTCTTCACCCCAACTTCGTAAACATGTTTGGAAGTTAAACAAACAAGTCTCTCTCCTACACTTCCTTGTCAACTTGAGACACCTCCAAGTGCAGCTATTCATTTGGTGAGGGGGAGGGGGGCTGGCCTAATACTTTTTTCAACGGGGTAAGTCGTACTGATTCAGCTGCCATCATACATCTTGATCCACACAGGAACCCAATTTCCGTACAATGTAAAGTAAGCCTGCAAAAAAAGACGTATTTTCCGTATAATTTGTGAGGTTTTCGTAGTTTGACCACTGCACACCTGAAATGACCTAGAGGAACGATACCAATGATTTTGACCGGCTCCCTGTTTTGACTGAGTATACTTTGAAAGCCCTAAATACTATCAACGTTTACATGGATCTCACAGCTTGGCCCTTGACTGTACCTTTCATGACCTTTGGTCTGCACTGAAACTTACAACGATCGTCTATTTAATGTGACTGACAAAGCATTTTAAATGGTTCCCTTTGAAATATCATGTTTACGTTGCTTTAAAAATTTCATCCCTAAAGACAACAAACGTCACGTCTGATTACTCCGAAACTCAACTTATAGAAAAGTTGCAACGCAATGACGTCAAGTCGCGTGAGTTGTCCTAACCATTTCACATTTTGGTGTGGCGTTTTCCGGCAAAGTTCAAAAAAAAAAGGCATAGACAAAAGGACATCATCGTTGTGAAATCTAAACTGCCCTATAGACGAATCCGATTAGCGCTTGTTTAGTGACTTTAGGCAGCCGTTAGTGGGTTTCATCAGCCTTTAATCGTCTTCATTTATTGTCACGTGAATTTCAAATCCTCATATTCAGTAAAGTTGAGAAAATCAAGATACACTTCAGTGTACAACCATCCATGGAACAGGTAAGGAAAGAAATTTAAAGATTGAAGGTGATGGACCCCAGTAATGGCCGACTAAATTCAGACCAATACAATCTGTCCGGATTCGTCTATATATAGTTCTCACTGATGTCACAAATATGCGTTAGCAACCGCCATGTTTGAGGGCAAGCATTGCCCTCCAACATTTCTGGAATACTCCACGTGGAACGCGTCTATGACGTCAGGTGAGAACTATCTATTGTTGCAATGATACGCGGTAATTTTTCTCAGCGCCCTTATGCTCTGTGACGTCATATTACAAAAAGCCATTACATGGTAATCTTTATGATGCCAAGCTTTAGCTTTGATTATTGACTTAACGTCCCACATTAACAAAATGGATGACGTACAAGGAGTCACGTGCCCCGAGAATGTAAATGTGTGGTTCCAGCATTAGTACCAAAGATATTACAAGCATGGATACCAAACTTTTTTGGCGCGGTGCACTCTGACGGAGGCCTTCGGGGGGCCGGTAGACGTTTTGAAAGCCTACAGTTAATTGATATCTTCCGGTAATATAACACGTGTGATTTTAAACATTGAAATTCTTGCAAACATCGTTCTTCAGTAAATTACACTTACATGAAACAGTTTTAGGTTTCTTTGTCGGCTTTCATATAAAGAACACTTGAGCGTTTACGCACAACGACTGGTTTGAAGCTCATTGGCTTACTGATCGGTCAGTTTCTATGGTATCTTCACAAGCGCGTTTACATTCTAACGCGTTTACAACACAAAGTCAACTGTGTTCTTTTTCCAAGCACGCGGAAGTGCGCGTCAATTATTCTGTTCTTCTCACAGAGAAATGCATTGTGCGCGTACCGACTAAACTCGCTTTGAAAATGTACGCACGCACACTGTCATCTCATCACAATGCAATTTTCTGTACCCATGCGTCATTTTGGCCCAGATTTCCGAATAGACCTCAGCGCATGTCAAATCAACACCGTCTCTTCGATTGAGCCTCTGCACTGTTAAAAATTTCTCTTTAAATTTACATAATTTTTATGGCAAATTTTTTTCCAACCAAATAATGTTTTTTTTACAGCCAGACTGTAATCATGAAAAAACATTAAGTGTTTGTTTTTTCTTTACAGTTTTTGCATGTAAATTAGTTTACAAATGTCTATTGTAAAATCGAATTACAGAATTGTTCTGTTTTTTTTTTTACCTTAATTTTATGTGAATTTACAGCCTACTGTTTTCATTCTCGGCGTTTTAATATTTATAATAATATCGCTTTTTTTCCTTTCATATGTTATTACGTAACATACACTTCACCATTACGTAGATCAGGTATTTGCTTATCAACGTAATGTGTCGTTACGAAGTTGTTTTCAATCAAAACACAATGAGGATGCTTTGTTGTCATATTGTTGTCAGGTAGACTGCTATCTTTAGGATCTTTGTAATTGGAAAGTCACATTTTTTGTACAATATAATAATTGTTTTTAAAATAAATATGACAAAGAATGCAAATACATTGGTTGCAAACATTTCCAGACAAGGTAAACAACAAGTTTATCACTTCCTGATTAAAAAACGCCAAAAAAGATATTATTCAAAGCAACAGCAATCCTTTTGTTAGGAGAATGCCTACAAAATAAGCTCCACCCATTTATGCAAAATGAGATATACGTCATAAAGTGGTAAATTTACAGACTCTTTCAAGTAAATTTGTGAAACGTTTTTAATTCGATCCAGTGCATGAGCGCCTGTGGCGATGAGTTGACATCAGTATACCAATTGTCAGTGCTCTGAAATTAGGGCCTTACAATTTCTTTTTACTTAAAAATGTGTGACAAAACACCAGTTGTATGATATTTATAACTAAGAACGTAATAACTAAGTATGCTTTTATAATAAATGTAAGTTAATTTTCAAATAGGGCCATAAATTTGCCAAAAATGTTTTCTTTTTTAACTGAAACTTCGCAGAACGATGCATGTTATATATACTGAAATTTTTCTGGCTATTTCTTATTTGTTTGTTTGGGCTTATTTTTGTTTCTTTTTCAGCTTAAAAACAAAATGAATGTTTGTTTAATGACAGTATATTTATGTGAAATCAGAAAAATACAAAATACTGTTAAAATTTCTGTAAATTTACAGAAAAAGTTTTACAAAGCAGTAAAATTTGGTTAAAAAAGCAGACAGAAATGGTTTTTAAAATAAACAGAAAATACATGTTAAACAACCTTTTTTTATTGTAGCAATACAAAGTGTCTGTAAAGATACAGAAAATTTCTATTTAAAGTAAAATACAAACAGTTTAAGTTAAAAAAAAGTCTGTAAATTTACAGAAATTTTTAACAGTGTGTGAGGAGTCAGCGCGTCTGACAGTGTAGGGATAGAAGTTTGGTATCTGTTTGGTATCCAGCTACATGGTTCAAAATTATGAAAATGGCTTCTCCATGGTAACGATTCACTTCTGTGGAATTATCCTTCCCAGGTTGCAATTTTGAAGTACCCTCTTTTTGAATTGGCATAAATTCCATGTATACCACCGCAGAAGTAAAACGTTATCATAGAGAAGCCATTTTCATAATTTTGAACTGGAGCAGTACCGGAATGATCCTTCCCACAACGCATTCTTGGAGTTAGATGGAATTAGGTCTGTACTAATACTTGTAAGTAATTTCAGATGAAAGAATATTCATCATCAAGACATTGTATTTGTTAGGTTATACATCAACTGCTCCCTGTTGACAGGGGGTTGAAGAATTGACCCACAGTATTTTCCGTCGGGAGTAATTGGGCGACTAAAGGGTAGGACTTACACTGTAGGCCTAATTGAACTGTATGATATCTGATACCTAACTTGAACCTTATCTGAAACCGTATTAAAACTTTACTCATTTGTCTAGTTGTCACTATATACTGAGAAACATTGTTTTGACGTGCCGTAAAATCTCATCGAACTAACTAGCCAACGATTGAGGTTCAATTGTTTAAAAGAAGTGAAAATATTTGCGGGGTTCTCCACCTTTCTTTTGGCTTTAGTTGTTTGCCTTCATCTCAAGAAACTAAACATTTCTTCATAACAGAGCCCCCTGCTAAGTTGGAAGAATTTTGTTATCTGTGAAATTTTGCAAAAAAATCAACGTTTTTGCTTTGTCGATTTCCATCATTTAAATTCGAGTGTTTAAGAATGGGGATAAAAGCAGATCGCCTCGTTCCTCTACACCTCTGTGATGACGTCATCACTTTAAATTGCATTTGAGACCGGGGTACCGTCGCATTTATCCCCTAAATGAAAGCAGATAAGCGGGAATTCTGTTGGGTTTGGTTTATAGTTTTGGTTAGTAAGAACAGGGTTAGGGTAAACTTAATGCTACCAATATTCTGGCACAGCCTTCACCCTTTCAAGTCCAAAGCGGGTTTTAAAATCTAGATCGTCTTCATCAGTTTCTTATTAACGGTCTTTTCAACCCACATGCTACAAACACATGTACATATTTGTCGGAAGGCCATTTAAAGTAACCTTAGTATACACGTTGCAATTGTAGCTTATGTAGCGTAGGTTGTCACAAAGCAGCTAATTTATCGTACTAACAAGGGCCAAACTTGTATCCCGATGACGTAGTTTTTTGGGAAGCTGTCCTAGGACAGAAAACCCTGGTTATGCACTCGGTTTTTTTTTTTTTTGGTCTGATGTCAGCTGAAATGGTCCGTGACACATACGCACACTATACACGCACGTTAGTGCAGAGAGTTGACACTTTGACCAAAGATGAACGAATATGTACCAATCAATACAACTCACAACAACCTACTCAGTGGACATGCGAACAATAATGCAGTGGAGCGAGCCCCCCCCCCCCCCCCAAATGCGTCTGCTGACCCGGGGGAATTTGTTACAGGGGAGCCACAGCCCCGTAAAGGTGCGATAATTTGGGTAGCATATATATATATATGTAGCGTACAAATTGATACTTTCAACGGTCATTTTGGCATTGCGACTTTCAGCGGTCATTATGGTAAATATTTCAAAAATGTTTCTCGGAACTATGGGAATGATTCATGTAGGGGTGGGTCCATTCTATCACCGTGCTTCCGCTGAGCCGGGGGCAAATTGTCACAGGGGGCTCCAAAGCCCGAAAAGGTCCAATAACTTATTTCTATAAGGTGGGACCTGGGGTTGGGATGGGTACGTTACTTGCAAGGATGGCATTCTCGTAGGACCGGGACCCTCTACATGTTCACAACTTTATTACGATAAAAATGAAATAATGCACCTTTTTCGCATGGAAAGTTTCGAATTAATAACGAACCCACATTTTGCGCGATCTTAACAGAACAATGCCAGTCAAATTGGGTACCACTATAACTTTTAGGGTAATTCGTTCTCGTGTTCTCTACTCTAGTTTTTTTCCGTGTGGTTACATTTTTATTCCACCTTAGGGTGGTCAGGAACAATAGAGCTATTTTCTGTCGTCTATACTTCGGTGCACTGCACCCATGAGGGCTAAGTGAACGACTGGCGTGAAAAAATAATGCCTCCAAGTGGTACGTCGTCCATATTACGTGTGTATGGGACGTGTTTTTCTTTTTTTTTTTTTTTTTGTTTTTTTTTGTTTTGTTTGTTTTTTTTGTTTTTCTTTTTGTAAAGGAGGACTGCTCGCACAAGCTCCGCTTTTCCAGTCCTTCTCCACCACCTTCTTTAAATGTTGTATCATTTTGTATTTACACTCTGGAAATAAACTCAAACTCAACTCAGATATTATCCTAGTTTTGCCGTAAGTGCAGGCCGGTTTTGCGATGTGTGTACAGGGCACTTGCAGAGATTCCGAGCCCACAAATACCGCAAAGTGGCATACTAATGAAAATTCTCAACTGTCGAAACCCTCAGTTGTAGGCTAAGTGAAAACCCCAAAGACCTGACAAATCGCCTGCATAAGTTCATTTAATTTTTTTGTGTGGATATTCACTGGGTTTCTTCGTAGACAACTCTTTTATTGGTAAATGCATGGCAACGGTGGTTGAACTTCCTCACTTGCATGATAGTTCAAAACCTACAAGTCATGCAGACAACTTGGCAGATCACATGAACGTTACCAGATATTTTTGGAGGGGGTCGTACTTTGCGCGAAAAAAGGAACTTGTTATTGTTGCGTTGGTGCGAGCACTACGACGTCGGCGTGGGATCCAGGGGAGAAGCCTCCGAAAGCTCTGAGGATTTAGACATTTCAAATGCCTATAATGCGGTGAAATATTGTCAATATTGCCAGTTTTGGTAATGACAAAATTATTTCATAAAGGTTTAGAGCAAAACGTGAATCCATGTATGGTTAGCAAAGAGAAAGTTTTAAATCTTGAAATGACAATGTCATCACAAAGTTTTTCTCTTAAAGTTGAGGTGCGACTATGGTGGATCCAATTGCAACCAGAGTGGTAGTATCCAGAGGCAACGGATTCCCAGAAGAAAACCTCTTTAAATCACGTGGAATGTAATGAAGTATTGAAGATTAATTGGGTAAAAATAGGGAAGGCTTAACTAACAAATCGTGAAGAAATTTAAGAAGAAATTTTTAGCGAAATGACTTCTGCAATGCAAACAAATGTTAGAGAATCATTCCAAACTGCGGTGGCGTAACCAGCATGGGGGTAGGGGGTGGGACCCTCAGTGAAATGTCTTTCCCCCGCTTCCCCTTCCCCCTCGAATGAAAAAATGAAGGACAATGGATAGGCGGTGGCAGGGGCGTAGCCAGGATTTTCTTGTGGGGGGGGGGGCAAAGTCGACTCACCGTCCCCAATCTTGACCGACAGGACTATCTAAGCGGAGCGCCACCATCGGTTGGCGCGGAGCGTACAAGAAAATGTTTGGTTTTAGAAACCCCTCAGAAGGCAGGAAACGGCACTTCCCGAGTGTTTTATGCTGCATGTAACCAGCCTGGAAATATGGATCTCATTTCTGAAATTTCTCATTTAATGCAAAAAACAAAAAAAAAGTCCATGAAACATGTTAATACATGTTTCTAAGCGGTGCTCTACTATCGATTGGCACGGAGCATACCAGGGAATTTTTGACTTTACAAACCCCTCAGATGGCCGGAAACGGCACTTCCCGAGTGTTCTAAGCAAGAATGTGTTCAGCCAGACTTCGAAATTCTCCCGCTTCTTAATTGGAGCACTTGACAAATATTAAGGGTCTGAACATACCTTTAGCCCCCACTTTTTTATTTTTCATCGCCGCCACTGGGGTTCGGCATTTTCTTGAGGGAGCGAAGCGCCCAAGTGAGGAGTCGAGCGAAGGAACTTGGAGCGGGTATGGTTCTCCCCCTCCTTCCCCAAGGAGATTTTGCAAATTTACATCAAAATTGAGCGATCTGGTGAACACCTAAGCTGGAATTTTTTGACATTTTCAATCTTGTATCAATGTTTTCCTTAATCCCTCGAGAGTAAGCGTGTGACGTAAGAGAGTTACTGTACGAGTCAATGGGGCCCCAGGGAACTGTGTTAAGGTCTGGGCGGGAGTAAGTGCGCACTATAAAAAGAATTTGTACTTATTTAAAGCTTATATAGGTCAATTGTCCCGGCATTTGGGCCCTATCGAGCACAACTTATATTGTACTTCCTTCTTCGAGTCGGTACCGCACGACTGACACAAGAGATTATTAACTAAGTTTAGCGAAATGAGATGAAATTTCCGACATGTACATTAATCCATTTATTCTACTTATTAATTTACTTGAAAAGATGGGAAGGGTTTAAACTTTATTAGCTCTAGGTAACGGAACTGAGGAAGAGTGTGCTAAGCGTACCGCACATTTTTGGTTTTATCGCAGAAATAACTGTTTTGAAAGCCAAAATAACTAAACCGACTATGGGAAGGCGACAGATTATTCCCGACAGAGGGGCGGGCTATGCCAGCGACCAGAACAGCCGACAGCCCCTATGTCGAGGGGGTGGTGAGAAGGGGATAGCAAGGAGCCTAACTATCCCACGTCATTGCAGCCTGGAGCACATTTTGCACAATATCACTTAATATTTTAAAAGCCTAGTTGCGCACTTATAGCGTTCTTTTGGGTCTGAATCGTGAAATTGCAAAGCGCGCGAAGCGTGCGAAAATTTTTGGTAGGCTTCCAAAAATAACATAGCCTATGTTATCATTTAGAACAAAAAGAAAAAAAAAATAGAAACTGTGGGGGTTGTAGACCGTATCGGCGAAAACATGCATTGTGTCGAAACCACCTGGAATACCCGATAAAATAGCCAAACTATGCTCCGTGAGTCGCTCACCAACTGACCTACTGTATCGCAGACACACAAGAGAACAGCAACTAGGCTTTGTGATATGGGATGAAATTTACGACCTCTACAAAACCTGTGTACTCTGCCTACCCGTTACTTGGTAAATTGGCAGGACTTACAATCCCTAGATATGTGGAACGGGAGTATTGAAAAAAACTGGAGTGAATCCACAGCGCGCGTAGCGCGCCGAAAAGCTGGGGTACTTATTAGAGAAATTGTCCCTTGAGAGCAAAAAACAGGTAAACCATCGAGGAGACTATTCACGGTCGGGGACTGCATACTTTATCGCAACGACTTAGAGCCCCCCGGAAAACTGTAAAAAAAATGCCCCCCATTCCCCCCTTCTCTTGCCGTTTATCTTTTTTTTTTTTATTTGTTTTTTTTTTTTTTGGCGTCTTCATTTTTTCAACATCGCCCATCGCGTCCCCAAAATTTCTGTGGGGGGCACTCTGCCCCCTTGCCCCCCCCCCCGCTGGCTACGCTACTGGGCGGTGGCATTACCTGATACTACGTACAACTTTTGCAGTCCCTTGTTTCAATTTTGAATTTTTATGCGTTCTTAACGGATATCCTGTCTTGTAGTTACACAGGTAGCATCTTTGTGCGATGGGGTAGGATTAAAGACCGCAGATACTTTGAAGTTAGACGCGTAGCCACGGGGGGCCTGAGGCGGGGCCTAGTCCCCCCCCCCCCCCCACCCCACGGTTTTCTTCAGGCTCCCCGGACTTTTTGCGTCCTGATAAACATTGTTCCTCTGGCAGTATGTATGACACTTGTAAGATCTCTACAAAGACTATGAAATTTTTCATGTTCCCCAAAAAGGAAAATCCTAAAACGTAGGTCTAAAATCAATTCAAAGTTTTGCCAAACATAGCACCATTTTGCATCTAGGAAATATAACGCAAAGAAAGTTTCCCAGAGGAGGACACGACTACTTTTGGTTTTCCTATTACAGCTGAAATCCATTCAAATATTGCCGCATCTACGTCCTCCTGAAATTAACAATTTTTCCCAAAGGAAAGGGAAATACCGGTTCCCTTTAGTCTCATCCCCAAGGCGACAGATCAGAAATGCCCAGTTTGGGGTCCCTAAAAAGTGTATGGATTACAATTTTTCATAGATTATTTTTTTTATTCTTATTATTTGAGAAGTGGCAGACATGAGTTCGTATTTCAAGGCTGGGTACATGCCAGGTTAAAACACGTGGGAAGTGCCGTTTCCGGCCATCTGAAGGGTTTTTAAAGCCCAACATTTTCTTATACCCTCCGCACCAACTGATGGTGGCGCTCCGCTTAGATAGTCTTGCCGCGCCTGACCCTAGTAGGTACCAGGCCCTCCCACTTATTTCCTAGCCCCTCCCCCCCCCCTCCCATAAAATTCCATCCTGGCTACGTTTAAAGTACTCCTCTGTTAGGTTCCAAAAGGGGGAAACTTCGTGCAAAGTTTCAAAAGTGTCGAATCAAGTGTACAGCCTTAACAGACGGAGTTAAAACTGTAAAGTTTGTCTGAAGGCGGAACAAACCGATCACTTCATCAACAAACTTTCCGATAGATCTCTATCGAATAAATGTTAAATAGCTCTCGGTAGGGGTGACAGTTTATAGCAATACCCCCGCCTTCAAACAGAATATCCAAACCTGATAGTCATCAACGGACCATTTAAAAAATGAGGACACGATTAACTTTGTACAAAAAGCAAAGAGCTAAAACAAAACCTGCAGTGCTAAGACACTGGCACTTAATGTCGGAAAATCCGAATCTGTGTCAAAGTTTCGGACATCACTGGACATAGCCTTCGAGAGGGCACCCAAACTAAATAATACATGTACCTATTTGTCTAGACTTAAAGCGACGGTGAACTGGAAATTACTCACGAGGAGAACGAAGATTGCTCCCTCCGTCGATTCTCTCATCGAGACGCCCCGAAATTAAGGGCTAATGTTTTATCGAATAAAGATCAGAACAAACAAGAAACTAGTCCAACTACTGATGAAGTTCAACATCTAAAACCCAAGAGCACAAATATGTTTAGTTTAAGGTTTTAGAAACCTAACAGAACAGTTCTTCAAAGTATCTGCTGTTTTCAATCCCACTCCACAGCTCAAAGATGTTACCTGTTTAATTACAAGACAGAAGATCCTTTAAGAACGCATAAAATTCAAAATTGAAACAAGGGATTGCATGCGTAGTATTAAATAATGCCACCGCCTAACCATTTTCATTCATTAATTTTTTCTGTGCGTCTCCAAACACAAGAAATTGACAATTAACTTGTGTTAGGCAACAATCCTCGACAAAATGGTGGAAAAACAAGCAAAACAGGCAAAGAACCGATCATCATCCCCCATCACTCCCCCATTCAATGTTGTGGCAGCCCAATGCGTCCTGAAACTTCAACCTTGATACGGGATCCGGGTTTGTCCCATCAGGGAGTTGCAACTCCCTGGTCTCATGTATTTTTGTCGAGGATTGTACCTGACATCTTTTATGCATGTGTGTGCTGGGTGGGGTAGGGTGGGAGTAGAAGTTTTACAATGAGTCAAGATATTGTACAGTAGTTACTAAAAATTTCTTTGTTTTGTTCCTACTAATATTTTTTTCTTAAAACAGAAAGAAGTAGCCCTGGCTTTATTTCTTTACTGGGAAAAAGTCAAGACCAAAACAGGGAAGTAAAAGCATACAGTTGATTTTAAAAGCAAGCAAATCGTTAAGGTCTCCATACAATAGCATTTTGAATGGGAACTTAGAATGACAAATTGAGATTTTGATTAGGCATAAATCAAACTTTATACAAATAAAAAAAATGAGTCATTAATTGAAAAATTTTGCATTAGTTTTTCTTGACATGTGTGTGATTAATTAAACATAATTGATGTGCAGGTTTTAGATTTTTACAGTTTAAATCAAAGTACCAATCCTCTCACCCGAAGCTACACTTCTTGTGTGGGGTAACAGAAACTCCGACTCAACTGGCTCGGCATTTTGATTGACTGCTAATTCAAACAGTGCAGAGCAAAACAGTGCAAAGCACCAAAGCTTATATTGCACAGCATGAACTGAGCTGAGAGTGTTTTGTGTTCACCCTGAAGCAATAAACTGAGATTGTGTCTAGATGAGAATGAATTTCAGACAATTGCGCGAGAGGCTTAAGTAAGAAGGTTAGGAGAATTGGTACTGTTTGGGGTGCACAATTGGGCCTTCAAGGCATGCATGGTAAAACAGTAATGGCCAGCTGGTGCAATAAACGGAGGAACAAACGACGATTTGGGGCAGTGGAGAACCTTTTCGACCATCCTATTTAGACTCTAGCTGTCAGGCAGGTCCCTCTTTGGCATGTAGTAAACATTCATAGTAGAAGTATAAATTTCCAAACATGTGTTTCAAAATATAAGGGATATTTAGCTGAAATTAACAGGGTCGAAGACACTAAGAAGTTCCATTTCCGACAATCTGAGCGGCATTTGTAGCCAAAATTTTCTCTATACACTATGCGCCGACCAATGGTGGCGCTCCGCTTGGAAAGTGTTATTCCTGCGTTCCCCCCTCCTGACAGCATCCTTTGCCCCCCTCAACCCCCACATGAAAAATTCTTGTTAAGCCACTACAAATCTGCAATGAACAGCGCACTATATCAGGCTCTGTAAAACAGAACAGTTATTTGTGCTAAATGCGATTTTGCCAATGTACTTGGTTGTTATCTTCAACCGTTCTCCTTCAAGACTTAGAAAATAGTGTCAATTACTCCATTGAAAGAGGAAATGGAAAGGTAAAAAATTGAAAACGCCCAGCAACAATTGGGGGAAAAACAAAAGAAATTAGTTGAGACTTAGAAAAATGATTTACTCATCACTCAGATACGTATGCATGGAAAAAGGAAGTTAATTTTCAACGCTACCAGCTCTACCATCCGTTGTTGGTAATCCTGTATTCTGAATGGTTGAGCAGAGATCTGTTATTTTACAACTCACGGTCAATAAACGCAAAGAAAGTGATAAAGGTAAAGTTTTTCACACATTTTCAGTGGTAGGAATAAACCACGTTTGTCTGATCATTACTGTCTCATAAGCCGTCTTGACTCCAAATTAGCAACATAATGAACTCGACTTCGCATGGACCCTTATTTTGTCAACTTGGAGTCTCGACGGTTCATTCACCATAATATAGTCAGCCAAATGCGACTTATCCCTTAAATGTCGGTATACCACCACTTCATTGAGATTTTAAGTCAATTTGAAATATCCCACAGGTGCACTTTCGTTTTAGTATTAATGTATAATGAGCCTATACTGACATGAAGCATTTTACCCACCCAAAATGAACAGAATTCAAGAGATGAACATATCGCTCCAATATAGTTTCAATAAATATGGTTGTTCTGTTAAAAAACATATTTTAAAGGTATTTCATGAAAAGCACTATTAGATATATGATCATAATACTATGGAAAGGTGTAGCTACATACATCCAATAGGACTTGCCAGCGGACGGCACTTTACAAAAAGTAAGAGGTAAAATAGTCATCTGGGGGACTCGATCTACATGTAGTGCAGCGAGATTAGACATTCAACATTTCAAAAGAAATGTACACTTCTCAACGGCAGAAGAAATCCTTTTTCGACTTTTGGTACATCCTTTAAATGTTTATGTTAAAAAGCACAGTTCATGCATACTCTCCCGTTTAGCCTATGCGCAAACCAAACTGTTAAAAATGCCAATAAAAAGCCAGTAACAAATTACAAATAAAAAAGGCATACATGTGGATCCCTGCTGCATATGCAACAGGTGTTCACATGTATTTCTTTGTTTTTGTTAATTAATTTACTTGCACTTAGTGAGAAAGCGCCGGTTCCCATTCGCATGCTGAAGGAGCAGCCCTCCGCATAGACAAATATATTCTGCCTTCTCATAGAAAGCACTTTTGTTTTATCTTTAGCCAGCGAATAGGAATGACAATATGACAATGATACTGATAAATCAGTTCGCATAATCTCTGATAGCACAGTAACTGGGCTCACCTAAGGTGAATCACGCACAACACAGCAAAGTGTAATTTAAAGCATAGGCTAGTTAGTTTCAATAAATTCTACATGTCTATGGCAAGTTTGCTAAAAATATCGTTTGTGATTAAAGGATAGCCTAGCAGACGACAAACTACCACCTAGAAACTAGACAATTTTAATGTCCGAGCCTGTAATTGCAAGCTGCGAATAATTGCACCCAGAAGTGCAGCGCCCATTCTACCGATCTAACGAGCGGTAAAATATATAGGCTACCATCATTTGACCGACGATCGGTCAAATAAGGTAGAGCACCATCTTTCTTTGACCGACGGTCGGTCAAACAAGCACAAGTGCTGCGCTCATTTGACCGACGATTCGATTGGTCAAAAAGGCCCCACCAAAAAAAAAAATCCGAAAAACTCCAGTTTTTTGGTCCCGTCTGACAGCTGATCTTATTTATATGTGAATAGCCTAAGGTGTATTATTTTTCAAGTGTCGTGTCAAGTACACATGCGCTTAGAAGACGATCGTCACAGAGCTTAGATGGTGTCACAAAATATAATATCAATTCTGAGTTCCCCATAACCACTCAGAATGGACATGAGATGCTGTTCGCCCAAAGAAAAGTTTAAAGGCCTGTATACACGAGCAACATTTGTAAAACATTCTCAAAACACTTCACCTTCAACAAACCCGAAACATGCTTGATTTCGGTTCGTTGCACAGTGTAGACAAAGTAAAAACAACTTGAAAACATTTTGAAAATGTTTTGAGAATGTTTTGAAAAGAATTGGCAGAACATTTCTTTTGTAACATTTCCAAAACATGATGTATACCATGTCTACACTGGGTTTGTTGCAGGTAAAGTGTTTTAAGAATGTTTTGCAAATGTTGCTCTTGTATACATACAGGCCTTAAAAGTCCGATAAAGGGCCACCTTTCAGTAATAAATCTATACCTAGCGGGTGTTATGCTAGGGACTTGAACTGGAAAACATTTACATCATACAAGATGCGTCAATTTTCCATCGCATCTGTAATTTTGAGTACAATAAGTTGATATATGCACTCCCTTAAAACTCCCTTTTCATAACACACCCGGCGGTATAAGTCAACGCAGAAAGTGACACTTATGACAAATCGTTCTACTAACCACACCCTTCTGCCCACTTTGACAGCCATTCACAGTGTGGCATCAAATTGACACTGGTGTTATGTTTCATGTAATTGAGAGGCGAATATTAAGTTCTTTGTTTAAACAGAGAATATTATGGGTATGTAATGGCTGCTAAATTTTTAAGCAATATCAGTGTGTCGTGGTAGAATTATTCTTGTAACATGTTGTCATGGGATAATGGCTTATATATACACCAATGTGATGCCTGTTACTTTCTAACATATTTAACCTGACCACTTATCAGCTTCGCAATTGGTTGGATTAAAATCGATTAGTGACTATGCAACTAAAGAAACCGGCAGTGAATAGAGGCCTTATTTAAAGTTTTTTTTTTTTTTTTATCAACAAACTAAATAAGCTAGCTTTTGGGTATTTTCGTAAAATTTAGCAAGCTTTTCTGAGCTTCTGAGGTAGGCGCATGATATTCAAGGACAAGTTAAGATGATGTAAGCTGCGTATGGTCCATATTTTAAACTATGCAGGTAAAATTTGCAGTTACTACTTACCATACGCGGATCCAGACATTCCAAAAAGGGAAGGGGGGGGGACCTAAAAGAAAACAGGAGTGTGAGGGAGTTGCATTGCGAAATTTCCGTATGTTTTATTGTTGAGACGGTGAAAAAGGAAGGGCTGAGGCTGTAAAAGCCCCCCCCCCCCCTTGGAACTGCACCCGATCACAGTCGTGTTTCCTCACAAATCTGTGTGGAAAACTTTTCCGAAATCTGGAAATGACAAAATCACCTGATGATCATAAAGTGGTGTCGGTAACTACAGTGCTATTTTCCCTTGACTCTTAAAATGTTATTGTACAGCCTCAAATTGTAAGTCTTAGATAACTCTGTGTAGCAATGACAACAATCTTTGGTATAGCTGTGCAATCTTAGACTTGCCAATATTAAGAAGTACAGATTCTTCAGTTGTTCCGGCTGTTGTTATGAAGCTATAGTTTGGGGGCGATGGGCACTGTTTAACAAGAAATTTCCTAACTGGCTAACGATAACCCTAATATCTAACCTAACCGCTATCCCGAACAAAGAATACAACCCGCGATACAATACAATGGAAATCACCACCAAACAGTGCGCATCTACCCATAATTTGTAAAGTTTCACGACGACTCTGTACTATTTCAACAAAAGTTACACTTGAACAGAAAATAATATCATATTTCTACAATACGTGCAGTGATTTTGACCTTACTTAATAGCATTATCTTGAACATAGTTCAACTTTCTTGCAAAATCTGTTTATGCCAACTACTTGAGCAAGTTCGTATTTTCACACACAAAACCCCAGCAGACAACACGGACGGCTGTGACAATCTACGCATAGCATACTCTTTATACTGTCCATGTATATAGGTAGTCCGTGGTTTTACCCTAAAAATAAACACCACCTATATTGATGGCTTTCTAATAAACAGCAGTTTTTTTGATAAAATGTACGGAAAATAAGTCATGCATTACGACGTGTTGCTCCTACTAGTACTGGATGATTTTCAAATTGGTTTTCTTAGCAGAAATTTCATTTTGCATGTTTTACAAATGTGCGGCTTTAACAGTTTATTACATGGCAAAACACATTACAATAAAATTAACTCCTCTGTCCCTCTTAACGCACACGTATGTAACAGTCTTTTTTGCACTTTAAAATAGTTTTTATACTTTTTGTTGAATGTCTGGAAATATCGGTAAAATGCATTAGGCACACAGTTGCTCCATAACTCGGTTGACCGCATATCCGGTGAATCAGGCATTAGGATGGCGCCTCTGGATTGCTATCAATTACCAAATGCAGCTGGAAATCACCCACGAATAAGCAAAGATAAGAAATTGTTCTGCTAGCTGATGCAAATAATCTTCGTGTTCATTGATGGAAGAAAGTGGGGGGTTACAGAAGACCACTTCAGATTATTCACGGTTTGTAAACTTCATAGGACTTGTCTATATCATCAGATCATATGATTCTAACAAATTTTTAAAATACACAAATTAAAAACAGTTGCTACGTAGACGACGCATTGCTTTTCTGAATGGAGCGTGTGATTCTTCAAACGCATTAGTAAGAACTATAAAACGGTTTTTTAAGATACCTAAGTCAAATCTTACCTGGGTTGGCTCTAAGAAACCTTCAAACATGAGATCGGTTGGTGATCATTATGCTTTTTAATTGGAATGATGAGCTGTGTTTACATACCTCGGTATAACTTTTCCCATTCATTTGAATGAAATGATTACTTGAAATTATAATAAACGTTTGGATGAAATTACAACTTTGATTAAAGCATGATCTAGGAAACAGTTAGCTGTTCTTGGAATATCAGCTGTTCTGAAATTACTATTTCCCTCTTTGTTGTCCTATGTGGCGTCGGTTTTTTCTGATCCTGTTGATGCCTTTTTTTCTCAAATTTCTTAATTCAGAATTTATATACATACATCTGGGGTTTATAGGGATGGTAAATGATATCTGGAGGTTCTTACGTAAGACTGCAGATCATCTAAAATGCAACTTTAAGCTGCCTGTTGCTTCATAAATGGTATAAAAACGAATGTGGAGAAAGTTTCCACATGCAACGTAGTTATTTCCAGTCACTTAGCTCAATTTGAGCTGTTGGGAAACGAGGAAATCGCATTATACCAACTCAAGGTTAATGCAAAGTGTGATTCAAAAGCAGTATCACGTCGTTTTACATTGAAATTTGTAAAATATATTTCAGTCCCATGCTTACCTTATCTTCACATTAATTAAAATTACCGTTTCAATCATGATCACAACGGAGACGGCCGGAGGAGGACATAAAAGAGCAAGACACGCATAATCTGTCGCCTGACAGTTAAGAACTTACTCCCGTCCAACTAAGACATTAAAAACCAAACAAACAAACATAACAAGCAATGCCGATGCAATTCCAACACCTACTAACGTTAAAGTGAATAGTGATGTATCGTTCGATGCAAGATTAGAGGCTGAAATAGTTGTGGCGAGGCCTGAGGCAGTTATCAGCGAGGCGTCTGTACTGGGCCCATAGTCTAAACAGTTGTTGGGTATCTCCGCAAGATGAATTTCCTGGTTCCGCATTGACTTGGGAGACCAACACGTGGGATACAACAGAACTGACACCGTCGCTTTGTTCAACCACTCAACTAATGGGAGTGCGCGGCAAGTGCATTCAATCGGGTTGTTAATGAGGGTAAGCTGTGTTTGCGTTGACAAACTTTTAAAAACACCGGGGGCCAAGACCTGAATTTTGTTGTGCGAGAGCCCAACAAAGGTAAGTTGATGAAGATGTTGAAATAAGTTTTCTGGGATATTGTAGATCTCGTTGTATTCCATGTGAAGAATAACTAGTTCAGTGACACCGCGAAAAGTATTGTCAGCAACGTGCATTATCCTGTTACTGGATACAGTCAAACGACGTATATTCGGAAAGTCGTCAAAGAAAATAGGGGATAGTTTTTGGATTTTATTTCCGAGAAATGACAGACCAACAACTGACGTCAGATTTGTGTCAAAAGTGGTGTTTGGTTGATATTTGATGTAATTTTTAGAAACAGTTAAAAATTGCAAGGTTTTGAATCCAACAAAAGCTGTTGCATCTAAAGTTATAAAAACGTTATTGCCAAGATATAATGATTTAAGGTTATCATGCAGAACGGTGTATTCACTCAAGAATGTAAGCAGGTTAAATCCTAAATCGAGATATTGTAATTTGGGCAAAGAGTCCAGACATTTTAAAGAAAAGTACATGATTCTGTTGTGAGATAAATAAAGGTTTTTTAAGTTATCTAGACCGTTAAGTTGCCCTGCTCTCACAATCGTGATATTGTTATTGTTTAGACGTAAAGTATTCAGAAGGGGAAAATTCCATTCACCTTCGTCGAGAGTTTGTATCTGATTGCAGTGTAAATCAAGGTAAGTGATTCTTTCAAACATACAAAGCTCTTCCAACGGAACAATTCTAAGTTTGTTTCTTGCGATGATGAATGTTTCCAGAATGACAAGGTCTTCGAAGTACATAGACTGCAATTCCGATAAAGTCGTGATGTTATTATTGTAAAACGAAAGTTGTTTTAATTCAGTGAGGTTCAACAGGAATGGCCAGTTTCCACTCTTTATGAAATCCGTATTGGAGTTGGCTATGATAAGCCCATACGCCGACTTCGGAATCTCGTCGCCGAACTCACGGGCACTTGTGGCATTTATTCCATTACAAACAAAGGTAGAACCTAAATGACAGCATCCTGAGGGGAAACGATTTTCACAAGTATCGTAGACTTTAAATTCTTCGCTACAAACGTGCTCTTGACCAAACACGTCACGCAAAAACATTATACAGATAATTGCCTTCAGAAACATTGTATCACGAAATATTTCTTTACTGCACTTGTAGAAGTAAAGTTGTTATTGTTGCCTATAGTGACGGTCGTTTCAAACTGTTTATATTTGAACTGAACATTATGAAATTATTTGCACAGATTTTACGAAAATGTGCGTTTGTGAAAGTGGGCGTGAAATTTCAACCAATTACATTTCGGGAACGCATGAGTCAAGGCTATATTCTTATCACCGAAATAGTAATCCTAGCCTGAAATCTACACATTCACAGTCGAACATCGGTGTAGCAGCGAAAATGGCATTAGATCCTGAAATGATATCAATGATATAAAACTAATACATGCTTTGTGCAAAAAATTAAAATTTAAGCGTACTGTGGCAAGCCATATGTCCAATGATTCGGAATACTTGGTTTATCTGTTGATAAACCAGGCTTAAGAACTCATTAAACTAGTTATCGACCAAATTAAAAGAAATGTTGATCGGTAAAATTGTTTCATCCAAAGGAAGGCATAATATTTGCATTGTGACATTATTATTATATGCATAAAATTAGCATGGAAAGCCTGAACTCGCAGGGAACAACTTACAGAGAATAGTCTCAACATGGGCTGATGATTGCAAAGTCCTCATAAGAACAGGGAGTTGCTAAAGACCCCTTCGCACTTTCCTGCCCAAAGTTTGGAGACATTATTAGAAGTGAAAATTCGTCTTCATAAGCAAGTTGCCACATCGTAGTATTTGAGTTATGACCTTTTTGAAACTTTCAAAGATGGATTTCATTCAACTTGCATGAAAAAGAAATAACGAACTTTAAATCTTCGTAATAGAGCGCCTTCCAAACGGACCGATAAGGCACAGAGGTACACTCTAAAATCAAAACAGTGAACTTAGTCACTCTTTCATCGAGTGAAAAGTGTAAATTAACTCCATTAGAGTGATAATTCACTCCAAGAGGAGCGAAGTTCCCTCCAAAAAGAGTGAAGATCACTCAAAAAAGAGTGAACTTCCCTTGAAACGAGCGAAGTTTCACTCTTGATGGAGTGCCCACAGTGATCGCTCTTAAAAAAGAGCGATCATTGCAGGCGCTCGTGGAAGAGTGAATTTTCCCTCTTCCTCTTGTGAATTTCACTCTTTTTGGGGGAACTTCACTTTTTTTGGAGGGAACTTCACTCTTTTTGGAGGGAACTTCACTCCTCTTGGAGTGAATTATCACTCTAATGGAGTGAATTGACACTTTTCACTCGATCAAAGAGTGACTCAGTTCACTCTTTTGATTTTAGAGTGTATTCACAGACTGTTCATTTTTCTTCACGGAACCATTATTCGAAAAAGGAACATTTCAGTATGTGACCCTAATGAGCCCAATATAGGCCAACATATGGGGTCAATCACACTCTAAAATCAAAAGAGTGAACTTAGTCACTCTTTGATCGAGTGAAAAGTATAAATTCACTCCATTAGAGTGATAATTCGCTCCAAGAAGAGTGAAGTTCCCTCCAAAAAGAGCGAAGTTCACTCAAAAAAGAGTGAAATTCCCTTAAAACGAGCGAAGTTTCACCCTTGATGGAGTGCCCACAGTGATCGCTCTTAAAAAAAAAGAGCGATCATTGCAGGCGCTCGTGGAAGAGTGAATTTTCCCTCTTCCTCTAGTGAATTTCACTCTTTTTGGAGGGAACTCCACTCTTTTTGGAGGGAACTTTACTACTCTTGGAGCAAATTATCACTCTTATGGAATTAATTTACACTTTTCACTCGATCAAAGAGTGATTAAGTTCCCTCATTTGATTTTAGAGTGCAAACGTACACCCTAGGTCAATTTGGGACACTTATAACCCTTGCGGGGCTACTTATGGAACCTTGTTGGCAAGTGGTATGTACGGTAGGTACTAAAAATAGAAGCAATTGCCATATATCCCTCTTGTAAATGGGCTATGTAAGCATATCGCGCCACGTGCACTGTTAAAATTTTTTGTAAATTTACAGACTTTTTTTTACTTAAACTTTTTGTATTTTATTTTTAATAGAGATTTTCTGTATCTTTACAGACACTTTGTATTGCTACAATAAAAAAAGGTTGTTTAACATGTATTTTCTGTTTATTTGAAAAACCATTTCTGTCTGCCTTTTTAACCAAATTTTACTGCTTTGTAAAACTTTTTCTGTAAATTTACAGAAATTTTAACAGTATTTTGTATTTTTCTGATTTCACATAAATATATTGTCATTTAACAAACATTCATTTTGTTTTTAAGCTGAAAAAGAAACAAAAATAAGCCCAAACAAACAAATTAGAAATAGCCAGAAAATTTTCAATATATAACATGCATCGTTCTGCGAAGTTTCAGTTTAAAAAAAAAAAAACATTTCTGGCAAATTTATGGCCCTATTTGAAAATTAACTTACATTTATTATAAAAGCATACTTAGTTATTACGTTCTTAGTTATAAATATCATACAACTGGTGTTTTGTCACATATTTTTAAGTAAAAAGAAATTGTAAGGCCCTAATTTCAGAGCACTGACAATTGGTATACTGATGTCAATTCATCGCCACAGGCGCTCATGCACTTGATCGGAGCAAATTAAAAACGTTTCACAAATTTACTTGAAAGAGTCTGTAAATTTACCACTTTATGACGTAAATCTCATTTTGCATAAATGGGTGGAGCTTATTTTGTAGGCATTTTCCTAACAAAAGGATTGCTGTTGCTTTGAATAATATCTTTTTTGGCGTTTTTTAATCAGGAAGTGATAAACTTATTGTTTACCTTGTCTGGAAATGTTTGCAACCAATGTATTTGCATTCTTTGTCATATTTATTTTAAAAACAATTACTATATTGTACAAAAAATGTGACTTTCCAATTACAAAGTTCCTAGAGATAGCAGTCTACTTGACAACAATATGACAACAAAGCATCCTCAATGTGTTTTGATTAAAAACAACTTCGTAACGACACATTACGTTGATAAGCAAATACCTGATCTACGTAATGGTGAAGTGTATGTTACGTAATAACATATGAAAGGTAAAAAAACGATATTATAATAAACATTAAAACGTCGGGAATGAAAACAGTAGGCTGTAAATTCACATAAAATTAAGGTTAACAAAACAGAACAATTCTGTAATTCGGTTTTACAGTAGACTTTTGTAAACTAATTTACATGCAAAAACTGTAAAGAAAAAACAAACCCTTAATGTTTTTTCATGATTACAGTCTGGCTGTAAAAAAAAACATTATTTGGTTGGAAAAAAATTTGCCATAAAAATTATTTAAATTTACAGAGAAATTTTTTAACAGTGTGGTTCTTGGGTGCAAGTCTCAAAGCGTCCGGCATTATGGTCAGAGTGCTAGTGACTGACCAAAATTGCTTGCGAAGTCCCTTTTAAGGGTTTTAACATTTTTAAATAATTACACCATTAATGGCAATGCTTTTAATTACACCCTATACGCAAAGCTAATTGGTCAGCTATTAGTCAAATTATGGTATTCGCATACATCTTCTAGACGTGTGGAGCGAATTCTGTTACATGCCTCCCCCGCTGCATGTCCTACACAAAGATCAGATGTTTTATCTACAGCTTCAATTGTTGGATTAAGTCAGTTTGTCACATGATCTGTGCCTTCTGTTCTGGCTGGATACTCTCTCCATGCCAACGCATCCTGCAAAAACACACCCGCATTCCTCATCTGTCATTCAGTTATCTTGATTACATCATGGAGTGGAATTTTCGACAGTTTCACCGATTTCTTAACCATGTTCCATTATCAGTAATCATACTATCTAGTACTGACTGAAAGTCTTTCTCTCGAAGGAAGATAAACAGTTCTATTGAATTTTTAAGCAGTTAATATGATAACTCATAAAATAGTCCCAAAATTAAAAGCCGCTACCCAGGTTTACACTTAGGCCTACTGACTTCATGACCAGACCATCAAAATCTCCCCTTGTTGTTTATCCCGTTGGTCATATGGCAAGCCGTTTTAAAATTTACCTCGCAATTCCACTTAAGTGAAATACATTTCACTTAAGTGGAATTCAATTCCACTTAAGTTAAATACATTTGACTTAAGTGAAATGTATTCCACTTAAGTGGAATACATTTAACACTTAAGTGGAATACATTTCATTTAAGTGGAATTCAATTCCACTTAAGTGAAATGTATTCCACTTAAGTGGTATTGTATTCCACTTAAGTGAAATGTATTCCACTTAAGTGAAATGTATTCCACTCAAGTGGAATGTATTACACTTAAGTGGAATACAATTTCACTTAAGTGGAATTGTATTCCACTTAAGTGAAATTACGTTTTGCTTAAGTCGAATAGCTTAGCTATTTCACTTAAGTGAAATACAATTCAACTTAAGCTAAACGCAATTCCGCTTAAGTGAAATGCTATTTCACTTAAGTGGAATTCAATTTTACTTAAGTGGAATACAATTTTACTTAAGTGAAATAGCATTTAGCTTAAGCAAAATAGAACGACGGTTCAACACATTTAGCTTAAGTGAAATAGTTTCCACTTGGCCATAGATTGACGTATGTTCGCGTGGGGTATTACGTAAGAACCAGCCACAGCTAGCCTCGCGCAATGTGTTATTATGCAGAATTGCATAATATCTAGCTGCTACATGCAGGCCTAGCGTCGGCCCTTTGTATATTTTATAAAGTGCACGTCTAGCACGCTATGGCTTAGCCAATCAAAGCCTCCTGGGAGCTGACCAATCATATTTCACTGAAGTCGAATAGAATTGGACCAATCACATTTCGCTTAAGTCGAATAGAATTGAATTCCACTTAAGTGGAATTCAATTTCACTTAAGCAGAATTCAATTCCACTTAAGTGAAATTCAATTCGACCTACGTGGAATTCAATTCAGCTTAAGTGAAATAGAATTTAGCTTAAGTGAAATACGGTAGCGATCCATGTCATTCGACTTAAGTGAAATTGAATTCCACTTAAGTCGAATTGAATTTCGCTTAAGTGGAATTGAATTCCACTTAAGTGAAATTGAATTCCACTTAAGTGGAATACATTCCACTTAAGTGAAATGCATTTGACATTAGTGGAATGCATTTCACTTAAGTGGAATGCAATTTCACTTAAGTGGAATACATTTTACTTAAGTGGAATGAATTCCACTTAAGTGGAATTCAATTTCATTTAAGTGGAATGCAATGTCACTTAAGTGGAATACATTTTACTTTAGTGAAATGTATTCCACTTAAGTGGCCTGGAATTCAATTTTAGTTAAGTGGAATTGTATTCCACTTAAGTGAAATGCATTCCACTTAAGTGGAATTGCGAGGTAAATGTCAAAACGGCTTGCCATATGGTCAGTCGCTAAAGGCCATTGACAGGATTCACCTTTAATTGCGCATGTGCTTCAATCTGCCACAGAAGCGCTCTGTGTTTTGCTTCACAGAGACATTTCTTACGCAATTCATAAAGTTGAATTTGGCGGCAAAACATTTTTACATTAAGAAGAGAGTGTGGCAGGCCGTTCGCTAATTTTGTTCAGCACATAATAATTACTCCATCGAGACTTGAATTCAAGCGTTGCTTATATCATCTTCAGAACCTTCTTTAGTGACTTTCAGTCGATTTGTATGCAAGTAGCAACCATCTAGCTCAAATTGTTATTGCCGAGCTTTTGATCGAGTGAACGTGGACAAATCTTAAGTCGTTCAGCGTGTCAAAGTAAACGCGTGAACTTCACATCGACTGTTTAAAGAAGCCCGTTTCGATCAGGAAGCTGGGTCGAAGTAGACGAGTCGTTTTAAATTAAAATGACGACCTGACCGCTTTGTGTAATTTTCTATACTCGTTTCAACAATGTATGTGTATGTCTACGACAAGAGCTTCGGTTAAAAGTTATTCAAGTTAGCGAAAATAACAATAGCAAACACTTAACTTCTCCGCCTATTGAATTTGCAAGAAAAATGTCCAAAAAATAACGCTCATCCCCCAATGAAACATATTAATCTCATGTACATTTTAGGTAAAAGGTAATCATAATTGCACGAAACAGATCCTAATGTATGAGGCATCGTTGCTACTTCATCCATTTCCAGAGATTCTGTGACGCCAAACATGTAAACGTCGTATCAGTTCCAGGGGCAAGTGACAAAACCCCGGTAAACACGTTCTCGATTTGGCAATTAGACGGGGGAGACGACGTGACTCTTGAATAGAGGCTTAAATCGAAAACTCCCTAATACGCCGGGTCAATAAACTATATACGCGTTAAGGTGTGTCGTAAATTGTATGGAATACTAACGTAACGATAACCCTAATCCCTAGTAACCTAACCGAACCCTAGTAACAACAATAATCCAACCCCCAACCATGAAGAATTGATCAATCGCCCCACTGACCCCATAGGTTAAGTGTAATCTATAATTCTGCCTCACCATCGTAGTGTAGATATAAAATTTTGCCCCTGGAAAATGAGCGTCGCGCACGACTTGGAAGTTGGCGCCATGACTTTTTCCTTTCTTTTTTTACAGCGAGAAGCTGTACGAGAAAAAGTTGGTCGGCCTCGCGGGCTAGGCTCTGATGTGACATGTTGCTGAAAATGAACAAGGGTCAAGCTGAATACTGCACACGTTTCCTGCGAGTGCACTAATTGAACTCACTCTGAACACATATAGCTGCCTTTCTACGACGGTTTGCCAGATTACACCATAATGGAGGGAGTGTGACGGTTTGGTTCATGGGTTATTTTGGTAATACAATAAAGGTAAGGGATTAAAGGTACCGTTAGGGTTACTTTAGTTGTAACATTCTGAAATACCTTCACCCTCTTTAAGCCTAACGGGGGGTTTTAAAATCTAGATCCGTGTTCAACTAATAATTTATAAACGGTAGGCCTTTCAACATGCCCACAAACACAAGCAATACAGTATATGGTCGGAAGGCCATGATCGCAATTTGCCTACAAGTTCCGTCTAAAATTCTTCATTGATGTAGAGTACAGTTGCCACAAAACGGTTAAAAGATTGTTCCAAAGCAAAAGCAAACTGAAATACCGGCGGTGCTTTGAAGCATTCTGCTTTACACTTGTTCATTTTCATCAACATACCCAATGTCACCACACGTTTAAAAAACATGTGACTGCGTTCGATTCGGGTGCATACAAATACGATACATCCCATAAAGCTACATTCCCACTACCGGTGACTTTACCGTTGCGTATATTTTGCCTCGCGCGCTTAAAGGGTCAATCCTTTCATCCCAAAATAAATTCTAAAAGGAGTATACATAAATTCTCAATCGGTTCAGATTTTTGATTGACAGCTAATTCTAAAATGCAGAATACCAAAGCTCATATTACACACACATGAACTGTACTGGGGTGTTTTGGTTATACACACCGAGCTTTTTGTTCTCACTCTGAAGCAATAAACTGAGATTGTGTCTAGATGAAGATGAAATTTCAGACATTTGTGGTAGAGGCTTAAGTGAGAACTAGGTTTGGATGATTGGTAACTGTTTAGGGTGAGAGAATGGAGCCTTCAATTCCATTGGGGTGCTCCTTTCCATTGAACTTTAGGATTCCATGCCTTTTCCTGCTTGGTAGGGAGCCACATCGCAGACGCGCCTTAAACTTTACAATTTAATCGAAAGGAATGAACGTTTTTGAAAAAAAAAGTGTACTCGAAAGAGAGTAAATGCTGTTCTAACTGGTAGTATGAACTATACCGAAACCGATGCGTTATGTTAATGTGTAAAAAAACGTCTGTTTGATTGGACCATTGCTGAATCGAAATTGCTACATCCGGGCTAATCTGGTGTTGTCATAGGTCATTGCAATCAGAATTAGTAACTAGTGAAATAAAAGCGAATTATGTGATGTACCACGGGTCCGTTGCAAGTTTTACTTAGGGCATGACCCTGAAAAAACAGCTGAAGCCGCATAGGATACCGGTACACCTTTTAAAAGACACACTCTAAAAACACCCCGGTTAAATTTAACCAGGGGTCGGGGGCAATAATTTTCCATACATTTCCTGGTTAAAATAACGCGGAGATCCTAGTCAAAATTGACATTTCCCTTGTTAAATAAACCACTGGTTAGAAACTCTAATAAGAATTTAACATTTTCCTGGTTTAATTTCTCTTTTTCTTTTAACCAGGAAATGTATGGTTAATTTTTGACCCCATTGTGGTTAAATTAAGCAGGATTTAACCAGGATGTTTTTAGAGTGACGTTTTGCGCTAGTTGTTGGATGATAAATCTCTTTTGTACTGAATTTTCGAGTTTAAAAATTTTCCGCTCTTTTTGTCATCATTACCAATGTTAGCAAAAGAAGGTAATTATAGTAACAAGCAATATATTGCTCCAATAGTTAATTTCTAACTTTGATAGTTATTTGTTTTTCTTCATGAGTCCCAACTACTTACGTGAAATTGCAAGCTATTTCCAAATTGGTTACACAGCACAGTTCGGCACAACCTTCCAAAAAAGCCATCAGGCATCCCATGTAGTTATAAAACTTGAGCAATGAAACAAAATTTGGCAAAGATTTCTCTTCGGCAAAGAATCATGAAGTTGTCTGGTTCCAATAAAAAGTCCTTTCATTGTCATATACCTCAACCTGTGATGTGTCATCACTAATGGACCATTTAAAGATCAGTTTTCATTTTTGTAGCTAGTCGCCTTAATTCATATTACAAATCTTAGTATTAGGATTTTCTTCGGCTCAAAAAGGACATAAAAAAGCAATGGCTTGAAAAAGAAATACACCGCAGTTTTTACCTAAAATGGCCTTCAGTAGCTAATGGATCACCATTGTTTGACCAATTGCCATCGTTTTTAGTTTTAAATCTTGGTGTAAGGTTCCCGTGTCTGTGGGAAACAAGATGCAAAGAGGATTTTTATCAGCCATGAATAAGCATAAAATAAAAGAAAAATTGGAAAAACCTCTCTATTTTTCTTATTCTTTTGTAAATAGTGCATTTACATAAGATTAGACCTTGCTTTCATTTTATATCGTACGTAATAGACCTACCGAAGTGAGTATCAAATTTTTAAGAAAATCTGAAAATACCATTAAATTATAATAAAAAATATGACTCTCAGATAGAAAATTGACTTATCATCGTATCATTCTCAAAACCTAATCATTTATTTCACATTTTATAATGATCTTCACTTTTACAATTAACGAGACAAAAATACTCAAGTTTAATATATAATATGTTTTTTATCAACTTTCCTGCGGCTTTGGGAAACCTAATCTAACGAGAATATTCAAGATGAAGATAAGAGAGTGATTTTCGCAGAAGCTTAATAAATTACTCAACGATTACGTATCAAAAGTTACACAGCCGGTGCAAAATATATTATAAACGTAGATACCAAACTCCTATCCCTACACTGTTAGACGCGCTGACCCCTCACGGAGGCTCAATCGGAGGGGCGGAAGTATTCATTTGACATGCGCACAATTCTGTTCGGTTATATGCGTGCACAATGACGCATGCATAACAGAAAATTCCATTTTGACGAAATGTCAGCGTGCGTGTATTTTTCAAAGCAAGTTCTGTACGCGCAAAACGCATTTTCCGTGTGCGTTCCGGAGTAACTGACGTGTACTTCTGCGTGTTTGTAAAAAGAACGCAGCAGTTGATTTTGCGTTGTAAGTGCGTTAGAATGTGAACGCGTACATATATGTACGCTTTTGAAGGTACCAGAGAAACTGGCCAATCAGTAAGTAAGTGAACTTCAAACCAGGCGTTGTGTGTTAATGTTCAAGTGTTCCTTAGCAGAAAGCCTCGAAGAAGCTAGCCTGCGTAGCGCCTCTGTGGCTGCAGCCCCCTTAGCGATGAGCTGGACGAAAAAGTTCGTCCACCCGCGGGCTACGAAGAAGCCTAAAACTGTTTCATGTAAGTGAATTTATTTAAGAATGGTGTTTGCAAGAATTGCAACGTTCTAAAGTCACACGTATTTATACTACTGGAAGATATCAACTTTCCCATTAGCCCCCAAAACGACTGGTTAGTAATCAGCACTTCCACCCCTCCGTTTCGGCCTCCGTGAGGAGTCACCATGCCATTTTAAGTTTAGTATCTATGTTTATAATATCTTTGAACCGGTGCATAAACAGAGACTCTTATTGATGTGGATTTGATTACATATTTTTATGAAAATTCAACAATTCTGGACAAGTTTTACCCAATTTTAGAATTGTCACATTCGTTGCTAGTTTTGGTGATGATTTACCAAGCTGTTTTGGAATGTACATGTATGGTCCGTTTGTGAAATATTGCTAATAAGGGTTTAACTACTGTAATTTTCCTCCGCCGCTTAATGCCACTGGGGGTTGACGACCTCAGGCTTATAAAGTTCACGGTTGCTATTGCACGGTCAGTGGTCCTTCAATGATATTCTAAATCTGGAATTTGAGGCATGTTCCAATGTAGACCATGTGGTCCGGTATAATGAAAATGTACAATTTTTTTGCCAAAAATTCTCTCGTACCATATTAATGGGTCATTATGTCCCATGTGGGCCCTAGCTACCTATCACCTTTTTATGAAAGTCTGGAAAATTCTCAACCTTTTTCGACAATTTCCTCTTCGCGCGGACCTAATGGATTGTCAACGTACGTGATACTACTTAATAAAGCAGTAATGTAGTCGAGTATGTACTCGTACTCGTGATCGCAGAAACTGAAGTTCTCTTGGAAAGTCCATTCCAAAAACCCAGTTGAAAAGCCTCGTCACCTAATAGATGGCCAGGATGGTAATTCACTAAAGATTACATATTTCATTAAAGGCATGTTCTGGTGACCTTTCACCTGGGTGTTGTAAGAAAAGCAATAATATTCGACACCATGTCCTTCAAACCCCGTCTCAATACCATTTTCCTAACTCAAGATATCTCAATTTAAAGATTGGATATTTTTGTTAAAAAATATTTGAATATCTTTACATGCAGATCTAGCATAGGCTATTACCCTTCACAATATGTAGAGTACAACCAACAATGTTGCTTTCATTGCCAGCAGCAGAATCAATATGAATTATTATAAATACATTGAATGCAATGTCAAATCAATGTGCCACGATTATTTCACAGATTACCCATGATGCACCAAATCGCAAGAAAAAAATGCATTACTCTACAAATCTGCCTATTTTTTTTTTTAATGTTGTATGCTATTGAGATGCAGTTTTCACCTCCTGAAAGGTAAAATTTTTCTGCGTGTTTTGAAGTTAATGAATTTTGTCTCCAGAATATGCCTAGGGGACGGTTCATCTTCTTTGAAATTCTAAATGTTGTGCTCCTTCAAATTCACACCTGCTGGCCTATGCACATGAACAATCGACATAATCATGGAGACCGAAGAATAATATGAGTATCAGTGTTAGAAATGCAACTGAAAAAGAACACCAATCAGACTTCAAGCGCGGAGCGCGCGAAAATTTTGGAGATTTGCAAAGTAGGTCTGAACATGTGGAATTATTGATACAAAAAACGATCGTAATCTGTGGAAGACACCTTTTACAGGCCTGACCTTTATGATGTAGTAATTATACCGTCCTTTTGGTAGTAAGTGCACTTTGTAAGCTTCTATGTTCTCTCCACTAAAAAAGTGGGAGTACATTCCCCCCTGCCCCTTCCCCCCTAAATCAAAGCTCATGCATACCAAAATCTGTTTGGGTTACTCTTGCTTTTTTTTTTACAGTTGGTAATGGAAGAACTGTATGCTACAAGAAAACATAACACTCGGTATGATTTTTTCGCTTCATCGGCAGATGGCCGCACAGGCAGTTGAATCCCAGTACCGTACTTTAATTACGTCAGTTATACTTAAATGCGATGACGTAAGTTGATGTTCCATACATTTCGGTCGGTACGAAAAGGCCGAAGGTTCCTTACTATACTGATTCCACATTTGTGCTGTCGATTGCAGTTTACTTCTTAATTTTACAGCCTAATTTTACGTTACTCCATCTTTCTTCTAGAAAATGGGTAAGAACGAATTAAGAAAATTAAAATTAAAAAAAAAATGCATTTGATTAAATTATCAATATCTTTTACCGTAGAGGTTAGGAATACCACATTCTGACGCTATTTCCGACATGGCTCTTTTCGTTCAGACGTTGGTGCATTGGCTTAAAGTGGAATAGTTCTTTGTCCTTTTAGTGGCGTTCAAACTTAGGCAAACAGGGGGATTGTCAAAAAACGTCAAATGAACTGATTTTAAAGTCCAGATTGTTATTTCTGTTTCTACTTAAATATGCAACTTATTCAACAAAACTAGTTCAGAGGAACTGTCTAAAAATTCCGTCGTTTTGTAAGTATTTCCGTTTAATGTTTCTGACGCAATAATTTAAGTTATATCTAAGTTAGTGTAACGTTAGTCAGTGGCTTGAAATAGCCTAGCCTAAGCTAGGTTAGCCCGCCCTTGCTTTCCCATGTTGTTAGTGTAACATTAGGCCGACAGTATTAGTATTGCTAGATCAAACATAGGGGCCTAGAGCCTTGTGATGGTATCAATTATCCCAATTGTGATCCTTCAAGGTCTCACTCTGCTTCCATCACGTGTGGGTCTGGGGGTTGTAAAATATGCTCACAATTTCCCCGGCTGTCGTAAGAGGCAAGTAGTAAACAGGAGGACTTGCATCATATTTGAACTGTATCATGTATGGCACTATAAACAATAACATAATTGTGTCTGTGTGCCTTACTAACACACTCTGCTCCCTGCTGTTCATATTTGGCTACATGGAAAGTACATTGCACCTATCCCCCAACCCAAACAAAAGAGACTAGGCCTAAGTGCACCCACACAAAAATCCTGGATCTTCCCCAAACCATGGGGGAGCCTGTGGTCTTGTCTCTTTCTTATTGTAAGGATTTTAGCACACCATGCTATGCCTTGTTACTGTACCTAACAAGATCGAAAAAAAAATGTTCAACTCAAACCTTGGCGTTTCCTATTAAAAAACATTACTGAAATGTAGGCTACGTTGCAGTAAATTATTCTTCGCTGGGTAACACTTCCCACATCACGGAATCACGAAAGCGAATTCAAGATTTTAAATCACTATGGTTAATTTATCACAAGCATATTGGTCTGTGAACACGTCACTGAGTTTTTGGAGAGTCACCCCCCCCCCCTTTTAAATGCACTCTGTGGAACAAAAGATTTCTTGCACTCATCCTGGCATGGATTGCGGGGAACAGGATCGTGGTAAGGAAGTTACTTTTGGATAGTACTGTAGTACATTGGCAATGCATACATGTACATTACTAGTCCTCAGTAAAGGACTATATATGGACTGTCGCATAATTGCTCCCTATACATAGTCCTTACTCCTGTGATTCCACGGTTGCTGGTCTTCGACAGTACTGTACTATTTCGGGTCAAAATTATTCTTTTTCTTGTAGCAAAGGCAGGACCTAAAATGTTAATTTGCTATCATAAATTACCTTTTCCAAATCCTGTTCAACTATTGCAACTATTTTTGATGACTTGAAACCTCTAAAAAGGTCTGAAAATTTGGAATAAAAAACATCAACTTTGCACCTTCCGAAAATTTAATGTAGCATTCGAAATATTTTTTTTTACATTAGGGCACTCATGCATATTATTGTGACGTCACTAACAGGGTTGTCACCACGCCGGTCGGGACTAACCGCCACTAGACATTACCGACCGGTGCAACACCTAATATGGGAGGCTTCCGACCGCCACAAAAATGATCTTCTACTTGAAAAATGCAGTCTGTGAAATCGTTATTTGGCATGGATTTGTGACAATTTTGAACACACTCAATACCCATGTGATGTCAGCTGAATATCATTTTGAGAAATTCAGAGACGGCAAGATAAATAGAAATATTAAAAAAGTTACAGTACCATAAGAGTGATGGTCCGATTTACGAATTCAGCTCTGAAAAGTGAAAGTACGTAGTATAGTATGACCTTTGTCATATATATACACGCAGTATTTTGCCTGCCTGTACCGTAAGGCTTCAATGATACTACTGCATACTGGTATATAGCGCTGTATTTGGTATACAACGATCGTCTCTAAAAAGCTGCGCAACATGCATTTTTTTCTGAAATCAGTTCGCAATGCCCATACCAAGTTTTTCAAAACATGGAAGAGTAGATCCCTCACGCAGGCATGTATGGCTGTCACTCATAAGCTTGTAGGCGGAGCCTCACACGATCAAGTGACGACAATCCTCTCCTCAAACTCCGTACATACAGCGTGGGCTTCGCACTGCTTTATTAACACAGTAATGCATGTGCTGGAAACAGCATGCTATCGCTAATTTTGTGCATGTGTAATAATGCAGTTATGTGCAAGATACTACAGCATGCATGGCGGGAACCACATTCTTAATGATGAACGTAAAAAGAAATGAGGGAATTAGACTCTTCGTAACACACTTTCACGAATCTCTCTTTTGCTACAGCACACCGTGTGGTACATCACATGCAATTTCAAAGACTTCCAATTTTTGGGAGAAAAATGTGAACATACTATTTTGGGGCGTTTAGAATTGATATTACAAAATTCGGCGAACGTTGAAAGTAATTTGTACGGAGAAAGCCATGCACACATGATAATAGGTATGCATTATATACAGCCCAAAATCTTTATTGCACATAATGCAGAAGTGTACACTTTTAGTATCGCAAGGCGGCTATTACCCTGCTATTCTTAGTAGTATAAATGATGAACTGATTTATCGAATCAGCGGCAACTCCGTTAATCCTGGTCTGATCAGATTACGATAAACACAACGTTAAGATGATATGACTGAATGACTGAGAGGGTTTGCAAATCTTGCCGTACTACGGCTAGTGCTAGCGGTAAGCATATAAGAGTGGTTCAGGCGGGAATTTCTTACTTTCCCTTTCTACACTGCAAATGATGGAATTATTGAAAAAAAAAATAAAATTTTCATTATAGCTGAAAAATTAATGGGTCAAAAATGAGGTGGATTCCATGGGGGGTAGGGTGAGGTACAAATATTGGGCCAGATGTTTAGCCGGCACTCAAATTGGGCTGGTGACAACCCTGGTCACTAATAATGTAAGAGTTTGTCATTTAGCATAAGGCCCTATGGTAAAGTAGGTCCACTGTGCAAGTTTCCCACATTGACGCAACAGTTACACTCATTAGCATATTGTTGTAAACAAAGTTACAAATTCACATAGTGAAGTGAGGAAATTTTACCGTGCAAAAAAGTCAGTGATTTCATTCCAAAGTTTACACCCTTTCCGGAAGATTTCAGTGATCAAGAAAGGTTTGGTTACAAGTGCCTTTAAGAATTGTAGAAGAATAGTTATGGCATTAAATGAGTGTTTTACATGAGGCTAGAATTCAATAGGAGGTTTTAGCCATCAGGCGACATAATACATCTTGACATATTTCACCCGAGAAAATGGCCTTTTCCCGGGGAAGTTTGGCTAAACGACCCTATTGAATTCTAGCGGCATGAGGTAAAAAATTTGCCGTCAGAAGAAAGTTAATTTTAACGTTAAAAGCGTCCACTGATCATTCTGCTTGTTAAAAACGGTTGAAGTAAGGACTGTGTATAGTGAGTATAGCGAACGACCACAGTCCTTTTCTGAGGACTAGTACAGTACAGTACAAGTGAATGGTACTGTACACACACTGTAAGTTGCAATCCATTTGCCATTGTGAGGTGACACAAAACCTACTTATGTATACATACATTTACATGTACAGGTAATGCATACTGTACACATCATTGGCAATGACAAATACTGCAAAGCACAGTATGTACAGTATGTTTACCATGCAACAGGAAATACTGTAACTGGTGGGCCGGGAGTACAGCTTGCCTTCCACTACGTGAAGGAGTTGGTGTTCACGCTCAAGATCTTCATGATGGAGTGCTTGAAATGCAGATTGGCTGAAACGGGACTCTGCAGCTAGGTTACACATGGCAAGTGGGTGATTTCCCAAATATAAAAATTGAAATATTCTTTTGAACATCCAAGCATGATGGGATTGCATGTCTCCTTAAACTCTTTAAATAGTCCTAGTAGTACGGTATTTAATGTCCCTCCGCCTATGTAAGCACCCCATACATAGGCCTAGGCCCTAACTGCCCACTTATGCCACTGCCAAAAGCCAAGCTCTTAATTCTGCTTTGTCGTGAGCTACTGTACTGTACATGTATGTTTTGTGCGCCATACGGTTTCCATCATCACTGTCACAATAAACAATCAAAACCACAGTTATGTAGGTTTCTCGGAAGGATACTGTAAGAGATCACCTTTGGTCCTTGAGGATTGATAGTGCACAGCGAGTTGCAGTATGACCAAAATGTCATGGATGCATCTGTGGGGCATTATCAGGTTCAATATTGGATAGTTTGGAAATTTAAACATCCCCAAGAAAAGAAATGTAATGAAGAAATTCTCCTTAAGGGTTATCTCAACGACACCTAACAGTAAAGATACTGCGGAAGAGTGTTCAATTTCTCCATGAAACCATTTTCTATGTAATGAATAGGCTATGGTATTCACATTTGGCAGTAACTGAGAATATTATTCTAGCAAATTCTCTTAGAAAGTCAATACAAAGAGTTCTCTCCAGTTAATAAAAAACATGTATGTTAACACATCCGTAGTCATGCAAGGGCTAAGCCCCCATGATTTTTTCCCAAGAGAATTTGATTATTTTCATTGACTTAATCCTTGTAGCCTAGACAGTTTGCCCCCCAGAATATTTTCGCCCCTGGGTTTTGCCTTCTTCCCACTCTGGCTACGAGCGGGGAACTAGCCTATATAGCATACAGTATTATGGTGACTTCCCTATATTCAGACAGCCCTATATGTTCCGACACCCATGTGCTCATCTACGATCAACTGTCGGAACATAAAGGCATCGGAATGTGGGGGTTTAGAAATATAGGGCTGTAACCCCCTATTACCGGAGGTATGTAAAAGTATCAAACCAATTCTGAACGGTACAACACCAAACAAGATTCTTGCATAGGTGTTCTTTAAGAATTATGTTATTGAAAGTTCAAGTTATTAGCATAGACCTACTGAAAATATAGACCTAGTACTTTACAAAGAAGGAAGCCTATGAATTGGAGTCTAGACAACTCCCTCATCATCAAGTAGTCTGTGGCCTAGGCCTGCCATTGTGCTTGGTGCTCAGCATACTGTAAGCCCGAAAACATGTCAGTGAGCCACAACTGAAAAAATGCCTTGGCCAGTCCGATTTAACCAACAAACTTAGCCATGAAAACCTCATCTACGGATAAACCTAACCTTAAAACTAAGTTGACTTGAAGTCTTCTTACAAATAAGACCAGCTACTACGGAATCTCCGCTAATTCAATTGCTGCTAAGCAGCAGCAACATAAATTACACAAGCAAAAAAAAAAAAGTTTGAAAACATCCTTTAAACAGAATAAACGATTTCATATCAACAAACTGCAAACACAATCTTACACAGGCACAAGATACTTCATGACACTGGCACCCTCACCATACCCTACTGTACAGCTCGTCTATCGCAAAAAATCGACTGGTCTCTTGTATTTATGCACAGAATGTATTGTACTGTAAATCCTCATTGAGTTAACTGTATGTGCAGAAAGTTTACACAGTAAAGCTCCATTGAGATCAGATTGTCGCCAGATGAGAAGGATTTTGACTTGCTTGTAGTCGTAGTGCATTACAGCCATGTAAAATACGGAATACAAAGCAGATGGGTTGTGCATTGCTATATCATTAGTAGCTATATGTACATCGTTTTAGTCCGATCTAAGACAGCAACGAGTGTGGCTTATAATCTCAAGCTTAGAGTAGTTACTCCAAGAATGGATATAGTCATTTACGACTTTCTAAATTATTGAAAACTTGATGACCCCATAAATTATCAGTAAGAAAAAAGTCCCTTGACTTTTGTTTTGTAGAAACACTGTGTCAAGCAATATTGTAAAAGCATGCGGTATAAGTAATCGTTGTCGCTCATTTTTTATGGATGACTTGTGATAGTTAATATCCACTTTGCAATCCGTGGTCCCTCTCAAGGTTTTGCCAGGTGGAGGAAAGGGGCTCCATAGTTTCCCTTTGGAGAAACCAAAAAGGTTAATGCTGGTGGCTTCTTACAATAGTTAGAATCTCTTACAGTATTAGCTGCCTGCAAGCTTTTGTTAAGTTCAAGACCATGGATACTAGGGATCTTCATTTTTATTATACAAAATTATCTAAGGACTAAGAGTACAGTAGTTCTTAACGGCAATTCGTAGACTTTTGCAGTAGTGATGGGGGCGCCCAATGCAACTTCAGACGTCAGTTCAATGGAGGTAGGCTACTGCTGACGACAGGTGGGATGCAAGACCTGTACAGAGTTCAACATCAGAGCCCTCCCTTTAGGGCAATTTCAGCCAGTTTTGTTGCTAGGCATGATGTACAAGCAGCAGCCAGACTGTTTTTAGGCTTCAATTAAAACATTAAGTTTGCTAATTACTGTTTTCCACAAATGTCACAAAAATGATTTGAAAGGGATGGTGTTCCCTTTGACAGCCAAGCATAGAAAAAAAATTAGAAAATGTCAAAAAGATGCTGTCAAATTTGAATCATTTTACTGTAATGCGTGCTCAACAGTGCACGCACGATTTTACTGTAATTGCACATTTGTGCTTTGCAGTTGCACTTGTTGTTCCAGACATTTTTCCACTAACATGAACTTTGATGGAATTTGCAAATGTATGTTTCAAATGAACTAACTTTGCAGCAAGATCTCTATCTAGGAAGAAGTCATGTGGAGGGAAACGGGTTTGGGGTGGAGGGTAACCGAAATTTTCAGTAGCAGGTTCCCAGATGATAGGACCCAGGGATGCTGCTATAGCTCTAGTTAAAGTATTTATAAAGTTTACATACTGTATACTGTGGACCATGATTGTGTAAAAAAAAAAAAACTGAAGAGGTCATTAAGAAAGGTTGAACAACTGCTGCTCTAGACAACAAGTGCCCCGAACTTACTGTACAGTACTTCATACAACTTACCCATTCTGTAGTGACACGTAGAGTTACAGTGCGGTGAAGGATACACCTACTGTACTGTGCGTGTATAGGGGTGCACCGGATATCCGGTCCGGCCTGATTATCCGGCCGGATAGTGAAAAAATATCTGGTTCCGGTCGGATTTTTGATTCCTTGCCAAAGGCAGGCAAGGAATCTACCTGTATGCGATGGTGATGTCGTGTGTGTGTTCATGTGTGAGTGTGTGTGTGTGTGTGTGTATGTGCGTATGTGATGCCCGCTTGTAAACACGATATCTCAAGAAGGGTAAGTCTGAGGGATCTCAAACTTGGCATGTAGATTGCCCATCTTAAGTAGAAGATCCCTAATGTTTTTGGTGGAGGTCAAAGGTCATTTGAGGTCACCACGGGTCAAATGGGAAATACCTTGGAAATTGCTTGTAAACACGATGTCTCCAGAAGGAAAAATGTGAGCGATCTCGTACGTACCATGCAGATTGCCTTTATTGAGTAGATGATCCCTAGGTTGTTTTTGGTGGAGGTCAAAGGTCATTTGGGGTCACCAGAGGTAAAAAGGTCAAAACCTTGTAAACACTGTATCTCAAGAAGAGTAACTGTGAGGGCTCTTATACATAGCATGTGGATTGTCCATGTTAAGTAGATGATCCCTAATGTTTTTGGTGGAGGTCAAAGGTCAGCTGGGGTCACCAGAGGTCAAAATATCAAAACTTTGTAAACAGTTTATCTCAAAAAGGGTAACTGTGAGGGATCTCATACTTAGCATGTGGATTGTCCATATTGAATAGATGATCCCTATTGTTTTTTACTGGAGGTCAAAGGTCATTTAGGGTCATCAGAGGTTAAACCTTGCACATACTTTATTCAAAAAAGGGTAACTGTTAAGGTTAATATTCATTAGTGCATAGGGTTAAGAGTTTTGAGTGGCATGGGTAATGTAAGATGCTCAAGTAAGCTTTTGGAATCCACTTCATTATGTAAAGGATCAAGTTGGGTAATTTCAAAATATGTACTGAAGCAATCTCACTGTATTAAGAATGTCTATTTAAAGTGCATAAAAGTGCATTTGGTACAGTATTTCTCCACCTTTCTGACCAAAAGAAGTTATCCACATTTTTTCAAAATTGATTTTATTTCATATTCTTTTTTCTCGTACTGAAACTTAAATTTTCTGATATTAAATATTCTAATATGTCGTCTACTTCCTGAGATAATCAGCCAAGAAAAGAAGTAACCCACATGGAAAACTACTACTACTCTGTACTGTATGATGCCCAAAATTTCTTTTAGAGCATACAAACATTGTTTCTTCCATAACCCTAAAGAAAAAATGAAGATAACATTAAATTTAGTATCAAAGACTGTTAAAAGTTACAGACAAACCTTGTGCCACTGTCCTCATAAGGACATGTAAGTGGGAACTAGATAATTGAATTCACCACAGGTAATTACTGTAGTTTTATAAAAAGAACTAAATAACTGATCATTTGGATCAAATACCCTTGAGCATGCTTGAAACGAGATTGTCTAATTGAATGAATCAAATTGTAAGTGACCCACCAGTCTGTGAAAATTGCTGGTCACTGTTATCTTGCAGTACCTAATATTATCACATTTGACTGCCACAGTGTCCTGTGGGGTTTTCTCATTGAATCATACAGCTCAATGGATAAAACTATTTCCTACCTGTCTAGAGATAGTGTCTGACACTTATTTAATTAGCCCTCTCAGTAAGGCTTGTTTTTCAGAAAGTTCTGTAGTTCATGTAATCAAAACAAGCATAGTAGTATCTACTGTGTATCAAACAAAGGACACTTGACTTGTACGTTGTTATGTGGTGTTCCTACAAGCAGACAATTTAAGGCAAATTAAAAATCTTGTTAATTTCTGGATAAATAGGGTTCCCATTTTTTGTTAATTTTCAAGGACATCATAGTCATTGGGAAGGGCATTACACCAAAAAACAAATACCAAAGGACCACCACTAATAGCCAAGGTTACACCTTTCTGTTGAGATGTCTCTAGTGTACAGTATGTTCCAATTTTTGGATGACTGTTAGGATTAGGGCTTGTTCTAACACTAACCTCAATGCAGTCAACTTTTTGGATCATAGAGACATTATATAGAGAGCCATCCTCAGTACCCGAAATTTTGATTTAAAAGAGCTTGTTTCAAAAATACCTCTTTATCAAGTTTATAGACAACATAGTTTATCAGCATCATAACTGCATGGAGGATTTCTCCTGTTTGTAGAGGTCAAAGGTTGAAATCACAAAATGGCAAAACCTTGTAGAAATGACATTTTTGTATGGTTATTGAAATGTGGAGGGATCTCATACTCAGTTTGTGAATTGCTCATATTTAGCATGTTGAAGGTCTTTTAAGGTAGTTGCTCCTTATTGTTTTAAGTGAGGGGGGAAAGGTCATTTTGGGTCACATGATCTCAAAAGGTTTTGACCTTACTAGTATACCTCAGTACTGTATTTGTGAGGGATCTCATGCTTGTCATGTGGGCATCCATGTTCATTATTACAATATATCATATGGCAAGGAATCACCAAGCCTTTTGGCTTTGTAGTTTTTAAATCTGGCTGGATTTTTCCGTAAACTTGGGTAACATTATGTACATGATCTGAGTTAAAACAAACATGAACACTGCAGTAACTGTCACAGAATTAATTTAAAGTTCATAAATGATAGCTTATCAGTGCATGATATATAACATTTGAACACCTTTATTTAGCCCTTAAAAATGACTAAACCAAACAGGCAACAAAGTTATAAAAGTAACTGATTTAAAAACGTGACTTCAAATTCCTCCAACTGTGTGAAATAAACTGAATGGATGAAAAGACCTTTCATGCAATTTAAATCAGTCTACTGCAGGGCGCAGTACTGTACTAGTACTGTACAAAATGGATAACCCATACTGTATTACAGTTGTACCTGAGTCACATCATTCAAGGCAGTGTGTCAGTAAAATTGCATTGGGTTGTCTACAAATATACACTTAAACACTAGTGTTTGCACGGGTACTAAAAATTAGGACCCGGGTACCCGATCGCCATACCCGTCGGGTACCCGGGTTACCCGGTGTTACGGTGACTAAAAGATACGAGCATTTCGTAAAGTATACCCAATGAGACATGCATGGTAACATTAACATCTGTATTGGATAGGTATAGCGATCACGTTCCCAAGTTCAAAACCATTTGATTTTTTAGCAGGTTTAATCGTCTCGTTTTGTTTAAGATTAAAATGACAAGTAAAAAAAAACGTAACAGAAAACAGTCAAATAAGAAAATTATACTTCCCAAGGCCTATATCAATTTGATACTGAATTTTGGGACGCCTACTCGAAATGCCAGCATACTTAGAGCTCGAAGCTTCTCCTTTTAAAACACTGATGAAAAAATATCAACTAATCAGAGCCTTGTATTATGGTATTCTCTTGCACGTCAAAAATTACCGATTGTAAACAAACGACGTCATGTTTGTGAACTTCCCTCACACTACTTCGCAATGTGCGTTGGAATTATCACTAATGGGGTATGTACGTTCTTACGTAGCTAGCCTCGTGTTGACATCCAGGCACGGTAACATAGCTTTCACACATAAACTTCGTAGTCTACTCGAGAGCCATTTTGGGGCAAAATAACGTAATATGTACTGGCCTGTTTTAAAAAAAAAAATTGTAAATGTTAACGGTGTTATTACATTTATGTCGTTTTGCTTTGCAGATAGCGCAAAGTGTTGATTTCCGTAAAACTGACACCTTTAACCATTAAGAAATATTCGAGGATTATACTCAAGGTGGCATACCGTATTAATAATAAGATCGTATATACATGCAAGGCTCAGTTTACCTAGCATGCCGAACATTACGGGCACTAGTGTCTTTGCAAGCTGGGCGGGGGTGATACAGTACAGGTATGTCTTGCTATGTCTGTGTGAAACAGTACGATGTGATTTTGAATCGGCCGTCAGATACTTGCTTGCGTGTAAGTTTATAAGCGATATACATGTGATGTGTGAGAAGCAACCCACTACGTGACGATAGCGCGATCGGGCCGCACGCTGATAAAAATTTCAACTTCAGAAACGAAGTACAGACAACTTTCAAACTTACACATAATTTCTACGGGCTCTCTTCATTCTCAGTCTCGGAGAATGTTTACCAAACTGGCAAAATATTTTAGTCCATTACCGTGGGCAATGGCGTAAATGGGGTGATCCTTTTTGCATGCATTTTCTTTTTTAAGATTCGGGTAGTAGATTTGGACCCGGGTAGTACGATGGCGGGCGGGTACCCGGGTACCCGGGTTACCCGTGCAAACACTATTAAACACTTCACTTTACTTTTCTCTACTTTTTAACACATACTTGTCCATTAAAGTTGTGTAGTACAAGCAGGAAATGTGTTTCATCTTGATTTTCAGAAGACAATACTCATTACCAATTAAAGTTGCCTATGGGGTCAGTATCAATGTTTTATGTCCCTAATAATTAATCACACACACATAAGTATACAAAATATCACATAACATAACAGGTTAAAGGGCAAAGGAGGGCTGTAAAGGCCCCGTAAGATGCCCTGTAATCCAAACCCCCCCCCAAAACAAAAGAAAACCACCAACACCTAACAAGCCCAGAAAGATTAGATTCTACCACAGTCATGGAAAAACTTGTCAATATTTACCTTACGTTAACAACCCAATCAGGCAGGCTATTCCACTCACTAACAACCCTATGAGAGAAACTGAACTTCCTAATGTCAGGTCTAGGAAAAGACTTTTCAAGCTTTTTACAATGGCTTCTAACCCGAGGATTACTTTGGACCTTTAAATAACTACAAGCTTACAAAGGATTCCCTTCAGATAGAAATTTGTATACCTGGAGCATGTCTCCCCTAATCCTTCTCAGCTCCAAAGTGGTAAGCCCAAGCAGCTTAAGCCTTTGGGGATAAGGTACTGTAGACTGGTATGAGTCAGTTAGCTCTCTTCTGAACTTGCTGTAAAAGCGATTTGTCCTTTTCAAAGAAGGAACTCCAGGCCTGTTCAGCATAGTGGAGATGGGGTCTAACCAGCTGCTGATACAAATTTAGCACAATTTCTTTACTAAAACTCTTAAAATTCCTCCTGATCAACCCAAGCACCCTATTTGCCCTCGCAGCAGTAGCTGCACACTGCCTAGATGGCTTTAAATCTCCCGTAATAACTACACCGAGGTCCTTCTCAGAAGTCACTTTGCTCAAATTAGTACCATTCATAGTATAATCATGGTGGGGTTTCTCAGAACCAAAGTGGAGGACTTTGCACTTATCAGCATTAAAAGACATTTGCAAAGTCTGAGACCATGAAAATAACCTATCCAGATCTTTCTGAAGCAATAAGGAATCATCCTTTTCCCCAACCTTCCTACAGAGCTTTGCATCATCAGCAAACTTTCTTATACTGGAAGTGATAGAGCTATCAATATCATATATGAAAATTAACAAAAGAAGTGGGCCAAGAACAGAACCTTGTGGTACACCACCAGAAACTTCTTTCCAAGAAGAAAAATTTCCCTTGACAACAACTCTCTGAGACCAACCATTGAGCCATGAATTGATCCACTGAGCGCACTTGCCTATGTTGCCTATTAACCTATGCAATTTTACCATGAGTCTACCTAGAGGTACTTTGTCAAAAGCTTTTTGGAAGTCAAGGTAAATGACATCAACACTAGAACCTGAATCGAGAGACAAAGAAACATCCTCAAGAAAGCTTAGCAAATTTGTTACACAAGACCTACTGGGTAGGAAACTATGCTGGGTTAGATTGAGTAACCCATTATCTAAAAGATACTTTAGCTTGTCCTTGATTAAGGATTCCATAATTTTGCACACAACACTAGTTAAACTGACTAGCCTGAAATTACAAGGTGAACTGCGATCCCCCTTTTTAAAAATTGGAGTGACGTTAGCAACCCGCCAGTCAGTAGGAACAAAATTTGAGTCAAGACATTTCTGGAAAATAATTGATAGCGGAACTGATAAAACCTTGGAGCATTCATGAAGGATGGCGGGATGGATTCCATCTGGCCCAGGAGCCTTACTTATCTTTAAACTCTTTAATTTTTTCAGAACCAGTTCCTCAGAGAACACAATGTCACTTATTGAAGAAGAGATATCAGAACCCCTACAAATCCCCATGACAGATGACTCATTGGTAAAAACAGATACAAAATAATCATTTAACAAATTAGCCATATCCTGATGATCACTAACTAATGAACCATTCACATCATGAAGTGGCCCAACCCCGTCCTCAACATGCTGCTTAGAACTGACATAGGCATGGAAAGAATTTGGGTTAATCTTAACCTCACTGGCCAACTTTTTTTCAAACCTAGCTTTAGTGTCCATAACCAAATTTTTAACTAAGATCTCTTGACTCTTGTAGGCAGTTAGGTCATCAGACTCCTTGCTGGCCTTATAACATCTTACGTTTCTTCCTAGTTGCCCTGAGTACCTCCCTAGAAATCCAAATAGGCCTACTTTTCACCCGAGCCTTCTTGAGTGGTATACATAAGTTTGCAATATCAGAAACAGTACTGCTGAAAAATTTTCAAGCTTCAGCAGGACCTAAGTGAGCTTTACTGAAGTCAAGAACAGTTTTGATGTTACCAAACATAATACTTAATGTCAGAACGTGTGATATGCAGTATCTCTGCCAAAAAAATTATTGATGACAAATGTGCTTCAGTTTTTAGATATCATGGCATGTTTAAATACTAGAAATGGTGTATAAAACAGTGGTGCTGTGCATAGTTAAAAACCTGAACCCTAGAGTCTTTTTACAGTACATATGAGCAGTCTATTCAGTAATTACTATCCAAGGACTCTCTTTGCCAAGTATTACTGGTCTACATAATTTGTACAATTTTTTTGAACAAGTGGGGATGTACTCTAGTTCAAAAAGAACAAACTAAAATGCAAAACAACTTTCAAGATTTCCTCAGGAGTTTTCTCTACAAATACTCACTTAGGGAGGGAAAATACAAAGAGCTCTTACTTGCCCCCCTTTGCTACAGTTTTGCTGTACTTCTGCAGGAACACAGTTTTTCATGCCTTTTTTCTATTTTACTGCAATTTTTGGGTAAAAAATTAGGTAAACACACTTGTACAACACTGGAAGACAAATTTATAGACATTTCCCATTAGTCCTTCACAAACATTACGTTACAAAGCAGTAAACTCCTATCCCAGAGTTTCTCTGCTTTTCTGAATTTCACTTAATTCATCTGCATTGCAAAAATCCGGTTCCAGCCGGAAAAATTTGGCCGGATTTCAAGTTGGTTCTGGCAAAATCCGGTTCCGGCCGGATCCAAAATTTTGGATCCGGTGCATCCCTATCCGTGTACGCCTACTCTACATGTACAGTACTGTATGTACAGTATGTGCATACACATACTGTATTTGCACAGGCGACTACTGTACATTTGTGTAAGTTTATGGTGAGCTACTTACAGTACGGTATGCATACAGACAGTAGGGCTGTAGTAGTACATTACAGTATATGTACTTTATAGGGGTACAGTATGTGCCTACATGTATGCCACTGTCAGTTGCAATCTTCACATACCCCCCCTTCAAGGGTTGTTGCAGATTAAAAGTCAAATGGACATGGAGTATTCCAGTCTCAAAAACTTGACATTGGAGAAACTTGACCTAAAAATTTTGATTTGCATTGTTCCCATCTTTCTGCTATGGGGAACCCCATACTCCTTTTCTCTATCTAGTTTATGTCCCACAAAACCTGTACTTGTTCCCAGTTTGTCAACAGTACTAAAGTTCTGTATGGGCACGCCATATTGGTGCTGTGTAGGTTGCATTGAATGCAAATTGTATCCAAGTAAGTGGAAATGAAATTTATCCCTTGAGAGTATCGCCTGAAGCCTTCAAAACACCTAATGTAGAAGCCAGGAGGTTCATCCTGCTTCACAACTTGGAATCCTCCCCCTCCTTGAGCTTTGCCCCAAGAACCCAGAGGCTGTGATGTAAATCCCAGGACCCCACCTGTTATCTCTTTGGCCTCACCATGCTCTTTGTGCACATTCCCACTACCCAAAACTTATTACCTGTAGGACTATCCCTACAGTATTTAGAATTCTGAAACATTTGAAGCTTTGTAAAGTATTAATTTTTCAAATTGAGTGCAAAGCATTTACATTCATTTAATCTTTCGTTTTATTGATTCCTTGCCGTAGGCAGGCAAGGAATCTATGCGATGGTGATGTCGTGTGTATGTGTGTGTGTGTGTGTGTGTGTGTGCGTATGTGACGCTTTGGCTTGTAAACACGATATCTCAAGAAGGGTAACTCCGAGGGATCTCATACTTGGCATGTGGATTGCCCATATTGGGTAGATGATCCCTAATGTTTTTGGTGGACGTCAAAGGTCATTTGGGGTCACGAGAGGTCAAAAGGTCAGAACCTTGTAAACACGATATCTCGAGAACGGTACATGTGACTATGCTCATATTTGGTGTGTGGGTTGGCCATATTGAGTAGATGATCCCTATTGATTTTCGTGGAGGTCAAAGGTCATTTGGGGTCATGAGAGGTCAATAGGTAAATTCCTTAGAAATTGCTTGTAAACACGGTATCTCAAGAAGGGTAAGTGTGACTAATTTCATATTTAATGTGTGCATTGGCCATATTGAGTAGATGATCTCTATTGTTTTTGGTGGAGATCAAAGGTCATTTGGGGTCACGAGAGGTCGAAAGGTCAAAACTTCGTAAACATGATATCTCGAGAACGGTACATGTGACTACGCTCATATTTAGTGTGTGGGTTGGTCATATTGAGTAGATGATCCCTATTGATTTTCGTGGAGGTCAAAGGTCATTTGGGGTCACGAGAGGTCAACAGGTAAATTCCTTAGAAATTGCTTGTAAACACGGTACCTCAAGAAGGGTAAGTGTGACTAATCTCATATTTAGTGTGTGCATTGGCCATATTGAGTAGATGATCCCTATTGTTTTTGGTGGAGATCAAAGGTCATTTGGGGTCACGAGAGGTCAAAAGGTCAAAACTTCGTAAACATGATATCTCGAGAACGGTACATGTGACTATGCTCATATTTGGTTTGTGGGTTGGCCATATTGAGTAGATGATCCCTATTGATTTTCGTGGAGGTCAAAGGTCATTTGGGGTCATGAGAGGTCAATAGGTAAATTCCTTAGAAATTGCTTGTAAACACGGTATCTCAAGAAGGGTAAGTGTGACTAATTTCATATTTAATGTGTGCATTGGCCATATTGAGTAGATGATCCCTATTGTTTTTGGTGGAGATCAAAGGTCATTTGGGGTCACGAGAGGTCGAAAGGTCAAAACTTCGTAAACATGATATCTCGAGAACGGTACATGTGACTACGCTCCTATTTGGTGTGTGGGTTGGTCATATTGAGTAGATGATCCATATTGATTTTCGTGGAGGTCAAAGGTCATTTGGGGTCACGAGAGGTCAACAGGTAAATTCCTTAGAAATTGCTTGTAAACACGGTACCTCAAGAAGGGTAAGTGTGACTAATCTCATATTTAGTGTGTGCATTGGCCATATTGAGTAGATGATCCCTATTGTTTTTGGTGGAGATCAAAGGTCATTTGGGGTCACGAGAGGTCGAAAGGTCAAAACTTCGTAAACATGATATCTCGAGAACGGTACATGTGACTACGCTCATATTTGGTTTGTGGGTTGGCCATATTGAGTAGACGATCCCTATTGATTTTCGTGGAGGTCAAAGGTCATTTGGGGTCATGAGAGGTCAATAGGTAAATTCCTTAGAAATTGCTTATAAACACGGTATCTCAAGAAGGGAAAGTGTGACTAATCGTATATTTGGTGTGTGCATTGGCCATATTGAGTAGATGATCCCTAATGTTTTTGGTAGAGATCAAAGGTCGTTTGGGGTCACGAGAGGTCCAAAGTTCAAAACTTCGTCAACATGATATCTCGAGAACGGTACATGTGACTATGCTCATATTTGGTGTGTGGGTTGGTCATATTGAGTAGATGATCCCTATTGATTTTCGTGGAGGTCAAAGGTCATTTGGGGTCATGAGAGGTCAACAGGTAAATTCCTTAGAAATTGCTTGTAAACACGGTATCTCAAGAAGGGTAAGTGTGACTAATCTCATATTTAGTGTGTGCATTGGCCATATTGAGTAGATGATCCCTATTGTTTTTGGTGGAGATCAAAGGTCATTTGGGGTCACGAGAGGTCAAAAGGTCAAAACTTCGTAAACATGATATCTCGAGAACAGAACATGTGACTATGCTCATATTTGGTGTGTGGGTTGGTCATATTGAGTAGATGATCCCTATTGATTTTCGTGGACGTCAAAGGTCATTTGGGGTCATGAGAGGTCAATAGGTAAATTCCTTAGAAATTGCTTGTAAACACGGTATCTCAAGAAGGGTAAGTGTGACTAATTTCATATTTAATGTGTGCATTGGCCATATTGAGTAGATGATCCCTATTGTTTTTGGTGGAGATCAAAGGTCATTTGGGGTCACGAGAGGTCGAAAGGTCAAAACTTCGTAAACATGATATCTCGAGAACGGTACATGTGACTACGCTCCTATTTGGTGTGTGGGTTGGTCATATTGAGTAGATGATCCATATTGATTTTCGTGGAGGTCAAAGGTCATTTGGGGTCACGAGAGGTCAACAGGTAAATTCCTTAGAAATTGCTTGTAAACACGGTACCTCAAGAAGGGTAAGTGTGACTAATCTCATATTTAGTGTGTGCATTGGCCATATTGAGTAGATGATCCCTATTGTTTTTGGTGGAGATCAAAGGTCATTTGGGGTCACGAGAGGTCGAAAGGTCAAAACTTCGTAAACATGATATCTCGAGAACGGTACATGTGACTACGCTCATATTTGGTTTGTGGGTTGGCCATATTGAGTAGACGATCCCTATTGATTTTCGTGGAGGTCAAAGGTCATTTGGGGTCATGAGAGGTCAATAGGTAAATTCCTTAGAAATTGCTTATAAACACGGTATCTCAAGAAGGGAAAGTGTGACTAATCGTATATTTGGTGTGTGCATTGGCCATATTGAGTAGATGATCCCTAATGTTTTTGGTAGAGATCAAAGGTCGTTTGGGGTCACGAGAGGTCCAAAGTTCAAAACTTCGTCAACATGATATCTCGAGAACGGTACATGTGACTATGCTCATATTTGGTGTGTGGGTTGGTCATATTGAGTAGATGATCCCTATTGATTTTCGTGGAGGTCAAAGGTCATTTGGGGTCATGAGAGGTCAACAGGTAAATTCCTTAGAAATTGCTTGTAAACACGGTATCTCAAGAAGGGTAAGTGTGACTAATCTCATATTTAGTGTGTGCATTGGCCATATTGAGTAGATGATCCCTATTGTTTTTGGTGGAGATCAAAGGTCATTTGGGGTCACGAGAGGTCAAAAGGTCAAAACTTCGTAAACATGATATCTCGAGAACAGAACATGTGACTATGCTCATATTTGGTGTGTGGGTTGGTCATATTGAGTAGATGATCCCTATTGATTTTCGTGGACGTCAAAGGTCATTTGGGGTCAGGTGGGGTCAAAAGGTGAAAACTTCGAAACATGATATCTCGAGAATGGTTCATGTGACTATACTCATATTTGGTGTGTGGGTTGGTCATATTGAGTAGACGATCCCTATTGTTTTTGGTGGAGGTCAAAGGTCATTTGGGGTCACGAGAGGCCAATAGGTAAATTCCTTAGAAATTGCTGGTAAACATGGTATCTCAAGAAGAGTAAGTGTTAACTAATCTCATATTCGGTGTGTGCATTGGCCATATTGAGTAGATGATCCCTATTCTTTTTGGTGGAGATGAAAGGTCGTTTGGGGTCACAATAGGTCAAAAGGACAAAACTTCGTAAACACGGTACAGTATCTCAGGAACGGTACATGTGACTGTGCTCATATTTGGGGAGTGTGTTGGCCATATTGAGTAGATAATCCCTATTGTTTTTGGTGGAGGTCAAAGGTCATTTGGGGTCATGAGAGGTCAAAAGGTCAAAACTTCGTAAACACGATATCTCAAGAATGGTACATGTGACTGTGCTCATATTTAGTGTGTGGATTGGTCATATTGAGTAGATGATCCCTATTGATTTTCTGAAAAGTCAAAGTTCATTTGGAGTCAGCATGTTCAAAGCCTGACAAGCTTTCCTGCACAGTCTTTCAAGAAAGGTCACTTGTAGGGTCCTGTAACTTGTCCTGTAGATGGCACATAATGAATACATGGTCCCAGAAGTTTTTGGTGGAGGTCAAATGTCATTTGGGTTCACAACGGGCAAGGGGGATCTCAATGTAGGAAGATTGGATGCCTTGCATGTGTACTTTGTGGGCACATTATGGAGCCCTGTTAATGGAAAAACATTGCAAAGCAATGTCAATGTGAAAAAAGGCCTTACATTTCAGCGGCAAGGAATCACTAAGCCCTTTGGCTTTCTGGTTTTTTTTTCAGTTCTGGCTTTTCCATTGAATTCATCATTTCCTAAATTGCTGTGCAGTGCTTCTGGGTTACCAGTTGACTAGCTAGTGACGTGTGTGGCAGGAAGGTAAAAAAGAGAGGAAGGCTCTTCACGAAGGGAGAAATTATGGAACAGAATGGATGATTTCAACAGAGAATATAATGCAAGGGCCCTCCTGAACCAGTTAGGAGGGGGCAGAGAAATCAACTACCCAGGGATTGGCCTTGGGGGCCATGAAAAGGGAGGGAATGAAGATGAAAATGAAAGGGTCCAACATGATGAAAGGATCTTGGTCAGAACGAGGAATGGAAGTCGCCTCATTGCCAAAAGGGTCCTGAGAGAGCCAGGGATGGGCGGTCCAGCTGTCGCCAAATTTCAACCAGTACTAGATGAAAGCAACAACCAGTTTGAGGTATAGTATGATGAGACCCTATTCATGTAAACTTGCCCCAAGTCTCTCCAGATGTTCCCTCTCAGCTACAGTATTAGGATTCTCCTTTATCACTATACCGTCCTGTCTCTGAATATAACCCTTTAGGCCTCTCCCAACGCACTGCTTCAGGCAAACCAACTTCTCACGCTCCTTCAACATATTGTAACACCATTACACACTGTGCTAACCAACCTACTGTACATCAACCAAAAGGCCTTGAGTGGCAGTGCATGCATCAACCAGTGGAAATCTTGCTTGCTCAAGAGACTTGCATCATTTGCAACTGGTGAAGAAGAATTTTGGGGTTCCCCTTTTAAATTAGCATTTCTCTGTATGCTTAGCCAATGAAAAGCTTTGAAGATGCAAACTAGAGCTACAGTACTGTACATATAATGAAAATACTGAAGATGTTTGGTGTGTTTAATACTAATACTGGTTCTTGAAGGAATGCTGTTCCTTGAAAAAATTACCGGTACTCATTTTATTCCCTGACAAAGATGACTGTTACAGTAGGATGTGTGGATGATTAAAATGTGTACACAAACATTTAGCGCAGAGGTTCTTGCACATTAATTAACCCAATCAAACACCCAGATGCATTAATGTGCAGGATAACATGGGGGCCATGTGTGGTTTAGGTTCCTTCCCTCCTTTAATACTTTCTAACCTGAGAGTTGAGAACCGACACTGCCTCAACACCGGTTCTCTGTGTTTTACAATAGTGGTCCCAATATTTTCACGGTACTGTCCAACCCTTTCAAGAAGACATTTTTCTCATTGCAAGCTGCAAGTTTGTACTGACTGCTCAGCAGGCTTGTTTGTCTGAGCAGGAAGCCTGCAAGAACTGTTGTAAACAAATGTTACAGCTCTAGCTTGTGGAAGCTGCAAGTTTGTACTGACTGCTCAGCAGGCTTGTTTGTCAGAGCAGGAAGCCTGCGGGAACTGTTGTAAACAAATGTTACAGCTCTAGCTCATGCAAGCTGCAAGTTTGTACTGACTGCTCAGCAGGCTTGTTTGTAAGAGCAGGAAGCCTGCAAAAACTGTTGTAAACAAATGTTACAGCTCTAGCTTGTGGAAGCTGCAAGTTTGTACTGACTGCTCAGCAGGCTTGTGTGTCTGAGCAGGAAGCCTGCAAGAACTGTTGTAAACAAATGTTACAGCTCTAGCTTGTGGAAGCTGCAAGTTTGTACTGACTGCTCAGCAGGCTTGTGTGTCTGAGCAGGAAGCCTGCAAGAACTGTTGTAAACAAATGTTACAGCTCTAGCTCATGGAAGCTGCAAGTTTGTACTGACTGCTCAGCAGGCTTGTTTGTAAGAGCAGGAAGCCTGCAAGAACTGTTGGAAACAAATGTTACAGCTCTAGCTCATGGAAGCTGCAAGTTTGTACTGACTGCTCAGCAGGCTTGTGTGTCTGAGCAGGAAGCCTGCAAGAACTGTTGTAAACTAATGTTACAGCTCTAGCTCATGCAAGCTGCAAGTTTGTACTGACTGCTCAGCAGGCTTGTTTGTTAGAGCAGGAAGCCTGCAAGAACTGTTGTAAACAAATGTTACAGCTCTAGCTTGTGGAAGCTGCAAGTTTGTACTGACTGCTCAGCAGGCTTTGTGTCTGAGCAGGAAGCCTGCAAGAACTGTTGTAAACAGATGTTACAGCTGTAGCTTGTGGAAGCTGCAAGTTTGTACTGACTGCTCAGCAGGCTTGTGTGTCTGAGCAGGAAGCCTGCAAGAACTGTTGTAAACAAATGTTACAGCTCTAGCTCATGGAAGCTGCAAGTTTGTACTGACTGCTCAGCAGGCTTGTGTGTCAGAGCAGGAAGCCTGCAAAAACTGTTGTAAACAAATGTTACAGCTGTAGCTTGTGGAAGCTACAAGTTTGTACTGATTGCTCAGCAGGCTTGTGTGTCAGAGCAGGAAGCCTGCAAGAACTGTTGTAAACAAATGTTACAGCTCTAGCTTGTGGAAGCTGCAAGTTTGTACTGACTGCTCAGCAGGCTTGTTTGTCAGAGCAGGAAGCCTGCAAGAACTGTTGTAAACAAATGTTACAGCTCTAGCTCATGCAAGCTGCAAAGCTGAAGGGGCAGTGAGAAGTTACTTGAATGGTTGCATATACTGTAGCAGCACAATGCCATGGAATCATGGTGAGCATGGAGGTATTATGGTGAGAGTAGGAACAGAAATAGTTCAAAGAAAGGTGGGTGGAAGGAAAATGTGAGAGACTTGGGGCAAGTCTACTATGCATGAAGTGGCAATGTTGGCGAGTGTAAGGGAAAGAACCAGTACATTATAATACCAGGATTTTATGAAGGGGTGGAGAAAGAAAGTAAAAATTTTATGCACAACTGAAATTTTACCTCATAAAAGAGCAATGTTATGGTATTCTAAATACTCAAGAAGCCTGACTCAGCAAGTGGTTTGCTTCGGGTACTGTATTTGCTGATATTCAGCTGTTATTCAATCTGTGTGTTTTGGTCAGAACTATACAGCAGTAAGGAGATTTTATGATATTATGTAGTACAATGTTAGAGGTACATATACAAATGCTGCACCTTTTTGCAGGTAGGAATGTATAAAATGTTTTATTTTTTAAATTCTTTGGAAGGAAGGGTCAGATAGGGTTTAACGGCCCAGTTTCCAACCTATTGGTTCAAGTCGAGCCGGCCACTGGCTTGTTTTCCCTACTCCATTGCTTATGTAGAGCATCACGCACAACGGCAGTTAGGTTGAATGGGAGGGAGTTGTAATCACCCTAAGCCTGCATAGTAGCACTCTGTGGTATTTGTAAATTGCGAATCTGGCTAGAACAGACCACTCAGAGAAAGTAAATTGATGACTTACTAGCTTCAAGTACCTACCCAAAAATAATTTGAAGTTTTCTGTTTCTGTAGTTTCCTCCAAGGTCAAAGCATTTTGTACCTAATGCTGCTGGTGAACATTGTGTAATAATGTTTTCAACTTTTTGAAGTATTTGTCATAAACCTTTGGACTATACTTTTAATGTACAGTAATGAGATGGTTAGTAATCATAATTTAATGCTGTGACTTTATTTTTTTTTATCACTACAGATAGCCCCAGTCTTCCGAGGACATCTTCATGATTCCTTTCACTTTGGGCTGGTACCAATTGATTTCCCTCTTGATACAGAGGTAGGGAAGCTACCTCACTCCTATGCATTTGAAATGCCAGAAGGCAAATGGTAAGACTAACTTTTACTTTACTGTATCTGTTCACATTTGTAGATTTGTAGTAGCTTAAGGGATACTGCACTCCAAACAATTGGATGAAATCCTATATTATCTTTTAAGGAAAGCTTAAAAAAAATACATTTTAATCCCAGATGTTCATCAAATGACGAAAATTGTTTAAGATAAGTTGTTCTGTATGTGCTGCAGTGGAATCACCACTCAGGTTTGAAAGTTGTTGAGGAAAATTTTCTTCACCATCCCCTGGTGCTTACTGTACATTAGTTAAAGCCCCAGCCCCAATAGTGCTTATATTGGCTGAATCAAGTAATTCTTCCCCTCCCTCCTGCTGGCATTAGACCTTACGCATTGACAACACCTGACAATGATGTCATCCTTGGGATGAAACAGTGGAACATGTTGTGGCATGTGTAACTAAGAATTTGCCCTGCATGTGTAGCAGATTATGGGCGTATTCGACAGGTTGACAAATCAGCTGTCTGTCTTTGTCTGTTTTCATTTATTTTTCCCCCCAAAGGAGGGTGTAGTTTTTTCTCTGTGACATCATATGCTAAGGTCTAGTGTAAGGGGGTGGAATGACCCTTAGGTGAGGATCTAAAGGAAATTTGTCATAGTGAGCTTTTGTCTGTTTGGGTTCTTTTTCAATTGTCCACGGTGGTACGATGGGTGAGGGTTCACTTCATTTTCAGGGCCTGATCCACTTTACTATTAAATGCATAGATGGTCGTGGAGTTTGTTTAAATTTGGGGATAATGGCACAAATACTGTACAGTACCTCATGGTCACCTTTGGGCAAGTTCACCTGTATTTGCCTAGTGCATTTACAGTATTATACAGTTCTTCCTGTGGGTTGATAGTTGTAACATATGCTGACAGCATTCTCACCTGTTGTATGAGGCATCTTTAAAGAAGGGTTTAGGTCACAACAGGATTAAGTATGTAAGAGAAGTACACTGTAACTATCCCAATCATTGTGAAATTTGTTTTGAAATACAATGTGTGGTTCTCAGGATATGAGCATGTAAAGTTTTCACGTTTTCAACAAAAAGTAAACTTGTAGTTTAGAGTCAATTTTCTCTTCAACAATCCCATATTATTAAAATGAGATTGCATAAGTGTCATGAGAACTTTACAAACTTTGCATTCCCCACAGGGAGGTCCTATTCCTATTAACTTAAAGGTCAACACAACCTGGCAAACTGATAAAATAAAGGGAAGTAAAGCATTTCTTGTCAATTTGAGGAAGTGAAGCTCTTCTACCCTCAAACCCACTTTGGAACACAGATCTACTGACTTCATCAACTGATTTCAAGAGAAATACTTGTCTGAATTCACCACACTGTGTAGATTTGGTTCCTCTTTCATATATGAAAATTAAGTTTTTGCTTAAATTTCCCCTTTAAGGGGAAGACTTGACACACATGTGCACATTATTTGAAACCGTACTTTTGCTTGGACCAAATTTGCAACCATACAGGATATCAAGTTTGCCTTTCTACCTAGCTGACACTTTACTATACATGAATGCTGCTGTGTTGTTAACTCCCAGCCTATTCAGCTTTAGGACCATGCATAAACATTAAAGGATAAAGTTCTATTTTGCCTCATGCCCCAAAATTGAGTCACCACCAAAATGAAAAAAAGGGGTTTCAATGATGTGGTTGTGTTCTGTGGCTGCCACTGCTTAGTTGTAACCTGCATAGATCATCCGTACTGTACCTATTATTCATAAACTACAGTTGACACTGACATTATACTTCTCTTTTTTTAGTTTCTTTGAAGGCAAACACACACCAAAGCTTGAAGCCAACTCATTTGATCGTGTTGGTGTTGTGATGCATTTTGATAAAGCAGATCCGCAGGTTGAAGAGGGAGCACCAAGGAAATGTCCTATATCATTCACTGTAAATGGAAAAGAGGTAGGCCTACTATACAGTACAAATAAAAAAATTGTCATTGCTTTCTGGGTTTTTTTTTCTCAGTTCATTCATTGTTTTTTTTGCAAAGCTTTACCATAGTTTTTTTGGCTTTTTGTCTTCTTGTCTCTGTATTAATTTAGCTATGTTTTTTTGTTTTCCTTTTTTCGGAGGGGTTTAGCTTGTTTAGTTTGTATTGTTTTGTTTAATTGGGACAGGGTTCATCGTAAAAGGGCATAAAACATTAAAGTTTATTCACTGAATTCAAAGTTGTAGATTTGGCAATAACTTGTGATGTCATTCTTGTTCTTTCCAAATTACGTTCCCTGTATTCTTTAATTCTTTGTGTGAAAATGTGATCGGGGGTCACTTACATGCAAGAAACAGGAAGGTTACGTAATCATTTTTAATTTCCAATGGGGGTTAAGCAGTTATAAATGTTGTAAATATGAGCCATAAATGATATGAATTACAGTATGTGATCAAATTTCAATATTTAATATCTCAGCAAGGGAAATAAATTTGGCAGTATGGACTTGGATGGATAAGATTCCTTCTACAAACTCTAAAATATTTATTTTTTTTTAATTCTCAACCTTAGATGCACTTTAATTCCAAGTTGTGCAAACTCTGACAGACAGACAAACAAAGAAGTACTTTCATATGTCAGTATTTGAGTTCATACTGTTAGGGCTGTGAACATGTAGGGATGAACTGCTAATCGATCACATGTGGAATAAACGTTTAGTACAGAGCTTTAAGGGATTAATCGCAAAAACCTGTTTTTGACAGCTTTTGTATATTCTGATGATCCCTAGTTTTCATTATATGGAACATTCTGGGCATATTTGAACCTTTTAGACTTCAAAGTTTCAGAATAATACCATTTTACCATGTAACCTACATTATCAGCATTATTATTTCTGCATTACAATCAGTATCAATGACTACATACTGTTCTGAAATTATTTTTTTTTGTGATAAGGTAATTGCGATTAATCGCAAAATGATGGCAAATTTTTGAGGTTAAACGTTAAGTTATTTTGCTAAACGTTCACAGCCCTACCTGCAGTATTAAAGTTGTGAGTCTTCAAGACAGCAGAAAATTCAAATTTATATCATGAAGATATGTGATGAGGATTGAAAATATTTGCCATACAAGCTTATGTTATCAGTCTGCTTGACTGTTGGCTGTATAGTTTTATCCAGTGATTCTGAACTTTACCTTTCAGCAATGATGTGAATTCAGTAAAATGTTGGCACATGCACGTATTCACCAATAAACAGAATGCTCAGGACTATGGCTAGTTCAACACATTCTCCAAAACTTAAGTCCACTTAAAACATTTTTCCAGTCATCATTTTTGCAACCTTTCCTAACATAAGGATGGTTCTTGATGCAAAGTTTTATGTATATGGACTGCATTTGATGTAAAATGCCTCTTTTGGTGCCAAAATTTATAATCAAGAGGTAGGATACTTGGTTGATGTAGGCAACATTCGATACCAACAACTTTGCAGGCAATCATGCAGGGGTAGACACAGTACCAGACAAACCTCACATATAGTATTAATTAACTGTTTAAGAGACAACCACACTAGACATTTTTCTCAAAAATAAAGTGCGTTTGAACATAGCATCACCACTTTAAAGATTGCATTCGTTGTGTACTGTGTGTGTTCGCCACATCTTGTTGGAAGGTTATTTCTAATAGGAAATGAAGACAGGAAAACCTGTTCCCATATTCAGTACTGCACTTTAAAACTTAACGTTTGTTGTGAGATAAAGATACTGTAGCACATGGTCATGAGAAGTTAAAGTAAATTTTGTCTGTGCTTGATTAGAATAATGGCTCAGTCCCAATCAGCAAGGAACCATAGTGCTCACTGGACCCTTATTCAACTTCTAATGACTGTTTGTATTGCTTGTAGTGACCGTATATGTATATCATGGTTGTAATAATGCAAAAGTGTCTTTCTTTTTGTTTTGTAGATCATAAGAAAAAGTGTGATGGTTCCATCCAGTGGACTGTGTCCTGCAGTCAGTCTTGTAAAAACAGGCCAGAGAATAAAGGTCATAGGGAGGTCATTCTGGACTGACCAGCTGGAGGACATAATGGTAGATGATTCAGGAGAGGATGATTGGGCCAGATTACATGATGTTGCCCTCCAAGGTCAGGTGAGTATGATGGACCATTCTGGACCATGTTATTGTGCATGATATAGCCCTTCAGGGTTTAGTTTATTCTTGTGAAACATTTGAAGGAGAGTGAGAATGATGTAGCCCATAAGGGTTAGGCGAATCTGGTGGACCATAGAAGGCCAGGTTATGTGGTGTAACCCAACAAGGTCAGGTAAGTGTAGTGGACCATTCTGGACCATTTTAATGTGCATGATGTAGCCCCTCAGAGTTCAGTTGAGTCGGGTGAAACATTTGGAGGAGAGTAAGAATGATGTTGCCCATAAGCATTAGATTAAACTGGTGGACCATATTGGGCCAGGTTACATGGTGTAGTCCTTCAGGTCTAGTTCAGTTAAGTAGATCATGCTGTGACCAGATAACATTGCAAAACCCACGGTTTATTGCATTGTGGTGGTGCTCAGTGGGCCAGGCTGCATAGTGTAGTCCAGCCTGTGGCTGTGTTATGACTTGGGGAAATTCAAGAAGACCTATCAGGAATTGACCATGCTCAAAATCAGAGTCATATTATGATTTGTGAGTATAAATTAGACTGAACTGTTAGTTTTAATCATTTCATTATGTCTGTGATTCGTATGAATACTTTCGTCTGCAGTTCATTTTAGTGTAGGTCAAAACAAAGCAATTTTAGCTGGTGCTGGTTGGCATGTAAATTACTTTGTGGGAAAAAGATAGAAATATGGGATCTGAGTGTTTCTTAAGGTTCTGGAAATATCATTCAATGTCCTTGGAAGTCTTGGAATAGTCATGGAGTTATGTTATTATGAATGTTTTTGAGCAAGTGTTTCCATCAAGGGGGTAAAATTATAAATTTCTCTTTTTCATGGTCCTTAAATAAGAAAGAATGTCAGTATTTTGGTTTCTCATTAATTGAGAAAGAGGACACCATCACAGCATTGTTCAAATAGCCTGTAAAACCCCTCAGATGTCACCTCCAAGGGACCTTGAAGCAAGCATTTGCCCCTGAACTCACCTGTAACTTGTAACTTTGATCAAGTGTAGCATCAATTTGGACTTGGGGTTTGGAACTGGAAGTAATAAACCCCCTCCCACTCCCCATTTTGAGTTTAAGCAAAATCCAAGTGAACCCAAAATGATCCTTGATGATTCTACAGTCATGTTTATACTTTTCTTAATTGTGACATCAAAATCAGACCTTAGCTTAGATGAGAGGACTGTTTGATTTTGAAATAGACAACCCACCAACAACAAACTTGGAGATTGATGGTGTCTTTTGGTTTCTTCTTTACATTAAATTATTAAAAAATTGGATTCAAGGATCAAACAGTTAAGGACTTATTACTTCTAGCAAAATTTTTAAATATTTCATAAAGGAAGTCAATACCTACTGCAAAAAGGCTTCAGACCCCCTTTTATAAAACCAGAAGGTTATAATTTCAGACATTAAACCCTAACTGACCTTACCTAATCTACAGTACTGAATACACACACACCTGTTACTGAACCATTTTGAGGGAGGCATACCCCGTACATGGCTCCAGTATTGCAGTATCATTCATATCCAGGGCCCCCCTCTGTAAAACTACCTGCTTTGAAGATTTTCCAGGAGTCATGTTGTCATACTGAAGAAATTTGTTGTGTTAAGCATTCTCGTCTTGAATCTTTCAGTATATGTATGGAGGGCTGAAAAGATTTCTACTGTAAGCAAAATATACTTCTCACCCTGGTTTGCAGGATTTGCTGATTTTTGAATCTCGACTCATTAATTTGTGCCCAGGGCACCTGGGTAAAATCCCTTGCATCAATGAGACACTCAGACTGATATGCTACCCTGGTGAAACCTCTTGCCATAAAGTTCACAAATGCACCACTGTCCAAGTGTAGTTAGGTATAGGCCAGATACTTTTATGGGACTCTTGAAGAAATTGTGAGACATTCAACTTTTCTTCAGACTCTGTAAAAGAAATATCTGGGGTCTTAGGACCCTTGGGTTTTGTACCATAACAAAAACACTTGTTTATATGAATTTATAAATTTTTCTTTTTTTGGTTCACAGATTTTATCCTATGCTGGTCATGGCTATGGCATTGATGATGTAGGCTTGGCCCAAGCACGGAGACCTCTAACTCCCACCAATTATTACTTTGAGCTGAAGATAGTAGACCCTGGGAAGCAGTGCTTTATTGCTATAGGACTTGCCAGACGGAATTATCCATCAAAGAGACATCCTGGCTGGGTCAAAGGTTCAATTGCCTATCATGCTGGTAAGTAAGGAAATCAAGTGTAGTGATTATGTTGTTTCCCAAAGCATTTACAGTGTACCTCAAGTATAAAACATTAAAATTGCTTATTAAACGGAATGGAAAATGAATTTCTACAGTTCAACTCCCATCTTCATAGGATGTTCTTGAGTTGAGATATAAAAATGTTGAAGGTTATTCACTCAAATGAGAATGGTAGGGAGCACAATAATTTGTTATGTTGTTTTTGTACTACAAATTAGAATTTTTGTATTCCTTTGTGTTTTCTGGAAGTAAGTTCTGCATCTGAACCAAGGTGTGATAGCACTCTTACTCCTATGGGGTGATGCTATCAATTAAACCCCCTTGGTGCAACTTGCTCTGCTAGCAAACAGGAAGTGTCTACAGTCATAAAAACATTTCTGATTTGAAAGGGAAACAAAGCTGGTAATGTGAGCACTACAAAAAGAAAGTCACAATTTATTGCCCAATAAGTAAATAAATTTCAACATTTTTTTTCTTGGTTTGAGTATGTCCTATGAAGGTGGGAGTTGGTCTGTTACAATTCATTTTTCGTGATGTTATGTATTTTTGATTTGAGGTTAGTGTTCGACCAATCATCTGTTAAGTAATCGGCATCGGGCCGATGATCCCGTTATCGGTAAATAGTCGGCATCGGTAAAATTTTGTGATTCAACAGATCACTACCACGGATTATTTACAAACTGGAAAAAGGGGCTAAATGTACTTGCAACTTGCTCTAAGTTTCGTTTAAATTCCCGAAAACACTCAATCCTTTAACTTCCTGCCAAAACGGGATGCACTGATTAACACAAACGTATAAATTTTACCCCTGCCATGGGAATGATGGTTTGATATTTTTCAGTATAACCTGGTAGTATTACCTGGAATTCGATTTAGAATTGCATTCAAGGTGTGTTCCTAGCTGTCTCACAGAAAGCGCCGCATACATCGCTGTACAAACTGTTCTGCACAAAACACATTGTACAGATCGAGCTGCAGTGTTTTGCCTTTTTTCAAATCCACAAGCTTTGCATACATATCTGTGCACATTTTTGTACACTTAGCACCTAGAATCTTGTGAAGTTCGGTGTTTATTTTCTTGCATAAATTAAACTATTTCCTGCATTCCTTCTGTAATGTTATTTACAGTAGGACTTCTGCAATGTTGTCATACAATGTCATTGCAAACAAAACAGTGATGCACATAATCTCGTGCAGCAAACTTCTTGGCCCACGCATGCACTAGACTTACGTGTGTGTCCGTTTATACAAACAAGGCGTCATGTTTTGCTCAGTGACATCATATGCATATGATCCATTGCAAAATTTAAATTGGCCTGTATCTTGATTTGTTCAGTTGCATGGATTCTAGCCAGCTAATCACAACTCGCGCCTTCGCCTATGTGATTTAGTGTGTGAAAATGCTCGGTCTCGAGGCAAGTTTTCCTGTTGAGTTTGTGTTACGACGATCGCACTTGTCATGCTTGTAATTGCAAAGCCCAGCTTCGCTAGCCGGCTAGCAAAGCCAGGAGAGCCCCGTACTAAATTCACATTGAAACAGCATTACAAATCTCTGCGTAAGTGAATTTTTCGGGTATCTGACTTTCGTGAGTTTCAGTTGCAGATTCTTTTTAAACAAGAACATGGGGTTTGGACAAGAACTGCTTATGCGGGGATATTTATATCCGAAAGGAACCATATGATACGTTGATCGGATGCAACTGTTTTGCTGCACAGAAGTGCAAAGATTATCATGAATGTTCTACATGGGTCATGGGTTCGTTAAAGTGAGAGAGTAGCTATTGTACAGTAAATTAACGGAACTACAACACAGTACAGTAAAAGAATGCAAATGTTCTGAATTTCCCACATGATGTGAGATTAAAACTAGACAGAGCATGATGTTGGCCTTAGAACTAAATTATCATAGGGCATGTGACATTGCCTGCAAACAATTCTACTGTATTAACTGTTGATTTGAATCTCCACTTTTGAAGTGAAAATATTACGCCTACAAAAAAGATATCCCATTTGTGAAACAAATGGAATTATTCCCAATATTTTCCACCCTGAACTGGTTATGGTTATAGGATATGCATGAAGCATGGGGCGCGTACTAAAGAGACAAGCGTGTGACTTCCCTCTTTCCAATAATCGGTAATCAGCATTGGGGGTGATTGTTAAATTAAGTAATCGGTAATCGGGTATTACCGATTATAGCATAATCGGTTGAACACTGTTTGAGGTACACTTTAAGGACAACAAACCTTAGCATGGTTGGGCAAAAATGATTTGAACCAAGTTAAAAGTTTGGTGCAAGTCAGTGCAAAGTGGGGAAAGGCCCCAGTACCAGGAAAGTAAATCCTAGTACCTCCACAACTGTACGCCTCAAGGAAAAACTAAATAATTTTGCAAACAGTGACCAGGAAATTGGTTGGCTTGACAGAAATGTGATACTTTCAAACTAAGCACTTTGAAGGACATTAGGGCATGCTGCATGGTATCAGAATTGGCACAAATTGGGAGGAAAAATCTAAATCTAAAGTTTCACTGGTAATTTTGGGAATAGACCAATAACTGGTGCCAAAACTGTGGGTGGTTTCCTTCTAGTTTTTTCAAAAACATAAATGTAGCAGATTTCAAAGAAGCATGAGAGACCCATCTTAAAAACAAGTTGTGGAATATAATTTTATTTGACTGCTGGATATCGGTTGCTGAGGCTATAGGATATGTCTCAGGGAATAATTTATCTGGTATCGTATCGCATTTTGCTACACAAAATGGACAAATTGCTATACAAACGTAAAATTTTGTAGCAGATTTTGTACATACTGTAGAATGTATTGGCTTATAATGATTTCGTGACACAGGAGCCCCAAAACAGCAAAATTGCTTTGCAGATTTTGAACACTTATTTATTTATTTATTGTGTCTGAAGGAATTAGGTGTTCAGGTAGAATTCAAGTCTATTTCTGTTGCTTCTGTAATAATCTGAGAATGTTCAGTACATGTTTTCAAGAATGGTTAAGAGGTGTTTGTGCACATTTTCTTTTCTAATTCTTATGCTTTTGAAACAATTTTGGAATGTCAGTATTAAATGGCTTAGCTGCACACTTAACACATTTTTGATATGTTGTAGTCTCTAAAGATAGTGTAAGGGGTAACTCTCTTTGCTAAACTGCTTTTATCCATCCTGTTTCTAGATGATGGCAAGTTATTTGAAGGAAGGGGCACTGGTGAACCTTTTGGCCCTCGCTGTCACAAAGGAGACACTATGGGCTGTGGTATCATATTTCCTGTGGACTATGATTCTGAGAGGTGAGTTTTTTATCTGTTTTAACAAGAATTATTCGTGTTTTGATGCACCAATTTACTATGTGGGAAATTTAGTATAGATTTCTGACACCATATTTTCAAGAAAATAATATAATAGAGCAAAGTCTGAACAGTGTAAGCCACTTAATTGACCCCCTCTACTTATTTTAAAACAATTATGTCACTCGTTCCATTGATACACTGCACTTGCCCATCCTGTTTTCAAAAATTATTGGGAAGTGTTCCAATTGCTACAGAAGTAGGTCATATAATTACTTTAGACGGTTAGACTTTGTATCCTGGATTCTTCTGCGTTGGGCACTGTTGGACTTACAAGTCATTAATTGTTTTAATTTTTGGTAACAGTTCTGCATATATCATTAAAAACTGCTTGGACAGCCAAAGATACCCTTTTTATTCAAAATGGAGAAATGCAGTCACCCAAACTTGAATAGGTACAGTAGGTGTAAGTCCTAAAATGTCATGGCGGGTACTTGCAAGGCAAATAGGAAAAATATTTGAGATTTAGCTCTTGTGTCAAAATAAATTTGGCTGTTCTTGCCCTTTAATGGTAATATGAATGGGATGAAATGAAAAATTTGCATTCTCCTTGGAACAAAGGAAATGATAGATCCTCTGGCTTTACAAGAAAAGAAACCTTACTACACATTGAGAACTGTAGGTTATGTCCTAGTTTGCATGTTTTATTGCTCTGAAAATAATGGCACAAGTGTTAATTCACTCAGAAAAATAGAAAAAAATTAAATATAAAAAATATAATTTAAAAGACAAAAAACACTTCAATGAGGGGAGGGGGGAAAAGAAACCTGTACATTAAATGTGAACTTTGATTATACCTTTGCTGAAAGGTTTTTGAACATGCCAATCAAATTTCTCCAGTATTTATGGCCATTTTTAGTCATTCCTGATAATGTTGATGATCTATCTTTCTGAATTCTATTTCAGTTGTAATTGCAACAGTAAATTGTGGAAAACCTTGTGTTATACCTGGGAATTGAACCCGGGCCTTCTGCGTGAGAGGCAGATTCTCTACAGCTAGACTTAACTTGCAGTCAACAGTGCAATAACAGAAATTTTACACATGCATGAGACAACAATTTTTTACCAAAATATCTGAATCCCACCTGCTGCACCATTGTGACAGTAGAGATTTCACCCATGAGTGATGCATTTTCTTCCACAACATCTTGATCCCACCTACTGTCCCTCTGCGGCAGAGGACATGTCACAAATGGATGAAACGGTTTCTTCCAAAATGGCTGGGTCCCATCAGTTGCACCATTGTGACAGGAGAGATTCACACACAAGTTAAAACTCCCATTCTTCAAAAACCTGTAGCTGTGATGCTACCTTTTGTACATAATGTTCTTAACTGAATCTTTTATTTCTTTTCTTGTTTATTTATCTACAGTGAGGAGTCTGAAATTGATGAGATTAGAGAGGACAGGCAAGTAAATAATTTTCACCGAGGAGCTCATTGGAGGGAGAGGATCTTGATGGAAAATAGACATCACTTCCTGGGGATGTTTAATGCAATAGGAGAGGATAACTTTGAAGATTATGATTGTCTGTCAGATGAGGAAGATAATGACATACTTTGGGGGAAAAACCAAGGAGGGAAAAAAGTTCAGGTGAATATTTAATTAAAGGTTATGAATATTCAGGTGGAGATGATGAGTGTTTAGTGATCAGTTTACTAATATTAAGAATAGGAGTAAAAGAGTGAGTAACAATAGAAATGATGAATCAATCAGTTATGATGATTTTATTTCTAATTATATCCAACCAAAAATGATTTTGAAAAAATTGTGAATTCTCAAGACTGCTCCCAACACACTTGGTTTGGGTGTGCAAATGAAGCCAAACAAGACTAGTGATCTTTGACATTGTGTTATTTTTTTCCTTTTTTCCTTTTTTTTTGGGAGGGGGGGGGATGGAGGGTAGAATTTCTTTCACAATTGTATTTTAAAGTATGTCATGATTCAGAAATCTTCAAAATGGGTTTTTCTTTTATCAAAAAACTCTTGAGGAGAACAGGTGTAGTAATGATGCAGTTCGATTGAAACAACATTTTCAAATCTTGGTATGGAACCTGTGAGAACTTCAAGCCGAAGTGTAATATTTATTAGCAAAGTAAGGACTTAATCATTTTTTACTTGTATTTAAATATATGTGAAATTTTCAAATTTGTTAACATCTCATGAGAAGGACTACCAGATTTTTTCTGTCCTCAGCTTTTGTCTTCAATAGCCCTTACTTGCCAACTGTTCTGTTTTAGGTGGAAATGTACCATTTTCTGAGCTTTTAAAATCCATAAAAATCCTAATTTTATGTTTTTCCTGACTTGTGTTACTTAAAATGAAATTGATGTAGTAATGCTGAGAAAGATAAAAAAATATTTCAAAACAACAACTTGCAAAAGTAAAGTCAGTTCTTGCATACACCTATTCCCATATGTTGTGAAAATTCAGAGAGAAAAAAGGTAGTTTTATCCCCTTGACCACCAATTTATATAGGCACTTGTTCACTCACCACACGTAGTAGATCTTTTGCTACAGATGTTCCATTTTCTGAGAATAAGATGGTATCAGGCATGTATGCCCGATATATTCCCCCTGTCATAATAAAGCGAAGGGCTTGCACCGTGTTTGAACTGTATTTGAAAGTGGACTTACTTTTATGGCCTCAACCCTCCCTTTTTTGCCACATCAACAATAAAACATACAGAAAATTAGCAGTGCAACTCCCTCATACCCCTGCTTTCTCCTAGGTCAGCTCCCTTTTTGGAATGTCTGGATCCGTGCCTGAATTCAGTCGTTGTAATGCATTACATTTGTGTTGTTGTGTTGTGAAATGTCACCTATTTTTACCCAAATATTGCACTATATTTTTCTATGTGACAGTTTATGACACATTCCTGATGGGGCATCGTTAAATCCTATGTAACAAACATACTGTTGGTCTTCAAATTTATTATCCTTGTTGAATGGTTCTGTTTTCTGATACAGGTTTTCTTTACTCGGAATGGCAATACCATTGGCAGAAGAGAAACAGTCATCCCTCTCGGTGGATTTTACCCTACAGTAGGGATGATAAGTCTCAACGAAAAAGTTCACCTAAATCTACGACCACTGACTGGTTGATGAGGGAAATATCATTTGTGTCTCTCTTATTACTGACAAAGATCGTGTTTACCAATAAGAGTACCTTGGATGTTGATACATGTAGACGTTTCACCTTGCTTCCTAGGCAAAGAAATAATTAGATAAAAATCATACAGTGGATATTTTCATTTAACAGTTTTGTATAGAAATGTTTGGAAGGTGATAGTAGATGAACAGACAAAAACAGTCAGTTGATGAAATATTGTGATGTATCATACAACTTGTACTTGTGTGTGTGGGGGTAGGGGGTAATATAAAAGGATGAAAAATGTATTCTGTGGTATTTTCAATTTAAGAATTTTATATAAACTCTGTGGGTGGAAAAACCCTTGATATAAAACAGAATACATCCACCTCTGTGCTAGTATGAATAGGCTCCACCCCTCCCCTCCCCCACTGAAGTTTAAAAAGAACACTGTTTAGCCTGACCTTGGTAAATTTAGGTGTTTATCTAACCCTGGGTGTATTATAGAAGTATTATTGCCTGAATACTGTAGATCGGTTCTGTCCAATAACTGTGCAATTACAAATTTTGAGTGGTTTCTATGAAACCTAGTGCAGTATTGTGTGTGACAGACCTGGAAAAAGGTCAACAGGTGGGTGTTTGTTACCAAATGAATTGATTTAAAGGAGATAAATACATTCACACCTTTCTCATTTTCTATAGCATTAAATCTACATTTTAGTATGACTTCAACTTCAACCTTTGATAGGATGTCATGAGATTAATGACACATGTATTGAACGTTACAAGTAAAGGTCTACAGGAGTCGTACCGAAGAGTTTAAAAATGGCACCTACTGCCATTCTAATTGGTGATCAGCATAAGCAAGCAGTGGATTAGGGAAAACAAGCCAGTGAGCCTTATTGGAAAAAAGAAGACTGTTGCCATGCAGACATATGAATTCAGGGCCAGTCTGACTTTGTGACTCAGAGATGTCAGATGCCTAGAGCTGGGGATAAGCAAGCAAATTTTGAAAGTGAATATTTGCAAAACATTTGCAAACAAATAACAAATATATGCAATAATGGTAAATGCTTAAAATTTCCACATTTAGTTTTGCTTAATTCTTGTAGCAAACTGGTCAATCATTTTATTTCAAATCAAATTATCAAATTATTTTGTAATTTGTGTGTATTCTTGCAACAGAAGTCCCCATTGAGTTTTTATTGTAATCACCAGCTTCTCTTCCCGTCTTAGGGTCGATGCTTGCTGCAATTTACGTTTTCGAGAGATTGCAAACTCTATGATAAATAACTTTTGCTTGCAGTTTCTTTCCAAGTTGTTTCTCTATGGTTAGCTGCAAGTTTGCCATAAAATGAATAAGATATAAGAGTGGACAAAGGGGTTTAAATCTCTGAAACAGAAAAAGTATAAAACCGTGAAATGTTTGAGACTTTGATTATGAAACACAAGACTGAGATAAGAGCTGATGAAAGTGAAGTAAAAATCAGTGAAATGTATAAGGTTAAATGCAACATCTACTCAGAAGAGAACAGCCCTATCACCCAATCCCACGCTTACTATGAAAACTTAAAATTGTGGGCCCATGAAAGAGGTGTGGAAGCCATTAGCATTAGAAAAGCTTTGAAACATAATTCATTGTAATCTTGAGTTAAGTTATTTCCTTAAAATGACTCAAAAATATAGAATGATGAACAATGTGCTGGAGGGAAATACATGAAGAGTTTTGTAGCCTTTAAAAAGTGAAATTTTTTTAGACTTGTTCTAGGCAGTCTGGTAATGCATTCTCTCATTTATAAAGAGCAATGAACATATTTCAAGAATTCAATAATTTTTCTTCAAATTTCTTTTTCTCAATTCTAGTTGTAATGTAAATTTGCAAAGAAATCAGAATATTAGTTCAAAACCAAAGATTTCTAAAATGCACGACTGAAATAAAACTTTATCCATCTTAAAAATAATAAATTTTAGTGAGCTGCAGATGCATTTCGATTTAAACAGTTTTTTCTTTTCTATAACTTCTGCCTTTGTTTGGCTTATGAAAAAGATTGAGATTGGAATTCTTCAATAACAAGGCTGAAGTTGACATCTTTGTAAACATGTGATAATTTTCTAAACTTTTTGTTTGAATACTTGAAGAAGCACCTTAATGTGGGTAATGAAATTGTGAAAATAAAGTTTGCAAATGCTTTTTCTTTATGCAGTTTGCTATAGATAGGTGTTTTTTTTTTTTTTTTTCCAGTGTTAAACAGTACATACCACATAGGGCTGTGAGCTACTAGGAATTAAAAGCTGATTTAGTACCAGCCAAGCAGTAAAGTTTAGTAGTGGTAATAACATGTTACTGAACCAGGTTGGAGCGATTTGTTCTCAGAACTGGAGTAGGGTGGAGAGGGGCATTGTCTCATCTTCCAAAAATTACTGCATGAAAATTTGAAAGTCAGTAGATGATATTTCAAATATTAAGGGGAGATCCCCCCCCGTCCCCACTCTGTTGAATCGGTGCCAATGTTCTCAACACAAGAAAGCAGGTTGATATATTGTATGCAGAAGGCGACATGTTATTCCTAGTGTGGAAAGCCTATGGTGTACTTGTTTCGGACAGACAATTAAAAGTTTGATTTAATTTGCCACAGTTAGAAGATAATGACCTTCAAAGGTTCAAGTTAGGTCTTAGATATGTTACTATTTAATACAGAGCAAGGGAATTCTCTCAAGTTTGGTGTGGTAGGTCTTATTTCGTTTAACCATCTAATGGATTTGTTTAAGAAATCGTGTAACTCCTAGTACTTGGGGGTCCCATCAGTATCCGAGGATTTGCAGCATGCCATCAAAGGCTTATACATGCAATACTGTACAGGTAATAATTTAGTGTTCAAATTTTGCATAGCAATTTCGCTGTTTCAGAGCTCTTTGATCACAAAATCACTAACATCCCATACGTTTAATGTAGAAAATCTGCTACATAATTTTGTTTTTGTACAGCAATTTGTCTAATTTTTGTAGCAAAATGCGATGCGATACTGGATAAATTATTCCCTTTTGTAGTTTCTGCATTAGTGTCTAAAGAACACAAATGCACTAACAGTACTATGATGCAATACTGAAGCTGCATGTCTGAGCAGAGAACTGATAATTTAAATAACAGCTACCTGGTGCCAGCAATGCAAAATACTTCTGAATCAGTGCTTTTGACACAGTGAGTGAGTTTATACTCCTTTAAGCCTTAGTATGACTCCCAATTTGTTAAGAAATAGTCTGTTGTATACTGCCTACTCTAGGATTAGGGATATAGTAATAAGTATGAGAACGATTTCTTTGGGTTCTGAATCAGTGTTGTAACTTACACTAACCAGGGAGGTGTGATTACACCTCCCTGAGGTTTAATAACACCTCCCTGCACTAACCAATGCTGTGCAGCCCCTCAGCTGCAGTCATATGCTGAAGCAGTCAACGTTCATACATTTTTTGCTTTAAGAGCATCATGAGGTAAACATCCCTTTTGAAGAATCCTTGTGAACCACCTGACTTTTTCTACAGCCAGTGTGGATATACTGTATGCAACTTGTTTCTTAGCTGAACAGCTGATCTATTGTTTACAAATCACATGGCAATCTGACTGTCACTAACAATGCTTCCACAGGCTGTGGTATCAATTGATGATCATTCGACCTGTTGAAGGTAATTGAGTGTAATGGCTGTTGGTTACTAAAGGGAATTTGAAGGCTTTATGAATCTAAACTTTAAAAAGGAATGTTTATGTAATTCATGGTAGTGAAATGTAAGTGTAGTGTAATGGTGAGGAAGAACACTATGTAGTAAAATAAGTCTCTTCTACAAAATACTAGCAGCAGAGGTCAAAGATATAACTTAAAGAAATCACTGGTAATGCAGTTGGAAGACTAATACATTATGAATGTATGTAGCTCAACCAGTGCGCATGCAGCAACTGGAGAAAAGGTTGTGACCAGCTTAACTTTAACCGATTGGTTGGACACTGGGCGGTTAAATCTCACCAAACTATTTAACTCTAGCTTTTTGTTCCGCAATTAACAGTTTAAATATAATTTATAACATAGATTTATTACTGTAAATGCATGTATTTATATGTTTATTTGTGTGCATAATATTCACACCCTAGGTTTTGTGTTTTTGATCATAACATCAAATACACTGCAGTTGAATGGTTTCCCTATCTTAGTAAACCTTCATAGGGTACTGCTGCTTGTGGTAAGATTGTTTCCATGGTTTAAATTTTAAAGAAAATTTATGAAGCTTCAATTTATCGACACATGTGCTTCCTTTGTGTGACAGATATTGTTGCCCCATAGTGGAAGAAAATGTGATATTCATTCGCAGTACTGAATTAGCCTGCTTGGCAGGTATCACTCTCTATACCAATATATGTGTTGTGTGTGTAAACCATGTACTCCATGTGCTGCTGTGAGGTGTTATTTGAAAGGGAATGGGGTCAATGATTAAGGAAAGGTTGAAAAGGTTAGAGGGAGTCCCCCATGTTTACTAGGCTTCCTGTATGTTTACCTTCAGAAATTTGTATTAAAGTTTTTTATTGTTTTGCATTTTCCTCAGTACTAAAATAATGATACAAGGTTTTGTTTTATTAAAGAAATAAATGTGTTACGGTCATGACAACCCTGATAAAAGTAAATAATTAAAAAAAAAAACAAAAAAAACATGAGCCTATGACACTAACTAATGGAAAGACTGTGGTTTTCTCAAGTTCTCAAAGGACTGCATGGTGGGTTGATTTGAGCATCTGACTTGCGGTTGGGAGGTCTGGAGTTTAACTCCTAGTTGGCTCATACCAAAGACTTTCAAAATGGAACCTATACTGCCATTTTGCTGGGTGTTTAATCATAAGCAATGGAGTGTGGAAAAACAAACTTATGAGCCAAAGCAATAAAAAATGGCTCTGACCGACCTGACTTAAAACAGTTGGTTAGAAACTGAACATAGACCTATTTCCAATTAGCAATTACAAAGAATTGTGGGATAGAGTTTTGGTGTTTGTCATTTTTTGTCAATGGCATTAAATGTGGTGGAAACGCACACCAAGAACTCTATCCCACAATTCATTTTAATTGCTATTTGGAAATAGTTCTATTAAAACACCATGAAACAAACATCTCAAGTTCATCTGCAGTAACTTTTACCTCAGTACCATGTGAAAAGTCTTTATCTCCTTCTATAAACCAGTTTGAACCTCACGTCAAAATAATCTATTGTTAGCCTCTTTTAATAATAAACGTTATTCCTGTATGTGTCCCTAAAACAGAAAGTTCACCTTGTAATACGGGAAACAGATAAGCACACATATCCAGACAATAAATGCACACAGTTGGTGTACACGTGCATCGGTCAGATATCCACAATATCTACTAAATATGTGTTCACAGTATTGGTCACGTGTGCGTGTTCGGTGCCCCCGATTTTGTTGTGTCAGTTTGTAAAAGTCTATATCATCATTCTTGTAGCCTACCTGACTGTGGCTGTAAATTAACAGTCAGAGAATAGTTCCTCAAGACGTAATTAAATTCTGGGTTTTTTTTCTCAATAAATTTGTTTCTATAGTGCTGCTGAAATACAGAAGTATATATACTTGTACAGTTTTTCTTTGAAAAGTAGTCGACTTTTATTTACTCAGAACTGCAAGAGAATGTGAATCTCTCTATAATTTAAGTATCATGCTTTAAATTGTGTCACCTTCAGTTTGCATGCAAGGATTGTTTATACAGACCATTTTCAGGTCCATAATCACATTAGGTACTTATGTTAAAAAGATTCTTGGGTTAGGAGGAAGAGATGGGGGTGGGTGTTTATGTTTTAACAAGTTTTCTTGTGTTCCCCAAAAGCTTTTTGGGAAAGAATATGTCATGGAGGCTTCCCCTAACATAAGCCCATCCGATGTTTATGTGCTAGTCCTTTAACTTGTGCTAATTCTTTTATATTCGTTTTAGACGGGGTCTGGGATGGGGGGGGGGGGGATGTTGCATTTAAAATATAAGAAGGAAGATAAGTGCATGATGTGAATCATTATTTAGCTTCTAGTTACAGTGCAACACTGCAGCTGATTTCAAATTAGTCTTGTAAATAAAAATCGGAAATTTCTTTCCTTCTTTCATTTTTGCCGAAATAAGTTTTCACATTTTTGGTTTATTGTTCTAAGGACATGAGCTGCTAATAAAATTAAGGAGTTATACTCAGCCAAACCTGACTGAATCATTTGTATTTTTTTGTTTGTATATGAAGAATGCATTCACTCGGTATTTGGAATTACAGACGTTCGCAAAGTTTGCGACTCCCAGTCCCCCAGGTCGAGATGAAGTATTGGAGCGGGGTAATCCTTCCGTCGAGGGTATTGGGTAACCTGGACGTGGTCGTACTCCTCGACGTCAGGGAGCAGAGAGCAATGATTTTGACTTCAAATGAGGGCGGGGAATCCGACCAACACATACATAATTACCACAGCTCTCTTGTCATAGGTCATCTTAAGATCAGTGTTTTTTATAAGCAGCGAGGTGTGTATAACACCTTCCTGTTCTCTAAGTTACAGATATTCCTATGTAGACCTGTTCTAAGGTGTCGAGATTGGTATTTGAACTGATACCAATGTTTATGACGATTGTTTTTCTGAACAGCTTAAATCCGAAATGTTTTCAAAAGTTATGCACGATAATGCTTACTCGAGGCATTCAGACGTGTAGGCAGTCATAATGAGCTCATGTGCCAAACGTCTCAGTTAGGATCTAATTCAACGTAAATGTCGACCTAGCTTGTTTTGATCAAAAACAAGTTTTTTCCATCAGTACTCCCCATTGGCTTAGAATTCATAGCAATATGAATGTTAATTTAAGATCAGCATTCTCTTCCCCGATTGGCGAACCAAACTTTTTTGGTTCATGAAGCCACTTTTGTGGCTATCTGCTCTCTGACGTCGAGGTATATGAAAGGAAGAGTGACCCATAACCTCCACGGCGGGCTGACCCTGACTAGTAGAGGGGTAGCAAAAGCACAACATTTTAATAATTTTAAATTGAATATTTTCCTTGAAGTCGTTCTTAATCTTATGAGGCAGTACCCTGAATGCAACTCACAAAGTTGGAAACGTTATTCTCCGCCATTTATTAAAAAATTATTTAGCATGGCCATAACTCGATCAAGGAAATTCCTGAACTTAACATCCATTATTTGCAAAGAGCGCCCCTTCCCGGTAATTGTCACTTTATGATTCAGCCTGAAAGCATTGTGAGACCATGCAAGGCTAATTACACATGATCTATCTAGATGGATAACAAGTGGCATTAAAAGTTCCCCTTTAGAGTGCATTATTCTACTTTCATCTTCAATCAGTTTTATGTTTGCATGCAGTAAACAGCCGTTTCGTCTAACAGGTTCGCTTTATTTGATCATTACATCAGTGGACAAACATTGTTAGTGAAAGAGGGAACATCTTATCTGTAATTCTGACGGTCGTTAGGGAGCAGGCTCTTAATTGTATGGTGTTCATTACGCCACATTGGATTTATACCAAAGTTAACGGATACTTGCAAATTTGACCTACCAAATTATTTTGATATGTAAGTTGAATTCTCGACATTTTCGGTAACGTCGTTAATTTTTAGGCCCTACTTCTTGAAGAAAAATTATATATGTTTACATCCACCCTACTTGAGTTAAATGGTGAGTGTTCATTTTCTTACGTTTATTAACTGATGGAATAACATTTGAATATTTTCAATGAATTTCAAGCTCGTAACGGCCTAAAAAGGAGTACACAGGGTTGAATGCCGTATTAAGTTTGCATGTTAACAACAATTGAACTTGAAAAGGGAGTTATTAATCAGCTTTCTCAAGCGATGTAATCCCTCCCTCCCAGCCCCCCTCCCCTCTCCCCTCTTTCTCTCTCTCTCTCTTTATTTCTTTGATCGCTGAAGAACCATTTTTGTCGAAAGATTTCCTGTTGTTTTGTCATAGATCTGTAGATATGTTTAACTTAATCCGCCAATATAATTTGAAACTTCAACATTTTGGTACTAAGTACGAGTCAATCAAATGAAAATGGTTGCCGTGCAAAGACTTTGTGATGTATGCATACGCTGATACGCGAAGGCGAGGCTCATCGAAGCACGGGACTCGGCGCCTTGAGCGCACTTAAAACTCTCATAGGGTGGTTAGGAGTGTAAAAAGAGGGTCCGTTCCCTCCCCTTTGAAAATAATTGTGTGCGGCCCAGAATCCTAGAAATCACATTTAGTGGTTCCTCCTGGCTTTTGAAGTAAATCTATTGTAAAGGTTTGATATGTTACTAAACGTTTTAAGTTTGAAAAGAGGACATCATTTCATTTTGCCGCTTGTAAGTCACGGTGGGGTTTGGAGCTCATGGACCTCAACACATTTTGGACTGGGAATTGTAAGTAGACATCCCTTCACTCTCATATTTCCCTTTTCTCACACGCTTCAAGTGCTCGTCTATGTCTTTCAAAGTTCACGTGAAACACGTAACATTGAATATTGAAATAGGCCTATTCCGATGGAAGCATACCAACGTAACTAGCCTAACGCCGGGTACATACTTCTATTTGATGTCGACTCAAGACTATTCAAGGATTGTTTACGGGTATGACCATAGCCATACGGTGCGGGGGCTATGGCCCCCTTCCCCCCATTGGTCCAAACCTTGCTGAATCAGGTAGACTTCGGTGCCCCAGTCGGGTAGAGGTTATATGCCATGATGGGGATCTGGATTCGGGCAAGAAGTCACTGCCCCTGCGAGAAGGAGTACCGTACGGCTATGAGTATGACATTTCTATTTGAGGGGTAATAGACACATTGATTACTTGTTAGTCTTTGCAGGCTACTTTAGAAACAGAACAGAATAAACGATGGAATATCTTCGCATTATGTCCAAATTTGGAGACTTTGAGAAATTTGGGGACATATAGCCCTACAAACACCAGGACGTTTTCTGATCGTTTCCAAAACGTAATTGGATTCGTTTTGACGTTATTTTGTAGACTTTCATTACTTTTTCAATACGTATTTTTTTTTTTTCAGAAAAAGAGAAAACGTCTGAGCAAGTACCAAACCAAAACTATTTGAGTTAACACTTTTTGGATGGAAAACTTTCTAAAAAGTTTCATTCGGACGTTAAATTTTTAAGTGTTTTAATAATTTAGAGCATCATCTACTTCTGGACTGAAAAATAGAATAGGTTCACCAAACGTTTTAAATTAATACGTGATTTTAGCCGGAAAACAAGCAGACCAAGTAATCGCCGACCTAAAATATTTATGGTCGCGCTGTGCTGGGAGTGCCACTTTGTCATTATCCTGAAATAAAATTGGTCGGAGAATCCGTATCTAAAATACGGACCATAATCACGGTACAATCACGGTCTGTAAAATTTATAGAGGTAATGCTTACATCCTGACATATCATGTAAGATACTGTACCTAGTGAGATTAGAGAAAATATATGGGACACAGCTTTTGTTTCAAAATATGTTCGGTGGACTGATTTTGTCCTTTACATAGCTATGTTTAAACAATGGATAGAAGCAAAATACCAACAGTCAAATAATAATACATATATATTAGTACGATATTGTTGTATCGTTTGGCGGTTACAAACTTTGCCTCATTCGTTTTTAAACTTATGTTGTAAGTAGTGTTTTTGTCTCTTCATAAGTTCATTTCTATGTTGCTATGGAAACATTTTATTGAACTTAGTCTTTTAATATTACGACAAAACTTATATCTTTAAATACAAACCAATCAGAACAACCTATCGATTGATTTTATTAAATGGAAGAGAAACTTCAACAAAAGATAATTGCCTATACAAGTCACAGACTACAGAAAATTAATGTGTATAAAATATTACGCAGTATTGAGTTGGTTTCAATCTCAAATTTTGTAAAATTCGGAAAGTCTTTGAGGGACATATTGAACGGATGTCCATAATTTAACAACTGGGTGTTGGAGCTGGGTACTTCATTAAACAAACTTGATTATTATTTGTATATAACTCTCAAAGTGTTTATACCAATAAAACTTTTTTCCCGCATTTTGTAAACACGTCTAAATCGTAAACGTGTTTAGATTTTAAACAGTAAATAGTAAACTATTAAACGTGTTTAAAAATGAAATTCGGAATAAGATACGAATGTTTATCATTTTAGCGTGATTATACATTGGGAGAAAAACAGTGTTTAGAAAAACGTTTCAGTCTTAAGCACATATTTTCGAGTGTAACTTTAGTAAACTTTGACTTTCAAATGAAGAAGTTAACTTGAAAATTTGAAATTTTTTGTATTCTCGCTTGTAACGATCTTTTACAAAATATGAGCTTGTTTGTCTCGTCAAACAACAAGTAGAATCGTTAATTATTCTCTCATAACCTAAACACATTTCTTTGTATATGGTTAATACCGGAATTTTCTAAGTTTGCCTATTTTTAATGAAATTTCATGACCAAATCAACTTACCATTTTAATGGAAGAATATTCACGGGCTTAGAGAATTCTTGAGAGGAGATGTGGCCGTACATGTGATATTGGTCATATTACCCCAACCTAAACATGAGATAATATTTGACGAAAGGGGAAACTATCTGAAGTCGCCTCGTACTCCATCCACGAGAATAGATATCTAGGGATGACCTGGGATGATCATAACTTTGGGGCTGGTCTTCTCAATGTCTTTCACAAAAAATAAGCTTCTGAGGGAGAGGGGGCACGTGAAAATAATAATCACTTTGACATAGCTCTGAAAGGGCGGTATAAAGTAAATGTTACTTTGTCCCCAAGTTATTTACCTGAAATTAAAACAAAGGAGGTCACATGCCATGAGGACCAGTAATTTATCCCCAACTTAAACATGACCAGGGTCGGCTCCTGTAACAAGAGAGTGACTGTTATGACAAGTCACCCCCTCCACACACACACCAACGAAGTGAAATAGGCCTTTTTTCTAATTGGCCTAAATAAAATCAGGCGGAAGCGCATGCATGTCACACTAAAGCGATATCTGATCGGATTAAGCTCCTATTTGTACGAGTTTTAGTTAAAATCTCATCTACCTTTCAAATCAAATTTAGCAGGATTCTGTGTACACCATATTCCCAACATGCCCATGGCGTGTTTGATTCGCATGCTCACCGGCGTATATAACCTTTAACTGGGGGGGGGGGGGGTTCTTCAGCCTGTCTGAGGTCTCATTTTTGTACCTGAATTCATCAAAGTTTAGGGTTAAATCTGAAGATTTGTAAAATCGTGTGGATTGAAATGTAGGCAGTGTCGTATTTGCTAACTACTGTGGAATCAACCTACTACGTGTGACATTTTTTCCAAAAGCTATCGTCCTGCTGCTTGCCAATGTGCCAGTTCGTAAGTCGTTTTGGTGGCTGTACACTTGTGCACGTCCTCCAAATCGTCGGCATAAATAAAGCACTACAATCTCGTACCTACAATTCGTGACATCTTTCTTTCTTAATCAATCCATATAATATAAGGAGAAAGTGTGATATTGTACAGTAGATTGTGTCTATAATATCTTTTTGGTGTAAATACGTGCATTCTAATCTGCAAGGTAGCACTGAGACCCCTTTTTTCGTTCGATTAGGTTAGACAGATAGTGCTGTGTGCACGTACTATAGAGAAAACAAGAAAACGCCGTACACTACGTGCTGAGTTCGGTTTGTGTATTCCACGTTGTGCCCCACAATTCCATGCGGCAACGGATTACCCAACTCGTTATTGTTTGGTTATTTTAGTGGTCTCCATATCGCCCTAGAAGCTTTTAACTGGAAGTTATTGCCTCTGTTGTGACCACAACACTATCTTCATCTACTGATGATTTGAGTTTAATATGCTTTGTATAGCCACGGTTTGTATTATTAAAACCTTGAAAGCCTGTTTTTTTTTTTTTTTTTTTTTGTTAAAATACACTGGAGCTCCGAGAAAAATATTGATTTTACGTAAATCGTACACTTGTTTACTTTCTTCCGCTTGAACTTTAGTTCTTTGGCTGGAATTAATGTCTGAAAGCTCGTTACTTAATGATAATTTCCGTAGCATGTTAACTACATGTAGCAATAACACTGTATAGGTCTTAATTAAAATCTTCGTAAACATGAAGTCTTTGAGCTGTTACTGAATGCACAAAGCTATGAAACGTCGGAAATGATTTTTTCAAGAGATTTGCTTCAATTATTGTCAGTATTAGGCAGGACTTGCTTCAGAGGTAATTCGAAGAATATTTATTTGATGTTAATTGGCCTACTTTTCATTAAAACTACACCATTTTGGTTCCAGGCGAAGCCGGGATCCGTAGTTGTCCCTCAACTGTTGAACTTGCAATGAAGGAAAAAACCCTTTGCCGGTTGAAGTGTTACTTGCGTGCACTGCACATAATATGGGGAAATGTATTTTGAGCCGAAACCGTGTTAAATACTTTTTAAAGGTCCCAACTAAAAGTTCAATTCTGTTTACAGCTTGGGCGATAGAACCCACTAGAATAGTGTATAAGATTAAGCAAGTTCCTTACCCTCTGCGTAAGTCGAAACCGCGATAACCACAAACCACATTCATTCGTGATACATTAACCATGTCTACGCGATTCGCTTAAATTATACGTCTAGGCCTAATGTACAGAATTGAAAGATTTTTCCGTGACAAAGCGACATATAAACATTGAAGTTTTAAGTCAAATCCCGTTTCCCCGCAAGTTTGGACGAGACGAAAAATAAAATGTAAAGTATTATGCACTTTAAACTGTACAGACGATAGGTCTAATTCATTTTTCCAGCAGTATTACCGTTCCGTCTTTAAAAAGACTAAATCTAGTCCTCAATAAAGAACTGTGTTTGTTCATCCGCTAGACTCACCAATAGCATATGCAAATAAGATTTGCCAGATTTTCTTTACAAAACGGCCAAAAATTTGGCGCTAAATGGACTGAAAAACGCCAACTTTAAAAAATCCCCTAACGTATGGTAACACATGTCCGGGTCAAAAAAAATTATGATTCAAAACAGCATGAGACGTCGTGCGCATACTTATTTCATTAGTACTTTCGTTGCATTTTTCACAGAATCGTGCACTGTAAATATTAGTGTGACTGCATATTTGAACCAAAGTACATGCTTTTTAAACTTTGTAACAATTGTAATTTGTCTAACTCTAATTGAAATTGATAACAAATGGGGGAAAATATTGCTGTAACAGGGTACGTTAAAAACAACACCAGAATGACGAGAAATCCCGGTTTGGCGTCCCATCCAAATATGGTCCCGCCAAACATTTTCCAACAACACCAAATTCTGTTTATGACGGATAAAACGCGAAACTAGCAACCCTGCTGCAAATGTTTAGGGAGCTGGCAATTTTACTTCAATATATACCTTTACCGGCCCGCTCACGGTGACTATTCGCACGACTCGAAGTATCTGTGCGGGCAATTTGCAGCTGTGATTGCACGACACACTGACCGCACGTGCTGAGCGAGTCTTCGTTCTGGGCTGCCCCATCGATCACAAGCCTTGAGTTCGACGCCTACAAAAGTACAAAAGGTAATCCACGTTACCCCACAGCTCTCATTTTAACCACAACCTTGGAAGCGTGTTAAACAAGTTTGGAATACATAAATTTTCCAGTCCCTCTGGCAGTATTGTTTCTGACAGACTTGGGAATAAGCAGTTGCCGTTTCTTGCCTTCACGGCTGACAACAGTCAGTCGTGCAGTCGTGTGAATAGGCCCCACCTTCATAGCCCAACTTACACGAGTTCCCGAATTACTATCTACCTCTTCTTACAGTAATAGTACCCTACGTGCCCGCATATTCCGGATGGGCCGTAAGGCACGGGGCGTGTCGACTTTTTGCCCGACTTAAGATCTCCATCCGGGGCATTATTTTTGCTCGGTTTATGCACCTAAATATTTCCTACTCAGCAAAGTTTTGGCCAATTGAAGAGTCTTACCCCAATCCCCGCCCGGTACGGTCATACCACATACTATGCTTAATTAAAACGATGGCCACCTGGTACCATTCACAAGTTTTCCTTTGATTTCAAGATGTACCAAATTGGTTGACCTTTTTTAAGTCACTTAAATAGCAATATTAGGTGGAAGTGTTGAAGGAGGAAGGCATTAAATGCACATATGCAGTGGAAAGTTGTTTGGTATGAATAAACGTTGTGAGAATACTTCAGGTGCCATAATATCGTCAAAATGAACCTTATACATTCATTTTGACGATGTTAAGCAATGGAGTAGGGAAGACAATCCAGTGAACCACAACTGGAAAAAGGGCCGTGGCTGGCTCGACTAAAACCAATTGGTTAGAAACTGGGCCGTAAAACTCTGTCTAACTAACTAACTAACTAACTAACTAACTAACTAACTAACTAACTAACTAACTAACTAACTAACTAACTAACTAACTAACTAACTAACTAACTAACTAACTAACTAACTAACTAACTAACTAACTAACTAACTAACAAATGTATACATGGACGTCACGCAACGTCATTCTCGAGGACCACAGTGAATCACTCTGTTTGAAAGATGTAAACTTTCCGTGTAAAGTATATTTAAGTGCATAGTGTACTCCTACCCAAATCAGCTACCTTCATTTAAGTTGGTGAAATAGGTGCAGGTTCCCTCAGTGAGGAGATTTTTGCTGTAAAGTGCATGATGTCAAACGCATAAAGTCTGTTAGTACCAAATGCGCAATAAAAACTTCTCAACGCCTTAGCTGAAGCTCAAAGTTTACCAGGGATTTTTTAATTGGCTGTTGTCATTATTGTATACGGTGGGGAGGGGGGGGGGGGCTTGCAACGAGGTCTTCCATAGTCTCATATAACTGATTGATGTACGTCCAGTAGCGTTAGCGTCAGTTGTCTTGAAGATCTGAGAACCTTAGCCAAATAAGGCAACCACTGGTACATATCAAAGGAACAAAAATCACTCTTAAATTAAAATGCCACGTTTGTAGGAGTACCAAGCTCACCGACGAATGACAATATTATCCTAGTTAGAAACAAAAGTTAGAAACATTTTCAGAAAGTGCGTCGAACGATAAGACCTGTGCACCTAGCTAGTTGCCAATTGTTGAAAATTTTGTTTCATATTATGTAGAGAAATTACTTCTTTACAAAGTAATTTAAAAAGAAATTTTTTTTATTGAAGAATCTGCTCACCTGACAGCAATACCAAACATATCTTCGGGACAACCACAACTTTCCCAGTATGTATTCCATAAAAAAAATTGAAATCAGTCTCCTTTGACAGGGATGTCCTCAATGCTACCACTGATACCATTTCTAAATATAAGTCGATATTTCTGTTTTTATGTCTTCAGTTTCGTTCTGCTTTCAGTTTCTCCTCAAATAGGTTTAAAAGACTAGTTTAAAAAAATGTATTAATTTAAAGAAACACGAAACATTTTGCGAGCAACTAGAATGCATAAAAGTATAGAAAACGAAGTAGATATTTAAAACGTATTAAGCGTTAAATTGTGACAAGACGATATCAAAATCTTAAATCGTTGGTCACTTTTAACAAATGACTTTATATAGTAGGCCTAAAATATTGCAATATATAGCACTCCTTAATTTGGCCAATATATTGTTTAGTATACTTTCCCTTATCTTCAAGTTTACAGTCCGTTCCCTTATTTTATAGCATTCAAGTTTCAAACCATACAGCAACAAATAAATAAATCCACGAGAAAACAATTTTAATCATTAAAATTTTTGGCTATCAATTCTTCACAAAATGAATTTAACTCAAATGGTTATTCAAACAATTATTATACAGACAATGCGGGTTGGTCGTTTTGTTGAATTAGCCCGTTGCTCGGTACGAAATGTTCGAATCGGGTTAAAGACTTGTTGGTTGCTGGGTCACAACAGAGTTTACAGTGGCGGACCTTGTGTTTAACAGAAGGAGGTGGGGACGGTCAATTTGTGACATAATCGAAAGATATGGAGGGTCATAGTACTTAACGTAGCGCGAGCATTGGTTGGTGCTGAGGCACGGAGTACATATTCTCTTAAACGTGTTTAGAAACTAAACACTGATTTTCCCCACGTTTTAACACGTTCAGATGTTGAAAACGTTTAGCTATTTGGCACCCAATGTTAAGATATTAAACGTGTTTTAAAGCGAAATGCTTAGGAATTATACAAGTATATTTAGCATCTAAACGTGGTTACAAAGCCAGCCCCAAAGTGTTTAGAAAACGTTAAGTCCTTAACACCTTTAAGGGGTTTACATGAAAGGTTTTGGTTTTATAACCCCCCAGATCGCCGGAAACGGCACTTCTAGAGGGGAAAATATGGAAAACTGTGCCATAAGTGTCAAAAAGTGTCACTAATATCTAACATATATTTATGTATCAGGTGACAGAAGTTATATTCAGACTTTAGTCAATAGTTTTATCATTCATTTGTATGTCAACATCAAAGGGGTGTAAACAGGCATAGACGCCATGGAACATTTCAGTTCGGAGAAAAGGAAAGAGGGGGAGAACAGGAGATTCTCTTCCAACGTGGCCGAAACACCATCTAAGCCTAGCTCCACCACTAGTTCACGCATTCACGCGGAGCACAGAGAAAATTTTGACAAAATCCCCACTCCCAGAGAGCCCGAAATGGGATTCGCCAGATTTGTGGGCACTACCTAAGTCCTACAAAGTCGTTGTTTTGTAATCCTTCCTGAAATCCTATGCAAGTAGGGTACCACCACCTTTTGCTCAGAGCGCACAGAATATTTGGAAAACGTTGGACCGTTCAAAAATTCTGGTAAACGAAACAGTCTTAAACAGCCGGAAATAGCATTCACCAGGCTTTTAAGCATAATCTAGATATGTCAGTCGCTATTTGTAATCATGCGCCAAAGATAGCGCCAAAGGCGGATAGCGCACTATTGGTTGGACCGGAGCGAATAAAAAAGGCAACCCCTCAGAGTGTCAGAAGTGCCATTCCCAAGGCTTGTCAGCAGATGTAAGTAGTCGTTATTTTGACGTTGCTTTTTGAAATGAAATGCTTAAATCAATAAAAAAAAAAATGAAAAAAGTGTCAAATGATCAGAAAATTGCCTAATAAGTTGAGGGAATAAGTTGATGTAAATACTTGATGGGATTAAGCCAAGGAGTATAAGGGGAAAAGTGTCAATTATTAGCAAATATTTCAAATAACATAGGTCTATTTTAAGTTGGAATCGGACCTTACTGTTAGTATTAAATAAAAAGAAATCCGCCCTGTGGTTTAAGCATACTTCGATTGGCATTTCGTATACACTTCAAAATTGTAGTGTAAATCTTCGCATAAGAAACAATAAGGAGCTTTCAGTCAACTGGATTTACAAAAACACATTCGATGCTTTAAATTGCACGAAGTTAAAAAGATTAAACTTTCATTTTTAATAACATAGATGAGTTGAAGTATTAACTAGTGTATCTTGTAGTCTACATGTGATACACCTTTTGCTTTACTACACTGTTTTATCAACTTCCTTGGATTTCCTCAAGGGCGTTTAATGTGCTTTGAACCTCTGTTATAACATTTTACTCATCTTTAATTTCTCCGCTTTTAAATCACACGGCTTTCAATTTTCGTTCGAACTGTCAAATAAAAGTAATGGCGATGTTACGTTATGAAATCTTAGCTTGTTCATTGATCCGTTGACTGTCAGGGCAAACGAAACCTTACAAGAGCGATACTTAAAAACTTCTCTAAGAACTCCCAGGATTGATAAAATGGCGTCTTTCTCTTTTCTTTTGTGCTTTACTCATATGCATAAAACGTACCGGGCTATAACGATTTTATAACTTTTACATGAACATAAATGAAGTCATTGCAGTGTGTAATCAAAGTGGATAGAGGTATATTTTGCTTAAACCAGTAGGGTAAGATTCTCTGAGAGATTTTCTTACAGTAAGTTTCGGGCTGTAGCCAAAAATTTAATGTCATTTATTCAAAAGATAAGGCTAAATAGGCCTAGCCCATCGCAGACAGAGTGACACAGCTGTGCAAATGACGTTATAATACCCTTGCAGTGTCTAGCAAGTCTGCAGTAAGTTTCAGATGAATGTGTTTTGTAGTTTCCTGCTTTAATGGATAGTAATCTGCCTTAGAAGAATTTTTCTTCCTAGTTTTCTCTTAAAATAATTCGTAATGTTTTTTTTCTAGAAAAGTCTCATCGGATTAAATGTGTCGGCTATCAAGTTTCTTCAACACATTGATTGTTTTGCACACTGCTACTACTTCTACTCACCGGAAAAATGGTTCCAAAACGTTCTTCTAATAACATTTTATTTCCGCCTAACAGTTGATGTTAACGTTGTTGTTGTTGTATATTATTGTTGTTGTTGGTGGTGGTGCTCATGTTGTTGTTGTTAATGTTGTTTTTTATTATTGTCATTGTTTTTTCTGTTTTATACCGTTGTTGCATTTCTGTTGTTGTTGTTATGATAATTGTTGTTTGTAGGGTACCACCACCTTTTGCTCAGAGCGCACAGAATATTTGGAAAACGTTGGACCGTTCAAAAATTCTGGTAAACGAAACAGTCTTAAACAGCCGGAAATAGCATTCACCAGGCTTTTAAGCATAATCAGTCACTATTTGTAATCATGCGCCAAAGATAGCGCCAAAGGCGGATAGCGCACTATTGGTTGGACCGGAGCGAATGAAAAAGGCAACCCCTCACAGTGTCAGAAGTGCCATTCCCAAGGCTTGTCAGCAGATGTAAGTAGTCGTTATTTTGACGTTGATTTTTTAAATGAAATGCTTAAATCAATAAAAAAAAAAATGAAAAAAGTGTCAAATGATCACAGAATTGCCTAAAAAGTTGAGGGAATAAGTTGATGTAAAGACTTGATGGGATTAAGCCAAGGAGTATAAGGGGGAAAGTGTCATTTATTAGCAAATTTCAAATAACATAGGTCTATTTTAAGTTGGAATCGGACCTTACTGTTAGTATTAAATAAAAAAGAAATCCGCCCTGTGGTTTAAGCATACTTCGATTGGCATTTCGTATACGCTTCAAAATTGTGGTGTAAATCTTCGCACAAGAAACAATAAAGAGCTTTCAGTCAACTGAATATACAAAAACACATTCGATGCTTTAAATTGCACGAAGTTAAAAGATAAAACTTTCATTTTTAATAACATAGATGAGTTGAAGTATTAACTTTAATGAATCTTGTAGTCTACACGTGATACACCTTTTGCTTTACTACACTGTTTTATCAACTTCCTTGGATTTCCTCAAGGGCGTTTTATGTGCTTTGAACCTCTGTTATAATATTTTACTTCTCTTTAATTACTCCGCTTTTAAATCACACGGCTTTCAATTTTCGTTCGAACTGTCAAATAAAAGTAATGGCGATGTTACGTTATGAAATCTTTGCTTGTTCATTGATCGGTTGACTGTCAGGGCAAACGAAACCTAACAAGAGCGATACTTAAAAACTTCTCTAAGAACTCCCAGGATTGATAAAATGGCGTCTTTCTCTTTTCTTTTGTGCTTTACTCATATGCATAAAACGTACCGGGCTATAACGATTTTATAACTTTTACATGAACATAAATGAAGTCATTGCAGTGTGTAATCAAAGTGGATAGAGGTATATTTTGCTTAAACCAGTAGGGTAAGATTCTCTGAGAGATTTTCTTACAGTAAGTTTCGGGCTGTAGCCAAAAATTTAATGTCATTTATTCAAAAGATAAGGCTAAATAGGCCTAGCCCATCGCAGACAGAGTCACACAGCAGTGCAAATGACGTTATAATACCCTTGCAGTGTCTAGCAAGTCTGCAGTAAGTTTCAGATGAATGTGTTTTGTAGTTTCCTGCTTTAATGGATAGTAATCTGCCTTAGAAGAATTTTTCTTCTTTGTTTTCTCTTAAAATAATTCGTAATGTTTTTTTTTTCTAGAAAAGTCTCATCGGATTAAATGTGTCGGCTATCAAGTTTCTTCAACACATTGGTTGTTTTGCAAACTGCTACTACTTCTACTCACCGAAAAAATGGTTCCAAAACGTTCTTCTATAATAACATTTTATTTCCGCCTAACAGTTGATGTTAACGTTATTGTTGTTGTTGTATATTATTGTTGTTGTTGTTGTTGATGCTCATGTTGTTGTTGTTACTGTTTTTTTTTGTTATTGTCATTGTTTTTTCTGTTTCATACCGTTGTTGCATTTCTGTTGTTGTTGTTATGGTAATTGTTGTTATGATAATTGTTGTTTGTTTTAGTTTTTGTTTTCTGGTTTTCGTCGACAACGACCGTGGTGATACCAGGCACGGTGATGAAGGTATAATTCTTGCTCTTGTCACCGTCCATCCTCATCCTCAAATAGTAACACAAGATATTTCGATCTCTTGCAGTCATCATTCATTTTGGGGGTGACGCGCACTGTTTCACAAGAAATTTCCTAACTGACTAACAATAGCCCTAAATCCTTACCTAATTTCTAAATGTAACAAAGAATACAATCTATACAATACAATGGCAACAGCCAATTAAAATACTTCTTGTTAAATAGTCCACACCTACCCCATAATTGTTGAACTCATTAAAATTGCCATCATTAGCAACAACATTTCAGACTGATTAACCAGTAACATTGGCAAATAGATCAGTGACGTGTAGCACATTGACAATTACTGCATTGAAAGGCCAGAATGCACAGGTTCGTAACCCGACAAGGTACTAAGATGGTGTAATTCGAGAAGGGCTAATAACGAGGAATAGGGCGGGGTGGGTGGGGCATGGGGAGGAAAAATTCTGTTTACGCAAAGCCAAATGAAATTTTGGGAGGACCTTTCTCTAAGGGGGGGGGGGGCTCCATGTTCTTAATGAAATAACAAGAACGTTCCCCTCACACTGTCAGAATATGTTCTATGGGAATCACTTTTAACGTTAGTGATTGTGATAGCAAAATGGAAAGTAAAATAGCTTAGAATGTAAACGATTCGTTACATACAGGGAGCCGTAATAGCTTCCTGGTTATTAAGACGGTGTAAATTCATTGAGATCCTACAGTAAATTTCAGCTAAATAAAAGAGAGCAGAACCCCTGTTGATTCTTTCTTCAGAATAGACAAAGCAGTGATGGGACGGAAGCAAAAAGAAGCAAATTAAGGAAATTTACTAAATGAAAAAATGTCACCATTATACACACCACTGAAAAATATACACCAGGTAAAGTTTGTGATTGCAAACACTTGAATTTCTTTCTGGATTGGTGATCTTAAATGTGAATAAGTTGCTTACAAAGTTGCCGATTTTTCTTTCTATAATTCCAAACGGAAGCTTTAGTTAACGACTGCTTAGATTCTATGTACAAGCCTGCAGGAATTCCCATTCCCCACCATCTGAGAAGAATCGATTTGTCAATATTTCCACCCTCCGCGCCAACCAATGGTAGTCCTTCCCTTTAATAGCCTTTCTTTCTAAAGTTACATCACCCCCCCCCCCCCAAAAAAAATGATAATAACTTTCTGAGGCAATTTGCAGTTTGCCTATTTAGCTCGGAGTGACCATTTTAATGCAAGCAAAGATTCGAAATAGCGACTGCTTATAATCTCTGCTTGTGGGCCTGGTAAATGTCATTTTTGGCCGTCTGAGGGATACAGTTTTTTCAAAATTTTCTGTACGCTACGCGACAATCATGGCGGGGCTCCGCTTAGACAGTCATTGCCGAGATTAACAGCTTTTGGGCAAAAACGTCTGCCCAACAAAACTGGGATGCTCCTATTTGGATATGATTAAATCAGTGCAGTTCGCAAATTGTTTAAACTTTGAGCATTGATCAAAAAAAGATTCAAATAGTTAGAAAAGTGATCACTCTCGTGCACGTATCTTGATATGAAACCTTTGTCGTAACTGCAAGTTGCTGCCCCTCCCCGTCGAGGACATTGCCACTTCCCCCTGTCGGACAAGTCCTGGCGCCACATGGGCTTGATTCAAAGTGTTCATAAAGTTCGAAAACATGCGAAGATGATTCCACGGGACCAACTGTCGTCACAGTAGGGAATGAATTGGTAAAGTCTGGCAACGAATTGGGGGATTTGTCCTTCACTGCCAGTTTCTTTTATGGACTTCTCAAGGTTGCGTGTACTGGGTATATTTTGATACAGAATTTTCTTCAAAATAATGCAATTAGCAATAATTTTATTAATAAATTCAGGTTCTATAAAAAATTACTCCTTTCTTAATATAAATTTGTCAAGATCAAGTTTAATGGGCATTTTAAATGGAATAGGAAAACTATGTCAAAGATCACAATGACTGTGTACGTGTTGAATTAGATTTATGACTAGATTCTTTGGTTGTGCGACTGCGCGTTTTGTGAGATAAACCTCTCATGAATAAATTGCATTAGAAAATGTTTCATAATTGTGCACATTATCTGAAATCCTTTCATTCACCATTTTTTGTCACAATCAAGGAATTTTCTTAGCAAAGTACCATGAAAAACAGCAATGGTCTTTTGCGGGTCTCTTGCTTATCCGACCAATTGCAAGATCTTTATTTTTCTTTTCAGATGTCAGAGTTGTTACGCCATGGCTGGTCTGATGCAGAAGGAAACGAGGTGACACATGCATATTGCGTCATTCAATCCGATCACAAGATCTAAGATTGTGACAAGGACATAGTCTTGGTCGGTTTCTTTCAAAATTCAAAATGGGAACTAGAAGAAACGAAATGTTAACGCTTTGCTTACTTATAGTGACTTTGTGTGTTACCATGGTAACTTTAGAAGAACTGGCCGAGGAAGATAAGAATGAATTTCTCATTGTTGTTAAAAGGGAGGTAAACCCTGCAGACGAAAATGATGAGGCAGGGTCGGGATCAGGTGATGATATGCTAGATCTTACAACAATGATTCCTTCAACATCGACTCAGAAGATGACCTTTTCAAGTGTTAACAGCAGCGCCACCTCTAGAAGGCAAACATCCACCACCAACAGCAACACTGACATCTCCGAAAATGACATGACAACGGAAAAGGGGGATTTCACAGATTCAGATACTTCACACAGTCAACCGAATGCAGGTTCAACATTTGTCGTGACCTCTCCTAGTCGCGTGTCGACTACGCAAGCCACTCTCATTGCTCCAGTTGCGATTATAAGTGCGCCATCCTCTAACGTTCCGACATGTGGTACCTTCACTTTAAGTGGTACTGGATCTTACGGTGTTAGCAGTGGTATAGAGAAATACACATGGTTGGTTGAGAGTGACGTAGACTCTACAAGACTGGGATCTACTTTAGAGGGTAAGAACCTTACGTCCTTATGATATTTAAACCCAGATTTTTAAGAAGATTTTTCTAAGTTCTTAAGTATCAGTTTACATATATGACGAGGAGTGAACCCTGTTTCCAACATTTATATCAGCAATTTAAATAAATGATGAGTGACGTCACCCGACTCCCATAAACTTTAATGAGTTGGTCAAAAAGGTGGATAATGTTCTTTTAAGTTATTATATAAAAAGTAGCTTTTCCTTCCCATGAGAGTCAATCACGTGGGCTCGGAAACAGAGTGGAGTACGAATTGCACTTTGAAAAGTTTAGGGGGAAATCAGTGCTTTATTTATAAATTTATAATCCTTGTAAAAATAATTATTTCCATTACACAAACGAGACGTCAAGGGGTAAAGGGGTGATATCATGGTTTCAGTAAGATATACTCAAATATTCATTTACACAGGTCTGCTCAGTAATCAGTGAACACTAGTGAAATGATTATGTGAACGTTACACAACAGTTGATCGTTCATTCGAACAGGATATTGCAAAGTTGAGGGGTTTAATAAATTCAATGCAAAAGTGTCAGGAGGGCGAACCCCGAATGCATCCATCATGATATTAATCCACAAAATATCATTATCCTTATAATTAACGTTAAAGGGAAATTTTAGTTACTTTATCTTGAATCCTTGTAGTAGTACACTATCCTGTTTTATGAATAGAATATGACCACGGCATTTCCCGACTGTCGTTAGTCTTGCTCAAGAAGGTATTATTAGTACTTCATTACGTTAGTTCGATACAACGTCTGTACAAGAACGAATGTGAACACGCCCTCTACATGTCCTCAAAATTTATTTCTATAATAAGTATTGTAAGAGTTAGTATTGAAATAGATACTCGAGTACGTACAGTCCAGTTGACAAGCGCCCTGATTTTGGTTCCAGAGTCAAAGAAGCGTTTAAATAAGTATTATACTAACGTCTTGACCAAGACTAGACTGTCGTAGGAGGCGACTAAAGGAAAAGTATACTGAAACTTGAACCATACTTGAAAATAAATAAATTTAATCTTTGAACTTTTTATCGAATTTACTGACACTATATAACACATTTATGTTGATGTGTAGTTAAATCTTATCTAACTAAATGACTGACTGACTGACTGACCGACCCACTGACTGACTGACTGAATGAATGAATGACTGACTGACTGATTGACTGACTGACCGACTGACTGACTTACCGACTGACCAACTGACCGACCCACTGACTGACTGACTGACTGACTGACTGAATGAATGAATGAATGAATGACTGACTGACTGACTGACTGACCGACTGACTGACTTACCGACTGACCAACTGACCGACCCACTGACTGACTGACTGACTGACTGACTGAATGAATGAATGACTGACTGACCGACCCACTGACCGACTGACTGAATGAATGAACGAATGAATGACTGACTGAATGAATGACTGACTGACTGACTGACTGATTACCTGACTAAATTTAAAAACGGCTCTTGGTAATAATGTGACAATACCTTTCCTTATTGTAAAATATATAAGGAGTAACTGTTTGGTCTATTCAAACCCTGAAATATCATAAAAGGCACTTGGAGGATTTAAAGAAACAGAAAATTGTGAAATTTATTTTTGTTTCAAAATATGTTTTGAGGAGACCGCCTTAGTCCTTGAAATGTAATATTTTAAGATGAAACAAAGATTTGTGTTTCTTTGCAGAGGCGAATGAAGGCACCGGTTCAGCGGATTTGACCATATCGGGTAGTTCTCTAGATTCATCAGCATCGTACTACCAGTTCACTCTAGTTGTAGAGGACTCGAATGGACTAACAGGATCGTCGACATTTGCGGTCTCTGTTCTCTCTACGGAACAGTATTCCGTCAGTATTTCTACCACTATCGACACTAATACAGCCGATCGCACACAAGCGTAAGTATACAGATTTTAATGCGGTGGCTGTTAGCGATTAAGATTCCAAATGAAACCTACTTAAAATGGCACATTAAATCTTACTCCATTCACCCCAAACAGTTTGGATTCCCCTTAACCTACTCACTTAGAGGCCCAATTCTCTCACCCCAAACAGTACCAGTTCTTCTAACTTTTAAGCCCCTTCCACAATTGTCTGAAATGTATCCTCATCTGGACTCTCAGTTTATTGCTAAACCCTTTACCGTTGTTTGGGTCCTTTTGGACCCATGCGGAGAGCTCGTCTGTCACCCATCTTTACTGTTTCACGCGGAGCTCGAAACTGCGAGTAGCTACCCGAAAATTCGGCCACAACAACGAGAGAGACAATAGTTTAAGGTCACAGGGTCAATGGCCTACGGAAGCCGATGCGGGGCGAGCTACGTCCGCTTTTCCGCCCTCTCCCGAGGCGCGCAAATATGCCCCGATCGGAGCACAACGGTAAAGGCTAAGGGTAAGTATAAAAAAAGCTCAAAGTGTATGATCAAAACACTTTCAGTGCAGTTCATGCTGTGTAATCCAAGCTTCGGTACCTCTGCATTGTTTGAATTTTTTTTCAATTTTCGTTGGTTTAATGCCAAGAATTTTCCTTGCGTAGAAGTGTCTTAATCATTGAATAATGTATGTTCAAAACCCATTCTTCCAGTCTACTGTCACAACGGAAAATAATTTGATTCCAAAAATGATTTTCTGTACATGAAAATAAAGTTCACCAGCCACGAAGCCATGATAAAACCAACGGCCAGCGGAATCAAAATGCATGTTTTTTTTTCTCCCTTTTTTTTTTTTACTTAAACACGTATTTTCAAACCATATGGGCATACCAATGTAAAAAGTCCATTTATGTCAAAATAACCTCTCATAGTTTCTGTCTTCTTGCAAGTTTATATGCATAATTCGCGACATGAAAACGTTGGTTGTAAATGACATGTTTCGTTTCATAACACTTCAAGCAAAAATGCTGCTTTTGAGAAATCGATTTTAAAATGATAATCAAAAGATCTATGACCTTCAGAATAGTAATAAGCAATAAGTTCTAAAAAAGGTAGTTCTTTGTTTGTTGCTATGGCAACAAGGAATTTTCATCATGGTGTTATTGGCCTCAACTTTCAAAAGCAAAATTGACAACCGTATGTGAATAATTAACTTCCAAATTTTCTTAGAAGTAGAAGATAATACGGAATGAACACTATAATTAGATACGCGTTTGATACAGAGCTTGTCTGCGGCCTACCTCAGGCGGGGCACATTTCATTCAAGTTCAGCCCTCCATGACGTCGTATAGAATATGCCAATTATTGATCGACCAAGCGGCTCACCACTTATACGCAGGCATTGAACTAAAATATATGTGAACTGGTGAAAGGATAACGATCTTGAAAAAAAAAAAAAAAACAGCAGGAACAACACGTGAGCCAAAAGCGGTAAAAAGGCCTTGACCGGCTCGACCTGAACCAATTGCTTGGGGAACTGGGCCGTAAAAGTCCATCTAACTAACAAACAATCTCAATGAGGCCATTTTCCCCCGCCATCTTACTCTTCACGAGGAACTTTCGTTCACCATCCATGGATTTGCTACAACATTTGAAAATCTATGTTGTGTGTTGTTTTTAAAATGTATATACAATAATATGTTTTCGAAATGCTTAAATATTTTTACGGAACGTTTTCATTTTTTAAGTGATATTTTAATCAAATTCGAAGGTCTAGTTCAAGAAAAATAGACGTGTTGCCTTAAGATTGGAGCAAAATGGCAAAATGAAGCTTTCTTCCTCTGTTGTTGATACTTATGCTCTTTCTGCTGAATCCGTTATAGTTATAAGATAAGGATTTACCACCCAGTTTCCAACCAATTGGTTTGGGTCGACCCGATCACGCCAGTTGTAGCTCACTGTCTTGTTTCCCAACTCCAATGCTTGTGCCCTTGCTGCTGAAGAGTATGTCTTGGGGCCTTAAGTTTTCTTTAAGACGGGAATAAGAAAAGAACATTTTTCCAGGGCAGGCTATGTACATTTTCATGTAAAAGAACTTATTACTAAAATGTGTTTTGTTTCCTTTCAGGTTTCAACTCAGAGCGTCTGTCACTTTCTTTGAGGGATGTGACGCATCAGGAAATATTGAATTTACTTGGTCTGCAACTCCAGTTGCTGTGATGCTATCACTCGGAATTACATCAGATAGCGCCCTCACTATACCAGCAAATACACTCACAGGTAAGTTGAGACACAATTTCAGTTTATTGCTTCTGGGTAAGTACGAGACTCCAGTGTGTACAGTGCATTGCATATTGTGTAGTATATGCTGCAGTATGCTACTTTTTTTTTTCATTTTCCGAGGATGAACACGTTGTGTACAATCATATTTACAAAGCCAATAGGCCGTGACCTTCCTAAGGGATGTCAACTTTTATTATATTTAGTGACTGAAATGCAGAAAATATTTTAGTACAAAGTTTCCTTCAAAGGGAACATAGCCTAAATGTTTTGCACCAGATTTCATATAAGGAAAACTACTTTTTAAACACCCCTTGGGCCAGGCCAGCAATCACATAGTATGCTGCATACCTTCACCCGTCACGGCCATCCACTCCCCTGAGGAGAAAGACTTTGTGTAGGCCGATTATACGTAAAGGTCGTTTGACATGGAAATGACAACATTGGTTATTTGATATAATTAGCATTAAAACCAAGAAAAAAACAGCAATTCCCAACGATATTCGTCAAAAATTGACCATTTTACAGCAGGGAAATTTCTGATTTACGCTTAATCATTGATAAGTATATATGAGCTCAATAATTATGCAAATCTTGTGATGTCATGGGAGGGACATACATATATGTATAATGTTATTCATTGGTTGTGCAATCTTCATTCCAATTGAAGGACAATTGTAACATCAGTTTGTCCTTAGGATTTTAATCTGGTAGTTTAAATTGTTTCGTTAAAAATCATCAGCATCAATTACCAAACTATAAACTTTCTGATGAGTAATAAAGGCGGGGATAATTATTGAACGGTGAACAAAAGAAATATCAACACTGTGCCAGTCCATATCATTATTTTGTATAAGTAACAAGTTGCTTCAGATCTACTCGATATTTGAAGAGGTATATCTTGAGAACAGTAAAAATATTGAAATAATTCCAATGGATATCTTTTAAGAAAAAAGTCAACTGCTAAGTATACTCAGGCCATTTTCCTGACATGTCTCATTACCTTACAGAGATTTGATTTGTCAATTACAGACAAGTTTGTAATCGATTAACATATTCAATACGATAGGATACTAACCCGAGTTATTCGGTGAGTTGTGTTTGGACTAATTTAAACAGCGACTTGTTTCATCCTTTCTCCCCTATGTTTACATTTTCCCTGTAACATCCTGAAGGTATACAAAGCCTCAGGCGATAGACGAATCTTACATGCATGACAGAAAACACTCCAGTAAATTTACAACTGTTGCCATGGCACCGCCGATATACATACGTGTAGAAAAAAGAGCGCGGCCGATCGAAGAGTTTATGCAAATAGTGTTGTGTATTTTCGGACGACTGCAGTGTTGATATACGATGCATCAGTAAGTAGGCGAAAAATGGTGGTTGTTGGTTGGTTAAATAATTCAGATCGCTGTTATGACACTTTCACATTTGAAAGCTTCGATAGAAACTATTTGAAAGAAGTATTTGTTTTGCCTTAAAACTTAAAGCAATTTCCTCTGTCCAATTCGATAATACTATAATAGTTGTTCGAACAAAGTTCACAATTTGCCATTGTTATTCAAACACTACTAACTATGGTTAAGTGGTAGCTTAAGTGTTTTACTTGGCATGCAGTTAACAGCCTAAATAACTGATGACTTATAAAAGTACAAAGGCAACCGAACCCAACCATTTTCCACATTGCTTTCTAAAAAATAGGTTTAGCAATAAAAGACGTCTTTACCCTCAAGTTGTCAACACGTTTAAATTCTAAACATGTAAATTCTAAACATGTTTAGCTATTCACATAGATGTTTAGCAAGTAAACACATTTAATAGCGACATATTTAGGACTTAAAAATGTGTTTAGCATCTAAACGTGTTTACAAAGTTGCAACAAGTAAATGTTTAGAAAAACACATTTTTTTACATGAACTTCTTGTTCTTTCTACGGATCTAATTTACCGTATGAAGAGACGACTCGAAATAAACAAGCTCACAAGAAAAGAAAAATAAGACGCTCATATTTGTCTTGGGCGGTGAATGTAGGACCCGGGCCGGACGGAAAATAATGATTGCAAAATATGGGAAGTCGTAAAAAGACACATCCGTAGGTTTATTGCCCTTAAAATACAAACCATCTTAGAGGGTCTAACTTTAGGTCATAAATTGTACTATATATAGACCATTTAATTGTATCATTGTCTTGATTTGATGTTAATACTGATGAAAGTGATGTGCTTTACGAATGTAATGTTGTCATGGTAATAATAAATTGATCTGACTGAGCGTAATTGCGTTGTATATCATAAATAACGAGGTTTCTTTTGACACATCGTTAGAAGAAAAGTTGAACGGGAAATGTTTTGTGTCTCATTACAATGAACTTAAGTAACAGTTGATCGATAGGCTCTTTACTTTTTGGGGCAAATGCGTGGAACAAGAAAATACAGAGCGTTGACTTATCACAGTGGAAAATGGTTGACTTTCTTTACAACAAAACTGTGTTTCATCAGTGAAAATGATATGTTGTTTGAGTAAGAGAGTAAGGCAGTATCAAATAAATAAAAAAATCACTGGATAGTTAGCTAAATTGCTAGGCGTTTAAATCTTGAAGGGAAGCTGCGAAAACGTGTAAGCTCATTCACAATCACCACAAGTTGAAAACTTGTTCAAGGTGCACATAGAGTTGATACGGTTGGTTAGTTAGTAAGTCATTAGTTAGTTATTAGTTAGTACCGTACTGGTTTGTGAGTGAGTGAGTCGGTCGGTCGGTCGGTCGGTCGGTCGGTCGGTCGGTCGGTCGGTCGGTCAGTCAGTCAGTCAGTTAATTATCTGGACATATGGAGTTTTGCGGTCCAGTTTCTGACCAATTGGTCAAGCTGAGCCGGCATTAGCCCTTTTTTGTCCAGTTGTGGCTCACTGGCTTGTTTTCCTTACTCCATTGTTTATTTTAAGTTGCCGAACTGAGATATTGTTAAGGAAGTACCACTGAAATGAAAACTCTTACAATCAGCAAAATAAAACTAGTTTCATATCCAATAGTTAGTGCGTAAAAAATGAAAGATCATTCTGACTGTTTGTCCCCCGACTTACAACTCTTGCATGAAAAAGTAATTAGTTGCATTACAAGACCGAATTGAATAGGTTATTCTCCTTCGCGAAATATTCATTTTCGTATAGGATGTTAGGGTTGTCTAAATGTGACCTTTTCCATAAATATGTGTGTGATAAGAACGTTTGTAATCACCACCACTTTTGTAATCGGTTTTCGTTAAAATTAAAGTTTCGGAATATTTTGGTTGATATCCATGTCAATTAAAATGGCGGACAAAACAAAAGTGCTGCTTTAGAGAAAAATTAGCATGCATTACATAAAAGTAAGGAAAATAATCTTTGCAAAATAGTATTTACTCATTTGTATCTCGTTATACGGCTAAAGCAACAGTATATATACACGAATGAAGTAAGATAGCGGTGAAGCAACAAGCCTTTTTAAAATGTCACCATTGTTAGCACTAAAAAAAAATCGAAGTCCTTATAACAAAATATTTTCCTTAAATCAAACTCTTACTGTGCACCAGAAACCATTCACGTATCGTAAAAATCGAATTCTCCAAAAAACAATGCCCTCTTTTGCTATAACCTACTAGCCTATATTTACTAAATTGGGCGACCAGCGATGGCAAAAGTTGTTGAAAGAGATTTCTATCACAAAAAGTTGGTTTGGTGAATATGAATTTATAACAAAATTGGTAAATTCATAGCAAAAGTGGTTGAATTAATTACACAAGTGGTAACCCAGTGCAAACGTGGTAGTTATTACAAAAGTGGTTGTTAATGTTACAGTATGGAAGAAAGTCCACAGGCTTAACAAAGTTAGAGAACTTCATGAACCAACGCAATGTGCAGCTTCAATTAAAGGGGCTTATTTAGTTGAAATCAACTCGGACATGTTTTAGGGTACTAACATATGAAAATGCTTATAATGCGTGCTATTAATTAAGTATTTTATTCAATCGTTATGGAAAAAAAGTTACAATTTTGTAGTGTTCTGACCTGTCAAGGTTTTGTGCATAAATGTAAAGGGATATATTGCGTTTAAAATGCTTCAACTAAGCTTTAAAAGTAAATAGATCTAGTCCTTTTCAAATAATTCAGTTTCAACAATAAACCTCAACAAAAGCTTTATCTCCTCAAAATACAGGAATTGTTATGGAAGGTGCATCTTTTGAAATGTTGAAAGTTAGGGTGAACAAATTATTTCTGAGCAACAAACAACAGAATTTCCGTCTGAGGGAAACATATTCCTTGAAAAGAGTGTTATCTGTAATTATTTATCCCCTCTATCTGCCTATAAATATTGGTTTTAAAAGGATGAAGTTTCCTCGTAAAACAAATCCAATACTTTCCTTTAATAAGCGTCTGGTCAAGAATTATTGAAAACAGAATTGAGCCGTTCGGTACGCTCACAAAAACAGTTATTTGAATGTATTCAAATGATATGCAAATTTATACAAATGATGTATATATATAGATATATATAGATATATATATATATATATATAAATATATATAAAACCATTAATGAAAAAAAAGACAACTTGTAGTTTCAGTTTCAGGAATCTATTTCAAATTTTCAGCAGCACAGTGCCTTTCTCAAGAAAACAACCCAAAATGACAAGAAGGTACACGATGTGAGAGCGCTTCCTCTTGATCGTGTGACTGAGAACAACCTCTAAGAGCACGATTAATTGCCGCTTTAACCTTACGCTTAGAATGACCACGTTTATTTAAAGCAGCAACAAGCTCAGCACACCTGCGTTCAACAAGTTCGGGGGAAGAACAAATAGAATTAATGCGTTTAGTCAGGCTATAGGCAATACTCCGCTTAACGTGGCATTTTTTTTAAATTTTTGATTTTTTTTTCAAAAAATAAATCCTCTTTCAGTATAAGGCAATGCCTATGTTTGAGGAAAAAATGGCCTTAGGTCTTCACGCGACTTCATATATATATATATATGCGACTTCATATATATATATATATATATATATATATATATATATATATATATATATATATATATATATATATATATATATATATATATATATATATATATATATATATATATATATATATATATATATATATATATATATATATATATATATATATGATATATATATATATATATATATATATATATATATGTATGTATATATATATATATATATATATATATATATATATATATATATATATATATATATATATATATATGAAGTCGCATGAAGACCTTAGGCCATTTTTTCCCCAAACATATATATATATATATATATATATATATATATATATATATATATATATATATATATATATATATATGAAGTCGCATGAAGACCTTAGGCCATTTTTTCCCCAAACATAGGCATTGGAGGATTTATTTTTTTGAAATGGAAAACTTAGCCTCAAGCAGGATTCGAACCAGCGACCTCCCGCTTACAAGGCGGATGCTCTGACCACTGAGCCATTGAGGCCTATGTGATTGAGCGCGGTCAACTAATTATAAATACTGTTGGGTTAAGTTCTCCATTGTTACGTCAGAGTTATGTGTATATATATGTATATATATATGTGTATATATATGTGTATATATATGTATATATATGTATATATATATATATATATATATATATATATATATATATATATATATATATATATATATATATATATATATATATATATACATATATATATCTATATATATATATATATTTATTTATTTATTTATTTATTTATATATATCATTTGTTACATGGGTTATTCAAAATTTCACCAACGCAACAATATCTTCCAGTTAAGTATTTAGCACAATTGCAATCGATTTTATTGTTTACTACCGGGTTCAATATGTTAGCTGTAACCTCCGTCTATAGGTGCATGCGGCTACTCCAGATTCCTCGCACATTCTTCGCTCCAATATAAATTTAACTAACTTACTCCGAGGTTAACTAAATATTCCCATTTGCAAAATGGTGCATCTATTTCCCAGAGCTTCTTTTAGTTAACCTGCCAAATCCACAAACGACCAATGTGTACGGACATAGCATGTGCACTGACGTAATTTGACTGTCGCCGACTTATTGTGTTCGTATTAGTTCATCGTGATGGGTCCCGGTTGGTCTTGACCGTAAGTTTGGACTTTCTCAAGTCGTAAAATATTGAAAAGGTTTGCAAAAATGTGTAATATTACAATGTGATGCAAAGTTTAGATCAAATTCAACAATTCGATTGGAAGACTGTAAAATTGTCGTCAATTAGGCCTCATTCTTCTATTTGTGTGGAATTTTATATGCTAATCAAATTACAGTGGGAAGCTACTATACTGGTAAGGGTAGCTTTGTTGAAATGATGACGGGCCCGATTTGTTCCTCCAGTCTATATGTGGAGAGTTCGTGGGTTAACTTGAATCATATGAAAAACTTGTCTCAACTCAGCTGATCGCACTTTTTCATCGTGAACCTCAAAGTAACTTTTAACGCTGTGACCCGATCACAAGAACAGAATATTCTACAGCCTTCTTTCTAAGACTGAATGCAGGACATTGTCATAAATGTATCTTCATTTTTTTTTCTCACAGTTCTTTTCCTCATTCATTCAGATAAGCAATATTCATTTTTTCTCCAGAATGTGTTCATTAAGTACCGCCAAATTGGTTATTTTCGATCGTTTTTGTAATAATATCCTCAATATGTAATGTTCTTTTTTATGTTTTAACTGTAACATAATATTCTGACACAATTTTCTGAAGGTGAACCAAACCGACAAGACCGATTTAATGACCAGACTTATTCGGACAAAGGTTCGCCGCTACTTGTGAGCCAAGCCATGTATCAGGGGGTTGTGTCCAGGGGGAAATTTCTTTTCCGCGACCCTATTGAAACCCATTACGACATTGGTTGTTTCAATTTTCCCCATGGAGTGTTTTAGCAAAAGAGTGACACACTTTCCAGCCTGCCTACACTCTTGCCTGAATCTTAACTTCTAAGTTAATTTTATTTTTCAGCCGGTGGTGTCACCACATTCACCGTCCAAGCGTGTTTAGAGGGCACTCTACTGAATTGCCCTACAAATTCATTAGATGTGACAGCCGCTGTGCCAGAAATCCAAGCTATCGTAAGCGGTCCTTCAACACGATTGGTCAGTGTTTCATCTGGAGAGATATCATTGAACGGCTCAACTTCAAATGACCCTTCCGGTTTAGGTGGGAACCTTCTCTACAGCTGGGCGTGTCACTTGGTATGTATACCCTGATACAACAGAAATCTAGAAGATATACTAAGCAGTTGGCGATAGTTGGGGATATACTAAATAGTTGGGGGTACGCCCAACCACAACCCCGGCTTCAACATTCACCATGACTTCACCCATACATCAGGGCTGTTATTTGAACCTCCTTGCATGCATGTGAAAACAATCAATACTTAACTAAAACTGTAGCCAACATTTTACGGTAGGTTACATCACGGCTTCTTTTGAAGAGAGTTGCTGTGTCAGCTTAGTGGGAGGAATTGTTTGGGAAGGAGGGGAAGGGCGGCAAATTCTTTATCTTAGTTCAGGAATGTCCTTTGAAAATGGGAGTTGAACTGTTAGAATTCATTTTTCATGCTGTTTAATACATATTTTTGAATTGTATGACTTGGTAACACTTTTTGTGTTTTGGTAATATGTGTTTATTAACTAAAAGAATGATATACATGAGCATATATGTATGACTCATAGTTTAAAGTTAAACTCCTACGTCATAAGAGTATTGGCGTTTGCTTGAATTCATTTGAAGAGTCTCATGAAATTCAACTTATTTCCAAGTCAATTTGGCCAATACCTATCCAAAATGCTTCACCCGGTGCCAGACACCTACAGGAGTGTGACTAAAGCCCAGTGCATTTCTCTCATGTGAGCAACACTCCTGTTCGAACAGTGAGCCGTATCATAACATTCTTGTATGAAAAAATGTAATTTAAAGTATCATTCGTTCGCACATTAGATCAAGCGCGTCGTCACCCCTACATCTATGTTGTTAGCAACTTGCCTATGACCTGTTCTACCACAATCGAAGGTTTTCACCGACGTCAAAAGCCACAAACCTTTTGTGCACCGACGGGAACACCGTTATTGTAATATTATAGCTAGCTGGGAAGTATCTGGCGATCGATGTGATGGATGTTTACGTTTAGCGCGGTAGTGGACGTACAACTAAACAATTATGACGTCAAGTGAAAACACGCTCTACGTAAATTAGTTATTATGCTTTCAATGAAACACTCTTAAAAAGTTACAGAAAGATAGCATATGCTTAATCGTTGAGGAAGAAAATTTGAAAGGTTGGGCAAACTGTCTTCATTTTCCCCAATTTTTGTACAAAAACTACCTAATAAATTCAACGAAATGTGCTAAAAATGTTGTATATGATGTGCTCTCAGACATTGAGCATTTTTTTTTTTCACTCAGCCAATCGTTCTTAGATTGTATGCAAAAATGAATTTCCATTTTTCCCTGATTTGTACATATTTGAATCCCCGTAATATGTCTTTCCCATTTTTAACAATATTACAGAGTACAGATGATGGGTATGAAATTTGTATCAACTCTTCGGGACACACCTTCCCGTCTTCAAGTAGCTCATCGACGTTAACGTTTAGGTCAAATTTACTACATTCTCAGAGCATTTATCGATTTACTCTGACAGTAAATAAAGAAAGTCGATCCTCGTCTACCGAAGTTTACCTTCAGACATCTTCCCTGGAGACTGTTGATGTAAGTACAAAGATCACAAAATTTGTAGAGTGCCAATAAAATCAGGGGTTGGAATTTCAGGTTTTTAGGTTTTTGCTTACATACTCCATCTTACTTACCGCACTTACTTACTTGATACCCCTTTCCGAACCTGACCATTTTGTGGACATTTCTTACGATGTTGAAATTACTAAGTACTTTTCATATGATCAGATGGTGTCAACATGCGTGCTTCTGTATTAAGCCATGTTTACATATTACCGTATATCAGCACTGGATATAACTAGGTTAATTGAATGTATGTATAATATAGGCCTAGAGGAGAAGGCAAGGATACTATTTCAGAAAACCAGAATTTCCCAATCAATACAATAAAATGAATAACCCCATTGATACAATGAACTGAAATTCCCAATCGATACAATGAAATGAGTTACCCAATCGATAAAATGAACGGATATTCCCAATCGATACATTGATACGACTTCATTGAAAATTTATTAAATTTATTGAGGTTTTCATATTGAGTTAATAATAAAGTGACATTGTACGCCACTACATATATGGGTCGTGAAATTTATTGCCCAATGTTATCCATTGTGTTTTACAATTAAACTTCCATGTATTCGTTGAATTTCTTTGTATTACCAGAGGGCGGAAAACTCGGAGAAAAATAAAAATTTGCAGCCTTTTTTAAAAGAGAAAAAATCTAGTTTTCTTTAATTTCTGAATATGGAACATTGTTATTTTTCCAAATGTTGCTTTGTTATATTCAGTATTCCTTAAAAATTTAAAGGAAAGTTAAAACAAAATATAAATTTTCACATGTGAAAGAAGAACCAACTCTACATATCGTAGTGAAATTTCGATTTAAATTGGACATGTATTTCTCGAGATATCAGCAAATGAAGTTACTAGGTTGTTTGCCAAAGTGTTCTTGAGGGCAGCAGAGGTTATATCACTTCCTCACAATGACAAGGGATTCTTTGTTTCCCTTTTTAGACTGTTGTTGTGACCATAACATTCATAGGAATAAGACCTCCCAATGAGGATTTCAAAGGTTGAAAAGTTCTGACTCCACTCATACTATCACATTATGATAATATGGGACTGTTTGGGGGACAAAATAAACTTAAAAAGTTTAAAGAAAAACAGAAGACTGTCCATTCATGTGTGGAAATGATGTCATATGTGCTTGCTCTAAGTCTACTGTTTGTTGAAAACGTGACAACTCCAATTGCTCATATCTTGAGAAACACACACCGGATTTCAATGCAAATTTCACCAAAATGTTTAGAATAAGTTCCGCTCTAACTATCAGAACTTGATATGACCTGAAACACTTCTTTTAAGGGATACCGTCTTAAACTCATCCCCATTCGGACACATTCGCAGTTTATTGCTACATGTACAAGACCCGATATGTTCGTCAATCAGAACACTCTCGGTAGGCGTACTGTAAAATACATGCTTTGTAATATTAGCTCAGTATTGTACGTTTACATACTTGCTGTCAATCAACGGGCTATGTCAATCGAGAACTCCTGCAGACTACTATACACACAGTGCCGTCGGACGGTTTTTTCGATTGGGGGGCTGACTCGGGCTGACTATCTAAGCGGAGCGCCACCATCAGTTGGCGCGGAGCCTAAAGAAAATTTTGAAAAATTCCAACCCCTCAGACAGCCGGAAATGACATTTCTCGAGCTTGTTAATACTATCTTAGCAGTCGTTATTTTGACCTTTCGTTGTAATAAAATGTGTACTTCAAAAAAAAATAAAACTATAAATGGCAAAATTATTGGGGGGGGGGCTACAGCCCCCAGCCCCCCCCCCCCCCCCGCTTCCAACGGCCCTGACACAAAATTTTGTAGTTTGGGGTGAGGGTTGACTGCCTTCAACATTAACAAAAGCTAATCAAGTTTGGAACTTCTTTAAACTGCATGCAATTAAGAAGTGAGTGTTCATAAAGATTGCAATAAAAACGAACCCGACACTTTTAAAGCCTTGTACAAAAGTCATTTGACTTTTCTTCACAGGTGTCACTTAATATAGAGGGGGCTTCAAATGCAGTATCAGCTAATGATATCCTTACGGTGAAGTGTAGTTTCGTGTCAAACAATTTTGGAAACATCGACTGGCGTGTTACACTTGCAGATGGTACGTACTACTGTGACGTCACTATTTAAATTCGACCGTGGTTTTGTAAGACAATGAGAAAAAATTCAGCGCTAGCCTAGGATAAATTTAATCAACTAAATATTTTTAGTAAAAGAGAGCGAAGTCTCTTTCAGTTATGCAGAAAGAAATCATGTTTGCTTTGTAGGGTTCATCAACTCCACCCGTTACCTATAACAAACCACTTTTCACTCTTAAAACACCGGGGTTAAACTTAACCAGGATCGGTGTTCCCTTTTACTCCAACACAATCCTGGTTAAGTTCACAAGTTATATTTACTCAAAAGTTTGGTTAGTTTTTACCAGAATTTGGGTTGGCTTAACCAGGATTTGCATTATCTAAATCAGGATTTCATGGAAAACTTAATCAGGATTCATGTTGGAGTTAAAAGAACACCCCAGCGGTGTCTTATCAGTGTTCAGTGTGATTTTGTTTTGGTTTTGCTGTCAACGGCAATTTAATTTAATTTTCTTTGTCCTACATGACCAACTCTTGTCTGAGGATCAGGTGAAGGGTCTGTACTTTTCAGCCTATTTGAGTTAAGATTGACGTCCATGTTTCAGCCAACTCAGAGGGGAACCAAGTATGACAAACTCGTGCTGTGCAGCTGATGGGCACATTTAACATTGCCAAGAAATTTCTTGATTAGCTGTTTCTATTGTCACATCATCGACTGTATGCTTTACTAGATTGTACGGAGATTGGGTTGGGATTAGTGCTATCATTATAGTCGGTTAGCAAATTTCTTCTTAAGCAGTATGGGGTCTAACGGTGTAAATGTTGAACACCTTTTTAAATGTTACTGTCTCTTTTGATGCAATGCAATTCGATTCCTTTGAGGTGCAGCATTACCTTCGGAGAAACATTTGATTTCGCTCCCTGTCTCTTTGCCAAAGAGCAGATGATACTTTCAAACAAGTATGACCTTCCTACGGAAGCGTAGAAGGGCCATTCAAAAGAAAGAAAAAGTCTCTCAGCAAAATGACAATTTTCGTAGAATTGACATTTTGACGACTAAAATTAAGTCTTCAAAATGTCGAAAATCTAAAATTTGGCGTTTTAATCAAATTGTCAAAACGTTAAAATTCCGAAAGTTGTCATTTTGCCGAGTTAAAAAAATCTCGACAAAATGACAATATTCAGAAAATTGTCACTTTGCTGAGTTAGAACATCTCGTCAAAGTAGCAAAATTCGGAAAATTGTCACTTTGCCGAATTAGATCATCTCGTCAAAATGGCAAAATTCAGAAAAATGACATTTTGACGAGTTTAAACATCTCGTCAAAATCGTAAAATTCAGAAAAATGTCATCTTGGCGAATTAGAATTTCTCGTCAAAATGGCAAAATTCGAAAAATTGTCATTTTGCTGAGTTAGATCATCTCGTCAAAACGGCAATATTCAGAAAAATGTCAGTTTGCCGGGTAAGAACTTTTCGTCAAAATGGCAAAATTCAGAAATTGTCATCTTGCCGAGTTAGATCATCTAGTATATAAACGGCGAAATTCTATGGAAGCGTTAAGGTGCCATCAAATTAAGAACTTGGTCACCGCATTATCTTTACATTTTGTAACAAAATGATGAAATGTTTACTTATTATCTTAACATTTTGCAGACAATGGTGAAATGCAAACTTACAATATTTCAACAATTCAAAATTTCACAGAAAATTGATAAATTACGCATTTAACGAATGTTATTAATTCCTCGTTTTGCAGAAAATTGATGAATTACTCATGTATACCAAATTTTTTGTATCATAGTTGTTCTTTTCCCAATTTGGTGAGTTTATGGTACAATCACGAGTGCAGGCGCTTTACGAACAAAAAGAAGAAATATGTTAACAGTGTTATCTGACCCCTATCAGTGGCGGATGCAGGGGGTGGGAGCGAAGGGCATCTGCCACCTGGAAAATCTTGTGTCCTCGTGTGCCAAAAAGCATTTTTTCCTCTGTAGTCAGAGTGTGACTGAGAAAATTTTTTAAGATTTGATTCTTCTTTTGACGAGAAAAGGCAGTAATTTTCATGCTCATCAAATGAAATAATCGCAAAAACATCTGGAAATTCCGTCTGTCTAATGGGTTGCTTTTTTCAAAAATTTCTGCACACTTCCAACTAAGCCAATTGAACATGAAGGTAACGCACACTGCTGAGGTAACCGTTTAGGCAGAATTACAGTAGGCCTACATCTCTCCTTAAGAGAATCACATTTACCTGCCCATCAACTACTTTCTCTTTCCAGTTTCAGTTCCACTTCTTTTAAATGTTAGCCGGATCTGCTCTTGGTGGTAGTTTCACTAGGTTTGTTAAAAATAACATTTTACTTCGATTTGCCCTTAGAGTAATTTTTAGACGAGCTTAGAACTTTCAACACTTTCAACACTCATTTTCTTCAACTGCAATGAATGCATTCTGTGAGAGTGCAAGTAGTCCATGTTCATGTTTGGCCCAAGGGAAAACTTGACAATAACTATATAGAGTTCTGCGACTTATATTTCTGTGGGTTGGAAAAACTCACTTCATGCATCAATCAAATTCACAACACTAAACACATGTGGCGCTGACTGACTCCAATTTGATGAGTAGGGCCACCTGGGCCGTACGGGACGGGGCAGGTTAGGGGGCTGCCACCCGCAAATGACCATTACCTTGCTGAATCGGGCAGACTTCGGTGCCTCAGTCAGGCAGAGATTATGCTCTGGTTGGGCATCTGGAGTCGGGAAAAAACACCATTCCCGAGGAGAAAGAGTCGGGTAAGGCCATGTGAGCCACATGAGAAAAATACTTGGATTAAGTTAAGTCATTAATTCTATATTTGGCATATGGTGATGGCCGTATGGCACTCTTTTCTCAGGGGTGACTTTTTATCCTATTCCAAATCCCCAACCACGGTATAACCTCTGAGGAACCAAAGTCTGCCCGATTAAGCAAGGTTTTGGCAAATTTTGGGGACTGTAGCCCCCGGCCCCCATCCCATACGGACATGCATAGGATAAAATAAAATATGTGCAAATCAATGACGAAGCACTTTTGGTGCTACATGTCATTTTTGGAGCATTAGGTAATAAAATTATGTTAAAAGTATTCATTGGACAGTTTATTTTTCTATGTAATATGTACATTCGGTCTCGTCTCGGTCTTGGACTTTGTTTGTCTCGGTCTCGGTCTGTCTCGAATTCTGCCCTGGTCTCGGTCTCGACACCTTCTGGTCTCGGTCTTGGATATGCTGGTCTCGACTAAAACACTGGTTCAGAAAATCTGCTTCTAAAAGGATAATTAAATCCCAGTTGTTGTTTTTGTCTTAAACCAAGCCCGGATTTGTATAGCATTCAAGTAAAAACTATGACAAACTTTAGATTTGTAGCTGTGCGTTCAATTTTAAGGCCGTTTAGACTTTGCTAGCCCGCGGGGCGGACGACTTTTTTCGTCCAGCTCATCGTTACGAAAAAATCTGAGGGGCGACCTCCTAAAGGGGGATGCAGCCACAGAGGCGCTACGCAGGTTGCCACACCTTGTACACATATCAAACTAGAAGCATAGCAAGAGGGAAAGGGGCAAAGTGCCCCGGAAAAAAGTCAAAGGTAAAATCGTTGAGACAGTAAAATGAAAGACAGAGATTGCCCCAAATTCGAATTTGAGGGGCTCTCTGAAGTCTGGAAGTTTTACCCCCGCCTTCTACCTCAAGAGGTCAGATTGACCCAAACACACAGATATACAGAAATTTTTCGTTATGAAAACATGTGTATTAGTTTTAATGACGGGGCATATTATTCTACCTCTGTAAATTGTGGAAATAGGAATCTAAAGCAGATTCGTAATCCGTCATTTTTCTGCAAATTAACAATATGCTAAATTTATCACTTGCAATAAGTGAGTAATTCAGTGCAAAAGTGTTGAATTGTTGAAATATTGTACACTTGCATTTTATCACTTTTCTGCAAAATGTTAAGATAATAAGACTCATTTCATCATTTTGTTGCAAAATGTTTAAATAATGCGATGACTAAGTTCGTAATTTTATGGCACCTGAACGTTTCCATAGAATTTCGCCCTGAAGGTTATAACTAGGCGAAGTGGCAATTTTCCAAATTTTGCCGTTTTGACAAGTTGTTTTTTCTAGGCAAAATGTCATATTTTCCGAATTTTGCCATTTCGACGAGATGTTCTAACTCGGCAAAGTGGCAATTTTCCGAATTTTGCCATTTTGACAACATGCTGATACTAGGCAAAATGACAATTTTCTGAATTTTGCAATTCTGACGAGATGTTCTATTTCGGCAAAAGGACAATTTTCGGAATTTTGCCATTTTGACAACATGTTCTTACTCGGCAAAATAACAATTTTCGGAACTTTGTCATTTTGACGAGATGTTGTTTGGGTCGGCAAAATTTCAATTTTCCGAATTTTGCCATTTTGACAAAATGTTTTATCTTGTCAAGATGACAATTTTCCAAATTTTCCAAATTTTGCCATTTTAAGGAGTCAATTAAGTCGTCAAAATGTCAATTTTACGAAAATTGTCACTTTGCCGAGACGGTTCTTTTTTCTTTTGAATGGCCCTTCTACGCTTCCGTACCTTCCCCCCTGACCACATCAGTGTAACTAAATTTGTTCATATCACACTACTTACATACTTGTAAAGTCCACTGTCAAGTAACAGTTCTAACAGTCTTATGGTTTTGTCACATAAGTATGCAGACATCTTTAGGACTGGATTTTGCCGCTAACAGCTACCCTGATATCAGCTACGTTTTGAGAGTGCCGGGACGCTGAACGTTCTATCCCTAGACGAATGAGAAAGATTTTTAAACCGGTTTTATTGCATGCAAATTCTAGCATTCTCCACAGGAAAAAATCTGCGCCTCACATGCAGATGTTTGCTGCCTTCTATGGTTTAGCAAAAACGGTTGTCGTCAAAAATGACAATTCATAAAGCTGAAGTGTATGTTTCATATTTGCTTATTTCATTTGATAGGGTCAGGATCTATTGCACTAGACGAATCTTCTCTCGCCGTACCGCTACAGACACAAACAGATTCATCGGGGACATCTGTATCGATTCTTATACTACAAGCAGGTAATATTGTAAAAGATGGCTGCAGAGGAATTCGATACGATCTAATGTGAGCTTACTGGTTAAGTTATGGGTTAAAAGAATAATACGTCAAGAACTAAATTTATTCTCGACATGTTAAAGAGGAAAATATCCTAAGCATTCATGAGAAACTTATTACTTTCCCAATATCGGTTCTCTTGGTGTTAGAAATTTCTGGGTTGTGGTAATTTAACATCATACCAAAGTTGAAAATAACTCTTCACTATTGACAGATTGCAGTTTTCACTCTGTTAGGGAGTGACTTAGTTCACATTTTTACATTTTGAGAGTACTCCCTCTACTTGCCTTCATAAATTCTCACATCTGCATAATTACTGAAGCAACATCCTTCTGCAAAACAGTTAAGCTTAACCCTTTACCGTTGTTTGGTTTTTTTTTTTTTTTTGACCCATGCGGAGAGCTCGGCTGTCACCCATCTTTACTGTTTCATGCGGAGCTCGAAACTGCGAGTAGCTACCTGAAAATTCGGCCACAATAAGAGAGAGAGAGACAGTAGTTTAAGGTGAAGGGGTCAGTGGCCTACGGAAGCTGATGCGGGGCGTGCTACGTCCGCTTTTCCGCCCACTCCCGAGGCGTGCAAACATGCCCCGATTGGAGCACAACGGTAAAGGGTTAAAGTGCGCCCTTAAATTTTCCTTCTAGGAAAATGGTCAGTAACGTCTTGACCTAGACTCCTGGTCATTAGGAAAACTTTTGCAATAATTCCATGTGTAAAGTTTATCGAGCTTCAGAGAAATTGAATCAAATTCTAATTTACTGATTTCGCTTTTTCTTCCGCGAACTTTGGGACGAAAGGAGTTTTTACATCAGGGGAACTTTACATCATCAGTACGTCAGTAACTAACCAGAATCAGGAGACTATTGGATATTCATCAGTTGACGTCACAGTATTTTCAAAACCATCCGGCTGCCAGATTTCCGTATCAGACTATAAAGAATTATCCGAGGTAGGACAAATTCCTTTTGCACAAAAGCATTAACATATCACCCACCGATAGCTCAAAACTTAAAATATTTTGGAACTAACGCCACTTTTTAATAGGTTTAATTTTGTTGACAAGTAAGAGTCTGTTGCAGTCACTCATTATTCAATACTTGCTTATTCTCTTGAAAGTATATTCACATATATAAATATATACACTACTCCATTTTTAAAAACCATTATCACTTTTGTCTATTGTGACGTTATAAACAGCATTACGGAAAAACAGTGTTATGCCTACACCTTTTATTTTACCCACAAGCACACCCATACGTTGTTTTAGACAAATAGACAAGCAATGTACTGGAAGAGGGCAAGAGGACTTCCATGGGACCTCATTTTTATTCAGAGGCGACCGAGATGGGTAACATACGTTGACATTTTGTTCCAATTTTCTTAACCTACTTTATTGGACCACTCCCGTAACTGCTTAACACTAATCCTCATCCAGACACAATCTAAGATCACTGCTTTAAGGCGATTATACAAGACCCAGTATTGTGTGATCAAAATGTTTTCGGTGCAGTGCATGCTGTGTTATTTGGCAGTGAGCTAAAGTACAGTACTGCATTTAAGTTAATTTGCTGTCAGTCAAAGGGATGTGCCAATTGAGAATTTCAGTAGATTTCTACAACAATTGTTGTTTAGGGTGCGAATTGAAAATTTTGCTTTGCCTAACCCATTTTCACAATGCTTAATAATGAAAACAGTTATAATTTGTCATTATATTCTTGGATTTCAGGTTGCTTTAACCACTAACGCATGTTCAGCGGTCGACGGTTACACTCCACTTCTATATACCTACTATTACATCAAAAATTCAGGCGGAGATCGTCAACAGTTGTCGTTACAAGGGACAAATCCAGTAGTTACTGTAGTGGGTCCAGGGACCATAGATAACACCAATACAATTACCTTTATTGTGGAGGTTTGTATTGTAATACGTAAACTTACATTTAGTTTGCTAGTTACATAGACAATGCATAAAACTGATATATAATTTTTCATGACAACTTAATTCCTTTTCTTTTCACTTACAACTTTGTGTAAAATATCCGCAATCCAAGATAAGAAAATGAAGCCATTGATTAAGGTTGCTAGGGTGTTGGCCTGACTGCCGCTTGGTTCGGGCAAAACCTAAATCTTGGTCAGGAATTGTTATAAGTGTGAATTTTTTTTTATAGTTTACTTTCCAGGCTAACATGGCTTCTTTTCTGAAAAAAAAAAAAACATTATCAATTAGGACGAAAACCGGCCAGGTACGGTAGGGAGATCGACTACCTTTGTAGAACTAAAAAAAAAGATATCCCACTGCTCAGTATTTATCCAATGAAGTAACACTAAGTTTGTTGTTGCAAAAGGCAAAATCAGTTTTAAAATACTAAGTCTAATAATGACCTTAATGGGTACCCCTAAAGCGTATGCAATGATGGTTGCTTTTCAATCCCCTCACTCTCTTTAGCTCACCAAATGCATATTCCAAGTGGTAATTTTCATTTGAATATTCATTAAATTTTTCCTTAACAGGTTTGTGATCAAGTAGGAAGCTGTGATGATTTTTCAACCACTGCAACCGTCACACCACTAGTAGTCATCTCCGAAGACGAATTTACAAATTACCAACAAAGTTATGTCACGGATGTTGCTAATTCAGGTAACCACTGATATTTGACTCACCTGCAGACAAATGTGAGCCCTCTGTAGAATGCGAGTTGTAGAATATGCCCACGGTATTACACGTCGTCTTAAGAAACCACTAAAGGGAAACGATTGCGCTGTGTTTGAACATATTTAAAACGAAACTGGAAGTTGTATCGAATTCACTACCTTAACCTCGATCTTTTAATCTAGTTGGCACCATATGGCGGGCACATTCGTGCTGACGTGTCGGTAAACATCATCTTACTAAAGGTTCAGGCCAAGCCCGTAGCCAAACAAATTACTTCCACCTAGAGAAAATTTTGTCACGGAAGGGGGAGGAAGGGGGAAAATATGTGATAATATAAAATACCCTTGAGCGATGATTATTTTTGATCTGGGTGTTGGGGTGGTTATTTCAAGGAAATATAGTTGCCCCTTCCCTTGATATGTGCTTGATTTGACTGTTTTGATAGTTTTTATGACATTTATTTGTAATTAAAAAGTACATTTTATAAATTTGTGATAAAAGTACAATAGGAATGGGTAAACGAAAACAAATCAGTTAGGCTCTAACAGAAGTGGAAACCTGTTAATGTTTTACCTTCATTTGAAAAAAAGGAGGGATGGTGTTCTTTGTCTCTCTTTTTCACCTTCTAACGTTCCTTTGGGTTCTAAATTATGTAACGCTCTTAGAAAAATGAATACTGAAATGTTTCCTTAGTAACGGTTCTGAACATTAGTTTGTTGGCGGATATAAAACGCCGTAGACGGAGCTTCTTCTGAGAAAATGCATGTAAGTTCATCATTACCAACCAATAAGATATTTTGTCTATTTTTTTTTTTGAACGGGTGGCTAGGATATTTGGGAAGGAGAGAGAGGGAGGGGACCGACCTGGATTCAGACTAGTTGAACCATCCGTGATGTTTTCATTAAGTTAAGTTTCGATACATGGCCACGTTTAAGAACTAGTCTTCTTGAGTAACGATCCTTCTTGGATAGCTCTGTGAATTTACTACTGCGACAGCACTGTCAATCAAAACTAATATTTGGTCTAAAGTTGTCTTATAAAGCAAAAGGTTTCACTTTAAAGTCGTTAAGAGTCAAGGTGGTAAAGGTTACTCACAAAACACTTATCCATTATCTTGAATAATGAATACCCTGTCATTAACATTGATGTAGCTTGGTGACGGGCATCTATACTGTTATTTTATTTGACAGGTAATAGCCTAGAAGCTTTACAAAATCTGAATTCAATCTTGAAAACACTGGAAACGACCGGTTCATCGTCAGTTTCTGATCCATCGAGTGTAGCTCAACTCCAGGCTGATCTCTTGACGACAGCATATACGCAATCCGATGGCGCTAGTGACGTCAGAGAGGCAATACTTGACCAAGTTGGTGACATTGACACTTCGAGTCTTGACGCTAGTAAACAAAGTAAGTATTGCTGACTATAAGTTGAGACTACAGATATTCACGCCGCATTAAATGATTGTTTCTAAAAAATTAGAAGGAATAATACGGACCGTAAGCACTATGTAGAGAAAATACAGGCAAAGGTACATGGCCGGCGGAAACTCGAAAAGAGGGGGAGGTTACTGCGAAACGACATTTGAAATTTGATGTTGCAATTGGTAAAAGTTACAGGTGGGTTCTATGCTAGCTTCAATGTCATAAGGGTGCAATCTGATAGCACATCACATTCTAAAAATACTATGGTCAATTTGAAAATTAATTTTTCAGGAAAGAAGTGTGCGGGGCAAATCTTCCTTACCTCCCCCAGCCCTCCCTGGATGGACACACTGGGTATTTGTAAGTAAGGTAAAGTTAGGCTTTCATCGGGCTTAAGTTATAGCTCACAGAGCTGTATAGTTGATATTCCCTTAAGTGCACTATGCAAGACTAAGTAATTACGATGCCATGTACCTTAATGGACTTTAAATGTTTTTCACATTTGTTGTACAGTAAGAACTGGAAGTTTTTTTTTGCCATTATGCTGTACTTTTTTCCATTTCACCGACGTTACTACTCTTTATTGCTACTGCTTCGTTTCCATTGTACAATTATAACTGTGAGGAAGGTTCGCAATAGCCCAAGTTTCGAGAACACAACAATTGCGCATGATCTTTGAAGATTAGTATACCATTAAGTGACACACTCACGTCAAGTGAAAACCTTTTTTTTATTCAGTGTGGGATTATAATGCCTATAATATGTTTCATTTAACGTAGATGAAGTGGCTGACGTTGTGACAAATATACTTGATGACGCAATAGATGGATCGCAGACAATTACCAACACGAAGTTGAAAACAATATTGGATCAAGCACAGGCTCTTCAACAAGAAGGCGTCAGTAACGCAAAGATCAGGTACACTATGTCGAAATCTATCCATTTGTTAAAGATATTAATTTGTAAAAATTCGCATTTTAATGGATTTGCCAGTCTAAAATGGAAGACTTAGCAAAGATGGACTGGAACTGGGTCTCTTTGTGCATGAAAACAATGAATACTATTTAATCCAAACAGTGATAGTGTAAAATCCCTAGGCTAATTCTGCTATGAAATGTGTAAACAATTTTGGATTTATTTTTAAACAAGTTAGAGTTTATTTAAAATACAACCGTACCATCTGTCAGCTCTTTTGGTTCCTCTCTTTATTTCTTCTTTCCTTTACAATAGCTAACACAAGTATTTAAATACAATTTGGTTTTTGTTGTACCTCTTTCAAACGTTTCTTGTGGCCATTTTAGGAGGAATAGGGAAAAATTACGAAAGGACATTTGTCACCTCAAGTCCCCCCCCCCCTCAAAAAAAGCGTCTCAGCCCAGGTTGTATGTTGCATGCATCACATATATTTCTTACATAACCTGCAAGTTCGTTCGTTTTAAGGAGAGAAACACGAAACAAAAAGAATTGCTAGTTTCATTTCCTTTATCAAAACATTTGCCTATGGACTAAAACATGCTAAATCGTACGTATAGTGCACTTGTTATGGATGCAAAACCCCCTTTTTTGTTTCTACTGGTTAGGCCTACTTGTCAGACCTTTAAATAAACTATAATATTTTTGCTTTAACTTCAGTGACTCGTTTAATATCAAATAAAGTTGGGTTTACAAATTCTTTCATCTCAAAAAGAATAATGAAGACTCTCATTGGTCAAGTCGGCACATATATTACCATAGAGCAGGTTAATTGGTTAAATGGAGAGCTCGTTTCTACACGATTGGTTCTGTAACCTTTGATATCAACGGAGTAGTAGGTACAGTTTTAAAATCCACTAGCAATAAAACATTCCATCTTTTTCTCATTTTAGTGATCTCGAAGTGAAGAGCTTGAAATTAATTTCAAGAAATGTGTTACTTGGCGGTGACCCTGCAGAACTTTCGACGGCGGATGCAACATACTCTGTACAAAAAGTTACACCTTGTAACGAAGTAAATGTAAATAGCGCCTCCACTTCCCCGTCTGTTGACATGGGAAGTGAAGTATGCAACGGGTACGTGCTGATCTATTTCGTTGTAACAAAAACCAAAAATGAATAGGTCTAATAGTTGATTTCTGTGGTTGAAGTTAAACCATGAAATCACATACGTGTATTTACTTTTTCCTTTTAAAACGTACTTAAGAAACAGGCACGTTGCAACAAAAGACGACTCAAACCGGCCGGACAAAAACCATCTTGCCCATTAAGAAGTAGTAAATCCAATGACTTTGACCACAAAATGTATCGATCTCACTCAATATACATTCCTCTTATCAATAAAATTGAGAGGCTGGATAGCGCCGCTTCTGATGCAGTCTTGTAGCCTGACACCTCACTGAAGGACTAGACAGATTAGATGATTTTTTTAATCCAGTGAGACTTTAAGATTTGTATTAAGCAAAGATAATATTGCATCGTCTTGTATAAAGTCATTAATTTTCAATTTTTTTATTGTAAGATGACAACTTTTCTCGTTGCTGCTCCTCCCTCGTAAATGAAGAAATGATACTAACTGTTTCAAAAGTTGCTTTGCTCTTAAATTGTACATAATATCGTTAATTATAGAGAAATCATTTTCCTCAATTCTGGACTACAACATTCAACAAAAATGATATATTTTCGTATTTCAAGCATATCATTTCTATCCATTCGAGGCGAGAGAAATTGTTGTGTAGACAAAAATTTGATTCGTTTGGAGCATTAAAGTACTACCTCCGAGGTAGAGGGGATGGATACATAGCCAATTGCGATAAAGATATCAGCTTTAACCCATTCCCTTTGTAAAGCTCAGTATGGTTATCTCGTTAGAAAATATTTCACACAGCCTCCCTAGCCCTCTCTTTAATGTCGTAAAATAGTGTAAATCCACCCAAAAGTTGACTTAAGTAAAAAAGTGACATTTTACTATCCTTCTAAAAAAATTCCACTCTTTTAGAGCAAATAACCACTCGAAGTAGAGTGAAAATTTACTCAATTTCAAGTCGACTAATTGGTGTTCACTGTAGCCAATCGATAAAGGGAAAATTTCACCGTTTTACATCTAGAGAAGCCTGGACCTTAAGAACTGAAGACTCGGGTTTTTAAAAGATATCTGCTTTGACCTTTGCATCGTCAACCTACTGGCCTTCTAATATATTTTTTGTTCTTTCTGTACAGTTACTCATCGTGGACATGTTCTGACGGCGAGGTGTGTTTGGGAGTGGCTGTTAAAGCGGTACTTTACAATGAAAACGTCGATTACACCTCGACATCAGAAACACCGGAGACGTTTTCTTCATCAATACTTAATCTCAATTTAGGGGATCCAAATTCGGGTAAATACTAGGCTGCAATTGTAAAATTTGGTGAAAGTTTAATACGTTTCTTTGATTACAAACATTTTTGGAAAACCGCTTTTGATTGTCTTAATTTTATGATAACAAAAAACAAAACAAAACAGTTCGATCAGGGAGTTGCTCAAGCATCTCCCTGGTTCGATGTAAACAGTTGGATGTTATATTATTTTATTATGTTATATTTCTCTCAATTTAATCGAAATAGCGCCATCATTCTACGTGCAATAATTAAGAGTGCTTGCCTACTGAAGTTTGATTGATTGTACAACTTCATGTAATCTCACTCTTCGTGGTGTGTCTCGACAATCCCAATCAAACGTCAACTTAGGGCTCGTTTAGCTTCAAGATTAGGCCTATCTGCTAAAAACAACCGAACTTTCCCCTTCTTGAAATATTTTGCTTACACATTTTAATTATTGTAGTGCGCCGCACTACAATATTGGCATTTACTGGCCGACTGACAATTTCTTTTGTGAAGCCTGTTATGGCCCACAACTCATTTCCCTGCGCGTACCGTAACTTAGTTCGTACAAATATCCATGCTCTACCCTTTAACAATAGCAGTAAGTGCAATCTGTGGCCGTCTTTAAACAAAAATCAACTTCAGAAAAGCAAATACTACACTTACAAGGCTGATTTAAGGAGTTACCTTCATGAAAGAGCATTGCGGATAAATTTCCAGAAAACGCGATGTAATGTGGTTCGGCCTTTTCACACTGAAGTGATAAGCCTGGAGAATCAATCGCTGCTTCCAAATTGGTATACGTAACACGGCGCCATTGCGTCCACTATCGTTGAACAGTATCAAGACGTTATTGTACAGTATCTTCATCTAGCTACTACGTACGGAGCAGGGTATTGCCAATTCCCTGTACGGAACGAATTGGCTTTACTGCGTTGGATTAAGCGACTTGTCCTGTAGTTCTATTATCATGCTTTATTTCAGTGGTAAAAGCAGAAGCTAGTTTGACAGCAGTCTGACCGAAACGTTTTGACAGCATGCATATAGCATGCATTGCGAATTAACGAAACACGGATGTTAAAACACACAGGGTCAACAGTTATTCGGCCTTCCACGAGACAGTTGTCATATGCATGCAGCGGTGCAGTCAGAGAGCTTGGGAGGGCGTCATTATTTAACATAAAGAACGGTGAAAGAGGAGTCGAGAACCGATAAAACCATTTCAGGCAGGAGTAAACAACACAACAGAGCATAACGTATGGCTAAGTCAGCTACTCAGCACGAGTCCTTGAACGGGACTATGCTTCGTCCACTTCATTTTACTCCACACTAACGTTAGACTGTATACGGAGTAGGTCCTACCGTTAAGCGCAGTACACGGTCTTGTTCAAGGACTACTCAGCACTTGCTTCATTGTTGGCAAATATGCTTCAAAATAAAGCTAGTGACTGACTATTAGCATAGAAGGTCCGGATTTACTCCATCATTGATTACTCTTCTATGATTTCTTTATGCGTCCAGCCAAGGAGCTGGGAGACAAGTGGTCCATCTTTGTACTATCAAGAAATAGGGTTGAGAGGAGTGGCCAAAAAGAAACAACAGCCCCTCTTCCCGCCATGAACAAATCCTAAAGTTCAAATAAAAACTGGGCTACTGTACTAACTGAAAAGACATCTCTAACACGCACTACAATTCTGCGTATTTGCAAGCAAATGCAGTTCTAGTTTTTCAAATAGATGCTCGTTAACCCTTTACCGTTGTTTGTGTCCTTTTGGACCCATACGGAGAGCGCGGCTGTCATCCATCTTAACTGTTTCACGCGGAGCTCGAAACTGCGAGTAGCTACCCGAAAATTCGGCCACAACAACGAGAGAGACAATACTTTAAGGTCACGGGGTCAATAGCCTACGGAAGCTGATGCGGGGCGTGCTACGTCAGCTTTTCCGCCCGCTCCCGAGGCGCGCGAATATGCCCCGACTGGAGCACAACGGTAAAGGATTAATAGTACTGTTGAGAGTTTAGCTTATATCTACAACTTCAAAACTACAAAACGCTTAATATTAACTGGGGAATGTTGTTTTATGACTTCTTTACTTTAGGAAGTAATGTCAAGATGTTATTACTTTATTATTATTTTTTAATTATGTCGGTGGCGACAAATATATAGGATGTTAAGTGCGAAAGTCAAAAGACCCCTGTCGCAATACAATCAGGCCCGTCACTACATAAGGCCTTGCTACTTAAGGTATGAAGTAGCTTACAGGGACCGTCGACTTTACTTGAACCAATTGGTTGGAAACTGGGCCGTAAAACTCCATTTTACCTAACCACAGGGACGCAACAATTTCAGGGACTTAAGATATAACGTAATAAAATGTAATGAAACAAGGCCTTTTTTCATCTGAGAGGTCGGGGGTATTACTTTCTCAAAGGATTTTGTTCACTGCATGGTCCACCCCATGCCTACCAGGCTGTGTGACGTGACACACAGATGATCACGGGATAAATCATCAACAGAGTGATTGTTTTATATTTTTTCCTCTCTCAGGTGACAACGTTGGAATAACAGATCTGGCATCACCAATACTTATTTCAGTTCCTATCAGCTCTTTCGATAGCGCAGCACCATATGTATGTAAGTATTGGAATGAATCTTCACAATCTTGGAGTACAGAAGGCGTGGTCTCCATAAAGGATGATGCCACAGGTGCTGTTCAATGTCAGACTTCTCATTTGTCATCATTCGCTGTAGTTCTGGATTCATCTTCAACCACAGGTACATCTGCAACGTCAACAGAACCGGCAACGACAGAAGACGCGGTTGCAGGTAGTAAAATTTTCATTTTTATTCCTTTCCCCTCAAATCAAGTCAGTCAAGAATCTCCGAGAAGTAATAATACATTTGTAGCATAGTCCTTCTAAGAAAACCATATTGAATCAGATTCATTTCTTAAATTGACAATTAAGGAACCCCAAATTAAGTAAATTAATTTTAACATCATGAGATTAGAGTTCGTTAAAAAGAATTTTCACTTTTTTGAGTTTTTCTCCTGTTCGCTGATAAAATATGTAATTATTTGCCTCGCTGTCTGCCCTTTTCCATCATCTTGAACCACTAATAATATATCAGTCCTTAATTAGTTTCGTCATTTTTATTTTTTGGTGTGAAATATTCTCTTCCAATGGCAACCACTGTGAGGTTACTCGTCCCGTTTTGTCAGCTCCTCAAATGCGTTTTGAAAAATTGTGTTAAACTAGTGTAGACTTATGCAGGGAAATGATAACATCCCGCATATATGAAGGCCTTCTTAACCCCCAGGACATTATGTCTGCCTGACCTTGAAAGTGTGTTCATGTAACTGCCCGGCTAAAGGGTATCATTTCATGACAACACTAGAAGGACAAATAGGGTAACTACCATGTAGTATAAAAGCCATGATTCACAATATTGCTCATGGGTGTTTTATCACAGAATAGAAAATACGCTCGTAATGGGGGAAAGAAAAACACTTTGATTTGTGTAGGCCTAAATTCTGTTAACTTCATGTTGTTGCTGGTCCGATTATATATGAAATGTCAATGTTTTTATTTTAGCAGGCACAATCTACGTCGAGCGCTAAGGGTGTTTCGTTTTTTTGCTTCCAAATTTACGTCACGTGGTATCATTGCATTAAGTCTATTTGCCATGTTCATATATATGACGTAATACATTCTTCATCTCCATTCACAGTCACCGTATCTACATCTTGGCTCAACAATCCTCTACACATGGCAATTTTCATCGTTGGTATTCTCTTAGTCGTTTTCTGTTTAATCGTCTTCATCTTCTTCTGCGTCCTGTTTTTGGTTCAACATCATCAAAATAAGGTTATAAAATCATCCCAGGAAGTCATTCTAGCCGAGATGAGGACAAGACGAGAGGCGCGCCGATCACTTCCGAATTCGCCACGATGCAAGGTAACTCCCGAACCTCCGCCGCCGGATGGAGAGAAGACAAAGATGGCAGTTGTTCCCCCTTCGCATGAAATGGAAGATCCCAAGGTGGCATGGTTGTAGTATGAAACTTCATGTTTGTATCTTCAACGAGTGGAGGTTATTTAAAAATTTTGTTTGATACAAGGAGGAGTTGAAACTGTCGAAAAATTATCAAGAGAAAAAGTGTTGGCGCCATAATAGCAATGGCTGGGTTACACTGAGATGATGTTTTATATTGTGAAATTCTCTGAATATGACTCCTTATCAACTGGCTCATCAAAGAGGATTAATTGAGGCTGTCCGCCGATTTTATTACACATTTTCAAAGGTGGTGAAAATATATCCACCGAAAGCGTTATTGTCAGATGGCTCGTCTGAGTTTAGATGGTCCTTAACCTAAACCTTTATCTGTTAACCTTATTAAAATTCTAGGACATTGTTGCGAAGGCTAATCATACACCCTAAAATGCCAGAAAAATACAAAAATGCAAGTTGCTTAAAAATTTTCTTACAAGGAAATAGGCATACGTTCAAAACTATGTTTTTAGTGAGTTATTTCCTTCAAAATTCCTCGCATTTCGCCTTCAAGAAATAATATTTCTTACAAAAAGTATTAGATGAGAAATTGATGGCGCATTATTTTTGCATTGCGACACAAATTTCGTCATATTGGCCTAGTTGAAAAATTAATTCATTAAAAAATACCAGGGTACGCAAAACCAAATGTAGGAGACTGAATTTTTTCTGAGTCAATCAATCATCACTTGGACTGGTATTCTTCCAATAGCTTTTTTACACTTAATTTTTTTTACCTAGTCTCTAAAATTTCTACTGTGTGTAAAAATTCGTTGTAAAATCGAGAAAAAAAAAACTAAATAGCAACACTGCTAGGCCGAGGGGTATTGCAGGTTTGGTTAATACTATACATCAATAAAGGCTTTCCAATTACGTCATGGATCCTCCAAGTTGGGGTACAGCCGTCCCTAATACACCTAGCTTTGTGCTAAGCACTGCGCAATATGCACTGTGATATACGTGGTGTGTACACATTGAACGAGCAAGCGTATCGATTGTGGTTTACCACGTAGCAATATATACTCCACTATGGCCGATGGGGAGTATATTACGTCATATGAAAAACCTCTATAGTTAGTCTATCCACTACAAAGTGTTCAGTGGGTAACACTAGAATGTTGTTTAGAGATTTCTTTGCAGTCGAGGAAATGTAAATTAACGAAGGAACATAACTACAGTGTGAAGAAAAGTAAGTGTACATAAAGAATTAATTATGTTACAGACGTGGTATCGCGACCTTGGGTCTTTTGATATATTTCGTACAATGAACTAGGAAGCATTTCCTCGGTTGATTTACATGTAATATGCGATTGATTATTTGTAAAAGTTCTACCTGTCAAAAGAAGTAAACGGTCATTCATTTGGAAATTGCTCAGTTGTTTGATCATAATCAAAATAACCTTGCTACCCATGCACACATTCAGCCACACACACATATAAACACCTACACACACGCACGCATGCTTACATATTTGGCCGACCTTGTGCATGGTGAAGTGGTTACAGCATACGACTCACTTGCAGTTTTGGAGACCTACTCCTGGTCAGGTCATATCGAATGCATAAAAATGGAATCTGCTACCATTTTGCTAAATACCCAGCATTGGCAAGGGAGAACGGAAAACAAGCCAGTGAGGTGAATCATAAACAGTGAAAGGCCGTTACAGGCCAGACTGAGTTGGTTGTAAATGAGGCCTAAAACCTCATCTAACTAGGCGTACACATTTTAAACACATCGACATAAAAAGTATAAAAGCTTAGTGTTGAAATCGCTATAGATCATAAACAAGAAGTGGTGGTGGTGGGAGGGGGGGGGGGTAAAGTTATGATATATTTGTTAGTATTTTTTATAACAGCTTCAATATGTAATGTTTGTAAATACTTACCACATCTTCTTTGCTCAAGACAATGAAAGGAAAAGAAATATGTTTAAATTACCTCCATGAATATCTTCACCAAAGAAAACAAATGTTTTTAATTTTTCTAACTTTATTCAAGACAAAATTTCGGGGATAGAAATATTTTTGTCAAAGTTAATTAAGATAACAACAACTCACTTCCTCTTTGAAATTCTACTCGTACAACTTTTCATTTGATATCTTGTTCTTAACATTTTTGCGTAATATAATGTATACAAAGTGCGTGCTATTTTAATAGATTTAAATAATAGAAATGGATCTAAATATCTGCATTTAACATTCGGTGACTTTATTTTTCTTTCTAGCAATAATTTACATACCTGTCATCTAATTTAGTAAAAAATAAAACGGTAGATCCCAATGAGATTTGTAAACAGTCGCATAGAAATATTTTACTGTAGTTTAATTAGAGAGTTCGGTTAGTCGTTGACGTATGGTAATGTGGACCGCAGCGTGTGATACCCAAACAGAGCTGAGCACATAGTGTTCTTCGTTTAGTTGCATTCGTTTAGGACGTGCACACACAGCACTAAGCATAAATCTGACTAGCCAACCCGAACGATAAAAGAGACTTGGCCCAACTTTACGGCAGATTAAAATGCATATTTTTAGACAAAATGGCAATTAATACAGCCCACTTTACAGAACATCACTTGAAATCCTTTCGTATGATATTGTAAGATTTAGGAAAACTGATGTAAAAAAAGTTTGGACCATGTGTTGTAAGAACGGGATTGGTTTGCTTATCTCTACGATTTGAAGAATGTGCTCAAGTTCATAGCTACCAAAACGAATAAGCTAACTCGCGTTATTAATTGGAATGAATTTTGAATTCAGTATTCAATAACAATACACTTTCAAAACACGTTATTGGCAATCAAACATCTATTTTGCCTCTACTTGGTAAATATGTTTAAAAATTAAACATATTAAACAAATGAACACTGAGTGTTGAGCAATTACACGTGTCTAAAAACAAAATATTTATTTACCCGCGTTTAGCATCTAAACATGCTTACAAATTGAAGAACAAAAGTGTAAAGAAATCAGTGTGTAATCCCCAAACGACCTTTTTCGGAATGCATTCCTTTGAATCTGAATTGATTAATGCATGAATATGTAGAGTGGTCATTGGGGAGATGCGCCCAGTTTAACAAGAAATTTCCTAACTGGCTAATGATAACCTACTCCCTAACCTAATCTCTAACTCGAACAAAGAATACAATCCATACAATACAATGACAACAGCCAATCAAGAAACACCTTGTTAAACAGTGCGAATCTAGCAATTCTATTACCCTGACAAATGTAATCATTTTTTCAATCCTATCTTCCACTTAAACATATGTGCTATGCCTACATATACAGATTTTATTTAATTGTTCTTTTGCATCTATGGCGCATGGTCAGTGAAATCCAGTATACCAAATTAAATCTGCTGACGTTACTTTCATAAATTTTGTAGTTCTAGTTGGCTTGTTTTGGATATTAAGTTATATGATCCCAAATATTACTCTCAACCTTTTTATTTTTCATGCTTTTTATTTTTCTCTCTCGACATTACGTGCCTGATTAAATGCAATCTATTTAAAACAATCGATAATTTTCAGCTGATCTGTTTATTTTCATACACAGTCTATATAAGAATACATAGTATATTGCAATATAGCTTTATGAACATTATCAATACTTTTCTTCTTTATTCAACTATTAGATATTGGATTTTGTTTGTCTGAAGAAAGGTCTATTCTATACATTTATAGTGTTGAGATGAAAGAAGGAATACTTTAAAAATATAATGTAATATTGGATAAGTATTCATGTGATTTAGAATTACAAAATAGGCTACTTACGTTGTTTTTGTCGTGGGTAATGAGCTGATAAACTGGGTTACATTTGTCAGAAATACGCTTAAAAGTTACAAAAAATAATCTTCTAGAAATACTTTCTGTGATGATTTTATTGCACCTCTTGTACTACTTACAATCTGACGATTTTTATGTAACGTCACACTCTTGAAATCGTGTTTCCAAGTAAACACTTTTTCCCCTACTTTGTAAACACTTAACATGTTTAACTATTAAATACTTTTAGCAATTAAACGCATTTAGAAGCGAAATGTTTAGAAATTAAACAAGTGTATTTAGCATTTACACGTGTATTCAGAGGGGGATAACAATGATAAGAAATATGTTCAATTCCTAAACAGCTTTTAAGAGTACACATTACCATTGCCGGTGACATAACGATATCTTGAAGATGGAGTGTCGTCATGAAATAGAATTATCAAAACGCAAGCCTTCGGTAATCTTTCCACGGAATACGTCACGACTGCGTGATTTCATTATTATTATCTGGAATATGAACATTTCAGATGTTAGTTATGAAGTCACGTGGTGGTGACGTAATCCGTGAAAAGGTTACTGAAGAATTGCGTATTGAGAATTCTATTTCATGACGACACTTCATCTTTAATTCAGTAATCTGAAACAATGGCTTCGTGTAAAACAACATTGAATGGTGAAAGTTTAGTAAAGAAAATGCAGTTTCTTTACTTAATAGTGTTATGATGTAAGACAGTAATGACTTCAAAAATATTCTACACGGTAAAAAAATAAAACGTCGGAAAAATCTCACCAACATTGATCACGTACTTCAAATAAGATCAACCCCCAAATTTTTTTTTCTATACGGCAACTGTATAGGCTTGTTACCTAATTCAGTATTGATTTCTCCACTGATGTACCCATTGATAAAAGATAACAAGGGAAGTTTAACCAATTTAATCTGACATACGTGACCAGTGTTGGTGAAACTATATTAAGAGTTTTTAAGAACAAAGAAACACGTTATGGAAAAAGAATTAAAACAGAAGTCGTCTGTCATACTTCACAATGATGTTGTAAAATTATTTTCTGTAGTGGGATCAAAATATGTGCGTTTAATAGTTGTGACGGACTTATTTGATCATTAAATTATTTGGGATCGTTTTTATTAAATACAATATGACGACTTTACGTAACAGTGCCTATCGTCCAATATAAGGTGGGATCATTTGTTATGAAAAATAGAGAAATAAATATGAGCCCTACAATCCCAAGTAATTGTAATTTCAGTGATTCTTTTGTTCGCTGTTTGGACCGTCTTACACGGTGGATTTACAAATCAATTTATTTGAAAGCAGTGATTAATAATCCTCCTTTTCCTGATAGTCAAGTCTAAAATGAGTAATTTTTATATGATGAAAAGTGTTTGGTCAATTTTGTAAAAAAATCTCAATCTTGTCAAATATTTGACAAGATTTTTGTACGTATCCCAATTGACTCAATGTTTTTAGTGTATAGGCCTACATAAATATCCTGGTACATTACGCAGATAATATATCCTACATACACATGACTGAAACAACAATAAATTCCAAGGTATATTATTGAAGCAGATAACTGAAATAAAATTTGGTAAGATCCTGAATGGCTGCCTTACCCGATCGTCTTCTTTCTACAAAGTTAATTTTATACGATCATGTATGCATTTGGAGAAAAATATTATTAAGATCGGGATGTTTATTCAACGACGTTGGGGATGCTATGTCTTCCTACTCCAGTTAAGCCAGACCTCGACTCGTGTTAGGATCATCTCATCTTAAAGCAGCTTATGCTGTTATTTTTTACGTTTCCAGTGTTCATCAAATGTATGGGCTGTACTCCATACAAATGTAAAAAGAAGCTTTAAAAACTAACGTACTTTAGTCTTTTCTCCGAAAATGCGCAAAAATTCGAAAAAATTCGAAAAGATTTCAACGGTTTCCAAACGCTATTCTACCTTATTATCTTGCTCTAGCTCCGCCCAATGAATTTGATGCATATTCAGAAGGTCATTTTGAGAAGGAGTCAAGCAAAACGTAAACAAAACAGACAGTGAAATTTCGTTCAATTGATACATACGTTATTCAAACGGCCTTTACGTGTCCAATTTGTACATCGCATCGAACCGGCTGCGCAATTCGTTCGTTTCATTTGTGAACCCAGATTCAGTGACAAATTCCTATTCACTTGTTTCGGCTCCATCGTTCAGTTTTTAATTTTGTCGCTGATTGTGCTATTTGAATCCGTCCCAAGTTTCAAGATAATGTTCATTTTCTCTTTGATTTGATGCTGTGGCTTGGCATTCAAAAACAATCTTTGGGTTACATACGTGTGAAACTAACTGCCATTCTGTGTTGGGCCCTAACGGTTGTGAAAGGACTCCTGTAATGCATGTACGTCCACTACACAACATGTGTGATATATTGGCAATACGTACATCGTTGTGTCAAAGGGTAGGCATAATTTTACGTCATTCATTTCTTGCATTGTGATTGGTCAAATTGAGATAAGAGCCTGTTGTCTTTGCATAAGAGTTTAGCCGAAAAAAGTAGATGAAGTTTTTTCTATTGTAATTAGCGCTCTAATTAGTGAAATTTCACCGGAAAAAAACCTGGCGTGAAGGATTTCTATCGGGTTGGTATCAAATGGAAGAGCAAGATTGAAGATTAACGATGAAGGTTATTTTCTTTTCATCAAACAGCATAAGCTGCTTTAACGTAGCCCTGCACACAGAAGGAAGTCATCTCTTTTGTACCTGATATTTGTCTCTAAAGTACGCCACCAATTTTTCCTTCAAAGAGGAAAGGGTACAGCCCTGTATAGTCAGCTACACAAGGACAGATTTTCTTTGTGGTTTACCTTGACATTTTCCATGGCGTAGAAAGGTACGTAGCCAATGAGGGTGGGGTGAGTTCAAATCCCTCATTACACATGCTTGAAAAATAACGGCATCATTTCACATTTGCTTACAAACGCAAGGCAAAACCCCTTTCTATAGAACCACCCCCAACCATCCTCCAAAACCACCTCCCATGACAAAATTCTGGCTTCGCTCTTCGGAGTATCCTAAAAGGCAAGCAAACACTACAGTAGCGTAACCAGGGTTGTGTCTGTGTCACGGGGGAGGGGGGGGGGGGTTCGGGGCTCGACACATGGGAAAGTCTTGAGGACAAGAAAAAACCTCTCTTCTAGGTGTTTTTGCATTGAATTACCCAAATTACTCGTAACTACGCCACTGAATTACCACAAAACTAGTAGGGACATGCAAATAAGTTAGCTTATTAGATTTTGTACTGCAAGACTCCACCAAATCAAACCAAACCTAACAAAAGATAATACTGCCCTAGCTGTTACATGCAGTTTTTGCAGACAAAGAAGTGTCGCTTAATATTTGTTCATCCACTTTTAACTTCTTCAGCCATGAAATCTGAAATCTCAAGCACGTGTCAAAACAACCACCTGAATCGGAGAAAACGGTGGCGTAGAGTTCGTACTCAAATACAGTCAATTAGTTACATTCGAATAAACACCATTCTACCGAAAATTTAAAGAACTAGGTGACACTGAATACTGGGAAATAGAATCGGCACATGGCTTATAGAGTATTTAGTAAACCTCGTTATGAAGCTAACACTTTTTGTTTCTGTCCACTGACGGCTTAAGGAGCTGTTCTTATATGGGCGAAAATAATGGTGGCGCTTCAAGTGCTCATACTTTCCCTTGACAGCATTATAGAACATATTTTGGGGGAAACCAGTGACAAAATTTGCATTTGAACAAAATACTGCAGATCCACATCCTTCAAAAGTATACATTATTGCTGGAAACATACCTAACACATTAGCACCCACTGGAAGACTACCATTGCCATCCCCACGGCAATTTTCGATACCTATGTTTCGCACTTGGAACTATTGAAGGCTGCCAAGTGGTCATACTCTCTTTTGAAAAGGATAATGGAACATATTTTTAGGGAAAACATTAAGAAAATTGGCGGTTTAAGAAAAGACTTTAAAGATCTAAAAAGCCCAATTTTCTCATCCCAAATAGTACCAATTCTCCCAACCTTCTTAATTAAGCCCCTCTCACAATTATCTGAAATTCACCCTCATTCAGACACAGTCTCGTTTTATTGCTTCAGGGTGAGCATAGAAAGCTCAAGGGGTACTATCAAAACACTCTCAGAACAGTTCATGCTGTAAAATATAAGCTGTGGTACTCTGCATTGTTTGAATTAGCAGTCAATCAAAAAGCTGAGCCAATTGAGAATTTCTTTTACCCTATACTAGAAGTGCAGATAGGGGTGAGAGGATTGTCCCTTTAACCCAAGTATGTGATGGGTGGAGGCTTACGTCACACACAAACGCACATACTGGGAGACTGTTATTCCAATCCCCTGCTTCTGATAATTATGCCAAGCACTGGTTACTGATGTTGGTCACTTGAAATGAAGCTCATTACCAATTTTGAATGCTCGGAGAAATTGCGGCTTGCTCCTTCCCTTGGGTATAACGAAAATGATAAGTTTTAAGTCAAAAGGGCCCGGTAAGCTCGGGAGAGACTACAAACCATGAGAACCGCATCATTTAGGCTAATATATATAATAAAGACACTCGACTATTTAGAAAACCCATTCCCCTTTGGCAGGTGCTAAGTCCACTGAGGCGGAGGGAGGGGTGGTATTAACCAATACATCCTTGACAGACCCGACTGAGACTCGACAGGAAATCTCAGTGTCTGGTTGGAATTAAGGATTTGTGCATCGTTATTGTGTGAGAAATCAGAGGCATATTTGGAGGTTGCGGAAACTAATACCGTGATTGCCTTTTCCATTCCCTTACCCCAAACCGTCCGAAACCCTTGCATGATAGTCAAAGAAATTGTTTTAAATTGCCCTTCTCCAATTGTCAACTTGTCTTAGGCGTCAAGTAAGTGTCAAATGAAGTTATTGGGAAAGAAAAGACAAGCATGACTGTTACGTCACTGATAACTCACCATAGCTCATATTTTACAAAAATCGCCCAGATAACATGAACGGGGTATTTTTTACTGGTACTAATAAAAGGAGTATTTTCCAAGCTACTACTACGGGCAGCCTAATCGTCGAAGAGAATTATTATTGGGTTTCCTAAACTGAACGTCATACCACCTCTCCAATTCATTGCAAGTTTAACAGTGTGTTCCATTTGTGAAAAGTGAATCAATGATAAGGTGGGACGAACACTGAGTTGTATACCTATCCGTGATAATATGCATTGTAACCCTTCCCACTTGAATTGTACACCTTCCCTCCTTTGCATTTTGAAAAGAGTTGGGTAAAATAATCACCAATACTGGTCACGTACGTGACAACTACTGACGTTGGGGAAAAATTGTCCAAGATTGTTAAAATAAGGGGGGGGGGGGGAATTATCATAGATACCAATTCTTTGGGTAACCCACTACTTGACTGAACAATTATTGGAAAAAAAAATACCGTACCCAGTTTCTGCATTGTCACATAAGTGCCAAGCGGTTGGTGAACAGATAAGACCATGAATAGAGAACAGAGAACATCACAAACATCAAAAACACCATGAACAGAGCACATCAAAAACAGAGAACACTAAAAACAGAAAACATCATAAAAAGAGAAACAGAGAACACCATAAATAGAAAATACAATGAGCAGAAAACACCATGAACAGAGACCACCGTGAGAGAGACCATCATTAGCAGAGACCATCATGTGACAAAGAGCACATTTCCGTATGTGAGACCCAATGTTTTATTTTGGGCAAAACTTGCATTTTTATCAATTCAGTTTATGACATCCATGTGTGCACATGTGAGCAACTTAATCATTGAAATACTGATCGCAGCATGTACTATTAGCTGTGCAATTTTCTATCTCCAACGGCACGAGCCGCTGCTTGCAAGGTCTTTGCCTTGTCCGAATAGTTAAAATACGACCTAAAATTGTATGAAATACTTGAGGTATTTTGAAAACCCTTCCTTACATTCTCTGCCCTTGCGTAAGGTCATTCTTTGGCATTCTTCGAGCATTTCCGCGCAACCACTTTGCCATTAAGTAAATGGACACTGCAAAGTTGAGGATAGGACCTATTTGCAATGACAACCCCCTCTTGACGAGTTTCACTGCTATAATTGCATCAGTGGGGCTGTTATTTGAATAACAACTCCCAGAGTGCATCACACAATACATACTTAGGTAAACTTTGTGCTCCTTGAAACACTACTGGTAGAATCGATATTCGTCTATTGTTTAACAAGTGGGAACAAGTGTAAAGGCATTAATGTAAATAAGTCCTTGGTTTTTGTGTTTTATGCAGAGAGGTTGTCATTTAAGGTGTATTAGCACCTCCCTGTTTCATGCCGATGTGTAAGCACTAAGCGGGCATTTTTTTTAAGGGAGACTCTCCTCAAAGAAAACGAAAAACAGTTGTCGCTCAGATTCTAGAACATGATTGAACTATGATACTCACTGTATTTTTTACACCCTGGTTGCTGATAAAGTTAATTCCGATACACTTTTACAAATGATGCAATTTAAATCTCATTGTTATGCAATTATTCGACGCTGCGTAATTGGAAAACCGTTGCATACTGTAGATGGTGGTAAAATTATCAGTCCAAACAGGACTTGGCAAATGTCCCCACTAGTTGAAAAGGTTTTGAATATTTCATGAGAGATAAAATGTGTGGCTTTAGAAAGTATTCGTAACCTAATTTTTCATCTGGTCTATAGCAGACAATTTTTCGAATAAAATAACACCCAGAGGCCGAGGGTGTGTAAATGATAAAATACTGAAAGTATCGCAAGCAAAAGCGTCTAATTATTTGCACATTCCTCGAAGATTAAGGGAAGAGTGTCGCAAACATTTACTGCATGGTCAAGTGTTTAAAACATCCGACTATAGTGTGGTCTGGAGTCGGAATCCTGGCCGGGTCATACCGAAGTTTCAAAATGGAACCCTATGCCATTGTGCTTGAAACTCAGCATAAGCAATGGAGTATGGAAAACAAGCCAGTGAGTCAAAGCTGGAAAAAGGGACCGATTGGTTCGAAACTGGGCGGTAAAACCCCATCTAACTAAGTTACCCATTTAATTATCAAAACTGTGAATCGATAGGTTTAAGCATCGACCTCACTAATATCTATGACTTATTTTAAGGTATTTGACCAAATTATTGTGAAACTGTTACGACCTGTATACTGAAAGTCTACATGCAGATAGGCTTTAATGATTTGAAAAGACGGAAATTTAGGTTATCGTATAATGGTATGAAAGTCAAGGTTAAATTTATTTTCCATTTTATTATTTCTCACTTCCTTTTGAGCAGAAAGGAGGTAAAAAGGTTAAAGTTCTTGGCAACTGCAAATAATTACTTGTGCCAGGTAGTGTAGTTTGTTTCATTTCTTTATAAAACATATAAGACAGTAGTACTTAATAATAAAACAATGAGTGCTGTAAATTCTTCACACGGTGATCCGTGCCTGTTCGCAAAACACTCCGACGATTGAGTTAATGTTTCTATTTAGCTCACATTGTTCAGTTGTTACACCGAAATCAAGTCTTCACCTACCAAAGTTTTCCCTCATGTACATAAGTGGTCTCTGTGGCTTGTCAGTTTGTTACCTTGTTGTGAAGCGTACAGAGGTCTGCCGTCGTATGAAAATCGTGTTACATATATCTACAGCGAACGGTAGAAAGGAAGGAACGTGACGGGAGACTCACACCTGCAGTCCAAGTTTCAGATAGTTTAAGAATCGTGAGTTTTTATTATCATTATTTTTGTAACATTGCTGTATCTTTTTTACTAAAGCAGATCCCCAAAATTAAATGGTAGTCCAGGAGGGAGATGGTTAAATCTATTTGAAGAAGATGTGTGTTAAAAACTTTAATTTATCTTTCTCTTCCGCTAGTGATGAAAGAACGGATGGGCGTGTTGCAAAAGGGGCAGACGTGAAAGATATATTTATTTGACAGACAAGATTGTCGGATTTATTTCTGAACCTACATAGTTTTTATACATTGTGTCTCTCCAGTTTGTGAACATGGTTTCAAGGATAAGAAACATTAATTTGGATAACGAGTTCGTTTATTACGACTGGCTTGTGATTCGTTGCAATGATATTTATGGTGATTTTCAAATGAGTATATTTTCACCGCAATATTTGCAGTAATGTCCATTACATAAAAGCAATCAGAATCTGACTGTCTGAAAATGGGGGAAGGGGTACTGTACCAAAGATAGCCTAGAGACAGATAATATCCAAGCGGGCCCCTACGATCCGTGTGCAATAAGAGAACCAGGGCGTTTTTGGCCGAAAGGACCTCCAATCACTTGGAATAACATTTCTCAGCCCTTAAAAATGCCCACCAAAATTCTCCATTCAGATGTATTATCATCTACCCACTCCAACAATAAAATTTTAATTCGTTTACGAGTAAATTTATTTGGGGATCAATATTCAGTGGGGAGGCGCTAGTGCCCCTTGGCCTCGTCTACTATCAAATCTGACAAACAGATTTCATACGTATGCAATCATGCATCGAGGTGTCTATGGAAGCTAGAAGTAACCTCAAATCTTCCCTTAAATAGCTCTAGACTTTGCGTCCAGTTAAAGTAAGCAAATTTAGTCATTAAAAGCAAACAACTAATGAAAAGCATCCTTATGAAGTTGGGGAGCTGGGTTATTTATTTTTCCAGGAATACACTGAGAATAACTATGAAGTCTGAGAAGAACGGTATATTATTTTTCTACTGCGACTTCCTTTAGTTTGAAGAGACCGGTCTTTGACACCATTAAATTTTATCTTACTCACTAAAACAATGGAACAAAATAAAGAAAGAAAAGAAGAGGAAGAAAAGCTGTAAATTTGAAAGAAAGGTTCACAACAAACAACCCAACGAGGAAATACTCATGATTAAAAGATGGGGGTTTGAAAAGCGTTCGGGTTGGCCAAAACAAATTGGCATTGATGATAACGACGTACGGTATAAGCCAACCAAATTTCGGCCGCACGATCTTTTGCAATTGCTACACCATTTTGGGATGCACGCGGCGAACACCGGGGGGGGGGGGGGGTGGCTAGGACATGTCTCCCCAACATTTTGAGGGGGATATCATATCAAATGTCCCCCCTATATATGAGGCATGTAGAAAAATTTGTGTAACCGGTTTACCTTTTTGCGTTAACAGCAGGCTAGTCAATAAATTTTGCAATTGATGGAACATGTTGTCTTCATTTCATTTTTTCTTCCTAACCTTTCGCACGCTTCACACGCTGCTTCGAACAGCTACATGGTTCAAAGTGTTTAATGTGAGTTTCAGATATGTTGATTGATTAACGTATTATTGAGTTAAAGTATTATAACGGCTTATGGGAAACTTGCCCAGGCGTTATCCTGCATTAAAACCATATAAGAGTTCTTTTGCAGCTTTTTGGAAAAATCTTTATTGAGACACAAAATCATATTGTGTCAAAAATAACAGTGTCTCGATAATAAGTTTTCACTCTGAAATCGTCCGGTTCAAATTGACCGGAAAATGATCAAATGGGCAATAAACCGAAACAGGATCAAATTTCTGACTAGATTTCATGGTTCATTTTGAGCCGAGACTAGTCAAACATTGAACATTTTTCGGTTCAGTGTCTATTTGGTCCTTTCCCGGTTCAATCTGAACTGGACGTTTTTAGAGGGCAGGGTATTGGAAAGGGGTTATCCCCGAAAACCAGTGCCTCGGTTTTCGACCCCAAGTATATTTTTAGAAGTCAAATTCTTGATTGTTGAATAATCTTTGTTTATCATCAAAGTCAAATTGTGCAGGATACGGAAGCTAATTTTTTTAAACATGCAGAGCGTAGAGAGAGTTCACTGATCACACTCATGTACTGATATTGTAATATGGTTTGCATCTACATAAGAAAGAGATCAAGACAGCTTTTTTTTGGGGGGGGGGGGCTAGGGATGAATTAGTTTGGAAAATGAGAATTGTCTAGAATAAGAACCAAGAAAGTTCTTTTATTTCATTAACCCCAAACTAAAATTTTTGTAGTGGTCCAAAGACATTCTTAATTTGCACAGTTCCTTGATTGATAGCAAGTTAAAAAATACAGTGAGAGCACTGTAACTCATATTACCCAGCATGCATTGTACTGTGAGTGTTTTGATTACACGTTGGGGTGACCGTTTTGTATAAAAACTGAAACGGATCCCGTGCCGATGTAAGGGACGGGGAGCCGCGCTGGTCCTAGCCAAACGAATACCACACAGTGACACCACAAGTACACGTTCATCAGTTTATAAGCCACAGTAAAGAAAAAAAAAGATTCTGCAATGAAACAGGATTATACATTGTCACAAAGGTTAAATTATTTAATACCTTTCGATTTATTCACTGCAAAATAGCTGCAATGAGACCACACTATCAACCATCATAGCAGCATATACTCACCCTGAAATAGCAAACTGATGAGTTTTAGATGAGAGGATAAGGTTTTTAATTTTCAATCAGTCATGTTTTGAAGATATTAGTTTTTCATCCGTACAGAAACTTCTTAAGCAGAAAAAATATAATTAAAACAGCTGCCTAATTTTTCAGCGAGTACCCTCCGAAATATTAAAAACAGTTTTCTGTGATTTATGTTTGCTCGCATAACGGAACTTAACGTTTATTAATTTATAATGCTTCTCCTGCGAGGCTTAAAGAAAGATGACGTCACGTGTACGATCTCTTTTGGTGTTTTGCTCTTCCATTTTAGACTCCTCCAAAGTTTAAATAATTTTATTCGTCTAAACGAAGTTAAAACTAACCTTTGATGTAATAAAATTTGTTTCTTTTTCTTCGTTATTTAGAAGTTTTAAAGCTACCGCCATGTGGAAACAGATTGTTTTTGTACTGGTCTCCTTTGTTCTTGTGAGATCGTCAGCTGTTCAATCTAAAAAGAAGTCTGAAAAACTTGCCCATGCTTTAGACAATTTAGATCGAAAAGAATTTGATCTTGGAACTGGAGTCGAAATCCATGGAGATAGAAGTTTCTATCTTATTAAGGGTAAATATAGTTCTCATCATTTAAAAGTGTGTTTTTGAGTGGAAGTTTTAAAACATCACTCTAACAGTCTAATAATATTGCGAGTCAGCTAATTAATGGTGTGGGTCGCAGATATCAACCAAAAAATCTTAATAGTTGATGTCAAGATTTACCATTGTTGGATGGTCCCTTCAAAGTTCTTTATCATCCGGAAGCATTGCAATAGCCTTCCGACCTCGCACTACAGTTGTAGACCATGTAGACCTGATCTTTCTAACCAGACCCTGGAATGGAACTATATATAAGAAGTCTTACGTTGAGAAGGTTGGCAGTTACCGTATGTTGGCCTTGTGATGTCGAAGACGTATTTGTCTTGAAAACATACTGTCTTGGAGAGAAATAGTTTGTTTTTGGTCCCTTAGTCCTTCGCCATAGAAACGAGAGGGCTTTAAAACGGGAATGGTGATATTCGTGGTTCTGTGACCTTAACAAGCATCAATTAAGTCCATGCCTTATCTAGTAAATCGAGTAAGTTACAATGAATGATATTACCGGTTCATTTGTAATTTGGTATTTACCGGACTTCACTCAGAAAAGCAATTAAAAGGTAACTTATTCTGCAGACTTTGCAAACACGTTTCAATTCTACACGTTTTCAAAATTGGGGCAAAAAGTGATTATAAAATCGTTTGGAAGTGAGTTTGTACAGAGTGAAAATACTACAAAACTTGCAACAATGTCAAGCGCGGATCCAGACATTCAAAGAAGGGGGGGGGGTGACCTAAGAGAAAACAGGGGTGTGAGGGTGTTGCATTGTTAATTTCCCGTACGTTTTTGTTGTTGATGTGGGCGAAAAGGGAGGATTGAGGCCGTAAAAGCCACCCCTCTCATCCCCACCTGAATGCGTAATCCATCCAAGTCAATTTTTGTTTTAATCTTTAAATCAGCTATGACACACCTTGAAAGCACCGGGGATCCCCTTCTAAAAGACACTAAGCCCTCAAATAACGACAATGTCGACGACCAAAAGGAAGAATATGACAAATTGCCAAAGAAACACGAACGAGAAATGAAGGACGACAAAAGCGTACGGCAGGGACGTAAATATCTAACAAAGGGTACTGAGAAACCGCAAAATTACAAGAAAACGGAAAATTCGAAGAAGGATTCAACGAAGAATCACTTGTTGAAACGCGTGCTTGTCCTGTTGTCTAACCCGCGATATGAAAATGTGTAGTTACCTTACTACAGTGATGAAGTGAAACAACAACTGTCACAAGGATATTTTTTGTATTATTCCCTCTTGCAAAGAAGATTATTTTATCATAAATGGACTTTATCGAAATGGAACTTTCTTACAGGTAACAAATATAGTGTAATATTTCACAAGATTTTGGATGTACCGTAACCTGTTTTATTATTTACATACGGTACGTCTCTGGGACGGTCGGCAGTTTTACCTTCTCACTCCTTGGTGCAACCTCTTTTTTATGCAGTTCCCACATGGTGTGTAGAATTTTTTGCGATTAATTTACTGTACAGTTTCACATATATAGCAGCCCACTAACGTACCACGCTTTGTATAGACTTATAGAAGCCAATAGTTACTTCTTCGTTTTATTTTGGTAAGGTATGCCAACAGATTAAAAACGGGCAGGCGTGGCTCAGGAAGTTTTAAAGGGCAAAAACATTCGTCCCAAACTTATTTTGATTTTGATCAAGTCAGCTGATGTCTTCAGATTTTGCTTTTAATTATTTTTCATGATATTTCAAGACATCAGCTTTCAATGTAAACCAGTTTGTTACCCTCCTAAATTTTAAACCATCTAGTGAGAAAAATATTGCCACGTGACCCTCAAGAGCCAATCATGAAACACGACAGACTACTGCACTATTCCAAATGGGGGCTGTCTTGGCCATTAAATACTGTAAAATTATTTTAAACAATTGCGGCTCTATATACCTTCTCTTACAGATGAATCATATGAAGAACATATTAAGTCCAAATACACAGGCAACTGATTTGCCAACTAGTATGAAATGATTGGCACCATATATGCAGAAGGAAATCTGTAATTCATGGTGTAACCAGGAAGGGGATAGGGCTAGAGACCGCCCCGTCAAACTCCCGCTCTCAAATGAAACTCTAAAAAATACATTGGGCCAAGTGTGGTTATGTACAGTTTAGCCAACATTTCCTCTGTAGGCTACAACCTAACGATTGATTTTTCAATGATTATAGTTGTATTCAATCCAATAATAGTGGAACAGTGACGTAGCCACGGGGAGAGTGTGTGTGTGTGTGTGGGGGGGGGTATCACCCCCTTCCATGACCCAACCTTGCAATGCAAAAATACCCAAAATAACGGTTTTTTCTCTATCCTTAGTGTTTTCCCTCATATTGTGACCACCTCCCACCCATGATACCAAAACTCCCCCATGACACAATACTGGCTAAGCGCCAGTAGTAGAACATTTTATTTGCTAATTTTCTGGCCATTAATACAATATGCTTATTTTTATTGTTTAAAGTGAAAGTTTTATTTCAAACGAAAACACAAAATAACGACTGCTAAGATTCTAAGCTACAAGTCTGTAGGGAAATGCCGTTTTCGGCAATCTTAGAGTTCACGACTTTTCAAGATTTCCTGTACGCCAATTGGGTGGCGCTCCGCTTAGATAGTGTCATTTCTTCTCTCGCCACCAATTGAATGTTTGCTCCTCAGCACCCACCTGCCCCCCCCCCCAAAAAAAGGAAAAAAAAAGAGGAAAACTTCCAGTTCCACCACTGAAGAGGTGTCGCAGCTGGTATAAAAAAAAATGGCAGTTACGGTGATGATAAGGCCTGTATACACGAGCAACATTCTCAAAACACTTCACCTGCAACAAATCCAAAACACGCTTGTTTTTTGGTTTGTTGCTCAGTGTAGACAGGGTAAAAACAAATTGAAAACATTTTGAATATGTTTTGAGAATGCTTTGAAAAGAATTGACAGGTTATTTCTTTTCCAACATTTCCAAAACATTTTAAAAACATGCTGTATACCCTGTTTACACTGTGCAATATACCGAAAACAAACATGTTTTGGATTTGTTGCCAGTGAATATTTTGGGAATGTTTTGCAAATGCTGCTCGTGTCAGTATACAGGCCTTTAGGTTAGGTCAAATCGAGTTTTAGGGCCCAGTTGTTGCTCGGTAACTAACTTGATTTAGCTCTGAGAGACGCCAGATGCAAAAAAGTCTATTTAGCCCAGTAATTTTAAGTTTTAACTGTTCTTCTGCCGGTTTCAGGAGCCGTGCTAATGTTGTCTCAAAGCTATACATATATTTTTTTAATCCAGTTTGCTGCCACCAGATGTCTTTTTAGCAACTTTCATTGCTGGTAAGCTTAATTGGCAAACACTAGAAAAAGTGTCTATTCACTGACTCGCCTGCCTGGCGTTAGGTTTTTTTTTACATTGTGTACTAAGTCAACAAATGCTTGCAAAGGCAATTCTAAACAAAAGATACTCGTTCGTTGACAAATTCTAAGCTAACAGGTTTCTAACAGAAGACGACTTGTGCTGAGAGCGTTTACATAGCAGCCACCTGACCTTATATTTTGAAGTCGATTTGTGTATCACGCGCTGGTTGTCCATTCATTTCGTTCAGATAAGGCTGAACAACATGGGCTCTTGCAGCCTGAGACAGAACATACCTGCCAGCTTACTCGGTCAATGAAGTTAGATAGAATATGATCAGATCATTATGAAATAGTTAAACTAATGATATATGGGCGGATACCCGCAGGTTCTTCTGAAGGAGGGTGTGAAGTATAGAGGCTTTGCAATTACGTCACGGAACCGCCATGCTGGAGGACATTCATGCCAAATACACGTGGCTTTGTGCCGAAAGCACTGCACAGTGTGCACTGTGATATGCACGGTGTGTACAAATTCAACGAGCAAGCGCCTCCCGTATGGTTTACTACGTAGTTACATGTACTCCAACATGGCCGCCGGAGAGTATTATGACGTCATGTGAAAAGCCTCTATGGTGATCGCTACCTTGGGGGGCGTTTGAAGTGATGTGAGGGAATACTACGGCGAGCTATTTATTTAAGCCTTTTTTCGTGTTTAACTGACTCGACTGGACCCTTCCTGAAGGACCACTCCACAGCTGGTTCATCATTTATATTTTTGAAACTTTTGATGTCACTTTAACAATTGTTGTTAATATCAGCTCTGTTCTACAAAGTAACATAGTGTTTCATTAGGGCCCCTGTGATCCATTTAGGCTATTTTAAGCTCTCATTCCAGCGACCATATTTTCGTAATTCATAGTCTTATAATCAGTGTTTTTTGTAGTAACTATGGCTTTGATATAAGCCTTATTTCCCAAAAGCGTAAATTTTGAGTCCACTCGAGGCCCCTCTTAATTAAAGTGGCGAATGCCTAAAGATATGTGTTTTCAAGTTTCGTAATTCAGTAATTGATTTTAATTGCTTAACTTTTAAGAATGTCAGTTTTGTTTTCAAAACTGTAATTAGGAAGGTAAGAGGGGCGCCAGGATTTCCAGATCTATATAGTTTCAAAGTACATACAGAGGCGACAATTAACCGCTGACACAACTTGGGGTGCGCCGACCGTTTGTAGATTAATGATTGTCAATTCAGTTTAATGATATGACAGATTTGAGTGTTTTCATTGAAAAACTTCACCGTCCAACGGGCCCTGTGTAGTTTGTTGGGGTACGTTGATTGAAGTCTTTGGACGGTATTGGCAAATACCATAAAAATCTGCCTTCCTTTTAACATATTTAAAGAGTCTGTAGGTTTTAAATTATAAGGAATTTTACCACAGGAAATTTGAAAGAATGGTTTTATTTGTTGAGGGGAATTGAAAATATGACTTCTAAATTTACAGGTCAATCTGCTCAAGTTAATGAGCAATATCAAGGCTGAAGTTTATTGAGTTTTCTGTTTTCATGAATTGCCGTAACGCGAAAATTAAAAATATGTTTAATTTCTTTTCTTAAAGATTGAAAATCTGGAAATTGTATTGAAAGAGATTCTATGAAGAATACTGGGAATTTTGAGAGTTTTCTTGACGAATATGGTGACTGTCTTCAAGGAAAATAAAAGAGATCGTCCGGGGGAGGGGGACAAAATATATCGGGATTACATCTTTTATCGTGTGGATGTAGGCTCCCTGAAGGGATTGGATATCCTCCTCGAAGAGGGGGCTGGTGACAGCTCCCTCGAAGGGAGCATGACCTGTCACCTTCGCCGGCTCGAGGACCCTCCCCTTACTCAAAATCTTAATATGGCCTTACTAGGTATAATTTCATGAAGACCAATTGCATGATGCACAAAGCAAATTCGATATGGCCATATAAAGTCAGATATAAGGTTACTGTTCCCCATCTATTATGTACTTTTTCATTTACGTGATAGTAATGGCGGAGCCGTTGGACTTTTTGGACGTATATGACTACCCACAATTTCGGGAAAACTGTTTAAAAGGCCTTTTCAACAGTTGAACCCGACCATATTTTTACATTGGCGGAATGCAATGTCACAAGCCAGTTGTACGGTTCTACGTCACCCCCCCTCCCCCCCCCCCGTATCAATGCGGAGTTTGAAGAAAATAGACCAACTTGAATGATATTTAAGTTTGTTTTGACACAATATTGCTATGGAGGTGTGAGGAGATGGGTGATCAAAGGAGTTTTGCCTAAGACTGCATCTTTTCTTATCTTTTCATTCATTTTCTTCTCGACATCAATTTTAGTTTTAAAAGCAATAATTTGAAAAAAAAACTCTCACTCTATAGCATTGCAAGTCACTCCTTATTTACACTGTACTGATACTGGAGTGACACAAAATCATAATTTTATGGATGAAATGAATGGATGGTTTGTAGGACTAAAAAAAATTGGGGGCTATTTTCCCGTGCACTTCTCAAGTGGAAAAGAGTGCACGAGTAATGGGGGATACTCTTATAAAGGAATTCTTTACGGGGACCCATGAAAGCTTTATATTATTCAATGATGAATTATGTTAAAATATCCATTTTACTGGTTATTTGTTCGACCCTTAATTTAAATGTAGAGAAACATATGTTTACTTAAACAGGACTCAACCATTTAATTTATGATATAACTGAATGGGTGATTACAAATAAAAACGATATTACTTAATCCATTAGGTGTGTATTTGCTCTCAAAGTTTAGACATAAGTCTTAGTTAACGGCAATTCGAAGGCCTGGGAGGTGTGGAGGGAGGGTAAGGAACACATACCTGTTGTGTCTACCCTGTTACCTCGAAGAAACTAATGTGCTAAATAGGGCAATTTTTCATAGCTTAAGCCATTAAATAAAGACAGTAACTCCGTCTTGCTTATTCGGTTAACTTTCTTAAATAAAGATCCATTCATTTCGCGTCATTTCTTTCTAATTCATAGTTCATGGTTTTCTCACCTTTGTATTAAACAAATGGACATGCAATTCCAATAGACGGAATGAAACATTATGGCAATTATTGATTGTAAAACACATATATTTAACATATAGACTCTCTGCTGTAGATATCTTAGAATCATATATTTCTTGTTATATATCTTAATTTTATTACATTAAACTTTGAAAGATCTGCGTAATATTGACGGGTTTTACTAACTAAAAATAAATTAAGAACTCCTGAAAAATGTGAATAAACACTCACAGTACACATTTTGGGAATATAAATGGGATACTCTGCTTCAAATGCCTCAAAATGCTTCTCGTTGTTGTTTAACCGTTTGACCTTAACTGAAGATATACCGGCAATGGTATCTGTCATCTTCTCGAATCATTATTCATAAGATGTATGCTTGTTTCAAAGTACTAGCCGCATTATTCTAGATTGAAAGTTTCGGTGATCAAATTATTTGGGGGCACAAAATAAGTGAATTTCTCTTTATGAAAAACATATTTCTCTGACAGAAGACTACTTAACTACCTGACTTTGAATGATCCGTTTTTTTGTTCATGTAAATTCTCTGTTAATAATTATAGTTTTCATAGTATATTCCAGAGAGAATACCGGCAAATGTATTTGTGTAAGGCACTCCTGGGAAAACCAGTGTCAAAATCGATTTAGTAAGTTATAATTCTATTAGCTACTATTTCCACAACACTTAATGAAAAAGGCACTCTTTACAACGAACATGTACACACTCACCTTTAGATAATACTCAGTGGCGGCGCTAAGGCGCGCGGAGGGGGGGGGGGGCGGCAAGCAGGAAGGGTCTTTTTCCCAAATTTTGTACTTGTCTTCCACTTGGCCCCTTCCATCCTTCCAACTTAGGTCGATTGGAGTTGGGCTAACTGTAAAAGTAAACCCTTTATTTCAGTCTCCAGAGATATCATTTTTCATCCAGAGGTCTATCAAAACCTCAGAGCGTCCGGGAGTTTCGCCTCCTGGGCTCCCACTCCCAGGAAAGTGGGCGTTGGGGCTAGGTGTCTGCAACCAAAAACGTGTCCCTTTGCCTTCCTTTGCCCTTTGTTCTTGACCCACCCCCCTAATTTTGAAATTCTGACGTCGCCACTGGAAAAACGTTACTAAAACGCCATGTTTTAAAATATGAACTTAACATATTCACAAGCAAGTATATACCAAAGGTGTGACTATTCAACCCTCGGATTACCAGAATTGGAAAAATATATCCTTCTCTAAAAACATCTGCCTCTGATAAAGCATACCTAAGGCCGTAGGAAATACTTTCAAAAAATAGGAAATAGGGTTATTGGTGTTTTTACTTTAAAAAAATCGATTTAAAAAGTAACGTATCATTTTTTCCAGTAAAATATTCCACTTTATTTATGATTCCTTAGAATAACGACTTTCAGAGGGAAAAATTGAATTTTGTTTGTAAGCAGTTAATAAAGTCTCTGTTTCATCATTAAATATCTAACTTTAAAAGCACACATGAACATTTTCAATTTTAGAAGCGTAAAATATGACTTCAGCAAGAAACAGTAATGTGACTTTGAAAAAACAAATTTATTATAGAAAAAAAGCAAAAAGCTGGATATACATTGTTAAGAATATAACAACAACACACAACTTTTTATTTTGGACAAGTCTCCATTTTGTAACAGTGCGATACTTGCCATGGATATACCGAGATGGAAATTCATTACACAAGTACGAAGTTATCAAGGTTGTACTGGTACAAAGCCCATACCATTACCGCTAATCTGTAATAACGCGCTCTCAGATCATCTAAGCTTTTGTACATGTTCTACAGGTGGTCTTGAATAATGCGTTCATGTGCCACACCAAGGACTTATCAGCTTACATCGGTTGCACCTATAAAGGTTGTACTGGTACAAGCCCAGTAACCATGCAGTGAATAATGCACTCATTTGTCAAATCACGGGCCTACATATAGGCTGCAGCTGTAAAAGCTGTACTGAAAACCGATAATCCATAGCCTATTCTTGAAAAATACTTCTTTGTCACAAAAAGAGAGTGCAACTATAACGGTTGTACTGGTACAAGCCCGGTAACCAGTAGTCTTGAAATAGCGCGCATTTGTCAAATCGCGAACATACATAGGGGCTGCAACTACAAAGGTTGTACTGGTACCAGCTCGATAATCCATAGCCCAGTCTTGAATAATTCTCTCCTTTTCCATATAAAGTGTTGACATCTATAAAGGTGCTTTAACCAATGTCCACAACAATCTGGCGAAATGCCAGGAGCGAAACCCTATTTGACATTCTGCGTTAACTTAATTTTCAGTCATTGTAGAACGGGACCGCTCATAACACACCCATGATATAAATAGAGATCTGACAGAAGGTTGAGAGGTTGGTCAAGTTTGTGTCCTTCAGGGACATATAGCTCCTTTAGGAAGCGTATGTAACTCTTTTAGAGAGCAGGGCTCCGTCGGGGGTATTATTTTGGTTTCGCCCCTGACATTTTGCAAGAGTGTCGAGGGACTTTTGAAAAAGTTATTGAATAATTTAATTTTCAAAGAAACGTTATAGCCTGTTTTAGAAATACATCGGATATATGTATACAAAATCACGTCATTATGATCAGCTTAGTAAAGTTGCAGGAGGCATAGTGTTATAATTCCCTATAATGTTGATCACTGCTGAAATGTCGATCTTATACTTTGTGACAAAACTGCAGTGCTGTGCAGGTGGCGGGTCCTTTTTTCTCTCTTTTTCGAACTCGTAGGATGGAGTTAGATGAGATTTATCTAAAAACCACACGAATGTGTTATACAGTGTCAATTAGATAAAACTTAAGTTTAAATGGGGTTTCAAAAATGGTACAACCCGTTAGAAACCGTACAAGTCCTACCCTTTACTCGCCTCTTGAGACAGGCAGAAAATACCGTGTGCATATCCTACACCCCAGCCCACAGAGGGCTTCTTGGGTCTCTTGGGATGGAGATGAAAGAATTGGGCCAGTGGATCAATCAGCTTTTTTTTAAATTGGCCTAGATCCACAATAAAACCTTCCCTACACTTTTATCGTAATTAGGAAAGGTTGGAAAAGAACGGTCCATAGCCCCGTTTCACCCCATATTCTAATCAAAACAATGATTTTGAACCAAATTTATTTAAAAGGGGGATACATCCGTTCCCATCATACGAATTGAAAACCAGCTCACGGGTGCGGGATGTGAAATTTCCTCCCAATACAGACCGGGAGGAAAGATACGGTAAACAGTATATCATTTGAGTACAAATAGGCAAGTAAACATGTTTGCGTTGCTTACCTTTGTGCGATGAATTGGCGAAATCTTAGGCTTAAAATGTTCATAACGTTATGCTTTTCTACCCGAGGCTGTGACCCCGATAAGACAGTTTTCATGCTGAGTATCCGTTGGCAGGCCGGACCTAGTGTACTTGAGTTTCGTATCAACCAATTCCAAATCGTAGTAGGAAATAATGCTAGTATTCTGACAGGGTTCTAGCCAGGCCATTCAAACTGCTGCACCCAGTTTGAATTTACTTTTTTGAGTCATCACCCAGTTTGAAATTTCAACACCCAGTTTGAACGTCATTGCCCAGTTTGATTTTCATCACACTCATACTGTAATTTACATTAGGATACACAGTATCAGATACATAACATCCAATTGAATGATTGTACTGGTATTGTCAATAACGAAAAATCATGTAACTGACCACAGACTATGTCATTTAGATCTCGAGATATGGCCAGCATTACGTGAGAATGACATAATGTCAATGAACTGCCACTCGGTTGGGCATTTTTCCTGGCTAGAACCCTGAATTCATGTGCTCTGATGTCGCTTTTCATTTCCTTGTTTTAGCTCAGTTTTATTACCTAGTCCTAAACCACACTTCTCATAACTTGTCCTTTTAGAACACATTTTATTTTTCCTTGCTGGACTTTGTATGGTGATAAAAATTTTGAACTTCCGGATTGTATTTAGAACGGTGGCGAATGCAGAATGTCCACTATCATTCCTCCATTCGGCAAATAAAAATGAAATTATTTAAGGCTACCGGCCTTTTTCAGCGCTGTACGTTGCTCCCAAGCGTATCTCATCACAGGAATCTTCAGAATGCAGAAACTACTGTACTGACTGAAGTCTCTCGATTGTCATACTAGTCACTATACTGTAAAAATGGCAAAAGTGGACACCGACCCCTCGCGACCCTTTCGGATGGTGGCCCTTCGAGGCAGCTACTTGTTTGGTGGTTGTGGCTCTTCGTAAGCAGTGTTCGTGGTTTTCTATGGGAAGGTGGTGTTTCGTTTTTCGATTGGCGAGTTCAGCTTACTTAGAATTTTTAGGAACTGACGTGGTTCTTCGGGAGCGGTATTATAGTTCCACGGGTTTCAGTTTATGAGGGTCATGTTGGTATTCAGTCTTTTGGGATTTCGGACATGGATTATGAATCTTTTCACCGTCTGGCCGTGTCCGTTTTTCAGCACGTAAATAGCACAGTCACTATATACAGCTATATAGTCAATGAAATAATGAAGATAAACCCGTATTTGTACACACAACGTCTCACTCAAGATACTTTCATCGGTCTCTGTTGATCGATGAGAAACATGTTAACCAGATCAGAGATATGAGCTAACCTTCGAAGTTGAAAGTAATTCAAATTTATAATGTCGTTGTGCCGACTCTTGCATGATAGTTCACTCTTGCGGGCCCTTGTAGACCTGGTTGCCTATTGCAGGCTAAATCAAATCATCGTCCATGACAGGTTGGCTTTATCGATCTAGATCTAACACAGAGTAAACTGGCGGTTGCCGAACTATGATGAATTTCGTGATTCGCATAAGTTGGTGAAACACTTCTTTACGGCATTTATTTTTTACCAATTGTTCCTCTCTAAAGTTGTTAAGATCCGGCAAAGAGCCTATGTTATGATCTTTAGGCCTATTCAGGCTTTTTGTTCAACACTGAAAAACCAGTTCCAAACAACGATATTTCCATGACAAGCTGGTGTGAAAATAAATAGGACTCTTGCATGATAGTTCACTCTTGCGGGCCCTTGTAGACCTGGTTGCCTATTGCAGGCTAAATCAAATCATCGTCCATGACAGGTTGGCTTTATCGATCTAGATCTAACACAGAGTAAACTGGCGGTTGCCGAACTATGAAGAATATCATGATTCGCATAAGTTGGTGAAACACTTCTTTACGGCATTTATTTTTTTTACCAATTGTTCCTCTCTAAAGTTGTTAAGATCCGGCAAAGAGCCTATGTTATGATCTTAAGGCCTATTCAGGCTTTTTGTTCAACACTGAAAAACCAGTTCCAAACAACGATATTTCCATGACAAGCTGGTGTGAAAATAAATAGGAAGACATCCAACCAGAGCAATATTTCCTGTAGATATTCTCTTTCATACGGCGCACCGAAGAACTGTCTATGGACACTGCCTGCTTACCATTTAAACTTCAACTTGTCGATTCCGCTATAATAGATAAACACATATGTATAGGTTCGTAGTTGTCACAAAACTATACAGTTTCAACTACTTTCCTCTGAGTTACTAATCCTTCTGTTATAAAACAAACTAAGACAACTATCTGGGCCGACTATATGTAGTACTTTCACTCTCAAACAAGAATTGCAAGACCTTTCACGGAGGTCACGTTCGGTGAGCAACTCCCTTGTCTTTAATCTAAATAAAGTAATAATTCTTTAATATCTCACCTCGAAGACGATTTGAGGAAAGCCAGCAGCTGACAGTGTTACTAAGGGCAGCTCCCTTCAGGTTTGAAGTGCACGTACGCCGGTCCCAGTACTTTGACTTGTAGCTATAAATGGGTTTAGTTTATTGACCAGACACGGGCAGTTTGACCCAGATGTAGGCTTCTCTTCTTGAAGGTCATGCCCAAAAGTGACAGATCCCTGAACGAACGGACATATTCCAGTACCGTTGCTTTGTTGTTTTTTAATTTCCCAATTTCTATGTTTTACAATCTCAGTACTTATTATTAAAATACGCAATGAATCCAAGACCACTTATTATTTTTTAGAATTATAGTTAAGTCCTCATTCAGAGTGGCAGGAGATGACTAGGGACTGGTCTTAAGAGACTATTTTGGCTCTGGGAAAAAAAGAAGCGAAGCCCAGTGGATTTTTGTGAGGAGGGGACAGTTTTACAATTGCGGAAATAATGCAAAACCAGTTAAAACATGTTTAAACTTGGAGAGGGCATCTTTAAGTGGCGTATGGTGGGCACGGTGGGCACGGTGGGGTACGGTAATTCGAGCAAATATTAAGACTTTTTTAACATGTATACTACTCATGCATATTCAACTCAGTAGAATAGTAGCATACCGTAGACTACCAAAGAAGGAGAGAAATTTCTCAATGAACTCTCAGTTTTTTTTTATAGGATGACAGTTCTGTAGGCTTATATTTCAGTTCCCCGTATACTTTTCGACAAAGGTTAGAAGGTCGAGCGAATTACTTTAAAATAGGCTATACATATACGGCTTTATGAATTTCCTTATAAGCCATAAAAAGGCCCATTTCTGACAAACTGGGCAGGCATATTTCTCAAAACATTTCTTTGGACATCGCGCAGCAGCAGATGGTTAAGCCTTGATTGCTTCATGGTAATTCCTAAAGGGCCCACAGAAAATAAAAAGTGAGTCATACTAGCCTAAAACAAGCCCTGTCCCGTAGAGACTTACTTACCCAAAGTGAGTCACCACGGAGACAAATTGGCTTATAGGCCCCTATAGTTTAACTTGGTGGAGTTACAAGAATTAGTCTGAGTACCTTATCAACTTCTTGGAATATTTTTCGAACATCAGGGTTCATTGTTTCAAACATTTCATGGAAGTCACTGATGTAGGTAATAGGTACCCGAAAATTGTTCTGAAAAATGCAAGTTCGTTTTCTAAATGAGCAGTCAATTCAGGTTAACGTCCAACAACTATGTTTGATTGAGGAGCTGTTATGGACTACTATATAGGTAATGGTTTGTCTAAGTTGTGTCATTTTGAGTACTCCAAATGCAGTAGATCGGTGGGTTATGTATCAAACACAGTATAGTCCCACCATTTCACTGTTTCTACTGTACCTTCTGCTGCACCTTCAATCACATCTGACAACCTAAATCCTTGTACACTTATAAAGAGGAAATTACCTCCTCTTTCCCCAGTTGATCTATTTAAAATTGTTGGCAGTTTTATGCACATGCTCAAGGACGGTCAGTAAATGTTCCATATAGGTCTACTTCAATGCAAATACAGAGGTTTTGCTTTATTATGTTATAGAGTTGCTCCCTTTTTGTTTTCCCCATTTAAAGTTAAACATTCTTGAAGTAAAACTTACCTCCCGCTCCCATCTCTACCGTAATATCAGTTCCTCAAGGAGGTCAGAATACAACTATTTCATATAGGAAAGGAGGTGTGTGAATGAAATATCAGAAGTTTAATCAGAAGAGCGGTGTCAAGATTTGCCCGACAGCAGGGAGCAAAGTTCCAAATGCACTACAGGGGACCAATGACCCGATGCCACGACCAAGGCTTTTAGTTGTGACAAAGATGAGCCTTGTGGAATTTTGGGTTGTTTCAAATCTAGTTAAAAAAATGAAATTTCAAGTTTTATTGAATGAATCTTCAAAAAATAAACTTTTATGACAAAAATGAGGGAAATGACAAAAATGAGGGGAATAGTTCTATTTTAATAGAAGAATGACTCCTGTGTCGAAAGAGTCGCCCTTTCTATGAGCAAAATCATGCATATAATTGCCTGGGCAACCAGCGATTGCGATAATATGTTATCCTACGGATTTAGGCTGCCGACGGAATCGAAAAATTTCCTCCACTCAAGGCGGCACCAATCTTCAAAGGGATATTACTTCCTACCTCCCCCTGGAGTCACATTGCACATCCTTGAACATGGAAAGTACATAAAGTGGAGGATACCGCTCGAGCAAGAGTTCTTTTACGTACACAGAAAGGGGCACGGAGAAACAAAAACTAGAACCAAAACACGGCACATACAGACAAAAACAACTGAAACCGGACCGGGCAGAAACATAAACGGAAAAACTATTTAGGCCTACAAACTGCTAAATCAAACACAAATTTATGGTCAGAACAAGAACAGAACTATTAACTATTTACCTACCGATTTACAAGGGCTGGGAAACGAAACTTCGTGGCATACATGTACACCACCCACATGCCAATCCCCTCCCGACCCCCACACCCTAATCACCTCCCGACATCCCACACTCGAGCTATTTACACAACATTATGTACAGCTTATTAAACATTTACAGTTTAACTATCACCCGACCACCCCGCACCGAGACAAGCGGACCCCACCGCCTGCCGAACGTCGACCTTGGCAAAGGAACGAGGTTAAGAAGAGGGTGCATTGTCCCTCGCTCCTCCGAGCGAGGGACAATGCATGAGGACGTAAGCATTTACACACGAGAGTGCGTTATTTATTGGCGTGTATGTATCTCCCAAAGTTGGTCGGTGAATTAATGTTTTAATTATTAGTGCGAATCGCTGTTTTTATAAGGAGGGACCAAAGGGGTGGGGTGACCCTAGCTTCACTTTGTAAAATGTTTCCAAACCACCACGTATCCATAAGCATAATTTCCTTTACTCCCCTTTCTAATTCTTTAAAACTGAAAAAGAAAGGATCTTCCATCCATAGTGCCCGTCCTGGTAACATCGATTTGTATCCTATTATGAGTTCAGTCTGCATATTTTGCAACCATATTGGAGGACTTTTCTGTACCATTCACTGCACTATCCATCAACTAACTCTCTGGGGTTGAATTTGTTACTGGGGTCAGATCGAGTCACACAAGTTTCGCTAGCTACAGTATCTATGTATCTTTTCCACCCTATCCACGAGATTATAGGTCTAAATTACACACCAACTGATATAAACTGACAAAAGAGGCGAGTAGTAATTAAAGCAATTTTCCATTAAGGACTGCAGTACGTGTCAAAGGTGGGTGAACAAAACAATTTTGGCACATCTAGCCAGATAAGCTCTTTATTCTAGTATGTTTTACCAGGGAGCTATAACATCCCTGGTTTACCACCATACAGAAGCCGAAAGCATGAACAAAAGGAACAAATCCCAATACGAAAGGTTGTAAAGTCAACTGCTCCGACGCTAAAAGAACGCGAGGGTGCCAAGGGAAAATTGTGTTGAAAAGTTCACTTTGGCGGGATTTTTAACGGGTGTTAGGAGAATTTAAACAGCATATCGAAGTGGCGGATTAAGGGTTTTCCAGAAGAGGGTCTGAAGTGGTATCGCTAGCCAGGCGGATGGGTGGTGTCTCCTTAATAAAAGTTTGCAATTTCAAAAGATAATTGTAAAATGCAATTTGGGGCACTCTAGCATACGCAATTTTCCGCAAAGAAAATTGAAAGGAATTGAGGAAAATCTAACCAAGAAATGAAAGAGTGGTTTTTAACCGAGTATTGAGGAATTTAACTTACTTCCACCCCATAATTTACACTGGATGGCTAGACCAAAACAAGCCTGGAGGAAAAAGTGGACTACTAGTTAACTGCACCACCCGACGGTGCTCTTGTCCGACAACCTCGTCAAGTGGGCAACTGATTTTAGTGGCAAACATAATGCCAAGTGGGTTGCCAGTGAAGGACAGGATACCCTGAGGAAACCCCTGCATGAACATCCCCACGGGATTTGAACCAATGATCATGTGAATCACATTATGGCTCAGTCACTGGAAAAGACCACTCTGCCATTCCATGACCGAAGACCCCGCAGGTCTTGGCTGTCAAGCCTTCAAGGTATAGAATTTTGTCCACATAAGCAACCTCGACTTATATATAGTGTCCGTAACCAGTGATGATAAAGTAATGATCCTATAAACCTGTGCAGCTTTCATCATCATGCATATCTTAAATTAAACAAAAAGAAAAACCTTAAGACACTACTGAGGTCGGCTGCATGCTATAGTTGATTGGATTGGATCAAAAGACATACCCTATTTGTAAGGACAATCTCCCTCGTGGTGCACACGTGTAAAATTGGCGTTTCAAAAGTTTTGGTGGCCAAGAACAGCTTGGGAGAAATATGCATCCGTAATAAACAGATACAAAAGATGTGTTTTGACTCCGAATAGTCAATCTGATCATATATAGTATCTGTACAAAAATATCTTCGCCACGAATAAAACTTCCAACACGTGGTTGATGACATTTGTCTTATTTCTTTGAAGAGAATTTCCTATGGAACCATGTGCAGTGCTTCGCTGATAGGTGAAACACCAAGAAGTGAAAAAGCGAAGTTGTAAAGTACGATACTTCTCTACACAGCTATTCATCAAGATTTCTCACTAAGTGATGGCTAAGACCAGACCTGTAACCACTAGGAGTGGGGAATGTGGGAGTAAAAAATGGTTTGCATTAAAGAATAAAAAAATATTACACCAAAACACCACAACTAAACCAGTGGCGGAGCTAGGGATTTTGGTCAGAGGGGGCGAAAATGGTCTACAGGGGCGCTTCGAAGGAGTGAATACCCTGAGCCTTAGCACGATCGAAGCCATAGCATTTCAGACTTCCATTTGATTTTCCGCACCTGGTAGAAGACACTTTGCCATTTCTATTCAGCAAGTTTTCTATTAAAACATGTTTAAATTTTCTATCCATGGGCCTCCGCAGAAGATCAATCGGGTGGGGGAAGGGGGAGGTACAAAATTCCACTAAGATCGCTGGAAATGGTATTTCTAAAGCCTGTTTACGGCATATAAACAGGGGGAACACTGAGTGAACTGTAAAAAAATGGTTGATGCTAATTTTTCTTCGTCTTTTTCTTTGTTTCCTTCGTTTTTTCAGGTTTTTTATTTTTCATGGGACCGCAAGTCCCCCCCCCCCCTCCTGCCCCAACCTGCCCCAACCTGCGGACGCCCATGTTTCCATCCCTCTCTTTCACATTCTAGTATGAAGGCGGTAATTACATTTTGTGTTATTGTCAGGTGTAGATTTAAGATTTTAATGTAATAATGGGCTTCTTTGTGAAGAAAAAGATTAAACCTGCTAGAGCTAAATAGCAAGCAATCTTACGGCGGGTGGGGGGGGGGAGTTTTGGAAATTAATCACCGTTAAATTTACAATTTTGGCATCTGGAAATTAAGATAAGTACACGAAGAAACATTAAGTAACGTAAGTTACATCCTGTGACCTTTTTGAAATAGCCATTAATAAAGTACATTGCAAGAAATAGCCCAAGACACTGGTCTGCTTGGCCTTCTAGATACCGAATTCATAAAAAATAAAAGTACCCTACACCTATTAGGTTTATTAGATGCGATTTTCTGGCTTTTGGGACTACGAAAGTACAGAAACAATCATTTTCATGGGATTATCGTGCATTGTCAGCATTTGCCATTTATCATGAGAATGGTCACTTGAAGAAAAACAAAATGAAAACTGCTTATTAAAACTCTTAAACCATTATCACTCTGATAACAGATTTATTTCATTTTATTTTAATCTGAATGCTCTCTTCAAATGATTTTGAAAAATGTTGTGGAAGCTATTTTGGTATCTTTATAAACTTTTTTATTGTCTATGTTAACAATTATCCCTGGCAGCGAGAGGCCTATTTGCGCTACAATTATTGTTGCGCCCTTTGCAACATCTTTTATTGGCCTGGAGGGTTAATTTAATGTCAGCCTGTGCATTTTGTAAGCTTTAAACACGCTTGGTGTGGAAAGAATTAACTTGGCACAGCGACAACATTCATTAGTGAGTATAAAGCATGAAGATACGTTTTACTGGTGGCTGTTTGAGTATTTTTTGTTATCGGGACCTTAAAACAACGCTATTAAATTATATCTTTTGCCAATAACGGTGCAAAGTAAAGTACTTTAAAAACCTAAAAAGGGCGCCTGCAGACGATCTTGGGCCGTCGGGGGGGGGGGGGGGGGGGCATATGACCATATGGCAGCTCCGCCACTGAACTAAACCTTCGAGTTCAAGATTAGTTCTCCCAGTCTCAAAAATTGCGCGCCATTTTGCATCTGGTCTCTCAAGAAAGGCTTAAAATTTGCAAGGGATAAGAGGACTGGACACCCTTCCTGGGCCATTGAAACTCTTGTATGGGTGTGCCCCAAAAAGGGTTACTCGTTCTACAAAACTGGTTAAAACCCCAAATGGTGTAATCTTTGGGACAGCTTCGAACAAAGTAGTTATACACTCCTCAAGTCCCTTTTTAAGTCCCTTGTGATTTCCTTTTTGGTTGGCCCAAACTGGGGGTGCTGTCCACTGCACTTGAAGGCTATTCTCTTTTGGGGAATACGCCTTTTCAGACAAATTATTGGATACTGAAACCTTCTACATTGATATTGTAAGTTTTTAATTAACTTAGTGAGAGAAGGCACTTTCAAGTTGAATTGATAGAGAGAAAAATAAAGATTGATCATAAGCTTTTTTATATTTTTTCTTACTTTCCGTTGTACAGCAGTTGGCTGTCACATTTTTGGTGCCCTCAGCAATGAAATAGGTTAATTTTTATCATTTCGCTTTCCAGGGGCAATGGTTAATGTGTCAATAATTTGATGAGAAGAAGTTACAACATCCCCATAAATATCAGAAATCTCTTTTACTGAGTTTTAATGTGCAAAACACATTCAAACATGCATAAGTCATTACAGTTTCCAACAGAAGAAAAAACCATGTCCTAGTTGTTAAGGCGTTTATCTTCATTAAGTAGAGTGAACGATTATGTCGGTTACCATTTGGATTAAGAGGCATAAGTTATTTTGACCATATCTCCGAGCATATGACTATGCGAATTTTCTCGAACATGTACCATCACTTAACGGTAGACAGATTTGTGATTCGTTTCTGTACCTGTAAAAATAGTGTAGACTTGTAGACAGACTTGTAGACAGTCTTGTAAGACCAGAGTTACCGACAGTGGACCAAGCTCCCCGACAGGGAACCGGTGGGGGTAATAACACGAAACCTCTGACAGAGGCGGTGAGTTCCTTAATGGTAAGGAAGGCAAAATTTTCGACGAAAAATTAAGGGTTTATTTACTGCCTGCAAATTCTGGTTTCTTTTATTACGAAAAACCTGTCTTTCTTAAGAGAAAAATTGAGTATCATTGTCGACTGACGACAGGGGGTTGTTGTTATTCTACATGTTATCGTAAGGATGAAGGGAGGGAAAAACTGGATTTATTGATATGCCAAGGAACAATGGCATGGAACGGGGTGGGTTCCAGAACAAAGGATTTCTCACGTGTTTTGGCTCTTCGTATTTTTCTGCTTTAAACACGTTTTAGTTTACCAACAAGTTTTGGTGATTTCATTCAGTGTTCCCTGTTATAGAAAGACAGTCCAGCAATAGTAGAGCAATACTACAAGTTGGAAAAAAATACTTTGCAATCATAACTTCATAACATGTTAATACCGAAAGCAGCCTTCTTCACAGGGGTCTTCCCGGTGTTCCCTGGGTCCAATGTTCCCAAGGTTCGATGTTCCCCGTTTTCATGATATCTCGATGACTTGGAGATGATTACAAGGTTCGTTATTCACGAGGTTCGATATTCCCAGAAGTGAGGATGTTCCTAAGATTCTCGGGAACATTGAACCTTGGGGAACATTGGCATAGCCCCTTCTTCGCCAGCCTGGTAAAATTAATACACAACGATGTTGTACATGCAGTCCTTGCATGGCAAAGCAGGCTTTGTCCGACAGGAGCCAAGTTCCCTGACAGGGACAGAACAGACAAGCCCTGATAAAGACGAAGGATGTCGAATGGAATGTGTAATGGAAAGTTTTTGGCTTGTTTTCAAGGAACACTTTCGGTTATTGTTGAAAATATTGGATCTTCATTGAACGCATAAAAATTCTGATAGACTCTGTTGTAGGAGATTTAAAAATGTGGGGGTTTATATTGAGAGAAAGAATTCTTTGGATTAATTTTGAAATGATTTCTTTCCTGAAAGCCAGGTCAAGTACATCACCGAGGGATTACATATTTTATCGTACAGATTAAAGCCTGTTCTCAAAGAAAATAGAAAATCACCCGCCGGCATACATTTCTCGTTCCTTTCCCTGGTTAAAAACCTGCGACAATGTGGGAACAGTTTTTATTTACAGCTACTATGATAAGTAAGCATTTTTTTACCCATACACGCAAACACTCATTAGTAGTCCTCACCGTTACCTCCTGCATCACTGAAATGAATATAAGCATTATCTCCAATTCCAAAATGGCCAAACAACTATACTGTACTACCCTAGACGGTTGAGCAGACAATGAGCATTGGAGAAATATGAAACAAGCAGCAAGCAGGGTATTAGTGTACGTTTGACTTCTACGGAGTTTTTAAGGTGTCATGAAGAGATCGATAAAGTTATGGATATTCTTGCATCGTATTAAGGCTAATAATTTGTTCAAATGAAATATTGACATCCGAAACAGGCTTATTCGCACCTCAGTGTAGTTCTACCCATGCAGGTAGGAACGTCGAATTGATTTTCAAAGTGTAGAAGACATCTGGCCTAAATTTTTTCTCATGCCCTGGTAAGGTGTCCACAGCGGAGTAGCTACAAATTCCTACGGGAAGGGGGAGGGGTGGGTAGACATTTAAATTTTACGATTTTAAGTGTGAGCACCACGGTACTAGGGATGTAACTTGTGGCGCTCAAAAGCGCAAATTATTTTCTTTCTTCAGATATTTGAAAATATGGAGCTTGTATTGAAGAAAAGTGTGGATTCTGAGTTTCTTGTAAGGAAATTTGAAAAGTTGGGGTCTACTGAACGACATATCCTATTGGAATATCTGAGACCAAAGATCGTTGTTGCTTCATAATGTTTTCCAACGCCTACAGAATGAGGCTCTCTGACGAATATTTTTTTTTAAGTCAAGAGGGTATATTGGAGAAATTTTGGAATTTTATGAAGAAAATTTATAAAAATAGCACTGTAGTTACTGGTGCTACTTGATGATCTGGTTTCGGATTTTCTCACCTCCAGAGCTCGGATAAGTTTACCAAATTGAAGGTATAAGCGAGCATCTCTGCTTAAGAATTGCAATTTGCACGGGCGAAAAATGTTGCTCTTTTGAAGCAAAACATGTCCAATATATGGCGCTTTTTTGGAGAGAAATTGGAAGTTCGGAATTTCATAAGTTGTCAAAACCACACAGTAGACTGGTTTCACAAAAATGGCAAATTTCTGAAAACTTCAATTTTTCAAAGCCGCCAGGGTGTGCATAAATGATTAGTAATGATGTATGGTTAAATCCCGCAAGCAGGCTTAGTCAGGGATGGTGCCATTCTAGGATTTCCCAGAGGTTGGAGGGTTGGCCTCCCGGTGGAGACATGCAGAACACTGCACACAAATTAGTCTGTAACAGTGCCTGAATCGACCAATCACGTAGTCAACAATATGGACTAATGTTTGACCCAATTGAATAAGTCCCTGAAAAATATTATTAAGTCTTAAGTTTGATTAAAACTGATATCCTTTAGTCCTTTACTAAGAAATAAACAAATTAGTCAAATATTAGTGGCTGGTGTGGTTAGTCAACTCAGACACCACTTGGCTATTTTGTACTTAATGTGCACTGAACCCGAAGCCATGAAAGATGTGAAACCAATCGTTTTCATCAGTAAGCGCCTTTTAGATACTTCTTAATTTTGGTAAAACATCGGCATGCATGCTATTTTGGATAAGTGTTCACATGTAAATGGGGACACGGTGCTCAACATGGGGTGCCATGCCGTGCATATCCTAGACAGTCCACAGATCTGCATTCATGCATCAGTTTGACCCATACTCTGTTCTAACTCTAAAAATAAAAATCTCACGCCAAAAAAGCCAAAATAGCAAAAATTTCACTCCAAGAAGATTGAAAAATTTGACACTTTCTTTTTAGAGTAAATGTCACTCTTCTTGGAGAACTAACATTCTAATATAGTGAATTTCTACACTTTTCACTCTGTTAGAGAGTAACTAGATTCAATCTCACTCTCTTGTTTTTAGAGTGCATGTACTAGTTAAAGAAGTTAAGCTTGTTACAAAGTTGCATTTCAAACACCCAATTATTGGAAGGAAGTTTGAGACGTTACCGATGGTTATTTGTTGTATTGATAACAGCAGTAGAAACCTATCCTGCTGAAGTGTATTTGTTGATCACTGAATACTAAAATATTTCAAAACTTGTTTAACTATACTGAATTTGCTAAAACTTGTTTTAAAAAATGTTTAGCTTAAAGAACTATTTGAAACTTTTCTTCTTTTCCTTGTTGAGGTTATTGACGGACTTCAGCACAACTTCTTGTCCGTTTAAAATAATCGTTTGAACTACACTGCGTCTTCCTAAACATGGAAAATAAAAACAGCTGCGGTGAATTCTGTTCTAACATAATAGAGGGATGAGAACAAAGAGGCTCCCCGAAGTATATGAAAAATGTGAGGTCTCAAGCACTGCGATCCCTTCTGCCAAATTCGTGTAAACCTTATCTCTTAATTGCTTACGCTTTTAAACATACAAACGTTTCCATTTCCATCCTAACGTTTTCAATCGACGTGCATATATAAGTACTATGGTCTAGAAATTGACATATCAGGATGCTCACAGGACCACATTTAAAATATTTACCCTCCCCAGCTCGTTGTGGCAGTGGCAGTATTTACACCCCGAAATAATGTATTTGCTAGTGGAAATCTAGATATTTTTCTCTAACTGAGATATTTGTTGAGATATCAAACATTATCATCTTCATCATCATCATCATCGTCGTCGTCGTCGTCGTCGTCGTCGTCGTCGTCGTCGTCGTCATCATCAAAATTTCAATATCAATATCCTTCTCATAAAAATGCTAAAATATAAAGACACTTAATATACAGTTCTTCTAATATACTACACTAATGCATTAAAGCATCTGGGAGCCAATGTTAAAAAGGACGATAGACCTACGTTACTTCACAAGATAGACAAATTAGTTCAGATATAAGGTCTATTACATTACACCTTAAAAGCTCCGTAGTCCACTACGCATGCCTGTGGCAGCAATGAGCTAGCTACTAAAACCTTCGCTAGTGAAAAAGAGTACTTCAAGATACGGAAGGAAGTGCATCTGTAAGGAAGCCCGTGTGGTGCATATTTATATCAGCGTGTTGCCTGTAAATTCACGATCATACCGTTCTCACTTTACTAATGGTTAGCTAGAATACCGAAATCATTTTGAGGACTTGTTCTGATCACTGCTCGAAGTATGTTTAAACACTCAAGTGGTAGTCCATAACCATAACAATGACGATGGGAGGGAGGGTCCTTGACATGTATTCATGGTTGGTACTGTGTTTGGTATAGGCTATAAGTCAATTTCATATAGTCCTGCTTGCTAAAATTATTTTGCCAGCTTTATGTCTACGCACCCAATTCCAAATGTTCCAGCTTCCTTATGGTGACCCAAGTCTCGAGATCTTTGTAACTAACGTTTTATGAATAATTTTATGCCTATGTACGCTTCACACTTAAAATCAAGGTTAAGAACTGATGGAGGGGGTTAGGAAGGGGGCATTGGAATGTTATGATTGAAGGAAAACTGATAATGTCCTTTATGTCCCTTAGTGATACCACTGATTAATCGTGAAGCGATTTCAAACATGCTAGTTAATTGCAACTTTTGCAATATTTAATCCGCTACTGGGTCCGAAGAGCCCCGGAGAATGTTGAAATTAGCCGTTTTAGGCATCAAAGTTATTGTTTCCTGAATTTGTTTTACTAAGAAAAGAGCGAGAGATCCTCTACCAGGTGGAGGAGTTGGAGCCATTCACATAGAACTATAAAACTATGAAAATTTGATCAGTCTCTAACTGTCTGAGCTACATATACGATTAGCTAAATGAAAACGGGAGATGGCGTCTGTTCTGTTCGAGGTCTGAACTTTAAACAAATGAAAAAGTGTTAGAATAGGGGTTATGTTAGTGGTCGGGGGTGCAAGCACGTGTTTTGAAACAGAGATGCAGTAACAAAACCTAACCAAATAGTCGGACTTTTTATTTATGTAAAGTTAGGCCTGTGTGACGATGGGTTGCAGGAGGCTCAAGGACTTGAACCAGAGTCGGGGGAGGTTCACCATACAGCCATATATAATTTCCAGTCCTGAAGGTAGAGTTGAAAAGCGGGCAGTCAGTAAAAAGTTGTGAAATTTAAAAAAGAAGAAAGACTAAAGAAGAATGAGGGTAGGGGAAGGGGCTAAGGAATGGCAAAGCGGGATGTTTATGTCGATTTTTTGTAATTTGCAATGTACATATCAACATACATAACGCAAGTTGTGATTATTTGAAAATAGGCCAAAAGCATATAAACAGCGTGAAAAGTAATGCAATATATATATATATATATATATATATATATATATATATATATATATATATATATATATATATATATATATATATATATATATATATATATATATATATATATATATATATATATATATTGGTCCGCCCGATGGGGGAGGGGCAGCATTTCAAAGCCCCGTAAAGGTGATAAGGCAGTCCTGGTTGGACGCGGCTAGTGGTAGAATTTCAAGCGTAGTGCCCCGATACTTTGGGCTTCTTTTCTACAAATATTTAACACAACGGGGCTTGTTTTGAAGAAAACTTCAGAATTTTGGTAGAAATTCGTTATCTTATTGTAAGGTCTGTGTTTATTGAAGAATCTGCAGTTCATATGAGCAAAATTAGAAAAGTACTATTGGGTACTGAAATTCGTTGGGGTACTCATTTTATTGTAAGTCTACGTACTGCCCTCATCAGTGGCCAATATCTGGGGGTCACTTATCGGGAAGAGGGGGCAAATGACCACATTTACTCAATGAAAATTCCCCTTCCTCCCCACCCCACTCTCGTTCGCAAAGGTTTCACATGGTACATCAGAGGCCGAGGGTTATTTGTTATAAGAAACCTGCGTAAAGGTAGGCCACAGAGTCACCATGAGTTCGCGAGAAGGGAACAACAATTTTTGAAAAACTGTGACACCTCAGATGGCCGGAAATGCATTCCCTTTAGGCTTGTGAATACATCTTATTAGTTTTTCCTTTGATTTTTCTGTTGCAATAACGTGCTCACTTTAACAAAAATGGGCAGATTAGCATTGAAAGTAGAAAATTACCACAAAAAATGTACCTCTACCATATTTGGGGGGCAAAATGTTTAGTACATACATAGGCCTACACCTGTCCACTCCTGTCTTCCCGTACAATTTCCGGCAAAGTGTTGACCAAGACTATGAAGTGACACTTGACGAATAGCGGTTTTACAAGCTTCCCCAACGAGTCTCGGTGTTTCAAATCGTGTTAATTTTCCACGAAAATTTCACAATAATGCGTTGTTATTTTTCAGAAAATGTTTTGAAAGGATTGAGGCACTCGTATAGGCTCGGTTTCAAAATAGTCAAATATTTAAACCTTTTTAGGTTTAGTGCCCATTTGATCCTTGTCCAGTTCAAATTCAACCGGAAGTTTTTAGAGTATAGGAGTTTTCGGAGAAATATTTTACAATTTCGGCGGACGATTTTTAAGACTGCTTTCAATACTTATGAAATAGAACTGAGGGAAGATTTTAGAGTAAGACGCCTGAATTTGTCACAAATCTTCGTAATTCTTTAATTTTTTTTGAAAATTTTGCTTAGCGATCAATAGACCTGTAAACCATATTAGCCAAACGTCACAAGGGCAATTCAGATTTAATGGTCACTTTGGGAATAGTGTCTCGCAAGACTGAAAACCTGCCTGAGATGGCTTAGGAATCATTGTTTCTTTTAGGCCATTGACTTCCCTAGGGCGTCACTTTATTATATTATCTTTAGTGTTTTTCATGAAAATGTTAAAAAAAATACTTTTTATTTATTTGAATAAATGTCTGAAAGGATTTGGATTGACCAAATTGGGCATTGTGTTGACTCTGAAGAAAAACTCACGAATAATAACTCTTTTCCTTGCCTGCCGACTGTGTACACTCTAAAAACATCCTGGTTAAATTTAACCAGAATCGACGGAGGGCAATAATTTTACATACAGTTCCTTTTTTTTTCTTTTTAACCAGGAAGTGTATGGGTAATCGTTGACCCCGTCCTGGTTAAATTAACCAGGACTTAACCAGGATGTTTTTAGAGTGTAGCCAAGTCTTGCAATCTTGCTAACTTTTCATGAAAATTTTACCCTGAATGTGTTTTCCCCCTTTTTCGAGCAAATCGTTTTTTACGATTCCGAGCACGCTTGGAAGTTATTCTTGTAACTAAAATAATATCAGAATTCAGTTTTTATATCTCAATGTCTGTCCGAAATTGTCCCACATTCCTTTCCGAATTTTAAAGTTTGCCAAAATTTGTTGGGGGCGGGAGTCGGGTCACCGCGACTCCTCCCCGTCTCAAACGCCTTAGTATATTGGAAAAATTGTATGCAGAAATTTTCCTTACACAATGCAAGTTTTGTCACGGAAATCACAGGTAATGCAAGTTCAGTATTTTACGCGCGAATTCGTCATGGTTTGCACTCCATCTCTGAAACATCATTTAAGTTACAAAGTTTTTACACCCAAAGCACGTCCGATTTCGCCTCCTTAACTGAACAAAAATTTCTCAAAGGTAAGGAGTTTGGGAAGACGCGGCATCGTACATGCTCCCTTGGCGCGACACACGACATGCCGACAGTCTCAAAGTCACGGCGTCGAGTCCGTTTATGCCTTTCCAATGTAGCATATACCACGGTTTCGAGTTTCTGTCGTCTTTGGTGAACACAACCCAATTCTGTGTCAGAAATTTTAGGTCCATACGGGTATTATTTTCTTTTGCCTTTCATATCAGAGTGATTCCTTTCAACTAATATGGTTTAAAAGCAGTAGCGGGGTCAGAAAGTGACGATTAGGGTCGGGTGGGGGGGGAGCGGGATGGAGCAAAGAAAGATATTCCGGCAAATTTTTTCGTGCACAGTGCGCGACCGAGCCTTAACTTGTAGCCACAACACCTGCAGATGGGGATCCAAACAAAGTCCCGGAAGCTCTGCGATTTTAGCATTTCTCTGGATGAAAAATTACGTTTCAAGAGTGGTATAGGCCTAGCTCATTCTCATCTTATTGGTTAACCTAACTCCAGAATCATCTAACCTGGGCGGGGTGGGGGAGGAAAAAATCAGCCGGGCAAATCCCCCTTTCGACCCCTCTCTTCTCCCGTAGCTCCGACGCTGAAAAGGGATTCTGTTGCATCCGGTCTCTGTGACTGCCTGGTTTCACTGACTTCAGTGAAAGTTACCGTAGCTTTACAACTATAGCCTACTACCTATAGGTTGCACCCAGTAAGTTGAATTCATTCGTGTTCTATTGCATCCGTTTATTTCTCCATGCACAGAACTCTAGAAATGTTGTTAGTGACTGCCCTGACCTGTTACCTTCTATTGACTTAAGGGAGCAATTTTTCACCAGTGGTATGCGCCCGTGCGACCTTTCCTATTTTCACTAAGGTTCAATTAGAGCTGTCAAAATTGGATTTTCCCGCCTGTAAAAGAGGAAACAAATGAGTCACTAGATTATTGTCATCGAATGGATTTCTCTTGCTTCTAAAGGAGGACTATGTAAAACGAATCCTGCAACAATATTTGGAAGTATCTTTCAGAAAGATCGAAGAATCAGTAGCCAGCTTTGTGAATACTAAGCGCGAGTTCCTGAGTATTTACAATTATTGTCTGCCTGGAAAACGAATGTTTATGCTCACTCTGTGGTGAACATAGCATTCAAAAATGACTTCGCTTTGTAACTTAAGGCCGCACATACAGGCCACAGGTTGAGTCGCAGGGGTAGGAATGAATGTTGTATTGCTTCGTAGCTTCGGAATCAGAATACCCGGCGGTATTCCATTCAGTGGTTATATTAAACAAGTTAAGATTCAAGATTTAGCGGGAGCATATGAATGCCCGTGGTTCTTTTATTTTCAAAATGTTACTCCATAATTGACTGAATTGATACTTTTGGAAATTTTCCCCCAAATTTTTTGACTTCCTTTTAATTTGAAAATTTTGAGATTTTATTAACGAAACTATGAAATTATATGGCATAAAATGTGTTAAAAATGGGTTTATTTGTAAAGAAGAATTAAAAAAATGTGGGGTCTTAATTGAAGAATAAAGGAAAAACTGAAGGTTGTTGAGGTTTCATATTTTGTCGTACGTAGAAACGCTCTTCAAAGGACATTGGAAAACTTTGGGGCTTTCTTTTCACAATTTTTACAAAACCGGGAGCTAATATTGTAGAAGTTTATTGAAAATTTTGCATTTTTGTTGAAAAATTGGAATTTTGATGGTTTCCTTGCAGAGTCTGCTTTTTTCGTAAAATCAAAATCAAGACAGATTGAAGTTAATCGCATCTTTTATCGTTAGCGCAAGTTAACTGCTCCCCGACGAAATTGGGCCAATTCAAGGACGAAGGGGTGAGAGATACCGGCCCGACGGTCAAGTTGCCGGTATGGCGCCCAGCCTCTTGCTTCAAACTAGTGACGTAATAATACTTAATTTATGCTAAATTGACAAATGAGTTCTAATATACTAAAAAAGGCAATATCCTGCACAGGCTTGTGCATCACAAACATGGACAAGGGAGCTGGCGGGACAGATATAGGGCCACAAAACAATGACAAACATTATAAGCAGTAAAAGAATAATACTAAACAGCTTCAACTTCCTTGATAAAACAAGTTTCAGCCGTACTTGCCGGCACCCCAGAAGTGTATATTCATAATTCCATAACAGTATAAAGTTATAAACATATACCACGTACTGTGCACAAAAAGTACCGGTATTGCATGCAACACAAACTGTCAATATCGTTATGGTGAGTTATTTATAGACGTGTTTGAGGTCAACCCCTGCCTGTCTGCTTTGCTTAGCCTAAAAACTGACGAATGCAAGGAAGCCGAGGAGGCATTGGGTTGAAAAGTTCACATTGGCGGGAATTTGTAACGGACGTTAAAAAGAAAAATGACATTTATTGTAATTTTGCCATTTTCATCCATCTTCAACTGGAAAAGGTGTTTTTATGTTGTAATTGCGTCAAAATCATTTCTCTACGTTAAATTTTTCCTAAAATATCAGTGAAAACGGCGTCTCTCTGCAAGCGAAACTACAGAAAGTTGATTGGGTGACATTTGTGTACCTTGGGAAAGGTACTCTCAAGTAAAATTAAGGCTTCCACTAGATCGGTGTTCACCAGTAATTAAGGCAGAGGCAAACTACTTCAATATTTGGTATGTTGTTTTTCTCCTGTCGGGGAGCTTCCCCCCTCCCCTGTTGAGGAAATCCTGGAGCCCCCCCCCCCCCCTGTTTAGATACAGTAAAATTTCTAAACAGTTTTAACGTAGGTGTGATCATCGGTCCTGCAAATCTCGTTACCGTACAGCACCTTTGACCTCAGTTTCAGCCTGAGGAATAAAGAAAGCACCTGTGATGAACCGAATTCTTTTTCATTTTTTAACACTGTTTTTTAAATACTGTTTCGATATTTTATTTACTCAGCTTCGGAGTGCGCTTCTTTTAGTGATTCACAGAGATCGTCTCAACCCATACTATGCATTCAGTTCAGGCCTTTCAACCTAGCATTCCCTTCGCACGGTGAGGTCTCGGGTTCAATTCCAGGCCGGTTTCATGACCAAATTCATTAGTAAATATGCATATATTTGCATTACTAATTACCATAATTTGTCAAAACAATAGGCCTAAGCTGTATAGAATCCTCGAAATGTGACCTTTCCAATGATGTATAGGACTCACTGAAAATTTTGTTCTACACGTGCACCTAAACCAAACCCCCTGTTTGCATTTCCTTTGGACCTCTGAAACCTTCTTGAAAAAGGTTGGGACTTAAAAAATAATGGAAACTACTTTCCTTGTGCGAAATGCAATGAAGTATGGCAAACAAGCCAGTGAGCCACGGCTGGAAAAAGTCCGTGGGCACCTCGACTTGACTGGCCTATTGTTTGAAAACTGAACCGTTAAACCTCATCTAACTAGCTAGCTAACTTAAACCTAAGCTTAATTGGTGTCGAACTGTGATATTTTTGGAGTGACAACTCCTAGTTAAGTCTATATACCTGGAATTATATTTATCGGTGTACGACGCCGTCCCTGCCACCTTCTCATGAATAAGGAATAACTGCTTAGTTTACCTTGAATATCTAGTCCTAGTATGAATGGCACCAAAAGACATAAAGATAACCTCGGATTTACCTATTTTTCTCAAAATAAGTTAAGAGTGACTTGCTGACTGTGTATGTCCACGGGGGGAGGGGGTTACGTCAATTCTTTGATTTAAGAATTTGTATCTTAGAATCTACTAAATGTATAAGGTATATTCGGACCGAAATGTATCAGAGGAACCCTTAATATATTTTCAAGTACGCATTGCCCTGTACATTAGTTCAACCCTGACTGCGAGGCTGCTGTACTTGTAACACTGTCGTGTCTTCCCATGCGGTGATCTGCATATTAAAATCCGGGGTTCGTGACAGCTCCCTGTTAAATAATTTAAGGAATGGAAATGGAATTATTTGATGCTCTGCAGTTTGTAGTTATCTTCATGGCTATCAAACCAGGGAGCTGCTAACTCTTAGTTCCCTGATCAAACCATTAGGTTATAGAGCCCGGCCTAAACCCTTCGAAATTCATATGCTATGGACCTTGTCTCCCCGTGATTTTTTTCGAAAACTGTTGCCTTGCATTAGGCTATTAACTGGCTGTCTGTATAGTAACCTACATTGAAAGCTCAGCGGTTCACCTCATGAATCCTGTCTGCAGACTCTAATCAGGCTACTTTTTAACGAACATAAATAAGTCAGCAAAATTAAACTATTGCCATGGTAATACGTACACCATGCAGTTGACCTGATCTCGGGTCAGCATTTCAGAATGACAGGTGTTTCGCTTCGGCGAGCTCAGGAGAAATATGAGTTCTCAAAGAGCTTTCGTTGTTATGATTGATGTTACCATTATCAATTACCCGCCACGGTGAATATCAGAAAACTAATAAATATTTCTTTAACAAGTTACGGTTACCAAAGACGTGCCTTTTACTTATAGCGGATGTTTTGCCATGGGTGATCGATCCCTGGCTATATATACACTTCATGCAAAGTACAGTGTTTCCTTTGATGAGTTTATCATCATTTTTTAATGCATGCACACAATTTTTGTTTAGTACTTAGGCAATAACACTTGGATAGTAGACGAAATGCCCAAGCAAGTGTCAGGGACATGGAACTAGAGTTATAGTCAAGACGCCATCTTATAAACACGTTAATGATTTTATTTCATGATATCTGTAAGCACCATGTTGTTTTAAATTAACGAAAATTAACATTTACATAAAAAACATTTAGATGTGGTTACGGTGTGCGCTTTTGTTGACATTGCTCATCAGGTGTTAGCGGGGCTCATTAAGTTTGCCCACAAAATTCATAATTTCCGTCACACATGCTGAGTTTTACTCTTAACTTGATGCTTAATAGTCAAACTAAGAGATTCTAAACATCTGACTCTAGTTATTAATAGTGCCAATGATAGGACGATTAAAGATTTAATACATTTATTTCAAATTGGTGAACAGACACTTTTCACCATTGAGTGTAAATCATATGCAATCCCTGTACATAAAAACTACAATTGTTTACATTTTTTGGTAAATAAAGGAGCGCACACATGAGTAATCAGGCTTATTAGAAGCATAATCATGCATTGATTTCTTTCAAACTCATCACAATATAATCGATATCACCTCATTGAGCCCCTTTGTGTTCACTCATTTAATGCGCTTATTTTTTTTATTTCTCCAACCTCATAACGTGTTCTTTTTACGGTGCGGTAGTGGTGACAAGACAGCTGGACAGAGTCAATCCGAATTAAAATGTGAGATGGAGGGCAAATATATGTAACTCCAAAACATATCATGAAAGGAGCGGCGCAACCAAGGGGCCAAATGGGGTTATCGCCTTTCCAAATTATTGTGAAGAAAAAGAAAAAAAAAAAAAAGAGAAAAAGAGAAAAGGGGAAAAGAGGGAATTGAGAGGGGATTGCGGTATTAACGCCCTGTAGACCATGAAGTTGTGGAGGGAGAGGTAAATCCCAGGAGGGAAAACAAGGTGTGGATTCTTGGTGTGTTAAGGCATAAAGTTTGAGCTAACTTCGACACCCTGCATGCCGGGACACTTTCCAGACGCCGCTGATGCCGCCACTAAGAGGGGGAGAAGAAAAACAAGTTTAAATGTTCTATTCCTGTATTCCCATATTAGCCTTGGCAAATTAATTAAGCAAACAGCAGATACATTTCACCGGAAATATAGACCACTGGTATCCTACACACTCCCACCAAAGAGTTGGCCCAAATGTAGTAGTTCTACACGCCTAAAACAGTGCTTTCCCAGAAAAGTATCCAGCACACAGTTAACAATACATAAGTGAACTTATAACGTATGAATAATAATTGCCAATTTTATAACCCATCAAATCGCAAAGCTTCCGAGGTACTACATGCACAGGCACACCCTTCATACATGGAAGTACCGTACCTCGGAAGTAGTACTTCCATGCTTCAGGGGAATAAACGCAGGCCCCTTGGCATGCATTTTTTCGGTCGGGTAAGAAATTTTAAAAACAGTCATTCGTCATCCCAAACCACAGTTTCAGTATACATATATCAAAACTCTCAATTGGTACAGCTCTTTGATGGCATCACATTCAAACAATACATCATAGCTCAATTACACATCGTGGGCACTGAGAGTGTCTTGATTACGCATTATGGACTTGTATGGCCACTGGGACAAGCCATGAAGCAATAAACTAGGACTGTGTCTGGATAAAGATGAGTTTTAGATAAATGTGGGAGGGGCTAGAGTAAGACGGTTGGGAGAATTGGAACTGCTTGGGATGATGGAAACATGCCTTTAAATACCAGAGCTTCACCACTGCGTTCCTCACTAGGACTCTACTCTAATACACAGAACAGGAATTTGTTATTTTAAGAATTATACACCGTACATGTATTGTGATGTTTTGCTGTTGTCATACCACCAGTATGACCATGGTGGTACTTCCATGGTCATACTAACTGGTGTATCAGGCGGCCGGCATGTACTGTATATTTCGGGGAACGACCTGATCTTCAGTTACTAGAATTCAGGCAGCATTTGAGTCCGTCGAAAGGTTGCCATGTTTTTAAAGAGTAGTCGCCCCTAAACTCTTATGAAAGAACCACTAAATTTCACAAATTTCTTCCTCTTTCTCTTCCATGTTTCTTTCAAAATATTTCGAGACTAAAATCAAGGGTTCAATTGTCATAAATTTTACAATTCAATGAGAAAAACAGTGTCACATTATTTTCGAGAGCCATTCATGAATTAAAATAGACTATTACAATAATTCAAATTGGGGTGACTGCTTTTGCCCTCTTATTACAGAAAACTCCAAGCAGGCCCAGATTCCTTGAAAACAATTGCCCGATAAGTACAAACACACCATAGTCACGTAATGATTTTACACACAAAAATATCATGTTTACAAAATTAACCCCGAATTATTCGAACAGCCTAGGCTGAACCAACCAGTCCTCAAAACTCTTCGTTGCGGCTAATTACAGGCTACGCTAAATGTTGCAAAACACTTAAATATTGAATAATTTAGAATTTCATGGTAAACGCAGTCTCTTGCAACTCCCTGGTAAACGCAAGTAGCCACTCAAAATAAATCCCATAGTTAGCTGCAAAAAAAAAAAAAAAAAAAAAAAAACCAAAAACAAAACTGTCACAGGCATGATTTTCAAGAACCGTTCTTGTGATAGGACACATCGAAAGTTCATAGGGGTGACCGGGGTGACTGCAACCTTTATTTATGGGAGCTCTATCTGTCACTGTTTACGGAACCTTCTTGGTAAGGAATTTCGTAACCGCAAAACTGCGAAGAGGTTTGAGAGAAAGAGACGAACAAGGGAGCTGCTACTCGGAGCTGGACAAATAATCCCAACCAAGCGTGAGACAAAGCCGTAGCCTACATGCAAAGCACAAAAGTAGACTCGAAAGTTGTTTTAAGTTTGTGGACTCTTCGTTACACCTGTCAACCATTTTTTCGGTGTAAATATGGCTTGTACTGTTGTAGCACCATACAGGGGGCTTGTATGCGTTCTTCGTCAGATTGGTCTTTCCCATTGTGCTGTGTAGATCTACTGCCTATGTTTCTTTCAGTCACCCTGGAAACACCAAAACTGATCCATCGTTTTCTTCATCATCAATTTTACAGGCAGATATGTGACATATTCGTCTAAAACGATTTTTTATATTGTGTTCTTTCGGAGAAACGTACCTCACCGTGAAAACTCTACTAATAGGAAGAATGGCGTGTTTGGATTTTGCATACACTTTGTTTTAATTTATTCTTGAACGCAACTAATAATTGCAAGTGAGGTGGTCTTGTGGGAAGATATTTATGTGAAATGGGGTGACTGTTACAAGGACGGTAGGACGTCGACAGTTCATCACAGCCTTGCAATGGGAACGAGTATTTTTCTTGGCCAACGGAAGGATACAGAAGTCGTATCTCTGCCCTAAAAATCAACTTTATGTCATTATACCGCTATCATGAACAGACGAAAAAAAGGTAAATTAAGTTTCAAGTCCATCATCCGTTCATTGACACTCAACAGAGGATTTTGCAAATTTTTTCAGTTTTAACTCCCCCATTGACTTTGCACGTGAATCACTTTTCAAAAATTTTCCAGATGTCCATGAGGGGGTGAGTTTTGTTTTGCCCGAAGAGGCCACTCCCGATGGGCCAACGCCCTGAACTTCACACACGTCTAGAGTGAAACTAGGATTTTTTCAACCCCCCCCCCCCTTTATGTGGTATCTCCCTGTTCGTTTGAAAAGGGGAAGCCCCGAGTAAGCCCCGAGTAAGCCAACGAACAGGGAGATACCCCATGATCGGGTTTTGGAAAAATGATTCACGTACAAGGTCAACGGGAGACAAATTGCAGGAGTAAGCCGACTTTGGGGGCTTCCCCTTTCCAGACGAACAGGGAGATACTCCATAAAGGGGGTTGAAAAAATCCTAGTGTCTTAAAATGGTTTTTAAGCGATTTACTTTTGCGACTTAAATACCACCGGCTGGTGGGAGGTAAATGCCTGTCCTGCCCCCGTGGGTTCGCCCCTGACTCAGCAACCCCTAACTCGCAGTGACTTCGTACAGCCTCTATAGCTGGCCTAGTATAGAAGTGCAGCAAATAGTTCCTTATCGTCTCCATGACTTATCAAGTTTGTTTTGTAAAACTCTTACGGCTGGTCCAGTTGAAAGCTTTTCCTTACCTACCAAAGGCCCCCGGGGGGTTGGGGGTTGTAGAATATGCCCACGCTATTCCCCGCCTTTTGTTAGAGGCTAATTAAGGGGAGGACTTGCATTGGTATTTGAACTGTTTTTGTAACTGAACTTGAATCGTATTTATCTAGTTGATACTATATAACACATTCGTGTTGGTGTCTCGTTAAATTTCATCTAACTAACATACTGGCCAAAATATTTCAAGCTTGTACCGGTACAACCTCTATAGCTGATATAGTTAAGATATGACGGCAATATTACCCCAGTTGCCATGACATATCAAGTTTGTAAGAAGCACAATCTCTATAGCTGGGTTAGTTTATAAATGCAGCAAATATGTTCTTACTCGCCATGACTTACCAAGGTTGTACCAGTACAAACTCTGTAGCTGGTCTAGTTAAGAAGTGAAGCAATATTTCCTCACTAGCCATGACTTATCAAGGTTGTACCAGTACAACCTCTACAGCTGGTCTAGTTTAGAAAAGCAGCAAATACAGTAGCCTGTTTCCTCACTCGTCTTGACTTATGGAGGTTGTACGAATACAGCCGCTATAGCTGATCTAGTTTAGAAGTGAAGTAATATTTTCTTACTAGCATTGACCTATCAAGGCTGTACCAGTACGACCGCTATAGCTGGTCTAGATAAGATATGCAGCAAATACTTCCTCACTCGCCATGACTTATAGGTGTTGTACGAGTACAGCCGCTGTGGCTGAAAGGGTGTTATAACAACGTTTTCTTCTTTCACTAAGAGGTAATGAGGTTAATGTTATTTGCACCAGTTTCAATTCCGCAATTTGTTTATCCTTCACCGGTTTGCTGACCATTTTAGTAAAATGTGGTAGGTGGCAATTCTTCGAGGCTAAATGTCGCGTTGTGTAATGGAAAAAGCAACAATTACTAAAATGGTATTAAAAAGTTATTTTTATAATCAAAATTATACATTTTCTTTCTCAATTGTCTGCATTTCGTAATAATCTTATCGTAAAAGACAACTTTGTAGAGAAAGAAGAGAATCATCAAAATTTCCGGGATAAAAAGCAACAATTACTAAAATGGTATGAAAATGTTATTTTTATAATCAAAATTATACATTTTCTTTCTCAGTTGTCTGCATTTCGTAATAATCTAATCGTAAAAGACTACTTTGTAGAGAAAGAAGAGAATCATGAAAATTTGTGGGATAATAATGGTTTCTGAAAATATGAAGAACACTATTTCAGTCTAATAAACTGTTTACTGATCAGTGAATTTTTGTTGTCATTGCCTCTTTTTGCGTTTTTCTTCTTAAATTTCATTATCATTTCTTCTTAGATTTCACTATTACGATATTTGTCCTGAAAATTCCATCCACGAAACTATATTTCAAATTTTGCACCATGAAATTTACAATCTGTGACAAAATAAAACAGAAAAGTTGAATATTTACCTCGAAATCTGAGAAACGGCAATTTCCTATTATTTGGAAGTATTTCCTACCGCCTTACCTTTTTTTTTGCAGTATAGTTATTATTTACATCATTATTAAGCATGCACTTGTTATTTAATAGTTTACAACAGTGGTTTACTTTCTGCATATGTGAAGCCCATTCCACAATGACATGCTGTCCTCAAAATACCCATACGAGCAGATTTGATAATAATACAATATCTCTCTCTACAGTGTTACGCGTTGTTCGTCTTTCTTGTTTACCAGCCAGACGTCCGTTGTACAACAATAATTTTTACTTAGGTGCAGTCGAGCATCGGAAATACATGTAATGTGCATCATCACTTCCATCCAGATTCCCAAATGGAAAAGCGCCGCGTCACGTACCTTAACGCTATTAAAATTACGATATCTACCCATTTCTTTTGTCTGTGTAAAATTCATATTGTACTACATTCCAAAGCAGTATCTACAGCGATCACAATCTGCTACTTAGACCGTTCGACAAAAAATATTTTAAACTAACAAACAACTGTAAATCACCGAATCTTACGTTATTTCTGCAAAGTGCAAACATTAAAAAAGATATGTTTTTAATCGCGGTTGTAGTTTTTCGTGTTAAATTGTGTTTAAATGGTAAAGACGAGTCAATGGTTTGAAAATAGATTGTACTAGCCAAATCTGGCTAAATCAGATCAGGGAATGCAATTCCCTAATTAGACAGAGCAAAATCCTATTGGGATCAAAATGAAGAGTCTAAATACATGCTTGAACGCAAACAACAGTTCTGTAAATTTAAAATGTAAATTAAAATATGTTTCTCTGTCCTTGGGTACCTGACTTTTCGTATTGCATTTTGGCCATGTCTACATATCTACATGTACCCACTTCTTGATGCCGCACATTGCAATCATCTGGGGGAGGGGACTAAACATTCTTTAGCCCCCCCTACTTTCTTCTCCTAACTGGGCTATAGGAAATGTTTTGGCAGTTTAAAACAATTTCAATTTCAACGGAAGAATTTCTAGGGAACTTTTAAAATGAAATCCGTTTTAATTTAGATTGAAAGCAAAGTTTTACCATCGGATTGCAACACTATCTTTATGGCCTGTATCTTCATGAAATATATATGTTTAATCAATTTTGTGTTTAATTTTCATTTCAATGACATGGTTAGTGTTTGAAACTCAAAAAGACGCAAAGTAACTCATCATTGAATATATAGATTGATTTAAAACCAGTAAATTTAAACTAGTGTTTCCATGGGCGTTCGCAGAAAAAAGTCAGGGGGGGGGGGGGCAAAATTTCTAGGGAGGGGCAGAACCTCCAAGTCACCGTGAATTTTCACAAGGCATGCAAAAATTTCAGCCCCAAATGTCTCCCAGATCGCCGAAAATGGCATTTCTAAAGCCTATTTTTCGCATAGAAACTTGGAAAACACGTCTTATTCGGGTTTTTGCTGTAATTTTTATACGTTTTTTTTCAGATTTTTGATTTTTCTCCGGGGGGTTGGCAAGTGCCCCCCCCCCTTTGCCCATACCTGCGGACGCCCATGAGTGTTTCCCATTTTGGTTTACATACACTTTGTACTTCGCAATCGACACTTAATACAAATATTTACAACTATTTCTTATTTCAATTACGATTCACAAGTATAAAAACTGCAATCCAGGCGGAAGGGGGAAAGGCACACTAATAAGCAAGACTATACACGGATCTGAGAGACACCATCGTTTGGCGCGAATCGTACAAAGACATTTTTGACTTCACAAACCTGGTTGCCAGAAACGGTTTTCATTGTGTTCTCATTTCCATGCGTCCACTTCGTGAAGCCGCATCTTGCAAATATTGAAGAAGTTGAGGTAAATATACCTTTAGCCCACTTTTTCAGGCCCCCTCTCCCGCTGGCGTCGCCATTTTGGCAAAATTCCTTTATCTAAGCAAACGATGGGGGAAAGCACAAATCTAACGTCGCACTTCTTAAGCTAATTAAGTTTTGCCTTTTCCATTATATTATATTAAATAGAGCTTTTTTATTACATTGAATACATATTACAATACAAACAACCCAACTATTTCAGAAACAAATGTGTTTTCACGATTAATTACGTATAACGTTATCACGTGACCTCATGATTGGTCAGCCACGCCCATTGCTTTGCAAAACCTCTGTAGTCATTACTTCGCTCGTCACGCAAAATAATACAGTTTTTGCTGTCATTCCAGAAAGGGAAGGGTCTTGTGACTTCAAGGGGAAACACTGTAAATCGAAACTTAAGATGATTATATGTAATTTGACGTCATCAATTCAATGTTGAAAAGATCTTTTTGGTTAAATTTGTCATGAAACACATGAAAAACATGAACACATTTATCACGGTATGCTAGACTTACTATAATTATATGGGTCTCAAAAACCAAATCATCATTGGGTCCATGATTTATATTTGCATTATCAAGATAGCTTACAGATATGAATATTGTACTTGAAACTTCGAAGTTAACATTCAATACTTTTACTCCCCTCTTGGAGACACCTTTTTCTGCTGTGTGACTTTGAAGATGACCACTCCGACTATAACCACCAGCAGAATAATTACCAGAACTCCAAATACGATGCCCAGGATAAGACCAGGTTGTCCATTTCCTGGAAAGAGTCAATAGAAATAAGATTAAGTTTACAGTATTTTATCACTGCGTTGGATTTTATCCTCCTTTCTCGCAAAAAAAAAAACATAATACATAACCCAAAGTATTATAAATATTTGCAAAAAAAAAAATGGTTCAAGGCTTCAAGGAGCAGTATTGCTCAACCGGTCAGCCTGAGAGCTCAAAGGGTAACAATTATACATTGAAAAAATTACCATAGATTTATCGAACAACAAAAAGATATCATTGAGGAGTACAGAAAGGTTCTGGAATTTTTTAATAATTTTTCTGTAATCATTATGTTTCTTTTTATTTTTGTTCTGTAAAATTACAGCGATTTTGTACCATTATTTACAGTGTACGTGAGTATTTACAGCTGATGGTAGGGTGTAAACACACTAAAAACAGTATTCTTTGCGCGAGCCTGAACATAAAGGTCACTAAGGCATTCGCAAATATAAACTTTGAAATCATCTATAAGGGGAATGATTATAAACAGAATTTTTACAAAGCAAGTGTTTATTTTATTGCATTAACTCCATTTCCGAGGGGAATAAGGTTTTTCGTTTCCAATCACAGATGACACCCTGAACTCAGAAAACTTGATAAAATTCAACGGATCTGTTTCACATCGTGATCTGGGGTTGGTATTTTTTTTTTTGAAAGAAGCCCATATGTACAGTCGTAAAGAAAAAAAAAAAAAAAAAACAAGTACTATCTTCTTTGAAACAAAATCATAAATAACTCTTGTACGTCTGAGTCGGAGCTTATAACATTTCAAGAATCACTCTGATATATTAAACATTGTTCAAATGCTATTTGATGTCTCCATTATCTCTTGCAGAATGTTTTGGGCATTTTTGCAGCATCCATCGTGCCCACTATTTATGCAGCAACAATGCAAATTGACCACTATTTATGCAGTAACAATAGTGACCACTATTTATGCAGTAACCATAGTGACCACTGTTAATGCAGCAACTATAGGGACCACTATTTATGCAGTAACCATAATGACCACTATTCACCCACCAACCATACTGACCTGCTGACCACTGTTTATACAGCAACCATATTGACCAATATTTAAACCGCAACCATCGTAACCACTAATTATGTAGTAATCACAGTTCATTAGAAAGTTTTAGGAATACTTTTTCTGCAAACCAAAAAAGAATGAATTATAATAAAATTACATACTCGTTTTGGTTCCTCCTCCCATTGTTGGATCAGGACCTGGTGAGAAACAAACATGGAACTATCATTAACACTTTTAATAATTTTCTATTCCAATTGAGTCGGAAAGGGTCAAATTATCCCTAAGCCGGAAAAAATACAGCAAACATTTGGCAAGAGTTGACTTACGATGAGCCAAGACTAGTCAAATATGTTATCTTTTTCGATTAAGTGGCCATGTGAACCTTTTACGGATTCGTCTTGAACCAGATGTCTCTATGTTCTTTTATAATCGCTACAAATAGCTCTGTGGGGCTAGGGATGCAATCAGAAATCTTTCACTCAACGGAAATACCAGCAGAACCACAAACTACCCAGGTACTATAAAAGCATGATCGTCGCTTTTGATTCATAAATGGATAGCAAACACACGAGTCTCTGTTTAAGGAAAACTGCATTCATCAAAACGGTTACCTCAATTAGGGTAGCAGACTTTCCTGTTTCATGATTGGTTGTAAAGGATCATGGATCGTTTTCGTTTTTAGATGAGCGATTTGCTGGGATTTACGGCTAGGTTAACTTTGACTATGCTTGTATCGAACTCCTTAAATGTAATAAAAGGAATTTTAAAGGGAGATCGATAGGAAGAAAATTGTAAGATTTCCATCTTGCCTCAAAATAATTTTGAGACTACTACTCTTGTCCTTTAGAGTAGCTATAGGAATGATGTGGAGAGTTCATCCTTGTGAAATACACTGTTAAAAATGCCTATAAAATTAAAATAACAAAGAACAGAGAAATACATGTGAATCCCTGTTGCAAACGCAGCAGGAATTCTTATATATTTCTTTGTTTTTACTGTACTTTTACAAGCTTTTTTTTAACAGTATATGAACTGATGGCGTTTTTCGTGATTGCTGGTGGGCATAGTGTATAAATTGATTTATAGGTTTTGCTGTGCCCATTTCACAGTTCCATGTTAAAAAATGTCCTTATTCCTCTTGTACAATCACATTCTTATAATATACTAATGATGGTGGGAAAATAGGCTAGAAAGTTCATAGAAAAACAAAGGACTGTCCGTGAGGATATGATGTCGTGTGCTTGAAGTTAAGCTTATTTTTTGTACAAAATATGACAAGGTGACTTTACCAGCTTATATATTGAAACCACACATAGAATTTTAAATACGAATTTCACGAGAATGCTTAAGAGAATGAATACGAACCCCTTAACATTTGAAAAATTGATGTGAACTTAAAGCGTTGTTTTAAGGACATCCCATGCCCCATTTGCAAATAGTCTTAATACTTCCATTAACCGATAGATTCTTCACCATCCAAGTCTAAAAATCCGAGCTCACCGGATTTTTCTTATCTCAATACAAAAACAATAAATAATGTGGAAATATCAAGTAGTTAAACAGTAGCCGGCGGAGCGGACGAATTTTTTCTTCCAGCTTATCGCTACGAAAAAAATCAACCTGAGGGGCGGCAGCGTAAAGGAGGTGCAGCCACAGAGGCTAGTGAAAGAGTCAAAATATGTCGACTTGGAAAAAAGTTTGTTCCATCATTTTAAGTGTAATTCTGCTTTTACTTAAAAATTTACAAGTTTTTTGAGGGGATCGGAGAGATTACCCAGACAATGTTTTTCTTCATTTCTCTATACCTTCCAAATACACTATTCAGTGACTGTTAAATTTTGACGACATACCTGGAGTCTGGCTGGAATCATAAACCACTTCTCCAACAAATGCAGTCAAGTGACTACTTCTGCATATCAGTTTCCCATCGGTTGTAAGCTCTGACGTCATGCCACCAGAATCAAGTCGAGAAGTACTTTCATTCCAATATCTACAGACACATCTCTGTCCTTCTTGAACTTGCACCGTTGTCATTTCAATTTCAATTGGATCGGCGAGGTCCGATACCGGAACATCGGAATCTGTTTTCAATAAATTTAGAAACGAGTACGGTAAGCTAGTTTTTTATTAATAATCTATACCATGTATAAAGGTACAGAAGTGACGGTCCTTGTTACGCCTATGAAAGTAGAAGCAACGGTCTCGATTTTAGAGATTGCCCTACTTTGATCGATCATCATTGTTGTCCTGCTTAACTGAGTCTGGAGAAGTTCGGAACATTTGAGTCCTCAGTGTGTGGGATTTTCGTTGCATCATTTATATAGCTTTGCACTGTTATTGCAACACGCTTAACCCACCGACAAAATATAAATGAAACAAGTCTGCTACCCCTTTCCCCATTAGAGAATTTTGCCCCTTGAAAGTGGACGTCATGAGTTGGCCGATAGCGTAACGACTTGACCGATTTTACAAACAGAGGAAACCGATTTTAAAAGATTATAAGCGCCCTTTGTCTTTGCATCGGCGATTTTGTTTCATTTGTTTTATAAGGGGTTGTATGTACTTGCACTTTTGTTTGAATTTCGTAACTTTTTATCATAAACAATGCATGATGTTCATTATAGAATTTTTTATCCTTTTTCATTTTATCTTGAAAAAATAAAAAATGAGAAAAGTAAACATTTTTCAACATGATTTAAAAACCTGCTTAATCTTCAAAACATTCATTTTCATGATATGAAAATTACACACCTGTTACGGGGTTTACAAGAGTAATATCAGTTAAGTCGGAGCAGCTTGTAAAGTCTTCCTCTATTTCTGTAAATGGAATTACCAGTAACTTCACTCCAGAACAGAGATCATCATTGCCGTCAATGGAACACCAATCATACTGGTAACTTTAAAATGAAAGGGAGAGATACACACTTTACAAACAGCAAAGCTTTCTCTGTAGATAAAATCATAATTGACACATTACAGATCCGCTCTGGTTGGCCAGTAATGACTTGCACACTCAGCTGTGTTCCAAAATCAGGCTTACACAATCGCCGTGTGTCAATATATTTGCGCAAATTGATCTTTGATTGGATTTAGACAATGCACTGTACCTCTGCCGTAATTAAAGAGGGCCATGAGATACGTGACTTATTGCTTAAAAAGAGGGGAGGGGGTTAAACTAAACTTATTTGTAAGAATGTTACTATCGCGGATGAATTGGATGGTGCCCCAAGGAATGTTAGCCTGTGTTTCTGGGGTTAGCAGTCCCACACAGTTTTACTTAAACCCTCCTTAGGCTGAACCTGTCATGAAACACATGCTAAAAATGTGGGAAATGTGAGGAAAAATATGTATGGACAATACTGAACTGTGGAAAATCTATTGGAATAATTGATCAGCCAAGTGGTAGTATATACCAACGAAAGTGGTATCGCAGTAACCGCACAATTCACTCGCAAATTCCAACACTTTTGACAAGTTCTACTCAATTTCAGTATTGTCAGACACGTGATCCCTTTTCGTGATTTTGTTTTTACCCAGCTGTATTTAGAGTGTATGTATCGTATAATTACCTTTCAGCAATAGATTTTCCCGGCCGAATCGTCACGGGAAGATCGGCGCTTTCATCGACTGCCGTATCATTTTCTGGCAAAAAGCAGACTATGGAAATTTTGGTTCCTGATACGATTAATGTTATGTGGTCACCGATACTTAAATCTTGACCTAGTTGTTTCAAGCCAGCTTTCCTCAAGTCTCTGCAAAAAGAAAGTAAGACAATTTTATTTTCAAAATTCATGAAAATATTTATCTTAAACGCACATCCTGGTGGCCTTTCACTTGGGTGTTGCTAAAAAAGCAAAAATATTGTACATCCCATCCTTCAAACCTTGTATTAATAGCACTTTCCTAGCTCAAGATATCTCCCTTTAAAGATTGGGTGCTTTTGTTACTAAATATCTCTGCTTTTCAACACAGAATCTGGAACTTAGTTTTTTAATGTGGGCACATGCCTCAAATTCCTTTTGTTTTTCTTTATAATTGAACGTCCTGTCTATCCTTGAAATTCGATACTGTTGGAATGTTTGAATATCTTTTTCTGCAGATCTAGCATAAGTCTTCACCACTTGTAGAGTACAACCAACAATGTTGCCTAATGTCAGAATGTTGCCTGAAGCAGAGTCGATATAATGAATAAATTGAATGCAATGTCAAATTAATGTGCCACGATTACATCACAGATTTCCTATGATGCACCAAATCTCAAGAAAATTTGCATGAATTTAAAAATCTGTATCTTCTGAACACTGTATGCTAATTAGATACAGTTTTCACCTCCTGAAAGAGAACATTTTTCTGCATATTTTGAAGTTAATGAATTTTGTGTCTAGAATATTCCTTTAAGAAAGGAATACTAAGTTTTGTACTCCCGTGTTTACCTACGTGAAAATCAAGAGGCACAAATCCTTTTCAGGGTACATTAAGTATACGACGGTACGCTACCAAGGATGTGAAAGACCTAAGATTATATGTATTAAAACATCACATTAAAAACGCACCCAGGCTTTCGGTTATGCCCAGATATTCTCTCTTTGTCCGATTTTCCCTTGTATGGATCCGGTGGATTTTCATATTTGCACACAATTCTCCAAATTTCATGCATACCTCACATGATCTGACCCTTTTTAGAGAGTTTCAGGGTGTGACTTCGATACCCGAAACAATTTTCTTAAAATAAAATTTTGGTAAGAGCAACATTAAATATTTCACCAATTCATATATGGGCAGTCTCGAAAACTGAAAACACTCCCCTTTAGCCAGTCCCCAATGAGAGCGAGCTTTGTCTTACTTACTAAAGATAATACGGTGACACTAATTTCGGGTCCAAAATTAAAGAGATCTACGTTTGAGACTAAACTGGGTTATATTTCTTGGACCAACTGGAAAAAATGAGGGCCGAGTTTCCGTTCATAATATAAACCTATAGACATAAAATATGGAGAGTGATGTTTTCTGTATCTGATGAGCAATGCGTAATCCATGTTGACCAGCCTCAAACTGGCACCGTCAGTATTTTCCTTCAGAGAACCCTTTTCACAACTTGTGTCTGCTAGCCGAAAATGACGTAAACATTTTACTTTTACAGAATGATGAGAAGAATGGTTTTTTTAAGGTCCTTTCGACTCTCTTGCAAAAGGCCGTTCGGCAAAACCAAACTTTAAACTGCTTCCCAAAGAAGCTGTACGTCAACTGAAGGACACTGACACTTGGCCAACCTCACTGTCCTTATATTAGACCATTACACATCATTGGTCTGTCATGTATGGCTCCATTCCACACTGGATGAAAAGAGCAGATACTGCACATGATCTTAACCAAAATGGCCGAGAAGCAAGAAGAGAGCAACAGTAGAAATATTATCGGAAATTCTGATGCAAAGATATGAATACTCTGAAGGTACTCAGCATGTTGAACTTTCACTTGACTGTTAACTTTACGCAAACATACCTTATGGTTTTCCTTAAAGGTTCCTTTTCCTCCGATGGTAGGTCCTTTAGATTTGTACTGCTACTTGCAAGAGTAGTGAACATCCGCTCCATAGTTTGTACACTATAACTGAGTCCTTCTTCCTCAGATTTGTTCATGATACGACCAACAGCCTTCAATGTCTCATCTACAGAGTATAATTTACATAATTTAACAGTTAGTAAATATTCATAAGATGGAAAAATTACAAGCCGTGTGTGATCTAGTTCCAAAACCATACTGCAAACAACAGTAATACAGTAATCTTCGGCTTTCCCCATCAGTGAAGATGAAGATTGTTTGTCTCTGGTGAAAAGGGGATTTTTTCTTTATTTGTACTTCCAGCTGCATTTGATAACTGATACTAATCGAGAGTACCCGTCCCCAGGAATGATTCGCAGCAAATCTGGTTAACAGAGGTCCAAAGGATTTTTTCTTTTGCTTCATAAATTAACACAGACAACTCGTTGATTACCCATAATACCCTGACCCGTTGCATTGTATCAAAAATATAACAGCGACCGGGAAGTGATATTAAGTCCCTGCTGTGGTCAAACCATATCAATTATTTAATCGTCGTAAAAATTTGTGGAGAAATGAACTGACATGATAATTTGAAAATATACTCCAACCGAAAGTATCCCTCTTTTCAAGTTAAGGTGATGTTACATCACTAAATTATTAAGAGAAAAAACACGCAATTTTTAATGAACTTATTATCATAATATTATGTAGCATGGTACACTCCCCATGACCTCTAAGAGACGCCATCTTGTTGTTTACGAGCAACTCTTCCTTCCTTTTGTCCTAAATTCCCAGGGCCCTCCCTGTATACCGTCACGTGTTACCGGTAAACCGATGTGACATATTACAGCGTCTTAGTTCCACGTGCACGCTGTAATCCATATTTTCAAGGCGTGGTCAATTTTACCTTACAGTCTCCTTCTTGGTCATTTAGATCAGCACACTCATTTATATTCATTTAATTTGGTGCATCATAACTTTTGACCAATCGGGACTACAATTAGTGCTAGGATCTTCCCACAACCCCCGTGATTTGGAACTGCGAGAAAAGCTTCCAGCCCGCAAACTGGTCACTCGTGCAACAGACCTCGAAGCAGAAGCATGTAGTCACTTTGTACATAATATTTAATGAATAATAAGGCCGCCCGGTGGACGAAGAATTAAAACTTCATCTTTTTTTGGAAATCAATCAACGAATTCATCATCTTGAATCAGAAACAAATCTTCTTCTCGTCTGTTGACTCCCAACTCGTATCGCCTATACACTCGGCAACATCCCCGTACTAACGTTTCTTCACAATAAGAAGGACTAAAGTACTACTCTGCAAGCCAATGCGTTTAACTCCACATGTAGTGCGGCATGTTATCTATCCAGATCAAGAAGCAGATCCAATTAGTGACATTGGTGTTCTGATTTGAGATATGACTGAGGTCTTATTTTCCTGCAAAGCAGGCTGAACGGCATATTCCATGTTCAGTCATATTCCTAACGTCTCGCAAAGTTGACACAGCAAAAATTTCTTTGGAGATTCCAGGAGATATGTGCTCTCGAGACTGGTTGAATTTTAGTGAATATTTACAAGACGGCAACATCTGGTCCTGCTGAAATCATGCAGTACTAGCCAATGCCACCAACATGTTTCGTATGTTATTGTATTATACACGCCCTAGTCAGCTAGTGCTACCCACTGCAAAGTGTGTTAGGTAACACAGAAATGATCGGACATCTCAGGTTTCAGTGTAGACTTCCAGTTAACGACTACATGAGTACAAACACTCGCAAGCAATAGCATGATTCACGAGAGAGTGCATGATTAGGTCATATTATGGTTATGAAGATTGCCTATGAAATTGAACTCATGCAGTCCTGTTCGCTTTGGCGGCAGGCACAGTTTTGGAAGCTGAGAAGCTGAAAAATATAGCCCACTCGGAAGGGGAGGGGGGGGGGGCTCGTGCGAGGGAGGGGTGTAAAATATATGTCATACTATAAAATTTTTCAAGAAATCATGATCCAGAGATTATGGGTAAAAAATAAAGTTCCATATAGTGGTCAAATTCCCTTTTGAAAGATAATTTCTTCTTCGGTGTATCTGTTCCTGATATTTCGGTGTATCTGTTCCTGATATTTAAAAGATCAACTTAGTTAAGCGACGTGCCCTATAAATACGAAGCTGATTACGTTAAGTATTCAGTTAGGCCGCCGCTTTTTGCACTGCTTTAACGTTTTATTTTGAAGGAAAAGGTTGAAGGATTCCTTTTCATTTTTCTTGATATATTCTGATATATTGCGTAAAGCTAAACTTTACACACTGCTCAGAACCAGGTAATTCATTATGCCACAAAATTTACATCTTTTCAAGTTATGGGACGGAAGCAAAACACTTTATAAAGACCAAATACTCTAATCCCACAAAGTTTCAATTCTCCTTATCAATAACTACCCCTCCTCCCCACCCCCCCCCCCCAAAAGAGAGAAGTGTCTACTACCTCATATTTATGGAGACAAAACTTTAGTTTATTGCTTCAGATTGAGCAACAAAAACCCAGTATGAAACCAGATCACTGTCATAATGAACTACAACACTCTGCTTTTTTTGTATTTACTATCAGTTGACGGGCTGTGCCAATTGATAAATTCTGTAGGCTATTACAAAAAATTTATTTAAAGGTGCGGGTTAACTGACTTTGATCAATTTACGGTGAGAGTACTTTGTAGGGTATCCCAGCATTGTTGAAGAGTTGTACCTCTTAACTTAGAGGTAAGCAGTGACCACCTTTTCTTTGAACGTTTGGTTAAATACAAACATTCTGATCATTGCTGATACAACTGGCTTTATAATTGGTTGGATGAGATTTATAGCAATACGCCAAGACGAATGTCTTTTATATTGTCAACTAGATAAAAAGATGAAGTCATTGCAAATCCCTTATCTCTAGCCCCACTAATACAGGTGGGAAACAACGTGTGCATACTTGTCATCACAGCCCGCAGGAAGGTCTAGGCGGTAAAGTCGTTGTCATCATTGTCAGTTATGTGTCGGTGCCATAAAAGCCTGAGTCCATGCATGAAGCCTGACAGTTGTCACAACAGGAGTTTCAATTCTAATTACATTAGTGAAACACAGGACGGAGAATACAATACGTACATGAAAACGGATTGGCAGAAATCCAAATCAGATGGTTGTACTCTGTGTTCAGTTTCAGATCACACTTAAATAGTAAACTTTCACCAAAATTGGGTTAGTACGCATCCGCTGAACTGTTGTGTATAATAATAAACATGTCTAGACGAGCTGGTTGATGAAGCCCCATATTCATTAGTAAAAAAATTCCGTCGTTGGAAAATTAATATAACATTCTTTTTAATCTTGGAAAGGACGTGTTAAAGTTAATCACGTCGTTTTTCGAATGAAGAAATAATTTACTATGAGCAATACGTAAGTTTCGTTGTAAACCAATGCGCATTTATACCATTATATGCGTCAACGTTCTCGGGCATATTGTTTCCCGCTAGCAACTTACCAAAGTCGTCTTTATTGAAGGTTGACTGTGGCATTAATGAGCTGAGGTCTAGTATAGAAGCTCCTTCGATGAAATCGGTCGGACCAACATGCTGTAATACTTCTGTTTGTTTTCTCCCCAACTCGTCAAACTGGGATTTGATGACCTCGCCGCCATCAAATGTAAGCTCTTCCGTGACAAGAAGAACGGAATCGAAGCTACCCACGTATATTTCAGCAGAAAATTGGCTAAACTGGTCGCGTCTCTTTCGTCGTTCTGACTTCAACTGTTTCTTCTGCATGTTCACAATGTTGATGGAGTTACTGAAAGCTGTGACGATGTTTCCTGTTGGAAATATACATGGAATATCTTAGTCATAATCTCAAAGGATACATAGCTCACGGACCTAGTATGTTAAACACCAGACCATGTGTGGCAATCCTGTGGCGACAGTACGACATACAGACATGTGTAGTCGAGATGTAAAAGTTGGACAGAGAGCCTAGTCCAGTGAATTTGATTTTGTGCACATTGATTTTTGAAAAACTAGGTAATTTCCCATCTAATATTGGTAACAAAAATCATCACCATTGCAACAGGTGTGCACACCCACTCACGGTAGGGAAATGCGTGAGACTAATATTACACCATTGCAGTTGTACCTGATACTGCTATTCTTGCCATCTTCTCCAAATGACAAAGGAATCTGGGAAAGAGTGTTGATATGCATTATGTTTTGTTACAGTTAAATGCCGTTAACAAGAAGTGGGCTATGTCAATGTTCCCAAGGTTCGCTGTTTTCGAGATTCAACACTCCCGCAGCTTTGGAGCATCCGCACTTCTAGGATCATCGAACCCCGGGAATAACGAACCTTGTAATCATCGCCAAATCATTGAGGTATACGAAAACCGGGACCATCAGACCTTGGGAACATTGAACCCTGGAAACATCGGGTAGACCCCGAAGGACGTATACACTAAGCCCCAACCCCACAATCCTTTTTAATTGCTATGTAGAAAAAATCTATAGGACAATATTAATCGGATGATGCACGGAAACTGGTCGATACCGAATGGAAGTTCAGAAATGATCATACCTCATTCTTTACAGTGAACACTTTTAAAACTTGGACAGTTTTTTTGGATATCAATGTCACGATTGGTAGAAACCTAAAAAACAACGTCCTCGTATTTTTTTGTTTTTATTTTTTGTTTTTTTGTTTTGTTTTGTTTTTTGGTAAGCATGTTAAATGAGAAATTTCAGCGGGGCAGTGGCGTCGCTATGGGGACAAAAGGAGACATTTGACCTCAGATTTTGCCTTTGCTCTCTCCACTAAGGTCAGTTAGAACTTGGGTCATCCCCCTAAAATAAATACATTACACCAGCAAAGGTTGTGCATTTATTTGGAATTTCTGGTTGAAAAGTTAATTAATTTTTCATCCAGAGATTCCGAGAGCTTTTCCCCTGGAAGCTCGCCCCTAGGATCGTGGGCGTTAAATGCTTACCCCAATCTTTCTCCTTAGCCCTTAGTCCCCTCTTCCAAATCCGACATTCTGCCGACATCACTGAATATCAGCTGCTCTCATCAAATGCAAATAGTGGTAACTTCTCTTACCTTTAGTTACTTGGAATTTGTCTTGGTGCAATAACGCTCAAATATGACAGTCAAACATGCTAATAATGTACGTTCTTCCACCTCAATTCAGGAATACCCCGTAGTTCCTGATTTATTTATTTCTTAACTTTCTCATCTTTTTCAGAAATCTCAGACTTAAGGTATAAAAGGCATAAAATCAAAAGAGTGAACTTGGTCACTCTTTGATAGAGTGAAAATGTGTAAATTCACTCCATTAAAGTGATAATTCACTCCAAGAGGAGTGACGTCCACTCCAAAAAGAGTGAAATTCACTAGAGGTAGAGGAAAAATTCTCTCTTCCACGAGTGCCTGCAATGACTCTTTAGAGAGCGATCACTGTGGGCACTCCATCAAGAGTGAAACTTCGCTCGTTTCAAGAGAATTTCAATCTTTTTGGAGTGAATTTCAGTCTTCTTGGAGTGAATTATTACTCTAATGGAGTGTAGTTATAGGGTATTAAATGACCTAAAAAGAAATAACGTCAGCTGCTTGAATTTTCAGAAAAACAAAAGGACCAAAAAGAAACCTACTGGATGGGTGCTTAACCAAAGTAAGAGCCCGTAACACTTTTCGTGTAACTATTACAGGAAAAGTGTGATTAAAAAAAAAAAAACAAGAATTTTTTGGAGGTGGGGGCGGGGGGTTAAATAGTCTCCTATTAGGTTAATTTTTTTAAATTGGTCCCTATACCAGTAATATAATGTTTTGACAACTAATCCGAGAAGAAGGCAGTGCCAGTCCGATTCAAACAAATTGATTAAAACTGTAAAATCTTTTTTACCTCTGACCGGACATATCTAACAAAGGTTAAACGACAAATTGATATCGTTTTTATAGCATTGCAAAAGATTATTGAGTGTGTCGTATTTATTGACCGTGACAGAAAATGTCCTTACATACTTAAAAGTATCTTTATCAAAACAATATCCCATAATCTGCTTTTTGATAAAAGGGCGTTTGCATTGATGCTCTCCATTACCCTCTTGGTCTGGCAGTCTTTTCACAATCAATCAAATATTTTATGAACTACAACTGAGCTTTGACTGGTCTGTATAGTGCCTCTGTGGCTGCAGCCCCTAAGCTGGCCCCACTTGGGTTTTATTAGCGATGAGTTGAAAGAAAAATCTTTCGCTCCGCGAGGGAGTCTTTGATTGGCTTCTTTGCCATACGGTATCGCACTGTACCTGTTTCCAGCTCCTTATCAATTTTCTCCGCGATAAATACTTCTCGTTCTTCGTCACTCAGTACGGCTGAAGATTCATATCGAGTTGTGGTAAGAAAATCTCGACAGGTCACCAAATTCGCGTCACATACCTAGAAGTGAGATAAAAATTAACATTTAATTTAATGGCAGCTAAACACAAAATAAAAGGAATGCGTTAATATGAACTTGTTCACATATTTTATCCAGACACCACTTTGTACCTGCACCTAGGTAAAGCTATAATTCTAATATCTATCTGGTAGCTTGAATGCAATTGACTACAATTTCCGTATTTTTCAAATATATCCTTGAAAGGTTATTGACTATAGATACTCTTTATTCACGAGAAGAAAGTTTGGTTCCATGAATATTTAAACATAAGTTTCAACGTCCTCTTTTAAACTTCCCATGTTAATTTGCGGTCTTTATTTACCTCAAACCCTACTGTTACGTTTTCTCCATTAAATTCTATTGGTGTTGCGACAACGGTCTGTGACGAATCTCCCTTTTGACTACCGAGTACTATTTTCTTGTAACCATTCTCAAGTCTCACAGCGAAGACAGGCTGATATAGTAACGGTTGAAAATCTTCGTCAGCCACACAGGAAGTAGCAGAGATGGTTATCTAAGTAAAAAAAAATAGTCCAACCATTTGAGGTTAAGTGCACTGGCTCAGTTTGAACTTAAATATTCTGCCTATTTTAATTCACAATAGTCCTTTCTTGATTACCAAACCGACATGCTGAAGCATAGATGTATCTCAATGATGTATTTGGGGATTTATAGATTGGGTTCGATTTAAGCCAATTGATTAGAAACTGGAACGTTAAACTCCATCCGACTATCTAACTCCAAAATGCATCGGACGTCCACCGGGAACAGGGACAGGTCGGACTGGCCAAAATCTTTTCAAGAATAGTATTAAAATTCAAGCAGGAGTCTGGTAAAATGCTTTTTAAGTTTGAAGACAATAGACACGGTTTTAATTACACAAAATATTCAATGGCGTGCCCCAAGTGTTAAAAGCGAATATTTAATATATATTTACATATGATCATTTAGAAAGTTGTTCTTTTTTATTTTTGATTTTCTTTTTGATAGATTTTATTGCAAATGGAAGCTCAAAATAGCGACTGCTTATTCGCAAAAGCCGTGGGAAATGCTATTTCATAATGGATTTCTGCCTGCCGTTGGAAAGCACTATAGCATTACTGAAAGGAAGTCAATTTTTACTCAGAACTACAATTTTGGTAGCAGCTCCCTAGTTGTGGCAACCATTAGTCATTCTCAATTCTTATATCTCTTTGATTAACAGCAAGGTAACAACAAGCAGAGCATTGCAGCTCATATTATACAGTTTGTACTGTACTGAGAGTATTTTCATTAAATATTTGGGTCGTCCTTTATTATTATTATTGTAATTGTTATTGTTGTTATTATTGTTATTGTTATTGTTGTTGTTGTTGTTGTTATTGTTATTGTTATTGTTATTGTTATTGTTATTGTTATTGTTATTGTTATTGTTATTATTATTATTATTATTATTATTATTATTATTATTATTATTATTATTATTATTATTATTATTATTATTATTATTATTATTATTATTATTATTATTATTATTATTATTATTATTATTATTATTATTATTATTATTATTATTATTATTATTATTATTATTATTATTATTATTATTATTATTATTATTATTATTATTATTATTATTATTATTATTATTATTATTATTATTATTATTATTATTATTATTATTATTATTATTATTATTATTATTATTATTATTATTATTATTATTATTATTATTATTATTATTATTATTATTATTATTATTATTATTATTATTATTATTATTATTATTATTATTATTATTATTATTATTATTATTATTATTATTATTATTATTATTATTATTATTATTATTATTGTTATTGTTATTGTTATTGTTATTGTTATTGTTATTATTATTATTATTATTATTATTATTATTATTATTATTATTATTATTATTGTTATTATTATTATTATCATCATTATTATTATTAAAAATAATGACAACAAAGTACAACAGTTACAAGGCGAAAGACAAACCCAGGCAGAGCAAATCAACAAACAGGAGCGTTTTTCGAGGAGGAACAATTTACGTATTGTTGTCTTTAAATCGCAGGAGGGGGAACGACCACTCGAAATCGCCAAAGAAGTTTTCGCCAAAGCTGGCGTTGAAAACTGCCGCATTGAAAGGGCCCACCGGGACGGCCGTGTTGTAGATGGAAGGGACCGGCATATCTTAGTTAAAGTGTCTTTTTATATGGACAAGGTTACCCTTCTACCAAACTCAAGATCCCGACTCTCGGAGGAGCCATATTTTTTAACTGATGATCTCACCCTAGTGGATCTTAAGGAAAAACGGAAGTACTCTAAACAAGTGTCCGACTTATACCGGCGAGGCACAAAACTACGATTTTATGGAGGACGGTGGCGGCAATCCGATGGAACACCTTTCAATTTTCACAATGTAGTCCCTGTATCATAGAGCTCCCAAAACACTGGGACTTTTGTTTGGATTTTTCTTCTGCTGATATCGAATTGGAGTTTTATTCGTATATATATTAACTATTTGCAAGTGTTTATAGCCCAAGGAGCCATGTAAAGTGCTTCTTCCTTTTTGCCCTATTTATGGGCCCACAGATCTAGGTGAGTCAACCAATTTGTAACATCTATCTCACTGAAGTCTGTTTTTCTTCCTTTTTTTTTTTTTTTTGCTTCTTTTTTTTCTTTTTCCTTCTTTCTTCTTCCTTTTTCTTTCTTTTTGCAAATGATAAACTCCATCTCTTTTTGTACTTTTAACACTCGTGGATTAAGTGACCACAAGAATATTCGAAAAATGTTTACCTGGTTACGCAATCAAAACTTTTCCATTTCTCTTATTCAAGAAGCACATTGTATTGAGACCTCTTTAAACATTTGGAGAAATGAGTGGGGTGGAAAAGCTCTCTTTTCGTGTGGGGCTGCAAGGAGTGCTGGGTGTGCTGCTTTGTTTAAACCTTCCCTCAATTTTAAAATTTTGTAAAGTATATTGTTGATTGCAAGGGCCGGTATATCATTTTGGATATTTATATTGATGATGTCATTTATACTATTGTCAACGTGTATGCCCCTAATATAGATGAACTTTTATTTTATAGGGATGTGTACACGCAATTAACATCCAAATTTAGTTGTACAAGCGTTATATGAGGAGGTGACTTTAATCTTGTTTTAGACCTGGACCTTGACAAAGTAGGGGGTTTAAAACGCACGAATTTTAGGGCTAGAGAGGTCCTTCTAGAATGTATGCATGGTTTGAACCTAGTCGATGTCTTTAGAGTGCGTAACCCAAAAAGGTGTTTAAATACATGGTTTTGTAATATTACAAGTGGTCTTAGCTGTAGGCTAGACTTCTTTCTTTTATCTGGTAACTTATTGGCCCACTGTCACGATTGCTATACTATGTCTGCCATTCAATCTGATCATAACGCTGTTATAATTAAGATACAAACGTCTTCATTTAAGAGAGGTAGTGGCTTCTGGAAACTAAATGTTTCCCTATTAAAGGATGTTGAGTTTGTAGAAGGGATTCGTAAATTAATTTCTGAAGCATCGAACAACTGGGACATGAATAAGCAAAACCCTCAGCAGTACTAGGAGTATCTCAAATTTATCGTTCGATCGTGGGATCTGACGTATTCTAAGGAAAAGTCACGATTTCTCAGGAAATATGAGAATTCAATTGAGAGGTTTATTGCTTCCATTGAAAGAGAGTACAACTCTAGCCCTTCCCCCATCCTAAAAAGCCAAATCTCGTCTGCAAAACAATGTCTTGATGAGATTTACGAGGATAAGATAGATGGTATCAATTTTCGATCCAGAGCTAGATGGGTGGAAAAGGGTGAACGTAATACACACTATTTTTTAAACCTAGAAAAACGAAATAGTGAACGAAAATCTGTGAAAATTTAATTGGATGAAAATGGAACTGAAATGACTAATCAAAATGAAATTCTAAAATGTATGCAGACGTTTTATGAAAATTTATACTCTGCACGTACTGATAATGTTACCCTTTTTGACACTTTTACTAACACACTCAACATTCCTCGTTTAGATGAGGAGTCTAAGAATTCCTCCGATGGCTTTCTAACAGATGAGAAATGTTGGAGCGTTCTTAAATGTATGCCTAATGGCAAGGTGCCGGGTAGTGATGGTTTACCAGTTGAATTTTACAGGTGTTTTTGGGCAGAAATAAAATCATTCTTTCTGATGACCCTTAACTCCGGCTATGTATTTGGAAAGTTGTCTCATGAGCAAGGTAGGGCAGTTATAACTTTACTTCCTAAAGATGGAAAAGATACTAGGTATATCAAAAACTGGCGACCAATCTCATTGCTAAATGTAGATTATAAAATTGCAGCTGCTTGTATCTCTGCTCGTCTAAAGGTATTCCTGCCAAATGTAATTCACACGGACCAAACTGGATTTCTTAAAGGCCGTTTCATAGGGGAAAATATTTCTTTTAATTTTAGATATCATGAAGTATGCTAAAGAAGAAAAAAGGCCCGGTCATATTATGTTTGTTGATTTTGAGAAGGCTTTCGATAGGGTTTGTTGGAATTTTATCTATTATACTCTTAATGTTTTTAACTTTGGAGACAGCATTATACGTTGGGTAAAGACATTTTACAGTAATTGTTCTGCTTGTGTTCTGAACCACGGTGTTTCTACATCTTACTTTCCGGTTAAAAGGGGGGTTCGCCAAGGGTATTCGTTAAGCCCCTACCTATTTCTTCTGTGTGCTGAAATTTTAGCTTTAAAATTACGTGCCGACCGTACTTTCGTAGGCTATAAAGTAGGAAATATAAGCATAAAAGTGTCCATGTATGCCGATGACACTACAATTTTCTTAGACGATAAGGTCAACTCACTTAATAGAGTCGTTAAGGTTTTTACAGATTTTAAGGATGTTTCAGGACTCCAAGTAAATTTTGATAAAACTAAAATTTTTCCCTTGGGCGAGGCGAATAACACTGCAGATCAAACTCGAAATATCCATTATATTCCCGTAACCCATGGCCCTATTAAAGTACTCGGCATTATAATATCGGATGATGGTGATGAACTCTTTCCATTGAATTATCAACCCAAGTTGTCTCGCCTTAAATGTATTTTGAACATGTGGTCGTCAAGAGATCTTACTTTTTATGGAAAGATAATTATTTTAAAAAGCTTGGCCCTCTCACAAATTATTTTCCTGTTAACGGTGTTGCCTAACCCCCCTGAATCCTTTCTCAAAGACTTGAATAGTGTCATTTTTAACTTTCTGTGGAGTGGAAAGGGGGAGAAGATTAACAGGAAGGTATTAATGCAACCCTATGTCAATGGTGGTTTAAATATGATTAATATTCATGACTTTATGAAAAGTTTGAAACTTACTTGGGTAAAAAGGTATACAGATCATACAACAGGTCACTGGAAAACCCTTTTTGACCATTTTTTAAAAGCTGTCGGTAAAAGTTTTCTCTTCAGTTGCAATTTTCGTAGTAAGGACATTATTAAAAAGGTTAAGAATGATTTCATTGTTGATTGTTGTAAGGCTTGGAGTGATCTCATCTTTGAAACTCCAATATCCAACTACGGTGACCAGATTGTGTAGAACAACAGCTTTATTAAGATTGATAACAGTATTGTTTTATACAAGAAGTGTTATGAATCAAATGTAATTTATGTTCGAGATTTTTATGATGTGTTAGGGAGACATCTCTCCTACCCTGAATTTATCGCTAAGTATAACTGTCCCAACTTTCCCTTTACAAAATTAAGTGGAATTTTGAATGCTATTCCTCGCTCATGGGTGCCATCTACACGTATGTTATCATTGCCAAGACAACCGTCAAGTCAGCAGGTTATGCTTGCTAGCTTTTCTTGCACCCTTAAGGTTTGTCGATTTGCTTATAATAATTTTATAAAAAGCTTGGATTATCAACCACGTTGCTGCTTAAAGTGGGTCACTGTATTTAAAAATCATGATCTTAATTGGAATGATATTTTTATGACTTGTCATACGATAAGGGATACCAAGTTACGAAACTTCCAGTTTAAATTTATTCATCGCATACTTGCTACTAGTTAGTTTCTTCACAAAATTAATATTATCGATTGCCCTAGCTGCACGTTTTGTGGCGAATCTGACGAAACCTTGGATCACCTTTTTTGGCGATGCAGCAAAGTGGGGAATATTTGGAACAAAATGTATCTTGAAATTTTTCCTTCAAAAGTCAAAATTGAGTATGAAAATATATGTTTCGGTTACCCTCACGGAAAAAGTTGGCAGTGGTTTAGTATGGCAATCTTTTTTGCAAAGCAATATATTTATACCTGTACAATGAAAATGAAACATCCAGACTATGACACCTTCAAGTATAAACTAAAATTTCTTATAAAGGTTGAAACGTATATCTTGACAAAAGGAAAACATTATGACGACATTGAGCTATTAAGAGGTTGTTCACATTGTTAAGGTTACTATGTCCCTCCAAGCTCGAGTATTTCTTGTCTGTATACTGTCTGAAGTGATGTACTGTGTTACTTTATAAAGAGCCCCCTCCCTCGTCTATTTCATTATGGTCATTAATGAAAATCCTTATAAATACGAGCTTTTACAAAAGTGTTACATCAGTGTGGAATGCTAGGTTAATAAATTAATTTGTGTATACCGCATAAACCACTCTTAACTTAAATCTCGTGGTCATGTTTTTTCCAGGTATTGCTTGCCTATAACTTTTTCGATTGTAACTATGCCTTGTAATGACTGGGCATTCTGAGTAATCAAGAATGAAAAAGTGATGTGAGCAATTGTACTATAATATAGAAAGTGATTTTTGAATCATGTAAATAGTAAAAAGTCTCGCTTTTTCCTTAGTTTCTTCTATTATCGAGAGGCGATGTGTATCATTTTTCTGATTTTTGTATATATGTCATGGTTAAATTATGTTATGAGATATGTTATGAGATAAAAAAGATAAATTTCAAAAAAAAAATATCATCGTCATCGTCATCGTCATCGTCATCGTCATCGTCATCGTCATTATTATTATTATTATTATTATTATTATTATTATTATTATTATTATTATTATTATTATTATTATTATTAGATGTGAGGGTGGTATTCCAGTTGTTCATTGAGTTTTGCACTAGTGTAATTATCTTGGGGTCGATCCTGTCATTGCCATGCTGTGGAGTATCCAGGAGTGTGGTACTGAGTCGTACGCGTTCTTGTAATCTATCCTACCTACTGCCAAGTTAGTTCTTCTTTTCTTCGAATCTGGGGTCAGAATCTTGTCGATTAGTAGTTCATCTTTAGTTCCCCTACACCCTGGTCGTGATCCTTTCTGTTCTTGTGCAAGTAGCTGGTGCGTGCTCAGGTGTTCGTTAATCTGGTCGGCAAGTATCCCTGAGAACATTTTCCTTGTTGTTGGTAGGCATGTAATGGGTCTGTAGTTACGGGGTTGGGTTCCTTTCAGGGGGGTCTTTCTGTATGGGGACAGTTCGTCCCGTTGTGAGCCACGTGGGTATGTTGTGAGGGTCATCGAGGATGTCCTGAAGTTGTGTTGCTAGTCTGTCGTGTAAGCTCGAGAGGTGTTTGAGCCATTACCTTTGTACCTGGTCTGGTCAAGGTGTCTTCCAGTTTGGCATGTTTTTCACTTTTTGTTGTATGTCGTTGAGGTGTGTCGTGTTGGTCCAATTTGCATTGTTATTATTATTATTATTGTTGTTGTTGTTATTGTTATTGTTGTTGTTGTTGTTGTTGGATAACCCAATAATCTCATTCTCATACCTGTTGTAGCTCCCTGCTTATGTGCTGATCCGTTGAGAGAGAGAAAAAAAGACAATTCCTTGTCAAACGTGCGGCAAGGAATAAGAAATTAATGTCAAAACGGTAGCATTGGCAGGAAAACTCCTTTGGCTAACAACTTGTCACCGCTGTGACTAGGTCACACGGTACCCTTTCTGGTCATTTTCAAGACGAGTCCCAAAGAAAGCATATTTGATAAAAAATAGTGAGAAGATATAAATTTCGAAGCTCTATTTTGAAATTGAAACTTGTAGAACTCTCACATTAAAAATCGCAAATGGACGTATAAAATTTTAAACACTACCGTATCTTAGAAGGGGAGGGTGACGTTTGTAAAAATGATACCTCTTTCATTTCTATGTAAGGTGTTGCTATAACTTCGCACTGAGTAATGGGCTCATAGATTGAAAAGTCAAAGGAGGCTGCTCCGGATTTGCCATTCTGGTCAGTTGTGACGACTTCTATGGTGTACTGTGATCCTGCTGTCGTTAATGCTATGAGAATAAACGAAACATGTATGATCTTAATCAAAATGACTGTTACCATAGATGCGAGGACGTTTCTGCAACTAACACCAAGGTCTACACTGTAAAATAAATTTGCAACTCATAATCGCTGTAAGTTTACATAACAAGAGAGAGAGAAAAAGAATTGGCGGTGTTGTATTTTCTGAAGAGATACTTCTTATTTCTCGTAAAGCTAGGAAACAGTTTTTTGGCTTTTAAAAGTGAAACCATAATCTGAACCGTTTGTTTCTAAATACTGGTAGAAATTTAAATATTTCTTGATGGAGAGACTCTATACATAGCTATGATGGGCTTTGGGTTACAATTGATAAGACAGCACGCCACACAAAAGTTCATAAGTGCAGTTTCGTGAATAAATTTGTACCGGTCAGTAGACATGCAAATTGAAATGCCGCGTCGTAGGTCTCCAGTCTTCGTACACTTAATGTGAAATTCCAATGATATGGACAGATCTGATTCTCCAAATGATGGTCTGATTTAGTCGGCCATTAAATGGAGTCAATCAGCTTTAATCGTTCCAATTCTTTGCTTTAATCTATCATTAATGATTCTACACTAAAATAGCTCTCGATTCCCTGAATTTCACACGGTTTACTATTGTATGTAGACAATGAAACTAAGATAATCAGAATGAAGGACTCCGCAAATGGCCGACTTAACTGAGCTGCTCAGTCGGATTCATCTATAGGGAGAGGGATAAACGTTACCTTGTCGCAGCTAAGAGATAAAACATTTGAAACGACGAAATTTCCTTAAGCCCCTGTCACATTATTTCAGCCAGCGACACGGGATTTCGGGGCGAGAAGTGGGACTCACACTCACTCGTTTAAGTGATTCTTGCTTTGAATCTTACGTGCGCTGCATACTGATATGCTTGTGGGACGCGTGAGAAGTCCGTATTATTTTATGGACGGATGTAGACACTGTGAGTCACCTACCAGCTAGACGTGTCTTGTCCAGAGGAGTTGCGTCCAACGTACGGGGTTTGTCTGCCGGAAGCCAAAGTTAGAATTTACACGCGTGTCCGCATCCCACACAAGCTGGGCAGAAATTGTTTTAAGTCCACAGCACCCTTCTTTTTTAAAACGTGATCCTTCAAGTGTGTGTGGGATTTTTGCAGGAAAACTCACTAGAATTACATTCACCAGGTTTTCAGCATGTTCAAAACTTGGCTGCATGCAACTGGGCTTGAGAGTCACCTGTACGCTGGGTGAGATACGCCTAGGCCCGTGTTATCTGCAAGGATCTACGGGCAGCAAACAATGTCAGTCGCAAGTTGCACATAGTTTCGTTTCAGTGTCATTTTTCAGATAATTAAAGAGGTATTGGTTTAATTAAGAGACGAATGCAAAAGTTGGTTTATTACTTTACTTACACGAAGGTATTTTCACGTGAGTTCTGTATTCATGACCATCGGGAATATGAAGGATTTCACCATACTCCCAAAGCGCAGGGTCTAGCCGATCATTCGATTCGCTCCATGCGACGCTTACAGCCGAAGATGAGATGACATTCGCCTGAATGTAAACATTCTCGTTATCTCCAAATTTTATCTTTCCAGAACGGGTTTTAATCTTGATCTGCAGTAGAAAATTAAAACAATAATGTACCATTTCCGGTAGTACTGTAACTTAGTGTCCAGCTTTAAAGGTAGTAAGAATATGAAGAAGTTCAGCACGCTTTATAGATCTTAACTATATTCCTGGCAGTCTTTGCCCAAAGTGGAGGGACAGGTGGGCATTTGAGTGGTTTTAACAGTTTGGACATTTTCTTTACATTGGAAGATTTTTTGATGATGTCATTTGCAGTTTTGGTTTGGTACACTCTTTACTCTAAAAATAAAGAGTGACACTTAACTTGTAAAAAGATTAAAAATTATAAAACCAACTCCAAAAGGGAGAAAATCCATTCTTTAAAGAGAGAATTACACTCTTAAAAAAATGTTGTGTAGAAATTACACAACATTAAGTGACTAGTCCACCGATCAACAAATGTGTAGAAATTACGCATGGTTGTGTAAATAATTTACACAACATGTGTATAAATTACACAGTGTTTTGTAAATTCTACAAATGTTGTGTTTACACAACCATGTGTACTTTCCACACATTTGTTGATTGGTGAACTAGTCACTTATAATGTTGTGTAAATTCTACACAATTTTTAGAGTGTCAATTTCGCCCTTGATAAAGTGCCTATACTGCAACCACGCTCGGAAAAAAGTGATCCCTGCAGGCAGTCATTAAAAAGTAAATTGTCACACTTAGTGGAGTGAATTTCACTATTATCGGAGTCAATTTCACTTTTCTTGAAGTTTATTGACGCACTAATGGAGTAGATTCAGACTTTCCACTCAATAAAACGAGGGTGACCGTTTTTACACTTTTTAGGCAATACCTCGATCCCTCCTCAACAGGTGACGCGTTGTCATGTCCCGGATATTGATGATTTTACTATCATTAAACAGTTGTCGTGCAAAGAGACAGCAATTTGCATGGAACAAAAGAATGCGTCAGATTTGGGGTATTCAATAGCCTAACCAACGAATGATATGCGCACTCTCTGTAACAGGTAATAGACGGTTAACTTAAACTCAACAATGTTGTTTTTTCTTTGATACTTTAAAAACAGGTAATAAAGACAGGGAGGTATCATCAACATCTCTCTGGTGCAAGTCTGTTTAGGGAGTTCTCCCTGACAACTCCCTGGTCTGTTTTTGTTATGCGTTGCTACTTGAAAGAGAAATTCTTTGGTTAATTCATTCATTCGTTTTCGTTTCATAGACCAGTAAACTTGAAAGAGAATTTCTTAAAACAAAATTCATTTACTTCAAAATATGCAGAAAAATTCTTCCTTGCATCTCAATAGCATATTTCATTTAGGCGATACTAATTTTTAAGGCGATGCAATTTTTTCTTGATATTTAATGCATTGTGGGAAATCTGTGATGTCATCGCGGCACATTAATTTACACTGCATTCAATAATTAATCTAAAATTTAGATGTCGCTTCAGGTAATATTATGTGACATTTTTGGTACCCTTAATGTAGTGCTGGGTATTTCCAATTCTACAAGGAAATTTATCTAAAAGTTCCAATATTTTCAGTTTTCAAGGACAGACAGGACATTCATTTACAAAGGAAAACAAAAAGGTAACATAATTTGCCCACATTACATAACGTCCTGTGGCTTTGTTGCGCAGTGGAGGTATTTCTTTTCAATAACATATTAACCAATATTTAAAGTGCTTTATTCTGAGTTAGGAAAAGGGTATTGAAAAGGGTTTTGGAGGTCATGGTCTGAATTAATTCCCAGTCTTCATGCAAGATCGTAATGAAAAACCACCGGAATACACTTTACAAAAACATTGGTTACATCTATAACCAATAAAGTAGTCATATATTAACCAACCTTTCTCTAGTTAAAATACCCAGGAAAAACGGGTAAAATTATTGGCCCAAATTGATGAATCATTTTTAATTTTTTGTCAAATGTCATAATTATTGTGGTAAATTTTAGCCAGTCTTCCTCGGTTAATTTAACCAGGAAATCGTTGTTTAATATGCGGTCGTAATACTGGTTAAATGTAACCATGGCCTTTTAGAGTGTATGCCTTTAACTCACCGTAGGTACCGACTCCTCTTTGATAATCAATGTAACCGAAGCCGTGGCTGTCCTCTCCCCTTTAATGACAGATAGGTTGATGAAATACGTACCAGCTTCAAACTGAGATGCTTGAGCTGAGACTGTCGACCTGGTTAGCTCATTCCCTAGTCTGTTAGTGCACGATTGACTACTTCCTTTCTGTGAAATTAAACAAAAAATTAAAATGATCAATGAATACTAAGAATTATGAGCTCACTTGCAGAACTTTTTATGTTAAATGGAGTAATGTTCATTATTTTAGCAAGTAGAGATACCAGGAAAGCTTTTAAAGGCTGTATATATATAGAATTCTGGTCTGGTCCCTCTTGTAAGGGGCTCTTTGCTCATTAGAGCAATGTGCCCACAATGCTGTAACGGAGTAGGTCATGAGATGGTGTTCATTTCCTATCATATACCCTTTCAAAACTATAAGAGGTCAGTGAGAGACTATGGTTGATTTTTATTTTTGAAAAAATAAAAAATCGTTGGAGAAATTACACAACTGAAGCTGATTGGATGCAATTTGAGATTTAAAAGTATTGTGACATGAAAATGACAAAATGGGGTATTGGGTATAAAACGAATTAAAAACCATGAAAATAGCCACAATTTCCATCAAAATCCATCAAAATTACACCATTCTACTGGACAATTTCTGATTTTCACTTAATCATTAATAAATATGAGCTCAATATGATAATATCTTGTGATGGCATGGGAGGGACATACCATATATGGCTAATGTTATCCTTTGTTTTTACAATCTTCTTTTCAAGAACAGTATTAATATTTGTTTGCCCTGAGGGTTTTATTTTGGAAGTTTAATTTGTATCCTTGAAAATCATCAGTATCAATTACCACACCACAAAATATCTGATGAGTAATTAAGAGATATTTTATATAGGGTTAAAAAAGGGATTGTCAACACTACGCAAAACTCCACATCATTGTTTTTGAATAAGCAACAAGTTTCTTTAGAAACATTCAAACTTTAAAGAGGTATATCTTGAGAACTGTAAAAGATATTAAAATAATTCCAACAGAGTTTTCCTTAGAACAGTTCACTCCGTAACTGCCAGGTAAAATCGGGTCAATTTGCTGACGTGTCACACTACCTTTAAGGCAAACCAACCCCAACATAACAACGTAAAAACAAAACAACTCAAGATATCTGTACAGGAAGATCACAGGTTACACTCTGTGGTTTAATCTTGGTCAACAAGCTATGATTAACCAAACTCCATAGTTTTCAGAAAGCACGTGACAGGAGCAGTAGTAGCTTTCGTTCCATCATCATTGAGTTAGTTTGATGAGATTTGTACGACTCAGTTCTTAACCAATTGATTTGCAAAACCGTATGGGGATAATTTATGTGGGGAAGGAAAGAGCAAATTTTAGACCGAATAATGACACCACTTAGCATGTTTTGCCTTAATAGATCAACTGTTTTGGGGCGATTTGCGAGAGGACTCATGCACCCCGAATTTCTTGTTAAACGGTGAGCATTGCCCCTCGTATACCTATGGATTTAAGTGCATGGGACCAGAAACTAGGCACTCCATTCTCACAGATACCGTTTTGTTATGGCCATGCCCCCTCGCTTGCTTTTTTTCAGGAAGCACACCGCCATTATGGGACCGACTTTCCCTGGAAAATATTTAAGTCCTCTTTGAGTGTGAAATGCTCATGTAAGAATAATCAGTTGCTGCTTATTACTATTCTTGGATATTGAAAAAGAGATGTTTATGTGAGAGTGCTACCAAAATGGATGGATTGGAGGTGATTAAGACCATTGTAGTAAGGGGTGTGATGAAGAGGTGATTTCTGTCACTTTGCGGATAAGTAGTGGTGTGTGCACATTTCCTAAAATCTTTTCCTACACAGCTCAAAATCTAAAAGGTCATAAGGTAGTTAGTTTGAAATGGCAGGAATAGTCAACTCATTGGCTTTCATGTGAGGGGTACTGTAGCTTCAGTTGGGTGTAAACTTTGACAAGGCTTGGGGGCATTTAATGAAGGGGAAATAGTGTGTAAGTCAATAGAAAAGCTAATGATGGTGTGCTCCTTGCATTGAAAAATAACTTTTTCGTAAGACCTAATATATCTATAATCTTGAAATGCAGAACGCAAGGATTCCAAAAGTACTTACAGGGAGGCACGTCCATTCGAAAGTGAGAGCATCGGAGTCAGTTTCGTCAGGGTCAAATGACATAGATCCATTTAGTAAGACGGAATCTCGTGGGCCCAACGTCACTTTAGTCGCTCCTTTGATTTGTGCAACAAGTGGGGAGGGAATCGTGGTGAGTATTATGGATTCAGTGACTGTCTTGGGTTCTGCATTACTAGATCCTGGGGTATACGTTACAGTGACGGTGATTTCGGTGGCCTGATTAACTGTGAGTTTATTTTAGTAAAAGACAAAAGTCAGTGCAAGAGTTACATTCCACGTCATAGTTAAATTTTAATTCTCAGCTGTGAGGATGATGTAAAGTTACGTAATTTTGTAACTTGAACTTGCACAATATTCTTAAAGGAGGAAAAGGTAATGAATTTTATCGTAAGGTTAATTACTCTCTGAAACAAAAAGGATGAGCGTTGTCACCCTCTAACAGGGTTTAAAAATGTTAATTCACCCCACAAAAGTGTAAGTTTACACCAAAAATAATGCCAGTCTAAGTTTCAAAAGATTGAAGTATACTCCTCATGGTTAGCCTACAGGGATCACTCCATGAGTGATCGCCCTTAGATTCAGTGGCGTACGCAGGATTTCGAAGGTGTGGGGTGAGGGCACAACCTGTGATTCCCCCGACTGGCAAAAATTTTCATGACCCTTTTTTTTTTTTTTTTTTTGCTTTCCTGCAATTCAGTTCTTTGCGACCGACTCACGCCGGCATACTTGAGCTATCCGAATTTTCGAGGACATTCTTCAGCTTTGAACCCGTAGATCCACCGACAAAGTGGTTTCCCCCCGGGTGACTTCGGAGGTAGTATGGGGCCTTCTCCCTGGACCCATTTATACACGCTACTGTTTCCATTTAGAGTGAAAATTCGCTCGTTTGGAGAAAATGTGACTGTTCTTGTGGCAGTGACGTAGCCAATAGGGGGGTTGACATGGGGGCAAGTCCCCCCCCCCCCCCGGAAAATATTTTGGGGAAATTTGTATAATGTGGGGAAATTTCAAGTTGACAAAATAAAACTTCCTTTTCCTATTTAATTAAATTTTTATCAGTATTAGTAATCGTGAAACATTTCTCATTCAATTATAACTCGTATTTCCATGCAACGTATTTCCCAAATCTCATCTGTGTCACTGCAGCATGAAGCGCGCTTGACTCGTGTTCCGCAGAAATGCCCTCTCTGCAGCAGCGTGAATGTTCTCTGGTACACGTGCATGCAGGAATGATGCACAGGGAGTGTCATTTTCTGCAATCTTAGGGGTGCTTTTAGCGAAATTTCCCCTGGCGGGACGCTCCGCTCGAACCGATGGTCGCGCTCCACGTATCACTCTCACCCGTCACTAAAGTTGACTACGCCCTGTGTTAGGTTAGGTTAGCCGAGGTTTAACAGCCCAGTTTCGAACCTATTTGTTGACAGCGCCCTGGGTTAAGCTTAAGCATTTAATGGCCTCTCATCCTACAAGCTACCAGGCAGGTTATAGACTGATCTTACTCTGTGTTTAACCATGGATGGAGCTAAAAACAATGGCTTACCGTTGTCTATATAGGCGAGATTACGGGGGGGGGGGGGGTGGGGAGAGGGGGGGCTTGGGGTCACTTGCCACTCCCCCATTTTTTCCAGAAGTTAGTTTTTTTACGTCTTAGTCTGGTTGCTTTTGCGACAGAAATACAAACTGGAACTGACAAAGCTTCGCAAGTGATACTTAAATAAGTTGTACAACGTTTAAACAGGTCATATACTGCATTGAAAACTATATAAAAACAAAATTCTTCCATTTAATGTCACATCGCTGTTTTTTTAAACACGATTCGCGCACACTCGCTTTAAATATTTCAGTTTCATCACTGAAGTGTCTCAAAGGTTACATTTTTCGGCGCGCTTCGCCCGCCCCATCTAGACAAAGGCTGAATTCACATTACAAGAAAAGCCCCAAGCTTTAGTTCTGAAAAGACGATCTGGGGCACCAAGGAGGGAGCCCCCGAAGATCCGCCATTTTAAGTAATCCATTCTCCCTCCCCGCACTCTCTGCATTATCGATTCCGGCCGATTTTAATCATGCGGAGTAAGGATATAATTGAAAAAAGTCAAATTGTGATATTTGTGGTCTGTTCTTATGAAGTTTAAAGTTGAAATTAAAATGCATCATTTTAATGCCTCCAATTTCGTAAATACCCAGGAGCTTCCGGGGGCCTCGCCCCAGGACCCCCACCGGGGCTTTGCCCCTGGAAACCACCAGGGGTCCTACGGCGGGCCCCTGGACCCCACGTCGTTAGGGGGAGGGCTCCGCCCTCTCTCGGCCCTTCGGCACCGTTTGGTAGTCTGTCCAATCCACCCCCCCCCCCCGATTAGTCAGAGATCATATCCCTCCCTGGTTGTCTAGACATAATTGCCCTGCAAACCTAGACAAACGTATGATGTTCACCTTATATTTAAAGGCCTGGTTCGGAAAATTAATCTACTTTATCAATGGGGATGGGGGTGACAACGGGCCCATGATGACGTTGTCTTAATCCTATGTATATAGTAGTTATGTTCAGGTTCTTGTAGGCCATGTATTAACTTAGGTTACATTACATGACGTCATTATAATCTTGTTGTTATCGTAAATTTACGCATTCTGTATGCACCTTGACCTTGAAAATATACTGAAAGTGAAAATATACTGAAACTGAAACTGAAAAATTTGGGGAAAATTTTCTAGCTTTGCCCCCCCCCCCCCCTTGGAAAATATCCTAGCTACGCCACTGCCTTGGGGGTATTTTACTGGCCTTCTCAAAATGACTTTCTTATTTTAGGAGTGAAATTCATAAAATTAAAGTAAAAAAAAACATTCATTTTTTTAAATCCCCTTGACTTCACAGAAGAGGCAAAAGGAAACAAAAACTTTCTTTCTATGGGAAATCCCTGGCATTCAGATATCTGCATCATAGGTTTGTTATGCTGGCTCTTTGACTGGCTGGACAGAACACACATTATGCGTGATCATGGCCAAAAGGACCAGTCTAGAACAGATGTGTTAGGTACCTTCCGGTTCCAAATCTTATTTGATTAGTTTTAGGTAGGTTACAAACTATAATAACTTAGATGTAGTATTCATCAGTCACTTCCGCCTTAGCACTACTGTTGGTGGTTTTACATGCCTTTTTCTGAAGACATCCTCTCAGTCTGTTCCGATGCAGTTGTCTCAATACTTATTGGCTTTATGGTATGGATGGAGGCACTTTTGGGGAGTAATCAATCCCCATGACAATCCCAAACCCTCATGAACACTTATGTCGATAAAGTCTTCCAACAAACGTAATTGTACATTACCTGGAAGGATATTAGGTGGTAAAACGAGGACTCTGTCATCCCTAAGATCAGCAGGGATTAAATCATCTGGTCCGCTCCACTCGTACGTAGGTGCATTAATGCTGGACTTACAGTTATCTCCAAATGTAAAGGTGAAAATAGCTTCAAGTTTTACTCTGGTAAAGAATAGTTACATTGGTTAGTTCTTTCTTACGAATGATAAAAACATAAGCATGTGATACAAATTAAAATATCAGCTTATTTGAAGTGGCATTGTGGGAGAAGACAAAGAGCATGCAAAAAAAAAAAAAAAAAAAAAACTAGATATCTTTCTTATTAATTGAAACTGCAATGATCTTAACTTATTGATTACAAAATTTTTCTGTGACTTGGAAAGTTTTAAAATCAAGCAAAAGTTTTGGAAGAGCGAGCCTTTGTGATTTTTTATTTGAGTAAGAGAACCTTTCTTAAACTCGATAGTGTTCTTCCAATTTTGAAAGGAGCCGATATTATTTTAAATACAAACGATTATTGGACGATATGTTTTTGAAACTGATATTTGGAGAGTTAGCATTTTACTTTTTCACCATAGACTATGAATTCCATAACTTCCTTTAAAGATGAAAATTTTGAAACTGGCATTCAAAGATATTCAGAGTTTGCAGTGCCATTTTCATTACATGAGTAACCATGGGTATAAATCAGATTATGTCAGAACTGAAAATCCAATTAACTGATGCAATACACGATGGGCATGATCTAATCGACTAACAATGAATACCTGTCAAAACTAATTATAGGTTGCATAACGGATTTTTGATACTAGTAAGAGCAAGGAATGAAGAAATTAAAGGTATCCCACATAGATGACGCTAGAAACGAATGACAAGTTTTAGTCATCTATAGTTAATCACTCTTAATTCAGAAGCTATCAGAAAACTTTTGTTCGGGTATCAGGAGATCAATTTAACCTTTAAATTACAAACTAGTTCTTTTTTCTCTTTGGAGAATGTTTACTCATTACAATAAGCCTGTTTGTGAAACGAACAATCTGTTGAAATTATAAAAATAAGCTTATTGTTTTTTCATTGGGAGCACTCTACTTAATAAGCCCCGCCTCCCTCGGGTTTCTCAGAGTGCTTCTCTCACAATTTTCTCTTCTTATGCAGTCATGCATGCATACGTTGTTGTAATTTTCGAACTGATGTCCGTCTTGAGATTGTGATGCAACAAAAAAATGAAATAAATTTGTCTTGTTATATCAAAGTTTTCCAATCAAAGGGACGAACGTCGCGGATCTTTGCCATTTGACTTTGTTTTTCAAGGGAACGAATAGACAATTAAAATATGGGGCATATGGGAAACTGGCGTTGCAACTCCCTCACACCCCCTGCTTTCTCTGAAGCCACCTCCCTCCTTTTTGGAATGTCTGGATCCGCGCCTGATTTATTACTTCGATATAGCTCGTAAGAAAGTACGCCTTGTCTACAAAAGTATGCACTTTTTCAAAACATGATCGTCTAAAAATGGCTATTGTAGTTGGCAAAGGTGCCTGTAAATGTTGGGTGGTAACTCCAATAAAACGTTGTACAAACGGTATTACGATAGTGGTGTATTTCTATTGACGCATATTCAAACCTATTCTCAAACATTTTCTTCAAGGCCAAATCCTGGAAAGCAACACTTTATGAGAGTATAAAACATAAATGGGTCTGAATCGATCAATCCTAGTTATGACTATCGAATGTGTTGAAATGAAATTGGATACTGAATTGAATCATAACCTCACATTATAATATTATTCTGGTCAACAGCAGTAGCTTAGCCAGCATTGTGTCGGGGGGGGGGGGGGGGGGTGGTTGAGGTCACGCAATGAGGGACTAATCTAAGGAGAGGGAGAAAAACCGCTGTTTAAGGTGTTTTTTGCATTTGAAGGTTGGGTCATAGAGAGTCAACCCCCAACACTACCCCAATGGCTACGCCACTGGTCAACAATGACTGTTTGTTGGTTAGGTTAAGATAGACAGCCCAAATACACTATAGCGGGCATATTAGTCCTTCAACCTGTACTGTCATCCTCAAAATATGATGATCCGGGAAGTCTGAGTTGCAAGTGCCAAGTCCTCCAAAAAGTAATCTATAGGCGTATAATATGTTTCTTACCTGGAGGTCACTCTCACCCGGTCGGGAATAACATTGACAGGCTTGATCTCTAGAAGAGGTTTGATACCATCAGCGACAGACAGTGTGAAGCTTCGTTCAGTTTTCTCATCTAAAAAATTTGTTATCTCAAGTAAGAAATTGTACTGCTGACCAGCTTGCAAATCTTCAGCATTGATAACCAATGAAGGGGAGCCCCGTCCTTCGTTCAGATCTGCAAATTAATTACAGAAAAGTATTATAAATTGCTTTCACTAACAAACCAAGCTCCGCCTCTTTCGTAGTACGTGAGCTAGTGTAGCTAGTTGAAACTGCAGATTAACACAAAGGTTTAAAATTTTTTGAAGAAATTCTAAGGGCAAGCGCACTGTGCCCAACTTCATGTAGTGTAGTAGACTGTCCTGTTTTACGATTGGCTGTTGAGAGTCATCTGACAATATTTTTTCTCTTCAAATGCGATATGTGCCACGAGTTTTTGCTTGGTTTGCTTTCAATATGCAATACTGAGGTCCTAAAATATTATGAAAGCTGCTATGAAGAAGAGAAATAGGAGAAAAGTTTGAGATTTAGTTGCTGCTTCAAAACAAGTCTGAGGCCACTGCTTTTCCATTTGAGATACTATCATTAACTCATCTGTGGCGCGGTCTACCTCGATACTAAGAATAATGGCAGCACAATACTTGTAAAGCTGTCACTAAACTAAAAAAAAAAGGTTGAATAGGTCTGTGTTATCAACAGTAATGTGCAGCTTGCGTAGTATGGTTTCATCGTTTAACCCTTTACCGTTGTTTGGGTCCCTTTGGACCCATGCGGAGAGCTCGGCTGTCACACATCTTTACTGTTTCACGTGGAGCTCGAAACTGCGAGTAGCTACCCGAAAATTCGGCCACAACAGCGAGAGAGACAATAGTTTAAGGTCACGGGGTCAATGGCATACGGAAGCCGATGCGGGGCGGGCTACGTCCGCTTTTCCGCCCGCTCCCGAGGCCCGCAAATATGCCCCGATCGGAGCACAACGGTAAAGGGTTAAGCTGTAAAATTCTCCCAGCTACATTAAAAGCTGCGACTTAGAGTTGTTGATGCTACTTTCTCTTGCAACCAAAAACAGTGGTAGCACTTTTTCGATATGCATCGTCACGTCCTAGTGAATGGACGCCACCACTTGTAACGAAATCGATGCCATTCTTTTGACCATTTCCTAAATACTTTTACCCTTCCGAGAAGAAAACTCCCATAAATTCCATTGAAGACATTAAATAGGATGCCCCAAAAACTCAATCGGACCCCATAAAAAATTGAGATCCCATTTAAAAGCATACAAATTCAAAGATAGGGTTTGTCATTAGGACTCTTTGTATGTGACCCAATAGAATTTAATGGGATCCCAGTAAATAATGTGATTTTAAATATCAATTGGCCGAGGGCGATCCACATTGCTGCATTGCCACCATGACTCATCATCAATTATACATCGTTCCGTTATATACGCCGAATACATAAAAAGTCTATTGTTACACATGTGTACGTGCACAGTAGGTCTACAGTAAATATGCACTGTGCTGTGTACATAGCAAGAATGAGGTATATTTCTGTGGGGAGGGAAAGAAAAATAAACAGCCATTGAAGTTGTCCTTTACTAGCGTCAAATCACGATAAACGTTAGACGACAATACGGAAAGTTTAAATGTGGAACAATCTTTGCATGTAACTGTATGGAATCCTAAAAAGCCAAAGCTGTGGTTTGAAAATTGAAACATTTTGTATCAAGGAGACCCCCTTTTTCTATGGGATCTCATTAAATTTTATTAGTGTTTTATGGGGTTTCATTTATTTCTTTTATGGGAATTTATGGATATTTCTCCTGAGACGTATCGTAGAAAGTGATATATGGATTGATTGTTTGTCTTTGATTTATTGCGTCCTTACGACATAGAAAGTGGATTTCGTAACCTAGAAAGCTTATGCTTCCACTTCGAGAGACATCGTTACCAATTATTTAAACAACAGTTGCGGATAAAATTTGCTCCTCTTAGTTACATATGTACATTATAAAGTGAGACCCGAGAAGGGCTACATGTCATTAGGCATGATCATCACGAACGCTAACCGTGCTATGCCCCTAATGTGCAGTTGCCAGAAAATATGAAATAAGTCTTACGTACCACTGAAAAATTCTGAATTAAGCCCAGATCCAACTTGTAGTTGGGTTTGCAGTTGCCAATGGTAAGTAACTGGTCGTCCTCCATGTCCAGTTATTTGTTCTGCCCTCAACGTGTAAGTTCCACATTCATTAATTGTTATTGGACCAGAGATGGTAAACGATGGTTTTAGAGGACTTTCGGGTCCTTCAATATCATATTCATTGTTCAAAGAGTTGTAAAACAACTGCCTGGCTGGATTAATGGCATCTCTTTTGAATGTCAGTGTGTCACCTGTTTATAATAAATAGACCAGAAAAGTAATCCTCTTAGCCTGTTACTGAAGCGTCCATGTAATACATAAAGATTAAGCAAATAAGAAAAAGAAAGGGTAACTTAAATAACTGTACACTCTAAAAAATATTTAAACGATTTTGTTTAAAAATTAGGATACTCACGAAAATGAGTATTTCTACTCGAAATAAGTGAGTACTTCAACTCAATTTGTGTAAAATTTTGCACAAATTCAGCAATTTGTGTAAAATTTTGCACAAATTCAGTTGAAGTACTCACTTATTTCGAGTAGAAATACTCATTTTCGTGAGTATCCTAATTTTTAAACAAAATCGTTTAAATATTTTTTAGAGTGTAATGTAGTTGTAAAAAACTTCAAAACCTGGTATTTTAACATTTTTCAGTCCCATGATCTGGTACTTGTGAACACAAACATATCATAACCATGGACCTGAACCCCATACCGAAACTTATGACATAGCAATGGCTCCCATACTTAAATTCTTGACCTGTTACTATACCCACTCCCAAGAACAATTAAAACACACCAGAGCTACTGATGGTCTTGCAGTCACTCTAATTGTCTAATTAAACTGTAACGGTCATTTTTCAGCCGAACTGCAACTAGAGACGTGGTAAACCTTAAGGTCCGGGAACCTTACTTCTACGGAAAATATGCCATTAAGCAAGTGTACAGACCGGTTTTAAGGAGAGTGAGGTTACTAGTTTGTACCCCCAATGATGAACGAGAAAGGCATTACGGTCACCAGCAGAGTTTGCGTAACAATCAACCCCTACCTACAATAATAATGACTTTGTACCCGTTACTTTAATCATGCCAAGAGTATCTGTACCCATAGGTCTTCATGGTCTTGGACTAAATCACTTTTTAAAAGCAAAACAGAGATTCAAGCCTGAAGAGTTTGATTGCAAAGTACTTACCAGGTTCAATAAGACTTGACCCCCTTCCTACAGTCACCACCAATAAACGTGGACCCTTCATTTCACATGTTGCACCATCTCCTAATTTACTGGTATCTTCGAAAAAATCTGAGCAACCACCATCTGCAGTACGTGTAACGTTAACTGGAACGTCGAACCTAAACTCGATTGCATTTCCTTTGAAAAGAAAAATCAAATTATAGGTATGTGATATTATGTAAATTTTGCTAATATTACACCAACAGTGACGGTGTCTGCCCAACCATTTCAAAAGTGCTGGGACAAATTAGGAATAAGAAAAACCTTGGGGTAAGAATGTTCGCGAAAGAAGCTCTTCGAAAAACCCTAGCTTGCCAGTGGGATTCAGATACCCGTATTTTCAGCCAACATTATCTAGCTGGGCAGGGCACAAATCTGAACCTCCACTAGTAATGCTAATGACGGTCATTGTAGACATTTGAAGATTGGTACGAAATTTCACTGGAGGTTCAATAATTTGACATTTCATAGCATATAACTACCAAAAGTTCTGCCAATAGAAGAGTTTACCCTTGGGTACACAAAAGTGACTCAGCCACTGTACGATTTCACTCACCTGGTCTTATACTATACTAAGTGTTCCTATATAAAGTGTATATTAACTGTTGTTGTAATCCACTGGTAATTAAGTACTCATAAAAATCAATTTTCAGTTATTTAAAAACGTGTAATTTGTTCAGTAGAGCGTTCGCTCGAGGTAAAGTTACCAACTCAGGTAGATATTTAATCTCCCCGTTTTATGGTCAAAAGCAGGGGTGTCGAGTGGTATTTTTTTATGGTCATATAATCGCATGGTAGGGACTTTTAAAAATCGTTTTTCGTTATCCCTGCTTTTTTTGTCTAGATTGTTTTTAAATTTTGGGGGTGTTAGCTTGCCTTTTGCTGGACTTATCTCACATTGCAGAGCCCACTTTGAGTCCAGATGGGGACGAGCTAGTTCAGACTGGATGTTGTTGCAGATGGGTTCGGAGCAAGGATGCTCGGGTTGCAGTTTTAACATTTCTCTTGGTGAAAATTAAGTTAAAGGACATTGATACGTTGCTTTTCCAAACCCAGGAGAGGGTCCAGGGTCAGGAACCTTGTTGGATTCCATGGTGGATGTCAAAGAGGGAGGGCCTTGGCAATGGGAATCCACGGCTAAATCGGGTAGTACTGAAACTTTTACAGTTCACTCTGCAAAACAGCGTGGCGCAGGATAGGTATATTTGGCTCAGGATTGGGGACATCTGGGAGCATCTGGGGCTCGTAGAGGTTCTGATGGGGATGCAAACGCCCTAAACCCCCCCCCCCCCCGGATGTCGCCACTGTTACAACAAAATGGTCGACAGCGTCACAATTCCTTTTTTCAAGTAAGGGTGGAAATTGCTATCACTCTCAAATTTAGAAGTCATTCTGTTCAAGAGCAGTGTAAAGGATATTAGGTCTGTACAATCGTGCAGGTCCTCGGCTAGACAGAGAGACAGCTTTTAAAGGGAAAATGTCTTTTTTAAGTGTACCTCAAGTCAAAAAATTCAAAATATATATTAAGGAGCATGAAAAAAGAATTCTTAAAGTCTAACTCCCATCTTCGTAGGGCATTCCTTAGCTGAGCTCTAAAATGTTGAATTTTATTCATTTAAAACAAATTGGTTCATTGCGCAATAATTTGTGACTTTCTTGTTGTACAATTGACACTATCTGCCTTGGTCCCTTTAAAATTAATTTTTTATGACCTTGGACACTTCCTGTTTGCATGGATAGTGCATTGCACAGAGAGGGCTTAATCAATTACATCACCCATTAAGAGTAGGATTGTTATCACACCTTGATACAAGGTGTAGTAACTTTCTGAAAAACAAAGAAATACAAAGATTAAAATTTGAGTAGAACAACAATGATATCACAATTATTGCGCCATATACCATTCTTAGTTGGGTGAATTAACTTTAACATTTTATATCTCAGCTCAGGAATGCCCTTTGAAGATGGGAGTTGGACTGCTAGAATTCATTTTTTCATACGTTTCAATATATATTTTTGAAATTTTTGACTTAAGGAACACTTTTAGGGTGACGGAATGCAAAAAGAAAAAAAAAGGAAAGAAAAATGATAACAAGCGTTTACTTACGTTTCTCGGCGGTGGACACTTTTTATGCAGCAACCCGTCGTGCCCCCCTTCCCGTTGTCCAAAGCGTGTCTTGCATATGCTTTTGTTGCTAAATTAATACTCCCATACAGAGGCCTATTCCTGTATTAAACGTGCCTTATATGAATCTTTTCAAAAACTGTCTTTTCCAAACTCTCTCGTTTTTGTTCACTCCAAACTTAGCTTACACCCCTCTCCAACAAAAACTATCGTTGCACCTTACACTGCTCCATATGACATCAATATATAGACGTAAGGAGGTTAACCCTCACCCAAACTACTAATATTAGCGGTCTACATTGCAGCTCATGTTATTGTGTTTTCATTATACGTTAGGTTCTTGTATACTCGCTCTGAGGCAATGGTTCGAGGCTTTGTCTTAATGAGAATTAGAGAGTTGTGGGAGGGGTGTAATAAGTAAGTTACTAGGTGAATTGGAACTGCAGATTACATAGTCCACTGACCACCTATTGTTGTCTGCATTTTTCTATCGGCGTCAAATCGGCCTAGTCATGAAGCCCATTTTCACTGAGGGGCTGAATTCTCTAATGCGTTTTCGTTTACTGGTACACAAGCAAAGAACCATATTAGTGTCCATGTAAACGGAACCCCGCTGTCATCAGAAACGTGTTACTATTTCGGGCCAGCTGGCATCAAAGTGGGGGAAAGTGCAACTCCCATTAGATAGTAGTAGTCGCGCAAAGACGCGATCACACTATAACGAATTCGGAACGGATTTTGATCCGATTTATTCGGTTTTTTGTTAAAATCTGTTTCATCTCTGATCGAAAAGAGCAAAAAACGAGCACCAAGTGTTAATATTTGATTTGCAGCTGATGTCCACGAAAATAAAATGCCAATTGTTTTTTTTCTGACGTCAGACCAACAAACTTTTTCTATCAGACAACGTAGTCCGATCAAATCTGTTATTCGGTGTGACAACTCGAATTAATCAGCACAATTCAAGTAAAATTCATCCATAAACACAAACTGGCAAACTTTTAGCTCTTGCCGACCAAAGATGGAGAAGACTGCAAAAATCGGATCACAGTCCTATCAGAATTTGTTGCAGTGTGACCGCGGTCTAAAACCTTTAATTTGATATGAAAATGCCTTTAATCCTTGAATGCTTACCCGTATTCGTAAAACGACGTTGAATGCAAGTGGGGGCACTGTGCTTAACCTTGAAACTAACATTGAGTGGCATATTGGTGTCGGTATCTTGGACGGTAGTTCCCTTCACTGCCATCTTTAAAGTCCATGATGCCGAGGCATCTACGTAGACGTCAATGCTAAAGTTGTTTTCAGGCACAAAGTTAGCTGTAGCTCGGATATTGGCTTCGCTTTTATAACTCTCAACTAAAAAAAAAAAAAATAGAGAATGTGTTTTGACGAGCGTTAACTAAATGATACGAAAAATGATACGATACGTAAGTTGAAACTTATACACAGAAAACAAATATAGATTAAATAAAGTATAGTTTAAGTGAAAGAAAAATAAAAAAAATATACGCCTAACGACATGGAAATATAGATTGTTAAAGTTTTACTCCCATCTTCATAGGACTTTTCAAATTCTTGAGCCGAGTTATTTATTATCAAAATTTTTCACAAAAAAACAAATTTAGTTTATTGCGCAATAATTTGTGACTTTCATGTAAAATTCACATTCTAGACATTACAATGAAAGCTATTACTGCTGCCTATATACAAATATTTTCAAACTGTAATGACAGATTTTTAATCTCTATGAACAGATTTTCATGCTTTTTAATACATATTTAGTGATTTTTTGACTTGAGGTGCACTTTAATTTTCAATTTCATAGATTCTGTTCAAATTTTACCAGAGCTTTGGTGTAAACATAGGCCTATCTAAAAGAGAAGACGGCGTAACCATGATTATTAATAAAAGGCGCGACTGAATGGTCGATTGAGCCTAAAGGGCAGTGGCAATGAGTAAACATCTTCATACATTATAGGTGGGTTCTAAAAAACGATTGCTCGAATTGAAGCAGAGTGCAAATCCGGTGGTGTCCAATAATCTCTCACATAACCCCCTTTGTGGTTCACGACACACTTCATGAGGTCGTGAGGTACAAGTGGATTGATAGAGGGAGAAGACCCGTAAGCTGAGTCAATTAAGTGTTGTTGCAAATTCGGTAGAAAGATTTTTGAAAGGGATGTTATTCTGTTAGTAGGCTAGTTGGAAAAATCATAGTTGTACCAGGGAGGTGTAATCTAGTTACACCTCCCTGGTTGTACTTGATATTAAAACGATGCTACACATTTTCAGGTCAATGCCTAAAGACGAATCCGGACAGATTGTGATGGTTTAATTTTAGTCGGTCATTACTGGGGTGCATCACCATTAATCTTAAAATTTCCTTCCTTAAACCTGTTGCATGGATAGTTGCACACGGAAGTGTACCTTAATTTTCTCAAATTCACTAAAAATGAGGATTTGAAATTCACGTTGACAGTAAATGAAGACGATTAAAGTCTGATGGACCCCCACTAATGGCTGCCTATAGTCACGAAAAACAAGCGTTAATCGGAGTCGTCTATACAACCACACGACCAGTCTAGGCAAAATGTAAAACATCCACATGTGAAGTTAACATAAAGTTTTCCCCGGAAATTTTCTCGGGCGTGTAGGGGAAAATATTCTATTTTCCTTTCATCGAAAGGAACAGAATATATTTCACTAATACGCGGACTGCTCTTCGGTCCACATCGCAAACTCATCTGTTTGGACCTAAGAGGAATATTTCCGTTACAGGTGATACCTCGAGGTTACTTGCCTTGAATCATCATGGTCAGGAACGAATTGCCCAATATCCCAAAGAGACGCTGAGCTGGGAAATGCATTCTTCCAATAGTTTGTTCATTTTCACTTGGTCATTTTTGCTCCAATGTATTTTTCCCTAAGAATTGATCATTTCCTTGCTGATTACATATTGCTTGCTTCAAACGTGCGAAAGGTAACTATTTGTTAATGAAAATGTGTATTTATTTGCATGCTAGTAAATCCCTTTTGTCGAAAAAAAAAAAACAAACAAAAAACCGTCAGCATGTTTTAATCAGTTTCCAAGTCTCTATAGAGCCAGGCCCTATCATTCTCGTCCCTAATCCGAACCCACCTCAATGGCGTCTGTTTAATTACATCTTAACTTCCGAACGATGACACGAACAGAATTTGGAAATTGACCTAGAGGAACTTACTTGCTTTTCGTTGAGGATCTGGAATGGCAATACTTGTATGGGCCATCTAGTTGGGCTTCTAACCAAATTACGCAGAGATTACGCAGAGAGCACACTATAATTTGCGCACCCAATATGGATTCGCCACAAACCTTTAGCGAAATTCTCCTCTATAGACTGCTCTTTAAAAAATCCCAGATCAAAAATAAAATTCAAAAATCAAAAAACAAAAAAATTTCAAGATAAAGAATAAAGAGATTAAAGAAGATTATAGAAAAGGTTTGGAAAATATTTGTCCAGTATTTTTCGCTTATATTTTTACATTTCTTTTTCTGTTAATTTACAGAAATTTGAGCCCGAAAGATTAAATATTGAACTAATCACAATCAATGGTTCTATCTATCTCATTAGGGACTTCCGACTGAAGGAAGAGCCAGTTGCTAGAAAGCCGTGCAAAACTGCAGCAAGAATAGTCAACGAGGGAGCTTCAAGTGTACTTGTACTAACCATTTTCAAACGTAAAAGTAAAATCTTCTTCCGTTACTCCTCGAAAATCTCCTTCTCTAGAATGAAAGTCAAGCGAGACATGCAGCTCATCTTGGTCACCACTCAAAACCAATCCCATATTATCACCATTCGGTTGTTGCGAAGCACGATACTGTCCTGTAAGATAATGAGAGATCAATGTATATCAATCTATCTGTCAATCTATTCAACTATGTTTTGATTTATTTTCTGAAAATGAACAATTTTAAGGGGTGAATGACGAGAACTAACCTTACATGCTCTAATAAATTGAGTCATTTAAGCTGGATAATCCACTCTTTACAATGGGAGGATAACATACACTCTAAAACGTTGGTTAAAAAAACTTACCAACACTGGTCACGTATGTAAAATACCTGAAATTGGTTAAAGTTTACCCAATAATTGTCATTGTTTAATAGGTTATCCAAGAGGTTTTTTTTTAACAACTTAATTGGGTAACCAGCCTGTGGGGAACCATATAAATAAATAAATAAATAAATAACACATATTCGAGAAGCTCTACCCAATTTCAGGTATTCGACATAAGTGACCAGTGTTGATGAATTTTTTCAACCAACTTTTTAAGAGTGTATATAGTTCATGTTTTTTTTTTAACGTCATTTTGTTCAAAATATATCTAGATTTGTCTTTTTTTTATATTTCTTTAATTATAATCCATACATATCTTCTTACTCGTTTCTTGGTTTCCTTCCGTTGTTTCTTCTTCGTTGTTCTGTCCACCACCTTAAGAAACAAAGACGGAAAAATTGTGATGAATGTCACGCAATTATTATCATATTTGACCAATACAGAATGTTTCTTATTTTTTTTACTCTGAATTCTTCATTGACATTTGAATGGATGATTTCATAAATGGAACAGTTTATTTTCAACAAAATATCAAATACAAAAAAATACAGATTATGTGAGTAAGAGAAGTAAATGAAAGAAAAGTGGAAAACGAAAGTTCCATACTTATAATGTGTCTCTCTTTTGTGGCAGACAACACCCCCGCTTTTTCACACAATTAAAGTGATCCAATTTTTGAAGTGGGTCTTCGCCAAGTCTTCCCGTTTAATCTACTTTTCAGGGTTATCTGGGCCTAGAAAAGTCCCTCAAAAGAGAGAGAGAGAGGGGGGGGGGGGGCGTGTGTCCCATCGTAATGTTAATGTAGCACCTAAGAGCTCTACTTTCTAACAACTGTTTTTTGAAATTAAACGACTCCATACACTCTAAAAATGTCCGGTTCAAATTGAACCAGAAAAGGATCAAATGAGCACTGAACCGAAAAAGGTTCAAATATTTGACTTGTTTCGGTTGAAAAATGAACCGTTTTGGAACCAAATCTAGTCAAATATTTGATCCATTTTCGGCTCAATGCCCATTTGCGGATCCTTTCCCGTTCAATTGGAACCGGACGTCTTTAGAGTGGAACACTTCTCCCATTTTGTAAACATGTTCACGCTTTAAAAGGGTATCTTGGAATAAGGTCCTTTTCTAAACCCTTTTTGTCCCACTTTGTAAAGATGTTCAGATGCTAAGCATACTTGTTTAATTCTGAAACATTCTGTATTCAAACACATTTACTCGCTAAATATTTAGTGTTTAAAAGCACAACATGTTTAGAATGTTAACGAGTTTAAAAAGTGAAAGAAAATAAGTATTTTATTGCTAAACATGTTTGTAAGCGTATAGATACAACCAGACTAGTCTAATTCCTGAGCATTTCGTTCCAAAAGACGTTTGATTGTTAAAACCTGGTGTTCAACAATTAAACCTGTTAAAGTGGGGCAAAGTAGGTGTTTAATTGCTAACAGGTTCTTAGACTAAATAATTGCCTGAAAATTATGCTGTTTAGCTATCGATCCCTTTAATGTATCTTCAAGGCAGACGGCTTTGAGGGTTTGGTTTTCGCCGATGAAGACCCCCACTTTCAGTTTATCTTCCTGAAAACTTGCTAAGAATGCAGTATGTGTAACGACCGATTTTAAAGCTACTTTTTCGGGACCTGGTAATTCTCGGTTTTTATTGAATTTTCCGTTTTTTTTGGTCCAACCCTTCCTGCCTTTTGTTAGCGTTCACCGCTCCTTGGGTGGCGAAAACGCATGTTCGGAGGGTCCGACGTAGACGCTGAAAAAAATTGAAATATTCTGACACTTGATGTTTATGGTAGGACGCATACCATACTATATAAATGTGAATAATACATACGTTTAAGCGAATCAGCAGTATTGCCACAGATTATCGATTATCTTGCCATAATTAATTCATTAAATGCTTGAAAAGACTATACAAGCTAGACTGAGGTTAGTCGAGTAGCATCATGAGAAGTACTTCCCTGGATATATTTTTTCCATGTATTTCAGGACGCAGGATGCTGAAGGTTGTAGAAATAATATTGATTACTACAACAAAATAAAATTTCCCTAAATATATGGGTGTTTATGAATCAGACTGTATGAAGCTTTGAAGGGAAGTGTTGCGTTCAAATTACCGGAAACACGCAAAAATGCAAGAAGATGAAATGTTTAAATGAGTGTATACTGTGGGCTCGAGTCCGTATGGGTCCATTGCTTGTACACGATTCTGACAGGGGACACGATCCAGGGTTCGACCTGCTGTTGGAAAATTTTTGCCCCCTCCCCTACCCTCCCCCATTACGCAAACCAGATCTAATTTCCTGAAAGAAACAGGTACTTCACTTCGACAAAAACATATAAACAATATACACTGTAAAAAAAAAACACTAAATTTTACAGTGAAACAACTGTCAGCAATATTGCCAACAAAAAAAGCGTTATATTTACAGTCAATTGTAAACGAAATAACGCAAATCCTGTATAATTTACAGTGAAACCGTTATTAATGTTACAGCAAAAATTTTGTTAGCTGTACTATGTTAAAGGACAGAAAGACCATAACACTGTTTTGTATTCTGTTTGTTATGTCGCACCCAGCAGAACAAAATCAGCACATTATTTATGCTAATGTCCCCTCCTGTCTCGGGCATGAGATCCAGAGTACTTTTTCCAAAGTCCTCCCGACCCTCTGGCAAAGGGCCGTTCGGCGAAACCAAACTTGATACTGCTTCCCGAAGAAGCTATACGTCCACTTAAGGACAACACTTGACCAACTTCAAGGCCTTCAGACCATTTACATTACTGGTCTGTCATGCATGGCTCCATTCTTGACTGGATGAAAAGAACAGATACTACACATGATCTTAGTCCACCTTGTGTTACGCGCCGCAGGTGTACAGCTCTTCGGGCATGAGATACAGAGTCCACAGGCGTCATAATTGGGTATGGAAACATTGTGTTAACTGTGGAAGGCAACGCTATGCTATATGTACCACGTCTATCACAAGTTGGTAATTGTGACTAAATTTACTACACATTTTTTTTAAAGAAATACAGTTCATAAATCTCAATTTTCTTCACCTGAGTGTATTGATTGACTACTTATTCTTTCTCCCAAAACTGTTTTTTTTTTTTCTACAGATCCTATTGGTATAGGCCTGACCTAAGCATAAATTTACAACTTGATGTCAAAATTTTTGGCCACGCCCACTTAAGTAGCTTGAGGAGTTCAGGTCAGTTTGAACTAATCTGAAGGTTACGCAGTGCTTTATTGTGATATCACTAATAACCTATAGCCTAAGAGTATTTACAGTGTAAACTTTTAAAAAGTTAGATATCCTGCTAATTTGCATGAATGAAAAACAATTTTTTTTGTGGTAAACACAAAATACAGAAATTATGCTGTAATTTTTACAGGAATTTGTTGTAAAATTTATGTGCAGGAAAGTCTAATGAATGCGAAAAACAAGAGATAAGTCACAGTATAGCGTTTCCAATAGTGAAGGTGCATTTGTCGTAGCTCCTGTTTTTCCTTTCACCGATTAGCTACTAAACAGCAAGAAGTTCCTGACACCTTCCAGTACATCATCTATAGAGTGCTATCACCTGACGTCATTGTTGTAAGCCACTCCCACTGCAAGGCAAGAACCAACGGTGCTTCAGTTCAAATGTCACGCATGAGACGTCAAGCTGCTTCTCGGGTAATTAAAATATTGAATTGCTAGCAACTCCATGGTTACGCTAGCTAGCAAACTAAATTAGTTTTTGCCCGCAAAAGGGACGGGGTTTGTGACGTTGGTGAAAGCACCCTCTTGCTATTGTGGAGGTGCTATTTTCGCATGCTTTTTTGCGTCTAGCCAGTACCAACCAATGGTAAAACATGATTGGTTCCCTTTCCCACTGTCCGTCGAGGGAAGATTAACCCTTTTCCGCTAATTCAATTCCTTTGCTCACCAGTATCATGGATGGGTGTTCACTAATTTGTATATTCAATTCTTCAATTTCACTGAAAATGAGGGTTTGGAATTCACGTAAACAATAAATGAAGAAGATTTAAGGCTGATGGACCCCACTCATGGCCGCCTAGAGTCTCTAAACACAAGCGCTAATCGGGTTTGTCTATAGCTGAACTTGCATCAGGTACCTCAGCTGCAGTCAGGGATTGAATTTTACGATGCCCTAAAGGGATAGGTTAGAGGGGGTCCAAAGAGGATAGTAGTTTACAACAAAAGCAAGGGAGAGGTTAGGGAGGAAGTACAACTAAGAAAGAATATTGCAATAAAACAATCCCGTCAGTTATAATTGCAGAAGACATGAGTAAGATAAAAGGAGTATAGTTTGAAAAAAAAGGTTTAAGATCACAATAAGATTTGATACAAACAGTGGTACTTGTTCTAAGCATTTTGGTGAAATTCAGATTCGATGTGTGGTTTTCAAGATATGAGCACGTAAAGTTTTCACATTTGCAACAAAACGTGAACTCGAAAGACTGAAGCACATATGACATCATATCCCCACGTTAGTGTACTCTCTTTTGTTTTACTTTAAACTTTAGAGTCAATTTTCTCCTCAATAATCCCATATTATTAAAATATGATTGCGCAAGTGGCTTTGCAACCCCCCCCCCCCCCCAGAGAGGTCCTATTCCTTTGTACTTTAATGTCTACACAACAGTCCGATAAAAGCGGGGAAACAAAGCATTCGTTGTCAATGTCAATGTAAGGAAGTGATATAAGCTCTGTTTCCCCTAAACTCCCCTTTGAACACAAATCCACTGACTTCGTTTACTGATATCTCGAGAAATACATGTCCGATTTGAATGGAGCTTTCACCAAACTGTGAAGATTTGGTCACTCTTTTCACGTTTGAAAAGTAAAATCTTGCTTAAACTTCGGATTTAATTATTAATCCTGAAACTATAGGTCGTTTTTAAGTCTCCATTTATAGTTGATAAACTTCGATTTTACCGTAATGTCACTTTAAAAAGTGCTTCTTTTAATTGAAAAATCTTACCGATAGGACGCTGGATAACACCCTTTCCGAAATATACACTAAACTAGTGTCAGAAACATGAAGAATTTATTTATCTTTAATGAGTCTAATCATCTCAAAATATTTACCACTGAAGTAACCTCTGAAGGGGGATGTTGTAGAGGGATCGTGGAATTACTTGGTAATATTTTGATGATATGACTATAAATCTGCTCATAAATTAGTCAAAACGGTGTCTGCGTTGACTCACGTTAGAAGACAAAATTGATTTACTTTTGACTAAAATGTGACAAATTGCTTCGTTTTATACATCCCTTAGAATTCTTTGGCTAAGTTTTGACTACTAATGTTTAGTCCATTACTGTGTAAACAGTCATATACCACCCAAAAATTAGTCAAATATGGGTGAACACAGTGGTTGGTCAACTCAGACACCGTTTTGACTGATTCGTGGTTACCGTGAGGGAAATTTAGTAAGAATTTATACCTTCATTTCCTTCTTCCGTAGTCTGTTCGTTCATTTCTCCATTCCCATTTCCAGCTGCTCTCGTTGTATGTTTTTCCGAATTTTCGTTCCCATCTCCATCTGCTCCCGTTGTCGCTTCTTGCTTGTCTCCATCCCCATCTTCATGTTCTCTTGTTGTCTGTTCATTCCTACCTTTGTTTCCACCTTCAGCAACTTCTGTTGTTGTCGATCCCGTATTTTCAGCTTTTGAAGAAAATAAAGAAAAGATATTTTTAATCACTAGGGGAATAAAAAATATGGTTTGAAAAATTCTGATGCGTACAAGTATTCTTGTTTCCATGGCACCCCAAGGACGACGAAATTGTGTAGTTATAATCCCCCTTTAAAGAAGTTCCTCTAAAGGCCCAATTTTCTCATCCCAAACAGTATCAATTCTCCTAACCTTCGTAATTAAGCCCCTCCCACAATTGGCTGAAATTCACCCTAATCCAGACACAATCTCATTTTATTGCTTCAAGGTGAATATAGAAAGTTAATGTGTACAATCAAAACACTATCAGAACAGTTCGTGCTGTGTAATATAAGTTTTGGTACTCTGCATTGTTTGAATTAGCAGTCAATCAAAAAGCTGAGCTAATTGAGAGTTTCTGTTACCCTATGCTAGGGTGTAGTTTGGGGTGAGAGGATTGTTCCTTTAAATTTGGGCCTATTTTGAGGTCCATATAATAATAATAATAATGGAAATTTATAATGCGCACACATCCGCAAAAAGCGCTCATGGCGCATGCAGGGCTCTTAGAGATACAAAACAAAACACACAAGAAAAATAAATTCCTAAGAAAAAGCAATGTCCATCAAATGAGTTTTAAGTCATATGCTCTAAAAATAAAGAGAGGAATTGCACTCGTTCAATGAAAACGAAATTTATACCCTTTTCTCCGGATGAGCAGGAATTCACTTCGAAAAAAGTGCAAATTCACTCTTAAAGAACAAACATTTCAACTCTTAAAATAGTGTGATCCATGCATGCACTCTTAAAAGAATGCATTTCACTCTTCTTGGAGGGAGTGTCCCTATTCTTAGAGTGAAATAACACTCGAATGGAGTGACTTTAGCCTACATTTTTTGTATAAAGAGCTGACTATATTTACTTATTGGTTTTCAGAGTATATAGGTCCACGGAAAGTTTTTTTTCATGAAATAAGAACCCACGAGAGACCGCAATTTAGCACTTTGATATAAATATCACGAATATAGACGAACCCGGATGGCAAGTGGTGGTTTGATTTCTGTCTGCTATAACTGGGGTGCATTGCCTTTTAATCTTTCATTTTTGTTGCTCACCTGTTTCATGGAAGATTGTGCACTAAAATTATGAATTGATCCCTTCATTTTCACTGAATATGAGGGTTTGAAATTGATGTAGACTATAAAAGGAGACGATTAAAGACGGATGGACCCCACTAATGGCTGTCTATACAGTCGCTAAACACAAACGCCGATAGGATTCGTCTGTAGAGCATATCATCAGCATAGAGCTCCTCAAGCAAAAGTGCCTCATGCTGTGTATGATGACGGCAAATTTATTTGACAAAATAAAACAAACATAAAAGCAAACTTTCATGATGAAACGTTCCCTCTTACTTTTTGTTACATGTTTCATTTCTGCCTGATTAACTCTAATCGCTTCAGGGAGGAAAAGAGGCCCACTACATGCAGACTTGATTATGTCAAGTTTCATATCTGATACGTTGATTGACAGTAAAAGATGTGTTTCAATACACAAAAGTTACGTAACATTTGGGGTTAACTAACAGTTCAGTCAGCATGTGTTAATTGCTTTTCATGCAGTTTGAACACAGTGAAAGAGTAGCTCATATGAGGCCATAGACCATGTAACAAATTCAGATATTAGTTACACCCCATACCGCCTTTGATGTACTGGGGTGTCTATGTTCCTTTTTCAAGAAGCGACGTCACAGCATGTTACACACGTCAGCTAAAATTCAAATTGCCAAAATACTCGATTGGTTGTTATTTTGGCAAATTCATTACCGTGCCTGGCGTACAATAGCAAAAGAATTGTTTTCACCCAGCACCATATATATCCTCCACTGATTGGTTGAAGAATAGTCTTGCATTAGACAATTGTAAGCAATTCAACCAACAGTCTTTTTTTTTTTTTATTTTTTGTGTTTGTTTTGTCTTTGCAGAGAGAGTTATTGTTTAGATAGCAGCAGATTCATAGAGTAACGAAAGAACATTGCATTTGATATCGACTTTTAAAGACCAGCAAGGCCTGGAACGATTTACTCATCGAGTCAGTGAATATTGTGTGATTATAGTATTGTATTTGTCAATGCACTATTACAGTTTTGTATATCTAGTTCGTCTTCCATTTCAAATAAAAACAATATAGTTTTTCTACTCTACATTCTAGTTAATAGCCTTTGCAGGGGGTGGTTTCAGTTGCGTCACAATTGTTTAGCCACGCCAACTGCCGAGAGAAAATCAACAGTGTTTCAAAGACAAGTCACCCATGTCATGAATTCTCATTGCTTCTCAGCTAGCTACACTAAATTCGTACTTCACCAAGTTTTGTCCGTCAAAAGAGGCTAGGCTTGTGACGTAGTTAAAGGCAAGCTTTAGAATTGGTACCTACTAGACTAATCCTCTCTTACCACGGTTCCAGTCCAGTTTGGGGCATAAATTCGAGTCAATTATTTTTTCGGAAACAGTTGAAATCAACACTGCAATATATCGACACATCACTGGTGATAAAAATGCAACTGAAATCATTAATCAAAGCTTGTGATATAATTAAAAAGCTGTACAGTTTGGAAAATGATTTTGCAAATAATGTATTTAGAGTCAAAGATATTTATAAGAGGATGCGCCCTTCTGACTTTTGAATTATAGCCGTAAGGGACCATCCATCCTATCCCTGGAATGAGATATGGAAATTGTATTTTCACAATGTACTTGATAATAAGCTTAAAGATTTTCAGTGGCGTTTAGCCCATGGTATTCTATACACGGGGCAACGGATTAACAAATGGGGCATGGGTGACGGTGTTTGCCCCTTTGAAGGTTGCACCGAAATTGAAACGGTTTCCCACTTACTTTGGGAATGTCCAAAGATACAACCTATTTTAGAATGGGTTAAGAGAGTCTATGATGATGTGACCAACGGGTTCCCACATCCGCGCCTCGTGGAAAACTTCTTTTTATATGGCTTCCCCCGCAACAGTATTGAAAAATCAGTGTTTAGCAAAGTTTGGTATGTGTTTTGTACTACAAAGTTTATTCTATGGAAATCTAGGTGTCTTCAGGTGTTTGAATCTAAGTATCAATCTGCTCCAACAATTCTATCTATAATTATTACAGAGATCAAGACAAGGGTCGCAGTTGAATACAAGCGTTTCACTAAAACTAAGGTCGATAAGGTTTGGGTGGGTAATAACTCTTTCGTCATCAGGAGAGACAAAAAGCTGGAATTTCGTCTGTAACATTTTGTAGTGATTTGTGATTATTTGTATTAAGTTATTCTTCCTTGATTCTCTGTCGGATTTGATTGGTACTGTGAAATGTGTGTATAATTCTATGATCATGTAAATAATTTAGCAGAGTAAAAATTAATTAATTAAGCTGTAAATACTTGTAAATATTAAAGTTACTTTCCAAGGATGGGAATAAAGTTCTTTTTAAAAAAAAAGAGATGTTAATCTACCGTAATTGCATAATGAGTCAGGATATTATTGAAAGAGTGATGTATGATAAATTATTCAGCTGTAAATACTTCTATATATTTTTATTTTTATCATTTAATTTGCTGTTTTGTATGTATATATGTTGAGAATGGAAATAAAGTTTTTCCAAAAAAAAAAAAAATGCAACTGAAAAAAGAATGGTCCCGGGCATTTGGGACACTTTTTGTGGATCTATTATGACATTCATATTAGCTTTATTCCTATTAGATTAATTTCTCAAAATCTACTTTCGAACCTTTTAAGGGATGATGTCAGTTGATCAAGAGCTGTAAACATCAGCTTTGTAATGAAAAGTTAAGTCTCGTCACACGTTGGGCTTTTTAAACCATTGTAGCCCTTCGATACCTTATCATTTTTTGTAAAACGAGATGTGTGGAAATACCACACTATAAATTCTAGCTTAGTTCTCGAAAGTGTAAATGACTCGATTTTGGTTCCCAAGCTGAGCCCATCTTAAACAACCATGCCCCCAATTTGTTTTCTTAATTATAAATCTTAAGCTTGCTATGTCACTGTATTAAGTGCTGTTTATATCAACGTTGTTGAGCGAAGTAAAATATATTTTAATTTGCTCAAGTAATTTATATTTTACTTTGTTTCAGAAAAATATGTTTTACTTTGGTCCAGGGGTGTCGCCAGCGGGGGGCAGGGGGCATGGCCCCCAGTCGGGGAACACTTCCCCCTCCCCCGTCGGGGAAGATCGGAGGTTTTGTCGGGGACGCCTTAAAGATGAAAACCCCTTCAAAGGCTGAATGTACTGGATGAGCGATCCAGACCAAATGTTTTTGGTTTTGTAATACTATTTTAATACATTTTGGAATCGATTTTGAATTACATCTTCTTAGCTCTCTTATACCTCATTACATGTGAATTGTCCTATCTGCTCCCTCGTCGGGGAAGGAACTTAAAAGGCAATTTTTCGGGGGAGCCCTAAAATGAAAAACGTAAAAGACTGAAGTTACTGGACGGATGATCATGAATTGTTTTTTTTTTTCTGTTATTTATTATTTTTTTTTTGTAACGCTGTTTTAATGCATATCTGAAGCGGTTTTAATCAATGTTTACTAGCTCTGCTATCCCTCATCCCATCTTCAATCCGTGCGCGCAAGGCCATGCCCCGTCGGGGATGGGCTACCTAGTTGTTGAGAAAATCCAGTTTCGTCGGGGAGCATTCATTTATGAAGATCCACGATAAAAGATGTGGGCCTGATAACTTTAGTCACTCGGGCGATCTTCTTGATTTTGCGTACTGGAAGACAATATTCTTCAAGGAAACTCACAATACCGAATTCTCCTTACAAAAACGAACGAGAGGTTGTTCATGTAATACCCAATTACCTGCCATCTGTCCTGCCCGGACAGCCGATTTCTCGCAACGGCAATAAACATCGGCCATTCCGTTTTCAGCTACACATAGTGATAAACAGTACGGTAGTGTGAGAATATCTCCCCATAAGTCTGAATGAAAATTTATTTGAAGGCACCATGTAATGTGACATATTTTCAAATACGTTGGAAGTAAAACCATTTATAGTCAGGTGTTCAGACATTCACGTAAAAAAATCATCTATTTAGTGGACCTTGAAATTGAATACAAAGGAGATTCTTAGTTGGGTCAAAACATTAGTTTGTCTTCAATTCGTTGAGTAGTTTTCGCCCCGAAAAGAGACAAGCCCACTACTGTAGCAGTTGGAATTTTTCTATTGAAGTGAAACTTTCATTTCAAAGGGAAGCTCAAAATAACGACTACTTGATATAGCTACAGGTCTGGGAAATGCCATTCCGGATGTCTGAGAGATTAACTTTTTTTTTAACAATTGCCTATTCTCTCCGCGCTAACTGATGGATCGTGTTTTGGTCGATCAGCTTTACTTAACAGAACAATGCATGCTTGAAAATTATTCTACGTTTGTGGGCAGTATTATGATTGTGAAATATTATTGCGAAAGAAAGCTCAAAGTAATGACCTCTTTAGTTCTAGTTACGAGCGCGGGAAATGCCACCCTTGTCTGGAGGTTCTCAAGTTTTGGAAAATTTCTGTGCGCTGAGCGACTGCGCTCGACTTAGATAGTCTTTCGGGCAGGATTACATTTTTTCGGACAAAAAACAATTCTTTCCCTCCCAACTGAAACGCACTCGTACGCTTGTGACAATATATAAAATACACAACTTCAAATATAAGCCAAGCCAAAGTTTTCCTGGAGAGAATTTTCCAATATGGTCCGAGGGCCTGAATCTGTATTGATATTTGGTAACCCCAACAAAACCACAGATAACCAGAAAAGTACTTTATTTTTCTTGTAAGAAGGTCAGATCCTGTCCCCAAATCCCCCAAACTGTCATAAACTTAAAAAATTTCCTCCAAAATAAGCTTCAGATTTTTAAACGTAGCAAAATTTTCCTTTTTTGATGGGTACTCCGTGCAATAAATAACCAGAGCCAACTCTGTTAATCACCAGGCCTCCTGTCTAATTTTGCCTTTGAAAGGTGTGTCACCTTATAAATAAAAACAAATTTTTCATTTTAATCTTACCAAGAAAGCAAATTTTCTTTCATGAAATTCCAAGATTTCTCCTCTGTAATAAGCTCTTAATTTTCAAATCTTCGTTCCAAAAGGCGAAAAACTTTCTGGGCAAATTTCTAATCTCGTGTAGTGCGTAGGCCCAGTACGATAACATGAGTAACTCCAAAAGAATTTCAGCTGCCACCTATATAACCTTTTTTTTCTTTTCCCATATGAAGGACAGATTCTTCAATGAACACCCAAACATTTTTTATATGGTACTAACAAAGGCCAAACTTCTTTCAATTTTTTTTCAGCAAATAAACTCCAGATTTTGTATTTAAAAAGGAAAAGATTTTGTATGTAAAAAAAGAAAGCTCCGCGCGCCTCAAATTCTGCCAAGTAACGTCCCACAGGGACATATCGTCGCTTTGGTCGTGGCCTTGAAATGTTGGCCCCCTGTCGGGGAGCTTGGCACCCCTGTCGGGGAAATCCTGGTGCCACCCCTGCTTTGCTCTAAGTCCCGTTTGGAATTTTGTGGTCCATTTGGGTCCATTTAAGCTAGAATTCCAGGGATCATCCTTCCTTAAGTTATAATTTATAGCCAGTAGGCCTGCCATGTTTTAGGGAGTTTTTTGGGCATTCGAAATATCTGCATTTCTCACAAACGTAAATTTTGGATCCACTGTACCTATTCTTGATTGGCGAATGTCCGAGTGTTCGTTTTTTCATGTGTCGTTTTTCAATCAGTGGCTTGTTATACGGTAGATTCAATGTTGTGGATATCGTTGCTATTTTCAAAATTGAAATTGTTTTTTTGGATCATTCAGGGCCACGTCTTTTCTTATGGTCCCAAATGCCGCCCGCTCTTAAGGAATGGGTTTTATTTATCACCACCGTACCCTGCAAGAATGGCATTATAACAATTATTTCGTTCCGAAAAAGTGTAAATGATTAGAGAGGCTATCCCCACAACTGTTCGCACTATGACCGTGTTACCCTTAGTTAAATATAAAAAATTAAACATAAATAAATAAATTCAAAAAACAAAACGTACAGTTAAACTGTAAAACAATACTTTTTTCAATTTCTCTACATTTCTAGCGATCGACTAGGGGCGTCTTTAGGTTTTGATCAGTTGAGAAGCTAAGGACGAGGATGCGGGAACTTCTTCCAAAATTATCTTTAGAACTGCATTTCAATTTCCCACAAAGTATTTTCCAAAGACGGTGAACCACCCGGCCCAGCGAAGGGCAAAACATTGGTGGATGGGCAGGATTCACTGGAGGAACCATCAGTTGGCGAGGGGCGCACAAGAATTTTTTTACTCTTCACACCCTATGGCCGTAAAAGGCACTTGCATCGTATTCTAAACTGCATGTTTCCATCCTAAGGCTTATGATACGGATCTCATTTGTGAAATTTCTCGATCAATCGAAATCGGTTTGGAAAATGGGAATTCATATCAGATAATCAGATAATTTGAGATGTTATAAAAGCATAATGAATTGCTAATCCTCTTTTATTTACTCTGTCTGCAATGCTCTCAAATCCACCTTCTCTGTTAAATTTGCTCAACTCATGCTTGTAACCAGTATCATAGGCTTACGTGGCGGGGTGCAGAGGGGCACCCCCATTCTGGAAAAAGCAGTTGGTCTATTGGGGCAAAATATGATGGGCAAACATGATAAACAGTGACATTATTGGGGCAAAAATGCTCTTGCCCCTCATAGAAAATTACCCCCTACGCTTAAGGCCATAATCCTAGTCATTCTTCAGTAATTTTGTCCGAAAGGCTATGTAAGCGAAGCTGCAATATCGGTTGACGTGGAGCGCAGAGAAAAATAAGCCCTGCCCAAAAGACTATTCAAGTGTAGCGCCACCGTCAGTTGGACCGAGGGTACCAAACATTTGGAAAACTCGCAACCTCCAACACAGCCAAAAATGTAACTGCCTATAAACTATCTAATCGGAACACCACCCTCAGATGGCCCGGAGCTTCTGGTATACTATGAAAAATTGAAACCCCTTAGAAAGTCGGATAAAGCTTTTTCCTGGATCAACCAGAATTTAAACATGTCCTTATTTTGAGCGCCATAAAATGTTCAATCGATTGCAAAGTACGAGAAGTTGCAAAATGACCAGAAATTAGCGTAAAAAACACCGTGGGTAGCCATGTTTGGTGCAAAGAAGGGACAAAGTCGAGGAATAAAACGTTAGGTGTTGCTAAGTAAATACGACACATAAATTAGATCTATCTAATTTCGTATTTTTGTTTTATGACGTGGTAGGAGTTCAAACTCTTTGAAGTGAGCCAAGGCCTCTTAATCATCTCTGTATCCCTAAGTCATACAATTTTCCCCCAAACTGGGCTCGATTACAAAATACAGAAGCGTTTCAGAATCAGATGATGGGTGCAGAAATCCATCATAGTGGCGTGAAATAATAACAGTATGTGAACCGTTCCCACTAGGCTGTAACTTTGAGATTACCAATGTGCTGTCTGTTTAAAATAAACATTTCTTAAAAATGCCCCTCTGTATATCCTTAGTCTAAAGACAATGTGCGTTTTCCGAAAAAACAAACAAACAAACAAAAAAAAAAAAAAAAAAACTGAAGAACTATAGATACTTCTCACGTGACGCCATAGAAGTATTTCACATGACATATCACAGACGTATTTGAAGGCAACACCTAAATGCACGTACAAGTTTGCCCTCAGATATGGCGGCTGATAATGCCTTATTGTTCCGTCACTGAGAACAATCTTTAAACCTGCTTTAATTTTTGATAATTTTTCGGCCAAGAAGTGGTTCTTTCTCTACAAACAGAAAAGTTTCCATACACAATTTAAAACCCGACAAGATTTCGTTTATATGATTATTTTCATGTCAGATGATATTAGATTTCTCGACATTTTTCTAAATATTCCTCAGATAGAGGATTTATTCTTTGTACCGGTATTTTGTTTCTGTCGAAGGACATTTCTGACATGGTGGATTTTTTCATAAGCCTTATTTTTCCCGCCAAACGTCGATTTTACATTTTTGGGGGGTTATGGTTGGGATACCCCCCTCCCCTGCCTCCAGTATTGACACTCGGTAATCGACTTGAGATCAGTCTGAGATTGACTGGTTGGGAAAGATCCTAAATTACAGGGTGCAAGGCGGAAGCGTTGTATTCCCTCAATTGATAAGCTTTTTCTCTTGCCCCTTCACTTCCCGTCTTCCAACCCTGGTGCTGCCACTTAAGTTCGAAAAACAGATTTGTAATTATTCGAAGACACTACCATGATTATTTGTCATGCAAAGTTTTTAGCTACTTGCAGCTGGTAAAGTAAACAAAGTCATACACTTATCACTGAATGCAGGTTTGTTTTGTTGGGAGAGAGCACAATTATCAATAAGCGAGTTCGGTTTTTCGTTTTGGTGTCTAAGCACATGCACACATCCTCTTAATAGACTAGTCGAGATTAACAAACCATTTCCTAACATAAAACACGTGTTTCAAAATTTGAGTAAACATAAAAATTTGACGGGATCATTCTTTCATAACCCAACCATCATACATAAGGCGGGACCATAATTGAAATTCTGTACAGTGTACTTTATCCAAATAGCCTTTTTGGTTAAAAAAAGGGGGATTTTAATCTGTGGTGAAGTAGGGCTGAGTCCCTATTTTCATTGGGGTTGGTTGTCAAGAATTAAAATTTGTGATGCTTGCACCGCACTATAACTTATTAGTGATTGCTTCTTGGTTTGTACAAATTCGAAAGATGGGACGCATTTCAATTTACAAAGAATAGACAAGTTACTATCGAGTTACAAATCAAGACCCGTCAAGCTCAATAGACCTGTTTCTATTTCTATTTGGAAAAAGGTCTATGCAACATGTGGATAAAAAGAACAGACTTTCTGTATTAAAACCTCTTAACAATTTCGTCCGCCCTTTAACTGCACTTACCGTATCTGTTAAATGAGAAGTCAATTGCGGGAGAAATAAACCATGTTTCAACCAGACTGTCCGTTCCAGACCTCATACAGTCATATAGATCCAAATTAGTAGCTGTGAGGGGCGTGGTATCAAAGCCTTCGACAGATTACATACCGTTCTGTGGCATAATTGTCTACTCTTGAAAAACACTTGTAATAAAATATTTTTAATCTTCATAAGACATAACTTTGAAAATAAACATAATCAGTAATGTAAATAATTACCTGTGGCTTGTGAGACAAAAGCCGAAGTTATTAAACTCCAACTTTGATAAAGGTTTTTTGAGAACTCGAAAATGGCCGACTCACTTTCTGCGAAGAATCCGTTCTTTCGATTGTTTGGACAAACAGTTGAAAATTGCTCCGAGGGATTTATTTCATACAGACTGAAGAGGTGTAATAAGTAAGGTATAGTTTCAAGTATTGTCGCTATTTCATGAGTGACATTTACCTTCCACAATGAAAAAAGAGACGAGTTACCAAAAATCGGAATATTGCCTGTCTTAGTGTAAAAGGTAAGCCTTCCAACAGAATCTAAGACTAAATCAGGGTACAGATGATCGAACAAATCCGCAGCAAACTGTTTAATTTCATCAACATCTATTGAAAATCCCTGGTCGCTGCCAGATTCGAATGCAGTCCCTGGTTCTTCCAAGGTAACCAGTTTAAGAAAGCTCGCTTTTATGAAGGTGTTATTGAACCAAACGCGGTCAAATTGTAATTTCTCTGACAGTTCATCTTCTGTCGCTAAAACGTCGGCCATTAAATCCCTTAATAAAAATAAGTATTCTGCCCACAGCTCATAAACTCTCTCTAGAGCCACAGCTACCACCAACCCGTTTGTCAAACGATTGGACATTTGAGAAAGCAAGTTTTGAAGTTCAACGTCGTCAAATTCTTCGTTCAAGAATTGGATTACGTTCCATCTAAAATGGTTCTGAGATACCTTTACGTCCGCAGCGACATCAAAACACATAATAGTCATGTTTTTAGGAACTAAAATAGGCAACGAACTCTCCTCTGTTTCCAAATTCGTTTCAGAACAAGAAGAACTTGCGATAGAAATCGCAAGTAATAATGGCCGCAGCATTTCCATCTTGTAAGGAAGTGCTTAGCTGTTGCAGGACTACTTTAAAACATACCTAATAAAGCTTGAGACCAGGCTTAACGCAGTGTATTCAAGAAAAGCTTAAACACATATTTGCAATATGTGACAAATGATCCCCCAATAATCATTTACTCTGTAGTGCATTATTTACAACGAGATTTATGATTCGTTCGCATCGATTTTATTCAAATCTTGTCATCGAGTGGTTGTTTCAATATAAAAATAAAGACACTATCCTAGTTATTAATTTTAACGGTTCTCGACATGAAACTAACAAGTGTTATACCAATAAAAGCAAAGTGGTTGTCACGATTATGACAAATGCCCTTTGACCAATATCAGATTGAATAACGTTTTGGTTTCCCTAGCAACAGTCCATAAAAGTCTGAGTTTGTGTTTTTTCTTTGCCTCGATCTTTTGAATTCTTAGAAGTATAAAATTAAAGCCAAGGCTCTGAACCACCCCTAGTCATGACCTTTATTTGAAAGACATCAGCTTGAATCTATATAAACAGATAAAGGACTGGGTTATTTTATAAATGATAGGTACCTGAGTTGAGTGTTCATTTTCTCCCCCCTTTTTTTTACATTTTCTTGCTTATATAGGAGGGTCGGTCGCTCCCCTTTCCAATGGTTGAAAAGTTGCTACCATGCACATATTTGCGCAAGTTGTGTAGCGCCCAGAAAAAAAAAAGAATTACAAGACGGCAATTTGAGTTGTATAGCAATGACATCAGAAAGTATTCCGCAGTATACCATTTTACATTAGTAAATAAACTTCAACACGGCAGCTCAGAGATATCCTATAAAGATGGGAATTGGAATCATTGAATCTATTTCTCATCCACTGTAAAACTTTAATTTTTGAAGCTTTATACTTGAGGTACTCTTTATAAACATGCAATTCTTCGTCACTCCAACAACAATTTTACCAGTAGTCTACATGTCCTTTATTTGACAGAACCCTTTCATTGACTTCAACCTTTTGAGAAACATACATCGAAATTCAAGCGACATCACCGCTGAAGACATAACATGAAGAGCCTTCCCTATAGGAACAACGCGATGTTAATGCGAACTGTGACAAATGTGATAAGGTGTGTGCCAAAATTTTACATCAAGAATCATTTATTTCCATGACGGAGTCTGCGCCGAGACATGTGACAAGGAAAATATGCAAGTTGGACATCCGGTAAAGCCTTCAAGTTTTATTTAAGAAAACTTAAAAAAAGCCCGAACCATAAACGTTGTTCACTGGCTGTGTGTTCCTTATAATGCTGTGCTCATCCATAACGAAACTCAATAGCCCATGCAGTCAAACAACCCCAAAAAATCGGGTCGATGACTTTTGTGAATTTTTGTTAAATGATGTGATAACAAGACAGCAATGAGACTAGAAGTAGCGGAGAGCACGACAAATTTGGTAATTTCTAAAGGATCGACAAAAATGGTGCCCTACACGTGATAAGGTCGCGTACAAACTTAAACGAATTCGGATCTGATTCCGGTCCGATTTGGGGAAATTTTTGTTTAAATCTTCTCCATCTCTGATTGGTAAGGGTCAACAAAATTTTTAACCTGTGTAAATGTATGAGTTGTTCTGATACGAAAAATGAAAATCGTTGAGGCGTCAAGAAAAAACCCGTTGACATTTTAATTTCATGAACATCAAACGCAAACGACTATATCGCATCGAAGATACCGGTACTGCTAGCATGGTGCACGTGTAAAAACTAAAATTGTACTTTCTGTCTGTACCATTGGGTGATTACATGAGTCATCTGTCCCCAGTCATTTGCTATAGGGAATACAAACACGTAGCCTCACCACCCCCCCCCCCCCGAACTACCCACGGGCTCCGAGGAGGCTAGAGATTCCACTCCCTGCTACTTTACTACTGTACGGAAGTCACTAGTGTGGCGATAATTCTGATTAGGGGTGGCCAGCTGTAGTACTAGATTGCCGGTTGGGGAAGGAGAGAAAGGGAAGGGATGTCCCATCCTCTGTAACAAATTTTTTAAATATTTATAAACAGACGAAGGAGCCTAAGTAAATTAAGGGAAAAATACTTCTTGCCATAATATGTGACGAAATATTTTTTGTTTATAACTCTGTGTAAAGGCGAATATAATGAAGTAAAAGGTTTTCAACTGCTGAACTGTTACGTTGTTTCTTCCATATTGCATACATTTTTCGGGAAATATGGCATGTACATGAACAACTTTGGATGTCGTGAGGGAAAAAATTGCTCTCCTTTGTGAATGTTTTGGTCATAATGCATTTCTTCAGTTATGGTCAAGAGACTGGTTAGAACAATGATGTTGAAAGTTTTCTAAAAGGGGGAAATTCGCTAAATTCTCTAACAAAATTTGCACTGAGAGTCTGCATCAGTACAGTTTTAATTCCCCTTCAAAACGCATCAGCAAATCACTATAGGGGACTTTTACGTAATTTTTCGTGTACAGTGTATCAGTTTTGATGACGTGCCTTTAAAGGCAGTTGTAAAGATATTGACAACTAGAACACCATCGATGCTGATGGCTCAAACCTGTTGAATTAGTGCACAGTGATGACTTCCAGTGCCGAGAAACTGAAATCACTACTCATACAATGGGTACAACTAGGGACTGCACTTGTCATATGTGGCTATTATATCTTGAACAGATGTAACCACAATTTAGAATGTTTTAATTTCTCTCAGGTAAAATGACAAGGAACTTAATACTTTTTTGAAGGTATTGCTTTTGAGTGGTTTGCTATTTTAGTCAATATTGCAGCAGTCGCCTCAAAGAAGAAAAAAATATAATTTCTTTTCACAATAGTTTTTCATAAGTCTGAAATGAGATTTTGTAACTTAATATGATTTCCATACTTCTCACGTGATCCAGAAGGATGCATCTTTTCGATTTTCTGTCATGCTTTGTTACATTTTAAAGATTGTCTGAACACGTTTTGATTGTCTGTTACCATGGTAACTGTGTCTCATGGTCTTGTAACGATCCGAGAAATAAAAAAAAAATCCAAGAAAAAGGAAAATTTGAAGAGAGTCAATAATAACATTATATCACTGACTTTCGGTGGGTATTTTAAGCGAATCAACATAAAAACATTAACCGCGACACATCCTTTTTCGATTTATAGTTTAAAGTGTACCCAAAGTAAAAAAATTCAAAAAAATCTTAGTATTAAAAAGCCTAGGGTGTAAATGAATTTTCACAGTCCAACTTCCATCTGCATGGGAATTTCTTGACCAGAGGTTTTAATTGTTGAAATTTATTCACCCAAATTAAAATATTTATTATATTGCGCAATAATTTTTGATGAAATTTTTGTTCTACTCAATTACAGTCTTTGTATATCTTTGTTTTGCTGAAAGATACTGCACCTCGTACAAACATGTGATGGCACTCTTACTCTTCTGGAATAATGTGATTACTAAGGCCCTCTCTGTGTAACATGCTATGCAGGCAAACAGAAAGTGTTCGCGGTCATATGAACAATTTTAAATAATAAGGGAAACAAAACAGGTAATGTGAGTTGTACAACAAGAAAGTCACAAAATTATTGCTCAATGGACTAAATCTTTTAATTGAAGAAATGTCAACATTTTATTTCCCCGCTGAGGAATGCCCTATGAAGATAGGAGTTTTACCGTTAGATTTTATTTTTCATGCTGTTTAATATTATTTGATATTTTTCTTGAGGTACACTTTAAGGCAACACCATAAAAAGTGAACGTGCATTGCTGAATTTTAAACAGCAACTGGGTTTTTGTGTTCAGAAGAAGACTTATGAAAAAAACGTAATTCCCACACAATTCCTGTAGGAAATTTCCTACAGGAATTTACAATTCCATTTGGGGAGTTAATGCTTCCTACAGGACTTATGTGGGATATATACTTCAGGTGAGTTTCCCACGCGGAGAAGTTGAATTGTCATATGGAAAGAAAAATTCCCACATGGGGAAATTTAATTCCCACCTAGAAGGTGAAAACATAGAAATTCCCCCGTCAGTAAAACCGTAGAACCTGATATGGGAAGAGGTAACTAGAATGTGGGATTCCACACATTCATGTGAGAATTTTGAGAGAACTTTTTCCACATGCCTAATTATTTCCCCCATGTCCAAATAGCCACATTGATCCCGAATTCTGATTCCTCTAGGAACTGTTTGATTTTATAAAGGAATACACGGGACGCGTTGTTCTACGCCAACTACTTGCGTGCTACGGAAGTGACAGTTCTAACTCCTAACCTATTTAGCCTAGTTGTAGTCCCTCTCGCCTGTCTGTTCCAACGGCAAAGCATCCGCCTATCATACGTTAGGCCTGGGTTCTATTCCCATGTCGAGTCGTACTAAATACAAATAGAAATGCGGGTGATGCTCCGCATAAGCAATTGAAGCCAGTGAGCCTCAACTGAAAGGCCGTGGCCGGCTCGACTTGAACCAAAACAGCTGTAGGTTGGAAACTGGGCAGTAAAACTCCATCTAACTAACTAACCCTCCCATACCCTAGACTCCTCATTGTTCAAACACTATCCTAAGTGTAGTGAGTGTTCACGTGACGTCATAATTGGTTAGACACACCTATCATCGGCCAAACAAACCAGCAGTTCTATCGCCGGCTGCTTCTTAGCCAGCTAACTACACCACTAACATGTCTGCCATACAAGAAAAGTCGTGACCTTTGAAAATACTCTATAGCATAGCTGCATATCTAGTGAACAAACAAGGCCCACATTTGTAATCAAATCATTCAAAGTGAGTTATTTGAATTGGATGACAACCAAAGATTAGAACAAATTGAAAACCTCGCCACCCTGCTGCTATTGTTGTAACAAATCAATACGCAATATAATTGATAATGTTAATATTGTCCCAAAACAATATGAACTTTTATGAGACCTTTATCTTTATCCCCACTTAAATTGAATGGATTATGTAATATAATTTACGGTATAAGATAAAGACTTTGGACTTCTGTATTCGATAAAAATATCGTTCAATCCTCATTACTTTGTATGTTTCCCTGATCCACTCACAAATCGCAAATTGAAATATCCTATGAAGTAATGCCTTTCCACATTGTATTCAATATGTTGCATGTCATGCAACGGAGCTAGTGATTATTTACACTGCTTCTAATTTGAAGTTCAAAATTAACCACTGAAGATTCTGACAAGCTATGATGGTTTTAAGAATCAATATTTTTGGTACCTACTGAGTAATTCTCATCTCTATCCCACCAGTAGGCAGTAGCAATACGTTTATTCATGTTTTTATCAAGCAAAACCGATTTAGATATAGTTTAATATTTTAATTTATAAGTGAGGTGTTACTCTTAGAAAAATTAAAATGTTAGTCATCAAAGAGTAAAGTTGAAGGGCTTTAGGAATATTATTACTGCAGCTCAACACAGACACAAAATAAAAAAACAAAAAAAAAACAAGATGGTCCACCAGTGGAGGGGGCGGGCAGGGGGCAACCCCCGTCGGGGAACATGTCTGTAGAAATGTATTAATATAATTCTCGTCTTTCACATTTTTTCTCATTTTCTTCTTTATTTGTTATCTGTTTTTCTTTTGTAAATTATGGTACCTTTGCAAAATTGGGGATATACCTGAACATGCTTTTGAGATTTTCCAGACTTCCCCAGAGTAATAATGTAACTATCTCAACAAACGATGTTTATGGTTTGGACAATATAATAATAAAACTATCATAAAGAGTTTTTGAGTGATGAGTGGCTGTCTTGTTGCGACTGACGTTAAAGTTTGATGTTTCACATTTAATTTTCATTTAACTTCTAAATCGTTTAACTATCTTGCTCGTTTATTTTATTTCCTTTTTCATATTTCTTTCCCTTAACCCTTTAACGTTGTGCTCCAATCGGGGCATTTTTGCCCGCCTCGGGAGTGGGCGGAAAAGCGGAGGTAGCACGCCCCGCATCAGCTTCCGTAGGCTATTGACCTCGTGACCTTAAACTATGGCCTCTCTCGTTGTTGTGGCCGAATTTTTCGGGTAGCTACTCGCAGTTTCGAGCTCCGTGTGAAACAGTAAAGATTGGCGACAGCCGTGCTCTCCGTATGGGTCCAAAAGGACCCAAACAACGGTAAAGGGTTAAAATAAGCCTATGGAGTGTGTTTACTGCAAAGCTGATGCCGATCTTTCTCTGCGTGTGTGCGAGAGCCGCGGGGTGCAGATACTTTAGATTAAGCAATGTTTAATTTATTTTTGCGACTTTTGCGTTTTGGGGTTTTAGTGTCTAAATTCACCCCATAGGGAGCCGGATGTATGAAGTGGTCTCTTTTTGTAAATAAAGGTGTATTATCAAAGAGAGAAAAAACAAATTTATTACCTTTGGCAGTGCGTCCAGATTCTGTGGTACTATCATTTGTAATTGTTGAACTTTCTCGTGTTATTTCGCTACTATTTACGTCCTTTAGTGTATGTTTTAGAGCTGTAGAGACAGTGGGGCTGACATCAAAAGAACCATTCGAGACGTTGTTGACATATTCTTCCAGTTCCTTTGCAAGTATCAGTAAATCGTTATTAAAATCGTTCACCACTTGATGAACCCTCCCCAGCTGTGAACCTCCAATGATTGGACAAACGTTGGACATGTTAATTCCGCTTTCTGAGCTCACGGAAATATTATACTTGACGGTAAAAGTAGCAAAATAAACCTGTGCCAGTTTTTCAGTTACTTTAGTAAAAAAATCGCTTAGGTAGAAATCATTCGTGCTGGATTTGAAACCAATATCAACGGGCGGTACATGATATTTTAAAGGTATGGTTTGTTCCATGTCCTCTACTTTGAGTTGGTCCTTATCTGATTGAAAATAACTGTGGATTATCGACAAAGCGGAGTAACGCAAAAAAGTTTCAAACGCATCATCCGATAAAAATGAAGCAGCTTGGTATGTGACTAATCTGTATTCCTCTTGAAATGTACTCAGCATAGGCCTATGCACTAATTCGTTTATTTGAAGTCCGTCCATATTAGCAAGTTTCATTTCAGCTTTTCGCAGTAAAAATGAGTACTTAAAGATTTGCTCGAAAATAATTTGAAAAAGTGTCATTTTAACTATGCGCTGGTCTTTGGTAAATGCATTATTCTGCTGATCACTTAAAGAAAATCCATCGTTTATCAAAGATGTGTAATTCTTAGACAGAGCAATTGTCACAAACTCTCGCAGAACAGGCTCTTGGTGATGCCCAACAGCCCATGAATTTATGCACGGTTGCTCTGTAAATGATGATACATATGTTAGGTTCACAATAGGAGATCCGTCTTCATGACATTCATTACACGCAAAGGAACGTTTCTTATGGTTTCCTTCTGTTTGTATGTGGATGGACCATGTATCGGTCAGGTTATCGTACATGTGTCTAAGTCTACCTATAAACTCGGAAATAATCTGCTGAACAGAATCAGGTGATTCGTCTAGGGAGGGTATCACTTCCTGTTTTTCTTGTTTAATTGGTGAGAACACTTCTACCGAAACACTTTGACGATCTGGAACACTCTGCGACCTTATATTTTCGAAAGATCTCACAATTTCAAGGAGAGCGCTTTTATTAATAAAGGTGCCTTCCAAATTGTAACTTCCTGAAGCAACGTTGTACTTAAGAACAAATAAATCACTCAATGATTCATTGAAATTTTTTTCTATGGCTACTGTCTTATTTGTCTCGGTCTTCATGTCTTTGATGTCCAAAAAATCAAAATGTATTTTAAAAATATCTAGGGATAATTCAGAAATCATGCCAACAGGAAATTCCACGTCCACTGCGTTTCTTTGCAAGATGTATAATCCTAATTCCATGAACGTTTGGTAAAAAGTTTCCTTTGAGAAATTTCGGAACGGTTTAATATCTCCATTCGTAAAGATACCCACGGCGTAATCTCGGACTTGGAAGCACCAAGACAGAAAATCATACGCTATCTCAAAATATCTGTATAGAAAAGATAAAATGCTGATCTCATTTGTTAGATCCTTCACCATCCTAGAGGATTTGTTATCGTAAAGATATGTTTTGCACCAATATGGTGTTACTATTGGGGGATTTGGCTGCTTAAAGTCTTTTCCTTTTGTATAGAAAACAAAAAAGTTGCTTCCAAAAGCCGTCTTTTCAGGGTTAAATATGGGCCAAGCAATGCTTGTATTGGGATTCCTGACCCAGCATTGACTTGAGGTGCAGTTATGGCTTAGCAGCGGTGTCTTGACCCAGTCTTTCAGTTTGTCTTCAACAAATGTCGAAATGGACATAGCTTTCTGTTCGAAAAGATTGGATATATTTAAAAGCAATTGGCTGATGATTTTACCCGGCCATTCATTATCAGGACTCAAACAAATCGAAATTTCATTCGGCAGTTTCAATTCTTCGATCGTCGTTGATATTTCAAGGGGGTCTAACACACTGAAAATCGTTTCCAAGCTTGTCTTTATTTCATTAAGATCAATAGTGAATTGCTGAGTTAGATTTGCAATGTCTGATTCATTCGATAGAAGGCCCATTACGCCAAAAACCTTCTCTAACTGAACTTCTTCTAGGCTTTGATTTGTCAAGGCAAATGCGTCTTTGCTTTGATTTTTCATAGAAGCAAACACGACAAACGGCAGACGTTCAAAAAATATATCCAATTCCATTGGCGAGACGTGGACTTCTTTTTCCAACAGATATTTAGCAATACCATGAGATGCTGACTTCATAAGCAAGCTTTGAAACATGGTGTTGTTGAAATACACAAACGATTGGTTCCTTCGTTCCAAAATTGAGTTGATACCTACATGTAAATTATCTAGCCAAAATAAGAACTCTATAAAGGGTTCGTACGCTTGCTTTATGGCATGGGCTTTAGCAAACTCTAATGCACTGGCACCTTCCCACTCAAAACTAGAAGAATGTGTGGTCGAGTTCACATATTGCTGCAAAGCCAATGGTATATCAGGGTCAAGATGTAACATCGTTGGAACGTCCACGCAGTCCCAATTTGATATGGTTATTGCTGGGAACGGGGGGAGTCTGTAATCGTGGTTAAAAGCAAGACCAGTCGCACATATACATACCAACAGAAGGTAACTGGTCAAAGACACTTCAATACAGGTCTTTGGCGGCGTCATCCTCCCAGCATCTCAAAACTGACACTCTATACCATGAAATGTATTCTTCTCTTAAGTTTTAACCTTGCTTCCCTATGTTCGTTGAAAAATCCAAAGATTTTCCTTTGCACAATTTTCACTCCTATATTATTTTAAACATGTGTATATTTGTTTCTAACAAAATTATTTCAGTGAAGCCCATCCAAAGTTATAGGAGTTGGTAGAGTACATTATGTTAATCCAGACATATTTAGCTTGTCATTTCCTACTCGAAATCTCTACCAGACTGCCAAACAAGATGGCTGAAATCATACTAACGCGGTGAATAATAAAATCACAGCGACAGTACGGAACTCTGTTAAAGCATATTGTTTCAAGAGATATGCTATTAACATCGATCGGCCCTTGAGCGTCTCCTGGTAAAACACAAACAACAATATGAGCTTTTTATCCGCCTTCCTTGAACAAGTTATTGTTTCCGTCAGTTAGATGGAGAAACCATTATTTTTTTAAAAAGTCATTTTAAATGAAACCCCTGGTAAAAGTCTTCGCTATAGTTAATGCATTGACTTGGTGACAATGAGGCTGTTCCAAATCAGAAAATTTGTCATTGTCTTTCTTTCTTAAATGACATCATTACTAAATAATAAGAATATACTTTATATGAGAGCAACATATTACATTAGTACTGAATAGTAAGAATAGTACAAAAGAATAAGAAAGATCATGTGTGTGTAAGGAAAGTGTTTACAAGGCATTCAAAAGGCTTTCCTACTATGCCGTTCCGTGATTTCGTAAGGTTTTGTCAATGAATATCGATTTTCAGCACATAAAGAGTATAGGTTTATTTGCTTAGAAGTAACAACGTATTCATTAGGTACATGCATATTCTGGTCCATGTATGATGAAGCCAATCACGAAAGAAGTGAAATCTTCCATACAGTGGCGTAGCTAGGATATTTTCAAAAAGGGGGCAGAGGTGGGCAATATCCCCCAAACTTTACCGGGATAATGTGTATGTATTTCATACAAAATATGCCAATTTAGAAGTGTAACAACATTACCGTGTTTTTACGTAGGGTAACCTATATTTTAATCTTAAAGTATAGCAAAGAGTAATATTGGACATAAAAATATATATTTCTCTAATATAACGTATATATTTCTCTGAAGTAAGGGGGGAGGCATGCAGTATGTTGAGTGATCACCAGCCTGAGGAGGGGTTTAAGGGGGAGGGTCATACCCCTATCCTCGACATTTTTTGTTGTTTTCAACTAAAGAGCCTAGATACAAAATGGTGCAAGATTTTCGACTTTGACAAGAACAGTGTTGAATGTGGAATTGTTGTGGTTCATGAGGATAACACAGAATCCCTTGTGCCTTTACATGCATTCCTATGCCATTCACGGTACCTTACGAAGGAAAACTTGTCATTTAATTTGCATACTTTTAGGAGTCAAAATAAAAAGTCATCGAAAGGTTTGGGCAAAAGGTAGCATTTAATTTGCGGTTTTTCTTTGCCTCAAATCGTTATTCTGTCATTAAGATTGTCCAAGCGGAGCGCCACCATTAGTTGGCGCGGAGGGTAGAGAAAATTTCGAAAAATCAGACTCCTCAGATATCCGGAAATAGCATTTTTCAGACTTATACGAAGAATCTAACTAGTCTGTACCTTCCTTTTTCGTTTGCAATGGAATGCTCACTTCCAAATATATTTGAAAACTGCAAAGTGATCAGAGAGTCAAGAGCTACTTCGATACCCAAAATGTTATTTTGCCCAAAAGACTGAGCGAAGCGCCACCACTGGTTGGCGTGGAGCGAAGAGAATTTCGAAAAATCAGACCCCTCAGATGGCCATGAATTGCGAATTAAAGTTTGTTAAGAGAATCTAAACATGCAGTCTTCATTTTAAGGTTTTGTTTGCAGTACGAAAAAAATCAGGAACATGCTAAGTGACCAGAAAATTACCATTTAAAAAGTTCTATCTTTATTAGGCCTTTATGAAATGTTCTTGATTTTTTCGAGGGAAACTATAAACGAATTGAAAAAATGTTAATACCTCTCTATAACGCGCATACAAGAGAACAATCTACTGCGCGACGAGGACATTTCTGTGGAACGCGAGTCGGGCGGGTTCATGCGACACTGACGAAATCTGGGTTAATTTGTTGCATGAAAATACGAATTATGTATGAGAAATGTCTCACAATTTCTTATTCTAACAAAAATTTTGGGAACTGGGAAAAGGGCATATCATTTCATCATTTCATTTCTACGCCACTGCTTCCATAAGTTTCTCCTGTGGCCCAGCTCACCATATTATGTGGCATATTTCACCAACTACGAAAATGTTGCCTTTAGTATTATTTGGTCATATCATTTCTTCTTTGAAAAAGGTTAAGGCATTTTTGTTTAAGGTATTTTTCAAACATACCGTCAGAATAGAAATATTCAATTCTATAATACAGTATTTAGTATCGAACACGCTATGACTTTATACAGGGAAACTTAGCACTATGACGCTCATCTCCACAACATGAACATGACTATCAAAAACTATATTTATCGAAACTCTCCTTTAGATATCGATTTTCAATTTCCTTTTGCCCAATCGTCAAAAAACGTGGAGGATATAATTATCAAACTTAATTACGTTTCAAGATGGTAGAGAGCTGTACCTATTAGTTCTTATTGAACCACTGTTGAGTATCTCGTGTTATTGCAAGGGGGGAAATTACTGATCCCCAATCCCTCCCAGTATCGTAATATTTTTAACTCTTCCAGTTCTGTTAGTTTACTCTTGGGGCAGACGATTTGATGCTTTGCTGAAAGTAAGCGAAGGCCCGTGGTATGGTTACGATATCCGATATTGTGGTTTTATCCCAAAAATTTCGTCAATTAATAAGTATAAGATTACATGCATCATCGTTGCTTAGAATGTTTACTAAAACTGAGAAATCCCCGTGTGGTATGCTTTAGGAGGTTGACTGTTTAAAAAGGAGGGGGAGTGATTGGGGCGGAAAGGGTTAAGGACCACTGACATGGAAGAGTGTCAAACGTAAAAAAGGTACCTTTGTGAATTTATCTCAATGCCTTGAGAGCATACCATTTGAATATATTTTACTGTAATGAATAGCAAAACCAAAAAAAAAAAAAAAACCACAGAGGCCCGTATTGGCTAAAAGACCCATTCCAAGTTACGTCATTCAGAAAAATTGTATGACAAAGGGAGAAAGGATGGCATAGGGAAAAGGATAATAAAATCGTAATACAGGGCTGCCTGTTGAAATTAATAGCTTTTCCCTTATTGGGTTCTTTATTGAAAAGTAGCTTTTAGCTTTCGAGATCGGATCCCACTTGCCCAATTCTTGAACCTGTCCAGTCTGTTCATTTATTTTCCCATATATCACAGTAATTGTTACGTAAAACGTGTGGATGTTTATAAACATTTTCGTTACTATCTGCACTGGTTTTGAGCCACATGTGATATTAAATCTGGGGGAACCATTGCAAAATTCACCACTCTCTTGATCAATGTTGTGTTTACTCTAATATAGAGGTGTGTGAGGGACGTACAATTAAAATAATGTAATCACTACAAACTAGAATTTTTATCGGCATCAATGTATAATTTTACTAAAGCATAATCGCACACCAAGAAGGGTCATCTGGACGATACACCCATCTACTTTGGAAAGACTCTGGTCTCCATAATGAATTCAACTCTTTGTTGACAAAATTGGGACTTACGATTACACTGCTTTAGTCAACTGCCCTAATAGAAATTTTGGTAGACCCATACGTCAAATTAAAGCTTATTTTTCAGAAAGTTGTGTGAACTTGGAATTGTCCCCATTGTTTGTAAGTAAGGAAAAATAAAAGAGATCAGTTTCCTGAATAGTCTTTCAGGATCACTAAATTTGTTCTTTTACTTAACGTGCTCGTCTTGTTTCCCGTTGCGACCTGGAACTTCTCCATTGGGTATGGATGGACTTGCGCATATGCATGAAATAAGCAAACATATGGGCGGCATATCTTAAGTAGGCTTTAAACTTCATGAAGAAACTTTTCTTCTACCTTTTTATTACAGCCTCTATGTCCCCATTCTGATTTTATTCTTATCGTGTCAGCCTGAGGGAGCTCACCATACGCACACTTGGTATGGGAACATCTTATTAATTGAATGACAGTATCAGATATATAAAATACACAAAAAGTTAGGTAACATTTGTGATTATCTTACATGCCTGTAAAGCATGTGTACATTGCTTTTCACCCATCGTGAACACAATTAGACCAAAGCCCACTTAAGGGAATTAATCTTTTAACGACTTCAGTTCCACCTTGCATCGTCTTTTATCTACTGGGGTGTTTATGTTGCTTTCTCAAAAATCAACGTTACGGTATGTGTTTACAACTAACCAATGTCACAGTTCGTTGCTCATCACATTCCTGTAAATACTATAAACGGTTTCCATTGTGTTCTATCACTACTTCGAAACAACAGAATATTGCTCCGTTAGAATAAAATCGAAAAGTAATCTTCATTTAATACAGTACTAACCACTTTTACCAAGTCATATGATGCATACAAGTACTGGCATGTTCAGAACCCATTCGGTACAGTTCATGCAATGTGTTTAGATGTTTTGTCATATTTTTCGAAGAAAAACTAATGTTTCCCCCAGCAAGACGGCTCTAAGGGTAGGTCCCTGTTGCCTGGAGTCACAAGTTAACCGAAAGGAATCCCACCTGACCCGAGTAAACTTGAGTGAGTTATCGAACACGCTACCTATTAGTTACCCAAACACATGTATTCGCATGAGTTGATTGCAAACACTATTATATCTGTCTTTTAGTTGAATCAGAAGGTGTTAAGTACAGATATCGATATTATAGTAACATTAAAGAAGGCGGCAACTGCTGAAGAAAACTTTTAATAAATGGCAGTTTTTTTTCACACACTGCAAACTGTACACAATGTTTGTGATTGAGTTGTGATATAATTAGTAACAAAATCAAACATTTTTACGGCGGAAGTTAGCATGCATTCTTTTCAGAAGAACTCAACCAGCTTGTTTTTCTTCTCAATTGAAAATGATTTGGTCTGCCATTGTCAACCCATACACTCTAATTGTTTTTCCCCACTCCTGTAAACACGATTAAATTGAAAAACATGGTTAAGCATTAAATGCAAAACGATTGACAAATAAAATGTTTAAAAGCCAAACGGTCAAGCCACGTGCTCAGTATCTTAACGTGTGTACGGTAGGGGGAGGGGGGTTAGGTAACTCCTTAAACCCTGGACACCTTAAACCCTGGGCACCTTAACTCCTAGACTCCTTTAAAGGGTGTACATTTTATATAAAAGAACATTTCATCTTGATATGCGGTTTATTTAATACCATTCAAAGTACGGTACGTACGGAAACTCACCTCTAGGAGATGTATAAAATGTAAAGCAGATAATGTACTTTGATGTCTCTTTCATCAAACTCATTTTTAGAGGATATTATTTCATTATTATTTTCTATATTAAATAAAGCGTACTTTAAGAGCTTACATAGTATAATGTTTTCACACTTTCTAGTGACTCTTAAAATTTCTTCTTTCAACAGATTTGAAATTCAAGTAATATGTGAACTGTTACCCCCATTTACGCGAAGGAGAAATTGCACTTTTTGAGAACTTGTACGCGTGTTCGAAAGTCAAGCCTGGAGGTGGTAGGGTTGAGACACAACAGCCCTATCTGTCACACAATAGCTACTTCAAAAATAGTAATTCCCATTCAAGCATCAAACTTTAATTGACAGGTCTCTTTGTTCCTATTGTTAGGCCTTGCTGACCTTTCCCATGCTTAAAAGGACTTGCCTCTTTCACACTCAAGTTATCCTGAAACAATTGTCTTTGTTAATAGATGCTTTGATCTGAAGTTTGTTACCGACAGGTTTCAAATTCTAATCAAAAGTTTTAGCTTAACCACTGTCAATAAAAGTTTAAATAGTTTACTTTCTTTGTTTTGCAACAAAATCGATGATTTGTCTGCTATAGGCATTGTTAAGACTAAATCTTTTTACCTAATTTTCGCAAAATTCCGCATAACTCCTAAACACACTCGAAATATATACATCGTTAAAATTCTCCAAAGAAATAAACAGAAATTACATTTATTGTGACGAATAACGACGAAAGTGTAAAATTTCATGTTTTCATGACGGCTGGCAACGAAAAATTAACGAGATACAACGTAAGGGCGTGACCTCTCACCAGAATTTTGACAATGTATCACTGATCCTAGTTGGTATTGAGATAAAATATATGGGAACAAAAGGAAGATAATTGTCGGCAAAGAATATTGCCTAAAAGAGTCAAAAGAACGTTGTGTCTCCCCCCGAACACCTTCCTGGAAAGTCGCAAAGAGGACCCCATTTAGTTCTAACTTAATGGAGAAATAATAATTGGTTCGCTATTTTGCTGCATATATGGTTCAAACTGGCACTGACATGTTGTAGAATTACAGACAAAAATAGTGAAAAAAAAACAAAACACATATGGGAAAATGCTGACAATGTTTTACTGAAATCGATAGGACTCACCCTTACTCACGGGACTCACGGTTTCTACATTGTTGCTTAAGTTAGGACTTTCAGTCTGACCAGGGAGCTGTATAAGACTCCCTGGTCAGACATGGTTTCATAATGCTTTCTTCAGCCAGGCAGCTCTTACGCCAACTCTAATCCACTGCAAGAGGCAACTTTAGCTATTTCATGTAAGAACACAATGTGACTATGTCATCAAGTAACAAGTTTTCCAGTATGAATAGGTCTGTATATCTGTTTGCGATTTTCTTTAATACATAGTAAATTATGAAACTTTTTGGAAACCTTTGATGAAATCTCGATCGACACATTATATTGATATTGCATTATCCTTATTCATGCTTTTGGTGCAGTCACGGAGAGTATCAAGGGACATTGTTTGTCATTTCCCGTACATAATATTTTAAAGGGTAATCGGTCTACAGGAAAAATTATCCAAAAATTTCAACAATATCAAATTCAAGGAAAAACAGAATCTTCAACTATAAAGAATCCAAAAAAAAACTCTGAGGCAAAAAGTGCCAACAATATTTTACAATTTATCACTTTGTTGAAAACGTGGAAGTTTTTTTCCCCAAAATAATCATTTTATTTTTTGATAGGGTTCAGTTTGGAAAATGGAATTTCTGCAAGGTTTTGAGAACATGACCTGGAATATTTCTTTTTCATGTGTTACTCTTACTGAAGTTCACCAGAATATGCATTTAACTACCGATGTCAGAATGCTTGCCACGATTGGGGTTGTTATGGCTCTATTGGACAAGTTGAGAAATCAAGTAGTTGTGGTCAATGCGCATGCTCCCTCGCATCTTGGCGTTTGCCTGTTTTGATCGTTAGCACACGGTATACCTTCTTACCGCCTACGCTTATTTAATCGTGTGAGGCGTTGTTGTTGACAATTGCTTCAAAGGATTGCGGGACATTTTGCCTTTGACATCATCAATGGTGCACTGCACATTAACTCTTACTAAGTTGATTATTGAACTAGGTTACCGAGACTACACCACGTATTGGACGAGCCTCCAAGTTCATGAAGATATGCGAAATTTAAAAGTTCACATCTGTAAGCTCGTTGAAGGACCTTTAAGTCTTAGCCGTGAATATTCAAAAGCACGGAATTTTTTGTTGAGGTGTTACATTACCCCCAAAAAGTTCATCAAAAGAATCATATTCTGCAAAATGCTAAGCTTTTGGTCAGAATTTGGGAGCAGAACACATTTGCCAGTAGCATGGACGTCGCAATATTAAGTACCCAACGACACACACTATGCACATTAAACAGTTTTGTGCATTATTAGCATTAAATGGCCATTCCTCTCATCCCAAACTACACTTCTTCTAGGGGTTAACAGAAATTCTCAATTGGCTCAGCTCTTTGATAGACAGTAAATTGAAACAAGCACCAGAGCTTATGTTACACAGCATGAACTGTATTGAAAGTGTTTTGATTATACAGTACCGTACCAGGGAGCTGTTGTTTAAAAACACCTAACTGATTATACACATTGAAATTTTTTGCAGTCACCAATAAGCTGAGGTTGTGTCTCGTTGAGAATGAATTTAAGACAATTGTGGAAGGCTAACGTGCGGTTAGAGGATTTTCAATGTTTCGGGTGAGAAAATTAGGCCTTCATGACATCAGGTGACACCAATATAGGGTCTGCGTTTCCGGTGTTTGCCATGTTAGTAACCCTTGTTATGCACTTACCTGGCAATACGACCAAACCCCAATAAGTAGCATAAAATTTGGTAAGGGGCCCTTGATTTCTTTTCCTCGTGTCAAATAAACACTTGTTAAAATAACCTACCGTTTGCAGTATCTATTGTTGAGTCCGATTTAGTTTCTACGTCCTTTGCTGTCCCAATGCTATTCGTTGTAGATGATGTTTGCAGTGATGTTACCCCTGCAGTCGACCATTCCTCCGACATTCTATGTGTGGTCGGTGGCTCTCTAGATGTCGTAGGGTACGTAGTCGATGCTGATTGCTTTGATGCCGTGTGTGTAGTCGATGGCGGTGTCGTTCTTGTGTGTGCAGTCGATGGTTGTTCATATGTCGTTTGCCTAATCGATGACTCCACCGATTGTGTCATCTCTTCCGTAGAAGAATGTTTGCCCGTTGACACCGTGTCACTTTTCGGGGCAAGAGATGATGACATTTGTGACGTTGAATTGGTACTTTGGTCTGTAAATTCAATAAAAATTCAAAAGTTTTTAAGTTTTTTGTGCCTCCAAATCGTCAGCATTGTCAACACAGTGACTTGTAGGACCTGCACGTCATTCCCAGTGATGATCGTTTCGTCGACAAAGACAACTTGTTTGACCCAATTATTCGATTTCACCAGAATAGATAGGTGGTGAAAGTAACACTGGGGAAATGAGAAAAGTGATGGTAAAATTATTTATGGCATTATCTGTCTATTATCTGTCTACACCACTAATCCTACTTCAACAAGCTGCTCACTACGTAGTTGCAATAATAAATTAATATACTCGTGAGACAATTATTGATGTGCACATTATCCTTTGAACACTTACCGTCGTCAGATGTACTTGAAAAGTGAGAGAAATGAGGGACACCAATGGTGGTATTCATGGCGGTGGTGCTGCTGGTGGTAACTATGGTGGTAATATTGGGCACTAAGCTACTAAGAATGTTGCTAGTGGTAGCTTTAGGGGTGCTGCTGTATCGAGAACCATCTAAAATCATATTTAAATATTCAACAAGTTCCAAATGAGTATTTTGAAGTATGGCATAGTATTGTTGCAAAATTCCATCCAGTTTTATAACAAGTATGACGAAGCTAGAGGTCGATTGTATTAAACTTTGACAAGTTTCGCAATCGGTGTACGTGGACAAATAATGGTTGTCACAAATAACGGATATTCCACTGTCATACATCAACGCGGTGTTTTCGAATTTAGCAACTTCATAAGAAACAGACTTTAAAATATTGGTTGGTTGAGCAGAATATAAAACGGTGAAGAACATATCTACCATGGCAGACTGCAACGCGTGGGTCTCACTCTCCAAACCGATGAAGAAGTCACTGAAACGGTCAGAGATGAAATGAATAACGTCAGTAGCGTTTTGTTGAGCTCCGTTCGAAGTTGCGTTGATCATTGCTCTTAGCAACTTGTTCGACAACTTGTTTAAATACATATCAAAGGAATACGTACGATTCGGCTCAACCTGTCCGTTTTGCATATTAATAGGTTCTACATCAAGAAAATGGAGATAAACTTCTGATAAATTGAAGTCCATTCCATTAATACCAGGGTATATTAAAATTCCAGGCAATGCGAATTCATACAGTTGGGAGCTGAAATAGCTGTTATCAAACACCAACGTCTCCGCGAGATCATGTCCCAAATGATAAGCGTTTAAAAGCTCTATAACATTATGACACCAAATTAAAAACTGGCCGTAGAGGCTTTGAATTTTCTCAAAAGCCGCAAGTTTGTAGAACTGAGCGGGATTGAAATTTGGGATAATTTCCATGTACTCTTTCATGGTTGTCTGGGCGTGCATAGAGTCAATATACGTGTCTTCAGATTCTAAAATAGCACTAACTGATTCAAGGTACATGGCCAGTTTCGAGGGTGTCAACTCATTTTGAGGCTCGATTCTATATGGAAACCAATCAAACACATTGAATACACACAGTTCTTGGTCAACAGACAAAGAACTGTGAAGTTCGAACATTGGTACCGTAATATTCCCTTGAACAGAATGTTGAATTGTTGATATTATGATAAGCGAGAAATAAGAAAAGTGTTGACTGGCAAATATAGCCATGTCCTCTGTGGTAAGTAAGCCTTACGGTTTAAAAATTTGCAAATTGTTTTTTTTTTTATTTGTTGGCGTAAAAGAAAGCAGAAATATCAATAAAAATCCAGAAATGAATAAGGTAAGCCTGTTATACGTTTTCCAATTTTTAATCAAATATCTTTAACACCAATAAATTCGTCGTCCTCCAAAAAAAGTCTTATGAATTAGGGTCCACTAAATGTTAACCCCTACGAGTTCACTGATCTCTCAAAAAGTATTTTCTGCCTGAAACGGGGTAGTAATGTAAGATCTTCGTGTAGCACATTGCTAGCAATAACAACGAAATCTTTGCTTTGGTAAGATACGTCGACTAGAGCTATTTAATTTGAATTGGTCAACACACAGTAGCAGATGCAAATTTTTCTCAGTAAACCTGAACTTCACCAATGCAAAATACGTGCTTTAAACTGTGAGAGTTTTTATGACCATGGAAATGGGATGAAATTTATTCAGGCGACTTATTGATTTTGTGCTATTGTTCATCGACGGATTAAAAAAATCGAGGAAAACCTTGGATGGATTTTCGACCAACTGCCCTTCACCTTCCTGACGCAGAAATGCAAAAACAAGATTCCGTTAAAGAAGGGAAGGACAATTCCAAAAGAACACTGAATAGGAACTAATCAATTAGCGATGAGGCTAGCTTACAGATTCAATCTTGAAATATATGACGAATATGTACTTGGAGGCGGACTATTACTGTAAAAACTTTATCTATGTGTAATCATTGCTTCGTTCTACCTCCGACTCCGGGTAGGGTGCGGTGCTAGAACTTCTTTTCGACAAAATTGTGCGCCATTTCCATACGAAGTATTTTCCGACGACGATGAACCACCACGCGCGGCAGAACGAAAAGAATATTGTGGAGGGGTCATGGGACGATGACCACCTAAGAGTAGCACCACCATCAGTTGGTGCGGAAAGTTAAAGAAAATATGTGACTTTACTAACCCTTCACCTGGCACAAAAGAGGCACTTCCCGAGTGTTCTAATCTGTATGTACCAAACCTTAAAATATGGATCTCATGTCTGCAATGTCTCCATCAATGAAAAAAGGGAATTGAATATGGTAATACAAATCAGATCAGTCGAGATGACACAATTATCAAAATGGAATATGCGTCCTCTTTCATTTGCATGTTCACCAGGCTTCTGTATCTATGTTTCATTTTCCTAGTGCCCTATTCTTTTATTTCCATTATTTATTGTGTTAAATATTATATATTTATCCCTATCCAAGTATGCCTCCTGGCAACCTCCCACCAAGCTGCTGTCTCATTTACATGTGTATCTGGGGTTAAGATGTACATTATTACGTACATTTTCACCACACAAATTACATATTGCCGCAATCATAATCCGCCCAACTCACCTGGGAGGTGCATATCATATGAGGCCACGTCCCTTTCCACCACTTAAAACTGAGTTCTGAGCTGAGCCCCCCCCCCCCCCCACCCACCAGTTCGCTTGAACTGGAAAAATAAAACCCTTTGTAACTAGTAAGAAACTTTGTAACTAGTACAAAAGTGCTTTTCACTTTTGAATACTAAGGAGAAAGAGGAAAACACATACATAAGCGACAGGCTTTTTGTATCTTAATCTGAGATTTTGGAGAGAGTGGGGAATTTTATCCCGAAAGGCCACCAATGTTCCAGAAAAACGTCGCTTTGAAAAATTCTTGGATGTTTAGAGCCTGTTAGTGACGCCTATGCTTCCAGCCGTAAAATATTGTCAATATTGCAAGATCATGTTTTAACTTGAACAGTGGTCCCAACTTTTGTCGGTCCACCATTGGACATCGTTTGACGTATTATTCGGACCAGTAGTAACCAGCTATTTTCGGGAATTCAAATTGCACCCTGCATGACTCCCTTTTATTGAGGATTGTGGATCCTACGACTTGCAATTTTGAAATTCTCCATGTACAAAATGTATTCATGGATATGTTCATTTTATTCACCAAAATATTTGAAAGATATTTGAAGAGGAGTTGGTTGGTATCGGGCTTGCCCTAAAAATTTGACAAAAGTGCCAAATCGGCCTAAAAATAAAATGTAATTATGTAATTACTTTTTGTTATTTAACAGTGGACTTTAAAAAATGAAACGAATATATTCAGTTTTCATTTTCACCTTTTTTATTTTTAGATTGTCACATTGCTAAGATACGAAATTTTGAGGTTTATTCAATTAAAAAGTATTGAACTTTGCAATAATTTCCGACATTCTTCTTGTCCAGGTCAAATTACTTGTTTTGTTTTATCTTAAATTAAATATTGCTTTATTGCAACAAAAGGTTCCAGTTTTCTTTCAAACGTGTCATACACAAAAAAAACTTGAATGGAATAATAATGTACTACATCGGGCACAATGCAGTGGCGCCGCCATAATACCAGAACTGGGGTGGTGGAGCTACTAACGGCAAAAAAAAAAAAAAAATGTTGGGAGTAAAATGTTTGGGGCACAGCGCCAAACCGAGCCCGAAGCGCGAGCTCCTGCGGTTGGAGATTTGTGGAACAAAGCCCTGGGAGCTCTGTGGTGTAAGCATTTAGCTGGATGAAGAACATAGTCTCAGGACTGCAGGAGAAGTACATTTTTTTTTCGTTTAACCTTACTCCTAATAAACCTTACTCTGGGGCAAATGACGGACAAGAACAAAATAAGAGGGGGTAATGTACCGTCTTTCCGCCACCGTATAGTGCTACCACTAGCACAATCACATTTGGCACACGGGGTTAAGTTAGGAGATAACCTCTTTTTGAGGAAAATGGTTTAAATACGGCCATGGGTGGAACCATTTCCAAATTTCTCCCTTGATGTTTTGCGATCATATCGGGCAAATTCGGGTTCAAGTTAAAGAGCGTTCAAAACAACTGGAAAATTTCATCCAACTTAGGAAAGACATATTTTGGAGTAGAAACTTTGTTGGACCCAAAAAACCGGATCTTGATTGATAGTTCACCGCCCAAATTTTGAGATATCCAGCAATTTAGCCACGTTCTGTGTCCTAAGCTTAAATTATACACTCAACACAATCGCAAGATTTATCCGGTTTTTCCGCAGAAAATTGTGTAAGTTACTCGTGCTTGCAATTATGCTCATTAATACGTTTTTGAAAGTTTCTTGTGATTTCGGTCTGAGATGGTCAACAACTGCCTTGCATTTGTTTATATCCGCATTTATAAAACAAAGCGACAACTTTGAGGAGGTACACACCAAGTGCTCATGAATATTCATGCTGCAATTTTCCCCCGATCGGGTGAATTTTCATTTTCACCCGAAAACGTTTATCTTCCGACCATGGTGTAGTATCATTGAAAAATAGCAAATGCAAACTAAATTGAAATTTGACTTGTACAAAAATGACATCACAAAATTGGTCTGCAATCTACCATTTTTAGTTAATGAATAAGCTTCAATGTTTTACAGTACATTTGTATGTAATTTTGTGTAAAGACAGGGGTGGTTGTGGTTATTTTTATGAATAAACAAATAGACTTAAGTTGGCATGCCCACATGCTGAACTGAAATAAGGGGAACACACGTAAACAGTGGGGACACTAACGTAATTGTACATTCGACAGATGACCTGTAACCGATGAACCCAGGACTATACCCATCTAAGTGTAGACTTTCAACTAAATTGTGGTGAGAAACATCACAAAAGCCACTGGATTTGTTGCCTAAAACGTGGATCACAGCTGCGAACCTTGGTTACAGGAGGCGATCTTTTCAACTAAAGTTAGCATTCGGTCACTTAGGCCTACAATGTGTAGGGAGTGAAAGAAGCGTTGGAATTTATTTCACAATTGTTCTGGAAAACTTTCAGTTTTATACCTCTGGTCTTACCTGAGAAACTAAATTTGGTCTAACGACATAAGGGCTTGACTTATTACTGCTTAAGTCTCGTTGGAGAACTTCTTTCAGGTCCTAATTATAGTACACTCACCCCGCGAACTGCGTAAAATGCACCTGAAACAAGTCTCGCATGAGGCCACAACCTTGCCTGATTGAACGAAGTTATCGCGGTTTCGATTCACACAAGGTATAAGTTTCTTGTTTAATTTTGTGTTCGATTCCTGTGGGTCATGATGTCCCTAACTTAACTGTCAAAAGGGTATTCACTTTAGAAGGAATCTTTGAAAACTATTCATAGTGTTTCGGCTTAAAAGAAAACAGTTCCTCTTTTTATGTGCTGTACACGTAAGTAACGCCAAAGCCAGCAACACGTATTTCCTTTACCAGAAGTGGGCCACATTAGTCTCATTAAGGTCTTGATCGGTTCAACACTTGAGCATCAACTGCGGTTCCTGGCTTCGCATGGAAATGAGGGACACCTCAAACCCTTAGCTTTAGAAAAAGTTGCCTTACACCCAAGGCAACATAGGCTAAGGGCTAGTCTACCGGTATTAACATGTCCAGTACGACCTGATCATTATTATTCGAATTGCGTGGATCATTCACATCGTAGCTTCACATTCGTCGGCGATTAATGAACAATGTAAATAAAGTAAGCGAGAGAGTACATATGCAGTATTCTGTTGCTTTATCTTCAGGGTGTGGACAATCGTCGACATGTTGTGATCTCGAAAAAAAGCTCAGTAATGAATATTCATCAATTGTAAACGCCTGCTTGAAGAGAAAACGAATAGCACACTCTACCAGTTCAGGAGATAACCTCTTTCGGGGGAAATCAATTTTCACCCGATCGGGGGATTATTTTGCCATGGGTGGAGCCATTTTCAAATATCTCCCACGATGCATTGCGATCCTACCGCGCAAATTCAACGGAGATAAAGTTCAAAACAGCCTTGCAATTTTTATCGATTTTAGGAAAGAGAAATTCGGGCATTTTAAAAAACTCTGTTGATAGGGGAATAAAAAAGCTACGTCCTGTTTGGTTGTTCACCACGCCGATTTTGAGAAATCGAGCAATTCTGCTAGGTTCTTTGTCCTAAGCTTAATTTACAGACTCCATGCAGCCGCAAGTTTTGTACACCATTTTTCACTTGAAGGTGTGCAAGTGGGTCGTGCTAGCACATTTGTTTGTAAATACGTAGTTGAAGGTCCATGGTAATTTCGTTTTTTATGTCTAAACTATTTCCTCACAATTGAATATGCACACATTTATTAAACAATTCGACGACTGTGAAGAGGTAGACACTTAGTGCTCATAAATATTCATACCGTTGAGACAGGCAAATTTTCCCCCAATCGGGGTAATACTCATTTTCTCCCGAAAGCGGTTATCTCCCGAACTGTCTACAGTCATTTGAGTATGAAAAACTGTTTTTATGTCCTTGAAGTATCGCTTCCTTATATAAAAGGCTCTACGAGTTACATTTTTGAATGAAGAAAGTTAAAGGGTCAGCTCTTTGTCATTCAGGGTAATGGAGGAATTTAACTCGGCTTTGGAAATTTTGCCATTTTTTTTTTATCATTTTTCTTGAAATACATTATGTTATGGGAATACAGTGGAGTTATTCAATAAAGACAGTCACTTAAAATTACATAATCCTCATTACGATATGTCTTAAGAGCTATACATTTCAATTGAAAAAAAATCACACTTGTGATATCGTTATTTGATCGCAAGTTCCAATTAACTTGAGTTTACAAGGCCTATTGCATTGAGGAAAATATCCTTTACCCTCAAACCTCATCAGGAAATACCTCAAATAAGACAAACTTTTGTTTACATTACAAAGTATGTCTCTCGAACTTTTCTAGAAGTACAATGGAAACAGTCGATGTTATATAAATAAAAGTAAAACAATGATGGGTCGTGCATATAGATAAGAATAATGTGCAAATGGAGTGAATCCCAGTGATGCACGGATGAGTGCGTACATCTATAACATTAAACCACGGTGCATTGTATTCAACTTTGTTGATGCACAAGAGCGTTGCCATTAAAAGGGCTAAAGCAAGAACAAATTTCTTTCGTAAAAAACCAGAATAAAACCAGGACAACACCAATTAAAAATGAGTATAGTCTTTTACGACAACGGCATTTATCCATAACAGTGAATATATCTTAATTTACCCACATGGAATGTTAATACATTTTTTCAACATTAATCAACAGCAGTCGAAATTTTGCAGTTTCTCAAAATAATAATAATAAAAAAAAAGATTGTCTCACCTTTATAGTTTCTTGTTCTGTTATCGATGGCATCTCCTTCTGTTCTGTTGGTATTATTGTCAGCATCAGTCGTTGACCCTAAATGGTTATTTGTTGTGCCTTCAAGTGTCGTTTCATCTCCTTCATTATAGGAACCGTTTCTCTTTTTGGTCGAAGATACAGAAGTAGGCACACTCCTCTCCGACTGAGTTGCCCCCAGTGTGATCCTTGCAGTCGTAAAATAATTGAGAGTTGAACCACTCTGAGTGGAATAAACAACAGCCCAATAATTTGCAACTTGTTGTAAGCTATCAAGTATTTCGTAAAAGGAAGTTGGAGATGTGAGCCGATTGGTGTCCGTGTTGGCAGTATAACTGCAGGTGTACACAAGGACTCGTTCGACTTCCTCTTGAGAGCAATTCGATGAGAAGAGGGGCAGATCTGGATTTGAAACTGATTCTGACGCCAAGAGAACAACCTCTTTAAGTACTTTTTCCAAGTCAAAACTACGGAGCTTAGACTCGTCAACGTAAAGGTTGAAATATGTGGGTAAATCCATTGTATCACGAAGTGGACTAAGAAAGAAAATTCGGTCAACCTCATCCAAAGTTTTAAAGTTTTCTACCTTTTCTGTCTGGGAGAAGTCAAAGTTGAATAGATGTGCGGAAATAAGATCTAAATAGTTATTTAAAGCTGCCGACTCGTTTACTTCATTTACGTAGGCAAATATCACCGCTACGCTACCCCAATCTTTGAATTGACGAGTTGCCTCTTCTTTTGTCAAGAAGAATGTACCGCTAGAGTAATATGAATTATAACCAGCAAGTAAACTTATGCATTCACTAAGATCAAACAATAGTTCAAAATAACGAAGTCGAAATATCAATTCCGATATTAAGGATTGTCCCTCAACGGATGTAACAATGTTTGAAAACACAGTTTGAAAGTCATGCGTTTGACGTTCCATAAAAGTTATCCAGTTTTGGAGTCCGTTATGCAATTCCTGTTGGATTAATGCCGGTAAAATAGAGAACTCTTGAGATTCCAAAGGTGAAGGTATGTTGCCGACGAATTCTATATGAAAGGATTCCTGGAGAAGAAGGACATCTGGGATTTGCAACGGATCACAAAATGGAAAAGAAAATGAGGTCCATTGCTTGGTGCTGGTTTCTACCCTCAGGGAGTTGACCACCTCCCAATAGTTCATCACTTGTTGCAAACTGTTTCCTATTTTTTCCAGATACATTAAGATCGTTGAGTCAACGCCACTGTTGCCGAAATGCGTTGTAAAAATTGCACAACTAGATGTTAAAATCGAAGTACATGAAGCATAAAAATGGGGTTCAAAATCTGTAGATTGAACAAATGATTCTGATATATTTTGCAGTGGCGAAACGACATCAAAGCTTTGTAGGATATTTATGTTCACGTAAGGATGAAATGATTCTGGTAACACCAATGGGCCTTTGATAGGACTCAGAAAAGGAAAACGGTCAACGTCACTTAAAGAGTGGAATTGATCGACTTTGTTGATTTGAGTAAAGTTATAGTTGAAAAGGTGAGCGGCTATCAGGTCTAAATATTCGTTCAATGATGAAGATCTCTGTCCCTCCTCATCTGCATATGCAAATAACACTGCGAGCATTCCAAAGTTTCTGAAGCTCTGAAATGCATCCCCCTTTGTAATAATAGTAGTATCTGTCCCAGAAGATGAGTCCGTGGGAATGTCCTCTAATGTTTCCAGACATTGAAAAACCTCAATGAGTAGTTTGAAGTACCGCAACCTAAAAGTGAATTGCTTTAACAAAGAGGAACCCTCAGGGGTCGTGACAATATTTTCAAGCAGCAATTGACTATCTGAACTCTGTTGGTAATTGATAAATTCCTGCCAATTCGTTTGGCCTGAATCAAATTCAGTCTTGACCAACGATGGTAAACTGGCATAGTCCTCAGATGATATTAGAGAGGGTATAGCTCCATTCATTTCGATTTCAAATTGCTCTTCAAACGAAGGGATATCAGGTAGTTTTAAAGGTTGACACAACAGAAAAGAAGAAGAGGCGCCATGGCTAGTAGACTCATACAGTGAAGTATGAGGTCGAGTAGTATGCGCAGTGTCTAATGTTTGTGTAGAAGTCCTACGGGAAGTTACTTCGGTAGTTTCTTGGCTGACATGGGTAAATACGGTGGTCGTCGAGGCACCACTATTAGTATAACAAACCGCTAACCAATACTTTGCGACCTCCTCTATCTTTGTGTGTAAATCATTCAGGATGTTATCGAACTCGGTTTGCTGCTGTATCAGATCTGCGTTCGGACACATTGTGTACAAATCTATAAACGCCGACGAATCATTTTGATTTAGTAAAGTTAAAGAAGCAACAGCGAGTCCCTGGTTAGCCAGACTCTGATAAGGTATTATATTCCATGCTTGGTTTATGACTCCTTCAATGTCGAGACTATAAATGAGTTCTTGATTAATATCTACCGGGGCCGGGTTTTTCGTAAAATCTATGTTAAGAAACGAAAAGTGACTAATAAAAGTTAAGTCCTCCTGCAATGGGTAGGAAAAAGATGATGTGGTATCATAGTCACCAAGTAGGTAAACCAATATTCGCTCAAAATATCCGTCTAGTTTAATTTGTTGCTGCCAACGACTGTCTGATATATTGGCCATAGTTTCGAAGATGGCCTTAGGGAGGAGGGATCGGTACAACTGAACATTAGATTCGTAATTTGCATTGTCGGTTCCACTTCCGTTCCAACATACATTGGTCCAAAGGTCATAAAGTTGTGCTAGCATCTTAAATACATGCCAGTTAAAATACCCTCCCATTACTTGCTCAAATCCTTCGTAGTTAAATAGAAGTGATTGGAAAGGATTGAAACTTTGTTGTTCCTGTAGTATCTGAAGGGATTCGAACCATGCAGTTGTCATCTCGCTGCTGTAGGTAGATAAGAAATACGGTAGCTGGAGTAAGTTGTTTGGGTCCTCGCCGTTATAGAACATATATTCATTCTTTATCACAGAAAAATTAAAACACCCGACATTATAAAACGAATCAGGTTTCCTTATGCAAGGCTGTGAGGTTCCTCTATCCACGCAAGCTTCAACTCTGCACAAGTTACACCAAGAAATGAAAATAATGTAATACATTAACCATCCAAATAAATTTAAATGTTCCATGTTTAGAGTCCGTCGAAACGCAGTATTACGTTCTAAAAGGCAACGAGAAACGAGAAGATACGATTGATTTTATGAAGGTATTTGCTAAAGTTCTTTTTAAATTAATGCAACGCCATGACTTGCAAATATTCCAAAATGAATTTCGATACCTATGATTCTCACAAAGCTTTATGTGAGTGGTTGCAGATTTGGACTTCAAAATGAATTATGTTACAACATTTGTTGAAGACGATCTTCGGTCCTTTGAACTAGTCTTGTTTCAATGACACCGAGTACTATTATACTTTTATTCTTTGAACGTTTTTCCTTCGTATTGAAGTAACTTGTTATTTTTACATCACACTCTCATTAGGCAAGAAGTTTTCAATTACCAGCTCATCAAGAAGATGGTCCGAAACAACTGGCTTAATAAAATGTTCTTCTAGTGAAATAATAAACAGGGATTTCAATCACGCGTCTTTCACTGAGGTATTCTTTCTATATTTTCCAGGACCGGCTGTAGGTTTTCTTCACACAACAGAGTGCGGATACATTAGGGTAGGCTATGAAACGACTTCTCCTCCTAAAATGTCACAACAAATTGGCAATGTCATCTCACTCGTCTCGCAGTATATTGGCCTTGGAAATTCCAATAACAATAAACCATGCAACAACATAACATGAACGTTGTATTATGCTATCATTGAAGTTATTATGATGCCTCCCTTTTAAACTGTTTCCTCAAATTCACTCCAAATCTAACTGCAGATATTATTTCAAGGGACGATATATTTATTATATCGTCCCTATATATTATACATTTGTGGCGTTACATTTTATTCACACAGTCAAAACGAATATTAAAATATTGACTTTTAATTTAACCAATGAGGTAGTTCATCGATTTCTATCCAAACTTGAAATATTCAAAAGGGAAAATTTCCGGTGAATTGTTATTCATGTTAGCAGTTTAATAGCCGAGTTCCTTCTTCAAACTGTTCAAAACTACCTACGTTTCATGCATGCGCCCAGATATTTGGGCGTAAGCACTTTAATTCAAGGATACCGCGGCCATATTGCGACATTGTACATAGAGAGTTTCGCAATCAGTACAATATCCATAGGGCCACGCTCTAAGTACATGACAATTTTCAAAAGATTTCAAGAATTTTGTTTTCGCGCAGGTCGAAAAAAGGCAGTAGTCTGATATCCAAAGTTTTCAAAAATAATATATAATAATACACATAATAATAATAAATGTACCAATTGTGCTATGAACCCCGCTAAAGTGTTCGCCCTATCCCTACCTAAACCTTAACAATTGTTCTAATTCCCATAATTCGATCATTTGTGTTTTGAATTTTCTTTCTTTTCAATTTCATATCAATCCAAGACATTGTGCAACGCTTATTGGCCCAGAATATAGTCCTACCACATGACTGTTCGACTTAGAACCTGTCTCGAAACACTGTCGTTTCTAATTCCAGAAAACCCACACGTTAAACTGTAAGCAGGTACTGTAAGTTACCTTCACAACTTAAAATAAGTAAGTGTCTAGGTATAATTCCCCCTTTACATTCTTGGGAATATCGGCATAGTCACGGGCTTAGACCATAAGAATTGGATTGTGGGTCAAATTATTTGACAGGAATCTATGGCGAACGTTCAAAACTGCAGTCCTTGAATAAGATTGTTAAAATTACACTCATTATTATAAAACGGAAAGCATGTAGACTTTCAAAAAATCGTTTGTTTTGGTAGCACAACAAACTCAAAGTGCCTATTTTGAGCAACATTTGCCGGTGTTTCCTGCTGTTAAGTCCATAGGTGTAACGTAATAACCGACCCCCCCCCCCCTTCCCCTTCCTCTTCTTGCATCCATCCGCCTCTCACGCGGATGACCCGGGTTCCATTTCCAGGTTGAGCCTTACCAACGACTCTAAAATTGGCATGTACTGCCGTTGTGCGTGATGCTCCGCATAAGCAATGGAGTAGGGAAACAAGCCAATGAGCCACAACTGGAAAAAAGGCCGTGGCTGGCTCGACTTGAACCAATAAGTTGGAAACTGGACCGTAAAAATCCAGGATTTATTAAGTGTGGGCAAATGGAGGGAACGAGAAATGGTTGGGTAGCAAAGAACAATTTCTTCCTTAGCGCGAGTCAATCAATGCTGGTGACAGGTGGGGTCCAGGGGCTAAGTCCCGGTGAGGTGCCGGGAGCCACCGGACGCTCCAGGGTTTTAGCATATCTCTGAGTCACGAACAAGCTTTATGATAGTACTTCCATGATACAACTTGGTGTATTCTGGTTCCTAATTCATCATCTAATGAAATGGTTTCAAACAGTTTAAATGAATAAGTCTATCCTGTTGTCGCCATATATGTATATATATATGCAAGTGATATAGTGCAACTGTGCAGCATAATAGCGTACATGTTCCAAGTGTCCTTGACGTTATAGACAATGCTCTAATGTGGAATCTTTTTTGAAATGTACTAACAGTGACTAAGTGAGTGCTGCTGACTAGAACTTGCTTTATCAGGTACGGTTCTGAAGGCAGGAATAGCGCCTCGAAAAAATTTACCAGTTTAAACTGATGTATCAACGAGCGCTTACTGCAGTATAGGAATCGCAATTTGAGGCGCTCGAAGATTTTGCTTGGCAATTTTACGAATTTTTCACTTTCAGAGCCATGGGGCAATTGCCACTTTCCCAATGTAGCTACGCCCACTGAATGACAGGAAGTTAGAAAAAAAAACTGTTTTAATTTGAAAACTTAATTTCAAAGTTCAACCTGTGTGAAGGATTATATTTTAATCAATTTTCCAAGAAAACTCATGTCAGACCACTGAACGTTGGGAGCTGAGAAGGGGCAGCCGGAGGGGCAAGGGTGCTGAGGAAAAACCTCTTGCTGGTGCCGCTACTCTGTTGAAACTTTTTGTGATCTTGCCTAAACATTCAATCATTCTTTGCAAGATGCAAATCCGAAAGTATAATCAGGTATTTGATAGTTATTTCTGGCAAATCCATGGTATAATGTAGGGTCGAACATTCATGGATTTGTCGAGGGATGCCGATTTTATGCACTGAGCAGCGTCCTTTTTCCCAACTTCGTAAGTAGAATGTAAGCACTCGTTTCCCTTGAAATTTATTTGTCAATTAAATGTTTACTTGAATTAAATATTAGATGGGGGAAATTGCGAAATAATCAAGAACTTACTAGGAAGATATACAACTTTGGTTTAAACTCCAAACTACTGTTTAATTGTGTTTTATGATTTTTTTTTCAAGATTTTTAGTACCATTTCAGTCAAAGTACTGAGCGGAGTGTTACTAAGAAATTCCTGTTTTATAGGTTATCCAGAGTTTTTTTATATTTTGCACTCATTTTTTTAATAAATATATAAATAATTATCTTACGGTGTTGGTGTTTTACTATTTTCGCACAACATTCGGTCACGCTGAGTATTTTTCGGTGTGACCAAATATACGCCAGACTCAATTCGCTGCCCGGATTTTCCAGGGTTTCTCCCCAAAATTCAGGTTAAAATGAAAAATTGATGTCCCCTATATAGATTTCCTTAAGGGCATCCAACAAATCTTCCGGGCGACGGGTCATATTTCGATTTATTTCTCATTTCACTCAGTCCATGTTCCCCCTCGCCCACCAGTCAAAGCTCCCTACCCGTGTACCCCAACCTCAGAAACGAGCGCTTTGAGCTCGCTTTTCTCTGTGTCCAAACATTTTCGACCCCAAAATTATCCTTCGTCCTTAGTTCCCCCTCCCCCTCCAAACTATGACATTCTTGTGTCGCCACTGGTCCTTGTGGGATACTGTGCATGTGATTCAACACCTTCCGTTGGTATAAAGGATCGATAATTTGAGGACGGTGAAAAACGGAAGGGAGAAAGGGAGAAAATGGTCCAAACTGGGAAATTGAGTGAAAGGATTTAGGAGCACTGAGCCTCAAATTAGAGATGTTGACACGATCTACCTCTTTTCTGAATACCCGTCCAACTATTCAAGTGAAACTCCATTGCGATGACTGATCATTTGACGACTGTTTATTTTAAAAATTCATCATGTTTTGTCACATAACTGACCCATAACGCCGTATGAAAAGTACTGATACCTCACTCCAATAATTTCAGTCTTCATCTTTTCCAAACGAAAAATTCCGCTGGTTATCCCGCAGTACCTGAATTCTTACTGGACTGGGTAAAATCGGTCAGGCATTTGAGTCCGAATCACAGTGAAGTTTTCATAAAAAAGGACAACCAAATTCAAACCTTTCGGCACATTAAAGGAAAACTAAGGAAAACAATTTTCGTCCGTATCCCTAACATATAGTCATGCGGAAAATCTCATATGAAATGTTGGATTAATCAAAAGCTGAAAAACGTTCCGCAAGGTTTTCACGTGCTAGATTACAGTACTCCAACAGACGGGAAGGATGTTACTGGTAAACAGTGCTTATTAACTTTTTTCCCGAAAATCTGGTATTGTTTTAGTTGCGCTAAAAGAATGGTCCAGAGCAATATGTTAAGAAGGAAAATATTCTTAGCATTCTGGTAAAGTTCAATTAATTGTCCATGTTCTAATGCTATTGGCAGCTGAGTTTGACATTTTTTTACAAGAAGTGAACTTGAAGTAAGCCAACGTGATGTCATGGATTTACATTGTTGCTCAAAGTGTTGCTTTGGTTTTTATTGTTATTATTATATTTTTAATCCCGTTAGTTTTACCTTGAATTGATTAAGGTTGCTGTTTTACCACTACAGCATTTATTTTTTTTTCAAATTCCATTATTCAGGATGTACTTATGGTATCAATATATCAGAGTTTAAGTTGCATGAGATTGGTGGTTAATTGTTAAGAAAAACAAGAAATTGTCCAGCAATGTGAATTCATGATCTCTTGATTGCTTCAATTTCATTCTCTGTCAAAAATTTTCAGAATCAATTGCCAATATCTCGAGAACGAAATATGAAAAAAGAAAAAGAATTTTTGGAGAATGCATAATGTGCATAATATATGTTCCTCCTTGACATATCAAATATAAATTTAGCTCTTGCCTGTTCTTTTAAGTTGCAGGTCAATCTTCAATTTGCTCAAATTAAAATTATGATTTTATTGCAAACGATAAGTTGACGTAGAGAATACTCTAGTCACAAGCCAGGTAAATGCCATTTGTCACAAGCCAGGTAAATGCCATTTTCGTCTGCCTGAGTGGTCGTGATTTGGCAAACCCTCAACTGATGGTAGCACTCCGCGTGGTCAGTTGATGGGCAGGATGACAAATATCCACCCCAACTTCCATCTAACCGGAATGTTCCCATATACCTTCTCGCAAAACAGTCGTTATCTGAGAAATTTCGTTTTAATTAATTACTACGAAATACATGTAGTTCAGGTTGGTTTTTGATCTGCCGTACTTAAGCCATTAAGCTATATTACGTAATACCTCCGTGCTATGCATCACTACCGTCCGCTAAAAAAACGAACGTTTTGGTTTCTCTTCAAAACAAAACCGAACGTGAAGTAGCAGTAGCCTAACTCGGTTCTCCTTTCACAGGGCAAGATTTGTGTATTATTTTCGTTATTTGGTCAAAATACGCATGCTTCTTTTCAGTTCTTATCTTGGATGGTCAATCAATGGTTTTGCGAGTAATAAAGCTGTATGTCCTGTCCCAAGCTACACTTTCTCCGTTTCTTGTGCATTGCTTGTGTGTTTCATCAACGTGATACAAAGCCTTTTGTCAAACATGACACGTGTTTGCCAAAGACGAACTGTAAATGTGCAGCGGCGCGTTTCAAACGAAATTAAATCAAATGAACAAACATTTGCTGAATTTAAATATGGTTTAAAAAGATTACGTACCTAATGAATGTTTCACCAGAAGGCTTATTCATAAACAAACGCGTCAAAGTCAAACAAAATTTTCATCGGAATGATTGCTTAAAAGATGAAGGTCCAAACAAAATTTTGGGATCAATCTTCCGACAAGATGCTAGAACATTTATCCGTGAAATAAATGGACAAGGACTTCAGTAAACCCCGGGATTGTCCATGATGGTATTTATTTGGAAAGGACGAGAATATATATAGCAAATATTACAAAGACAGTACGAAGTAGTTCTCGTGATCAGTTGGATGTTTTCTTGAAAGGGCCGAAAGATTCTTTCAGTTGTCGTTGTACATTTGGAAGACTCTGAATCAATAAGTTCAAGAATTAGACCTACCTTCATTTTTATGTAGATTTGAATTGAGTGTGACGTGCCAGATGAAGGGATAAAGAATCAGATTGGTATTAACAAAACGGCTAAAACAAAATAATTTTTACGACATCACCTTATCCGGGTCACTTTCAAGTGATGTGGTTACGTATTTTCAAACTGGAAAGTTAATGAAGGGCGGAAACGTTACCTGTCGAAGCAATGGAACGAGACTAACCTGAACAAAGCTGAAGTTTTTAAGTTCAAGTGCTGAATAAGTTGAAATTTTTTAAGTCGGATATGGATTTTTCTGACAACTTTTCCAAGCCACAATTGATAGAAACTATAAAATGGTGAGTTTTTTTTATTGATGTTGATATTGATTTATGGTAGAAAAATGCCTTTCCATGCCAGGGACATCGAAAGCCCAAGCACGTACAAACTCACTGGCAAATGATTAGAAACCGAGCGGTGAAACTTTATCCAACTACTAAACCTTACTTATCGTTTGAAACATTTATCTTAAAGGCCCAGTTCTCTCACCCAAACAGTACCAATTCTTCTAACCTTCTTACTTAAGCCCCGGCCTCCCACCATTGTCTGAAATTCATCCTCATCCAGATACTACAATCTCAGTTTATTGTTTCAAGGTGAGTATAGAAAATCTCAATTGATATCACCAAAACACTCTTAGTACCTTTCATACTGTGTAACATAAGCTTTGGTACTCTGCATTGGTTGAATTAGCTGTCAATCAAAGAGCTGAGCCAATTGAGAATTTTGGTACCCCCGTACCAAAATCGTAGTTTGGGATGAGAGGTTTGGCCCTTTAAGACAGGTGTAAAGCAGGGTTGTCTGATGTCTGGGTTTTTATTCCTTCTCGTGATTGATTGGGTGATGAGAAAGACTACACAGGGAAACACCACAGGGGTGAGATGGAAGATGATGTCAAAGCTAGAAGAGCATGGCTTTGAAGAAAACGTCACCTTACTTTCATTCCTACAGAGGAAAACTAACAATATATCAAAATTGGCAAGCAAAGTTGGCCTAAAAAATGACAAGAAGACAAAAGTCATGAGATTAGATTATAAGAGTAATGAAGCGTTATTTTTAACGGAAAGAACATAGAGGATGTGGAAGAATTTTATTTCCCTTGAGCAAAGAAGGAGGTGCGGGGAACGGTATGAAAGGTAGAATTAATAAAGGTCGATTGGCTTTCACAAAGTTAAACAAAGTATGGAAGTCGAAGCAGTTTAACAGGAAAATACAAACTAAACTGTACAAAACCATTGTAAGACCAGTTTTGCTTTATGGTTGCGAAACCTGGAAAATGAATAAAAGTGACGAAAAGAAACTGGACTCATTTCAATATCAGTGCCTTAAAAAAATAATGCAAATATTTTGGCCAAATGCCATCTCTGGTGATGAACTAAACGACATAGCTCAAGTTAGGAAAATCAGCCTAGAAGTGAAAAGAATAGGATGGAACTGGTTGGGTCGCATACTGTATTGAGAAAAGATAAGGAAAACTACTCTATGACTGCATTGACATTGAAACCTAAAGGAAGAAGGAGAGTTGAAAGACCTAAAACAACATTGAGAAGAACAGAAGAAGTTGAAAGAAAGGAGTCTGGGCGGGAACTTGGGATGAAGCAAGGTGTCAGGCAAGGGATAGAGTTTTTTTTTGGAGAGAGAGCGTGAAGGCCTTATGTGCCACTCGCCACGACGAGGATAGGTAATTTGCCTTCTTATACGTTATTAAACAGTTTTAAAGAATTTTTAAAGAATCACACAATATCAGTGACTTGCTCAATGCTGTTTAATTTTTCAAACAACCTACAACTGTCAATAAAACAACTCAGTTCCGTTAATAATAATCGAACAAACTGTAAACATTTTTGAACAACTGCAAAATAACTTTCTTTAAACAGCAGCATGTGCATTATTAAAAAGAAATTTCTTAACTGGTTCACGACATCGTCAAAGAATGCAATTGACACTATATACCAATACAACAGAATGCAAAAAAAAAAAAATAAATAAATAAATTTAAAATTTTTTAAAAATTAAAATTGTTAAACAATTTTAATTAATATAGAGAATAACCAAAGACTTTAAAAACGTATCCTCTTGCCTTTGTGCTTTGTGCTCAGCGTAAGTAATGAAGTAGGGGAAACAAACTAGTGAGCCACAACTGAAAAAATGCGGATAGAAACGAGGCCCTTGAAATTTATCTCACTAGGCCTAACCTTGATCATTTTTTCTTTTTATCGGACTTCTCATCAACACTATAAATACTGCAATCATCCATCATCTCAATCTACAATTTTATCTAGACTCTAACGAAATGTTCAATTTGCACAGCTATTTGACTGACATTACATTAAAACAGGGCAGAATGGTTCATTTTGTACCTCAGCATGCACGCTTCTACAAATTAAAAAGATTGGTATTATTTGCACCTTCGCTTCACAAATTCTCTTAGCTTTTCAAAATCTACGAATGCTTTTTAAAATTTTTGACAGGCTCGGAGAAAATTACGAATGGTCAGAAGGAGTTTGTCTTCCAAGGTGTGTGTTATACACCCACTATCTGGATTTCTGTAAGACTAGACACTACTCCCAGGTAGGAGCAGCAACATTCGGCAAGGTAAGCCTCTTTAGCATGCTATACTTCCTGTACAATTATAGAACAAAACATAAAACTGAATCACCAGAAAATTAGTGGCAACTTTTCAATCTAATTTGCAAGTATTTTTTTTATAATCTCAACCTTTACTCATTTTTTCTTTGATAAGTTTACAGCTGCAATGTTTTCGGTATATGGCGTTTTAAAGAATGAAGAAAGTTACAGTAAACGAAATACAATAAGTACTCAAAGACATTTTAATGATGTTGACTTTTAAAATGATCATAGGAGTATGTTTGGAGAGGACGCAGAAGGGTAAGAACACTAAATCGATATTTTCGGGCAGCAATTATTTTTTAGGGAGAGAGGAAAGCTGCTTAGATTGTTTTCGTGAAAAAAGATAATTTGGAAAGGTAAAACTGACTGTGCGAGGGAAAATTTACAGAAATTTTAGTCAAAACTGAACTAAAAGATAGCTGCAGTTAACCGAGTTCCCGCGTTCTATTGTATTGGCTTGTTTGAAATTACAACCAATGCAATGCTCAGAATGAATATGGAATCTTCGCTGAATGAAGATACCTGCCGTATAAGAACTCTGGCGAAAAAACATTTCATCAGGTTCATATCTGAGCATCTAAAAATTTCTCCGTAAACTTGTTCTTGAATGGAACAATTTGTTGCACAGACGTTGCAAAGTTCCATTATAAAGAGGCGTAAATTCTCCCTTAAAGCCCAAGAAACGCAATTAACGCATATCGAAGAAGTAAGGCATTTTTTAAAATTATACTCCCGACCAACCGACAGAGGACGCTCAGGTTAGTATTTCGGACAGGATTAAATTTTGGGGGCCGATGATCTCTTGCTCCACCCGAAATGTTTCATACCATACACCTAGAAAAATGATGGTGTCATTGAGAAAATAAAAACGGCAAGCGGGGCGAAGCTACGTCGGAGATGAAAATGACAGATTAGTAGCGAAATGGGAACTATAGGAAGGGCGTCCTCTCATTGAAAGTGCATCAACGGATGAAACTGTGATAGAACCATTCAAATGTTGCGCTTACCTTACAAACTGACGGTTGCTTTGTCTTTAATTAGTTACAATATTATCTTCTATCTGCTGCTATGGAAATGATACTCTTGAAGTTTATAGACATGCACGTCATTTGGTTATTGTATAAGACAAAAATGTTTTCTCTTTTATCGTTTAAAATTTTTGTGTTTAACTAGGTAACATACAGGACACAATATAAATAATGCCGGTTCAAGAAGAATTGTATAAGTGTACGTTCTAAGTGAAAATGTATTCTTACATCGTACGATAGGTTATGCCTGTCAATACATAGGCTAGTTCTTTTAGAATCTAAGCCAATAACGCTTTGCTCTCATAAAAAGCTTGGAATGGTTTAACTTAAAAGAAGGGTCTAAGGTCACAGCAGGATTTGGTATCTATGAGGAATACTCATTCTAAGCATTTGGGTCAAATTTCCATTGAAATCCGATGTGTGGTTCTCAAGATATGAACATGTAAAGTTGTCACATTTTCAACAAAAAGTGAACTTAAAGCCAGCACATTATGACATCATATCCCCACATTAGTGCACAGCCTTTTGTTTTCTTCAAACTTCAGACTCGATTTTCTCCTCAACGATTACACATTCTGAAAATGCCATTGCATAATTGGCACGAGAACTTTACAAACTTTGCATACCCCATAGGGAGGTCCTGTTCCTATTAACTGCAAGGTCAACACAACAGTCTGATAAAACAAAGTGAAACAAAGCATTCCTTGCCAATGTGAGGAAGTGATATAAGCTCTGCTGCCCTCTAAATCACTTTTGAACACAAATCTACTGATTTCATTTTCTGATATCTCGAGAAATACATGTCCGAATTAAAGGAAACTTTCACCACACTGGGTAGATTTGATTCCTCTTTAACACATGAAAATTAAATTTTACTTAAATTTCCCTTTTAAAGAAGTCTGTTTGTTCTCCTTCAAATCCCAAGAGAGTGCAAGGAGTTCTGTTTTCATATCCGGCAGCAGAAATAACCTCCGACTTTCATCCATTTCCCTATTGAAGTTCAGACAAAAAGGCGATGTTCGAGACATGATGAGCGTGGCATAATGATTATTTTTAGTTTTCTCAAGTAACTAAGCGAGCGTCCTAGTGACGTGCCGTTCCAAGTGTCCAGTGGAAATCTTGGAATATACGTTTTTACATTTTCTATGCAATGTCCTGCATTGAAGGAGAAAGTCCAGAACTTTTGCTTTCCATGTCTGGTATGAAAAGTCCTCAACAATCCATTTCTCAACAACACAAGTCAAACAACTTGTCTATTTTTACCGTAGTTCGATGGACGAAGATTGTTAGGACTGGTGGCTATAAGTGAAGTAAACTTCATTTTCTTGCAGATTATTCGTCAAAAGTTTCCGAAGCTCACCACTCGAAGGTTGGGAACGAGAGGTCAATCAAAGTATGTCACTCATTTCAATTTTTCATGCAAATGTTTTTTCTTCTTTTTCCTTTAAAGCTGTTAAGGGAAAGAGCAGTTGTAAATGTGTTTTTCATTTCAATTTAGGGACGTTACGATAGATCCCTTTATTCCCAGGTAATTTAGGTCTCCTCTTGAAGTTTGACCAAACAAGTTGTGTCCGATGTAGTCATCCTTGCAAGTAACAAGTGATTCTTAAAGAGGGCGGGGGGTGGGGTGCAGAATCATTTATGTTAACCCCTGTCCCTATCCTACTTTCTTATTGCTTACTTATAAAGAATACGAAATTTAAGCAGGATAAGGGCAGGGGTTACCGAGTCTTCTGCTACAGATTAATACAATGGTTTCCCATTTAAAAATCGGAAAAGGCACTTAATCGTTTGTATACAACCTACAATAATGATTAGGAATTATTGTAATAATAACTTTAATTTTGTGATGCGATGAGTCGAGAATCTGCTGCACTTTTCATGAGTGGCCACTGTTCTTTGATGGGTAAAATAGCAACAATGATAGCACAAATCAGATGATAGGTTGTGTGTGAATCAGTGAAGTTTCTTCCGTTATGAAAAAAAAATGTCGGTTTTGTTGATTCAAGCAGGGTGGTGTTATTAGATTCTAACCTCCCTGGTTCAATATTCCAAGCTTATAGCTCTAGTTAATTCCTTCTCACCTTCAACAGGTATCACTACTACGGTATTGGTATCAAAACTTCATCTATATACTACCATGCAGTTTATACCGGGAAAGGGCTCACAAGGTACGTACCACAATTGTGGGAAAGGGCTCACCAGGTATATACCACGAATTGTATATACTATACCGGGAAAGGGCTCACAAGGCACGTACCATAAATGTATATACTATACCGGGAAGGGGCTCACAAGGTACGTACCACAAATGTATATACTATACCGGGAAAGGGCTCACAAGGTACGTACCATAAATGTATATACTATACCGGGAAAGGGCTCACAAGGTACGTACCACAAATGTATATACTATACCGGGAAAGGGCTCACAAGGTACGTACCACAAATGTATATACTATACCGGGAAAGGGCTCACAAGATATATACCACAAATGTTTATAATGTACCGGGAAGGGGCTCACAAGGTACGTACCACAAATGTATATACTATACCGGGAAAGGGCTCACCAGGTATATACCACAATTGTTTATACTATACCGGGAAGGGGCTCACCAGGTATATACCACAAATGTATATACTATACCGGGAAAGGGCTCACAAGATATATACCACAAATGTATATACATAGGACTTTTCCAGAAGTAGGTTTGTAGATTAAGGCAAGCGAAGATATAACTGTAAAGCCTAATATAAGTTGTCAACGACTGACAAATTTTCAAACTAATTTCTTAAGAAATGAGGCCAATTTCAAAAAACTTCTAACTGTCAGAATAAACTTAGATCCTCGTTGGCAAACGACTTAAACATCAAAACAAGTGCTCGACAGTGGCGGCGATACGGTTTGTCAAGAGGGGGATCCCCCCCCCCCCCAAAAAAAAAAACCCTTCCGCCACTTGCACCTTATGAGGTCAATTAGGAGTTGGGTTAACCCCCGAGATATAATAATATACCTCTCCAGAGACTTAATTCTTCATCTAAAGACATTCCAAAACATAAGAGCTTCCGGGGGCTTCGCCCCCTAGACCTACCTTAGGACCAGGCGTTTTGGCGCGGTTGCACGCTGTGCCGGAAACCTTTTCCTTAATCATCATCCTTTGCCCTTATTTTTTCCCCACCCCATTTTGAAACTCTTGTGCCGCCACTTGTTCTCGAGCAATTTTGCTTTGTTAATGCATAATTTCAAAAATCTTTGTTATTGTCTTAAATTTTAAAACATCTGTGTTTTTTTTTTTTTTTTAACTTTTACAGATTTTCCGAGACCAAAGTGAAAAAGCAGGTAAAACACTGGCATTTAAAAATTTAAATGCAGAGTCACGTACTTTGAAGATATCACACATTACAAATTTTCATTGTTCTGATGTAATTAAATTTAAAACGAGATGACACGGATTACACAGATTATTTATGAATAAATTAACTCATCTGCCCAAAATGTTTATATTTAAGTCTCAATATGTGTAATGGAGGCATAAGACTGATTTTGATATTTTTTTTGTTTCGTCTTGGAAAATTGAAATAAACGAGTATTGATTTAGTTCACACGTGATAAGGCATAGGGTTTTCATGCTGTACCTCAGTATACTTCATCTTTCAGTACAATGGGGAAAATTTGGTTACGCCCTTTCACCTTCCCGTTTAAGCAAAGGCCAGTGTTTCGGGGAGCTTCATGGGTTTGAGCAGGTAGGTGTTATCTCCACAGTGATTTCATAATTCACTCTTTTGTTTTTAGAGTTTATGCTCCGAGTTTTAAAACTGCCTGCCTGAGTGCCTGAATTTTGAATGATCTCTTTTAACTCAGGTTAAGTAATTTGCTAACCTGCTTTTTCTTTAAGTTTGAGAGCAGAAGAAGGAGGCCTAGGGCTGTAATGTATGTCAAACACTATTTTAAACCAGCACCCCTTATGGTTTTTCTGCTAAAGTCATCGTTTTTTTTTACAGAGTACTTCAAGAAAGTTTTCTCTTAGTTCTAAATCAGGAACATTGTTACCAGATTTTCCATCCGCCAAAAATCTGAAAATACCAAGAGGTATTACTCTCAATGAAGTAAGTTTTTCTAGGATTCTTTTATAAATAACAGAGATCAATTGTATGGTCAGGTACATGTTTAGAGCATCCGGAAGTTCTGGAGTTCGACTCCTGGTGGGGTCACACCGAACATTTCAAAAATGGAACGTACTGTCATTGTGATTGGTGCTCAACATAAGGTATGCAGTAGAGTAGGAAAAACAAGCAAGTGAGCCACAACTGGAAAGGAGCCTTGGCCGTCCCGACATAAACCAATTGATTAGAAATTGGCCCATTACCACAACTAAATTCATATAACAAAGTTTGACAGAAGTACTTGAAGTCACCCCAATGCATGCCCAATAAGTAGGCATCCACTGGCTTGACTATCTTTAGTAAAAAAAGTGTGTCCCAGGATAGGTATTTCTGGTTCATGATTGGGGAAAGGCATCTGGGTTCAATGACTGACAGGGTGCAACTTGCAAGGGCCTGGGGGAAAATTGCTCTCATGTCGCCCTTCCTAATTCACAAGTGGTTGTTGGTGAAATGCGTTTTGTTTATCCCGACAACTTGGACAATTTGGAATATGTGCGCGTTTGCTTATCCCCCTTATCAAATTGCCCAATTGACTTACTGCACTCTAAAAACACTATGGTCAATCTGACCAATGCTTTGGTCAACTATGCTCCTTTACAATTTGTGGTCAAATTGTTCACCGAGACTATGATAAAAAATTACCAATAATTATACGGTGAAATTTGACCATTAGCAACTGAATTCCTCTTCACCAAAGTTTGGGTCATCAATTTGACCATATTTTGGGTCGTTGCCTAGTGAACATAGTGGTTTTAGAGCTTGTAATCAAATGAAAAGAAAAACACCCTAACAATGTAATTGAGGGCGCTATTGACTCATTTGTTTAAGTATCTTCATCCATAATAAGGTATTCTTTTTCCTTGTAATTAAACCAAGGATGTAAGCTTTTCAGTGAAGCTTTTACATGCAAGCTTCTCTTGATTCTCTCTACATAAAATTTAACCTGATAATACGTGACCGAATTTTACATAATTGTGACATTTAACGTGTCAATAATAATGATGAGCCCAAAGAAGAAAATTGAGGTAGAAATCACGTCACCCTACCCCAGCGCCCCATATTTTCCTTTACACAAAGAGAGCTTCAACAACGTGGCCAAGATCTATTTCACAAAATTAGAAAATGAAGAAGCTTTTGAAATCAACAGTCTTTGGCATCAGTATTAGATATATTGATCTGACTGTATCAAGACACAATGTAATCGATTCAGTACACTTTCTATGTCACACTTTAGAAAACTATTCGGCGAACAAATAAACGACTTATGTGTTCTATACAGAACGTATGAAACTTTATACCTTAAATATGACAGGTAAACAATGATCTGATTTTTCATTGATGTGATGGTAATACTTCAACATTGAGTGCTTCCGCAGATGTTTATAACAAACGCAGATGTGAGAAAGTTCTTCAACCGGAGGTTTGGCTTCTCTGTAAAAGTTGAACTTTCAGACAGGAAAATCCAAGATAAAACAAGTTCATGCTGGAATAATAATAAAAAAAAAAAATAGAATTAAGAAGGTAAAAATAAAAAAGGGGGGCAACACTTGTTTTATATACAAGAAGACAAAAGAAAATGCGATGGGATTGCTTTGTCTTTTTATCGTCAAGCATGACTGGTCAAATTTACAACGTGCAACATGTAATGCTGAAACGGTACAACGTTAAATTATTTACTTTTACCTTCTTGTTATATTCACAGATAGAGACATTTATTTTAATGTACAGAACGCATTGCCAGAGGATTTTGGATGCAGTAATCGGAGGGGCAGTAGGAGAGGTACACTGTAAAAAAGAAACACGTAACACTTAACTATTAACATTTAAACGTATGAATGGCTAATCGTTGTACAGTGAAGGTCTAGGACTTGCTGCTTTATAAACACATTAACGCATTAAATCTATGGAACTACCAGAAGCTTAATTTAGTACAAGTTGGTATACCACAAAACAAACACACTTAAATTGACAACTTACTCGGGAATAACGGAGGCTGTCGACGGAAGGTCCTGTAAATGAATATAAATGGTCTGAAGGTCATGAGGTTGGACAAGCGTTGTTCTTCATTGGACGTAATTGCTTCTTCGGGAAGCAGTTTAATATTTGTTACGCCTAACGACCCTTTGGCAGAGGGTCGGGAGGACTTTAGAAAAAAGTTTTGTTAATGAATCACTGGCACAAAGAAACTGGAATTTTCCGGAGAGAAAATTCTTTGACTTCAAAATACGCCACAAATTTCTTCTCTTAGAAGATGAAACCTGCATTGCAATAAAATAAAGCGTTGGGAAGATGATTTGCAGATAACATGTACTTTTTTCAGTCAAAGAGAGGAAATTTGTGATGACATCGCGGCTCATTAGTTGGCATTGCTTTCAAGAGCTTTGATGCCGTTGCAGGAAATATTAGGCGACCTTTTTTGTAACTGTACACATGGTGTACAGTAATGCTAGATCTTTAACTATTCCACAGTACCGTATCAAGTTTCAATGACAAGCAGAACGTTTGATTATAAGAAGAACAAAAGCAATCAAAAGGCAAAAAAGTGGAAGCGCTCTTCAAAAAAAAAAGCAAGTCTTTAAGTGCTTATCTTGAGTTAAGAAAAGTATGTTGCCTCAGGATTTGAAGAATATCTTCGGATTTTTTTTGTCTTTCAAAAGAGGCTATAGTGAAAAGCCACCAGGATATGTCTTCGAAGTATTATAGCGCTGATATCAGATTCAAATTATTATTATTTTTTTTGAAGTGTAGGAAGAACTTTATTTTCAGTCTCAACATATATACATACAAAACAGCAAATCAGATTCAAATTAACAACAAAATTTTCTCAAAGCAACCAAATACTTGCGTTATACAAAAATGCATCATACAAAACTTTACAGCCTACCTCGTTGTCTGAAGAAGAACACAAATTCTTGGAACTGATCGCCACCTATAGCATAAATTTACTCCCAGTCACAGAACTAGTATTGGCGGATGTATATCGAATTGTCAGTATAAGTACATTCTCATACTTAGCCATTTGAATACTTGCCGTTGTATCGAATTTTAAGTATATCTAAATACTCATACTCCGAGTCAATTGACATCTGATACAGGTTCAAAACCTTTTACTACACTTTTGGCAAGGAATGCCAGACCATCTTAAAGGTGTCTTGAAGACTGCATTAGCCCAGGATATTATCGGATTATGTGATTCCATATTATATCAGGTGAGATTAAATTAAATATAAAACGAACGAAGTGATACATTTAAAATAAGAGGAAGGTTGTTTGTACGTTAAGCTCTCCTAGGCTTCCGGAATCTTCCAGATTCTTACCCATTGACTGTCACTGAGAATGAGCTCGATTTGGTTTAAAGAGTCAGCAAATAACACGTTTCTGTATGACCTTAAAATTAGGTATCAGTTTGTAAGTCTGTTATCAATTAAATTACATCAAATAAAATTGGTGAATAAGTCTAAATTATTAAATTGAAATCGACACCAAAATATTTTCTTAAATTGATTCATTCAAGTTCTTTTGTTTGGGGCTTCTGAATTTTAGACAAACGATTTAAGTTTGCGTTTACTTACAAACAAACGAATAAATGTTTCAATATTTTGCAATTACCAGGTACTCCTTGATGTTTTGATTCCGAATTCTATTTCTGAAATTCCAGAGAGGTAATTATTAGATATCACAAACCCCAGAATTTTTTTCTCTGGGGTTGTATTATATTGCATGTAATGACTGCATAACTACCTAAAAATAGAGTGTAGGTAGTTAAGCAAAAGACTAATATTTAGTTAAAAAATGAACTTAAAGGGAAATTTCATCCTTTTAAAACCAATATTATTGTCAAAGAGTGATTAAAAATTACACATAAGGCAGTATGGTAGCCTTCTTTTCAAGAATTAAGTTTCTCTAAGATAGAAATTCGGTTGTTTGTTGCTCGAGAATAATTTGTTCACCCAAACTCTCAATATTCCAAAAGATGCAATTTCAATAAATCTTCTTTTGCATAACATTTTGAGGAGATGAAGATTTTGCTGGGGTTTGTTGTTGAGACTGAACGATTTAAAGATAACTAGAGCTATTTACTTTTAATGCTGTGTTTGAGCATTTTAAACGCAATATTTCCCTTTTAATAAGATTAAATTTACTTTGATTTTACTTTTATTTTACTTTTATTTTTTCAGCATCAACATAGACATCATTCATTTAGCGCAAAACGTATTAACTTGGATGAAGGCAGCTGTGGAAGTAACACCAGAGAAAATACGAAAACAAAAAGTCGAGGGTGAGGCTGGAGTAAAGTTTGCATAGTTATTAATACAATTGTGTGTTCAGAAAAACATTTTAATGTGGGACAAGGTTTTTTTTGTCTATTGTAAGTGTTTTGAGTGTTTTGCCTTGAACCTCAAACTTAATTCATAATGCATATTATGCGTGTTTAAGTTATTTTATATGTTTTTTTTTTACATTCGAACGCCTGTGGTTTAATCGATATGAAATGTATTGGATTCTGAGTATTCTGTTTCTTTTATGACTATACAAAAAACACCTCGTTAATGAAACTATTCCCAAAATGGAATACAATTTTATAGTTACATAGTACTTGGGTGGAAACTTTAAAAAATTCCTGTCTTTCGCTACAGCTATCAAAGAGTTCACTAGAAGCCTGCGCAGACACACGTCATTTTTAAAGTTGGCCCAGGTAAGTTAAGGGGCGCACTGTTTGACGAGGTGTTTCATCATTTGCATTGTATCGATCGTATTCTTTGTTAGGTTTAGTGATTATAGGTTCAGGCGCTGATCCAAACTTTCCAAAAAAGGGGGGCTGACCTAAGAGAAACCAGGGGTTTGAGGGAGGTGCCCTGCTAATTTCCCGTATGATTTGTTGTTGACGTGGCGAAAATGGGAGGGCGGAGGCCGCAAAAGCCCCCTTCCCTTGAATCCGCGCCTGCGGTTATGAATTAGGGCTGCCGTATGCCAGTTAGGAAATTTCTTGTTAACAGTGCACATTGCCCCAGTTATTGAATTTTGGCTCGTAAACAAGTTCGGCATGTAATTGGATCATGAACTATGTAGCCTACCATTTGAAGAACGCTACCTTTTAATTATGCATCCTGCGCCAAGTTTCCTACATGGTGAAAATATTACATAAAGTGTGAGAATGCAATAACAATTAATATCATTACTTAGATAAGCATTGGTTGCCGAAGGGCATTGACCAGATAAGTCGGGAGTGTGCCGTCGTAAGACCCATACCCCTATTTCCGTGCTGATAGGTTAAGGTTTAAGGTACCGTATATACTGCAAAATAAATGGAATGCAATAAAACAGAGACCACAATATACTTGTTTAAAGGGTAACAATTTCACAATCATCAAGTGCCTGTTTTGATAGCGAGTGTTATACATTTTCGATACATTTTAAGCGGGGGGGGGGGGGGTTACCCCGCCTTTGATCCATGATTACTCAGATGCCAGTAACAAGTGTGTGTCCAGATACCGTCCATTCCCATTTTTGCAGCCACCAAGTAAGGTTTTTCAATATCTTTTCTTCAAAGGTTGCTCGAGGAGTTTTGCTGAGTCAAGAAAGTGTAAGTGGAATGTCACGTGACCTTCATGACCTAGACCTCGAAGCGTTGAAATTAGAAAGTTGCTCCGGTGGAAAAGCCTTACGTATATTCATAAAAGGTGAGTGGTTTTTGCACTTGAAGTTTTTAAACTGTTTGAAATTAGATTGTACATTGCGGGATTTTTGTCTTACATACATCGGACTATTTTTTTTTTCTTTTTTCTTCATTGAAAACGTAAATCTACTTTTGCTGCATATCTCTACCCCGGGACTCACATTTTTACCCGTCCCTACAAAACAAAATACTAAAAATAAAAGACCAAATTTCTACCGCGGTACTAACTGATTAATACACAAATAACCCAACTTAAATGAAAGAATTGAATAGCTATATGGAAGTTTCCAACCAATTCGTTCAAGTCGAGCCGATTAGGGTCCCTTTTCCACTTGTGGCTTACTGGCCATTTTTTTCAAAATTCTTATTGAAAGAGATGTTTTTGATACATCTCGATATGCCAATAATTTTACCATTTTTTTACAAGTTAAATTTTCTTCAAATTCTACAGTTGTCGAGGAATTTTTAGATTTGTTGAAAAAGCAGGCTCCCGTTGACGCTTACATAGAGTGGATGGATTGTGTACTGGATCGACACATTCTAGTGGTAAGTTAGGAAGAACTATTAATTAATTCATTTGGTTCATAAAACCGACATGCGTGGATCTATGTAGGGATAACCTACAAGCTAAGCTACCCCTCACACAATCATCTTTCAATATTCTAATCAAACAACATGTAAGAACTGCATTGGCCGATTCCGCTTTTCCTGACTTCCCACCAGGTTTGAAGAGACAAATCCGAACGACAAGTGATGGCCTGATTTCAGTCGGCCATAACTGTCGCCTTTGAATCTTTCAATTTCCTTGCTTACCTGTATCATGGATGGTTGCACATTAAATTGTATCTTGATTCCTTCGAATTTAATGAATATGAGGGTTTGAAATTCATGTAGACAATAAAATAATGAAAACGATTGAAGGATGATGGACCCCACTAATAGCTGCATATAATCACTAAACAACAGCGCTGATCAGATTTGTCTATGTGTCACTTTACAAAATTTCTGATCAAATTTTGAATAGATTCTAATGGATAGGGACAAGAAACGAAATCTTGTAAAACTCTGAATAGATTGGTTTCATTAACGAAAAGAACGGTTCAAAAATGAAGAATAGCTTTATGTGTAAACCATTCCTTGTCAATTTTGAAACAAATTCCGGTTCGTCCCCCCCGAATGACAGGGTTTTTTGTAGAGTGTCTAAAGGATTGCATTTATTTCATGATTTTACACTAATGAAATGATTTAAATCAGACAAAAACGCAACTTGAGTTGTCATTTTCTTTTGTTCCATTGATAAAAATAATAACCGCTTCTTTTGTTACTAAGATATCAAATTTCTCTCAAAGAGAAACCAAAAATTGGGGGCAATGCGCACTGTTTAGCAAGAAATTTCTTACTTGGCTAGCACTAAACCTAACCCTAACCCTAACAAATAATACAATAGATACAATACAATGACAACAGCCAATCAAGAAGAACCTTGTTAAACAGTTCGCATCTATTCAGATTTTTTCCAGTCTTCATTTTTTTTCAGGCCATTGCTCCTTTTTCTAGTCGGGTAACTAACTTGCCACCCGACACCTCATCATCCACGGAACAAATAATTTTGCCAACTGCATTCTACAAAAGCTTTCATGTAAAGACTGATAAATCAGGAACGTGTTCTCTGGTGGACATACTCTTCTAGCACCTATACACCACTGTTTCACACAGAACAAGCAACGGTTTCCGAAACACTTCACCCAATGACAGGACAGCCAATGCTCATGCGCACTCTTTAACAAAGTTTCGTGTTTCGTCGGTAACAACATGTATATGAGCGCCAAGGTTTTATTAAAAATTGTTGACCATCAGAGAGATGATGATGATGCCAATGACTGATTAATTACGGTTCCCTGAAAGTGTACAGAGATCAAACTGATTTATGAGCAAGAAGCAAACCTTGAGTTGGTCTCGTCCGATACTTTCATCATCAAATATTATTGAAAATCGAAAACCGTTGTCATAGAAACATTGATTAGTCGGTGTAGTCAATAGACCTTTTGATCGATTTTCAAAATTTGTTTTATATTATATTTGGTGCGTGCGTCTTGAAAAAGGACTTTAAACTTCATTAAAGAAACCAATGGAGCCACTCACAACCCACTTTAATAATGTATTGTAAGATATCAATTTTGATATAAGAATATTCACAGAATATCCCAACCCCCAACCGCCCCCCCCCCCCCATCTCAGTCCTTTTCCTGCAAAGAAACAGAATGTGGTTTTCTGAATTAGAACATGGTTTTAAATATCGTGCGTTGGTTGGTGTAGAATATACCTGCAGTATACCTGCTTACCTTGAGAAACGACTAAAGCGGAATACTTGAAGCATACTTGAAATGAAACTTAAACTTGTACAGATGAATCGAGATGACACCTGACTAACTGACTGACTAACAGACAGACCGACTGAACGTTCGGCTGGCGCAATGCGTACTTTTAAACAATAATTTCCTTACTGGCTAATGGTAGCCTTAATTTCTAACCTTTCAAAGAATGCAGTCGATACAGTACAATGACATCAACCAATCAAGAAACATCTTATTAAACAGTGCGCATCATCCCGCCGGCTGACTCGCTAACTGACTAATTAAATCTCCGCCCTTCACCAAGAGTCAACAGGTATATTGCTCCATCTAGACTATTTCACTTGGCGCACAGACAATACCATACTGTACTTCTTCATTTAAAAATTTCTGCGTGCTTTTTGGGACTTACAATGTCCGCACAAATGTTAAGTGAGTAGGTATTACGCAGAAAAGTTGCAGGTGGGGGGGGGGGGGGGATTTGTTACCTTATGCACTACGACATACACAACAGTATGTCAAAGCATGTACAAAACATTATGCCAAAGCATGCAACAAAAATAGTGCACATCGAATTGATTTGTATTGATTGCAAGTAACATCAGGAAGTCTGGCGAATATCTAACTTTTGTTTTGAAAATGACTGCCTGGTATTTCCAACTCGATCGCGACAGATACGATATTTTTTCGCAATGCGATATGAACTAAAATGAATAAAAATGAACATCTGGCAAAAATCAATCATTCCAATGACGTTCCTTTCTTGTAATTGTGATATATGGTTAGTTCATTAGATAAGGTTTTGTGCCTCAGTTTCTAGCCATTATGTATGTTAGAAATCGAGACCACGTGACAGAAGAAAGACAAGAGAATTGACTTCTGTCTCTGGTTGCAGCATGGAATTGTGGGATAGACCAGGAACACACACGCAGAACTTTGTAGCGCATTTTGGAGTTGTTTTGAGTTTATTTCAGTGCACAAGCATGCATGGTTTACTCCCCAGCGGTTGCCATAAGACAACTTGCTAGATTATAAATTATATTTTTACGATATAATTTGGGTTGAAATATATATACACCAGTTTTGTCGTGATACATTAAAACGAGAAAGTCAAAATTTATGACGTTCAGCAGAGAGCCTCTCGAAAGCCTCTCCACGTTTGGCTGAGATCACGTGCACATCACTTCTCCGCCTTTGGCTAAGATCGAGTGTAGCATCTGTTCTTTTCATCCAGTCTAGAATAGAGCCATAAATGACGGAGCAGGGAGCCTCGCAACTCCCTGAACAGAGCAATGATGAGAATTGTCTGAAAGCCGTGAGGTTGGTCGTTAATTCTTGTCCTTCAGTCGACGTAATAGCATCTTCGGGAAGCAGTTTCAAGCTTGGTTTGGCGTCGAACGGCCCTTTGCAAGATTGTCAGAAGGACTTTAGAAAAAGTAAACTGAGGTTTGCTAGGTTAGCTGGAGTTTGGATGAAGTCCAGTTTCTATAGCCAACTGGTTTAAGTCGAGAAGGCCACGGTTTTTGCCAGTTGAGACTCACTCGCTTGCGTTCCTTACTTCGTTGCTTTTAAAGTCTTCGGCATGACCCGGTCGGGGTAGAAATCTAGACTTCCTTGCTTGTCGGATTGCTCCAACCACTTGACCCTGCAGTCGGTCTAAATGAGGTTGTGAGATCGAATATTTTTGATAATTTGTGGATAACGTTCCTTAGTCTTAGAATTACTAATTTAAAATGTAATTTACTTTTCAAATCCTCTCCCCCTTCTCAGGGTATAATGTAAAATGTGATGAAGTTTGGCTAAAAACTAAAATTTATTTAAGAACAAAAAACATGAAAAGAATCTATTTAAAAAAGCATTAAATAAACATAAAGCAAAGGAGGAGAAATACTCCGTGAGCTGCTGGAGCGTGCTTTGATGTATACCCTTGCAGACATTCATAAGCTAGTTTTGTACCTTTGTAGTGAAATATGTGTAAGTTAGTTTGAGTTTTACGGCTCAGATTCCATCGTATTGGTTCATGTCGCGCCGACCACGGACTTTTTCCAGTTGTGGCTCACTGGCTTGTTTTCCCTACTCCATTGCTTATGAGGAGCATCACGCACCATGGCAGTAGATTACTTTTTTAGAGTCGACCTTGGAAGCGAACCCGGGCCTTGCCTTCCGCGTGACAGACGGATGCTCTTACCGTTAGACCAAACACTCGGTCAAGTGAAATATGTGACTTTAATAAAACAAGATGTGTGAATGTAAGAAACTGTTTAATACATGCATTCAATTACTCAATTGGGAAGATTGGCCTTCTTTATTGATTAACTAGAAAAGATGTTTCTTGTTTTTATCAATAGGAAAATCAAGGTGACTTCACGGAACGTACCTCAAACTTTCTCATGTTGGGGGCGTACTTTACATCTACTATTATAAGGCACATGACATTGAAACAGTCACCAAGTTTCGGTAAGTAGAGAGATATGCGAGTATTGACCCTTTACATTGACATCACTATATTCCTAAACACTCATAAGTCGAACGGTCGGGAGTTCCGGTCTTGGACGAGTCATACCGAAGACTTTAAAACAGTACCTACTGCCACTAGTGTTTAGGGTGGTCAGCATAAGCAATGGAGTACTAGTAGGGAAATCAGGTCAGTGAGCCACTACAGGTGTGAAAAATGCCGTGACCGGCTCGACTTGAACTAACTGGTTGAAAACTTATCCGTCTAGCTTACTTACTAACTAAAGCATGAATCATGTTAAACGAGAGGCAATTGAGAAATGCAGCAAGCAATCTTTAGGCGGTGTGCACTTTCATTTCCACAATTCTCTAAAATTTCACTTATATGCCTTTTAGGTGACAATTTTTTTACATAATTAATGATTTAAGTTTATTAATAACAGTGACAAAGTCTAGTCTGGAAGTGTCGAGTCACAGTTCCGGCAATTATCAACTTTCAAGATCTCGTGTCGTGAGACTGTCTCAATGGGGAAATGAAATCTGTGGCCGCGTACATCAAATTCTGAAACCACTAGTCCGAGTCCGAACTCGACAACATCACTGTTAATGTTCCTGTAATAAATATATGTTGAGATCGATATATATGGTAAACAGCGATGCCTGTTGCTTTCAAGAAAACAAGATTTGCAGGCTGTTTTTCATAAATATTTGAATTTGTCCTGCCAAAATTTTGAAAGGGAAAAAGAGTATCTAATCCCATGTCTCTCTCATTACATTTACGTACCGTACCGTTACAGGTGTTTCCTATATAAGTGTACTCACGAGTCACGACCAAATAATGCTAAATTCATCTTCTAAGGGAGAAGACCAGTCATTGTGTTTCCCATTGACTTACATCAGTGGCGTAGCCACCAGGGTGGTTTTCGGGGTTATAACCCTCCGTGACCCAACCTTTACCTGCGAAAAACACCTAAAAATAACGTTTTTCTCTCTATCCTTAGACTTTTCCCTCATATTGTGCCCTAACCCCCTCCCCCATGACACCAAAGCCCTTCCCATGACACAATCCTAGCTACGCGCCCGACTTACATACTAAATACTGCTAGTAACGTGTTCCCTAGCTTCTGGTGTAAGATGTAATGTCTTTTCCACCATAATAGCTACTCAGTGACGGCATTTCACAGAGTGGAGTAGTACAATAAAAGAATGGCTACCATTTTGTTCCACTTGCATTGAACTTTGCACAGTCTGTATTTCAACTCAATGTCTATAACAACCAAATGAAAAAAAAATGATCATATCCACTGTCATAATCAACATCACATAAATTTTTAAGGCACTTAAATAGTAAACATTTTCCCATGCACAAGTATAGGAGTTAGTAGCGGCTACCTTATGTGGTTAAAACTTCGTTGTGTGGCTATTTACAACTAGAGCGGTTTTCATTACATGCTTCCACAAGTTCCATTGAGTGATCCATTCCAACACAAACATATAGTAAGAGAAATGTCAGTATTCTAAACAGAGAGTTGCTAGCAGCAACTCCCTGGTCTAAAGGTAATCCAAAACAGGGAGTTGCTAGCAGCAACTCCCTGGTCTAAAGGTAATCCAAAACATGGAGTTGCTAGAGAGTCTCTAGCAACTCCCTGTCCAAAACAAGCAATGGCTTGGCCATCCAAGCTTGTAGTCTCGTGAAACTCCGTAATAAATGAAACAAGCGAGATAAAATGCAAACACAGTCGAGTGATGTCCAATCAGACCACTCGCTTAAATGTTTCAAATTCTTTGCTTACCTATATTATGAATGGTTGTACACTAAAACAAATCACTCTTGATTTTCTCAATTTCACTCTGAATGTGGGGGTTTAGAAGATAAAATTAGGACAATTTACAGGGCAGAAGCAGTCATCCCAAATTGAAGAAGTGTAGTAGACTGCCCAGTTTCATGATTGGCTGTTGGGAGTCATGTGACAATGTTTTTTTTTTTCTTCAAATCTGAAATTTACCAGAAATGACTGCTTGTTTTACTTTAAATATGCAATAGTAAAGTCATAAAATGTAATGGGAAGATACTTTGAAGAGAAATAAGATGAAAATTGTGAGATTTAGCCATTTCTTCAAAATAATTTTTGGGGACTGTTCTTTACCTTTTAGTCTGATGGACCCTCCTCATGACCGACTTCACTAGCTGCTCGGATTCGTTAGTATGCAGAAGAGCAGTGTTTTGCCCCCCATTACCCGTGGTAGTTGGCCAATTTTCCGAAGAAAATTTCCTTTTGTAACGAAAGCATCTCAGCCGGGTGAGGGGAAATAATTATTGATCAATTCTTGATGGATGAATAGTCAATTGATCCATTTCTTTTTTCAGTCTCCCTCCATGTAGTACACCAAGCCTTACAAGAGTATATGCTTTTGGCAATCGAGACTATCCGAGACAAGACCACACAACAACAGTTACAAATTAATATTACCAAGCACATGAAAAAAGCTGGTAAGTAGAGAAACGAGTTAATAAGATGTTTTCACACGCTTAGCACAAGAAAAAATAATATAAAAATAGCGAGCAAAGCACAATGAAAAGTAACAAGGAATACAATCGATAAAACACAATGACAACAACTAATCAAGAAACACATAGTTAAACAGTGCGCAACAACCCGTGGATTTTGTTGTTTTCGCCCTTTGTATTGGTGGATCCGACATTTCGCCTAACAAGTCGATATAAACCACAAAATTATTGCTACAGTTTGGTTTTTTTTTTTTTGTTGGGGGGGGGGGGTCAGATTTTTTCGTTCTAATGTACATATTGCTTTACAAACAAGAAAGGTTGTCAAGAGTGTTTTGTAATGAGATAGAAAATGAAATTTAACAGAATGAAATGCAGACTTATTTTCTGTTCACAAAATTAAAACAAAATGTTGCGTTTTTTATGTTATTGCCATGATATTCTGTTTGTATAACAACCCTGAACATTTGCGTCTCTAACTGATATTGATATGAATCTGAACTTACAAATATACAGAAAAGTCTTGCCAGGAATGGAAGAGACAGCTCTCTGGTCTTGTTTCTTTAAAATCGATAACTTACAATAGCTGCAATGCATTCGATGCGCCGAAGAATAATGCATAGAAGTCTCCTTTGCCAACAGTACCTCATTTTGCCTGAAAAATAGTATTTACGACAAATTTGAAAGGCACAATATGAATCCTTTTGTGATGGTAGGTTTTTTAATGTTGTATGCGCCGTTTTGTATATGGGAAGAGATGGTATTGGGAGGAGAGATGATGTTTAAGCGTATTGTCGCGCCAATATTAAAATTCTATAAAAAAGATTATGTACCATGCGAGGCCGACTTACTGCAAGCATCTTTTAAAGGCACTTCCGGGATTTCATCTACTTCCTTTCACCATGTTCAGCTTGAACACTTTTGCAGTTATTGTTTAAAGTAGTGTGATGCGTCAGCAATTTGACCTTTTTGAATTATTTCAATATCTTTTACGGTTCTCTAGATACACCTAGATTGTGTTGACATTTCTTTTGTTAACCCTTTATAAATTATCTCTTAATTACTCATCAGATAGCTCGTGTTTTGGTTATTGATACTGATGTTTTTCAAGGACACAAATTAAACTTCCAAAATAAAACCCTCAGGGCAAACGATGATATAACTGCCCTTGAAATAAAGGTTGTAAAAGCAAAGAATAACATCGGCCATACATGGTTGTCCCTCCCATGACATCACAAAATTTGCATATTGAGGTCATATTTATTAATGATTTAGTGAAAATTAGAACTTGTCTTGTAGAATGGTCAATTTTTGAAGGATTTTGATAAAAGTTGTGGCTATTTTTATGGTTTTAATACTTTTTACATCCGATACCAATACAAAAAATTTTCATGTCGCACTACCTTTACGGTTTGATCTCCAATCGGTCTGCTAGATTTCTGTCAAGCTGTGAAGTGTTATGGTCTACGACAGCTGCCACAAATAGGTTACTGCTAGTGTGACTACGAAGAGGTTTTCTTGACGGTTGGGAGGCTTTTACTTGTACCAAAGGCAAGTTCTTTAGAACACGAAAAACAATAAGAAAAAATTCAAAACTGCACTTTTAACCAGTTGGGCAAACAAACCACATGTTACCTTTGTGGGGAAGAAAATTGTTAAAGGTTGGACAAAACATCACGATTCTGCCTTTTCATTACATAAATTTTTCTTAATAAATTTAGCGGTGTGACAGCCGTTGGTCACGTATTATCCTTCAGCGGACGTAGTAGCTTCTTCAGAAAGCAGTTTATAGTTTGTTTTGGCCGAACGGCCCTAAGTCAGAGAGTCGGGAGGACTTTAGAAAAAGTTTGCTACAAAATATTCATGTGCTATGTTTCCCCTACATTCGGTATTTTTTGCCCATCTGTTCTTAGAATGTGTGGAAAATTATGATGTAACGTAAATTTTCCCCTTGCTTCTTGTTTTTAGAAACACTTAATGTCAAGCCAAAGTTCAGAACAACTTCTAAACGTCCTGCAACGATGAAGATGATGCGAAACGCACGTGCAAATAAAATTGGCCTTTTTCCGGACAGAAAAGGTAACATACCACATGCGACATTGTTAGGGAAGAAAATTGTTAAATCTTTAAGGACAAGAACAGTTGTCAAAACTTTTATTGAAGCAACAGCTCAATCTCACAATTTTCGTCTTATTTCTCTTCAAACTATATCTTTCATAAGTTTCGAACTTCAATATTGCATTTTAATTTTTTAACGGACCAGTTTCTTCTCATAGTAAATTTCGCAATTGAGTACAAAAATATAGTCACCATGATCCCCAGAAACCAATCATGGAACCGGACAGTCTATAATACCAATGGAAGTTTAGGTACCATTTCCCACTCAAGCATGTAATTATTATAAAAACATCATTGCCGCCGGCTAAAGGGCACTAGGCACTTATAAAACAGCAATTTGTGATATGCTACAGTAGTTTGATTCAAAGGCGGAACACTACGGGGTGTCGGCATCTCATAGCATATCTCTGCATGGCCACATATACACAGCCCCTTCAAACAAGAGTGACCTTATACCGTTCATGATCACATGACATGACAGGTGCTCAGCAATGGGTTGTTCATTGCACTTTAAAAACGTGTTTAGTGATTAAACACTTATTTTGTCCCAACTTTCTAAATATGTTTAAATTCTTAACATGTTTGGTAAATAAACAACAATGCTTAGCAATTTAACTCGTTTAAAAGCTAAATGTTTAGGAATTAGACACGTGCACTGTGTTTAGCATTTCAACGTGTCAGCAAGCTGTGGGTAAAAAGTGTTTTTAAAAATGTTTAAATCATAAACACCTTTTTTAGAGTGTGCATTTGTGTAAGACAGGTTTAAATAGAATAATTAATCTAAAAAAAAACAAACAAACATTAGGGCATTGTCAGGAAGTGTCTTTTTGTTATCGTTACCTTCCTGAGCTAGCTTGCACTTAAAAATATTTTCCTCATGACCCACTTTCAACTTACCTTCCATTGTCATCCCCAATAGCTGGTTGGAATTCATGTTCGCATTGTACATAGTTTTTAGTATTACTTTATTCAATACAGAAGTATCCAATCAGTTTCAATGTCGCTTATTTACCTACTTTTTATTATTTTCTTTACTACAGCACGCCAAACATCGCACAGAAGTGAGTCTGGAAAATTACTTTTTCACGAACAAGAGACAAATGCAAATATTTGTTCATCTTCACTTGATGAAAATCACCGTTGCTATGACAACGGCACTTCAACATCTTCTGTATACAATGACACTGAATATTTACAGTATCGGGTCAACTATGAAAATCAAAGTCTATTGACAACTTCTTTGAACAATTGCAACTCAGTCGATAGACAAAGAGAGTGGGGGCGCTATACCTCATTCAATTTGAATAACCATGTCGAAACTTACCACAGCAGGCAAGAACCATGTTCACAGAGATCATTAACATCCTCCAGTTACAGTACAGACGGCTATTGGCTACCATACCCCAGGCACCACAGTGACATAGAAATGTACTCCAAAGGACTTGAGGCAAACAGATTTCATTATTCTCAGGACACTTATGGAAGGGACTACCTACTTTCGCCAGGTGAGTAACCTAACTTCTTCCTCCAGGTGTAGTTCCTCTCCCAAGTCAAACTGTGAAACTGTCAAACTGTGTGTTTACTACATCAAGTATATTGATTCGACTTTGGTCAAGTTGTTAGCAAGGTTAGGAGACCATATCTTGTTTGTTCATAAATCTTTCAATTACAAATATACCGGTATTTCTATCAACACCACTGGGCCTGCTTATTCGAGTGATTATTAAGTTCAACAAGACCTATTCACGCGAATGAAATCAAATGCGCGATGACGTAGGAAGGAATACACTCACTCCACTCACTAAAACAGGCTGCCTAACCACTCATTTGCTTTGTTAGCTTAATATTTTATTGGGAATGTAGTATATGATCCATATTTCAAAAAAGATTTTTCACTGCCGGCTATTTTAAAGAACCAGTTTGTTCCCCCCGCCAACAAGAATCATTTTTAAGCGTCGTGTGTTGTTATGAATCGTTTCTAACAACACATGGCACGTTTGAAACGCTTAGTTTCTGAGGAGTTGGGACTTACCAGCTCGAAAATCGAGGGAACTTTACATAGACAAAAAGATCAATAGGGTTACTGCGTCAGTCAAATCAAGGGGCCATTTTGAAAAGATCATTACCCAATAGTTTTATTGAACCACACTTAGAGAAAAAAGAAGGGTGTATAGACATTTTGTCACAGGAAATTTATTGTCATTACGTAATTGTAAATATTAAAAGAATGATTTAGAATGGACGAAAATGACGGAAGAGTTCTTTTTTGAGAATTGGAATTATTTCAAAAACAAAGGTAGCCAATCTTTAAAGCTAAATACCCTTAGTTAAGAAAGGAATATTGCTAGGTTTGAAGAGCATGGTCTAGTATGTTGCTAGAAGGCTTGAAGGATAAGTTCTATAATATTTCTAGAAGATTTAAAGGACATGGTCTAAAATATTTTTAAAAGGTTTGAAGGACATAGTAGATTATATTGTTTTTCTTTCATGAGAGACACTGGGCTCTAAAAATATCTGTTACAGATTCAAAAATATTAAGAAATAAAAAGAGTTTACGGTAAAATAAGTTGGCAACTTTTGAAACTTTTTATTTTAGAAAAATGTCTGTCTGTAATTTTCAAATATCCTTTTATTTTGTATTTTGTAAAATAACAGCAATTTTCAAAGGGTAGTGAAAAGCCACCAGAGTACCGTATGCCTTTAAAGTACTTCTAGGTTATAATTTGAAGAGGAAAAAGCCGACGACTGTTTTATCATAGCTAAGCAAATGGGCATTGAGTTTTCCATTGAGTTTTCCACCGCAAAAGTAACTTCAAATTTTTCCATTCCTTCATTCTTCTTATAGTTTATGACATCAGATCACGCGCAGCTGAATCATATCAAGATCGTCCGGTTTCTTTTTTAAATTCCAATCATCATCTTTCGTCGATGGAGTTTCCTCATCAAGGACTGGCGCTGAATCACCCCGTTCCCAATGAATCACATCCTACTTATTACTAGTATTCCGGGTAATTTGCAATACAAGCTTTCTGTTGCATGATATAATTTTCCATCCATTATTAAAGTGGATTTTTTGATCATATAATGAACTTGAAGCAAGCAAGCGTGACATCATGTAGTCACAGTAAATGTAAAGAGCAGTCCCCCCAAACTTATTTTCAAGAAAAAGCTAAATAATTCAATTTTCATCTTTTTCCTCTTCAAAGTTTCTTTTTACATTTTATGGCCTTAATTGCATATTCAAGGCAAACCAAGTAGTTATTTCTGGTAAATTTCACATTTTAAGAGAAAAAACATTGTCACATGACTCCCAACAGCTAATCATGAAACTGGACAGTCTACTACTTTTCTTCAATTTAGGATGACTGCTCCTGCCCTTTAAGTGTGTTCGATTTTGCGGCCAGAAACGGCTCAGCTGGCTAAGCCAGCGATCGATCTTTCGAAAAAGTGATCACGTCGATAACACGTCACACGTGAGTCGACCAAAACGACCAACACTCCGAGGTGGTCTAGTTGAGCCGGTGACGTATATTACGTCACATTTCGTCCAGTCAAGAAACAGGTTGAGCCAGTTGAGCTCGAGCCGCTTAATCGAACGCACCTGTTGTTGTTGGCCATTGTTTTGTTTTTCATTATTCTTCATCACATTAGTTTGACATAAAATTCATGCCCCGTATCGCCCCAATTGATTAGCCCTTCAGCTATATATCGTGTTTAAAATTTAATTGCCAGGGATGATTCATCTGTGGTATCAATATGTAAAGCCCTTCACAATATCATGGAACCACGTACCTTTCTTATATGTTCTCATTTAGGAAAAAAATATTTCATTTCATTTCCTTTCATATATTTCTTTCACCACTCAAGTATATACAATGACATAGTTCAACAAAATTACGGAAGATAAAATGAGAGTGGAAGGAAGTGCAACTAGAAGCCAAAGGCTTGTCGAGAGCGCACTCCCCGAAAGGAAAACAAGAAAAAAAGAAAGAAAACTTAACTATCCAATAACAAACCAAAATTACATAAACCATCCCATGAGCAGACAATCCCTACCCACAAAAGCATATGCCGAAACCCCACCCCGCCCGAGGGGAAGAACAAAGGGAAATAAAGCATCAATAATCATTGTTAATATACCTAGTATAATTACTACGGAATGAAGTGAGGGTTGGTTTGCCTTTCAAATAATTAGGAATAGTATTCCAGAGTCTGACCGCACGATACCTTAAAGAGTTTTTGCTATAAGATGAGGATGTAGTGGGAATATGTAAATTACCCGACTGGCGTGTGTTGTGGCCATGTACAAGAAAATTGTGAGTATAAAAATTGGAAAATAGTTTAGGAAGCAAATTATGAGTTAATTTGTATACGAACGTGACAGTATTTAAATTTATAACGTCGTGTAACTTTAGGAGGTTTGTGGTTTTGAACAAATTACTGGTGTGATCACGAGGCTTTGAGAAGGTAATGTGGCGAACAGCTCTTTTCTGAAGAATGACCAACCTTTTAATTTGGGAGGGGTAGCACTAGACCAGATAGTACAACAATATGTGAGATGTGGACAAATTAGAGCAAGATAGATCGTACGTAGGACATTCTGAGGAAGAATATGTTTGAGTCGGCCAAGAATGCCGACACCCTTAGCTACTTTAGAACACAGGTGGGAAATATGGTGCTCCCATGTAAGGAGTGGGTCAAAAAAAAAACACCGAGAAATTTTATTTTACTGGCAATTTCAAGTGGTTGGTTATTAATGTGTAAATTGAAATTGAAGTTATTCCTCTTGAGATTGAAAACCATGTATTTCGTCTTACTTACATTTAGGGAGAGTTTATTAGAGGCAAACCAGTCTGAATACAAACATAATTCTATGGCACGCCAAAAGGCTCACCAAATATGATGATGTTCTAAAAATACACGTTCATGTACTAAAATAACACGTTCATGTACTAAAATTACACGTTTATGTACCAAAAATATACGATGATGTACTAACTTCATATGGTCATGATGTAAATTTACACCATTATGTACTAAAACCATAAGTTCATCATGTTAAATGTTACGTTGTACATATAAAATCACACGTTGTACATCTTTAAGCACACGTTGTACATGTAAAAACGTAAGATCATCATGCTATTATTGTCTCTTCGGCACGCCATACAGAGTGAGCCTTTCGGCGTACCAGAAGTCCGCCAAAAGGCTCACTCTGTATGGCGTGCGGAAGACACAAATATAACTTGATGATCTTACGTTTTTACATGTACAACGTGTGTTTTAAGATGTACAACGTGTGATTTTACATGTACAACGTAACATTTAACATGATGAACTTATGGTTTTAGTACATGATGGTGTAAATTTACATCATGATCATATGAAGTTAGTACATCATCGTATATTTTTGGTACATGAACGTGTAATTTTAGTACATGAACGTGTAATTTTAGTACATGAACGTGTATTTTTAGAACATCATCATATTTTGTGAGCCTTTAGGCGTGCCATATAATTCATTGCAGACAGTTTCTTCTAGCTTATGTGGGTCATTGGAGGTAAAAAATATATTTGTATCATCGGCAAATAGTACCATTGACGAGTTTGAAGAAATCTGGCTTACATCATTTACGTAAATTATAAACAAAACAGGTCCAAGGATGGAGCCTTGAGGGACTCCACAAGTTATCATGTTCATATCAGATGCAATATTTCTAAAAAAAAGTAATCTGCGATCTGTTTGTTAAGTAACTTTTAATCCAGTTGTAAGCTGTGCCACGGAAGCCATAGGATTGTAATTTTTCTAACAATATATCATGGTTAATGGTGTCAAATGCTTTTGATAAATCGAGGAAGACTGCCAAAGATATTAGATTATTGTCGTGTGCCCTCTCTAGTTTGTTCATTACGTCAATGAGCGCAAGTTCAGTTGAGCGTCCAGGGCGGAAACCATATTGGTTATCAGAGAGAATGTTATGTTTACTAAGAAATGCCTGGATTTTATTGAACATTATCCTTTCAAAGATCTTTGAAAAGCAAGAAAGAATTGAAATCGGACGATAGTTGGCAAAGGTGTTCAAATCACCACTTTTAAAAATAGGAATAACTTTAGCAACTTTGAGTTTATCAGGAAAGATACCTTGGGAGAGAGACAAATTGCATATGTAGGTTAGGGGTTCATAAATAAAACAAACTATTTTTCGAACTATAGAAGGTCGGAAACCATCGTGACCAGCGGCTTTGTTAGGCTTGAGGCACTCAAGTGCAGTCTTCACTAAATCACTCTCTTTGACTGGTGTTATGAAAAAAGTGCTAGCATTTTTATTACTTTGGAAAGTTTTTCGAGTGGCACTGGTCGATATTTTATCTGCTAGGTTCGGTCCAAGGTTCACGAAAAAATTATTGAAGGCATCCGCAATATCCTTTGGTTCGTTTCTTAAGGTGTCACCATCAGAAAATGTATCAGGGTAGTCAGACTGGTTGCGCCCTTTGTGGAGAAGTGAATTAATATTTTTCCAGGTTTGTTTAGGGTCATGCTTAGCATTACTAAAAATTTTCTCGAAATGTTGCCTTTTTACGAGACGAATAATCTGATTAAGTTTATTTCGATAGGTATTATAGGTAAGTTTATTATCCTGCGTAGGTGACCTAAGGTATTTCTTGAAGAGCTTGTTTTTATGCTTGACAGAGACAAGCAGTCCAGATGTTATCCAGGTTTGTTTTTTCTTACTATTATGTTTGAAATCTATGAGCGGAAAGCTATCCATGTAATGTTTACTGAATGAACCATAAAATGCGTTAAAAGCAGAATTCGTGTCATTTTCTACATACACATTGTTCCAGGTTGTATTTGCAATCTTTGTGGTAAACCAGTTCAAGTTTTTTGTGAATAATTGCGGAAGTGTGTTACTTTATTACTCTTAGGATTTTGCGTAGGTTGTATTGCAGAATGGATGAAAATCGGGAAGTGGTCACTAATGTCTGTTACCAAGATTCCAGAATTTACCAAATCAAAGCCACTTAAGCTATCAATATTGGTACAGAAATTGTCAATTACAGATTTACTAGAAGAAGTTACCCTAGTTGGTTGGTTTATAATTGAGTTAAAACCACAAGAACGAAGATTATCTAAGAAAGAAGTGCCATTAGTCTGGCTAATGTCAAGATTAAAGTCCTCCCATAAAAAAACACGGCCTCCACTTACAAGATTCATTGCTTAGGATTTCATACAATATGTCATTAAAATTAGTAACATTTCCTTCAGGTGGATGATAGATAACTCCTACTACTATTATCCTATTTGTGCATGGGACATTTATATCGATAAATAAGCATTCGATATCATTGCTAATTTGAGAAATATCATTTCTTAATACATATTCATGATTATTTTTGATAAATGCACATACCCCACCTCCCCGTTTTCCTTTACGGTGACTCTCAACTAAAGAATAACCGTCCATTTGAGTAAGTGAAGAAAAATTGTCCGTGAGCCATGTTTCAGTAAATCCAAGGACACTGAAATTATTGTTTAAGAGAAAAATGAACTCAGATCTGAGACCACTTTCAGTCTGGTTGTTCCAAGATAGAGATCTATGTTGGTAAGCATGTGCTAGCTGTCCAGGGCCCTAAGGTTTGGAATGATCTTCCCCTTCAGTTAAGTTAGCACGCTCCCTGCAACATTTCCAGTCCATATTAAAAACCCACGTATTTAGCTGTGCCTTTGATGGTATCCGATAGATCAACTCCGTCTTCTGTTCTTCCACTCTCCTTTGTGAGGCGAATTAGAATAATTATTTCAAGTAATGCGCCATATAAATTTCATGAATTTGCACTTGAACATACCAACATTTAGTTTGGCTCCGAGTAAATCTATTAAACTGGTCAGATTCATATTCTCGTCAAATCTCGTTTTTTTTTTTTTTTTTTTTTTTTTTTTTTTTTGCCGAGTCTGATATCAATGCATCTTGTGTTTATATTCGTTAAACATTTTGGTTTATATTCATTCGTTTTAATTATGCTTAAAACAGGACTGCCTTGGTCCGTTGAGTGTATGGCATGTGACGTCAAATATCACAAACGGAGGGTGATCGACTGACTTACATAAACTCAAGTTAAACTGCCAACTTTATTGTGTAAATGCAATTTGTTCCTCTAAAGGTTATCACTGTCGTTATAATATGTTTTTGTTGGCACTATTACGGAGCTCCTAAAGTGCCAGTCTGCATGTCATGATGGTGAGATAATTTATCTGACCAAGTTGTCATCTTTTCCTTAAGAAGTCGACATGTTTAAATAATTTATCTTACCATGTCGACATCCTTTGCTTAGGAAGTCGACATGTTGAGATAATTCATCTTGCCATGTCTACATCCTGTGTTTAGGAAGTCGACATGGTGAGATAATTTATGTAACCATGTCAACATCCTAATTTAGGAAGTCGACATGGTGAGATAATTTATGTTACCATGTCAACATCCTAATTTAGGAAGTCGACATGGTGAGATAATATATGTTACCATGTCAACATCCTAATTTAGGAAGTCGACATGGTGAGATAGTTTATGTTACCATGTCGACATCCTTTGCTTAGCAAGTCGACATGGTGAGATAATTTATGACACCATGTCGACATCCTTTGCTAAGCAAGTCGACATGGTGAGGTAATTTATGTTACCATGTCGACATCCTTAGCTTAGGAAGTCGACATGGTGAGATAATTTCAACTAAGTACGTCTGTGTATATGCACTCAGTGTCCAACACTGCATGCAGCATGTTAGCCAGGGTGCATTTCGTGATCGTACGACGGGATTTTCTGTAAGTGTGCATATACAAGACATAGCAATCCGTAGGTGTGCGTATATACGTACAGTATACATGGCTGTAATGCATACACGGACATCATACATTGACAATGCGCGCACATGTATATATAGTGCACTAAATGCACTCTGGCATGCGGACAGCCCAGACGTGGCTCCAGGGGGAGGGGGGGGGGGGGCTTTTACGGCCAGATCAACAATAAAACATACGGGAAATAAGCAGCGTAACTCACTCACTTCGATGCTTTCTCTTAAGTCAGCTGCCCCCCTTTTGGAATGTCTGGATCCGCGCCTGGGGCAACTGGCTGTACATAGGCATATATAGTTGAAATTATCTCACCATGTCGACTTCCTGAGCAAAAGATGTCAACATGGTGACATAAATTATCTCACCATGTCGACTTCCTGAGCAAAAGATGTCAACATGGTGTCATAAATTATCTCACCATGCCGACTTCCTAAATTAGGATGTCGACATGGTAACATAAATTATCTCACCATGTCGACTTCTTAGGGAAAAGATGATAACTTGGTCAGATAAATTATATCACCATCATGACATGCAGACTGGCACTTTAGGAGCTCCGTAGCACTATATACATGTCTAGGAAAATTCGCTTAAGCATACTTGGAAACAACGGTTGAATTTCTATAGGCTTTACTGCTATATTATTTCCCGGTACCACTCATGATTAAATTGTGAAAGTTTATGAAATATGTTATGTTAATAACCAAATTAAATGGCTGTAACATACTGTTTCCACGGAGTTCTCATCTAATAATCCAATATGGTGACCACATCCTGATACTCGGAGATAACCTTAGCGTAAGCTATAACACATTTACTTATCCTGACAACGTTTTGGGTACTAAGGAATTAGCAAACACACCTGTATGTATTACATCTATTGTCCGTAGCAGTGAGTGACCGTGAGTGACCGTGAGTGACCAGGCACTCTGAATACAGAAGTCAAAAAATTAACATATCGGCTTTATTTCCTCTCTGTAAATCTTATATGCATCAAGTATATTACAATGGCGTGTTTATGAAAGGACATTAAGAGTTTGACAGAGAACATTAACCTCTTGTTCCGATCCGGTGTAACAGATTAGTCTCTCCGGTTGAGTAAATCATGGCGGCGATCTCACACTGCGACCCTTGCACTGAGTAGGTTAACCGGGCAAATGCGTTCTATAATAGTATATCTCTGTGGTAGTTTTTCAAAATAATGCGATCGCCCGCCCGTCCGCATGCTTTCCGCTAGCTAACTGTAATATACATATGTACCTACTTAAAGTTAAAGCATTTCAAAGTGACAGCCGTAAGAGACGTCTTCGGTTTCTGGGCGCCAAAAATAAAATAATTAAAGGCATTCTCTATACAACTGAAGGGAAGTTGCGGGTCAGGTCTTGTTCACGCCGATAACCTATGTGTCTGTACCACTCTACAACAGGTGTGTGCAATGATCAGTGTGTCATAAAGTTAACCTCCAAAAGAATGAAAAATTCAGTGTGATGGATGTCTACGGAAGCCTCTAATGTTCTGAATTAATCGAAAAGTTAAATCATAATGGATTGCGAGCATGTGACTGGCGCAAATCGCAGCGTGGTATTAATATGTAGTTGAAACTGTGAGGGGATTGTGTTAAAGAGACAGCTAATATTATCATGTGTGTTTTTTTTTTTTTTTTTAAATGTGAATATCACGTCCCGTTTACGAAATAACAATGTACGTGTACTACATGTAGTTTTTTCTCTTTTCATGAACGAACTATGTTCAGTGTTGGGGGAGGTATACATCCTAGTTACTGGATTCTTTGTTTGAATGTACGTAATACCGACGTTACTGTAAATAACTGTTTATTTCATTTACTCGTTTATTCATCATGATTATGTTATGCAAAAGAAACAAAAAGTTGCAGTTCAATAAGCTTCCATGTTTCGTACGAGTCGTCAGGCTAACACATATCACAAGAGTGGTTTAACCAACACTCAATTAAGTTCAAACTGCTTCGTACGAAAATGTACTTACATATTGTATGTTATGTCTAAATCTAAAAATTAAGTGATAGCTTGCTATAATGAGTGAGACAGCACACGAAACAAACTAAAATTAAAGGCTGACTGTTACGTGTGGTTTGCTTTGCCCTCGACAAAAAAATAATATACCAAAAAGGGGTATTATGGGGAACAAACATTTCAATAGTTTCATTTCGTACGAAGTAGTAACTACAATATGTTATAAACCAACGATATTATTATTAGACATGGATGCAACTTCGTACGGAACCGCACAAAGTATTGATTGTGATGTATTGATATCAAATTAAACAGTAAGTTGCCTTTATTTTTAGGTGAAATAATACACGAAAACATCAAACTTGTAAAATGCTATTGGACACTTCAACTTGCTGGAGGGGTCGCGCTCGAAAACAGCTGGTTACCCACTAGATCAAAGACAATGCATATCGCGTCCAACAACGACTTAAATTCTTTTCGTAAGAAAAGCTTATTACAATTATGAATTTATATCTTGTTAAATATAAATTGTTTAAATCATTTACTCAAAATATATTACACAAACACTTGAGGGAGTATCAGCGTACGTAGAGTATCCCCTCAGCCGGGAACGTGACCAACTTTTGCCTTATTTCCCTCCAAAGGGCCACGGTAGCCTTTGTTACGGCATAGGCCTATGGGGAAAAAGCACCTTAAAACTTTGGGGCTCTTCTGCAACTTGTGGGGGGATGGAGTAATATCCCAACATCCATTTGGGGGTATTCGCGCCAGTATTATCTAGCAAGTGACAACACTTTTCCCAGGTCCTTTCCCTTTCGGCCTCGATGGTTCTTTAATTAGAGGAGCCTCAGGGTTAGTAGGGTTAGTCCATGGTTTTCTTTTAGCGAACAAACAAGAATTAAGACCTAAAGCTAAGGACAAATATGATCTAGTATGACCAACGCACTAGGCTATATAGGTCCCGACTGAAGGCGGGAAATTAAAGTGAATTTGTTTCGCACAAAGAAGCACCAATATATTCTATGAAGTACTTAAATAGTAATTACGAGTTCATACAGTTTCGTACGAAAACGTTCGGAGTATATTGTTTACGAAATATATATCTAAAAAGTGCCAAGGAAGCTCCTTCGTTTTTAAAGTAAAGTTGCTTACGAGAAAGCCACAGAAATGACATTTCAACGTGCGGGGTAGCTTTTCACTCGATCTGCTTGGTCAATATGGATCCAGTGAGATTAAAGCACCTTGTCTGTTCCGGCTTAAAGGCGACAACAGTGTAATAGGCCTATTATTTCGTACATGTTTGGGAACACGGCAGATCGAAAATGCTACAAAATAACATATTAGGTAGTATTCATCTGAAAGATGAGACATGCGTGGATACCCCTGGAATTGGACTCCCCCTCTCAACAGTTACAGCAAGGGCCCGAAAGTTAAAACGTGGGTTTTCCCATCCCCATACCGTTACACTCATTTGGAAGTTTATTCTCGATTTGTCTCATTAAACGGCCTCCCTTGGCCAAGGAGGAGGGGTCATTGAAAAAATCCGTATTGGAAAAAACGAGGCATGTGCGACGCCAATAAAAAGCTAGTTTAAGACACACACACACTTGTTTCAGTTCCGGGTTCAAAGCACTGATGCTTTTCTTCATTCCCAACACCCAATAAGCGAACTTAAATGTACTTTAGTTGAAAACACGTATGTTAGTTCGTTAGATCTGTGATTTAACGACACACCAACACGAATGTTTTATATAATGCCAGTCAACTTGGTAACAAGTTCAAAGTTTTAATTTATTTCCCAGTACTGTAGGTTCAAATTCAATTTTTGTTTCCCTTTAAGAGGCGACAGACGGGAAATACCATGGGCCTATCCTATAACCGCCAACCCACAGGTGTGAACAGGGGTGGAGCCAGGATTTCCCCGACAGGGGGCCAAGTTCCCCAACGGGGGGGGGGGCAGCATTTCAAGGCGCCGACATAGAATGTGAGTAAGGAGCGCGTAGCCAGAGAATTCTTTTGGCATTCTTTTCAACAAATACTTAAAAATTTGGAGTTCATTTTGAAGACAAAATTTAACATTTTTGCAAAAAATTGGCTTTTGTAAGGACCATTTAAAAGTTGGAGTTTTTATTGGAAAAAAGCTGTTCTTCATATGGGCAAAATAAAAAACGTTATGTAGGCGACATCCAAATATCTTTTGGGGTTACGCATAAAATCCTACTAGGTCTACGTACTAATCCTTCAGTACGAATCTAGAAGTTTTCCCGACAAATTTTTCCTTTTTGGAACGAAGAATTAAAAATTTTATTAAGTTCTTTTTTTTTTTGAAGAAATTTTGGAATTTTATGGAAGAAAATTTGATTTTTGGTACGGCTATAATGAAAAACTTGGTTTTTTCATTTAGTGACGTGCCTTTCAAGAGCAATATTAGATAAAATGTCGGGGTAATTAACAAACATGTTGACTTTGGTTATTTATTGTACCGAGTATCCATTGAAATTGGAAACTTTGCCACTTTTAACAATATGAAACTTATATTGGAGAAAAATTGCAATTTTATGACAGTTTTAGAGGTTTTTGCGGAAGAATTTAATCTTCTTGTAAGAAAAATCAAATGGGGTGATCTGTTTTGATTTTTGGGGTTACTGAATATCCTTCATGCAGATTAAGGCCCTCGAACCCTATTGGAAAATTTTCTCACGGAAAAGGGTTGGCTTCCCATACATTTGAAGTTTTATATTTTACATATTGACATAGACGCAAAGGAGCGTTTTAGTTTGGGAGAGGCAGAATTGGGGTTTTTTTTGTCCGAAAAATATAATTCCGACCGAAAAGCTATCAAAGTGCAGAGCACATATATTGTTGAAAAATTGAGAACCCCAGGCAGCAGGAAATAGCATTTCTCGGGCTCGTAACTAAAGACAAAGCAATCATTAGTTTAAGCTTTCTTTCGCAATAAAATTTTCACTTCATAATATTGCCCCAAAACAAAGACCAACTTGCAAGCATGCATTGTTCTGTTGAGTAACTTGTTCGACCAAGACACTTCCTAAGCTGAGCTCCACCATCAGTTGGCGCGGAGCGCACAGAAAATTTTTTTTAAAACCTAACCCCTCAGACCGTCGGAAAAGGCATTTCCCAGACTTGCAACTAGAAATGAAGCAGTCGTTGTTTTAAGCTTTCCTTTGGAATGAATATTTCACTTTCAAAAGCAAAAGACCAACTTGCTAAGTAATAAGAAAATAAGCAGATAAAAGGTACTGCTACAATTGACCCTCTTAAGAATCTTCGTTGTATTCAATTGAAAGGTCCGCTATAGATGAGATTTTCTACGTGACTGCCCGAACTCCAGACTACATATGATTTACTTCCAGCGTATTTGAAAATATGTCACGTCACAAGGTGAATTCAATTGAATTTCCAGTCAGGCTTATTGGGGGACACTCTCACATTATTTATTGTTTATCATTATGTGTAGCTGAAACGGCCTGGCCAATTTTCTTTACCGTTACTAGAATTCGGCTATCGGGGCAGACCAGATGGCAGAACTTTGGGCACTGCATGCACATGAACAACTACTCGCCCGTTTTTGTAAGAAAAATTTAGAACGTGAGTTTCCTCGAAAAATGTGGTCTCCAAGTAAGCAAAATCAAGAAGATCGTCCGATTGACTGAAGTTTATCAGACCCGCATTTTTATCAGTTTATCGTGGGCATGTGAGATGAAGGCCCCCTGTTGTTGCGGAAATTGGATTTTCTCAACAACAGGGGGAGGGCAGCTTTCCCACCCGGGGCATGACCTTGCGGATTGAAGATGGGATGAGGGATTGCAGAGCTAGTAAGAAGTGATTAAAACCGATTCAGATATTCATTGAAATAGCGTTACAAAAGAAAAAGTAGTTCATAAAGAAACAAAAACAGTTCATGATCATCAATCCAGTAACTTAAAGGGCCAATTCTCTCACCCCAAACTACACTTCTTGGGGGGGGGGGTACATCAACTCTCCATTGGCCCAGATTTTTGATTGACTGTTAATTCAAACAATGCAGATAACCAAAGCTTCTATCACACAGCATGAACTGTACTGAGAGTGTTTTGGTTATACACATAGAGTATTTCTACACTCACCCTGAAGCAATAAACTGAGATTGTGACTGGATAAGGGTGAATTTCAGACAATTATGGGAGGGGCTTTACTAAGAAGGCAAGGAGAATTGATACTGTTTGAGGTGAGAGAACTGGGCCTTTAAGTCTTTACGTTCATCTCTTAGGTCTCGCCGAAGGAAATTACCATTCTTCCCCGACCGGGAATGAGATAGGACAAGGTACATGGAATGAGGTAAAACGTAGATAAGAAGAGGTCACTGAAAATCGAACATTTCAAAACAAAATAATATGTTTAAGACCACCCGTCCAGCAACTTCAGTCCTTGTAGACTTTTTATTTTTTTATCATTACTTTTAGGCCTCCCCGACGAGACAGCCGACCTTCCCCGACGGGGAGCCAGCGCTCCCCGACATCAAGGCCATGCCCCCTCCCCTGCCGGCGCAAGCCTGGGTGTGAAAACATGTATGACGAAATGTTAAAACTTAGTGATTCTTGTACAATTAAATGGAAGTTCTACCCTCATGCATGGAGCGAGCCATGCTTAACCTGCCTAACGGTACGAGCCAAACAGGGAGCCAACGTTACAAAATTTGGGTTAAAGGAAGGATTTAAGGTCATATAAAGTTTCGTTATGTTGCAGATGTACGTGCATCCTGGTGAAATTCGCATGGAAAGCTGATGTGTGGTTCTAAAGATATGAGCAAGTAAACTTATCACAGTATCAACAAAGAGTGAACTTGAAGCAAGCATATCTTCTATCGGTCTCTTGTTTTTCTTTTAATTTTACAGCCATGTTTTCTCCTCAACATTGTTTTTCTTTAAACTTTGCAGCCATATGTTCTACTCAACAATATTTTTTTTCAAAATGTAATTGCATAAGTAACATGAGAATTTCACAAAGTTTGATACCCCACAGGGAGGTCATGTTCCCATTATCTTCAATGTCAACCCAACAGTCTGAAAAACAAAGGGAAGCAAATCATTCCTTGTCAATGTGAGGAAGTGATATGATCTCTGCTACCCTAAGCTCACTTTGGAATGAAAATTTATAACACTGTCTACATTTGGTTCCTCTGTAACATATGAAAATTGAATTTTTGCTTTAACTTCCCCTTTAACATAGTTCCATGCAAGTGCTGTGTTGCAAACATCTGGTATTTACACCCTGAAAATTGTGCTGACTCTGATGGTAATACTGTATATAAACTTTTCATCCAACAGTCTGACTGCATAAACCTCGAATGTCATATTGTCATAGCGACCTCATTTTCACTCTCTCCGATACATTCATTCTCTTCGCTTTACTTCTATCGCTTTTCGTCCCGGCGAGTATTGGATTTCTCCTTTCTCCTATAGCATGCCACACTCCTCGTAGAACTTTATGACTGCCGTGCAGACTATCAATTACCGGGGTGAACTCGCCGGTCGGTCGTATCACTACGGCATTACTCTAACCGGGCGGTTGTTTCACTACGGGGTGAGACCGCCGCTCGGCGAGACTACTCAGGAGGCGATACTGCTCTGTTACACCGGCACTTCTGAAATGATTGTTTGCAAGATTTAGAAACATCGTCGAGGTCTTTAGGTTAAAAGAAACGTCTATTTCATGTCAATTACTTTTGAATTGAATTTTTTAATATTTGTCTAGTAAAAGTATCTCACACGGATGCAGGACTAGACAGGCTCCATTACATTTGCAATTTATTGCCAAGTTAGACCGGTGGTCACAGATCATTTTTGTTACACTATTTCGCCAACACTCTAAAATCAAAAGAGTGAATTTAGTCAGAGTGAAAAGTGTGAATTCGCTCCGTTAAAGTAATAATTCACTCCAACAAGATTGAAATTCACTCCAAAAAGAGTGAAATTCCCTTAAAAGGAGCGAAGTGTCACTTTCACTCTTGATGGAGTGCCCACAGTGATCGCTCTTAAAAAAAGAGCGATCGTTGCAGGCACTCGTGGGAGAGTGAATTTCCCCTCTTCCTAAAGTGAATTTCACTCCTCTTGGAGTGAAGTACCATTCTAATGGAGTGGATTTACACTTTTCACTACATCAAAGAGTGAATAAGTTCACTCTTTTGATTTTAGAGTGAATACTCAAATGTGGTGCAGAAGTAGAAGTGTGAAAAATGTAAAATCAAATTCGGTCTGATTCCCTACCGACATGCCAAGTTGGGCAGCAAGAAAATTGGAAATTTGGAAGATATTTGGCCTTCTCTAGGAGCGATGTAAAATGGTGCAAGATTTTCGATTTTAGACAAGGATAGCTTTGAAAGTTGAATTGTTGTAGTTAATGGAGATAACACTGAAAATTCGTTCATGTGCAATATTATACCTGCCTACCTTTCGTAGTAAAATTTGTTTTAAAATTTGCGAACTCGTCAAAATAAAAGGGCCTGTGTGATCGGCAAAGGCGCCAATTCAGTCTTGGGCTTTTCTTGCGCAAAATGTAATTCTGCTATGAAGACTATCCAGCAATCGCCATCATTAGTTAACGCGAAGCGTACAGAAATTTCAAAAATTCAGACCCCTCTGATAGCCATAAATTGCATTTACTAGAATCATGCGTCAAATCTAAGCGGCCTCTGTTTTGCTTCCTGTTGCAGTAACACTCTCACCACAAAATAAGTTTGTAAACTGCAAAGTGATCAGAAAGTTACTTAAAAAAGAATCACTGAGGAAAAAAGAATCACTAAAGGGACCTTGGGGGACAATCTCACCCCTTTTTGAGAAATCGGGTGTTCTTACATGCGACCTGGTGCAACATATACTAACTTTTGAGGTAAAATTCGTCACAGAATTTGGGTATTGTAAGGGACTTAAATAAACCGGATATCCCGGATGGTCAGTCTGAGAAAGGGTTAAAAATCTTGGGAGATTTGGTGTAAGTGCAAACGCTCACCCGACATTTCAAATGCCTGGGTATTGCCAATGATCACAATGGTCCTGTCTACAAACCAATTCTAATGATAAATACAAACGAGAAAAATGGGAATTAGATTAAGGATTGCTATCGAATTTTCATTTATAGGAACATTTGCTCGCATACATTTATAAGGCAACCCAAAAAGAGTAAAGTACAGGCAACAAGACATAGGCCGTGGTTCGCATCCTTTATCGTCTACACCAACAAATAAAAGGCCCAGTTCTCTCACCCCAAACAGTACCAAATCTCCTAACCTTTTTACTGAAGTCCCGCCCACAATTGTCTGAAATTCATCCTCGTCCAAATACAATCTTAGTTTATTGCTTTAATAAACTCAATTAATACAACCAAAATACTCTCAGTACCGTTCATGCTGTGTAATATGAGCTTTGGTACTCTGTATTGTTTGAGTTAGCTTTCAATCAAAGAGCTGAGCCAATTGAGAATTTCGGTACCCCGTACCAAAATTGTAGTTTGGGATGAGAGGTTTGGCACTTTAATTTATATCTTCGAGCGGCAGGCACTGTTAAAGCGAGGGGGGAAATTTCACGATCTACTATTATCGACATGTAGCAGACGACTTACCAAACTTGAACTTAGTTCCTAACACCTGTTCAGCCAATTGAGCAATACAGAACAACAAAAAAAAGGGATTAGTGTTGATTACTACTAGCTAGGCTTCAAGGAAAAAGGTTCTCGATCGACCACAACCTAATAACACCTCCCTGGTGAGACATCATGGTCCCATGTGTTGTTCCTCACGCACACTATATTCAAAAACCAATCAGGCAAACGGAACATATTTACAGAAATGATAAAGCCATGTTCTGACGCTGCAAAGGGAACTATGTCTCCAACCCTTCAAACTTTTACAGACAACTGAAAGGGGTCTTTGCTAAATTATAACATGGTTAAGCTAATTTAACAGGGTTGCGTTTAATCTTTAAATGCTAGATTGTCTCATTACTCGTGTGGCTTTAAAGAAAACCCGAACATAAAATTTCAACACTAAAAATAAAAGAGCGAAATCTACTCCACGAGTATGGTGAAAGTAAGAGTGAAGTTGATCTGTATTGAGGTGAAACGGTCATTCACGATGGTGTGGAAATTCACTCTAAACATAGCAATACTCCAGTTCTACACGGATTGGAATATATATATGTATATATATATATATATATATATATATATATATATATATATATATATATATATATATATATATATATATATATATATATATATATATATATATATATATATATATATATATATATATATATATATATATATATATATATATATATATATATATATATATATATATATATATATATATATATATATATATATATTGATCCGCTGGCGAAAAAACAATTGTGTTCAGCTGGATAGCATCAACTTTGATCTCTGGTTGGGCTTGCGTCAAACGAGAACTAGTGCTGTTCCAAAAAATTAGGCGCCTGCTCAGGAGGTGAATTGCGAGTTACTTCATCTGTTATTTGAACAAAGGCCAAACCAACTTGGCTTCATGCGGTTAGAGCGTCCGCACTAGAAAGCGGGAGGTCCCGAGTTCGAATCCCGGTGGAGTCAACATCGTTTTTTCACCTCAGCCAGATTTTCCAGCTTTACCAATTTGATTTATGTTCCACGCAGTTGTCGTCAGCGTTTATTTTCACTTCATCTCTGCTTTCACAGGTTTCTGTATCTCTTCGGAGATCCGCTGGCGAAAAAACAATTGTGTTCAGCTGGATAGCATCAACTTTGATCTCTGGTCGGGCTTGCGTCAAACGAGAACTAGTGCTGTTCCCAAAAATTAGGCGCCTGCTCAGGAGGTGAATTGCGAGATACTTCATCTGTTATTTGAACAAAGGCCAAACCAACTTGGCTTCATGGCTCAGTGGTTAGAGCGTCCGCACTAGAAAGCGGGAGGTCCCGAGTTCGAGTCCCGGTGGAGTCAACATCGTTTTATCACCTCAGCCAGATTTTCCAGCTTTACCAATCTGATGTATATATATATATATATATATATATATATATATATATATATATATATATATATATATATATATATATATATATATATATATATATATATATATATACCACTAGATTGAACATTAGGGGGAAATTTGTATATCTTGATACGTTTAGGCGAAAAGAAAAACAATAAAATACATAACTGTATATTTCACCTTTAAGGAAAAACATATACATGTACGTAAATTCATTAGTCCATAAGTTGTACGTGTTAACAGATAGGCGTCCGTAATTTGGTCAACATTGAAGTAATTAGGTATATTACGTACCCCCATATGTATTTTACTATGCACTAACGTATTCCCATTAAAACAGTGTGTGAAAACGTAAAGGGGAACGTAGATTTTCCCCCTAACGGTAATTTCCCCCTAACGTTGATATTTTGCCCCCAAATTTCCCCTTATTCCACAATTAGGCATATATATATATATATATATATACAAAATAATGTATTTACGCAAGCATAATTTTCTCACTACTCTGAGTTTCACGCCTTTGGTATTGAGCACTCTTAGCATGCTTGTGATACTATTCAAGTGTATACTTATATATATATATATATATATATATATATATATATATATATATATATATATATATATATATATATATATATATATATACTCTGAGAAAATGCAAATTGCACTCATTTTGAAGTAAGCTTTAATCTCTTATACCCTATTTAGAGTGTAAGAGGCAAAAAAGGTGTTTGAGAATGAAACGTTTTTCTAAACAATTTTTGGCAGCCACTTTGCAAATATGTTTAGATGCCAAGCACGTGTGCTCCATTCCTAAACACTTCGTTCGCTTCAAAACACGTCTAATTGCTAAGCAAGAAGTGTTCAATTGATAGACATGCTAAGAATTCAGACGTCTCGATTAACAATGTGGGGCAAGAAAGTTTTTTTTTCAGAGTTTTAGACTGAGTCTTTCAATTTCTTTAAACCGGTTTAAATGTTTACGAGGTACGGAACGTAACAGGATATCGCCTGTCTATATATTATGACAGCTTTTCGTTCAAAGTGTCATATAAAAGTCGTGTGTCGACGTCATTGCGTTGCGCGTCTCCTTCTGGTGCTGATAAGTCGTCCATCGCACTTAAATTGTTAGGTACTATCCTGCGTGAGTGTCGGTAACACAGATACTGCGCATGAACAGTGATATCCAGCATGCCAAACTGAAACGAGCTGACGTCACGTGCCCAACCTCCATAGAAACTGTATATTCGTTCTAGATTGAAAATATTTGAGAATTCGATGGAAAGTAAATACAGTGAAGAAGAAAAATATTTTGTATAGCGGCTATTTATTTTAAAACTAACTGTGCGTTGTAATTATCAGAGTTAAACTGCATATAAATTTGTTAATCGTTTTAAGGAATTTAAAGTAAAATGTAATAAGTTTACATTGACCACAAAACCTTATCCCTTTATCACATCATATCGGACATCGGTTGGTCACTATATACATATTGTTTTCCTACCTTTACTTATGTTCATATGTATTTGTCTACTTGGCACTACTTTGCACTGAGAGAGGAAGTTGCGTGGATGTTGAAAAGTCGACCTTGGGTACGTAACACCACCTTGAATTATCGAGTGGTGCACTTTTACATTCTGGAAACCTCACTGGACAGTTGTCCCCTCACTGCGCAGACTACGGTCCTGATATCGAAAAAGTGAACTTTCAAATTAATTTGTTTTCCGCTCTTACTTTCTTTGCTCTATTAAAATAGCGTTTGTGAAAACCGATACGGTAAGCATATTTTTTAATTAAAACGGTGAATAGTTTTTAATTGATTAACCAGTAATTTGAAGTTTACACTTTCGTAGATAAATTTCATTTATGATTCAAATGCAGAAGTTTAAATGTCCCTTGTAAATATACGATTACTCCGAAACTTACTGTTGTATTGTTACATTAAAACATATTGATCCTATACACCTGATTACCAATAAGACATTTCAAAGAACAACTTTGGAATGATTCTTCCGCAAATCATGCTATAAGCTGACAGTTATCTCCATCAAAACCAGTTGCACATCCCAAGCCGTCGGTGCATTGACCTGTTCTGACGTCACAGGCGGAAGGAGTAAAACAATGACACGTTTGCGAGCAGTCAGCACCAAATGTCCCAACAGGACACGCTGCAATAACAAAAACAAAATTTGAAATTATGGATTTCTCCTAGTTAAATGTGTTGTTTAACTTGAATCGATTGCAACGGCAGTAGGCAGGAAGGCAACGGAGAGAGAAAAAGTGGAGTGCACACGGCATGGCAAACACTTTAAAAATATTTACCCCAAAGAGGATAAATGCAACGCCTGCTCTGTAAAACACTACAACGGGTATTTCTGCACCTTTAAAATTAATATTTCAATGTAGATGGGATGTACGTTTGTACATATTTGTGATAATATGTGTCATTACACACCAGAACGTTGTGCTAGCGCATATGTGTGTGTTTGGGTCTGAAGGTGTGTGTGTGTGTGTGCGTGCGTTTCTGGGGTCAATCGGGGATACACGCATGAAAATTACAGTAGAACTGGGAATACCCCGCGAAACGGGGATATCCCCGGTTTTAGAAAGTCCAAAATAATGCAAAGTGGGGTGTCAGATAAATGCCTGTAGCTTTACAGTTTGATCTGAGGTATATCCACATTTCCATGTTTTTTGTTTGAATTTGTGTGAAAATGTGTGTGTAGATTTTTCAGGATCCCCAGTCACCTTGATTATGACCTGTGATTATCCCCAGTTGACTAGGAAAAACAGAATATCCCCACTTGACTGGTATAATGAGCATGTCCCCGATAGGCGCCAGAAACGCGTATGTGTGTGGGTGTGGGTGTGTTCGTAAACTTTGTGTATCTCTTTACAAGTTTCTTTCTTCATAATATCGGTCCAGTTTGAATGCAGACCTCGCATTTGTGACAGTTATATTGCGCAATCTTTACACCCTTAGCTCCCTCGGTAAAAATGCATTCTGGGATTGTACTCAAGCTAGCCTACGCATAGCGACAACGGACACCCGTTAAAATTCAATGATCCTTTTTCGTAGCCTTGCGAAATTGAGTATTTTAAAGCAATTTAAGGAAAAAAAGAAAGTTGAATGTTTAGAAGAAACTTGTTGTAGTTGTTAGCAATGGTCAGGGATTGAACTTTGGCTAGAGGTTTTTCAAACGTTTTTCGAGCTAACCGAAGGAGTGAGCCCTCACTCGACAAGTTTCAAATTGTGCATTTTCCGTAAACCATGGGGGGGGGGGGGATATGTTGAATCTTGTATCGAAGTGCTGCATGCTAGGCTACCCTTGATGCATTGCGTTTCAAAATGGCTGCCTTACAACAACAGATGTATTGTAAACAGACTCGTAGCAAAAAAAGTGGGATTGACTGTCTTCAGGGAAATTGGAACAATTTTCCAGCTAACCCTTGTGGGAAAATGTATTTCGCGCCTTTTTTTTTTTTTTTTTTTTGAGTATGTGGTGCTTGTCGTGCAACTTTAGGGATTATTCCCGGAAGAATTTGTGACTATTCGCGAAGCGTTCAGAAAGGATGAACTGAAATCTCTCGATGATTTGGGAGCCTTATGGCCGACAGTTCTGCTTGAAGTTGTGTTTTTATGATAGCTTGCAAAATTATTCTAGTAAGTTTCTTAGTTTTCTGATCTTTGTGGAATAACACAGAAGAAAAAAAGCATTCCTTTTTTCAAGGTGTACATTTCCATAAACGGTTAAAATTCAAAATTTTATGACGTCGTCAGAGCTTAATATTTTTCTGTGATCCCGAGGTCAGCTTCCCAGCTGGGTCCGTCAATGCATATATAGAGTAAACCAAATGACAGCCTGACTGGGACACTGGACATATGAGATGAACAAATAGCATTTTAAGAATGTTTCAGTAGTAATATGGTTCAAAGACGGATTCATAGAAAAATTACAGAAACAAACACACAAACAAACAGACAGTTAGTAAGCCAAACGGACCGACGGACTGACCAACACAAATACCCGCATATAGATAGAATGAAAAGTAAGACGTACCGACTATGTATCAGGGAGAACATGAATTTAAAACGGATGATGCTCTTAATTTACTTTCTTTAGTTGCATGATGTATTTCTTTTTTATTTTGAAACAAAAAAAATGGATTGGAACAGACTCTAAAAGCTTTTAGTTTCATTTGCTTCCGCTTTTTCTTTTGATACGGTATCATTTATTTACCTGCAATTCTTTTTTATGAAAATAAGTTAATGCAAACAACAACAAAAAAAAAAAAAAAAAAAAGAACGAAACGAAACGCAACTTCTCATGATTTTGAATTGTTGGTTTATTTTGGTTGTTTCCGTTTTGACAAGAATAATTCTCTCATTATAACCTCTTTGCACCTTCGAATAAAAAAAAATAACTTGTCGAGGAGTAAACTGAGGATGGGGTAAAAGAGAAAGAGCTGCAAAATTTCAAGTACTTCTTCTAGTTGCAATGAATTTTAAAATTTGCCCTTTTACAACAGGGTGATGTGTGAGAAACATTGCGAACAAACTTACTGGATCCCTCACTGACCTCACTGCCCTCTCTTTTTGGATATTACCTTTTACACATATGATAAAATAATAATAAAACAAATGAATCTAATACTCACGTGTCAGGCAATCGGTTCCAGACCATCCACATCCACATCCACAGCCATAATTTCTTTCATAGCTGAATAAGACCCCTCCGCATGTGGAATCTAATCCAAGCGATGCACAACTAAATCTATTTGTCATCCCGAATGTACCGACTGAAGTCGCCACTGGTGAGTGAAACGAAAACAAAAAATAAATGTTAGAACAAAAAAAATTAGAAAGTAATCATGTTTAAAAACAGCAGGTCAACTTTTCTTAAAGGATCTGCTCATAAGTGGACATATTTTGTTGTGTTTTTTTTTTTTTTTCTTTCTTTCTTTTTAATTTACAACCAATCTTCTCCTAAATCTTTCAATATTACAACATATTATTGAATCAGTTACATGATAATATTAGGTACTTTACATTTTCTTCAGGGAGGTCGTATTTCTATAAACTTCAAGGTCAACACAACCGTCTTAAAGAAAAAAGGGAAACAAAGCATTGCTTGTCAATGTAAGGAAGTTACATATGACCTCTGCTTCCCTCAAGTAAGATCACTTTGGAGCAAAAATCAAGTAACTTTCTACACTGATATCTCGAGAAACACGTGTCCGATTTAAATTGATGTTTCACAATCTGGTTTTTCTGTGGCATATGAAATGAAGGTCGGAGAGAGAAATAAGGTATAAATGTACCGACAGCGGAGAGTCAATGTACCGATACCTTGTTTAAAGGACACTTCCACATCAATATCTTGCAAAGATGGTTCCACTTTCGAACTTGTCGTATCTTCCTGTAACGTTCATCGTGATCTGACGCGATCATATTTAATCAACAATCGCTGTTTATTGGTTTTTTCCTCCCTGCAGAAATATATCTTATCTTGCACAGCACTGTTTACACTCATTGAACTGTGCGCGTACACATGTGTAAAGACAATACACGTTTCATGCATTTGGCGTATATAAAAGCAAGTTACATAAAAAATCTTGGTGTTGTGGGCTTCACTGACTTTGCATGCAGACTATTGATCCTCTCCTTCGTTGTGCTGTGTGCGATAGCTTAGGGAGGAAAAAACCCAACTAGATCTGCGTTTAAGCTTTGAATGGCACAGAATAAACAGATGAGTCATGGTTGCAAGTCCGCATTGCGGATCGTCCTCTGATGATGCAATTGCCACCGCCTTATCTGTACCCATCCTAAACTTCTTCTAGTCGCACAGGACAATTGGAACACAGAAAATTGTTAGTCAGTCTTGCTAAGGTGGTACCATCATACCATGTGTAGATAACCAGTTTGCGGGTACTGCATTACCGACCTAAAAAATAGCTTAGCACTGTCAGACGTTAAGCAAAAGGCCTATATGTGACATGTGTACCCACACTCTAAAAATGTTGTGTAGAATTTACACAACGTTGCGTGACTAGTCCACCAATCAACAAATGTGTAGAAAGTACGCATGGTTGTGTAATAAATTTACACAACATATGTATACATTGCATAATGTTGTGTGAATTCTACACAACATTTTTTAGAGTGTGTATACGTGACCAGTGTTGGTGGATTTTTTTAAGTTAACCAACTATTTTAAAGTGTACGGCAAAGGCCGTCACTCAAATGGAGTGATCAACATTGTAATCAGTCACGTGATAAACATTCCAAAGAACTTAACAGAGGTTGTTAGTTCTGTTCGAATTAGGCCAAGACTAGTTGATGACCCAATTATCAAGATTGCCATGAGAAAATCTGTCCGCTTGAAGAACGGCGGAACGAACTGACCGACCAGGGAACGAACTGGCCGATTTTTGAAATCATTTAACCACAAGAGATGGTTTGCTTAGTCGGGGCAAATATTTACCCTGCACGAAAGACAAGAACTTACCATTGTTCTATTACAGTTTTCGTGCGAAAATTTTTCTATTTTTCCACCAAACCTGGACCGATTTTTCTGGTTTAAAATTCGTTTTAATGTCAACTTATCCATGAAGTTCAGTTTTAGCGAATAATTTTCTATAACTGCGAAAATTACGTCATTATGCTTCGAGCCACATGTTGTCCACTGCACGTTAGTTAACCCCCAAAAGTGTGACATCTGGAGATATAAACCCTAAAGCAGGCGAAGGCAATTTTGTCGTTCCTTTAAGGGGACGAAATCTCTCTCTCTCTCTATATATATATATATATACAAAAATACATATATTAAACAGAGGGAAATAATTACCAAGTTCACATTGCTTTCCTTCAAAGCAAGGAGGGCAGAGGCATTTTCCATCAGATTCGTCACAAATTCCACCATTATAGCAGGTTTCACATGGCGTCGTGCAGGTAGTCCCGCCATTTTTGTGCAAACCCAAAGGGCATCCTACAAAATAAATTATATTCTCTTGTAAAACATTTTATATACTTGTCAGTGTTTAAAAAATATGTACTTTGCGGGGTATCGTTACAATAATTTACTTTCGAAGAGATAACAACTGATCAATTCTCTGTTTTATGATATGATTGGGACATTATTGAAGTTACTTAGCTCAAGTCGACCTTTTTTCCAGTTGTGGCATTATTGAAGTACACTATGAGGTGAACCTGAAAACAAAATCTAGAAAGGAGCATCCGAAATATCCTTTATCTTTACAATTTAACTTGATTCCTCTTATCATCATTTCGGGTTTGTTATAGTTCCTGCAAAAATGCAATCGTTTTCATGAGTTATCCTGGCTCATCTGTGTCTCCATTCACGTGTGCTAATTGACAGATTGATTTGTTTCTTTGTCGGTTGCTTGGCTTTTCAAGTTCCTTGCACAATATGAAATAGTGTCCCATGGGCATGTACTGCACTGAGAAGGTCAGGCAAATAATTGCCTAATTAGTCATATCCAAGTTTATCTATCGACTAAACGAGGTACAGTAATTGACAGAGAGAGTTTGTCGTTACAAGCTCTAACGGAGATGTCAGCCGTATGCGTTGTGAGAGGAGATGAAAGGAGGTTGATTGGAAGATTTGGAACTGTCTTAGCTAATAAATAACTGTGAACTTAATAAATAACTTAATAGAGTGAAAAGTGTGAATTCACTCCATTAGAGTGATAATTTACTCCAAGAAGAGTAAAATTCACTCCAAGATGAGTGAAATTAATCCAAGAGGAGTGAAATTCACGCTCTAACGAGTGTCTGCAATGATCTCTCTCTTTTTAAAGGTGATCGCTGTTGGCATTCCCGCAACAGTAATACTTCCCTCATTTGGAGGGAATTATACCCTTCTTGGAGTGAATTCACACTCTAATAGAGTGAATTCACAACTTTCACTCTATTGGAGAGTGATTGACTTTTCTCTTTTGATGTTAGAGTGTAATTACTGATTAAGTTTACGAGAATTACCCGCAGCAATGACTTCAATGAGTGCGAACCAGCCTCTGTTCCCACGAGTATGTCTGGAGATCATGTAAACACCAGCGGCCGATGTATCGGTGATGCGTAAAGTACTCCTCGTGTTTGGAATTCTGATTCCATCTTTCTCCCAGATTAAATTATTTCTACGACCAGGATCGTTGTAAGCCACACCAAAAGTGACGGCAGGTGAAAGGGTGGTTCCTCCGGCAGTGGATGGGTATATGACCAGGGCATACTTCTGCGCCATACTATCTGGATAGTTTAAGATATCTGCGCAAAGATGACATGAAATTATATCAAAGTGTCAACAGGTCCAGAGGATCAAATGGGGTGACTTAAAGTGATATTCGAGTGTTTTTTTTATTTTAATTCCGAAAAAATGAATAAAAAAGCGTCAATGACCCACAACATGTCTTCCAAACCCTGTCGCAATACCACTGAATTCAATTTCCTATTACTCAAGATATCTCACATTAGAAACTGGTTATTTTTGTTCAAAGATACCTCTACTTTTCAACAAAGCTGCAGAAAGTTATATAACAGTCAAGCCTCGCTGTAAGCGTTAATTAGGCTTGTGACGTCATCCTCTAAAATGGAAACTCCGCCCACAAGAGAAAATCATGAGTTTCGCAGAATAGGTACCTAACATGCTGGGGGAACTTCAAGCTTCTGAATAATGCATAAAAAGGCGTTCCTTGTTGCTGTATCCTTGGTCATTTGAAATCTTAAAGCCTTTTCTTTACTAAAAATATCGTGAGGTATTGTTTCTTTCGCAATTTCACAGAGAAATTTTCCATCAAAAACAGGTCAACTTTTGGTGGGGTCTTTTGACTGGCCTCAAATTTTGCGAATACCTGACCGTATTCAGGATCATTGGGGTGTAAAACTTCCAAAATCAAGTGTTTGAGACATAAAGCTAACTACTGATACCTATTACACTACGAGCAAAACAACAAAATAGTCGCAATGAACCTTTTTTGCAAGTCGGAATTTTGCACTTTTTGGCCACGTAGAGCATCGCACAAGGCGTTAACGTTATGGTTAACATATGGTAACATATGGTAAGCTATTGTCATTGTCTTTTGATTCTAGGCTGCTAACTAGGATACTATTTTAGTCATTATGTCAAGTAATAAAGTGAATTTTAATACGACTGACAGGCCATTTTAAGGTTTTAAACCACTAACAAATAACATTAAAATTTTACAGACAGGCCTAGTCTATACTAGGCCTTGGCCTATGCATGCCAAAACTGCACACTATGGTACATAGTGAATGTATGAATGTGTACTGATGATCTGTGATCATCATATACTACTTTACTTGTCCTTGCTTGCTGTATGAGTGAGTTTTCATTTTAGAAAAAAGCTTGTAAAAAATTTTAAGAGGCCTGTAGCACAAAATTATTGTGTCATATGCACCTTGTGAGTTGAATCGGGAGCAATGTACAGTACCAACGATGAAGATGAAGAACCAAAATAAGCAAATTAGTGTTACACTTACAGGTATTGCAGGCTACATGAAACAATTGATATAGGCCCTATAGCCATTTATTTACACATACACTTTACCATCCTGTCAGTTCTTTCATATGGTTTTACCAGACAAAGTCAAGAATTTTTAAAAGGGAAATGACTTGAGGAATATACTTAGAGTATATGGAATGCGCACCTATAAGAGCTCCATCAGTTTCAGGATTTTTTTGTTTATTATTTTGCCTGGGCCATTGTTCTCAGTTTTCTTACTTACCGTATTTTTGTACTGTTGTGATGAATCATATTTCTACACAAATGAATTAATTGTGCCTTAGTTCTCAGCCTGTTCCTGTTGAAATGTAATTGCTAGTTATAGCCTACACCTACTAGTGCTCTAGGCCCATTTGGGGGTTAAGGTCAAGATTAGAGCTTGCATTGCTATATACCCTTTTCTTGTATAATGGCACAAATTGGATTCTGAGTCAGTGTATCCTAGAGGACAATTTTTCTCTACACAAGCAAAATGCCAATTTTCTGACTTAAGAATTTTGGTTGTGCACTTGTGTCCTGTATCATCAGCTGTTAATTCTGATGGATGAAATCTCATATGTTCTTCTGAGACTGCCTTCTCATTTGAAGTATAAACTGTTGTCATTTTACACCACTAACTGAGCAGAGGAGAGATGAATAATGTAGCAATTGCCCCATCATATAGTAATGGCATATTACAGTCAAAGTTTTTGTCACTAACTTGAATTAACTTGATGGCCTGTTGTTACCTTGGACTCTCAGTTGATATGTCTCCAGTTGTGCATGGGGGTGGGGGTTGTGTACTGAGTACCCAGTTCCCTAAAAAAACTTAAGACCCACCCAGTTCCACATGCTGTTCACAACTTATATTACTAAACAAAGTGTTTCTGATCCGAGGCTTCATTTCTTTGACCGCACCACCTAAGGATAAGGACTGACTGTATAGCGTTAATTACCCCAGAGTTCACTAACAAGCCTTACAAGAGAACTATACATTCCAATACCCCTCCATTTTACATCTTTATTGTCTAGTTTAATGCCACAATTTTTCTGTCATGTTATTGTTTGCAATAATTTATGAGTCTAGTACAATAACTGTGATTTACTGATTGTATAATGTGGTAACGTGCAAAGTGTATGGCCATGTATGTCAAAGGGTTACCATGAGTCGGTCAATTAATAGGTGTTGTACATCGTGCCGTACGTTGTATAACACTGTGGTGATCGACTCAAGGTACTGACGTACTTAAGATACAATCACTATAACCCTTGCATCGGTAGCCACTTAATCGTTACAAGGTTTTCAAAAATTGACTCTCAATGTAATTTTCCTGCTATATATATGTGTAAATCAAACGTAAAGGAAGACTCGACGAGGTTAACATGATTAATGCTTATGTGGAGGATATTTCCTCGCTCGGTGTAGTTCCATTTTCGCGCAACTAATGCAAACACCTCAGTACGGGAAATTGGGCTTTTTACATACGGTGCAAGGCAGTGTCAACACCTGCTCTAAACTTTGCGAATACCTGACCGTATTCAGAAATATTTCATGGTAATGTTAGATTTTTTAGGTGTATAAGGAAATTTCTGATGTACCCTCTTTCTGGCATACCGTGCCAAAAAACTTGTTTTCGAGAAAAAACCAAATTTTCCGAACAGAATGAAAACTGTTTTTACGAGTTCAAAAGATCGTCTCAAATTCATTGCTTTGTGTATAAAATACTTCAAAAATGTTTCGAAACTATCGGAAAATGTGTTCTCTATTAATTTTAATGATGATTTTGTAAGATTATGTGTTTTTCACGTCGAAATTTGGATTTGAAAACAGTTAGTTTTTGCTAATTATTTATGCAAAGGCTGTGACGTCATGCATACTCAAATTAGAAAAGAAGCGACTTTTGGTGGCTGTGCAGACTGGCTGTATAACGTGTGCACATTGCGTCAAATTCCTTTTGATTTCCTTTATTATTGAATGTCATGTTTGTCCTTGACATTTGATACTGTTGAAATGTTTGAATATCTTCTCTTGCAGATCTAGCATTACTCTACATCATACGTGGGGTGTAGCAAACAATGTCGTTTAATATCTTCTGCAGCAACATCAAAATTATAAGTAAATTGAATGCAATTGCCATAGTCATTCATTCAGACAAAATGAGAGAATATAATTTTCGCACAACTATTATCTTACCATTGTAATTGAAAGCTCATATAAGGGATGAATTAAGTTAACCTAATTAAACTGAGATAGCGTTTGTCACAATGTGAATTGGATATATTGACAATGCACACATTCGTGAAATCCAGGTTTACCGATTGCCAGTGGTCTTCGCCACGCAGGGGACGGATTTAAAGAAGAAGAAAAGGAAACTAAAACAGCCTATCAGGCTCTCTTAGTTTCCCAAGAAGGAGACCGATTGTATTGTAAAGTGGTAGAGCAGCCGTCTCTACCGGGGATGTCTGAGTCCGATTCTCAAGTCGGGTCATACCAAATACTTTCAAATCCCAAATACATGCGTTGCAAATGCATGATGGTGAACCGCTAACTAAGAGAAACACCACCGTCCATTGGAGTGAAGCTTACAAAAAAATATATATATTACCTTACAAAACCCTACAGATAACCGAAAAAGGCACTTCTCGGGTGTTCTAAGTTGCATGTATACCCAGCCTTACAATATGTCTGCAATTTCTCAATTACTGAAAAACCAGTCTTGGAAAATGGGAACTAAACGTATCAGATGGGTTGAGGTGACACAAAAATCATAACGATTTTTTTGTTTTGCTTTACAAAAGTTCATGGAAAGACGTTTCTCCACATCACCAATATAAAACATACGGGAAAATAACAGTGCAACTCCCTCACCATCTTTTTTCGCCTAGGTCCGCGCTCCGACCCCCCCCCCTTTCGAATGCCTGGATCCACACCTGAAAATCGTAACAGAATGTGACGAAACGAAGCCGGTCGGTTAGATAATGTATTCTCCTTCGGCGACTTCTGGGTTCCGTTAAGTGCACCGTAGGATTACAATTCGAAGGAAGCAAGAAATACAAAGAAATTACAGAAAAAGTACTGGTTACTTTTAAAATTCGGTTGTCAGTACTTCTTCTGTATTCTTTTAATATCCCTTTGATTTTGTTCTGTGAATTAACAACATACGCGAACGAAGAAAAGGGATGCTGGGGGCAGCTCCCCCAGTGAAAAATTAAGGGGAAGAATGCTTCCGCTCCCACACTTCACAGGTCAGAAAACACTCTTTTTTCATTTTTTTTTTCAAATTTCAGAAGTGGAAAATTTCCGGCGCGCGATGCAACATAAAATGCATTATTTCTCGCTCATAAATCAGTTTGGATAACTTTTCCAAGCTCTGGAAATAACAAAATTGGATATTTGCCATACTGTACGTGGCACTATATCACCAAAAGATGTGAACTGTCTTTCATAGAATTCCAAATTTTCCTCTATAAGAGCTCTTGATTTTGAAATATTTTGTCTTAAAAGGACTGACGACAAGAAGTTTGAGAAACTTTTCAAATATCATGGAAGAGTGTCAGTTCTTAGGCCTAAAATAATATAAATAAACAGTAATTCAGTCGTCGTTCAATCATTCTAAGATTTGCCACCAATAGATGACAGAAGTGCAGATGCTTCTGTTGTGCCCCAACTCTTTCAATTTCCTTACAGGAAACCCAGAAACCAAAGCTTTCTGCAAAACAAGCTTCATATCTACAAAATTATATTTGTTCAAAAGTGGCAAAAATTTTGGCGCGCTTCTCGCGGCGCAAGACATTCCTGATATGGTGTTCAAACTTGAAAGAAAAATTGGAAAACTTAGCTACTACCTACAAGCCATTTCCGGCTGTCCGAAGGGTCACGATTTTTCAAAATTTTCTGTGCGCTCCGCGCTAACTGAAGATAGTCTTTCGAGCAAGACTTCATATCAGGCAGGAAACCATTTGCACTCCGTACTGAAATGAACTCATACACACCTTTCATTAGATACCTTTCAACCCTGTCAGTTGAGTAGTCTGTGTAGATGAATTCTTTAGTTATTGAAGTTTAAAAATATTATCAATGTTCAATGTTGCAGAGCAGTGACGCTGCTACAGGGGGCAAGGATGAGGGAGGGATTGTCCCCTGGATGGAAAAAAGTGAAAAATGGGAAATTTGCCATCTGACACACCAGTCAAATACAGTGCGGTTTTCCCAACTTTTCCTTCTCAAATTCCGAAAGCTCCATATTTGTAATTATTAGTTTTAAAAAGAGCAAAATTTTTCGACCCTTTCTCGCGACCTAAATTGCATCCCGTCATGTCTGCATGTAGTAAGTGGTCGCTCATAAAGCAGTCAATAGTAAACTTTTCGGAGCTGCTGCAGTGCCGTTTACATTTTTCTTCAATATAGACTTTTTAATTTTTATTTTGTCTAAAAAGGTAACAAAGTTTGGGGAGCTTTTTGAATGTGGCCGTGAAGCCTCAATCCGCCCTCCTTAGATAACATTAAGTAACAACAACGATCTTCGGTCGACGTGCTATCTCAGATATATGCTAATAGGAAGCGCAGATTCTTCGATAGTTCCCCCACAGTTTAAATTTCCTTACAGGAAACCCTGAACTCAAACTATTTCTTGCAATACAAGCTCCATATTTACAACTGTGCGGTAAAAGGACCCAACTTTTTGGCGCGCCCTGCGCGCAGCAAATTACGTTTGCAGTATTGTTCACTATTAGAAACAGATTTTCTTTTTTTTTTATTAAGAAAAAGGGTCTTGTTCTTACAAAAAGCAAAATATTTAGCATTAAAAATGTACCTTTTGGTCAGTGGGTTAGGGTGGGGTGCATGGTCCAAATCCCCCCCCCCCCCCACTTTCATTTTGCTTCCTACGCCACTGATTTACAGTATTTTTAACAGACTAGTGTATTGTCGCCTTTTTAAGGGATACAGTACTTTTTTCAAAGCTGTATGGAAGAAATAACACTTACTAGATTTAGCCTTAATCAACGATTTGCATGTCAATGTTGCACCGCTAGTACCAGTGGCAGTGAAGGTGTAGGCTCCAAATCTCCGTTTGTTATTCTTGGGAGGTCTTTGGACCTTCAATAACTTCCCGTAAGAGCCTTCATTTGCAAGAGTTCCAAATCTGCTCGGTAGATCAGAATTGCTCCAACCAATAGATGCTTGATCAGACGTAAGACTGGCAAAAGCGTAAAACACAAAATCTGCTTTGTTACCTCGAAATGTTTCCGGTGTAGCTGCCACACAAATCAAAGCCTCCGTATCTGATGTTTTGATAGAAAAACAAATACAGGGAATAAAGAACATTTTGGCTTCGATTGTTGAAAGAATGACATGAGGATTATTTACAATATATTTGTAACAGACGCATAGCCAGTGTCTTGTAATGTTGAAGTTGGGGCGTCATTGAAGATGGGTCTACCCTTCCCCTTTCTCAGTTCGCTAGTTAGACTGACATTTACGGCCCAGTTTCTAACTAATTGGTTTGAAGTTTTCCTCAAGTCAAATATTTTCAAAAATATAACACGACGAATAAATTCAAACACCTCAACTCCTATCTGCATAGGACATTTCTGAGCTGGGCTATAAAATGTTGAAGTTAAATAACTCAATTTAGGATGATACATTGTTCAATAACTTTTCATTCGTTGTTGTACCACTCCAATTATAACAGACTTTCTCTGTTTATTTCTGATTGTTGTTGTATCTTGTACCAGTATGCGATAGCACTCTTCGGGAGGATGTAATTAAGCCCTTTCTGTAAAGCTCGCTATGCAAGCAAACAGGTAGTATGCGAAGTCGTAAAAATATTTTCTCAGAGGGAAACAAGCAGGTTATGTGAGTTGTCATTGGTATGTGAAGAAAACTGAACCGGTTTGGGAAAAATTGTTAAAATTCACGATCTTTTTCCAGTAATTGGTGTTTTTACCCTTGATCTGGATCTGATCACCGCTCGATATTATCAGCACATCGAACTGTCGAATTACGTGTGTGACTTGATCCTGGTGCATTTACACTTGTCTCGTACTTTGATCCTCCTCATGTGTTTCAGCGAAAGTGCCCTCTTAAATCAATAGATTTAAAATTAGGCTAATAGAGTTAGAATAAATCTAAAAGAATGGAATTTGTGACCAATCGAACGTCCGATTGGTCACTAATTCCACTCTTTTAGATTTAAACTCCAATAATTTAAATCTTAACAGGGTGGCTCCAAATGAATTTCGAAATACAGGCACACGTGGGCATCAAAATGTAAACAAAACAAACAACCAAACAAACAAAAAAATAAAACAAAAACAAACAAGCAAAAAATAAAGCACATATGGGGACCTGTGCCAGTCTCTCTCCGGACAGGAAGTCGATAAAAGGTCAAAGCTGATTTTGGGTCACAGTTGATTCGGGGAGCATTTACACTACAAATTTGATCGCCTGTGTGGGGTCTGATCCTTCCCATAACTAGGATCAAAATTGGGCGATCAGATCGGGGTCTGATCTGCAGATTTACACTACAAATTTGATCTCAAACAGAGGATTAGCTCCCACGCATGCGATCAGATCCGGATCTAGTTTAAAAGCAAGGTAAGCCGCAGTGGCTTGTTTTCTCCATGTTGAGACTGGAAACGGCTCTTTTAGGCCTCCGTATTCTAAATGGAGCAAATTAAGCCTGCAAACATTTTTCCAAACCTTTTTTTGCCCCCATTTGTGAACATGTTTGGAAGTTTTGGAAGTTAACAGAAATGTATTTCATTCCTTAACATTTCGTTTTTAAACAAGTTTAATTGCTAAACATTTGGTCTTTAACAGCTAAATGTTTCCAAACATATTTATAATGTGTGGGCTTGAAGCTGGGAAATCTGGGGGTCTACTGCTGACCAGGTCCGAAGACTTCAAAAAAAAAAAAAAAAACGGAACTCCATTGTGCTTGGTGCTGCAATAGACGTACTACAGGGAAAGAAGCCAGTGAGCACAACTGGAACCCCGAAAAAAACAAATGACAGACCCCACCTAAACCAATTAATTAGAAACCGAGAGGTGAAAATTTATCCAATTACTAAACCTTACTTATCTTTTGAAACATTTATCTTAAACCGTGCCTAAACGGCCCTGTGATAAAAGTTTTAGTTTTCACGGTTCCCCTTCAATTATTGTACCACAAAGTTGCCGAGTAATTTATTTTTTTTTAACTTTAGAGAATTTTTCTAACAGAAATACTTAAAGGCCCTATTCTCTCAACCCAAACAGTTATAATTCGCCTGGCTACTTCCGTAAGCCCCTCCCACAACTGTTTAAAATTCATCCTAATCCAGACAAAACGTCGGTTTATTGCTTCTGGGTGAGTATACAAGACCCCAATATGTAATCAAAAACAATCTCAGTGCAGTACAGGCTGTGTAATATGAGCAATGGTACTTTGCATTGTTTGAACAAGCTGTCAATCAAAGAGCTGAACAGATGGAGCAGATCTGTTAGAGGACCAAACTCTCACCCTAAACTACAATTTTGGTACGGGGTACCAAAATTCTCAGTTGGCTCAGCTCTTTGATTGACAGCTAATTCAAACAACGCAGAGTACCAAAGCTTATATTACACAGCATGAACGGTACTGAGAGTGTTTTGATTATATAAATTGAGATTTTCTATAGTCACCTTGAAGCAATAAACTGAGATTGTATCTGGATGAGGATGAACTTCAGACAATTGTGGGAGGGGCTTCAGTAAGAAAGTTAGGAGAATTGGTACTGTTTGGGATGAGAGAACTGGGCCTTTAACCCTTACAGAAATTGTAGTTTAGGGTTAGAGGATTGAGACTTTAAAATTAGAAGATCGACTGGGCGCCAACGACTAAGCGTTTCCGACGGATTATTTAGAAGGGCTCGAGTAAGTTTTCATTATAAACAAAATATCTCACCATCGTCCTGAATTCTTACTGCAGCGGTTGGCCTTAGAGTCCCCAATTCAGTATAGGTTCCATCTGAGAAGGCCCCAAGGGAAACATAAAAGATTTCAGTTGGTTCAGCACTTGCGTCATTTACTAGACTAATTGCTGTCAGAGTGACTGAAGTAGTGGTCAAGTCAAACGGGAAGGTCACCGTGTTTCCTGTTGGGCTACCATAATCCGTTGTTACAGTTGCCGTATCTTGGGTCACCTCTCGAGGCAGGGTTGGGTCTTATGAAAGAAAGAAAATATTTTTGTACAGGAAACTATGGAACAAAATTTTGGCAAATATTTATAAAGAACGCAACAAAATTAAGTGCGATCAGCGACGTGGTATTAGATGAGATTTGATTGGAAACTTTAAGGGGAAGTTAAAGCAACAATTTAATTTTAATACGTGAAAGCTGAACCAAATTTACATAGTGAAATGAAGTTTCCATAGAAATTGGACATGTGTTTCTCAAGATATTAGCATATGAAGTAAATAGATCTGTGCTCCAAAGTGAATTTGAGGGCAGCGGATACCACTTCTTCACATTGAGAGCATAATGCTTTGTTTTTCAGACTGTGGTGTTGACCTTGAAGTTAATAAGATAGGACCTCCCTGTGAGGAATGCCAAACTTTTTAAGTTCTCAAGCCACTTATCCAAACATATTTCGATAATATGAGGTCGTTGAGGAGAGAATAGTCCGTGAAGTTTAAAGAAAAACAAAAGACTGTCCTATAATGTGAGGAAGTGATGTCAGATTAGCTTGCTTCAAGTTAACTTTTTGTTGAAGATGTGACAAATTTGCCTGCTCATATCTTGAGAACCACACATCGGATTTCACTGCAAATTTCACCGAACTACTAAGAAAAGATACGCCTCGAACATATCAAAACTTGACGAGACAATCTTATCAATTCATGCTGATCCTACTAGATTCAGTAACTCGTGATGAGAAAGTTTATACAATCCGTATACCGGATGATCGAGAAATTCTTTAAAGGCATTCAATTTTCTGTTATCTCATTTGCACTAACTTTGCCCCTCTAACAGGAGGATTATTCTGAACAATACTAGGAGATTCAAGTCGCTGTTTTAAGCACGACTTCGTGCGTAAAACTTAAACGTTGTCAATAAGTGCACCAACAAATGAGAAACATTTGTTCATAACTAGACTTTAGTGACAGATATTGGTCACTTTTGCATTCTTTTACAAGTACACACTCATGCAAAACATGTTAAAAAGGCTGTAGATTCAAACTAGTCATTGTATGGGCAATTGGATGCGTCCATAAGCAAAAAATAAGTTCACTACATAATCGGCTGGTATATTGTCAAGTAAAATCACAAAATGAAATCTTTAAATTGTTACAGACGTATGGAAAGCCGTTTCTACATTTACCTCTCAATCCCTCTGAAGTGAAATGCATTCCACTTAAGTAGAATTTAATTCCACTTAAATGTTTGACTTAAGTAACATGTGTTTGGTCAGCTCCCGGAAGACTGATTGGATTGGAGTTAGAACTCTGAGTTACTAAGTCAGAATTCTGAGAGAGCAAGTCAGAATTCTGAGATATTATCTCAGAATTCCAAGTTACTGAGTCAGGATTCTGAAATAAGATGAGAAAAAAAATCCATTTTTTTAACTTGTCCCCCACCGGCCACTGTGATGGGTGGCCGAGGGTGGACAAGCACAAAAAACCATAATGTTTCTTTTTTTGTTCTCATCTTGTCTCAGAATTTTCAATTACTAAGTCAGAATTCTGAAATATCAAGCCAGAATTCTGAGATACTAAGTCAGAATTCTGAAATACTATCTCAAAATCCTGAGTTGCCAAATCAGAATTTCGATTTAAGTTAGAATTCTTAGGTAATTAAGATGCCGAACCTAAAAAAATCCCCTTTTGGGGGAAGGGGGGGTCTTGTCCCCTCTCGACCACCTATACTATGTCAAAATTCTGAGATGATTAAGGTTCGAAAAAAAATGTTGCTTGTCCCCCTCTCTCCCACCGTTGTGTATGGATATCAGTGCTATCTTAACTGAAAGACTTCTAATTGATTTCCTATATAAACCTGAGGACGTCGCCTTAAAATTCATCCCTTTAATAAGTTACTGCCTGATCAAATAATGGAATGACGCGTGTAACATATTCTTTGAGGAGATTTTCAGCAAGATTAGCACGGTTCATAAACAAATGATCCAAAACAAAGACGAAATATGACATACTTGCTGTAATTGTCAGTTCATTGATGACCGTTGGTTGACCTGCAGAGTCCGTAAAATCCAGCTGGAGAGTAACTGATCCCCCTTCGGCCGCTTCATATGTACTTGCTGCAAAGTTGATTTGTACTTTATCAGTATCTGTCAAAAAAAGAAGTAAAGGAAAAAAAGAGGAAAACACAGAGCCTGAAGAAGCATTTTCAAAAATTTATACGTTTGATCACACTGCATTAGAGGTAATAGCCTCGACTGCATTCCTAAATGCGGTTAAAGTGTTATGTGTGCAGTAGGTCTACAGTAATTCATAACTGAATAGGTTATCTACAATACTGTTTTTTTTTTCTTTCTTTTCTTTCTTTTTTTTTTTTGAAAGAACGTTTTATTTCTGCCTTCAAATACATATAAACAGACAATTATAAACAAAGTTTGTTAAATAAAAATAATATTTACAAGTATTTACAGTTGGTAATTTAACCTAACACACGTAATTTTAACAGTGCATTTTACATTTCAATGAATAAACAACAAACGAAAAATTAATTGTCAGTATAATACAAACGCAAGGAAAGTTTATCATCGTTGATTGAAACAAAGGAATTACCAGCTGTACAACAATACTGTTTTTAAGTAATGCAACAACAATCAGTGACTTACAAAAAAAGGAAGTATTGGTGCAAAAAAAAAAAAAAACGCCTCCCGGCGTTTAGAATGGTTCCTGAGCCATCATGAATACAGTTCACTGGGAAAATACGTAATTTTTAACTAATCCACATTTTAGCGCAGATCACACTACAGCAATATCGGATCGGATTTCGCTCCGATTTTTTTTTTTTTTTTTTTTTTTTTTTTGAGGTTTTCTTCAAATCTCCTCCATTTGTGGTAAAACAAACGGAAATCTAAGTTACTCTAATTATTCCGTGACGTCACATCCGCATATAGCTTTAATTCGATAAGCGTGGTCCGTAAGAGCTATTTGTCAAAGCGACGTCACGAAATAAATAGTTTACATTTCATTCCCTGGTCCTCTCACACCGATCATGTATTTACACAGGATGGCAAACTTTTGGTTTTTTCGTCAATGGATGGAGGAGATTTTTACCAAAACTCACAAAAATCGGATAGTGATCCGATCCGATATCGCTATAGTGTGACCAGGGTTTAAGGGTAGAACATCCTTATATGACATCCAGGTATGGTAATTTTCCATATCTAGTCTAAAAAAGACAGAAAAATCCGGGTCATTTTAATTAGGATATATTCAAGTTATATTCCACCTAATATCAGCTGAAGGACAGTATTTAGGTGAGCAAGAAATTTTGTTGTTGGTTGCCGCAATTGTATTTTCTCGATTGCAGTCTTTGTCAGACTGATTTAGGGTTTAGGTCATGTTAGCTATTCGCGCGACTGTTTGCCAGAACGGAATTCCCTTTGCAAAGAGTGCGATTCGGCTTAAAGGGGGCAACCACACTTTGACAGATAATATTGACCTTTTTGCAGCACCCCCTTTTCCCTCTCTGAACTGATAGTTTAGTAGAATATAAGAGAAATGCGGAGGTCTTTCAGCTTAGAAACCTTAATTATGGGTCAATTACTGTGGAATGAAAATCTATGAATATTCATATGGGAATGTTCAGTGCATATGTATTCAGTGTGCACGCTTAACTGTGTGAATCACTATGAAAATATGGTACCTTTTCCGACAAACTGAGCCCCTTCTGCCCAAACACATAATAAATTAACACATTTCACTAACTTTCGATTTCCTTAACCAGTTGCCTTTAAACTGTTCTAAGTCTAATTTTCATGTCTTGAGAAAAAGGCCCGTCAATTTCCAGTTAAAAAGGAAGTGGTTTTATGATTTTCCTATTAAAAACACGGATTTAAGTGTATTTTCGGTCGATAGTAGCAAACAAAATTTAGTAGTTCTTGCCTAGTGTCATTGATCAAATAATTTCAAGTGGTATAACAATTTACATATCTTTCCATAAAACGATTTTAAGATTCAGTCCGATTGGACAGAGAAAACCCTCGTCATTTTGACATCAAATTGGAAAAAGGTAAAAGTCTTTCAATTAGATTACGTGATACAGTTTTCGCGTTGCCGCCCAAAGACCGATTCCGCGAAAAATCCTGCTGTGCGCGATTTAGAGGGAAACATACCCATTTGGTCGGGTGACAAAGTTCCTCGCACATACAAAACTAGACGTACTCCTCTACACCGTAACCAATTTAGACGTTGGACGGTGACTGACGACGGATCATTTTCAGTTACTTTTGGATGTACAAATGTGGTGTAGGCTTTCAGTTGTAAGAAGGTGAAAACAACACCCGTTGCCTCTTTAATCATGGGAGCAGTACCTCGGCTTCAATATACTATTTCTAATACTGTCATCAAAACAACTTGCCAGCAATAATAACACAAGCAACACGTATAAGTGCACTGTATATTATTTTCATGCATCATTTCTTTTTTCGCTAAATTTACAGTTTGTCAGCTGATCAGCTTTTAACCGGGTCAACTCGTTAAAATCGAACCGGACACCGCATTTTCTCCAGCTGAGGCGAACTGTTCAACAAAGATTTCCTTGGTTGGCTGTTGCTATTTTATTGTATCGAGTGTGTTTTGTTAGGGTTATGGTGGGGGGTTAGGGATTAGCGCTACCGTTGGTCAGTTAGGATTTTTTCTCTCTTTTTTTTAAGAGCGCATCTACCCCAATTTTCTAGTCGTGGCTCACTAGCATGTGTTATCTACTCCATTGTCATGCTGTGCTGAGCATATTATAAGCACATTATATGCTGAGCACATTAAAAGCGTTGATTTGACTTTCAAAGTGTGTGGGAGGGTATCTGCCTTAACATTTTTTCCTGCCTTGGTAAGGTGTCTAAGAGAAGGGGTTCCAGATGAAAAATAATGCAAAATGCTTCAGTATTTGGATTTTCTAAAAATACCAAAGCTTTCAAAGCACGGTCTTCAAAGTGTGGGTGATTACGTGAACGGACTACGGTCAATGTATCATTAAATACTGGATATAATCTATAAGTGATCAGAGACACAACAAAACTTGTGAAGGATTTATACACACTAAAAGTCTGATAGTTTTTGAACCATCTGTAAAGATGGATGGAACAAATCAATGAAATGATCAAAAGTACACTTTAATCTATTGCGGGAAAATCACAAATCGAAGTAAGGCATGGGGGCTGGGGGATGGGGTGGTACTTACTGGTGCTTCTGAGATCGTTGCATGCAGGAGTAAGATTGTTGATACAAAAACTTTGAAAAAGCCTACATCCATTATCTGAACACTGCGCTTTTACGGACAGAGCGCTGCCAGTGAGGACGTCAAAAATTTGACTTCTTTTAAACAAATATTTTGAAATAATTTAAAATGTATCTTGTACTGCAAACATTTTTAGATTTTCAGTTGCCTGTAAGGAAAATGAGAAATTTGCATGAATATTAAAGAACCTGCCTTTCCTGTTAGCATAAATCTGAGATTGATGGTAGCGGCTCGGATAAGTTTACCAGACTGATTTATAAGCGAGCACACCTTCAGTAGAGATAGTAATTTGAGGCGCCAGACGCGGGGGAAAAATTCTGCTTTTTTATAACAATATAATTACAAATATGTTATGGAGCTTTTATTGGAGAAAATTCGGAATGTTATGAAGCAAAAGTTTGAAAAACTGAACTCATGTTTCCTAGTTTTCCTTTGGCATATTTCCGAATTTTCACTTATGAGGGCCAGGGGCAATCGCCCCTGCCCCCCCCCCCCCAACTCTCTGCTAAGCCACCGCTGATAACGGTCTAAATACGAAATGAAAGAATGGTTATACAAATGTGTGATACAGCGCAATGCCATGTCGAAGTTTTGCATTCAAAAACAGATCATTTTCTTGCGAATTTTGCATTAACGATTTCTTTAGACCTAGAAGAGGACGATTTCTCTTTAACTTGGAATTCAGGAATGTTGGCTCCTGCATAACAACACCTGGGGGCCTTCGCACACGAACCAACCTAATCTTTTGGAGACCGATGTATAATATGAGTACTATACAATTTGGTGATTTGCCGGCAAAATTAATATGCTTGAAGGAATGCCGAGCACGAGTACAGGGCAGCGCCATTATTGATACTAAAAAGCGATCGTAATCGGTGGAGGACACCTAAAGCTAGCGGCACACTACACGACTTTACACACTGCAACTCAACTCGATTGTCGGATCTTTAACAGTCGTGTATTGTTCCTAAGCGTACAACTGTGATTGGAAGTTAGTTGTAAGATCAGTTGTTAGTCGCGCCAACTTCAGTCGGGAAGAACCAACCTGTTGGCTTCAGTGGAGTAGCTACTGGGGGGGGGGGGCAAGTCTCCCCCTGGAAAAATTTTTGGGGAAATTTGATGAAAATGGGGAAATTTGATGAATCTTCTTATTATTACAAAAATTTCCCAAAATTCCTCAAAATTTTTGTTAGAATAAGAAATTGTGAGACATTTCTCATACATAATTCGTACTTTCATGCAACAAATTAACTCAGATTTCGTCAGTGTCGCATGAACCGGCCCAATTCGCGTTCCACAGAAATGTCCTTGTCGCCTAGCAAATTGAATGTTCTCTTGTGCTTGTATACGCACGGGGGTTATGATCAGTGCATTTCAGTGCACAGGAAGCTGTTATTCAGGTGATACTTGGGAATTCATCAGTAAAAGGATGTGAAAACTGATAAGTCACTACCGTAGACCCCCGAGGTTATTATGTTCTTCTACAAGCTAGCAGTAGCTGTACGATTTTACTCTGTGTACATAACGATGGATCGGGCAGAAACAATCCATGGCCAACGATAAACTTAAAGTTAATCTAGATATTAGAATTAACGGGAACCGTTGGCACACTTAGATTTTGTTACTTAACCTAATCCTTGAAGACTTACAAGCTAGTTCGGGAAAATAGCTTCCTGCTCACCTTGAGTGTAACAATAAATGGACAATGCGTACCTTGTGGCCTTCTACACATAACAGACTGCTTTTCTCACAGGATATCCTGTGTGATCGAGCCACTATTAGGCCGCCTTAGTGTCGTGCGAAGGGGAGACCTTTGGGCCATGCCCCCCCCCTCACTGATGCCATTTTTACTTTGTTCTTAAAAATACGTAGTCTAACTTTTTTAACACAGATTTTACTTCAAAAGATAGCATATGTGGCACCAGAATGCTTATAAGGACACCCAATTTTTCAAAATTTTTCAAAGGGGAAGGATTGTCCCTGCAAGGTCTTTCAGTGATGCCAATTTTTTTTAATTCCTACAAATAGACCTAGGCAAATTCTGTCAAATTCCAATTTTTACTTAAAAAGGTAGACTCTGTTTCCCACTGGTGGCATCGATAAAAAAGACTACATGTTTAGATTCTCTTTACAAGCCTAAATACGCTATTTTAACCATCTGAGGGGTCTGATTTTTCGAAATTTTCTTTACGCTCCGCGCCAGCCAATGGTGGGGCAAAATTACATATTTGCAGTAAAATTAGCTCTTAACTATCACTTTGCAGTTTGCGAACATATTTTGAAGTGAGCATTTTATTGCAAACGACAAAAGAAGAAAGCGACTGGCTAGATTCGTCGTATTAGCCTGGAAAATGCTATTTCCGGCCATGTAAGGGGTCTGATATTTCCAAATTTTCTCTACGCTCCGCGCCAATTAATGGCGGCGCTCCGCTTAGATAATCTTTATGACAAAATAACATTTTGTGGCAAAGAAAAACCACAAATACCGATCAATGCTTTTTTATTTGGACTTCTAAAAGTGTGCAAATTTTATGACAAGTTTTACTTCGTAAGGTAGCATAAATCGCATAAGAGTGCATGTAAAGACACAAAAGTTTCAGTTTTATCCTCATGGACCACCACGATTCAACTTCAAAATCGAAAATCTTGCACCATTTTGCATGGAGGCTCCTCGAAAACGTCAAAAAATTTCCGGACACCCCTCCCCTTAGACCATACTGCATGCCCCACCCCTTCAGAGAAATCCTGCGTACGCCACTGCTTTAGTACATACAAATAAACCAGATATTGTTTACCAAAATAATATACTTTGTTATTTCCGATTGCTCTATGTTATACTTTAAGATTAAAATGCAGGTAATATTACAAAATGTCAAGGTAAGGTTGTTATACTTGTAAGTTTGCATATTTTATATGAAATACATACACATTGACCGGGAAAAGTTTTGGGGAAATTTCATACCTTTGCCCCCCCTTCCCCTGGAAAAAATCCTAGCTACGCCACTGGTTGGCTCATCCCGACTGAAGTCGGTGCGACTTACAACTGGTCTTAACATTGAGAATCACAGTTGTAGCGACGAACGAGTTGAGTTGCGGTGTTCAAATTCGTGTTGTGTGCGGCTAGCTTTACCTAACCTACAGTGTACAGATGTACATGTTTTTTGATAGTACCATACTTTTAAGTTTCTTGCCACCAAAGAAAGTGGGTTGATTTTTAAGGTTAGTGTCCCCTCCACTCACAAAAGCAGGTGTATTTGTCCCACCCTGTTCCCCAAATCCCATACCGATCATAGGTTTAATTTTTAACGTCTTCTGTATGAACTCTGAAGAAGAAACGACCTGCTTCCCGGCTACAAGTCGGGTGCTTTACATGGGAATGTCACCTTTACATCAAGTTATTATTCAACAAGAAGGTAAAACCAATCGACCAGAGTCCCACTCTCTACAGACCGACTGCATGGTAGGTGGGTAGAGCATATCAGACTTGCAGCCGGGAGTTCCGGAGTTCAAGTCATGGCCGGGTTATATCGAAAACTTTAAAAAGGGACCTACTGCCTTTGTGCTCAGTAGAAGCAATGCAATAGGGAAAACAAGCCAGTGAGCCACGGCTGAAGAAAAGGAGAAAAGGCCGTGGCCGGCTCGATTTTCAAGTGAACCAACTAATTGGGAACGGGCTTTAAAACTCCATCCGACCTAACCTAACTTAACATACATTCTGAAAGCAAAGGAGTGAACTTACTCACGCTTGAATAGAGCGAAAGCTTGACACCACTCTATTACAGTGGTAATACACTCCAAAAATAGTGAAATTCACTCCATGACGAGTAAAATTCACTTCAAAATGTTTCCTCCTATTGGAGTGTATTCAGGAATCATTCTTTACAAAAGCGGGACCATTGCAAAGAACGAATTGTCACAACCATTAACTTCTCTCTTCTTTGAGTGAATTTCACTCTTTTTTGAATTCACACTTTTCACCTCATTAGAGAGTAGAGACGTTTGCTTTAGGAATAGAGTGTTCGATCAAATGAAAAGAAAATACCTGAATTGTCAATTATGTCAAAATTGACTGTATTTGCTGCACCAATTGTAGGAGAACCTCCACCACCTGAGACAGCGTCCAAGACGATTGTTACTGTTTCAGCCATTTCATCTAAAGTATCGTCTTCAATGGCTATAATAATATCGTCAGTGGTAGCTCCAACAGCAATGGTCGCGGTATATGTCCCTGTACCACCGAAATCGTATCCAGGAGCTGCTTGCGTATTAGCTGTTGTCATATCCACTGTGACAGCTAATCAAATGCAACACAGAAATGAAACAAAAAATGACAATACATGAAATTATTATTTCGTACACTGTTAAAGATTAAAAGGAATTTAACAATTTTTCACACTTTTCCCCACTTTGTGAATACGTGTAGATGCCAAATACATGTGTGTAATTCCTAAACATTTCAAACGCTTTAAAAACGTTTAATTCCTAAGCATTAAGTCAGTGGCGTAGCTACGGGGGGGGGGGGGCAGGGGGGCAAGTTGCTGAAAATAATTTGGGGAAATTTTATGAAATTGGGGGAATTTGATGAATTTTTTTACTCTAACACAGATTTCTCAAACTTTTTGTTGGAATAAAAAATTCTGAGACATTTTTCATACATAATTCATATTTTCATGCAACAAATTAACCCAGATTTGAGATTTCGTCATTGTCCCATGAACCGACACTACTTGAGTTCTACAGAATTGTCCTCGCCTCGCAGCAGATTGAATGTTCTCTTGTATACGCGTGGTTTTTATGATCAGTGCATTTCAGTGAACATGAAGCTGTTATTCAGGAATTTAACAACAGCTGATACAGTACAACTAACACTGAAAGGCTGTAAACCCGAACTTATCCCCTTGCACACAGTCTCTGCGTTGTTCACTTTGGGAATTCAGTAAAAGGATGTGAAAACTGACAAGTCACTAACGGAGTCCCCCCCCCCCCCCCGAGTTTATTACATTGTCCCGCAAGGTAGTAGTAGCTATACCGATTTTACTCTGTGTACATAACGATGGATGGGGCAGAAACAATCCATGACCAACGATTAACTTAAAGTTAGTCTAGAAATTAGAATGAACGGGATCCATTGGCATACTTAGATTTTGTTACTTAGCCTAATCCTTGGAGGTTTACAGGCTAGTTCGGGAAAAAAGCTTTCTGCTCACTTGGGGTGTATAAACGGGTCCATGAGTACCTTGAAGCCTTCTTCACCTAACAGACTGCTGTTTTAACAGGATATCCTGTGTGGTCGAGGCACTGTTAGGCCTCCTTTTAGCGGCGTACGAAGGGGGACCATTGGGCCATGCCCCCCTCACAGATGCCACTTTTTCTTTTTTCTTAAAAATAAGTAGTAATAAATAACAGATTTTACTTCAAAAGATAGCATGTGTGGCACCAGGTTGCATATAGGGACACCCAATTTTTCAAAACTTTTCAAAGGAGAAGGATTGTCTCTGCAAGTATGTCCCTCAGTGATGCCAATATTTTAATTCCTACTAATAGGCAAATTCTGTTAAGTTTCAATTTTTTACTTTAAAAGGTAGACTGTTTCCCACTGGTGGCATCGATAAAAAGAAAGACCACGTGTTTAGATTCTCTTTAAAAGCATGAATACGCTACTTTTGACCAACTGAGGGGTCTGATTTTTTCGATTTTTCTTTACGCTCCGCGCCAACCAATGGTGGCGTTTCGCTCAATCTTTTGGGAAAAATTAAATTTTGGGGTCAGATTACCCCTCAACCCTCTGATCACTTTTCAGTTTGCGAACATATTTTGAGGGTAGGATTTTATTTGCAAACGACAAAAGAAGGTAGTGACTGGGTAGATTCTTCGTATAAGTCTGGAAAATGCTATTTCCGGCCATCTGAGGGGTCTGATTTTTCGAAATTTTCTCTAAGCTCCGCGCCAACCAATGGTGGCGCTCCGCTTAGATAATCTTATGACAAAATAACGTTTTGTGGCCAAGAAATACCACATATCCTATACCGATCAATGCTCTTTTATTCTGACTCCTAAAAGTGTGCAAATTGAATGACAAGTTTTACTTCGTAAGGTAGCATAAATGGCATAAGAATGCATTTAAAGACACAAAAGTTTCAGTTTTATCCTCATGAACCACCACGATTCAACTTTTTACACTGGTCCTGTCAAAGTCGCAAATCTTGCACCATTTACCATCTAGGCTCCTTGAAAAATTCAAAAAATTTTTGGACACCCCTCCTCTTAGACCATACTGCATGCCCCCACCCCCTTCAGAGAAATCCTGGGTACGCCACCTTCGTTAGTTGAAATAAACCAGTATTGTTGACCAAAATAATGTACTAAGAGCTGTTATTTCCAATTGCTCTATGTTATACTTTAATATTAAAAATGCAGGTAATACAGGACTATAGGGACCGCGTAGACGGGGACGGAGGGAGGGGGGGGTAGGGTGCTTTAGCCCCCGCACTTACATAATGGCATTGTAATGTTGTTATACTTGTAAGTTTGCATTTTTTATATGAAATACATTCACATTGACCGGGAAAAAATTTGGGGAAATTTCAAACCTTTGTCCCCCTGGAAAAAATCCTAGCTACGCCACTGCATTAAGTGGTTGATAGGTAATCATGTTTGGATTTTAGACATATTTACAAAGTGGGGCAAAATATGTGTTAATGGGAACAAGATTTTTAGTGTATCATAACAATAGTGACGTCATTAAACTACATCATCATTAGGGCAATAGGCGAATGTTTCCGAACTACAGAATTCACGAAAAGGGGGAATATTAACACTTTGCGTCACTCGTAGGTTTAAAGACTCTGCAATAAAGCACACTTTTATTGCTCTTCCAACAGATTTTAAAATGCGCTACGAGGACACCACTCAAACCCTAACACTTTCCGAGTAAAATTATAGACTTAATTTGTTAAAGGCTTAGTTTAAGCAAAAACCTTCTTTTTCATATATGGAAAAGGAACTAATTAATCAACAGAGTGTGGTGAAATTTCTATTCAAATTGGACATTACTTCTCGAGATAACAGCAAATGAGGTCACTACACTTTTAAAAATGTCACAAACATGATTTTGAAACAAATTGAAGGCAATTTTCCCGTTTCCGTTATGTATTTCTTTATTTTATGTTCTGTAAGTCTATAGAAATTTGCAACAATGTATACAGATTTGTGTTCCAAAGCAAGCCTTAGGGTATCATAGATTTTATTACTTCCCCACAATGACGAAAAATGTTTTGTTTCTGTCAGGCCATTATGTAAGGGTGTGATGCCATATGTGCTTGCTTCAAGTTCCATCCCTTTGGGTGGAAAATATGACAACTTTACCTGCTGATATCACTTGAGAACAACACATTGGATTTCAAATTTTACCGAAATAGTTAGAATAAGTATTCCTCTAACATATTAAAACTTCATATGACCTTAAAAGAAGGGTTTACGGTCTTATCAAGTTTTGATATGTTAGAGGAGTACTTATTCTAAACATTTTGATCAAACTTGCATTGAAATCCGATGTTTGGTTTTCATGATATGAGCAAATAAAGTCGTCACATTTTTAGCTAACAGTGAACTTGAAACAAGCATATATGACATTATATCCCCACATAAATGGACAGTTTTTTGTTTTTCTTAAAACTCTACACTGTTAAAAAATTTCTCTGTAAATTTACATAATTTTTATGGCAAATTTTTTTCCAACCAAATAATGTTTTTTTTTACAGCCAGACTGTAATCATGAAAAAACATTAAGGATTTGTTTTTTCTTTACAGTTTTTGCATGTAAATTAGTTTACAAAAGTCTACTGTAAATCGAATTACAGAATCGTTCTATTTTGTTTACCTTAATTTTGTGTGAATTTACAGCCTACTGTTTTCATTCCCGACGTTTTAATATTTATTGTAATATCGCTTTTTTACCTTTCATATGTTATTACGTAACATACTCTTCACCATTACGTAGATCGGGTATTTGCTTATCAACGTAATGTGTCGTTACGAAGTTGTTTTCAATCAAAACATATTGAGGATGCTTTGTTGTCATATTGTTGTCTAGTAGACTACTATCTCTAGGAACTTTGTAATTGGAAAGTCACATTTTTGTACAATATAATAATTGTTTTTAAAATAAATATGACAAAGAATGCAAATACATTGGTTGCAAACATTTCCAGGCAAGGTAAACAATAAGTTTATCACTTCCTTAAAAAAAGCCAAAGAAGATATTATTCAAAGCAACAGCAATCCTTTTGTTAGTAAAATGCCTACAAAATAAGCTCCACCCATTTATGCAAAATGAGATTTACGTCATAAAGTGGTAAATTTACAGACTCTTTCAAGTAAATTTGTGAAACGTTTTTAATTTGCTCCGATCAAGTGCATGAGCGCCTGTGGCGATGAGTTGACATCAGTATACCAATTGTCAGTGCTCTGAAATTAGGTGCTTACAATTTCTTTTTACTTAAAAATGTGTGACAAAACACCAGTTGTATGATATTTATAACTAAGAACGTAATAACTAAGTATGCTTTTATAATAAATGTAAGTTAATTTTCAAATAGGGCCATAAATTTGCCAAAAATGTTTTTTTTTTTAAACTGAAACTTCGCAGAACGATGCATGTTATATATTGAAAATTTTCTGGCTATGTCTTATTTGTTTGTTTGGGCTTATTTTTGTTTCTTTTTCAGCTTAAAAACAAAATGAATGTTTGTTAAATGACAGTATATTTATGTGAAATCAGAAAAATACAAAATACTGTTAAAATTTCTGTAAATTTACAGAAAAAAGTTTTACAAAGCAGTAAAATTTGGTTAAAAAAGCAGACAGAAATGGTTTTTCAAATAAACAGAAAATACATGTTAAACAACCTTTTTTTATTGTAGCAATACAAAGTGTCTGTAAAGATACAGAAAATCTCTATTTAAAGTAAAATACAAAAAGTTTAAGTTAAAAAAAGTCTGCAAATTTACAGAAATTTTTACAGTGTACATCCTGTTTTCTTCTCAACAGTCCCATATTATTAAAATGGGATTGCATAAGTGGCATGAAAACTTTCGAACTATGCATTCCCAATATGAGGTCATTTACCTGTTAACGTTAAGGTCAATGCAACAGTCTGAAAGAAACAAAGGTACGCAAAGCTTTCCTTGTTAATGCGAGGAAGTGATATGACCTCTGCCGCCCTGAATATCACTTAGAACCACAAATCTAGTAACTTCATTTGCTGATATCTCGAGAAATACATGTCCGTTTTAAATGAAAATTTCACCACACTGAGGAGATTTAATTCTTGCTTAACATGTGTACTTTAATTTTTTGTTTTATCTCCCCCTTGAAACCCCATTTTGAGAGATAGAAGGGCACATGTGCAAGCCTCTCACCAACTGGTTGAATTTATATATGTATGCACCTGGTCAACATCAGTCTCCGTCAAACAAGGACTGTCGGACACCTCCTTATAATAACCTTAAATCCGCGAAGCATTTACTACCCAGATATGGTTCTCAAAGGTGGGCTGAATATTCCACGGGGAGGGGGGTTAAATGTTTTCCAGGAGGGGTACTTATAACAAACTAAAAAAAAATTATTATTGAAGGGAAACTGATAAGAATGGGCTGCGTCTCTTTTACATCTCCCTCCTTTGGGTACGGTGCTGCAAAGAAAAACGTAGACTAGCTTTTTTATCTCAACCGCAGTCAATGTTAATTTGGTGTAATATGTTGATTGCTATTCATTAAAAATGGTAAGGCTGTAACGCTTGCAGCTTCTATAAGGTACATGCGATTACCTATATACTTACTTGCCGTGAGGTCAGCCCCCATAATCATCATATCAGCCTGTACGGTCAATGTTGCTGTAGGATTCGTTCCTTCCGTCACGTCCGTTGGAGTCACCAACGTTATTTCTAAAAACATTAAAGGGGGTATCATTCATTATGGCATAACGTTTGAAATGCTTAATCCTCTCACTCAAACAGTTCCAGTTCTTGTAACCTTCTTACTTAAGCCCCTTCCACACTCTGTTTAAAATCCGTCATTACCAGCCACAATCTCAGTTTATTGCTTCAGGGTGAGTATACAAGACCTTAATCAGAAATCAAAACACTCTCAGTACAGAACGTGTTGTGAACTATAAGCTTCAGTACTCTGTTTTTTTAACATTCTGTCAATCAAGTAGTTGTGCCAATTGAGAATTTCAGTGAACTACTACAAAAATTGTAGTTTGGAGTGAGGGGATTCACTCTTTGAAAGTACAGGTGTATCGAAGCATGGGAAAAACCGAGTATTTGAGTCTTCATTCGCTTGACTAATTTCAAAATCAGGAGATCTTTCTTTGTAAAACATCATTGCACTTCACTTGACAAAGCTGTGGAACGTGGGTATACATTACGAACATTTTCGTCAAGAGTTTAAGGCGTTTCCAGCGTATTACGTCATGTGATACCATAACATAAAGTGGAGAAATGTTGCCATTAAATGTGAACTAACCAATCAGGGTTGTAGACTACGACAGAGAATTGTGTACGGTACTCCTGTATTATCAGGGATGCCAGGATTTGCCCGACTGCCCGACAGGTTGCTAAACTATACTTGAAAACTCGAACCTTAACTTAAATTGGCAATTAATTTTTCCAAACGGACGGGGAGGGACAATTTGAGGCGGCTAGCAAAGGGCGCCGAAACTTTTGCCTTCAAAAACATTTGTAAATATATGAAGTTCATACAACAGAGAAAACGGATTCTTTCTACAGGGGATTTTTGGTACGTTAACGTAAAGCCTGTGTGACTATTGAAAAAGTCGTCCTCCCCGTTTACTTGGTGAATTCAGATCCAATTTTTAAATTAAGATATTCTCCACCTCTTGTCAGAAAGAATAAAAAATACTTAACTGTGTAACTGGGTAAGTTGTACTTGTAAATTTACACTAATTATTTTGACAGAAATATTCCATCGGAATACGCTGTCCGATAAAATGAATGTCGGTGTGACGTCACGAAAAAAACTGGTTTTAATTTTATAAGACAATTAAATTGGCTCCATTGACTACTCTAGATCATGGCAAAAGCAAGACAATCATATGAGGTGTTTATAAGTTATGCTACTATAAGGAAATCAATTGCGGTCATTCGTTCATCCTAAGAATCTTCTTCCGGTACCGTAAGTACCGGCAGTAGTTTGAATATAAGCCTTGATATTCGTCATGTCGTCACCTTTTGCCTAAACCATCGCCAAGGAACGCCAAATGTCTAATAGTCTTAAATGATGCACATAGACAAAGACATAAATTTAATCGAAACGTTTTTAAACTCGCAAATAATATCCAACGATCACATTGATAACAAAAATTGTACGATCATTTGATGCAGTTTCTTTAGAGTTTACCCTTAGTAAAAAGGTAAAAAAAAAAGTAAAAACAAAAAACAAAAAATAAACAAAACATGGATTATAACAATCCAACTCCCATCTTCATGGGATGAGCCATTCTGGAACCGAAACAACAATGACATCACCAAGTATAACACAAATTATTGCGTATTGTATTATTTTGGTAATGAGTGGATAAACCGTTACATCTTATATCTCGGCTCAAGTATGTATTATGAAGATGTGTTTAAAATTTTAGAATTAATTGTTCCTGCTTTTTAATATATGTTTTGAATTTTTTGACTTGAGGTACACTTGAAGTTTACGACTTAGCTGAAATGGTGTTAGCCTTATTCCCGTAGCATATACGAATAATTTAGCAATGCCTTGAATGAAAGATAGGATAGGAAAAGAAAAATTAAAAATGATAAGGACCCCTTCTTCGATTTCTTTATCTTTATAACAGCTTAAAGGTAAACTTTTTTATTTTAACGTGAAGATGAATGTCATTACTTCTGTAACTATAGCAGCAAAACATTAGCACTGATTCCCGTCTTATTACTTTTTGAAAACATTTGCTTGGTACCTGGAAATGCATATGAATTAGATGGGATTAAACGACGTCAAAAAGAATGTGTTATGTATTGTCAACCAATAAACGGCAAAGTTTAAATACGATTGAAAATCAGGTTCATGTTCAAGTTCGGCTTCAAATACAATCCAAATAGGGTGCAAGCCTTTCTCTAGAACGCTATTAGAGAAATACCGTGGGTGCATTCTTCAAGCCCCAAACCACAAGCGGGGGGGGGGGGGGGGCTCTAGGTCCGGGTATATGCGCACTGTTAAACAAGGTGTTTTTTGATTGGCTGTTGTCATTGTATTGTATTGATTGTATTCTTTGTAAGGGTTAGCGATAAGGTTAAGCTAGGGCTGTCGTTAGCCAGTTAGGAAATTTCTTGTTAAACAGTGCGCATCGTCCCCTGAGACAGGGATTTAAGAAAACAATTGTTTGTTACAATAAGGTAAAAACCCAGGTAAAGCAAGGTAAGAAAGGCCCAGGCTCTAACCAATTGGTTCAAATCGAGCCGACCACGGCCTTCTTTTCCTAATGTGGCTGCCGGGCTTGTTTTCCTTTCTCCAGTGCTTCTTCCAGTGCTGAACACCAAGCACACGGAGAATATGTAAAATGGCTCTAAACAGGGTCAATGTTTTTCAGGGGGGCAAATAGGTCAAAGTTTTTGACGTAAAACGGACCTTTTGCCTCTTACTGTTCCTGTTAGATACTGGCCTAGCTAACAAACGGAAGATTTCCTCTTTTAAATTTCCCGCTCTTATATGTGGCTGAAGTAAATTAAAGAATGCCTGCACATATCATGGAGTAAATTAATTGCAAAAATCGTCCAAGATCAAAGCTTCATTTTGCACGTTTCTAAACTGGATATTTGTTTAACGCAACTATGGAATGACTTTTTAAAAGGAAGTATCTTTGTTTATAATTTTTTAATGATAAAATCGCCAATCAAATTGGTTTTCACCTATCCGACACATCATAAGTACTCAACAACTTCAAGTTATTTCGATTCCAGTGAAGTCAACTTGCACCATAGGCTTTTATGTGTGGGTTAGTCATTGGTGATATAGACCTACTAGTACCGACAATTTTTACAAGACCTTAGGAGTTTTGACGATGTACATGGCATAAGGTATTTAGAAGTCACGATACTTACCCTGACAGTGGACATGTTTGATGAACACGAATGCCAGTGGGATTACTACTGCCAACCTCATCATGTGAGGGGGATTTTCACAAAATCCACTCCGAAGTTATCAACAAGGTTCCCCCTTTTTCAGGTTGTATGAAACCAAAGCTGAATTTTTTCCTTTGGAAAAAAAGACGTGTAATCTACCGCGTCTTGAAAGACATGGCGTTCAGTTCTGTAAGTGACCTGTCAGAGGCGACCAAGCATAAAAATGTTGACACGGCTTTTAAGAAGTATATAAGGCAAGCAAGAGTTACTTGAAATTTAGGCTTTTGTTGTCCATTGTCCGATTGGAATACAACTTGGAACAAACGCATTGGGAGTGACTGCTCTGGCTCTTGAAAAACAGTGAAGGTCATGTTTAGTCGCCATTTGTTCTTTGAAGATTATGTTTATTTTAAAATACTTCATTTAGTAACACTTTTGATACAGTGGTAACTTGCTGCATGGATCTTGTAACGTTCAGCCAACTGTGTCCTCTATCGTGTATCTCATTATAAGGATAAAATTAGTGATGGTAACTTAGTTAATTCCACGCAGCAATTTACCTCAGTTTTCTCTAGTTATCCCAACTTTTGAATTTTGAATACAATGTTAAAAAATCGTTAAGATTGTAAATTAACAGAACAAAGAAAAAAATAAAATAAATAAATGAAATCGACACATGAAAATTACAGAAAATACTGGAAGATATTTTCCAGTATGTTCTCTTCCGTATTGAATTAATCTCTTCTTTTCTTTCTCTCTTTAATTTTACACTGTAAGTAGTGACATATCTACAGGGGATGGGGGATTTCCCCCAATGGTTCTGAAAAGTGAAATGTTTTCAAATTTGCCATTTGTGACACCAGTAAACAACAGTGTGATTTTCCAACTTTTTGTTCAAAACATTCCGAATTCTCTCCACTACATGCTCCATATTTGTATAATTGGTTTCTAAAAAGCGGAACCTTGCCCTAGCTTCGCGCGCCGTTAATTGCGGTTCCTTGTGCATGCGGAAGTGTTCGTTTATATGTCCGTTTGATAAACTTTTCCTAGCTCTGTAAATAACAAAATCGGAAATTTGCCACCCAACCTTGAAAGTGTTTCCTTGAGGTGTTTCCTCGCTCTCTTAGACTTAGAAAACTATGTAGAAACAATGATCTTCAGTCGCCGTATAATCTCAAATTTGTCAATGTGAAGTGCAATTTTTCAGTCTCCAACTTTTCAAGTTTCCTTTCAGGAAATCCGGAATCCCAAAAGTTTTTGCAGTTCAAAATACATATTTACAATTACAAAGTTCTGAAAAGGGCAACAAGTGTTTCGGGCCTAGTAAGCCCTTAATACAGTTGTGTTCATACTTTAAAAAAAAATCGGAAAATTGGGGTGTTTGCTTGCAAGCCTTCTTGAAAAAATCTACCTACGCCACTGCCTGTAAATTTACAGAAACTTTTGCAAGTGTAGTTATACGCTACCTGATAGTACCGGATAATAAGGAGAAGAGGAAAGACTACGCATTTTTCAAACTATTATAAAGGAATGTTCTTTTAATAATGTTCTTTTGTTTAATTTCCGAAACAAGTTGAAAACTCTTTAAATATCTAAATATTTTTTCCTGTGAAACCCTACATGTTTTGAATTGAACGAAATAGTTGAAACAGATAACTATAATATTGTATCACATGATTATTTTAACATATTCCCTAAACCGAACCAATTTTTGTCAATCAACATAAACAAGTGCCTAATAACAGTTTTGTTTTCAAGCAAATAAAATCTGAGACAGGAAACAAATACTGGATCTACTTTTCCTTAAAGTGCTGAAGGTTCAATTTTGGTAATCACTGATCACTATGATAAAAAGCTTTAACATAACTTCGTCATAGGTTAGCCACGTATCAACCTGAAAAAAAAACGATGAGGTGTTTCAGTGTTACAGTCATACTTGGGTTCTGAGCTATTTCTCAGCTAGCCCGCTAGCGTAATCACAAGGTGCGTTCAATGTAGCGGCTCAAGCCGGCTCATCAGACTCAATCAGTTTCTTCATTGGTTGATATCTAACGTAAAATACGTCACATTGCTGATCTAGACCACCTCGGTTGGGGGGGGGGGGGGGGGGCTGGTCGTTTTGGCCAGCTTAAGTTGTAACGTTTTGATGACATGAAGATCACCTTTTCGAAAGATCGATCGCTGGTTGAGCCAGTTGATCCGGCTTTCTAGCTGCGGAATCGAACGCACCTACTGTTTGTGCCGGTCAAAATGGGGCCTGCGACGGCAGGAAAAACACTCTAAAGAGACTTCAGTTACGTCAGTGATTCGACACGCGGGACAACACTCAAGTCCACATGGCTTTGTGCTGAAAGCACTGCATCTATTGGCACTGTATTATACTCGACACATTTATTGAGGACGCATCCTCCATTTGGCAAAGGATAATTCAAATGTCGCAGCATTTAGATACCATCCGTTGAAAAACTGACACTATGCCATGCCTTTGAGACCTTACCAAATCTTGTAGTTTGTTTGTTTTTTTTTTCTATGACCCTCTTTTGTGGGAACTCGACAACGCCCCAATAAAGGGTACTAGTGCCAAGCTGGCACTGCCACTTAGCTAGTTAGATGGAGTTTTATACACGGTCTAGTTTCTAATCATGTGATTGAAGTCGAGCTGGCTACGGCCTTTTTCCAGTAATAGTTGGCTGGCTTGTTTTCCTTATTCTGTCGCTTATCCTGATCACCATGCAAAATGGCAGTATAGTTCCATTTTAAAAGACTCACGGTCTCCCGACTGGAATAACAAGTCCCGGCTGCGTACAGATCACATTTTTGCATTGTGAAGGGAGTGCATTGTGTCACTTGCTCATATACGGTATATATCCCATGTGTTTAATATTCACTTGTATTTTAAATGGATCTTTATACTAATGTTACAAATTAAATTGACAAGCACAAATATAAACGGTATTTGAATCACCTTTTCTTTTCCGTGTAGGCCTTTACAAACTTTTTTCCAACTAAAAATTAAGCTTGCAAAGCATTGTGAGACAGCGTTTAGGTGCGCGTCGGTTTTGGCCTTGGTAAAATGACAGTTACAAAATGATGAGTTCCAAATATCTGTCCAATATTAGTTTGAAATTGCTATTAAGAAACATGCGTGGTATATCGACTAAAATGTTGTAGAAACCATTACGTCCCAAGAAGTTCTGAAGAAGCAGTTATTGCATGAAGTACAAAAAATGAATGAGACTGAGTGTTTTTGTTACCTCAAACTGGAAGAATTCTTTACAGGTAATCATCAAAGAACAAATGATAGGAAATGTACCCTAAGAATATTTAATTTTGAGTAAAACGAGACATCAAAAAAGGAGCAATTGAGCTATAGGCGTTAAACAGTCAAGACGGACATTATTGATTTCTTAAGTGAGCAAACTAGATACTATAAAAATATGAGCATATTAAATAATATTCATTTCAGCCTAGTAACGTTGGATAGTCTCTAATCATTTTCACCACTCTCACGCAATACTCAGTCGCATAGAAAAATCTCAAGTTTTCTAATAGTTTTCATGTAAATAAAGGTTACTTTATACACTCTAAAACCGGTTTCCTTTCACCCATGCCGCCACCTAAATCGTTGGGAAAACAACTATCTAACGTTGGTCAAAAGGTATATATGAAAAATAATGTTTTCTAAGAAAAAGATTAATTTAGCTTCATTTGTCAACATTTTTGTAGTACCTTACCCAACGATTTGGACGGTGTCCAGATGGCATACGGAAACTGTCCAAACCGGCGTTTTTAAAGTCAAGCGTAATTCCACCAACAAAAAATTAACTCATGTAGCCTTCGTCACCAGTTCCACATTATAACATAGCTCTCCTTTTCGTTTTAAGGAAAACTAAAGCTAAGGACATCAAAGTTTAAATTATGGAATACAATGCAATTTAAAATACAAAACAAAAATAATTCTAAAATATCGAAAAAATGGAAAAAATCATTGACCTAGATTTCACCAAGGACAGCTTTAATTAAAAATATAAGTTCATATCTGGGGTGGGTCAATTCGAAACAGTTATGTTGATATAAATAAAACCAAATAGGTTTATTGGCATCGTTAAAATGAAAAATTTAATAAATATGCCTTAAGTTTTACAATAAAACTAATGACTATTTACTTTCAATTTGAAAAAAAGGGATAAGGCTCAATCAAAGTTATGAGTCTTGAAGCAAATGTGTCATTTTTACGTTAAAATCATCCTGAATTTGACAGTTGTCTCCAGTGTAACCTGACTCACGCGTATTCATGCCGTCGGTGCATGTTCTTAGGGTTGCGTCTCAATTTTAATTGAGAGGCCTCTAGAAACTATGTCGTGTTTAAGTCAAAATCATCCTAACATTTGACAGTTTTCTCCAGTGTAACCCGACTCACAATCCATGCCGTCGGTGCATTTCCCAGTTCTTACATCACACGCGGATGAATTCAGACAATGACATGTTTGTTTGCAATCCGCCCCAAATGTTCCGACCGGACATTCTGAAGGAGAAAGATTGTAATGAAAGCAGTTATTAGCAATTAAATGCACCACTAGCGTCATCTATTTTTGTCCACATATCACCAGTTTGTTTGTTTTTTCTTTATTGTTTTCTTCTGAAATACCCCTAGAAGAGTTATTTATTTTGTGTGCAAACACACCATGCTCTTTGAAGAACAAGAGTTTATCTGAACGCACGTTATTATGTAAGAGGTCAACTCTTGCAATCTGAGGCAACAGCAACTTTATATGATTAGTTAGGCAACCAGAATACAAGATAAAAAAAAAAAAAAAAAAACAGCGTAAAGTGAACTGTGCAGGGAACTAACCAAGTGGAAAACCCGTCGTGGTAGGAAACAACGGGTTTTTTGAGGCTACGTGTAACATCTAGGGATGTTTGTTCCTTACGTATATTCAATATGAAACAGCCTTCTTTAGGTAAATTAAAAGAATATCGAAATTTATCAGTACATTTGAGCTGACAAAAAAGCTCCCTAATTGAACCCATGTAACAATACCCATGGAGAGAATATGTTTTGTATAAGAAGGGAATTGCTAGAGTAACTCCCTGGTGTTGTCAATTGTAATGCTAAATTGTTAATTCAGTGACCAATTGTTATGGTGGCGTGGTCTCTCCTTGGTTTGTAAATGTAACGTTCGGCCAGTTAGTATTGTACTTCTTCTTTAAATTTCACAAATGATCTTTACACGGACATCTATTCTAGCCCCAAACCGAAAATTAACAAATTGACACTCGACAATTCATCACAAGGACATTTGCGCTTTATTTCTGTCCCCAATTTCTATGCATGGCATCATCATAAAACTTCACAAATTCTTTTAATTATGGAAAACGGTGCGAACTAAATACTGATATACAATGGATAAAATCAAACAAATTATGAGCCTATCTCAGCTTGGAAAAAGAAATCAATGTCATTAAAGGGAAACTAACATTTCATTCTTAAGATCATGTATGAGATACGGTACGTGATCGGGATTCTGTCTACGGTGATTTTATAACCAAAATTGTTGACGTATGTTTCCCTCTTTTTCTACTTAACATCAATCATAATGTTAATTATGGGGATGACAAACAAATAAAAACAATTCTTACGTGTTGAACAATCAGTCCCGTTCCATCCACATCCACACGTACTTCCATAATTTCCCCCGTAGCTGAATAGTACACCTTTACACGTGGCGTCTAATCCAAGGTCTGTCAAGCAACTGAACTTAGTGGTAGTCCCAAAGGTACCGACTGACGTGGCAACTAATACAGGGAAGAGGAAAAGATGATCACCACGTGCCTCAACGAAAAAAAGGGGAAAAAACTGATGCAGGCACCCACCAGGAGAACGCTTTGTCAGCTGAATGAGCCTTTAGAGAGATTTCACATGACGTCACAATGGTTAGCCATGTCTACTGCCGGGCAAGAATCAGCAATGTTTAGTGCAACAGTTACACATGGCTGCAATCTCTTCTCGGCTTTAGCTACACCAGCTATCTTACTGCACTGAATTTTGCCCGTCAAAAGGGGTGGGACTTTTGACGTCGGTGAAAGCACTTTTAATTTGGTATCTGTTACAGTGCTCGCGTAATCGCTTGTACACCTGCTATATATTTATGCATCGAACATACCAAAGAAGTGCCTTTTGCAGCCATCTGGGGGATTTATCGGCCAAAGTTTTTTCCTCACTCCACGACGCACATGGTTGTCGTTCTCTGAAAAAGTCTGTTGACGGGGCTTTACAATCGGTACCTACCCCAACTTGTTCTTGGTGTTCAACATAAGCAATGGAGTAGGGAAAACAAGCCAATGAGCCACTACTGAAAAAAAAAAAACTTCGGCCGGCTAAATTTGAACCAATTGGTTGGAAACTTTTCCGTAAAACTCCATTTAACTGACTATAAGTTACCGTCCATGATATAAACATAAACTTTGTTGCTTAATTACTATGACAATGACTAATTCATTATGTGATATATTTTATTAGTCTTTATGACGTATCTTATTTAATTTGTAATACACATTATATTATATTATTACAAATCTCACAATAACGATATGATTAAATTTTTCGCGGGGAACATTTAAAGTCATCTTTTCATGACGATTTGGTAACGGTAAAAATATACACTTGATTTCCTTCCTTGCCCAATTACACAATTTGATGATTGACAGACAGTAATACTCCATGCAAAGACATTTAATCCAAGTCAAGAAACCCTAGCCACAGTATGCAGAGCACGCAGAGGGGGTTTTGATTACAATCCTGCCCAAAGTACAATGTAATTTTTTGCAACCTATAGAAGCTCGGTGAAGTGATAATAATAGACCTCCAGCAGTGGGTTTGGAAACTTGATATACCTCACTTGAACAATAGATTACTCAGGTTAGAAAATCAACTTTTTTACCACAATCGAAACGGCATGTTAACAAAACCTCTTTATATTCTCTGGGTCAATTGCTGTGATAGAGAAGGAGGAATTAATAATGTACTAGTTACAATGCAATATATTTGAATTTTTCTCCAAACACTAATTAAATTTAGTTAAGAGCAGAAAAGGAAAAACATTCAAAGACCATCACTTGAAAACAAGGTAATAATTCAGTTTGATTTTAAGTGGTTAGTTACCCAGCTCGCAATATTTTCCTTCAAAGCAAGGAGGACAGGTACATCTTCCATCCGTAGGGTTACATGTTCCACCATTGTAGCAGGTCTCACATGTTGCGGAACAGGTTGGCAAACAATTCCTGTGCATGCCAGACGGACATTCTGTAGAAACATTCAAAGTTGAAAATAACACACAAAGATAGATATGGGAACATTGCTGCAAACGAGTTACTATATTTAGACTAATTGCAGCCCCGTGGAAACTCAGCAACAATAATGAATTAGACCAAAGTGATTAACTGAATGGTGTTCTAAATGGTACCTAATACGTTAAGTTGACAGTAATATGTCAACCAAAAGTCAACTGTCACCTAAATGTCCATTTATTAACATGAACCGTCACATTAAGGTATAATCCATGCAAGTAATGATAATGGTTACGATAATGAAGATGATAACAATACGAATAATACTTTGTTTTGTATTTACAATCTAATAAACAATAACAGATACTTCAAATACTGACGAATTAAATCAAACGCCTTAAATCAAACTATAGATGGATCTGATCAGAGTTTGTTTTTAGTGACTGTAGGCAGCCATTAGTTCATCAGGCTTAAATCGTCTTCATTTATTGTCTACGTGAATTTAAAACCCTCATCTTCAGTGAAATTGAAGGAATCAATACATACTTCAGTGTACAAGCATCCATGATACAGGTAAGCAAGGGAAATGAAAGATTAAAGGGAATAGACCCCAGTCAAGGCCGACTGAATTCAGACCATAACTTGCTGTTCAGATTCGTCTATAGAACAACATATAATTTTATCATTTTTTTCGTTTAGTGTTGCGATTTTCCTTCCCTTCAACTTCTGGAAATATCCAATATCTCAGCTAAGTCAAAAGTTAGATATAATGAAGTTGACAACGTATGATTCAAAATTTCCCATAATTCCCATTGAATATGCATGATTCAACATGACCTCCGTCTTGATTGAGGAGTTTATTGTTAAGGACGTACAATTACTCACTGTTCAAGTAAAAGAAGAAGGCATCCTGTAAGCCCGGGAGCTTAAATAATATGATGACAAGGTGTCCCACCTTTGCCCAATATTGTAGCTGGAAAACATTATAAAAGCTACTTAAATGCTATTTCATTTCATTTATTTCGTCCACACAAATACAACTTCATAATCAGAAACGGTACAGTAGAAGCATGAACAGGAAACTAGAACAAACACATAATTGTCTAACAAAGCTAGCAAACTTCAAAAAAATTTATTTATTTATATTCGACGTATTCTAGTTTTAGAAAAGAATACCCAAGAGCCAAACTAATCTTTGAGAATGTTAAGGAGAGGCATATTCGTATTATTTTGGTGAAAAGCGTATTTATTTCCCATGTCCCGTTCTCGAGATGTTGGCAATTGAATGTGGCCAATTTTAACAAAGTATGAATTTGAAGTAAGTAGGCGGGATGTCATGGATCCACATTGTTGGCCAATATTCTGTTTTTATTTAAAATTTTCCACCAATTCTTTTAAACTATACTCTGATAAATGGATACTACAGGTGCACGGAGACAATTGAATTAAAAAAAAAACATTTCTCAGGGGCACGATATGAGAAATCAATAAAACATTCACCAGAATGTTCAGAACATTTTCCTTTTTAACACGTAAAAATGGTTCTGGACTATCCTTAAAAATAGAAAAAAATATTACCGGAAGCAATGACTTCCATTATTGCGAACCAGCCTCTGTATCCCCGGGAATTCCTCGAAATTATATAAACGCCTGCTGAAGAAGTGTCTGTGATACGTAGAACGCTTCTGGAGTTTGCAAGTCTGACACCATCTTTCTCCCAAACGAGGTTGTTCCTTCTACGCGGGTCATTGTAGTTCACTCCAAAAGTGACGGAAGGCGAAAGGGTGGTTCCTCCTACTGTGGATGGGTATATGACTAGGGTATACTTCTGCGCCATACTCTCTGGATAGTTTAAGATATCTGTAAAAATCAAGTCAAAGCAATGGATTTTAGGGATTTTAAATCGCGTCAGTGATTAATTTCATCGCACTGTGGCAAAAATACTATGGAAGATGCAATCTTAACGAACAATCCAGATTATTGCAAACCAGCAAATTTGTACCATCTGCTAATACGCAGTCAAGCTCACACTTTCCTGACTTGATTTTTTTTATTGATCCCTGAACTTACCGGTTGATCAAGTGGTAAGAGTGTCCGACTTGGAGTCGGGAGGTTAAAGTTCGATACCTTGTCGGATCAAACTTAAGACTTGAAAAATGGAACCTACTGCCACTGCGCTTGGTGCTCAGCTCAAGCAATGAGGTATGGAAAACAAGGAAGAGAGCCACACCTGGAAAAAAAGTCGCGGACGGCTCGACTTTAAGTGTACATCAAGTCAAAAAATTTAAAAATGTATATTTAAGAGCATGCTTAATGCATTCTAACATTTTAACTTCCATCTCGGTAGGACATTCTTGAGATGAGATATAAAATGTTGGAATATATTCACTGAAAACAGATTATTTTCCGTAGCGCAATGATTTGTGAGTTTCTTGTTCTACAACTCGCATTACCTGCTTTGTTTCCCTAAAAAATCAAAAATGTTTTTATGACCTTGAACACTTCCTGTTTGCTTGCATAGCTTTTTGCACAGAGAGGGCTTTATTAACTACATCACCTCATAAGAGTAAGAGTGCTACCACACCTTGGTACAAGGTGCAGTAACTTTCAGAAAAAGAAAAATTTGTAGATTATAATCTGAAAGTACAATAATGACTTCACAAATTATTGCTCAATGTACCATTTTAATTTGAGTGAATAAACTTCAAAATTTTGTATCTAAGCTCAGGAGGAATATCCATATAAAAATGAGAACTGGACTGTAAGAATTCATTTTTCAAACTGTTTAATAAATATATTTCTGAATTTGTTTACTTAAAAGTAAATTTTAAACCAATTGTTTAGGAACTGGGAGGTAAAGTTCCATCTCCATTACCTACCCTACCCTGAACTTACTGTTCTTTGCTTTGATGAAGGTCGTACAAGATAACGTCGACCCTGATGTATCGGTAGCAGTAAAAGTATATGCACCAAATCGACGTTTGTTATTCTTTTTAGGTTCTGTGACCGTCAATGATTGTCCGTAAGATCCCACATTACTAAGACTGCCAAAAATGTTTGGCAAATCGGATTTGTCCCATCTTATTGAACTTTGACCTGAAGTAAAGGTGGCAAAGGCGTAAAATAAAAAGTCTCTTGAAGCTTTCCTGGCAGTCTCTGGTGTAACCGCAACGCATATTAGGTTCTCCGTATCTGTAAATGATAAAAATACGTACATAGGTTACAATTAAAAGGACTTAAGGTCACATCAGGTGTTGATATGTTACATAGGTACTTATTCTTAGCATTTTGGTGAAATTTGCATTCAAATCCGATGATTTTGTGGTTCAAGATAGAAAGAAGTTAAGTTGTCACGTTTTCAACAAGAAGTGAACTTGAAGCAAGCACGTGTGACACCATGTCTCCACACAAATGGACAGTCGTTTGTTTTACTTTAAAGTTTTCAGCCCTGTTTTCTCTACATCATTCCCATATTATGAAAATGTGATTGCATAAGTGGCATGGCAACTGTACAAACTTTGCATTCCCAACCTAATAACTTTAAGGTCAACTCAACAGTGGAAAAAACAAAGGCAAACAAAGCATTCCTTTTCCATGTGAAGAAGTGAAGTAACTTCTAGTTGCCCTCAAGCTCACTTTTGAACACAAGTCTAGTAACTTCATTTACGGATATCTCCAGAAATATTTGTCCTGTCTGAATGAAAATTTCACCACACTGTGCAAATTTGGTTTGTCTTTCACATATGAAAATTAATCTTTAGCTAAAATTTCCCCATTAAATGTTAATCAATTGTGGAGAGACTGGGTTCAGCATTGCTTGCATTAATCTTTTCGTCGTGCATTATCTTGTTCTAATGCACGGGTCCAAGTTGTGTAACCTTGTTCATTCTTACCCGTACATATGACTTGAAAAGAATGAAGAACAAAGCGATAAGGAATCTCACCTAAATTACCACATTAAAAAAAATCATTTATCAAAGGGAAATGTATGTAACCGCAGTTCATACTACAGAGATATCGGACCGGATTACAATCCAATATTTGTGAGTTTTAGTTAATCCTCCTCTATCCGTTGTCAGAAAGACTTATTTAGTTACATGAGATTTAACGACACACCAACACAAATGTGTGATATAGTGTAAGTCAATTAGATAAAAAGTTCAAAGTTCAAATTTATTTTTCCAAGTACTGTTTAATTTCACGTTTGTTGGAAAGAAGCAAGAGTTTGCCATCCAGTGTTACTATATGACTGGTATGAAAGAACCACTGCAGTGAAATGTAAAATAATTATTTCGTGACGTCACATTGACAAAAGGCGTTTATCGGACACGCGTATCCGAAAAAGCTGTCTGCGGATGTGAAGTCACGGAACAATTAGTATAATATAAGTTTTCGCTGGGCTCATACGGTACAAATTATACATTTCAGGTTGGAAGATATTTGTTCCTTTCCGACCGAAGATAGAGGAGATTTTAAGTAATGCTCACAAAACCCGGAGCAAATTCCGATCAGATATTGCTCCAGTGTGAACTGCGCTTTGACCCTGGAGGGCGCGTGATCATCACCCGGCGCACCTCAGGTTGACCCTAACTGCCTGTAAGAGATTACTAATTATTAAAAAGTATGAATGAGCAATTAGTTTCAAACCCTGTAGCCTTATTGAGGACTTAAGTCGAGTGGTCGGGAGTTCGAGTCCTGGAAGGGCAATACCGAAGACTTTAAAAATGAGACATATTGCCATTGTGCGTTGTGTTTGGCACAAACAATGGAGTAGGGAAAACAAGCCAGTGAGCCAAAACTTGAAAAAGGCCGTCAGCTCCCCAGCCAGCCAGCCAATGTGTGGTACTTACTGTTAAATGAGTTCTTAATATTTAAAAAAAGTTCACACAAATAAAAGAGCAAACCAGAGAGTTGCAACTCCCTGATTAGACCGTAACTATGCTGCAATCTATCACAACGGATATTTTTTTTTCATTGCAGATCTCTATCAGTGTACAAATATGGTGCAAAATTTAAACCTTGAAAAAAGTGAAAAAAAAAAAAATTGATTTTAAACTTTCAAGTTAGTCTTGCATTATGTTAATAATTATTCATTATGAACAGTCAATGGTATTAACTTTAACTTCAATAGTTTGTGTGACGACCTTTCATATTAAAACAATTAAAATGAAAATACAAATAGAAACGGGAGTGAAGAGGTAGTAATCAAATCAAAATGTAAACTTTCAGCGGGTACGGATCCAGACTTTCCAAAAAAGTGGAGGGGACTTATCTTAGGGAAAGCAGGAGTGTGAGGGAGTTTCCCAGCTAATTTCCCTGATGTTTTATTGTTGATATGGAGAAAAAGGGAGGACTAAGGCCGAAAAAGCCCTACCCCCTCCCCTTGGATCCGCCCATGCTCAGATTGGTTACGGATGAAACGATGTTATTGAAATGTCGTCGGTTATTTTGTATGTAGATTCAAGAAATATCTTTACCGTCATCCAAAATGCGAATGCTCACTTCTCCTCTGAGTGTTCCCAACTCAGCATACGTTCCAGGTGTGAAAGATCCAAGCGATAAGTAAAATACTTCGGTTGGTTCAACCGTTGAGTCAGGAGCAATCGAGACATAAGAACCGGTTGAGGTAGCCGCAAGATCAAATGGTAACGTTATAGGAGTTGCAGTTGGATCAGTATAGTCGCTTCCCAGTGTTGCCGTGTCGAAGGTGGCAACTTTAGGGAGTGTAAAACCTTACGTGACAAAGCAAGGAAAGATGAATCAGACAACTATTTCCCAAAATTCAATGTTATGAATGTGCTACATTTATCTAAGAAAATATGACAATTTTGGTGATGTGAGAAAAATGTGAATTGGGTCTGTAGCTAGGATGTGAACGTGTACAATACGTATTTTAACTTAATGTAAATCAGATATTGTTGGTTGTTTGATGACAAACGGTTGAGAGTATGCACGTAGGTAATTAAAATATCGTTGCACAAAACTATAGAATAAATGTCCATGATGAAATCTAAGGAGTTTTTCTGTAGAAAACTGCATTGCATTGCCGTAAAAATTATTGAATTCTTTGTGGGAAAGGGAAGATTGATGTGTTCCAATCAACCGCTCAACCGCTCGGCGATACGTGGGAAAAGACGGTGCATTTTCCCCATGATTTCGTCCTTGCTTCACACCCACCCAACCTTCAAATAAGGTCTTAAAGGAGATGGCGTAGCCAAAACATCAAATAATATTTCCCGCGGAGACGTTGTTTTTTCATCCATAGATATGCTAAAACACAGGGCTTCCAGGGACTATTTCCCCAAGGTGCCCTCCCCTGGAAAAGGGCCGTAACCGCTCGGTTTCGAGCAGTGTCCGAAAATTGTCGCCTCCAGAATTATCCTTTGCTCTTAGTTTACCCCCCTCCCCCAATTTTGACATTTTTGAGCCGCCACTGCTTTCAGACAAAATACAGTGCATAAGAATTACGCAACTTGCGCTGACTAACTTATTTAAAGTGAGTCCAACAGAAACATGTTGACTCGGGTCCAGGGAATTTACTCACTTTTATTTTCTCTATAGCTTGTTTCTTCCAAATGAAGGAGTGTATGGTGCGGCGTTGGTTGACGTTAAAACAAATTTTGCCGTTCTTTGTAAAAGATAGTAATTACGTTATACTTAGTAACTTATTGGTGATACTAAAATTAAAACCCATCATCATAACGCATATGGATTGTACTTATCTTACAAAACAATACTACTACTCTTACATGCAAATACGTCCTAATCTTCAAAACTCCCGTAAATATGGGTCTAATGTATTTTCGTTATAGTTTTAAATTGAAAATATGAGTTCATGTCAAAAAATAAATTGAAAACTTGGACAAATTGATTTACAAAATCAGAGTACATTTGTTGAACTAGTTTTAACAGGTTTGAACATGTACAAAATGTATTTAGCAACACCATCTACAGACTTCAACAGGATGTAACTAATACGAATAGGAACCTGTTAGCTTTGTATTTGTTCCCGGGTGACGCCTGTTGACTTTCATCACTCCAATTGGCAATCAGAAAAATTCCTTTTACTACCTTTTAATACCCGTTTAAATCTCCGGGAATTTTAACATATCCCAACAGGAATTCCCCTTAGAGAATATAGACTTTATCACGGAGTAAATTAGTGTCATACTTGTTGATTCAGCACCATTTAAAACTGTAGGCTGTCCAGTAGAATCCGTAAAATCTAGTTGCACGTGGATGGCACCAAGACCCTCATCCACTTCATACATTTTGTTTGCAAAGTCAACCTGTACCAGCTTGGTGTCTGTGTGGAAAGAGTGTTAGCAATCATTAGCTTTGAAATACGTAAATGCTCAACTTTGAAATGGATGTTACAGGATTTCATTTTTATCTCACGGTAAAACCGTCGCGCGATAACTAGTGTATAAGAAGTTTCTTGTCCCACTACTTTGATAAGGCAAATATATGTCTTTTCATATTTTTCAAAATGTGAAATTTAGTTCCTCGAGCGAAGCCCATAGTAAGGAGAAGGGTACGGGTGTTTCAAAATAGAAATTGCTCTCCACATAAAAAAATCAAGATTTTCATTTTCTAAATGCACGTAGCATATCCCCCCCCCCCCCTTTAGAAAGCAATTCCGTACCCTTCCAGTTCCTTAGGGTTGTGTGGTTTTGAGTTTGCCACGTCCTTGTGCATAACATGGAAAAAGAATAACCATAAGATATATTTTGAATACGATGTTTGATTTTCATTAAGAGTGTAACATTATGTTGCATATACATATATGTGCATGAATGTGCAGTATGGAGAACTAATGCTCTTTCAAAAATAGGCGACTGCTCAGGAGGTATTGCGAGTTGCTTCAACTGTCGTTTAAACGAAAGCCAAAACCAACTTTGCAGTAGAGTTGTTGGAGCGTCCGGGGAAACATGAAAACGGCCCACCACTAAATATAGAACGTCACTATCACTGTCACAACAAATTGCGCACTGTTATTCTCCACAGGGATTCGTTTTTGATAAACAATTTCCGCACACTCCATCCGCACGGAATTAATGTTGACAGATAACCAAGCACCCTATGTGGACACAACACACCGCACTACGTACACACTCACACACACACACACACACACACACACACACACGCTCACACAAAACTTCTTACAAACTACTTCGATGAAAACAACAACGCAGCATCTACACGTAAGATAAGTCATATATACTTCCAGCATTCCCGACACATGTTAACCTCTTGATACCTTTGTTAAAATATACCTAGCACTAATTAATTCATTTGTTAATGGTAACAGAACCTGATGAAGGCCAAATGGCCGAAAGCATGTAAATGAAATTAAAAGACTGGAAGCGACGCCCGATCTCTTATCTTTGATCTTGTTTCTTACAAACACACACGTTTATATGTTTTGACCGTCAATTTTTTTAACCATGAAAATGTGGATATCCCCACTTTGGGTGTATCGACACTTTACTAGGGGAAAAACGCTCATGTCGTCGATTTACTGGTACTACACAGATACACATACACCCATGCACCAGCCCACTGTTTGTCACCTTATGTTAATTCCATCACATGGAAATTGGGGAAAACTCCAAAATGCTTCAAACTTGCTGTGGTACATCCTTGAAATGTGAGAAACTCAATTAAATAGCTAATTTTGCATTTGGCAAGTGGGGATATTCCCACTATATCCACACTTGCACGGAGGAAAAAAAACCCATGTCGCCGTTTTACACCCAAAAACATACGCACACACACACACACACACATATATTAATATATATATATATTCATATATATATATGTATGTATGTTTGTATAAATAAATAAATATATATATATATATATATATATATATATATAACGCTAATTCCCACCTTAGGGGGAAATTGTTATATCTGCGCGTACATAGGGCGAAAAAATAACAATAAAATACATAAGGAAAAGACTTCGCCCTAACGTCTAAAAATATAAACAACGTTATTTCAATGGCCAGCCATCCGTTTGTGTTAAAAGCTAGGTGTCCGTAAATTTGACAACTTTGAAGTAATTGTATTTACTTTGTAAATCTAGGAGGGCGCTTTTGTCCGTTTACGTATTCCTATAGAAAAAGTGTGTAGAAACGTTACGGCGAAACTTATATTTCGCCCCAAAAAATTTTTCCCCTTAAGGTCGACTTTTCAACAACAACTTTCCCCCTAAGTGCGGAATTAGTGAAATATATATATATATATATATATATATATATATATATATATATATATATATATATATATATATACATAGTAGGTCGAAGTATGGTAAATCGAACCTATTCATACTACGTTCGATTTACCATACTTCGACCTACTGAATATTCAATTACCCCGCTTGGGGACTTACCATGGTAACAGGAGAGAAAATTGAGGGCGGCAGGTATAAGAACCCTAGTCTACGTCTAAAATCATAAGTGTCACGATGGCCGAGTGGTTAAGGCGGTCGCCATGTACGCGACAGACCCGGGTTCAAGTCCTGGTCGTGACTTAATTTTCTCTCTGAATTTATTTCTTATTTCCCTTGTTTATTAGGGCTAATGCCAATGCTTGGGACTAATTTCAATTTCAAAATCGAACTTTAACACTCCTTTCGACCTATATATATATATATATATATATATATAAAACAAACCATTTACAATCTTCAAACTGAGCTAAAATAATAGATCATTACCTCCATTATCCATGATAGTAAAGGATGAAGTGACATCACCAGGGGTCGTGCTTAAAGTTTCGCTACCATCGCCGCCACTAAATGAAGTGATTTCTATTGTTACTCCTTCACTAGCTTCCATTAAATCATCATCTATAATCGGCAGTATAAGATCCCCTGTAGTAGATGTATCTGCTATTGTAACAGAGTAAGTACCGCTACCGTCAAAGTCAAAACCCGGCGCAGCTTGAGTATTGGTGGTAGTGCTCGTATCCACCGTGAGCGCTGGAAGTTGCAAAGAAAATTAATAGAGCTTTATTTATACTTTTACTGCCAATACGTTTTAAAAGTAGTCCTGATCCTTTCGCACATTGCAAAATCCACACCGAATGAAGTCTCCTTTTCCTTCAACTCAAAGTTCACTTGAATTCGACAATTTTTAGTTTGCAAAATGTGACTGCGCATCCCATTTCCACAGTACTTTGATAGCATGCTCAGACACTGAAATTTTTAATTCCGAAATAAGTTCACCTAAAATGTGAGTTACAGGGGGAACAATTAAAAGTATGGAACTTTGGTGTTCTCTTTTGTGGCATTTACCTCATACTAGTGTGAACTGTACCGTAACATTTGATATTTGGTGGAAATATGCTGTACATTCATTCATCCATCCTTTCATTCATTCATTCATTCATTCGTTCATTCATTCATTCATTCATTCGATCACTCATTCAAACATACATTCACATTCATTCATACATACATTTATTCATTCAAATTGGAATCACCCTCAATAACAAGTGATATTCATCTACTTGTACAACTCACGAGCCCCCCGGACTTTGTTCTCTTTTGAAATTAACCAATAAATTTATGGCTTTTAAGGCTTCCACACCCTTCCAGAGGAGGCTTGTATAGGCAAGTAGTTCCATACCAGAAAAACTATGCGATTATATATTCGGCAAAAGGGAGAGAAAAAGAAACAAATACAAGGACCGTGACGTTGTTTCTTGAGAATGCAACATAAACAAACCAGTGCATCAAAACACTGTGGGGTGTAACTGATATGCGAGTTTGTTACATGATCTGTGCCCTCAAATGATCTATGCTTTTATTGTGTGCATGCTGCGAGAAAGCAATTAACACATGCCTGACCGGCCTGTCAGTTGGCCCCAGGTGTAACGTAAATTTTTGTGTCTTTTAAGAGATTTGTTACTGTTAATCAGTTAGTGAGGTGTGCAACCTAACCATAAGGAGTTTTATAAGTAGTGCGCTTCATATCCTCCCTGTGGCAATAAAATGTGATCAGGCAGAGAAGAACAATATAACAAAAAGTCAGAAAGAAAGTGTCATCAAGGACATCACATCTAGTCTAACAATCTACCACTTTAATATTATTTGGATGAACACCAACAATTTTATCAAAGCGCAAGAATGACATGTAAAGATGGGAATTTGTTCGGAACCAATTTGCTGGGTCTAACCTCAATTTTTCGTTTGCAATTAATCCTGCAAATTTGTGGCTCAATTAGCTAAAATATTCGCGGACAAATGGTACGATGTACCATATTTTCAAATATTATCTCACCCTAAATTCTGAAAACATTTACAAATGAATTTAATAGGTATCCAAATAAAACTATGACATAAATATTTGTTTTTGGGTTAAGTGATAGTTACGCCATAATTGAGGAATGAAATTTGTAACTTTGCAATGGTCCTAAAGGTCAGGTAATATTTCGATTATGATAACTGTCGTGAGCGCAAGTATAACTGCGATTCGAAGTTGCCCTAAGGAAGCAATATAAAATACTTACTGACAGTCAAATCTCCTGTAACAGCCATGTCAGTCATCACAGTTAACGAAAGTGAAGGAGTGCCCTCCGTGACGTCAGACAAAGGTAGTGAAAAGGATATCACTGAAAGACAAATGCAAGTTAAAAAAAAAAACGAGAGATCAAGGGTTAACAAAATTTATTATTAAGTTTATACATACACACACACACACATATATATATTTATATATATTTATATATATATATATATATATATATATATAAATATATATATATATTCCTCGAAAGCACTGCTTCAACCCTTCTGCGTGTTTAATTTATCTGAATTCTAGCCTTCCGCTAATTGTATCTCCTCGGAGATCCAGCCTTTCAATTCTGTAGCACCGTTGTTTTACAGCCTCTCCGTCATGTTTATATATATATATATATATATATATATATTATCTATATATATATATATATATATATATATATATATATATATATATATATATATATATATATATATATATATATATATATATATATATATATATAACCGTAATAGTAAAACTTAATAGTAATGTCAACCAGGCAATGGTAAAGTGCTCAACCCTGTGAAGGGAGCTGTAATATTGAAAAGGTTGCATTAAGTTCTTACAACATCGCTTTACAGAACTGGTTCGTAAGGGCCAATAATGTAGGTCCTCACTCCTCAGAAGCCTGAAGTAGAATGATGTCAATAACGTTAGACACGTATATGTTCGCTGCTTTTAAACGTGTCCGTTTTTAAGCACGTGTTCGTTCCGTGTTTGATGTGAACAGGCACGAACGGTGTACAGCGAGCCAATATACATTACCTATTGGAATAATTACACAGTAGATGTTTGTTCCTGTGTCTACAAGAGCTTACCAGTTCGTTTCTTTTATTTAGAGTTGCTAAGGAAGGTTTGAGTATAATGAAGAACTTTTCTTCCGGAAAGAGATTACAAGTTTTAGATGAAGTGGAGTATGCTCGAGCTTTGTTCATTAGTTTCCATTTTACGGAGTGTTCTACATTTGTATACATCTGGAAACTAAAGGATACGTATCCTTTAGTTTCCACATGTATTCACTGAGTGCAGTTGCGTGTCTTCTGTCTTTGTGTTTAAAGCTAGACTTGTGGGCGGTGTATCTTGTTTTGAATGTGTTCTCTGTTAGACCAATGTATGTTTCTTCGTTGTTGTTGTCGTGGCGTGTTACAGTTGCTTGGTACACAATGTTAAGTTGTTGGTGAGGCAGTTGCCTTCCAATGGGCACTCACTTTGCTTTCTGCAATTGCAGTTGCTTCGCGTTGCTGGTTGTACTTCCTGTTTCGCCAGTATGTATTTGTTGTGCGCTGATATAATTTGGTCTATGTTTGCCATTTGTTGTTTGCTTTAAACACAAAGACAAAAGACACGCAACTGCACTCAGTGAATACATCTGGAAACTAAAGGATACAAAAGTAGAACACTCCGTAAAATTGAAACTAATGACTAAAGCTCGAGCATACTCCACTTCATCTAAAACTTGTAATCTCTGTCTGGAAGAAAAGTTCTTCATTATACTCAAACCTTCCTTAGCAACTCTAAATAAAATAAACTAACTGGTAGGCTCTTGTAGACACAGGAACAAACATCTACTGTGTAATTATTCCAAAAGGTAATGTATCTTGGCTCGCTGTACACCGTTCGTGCCTGTTCACATCGAACACGGAACGAACACGTGCTTAAAAACGGACACGTTTAAAAGCAGCGAACATATACGTATCTAACGTTATTGACATCATTCTACTTCAGGCTTCTGAGGAGTGAGGACCTACATTATTGGCCCTTACGAACCAGCTCTGTACAGCTATGTTGTAAGAACTTATTGCAACCGTTTCAATATTATAGCTCCCTTCACAGGGTTGAGCACTTCAACATTGCCTGGTTGACATTACCAATTAATTTTAACTATTCCGGTTATCTAATTGTGGAATAAGGGGAAAGTTTTGGGCAAAATATCAACGTAAGGGGGAAATAACCGTTAGGGGGAAAATTTACGTTCCCCTTTACGTTTTCACACAGTTTTAATGGGAATACGTTAGTGTATAGTAAAATACGTATGGGGGTACGTAATATACCTAATTACTTCAATGTTGACCAAATTACGGACGCCTATCTGTTAACACGTACAATTTATGGACTATTGAATTCACGTACACGTATATGTTTTTCCTTAAAGGCGACTTAAACAGTTATGTATTTTATTGTTTTTCATTTCGCCTAAACGTATCAAGATATACAAATTTCCCCCTAATGTTCAATCTAGTGGTATATATATATATATATATATATATATATATATATATATACATATATATATATATATATATATATATATATATATTTATATAGCTTAAGCTGGAAAATCTCTGGCTGAGGTGAAAAATACGATGTTGACTCCACTGAGATTCGAATTCGAGACCTTCCTTATTCTTTTTTTCTTTTTGAAGAATACTTCAAGTGTATTTCAGGTCAAGCAAGCATATGTACAATATTTACAACAAGCAACCTCCCACTTTCTAGTGCGGACGCTTTTAACCTCTGAGCCCGGAAGCCAAGATGGTTTAGCCTTCAGGTCTCACTACTCCATTAGAGTAGTGTTTTAGAGCGTCAAGTGCACGCCCTTAAAGAAGTACTCCTTTTAACTCTGGTTTGGACTGAATTTCATCAAGATAACCTACCAGCTGGGTGATGAAAGTCCATGAATATGAAAGAAAACTTGCCAGAGTGTGGATGTTGAAAATTTGGGTAAGATTGATTTTGATTTTGACTGTTTAAAAATTGCTGTTAAATTGCGGAAATTTTCCGTTTTTGGTGAAGAGGCTAGGGGTGGGTGTACCCTACCGAAATTTTAAGTCCTTCTAGCTCAAAATCTAAACGGTCATGGTATAGAAATTTTGTAGTGCCATGGTGGGCAAACTTGTCAGCTATCAAGTGATGGGTGTCTTCAAATAGCTGTGAACTTTGACAAGGCTGCAGTAGCCTCGAAAGGGAGCTAATTACGGTGTAAGTCAATGGGAAAATTATTGGGGGTGTGAGAACTTTACGTGATTTCGATTTAGAAGCTCGAGCCAGTTCAACTAGCTCAGCTAGCGATCGATCTTTCGGAAAGTTAATCTTAACTTCATCAAATCGTCACCACTTGAGCCGACCAAAACGAACAGCCCTCCAAGGTGGTCTAGTTGAGCCGTGTGGCGTACTTAACGTCAGATGTCGTCCAGTCAAAAAAAAAAATGTTTGAGCCAGTTGAGCCTGCTCGAGGTACTAAATCGCACGCACCTTATGTTCAAGTAAGAGATAGAGCAACTCGCAGTTCACCTCCTGAGCCGGCGCCTAATTGTGGAAAACACTAGTTCTGCTTTGAGAGTCCAACCATGCAGAGATTAGCTTGATGCTATACAGCTTAACACAATTGTTAATTGGCCAGCAGATCCAAGGAACAATTTTTCCTTTATGTAAAATTTAAATGAACTTCCCAATCATTGTTAAGTCATGACTTTATTTGAAATCCATGGAAGTAAGCCGAGATAGTAACTAATGACCTCGCAATGGGAATTTGGTTTTAGACCCGACGACGATCTTTTTGTGGAATACAAAAGGTTATGCTTCACCTCTTGCATTCAAATATCATACTCTCTTAAATCGTAAAATTTAAAATATTGCAGTTTAAATCTAAAAGAGTGGAATTAGTGACCAGACGTTCGATTGGTAACTATAATTCCATTCTTTTAGATTTACTTTAACTCTATTAGACTTTTTTCAAATCTATTGATTTAAGAGAGTACGGATAGCAGATTATCCGTAAGAGTATTTCCTTTGACATCATCAAGTATTGTCCACTGAACTGGATGCCAGGGAAGATCATATCACAGTAATGTCTTGGGTGGACAGGAGGGTCACGTGATTTAGTTTAGTTGACTTAAAGCAATAGAGCACCATTTTGCAGATCTTTCGCAAGTTACCAAACTTTCAGGCGCATTGTTGTTTTTGTAATCATTATATGTTTACGTAATGGTGTATCGGTGTACTCGTTTTAAATTTTCATCGGACCGACAACGTAGGCTTATTGCTCGTGTGTCTGGACTAAAAGCGAGATTCTGGAGGGTATAGTAATTAACCACTGAAAAGCAGGGGAGCTTGTCAATTTCTTTTGAAAAGCCATGTTTTATTAACAAAGATTTATTTGATAACCGAGCAAAAAATTAATCTTCTTGTTGGCAAACTCATTTGAATAAACCTGGATAGACTATGTCTGTTTGCAGAGTCTACATGCAACTTTTGTCAAGAAAATAAACAATTCTGTAATGCAACACGGTATGTCCATGTCTCGCCATCGTCACGATTTCGCACTTTATATGCTGGGACTATTAATCAGTAAATAAATTTACACGAAAGTTTTGTGGTTTATTTAGACACTAACAAAATAAAAAAAAACATTTCCTTCCTCTGTCTTCAGGAGTACTCAGTAAGTGTCGTGTAACTTCCCACTTTGGATATCTTTCCCGATATTCTCTAAAGTCAGACGTACCCTTTATGTTCAGTTCAGAAGAACAAGTAAGTTCGCGAAACCCTATTAACTGGCTAAGCTGACTTAAAACTGGTTTAATACCGTCGATGTATGAAAGGTGCCAAGGATACCCTCAAATATAGCGTAAGAATGACTGAGTTCCTTAAATAATAACACCTAAGCCTAAACGCAGAACCTGTCAAATATACGACTGTCGATAAAAGAAGATATTCCACAATGAACTCGGACGAAAATACTGTAACACAACTTGATATAACTCAGTGGACAATTCTCTCTCACTCGCTTTGTGAACTTCATGACAATAATATTTCGACTCAACTGTGAAATTTACACAGGCTATCTTCCTAATTGGCCTTCAATGTGCAATAGGTAGCTCTTCAAATATCAGAAATCATACTTGGAAGAAGGATAATAAGAACATTGTAATATTAGGGGACAACTCTTGCCTTAAATGGTACAATGGCATCAATTTAGGTAATATTTAAACTTAAGTATCTCCAGCAACCTGCAAGTAATGCGTGTGACACGATGAGAAAAGCGTCTTTAATAAAACAAGCTCAAAATATAGACACATGTTACTCCTCAGATTTCATCGCTGTTTATAACATTTTGTGAGTCTTTGAGACTTACCTGCATCAGTAGAATAGAGACACAGACTTTTGTGAATGAAAACTTGTAGTAGAAACCAAGTAAACATACAACTCAATCCTGGCATTTTTCCCCACCTGAGATATACATGTAGCAAAGACTGTAAAGGTCTTAGGTTCTATCGGACGCAACATGCGACAAATTCGCGTGAGTGAAGTTAAGAATATTATGGTCTACATAGCACCCCAAATATTGAAAGAAATCTTGGTCAACATGTCAATTTCACAGTACAACCTTTTTTGTGCGATATTAAAAACCAGTTTGAATACAATAACACACAATTTCTGTCCTTACGTAAATTTAAGAAACTTTTCAAAAAGAAAGATTTACTTCTGTTGTTTTGCTCCTACCTATTGTTAATGTTTAAGAATCGTAAGAAGTTCACACTGCTCCATAGAGAAAGTTCAAGGACATGTTGTGTGTGATTTTGTGAAAAAGTAAGTAAACACACGAAATGTTTATGTAGCAACACTGTAAGTTCAATCCGCCCCTGCATAATTCAAACAGGATCAGATGCGAGCGTGGATCCAGGGTCCAAAGGGGTCCGGAGCTCTCCCCTGCTCTTGGCCACCTAAAATTTTCAAGTTAAAAAGCCAATTTTAAACATGTGCGTCACAAAGGCAATTTTTCTTACAAGTCAGGTGTGTTTTTTCATCCGACCAAATGATCTACAAAGTGTGCACGCAACCTTTATAGTGCCTAAAAACGCAACTTTTTGCGCACTCCGCGCGCCTGCTGGTGTCATATGGATGCCTTTATTAGGCTACCAATAGCTTTTCAAACAAATTCACATAAGTCATTGGCCCGATTAGGTTGGATGCTTTAGGGCATAGGCTAATAAGTTTCGTTATGGGGCAGTACAGCGCAGAATCTCCTTGTAAAATGTCTAGGCACAGAGTCTGTCCTGGAAATAAAGGATTTTTTAAATATTTAACTTCGGCAACCATGTGCCCGCATTTGTCTCAGTTCGGATTCGGATTTTGGATCAGATTACTCCTACACTGGAAATTTACATCCGAATAACGGATGCTTCTCTATCAATTTCTAACACATTTTCCCAGTTTGCCAATTTTTGTGCGATGAATTCAACCCTTCTTCCTATTCTTTTATCCATTTAAATCTATCTCATATCTTTAAATGTGTTCAATGAAACTAAATTTTACAACAATTCAAATATAAAACTCAGTCGCGCTTCTTGACTAAATGCTGTTTACATTCCATGGTCTCAGTGGCTCACTGTGGACAATGAGTGCGCATTCCCATCAATTCCCGATTTCGCTTAAACTCCAAAGGCCTTAAGCTGCATACTTGCATACCTCTTCGCCAAAGAAAATATTAATAATATCATAGTTTGATCATGTTCTACCACAATTGTTTCTCAAAACATTACCGAAATATCCCTGTCCTGGGACTTTGCACCCGGCACCCCACCGCCGTTTTGCCCCTGGACCATACATGTTTAGGGCTTTGCACGCGCGTTGCACGCTTCGCGTGCGCTTTTTCAAATTGCACGTAATTCATCCCCCCCCCCCCTCCCACGCAAAATTGAAAATATATCTACGCGTCTGTTCGTGTGAGGCAGGCTAAATTTTTCTCAGTCCCTATCAATATTCAGTGCAAAAAATTCTGCCTTTTCTAACGCTTAAGTTCACCGAATTGCATTTTCAGGCTCTTTTGGAAATTAAAAATTTCTGAAAGGGTCCTCAAACCCATCCCCACCCCGGCGACCACACTTTGGACCCCTTCTGGAGAGAATCCTGTATCGGCCCCTATTTCTTCTTTATTTTCTTATTGAGATTAACTGGAACAGGTTAAACCAGGGATCAAACAGGTTTCAAGATATTTCGCTTTTCCCTTTTAACCAACTTAATTATTCGCAAATTAGAACAGTAAACGGGTGCCGCCACACTGATCAAATTAGCTAGTAAGGGAAGTGTTTTAGTCGTTTGGGAGAAATGTCAGGCATGAAAATTCTCGATTTGGGGGTAAAAATGGAAGACTTTGATACAGAGCTAGGGGCGATTGCCCTTGGCTATGAAAAGTGAATAGTCCGGAAATTTACCATACGTGCGGTTTTCCAACTTTTCTTTCATAAAAAGCTTGATTTCATCTAAAAAAGTTCGGTATCTGTAATTATTTGTTTAAGGAAGTGATGTTGCGTTAGCTTCGCGCGCCCTAAACTACAATGCAATCTCTGATGCAGAAAGGCTTGCATATAAATCAGTATGGTAAACTTTCCCGGGCAACTAGGGTGCCGTTCTCCTTAATTTTATCCAATATTTGCCATTAGTTTTGAAATAGAAAAGGCAACAAAGTGTGGGAAACGTTTTCAATGTAGTCGGGTAACCTTAATCCGCAGGTCTTAGATAACATTATGTAACAATAACGATCTTTGGTCACCATGCAATCTTAGTTATATGCTAATAAGAAGTGCCTGCCAGATTCTTCGGTAACACCCCCCCCCCCCCCAGATGATCAAACTTCAACACAGAAAACCATAACTCTAAAATTTTCTGCTACACGAGCTCCATAGGCCCTTTTTCGACGCGTTTGGCGTGCCTCAAATGAATTGCCCTATACAGTACTGTTCACACTTACAAAAACGGAAAAATGTGGGTGGTTAATACCCAAACTGGGAAATGTCACTAGCTACGCCACTGAGCGCGTGACATCGACTAGTTTAGTTTCACTTCAGCGACCAGTTTAGTTTCCACTTCACGCTTTAAAGTTTGTTGTTTTTTTTTTTTTTCAGTTTGAACGTAAAACACCCGATTTTGGTATTCTCAAAATCTGATAGTGTGTCCTATCTGTCCAGTTCCGAAGATCAACTTGAAATTCTTTTGCGAAACCCTATTAGACTATATGCCTAAATACCATCGGTATATGATAAGGCCGGAAATCCTAGAATATAGATAAGAAAGACTGAATTAAGTAAATTAGGAGGCCTTAAAGGTAGAGCCTGTTAAATATGACACTCTGTCAAAACTGAATATTCAACAAGGAACTTGAAGGAAAAATATATAGTCAAACCGACTTAAATTAGTCGAGTGGACTATCCACTCTCATTGGCGGTAATTGTAAATCACATGATAATATTTTTCAGACTCAGTTGTAAAATTTACAAGGACTTTCCCCCATTGACCTTAAATACTGAATACAATTAAGTCCGAGAATATCAGGAAAAGGTACTTGGAATAAAATTTAGAAGAAATTGTGACTTTTAAGGGCCTTTTTTTTTTTTTGCCCTCCACTGGTACAATGACATTATTCTACGGAGTCTTTCAATTTTAAGTAACTCCAGCAACCTATTAGTTGTGCATGCATTTGACACAATAAGAAAACGTCATCAATCAAAACGACCTCAAAATATATACATGTAACTATTAGATGTTCCTAAGATCTGATCTTTATTGTTTACTTTTTGTGTGACTCTCAGACATACCTTGAGGAGGAAAACAGAGATATAGACTATCGTGAAAGAAAGGTTGTAGCAGAAACCAAGTAAATATACAACTCAATCTTGCCATATTGCTCCAAAGATATACATGTAGAAAGGGCGTAAAAGTCTTAGATTCGTTCGACCGCGACTTGCGACAAACTTGTGTGAGTTAAGCCCGGGTCCCACTTACGCCATTCAACTTTCAACCAAGTTGATACAAAAGTTGCGTAGTGGGACCGGGAATCAACTTGACAATCGATTCAACTCGGTCGAGTTGATTCATAGTTGCAGGAAATAGAACATGTTCTATTTTGCTGCAACTTCACAATCAACTTTCGAACTGCGCATGCGTTGAACTGTAAGTCCCGCGAAATTTGACTGATCAAGCGAACACAAAGTTGGTAAATATGGCAGTAAAGACAGCCCATTAAGTTCGCATTTAGCAGGGGCGTAGCCAGGATTTTCTTGTGGGGGGGCAAAGTCGACTCATCGTCCCCAATCTTGACCGACGGGACTATCTAAGCGGAGCGCCACCATCGGTTGGCGCGGAGCGTACAAGAAAATTTTTGGTTTTAGAAACCCCTCAGATGGCAGGAAACGGCACTTCCCGATTGTTTTATGCTGCATGTTCCCAGTCTAGAAATATGGATCTCATTTCTGATATTTCTCAATTAATGCAAAAAAAAAAAAATCAATCTATGAAAAATGTTAATACATGTTTCTAAGCGGAGCTCTAACATCGATTGGCGCGGAGCGTACAAGAAAATTTTTGGTTTTACAAACCCCTCAGATGGCCGGAAACGGCACTTCCCGAGTGTTTTAAGCAAGAATACGTTCAGCCTAACTTCGAAATTCTCCCCGCTTCTTAATTGGAGCACTTGACAAATATTGAGGGACTGAACATACCTTTAGCCCAAACTTTTTCATTTTTCATCGCCGCCACTGGGGTGTGGCAGTTTCTTGAGGGAGCGAAGCGCCCAAGTGAGGAGCCGAGCGACCGAACGGGGAGAAGGTGTGGTTCTCCCCCTCCTGCCCCAAGGAGATTTTACATCAAAATTGAGCGATCTGGTGAACACCTAAGTTGGAATTTTTGGACATTTTCAATCTTGTATCAATGTTTTCCTTATTCCCTCGAGAGTTAGCAGGGTTACTGTGTGACTGTAAGAAGGTTACTCGGTACGAGTCAATGGGGCCCTAGGGAATTGTGTCGCACTGGAACAAAACAGCTACTCATAAGGCTTACATTTATTTGGCTAAACCAGCGGAACTGACATTTTGCCCTGAAAAACGCCAAAACTCCATTTAAATAAAAAAAAATTAAAAATAAGAAAAATTAGGTATGGGCGGGACTAAGTGCGAACCCCCTGAACCCCCTGACCACGGGCCTGTCTCCCTGGGTGTCACCTTCCCCTTTTGGAATGTTTTGCTGTCTCGAAGAGCTTAAATGCAATATGGTGCTATATTTTGTTCTTTTTATACTAGATTCCAGTGTTCTCCATAGGGAGTTTTAGAGGGCCGACACGTCCTCCTAGTGAAATTGACAGCCCCTCCAAAATAGTTGCCGCTCTCCAAAAAATGCAGCTTCCATTTCTAGTTCATTGCTTCATTACACATATACAAGTCATAACTGGAAAAATGTGTCTTCCCTCCAGGCTTGGCGCCAGGATTTGCCCGACGAAGGGCCACTCTTCGAACGGGGGAGGGGCAGGGTGGGTAGCGACCCAAGCCCCGACAGCCAGGATGCAGTCGATGAGTTGATGAGGGAGGTTTGAAGAAAACCTGTGAACTATACCTGTCATTGCGAGCCATATACGACATCAAATTTGTATATGCTAGAGGAAGATATTTCCGCACTGATTTAACCGTGGAAAAGGAGGCAAAAATTTTGGGGGTTAGCCTACACTAGAAAGAATCTGTACTTATTTAAATCTTATATAGGTCAATAAATTGTCCCGGCATTTGGGCCCTATCGGACACAAATTATATTGTAATTTCTTCTTCGAGTCCGTACCGCACGACTGACACAAGAGATAATTAACTAAGTTTAGCGAAATGAGATGAAATTCCCGACATGAACATTAATCCATTTATTCTACTTATTAATTTACATGAAAAGATGGGAAGGGTTTGTACTATATTAGCTCTAGGTAACGGAACTGAGGAAGAGTGTGCAAAGCGTACCGAACATTTTGGGGTTTATCGCAGAAATAACTCTTGTGAAAGCCAAAGTAACTAAACCGACCATGAGAAGGCGACAGGTTATCCCCGACAGGGGGCGGGCCATGCCAGCGACCACAAGTTCCACAGCCCCTATGTCGAGAGGGTGGTATGAAGGAGACTAACTATCCCATATCATTGCAGCCTTGGGCACACTTTCCACAATGTTCCTCAATATTTTAAAAGCCGAGTTAGTGTTCTTTTGAATCTGAATCGTGAAATTGCAAAGCGCGCAAAGCGCGCAAAATTTTTGGGTGGGCTCACAAAAATAACATAGCCTATGTAATTATTAAGAACAAAAAGAAAAAAAATAAAAACTGTAGGGGTTGTAGACCGTATCGGGGATAACATACATTGTGTCGAAACCACCTGGAATACCCGATAAAATAGCCAAACTATGCTCCGTGAGTGGCTCACCATCTGACCTATCACATGACACACACAAGAGAACAGCAACTAGGCTTTGTGATATGGGATAAAATTTACGACCTCTGCATAACCTGTGCACTCTGCCTACCAGTTACTTGGTAAGAGGACTTACAATTTCTAGACATGTGGAATGGAAGTACTGAAAAAAACTGGAGTGAATCTACAGCGCGCGTAGCGCGCCGAAAATTTGGGGTTCTTATTAGGGAAATTGTCCCTTGAGAGCAAAAAACAGGTTAACCATCGGGGAGACTAGTCGCCGTCGGGGACTGCATACTTTATCGTAACGACTAAGAGCCCCCCCCCCGAAAAACTGTAAAAAAAAAATGTCCCCGATTCCCTCCCTCCTCTTGCCGTTTATTTTTTTTTTTATTTTTTTTGGCTCCCCTTCATTTTTTCAACATCGCCCATCGCGTCCCCAAAATTTCTGTGGGGGGGGGGCACTCTGCCCCCCCTGCCCCCCCCCCCCGCTGGCTACGCTACTGGCATTTAGAGAAGGCGCGTGTGCTTTAACAAGTTCTCTGGCAAACGGACTCGAAGGATTAACAGTTAGCAGACCTATTAAAGACAAGCTTTGGAAAATTTTGCCACGAAATTTGGTACAGCAGGTACAAATGCGATCGAAAGGTGAGTTCGAGCAGCGAGTGTACAGCCTAGCATACATACATAGTGTACACAATGATCAGTACAGCCTAGCTATTGTAACGTTGTCGTTTACAACATATCAAGCCAGCACTAGGCTATATCGTTCTTGCACTTGGCCTAAACTCAATCTAGTACAGGCGGGTGATTTTTGTGGTGCTTGGAAAAGGGCTACTTAAACTGTTAATTACACGTTGTACCTTGCGACTATGACCGATCTTGACATCAGAACACACATCTTATGTTACCAACGTCATAGTTTACCTCAGGGTCTACAATTATATGATGATACAGTAAACCTGACGATCGGCAGAACCTAAATCAGTCGTGGAATTTACCTAGGTCTAGGCCTAGCACTCAATCGTCCGTGCCTACGTTATGCTTATAAATATGGAGCGCGTGTAACGTTAAGTCATGAAGGGGGACTGTAATTTACAGTACCACAACGTCATTCTCCATGATCATTATGAAAATACGTTCTTCATATACGTCACCTTTTAAAGTCACACAAAACACAAGTGTTTTTAAGTGCATGAAAGCAAACTTGATGACACTAGTTAGCGTTCAATTCAGCTTTAGAATTTACTAGTTAGACGTGAGATAAGACTAGTAGTAGTACTAGCCAGACTACAGTACGTACTGTCGGCAAGAGGACGGTATACAAGTCAAGTCAAAACCAATTACTGTAGTATTCACACAGAGACTACAATCCTGGACAAATTGTCTGGGGCCAATTCAAACGCCCAACCGAAATTTATGTTGTTTTTGAGGGTGAATAAAAGTTGCGACAGGTCCAAAAGTGTCCCAATAATTTTGTCAACTGAATGTAGACCTAGGCCCTAGCCTAGGGTGTGAATGTGATAGGCCTAATCCAGAATTTAGATCACAATGATTTCTTTTTACAATTAGGGCGTTCTTACCCCAGTTTACCCTATTAGCCTAAGAATCGACCGCGGGTGCACCGGAATCGACATTTTGTAATTTGGAAACTGAAACAGTCAGGGCTTGAACATTCCCAATGCATATACTGTAAAAAAAGAAATATAGTTTTACAAACGCATAGGGCACGTTAAAATTATATTTCTTCTTTTGTCTACACTGCAAAGAATTAGGTAACTAATGGACCGTCTTTGAAGTGTAAGTTTTGCAAGGACAATCAATGTACCCCTAGTCCTCAATCAGGCCCTACACACTACGCTCCATTAGCACTTTGCTTCGTGCATTCGGAGCGTAGTCTATGGAGCGTATTAGCCTATAACAAGGCACTTATTGAGGGCTAATGTACCCCCAATCTTGTGCACCATTCCATTGATCCGCCTATATCTGCCCCGTACTTGAACTTAGCAAAGAATTTCCCCTCACCGTGGTGCCGTGTATGAGTGATATATCGTTGACCTCCCAACCTAAAGTTTGCGTAAATGACATTTACCAATCTTTGTGTCTTGTTATAGAAAATGTTATTCTCATTTTCCAGGTTTTCATGCATAGCCCCATTGTTATAGCTTTAGGCCTATGACTTCTTTCCTTCATCATAACTCCCCATTGGTCCCCGTTTATGATCGCCGTCCTGATCCACGTCCGGAGGGGTATGAGGGGACTTCATTCCCGGTGTTTTTTTTCTTTGCCGTCTCGAAGGGTCTTGATGCAAAAAATACCATATTTTGCTCATTGATTCATGAACTCAGGCTGAAAATGAGTCCCGAGTCTCATAATCTTAACAACTAATATCACCTATAGGGGCGACCATTTCGTTCTTGGTATATGGGGTGGGGGGTTATTACCTCATTTAAAAGAAAATACTTTGTGGGTAGTTAAAGTTACCGGTAATGGGCGAATTTTCAAGTATTGGGGGACATGTCCTCTGGTCCGTTTCTTGAGAATCGGCGCTCACGATATTACCCAATTTTGACAAATATACGAAAAGGGACCACGGAGATGAAGGGGGGGGGGGCTAGGGGGGCTTTAGCCCCCGTCCTTTTTTGCTGTGGGTATTTTGGGCCGCCTGAAACTGCATTTTGGGTCGCCTTAAACTGAATTTATTTTATTGGACATATTGGGCCGCTTCGATGATTAGCCCCCGCACTTCAAAATTGGCTCCGCGGCCCCTGCGTCGAAGTACGATATGACGTGGGAGCCTGCATTTTCTGTTAATCTGTTTCGTTTAAATTAAAACATCACACTTATTATGCCACTATTACTCATGAGATAGATTTTGATTGATTCGTTACGGTAAAATTTGGGTTACAGTATAAACGCTCACTTCTGTCCTTGTATTCTGACATTGGAAAACAACGTCCAACTGTTTTGCAACAATCACCCAAATGTTCTGTTTACCATTTCGAAAAAATTTTGCCTACGTTAATGAAGTGGGGTGAGAAAAATTGTTTGATTTTACCCAGTTTAAGCTGTGTCGAATATTTGTATAATCTTTTCTATTTTTCTTGAAGATTTAAATGTGACTATGAAGGATGACATTTTATTTTGGGGCAAATTTTGAAAGCACGATATTGGGTTATTTTAGAAAATTGTGTTGCGCAACACTATAGATGACAAAGTACTGAGAGATAATTATTTTTATAAGCTTCTCACCTAATGTCTCACGAATGTTTATTTCTTGTTTTTTCATGATTAAATCTGACCTTGACTGTGATGCTTTTCTATTCTTCTGACAAATTTTTGAGAAAAATTGGAAATTCAACCATTTCGAGAACTTACCGTAGTACGTTGTGAAGGAATATGAAGTTAAGCTCAGTGATGATTGCTTTTCATAAGCTGTTGTAGAATATACGTATAATTACACATGCCAAACTTTTTTAGACGCGAATTTTTCTAGACACTTCCACAAAACTCATATTTTGTAAATATTGGGACTGGCCTTCCCTCGTTATTCCCCGCGCCTCGTACGCCATGCCCACTAGTCTGATAATTATGTCCTATTCAACTCAGTCTGGCCGACAGGTCATGACAGGCATGTGTTCTATGATTTATCCGCGGTAGTTCTTCCAGAGAGGTGTTACTTCTATGATACGGTCCACGCACCTTCGTAGGCCTATAATCAAATCTCTCAGATTCCTTTCGTCAAATGACAAGGAGGGGAACAAATGCCTTCTTCCGGGAATCTTCACCATCACCTATATTATTATTCCAGTCGGGTGACCTCTCCATAGGCAACACAAACTAATGTTGCACGAGAGTTGCGCGTGTGGGAACACCACACAGTTGCGCCGAAAGTTGCTTGAAAAATCGCGCAACTTGTTGAAAGTTGAATCGCAAGTTGAATCGCGTAAATGGGACCCGGGCTTAAGGTGAGGAATAGTACGGTCTACAGAGCACGATAAATATTGAATGAAATGTTGGAAGACAGGTCACTTCACAGTTGAAACCTTAACATGTGCGTCACCAGAAAGAGGGGTCGTATTTTGCGCGTAGAAGGAAGTTATCGCCGCGTTAGCGCTACGGCGTGGGGTCCAGGGGCTTTGAGGAGTTAGATATTTCAAATGCCTATAATTCGTGGAATATCGTCAATATTGCTAGTTTGTTAATGCCAAAATTATAATTTCATAAAGGTTCAGAGTAAAACGTGAACCTATGGATACGGATCAAACAGAGAGCTTCAAATCGTAAAATGACAGTTGCACCAGAACATTTTGCTTTTAAAGTTGGGGAGCTATCGTGGGATCCATGGGCTCGGTAAAGGAAACCAACTGGAGTGGTAGCATCCAGAGGCAAAGGATTCCCAGGACAAAAAGCCCTTTAAAGCCCGTGGAATATAATGAAGTACCGATATTCAAGATTAAGGAGGTAAAAATAGCGAACCGCAAATAACAGATCGAATTGAACTCTGCAATGCAAAGAAATTTAAGAACATCATTCAAATCTTCAATGAACAGCGTCTATTGAACAACATAAGATATCAGGCTCTTTAGAACAAAACAGTAATTTGTGCACAATGTGATTTTACCAGTGCACTTTGTTTTTTACTTTCAACTTATTTTCTTCAAGACCTAGAAAATAGTTTCATTTATTCCATTAAAAAGGTAATGGAAAGGTAAAAATTGGAAAACGCCGAATACAAAAATTGGAGGAAGAACAGAACACGTTAGTTGAGATTTAGGATTATGATTGACCCATCACCCAATTTGATACGTATGCATAGATAAAAAGAAGTTAATTTTCAATTCTACCACCTATACTCTCTGTTTTTGAACACTGACCTGAAATTTCACTACGCTCTGAGTGGGCAGATCTTGAAGGGATAACTACCTCTGTATAGTACCATCCGATCTAGTAAAAACTACTTATTCCTGACATATAGCACCGTTAAGTCAAAGGTCGTTATTAAACACAGAGAAGCATAATGCATTCAGTGAGCTAGGGGTCGAAATTTAGAAAGGGCATCCTACTTCACATGCTTGTCAGTATAGAGTACTGTAAAAACCCTCAGAACAGTCAACTCCTACACCAATATCATCATCCCTGGAACTACTTTTTCATTTGAAATATTCCGCAGGTGCACTTTCGTCTTAACCCTTTACCGTTGTTTGGATCCTTTTGGACCAATGCGGAGAGCTCGGCTGTCGCCCATCTTTACTGTTTCACGCGGAGCTCGAAACTGCGAGTAGCTACCCGAAAATTCGGCCACAACAACGAGAGAGACAATAGTTTAAGGCCACGGGGTCAATGACCTACGGAAGCCGATGCGGGGCGGGCTACGTCCGCTTTTCCGCCCACTCCCGAGGCGGGCAAATATGCTCCGATCGGAGCACAACGGTAAAGGGTTAATATTAAGGTATACTGAGCCTATATTGACATTAAGCAAAATTGAACAGAATTCAAGTGATGAGAAATGATTGTTCTGTTTAAAAGGTGTCGTGTAAAGGTATTTAGTGAAAAATACTATAAGATACATGATTAAAATACCATGGAAAGGTGTAGCTAGATATAGCCAATATAGGCTTGCTAGCGGAAGGGGTGAAAAAGTAATTTGAGGGACTCGATCTGTAATTACAGCGAGATTAGGCATTCCACATATTGAAAGAAATTCATTCTTTGCAATGACAAAACAAATCCTTTTTCGACTTTTGGTACATCTTTTAAACGTTTCATCTGTAAAAAAGAAAGAAAAAAAGGGGGGGGGGGTCCGTCGCACCCTCACCCCTTGGTGACGACCATGCTTTACAAGATACGACAAGTCCAGTTCCAATGATGAAGCAAGCGATTTGTCTCCTGATTTACATCTTTGATTGCTTTAAAACACTTCTGCCGCTTAAAAAATATATATATTTTTTTACGAAAACTCAGTAATGTACAAAAGAGAAAGGAATTAGTCTAAAAATGTCTTATATTACTCAACAAGAAGGTTCACTCACGACAGAAAGAAGAAAAAAGAAAAGGACAAAAAATGCCGAAGAGATCATCAATGATAGAATATTAAACAGGTTAAGGGAAGCATTGTGAAACCCTCCAGAACAAACTAACATTTCTTTTACATAAAAAATATTAGTGAGACTGCAATTGATGAAGAATGGCTTTCTTAATGAATTGGACGAAGAGTTCCATAAAGCATTTTTTCCTACTCCCGAAACCACAAGATCTGAATGTTAAGCTCAGGTTTATGACTTTTAATGTCCAAATCATAAACTATTCTGTAAGACGATCGATTTGTGAAGGAGTTTGATAGGAATTGTGAATGTTTTAAGTATGAAATTCTTTCAATGTAAGGAACCAAACTGCGAAGTATCCACGCTACTAAAATGTCAACAGCTAAAGGAGTACGTCGTGCATAACACCTTGTTCTACACGGCAGCTTAAGGACTTTACTACGTTGCTATAAGGGACAATCACAGCTCGACAAGGAATCGTAGCGTCCAACGTAGAGTTTTCCCTTTTCAACCGATTGTTCACCAGAACATAAAGACATTAAAGGGGTCTTTCAAAATGGATAAATGGTTAATTTGTGTTATATACTGCTTCAGGGATGAACATTTGTCGGCCATAAAAATTTCACACAGATGCAAGACTATATTTGTCTCCATTCCACGGTAGTTAATCACAACCTTAGACCTTGTTCACCGATAATTTCTTTTTGTTAGTTTTAAGTCAATTTGCATGTGATTCAAAAATGATTTGTGAAAAATGTCAAAACAAACTGTGATTAATATAACGCCGTTATCAATAACAGTAACCGCATCACTCTCATGTTGACAATCAAGCCGTACACTGAATGAAGGCTACACCGTTCTAAACGTCAGTGACGCAAAATTTCCTCGCCTCTCGCTGCTAGTAGAATAAATCCTAGTGGTGTGTTCCAGGTGACAATTATGTTAACTGTGCATTTGTTTAGTTGGTAAGTTAGATGAAATTGAACGTTAACTAATTAGTAAGACCAATTATAACGGCCCGGTTTCAAACCTGTTGGTTTAGTCGAGCCGGACACGGCCTTTTGCTAGTTGTGGCTCACTGGCTTGTTTTCCCTACTCCCTTGCTAATGCGGAGAATCACACACAACGGAAGCAGGTTCCATATTTAGGGTCTTTTGTATGACTCGACCTAGGAATTGAACCCAGGCCTTCCCCGTGGGGGCGGATGCTTTTACCACACACGCGGTCCTAGATGAAATTTAACGACAAACGAACATGACTGCGTTTCATAGTGTCAGTCTACTTGATTAAAGGTTCAAAGTTTAAATCCATTTTCTTGTGTGGTTCAAGTTCAAAGTCGGTTTCCCTTTAGTCGCCTCGTACGACAGGCGGGAAATACTTTCGGCAAATCCTACAACACCAGCCCCCGAGGGCCGCGCGTTTGTCTAAACCAACAATTAGGGGTTCCTTAAATTAGAGTACCACCGATGTACGGGCTCAGATTTAGATTTTGCAGTAAATGCTCAGGGCGGAGCTAAGAAATTAAGAATAATATATCATTGAGAACAATTAGATTTCGTTTATTTTCAATTTCAATATTTTAGGTTTTTCTTTTTATTCTTGAGTTTTAAAGGATAAATCTTATGTTAATGCTTTCCCCAAATCCGATAATGTGTCTTACTTGGCACCAAAGAGCAAGTTCTTTTGACCCTTACAAAGCGAGCTAACTGCCATCGATATATATGAACGGTGATAAGGATGGACGGAAACTTGTAAATCGTGAATAAGAATTTCTCAGGTAAAAAAAAGCCTTAAGGCTAAACCCGTCAAAACAATGTACAACTCTAACACTCAAAAAAAAAAAATAAGTAAATTAAAAAAAAAATATTTTGAACTTGAAGGAAAAAAGGCAGTAATCCCAACTTCAATTAGTCTTGTCTGTGGATGACTATACTATCTAATTGGCGATTTTGAAGTACATGCCAGTATTGTTCGACTCAGTTGTGAAATTCACAATGGATATCTTTCCTACTGACTTTAAATATGCTATAGACGAATTCGGACAGATTGTGATGGTCTGATTTTAGCCGGCCATTACTGGGGTCCATCACCTTTAACCTTTAAATTTTATCAAAACATCCTGGGAAAAATAATGCGTGTCGTGCATGTCTTTCTAGAACTGCAAACTCAGTCAATCACTTTTGAACATGAAAACGCGATATCCTTATCCAATATTCATATCCTGGCGCTCAGCATATTTTGAATGCTAAAGTGTTGAGATTCTGAGCACCTTGTCTCCACTTAAGAAAGCCGGAAGCAGTGGAACTCTTTCCTTAAATGTGAACGTCTGATGAGTGCTGGACACATATTGTTCGTTAAAATTATGAGTTAAACCATAGCGTACAGTATTTGAACAAGGGGCGTCGATTAGGGGGGACCGGGAGACATGTCGCCAACCTCAGTTTTGAGTGAAGGGGACACTTACATAAAAGTCCATCCCCATACTTTTGTGACGTGAAACTTAAAAATTAGGTACTACCAAAAAGACTATGTAAACATGTAGGCTATGAAAGGTGTCCTATAACGATTAAAATCGACTAGCTTTCTGTTTCAATAATTCCACATGTTCACTTTGCAAATCCCAAAAGTTTCGCGCGCTTCGCGCGCTAACAGTCTCATTGATGTTCTTTTTCACTTACATATCAAACATACATTATTCATCGGTCTCTATGATTATGTCGATTGTTTGTGTGCATAGTGCAGCAGGTGTGATTATAAAGGAGCACATTATTTAGGAATATGAAGAACATGAATCGTCCCCTACCAGGCCTGTGTTTTAATGAAATCTGTGGTCTTTAGTGAATGACCAGCCTGGCAGGCTGAAATTGGCAAACACATTTTAAGGAAACTGAAAATGTCTCGTCAGGGCACGGTCTGCATGCAATTTTTTTTTAGAGAAAAGGGATGATTTCTAATGCAAAATTTCGACACGCTCACATCATTTATTTGTGTAGCGATTCGAACACTTCGTGTTTAGGCCATTAACAGGGAAGTAAAATCACAATGACGTTTGCTAGATAAGAGGCTTCAATCAGGATAAAGAGATACACCTCCATCCTGTGTCTGCAGATAGTGTATGATGAGGTGTCGTTCGAAAAACATACTTTAACGTTTTTTGTAACAACGATCTTAAACTGGTAGGCCTACTTTAAGGAAATTTGTTACATGTGACCCCAGATTATCAAGTGACACCAGTAACTTCACTGCAATTTTCATAAATTTCCTTTCATAAAATTTCAAAATTTTCTCCAATATAAGCTCTAATTTTGTTCTATGTAAGTGTTACGGGTTAGGGAAAGTATTAGCCAATAACGAAAAGTTTTGCCCATTGGCCGCTCCAGGTTGCATCTAATCTGAAAAGGTCGTTCTAGTATTCAAAATTTTCCAGAAGGTACTGGAACACCCCCTTTTTCCAATCCCCTACCTCATTTTCTGTCACAATTACTAGATCTGTCGGCAAAAGATAATTTCTTCACCCCTCCTTCCCAAATATTACACCTTCGCTACCGCCCTGTTCTTGTAGGGCATTCTAACGGTTTATCAAAATCAACTATTTTTTAGACTCACAATTTTTATTTTAGTCAGTCGGTAAATTGGCAATAGCGACGGGAAAGAAAATATAACATAGTAAACACAAATTATGTGTTGTTTGCATTGCCTAACCACTAGTCACTCAAATTTTACTTATTCTCTAAGATCCCTGACTAATTTCTTAGTTATAGACAAATGAACATCACTCAAAATTTAGTCCAGGAGACTTAATATTTATAAGCAACTAATTCAACTGGGTCAAACATTGGTCAAATATTACTCAATGTAGTTGACTAATGTGATAGGTCAGTACAGGTACCGCTTTCAATTAATTTTTTGTAGTATTATCTATCAAATAATATGGTTGAAATCTTTTAACCTAAGTATCTCCAGCAACCTATAAGCTATACAAAATAAAGAAAACGTCATCTAATTGTAAAACGAGCTCAAAATATATGATAAACATACCTTTATGATCATAAGGTTTCATCGTTATTTATTACTAAATTTGTTTTCTATTAAACTAACCTGGGTTAGAACCGCTGACAATACATAGACTTCTGTGAATGAAAACTTGTAATAAAAACCAAGTAAATATAGTACTCAGTCCCGCCATTTTGCTGCAAAGGAATACATGTAAAGCTGTAAAAGTCTTAACTTGTTTCCACTGCAACTTGCGACAAAATTTTTTGCGTAAGGTGAAGAATATTACGGTCCACAGAGCATGCTAAACGTTGCAAGCATAATTGGTCAACAGGTCACTTTCACAGTTAAACCCTCTATAAGACACTAAAAGTTCGAATAAAGTAATAAACCGTTTCTCTTCTTTTATACACATTTTTAAAAGTTTCTTAAAAATAATTACTTCTGCCGTTTGGCTCCTACCCATTGTAAGTATTTAAGAAGCGTAAAAATTAAGTGCACGCAGCTGCTGAGAAAGGTGAAAGACGTTTTTTTTTTGAAAGCCTACGTGACACATATATAATATTTACATAGCAACACTGCGGGTGTGCATCCACCTCTTCACTACTCACTACTTTAATAAACCTTGAACAAAAGGGTACCATATCCCCACTTTTCAAAACCTTGTCAGAAATTTATTGAAATAAGATTCAAACAAAATCCTCGAAAAAAATCGCCGCGATACGGGAGGGGGAGCAAAAGGGGACATTTGCGGCCTTAAATTTTTCTTGCCCCAAATCAGGTTACTTAGGAGTTGGATCAACCGAAAAATAAAGTAACATCCCTCTTCAATCCAGGTTATTCCACTGGCAGAGAGATTACTTTGAGACATTAAAAATTTGGTGCAATAACCAAAGGCTTGAGGAAGTTGAAAGACCGTTTACATGGTTCATTAGTATTGAGATGTGGGTCTCACTGCAAATTTTACCGATCCACAACTTAACAGCAATGAACCTTAAATTTACTTGGATTTATTGCTCTGGATGGGAGTATTTTTTGTAATTGTTTGTCGGTTTGAAAATGTATCATTATATAATAAGGAAGCCTGTACACCCATGGAGCGCAAGATCTAATTCCAGAAGTAGGCGAAAATTTGTTTCATTTTTCACCTATTAAAAGGGAAATTAAACTTTCTCACATTTTAATATGAATAGGACATTTCTCCAACCGAGTAGGTTATCCACATCCTCTTTCAGAGTGCAATAGATGTTCAGCAGTTTTAAGTGGAACTTCATAGTTGGCCAGTTCCATTTGTTTACATGAGCCAAGAACAAAAAGTGTCCATGTTGAAATTTAGACGACCAGAAAAAAGTCATTTTGAAAGTATTGCAGCCCTCCAAAAATTCCAACGATACATGAAAGATGCGCTAGTGATTACTCGCGCTCTCCTCGACTTTGAAATTAGTCTGTTATTATTCTCGCAAGAAGTGTCCTCCTCCCCCTCCGTGGGAGTCAAATAGCATCCCGTTGAGAAAATGGTGGCGGTATCGATGCAATTAAATTGCACTGGAATTTATTTCTGAGACGGGATATTATTTATTATTCACATTGAGACGGAATATTATTTATTATTCACATGTTGTTTTTCCAAGCATAAGATTTATCTAGCTTGCACCAAAATTCTTTAACACATATAGCTAGGTTTCTTTCTACCAAAATTTATTTAATTATTTTTATTTCGTTTTTGAGTAAGCACAGATAACGTGAAACAATGATTTCTCTTTTTTCTTTTGTGTTTCGGGAAATAGGATAAATGTATCAAAGTCTCCAAACCTTTTTTTTTGAATTCACGTTTTCATGCCCATCATAAGATGTTATCCTTTGTCTTACTTTTTGCTAGCTATCAGTTGACCTAAATATTATACTTTTATTGTCGACGATTTTTATTTCGGGCAAATCGATGTTTTTAGTTTGAAAAATTGCAAGCATTCAAAAAAAAAAAAAAAAACGATCACCACCAACATGGATTGTAATTTTAAATTCCCTTTCCTTATATGTAAGAAAAATTCAGAAAAAATATAAGAGTTTCAGAACAATTGAACAAGTACAAAAATTTTATCGCTTGAAAAGATCTTCTTTTTTTCTTACTATATTTATTTTCGATTTATTGATTACTGTAGTATGTTTCATCCTTTTTCTTTTAATATTGCAGATTATTTTAATTAAACTTCTTTTCAACTGGTTTGTTCAGTTAAAGCAGAATACTCTATGCGCTACTGTATCCATAGGCTCAAAATTAATTTTGAACTTCCCATTTTTGAAATATTAATATTTTCTTTAGAGTGTTATCAATTATTTCTTTTTTTTTTCAATTTACAAGGTGGTGTCTCAGAGAATCCAGTTTGATGCAAGGCGGTTTCTCTCTCAGAGAATCCAGTTTGATGCAAGGTGGTTTCTCTCTTAGAGATCCGTTGAAGTGAGATATTTCTTTCTCATCTACTGAGCTAAGTAAGTCGTCGAATACTAGGGGTTGCTAACGTCTTACTATTTCATCAATAAACAACACCACCTTCTAATATAAGGAATGACCTGCGAATAACATTTGGACTCATATTGGCTATTTCACCAAAAATTGTAGGAGCCATATTCGACCGAGATGGCTGAGCTTACCCCTTTATTACTTTCGCTCTTTATTGCAACTGTACGAGTCGAGGCTATGCTTAGAGAAAGTAGTGGGCAAGTATATCGACTTCCCGTGTATCCCCTTAAACCAATAAATATGACCGTCGATTGTTTCGATGTTTCAACTGATCATTCCGAAAATGAATTTCCTGTAAACGTGGTGCGGTTTTTGCAACATTACACACATGAAGAAGAAAACTACAGTGTCCACGCTTCTGTCAATTTTATGAATCACTTCGCACAATCGCAATCTGCTGCTTTTACTAGAGCAGTTGCTTACGGTCGTCTGTATCAGTTGTGCTCTCAGTATTTGTATTGGCTGGACAATATTTATACCTTGACACAATCTGTTCTTTTTCAGGTCAGCAGTAAGTCATACTACTTTGACAGTAATGCCTATGACAAAATTTTCTTGAAAGGTTCGTTCATTACCATCTATTACAACAGTAACACAAGCGAAACTGACTTGGAAGGAATGACGTCTTTTCTTGAAATGTTCCCTGGTATCCTCTATATTTCATTGAAAAATGATTCGGTCCCGAGTTTCGATCAAGATAATATGCAAGCTCTACAGTCGGAAAAGATAGCAAATATCTTAAGTTTGTTCGTAGACACAGAGGAGATAAGTGATCAAACTTTGTCAGTTGAAGAATTTACGGTCAACTTACAGACGCTTTTGCTTGAATTGGAACATATATTTATGGACAACCAGGATATCGCATATCCGGTCTATCCTCCTTATACCATGGTACGAGACTGGCAAGACGGTTTTGGGGAGTTCAGTGTTAAATCTACAGCAGAATATGAACACCTTTACATTCCAAACTTCACCATCTGTGGTGTTGAGACCACTTGGAAATTACCAAAGCTTTTGGAAACGGTTTTAAAACGAGCTTTTGAGACATTTGCCTCTGTGACAAACAATTTCTCATCTTTCGTTAAGTACGAAATTGCCGGAAGGTTTGATTCATTAAAATCAGCTGAAAGGTGTAGCGAAGTGAGCTGTTGGAGGAGAGAAACCTGGACCCTAATGGCACTACCCGCTCCATATATTGATAATGTCGTTTTCGAATCGTGTTTTACAGTGTACTTTGTTGCTGACACATTTACTCCAAACGTACGCATTGGAGTCCCCTCGTGGATAGATGAATACCTTCATACGACATCTAATGAAACCACTAGCAACTCTGATGTATACAAGGGGGTGTACACACTAAGGAATCTCCACAAAGTCTTTGAACGAACTTTAAATTTTATTACTTACCTCCACAATCTGAAAGAATACATGAAGGACATCTTGGGGGATAGAAGTGTGCAACCAACAACCAAAATTCCAAAAGAATCTTTTCATAGAGATTTCATGGAGATGGGTTACTATATTCTTCAACGAAACGTTATGCGTTTTCCCAATGAGATTATAAATCAACTAACCATTGACTTGCTGAAGTCGTACGTAGATGTTGTTAATCCCCTGATTACTGATGATCCCGTTACCAGCCAGGATCAAGGCACAATAGGCCTGGACAGCATTTGTCATAACTTGTTAATGGAAATGGATAGTATAATGAAGGAGTTTTCTGAAGAATTTGGAAATGTTGTTGGAATAAGTGAGGTGAGCACTATAGAATGTCCAATGTTCCTTAAGGTTTATGAACACGTCAAGGAAATCAGCGAGTCTTTGGAAAGTTATGACGGACTATTCAATGCTGAAAAATGGGTCATTGAAAGCAACGACGTATGGAACATCTGTGCCACTTGGAGTCGACGGAGACCATTGGAAGTTGAAGAGGATGTTGAATCAGCTCTTGATAAATATTCCGAAGAATTAAACGATGCCGCGTTGTCCATATCCAGTGCCGCAGCAGCAAACATTTATAGCGTATTGAAATACAAAAGTGGCTCATACTCTCATTGTACGGGTAGCATCTGTGATGTCATCGTCTTTAATACCGTAACAGTCACAATGGGTCAGCCTTGCATCTCTCCGAGTTTTGTCGGTTTCAAGAAAGATCCTGTATTCTTCGACTACGTTCCCAAGTCTCTGTTACAACTCCTGTCACCATTAACCTATGAAGAGACGTTTTCGTTCTTTGGCACAACATGGGCAGATCCTCTCGAAACATTAAGAGAACGGCAGTTGAAACTGCTAAAAGTCAATGTGCATCAGATTATATTTAGTCAGTTAGGACAATGTTCAATGTGGCTAAGTATCATGATGTCAAAGTCTGGCGGCACTTCAGACAATTATCGTTCTACCCAACATCTTGATATAGCAGAAACTTACTTTCAAAGATTACACGAGTTCCGCGAAAGGTTTTCGTACATAGGATACCAAGGGTTGGTTTTACTAGAACAGTCTCAGGTAGCAGAGACGGATTTATCATTCGACAATTTCTTGTTAAAGGTCGGGACACATCTATTTCAAGATAGTTTTAGTGTTGAAAAAACGGCAGTTGAGAGCCTGGACGATAGCGAAGGTTTGGAGAATAGAAACGGGTTAAACATGTCGGAAATATTTTCTGATACAGGCGAAACCGTCGAAATAAGAGACGAAACTATCGTAGGAAGTCTCGTTAAGAACGTATCAACGTCGGTAGCAGAGCTTTTGGAAGGACGTTCCGCCTACAAGTTGACGAAAAATATATTTGATTTCCAGGATATCATTGATAACGGTATTTTCATTATATCAGTATGTCCTAGAAACGTCTCTAATTTAGGTGTAAAACAGATAGATCTGCTAGACGCCATCGATGGACATCTTCATTATTTCAGTGAGGCTTTACTTGGTTTGATCGTCGAGCTATACGGAGACAAAGTGATGGAGGGGTTTACAATACCTCGAAGTGAAGATAACGATAACGGAAATGAGAATAATCATCAGAGAGATGTCACCGAATCAGGTACTTTATACAATGCATTTTATATTATACTTTGAATTACATGTATCATGTATCCATGATGGCACTTTGGTCATGCATGACCTAATATAGACATGAAGGTAGAAGACCGGCTTTGCCTTAAGCAACACCCCTGGCCCTTAACCACTAAAAATAATCTTGGAAAGAAATGAAAAGTAAGAGAAAATGAAGAAGGGAAAACAAGACAAGTTGACAATTTTTATCAATTTCGCTTGTCGAATGTGGTTACTCAGAGCCGTAAAGGTGTGTGCACAAGCCTAAACACGTTTTTAGGGCCACGGGAAAAGGTTATTTCTATTTTACGTGGTACCACAGTCAGCGTTGTTGTCAGTGGACGCTGTGTATACGTACAGCCTGAGTAAGGGAGCGTGCAATGTGAAGTAAGTATTATATGATTGAAGTCGCAATTCGTTACTTTCGGCTCCATGTAGTGCACCACGCAGTACACTATTATCAATAGAATTTATTACGTCAAGTACGATATACATTGATGTTGCACCACCTCGAGTGTCCCCTAAAATGACTCTCAACAGCTATAACAACTCGTGAGATCCTAAATTTCACTTTTACAAATACAATCAAAGAGGGGGTAAGTTATCTGCATTATCAATTCGTGCTCACTACACGGGCCAGCTCTACACACATCCAAAAGCAACATAGAAGGTGACTAAACAATGTTTGATAAAATGGTAATCGACTAAGATACAGAATAATTTTATACTTAACTATAACCATTCATTCCTGATTCCTGAGTTAAAGGTTTTCTTCAAATTCAACATTCTTGTGCGGTTATACTAAAGTCGTTTACAACTTCAACAAACCTGCTTTTACTCAGCTGTAAGAGGGAACCACTAACCTCATGAAAACCGGACAAATAAACAAACGGAATGTAAAACTGTGCGACAGAACTGCTCATTTGTTGTACTGATAAAATAGAATTGACAGAAAGCCATTATTTGAAGATAACAACGGCTCCCTAATTTGAAGCTTGTTATCGCAAAGCAAAACACCAAAAAATTCCCAAGATTGACGGAGCGTTTGCCAAGGAAATTCTCGTTTTGACCTTTTTGAAAGTTTTTCCTTTTTTGTATTGTAGCACCTACAAATGGATTGTATCTTGTGCTCTACTGTATAAATTGGAGGCTTCCCAAAATGTTAGGCGGTATGTTCTAGAGTTCAAAGTGATAACCAATCAGGCGTAGAGGCATACCATTGAGGTGGCAACTAAGTGTCATTTATTGACGAATACTGGATTTTTTTTTCTATGACAAGGGTAGCCTCTTCTTGGGAAATGTCTCTGACCTCTGCAAGGTGTCGTTTGCTTTTTAACGATTGCGTTTTTACATTTTTGGAAATTTTTTGCTCATCCATAACGTTAATTCAATATAAATTAAATGTTGCATAGATGTACAACTTCCTCCTACTTAGCATTCCATTATTGAAGTCTGCAATAATGATTGTTTTCGCCAACCACCGGGGTATCACTTCCCTATCAAGTTATTACTCTAATACGTACACCTTCAAAACATATGGGAGCTACCAACATCACCCTCCAATAGAATGGAAAGTACGAATTTACTCAAAGAATAGTGAAATCCACTCCAAGAAGAGTGAAGTTCACTCCAAGAAGTGTGAGATTAACTACACGAAGAGCGGAATTTCATTCGTCTTTCCTTTTCCGCCATCAAGAGTGAAACTTAATTCCCCTTGAAATAAGTTTCCGCTCTATTAGAGTGAACTTTATAACTTTCACTCTTCCAAAGAGTGAAATTCGACTGTTCTGATGGTTAGAGTTAAACTATTACTTAATTTGTGAGTAATTCAGACTCTTATGCCTCTTATTTGAGTTTGAATACATCAGATATGTAAATTGCATCCACGGAGTGTTTTCTGATTTTTCTTTTTTTTTTTTTGTAGGTGAAGAAAATGATGAAGAACATAATGGGGACCAAACAGAAAGTACACCACAGGAAGATGTTAAAGGTTAAAAAGTCTGAAATCCGCTAAGTCATTTCGAAATTTACAAGTTAGTCCACACATAGGGCCTATGTTCAAGTAAATTACCGAATAAGTCCTGACACATAGGGCGATTGTGAAATCAGGTTTTCACGTTAAACGCAGGTTCAGTGAATCGATGTCACCATAGGTCGAATTAATAAACGAATCACTTGATTTAATATCCTTTGTATAAAAAAATTTGCTGGATCGAAGGGTATTAGTAATCATATTTAAGGTTCGCTATGTTCACTCCAATGTGAATCGCACTTTTGACAAGGTGGACTTTCGATCTGGTAAGAACCTCCCGTTTTCACAAGGGCAATAGAAACAACTTAACACGATATTCATGTAAACTGACTCATTGTGATATTTGGCTCCTTAAAATAGAGCTTAACCACATTGAATTTTGTTTGTTTGTTTGGTTGGTTGTTTTTTTTTTTCAAGATCAATACCGTGCCTTTTACGTGCCATCTCCGAACCAAGTGTTTGTACAACATGGCGAGGCAAAAGAGTTTCAGTTAGAAATCAATGCCCTGAGACGTGGGTTTGAAAATGTGAAAAAGGAGGATATCACAATCACAATTAAAGACTGTAAGTAGAAAAATGCCTGCAGAATATTCCACGATATAATTAAGTTAATTACAATCGAAGTCACGTGTCTGGCTATATTGCCCACAGAGAATTCCATTATACAATCTAAAATCAAGAGAGTGAACTTATTCACTCTTTGATCGAGTGAAAAATGTAAGTCCACTCCATTAGAGTGATAATTCACTCTAAGAGGAGTGAAGTTCACTCCAAAAAGAGTGAAATTCCCTTAACACGAGCGAAGTTTCACTCTTGATGGAGTGCCCGCGGTGATCGCTCTTAAAAAAAAGAGCGATCATTGCAGGCACTCATGGAAGAGTGAATTTTCCCTCTTCCTCTAGTGAATTTCACTCTTTTTAGAGTGAACTTCACTCTTTTTGGAGGGAACTTCACTCCTCTTGGAGTGAATTATCACTCTCATGGGGCGAATTTACACTTTTCACTCGATCAAAGAGTGACTAAGTTCACTCTTTTGATTTTAGAGTGTACTTTATTGTTTGAAGTAACAATGGATGAGCTTTTTCGATGTTGATATTTTCTTAGAATACTGCCGTTTTTCCACTAAAGTTGAAGTTCTGATTAAGAAAAGAGCTGAAAGGAAAGTCCAAAATATTAAAAGCCTCAACTTCAGTTTTATGGTAATTACTAAGCATCGTTGATGAGAAACCTAATAATGCATTTTGCTTTTAATTTTGCCACTACCATCAGTACGCCCTCATTTTGTTCAATCCCACAGTAAGAAGTTTTCGGAATGAAACTACTGTTACAATGACAGTCGTTGAAGTTACTTCCAGTAGCATCATTTTTGGTGTATTTATCGATGCATCAGCAGAATGGAGCTTCGCCGTGACAATAAATGATCAACCGATACTAAACGGCCTATCGGAGGATACACTGGAGATTAGCATGAGAATCGAACACAAGGCCCCCGTATGCCATATTCATCGATTTGCAGATTCAGGTGGGTTTAACTTAGTCATTTCAAAGTCCATAAACCGAATAATATGTTGCCATGTCAATAATGTCAAAACTAAAACTCCTGTCACACCATTCCGAGCAGGCTACACGGGCTTTTCGCAAGCAGGAAAATTTCTTCGGGCAGGTCAAGATTTTGGAGAGTTTCGCGTGGAACTCGCGCTTTTGAAGCGTGATACTTTCGTGGGTTTTGCGTGTCCCACATGTGACATGCGTGCCATACGCGGGAGAGTGCTGTGTTAGCTCAGGCGCACTTACTGGCACTGCGGGTTACGTTCGTGTCAGTTACGTGTCACCTGCCTGAGAGTTGACCGCAGTGTTCGAGGCATATGCGTGCCGATTGCGGGTATTCGCAAAATGCCAGCAGCTTTCCCACATCAATCCCTCGGATTACCAACAGGGATACAGTAAATTGCCCGCAACATGCCCTCACTACTTTCCTCGTTCCATACCCGGAGAACTGACGCTCTGAATGCAAGTTAACAGTACCAACACCATTCCTTGCCCCAAAATGCACGTTCCCATGCCGGCATCTGACACGCGCTCTGCGCGAAATTGTCACATGGTCCTCGACCAACCTACGTTCTTCAAGCGGGTTTGCTGCTGGTGACTTGCGGCCGCTGCGGGCCTCCTTCGGGTGTTCTGCGGAAACCTCTTCAGGCAAACTCCTGCAGTTCAACCGAAACAAGTTTTGAGCATGTCCAAGCGGGCAAGTACGGGCAAGATACGGGTGAGATACGGTTAGGTTGCGCTATCTGTGGGGAGTCGCAAAAGCAAAAGCAAAAGTTATCACCGGCAAGTTGCACGCAGTTCGTGCCTGGAATAGTGTGACAGGGGCTTTATAATATGTTATGTCTGGTAAAATTCGATTTTGCTCCACTAAAGGCTTAAGGCTATACACTGTTATTTTTTATGTAAATTAACAGTAAAATTCTGTAGCATTTTCAATATTCTTTCTCTAATTCTCATTAACGAATACTTTTATATGATTTTATAGAAGTTTCAAATTACGTTTTGAACGCTAGGGCGCGATCTCTTTTTGTCGCACCTTTGTGTTCAAAAGGTGAACGTCCGAGGCTGCAATATATCATGGAAGTAATGTGTGTATTAAATATCAGTGTCATAACATATAGAGAATACATACGGACATTATACTCTTAACACGGGACATTTTGTTGCTGTAAGTCTTAAAAAATGCATTCTAAGGGAGAAGAGTAAAACAGCTATTCAAACCTTTTTTGTTTTACAAATAAAACTTAAGAGAGGTCGTAACTTTTGTACTTGAATATGCAACTTACTCTGTTCTCCAACTTTGTTACTTCCCAGGAAATTCCATCATATTTGAGTTTGATATACCTGTGCGCATTAAACAAGAAACGGAAAGCGACTGCGGGGACATTTTTGAAGATGTTTCAAAACTAGGAAAGGGTGCAAAATGTGACATGAAGACACCTAAAGTATTGGTGGTTACTATAGGAAAGGGAAAGAACCTTATTGTACCGGGTAAATAGTTAACTCGATCAACTTTATGTCAACATTTATTCAATACAAAAATTCACGAAAGACATAATTTCGAGTGAATTTGTTGGTGCATGACCGTATGAGACGGGATGACGGGGGCTACATCCCCCATAGGGTAAGACCTTGCTGAATCAGGCAGACTTTGAAGCCTCTGTCGGGCAGAGATTATGCCCAGTTGTGGGATATGGAGCCGGGCAAAAGTCACAGCCCCCTGAAAGAAAGTGTCCCGTACAGCCTTGTGTTGGTATGAATATTTATATAGATATCTTAGATAAAACTAGACCATTTGAACTTGAACAGATATTATGTCATATCTCGAAAGTAGTTTATGTATTTATTTAGGACTTTATTTCCAACCATTACGAAAATATTTTTCAATAGCAAAATAAGGTCGAAATTCGAATCGAACAAACACTTCAAAAGTGGAATATACTGCCTGTTTTATTGCTGCTTGGAACATATAAGTAATGGAGTAAGAGGCCAGTGAACCACAAGTTGTAAAACGGACGTGGCCGGTCCGACCTAAAAGTTGGTTGGAAACTGAACCCGAAAACCTCATCTAAATAACTCGAAATCAACGTAATTGACAAGCTTTAAGCCGACCCTACTTCCAAAGTAGTCGAAAGGGGCAAGCCAAACCATGTAACAAGTGGAATTGCTAAGTGTTTTATAGACAGTTACGATTAGAACGATTGTATCAAAAGTTTTCATTTTATTCCCTTTCCTCTTTTAAGTTTTGTATAGTTTTTAAACAACATCTGTTCAAAGTTTGTATTAGATAAGGTTATGTATAACCCGAATCGCTGAACGTCAGTTCCTTTAAAGCTTGCCAAGAACAAACAAACAATACATAAAAAATTGGGAAACAAAAAAATAAAAATAACTTCGTCCCACAAAATAGTTGCTTAAACCCGTCCCATCCGAATATTGTACCCCCTGTCTCAGATACAGTATTTAAACTTATAAACATTCACAAGCATTACGTTACATTGAGTTACCGTCTGCTAGGCTTTCAAGTACCAAAAATAAATTTTGTTAAATTGATCTCTTCTCATGCAATACAACATTAGTAATCGACTGTCAAATTCTGATTTTTCATTTTTCGCGTTCAAAGGTGATATATTGGGTTTGAAATCGAATATCGTCAGTCCTGCTAGACAAATGTTTTACCAACCCCTGTCAACTAAGGGTTTCTCAATTGATTCACCTCACAACCCACAACAAGTGTCGTTTACCATCGACGGCCCTAAAAGAATTAACCGTTGCGGATTATATCAGCTGAGAGCGGAACAGATTGCTGGACACGGAGGTAGACCAGTTAACTATAGGTGGCAACCTTATCAGTTAGATGAGGGTGGCGTGATACAAGATCTGGAGCTGTTTAACATACAAAACGGCAAGTCTCTTTTTACCAATGATCATATGCGTTTAAAAATATCTTTCTGTAATGTTCATTGTTACTCCAACTAACCTAAAATATGACTTGGTGTCCTGTGACATTGGACACTAGAGGCGGAGAATCTATACTTCAGGTTTACTGTATGAAAATATGAAATAATGACCTGAAGTAACTGTTAATTTTTTAGGGTCATGTAGTATTGCTGAAGGTGATTGACTTAGCCAATTCCCTGATTTAAGCTGGCGTCTTAATCGGCAGTTTTGATGGATTCATGATGACCACGTCTAACGCTCAGATGGGACTTACTTGTGGCAAGAAAAGTTTTTCGAACTTATGCCGGATTCTTCTTCAGCTGTAAGGTTCCCTTCTGAATCCTCTGAAAACACACACAACATACAGTCTTTTAGCCAATTTGTGCACTAAATGCTGCAGATTATCGCATGTTATCACAAACAATGTCCCTAGGTTGAATAACATACCATCTTGCGTGAGCAATAAACCCTTTATGAACTTGTAGATGGATTTACACAAAGGATTAATTGCCATTGACGTCATGAAAACGGCGCTTGTCTGACCTCTATCCCACAAGTGTAACTACTATTTCGGAAATTGGATTTATTTTCGGTTCAAAAAACAAACATTGCATTCAAAGCCTTCAAAACATAAAGGTACGTATCCAGTTTCAATAGAGGGCGGTAAGGTAACACTTTGAATCGTTGAGTACTGCGAGGGATCTAAGAAGCGGTGGTGATCGCTACCCCCCCCCCCCAATTTTTTGGAGAATGACTGAAATGCGGAAAATTGTGCGACATTTGACGCACTTTTAAGTATATTTATGCACCCATGCCATCTCATGACGGCCAATAGACGGAATGTTTTGAAGACACACTGACTGAACAGCCAAACAGGTGGCCTCGACACTAATCTTTGTATAGTAGGTATCCAAACCGTAAATTAGGCCGCAGACTGCGCAGTATAATCCCCCTCCCCATACCCCCCCCCCCACCACACACACGTTTGCCAATGACTTATTCGATAAGTAGCCCAATCAGATGTTTGCAGTTGTTGAGGTTGGTTTTTCCAAAGGGGGGAGGGGGGGGGGTACTGCATTGTAAAAATCATACGCATGAACCAATAGGAAGAGAGGGAGATGTTTCATCTACTCCGTGACTATAACAGGTGAATTTTCGACAATTTCTTTTTCTTTTGAAAGTAACCCATGTGTAACTACCCAATGATTGATTTTTGTAATCAGCAGCAAATCACTGCAACGCTATAGCAGACAAAGATAATTAATACGATAGTTACGATAACGGTTTTGCTTAAAAAATAATAGTATAAGACACTGCATAATTTAAATATAGGGATGACATACATATTATGTTTATGGAAGCTATTATCACATCTCTCTACCGCCTTGAGAAGGCTGTTCTATGCCACTAGCTTCTTTGTTTTCTAATTAGTTATTGTTGCTTGATGTTACCCGGGATTAATTATGCCATATTGGTGATAGACAATGTTCCTCATAGTAAACAAACTTTGATTAACCAAAGCCATTACAATGTTTTTGTGCTCTTACAGAGCTTAATGAAGGTAGAGGAACCGCAGTGTTACCTATAGATGCTAGTGGGCTAACATCTGGGGAGCGCTACGCCTATTCTCTAGAAATCACCAACTTTCTCGGTCAGGTACACACGGAATACCATGTACTGGCAGTTTTAAATAACGTCAGCCCGGTAGTCCAAATCAAACCAGTCAACATTATTCCTAGTCGAGTGAAGGCGTCTTCCAGGTAAGGAAAATATTCAGCTTATATTTCTTTTTCTCTGTTATAGCCCTTGTTACTTCAGCCATTGTTCCATAAGCAAGTTCGGTATTGTTTTGGTGGCTTAGCACATGCGCGCATCCTCCAAATCGTTAGGATGATAAAAAAAAGAACAATCCGGCACCTTTAATACGTGTTTCAAAACTTGATTTTACATGAAAATATGGTGACATCACTCTTTCTTAATCCTACCACAACATAAGGAGGAATCGTAAGTGTGGTTCTGTGCCGTGGAATTTGTCTATTTCAAAACTGGTTTTTGGTGTTAAGATGTTCATTTTAATCTGCTGTAAAGTAAGACTGTCTCTGAGAGAGAGTCCCTGCTTTTGTTTGGTTTGGCTATTCAGCATTTTACTTAGTGTTGTATTCACGTACTGCCTGGAAAACGAGCTGGAAACACCGTATACTATGTGCTAAGAAACTCGGTTTCTGTAAACCACGACTTGCCCCACAATTTCCAGCACCAATGGATTACCGCGCTAGCTTATCTGTAACCCCCACCCCCCCCCCCCCCCCTCGACTTGTGAATCACCCTTCAACGCCCCTCGCTATTGCCACAGACAAACGAAGTACTTCAACCACTTCTTGTTTGAGGCCAAAATTTCAACTCATTTTTCTAAAAAAGATCAATTTTACCATTTTTCATATAGTATGATTTAAGTAGTAAAATGTAGCCGAATAAAATAAGAACTATGTACTTACTGGAGAAACTTAATAAACATTTTTCTATTTAATTGAAATAAGTCATTTCCACAAAACCGTTTTTTCAGGATAAAACTGGAGACTGTGGTTACCTACTCATTTGGAGAAGACTGTCAGAGTAATGAAAATATAGCTACCTACGAATGGAGTGATTCAAATGGGTTGATTCCTAAAGACCTCAGAAACGATCGAATCCTGGTTTTGCCTGGCAATACCTTACCAGGTACCGGTAATTATTCACGTAGATGTGAAATTCGTGCCAAATAGTTTCAGATCCGTAGCCGTAGGGTATGGTAGGTGTCAGGAGGGCCTTTCCCTCCCTTGAACATCTCCCCTTCCTAAATACTTTGAAGTTTTCGATTGACGTAGTACATTTGTTCACATTTGCCTCGTGCTTCCCTGAAAATGTCACCTCATTGGAAAGTTTCGCCTTCCGCCTTCGGTGTCATATTTGTCTACGGGCCTGAACAGGTTGTGCTGAAGGACCACAACTAGTAAAAAGAGGATTTTACCCGGGCTGAAGTGAAAACGCACTCTAACAAAGCAAGTTTTCATCCCATAGTTGTTGCCCTCTTGATAAGAGTGGTCTCTCGACGAACTTCTTTTGGAGTGAATTTCACTTTTGTTTACTTGTAGAGAGTGTTTTAGCATACTTTTTTTCAACCAATTACTTCTTACGCATTGCGATAGTTCTTAAAATGGTATGGGACGTTAGGATTGAAGAATTCTTCAAACGTTTTGATTTCACATTCACGGTACTGGCATTTCTTCCTTTTGGCTATTAAAACATATTCACTAAAAGTGAATACACAAGCTAATCTTTAGAAGACAGATTTGAATCTTTCCTACTCTCACAACACCCCAATTTAAAGTGCAAAAATACCGATCAAATGCTAAATTTAAATGATTCTCAGATGTACGTGTAAATCCAAAAACTAGGGGAATGAAACAACAGGAAAATTTAATTAATTAAAGAGGTATCTAAACCTGCCAAATAAAGAACAAAACCAAAGTACATGAATTTTCCTAGAAAAATGACAAAACCAAAGGGTACAGGAAGTTTGAGTACCTGTTATCTTCCTTTCTGCAGTCGGAGAAACAATTCAATTAACAGTGACGGTTGCTTCCATTGCTGCATCGGGTTCGTTCACAATTGTTACCCCGGTAAAAGTCAGTGAGTCAATTACGTTAACTACCATAGCAACACCTCTAGTAGCCGAAATAGGAGGGGCAAGCAAGCTAAAATTGGGCCCAGAAGAAACGACCGAACTGGATGGGTCTGGATCTAGAGACCCCGACGACGGTGATTCTGCAACTTTAAATTACGAGTGGGACTGCGTCCAGGTAAGTATATATACCTTTTCTTTTCAACTTTTATTGTAAATCAGTAAAACGGTTAAGGGCCTGACACACACATATCTTCTGTTTTACTCCCAGAAACAAATCCTAAGTTAGAGACATAATCTAATATAATGTGAACTTTTGCCACACATCTTTTATTACCGGTGGTGCTTTTTAATTTCGCTATGCTTTTTCTTAATGTTCACATTAATCATTTTCTTCAATGAACACCTCTCATTATTCTTTCCGTTGCCATACAACGAATATTCTACTTTCGTTCATTCAAGATTCTCTCTAATCTATTCATCCTCATTAAGTGGTATTTTGTTCATTGTTCACGCTTCTTTGATGTTTCTGTTACAGTTATCTTTTTATCACCAGTGAATGGCTAAAAGAAGGCCCTGTTCCTATCTTGGAATTTTATCCTTGGTCACAAGTGAAGCTATAAGCTAACCCTATTGAAGAGTTGTTACACCACTTAACGTAAAGCTGTATTCGACACCCTGTTGTAGACAGTAACATGCAGAGAACATTGGAATCATGCAGATACCATGGGGACACATCATGTCGGCCCATCCATGCAGGGAGTTGCAACTTCCTTGTCCAACTTTACACAATCTCATACTTTTTCCACTCACTTTTTTTAATCTCTATAAAATAGGCCATAAAATCTAACAATTCTCGTTTATATAACGGACTGTTTCGGGGTTTCTTAAAATTTGCAGATTACCAACAAGGAATCCTGTAGGAACAGTTTAGGGAATCGTGTGAATACTCCCAAACTATCTCTCCAAACATCAAGATTTGAAGCTGGGAGGTATACTATCAGTTTAACCGTGAGTGAAGGGTCACGAAGATCAACAACATCTGTGACTGTCACTATTACAGATACTTCAGTGCCTATAGTGAGTACATACTTTCATCTTCTATACTCTTGCAGAGAAAATGGTATTGGCCATTAAAATTCGTTCACTCCAAAGACAAAATACGTTGAAGTTTGCGGAGGGGATGCAAATTTGATTATCCTAGTACAAATACGCTGGAGCTATTTATGGAAATTGAAGGAGAAATTTCCCCTCTCTAGTATGTTAAGATAACAAAATTTTTATCCCCCACCCACACACCTGAGCAGATTTCGGCGATTGTTGGATTTGTGGGTCGGAGCAATGCCTGTGTTGAATGTAATGGATTTGTCGGAATGTAGGGGTGTCGGAATATAGGGCTGTAACAGCTGCTCTTGAACATGCAGTAGGTTGGAACGTATCTTTCTGTGTAACGTTATAATGACAATTTTCACCAATCCTTAAAATCTTCTAGCTGTCAAAATTCTACATGATGCCGAGGTGTGGTAATCTTTGGATAATCCTATATGATGGAGAAACTCTGGTGGATTTAAAATTAATGTAGTCAAAGAAAGACATCCATATACAATAAAGAGACAATCAGAGTTTGACGACGAATATTAACCTTTTGAAGTTTGAAGTTCTTTATTTCCACTGTAACATAATCTGATACTTAACATAATAACATCACATAAATTACATATACAAGATGAAGTGGAGGAGACCCAGCACAAGCAAAACTTATCGAAGCCGGGCCACCTTATACAAAAAGAAAGAAAGAAAGAAAGAAAGAAAGAAAGAAAGAAAGAAAGAAAGAAAGAAAGAAAGAAAGAAAGAAAGAAAGAAAGAAAGAAAGAAAGAAAGAAAGAAAGAAAGAAAGAAAGAAAGAAAGAAAGAAAGAAAGAAAGAAAGAAAGAAAGAAAGAAAGAAAGAAAGAAAGAAAGAGAGAAAGAAAGAAAGAAAGAAAGAAAGAAAGAAAGAAGAGAGAGAGAGAGAGAAAGAAAGAAAGAAAGAAAGAAAGAAAGAAAGAAAGAAAGAAAGAAAGAAAGAAAGAAAGAAAGAAAGAAAGAAAGAAAGAAAGAAAGAAAGAAAGAAAGAAAGAAAGAAAGAAAGAAAGAAAGAAAGAAAGAAAGAAAGAAAGAAAGAAAGAAAGAAAGAAAGAAAGAAAGAAAGAAAGAAAGAAAGAAAGAAAGAAAGAAAGAAAGAAAGAAAGAAAGAAAGAAAGAAAGAAAGAAAGAAAGAAAGAAAGAAAGAAAGAAAGAAAGAAAGAAAGAAAGAAAGAAAGAAAGAAAGAAAGAAAGAAAGAAAGAAAGAAAGAAAGAAAGAAAGAAAGAAAGAAAGAAAGAAAGAAAGAAAGAAAGAAAGAAACAAACAAACAAACAAACAAACAAACAAACAAACAAACAAACAAACAGACAAACAACAATTAACACATAAACTAAAATCACAACATATAAGCGATAGACAGAGAAGTCGTATACGTAAACAAAAGGAAACAAGGGCGACACAAAAAGAAAAGAAAGATTATTTTCCAAAATCAGCAGACATTTAAAGGATATTTTAACTGAAGAGAAAGGTTAATTGAGTGTAAATTACTGTTAAATTGGAATTTTGTAATTTTGTTCAGTCAGTCAGTCAGTTAGTAAATTAGATGGAGTTTTACAGCCCCTTTTCCAACCTATTGGTTCAAGTCGAGCCGACCACGACCCCTTTTCATGTTGTTGCTCACTGGCTTATTTTTCCTACTCCATCGCTTATGCGGAGCATCATACAAAGTTTTGTTCGGGTAATAGAGTTCTACACTCATGAAAAATTACAGTGCCATCCCCGCAAAGACCAATCACAATGTGAAACGTTGATCACAAATTATTTCTATTACTTTTAACTCAATTTATAGATTATTAAAATCTATAAATTAAAGTCTAGAAAACGCAAACCATGAATGCCCCGGTCTTTAAGTTCAGTTGTATTTTTCCTCAATGAAGTAAATAGTCTCCTTTTTGTAGAGGTTTAATTAAAAAGTCAAATGGGTTTGTCTTCAAAGTATCTTAGACCATTTTATACCAAGGTGAATGCATTTACCTAAAAAACAGTAAAAGATTGCCTCATGCTGTTTCTTAATTTATTCTTTTATCGACGTTTAATATAAAGTCAATTACAAAATATAACTCTAATTCAAAGATAATAGAAACCTGCGTGTATAACATATGAAATCATATTGAGTTATTGCTTAAAAGATGAAGGTATAAAACAATCCATTTATTTTTGAACAGGTAAAACTTAAGACCCGAAGTAAAATGATGAGATTTAAAGACAACGAAAACATATACGTCCAGGCACATATTGTATCAACTACGTCGGTGTCTGTCACCTGGAGAGAATCGAATGATCGCATGGATTCTAAACTTTGGGAGAAGGCGGTATTGAAGGAAGTGAGGGATGAGGCTGAGTACAGGACCCATATAAAAATACTAGCTGGTAAGTGTAGTAGGGAAGATCTCCCGTCAGAAATGGAAAAGTCCATTTAAGGATAGGTATAAAAATATCTGACGTATTGGGGCTGAGAATATGAATTGTCTGAAGGATTCATTATCTGCATGCGTTAATATACCTAAAAATACTTCTTTGCTGGAAACACATTACAGAATCCACTCCTTTGAAACTTGGACAAACTTACCTTGTCCTTGAAGACCTTGCTTGTTACAGAACTGACAAAAAGCAACATTGTTGCAGATAACATGGTCCATTGACGGCCTTTGGTTGTCTGCGGTCTTCTGTTGTTGTAAAATCGGCCAAGTTGTTACGCTATCAGCCAGGTAATTACGTCTGCTTTCAAGGAGCAGAAATCTCTAATGAAGTGTATCAGTATCATTAAATTAAGTGATCGTGTAGTTAGTCAGCTGTATGAGACTTAACGACACACCAAAACGAATGTGTTACCAAGTGTCAACCAGATCTGCAGATAAAAGGGTTAGGCTTAGTTGAAATACTGAGTTCAAATACATTTCAAGTTTGCTTTCAAATACTTTTCATCTGTTTTTTTTTTTTTCATCCAGACTAGAATGGAGCCGTACATGAGAGATCAATTAAGTTAATGGTCTGATGGCCGTGAGGTTGGTCATGCATTGTCATTCAATGGACGTAAAAGCTTCTTCGAGAAGCAGTCTGTTGTCTGGTTTAGTCGAAAGTTAATGTGGCTACAGGGTAGGGAGGATTTCAGAAAAAGTCGAGAATGGAGCCATTTATTGCGGACCAATTAAGTAAAATGGTCTGAAGGCCGTGAGGTTGGTCAAGATTTGTCCTTTAGTGGACGTAATTTCTTCTTCGAAAAGCAGTCTAAAGTTTGGTTTCGCCGAACGACTATTTCCCAGAGGGGTTGGGGGACTTTAGAAAAAGTATAATTTGCAGGCCCTTCCCCTTAGTTTCTACCTACGACAGGGTGAAATACCTTGGGTATATTCTTCAATCCCAGCCCACGGGGAAAGAACGATCGTGAAACGTTCCTCCTTGACAACAGTTCAAATTTGAATATATAATTCTAATGTGTTTTGTGAAACGCGCCCTGGAATATATATAAAACCGTTCACAATTACGTCAATGGTTTGAAACTGGTTGCCATTGAACATTTCAGAGCGTGCATGTTAGGTTTCGCCCTTGAAGCGATCCCGCGATCACACGCAGAATGTGGACGAATTTTTATTTACATTTCGTTGTGACGAAAATGTAGGCGAACTCAATAAAATTCTGTTGTCAAGCAGAACCGTAAAGGCATTGCTTTGTTTGCTAACACAAATGACGACCGGCTGCATGGTCAAGTGGTTAAGACATCAGACTTTCAGTCGGAGGCCTGGCCGTATGGAATACCGTTTTAACATTTATTCGGGAATTTCAGATATCTCTAATTTATTTCAGATATCTCTACTTCAATTTCAGATATATCTAAATAATTTCAAATATCTCTAATTCAATTTCAGATATATCTAATTCAATTTCAGATATCTCTAATTCAATTTCAGATATCTCTAATTCAATTTCAGATATCTCTAATTCTATTTCAGATAACTCTTATTCTATTTCAGATATCTCTTATTCAATTTCAGATATCTCTAATTCTATTTCAGATATGTTTAATTCTATTTCAGATATCTCTAATTCAATTTCAGATATCTGCAATTCAATTTCAGATATCACTAATTCAGTTTTAGATATCTAAAATAGTGCATAATTAGAGATATCTGAAATTAATTAGAGATATCTGAAATTCGTGAATAAATGTTAGAACGGTATTCCATATGACCGGGTAATACGGAAAACTTAAAAAACGGAACCCACTGCACCTACTTTCTCTGTGCTTGGTGCTCAACATAAATAATGGAGTAGGGAAAACAGGCCAGTGAGCTACAAACTGGAAAAAGGACGTGGCCGCAACTCCGACTATACTGACTGACTGACTGACTGACTGACTGACTGTTGCAACTACCTGGACTAAGTGACCGACCGACCGACCGACCGACCGACCGACCGACCGACCGACCGACCGGCCGGCCGGCCGGCTGGCTGGCTGGCTAACCCGGTGTATTGTTGTGTTTGAAATGTTGTCAGTTGAGCTGTAAATATGCCCAATATGTTAAATAAGCTCCTCCCCCATGACAATTGCGGTAATTAGTATGTATATGTAATTTCAGTTGTGGTATATTAGTGTTAAATGTGCGTTAAGTTAAATTAATCATCGTAAATACTTGTTCATATTATATGATATTTATTTTTCAACTTTTGTTTTTTTTTCAAGATGTAATTAGTTTCTTCCTTTAGGGAAAAAAAGAGGAAGATGCATAGATGACAATCTTCAGGACCAAAATGTTCGGCTACCTATTGCCTGGCAAAAATTGTCTAGGACGAATCATCCCAAATTACCTCTTCTTTAGAAAATCTGTTTAAATTGGAATTAATTATTCTAGAGCAGTGCGAGTGTGTTATTACCCCAGAGTTAAACGGCTACAAGTACATGGAAAGATTGCCCTTCTGTGGTTCCAAATTTCCGTTAGTATAATCATACGATGATTTCAAGTAAATGAATAGTGTGCTGTTTGTCCTTTTACAGATCAAACAAGACCAGGTGCAGAATACACAATTGAAGTGATGGCGACAGACCAGAATGGAAAAGAAGGGATGGCGGCACTTGACATTTCTATTTATCAAACAATATCACAATGTGAGGTTGACGCAACACCTTATTCAGAAATGCAGGAGGTAAGGTTTAAGTTTTAGTATGTGAATATGGTTAACATTTTGTTATTCTAGAGGTAAATGCTGTCTACGCAATATACAATTTCATACCTGTCCTGTTTATATTTGACATTTATGTTTCTTTGACATATCAGCAACACAATATTATCAGTGGCTGTGATACGAGAGGGGGAAAGAGGAGGAATTTGCCCTCCCCGTGGTGCCAGTACCCCCACTTTCCCCCTCCCCAAGTAAGGTTAGTTACTAGTTGGGTGAACCGAAAAAATAAAAATATACCTCTCTTGAGATTTAATTTTTTATCCAGAGATATTCGAAAACCTCAGAGTTTCCGGAGCTCCGAGGCCTGCAACCCCACCCCAAGGAACGGTCACTTTGGGTTCGGTTTTCCGAAAATGTTTGCACTCAAAACTATCCTTAGACTTTAAGTTTTCCACCACCTAATTCTGAGATTCTGGCGCCGCCACTGGTTGTTGTTCATTTAATATTTAAAAAAAGTTTCATATCACAACATTCTTCTGTTAAGGTGTTTCATAGGGGTGTCGATCCTGAGGGCCAAGGGGAAATTGCCCGACCAATGAAAATATAGGGGACATATATATCGTTTTGCCCCTGAATAATCCAGGCAGATTTTAAAAGAAACGGGTGGAATTAACAAATTAATACCATGTGGTATACAGATGACTTTAGCGCTTCGAGAAAACGTCAATTTGAGCTTATTTTTAAGTAATGGTAATGCAATTATAATCCGCCATCTATGTTTGTGTATATGGGTGTTTGTGTGTGTGTGCGTGTGTGTATGTGTAGGTGTACGCTGAGCCTCGCTTCCGTGTGTGGATTGCTCACAGACAAGTCCGGTCACTGACACAATCTGAGGTTCTGTCTGTTGGAAATTTTTTGCCCCCCCCCCCCCCCAATCCGCAAATCAAATTCTAAACTCCTGAAGTGTTAAACATATGCAATAGATCATTAGCCCACAGGAAGTGATCAACCAGATATTTCAAAATATTTTTGTGTCTTTTTTGTAAAGAAATTGGTATTTCATTATATCATTCAAAAGTTCGTGTAGTTATTGAATAATTCAAAATAGTGTATTGAATACTACACAAAGACATTTATCCACTAAATAAAATACAATAACAAAATAAAGTTGTTAGGATATTAAAGTTTTTTTTTTTTTTTTTTTTTATCAGGGACGTGTTAGAACAAATACCCGACTGCCCTGTAAGTTTTATTTTGTCCCTAATTTCATTTTCTGGGGGGAGGGGGGGGGGTATGCGTTGCTTAAAAGTCACTCTGATTCCAGTTCAAAATAAGGTAGGCCTATAACGTTTTACACGTATGATACTTCTAGAGCTGGCGAGAAGTGTACCGTGTTCCATAAAAGGATCACTAAGATAGTCAAGAAATAAGAAGAATAAATTCGAAGAAACCTGGAGAGTAACAGCATTTTGGGATTCTCCCTAAAACGGAACAGAACTAGTTGTTCACTTTGGCTTTGTACACAAGGCCCGTGTGGCCGGAAATAAAACCTCAGTAAAAACCATATAGTTATTTCATGCACTTAGTCCCTGTTTTTTAAGACCGATAGGCAAGTAGGCGATAGGGATTACAAGTATATTTTATGCAATCAGCCTGGACTGAATGGAAAGTGTAATGGGAACACCCAGTAACAAGAAGCATGACCAAATTTGTTTTGAAACAATCTAAAATCATTTTCATGGGATCGTGTTTCAAAATATGATCTGCACTACAATTTTTAAACATTTTCACATTCAGATGACCCTTACAGCAACCGGTTGTGTGACTGATCCAGAGTCTGAGCCGCTGACCTACCAACCCTTCTTTGCTCTTCCTCTTGAAGATGGTTACAAGACGATAATACTCGATGGAAGCAAGGGCGAATCATCACAGACTGTCATAGCAACACCTATTGACTACAACAACGATAACATACTGGTCGGATTTAAGGTAAGGGCGACAAAAACAACATTTACAAAGACTTAGTACAATGGGACGAGTAATATTTACTGTAACCAGCAATAATTTGACGAAGCTTATAATGGTTGCGGTTTCGATTTTTCTTTTCATTTCACAATGTGCTTGCTTTCCATTGCAGTTGTCAGTTGTATTCTGATGATGGTCGAGGTCAGACCAAAAACTTCAGAATGTACCTGTACACTGGAGAAACAGAGAATATATGTCTTCATTTTTTCTCACAGTAACCTTAAGAGTCAGCATGGCTACAACTTATAAAAAACCACAACCGATATCAGATTCTTTGGAATTCAAACTAATGTTAAAATGGTTGGCTATAATTTAAATTCTGAGAATGTCACTCGATAATTTTTTTGACTCTCGGTGAAGTATCGAACTTGAAACTACTGACCAATTTACTTCGCCCGCTACGGGCTACATTAACATTAGTTTGAAAGTTTGCCAAGTTCCTCGGTGTTTTTCCCCCTTCATTTCACTTTCAACAGCTTGATTTCATTTTTAATCCCGTCATTTCATATCAATATTGGATAAAAGAGGTGTGAGCTCAATGCATGAACATTTATAGGCCCGTAGGCAGACAAGGCACGGAAGTCGAGCCACAATCTTTTGGGCGATTTTTTTCGGGGGGCCAAATGTGTACAGATAGTCTCCCTTCTTACTTTAATTAGAAATTCCTTCCACTCTCTGGCAAAGAGCCAAGAAGTGCTCCCGTAGGAAAACGACAGAAGGGCAGACATCTAACTCACCAACGTTTCGACGCTCAGACCACTTAGCCCTACGAACAGACCTTACTGCATACGATGTTATCCACAGAATAGGGAGAGCGCCCTCTAATTGCAAGCGCTTACTTATTGCAGCTTATACCACTGATCTACATACCTGGATATAAGGTGGTGCCGAAAAATTGAAGCAACAGATCCCGCCATATTGTGTGTGGCAAAAGCGTCATGCAACAGCGCTACTCAGCACACAGTTGGATAGGCAATTTGATATGATGGCTTGATAATATGACGTTTTGGCTTGAAATAAGGCCAAATATGTTGTGGAATGTGCTCATTTCCAACAGAAATGTCAATTACTTTGAAAACTGAACAAGATAATGTTACAATGGTTTGACTTTTGATTAGGGTTTGGACTTCAGGGCATCTTATTGGGCCTTGGCCCTCCTTTGCCCTTCAACCTGTTGTGTAATGTTATGTTAAAACGTTCACTTAGTGTATGTTGACTGAGTGGCTAGTCCTCTCAGTCCTCTTTCACAGTGACAACTAAGTGCAAGTTCAATGAAAGATTGGGGGGGGGGGTGGGAGTGGGGAGGGGAGTACGTTGTCGAGTCTCACCCTAAAAATTCGAGCCCACAAAGTCGCCCACACAAAAACGTCCCCTAACAAAGTCTCCCCTGATACCACCCCTCAGTTCATACCGGCCCTGCGACTTCAATTATTCCTTTTATGAATGAAAAGTGAAGCTTCACTCCATAGGAGCGTTGAATTATGAAGTCAATAAACCAGTAGGCGACGTAATCAACTCTTTCTCAGAGCTAAATATATTTTACTGTCCAAGTGAAGAGAGACATGCAGTTACTTAAAAGTACTAGCCCCAATGCAGGCGCGCGTAGCCAGGATTGCACGTCATGAGGAGTGGGTTGGGGGCACGGAATGAGGGAAAAGTCTAAGGATAGAGAGAAAAAACCGCTATTTCAGGTGTTTTTTGCACTAGGTTGGGCCATGGGGGGTTCTAACCCCCAACCCCTGCCCCCTTCCCCGTAGCTTCGCCACTGCCCCCAATGCCGATGCTTCATTGGGGTCAATAAACCGTATATGGCACAATGGGAGAAATGCAGCATATGAAGTCGCCCCTACAAAGTCACCGGGCCTCTGACAAACTTGAAGTCGCACGCTTGGCCAACAAAGCCGCCCAAAACAATTTAAGTTGTCGCTTACAAAATCGCCTCCAAACAAAGTCGACGTTAATTATGGGTTAGGCCCCTGTGCCATGGGGCTGTGGGTTGTCACTATGCCAACGGTATTCCCTGCCTGTCGTAAGAGGCGACTAAATACGGGAGGACTTGTACGGCATTTGACCTAAATGACACTATACTTATAACTCAGAACTAGTTTAAGTTCCCATATGGGTCACTGGATTAAAGGGGCCGTCCACGGGTCTCTTATCATAATCCCGAGTGCAAAACCAAATGGGCCCTTAAGGGTTATGAAATGGGTCCCGTAAGATTCCCTTATGAGAATGTTACCGGTAAAATGGTTATTATTTTGGGGGGGGAGGGGGAAGGGTGAGTCTTCGACTCTTTGTGAGGCATAGAACAGTATAATCTTGTTGGAGGCGATGGACTTAGTTAGTCTTGGGGAATTAAACCTGGCTTGCCCGGCAGAGGACTTTTTGCATGCAAGGTCAGACTTTGTTAGGAGGTGAATTAGTCAGGAGTAACTTTGTAACTGGGTGTCTTAATTTGTTATTAGGGAGACTGTGTAGAGGAGACTTCGGCTATGGGAGACTTTGCTTGGGTGCCTTGTAAAAGCATGAACTTGAAGTCCTCCCATTTATTAGGCACTATGAAACCAGCACGGGCGTCAACTTTTTAACTTCACTACTTGCAATCTCTTGCTGCAAAGTTGAAACAAAAACCAGCACATGACCTCGGCATTTCTGTTGTCTTCAATGTAGGTTGCATACAATGTACATGTTTCAGTCAGAAAATCAAAAAAATTAGCTGGGTTAAAAGTTCGTCAATTGTCACTCAGTACACATACGGCTACACGAATCAGTGAAGTTTGTACCGCGGCTGAATCTTTTTGCCACCTGCAAAATGGCCACCGCAAGACTTCCGGTTGCTTTAAGTGGTCAGTAGGCAGTTATGTGCACGCTTTATGTAGATCAGTGGCTTATACCGCACGCGTGTATGCATGACGAGAAGATACTTGCGTAAGTCTACTTCGTTCCACATGTACAGTGTATAGTGTGCCTCGATGCTTGGCCCTACGTGAGGTCTCGTGACTGTCTCATTTTTGGTTCCGTCATCCATTGTTTAGTCAACAATTCCTTGGACATTAAATCTTCATTCTTTGATATGCAGGTCTGCGATGCGAGTTTGACGTGCATCGACGCTTTAGCAACAACTCTGTATCAGCCAACCACTGCACTAAGTGAAGATGAGCAAGATAAATTTATTGCGGAAAAGGTAGACAAAGAATTAGACAAAGGTAAGATATGGAAACATTTACACAGATATTTAATTAGGCCTTTTTAACAAAGGAATAGTATTTAATCGTCACAATAAGTGACGTAATGTCTTATTTTGAACTACGTTATTATCATCAAACAAAATTGAAAATCTTACCGTCAAAATATTTGCTTATATCTTTCCAAATGAAAGTAGAGCTTTCTATTGCTTTTAATGTGTGCTTAGGAAGATTTCTGATGCACATTACCTGCTTACAGAGAGGATACAGTCCGCGAGACCGAAACTGTAACAGGGTTCACAAGACCAAAGTTTCGCCAGACCGAAAATCAAAAAGTTTACTAAATCGAAAAATAAATTGAATAAGAGGAAAGGTTCGCAAGAACGACATTAAAAACCCATTGAACTCCATGTACAAGCTCTCGAGTGTATTTCCTCGGTACCGCGGACCTTTTTTATTTCCGTCATTTCCAGTCTTTCGGACCGCTTTACATTTTCGGTGTCGCTAACCATTTCTTAGTTTCGGTAACGTGGACCCTTTCTAATTTAAATTTTCCGTCTCGTGGACCTTCGCTCTACTCTCATGAACCTTCGGTCTCGTTGTATGTCCTCGTTTAGGGCATTAACTAAGCGTGACATTTTTCGGGTTTTCTTGGATAAAATCTTGAACGTGTCTCCAGTTGTCTGGCTTATATAGTAGCATGCACTCCATTACTGTGTCTGCATGTGCGTGCAGTATGTCACCGTTGTGCCCAAAGGTCGTGCACGTCGTGCACTTTATTTAAAGAAAAATTACCTTTCTTTTTAACCATTTGGAGATCAAAGGAGTAATATTTCAATACAAAGCAACAAATATAAACCAAAAGTATTGAGCCTTTGTTGGGATGGAATCGACAGGTAGATAACAATATCGTTACTGACGCAGACTTATCTCGTACCCGTTTCACTTACTGAAAAATCACAAAGCGACAAATGTATCAGTCGGTCATTTTTTCATATTGATGAATAAAAATTTCCCTTGATCTTCCAAATCATATGAAATTCTCACCGGTTCACTATGTGAAATGGAAACACCCCAGAATCGACGTCTTGAAATCCTGGTTCTGGGATTTACCAACAACAGTTTGCACTCTCAATGAAATGATTTTTCAGTGCATTACATTCTGCAAAAAGTACGTTCGATTTATGATGATCTTTACCATACCAATCCTGCATGAACTCTTTTAACTTTGGCCGAACGCACTATTAAACCGTTGTGTTTATTCAAAACGTTTTAAATGACATCATGACACCTTCATCTATGCTAAAATTCTATCGCTCTCTTGCTAATCTTCTCAGTTTAACTTCTCAGTTTATTTTTTTTTTTTATTATTATTATTTTTTTGTCGGGGCCTCCAAGGTCTACCCCTCGGGTTGATGCGCACTGTTTAACAAGGGTGTTTCTTGATTGGCTGTTGCCATTGTATTGTATCGATTGTATTCTTTGTTCGGGTTAGGGATTAGGTTAGGATTAGGGCTATTGTTAGCCAGTAAAGAAATTTTTTGTTAAACAGTGCGCATCGCCCCTACCCCTCTTCTATGAAGACATGGCATTCCATGTTGCAACCTTCAACTGTACATGAAAGTGTGCCCCATTATATTTGAACTTTGAAATCGAGGAAAAAATTTACTTGTTTCTGAACTAATTCATTGGCTAACTATGTTTATTATGTTAATTGACTATGGTCAAGTTCATAATTGATTTAGTCAACTATGCACCCACCGAAACTATTTTCCAACTAATGACCTAAACTATCTGAATGTGTTCACAATTTACCGCTTAATTGTCAAAGCTGACCATTAGTTGACAACTTTTAACCATGGTTTAGTTGAACAATTTAAATATAGTTTGAGTCGGTGAATAATTGACCATGGAGGTTTAATAGTATGTTCTTATCATTTTCACAGGTAACGTGGCAAAGGCATTCAGCAACGCCATCAACATTGTTAATATGCAGAAGAAGAGTTTAACCACGGGGACTCGACGGAAACGAGGCAACATTGTAGACGAATATATATTTTTGTATACTGATGACCTTGATTCAGTTCTACTCGTTGTTGACCAACTCGATCTTACTAAAGATAATGCTGTAAAAAAGAGGTTCGAAGAACTAGGTAAAACACAAGCTAAAGTGTTGTCCAAAGTCGAACCAGTGGATAGTGATGAGGGCGCTGTTATACTGGACCTTTCTTCTCAAATGGTACAGTCAACATTTAACGAAGGAGATATAGGTAATGGCGCTAGAATTTTAAAGTTTGAAATAGTATGGCTGTAACAACGTACAAGGGGAACATACTCTTGAGAGAGCCACCAAACCGATAAATCAAATTCGGCAAGTTCACTGGTCCACCCGAGGGTCCACTTCGTGGCTGGGCAACCGATTTTGGTAGCAAACCTACGCCAACCGGGAGGAATGTTGGGTGGCCTGAGTAAACTGCATGTACATCGGGTAGTATTCGAACTCATGTACATGTAAAACACAATGGTACACATCAGTTGGTCGATGAAACTACTCGATAACCAAAACCAATCCGTCACTTTAAATGGGGGCTATTAAGGTTCACTGAACTTTTTTTCAGTTAAGCCAAGATTGATACTAATTTAACTTGTTTCTTTTCAAATGCCTCCTTCAAATTCGTATGACTTACCCTGTCGAAAGAGTGGCCAATTCTTTCCTGTTTTGATTTAAAACCAAAGTACGCCATTTCTCATTGATTTCTAGATACAATTTTAAATGCAGCCGAAAGAATATTCAAGAAGGCTGAAGAGGACGGTTTTCGCCACAAGTCTGAGACTATAGAGAGGGCGCTAACTACTTTAGATAATAGCGCCAAAAACATAAAGGAAACATCTTCCAAAGAGAAGAGAAACGTGCAAAAGCGGAAGATAAAGTAGGTCATTTTTAAGTAATACTTTTATTAACTTTTACTGTAACATTTTATTACGACTTTCGGTTCGTTAATCATCCATTGCATATTTATGAATATCATAATTTAAGATACTCTAAATCACATGTTGCTTTATTGAAAGAAAGACAATTAAAGCTCCTTGTCTTTAACTTGCTATACCTTCCGTTTTCTTGGTCCTTCCGTTTTTTTGTTTAGGTCAATTTGTAACGATATGCGCACAGCGACTGATTTGAAGTTCGTGGACTTAGTTATTGTTCAGTTTCAGTTTCTATGGTATCACAAGCGCAAGCGAGAACGCAACAAATGCGTTGGTTTTTCCAGCACGCAGAAGTGCGTGTCAAACCGGGGTATTCACAAAGAAATGTAGGATGCCTGTGTTGAATGCGTTTAAAAAATGCATGCACGGTGACCTCTCCTTACGATGGAAATTTTCTTTATGCGCCGTTAATTATGTGGGCAGATCAAAGATGTTATAAACGTAGATACCAAACTCCTATTCCTACACTGTTAGACACGCTGACTCCTCACAGAGGCTCAATCGGAGGGGCGGAAGTTTTCATTTGACATGCGCACAGTTCTATTCGGTGATCTGTGTGCACAATCACGTATGCGTAACAGAAAATTCCATTGTGACGAAATGTCAGCGTGAGTGCATTTTCAAAGCAAGTTCTGTACGCTCACAATGCATTTCTCCGTGTGCAGTCCGGAGTAACTAACGCGTACTTCCGCGTGCTTGGAAAAAGAACGCAATAGTTGATTTTGTGTTGGAAGCGTGACAGAATGTTAACGCGTGCATAGATGTTCGCTCGTGAAGATACCATAGAAACTGACCAATCAGTAAGTCAATGAACTTCAAACAAGGCGTTGTGCGTTAATGTTTTTAAATGTTCATAAAGAAAAAGGCCTCGAAGAAGCCTGAAACTGTTTCATGTAAGTAAATTTATTGAAGAACGGTGTTTGCAAGAATTGCAATGTTTAAAAATCACATGTATTTATACTACCGGAAGATATCAATTTGCTTGTTGGCCCCCAAAACGACTGATCAGTGATCAGCACTTCAGCCCCTCCGTTTGGGCCTCCGTGAGGAGCCACCGCGCCATTTTAAGCCTTTGGCATCTATGTTAATAATATCTTTGGAGCAGATGTTGCATTATGTTGCATTCCGCCATCAGCTGTAAACACTTGAGAGTGCTACCCTTTGACCTTTGACCTATTGCGCAATACTGTTGTTTGGAGAAATTTCGAACTAGTCTATTATCCTCCAAGTCTATTCAAACCTTTAACCGGAATTGTAAAGATTCACTGGCACTAAAAAAGGCTCCCATTTTAAAAAGGAAAACTTACAAAGCTTAGCGAGAACAACAGCAATATCAGTACTTTTTATTGAATAAAGAACTTCGACAACATCAGAATTTTGAACTGAGGTTGGGGCACCTAAAATTGGGGTGGCACGGTGGCTTCGTTGTGACAAATGGGGAGGGGGTTCGACTAAGCCAGGTTTAGGCTTATACGCGTGTAGGGTTTACTTCCGTTTTATGTAACTCAATCTGTTTTCGACAAGCCCTACAAGATTTCTTATCGCACTCTGTGTCACAAATGTTATTTATCTGCTAATGTTTCTTGTAAATTTTTGTGTTTTGATAAAACAAATGAATGAATGAATGAATGAATGAATGAATGAATGAATGAATGAATGAATGAATGAATGAATGAATGAATGAATGAATGAATGAATGAATGAATGAATGAATGAATGAATGAATGAATGAATGAATGAATGAATGAAAACCAGTAGATGACGTGATATTGGATTCCAGTTTTGTCTGAGATGCATGCAGGAAGGCTCACAAAATCAATTGATTAATACTGATGTAATTGATTTTTGGTTATGTTCATTCCACGTACGTGGTATTTTAAAGACTGTTTTCAATATTCTACAGTGACCTACGTAAAGCGGCAATGACACAGGCAGCGCATGGCCTGAATATAGGTGACCACGTGACATTCAATATATCTGGTAGCCCAATGTCCGTTGTATGTTTTCTGCCTGAAGAGAATGAACCGGCTGAAATTGACATTCCTGTAAAACTTCATCCTGGAAGATCACTTTCCGAAAGGTAATAAATTGTGACATCCTTATTGTTCAAGAGTCTAAAAAAGAATGGAAGGGATTTCCGTCTCTCTAGAAAAAAAAAACATTTTACGGCTTTGTTGCCAAGATATCGTCCAACTATATATGAAAGGAAATATCAAACTCCGGACTTGAACGGTTTAATTCTCTAACCATACTCTTGACTAAGATATTCCACGCCTGAATATTTTCTGGTTCCCCTGAATCATCTCGTTGATGCTCCTCTGTGTGTCGGTTAATCTCTGAGAGCACAAACACCCAGCAAACACGAGACATTTTTTTTTTTTTTAACTAGAGACGAATCCCAAGAGCAAGTGATGGTCTGATATCAGTCGGCCATAACTGGGGCCTATTACCTTTTATTCTTTCAATATCTTTGCTTACTTGTATCGTTCATTGTTGTACACTAAAGTGTACCGTTATTTTTTCAATTTTACTGAACTTGATGGTCTGAAATTCATATAGACAATAAATAAATAAGTTTTAAGGCTGACGGACCCCACTAATGGCTGCCTACAGTCACTAAGCATAAGCACTGACCGGATTCGTCTATGTTTAAAACAATCTCAAATACATTTCTTGGAAATATTTTCTGTTGAGTTGTATACATTTCTAATATTTTTTGGATTGAAAATATTTTTCAAATTTTATTTAAATAGTTATAGTCTGGAAAAATATTTTCAAGTTATTTTTGCAACTCAGCATTTTATATTTCTAAAACATTTCAGGAACCACGTTATAAAAATATTTTTTTTTGTTTGCATGGATATAACCCGTGCTCGTCCTCTAAAACCTTTGTTTGGAGGACGACAGGTGCCAACACAAGTTAAAAGTAGTATATACTACATAATCTCATATCATTTTCATGCAAACGATAAATGTAACAGCATCAAACGTGGTCCTTTAGCAATGTAAACCGGTCATCCAAACTTGAAGTAGTATAGTGGACTGTTCTGTTTAATGATTGGCTCTTGGACCTGTGTGAATATTTTCCACCTTGAGGGTGAACAGGTGAAGTTTACTAGATGAATAATTGCTTGGTTTACTTTGAATATGCAAGTCCCAAAATATTGTGAAAGATATTTTTAAGAGAAATAAGAAGAAACTTGTGAGATGTAGCTCAAGCTTCAAAATTGTAAGGACAGATTGTTCTTGCACTTTTTTAAAGGGGAAAAATGTTATATTCACAATTTCCAAACAATCAAATGTGATATTTTTGCCAATGAAAGTTTCGATATCAAATTATTGTCCAGGTTCATTTATGACTGGTGTACCGCAAGTGATGAAGCTTGTTCGGGAGTGAAGTTATTAATGATACCAGCAGAAGACCTCGACGAGGAAAAAGAAAAATGTTCTGGACCCACCGACATCACTCTGCTGGACCCTGTAACAGGTACTCGAAGCACCTTCCTGGTTTAATCAGGGTGTTGCCATTTGGCCTAACTCCCCGGTGTTATACGGGATTTGTTGTTTGAAACAACTCTCTGGTGTAGGTAAATCAGTCCAAGTCTGGAAACTGGAAAGAGGAAAAAGGTTGATTATAACCGAAATGAAAATAATAAAAAATGCTCGTACCTATGTAAAGATATCTGAAAACCTTGTGTGTTTTGGCAGTTTTCTTTAAAACTCTGTAAATCACATACTTTTCGAATTTTTCGATTAGAAGGGACCTTTGATTTATATTGAGTATCAAACGTAGCTAGAACACGCCCAAATGAAAATAAAGACAGGAAAATGATTGTCCTGCTTACAAACTAACAATTTTTCTGTCAGCTTGCTAATATGGGGAACATGCTTGCATAGGATTATCGTTTTTAATTCTGGTTTGTGGCTAAATTTTGAATGGTTGTAAACTTTAAAGCCTCGATCCCTTCTGCCTAATGGGAACGAGTACATACCTTAAGATTGTAAATAAAAGTACCTCTGGCGAATGAATCTGTTGTTAATGGGCTTAAGGTATATTTGTTGTTGGTGCCGAGGACTAGAATTATTATTCAAACGTGGAACACACTATACACACTTTGCAACATGTGAATATGAAAGCAAATACTATCACTGTAGTTAGTTGAAGTTTTACGACCCAGTTTCTAAACCATTGGTTTCCAAGGAGAAAATTCCTTTTGAGACCTGTTGAAATTCCAACAGGTTTGAACAGGTATTTATACAGGTAAAACAGGGAATATTTCAATTACCTGTTGAAGTGATGAAAGTCAACAGGCGTCAACAGATAACACCGAAAAAGCTAACAGGTTCCTGTTGGTACCTGTTAAAATCATTTTAAACCTATTGATTTAGTTTCCAGTTACCTGTAGTACCAGTTAAAACCTGTTCAATAGGTTTCAACTGGAATTTTCTCCTGGCTTATGTCGTGTCGGGCACGTTCTTATTTCCAGTTGTGACTGAGCTGTTCCTTAGTTCCTTAAGCTGCTGAAGACCAAACACAATGGCAATAGGTTTCCATCATTATCAAAGTCTTCGGTATTGCTAGGCCAGGAGTCGAAGTCCACACCTCCCGACTACCGAAGGCTGAATTAATTCAACGTTAATTGAAATAACAGGGATGATTTGAACAATCTTCAGTACGTGCTGCAAATGTCGTTAATATACATTACTATTTGTGGCGAAATAGCCAGGAATATGTTAATTCTACCACTTTATTTCTGTCTTAAAATTTCCGATTCTGATGAATGTAGATTGCACTTTTAGGTAGGTTTCCCCTCACCCCCCCCCCCCCCTTGTCTTTAAACTTGCTTTCTCATCCACGTTTTAGGCATTGGGGTTTTACAAGGACACTTTCCTTAAAAATGCAATACAATCTATGCCGTTTTTTGGGATGACATCACATATTACCCGTGTCGTAACTTCGAAAGATACGATTAGCGAACCGATTTGATACACTATCGATAATGTCACATCAGTTACAGCGTCGAAAAGTTTACAATCGAATTTAAAACAATGGAATTTTATGACGTCATCAAGAATTTGGCATAGTGTTTAATGCATTTTCATGAGACAACTGGTCATCTTTAAACTATAATGCAATGTATTGTTCACATGGTAAGGTATCCTTTAAAAAAATATTTTGATTGTTTTTAAAATTCTTAAACAGACATAGAACAGGAAGCAAAGGATCTGGCTGACCCAATCGAAATTGAAATGACAATGACGAATACATTTGAGGATCAGATTTGTGTTTGTAAATACTGGAATGAAGAGACCGCGCAACTGGAGTCTGAAGGCGTGACGTCAGAGATTACCATTGATGGGAATCTGGTCTGCAGAAGCAATCACTTGACAACATTCGTTGGTGAAGTTATTATCGAATCGGATTCAAACAATGGTGTGCAAATCATTTACATTGTATAAGAGATATGTTTTATGCATAGACGTCACACTGACCTTATGAAGGAAAAACCAGTGGCGGCGGAACCGGGGGGGGGGCTTTGGGGCTTAGCCCCCAATGAAAAAAGTGGAGGGGCTTAGCCCCCCCCCCCCCAATGAAAAAAGTGGAGGGGCTAAAGGCATGTTTCCCCCCCCCCCCCCCCCCCCCCCAATATTTGTAAGGTGCGTTTCAAGAAGTGGTGACCGGCGACGGCGGGGAGAATATTGAAGTGGGTGGTGAACATATTCTCCATCAGTCTAAAGCACAATATAGGCGTACTAATAATTTTAGGGGAATGTTGTCGATGAAAAAGATACTGGACACGCTAAAGCCTCTTTATCATCCCCCAACCCAATCACCGAGGTCCTCGAAAAGTGGAAGCACTATGGTCTGTTATTGCGTAATCTTGTTAAGTTTTACTGATCGTTTTTCGCGAGGTTGAACAACGTATTCTACTACCGTTAGTACACAAGTCTATAGTACGTTTGGGATTTGAGCAGTAGCGGAGCTGCCATATGGTCAGGGGGACTGCCCCCCCCCCCCCTTGACGGTCTAAAATCGTCTGTCGGCGCCCTTTTTAGGTTTTTGACATACTTAACTCTTGCACCATTTTTGGCAAAAGACATAATTTATAGCGTTGTTTAAAGGCCCAGATAACAAAATGTCCAAACAGCCACCAGTAACTGTACTATCTGCACTTCATTCTGATGAAAAGGGTCATCTTCTGTAATATAGGGACAGGTTTTTGCCGAGACGTATCTTCATGCTTTATATGCACTAATGAATGCTGTCTCTGTGCTAAGTTCATTGCTTCCACACCAAGCCTGATATACAAGCTAAGAAAATACACAGACTGACATTAAATTAACCCTCCCTGTCAATAACAGATGTTGAAAAGGGCGCGACAATAATTGAAGCGAAAATAGACCTCTTGTTGTCGGGGATATTTGTCAACATAGACAATAAAAAGAGTTTATAAAGGTACCAAAATAGCTTCCACAACGTTTTTCAAAATCATTTGTAGAGAACATTCAGGTTAAAATAAAATAAAACTGTCATCATAGTGGTAATGGTTTAAGAGTTTTAATGAGCAGTTTCCAGTTTGCTTTTCCTCAAGTGACCATTCTCATGATAAATGCATTTTCATGGCACGATAATCCCATGAAAATGCTTATTTCTGTACTTACGTGACTCAAAAGCCAGAAAATTGCATCTAATAAGCCTAGGTGTAGGCTCCTTTTATTTGGTATGAATTCGGTATCTAGAGAGCCAAGCAGACCTTTTGTTGGATATTTCTTGCAATGTACTTAATTAATGGCTATTTCAGAGTGGTCACAGGATGTAAAATACGTCAAGTAAAGTTTCTTCGTGCACTTATCTTGATTTCCAGATACCGAACATGTACACCCTACAGTGATAAATTTCCATAACTTTTTCCCCGTGTAAGATTTGCTTGCTATTTGGCTCTAACAGGTTTAATCGTTATCTTCACAAAGTAGCCCATTATAACATTAGAATCTTAAATCGAGACCTGACTATAACACACAAAATAATATGACCGCCTTTATACTAGAATGTGAAAGAGAGGGATAGAAACATGGGCGTCCGTGGGTTGGGACAAGGGGGCACTTGCCCTCCCCTGGAAAATAAAAAACCTGAAAAAACCAAAAAACATAAAGAAAAAGATGAAGAAAAATTAACATCAACATTTCTTAACAGTTCACTCAGTGTTTTCCCTATTTTTATGCGGTAAACAGGCTTTAGAAATGACATTTCCAGCCATCTGGGAGACATTGTGGGATAAAATTTTCTTGCGCTCCGCGTCAACTCATGGTGGCGCGGAGCTTTCCCCCTCATAGCATTTTGCCTAAGAGAATTTTGCCCCCCCCCCCGGAATTTTCTTCTTCGGAGGCCCATGGAGAGACAACTTAAACATGTTTTAATAGAAAAACTTGCGGAGGAGAAAGCAAAGAAGTCTTCTTCCGGGTTCGGAAAATCAAATGGGAAGTCTGAAAAGCTGTGGTCCCGATCGTGCTGAGGTTCAGGGTATTTACCTTCGAAGCGCCTCTGCATTTTCGCCCCCTCTGACCGAAATCCCTAGCTATGCCACTGGATTTGAGATCGGTATAGATTAGGATGGTGGTATCCTTAGGAGGAACCAGGGGAGGGGGGGTGTTTTGAGGACAAATGGTATGATCTAGGGGAAATATAATTGAGTAATTGACATGTATGAGTGAACAAATGTAACAAGGGGTGCAGAAAGTGAATTTCACGGCAAACAGAATGAATGAAAGAGGATGCATAAATAATTATTGTTCTTGTATCATCTCAATTTATCTGATATGTATTACCATTTTGCATAGGCTGAATTTTTTCTTTTTAGTTGAGAAATTGCAAACATGAGACCCATATTTTAAGGCTGGATACATGCAACATAGATCACGCGGAAAGTGCCGTTTCCGGCCACCTGGGGGGTTTGTAAAGTCAAAAATTTTCTTGTACTCTCAGGGCCAACCAATGGTGGCGCTCCGCTTAGATAGTCCTGCTGGCACTCAGCCCCCCAATATTTTTTCCGTTCCGCCGCGCCTGGGAAAAACTATCTGCATGTGGCCGCTCAACGGACTTCCTATGTACATAGACGGAGCATAGACCTATTTCCAAATAGCAATTAAAAAGGATTGTGGGATAGAGTTTTGGTGTTTGTCATTTTTGTCAATGGCATTTTACTGTGGTGAATTTTGACGCACACCCAAAACTCTATCACACAATTCATTGTAATTGCTATTTGGAAATAGGTCTATAATGAAATAACGTCCTAGCTATGCGTCGATTGTTGAGGATGGCTCTCTGCCATGGTTTTTGCGTGGAACCCCCCATGTGGGCTTGGGGTTGTAGAATGTGTCCACGGTAGTTCTCGCCTGTCGTAAGAGGCGACTAAATTGAAACCAGATAAGAACTTGAACCATACTTGAAGATAACTTTAAACTTTTCAACTTTTTGTCGTGTTGACTGACACTATATCATTCGTGTTGGTGTGTCGTTAAATCTCATCTAACTAACTTATGCGAGAAAGTTTGAACTTGATCACAAGTATGCTAGTTTAAATCAACAGATTTGGAAGGGAAAAAACGTGAGAGATAATTTCAAAATAATGCAAGGAAAGTTTAAAGTCACCACAGCAATTGCAGGAATATGATATTTTTCACGTTAAAGTTTAAATTTTGTTCTAAATATTACTAAGTCGTCGCCAAATAGGGCAAATTTAAGCTTCGAAGCGGACATATTGGTACGCGTTTTTTGGTTGGAACGGTGGCGACAGAATTTTTGCGTTGATCGTCTGTAGTCCATGTATAAAGGAAGTCCGTGTGTAGCACGCAGCAGAATTCGTCACACGCGTACTGTTAACTAGTATGCGCATATTCCCTTGGTTGGCGCATCAGATGACTACATTTGCTGGTTTTCGTTTATTTTCCCTCCAAAAGAGTACGTAGGTTTTGCTCTGTGATATCAACTGCTTGAGGTTTTTCATATTGAAAGCTTTTGTTTCACACGCTCAAATTAAAGAGCAGTTACTACTAAATGGACATTCGTTTTGTTCCGGCGACCTCACACTTTCAACATCGACAGTAACATAGTGTCAGCAGTGTGTAGTAATTTTAATTGTCGATCCCCGTTGATTGCTCTTATAAACGAATCCGGACAGATTGTAATGGTCTGACATAAGTCGGCCATTACTGGGGTCCATCACCTAAATTTCCTTCCTTACCTGTTCCATGAATGGTTGTACACTGAAGTGTACCTTGAGTTTCTCAAATTCACTGATATGAGGATTTGATTTCACGTAGACAATAAATGAAGACGATTAAAGGCTGATGGACCCCACTAATGGCTGCCTACAGTCACTAAAAACAAGCGCTAATCGGATTCGTCTATACTTCTTTACGGTTTAAAGACACTGAGATGCACATATGTTTTTTACAACTCTATACAACGGAGAGTTGCAGCCTCCTCTTCTTTACGCAACAAAAAGAGGAACATTATACCACAATAACACGTTTAAAAAAACATACGTATAAGAATTTTTTTGTGAAAATAAATGCCCATTCTCTGACATTTAAAATGCTTAAAGGAAGATACTTCATAGAGGGCTAAACTGGATCTGAGGTAAATAGAAAACTGACGGAACCGGGTTGAACAGACTTAATAGCCTTAGGGAATTGGATCCGCACTAGGTGTTTTTCTTTCTGTTTAAAGCTGGTTTACATGAATTACTCAGCAGAAAGGACCGCCTTCACAGGGATGTAACGAGGGGTAGGGACGACTGCTTCCCCTCTTCTCAGTGGCGATTGTTTTATGTTTTCATAATTTTTAACATGTTCTTAATTCAAATATGGAACTGACAAACATTGCACCAAATTGCTTCTAGAAACCTCCAGTTGTTCAACAATTTCTCAAAGGGGAGACCGGGGTGTACTTCCTCCTAGAATCCCTCCCTCATAACCGTCACAAATGTACTCCCTCTTTAAACTTCCTGGTAACGTCGCTTCTCATAGACTGTTTCTTCAGCCAGGAAGGTGTAATATCACCACCTCCCAAGAAGTGGTGGCGCTACTGGGGGGAGGGGGGCGGAACTGACAAACATTGCAGCAAATTACATCTAAAGACCTCTAATTGTTCAACAATTCCTCAAAGGGCAGTGGAACTCCTCCTCCTCCGAATTTCGACCTTGCTCCAACCCACTTAGGTTCGTAAGCAGGCTCAATTTTTCACCCAGAGAAACGCTTAAACCTCCAAGCCTCCGGAAGCCTCACCACCTGGATCCCATCCCCAGGGGCGGGCGATTTGGGATCTGTTTCGCGCTGTGTCCCCAATAATATCCTGTGCCTTTAGTCTTCCCCCCCCCCCCAGTGGCGTAGCTAGGATATTTTCCAGGGTAGGGGGCAAAGCTCGAAAATTTCCTCAAAATTTTTCACTTTCAGTTTCAGTATATTTTCAGTTTCAGTTTCAGTTTCAAGGTCAAGGTGCACACAAAATACGTAAATTTATGATAACAACAAGATTATCAGGACGTCATATAATGTTACTTAAATTAATGCATGGCCTACAAGGTCCTAAACATGACTACTATATACATAGGAGTTAAGACAATGTCATCATGGGCCCGTCCCCCCCCCCCATCCCCAGTGATTAATTAGATTAATTTTCCGAACACATTAAGTAGATTAATTTTTAGAACCAGGCCTTTAAAAATGAGGCAAACGTCATACGTTTGTCCAGGTTTGCAGATTTATTATGTCTAGACAACTAGGGCGGAATTTGATCTCTGAAACTGGGGGTGGGGGCAACATTGGACAGACTACCAAACCGCGCGAAAGGCTCCTCGAGAGCGCGAAGCGCTCCCCCTAACGGTGTGGGGTCCAGGGGCCCGCCTTAGGGCCCCTGGTGGGGTCCAGGGGCAAAGGCCCCCGGAAGCTCCTGGGTATTTACGAAATTGTAGGCATTAAAATGATGCATTTTATCTTCAACTTTAAATTACATCAGATGGGCACTTAACAGACCCCAAATATCACAATTTGACTCCTTTTCAATTATATCCTTACTCCACATGATTAAAGTCGACCGGAATCGATAATGCAGAGAGTGTGGGGAGGGAGAATGAATTACTTAAAATTGAGGTTCTTCGGGGGCTCCCTCCTTGGTGCCCCAGATCGTCTTTTCAGAACTAAAGCTAGGGGGCTTTTCTTGTGATGTGAATTCAGCCCTTGTCTATGATGGGGCGCACGAAGCGCGCAGAAAAATTTAACGTTTGAGACATCTCAGTAATGAAACTGAATGATAATTAGGGGAAGGATAAGTCACTTTTAGCTTTAGCTGAATAACGGTTGCCCCCTCAAGACATTCTTACTGAAGCACAAACGTACTCTGGTTTCCTATATAGCCTTTTTCAGGTGACTTTCACAGAACCGTTACCTGTAAAGAGGCGAGCGGCCGAAAAAGCGATTTTTTACTTCACCTCTGTAGTGAAATTGAAATAAAATTACACAAAGAGTGGTCACTTTTCACTACAGCTGAATAAGGGTGACCCCTGAGGATATTTGTACTAAACAAAAACGTACCGTTGGTTTCCTATAGAGTCCTTTTCATGAGATTTTTATGAGTCCTTATCTGTGATGGGGCGCGCGAAGCGTGTCGAAAAAACAGCGTTGAGACATTTATTGGAAGAATTTTGTTTTTATTTAGTTTTCAATGCAGTATATGATCTGTTTAAACATTATACAACTTAACTAAGTATCACTCGCGAAGCTCTGTCAGTTCCAGTTTGTATTTCTGTAGCAAAAGCAACCAGACAAAGACGTAAAAAAATAAGTTGTGGAAAAAAGCGGTGGGGGAGGGGCAAGTGCCCCCGAGCCCCCCCCCCCCCCCCGTAATGCCGCCTATGTAGACAACGGTAAGCTATTGTTTTTAGCTCCATCCATGGTTAAACAGAGTAAGATCAGTCTATAACCTGCCCGGTAGCTTGTAGGATGAGAGGCCATTAAATGCTTAAACTTAACCCAGGGCGCTGTCATTCAATAGGTACGAAACTGGACTGTTAAACCTCGGCTAACCTAACCTAACCCAGGACGTTGTCAACTTAAGTGACGGGTGAGAGTGATACGCGGAGCGCGACCATCGGTTCGCGCGGAGCGTCCCGCCAGGGGAAATTTCGCTAAAAACACCCCTAACATTGCTGGAAGTGACACTCCCTGGGCCTCATCCCGGAATGCTTAGAGTGCCATATTTTTCTTATCCTGAAAACTTTTAAGGAAACAATTTGTTCAAAATATATATCAAAAAGAAAAAATGGAAACTCTGAGACCTACCGGTATTATTGCTGACAGCCTCAAATCGAGTATAAATATAATGGTTGTGGGACGAAAACAAACGGAAATTGTGATAAGTAAATGAGGGCATATTTCGTTCACGAGGCTATGATGACGTTACTATTTATTAGCAACGGATTATCCAATAGTGCATTAAGTTGATGAACATAAAATTAGCTCAACAATACGTAGTGAACTATCTCGATGAGGGTATCCTATGCTCCGGTCCTATAGCCTGTCAGTGTTGCGCAGTATACGTTGAACGGATCAAAATATCCTGCACGTGTACCAAAGAACATTCACGCTGCGGCAGAGAGTGCATTTCTGCAGAACGCGAGTCAAGTGCGCTCCATGCTGCAATGACACAGATGAGATCTGGGAAATACGTTGCATGGACATACGATTTATGCATAAGAAATGTTTCACGATTACTTATACTGAGAAAAATTTAAACAAGTAGGAAAAGGAAGTATTATTTCATCAACTTGAAATTTCCCCAAATTCCACAAATTTCCCCAAAATATTTTCCAGGGGGCAACTTGCCCCCCCCCCCGCACCCCGTTGGCTACGCCACTGCTCCCCCCCCCCCCATTTGAAATTCTGTTGCTGCCACTGCTCTCGAATGAGGTCGACGAATGGGCACTTTTTACAGGGTGTCTCGTGTTTGCCTTTGCCATTGTATTGCATCGATTGTATTCTTCGTTAGGGTCGGGATTAGGTTAGGTATTAAGGATATCGTTAGCCAGTTTGGAAATCTCCTGTTATGCAGTGCGCATCGCCCTCCAAGTGTTACCCAACACACAAACATGTGACATGTCTGCCGTACTTTAATAAATAATAATTGCAACTTTTGGGTGTCTTTTCTATCCTTTATTGGCATGTTCAGCACCGTCATTAAATTTCATGACATTGTTGCGCTAATTTAAGTTGCCTAATTGTAATTTATTTTGAATACAATGTCATATGGATAAACATATGAGTTGCTATGTGTCGGTATAAAATGGTCGTCATCATTAAGTGACATCACTTCGCAAACATTAGTTTTATTATTAGCAAATTGATTTATGATATTCAAAATAGTTGCATTACAAAGAAGGAAAAAAAACACGTTGAAAGCTGAGTTAAATTCGTAAGTTAATGCTATCACAAAAAGCATGAATGTCGTTCACCATCAAAATTGACTGTACAGTGTACAGTAAAATATAGGAAATCAAAAGGATACATAAAAGTTCTGAGTGTCAAGGCATTGGCAGCACTTTTTATGTTTTTCATTACTATTTCCTTTTCTACTGTAATTGTGCATGGATTTTCTTTTTACTAAAAACATTTTTACAGTGACTTTACATAATAGTTATAAAAGAATTTTCTATTTTTATTATTTTTATTTCCTTTTTCCGTATTTTGACAGGTCCCTCTGCTACCCATGGCTACCCAAAAAGTCGTAAGTTTTAATTTAAAATCTGGACGATCTTTAATTAAAGATATATATCGAAACTCTGACTAAAGCCAAGGCTACGAGTTTCCTCGTTTCTGAGTTCGATAATTAAATGTATTGGTTTTGGTAGACCAATGAATCCGCTCAAAATATGTGCCATCACACTCAGTATCAGATTTTGAATTTGTCGAGTCATACCGAAGACTTTAAAAATGGAACCTACTGCAGTTGTGCTTAATGCTCTGCATGAGCAGTGGAGTAGGGAAAGCAAGCCAATGGGCAACAACTGGAAAAAGGGCCGACTTGAACCAATAAGTTGGAAACTGGCCCGTAAAACTCCATCTACCTACTACTTACCTTGAATTGCCGAAAACAATTTTTAACATTACAATTATTTAAAAATACGTTATGCTCTCCCCATAGTTACTACGCTATACAAGCTGACCAACTTCATAGTTTGTTGATACAGAGAGGCATGCGTTGGAAAAGTCTCAAGGCAGTAAAGATTTCATTATAACTTGGAACACATTGTTCCAGAAATATCAATTTCTTCCGTCAGTTGTGTTTTTTAGGAAAGGTTTATTAAAATATTTTGCTATTATTTATGAATTTTGTAGACGGAGTACGGTGGGTTGTTAGGTGCTAAGTGTAGTAGGTACGTGAGGGATTCGTTTTCTCTTTGTTTAATTTCATATATGCTCTCTCTTGAAGTGCTTTTGTTTTGCCACCCCAGAAGCGTGTTAAAGTTACTCCCGTTCAGAGTAGTTGTTTTGCAATTTTCATTGACTGCACATATCTGTCATGATGTCTATTTACTGTTGTGATAAAAAAGAAATAAAATGAAAAAAAAATGAAATAAAGTGGAATGAAATTGTAAAATCGGTTCAACCTGTCTCAAAAACGGGGTGCCCGGTAATAAATATATGGAATAAAAGCTGAAAAAGCCTGCTACTAGTAACCTGGCAGGAACGTTATCCCAACGACTGTATTTGCTGTTAACTATTTCAAGGTAAGTTACGGACGACAATTATAGAATTAAGATGTTAATTAATAAACTGTTTATTTCGAATTAATGACATGGGTTAACGCTGTTATGCAAAGTTTTTCGTATATTATGATGGTTTCATCAGATACCAGTTTAAGTTATTAATAATTTTTGTAATAAAGGTCAGTCACCCCTTTCGCTGATATCAATTTAATTAAAGTATTAAATAATTTCCTATTTCCATTCAGCTTGGAAAATAAGTCATTTAATCGAACATTCCATCAATTGTGTTTGAAAAAATAGTGTTTTTTCAAACCATTAAGGGCTGCACCATGCTTCAGTGAGCGGTACACGCTTAAATCAAAAGGGTGAACTTGGAAACGCACTACATGAAGAGGAAAACTTCACTCTTCCGCGAACGCCTGCAATGATCACTCTGTTTTAAGAGTGATCATTGCCTAAGAGTGTTTAAGAGTTTGTTTTATGGAAAGCTTCTCAAGATTGTCGGTACTGGGCATATATCGGTTAAGGATTTTCTTCAAACCGATAAATTTAGCAATAATTTTATTATTTACTAAATTTAGATTCTTTGGAAAATTTACACCTTTCTTACGTAGGTTTTGTCACTTGTATGTGCGATGATAAGGAAAGGAGAAACCAATGGAAGGAAAAAGATCACAATAACTGTGCGCCTGTTGAATTTTATTTCTGACTAGATACTTGGGCTGTTCGACTATGAATCCTCTCATGGAAGCAACGGACATAACATATGTTGCGAACATCTCAACTGAGAGCGCGATACTTTACTACTGAACTCTCAATCAGTTACTAAAACTCGAAACAAAATTACAACACATATTTCGGTTTTATGAAGGCGTTGTCAAAACAACTTAAGGCAAAGTTATACAACTTATTTTAAAAATGATGTTCTTGTAAACAAATATAGAATATAGTTGAAAAAAGGGCAGTACATTAACATTCCAACTGTTGTCCATTTTTACCACCGTTCGGGTGTTGATAAGAACAGGGATAATTCCCTGGCCCAAAAAGCTACAGACCTTTAGGAAACAGGGACAATCTACTACTTAAAGCATGTGTTGCATCAACCATCTTTTAAACAAAGATCGGGCCGCGTTTTAAGTTTGGTCAGAAATTGAATATATCGAGAGTCATTGTTTTACATGATATACTGCGAGGATTGGACTTGGCTCATGGTGGTTAGGTCCACATTCACTTAGAGGAAGAGGGGAGTGACTCTTGCCCGAATCCAGATCCCCAACCAGGGGATAACTTCTTCCTAGCTGAAGTACCGAAACCTTCAGATAAGGTTTTGAGCAATGGAGGTGGCGGTGGGTGCAGCCACGTCCCGTAAGGCCATGATTGTGCAGTAATTGGTTGGGGAGAGACGGATTAATAAACCACTTCGAATCAAGGGCGCGGTACGTACACTCTTAAAAAGTTGGTTAAAAAAATTCCCCAACACTGGTCACGTATGTCAAATACCTGAAACTGGGTAAAGTTTTCCCCAATATGTGGTGTTGATTTGGTTATCTCACAGGCTGGTTACCCAATTAAGTGGTAAAAAACCTCTTGGATAACCATTAATCAACAATTATTGGGTAAATTTTAACCAATTTCAGATATTTGGCATACGCGACCAGTGTCGGTAAGTCTTTTTAAGAGTGTATGAAGAGCACACACTGCCACTTCCCCCACCCCCCCCCCCCAAAATAAAAGAAACAAATAAATAAAATGGCGTGAGTTGCAATGAAAAATAGGCCTAATATGGGGACAGAAATGGATTTATAGTGGACACGGGAAAGCATACTATAAAAAATACCACTAACACACATACACACAATTATCAAAAACGAAAATTTTACTCCTTTAGATCACTATCGCGAGACAAATTTGAATAATTCTTTCACTTCTTTCAGCCTCAAATAGTCCACTCGGAGTGATTCTTGGCATCGTTTTCGGGATTCTCCTTGTAATTCTGGGTGTCATGTTAGTCGGGACTGTCATGTTTAAGCTGATGAAGAAGAAAAAGGTGTCACCGGACGGTGAATGACAAGGAGTACGAAAATTGTGATTGAAATGTTATTTGTCGTTCAACTTGATATCTCATTATATAAGACGAAATGGTACAAAGCGTTTGCCTAAAGAAGTTTTACTGGATCTGGACAAAAACATGTATCGTGAAAAAGTTCCGTGTGTAATAGGTATAAATAGTGTTTGATGTTTCGTATGGATGTTTAATATTTTGTGTTTTGTGGCTCCTAGATTATAACATTGTTATCTTGGAATTACTATTTCATATTCGTTCAGAAGATATCATGATAAGGCGAGCCCACATCGAGACTTGAACGTTACATTCTCGGACAGCGTTACATTCTCGGACTGAAGTAAACAAAACTGACCGCAAGATCGCTTCGAATTACAGAAGCGGTCTCTAAAGAAATAGGTTGCTTGCATGTAACCTACTCCCTGCGGGAATGCTCGCCAACGGCCACACTTCTTGGCACGTGCGTGCATGCTCTACATGCATTCAATACATGCAACGCTAGTAATCTCCGGCAGAGCTGCGCTAATACTAGTACTGTACTAACACACTTTACTTACTTACCTACACTCTTAAAAAGTTGGTTTAAAACACTTACCGACACTGGTCACGTATGTCAAATACATGAAATTGGTTAAAGTTTACCCAATAATTGTTGATTAATGGGTTATCCAAGAGGGATTTTACCACTTAATTGGGTAACCAGCCTGTGGGGTAACCAAATAAACAACACATATTGGGGAAAACTTTACCCAACTTCAGGTATTTGACAAACGTGACCAGTGCTGATGAATTTTTTAACCAACTTTTTAAGAGTGTAGCATTGTTCAATGTTCTGTGTGTTATGGTCTGAAGATTAAAAGTTTGCAAAATTATAAAAATAATATATAAGTACTAGGACGATGCATCTACCGCGGGAGGATGGGAAGGGGCTGTGAGACTGCATCCCACTAATGACCAAAGTCTTGCCGAGAAGGGCATACTTAAGAATTTTGCTGTGGGATGGGAGTATAGAGGAATCCAGACAGCTTGTGATGGTCTGATTTTAGTCGGCCATTACTGGGGTCTATCACCTTTAATCTTTAAATTTCCTTCCTTACCTGTTCCATGGGGTTGCACACTGAAGAGTATCTTAATTTTCTCAACTTCACCAAATATGAGGATTTGAAATTCACGTAGACGATAAATGAAGACAAATTAAGGCTGATGGACCCCACTAATGGCAGCCTACAGCCACGAAAAACAAGGGCTAATCGGATTCGTCTATAGGCAAAAAGTTACCGCCACTCCTGAGAGAAAGGGTCCCGCACGGCCGTGGCATCCACCCGAGGATGCAATGTGGGATATTTATGCTTAAGAAAAAGACTTCACATTTTGTCAAAATTTTGTTAAAATTCAGCGTTTTAGAGCTCATCAGAAATTATTGGTGAAAGGGGATTTGAATCATCACTTTTATTCAGTTTGGCTCAATAAATTTGTGATATGGAGTTGATGTCTCATTGACGGAAACAAAAAAACACGATTGGATTGTAGACTGTGGCACACTAACACGTAGTTTTTGGATTGCATTGTTTGAAACAGAATAATAGGATTTTATGTAGTATGTGTTCAAAAGGACGGATTTTTTTTTTTGGTAAAGGTTTGCTCCTAAATACACGAACCAATCATTCGTTTGAAGATTCGATGGCATTTCGAGATACAAGCGTGATAAACAAAATGAGTTCAGCACACATTCCTTTCCCTTAAATTCGTTACTTTGCAATTTTCGTGCAGTTAATAGCACCAGTATCAATAAGTCAATATCTATTTACTTGTGGTGGCCTGACGAAACAAAAGTACTATGGGCAATAGACTGTAATAACCTTTTTTACCGATAGGGTAATTTATACAGCCCCTGGACATAAAGTCATCACACTAAAGTCTTTTCTTATACTTGAAACAGAGTAAGCAAAGAACAATTCTACAAATTTTGCAAGTAAAATTTAGAACACGTGTTCTTTTAATAAAGTTCGGATTATTTAATCTATTGGTTTGGAGGATGTGACAATAAAAAACTCCAACTTCTATTTACTTTGATCAAAAGGTCAGCAGTAGAAAATTTGATTGTCATTGTGACTCAACTTTTGATGCTTGTTTCCACCAATATATGCAAAATAGAAATGTTATTTGAAGTTTGAAATAGGATTCTAAATGATCGAAGTTATAGCTTAACTAAATAATTAAATTGGCAGTCAGAGTTTGACCCAGAATATAAGCCCTTTGTTCCAGCACTTTTGTTTGTTTGTTTTTTGTTATTGTCTTTTGAACTAATTGTTTACCAAAATGAAGAAACATTGGAAGAGGTCTTTCCGGTTAGAACAGAAACATACATGCTGTGACGTCGCTTCTTGAAAAAGGAACATAGACACCCCAGTACATCAAAGGCGGTATGGGATGTAACTAACATCTGACTTGGTTACATAATCTGTGACCTCAAATGAGCTATGCTTTTATTGTGTTCACACTGCGTGAAAAGCAGTTTACACATGCTGACTGACCTGTTAGCTAACCCCAAATGTTACATAACTTTTTGTGTATTGAAACATATCTTTTACTGTCAATCAATAAATCAGATATGAAACTTGAATTAATCAAGTCTGCATGTAGTGAGCTTCTTTTACTCCCTGAAGTGATAAGAGGTAATCAGACAGAGAGGAAGAATGTAACATAGAGTAAGAGGGAACGTTTCATCATGTAAATTTGGTGTTAATTACAACTGTTGAATGAAAATTAGTGATTGTTTGTCGGATAAAAAAAATTCCTTATTGACGAATTACTAGAGAGCTTTCTCCATTTTGTTCCCAATCACGACACATAAGAACGTGAACACTGATAATTGTTTGTCAGTTTTAAGTCAATATAAATATGTCGTGCAGAATTTTAATAGTGAAAATTGTAAAAACAAATTTTTTCGCTTAAACTATGCTATTTTTAGATGTGTTTTTGTATTTTGGTTAGACAGTTAAGCATTTAATAAAGTCCTTGTCTGGTGATGGTAAAAACTTTAAGGAAAGCAATTTAACAGGTTTTACCTGATTAATACATGTAAAATGATGTCTTCAAAGTGTACAGTAAACTTAGATTGCATGCTCTTGTACTGGTTGCTTAGAATGATACATATAGTTAAAGAAAATAAAGCAAAAGCAAGCGAATAAAACAGGGATGTTTATTTATAAAACGAAATCTTAAAAGAAAATTTGTCATTGGTATATTTCCTTTAATATAGTAATTTATTCAATATTTAATTACAACTGTAAACAACTGACAGCAAATGACGAAATCTACGTGAAATTTGCACTGAAAGAACAATATATCAAACGATGTGACCCTTTAAAATAACTAATGTTTATTCAAAACTAACGTTTGTTCTTTTTAAAAGATTGTTATAAAATAAATGTGTTAACCTCATAAGTTGAAATTATATATTGATGTGATGAGAATGTAATAAATGTTTTGCAAAGAATTTTAATTTGAAATATATTCATTCCTTGCATGCTGAAATGAAAAAGAAAGAACACTAGAACTTAAAACGCTTGAAGCAAAATAAAAAAGAAGAAATAATTAACAAATTCTCTTAAGTTAACCTAACCAACACAGGACCAACTCAGGATTTCAACTGTTGAACATCACACTCTAAAGAACTCGAACCGGCGTTTGGAGGCATATTTTGAACATCTGCGTTAAGGCTCTAAACACTTCTCCCCATTTTGAACGCCCCGACGCTTCTTTGAATGCTTGTTGCGTCATTTTTGAACGGTGGAAGCTTCTTTGAACACTTTCCGTATCAGTTTTCACGCCTTTTTCACTGGTTGGCATTGGTTGGCAAAGAGCATGCGCAATTACATAAGCGTGTATGTTATTGGTTGCACGTGGTAACACTTGCGCGAATGAACACAGAATATAGACCAGTTGGAGTACTTCTTTTCATTGTGACGAAAATGCGAGGGCGCCTTACGAACTCTCTTGACGCAAAGCCGTGACGGCATTTGTTTGTAAACATTTAATGAGTCTATTTGAAAGGCTTACGCTTCTAGTGCATGTTCAAATTTTGAACACAAGTATTCAAATTGTGAACGCTGGCATACAGAAATATTACGGTTGGCACTAATGCACTAAATTTTAAAACAGTAACTCTGACCCTCGGGCATGGTCGTTTATGTTCTTCAAAAACGTTTATGCGCATTGACGCATCCTCCCCCACGTCATTCCGTTGATCGAACATTCTTTAAATTTTGAAGCAAGTTTGTTGTAGAATGTGACGCACCTATTCCTCGCCTAATGTTGGTTCGACGCAGCTTTTGCACAACTTTTACACATCACTGTGTCACAAACATGACGCACTCTTGACTCACCACTGGCAATGGGTCGGAGGGTACTGTTTACTATTGGTTCAAATACGTACCTACTTGATAAAAATACGGTAATGTGCACTTATTGGCTAGGGTGGTTTGATTATACACACTGAACAAAAGAAATGTAATTTTACAGTGAAAGTACTAGCAGCTAGGATTCTGGAAAGCAAACTTTATTTTACAATTTTTCATTAAACAGCCAGATCTTAAAGTGATTATAGGTGTGTAACCACCCCCATCCCACCCCCGATACTACTTTTGAAGACCAGTTTACTGTACAGGAATAGGTACCGTCAATATTGAATTTACGCACAACTGTAAAATAAAAGGTCGAGCACCAGAATCCCAACTGCCAGCATTACCGTATAATAACGAATACACAGTATATTTTAGGAGTTCAGGCGTTGCATAAACCTAAAAGATCATCAAAGGACGTTATAACAAAGGTTTTACCATTTTCCTGTGTATATTTACCCTATTTATTGCATGTTACCAAGCCCCTGCGTTGTAACTCCCAACTGATATTTGTCTGGAAATATAACTTCCTTGAGCATCACAAATATGCATACCCCCCCCCCCCCTCCGCTTGTATCTGAAAGAGTAAAGCCGCGGTCACATTACAACGAATTCGGATTATATTCCGATCCGATTTTTCGGTTTTTTGTTAAAATTTTCTCCATTTCTGTTCGGAAAGAGACAAAAATTCGCCAAACTGTGTCAATATATGAGGTGTACCGAAAGACCATGAAAATTAAATCTTTGCTTATTATTTCTGGATGTCATCCCATCGATAGACAGATTTTATCGGACAACGCTGCTCGATAAAAAAAATATGTCGGCTTGAGGTCGCGAGAAAACCAGTTGACATTTTATTTTCCTAGACATCAGATGCAAATCATAAATTTATGCTAGTTGGCAAAATTTTCGCTCTTTGAGACCAAAACCCGAAAAAGTGTGATCGGAATCCGATCCGAAATCGTTATAGCATGCGACCTCTGTTTTACAACTCCTGAGTGTTGACACGTGCTCTAAAAAGCCATAAAAGATGAATGACAGTCGTAGATTGGTCGATAAAAATTACAGCACAAAATGTGTAATGTTTAGATGTGAAGGAAATTTTTAAATGTAGAACTCGGTTGTTACCGTCAGTTTTGAACTTCTGAACAGGGGGTTAACAGCTCGTTGCAGTTCTTAAACGTGGGCAACAAGGAACTGGGATATTAATACAGGGATCTGTTAGGGCTTTTTTGAGAAGTATCCCGGTGATCCGTTGCGTGACTGTCAGATTGTAGGGAAAGCGGAACATATGAAATGCGAGATCACAACATTTCCCAAGTACTGTTACGAAGTCTTGTAGGTGACAAATTCTTTTTGACATCTCCTTTTTTGCACCTGAGGTTCCTTTTTTTTGTGAAAACAACGTACAAAAGAAAATTCTTTATATGCATCACTAAGTACAGTCAACTCAGGACTAACTAAATAGGTGATCAGATATTGTGGTAGTTCCCTACATGGAAGTAACTTTAAAAATACACGTGTTAACAACAGACAGGTTAAATGAGAACAGCGCCACCTTTTTATTTGTGCTTCGGCTATTGCATACCCGTGGACTGAGGCCAGAGGAAAAGAAAATTAATATCAAATATTAGAACAAGAAAGCGAGAGCTCTGCCATTTCTCGCTCTATCAAGTACGTCACTCTAGCGAACTTAAAAAAGGCGAAGTGTCTGGTACCAGATGTTCACTGCTTTGAATTAACAGGGGAGGACAACTACATTTATTAGCTCAATAGGCTACTATATAGACCTAAAGAACAACACCCGTATATGAGGCTAGTAGCTTACGAATTTGATAACGATCAATAGCAATCCACTGGGATTAACAGTTTGTAAAAAGGGTAGACATAATTTGAAGTGAGTGCAGATGGCAGAGGTTGATTTAATTTATTCGTCAAATCATCCAAATGTTACACTTTTCGTCTGTGCCAGAACTGTCCAGAAGACGAAGTAAACAAACGAAAGATGAAAAATCGACTGATTTTTCCCATTTTTACTGGGTATTGTAAGATCAATTACAATAAATTCTGCTAGAAGGAGACTGAACGAAGTGAAACCATCATCTCATATTTTTTGTGAAAGAGTATGAAACTCTTTTTAGTTCAAAGGAAGTTCCTTTTCAAAACAAAAACCCTTTTTTCTTTTTCCTTAATGTCACCCTTTGTGTCAAAACGACTACGCAGCGTTTCTAGATCATGAAAGAAAAAAAAAGACTTACCTCAATAAAACCAAAGTTAAAATATAATCAAGGTCACGTCACACGGACCAATTTCTGTTTTGAGCAAACAGTCCTTTTGGCATGAGATTTGCTTCAGTGAGTTTGACTACATGGGTGTTATTGATAAATTCGGCAACGGTGTTTCAACGTGTTATGGTGATAGGTCCTATTGTGAGCGGTTTTGTCTGGCATTTTAACAAGCCGCTACCCACTTCACTCTGTGCTTGCGCAAAACTGCCGCGCCCATAAGACTTTCTCACTCAAGCATAGGCCAATAAATATCACCGTTAGAACTCCCTTACATTCATTCGGTCGAATGATCCTCTCTAATGTGATTTGTTTAAAAGACGTTGTCATGTAAAGAGTGCCACACCCACTGAATATGACACTTGGGTATTTTAAATTATGGAAAACTTACCACAATTTAAATATCTATTACGACAAGAGACCCTTTTCTGTCTCTCAGTCACTGAGTGAGCCCCATAGTCGAAAATACATGGAAAGATCATAAAGACAACATTTTACAGCGTGTTCCTTGCATATCTTCGTTTGTATACTCTGTGAAACATGCCAGAAATGGAAATATGAAACAGAGTTCAATATCCATATATTTTTTATATCCTATATAAATATATATATATATATATATATATATATATATATATATATATATATATATATATATATATATATAAATATATATATATATATATATATATATATATATATATATATTTACTACTTAATTTGAGATTTCACTTCTTCGTATCTTCTAGACATTGAACAATACCTATTTGGGCGACAATATATTCTATCTAAAAGAGATTTCTTTTTCGGGTACAAATTGTTAAGTGATCATCCTATGAATTATTTGATTCTCCATCGTAAATATTACCTTTTTAGTTGCAAAAATTAAAACCAAATCTTTTTCAGTTTTGCCAATAAGTTGAAAATTGTTCTGAAAGTGGAGAGTTATATCTGTTCAAAAATAAGTACACCTCGAAAACGTGTTGACAAATATCAAGCAAAATGCAATTGTCTTTCTTACCGTTTTTCTGCAGAACATTAACTTTTGTACGGTTTAATTTCTATACTTTCAAGAATTGTATTATGTAGATGTATATATCATGCGAAGAACTGTGATACATGAAAAATAAACGATGGAAAAAAAAATAAAATAATTTGAGATTTAGGCTGCACGTTTCGTACGTGACTATACGATAATTGCACGAATTAGGTTTGTCAATCTATTTGAGATAATGCACCCGAACCAAAAAATCCATCGACAACTGTTTCTTCCACATTTTCTGATCTCAGGGATCACACCAAATTGTATACTTAAAAAACTTAAACATATACTCCTTTTGATCGAGCAAAACCCCGTAACTTAGGACCTAATTTTGAGAACAAATGCTGAAAGATTTTTTTTCATTGTTGTTATTGTTGTTGTGGTTATTTTGTCCGTTCCTTTTTTTTTAAATTGGTATCAATATTCATGGTAACGAAAGAGAAGAGTTTTAATCTTAGTAATAAGTGCAAAGTTGGGCACCCTGCCATAAAAAATGAAAATATGTTACTTCCATTACTTTGAAGATGTTTCTTTTCTTCTTAAACTACAAATAGTAAATTAACGATAACACCATTGATAAATATTTAATTCATTTGATTCATTTAATTCATTTTATTCAAAAGTATGCTTTATAATGCCCGTTGTCGAGGAACGGAAAAATATTGGGGTGTGAGAGTGTTAGCAAGATTTTCTACGCGGAGAGCACCAATTAAGTCAATTGGCTGGGAGCGTGCAGGAAAATAGTTGGGTGTCTGCCGGAAACGGTACTCTCCTGCATGGTGTTTTAAGCTGCATGTACCCAAATCTTAAAAATATGTATCCCATGTTTACATTTCCCACTTCTTTATCATTTTCCTCGTATTCTTCACTTCTTGAAGGCGCAATTTGCAAATATTGGGGAGCTGAACATGCCTTAAGCTCATTGTTCTTCTTTAATTGGGGGGGGGGGATAGCAGGCCCAAGTATCTTCCCCCTGTTCACTGGTCCTGCCCTATGAAAGCCTTAAAGCATTCAAAGTCGGTACCATGCAAAGAACAAAGGGACTCCTGAGAACTTTCAAAAGAGTTAATTCAAAATATCTTATGAAATAATTGATAAAAATTAATAATTTCATCACTGGATTATGAAAGGACATCATAAAGTGCGTCGTAAAGGAAACTTTTCTCAGATGATTTAATTACCGTATCAATAACAGTTGTAAGAGCGCCACTTGCAAATGAATCTTTAAGATGTGCTTCTCATACAATTTTGTGTCTTGATCCCCACTTTATTCATTTTACTGGTTCCATGCACTATATGTCAATTAATATTTAAAGGTCTTTTGCGTGTCGTCGTGTAACTGCTACGTTATCATAATCCACCATGGTGAGCATATGCTTCCCGCGAGGCTGAACTTCTGTAAAAGAAACCTTGAAGAAGTTTAATTGTGTGCACCCTTTTCCAATCTAATTTGAATACCAAAAGAGCCGTGAAGTGTTGGCGTGAATACTGTAGCTAGGCAAACTCTTCTGTAAATTCTTTCAGTAGCGGGTGTTTATGGTTCTTATGAAGAAAGCCAACGTTACACCCCATTGATTTTCTTCAGCTTTTTGTTACGGCTTAAAACAATGTACTCCTTATAAAGAAAGGTCAAGTTTGTATAGCATCGTTAAAACGGCAGAAATGTCGGCACTGTAAGGGAGTTGCCTCCCTCCTTACATTGTTACGATATTCGTAAGTTTACCGTTGTCAAAGCTACCTTACAAAGGTCATGGCAGTTTTCCATGGTTTGTAGGAAGGCAGTTGAAAGTTGAAGAGCAATCCCTTCCCAGACAGAAGCCTCCCCCGCCCCCGGTGTAAAATTTACCTACCTTTAACAGTCCCCTGCTATGAATGTCATGAAGGTATCTCGAAGCTGTTAAAGGGAGTTGTGACCAGCGGAACGGTATTTAAAATCTATAATAGGTTACCACTCTAACACTCTAGAAACAAAAGAGAAACTAGTTACTCTCCAATACAGTAAAAAGTGTGAATTCAATCCGTTAGATTGTTAATTCACTCCAAGAAAAGTGACACTCATTACAAAAAGAGTTAGCCTCGCTTTAAGAAGGGTGAAGAGTCACTCTTAAAGGAGTGCCTGCATTTATCACCCTTTTTAGTGAGCACTTCTTTTCAAGAGTGAAATTTCGCACTTTTGGAGTGACTTTCACAATTCCTTTAGTTATTTTCACTATTTTGGAGCGAATTAACGTTCTTAATGAAGTGAGTTTACACTTTTCATCCTATTTGAGAGGGACTAAGTTCACTGTTTTGCTTTTAGAGAGAATGCAAAAGTTCGATTTGCGATTTCCCCTCAGCAGATTGAAAAGTGTTTGACCAATGCAGTCTATTTATTACGCTATGTCCATTACAAATAGTTCCCAAAATACCCTAGGATTTTTGAAATCCTTCACAATATGCGACAATTTTCGTGTGATTCCGACCACTTGTTAGGGTACACCTGGTATTTACATTCGAATCGACCGTGATCCATACAAGTCAATCTGTAACTCACCAAGACCATCCTTGGATTTTTTAAAATGTTCTTTGTGATTCCAAAGGATTAAATACAATTTTACATCGTGGTTTCCTCTCATTTATTAGACACATTACTAGGACAGGAGAAAATGTCAAGGTTATACCCGCCCCCTCCTGCTTGCATTGAAAAATCAATCGATTCCCATGGTCCACAAAACAGAAAGTATCGATTAAAATTATTAAAGCTATTTGCATTTTGTAACACTATTTTCAGTATCGATTGATTCTTTGCCTACAAACATGAGGTCCACCTGAAGAAAAATTGAATGTCGTATAGGTTACTTTCACATGACGTCACAATTGGAAAGGAGCCACGCCCACTGCCGATCATATATCAACAGTGTTATGGTGCAACATTCAACCGTAGGTCAAGTGCTTTTCGGCTACCTATACTGGCTCGCGACGTCAATGAAACCAATCTACATTAATTATTTATACTTTTGAATGATTGGGTAAACACGTGTCGCAAAGATGTCCATTCTCCAAGTTTAGAAACTTTTTTTTATTATGTTTTATTACACAGCACGTACTGTGCAGAGAATACTGTGATAACATACAAGGTCCTTGTATGTTCACCCTGAAGCAATAAACTTAGATTTTGTCTTCAGGAGGGCGAGTTTTCGAAATTTTAAGGGTGGTGTGAGAGTGGCTAAAGTAAGTTGGTTAGGTGATCTGGAACTGTCTGTGTGAGACGATTTTACCTTTCAATTTCTGGAAACTATTCCCTTTAATGGCAAGGCACAACATTACTCCCAAAAGAGATAACGACCTCTAGTTGTGTTAAGGATAAAGTGGTAGAAGTGATTAAATTAAAATAACCCCCTTTCACCTATAGCCGACACAAAAGAAATATTATTTTAGCATTATTCGTAAACAATAGAAGACGATCAAAGAATTTTCAACTTGTAGGATTTTATGTAGATTTTGATAGCTACAAATTCAATCTAATAATCAGATTAGCGAACAACACATATTGTCACAGGGTTTGTGTAACATTTCCTCTTGCCTGTACAGTTTGTTGCAACGTAGGACCATGCGAAAATGATGATGCAGTTTCTTTGGTGAGGTTAAAATGATTGTTATCTATTCCGTAACGGTTGACAAATATAAAATTTCCACATTATTAAACTACACACTACAATTGTTTTGTATTCAAATCCGTACTTTAATTTTATTTTACACTTTTCATGGGCTTTGTTTACATCCGTTAATATCTTGGATATCTCTGATGCTTTAAAAGAAAGTTTCGTTTTAGTTTATGACTATGGTTGCCCTTTCAAATTCTATCAAAAGCCTACATGTAATTCAAGGAAGTATGTCTTACAGTCCCTTCTGGGGGCTATAGGAACACTTGGTTACTAAAAAGGAGATGGAACCCACATACTATGCTGCACCTGAAGAAATACAGGTCGTAAGAACGGTTGGTCTGGCTTATTTGGACTGATTTGCACCTGATCTCTTAAATTCAAGTTGTAAAAATCACAATAACACATTATTGTTGGCATGATAAGGTTACATCGGGTTTGTAACAAATCCAGCACTTAGCCACCGTTGGGCGACCTTATTAAAGTGTACAACAATTTATCAAGGTTTAAAGCTTCTTTCGTCTTCATTAAATAGCCTACTAGTTTTGCCAATTAACCAAAGCTCTTATCTTTATACCAGCCAGTGTCATTAAAGGCTCCCTGCGTGTACACTTCTCATTTTCTTGAACTTGACGCATGACCGAGCACGCAGAAATCCAGTTTGAGCAATATTTACCCAAGACAGTAAGCTTCAAAGTCTTTCAGTATATAAACTTCTTTCAAGACGTTTGTTTGACTCCCTTTGAGATTTTTTAGCTACCTTGAAAGACTGTATTGTCAGATGATCTATTCAAAAGGCGTGAGACTCCCACCCCAAGAGACTCGAGTTCGTCTGGGCGTTCCTTGGCTTTTCTAAACAAGTGAAAAAATACAAAGAAAAGTGGACATGGTACGATGGGTTCTCCTAATAGAAGTTTAAAGTAATCAAATTCAAGGTCAAGACTTCTATTCACTTGCAAGTCTTGGTGTTGACTCCACTCCAATTCTGCCTTCTCAAGTTTATTTACTAAGTGTCGGTTACGTCTTGGCTTTTCTGATCCCCACCTCTTTGATTCTTTCAAATATGAAAACAATGTCGTTAGAAGTCTAGAAGGGAAAATAAGGAAAAACATGCTTATAAGGCAGATCCTAATGATGTTTTGGTAGGCAAGGTATATAGAAAACCATACATAGCGTATATACATCAGGCATAACACCGGTGGCGTAGCTAGAGTTTGGCAGTGGCGATTCCCCCTCCCCCTCTATAATTTGCCATCTCTGTTACCATTCAACTAAAGTGTCGTTTACCCAACTCTTCCTTCATGAAATTTTCAGTTCTCTACAACTAAAACTGCGTGTTTGAAATTAATTTTTTCAAAGGAGCAAATTGTGGGCGCGGTTCTAGCGCCGCAGCTTGCAATTCTTAATGCACTGGCGCTTACTCCTAAATCAGTTTTATCAGTTTTAAGCCTTTCCGAGCACCAGATTATAAAGTAACATAAGCACCTACATACACTACATCATCTTTCATAAATTTTCTTTCACAAAGTTCAAACGGTAGCTCGTGATTTTCAATATGTCTTCGGAGAACCTCAGCCTTAAATAACAATGGGTAGCAAAAACGATTTTTGATCCCCGTGCTACCTCAACTTCGCAGATAGGAAACACAGATTCTTCAGTAACACGCCAACGTTTGAAGTTTCCTTACAGGAAACCCAGAATCCAACATTTTCTACAATACAAGCTACTTATTTTAAAATATTTTTTTTAAAAGAGCAAAAACCCTGACGGGCCTACGCGGGACGGAAACTTCGGATGCTCCTCCCGGAAAAATATCAAGCTACGTCACTGCATAACATTGATATCAGTTGCACTGATTTTGCTCATTTTATTAAATCTCGAAACATCACTACTCTCATTCAGAACCTACATCAATTTTTAATTTTAAAATAGAAATTAGTAACTATTTTAGACAACCTGTGGGTATGTGCGCATGAGGTCACTTTGAGCTGTTCGACTCACCCTTTAAAGGCAAATGCGGTCACCCTTGTAGTGAATGGACTATGCTTTTTTATGATTAGGTTTTGAGGGTCATGTGACAATTTTTCTTCTTGAATCAGAAATATACTAGGTGTAACTTCTCGATGTAGCCACGGAGCTGTTATTTGGACAAATAACAGTAAATTGATATAAACTGGATTATGGAATACTGACGTCATAAAAAATGATAAAAGAAACTTTCAAGTTAAAAAGAAAAATTTATGAGATTCAGCTGTTGCCCCCAAAATAAGGTTGGGGCGACTGATTTTGACCTTTAAAGTAACATATGACGTGCAATAATTACCTAGTATACTTTAAAGAAAGCTTAAACTCCCCATTTTGCCTCTGTGTTCAACACATATTCATTGCTATGAAATGATAATATGATTTTTTCATAGAACAACTGTGGTAAATGAACGATTCAATAGGCGGCGGAAGCGGTAGGGGGGTGGCTGAGGGGAGGGCTGGGCCCCAATAATTTTTTATGAGATTTGAGGGGCATGCCCCCCATAAGTGAATGTCGCAAAATAAATTTTTCAAGAGTAATTAAAAAAAATTTATGTTGCTTTTATTACATTTTAGCTATTCTTTGGCTCAAATATTACTTTTCAGAGTGAAAAAGTTGCAAAGCTTCCGGGGTATCGCCCCCTGGACCCCCACATTAATGATAAACTGTAGGAAAGTTTATTTTCGCTCTTCAAACTATCAGTTGCAGGGTATTCTGCAATTGTGCCCCACTCTGAATTTCGGAATAAATTCAAGGTAGATTGTGACACGCTTCGTATCTTCGGTATCTCTTGACATTTTACTCGTCGGGTTTCTGGATGGATAATTTTCTAACAGATTTGGAGTGGTTAAAATTGGGTACCATGGTGTGGATTAGAGTGTGCTCCTAGCATCTGACATGTTTCTACCTCCAGTTTGTATTTTTTTTCGATTCCTGGGGTTCACAAAATCGTTCCAAAATCACACTCGGTGTGGTGGGAATATTTGGGTCTATTGGTATTAGCTCAAAAAGGTAGAATTCGTGACCGTTACTTCACAGATAATCACAACACAATGCCCGACTGCCCGAAATTGTCGAGAAATTGTCGAATATCCAAATTTTTTCAAGCATTAGTCCGCAAATGGAAAAAGTGTCATAGTATAGGTAACATCGTTACGAAAAGTTAGAGATAAAAAATCGCTACACATTTTGTAAGCCTGTGGCTTAAAAAAAAACAATTGCTCCCGAGACTGGTTTTAAAATTTGTGTAACACAATACCTGAAATGGCCGATTACTTTAATAGCTTCAAATCTTTGCCGAAACACAGAAGACGCTGTATATAAAGTAGAATTTTCATGGAAAATAAAAAAGATAAAGGGCCGAGACGTCTAAGGTGACCAAAAGTGAATTGGGGGGGTAAAGTCGGAATATCGCTTAAAATTCTTAAGAAATGTGTACTGTCTTGAACAAAGCTAGTGATACTGTTAACATAAGGATTCAAGATGGAATCAATAAACCCTGATAAAGGTTCGGTGAGGGTGCCTATTCCTGAGATAATGGGTCGTCCTGGAGGTATAATATTGAGTAATTTGGAAAGTTCTATGATTTCTTTAGAACTGAGGTTAGTTGAGTCAGTGGTACTACTGGAAAGCTTCTCTTTAATTAATTTCGGCAATTTGTGCAATTTAGGAATAGTGTAAAATACAGCGGGTTTCGGGTTCTCAGGAATAAGTACTCTCACCTGTTCTCGTAACTCTCTTTTGTAATTTTTTATTCTTACTCCAGAGGCTCCTCGCCGCTCTTCATAGCCCTGCGCGCCTCTCTCTTTGTACTGTACTTCCTTTGTAACTAAGGCTGAATCATGCGCGTGTATCAATAACCCACTCCCAGTGCTTGGGCAGTAACGCTTTTACGTCACGTGAAGATCCTTGATTATGACGCAACACGATTCGCGTCTTTATTATTTCGTAACATTCTTCTTTATTATTTCGTAACGATCTTATCTCTGCTTTTAACGCAATCTGCCATTGTGTATGTTTAAATTTTAAGCTTTGTTCATTTGTCACAGAGGAAGGCCCCAGGTGGGGCGGAAATATCTGACTACAAAAAATTAGTACTCTCTTTTGTCCATCTTTGTCTCTTCGGATTTTCCTCTAATTTTATATCTTCAGGAGTACACGTGGATCTTTTACTGAATCATTACTTATATTATATATATATATATATATATATATATATATATATATATATATATATATATATATATATATATATATATATATATATATATATATATATATATATATATGTGTGTGTGTGTGTGTGTGTGTGTGTGTGTGTGTGTGTGTGCGTGGGTGGGTGGGTGTGTGTGTGTGTGTGTATGTGTGAAATCAAGTTTGACCCTCGTAGTCAGTGATGGGTTATTCTATCTTTTGTCATGTATGTCCACGTCAAGTAGACTAGATTTCCTACCTTTGGCATGCTTTGCTGGCCTTACAGAATTAAAATATCACCCAATAGCTTGCTAAAAAACAGAGGTATCAAAAGTCTTTCCAGAGAAGAAATCCTTATATCACCATTCGGTAGTGCCAAGTATGCTTCGTCTACCTTAGATGACTCCCTTTTTGTGTATTATATACAAAATTTACAATATTAACAACCGATGTTCCTGAATGTACCACTTCTAACTGGTTAAATATCGCTCTATAGTGCTTCCTCTCATTGGCTCTACCGTTTTATTGGTCCACTGAAGCATTGGTTCTCCAAGTTAGTTCCTCGTGTCATTGGTTCTCTATTTATTCAGGGATCATAACCCCTTAGCCCATAAACCTATGACCTTATCCTATGTCCGTAGCTAGAACCATAATCCTAACCTATCGACTCATCGTCACACTAACCTCTTTGGGGAGCAGGAGGACCAAAAAACCAAACAAGAATAAGAAGAAACAATACAGGAGTTATGCATGCATGCAGACACTCGTGAACGGGTGCATTTTACTCCCCTTGGAGTTATTTGACTCTTCTTGGGTGAATGTTACTATTCGTAGAGCAAATTAATATCCTAATGGAGTGAAATCACTGTTTTAGGGACTAACGTTTGCTCCTTCTTAGTTTATGGTTTACCTTTAAACATAAAAAGTTATGCTGAAAGAATTCTGATTTTTTCTTCAAAGGGTAAAATGTTAATGGAATGTAGGATTTGTGTTCGCGACAAGGTTTTATAGTTTATATTAGGAGAAGTGTTTATATGCAGTGTGTAAATAGTAAAAGTGACCCGCTCCTTACTCCTTAAAAGCCATACGGAATTCATTGTAGATATTGTTTGACAACAAACAAAGAACATGTAAAGAAACTTATCCGAAATACTGCCTTTCGCAAAAAGTTGTTTAAATCTGGTAGTTCTTGCCCAAACAGGCATCCGTGAAAGAAATTACCAGGTTTAACATATAATGATGCCGGCCGTTTATTTGAGGACAAACCGGCCAATAAGTAAAGGTTTCATTACACCCTTCCAATCTAAATAATAATCTGAACGGTTAATAAAATCATTTTTAACGTCAAGCTCGGGCTTGAGTAGGTTCAGTTTCCTTCCGACCACTAGAGAGTCAAAAGTACCGCAATGATGGAAGGGATCCGTAGGCTACTTCTGGGAGGAGTCCTCCAAATCGTTATATGTTCTATGGTGCAGGGCCAATTTATGTGTAAGTACATTAATATTTCATTTTGATATGATCACTCTTTTCAGGTTATTCTAATGTCCTTCTATTATTCATAAGTTAATATTTCAAAGTGAGATATTAGTTAAGTAACAGTTTTGACCAGAATCAATACCTCGTTACTACAACTGGTGAGAGATGTCAGCAAAATAACATGATTTCACTGCAGGGATTGAACTTTTCTGAGGAAAAATCTGTTGGAATTATTGCAAAATCTTTTGTCAACCTTTTATTGATTATACGGTTTGGTAATTGATACTGACAATTTTCAAGGGCACAATTTAAAATTCCAAAATAAAACCCTCAGGACAAACTTATGTTCCAACTGTCTTTGAAATGAACATTGTAAAAACGAAGGAAACAGTTAGCCTTACATGGCATGTCCCTCTTGCGACATCACAAGATTTTCAATTTCTCATATATATTAATGACTTCGTGCAAATCAAAATTACCCTGGAAAATGGTCAATTTTTGATGGATTTTGATGGAAATTGCTAATATTTTCTTGGTATTTTGTGTCTTTTAACTCAAATACCCAAATTTGTCACTTTCATGTCACATGACCTTTAAGAAAACATGAAATACACATTATTGGGAACCAAGTTGGTCTCCTTAATGAAGAAAAGGTTCACGAAAATTTCCATCTTTAGGAATCGGTCTAACAGTGTTAAACATCCTGGTTTTCGTTTACAATTTATGTAAAATTCAAGCTTTTTTTCTCCTGACTGCCCATTGATGTGTACTTTATGTTTTCAAAAGTCAACCTTGATACTAAAAAGAACCGAATAGTTCTTTTCTATTATTAGAATGTAATGGCTTTCCCATAAAACTTTTACAAATTATACAAAGCATTTCTTGAAGTAGTAACCTAGACTTATGAGTTATGTTAAATTAACCGAGGAAAAACAAGTTTCCATTCGCTTACCCACAAAACTACTACAAAGTGCTTAAGTACATTTTGAACCGAAACTAGTCAAATATTTGAATTTTTTCGGTTCAGTGCCCAGTTGATCCTTTTCCAGTTCAATCTGAACCGAACGTTTTTACTAGTTTAGAGTTTTTCTTGAAGAAGAAACCTAGAATACCTGGTTAATATGTTTAATTAATGGAGTAAAATCAAGTTTCCATTTATGGTAACTAACTAAAAATTGTTCTTCATTTTTTTGTGTGTGTGTGTTGCTCGCTCTAGATTTGTTTGAACATAGTTAAATCCTTAGTTAGCATCACAGTCAACTTCTGATATATTGCGTAAGAAAAGATGTGTTTCTTGTATGTTTATTAAGTCTAAGTAATGAGATACTTAATTAAAGGGGGAGAGAAAGGGGATCTAGTTTGAGATTGAGAGAGAAAATACAAAAAGGAGTTTAAGTAGAAGGGCCTCAAAAGATGGGGTAAATACCTGATACCGGTACGTTCTCTCTACCATTTTTTAATCGGTGTTTGCTTTCCAGCGCATGACATTTTTGGTGGCAGCGGTGGGATTTGAATTCACACCATCGACTTGGCTAGTTCTTACGATTTAATGATAAAATGTCGCAGCATATATTATTTGTTTGTGTAACTTATAAACCGCAATTTAAAAATATCACAGACATGGTGTAGAATTGGAGAACACACATAAAAAAATGCAAAGAGGAAATAAATCAACAGCTGTCTATTTTTTAAACAAATTGACAGCACTTTTCAGTTTTCTCTTTTGTATTTCTTTTGTTCCTTTTCTTTTTGTTAATCTACAAAATTTTTACAGCGTGTTCTATCCAATATTTTGACCGTTTTTTCGCCAGCTTTAACTCCCGTGACAGCAGCTGTTACAGAGGGATCCTCTCTTGACGTGACGTGTACCTTGATGACACCAACTACCTCCGACACTGCTTGCAGTAAGTAAACCATTTTTGAACGATTACAAAAAAGGTATTTTTCCACTTCGTCGAATAACGATCTTAAACAAAGCTTGAATGATACCATGAGGATGTACGCGGGTCACTTTTAGTGTATTAACCTTTTATTTATAAAAAAAAAAAAGATTGATAATTTGAGACATCACCCTTTCGTTTGGACACGTTCCACACAACTTTATGGAGCATTGTATAAGTGTTATTCGTAAGGTATCATCGGTTTGTCATGTTTCGAATTAATCGATGGGAAGTAATAAAAAAAATGTGAAGAACCTCTTGCTTCGTGAATACTTGCTAAATCTACGAAGTTGTGGTCCTATCATATCAGGCACACGTGGTATTTAGCGGAAGGTCAATGCGCAAACGCAATACCCTAAACCTTAACCAGTGTTTGAAGTTGTTATGTGATTCTCTGTACTTGTAGACTGATCAGTTATTTGCCAGCCAAAAGTGTGTTGGTGATTTCTATATGGTATACCTACCAATATATTTCATAAAATACATGATAATATGTCTGCTTATTCCTACAAAATACCATATAAATTATGCACCAAATCACGTATTTTCCCGTTAAAAAGTACATAAGTTTCTCATCGTGAGAGGAACCCTACTCCCACCCTAGCGCGCAAGCGCCCTTGGACTCGGCCACTCAGCTCCCTCGAAAATTGTGAAGTGGTAAAAAGCCCCTCCCCTCTCACTTCTAGGGATGGATCCACGCCCATGGGATCAGCTGGCGGATACAACAAATAGACCTCGGCTTGTAATATTTGAACGAAAGAACAAGTTACCTGAAAATTCCATATTGACTTGATTGATGATATTGAAGTTAATGGAGTAGTTGATGACGTACAAAGCATGAAATCAAGATGTATTTACTGAGGAAACAAGAAGAAATGTTAATTAAGTTTCTCCAATACATATTTTACATGTCGCAACAGGACCTTTAGACCTTGTGCATATGATGTCACAGAGCGAAAAGTTCGCCCTCCTTTGGGGGCGGAACAAACCGACGCAGACAAATGCATACAGCTGAGTCTGTCGAATACGCGCATAGTCTGCTACATGGGCAGGGCGAATCCTTATGCGTGTGGTCACTTGTTCCATCCTTTTGTCCCCATTGATGACGTCAGTGTTACGTCAATGCACAAGGTCTATTAACCAAATGTGCCAGCTTTGCAGCTCTCTTCATCTTAATTCCCAGGGTTCTTATATATACCTTATCGATTGGACTAACAAGCTTCCTTATCAACAAGTTGTCAGAACCACTTGCTGCTAACTATCAATTGAGTCTATTGTTTGAGAGATTAGATATGCACCACAAGGCACCATTCCAAATAAACTTAGAAAAACCGCCGAGACAGCTATAAGACGGGGTTTCAGTTTTCAGAGGGTGCTGCATTTCAGTGATGAGCATTGCATCAGCATGCATTTTCTTTGGTATAATACTTATTTTCATTTTCTTCCAGATATCGTCATCAGGGCAGGCTCTACTACAACTGTTGAATTAGGACTTGATCTACCAGACGTAACTCAATATTCTTGCGTTGTGCCAGCTACGCAGACGATTGCAACAATATCGATACCGACTTTTGCCGACCTTATAATGGAAGATCCCGAAATGATCGATTTGGACTGTGATACAATGGCAGGGTCCACAGCAGTGTTTACAGTGAACGACGATGGTAATAGAGGTTTTTCATACAACGTCATAAAAGTCTCTCTACTCTTGTAAAAAAACGTATTAATTTAGGAATTAAACGCTTTTCTAAGCACTTGTTTCCTCACTGTGTAAATATGTTTAGATGCTCAACACGCGTGTTCTGTTCATAAATACTTCATTTCAAAGCACGTGTAAGTGATGAACTTGAAGTGTGTAATTGCTAAACACGTTTTAGAGTGTAACTAGGTAGTTAGATCGACTTTTACGTCCCAGTTCCAAACCAATTGGTTTAAGTCGAGTTAGCTACGACCCTTTTTCCAGCTGTGGTTCATAGGGTTGTAGCGGCCATGTTGGAGTACACTATTACTACGTGGACCACATTGAATAGGCTTGCTCGTAAAAAATGTACACATCGCGGTTAATCACAGTGCACACTGTTCAGTGCTTTTAGCACAAAGCTATGTGTATTCCACACGATTGTCATCCAACATGTTGGATCTGTGACGTTATTGCAAAGCCTCAACGCATTTCACTTGAAGTAAAATGAGATTTTCAGAAGATACTGAAAGATGGGAACCGCGAACAAAACCTTGCACAAAAGCCAATTTTCATGAATATAATACCTTTTATTTTGAATTATTTTTTCGAATTTACAAGGATCAATTACAAGGTTTGAAATGTTCAAATTACTTCTTTTTTTTAATCCCCATGTATCAATTTGTACCAACTGTAACGAGTGTAAGAGTGTATTTATTCATATAACTCAACGCAATATTGTATTTAGGTAAATAGCGAATGGTATGCTTACTGGGTCCTGAAATTTAACTTCATCCAGAGATATGCTTAAACCTCAGAGCTTCCGGTGTGTCTCCCCCTGGAACCTCACCCCCAGAAATGGGCGCTTTGGGCTCAGTTTCGCGCTGCGCCCGAAAATTTTTGCCCCAACATTATCCCTTGCCCTTAGTTTGCCCCGTCCCCAATTTTGACATTGTGGCGCCGCGAACGTTTCTTTCTACTGATTTATCCATTCAAATGCATTTCAATAGCATCTAGATTTATCGACGGTGGTGGATTTTATCAACAGTTATAATGGAAAACTTCCTTACGCTTCGCGCACAATTGCTACTGTTTTCATTCCTTTGTATCAATGCACATGCGTGGTGTAATTAGTTGGATTGGTCGCGTGACCCTCAAATTCCTCAATATCTAACCCTATATTCCTGTGGGCTTGGCTTGGACCAAGTTTACATTATTACGGTTTCATCAAGTTCTATCACCCAAATTACCATAGCTTTCTCTCGCTTTGAGCGCTTCACAACTTACCTCAACATAACCTCTGAAATTTACCCCGAAACATTGTCTTTCTTGGAGTTCTAAGACATGTGTCACAGGGGTTTCCGAGTACTTCCCATACTGAACCACACACAGGGTTTTCCCCCTAGACTCCACCAGTGGCCTTCGGCAAGCCGTTGGACCCCACCCATTTAGGGCTTCGCCCTCTCCGTGCACGCGATGGATTCGACGTATTCACCACTGCCTACCTCGCCTCGATTGAAAAGAAATTCACGCCACCCCTGCATGAAAAGTACATTATTATACTTTTGTACAATTTGTTTTACTTCTGGGCAAGGGAGAAACACTTACCACACAGCTACTTCCATTGGCCAATGATAGTGGATTGAGGGTGAATTCACACATTCGATGTAAATCATAAATAGCTGCTAATGAGAAAATAGTTAATTTGGAAAACAACTGAGACTTTTTCTTGCATTAATACGCCATTCCTTCAATAGACACCGGACAACATCCATTCTTACAGTAAATGCAGCCAACCCACGTGAGGATCTAGAGTTAATATTCCTACGGTACGGAGGTGGGAAAATAATTCAACGAAGATAAGTTGGAGCAACTGAGGTGGAATTTTGCTAAAATTTTAAAACGTAATAATTCCTCATAAACTTCGTATTTTCCGTTGCTGCCATAACACTTTAACTTTATGAAATTTTAAGGATATTATTCGATTTTTACCCTTTGTAGGTTTGGGTTCACAAGCAGAAGCAAGATTCACACAATCAAACTATGCCGTGGACGAAGCAGCAGGCACCGTTACCTATACGGTCGAGTTCTTTGATTCAAACGGAAACCAAGTAAATGCAGAAGAGGATTTTTCTGGTAAATGCCTCTTTACCAGTAACAACAGTATTTTCTTAATTTTTGTCTTTCAAAATACAGAACCTTAAAAATTGATCCTGACTTTGGTTTCATTTTCATGTTTGCTTTTCATATGACATGGGTAAACATTGTAGTGGCACACAATGGAAAAGCAGATGCTCAACTTTTAAACACAAAAATGTAACAGAGAAAGAATTCATCCTGGCGTTCAATGCATATTTTGAACGCTAGTGATAAGAATCTGAACACCTTTCCTCTATTTTTGAACGCCCGCGCGTTTTTTTTTTTTTTTTTTTTTTTTTTTTTTGTCACTCAGTTTAGGACGTAGGACGATTGGTTGAAAATTTACCGTATTTAAAAGCCATAATTTTCAAATTTTCATCAAATTCCAAACGTCTATTGTTCAAATTCAGTATGTTAGCGTTTACAATTTGTACGCTAAATTTCAGATCACGAGCACTAGTGTTCTATGGTTCAGTATTTGAACACTGGAAGGGTCAACCGTTCAATTAAGACAAGTGTTTAAAAAAGTCCCATTGCAAAATTTTGTGTAGGCCTATTTTGTTAAAGGATCCGAAGTAAAGCATTGACGCAATATGAAAACTGATTGCATCAGGTGCCCGTATAATGCGCTTTATTTCCCGACTGGGGTGATAAAATTTGATCAAGAAGAGAAGGGGGATGTTTCCCCACCCCCCCCCCCCCCCCATAAGAAGTTAAGTTTCATCATGACCTTTTTTGCATAGGAGGATTGATGTGATAATTAGGTTAAAGAACTCTGGCTCTGAGAAATGCGCTCAGCTTGGGCCATTTTTTTTTACTTGGGATTGTATTCCTTTTATTCGGCTATTTGTACAAGAAATATAGCTTCGTTTCCTCTTTTTTCAATAAAAAATATTGTTTTGTGTGAGTAAAAAAAGTGAAACAACTTTAGACCAGGATGATAATGCACCTTTCAGTTTCGCTCTAATGCATTTTTCTGTGATCGTGCATTACCATGCACCCAACGACCTATCTTTTTCACCCTTTAATGAAGTATATGCCCCATAACACAGGTTTCATAATTAAACATTTTTACTTCTTCGGGTAGTTTCGTTAGTTGTTCATTGAAAGCAAATACTGACCTCAAGCTATTCTATAAATGGGAGCCGCAAAGGAGAAATAAAAAGGTGTTTCACTTTCAAAAGTAGTGCGACATGTCATCAAAAAGCCATTCCAGTACTTAGTTAGAATTTATAAGGATAAGTCTGTTGGAATAATATCAGTATGTTCTATGGTTCTCGAGATATTTCTCTACATAAAGTTCGACTGTTGCTGAAGCAACTTAGTGTTTATGATAAAATAATGATGTGGAGCGTCGCACAGCGTTGACATTTCTTTTTTTAACCCTCTATTAGTTTACTCTTAATTACTCATCAGATAGTTTATAGTGTGGCACCGGTAATTGATACTGATCATTTTCGAGGACACAATTTAAACTTTCAAAATAAAACCTTCAGGATATTCTAATGATACAACTGTAATTGAAATGAAGATTGCAAAAAGAGAGGATAACGTTTGCCACATATGGCATTTCCCTCCCTAAATATCACAAGATTTGCATGTTGAGCAATGAGCTCATATTTATGCGTATTAACGAGCGAATCAGAAATTACTAAATCAGAAATTACACATGGAGCATTAGGCGCGTATTCGTCGGCTGCACAAATAAGCCGTCTTCATTTGTTGATGAAAAGATGCACTGGTACGAGATATTTATCATAAAAGGACACACGTTCTGTACGTTGACGTCATAAACATAGTTCATTGCAACAATACTGATAAAAGATGTTATTCGATATGGAAAGTATGCTAAAAAATGTCACCTCCTTGTTTTTTGTATGCAATAATATTGAGACAATATTAAGATGCTAGATGCGTTATTTCATTTTTCAATCCATTCCTAGGTGCAACTATAGTTTTACCAAACGCAGCAGATGATACTGCAGCTGATGGAACAGACTTCGATTCTTCTACCGCGTTGACTGCGATTGAACCAGTAACTGCCATGCTCAACACAGACGGGACTGCTGTGCTTCAATACACGATAACACACGATATAATAGATGACAGTGATCTAGAGAATCTAAAACAATTTGACATACAGCTTTCTTACACAGGAACGCTGATCACATCAAGTATAGAAGTAGCAACCGTGTGGTTACAGGATAATGGTAATGGTCATGCTGTTTCTCTCGGAGAACTTGAAGAGATTTCACTGAACCATCCCCCCTCCCTCAAGTGACCCAACCTTGAAAAAATAATTGCAAAATACACATGATCACTAAGATAAACTAAATTTCATTTCAGGCACAAATGATACACCATTATGCATCTAGAGACCTACAATAACCCTTTCTCCCCCCCCCCCCGCCCCCACCCCTTAGATCTTTACCTAATCTCGTGCTCAAAATCCTCCCCATGACACTACCCTGACTAAGCTACTGTCTGGGGTAATATCTTCCCTGAGCCGATGCGAACTGTTAAAGAAAAAGAAAACCAAATACGCTTTGAAAAACGTATATAACAATCAAACACATTTTTCCCAACTTTGTGAAGACGTTTAAATTTTAAAAATATTTAGCAATTAAACAGTACATGCTTAGAAGTTAAACGTGTTTAAAGCGAAGTATTTAGACATTAAACATGTGTTTCGCATCTACACATATTCACAAAGTGGGGACAAAAGTCATGGATTTAAGTTTTATTCCTGAATACTGATTTAAGCCCAGGTCACACTACAACGACACCGGATCGAATTTCTATCAGATCCGATATTTCTGTAGTGTGACCTGGGCTTTAGAATGTAACCAACCGAATATTGAATCCCTTATATCTAACCCTACAAAGAATACAAACGATAAAATGCAATGTCAACAGAACAATCAATCAACACAGAATGCTCAGAATCCACAGAATCCAGGTTAAACACTTCCCATCAGCTGTTTTAGCTCGTGCACGATGGAATGCTAAATATTTATCAATTAAACATATCTTACAACAGAAAACTTATATAATATTACTAAAAAGACAAATATGTAAATTTTAACATCATCGACATGTTAACGAAGTGTGAACATAAAACATTTCAGAAAAAATTTAAAAAGTGTTTCTTTGTTTTAGATTTTACTCAAACAAGTTTCCTTTGACTTTATTCAAATCCAGATCGCCCTTGTTTCTACGTCCTGAATGACTGCTCCCCTCTCCGAAGAAGATCCCGTAAAAACGTAAATTTACTGGCGTTCACCAAAGGAACCAATAACGGCGACATCCAGCTCTCAAGTATGCCATTCAGTGTCAAAGACGAGACCACCACACTACTATCAGGAGGAGTAAACGGTATCGACACTGTCTTAGCACGCCCCTGGAAAAGATCAAGAACCCGTTTCAACGAATATTCTTACTTTGTTTCTGAGTCAGTCGGCTCGCCGACGCCCGTTTCCTATGAACTCTGGACTTACACGTACGTCTCAGCAACAAGTAACACCAGAAAGATCGGTAAGATCATCCCACAATTTAGATACATTAAGAAGGCAGTTTCTTTAAAATTGTGTTAACCACATACCCAGTTAATCATGCATTTAGACGGGGATCAATCATCAAATGTAGCTATAAGTCACCCAAGCATAAACAAAGATAAGGAAACGTTTCTGCTGTCAGAAGCAAACAATCTTCCACTAAGTGGTGTTGGAAATCACAGTATTAAAGGGAACTATTGTTTAGATTGTGGTTTGTAGACTACATTAATCGACTTCAAAGGACTTTTTCATCTTTCGCTACTATAAAGCAAAAGACTTTCCAAAATAATGAAGTCCTAAAATCAAATATCTGATCAAATCTGATTAAACTTGTTAAAAAACAGGTTCAAATATCAAAAATAGTTCTTTATTCGTTTTGTTTCGTTTCGCTTCGTTTATTTGTTTCTTCGTAACGAACATGAAGTAAAAATTACAAGTTATTATGACACAGGTTATAAACAAGTTACGAAAGGAAGTGATCTAGGAAACCTTGGTAGGCTAGTGAAGCAGATAAAAAGTGAACAACGGGGAAAAATAAACAATAAACAGTGAACATCATAAGTAATATGAATGTTTAAGTTCTAGTACCTTAAAACTTTTTGATGCAATGCTTACAGTACTTGTTCTTAAAGCATGATATTGATTTACAGCATTGGATCTCATTTGGAAGTGTGTTCCAGGCAAAAGGTGCTCTTACAAGTTAACTTTGCTTAAAAGAAGGGTTTAAGGTCACAACAGGATTTGGTTTGTAAGAGGGGTACTTATTCTGAGCATTTTGGTGAAATTTGCATTGAAATCCGATGTGTGGTTCCCAAGATATCAGAACGTAAAGTTTTAATATTTTCAACAATAAGTGAACTTGAAGCAAGCACATATGACATCACATCCCCACATTAATGGGCAGTCTTTTGTTTTTCTTTAAACTTTATGCTGGATTTTCTCCTCAACAATCCCATATTATAAAAATGTGATTGCACAAGTGGCATGAGAATTTTACAAACTTTGCATCCCCCACAGGGAGGTCATGCTCCTATTAACCTCAAGGTTAACACAACAGTCTGATAAAACAAAGGGAAACAAAGCATTCTTTGTCAATGTGAGTTAGTGATATTAGCTCTGCTGCCCTCAAACTCACTTTTGGACACAAATCTACTGACTTCATTTACTGATATCTCAAAAACTACATGTCCGATTTGAATGGAACTTTCACCACACTGTGTAGATTTTGTTTTTCTTTCACATATGAAAATTAAATTTATGCTCAAACTTCCCCTTTAAGAAATCTAGAGCTATAACGAGGTATGCGAATGTTTGGAGACTGCCTCATGATATGGTCGTGTGCATCGTAGTTAGAGGGGAAGATTTGTTGAAAATACGGCGGAGCAAGATTATGTATAATACGATAAGCAAAAAAAGTTTCTTTGATGTGGACTAATTTAGTAAACTTCAACAAATTGAGGGAAGAGAACAATTTACTGGTATGTTCAAGTGGGTCTACAGAGCAGATATGTCGAATTGCCCTTTTTTGAAGTGTAATGAGTTTATTGAGGTGCGACTTACTTGTCCCAGCCTAGACTGAAAGGCAGTAAGAAAGGTGAGGCTGGAATAGAGTGAGATAAAGAGAACGAAGGATATTTTTGAAGAGTAGTGCTTGAGTTTCTACATGATACCTGTACATTAAGCAAGTTTAATACTTACAGATTCAATATGTAATTTCTAAGTAAAACCATCATCAATAAAGATCCCTAGAAAGTCAGTGCTTTCGACCTTTTGAAGTAATTCACCATTCACAAATATTTTGATATCATTTAAATTGCGTGTTTTACTGTGTCTTGTCTTACTAAATAACATAACATTTGTCTTTTTCTACATTAAGGGATAACTTCTTAACTGAAAACCATGTTTATTTATTCTAAAGCATACCTTTTTCATTTCGTATGGAAGCCGAGAAGGGTCGATGGAGTGTCATTTTGCAAATAACCCCCGACATTTTTTGGCTTCCATTGGGAAAGTATTTTATCCGCTTACAATGAAAGAAACATTTGGGATGCACTGTATTTGGTATTATTTTTTTTCAAAGGTTTGTACGAAAGGTTACGAAAAAATTCCCCCAGGGAGAATTGAAAATTCCATTTGAAAATAGAACTTGCTAAAACGAGGTATTTAAAATAACTGTCTGTATTCAGACAGAGAGGAATCAAAATTTAGCCTATTTTGCAATATTGGCATAGCCGTATAATTGTCGTGAATCTACTTTCCTTTCCCAATTTCGTAAAGTGACGGTCACCTCATGAAGAATCCAATCTCCGTGCAATTGTCTTTGTAAATTGTTAATAAGTTTCAATTGGAAGTACAAATTTGTGCCGATCATACCCGATTAACACATTCTTCACCATACATTACTTTGCGTTTAGTCAGTACTAAACAAGTAGGACAAACTGATCGCAGCTTAATTTACCTTTGTATGTTGTCGCAGTAGATACAGTGGGGGCTCTGCATGAGGGTTATCAAAAATTCGATATAAAAGTCAGCGAGAAAATGTTGCCACGTTTTCAGTTTCGTGTGTACTTCTTTAATAAGGACGAGGATGTGCAGTTAGCTAGATGCATTGAGGTTTACCCCACCCTCTAGTTCTGAATAATTCTACCAGACGTCATGACCTTTGTTCCAGTAAGAGGCTTGTTGTTCCTACTCCATGGCGTATGTCTGGTATCATGCACAGGACAGTAAAAAACAGTTCGGTAATTCGTTTTGGGTGGCTGTTCACATGCGCACATCCTCCAAATCGTCGGGGTAAGCAAACCAATACCGCACTTACAATACGTATTTCCAAAATTTGAATTTAATTGATAATCTCGTAAAACCATTTTCCATGCATCCATAACATAAAGAGGCTCTCAGTTATGCCTTTGTGCAGTAGTTTGTGTTTAAGTTGTCTTTTTGGTGAGAAGGTTTGCATTGTAATCTATCGTAAAGTAGGAGTGAGACCCATGCTTCATTCGAGATGGTTAGACACATGGAGGGTATTGTGTGCACTTACTAACGAAAACGAGGGAAGGTATTACGCTACGTGGGGAGCTCTGTTTTTGCATCCCAGGCTGTGCCCTACAATTCCATGCTGCAACGAATTACCGAACTCGCTAGCTTTTTTTTTTTCGTATTACCTGACCTGGGAATCGAGCCGGGGTCTCCCGAATGAGAAGAGGGCGTTCTATCACTAGACCAAACACAAAGAGGAAAGGGGAAATGGTCAGATGTAGTTTGAAGACCCGGTTTTTAATCAATCGGCTTAGGTCGAGCCGGCCACGCCTCTCTTTTCCAGTTGCGTCCCACTGGCTTGTTTTTCTTACTCCGTTGCTAATGCTGAGCACGAAACACAATGACAGTAGGTTCCATTTTGAAGTCATCGGTTTGACCTGGCCAGGACTCACACCCGAACTCCCAACTCCCGACTGCTAGTCGGGTGCTTTAACCTCCCTAGAAGAACAAGAGATGTCCGTGCTTACCCAGCACAGAATTATCTATTGAAATGCTTTCAACATTTCCATCGGCCAAGTACAAGTACTGAGTAGTATGTTACTGCAATGATTATATGCCACACAGGATATTAGGCCAGAACAGGAATGGAAGAGTTTGAAAAGAACACGACTGATATGAACTTACATTGCTGCATTGCTATCACTAACTGCAGAACAGTACAAATTAAGCTTAACTCACATGAGATTTTCTAACATTTTGTTTGGTACATTTAGGGCAACCCCCGTCACTTCACTTTTACTTTACAGCTCCAATTGAAGCCAACCTTGGGCCAACAGTCACGGTCTACCCACACCCCACCAACGGCTGTCCAGATCTTGGCAGTAGAGTCAACATTGGCATTCCTTCAGTGTCGAAGTATGCGCGTCAACTGAGATGGTCCTTTATTAAGGATGGAGGTTCTGCCATTGATGCGAAGAAGTTAAGAAAGTTCGACGGAAAGGCAAGCATTCAAATTTCAAGTTGCACTGAGGCAGGACTTTTTATTGTTTCCCGAAGAGGGCGAGGCCAGAAAGGATGGTCCGATTTTATTCGTGTGATTCTTTCTCGTAAGTTGCCGTTAGGTGTAATTACTTTTCAGATTATTTTAAGAAAACGATAATTGAATGGGTTGCCAATGGGGTATCGGTGTGGATTATACCTTAAGGTGACAGTTCTTGCAAATTAACCGACATTATGGTGGCAGTTGACTTTAAGTCGACTCTTAACTGTCACCTCAATGCATTAGGTACCATTTAGAAGAATAATGTTACCATGGGTAGTAGGCTTAACCCTTTACCGTTGTGCTCGAATCGGGGCATATTTGCGCGCCTCAGGAGTTGGCTGGAAAGCGTACGTAGCACGCCTCCTATAAGCTTCCGCAGGCTATTGACCCCGTGACCTTAAACTATTGTCTCTCTCGTTGTTGTGGCCGAATTTTCGGGTAGCTACTCGCAGTTTCGAGGTCCTCGTGAAACATTAAAGATGGGCGACAGCTCCTTAAGGGGGCAGAACTCCTCCGGGAGTAAACGTTTTGGTTTTCGCCCCTTGGCTCTTCGCCAGAGAGTCGATGGGACTTTTAGAAAAAAGCCGACAGCCGCACTCTCCGCATCGGTCCAAAAGGACCCAAACAACAGTAAAGGGCTAAAGGGAAATATTGTGTTTAAAATTCTCCAACACAGCATTAAAAGTAACTAGCTGTAGTCATTTTCAAATCATTCGATCTCAAACCCCAGCAATAGCTTCACCTCCTCAAAATATTATGCACAAGAAGAGTCATCGAAGTTGCGTCTTTTGAAATATTGAAAGTTTGGGTGAACAAATTATTCTTGAGCAACAAACAACTGAATTTCTATCTGACTGAAACTTATTTCTTGAAGAGAAGGCTACTATACGGTTCTGGAACAGCCGATGTTGACACAATTTTTTATATAAAAAGTGAACCCGAAGCAAGCAGGCGTGATGTCATGGATTCACATAGGTGACCCATGTTTTGTTTTTCTTTATATATCATCCTATTTGTTTGAAGATTGAATGAATAGGGTGATATCTTGTCCTTAGGCCTATGAAGCTTTTGAAATTTCATAGTTCAGGAGACAGGATAAACTTATGAGATCAATATTTCAGAGTAAGGTTGGCATGAAATTAGTGGTAAATCATTAACTGAGGCAATCAAAAATGCTTGCTGCAAGTTCAGTCTAAGTAGAAAATGTGTCAAATTCAATTGCAAATATATCGAGAACCGAATATAGGAAATGAACGCATCAATAGAACATTTGGTTCTGGGCTATTCTTTCAAGCCTCTCTAAAATCATCCTCATCCAGATTCAATCTCATTGTTCTGCTTCAGGGGAGCGCAGAAGACCCCAATGATTAATCAAAACACAATCCGTACAGTACAAACTTTGTTAAATGAGTTGTCAATCAAAGAGCTGCCCTGTGCCAATTGAGATTTTTTGGACTATTGAATGTCTCTAAACATAGTTAAATGTGGTGGGCAGATCCCCCCCCCCCCTAATACCGCATTCTATCACTTTGGAAAGACGTAATTGTCCCCGGTAGCCATGTTGAAGTACATGTAACTACGTAGAAGACTACACTCGAGGAACTTGTTCGATATGCAGTGACGTAATTGCAAATCTTTTTTTAACGTTTTGATTACAGCTTGTGCTGAGGGTTTTGCCCACACAGATCCATTCACTCCCGATTGTGCGGTACCAGTCGTCGACCAATGTACAAATGGGGGCGTCCTAGATCCGGTCCTTGGCCTTTGTACTTGTCCTCCAGGATTTGCTGGCCCAACATGTCAATTTGGTAACTTTAGTTTGTTTTATACTTCGGTTGTCACATTTGTCTTTCGTCACAGCTATTGGTGAAAGATATTAGGCAGCAGCTTAAAAACAACAAGATGCTTGGGTTTATCATTGTAAATCCATATTGAATGCAGTTAATTATTTAAATTTAAAATAACAAACGGGATATTTTTACCGGTGCAGGGTTATTATGTGTTTAAATACTCATTAATGTATGTAATGGCGTCAGAAATGACGTCACGTCTGTTTGACAATAGAAAAAATAGAACAGAATAGAACTTTTCTTTTACTCGAAAAAGGGAATTCGGATTTCATACAGTAAGTTTAAATCATTTTAATTAAAAAAAAAAAAAAACTGATGAAAGTAGAAAGATTAACACATGGTATGAGTTGAATAAATGACAATAACACATTTACACAAAAAGACTTAAAAGGTAATACCAAATACAGTACCAATGAAGTGAATACTAAGACCTGCTCACGTTTTCGTCACAACGAAAAGTAAATTGGATTTAGTCTTTGTTCTTGCTCTAATAATTGCACCATCATTATTGACATGAACCAAAACGCATATGTTTCCGCGCAGTGTTCTTTGCCAACCAATGCCATCCCATGAACTGATGAAGGAACCGTGTTTCTCAAAATCTTAACATAATACACTGTAAAAAATGACTATAATTTCACATACAACTTCATGTACTTTTCGTACAGAAATTGTCTGCAATTGATTATTTTACAGTCGTTTGTACTGGAACCAAATAACGACATAAGTCTTCTGAGATACTAACAGAAGAAATATGTTCAATTACATCAACAAAACAGTCTGTAGTGGAATTATAAGCAATTCCGTATGTTTACAATCTTTATGTGAAATAAAACAAGGAATATTGCTGAAATAAATTTGCGCAAGCGTATATGCATGACCTTACAGCCATATACCAAGCCGGCAGCGCAAATTGCTCTGATGCTTGATAGTCACAAATGGTAAGATATGACGTTTTTGTTATCCTTTGCAAATAAAATCTGGCACTTAAGCCCCAAGAACTTGTTGCTTCGTCACAAAAGCGTAATCGTAGACAATCAATTCAAACACAACTGCCCAAAACCTAATATTTTTGAGCGCGAATCAATTGATTGGTAAGGGTACAGAGCGATTCTATAACCAAACGTCAACAGCACACAGTGTAATGTAACCATGAACGATAAGTCCAACGTTAATATTAACGTTAGGCTTTGGTGATGCTATTTCGTGTTCATGTCGTTAGACATATAAATGCTACTGGCAACAAATAAACAGCCTAATATCATGTTATCTGTCGACCTGTAAAACTACAGTCCGTCTGTAAATTCACCGTAAAAAGTACTGAAAACCAGTTTCACAGAAATTTTATGTAAAATATAGCCGATCTGTAAAATTCAATAAACGTATGTTATTTGACAGGACGGTTTAAAATTACAAAAAACTTCTGTGAAACTGGTTGCCAGTACTTTTTATGGTAAACTAACAGAAATTTTTTACAGTGTATGTTGAAAATACAATTCTCAACCCATTAGTTTTCATACCATCCGATAGATTACACTGATATTTTATGCAATATGTCATACCAAATTTGCATGGTATTTCAATACTAACATCAATCATTACCTTCCGATGTTATACTACCACGTTTTAAGACTAGGTCATACTACAGCGGTATCGGATCGGATTTCGGTCCGATTTTGTGAGTTTCAATTTAAAAGAAACAAAAAATTTACCAACTTGTGTAGATATATGAATTTTAACGCAGGACTACGAAATTCTAAGTGCTATCAATTATTCCGTGACGTCACATCCGCAGACAGCTTTTATCGGATACGTGTAGTCCAATAAAAGATATTGTCAAGGTGACGTCACGAAATAAGTAGTTTATGTTTCATTTCCGTGCTCCTCTCATATCGATCATATATCATATCATTTATTTAAAATTTTTGGTTCTTTCCGACAATGAATGGAGGTGATTTTAACTAAAACCCACAAATATCGGCTAGTTTTCCGATCCGATATCGCTGTAGTGTGACTTGGGCTTTAAAGACCCAGTTCTCTCACCCCAAACAGTACCAATTCTCCTAATCTTCTTACTTAAGCCACTCCCACAATTGTCTGAACTTCATGCTCATCCAGATACAATCTCAGTTTATTCCTCCAAGTTGAGTAAAGAAAAACTCAATTTACATAATCAAAATACTCTCGGTACCGTTCATGCTGTGTAATATAAGCTTTTATACTCTGCATTATTTGAATTAGCTGTTAATCAAAAAGCTGAGTTAATTGAGAATTTCGGTACCCCCCACCAAAATTGTAGTTTGGGTGAGAGGTTTTGCCCTTTAAAACGCACATCTTTTCTTCGCAATAATGTCGTATATTGTTTTTCTTTTTCATTGTGATTACACATTTCTAATTCCTGTTAGCGTTGGAGTTGGGATGGTTTGGACAGTCATCTGAATACCGTATAGAAAACTTCTTCGGGGGTAACAGGAGAGGAAAGTGTATCTTGTACTGTTTCTCAAGTACGTTCGGGTGCACCTGCGCTACCGGTTTCCATGGCAATGACTGTTGTGACGGTAGGTGTTCTCAATATTTTGGTAATTAATTTAATGAACGGATTTGATCAAGTGTAGCATATTTTGTCACTAAAATAGTACATCCTGTTAATGATTTAAACCCTTTTCAAGTCAGTCCATTTCAACCGAGCATTTCTTCATTGTTTAGCGTTACATTCTAGTTGATTGTCTGCTGAATGTTCACAACCGATAACGTTTCATTTATGAATTATCACATTTATTGTTTAGAATGCCCAGCAGGGTGGTTTGGACCAAAATGCGCCAGACAGTGCCATTGTGTGGACGACTTTTGTGATCGCTACAACGGCGTGTGCGCCAACGGATGTGCTCCGGGATTCTCTGGTTCTAATTGTCAAATTGGGGTAAATTTCTTATAGAAACATTTACGACTTCTCAATACTCGGGCTGTTAACTTTTATTATGTTATTATTTTCTCAAACTATTCTTCACTTCGTTGCAGTTTTGCCTTTTTATGCTCTGCTTGCCCGCCTTCGTATTTGTTTGCTTTTCTGTGGTTAAAATATTCATTAGTTTTTTCTTTTCCTTGTTTTTTCTTTTTTTTAAGCAATGTTTGTTTCTTTGTTTGTTTTTCCTTACTATTTATAAAGATAAATGTTGAGCAATTAAAGAAATTTAAAAGCAAATTCTTTAGGAAATTGACGTGTGTGTTAAGGATCTAAATGTGTTTAAAAGTGGGGCAAAATTGTGTAGAAAAGCGTTTAATTCCTAAACACCCATTGCAGAGTGTACATTTTGCTAATCACATTATTGCAATCACTTTCTCGTATTTTTCTTTTCAGGTGGTTTAGTCTCCTGGTGCTGTTTCCAAGAAATTGGAATCAAGGACAGGTTGACATGAAGAACAACTGCAGTTTTTCCTAGATATTCGTTTTTTCACCATGCATAGCAATTGATCGATATTTTTGTGTTAGTTGTAATTCCGTATATAAGTTTCCGGTGTAAAAAAGCTTGCAATTTTTATATAACTCGACTGATGTTCTTTTGATAAAGTACAAGTTGACTCCATGGCAAGAAAATTGTTCTTCGTTTTTCTTATTATCTACCGTGGAAAAAAGTGACAATTAATCTTTCTGTTCATTCAAGTTTGGCATATTAAGTCATTTGGAAGTTGGGCTCGGAAGGTTTTAATTAAAAGGAAACATAGTTATACATAATGAAGCATTATTTTCACTTTATTTTATTTTAATGATTACATTTGAAGTAAAATCATAGTATGTCTGTATTTACGTAGGTGTTAGAGTGATTCCATTCTTCAACATTTATCGCGTTTAATCAAATAAAAATTACAACACATTACACGTGACTCTTTTCTATTCTGGTAAGTGACAACTGTTTTCATATAAACATTGTTTACTATTTAAAGTAAAGTCTCAAATACAATATATCGAAATGGGAATCCATCAATCGTGAGTTTCGATTTTTTTTTTTTTTTTCTTTTGTTATTTTGTGAAATGACTGCGTTAGAAGGACGGCGCATTAGCCATATTTCACAAGACTTCAACCTCAATTAATTCTAACACCAAAAATACTCTGCAGCTCAACTTCCAGGCTGACATGAACCTTATATAGACCTTGTGAACTGACGTCATTCTTGGGGATAAAACAGTGCAAAACGTTGCCGCACTTATAAGAATTCGCTCTGCACCTGTAGCAAACTATGCACGCGTTCGACTGGTTGATAATTCAGCTGTCTGCATTTGGCTGTGTTCAACTTGGTTTGTTTTGTCCCATCCGCCTGCAAAGAAGGGCGTACTTGTTGCCACGTGACATCATATGAATGTGGTCTATTGCCTCCTGAGAGCTTATGTTGTTGTATTCTTTCTCGACTTGCCGTACGAGGGTTTTAGGGCTAGGTATGTCATTTTTTCATTAGCAGGTCCATTGCTTCCTTGCTGCATCATGGAGATGAAATGAATACTTTAATTTAAAGATGTTATAAGTACCAAGATTCCCCGGGGTCACGGGGGTGTTTAAACAACTTTCACCTGTATCCCAGATTCAAGCCACTCAATCTCTGGCAGTCACAAATTACAGACTGTACCAATGTACTTGAATCAGTCTTCACATCTGTGCACCATAGCCCGACAAACACATTTTATCACCAGTCATGAGAAGAAAAATATTATATTTAGGTGACCTAGTGCCAGGAAGACCAGTTTTTTTAGTGTGAGTACTACCACGGACTTCCTATACATGGACAGAGCCTACCGCGCTGTACACTGTCCCTGCCGTACTTGCGAGGAAAGTCGTACCAAGATGGCTGTCTTCTCTGGATTTTAGTGAAAGTTTGGACTTGCTCAAGTCATACAGATTTTGCAACAAAGTTGAAATGTTAAGGTAAGGTCAAATTGCCTAAACGTATTGCAGGAATATAAATTGTTTCTCATTCCAGTTTAACTTTTGCATAAAATATTACAGAGTTGTAGTCAAATCATGCAAATTATAGCTTCAGGGAGGCCATCTTTGTGCGTCTTTTTGCCCAAGACGGTGGCGACAATCTACAATTGGGGCGTAATCGTTACATGCTCTGTCCATGTATATAAGAAGTCCGAGGTACTACTGCATTAGGGACGTTATTTGCGTTTGGGTACTTCTAAAGAAAAACATGTAACTATAATATTTGCTTTGCAGAAAATTTCAGGTTCTGAGTTTGAAAACTGGGGGATTATTGAAGAACTGGCGTTCCCTGTTAGCATATTTCTGAGAATGCATGACTTCTGATGATCGTTGTTACATAATTTTATCTAAAGTCTGCAGATCGAGGCTTCCCACAGATATTAAATGATTTCCGAGTTTTGATGCGTTTTCTGCGATCACCGTGGGCACTCCATCAAGAGTGAAACTTCGCTCGTTTTAAAGGAGTTTCACTCTTTTTGGAGGGAACTTCACTCCTCTTGGAGTGAATCATCACTCTAATGGAGTGAATTTACACTTTTCACTCGATCAAAGAGTGAATAAGTTCACTCTTTTGATTTTAGAGTGTACTGTGCGAAAACTTACTGCATAAGAAATTGCAATATAACTGGCGCGTGAAGCGTACGTAAAGGTTTGCTTTTTTTAAAACAAATAATCTCAAATATGGATCTTTTGTTGGTAAGAATTCGGAATTTTATAAAGGAAAAGTTGGGAAAATGGTGTCTAATATGGCAAAGTTTAAAGTTTTTCAATTTTCGGAGCCAGGAACATTCTACCCCTGCACCCCCGTAGCTACGCCACTGAGCAAGAATATATATCGGATCGCCACCAACGTTTTACACGGCAAAAGGCTACCAGAAAATTTGGACTTAGCAAGCCCTCCAGTTGGCCGAAAACGGCACTGTCCAAATGGTCTTAGTTGCATGTTCCCACCTCTTGAAGTCGCACTAAGCAATCTGGGGAGGCTGAACATACCTTAAGCGCACACGTTTTTCATTTTGGTAGTTGGTAGTGCCCCCCCCCCCTCCATTCCCCCTGTCCAACTTCCGCTGCCACTGCCACCAGTCTAACAACAGTGACAAACTCTCACGACCGACTCTCTCCTTTTGAAGAAAATTGAACATAACATCATGTTAAATAAACCGTTGCACAACCTTGTATGATCTACGTAGATCAGTCGGAATATTGTTCGTGGACCGTGTGTTTGTTTGGTTTAGTGGTAGACCATTTGCCTCTGACACCTGGAACTCTTACATCAAGTCGTGCAAAATCAATGGAACCTTTACTGCTGTTGTGTGAAATAATTCGCATAGTCAAGGCCTACCCAACAATTTACAACTTATAAGACGTTGAGGTGTCCAATGAGCCACGCAACAATCCAATCTCCGCAGGGAGAACTAAAATGATACACCATGGAACCAAAGAGTGACTTAATCACTCTTTAGTGACACAAGATTACACACACGAACACTAAAATCGAGCTTTTCTGGAAGCTATAAAGTCATTTCTACACAACAATGTGTATTCTGCTTTTCCCGCTTGTTGTTGTTGTTTTTAACCTGTCTGAATTGTTAGGGGGAAAATTAATGGGAATGTTTGCTTTCTCCCTTCTGTTGGGGTGGCAACTGCCCTCCTGACCCTCAGGATTGACGCTCTGCTAGATGCCAGGACTTTTCAAAAAATCTTTAACGACCCATATTGATATTAGAATAGATCGTTCGCTGATACCGATCGGATATCATTAGGGACAAGCATCAATATGAGAAAAGGCAATAGAAAGCGTATGCATATTCTCAAAGAAGTGGGTGTTGGCGTGCCTTAATTGAAGCGAAAAGTTGCATTCACCCTTAACTTAAACAAAAGAGGGATTGAGAAAATACCCTATTTGAAACGTCCAATTTTAATCAGAACCCACGAAGTGGTCCTTTTGTCAAGTAAATTGGCTCATTGTTTGGTGTTGAACGAGCTGCTGCAGGCCAGCTTAATGATTATCTCCAGCAGAATGGTCTATATGCCCCTATGCAATCGGCGAAACAGCAATGCTAAGAATTCAGAACATTTTACTAAAAGCTGTGGATCAAAACCAACTAGAAGCTGTATTAGAACTACTAGACTTCTCAGCGGCGTTCGATACTATAGCTCATGATATTTCTCTTGAACGGTTGCAGGCTCGTTACGGCATTAATGGCACACCTTTAAAGGGGTTCGATTCTTATTTAAAAGGACGCCCTCAATCTGTGAACATAGGTAGAATTTTATCTGACCCTTGTAGTATGGATGAAGTCGTACAGCAAGGCTCTGTACTTGGTCCATCCCTTTTCTCTATGTATGTAGCCCCACTAGGTGACATTATTACTGCTCATGGTATCAGTTATATGTCTTATGCAGACGACACTCAGATTTATCTCTCTTTGAAACAAACTGAGCGTCATGTTGCAGTTTCCCGTCTTGAGCTTTGCACTCGTGATATTAAATCATGGAGTATACATAATAAGTTAATGTTTGATGATTCCAAGACAGAAGTCCTACATATTTCTTCTAACTTTCTAAAATGCACTTCTTTTCCTAGAATTGCAATTGATTACACTTTTGTTGACATTACTAGTATTGCTAAGAGTCTTGGTGTCACTATGGATAGCACCCTGCAATTGAAAGATCATGTGAACAATATAGTTTCTGCTACTTCTTTTGCTATTTATAAGATTGGTCAATTAGGCAACTATCTTGATCGTAAACCCGCGGAGCGTCTTGTTCATGCTTTTGTAACGTCACGTTTAGACTACTGTAATAGTCTCCTGTATGGGCTTCCATCAAACCATATTTCAAAGTTACAACGTATACAAAACTCCGCCGCGAGACTGGTAACTCGTTCTAAGAAGCATGATCATGTTACTCCAATCCTCCGTGAGTTGCACTGGCTACCAGTATATTATCATATTATTTATAAAATAGCTATACTTACCTTCAGATCATTACATGGCATGGCCCCGGATTACATTTCAAGTCTCATCACCAAATACGCACCAAGTCGCTGTTTACGATCATAATCTGAATTTTTTCTTTCCCATCCTCTAATTTCTAAAACTAAGTGTTATGGGGCCAGATCTTTTACTGTTGCTGCCCCTGAGGTCTGGAACAGCCTGCCTGCTTATGTGCGTTCTTTAACTAATTTTAATCATTTTAAAAAGAATTTTAAAACTTTTTTTATTGATTGTTTAAACTGATCACTGTTTTTGTATTTTAAGCTTTTTTGTTCTTTTCTGTGCTTTAGGTTTTGATTTTATCTGCATAATTTTGGTGTTTTTTGTATTTTGTTTTAACCCTTTTCTTTTTACAGCGCTCAGTGTTTTTGAAAAGCGCTTTATAAATAGCATTATTATTTATTTATTTATTTATTTATTTATTTGTGAAATATTTTTTTATCCGGTAAAAACGTGTAAATACAGCCTGCTGAATACCGAGTATATGCATACTTCATCTGCCTAGTGACGTGACGAAGAGCCTGGAGTCCCGAGGTTTAGGCCCAAAGACTTCAATTTACGAACCACCCCAAGGTTTACGCAGGACCATGTAGGTCTTGATCGGATGGATAAGAATATTTGTATGCCTGGATCATTGAAGCATTGCAGAAACACGTGGTTACCATACATTTACTAGATATACAAATGCTTAACTCTGCAGGTCATGATATAAAAATGAACTTTTTGGGACATTCATGTAGGAATTATTCAATCATTGAAGTGTTTCTCTCTGTTTGACAAAATCGACCTATGCCACTATTTTTTCCTTTTGTCTCTTCCCTTTTTTTTTTTTTTTTTTTTTTTTTTGTTTCTTTCTTTTTTCGGATGAGATCTCCCATAAGCATATTGGCATGGCAGGACGAGTAAGCATAAATTTAAAATTCCCCCATAAATACCTTTCTGATGAATAATGGGCTTAAAGGCCTAATCCACTCAGTCCAAACTACAATTCTTGTAGTAGTCTACAAAAAATTTCAATTGGCACATCCAACAGCAAGCTCAAAAATTGAAGAGCATTGTAGATCATATTATACAGTTTGTATCTTACTGCGATAGTTTAGATTGCACATGCTCAGTCACTCACCCTAAAGCAGAAAACTAAGATAATGCCTGGATTAGGATGACTTTAAAACAGTTGTGGGGGAAGGGCCTTCAGTAAGTAGATAATGAGCATTGGGACTGTTTGGGGTGAGATGATTGGCCTATAAACCAAGTCTGATGGGTAAAAATATTATTCTATGTGCCACTTGGCTTTGCTGTGGCACATTGTATATATATTCGCCGGGGTCCTGTGTAAGCGGATTTGTCTTCTTTCAAACAGGGAGTTGTATGATGTATATTAGTGAGTTAAGTTAAATCAAAGCAAGTTCACCCAATTGCCCAGTGCCAGCTCTGATTCAAAAACAGCCAGCCATGCCTCACTTATGAGTAAAGACCAATATGTCACATCTGGGTAGGGTCAACAGTCCGAATTTCACCTTTCACCATCAACAGTTAGAACATGGCAGTTTTACCTCCGAGATAGTATTTCCGTTACTCGGTTTGACAATCAGTTTGAGAGCGTTCGGTAAGCACTTTCACATTAAAAGATTTTTAGAAGGGAAAACAAGCCAGTGGGTAACAACTAGAAAAAAGGCCGTGGCCGGCTCGACTTGAACCAGTTGGTTGGAAACTGAGCCATAAAACTCTACCAAACTTACTTTTGAATTACTATTTCTTTCTCAACATTCGTATTTTTCAAATCGGATTTCCTTTTTTAAAATTCACAAAAACCAATATGCTTACACTGAGGGCAGGGTAAGTAGACATTGACAATCTTAAAATAAGGGTAAACTTAATCACTTTCTAATAGAGTGAAAAGTGAAACTTCACTCCAGTAGAGTTTCAATTCACTCCACGAAGAGTGAATTTCACTGCTAGAAGGGTGAACATCTAATCTCTTTAAAAAGTGCCTCTAGGGATCACCCTTTTTTAAGAGAAGTTCGTGTGCTGTGAAAATATCTTTGCTCTTTTGGAGTGAATTTCACTACTCTTGTAATAAATTTCCGCTCTTTTGTAGTGAACTTTAAAACCTTCACTCTTCCAATGAGTGAAATTTCAATTTTTTATTTTACGTGTGTACGTATTGCCTTAAAATGGGGAACTTTGGCTTCAACATTGGCAGCTCGCTTTAGGCTACTCATATTTCAAAGTGACAAATCTGCCAAGCATTCAGTCGAATACTACGGCAGTTTTTGTGATGTTGTTTGTCGGGGAATACCCCGGACCTCATCACCGGAGGGATTCTGAAAACATTTAATTTTTGATTGATTGACACAATTTATTTCCATCAATTTGAAACACATGACGTATAACGAAAAGACAATGGTAAAAACAATATAGATATTTACATTATCCAATAATAAAATTTATAAAAAATTAATACCTAGTCCAAGCCTAATCTAAACATAATCGTCATATGATGGAAAAAGAGAAAACTGAAGTATGGTACTTATGGATTGTTTTCCACTGTAAAAATAATTTTCACGATACATTGGAAAGAGATGACGTTAACAAAGTTTGCACATAGACCGGCAGCCCAGAGCCTTGGGGTTAGATGAACTAGGTACCAATAATGAGGTATATCAGCATGAAGCGAGTCACCTGGGATGTTCAGATATGTGAGTCTGCAGTGCACCATCCGTTGCTAGTGGGTCTGGCGGCTATGTTTAAGTAGGCATCATTATGTTTGATAATGAAACTGTGATAGAAGCTCCTATGAAAACGTGTAAGGTGTCATATGAAAAACAATTAAATTTCCTATCAAATGATACCATAGGTGATGAGTATTATGCTGAATTAAATAACATTTGGGGGCAAAAAGTGTAATTTTTAGCCAATTTTTCCCGAAATTTAGATTACATTATTTTACATATTTCTTCATATTTTCTACAAATCTTAAGATAATATATTGAAACTTTCCTAAAAATGTTTCCTATACATAGGTACTATTGTGTAATAACACCAAGGTTGTTGCTTTTTAGAAACGAAAGTTACTGTCTTTCAAAGTTAACAATTTGAAATTTCACAATATAGAATTTTTTACCTAAAATAGTATTTCACCCTGTTCTCACTTCGCATCAGCTCAAATTGTACAACTGATTAGGTCCAAATAAAACCAATATTGTACACTTTGGGTGTTAAATATAACATTCAGGACTGTGATTACAAGATTACATTCTTGTGTTGATTTTCAGACATCTTGTATCAAATCCAAGATGGCCGCCATCGGCCAAAGCACTTTTGGCCCATTTTTCTTGAATTCCAGCATTTAATGCTCATTTTCGATTAGAACAACTGCGATATTTGGTCAAATGGCACCAGAAGATACAACCCAGGACAAGGACATTCTTTTTTATACACATAGCTTGTAAACCAAAATGGCGGCTAGGGGTCAATGTACTATTTTCTCCTTATATCTAGTCTTTGATTCAGAATTTTCGATCCAAAAAGAAATGACCACTCGTTTGTTTGTACACTGGAATGCAATCTTCAGCAGTCCCAAACTTCGTTAAGTACATTTTGGATGTACTCTTAGGTGTTACTTAACGGCCAATGGATTTAGGTACTCCCATCATTCCATCACCCCACCCCTTAGCTCGACAGTTAAACAATAGGGACAATACGAGCTGAACCAATAACATTGATCACTTCGACGTACGGCTTTCAGATACATTCGTAGTGTTTGGACAAAATATGGGCAATTACAAGATGAATAGGATACAGTGTTAATTAATTCCACTCTCTGTTTATGTATATTGTTTCTGTGCCAAGATGGTGGCTAGGGGTCAATGCATTTCTTACTGTTCCTCCTCATATTTACATTTGTGTGGAAATTCCCTATCACTGAAGAGAGCAATAACCACCTGCCACATGGTGCAATAAATGCAATCTATAGCATATCTAAACTTTGTTGCAGGAACAAGTTATATCGATTTTAAGATGGTGGTAATAGGTCAATTCACTATAACTCATGTTCCCATGGCATTAGTTCATAATAGGGGCAGTACTAGCCTAACCACGTCAATATTCCATTGCAATGGTTTCTAGGAACTTTCAGTGTATTTACATGGCATATATTTGACATTAGCAGGGAAACTTTTACCAGTACTGGGGATACATCCTTAACTGAAGTTACTTTTTCTTTGAGTATGGCATCTGTTTCAAGATGGCGGTCTGAGGCCTGTGTACGTATTTAAGGAGCAGAACAAGCCACAAAAGTACAAATTGGACAGACTGTAAAGACGATCCTTCTCCAAATCATTTTATCAGTTATTTAACTTTCTCTAGTTTGGTGTGATGAATTTGAAATAGTCGGGTTTCATTAAATACTGTACTCTGACATGTGAAGTCACCATTTTGAATTTCAAAATGATAACCTTTTCTTATTTTCTGAACAATAAAACATGTTGCAATGTTAGTTTCAATCTTTTTATCACCGCATTTGACCACGTTTGAGGTAGATTAGCTTATATAGGAGATTGAAGATTTACAATTAATCTTGGACTGTTATATGGGCTAGAGATAAATACACAGAAGTGAAAACTTTCGGAGAACCATAAACATTGCTGAAAAGAAGGGTTTTATTACAGTATTACTTTTCTTATTATGGTTCCGAAAAGTATAAGTTCTACAATAAGCATAGGCTCACATATGGAAATGAGCTAGTTAACTTGATTGGGAAAATCCAAATTGCCCTCCAAAATATGGCATCCTGATAGTAGGTGGTTTAATACTATTCAAAATACTAGGAGCAGATAGAAACATGTTCTGAAATAAGCCCTAGAGCTCATTAAATGCCTTTGGAATGCCTTTTGGTGTTTAAACACTCATTATTTTGACACAAAAGTTTTCCTGTTTTAGTTATAATACTGACTTTTAAATTAACGTCATAATATGATGACTTAGAAAATCTTGTTCCTGCGGCTTCTTAGGTCATCTGTAGAAAAATCCTTTCAGAATAGCTATTGTATCTCATTACCCTAACTTATTAGGTTGTTATTTAAATTTGAATGTCAATACCTTCACACGTTTCAGTTAAAAATTGACATAGTTTCAACCTTATATTATAGACCTTTAGTTAGGAGGTGGTAATACAAACTCCCTGCTTTTTTAATTTAATGCTTCTTGTAACGTAAGATTGTATATCTGATTCAATAAGAGAATAAATGTTTGTAGTGATTTAGGGAAAGTTGGGCTTAAAATAACACATTTATTTTACCTTATTTCTTATAATTTACACATTTAGAGTGGCAGTGTTAAGTATTCCAACTTGCTCAATTAACATTGAAGTCATTTGTTTGACCAGCAAGATATTAAACTCATAAAAAGGAACAAGTGATGTATAAAGAATGACTTTCACGTCATTACAATAACTTGGAAAGGTAATGTTTTGCTTTATATCTTTAAAATTTGATAGCCTGACTTTTTTGTCGATATTGGGAAATGTAATCCTACGATTATGCCACTTTAGGTCCAGAGTTATAATAGAGATACAAGGGGCAGCAATGGTTACAATCACCACAGAAGAAACCTTGAGTTTAAATAATGAACCTTCAGAACCCTATTTTAATTTTCATATGTAAAGAGTAAAGGTCAAAAGTCGAATTTGTGGCACTTAAAGTTAAATAACGAAATCTTAGGAATAGTAACCAGATTACAATGTTAGCCTTCTAAGTAAATTTGAACTTAATAGTAGGCCACAAATTTAACGCATAAGTCATATTTGTGACTTTCAGGTCTTAATAAGGACTTAAAATTCAAACCAATGACTTTAATGTCAAAATTCCAAAAGTCAAAGTTTGACTAAGTACTTGAATCACAATAAATGAAGTGAAATAAGCTAAATTTAAACCTTAAGGTTTATTACAGTAAGTAAAATATTTATAGGAAAGAAAGGTTAATGCAGAAGTTTTTGACATTATAATTTGATAAAGGATACAAAGACTTGAAATAAGAAGATCAAATGCAAACGTAGTAAAATGAATATTCTACAGTTGATATTAAATGTCACAAAATGAAATGGTAAGTCAGCATACTGTAAATTCTACGAAGTTTTATGACTCAAAATAATGATTTTAAATACCAGGAATACCACGAAATCTTGACTTTCTAGGTAAAAGGTACGGATGGAAAGTAATTTAGTGAAATTTTAATAATCACATGTGCATTCAAAGTCAAAATTAAGACAAATTAGGTCTATAATATAGTTATGGTAACACCTGAAAACCGAAACGGCTAGCAAGACAGTCCTGGCTTGAAAAGGCATTAAAAGGTTCATATAACCGTTTGGGAGCATGTCTCCATCTACCCATAGTATATTTAGGGGTATTAAACCAAACCTAACGGTATAACTGTAAAAGAAATCATCACGCTTACATTTTTTTGGTGGACGATTTGGAGTTTCTGATTTGTATTACGTAGCGCATTCTCATATGTGGACCTCTGTCTACTGCAGAAATAATATTTTGCGAAATCATAATAATAAAAGTAATTATGGAACTATCCTCTCATTAATTTAATAGTTTTCGGGAATTTTCCATTTCTTTATATCCAGCTCTAGGTCATATTACAGTCTGGGACCCCAAATGGCGTCCAAGAGTAATTGAAAATGTTCAATCTTTTGTAGCCTATAAGTTATCTATCTTAAAATTGGTCAAATGCGGTGGTAAAAAAATTTAAACTAACATTGCAACATGTATAACTGTTGGGAAAAGGAAAAGTCTGTCATTTTGAAATTAAAAATGGCGACTTTAAGTGACAGAGTACAGTAACCCGACTATTTCTAATTCATCACACCATTCCAAAAAAAGAAAAAGTTAAATAACTGACAAAATCACATTAAAAAAAGTTAAATAAGTTAGAAAATCATTTGGAGAAGGATTGTTTTTGACAGTCTGTCAAATTTGTACTATGGTGGCCTGTTCTACTTCTTAAATAAGTACATTGACCTCAGACCGCCATCTTGGAACAGAAACCATGTACTCAAAGAAAAAGTGACTGCAATTTAGGATGTTTCTCCAGTGCTGGTAAAAGTTACGCTGCTAATGTCAAATATATCCCCTGTAAATACAATGAAAGTTTCTGGAAACCAAAGCAATGGAATACTAACGTGGTTAGCCTAGTACTGACCCTATTTTGACCTTATGCCATGAGAACACGGGTTATGGTTAATTGACCTATTACCACCATCTTAAAATCGATATAATTTGTTCATGCAACAAAGTTTAGAAATGCTATAAATTGCATGTATTTCACTATATGGCAGGTGGATATTGCTTTCTTCGGTGATTAGGATTTCTACACAAATATAAATATGAGGAGGAATAGTAAAAAATGCATTGATCCCTAGTCACCATCTTGGCACAGAAACAATATACATAAACAGAGAGTGGAATTAATTAACACTGTATCCTATTCATGTCGAATTCATCCTGTAATTGCCCATATTTTGTCCAAACACTACGAATGTATCTGAAAGCCGTACGTCGAAGTGAGCAAGTAATTGGTTTAGCTAGTAGTGCCCCTATAGGGTAACTTTCGAGCTAAGTGGCGGGGTGATGGAGTGATGGGAGTGCCTTAATCAGTTGACCGGTAAGTACAACCTAAGACCAGATCCAAAATGTACTTAACCAAGTTTGGGACTGCTGAAGATTGCATTCCAGTGTACAAACAAACGAGTGGTCATTTCTTTTTTTGATCGAAAATTCTGAATCAAAGATAGATATAAGGAAAATATAGTACACTAACCCCTAGCCGCCATTTTGGTTTACAAGCTATGTGTATAAAAAAGAGGGCCCCTGTCCTGGGTTGTATCTTCTGGTGCCATTTGGCCAAATATCGCAGTTGTTCTAATCGAAAATGAGCATTGAATGCTGGAATTCGATAAAAATAGGCCAAAAGTGCATTGACCGATGGCGGCCATCTTGGATTTGATACAAGATGTCTGAAAATCAACACAAGAATGTAATCTTGTAATCACAGTCCTGAATGTTATGTTTTAAGTCCATGGTGTACAATATTGGTTTTATTTGGGCCTAACCAGTTGTACAATTTGAGCTGATGCGAAGTGAGTACAGGGTGAAATACTATTTTAGGTAAAAAATTCTATATTGTGAAATTTCAAATTGTTAACTTTGAAAGACAGTATCTTTCGTTTCTAAAAAGCAATAACCTTGGTATTATGACACCTAAGTACCTATGTATAGGAAACATTTTTAGAAAAGTTTCAGTATGTTATCTTAAGATTTGTAGAAAATATGAAGAAATACGTAAATTAATGTCATCTAAATTTCGGGAAAAATTGGCTAAAAATTACAAATTTTGCCCCATTATGCTGTTTAATCCAGCATTATACCATCACCTATGGTATCATTTAATAGGAAATTTAATTGTCTTTCATATGACACCTTACACAATTACGATAGAAGGTTCTATCAAAGTTTTATTATCAAACATAATGATGCCTACTTAAATATGGCCGCCATTTTGAAAAATGGCCGCCAGACCTTCTCGCAACGAATGGTGCACAGCAGACTCACATATCTGAACATCCTAGGTGACTCGCTTCATGCTGATATACTTCTTTACTGGTACCTAGTTCACCTACCCCCAAGGCCCTGAGCTGCCGGTCTTAGACACTAAAAGAGAGAAAGAAGGAACAACAAAGAAATCTACAAAAGGAGATTAAAGAAGAAAGCTAGACTCAAGGCGAAGACGATAAAAGGCTACTACACTCTGTGAAACGTTTTATACATAATCAGTGAAAGGAGAGTGACATTATTTGATCTGAACAATTTCAAGATGATAATAGCTTCTGTTTATACCTTGTTTTAAAAAGGGAAAGAGTTTAACATTGTTTTACACTGTCATCGAGTGAATTCCATATTTTGATTCCTGATGTGGATATACACAATTGTTTTTTCCTTGTCCTTACATACTTATGTTTAAAGTTGTTCTTTTGTCTTATATTGTATCTGTCATAGGATAATAAGGTAAAAGAAATTTGTGGGGTCTTTGGTAGTAACTTATGGTATGCCTTAAACATAAAAATTCCAGTGCTGAAATCTATAATTTGTGGTAATGTTAGAGCTTTTAACTTATAAAAAAGTCCAGTCGTATGGTGCAAGAAATTTGATTTACAAGCAATACGAATGACCTTTTTTGCTTTAAAAATAATGGAACAGCATTAAGTTTGTAAGACCAATATTTCCCCATATTTCAGAACAATAATTGAGATATGGAGAAAAGATTGCAATGTATAGTGTATACAAGGCCTAAGTATTTAAAATTTGACTAGCTTTATGAATGATGCCAATACTTTTAGAACGTTTCCTGGATACGTTAAAAATATGCTCTTTCCAATTAAGATTATGATCTAAATATACACCAAGAAATTTAGTGACAAAAACTCTATCAATATTAACATTATTTATCGTAATTATCAAATCAGAGTTTATCTTACGATTGGAAAATAGCATATAATTAGTTTTGTTAACATGAAGGGATAGTTTATCCACTGCAAACCAAACATTGAGTTTAAGAAGCTCATTGCTAACTATTTTGCAAAGCGAACATACGTCATTATGAGAACAAAAAATATTTGTATCGTTTACAAAGAGTACAAATTTTAACAAGTTGGAGACATTGCAAATATCATTGATATATAAAATGAATAATTTTGGTCCAAGGATAGATCCTTGTTGTACTCCACAAATTACATTTCCCAAATCTGACCATTGATCTTTAATCTGTACATATTGCACTCTATTGTTCAAATAACTAGACAGCCAGTCATAGACTGTCCCCCGGAAACCGTAATGCTCTAATTTCTTAAGTAATAAATGGTGGTCTATAGTATCAAAAGCCTTCTTTAAATCAATAAAAACGCCAATGGTTGATTTTTGTATTGTCCAGTGATGTACTGATTTCCTCAACTAGTTCTAATAGTGCCATGGAAGTAGAACGTCCAGACGTGAAGCCATTACTGACTTTCCTCAAGGAGATTGAATTTGGAAGTGAAGTTATCAAGTCTTTAATCGAACAATCTTTCGAGTATTTTCGAAAATTGGGGGAGCAAGAAAACTGGTCTGTAATATTGAACCTATTTTTTCACCAACCTTAAATATAGGTATCACTTTTGCAATTTTCATGCCGTCTGGAAAAACTTAAGTAGAGAACGATTCGCTACAAACAAAATTGAAAGGTTTTACAACGGATGGGATGATTAGTTTAACCAAAGACATGCTTAAGTCATTACTGTCTCCGGAAGTTTTTTTACTTAAATTTTTAACAATATCCAAAACTTCACCTTCTGTAGCATCCATTAAAACGTGGAATGTGAATTAATCTCATCCAGGTAATCATACACTAAGCTGTCTTGTGGTGGTAGAGTTGCCGCTAAAGCTGGTCCAACATTAGTGAAGAACTTATTAAAACTGTCTAAAATGTCTTTACCATGCACCTCCTTATTATCTACTGTAAAGGTATCAGGATAAACATTACTTGTCTTATAATTACTGTTTATTATACCACTTAACATCTTCCATGTTTCTTAAATTTTATTTTATGATTTTCTATAAGTTTGGCATAGTAATCCTTTTTACAAAAACTTAACACAGAAGTACGTTTGTATCTGTACCTCTCATATCTTTGTTCACTCCCCAAAGTCCTGTTCCTAAGAAAATTTACATACAAACCATTTTTCTTTTAACATGCGTTTATCAGGCCCTTTGTCACCCATGGCTTATTACTTTCCCAGGTTTAACTAGTTTCTTAGTTACAGGGCAACATACATATACATCTTTTGTAAGGTATCAATCAAGTTATCAAGAACAGAACCAGGTTGTCTATAGAGACAAATAATAAAGATATTCTTCTTGTTATCTAGACATAGTTCAATGGTAATACATTCCAAAACATTATCGATTGTAAAGCACATTCTATCTATTACTTTATAGACGAACCCGATTAGCGCCCGTTTTTAGTGACTGTAGGCAGCCATGAGTGGGGTTCATCAGCCTTAAATCGTCTTCATTTATTGTCTACGTAAATTTCAAATCCCCATATTCAGTGAAACTGAGAAAATCAAGATACACGTCAGTGTACAACCATCCATGGAACAGGTAAGCAAGGAAATTTAAAGAACAAAGGTGATGGACCCCAGTAATGGCCGACTAAAATCTGACCATCACAATCTGTGCGGATTCGTCTATACTTAATATTTTTTATTGATGAACATAGCTACTCCACCCCTCTTTTATTATTTACGATCTATGTGACACATATCATATCCTGTGAGATTATACAATTCAGGGCTTGAATTCGAATTCAGCCATGTTTCACTTATTGCCATTATATCAAAACTAATTTATTTAATTAGTATTAATGATGTTGAAGAAATGTTTTAGCTAATTTTTGCCCAAATTTTCTGACAAATTACGTCACTTTGAGTCAGTGTTTTGATGAAGCCTTCCTAGATCGTAATTTGATTCTTTGTGCGTTCTATGCAAATTCCGCGGGCAACAATTGCAACCAGCAACATTTGATACAAAGAATTTTATTTTGGTCGAAACTATCAACATTTGAACTGGCAGTATCAGTGTTATCATAGTAGACTAGTTAAGTCACCTGGTTGATATGGCAACCATCGGATATGTGATGCAGTTTTGTGCTGAAATATTGATCAAAATCGGTGATGATTGTGGTCAAAAGGTTAGGATGAAGCAAGATCCCGTGGACTATATTAGGGTAGGCTAGGTCCACATGAATCGGAGGTGAGTCAAGACTTCTAGAAAAATTTGAATGGGGTATGTGTTGGACCCAAGTTGTTTTACTAGTTTCATCACGTGATGCAACCAATCAATATTCATGGGTTCTTTAAATACAACATGACAGCCAGTAACTGCAGAAATACCTTCATCTAAATTTGAAAATTTTTGAGATTGAGAAATTGACAGGGGTCCCTGTTGTAAAGTGCGATGGGGAGGAGCAGGAACAAGGTAAGTTGATATGTTACATGCCCCGGTGGGGTCCAGGGGGCAAAGCCCCCGGAAGCTCCTGGGTATTTGCTACATTGTAGGCATCAATATGATGCATTTTATCTTCAACTTTAAATTACATAAGATGGGCACTTAACAGAACACAAATATCACAACTACTTTCTTCAACTATATCCTTACTCCGTATGATTAAAGTCGACCGGAATCGATAATGCAGAGGGTGCGGGGAGGGAGAATGGATTACTTTAAATTGAGGCACTTCGTGGGCTCCCTCCTTGGTGCCCCATATCTTCTTTTCAGAAAGCTGGGGGGCTTTTCATGTGATGTGAATTCAGCCCTTGTCTATGATGGAGCGCGCGAGGCGCGCCGAAAAAATTAACGTTTAAGACATCTCAATACTGAAACTGAATGAAAATTAGAGAAAGGATGGGCCACTTTTAACCTTAGCTGAATAACGGTGCCCCCCTAAAGACATTCTTACTGAAGCACTAACACACTCTGGTTTTCTCATATAGTCTTTTTCAGGTGACTTTCATGGAGCCGTTACATGTAAAGGGGCGCGCGGAGCGCGACGAAAAACTGTATTTTTACTTCATCTCAACAGTGAAATTGAAATAAAATTAGACAAAGTGTGGTCCCTTTCCACTACAGCTGAATAAGGGGGACCCCTGAGGATATTTGTACTAAGCGAAAACGTACCGTTGTTTTCCTATAGAGTCCTTTTCGTGAGATTTTTATAGAGTCCTTATCTGTGATGGGAGGGACAGAACACGCCAAAAAAAGGACTAGTTTTCACCCATCTCAAAAGAGAAATTAATGGAAATTAGAGAAAGGGTGGGTTCCTTTTCACTTAAGCCGAAAAAAGGGTGGAGCTCCAGATTATGGTCAAATAAGATCATCTTCCTTTCAGAAAGCTTGGGGGCACTTGGTCAGAGAAGGGAACCAGAAGATGACTGCCTCCCTGTCTCCCCCTTTACCTACTTGTGGTAGAGCTTTAGCTACGTCCCGGGCACTGGTGATAAGTTTCAGTGACAATGGAAGAGGTTTTCTACAAGAAGTAAGCCCGAATCCTGAAATATTTAAAACGGGTGCAAGCGAAGCGTATCGAAAAGAAGGAGCGTTGAGACATTTATTGAAAGAATATTGTTTCCATTTAGTTTTCAATGCAGTATATGACCTGCTTAAACATTATACAACTGAATTTAGTATCGCTCGCGCAGCTCTGTCAGTTCCAGTTTGTATTTTTGTAGCAAAAGCAACGAGACTAAGACGTAAAAAAACTAAGTTCTGGAAAAAAATGGGGGGAAAGGCCCCCCTCCCCGTAATCCCGCCTATGCTTTCTCACATATTGGTTTACGGCATTTATATTTGGGCTATAACAGTACTGTAAGTATCTAGTTTTTTTTTTCAAGCAATCTGTTTCAGATAGTGGCAAACGCATTGGGGAATCGCGACACGCTAAATCCAAGATGTCCACCTCCAATGGCCACCAATTAATCGTGACCACATGGTATCATTAATGTCATGCAACCGATACCGATAGCAAGGAGGTAGGTTAAAAGGGAATAGTATTGTATCTTTTTCAACCCAAACTTCACTGCAGCCCAGCCCTCTTACACCTTCATATTCCCTAAAAGATTCACCCATCCCACTCGCCTATCCTACCATACGACCCTAGAAAAGTTTACCAAGTTTCAGTCTGGCAATCTCTAATTGATGCATTCATAATACAGAACTTATCGGTCAGCTTTATGTTCAGCTATTTTGGGATCAATGAAGTAAAACAGGCTTGTCGTGATATTGCGTAAATGGTATTGATAAAATTCATTACTGAATACCAGCTTTTAACAAGAACTTTGCATGAAACAGGGGAAAAGGAACGACTCAGAAACGAAACAATATTTAAGAGTATAATGAATCCTTTAACATACTCAATAGTGACTTCACCAGCTGCAAAAATGTGTGTATAGATAAAGCCTTCACAGTGCACCCTATCCACCTTCCTACCAAGTGGTCACTGTAACAAAATAGATTAATCTGACACATCGTCCATGCTGTTTTTATCCTTATTAAGAAATTAGTATCCATTTTTAGTTTTCATACATTGAAACTATGTGACAGTAGACTTGCCATTTCATCAAACACATAGGCCTATATAAAACAATTAGCTTAGCTTCTCTCTAGCTATCCCGCGGAGCGGACTCGGTTTGTTCAGTCCCCCTTTAAGGGCTTCGCAAACCACCCGTGGTGGTGATATGACTGAACAAGGAATATGCCCCACAGTCTGCTACGCAGGCAGCTCTCTAGCCTGATGAAAACAATATGCCAGTTCCGAGAAATCAGTAGTCTGAGCATCTGCGATGAAAATTTACAATCGTTTTCATTCAGTGCAAGTCGATTAAAGTAATTACCGTATATATTTTCATTCATCTTGTAATTGATACAAGGAGTTTACTGGTTTCATCTGACAGAAACAAATGGTAAGGTCATGCTTTATCAAATCATGGTTGAGATGTGGTACATTTAAACTTTGTCGAAAGTCAATTGCAGGATCCAGATCGTCTGAAGATGACAACCACCTTTCGATAATCATATCATACTGGATTGTCAACGCAGCAAAGATGGGAATAATCGGGTAGCTACTTTCTATAGCCGACTTATTTTCAAGGGCCTAAAATAGAGAGTGTCGATTTCTTATTAGGGACGGGGGTTGAACATTTCTTGGAGTAGGAAGGGGAAGGAAGCGTTTTGCTTCTAACGGTATTTTTCTTAAATTTCACTCCTCTTACTCTTGATATCATTTTATTTCAACTTCCTGTCTTGCAAACTTTTGAAATCCCTGTTATGAAGTGGTCATTGGGGCGCCCATCTTGGATTTAGCATCTCGTGGTTCCATAACACTTCCGAAATAAACTTGAATGGATTGCTTGACACCAAAAACAACTTTCAGATCACAGTTCTATCATAGCCCTACTATCCAAGTTATTTGTGAGATTACAGTTCATGTAACTGAGGCCAAAATGACGCAATCTTGGATATAACCTCACGTGATTTACAAAGGCGCCCGGAATTAGCCTGAATGAATTGTTGCACAACGGAAACCTGTGATTGGCTATTGCGCACACGCATTACTATTTTAGCATAAATATAGCCTACATATAGTAGCGGGAAAAATTATACAATGTATGCAGTTGCGCCCCAAATGGTCTCCATCTTGGATTTTTGTCGTGCGATTCCTCACCGCGTCCGCACCTCCGAAAAACTACCAAAAGGTACCAAAATTACCGTTCTTGGCTGAACACAAACTTTGCTTGTACAGGATGGTGGCCATTTTGGGCGCCATCTTGGATTCCTCAAGAAGCTTAAAGGTAAAGAGCAAGAAAAAAAGGAGAAAAGGCTAAACAACACAATTTTTGTTTTATCTCTTTTCAAAGTACCTTTCATTACTCTATATGACAAAACTATTGCATATTCAAGGAAAACCAAGCAGTTATTTCGAGCAAATTTCAAACTTGAAGAGAAGAACTGTGGTCACATGACTTCCAACAACCAATCATGTAACTTGACAGGTTACTACAATACTTCAATTTGGGATGACTGCTCTTGCCCTTTAATGGTGACACGATATCCCTCGGTAGATTTTGAAAGATTATCTTCCAAACTATGGGAATTAAATATTTCAGACAAGGATTAAACATGTGTACAAATGTCCAGGTCACCAAAAGTTCTGCCGGACAAGTAACTACTTTATCAAAGTCAGCATGTTGTTTTTTTTATATTGGATAATTACCTGAGCATCATTTTCATATTCAAAAGTGTTTCAATTGATTAAATGGGGTTTCACGGTCCAGTTTCTAACCAATTGGTTAAAGTCGAGCCTCTTACGGCACTTTTTCAACTTGTGGTCCACCGGCATGTTTTCCCTACTCCATTCCTTGTACTGAGCACCACGCACAAAATCAGTAGGTTCCATTTTTAAAATCTTCGGTAGCCAAAAGTCAACCTTCAGGCCTCCTGGCTACAAATGTGCATGCTCAAATCACTTGACCACCCAATCGGTATTTAAAAATGTTTAAAACGTCATCAACTATTTGTGTATCATATCATCACTAGGTTGTATTCCTACAAAGTCAACATTTATTTTGAACTCGAATGTCAGGAATTCCAGAGTCACGTTTCTTTAAAACACACAGCACAAAGATAACAACAAGGATGCCCTATTACTTTCCTAATAACAGATGCTCATCCCTTTGTTGATTTCTATAGTCTCCGCCATCCTCATCTTCAACCTCAGTCACCGAAATTATAGAAGAAACCGATCAGCGATTGTGTTTAGTGACTGTAGGCAGCTTCTAGTGGGGTCCATCAATCTTAAATCGTCTTCATTCATTGTCTCCATGAATTCCAAACCCTTATATTCAGTGAAATTAAAGGAACCAACATTCGACTTAGTTTAAAATCATACACGGTACAGGTAAGCAAGTAAACTGTAAGGTTAAAATATGATAGACCCCACTTATGGACGACTGAAATAAAAAAAAATCACTAGCTCTTCGGATTCGTCTATAGATGAGAAGTATTGCAAGCATTAAGCTGGGTTTGTTGGAAATTTCACAAAAAAAAAGGACAAACGTATTCGTTTTCATCAGAGTGGCATAATCTAGTCAAAAATTTGACAAGCTTCCTATTTACTCTTCCATCTATTAGGACCGACTGCATTGTCAAATCGTTGGCGCCTTCCATATTGCAGTCGGGACGGCTGGAGTTCAAGTCCTGGCCGGGTCACACAGAAGACTTTGGAAATTGAACCTACTGCCATTGTGCTTGGTGCTTAGCATTGAGTAGGGATGACAGGCCAGTGTGCCACAACTGGAAAAAATCCCTTGACCGACTAGACTTGAACCAGTTGGTGGAAACTGGGCCATAAAACTCCATCGAACTAATATCTGTCATCTATTGATCAGCTAGATATTGGAACAGGAAAAAAGAGTGCTCAGTGACGTAACTACCGGGGACTTGAAGAGCTAGTGTCCCCATGAAATTGCCATACCTCCCTCCCCCAACTTTTCAATGGCAGGGTCGAAAATGCAAAAATAGGAAAAAATAAAACAAAACTAGAAATACGAATAAGATGTAACAAACATATAAATGAAAATATATCATCAAAAACTAAAACCAAATTTATGAACTTATTTTAGTTGTAAACGTATTGTCTGATTACTCTAGCTTAAAATTGAATTAAATGAAGAAAATTTAAACTTCATCGTACTTTATATTTCCGACTTCGTGGCCGCTACATGATTTTTCGCCTTTTTCTATCAATTGGTATTGACTAAGTTGAATAGACCACTGTCGCAGTTTCAAGGAGCAGTTTTGCCCAATACGTCAAAGGTCACGGGAAACACTTTTACCTGAGTGTAAAGGGGCTCATTGAGTTGATTTCGATAACTTAATGGGAGTGTTAAAGGGTCACTAGCTCACGATAATATTTTAAATTCGCGTAAAAATTAAGCCAAGTTTCATATCCAGTAGTTTAAAGAAAGGCTAAAATTTTAAAATTTGAGGTGTTCTGACTTGCAACGGCTTTGTGCCTGTTTTGAAAAAGTGTCTGGTCACGAATTTTTGAAAACCAAATTGAACCTCAAAATCCTCACTTATTAAACATTCATCTGTAAGTAAGGAAAAGAGAAGTCTGATCAAGGACAGATCAACCTTTACCGTATGAACAGTTTGAAAACAAACAGAAGTTTGGCTGGAAAAGGAGGCGTACCGGAAGGAAAATTTTGAAAATCGCAACCCTCCAGGGAGTCGGAAATGGACCATTCAAGGCTTAAAGAAGGATCTATTAATTAATTGGGATCCATTAATTAATTAGTTCGAACTTCTTTTTTTGTTTTTTTTTCTTTGTAGAAATATGTTTATGACAATAAACATGAACAAATTGCAAAATAATCAGAAATTAAAGTAACAAAAAAGTGCACTCCATTCAATTTCTCGGGCAAAACTTTGGATACCGTCAGTTACACATAGGGGCCCGTTGTAATGACCTAACGAATAGTGGTCGCCTATTCAATATGCCTGCGATAGGATATATACTAATCTAAGCCGAGCGCCATCATTTGATAACGTGGAGCCTAGCAGATATTTTCAACCCTACAAATAAATGTCGCTTAAATACGTTGAAGTAAATTTTTAATTGGGGTCATACTAGGGACGTCATCCGTATTGAAATGAGGGGAGACATACATGACTTTGCACAAACTGGTCAACAATCTAAGCTAAGTGTCTTCCTCAGTTGACGCGGAGTGTACAGAAAAGTTTGGGAAATTTCGACCCCTCCGAGTCAGACAGTCGAAAATGGCCTTTTCCATGCCTGTAAATTTATCTTAAGCTGTGAATGTTGAGCTTTTGTTCGAAATAATGTTAACTTTATTTCCATGAAAAAAATTAATTGTAAATTTTAGAAAGATTCCATAACTGCATAGACCTATACTGGTACATCCTCCCATCTGCCGGTGTTATCTGGCAATTTAATATATCGCAGAACTTTTTCGCATCTTTCGCCCAAGTATTCTTCTACTCCAGGCAAAATGTTCCCCAAGACTGTGAAGTGAGGCTGAGTGGAACTATTTTTCCATGCATAAGCTGTTAAACAGAGGCGTTCAGGGGCATTTCAGATTTTTTGCCGGACAATTGCAGTTCTGTCCAAATCAAGGGATTAGAGCAACAGGCTTGCAGTCGGGAGGTGGGGAGTTCGAGTCCTGGCCTGGTCATACCGAAGACTTTGAAAACGAAACGAAAACGAAATCTACTGCTTCTGCTAACGCTACTAGAATGCTAACCGCATTTTTATAATCCTTTTAAATTTTCATCGAAATCATACTGTTACCTAGATTTTATTTTATTTGTTTTGCAAAGTTCGAAAGAATTTGGACAAGCTGAGGTCGGAGTTTTCTGTGCAATAATTTAAAGGTATTCCAAAGTTGTTAATACAGAAATTGTTGCCTGAAGCTTAAATTCCGTCCCGAAATTTAAGTCTTGCGAAAGTTTGGGGAGCAAAATAAACTTTGGGAAACTTTAGGGGAGGCGGACGCCGATTGCGCTTACTCTTAATCGGCCATTGGCCAACCTCACCAAGAAAATCCTGGTTAGGCTTTCGTGTAGGTACTTTGGATAAACGTTAGTACTAAACACTAGAAGCAAAAGTTACACTGTGAGTGACTTCAGTTCATGTGAGATTCAAACTGAAAAACAACAATTAATGTTAGAACTTGAAGAACACAAAACGTGCTGAATCGAACTGTAACGAAATTGATATGTCTTGACCTTAGAGTAAACACAAAAGCTGAAACGGTGCTGACGTAGATACAATGCAAAACTTTATTGCTATACCCTTTTCGTAGACAGGTAATGTGGGAAGCTTCAGTATTGTTACTAGCACTAGTTAGCAGAACCGACCAATCAAGAACAATGTAATTGTACACTTGACCAATCAAGTATCACTGGCACTGTTACGTGAGTGTAACATTTACTGACTATTCCGTAGAGTATCTATTCCAATGCGTTTTCAAAAACTTTGCATTTTTTAGTTTGCCTTTGTTTTGTGCGGATCGAATCCAGCTGATCGCTGGTAACATTTACCCAGTATGAAGGTTCTAACGAGGGTCGTACTGCTCTGCTTAGCTGGCATTCAACTTGTAAAATCCCAAAGTAAGTAATTTTGATATTATTGAAAGCGGCCTTTTCACTTCTTACATTTTCATGGAAATGCAAGCATACCAATAACACTGAGTAAACAGTGTAAGTAAACCTACGGAAAAAGGCCAAACATTTTTCAGATAGCATAATACAATACTGCATTAGTTTGCAAATGTTTGTTGCTATTGCAAACAATTCTTTTAAGATAAGCTGAACAACCTTGATTGGTTCAAATTTCGTTGCACCACTTATACTGATTTGCCGGTGTATTCCCCGGCCGGTTTTTAATTTATTTTTAGAAAAGAAAACGTTGAACTATCGTACCGTCCTCTCAAGCCAAGGACTTCAACATGAATAAATTAAATCTGAGTACTCGTTAAAATAGTTTTGGTAATATTTTTATGTAGACAGATTTAGTAACTATTAAGCACATGTCACACATCGGATCGGATTACGCTCTGATTTTCGTGACCTTTATTACAATCTCCTTCATCAGTTTTCGGAGGGAATTAAAAATTACCATCCCCTGTAAATATATGTTTTGTATGAGCGGAACATTGAAATGAAATGCTAACTAGTTATCTCGTGACGCCACGTTGAAAAACGGCTTTTATTGGACTACGCGTATTTGCGATAAAAGCTGTCTTTGGAAATACGTCATGGAAGAACTAGCTTACCATAACTTTGATTTTCAAAGTCCTGCGATGCAAACATGTATTCCTACAGGTTAGTAATTTTTTGTTTCTTTCCTAACAAACATTAAAGGGGAAGTTAAGGCAAAATTTTAATTTTCATACATAGGAGAGGAACCAAATCTATACCATGTGGTATAAGTTCCATTCAGGTCGGATATGTGTTTCTCGAGATATCAGTAAATGGAGTCAGTAGATTTGTGTTCCAAAGTGATGTTGAGGGCAGCAGAGCAATTATATAACTTCCTAACATTGAAAAGGAATGTTTTTCCCTTTGTTTTACTAGACTGTTGTGTTGACCTTGACAAAAAAAGGAATAGGACCTTCCCTTGGGGGTTTGTAAGTTCTCATGCCGCTGAAACAATCACATTTTATTAAAAAGGGATTGTTGAGGAGTACATCGACACCAAAGATTAAAGAAAAACAAAAGACTGCATACTAATGTGAGGATATGACGTCAGTTGTGCTTGCCTCAAGTTCACTTTTTGTTGATAAAGTGAGAACTTTACGTGCTCATATCTCTGTGTCTTGAACACCACACATCGGATTTCAATGCCAATTTCACCAAAATGCTTAGAATAAGCACCTCTTCAACATTCTGCTGTGACCTTAAATCCTTCTTTTAAAAATATTTTAGGCAAAATTAACAAAAATAGGAGCGTAATAAGATCCGATTTCGCTGTAGTGCGACCTTCGCTTAAGAACATTCCAAAAAACGTTCGGTCCTAATTGAACCGGAAAAGAATCAAATGGGCACTTAACCGGGAAGCGAATCAACTATTTAACTAGATTTTGTTCGTTTTTTAATAAAAATGTAGTCAAATATTTGATCTTCCTGTCTGTAAACTGTCCATTTGATTATTTGATCCTTTCCCGGTTTAATTTGAACCGTACCTTATTAGAGTGAAATGTGTTTGAATGTTCAATTAAAAGTATTTCAACTTCATTTGCCAAATCCATCAAGTTGGGTTTTTTTCACAAATGTGAACGTCATCGATTGATTTAAAGGGGCTTATTGAGTTGATATAGATAACCCAACGACAGTATTAAATGGTCATTACCACTTGACAATGCCCTTAAGCTTATAGGTAGCAAAAAAGTAAACTTTCATTTGCTATATTAAAATTAAATTTTGAATTGGTGATGTCATGATTACTAACAGTTTTGTGCAAAATTAGAAAAAGTGTGTGGACACGAATTTGATCGTCAAATACTCGCTCATAAAACAGTTATTTGTATGTACGAAAAGAGGATTGCCTAAGGTTGACTTTTTGATATTGATACGTGAAAGAAACTGAAGAGGTCTCATAAGAAAATATATTGAATTTCATAAAACAGCTCAATAAGCTGGTTTTACCATAGAGCTGTTATTTGGAATGTTAACCTTTTCTAGTATTTCGTTTTTTCTTCTTTAAATGGTTGGTCACCAGAATCAACAAACATTGAAGGGGTCTTTCAAGTAAGAAGACTAAACCTTAATCCTGTGTTAATTACTGTTAAATGGGGATTTTGTATTTTTTCGGGACGGTATAAAATTTCAACACAGATTCGGCTTTATCCACACGTTGACCAATCATAATGTCAGACTATTATGGATTGAAGATCATTTATTGTTAGTTTTAACTCAATGAATGATTGTGGCTGAGAATTAAATCACTGGAAAAATTCTTAAAACAGATTCTGATTGTAGATGGAAATTACCCCCCCCCCCCCCAAAAAAAAAAAAAAAACAGAAATTTGTGGTGTAGAGTGAGGCCTAACTCGATTGACCTGTAACGCCCTTTTACAGGGTTTGATATGGTCAAATTTGTGTCATTCAGGTACAAAAACAGTTGTGGAATTTTAATGTGCAAGTTAATGGAAATAAGATTGCCGTAAATTTCATGATTATGATATTTTCAACTATGATACATTTACATGAAGACTTAGAAATTGTACCACAACATAGCCAACTACGCTATAACATCGATACAGTGCTGTCGACATAAATAACCCCAATTTCTGTAATAATTGACAGACTGATACTCGTTAGATTCCTAGCTTTGATTCAAAAAGGGAGCTTACTGGGTATTTGAATATACTAACTACGTTTTTTAAACCTTTGTCGATTGTGAGTATTTTCTATTTAAGTAGGAGGCATTCTTTTAATTGTAATTAATATTTTGGAGTGGTAAAAATATATATATATACACAAACACTTTAAGAGTCATTCTAGAACTACTCGAGAGGAGGCGAGGAAGATGTCATCATCTCCATTCCTATGTTTGACTTTAAAGTTGTCCGTGTTTATAATGCAATTTAAAAGCTTGCCAAACAGAATATTATGGCGACTTTGCAAGTTATCCTTATTTCTCCGTCATAAGCTAAACTATTCAGATTGAGTGAGGTAGGCCTACTAAATCACAACTTTCATTACTTGCAGCGATTGATTTGAGTACGGGTACTGGTACCGTGACGGAAGGGACAGATGCCAACATAAACGTAATTTGTACCCTGAACCCTGCAACGGCTTTGACACGAGATGCTTCCTGTGGTAAGTATCACGCAACGCCCCTGCATTTGATATTGGTCAGCCAATGATGGGGGCTATGCGCACTGTTTAACAAGAAATTTCCTAACTGGCTTACGTAACCCTAATCCTTTAACTAATTCCTAACCCGAACAAAGAATACAATCGATACAATACCGGTGATACAATACACCACCGGTATCGTGAAATCGAGGTCAATCACCGGGCTTTGAGTAGGATTGTGAGACTTTAAATGATACGTGATACATTAAAATAGCCTTACATATCAGGAAGGGTACAGAATTGGTTGGAATAGGATGAGAGGAGCTGGGGAAGGATGGATTAAAACAGAAATCACATTGAACTGTGTAAAAATTCAGCATCGGCACTGCAAGGCGGGGAATGAGGGATAATTTGCTTAATTCTTCCATTCCCCCAGCATCCCGCTCTAAAGTTAGGTTAGCTGGGAGTTAGTCTAACCAAATACATATATCCTCATTCACGCTTTCTCTTGGTGGGAGACCCATGCCAAACCTCAGGGCTTCCTCACGCTTCGCCCACTACACCCCATCTGGGCTTTTCCTCATTCTTGTCCTTAGTCTCATTTTCTTCAAAGTTTCTAGTTGCTATTTCTGAATTACTTCGCTTTTTAGATACCCAGTCATACAACAACGATTTCGTATCGATTAAGTTCCAATACGTGAGAGTTTTAATTAAAATCCCTCTGGTCTGAAAGGGCCATAAAATCTGCCAGCTTTTTTAAATATAAAATGTGTATCTTGAACTACGAAAATAAAGTTGAACCTAATTCCTTCGCTTTAGAAGGAAGAATCACGCCAACGGAAACGCGCGTGGCAAAGCGGACGTAACTGTCGGGTCACTTGCCGCGGGAATGTGTTTTATGGTTAGTATCGTATTTTTATGCACCAGACGGCGACGGCAGTCGTGCCTTGCGCTGTTTTTATGAGCGTAGTAACGTTGGGTGTATTGCTGCAAACGAAGCAAATTATTACAAAGAGATGTAGGGATACAATTTTGGCCTTTGTTTGCTAGATCCTGTAACTGTTTTGTTACAACTGCATACGTTACATTTGTGAAGAATTAAAGTTGTAACTTGTAGGATAATTGCAATGGCCTTTCAACCAAATGTTTATTTTTAATTTTGTGTTTGTAGGCATTTTGGTTGAAATGACCGTCTAACGTTAATAAAAGATTTGTTGAACACTATCTAGATTTTAAAACCCAAACTGGGCTTGAAAGTAAAGGTACGACAAAATTTGAGGGGCATTAGCATATCCCTAATTCTTAACAATAATCCTTATCTAACCCTTACCCTTTGCCCCGCCATTTAACATAAACCAAACCAAACAGATCATACGCTATAGCAACAGCGCTCCGTACGATTGAGTTCGAAAACACAGTTGGTTACGCATATGACCAGCCAAATGCCCAACAATTCTAAAAACCAGGTTTATCAACTGGTAAACTTGATTTATCGACGCAAAAATGCCTAATAATTCGGTGCATCGGACGATGAACACGGTTTTTTTTTTAAGTTAAACTTGGTTTTTCTACGCCAGATGTCCAATTGTTCGAAAACCCTGATTTACCGAATTGATAACCTTGTTTTTCGATTTGGTAAGCCAGGTTTAACAAAAAAAGCTTGGCTCATGGGTTAATGAACCTAGGCTTTCGAAGCCGAATGGCCAACAATTCTATAAACCAGATTTACCAATTGGAAAATTTTCGTATATCGGTCGTAGTAAAACCAAGTTAATTAACCGAACGGGTTTTTTAACGGATAAACCAGGTTTATCGACATCAAATGTCCAATTATTCGAAAAACTTTGTTTATCGGTCGACAACCCTGGTTTGTTAGTCGATAAACCTGGTTATTTGATTTGATAAACCTGGTTCATCAAAACTGAAAAACCAGGTTTATCCACCCCAAATGTCCAATTACTCGAAATTTTGTGTAGCAGTCGATACACCTGGTTTGTCAATTTGATTAACCTGCTTTATCAAAGTGATAAACCTGGTTACCAATTTGATAAACCATTTTTTCAATTATTTGGTATTTGACGTCAATAAACTTGGTTTTTCGATCGATACACTTGGTTTATCGGCTTTTTAAACCAAATTTATCTACGCCAAATGCACAATAATTAAAAAATCTTTGTTTAGTACTGATCGATAAACCTGGTTTATCAACTGATGGAACACGTTCATCGATTGATATTGGTTATTTGGCGTGGATAGGCCAAGTTTATCAGTTTATAAGCCTGGTTCCGATAACCCTGGTTTATCAACCGATTAACCCGCTGATAAACCAGGTTTATCGAGTTATTAGTTATTTGGCTTGCCATACACGAACGCAGCTAAAAAACACACAGAACTTGACTCTTGTGCGTCACCCGTTTTGTTGTTGTGGCACATTCTGTCCAGCTACACTTAGGATTTCTCTCCTTGGTGCTTTCACGTTACGTCACAATTGCTAAGCCACGCCCACCCTCGGACGAAAATCAACATTATTTCGAAGCAACAGTCACACATAGGTCCGTCAGCTGCATCTCAGCTGACTACACCAGGGGTTGTTGCAACTCTATCTCTGGCTACACTACATAATATACGACACAAATTCTTGCCAGTTGAATTTAAAAGGGCGGCGATTGTACGTGCGTGCAAGCACGCGATATGTAGGTTATATAATAATAGCACAGCAGCTAGCCGTATTCCAATATCAACTAGGGCTGCATTTGCTTGCGGCAAATTCGCAGAATTACAGTGCCAGGGTGTGGGCGGGTTTGAGGCGGGGGCTAATAAAATGTTTGGATGTGGATCGTGGACTGGTGGTGGTCCTAGCCTAAATGAAAGCTCGTTCAGCGGAAAACCGTGATAAACAACACGGATGGCTTGGGCAACACTGTCGTAAAGCTGATCTATTGCTTAGCTACTAGGTTGTATCACACTGTAAATTTGAATGTGAAACGTTTTCTTGGTAGCATATATGACCTGGGTGGGTCTATTGAGCAGGACGCCCGGCTCCATTATTCGGGTTCTTAGTTAAATGACCCGGGTGTAACTTTTATTTGCAGCCTTAAGGGCCAATCATCTTACCACAGACTGCAATTCTTTTAGGGGTTAACAGAACTTCTCAATTGGCTCAGCTCTTTGATTGACAGATAATTCAAACACGAATGTAGAGTACCAAAGCTTATATTACACAGCAATAACTATACTGAGAGTGTTTTGATTATACATATTGAGCTTTTTTATTCTCACCCTGAAGCAATAAACTGAGATTGTGTGTCCGGGATGAGGATGAATTTCCGACAAACGGGGAGAGGCTTAGGAGAATCGGATCCTAAACTGCTTTACAATGTGTCATGACATATCCACAGCGTTGTTTTTTATAGCATTTATTCGCTGCAAGGGTGGATACAAATTTTGACGAAAGGGAGGGGGTCTGCTCCAAAACTTAGCGAAAAACAAATAAGCAATATATCATAGGAAATGTAAAAAAATTCTAGCTCGACAATCAAATGGGGTTAAATCCAAAATCCCCAGCCTGAATCTGTCCATGTACTGCTTCATTCAGTTCTTCCGTTGAACGAGCTTAACCCAGTTCCCAGTACCGGCTCCATTTCACAGTCATATAGTTCATTTTGTCTAGTTCGGGATATAATACATTGTTGGTTTGACTTCTAGCTTTGTATGTACTGTGCATGTATATAATACATTGTTGGTTTGACTTCTAGCTTTGTATGTACTGTGCATGTGCCTACTACTGTTTTGTCCCAACGGCAGTACGGCCCCTATTGGCTGAAGGTTCTGTATGCCCAAGGTATTTCCCGCCTGTTGTAATTAAGAGGCGACTAAAGGGAAGCCAAATTTGAACTTGAAACATACTTGAAAAGGAATTTGAAATTTGAACTTTTTATCAAGTTGACTGACACTACTTTTCCCAAAGTCGCTGGTAGCATAGACACGCCCCAATTTTATTTTTTCCCCTCTCTGGGAATCCCAACATCGTGACGTCAAGTTTTAGGTAGGGTGTTATGACAAAAATCCGGTACGCACTGCGCCAACCGATGGTGGCACTCCCCTTTGATGGATTTGCCACAATTCCCAGCCCCCACTCTAGTTAGAATCTGGAATCCACCACTGTCTATGAAATTCATATCGAGTGGGTCGAGTGGGTGGAAGTGACCACAAACTTTGTCCTCCTTTCATGACTTTTCCATGTGGGAACGATTCTCGTGATTTGGTTCACATAGAAACCTCTCACGCAACAGATACCGGATGCATCGTCGAATGTAAACAAAGATTTAGACGACACCATTATTTTCATAGGTATCGCGTATCGTTCGTGTACATTGCCGCGGCGAACAGATATATTGTTGTTGTTACTACTGGGTTACGTTCATCCTATTGTGAAAAGCACATATAACAACAAGAAGACTTTACTAAGGATAAGCTCACTGTTTTGAACGCTGGTACAGAACGCTATAAGCAGAGGTATGCTGTTCGCAGGGTATAGATCTACTAGCAGGTAGCCGGTCGTTTCGCCCCTTGCCAGTTCGCCCCCAACCAGTTCGCCCCCTAAATACCAGTTCGCCCCCAAACATTAACCAGTTCGCCCCCTAAGACCTGCCAGTTCGCCCCCAAAGACCTACCGGTTCGCCCCCTAGTCTTTCTGAAGCAGGTCCCTTTACAGCAACTTAACAAGTGAATGTTTTAGAACAAAAGATGTCAACGAAGTCAAGTTTCTTATTTAATTGTCTTTCAGGATGAGATTGAGTTTTTTTATTTTTAAAGGTGAAACAAGTTGTTCATTTGTACTAACTCACGTACGCGCAATTGCTGAGTGTTAATTGTGTTGATAATATACTGATGTAACGCATTTCTATATGCGTTTTCGTTACTAAATCGTTCACGTGCTTCTTTGTGTAAACATTCGCTTATCATATGTTGTGGTTGTTTTGTTTGGTTCTATTTATAATTTCCAATAAATGGCGCAAAAATCAAAAATGGTTTAAAAAATGCTAGCTTACTTGCTTGTGAAATTAATTCTGGACGTGCAAGAGAATACCAGGTCAACTTAGGCCTAACATATGACTGGTTGGTGCGTCAGATAGCGCACCGCCTACCCTTACTTGACTAGATTTTTGTCACATTCTTGCCTAGGCCTACTTTGAAAATTACTGATATGACAACTACAAAACGGCATTTAAAGTCAGTTTATTCGATGTCATACTCATAAGTATTTGGGGGCGAAACGACCTCCTCTTTGGGGGCGAAACGACTTCCACTACGGGGCGAACTGGCAAGGGGGCGAAACGACCGGGGCGAACTGGTTGGGGGCGAACTGACAAGGGGGCGAAACGACCGGTAACCTACTAGCATGACGCCATTTTTATTAACTGTTATGAATGCCAGTAAAAAGTCCCGTGGTGTAAGGTAAAATGGGCTACACGAAACGACCAACAGCGACGAAACTTTTGTTTTGTATTAGTAATAGCATGGAGTTACCACCTCGGAACTCCATGGTAATAGTATAGACCTAACTTAACGTTAGGCGTCCTCTGCTTGAGTCTCCGTGCACACTAGCTTTTTAAAATCGTAATTTTTTTTCGAAACGGTTACCCATTGTTCGGCATAGTCTTCGGTTTCTACTAGACTGCAACTTCCATGATACAAAAAATATTTTAAAGTAATATAGGTGAGCCAATTTGTCTGAAAATCGAAAACAAAGTATTTGACGTGTGTTGTTGGCTATGTGTGAAACCCCCTACAAGCAACAATGGAACGGCCAATGACGTCATAGCAAATTCAATAGAGAAGTTAAGAAAAGAGGTAAATGTCTTAAACCTTTTCTCATTTGTCGTGAAAAAGTACGATACTAAGTTTACTCCAATCCAATTGAGTCTTTGAAATATGGTAATGAACAAAATAGACTTACAAAGGTCATTTGAAATAGTACAGAAGAGCGTACCGATCGCAAGTTAAAAAGAGTTTTTTGGAAGGGCTTGTGGATTTTGAGCTACTTCTCCATTGTAAATTTTTAAAAATCACTTTTTACAAACATGAAAGTATGGTACTTTTTTTACGTAGAGTTATGAAAGAAATGTAAATAGACTTAAAACAAGTTAATCCTCACTAAAGCGATTGAAATAAGAAGATATTTGTAACAGAAGTTTAGATATGACCTGTTTTGTTGCATGAACCTTGAATTTTCACTGCCGGTTTTACACACTAACTCGTCGCTTCATGTGGCAGCTTGTGGTATGTGAACCAATCGTTCCCATATGCCCCTTTCCCAAGCAGTTGTGAGGAATATTATAGTCTGGGCCTCCAAATTATTTGTGCCAAGGTCTCCGAATAGTGAATTCGGCCTTATGTGCCCAACAGCATAACGGAGAAGTTTCATATTTACCTAGGTTCCAACTCATAACCTAACGACTCCAAGTCCGCAGCTCTGCAGAACACTGAGCGATTCATGTTACATTAAAAGTATACTGACTCCTTTTTTAAGGCTTTTTAGGATCTGACTTAAAGAAACTCTCGTTAAAGTAACAAATATTGAATTAGTTTGCATCTAGACACCTTTGAAAACTGAAAAAATTTCCAAAGGGGAAGGTAGTCACCCGTCCTAAAAGACCTCTCCCCCGACGACGGATGGTAAACCTAGCCACCGCCCCGTCACAAAGCGAATTCTAAAAAAATACTCCTGTACCTATTAGGATTGCGACGGTTATCCGTTTAACCGGTTAAGCGACCGATCGACCGGTTACACGGTCGCCGTTACGTATTGCCCATAGCCTACACACCTGAAAAGGAAAAACAAATTTACTTCAAAAGATGTTAAATTTATCACCAGATTGCATCTAATGGTACTTAAATATTCAAAAATTTCTCAAAGAGTAGGGGGACACCACTTCCCCTTACAACCCTCCTCCACGCCAGCAGTAAGGCACTGCATTTAGCTCCAAAAATAAAACTACTGTCTAAACCTGAGTAGAAAGTATATATTCACTCATAGACATGTGGCAATATGCGTTCCCCTGATACATTAGAATCTGCTAGCGACAGACTTCAAGTTGAAGAAACCCCGGTAAAAGCAACAAATACTGCACCATTTTGCATGTAGACACCCTTGAAAATCTTTAAAAAATCCACAGCATAGGGGAAACCTCCCCGTAGATCCCTCCCTCATGAAGGCAATCCATGTCCTGTTTGCCAGCCTGGAAAATTAATATGGTATAACCCTACTTTTATCACTCCCCAGCACCATTTCCTGTGGTCTCACTGGCTGAAGCAGTTTGGTATACATTTCACATTTTTCTTCATTAATTGGGAAATTGAAGACATGAGATACCTATTTCAAGGCTGAGTACATGCACATGCGAACACGCGAAGAGTGCCATTTCTGGTCATCTGGAGGGTTTGTGAAGCCCGCGCCAACCGGTGATAGCTCTCCGCTTAGATAGCCTTGCAAGCACCTTCCCTGACCTGCCACCCCTCCCCCCTTCTAGAAAATCCTGGACCCACCACTGTGAGGGGCAGGTCAGAAGTGAATGTTTGTTTTGGTTACGCTTGCCAATTTAAGAAAAATATCGACGTTCTAACTGAACGTTGACAATGGTTGCTTATTTGCTATCCTGGAAGAGGGTTCTAAGGAGACCAATTTTTACAACTTTTGCTATTTTAAAGGTATGTTAGCGATACAAGATGGTGCTATTTTAAAACATGTGGAAACATATTTTAACACCCATAACGGCTTAACAGTTGTGGCTTATAGCTCCCTTTGCTCGGAAAAAAACTCGGCCTGATTACTGACTTCCGAGTGAGCCCCCCCCCTTCGACTTGCTGATATTCCCCTACTACGGTACATCCAGAAGTGCATGGGGCCATGCGGCCCACATGTCTCGGTCCGCGCCTCAATGATGATAGCCTCTCCACGGGGATATGGAAGTTTCTATAGTGGATTTGTTTCTTGCTGTACGTACAATTACATTGGTCTGCTCCGTATAGTCTCCGTCTTATTGGTCTTTCAGTGTCATCGAACCCCCTCCCAACTCACCAGGGTTAGGATAAAGGTTGTTGGTTACGGTTATAGTATATTGGTGTTCAGGTTAGGGGATAGGGCCAGGTCTAGTAGTTGGGGTTATTAAGGGACAAGATCCCCTAAAAACCTAGAGTTGGCCAATCAGATGGGGACCAATGATACGAGGGGGGCTGGTGAGATGGGACTATTACTTGGTCATGTCTGGCAATCATCGGATTTCAATGCACATTTCACCTAAATGTTTTAAATAAATGCCCCACTTTCATAAAAAAAAACTTATTTGTCCAAAACCAACCGGCTAAATCAAAGTAGCAATTTCTTCAACGAAAACAGACCGATTCAACAATTCAAGGGTCAAGGGCTTCAGTATGTACTTAACTGCGAGCCTTGTACAACCTGTCTTGTTTGATATAGTATTTCCTTTTAAGAACAATTTATTTTAAAGTACATTAACTAATATATTCAGAGGGTATGAAAACTTTAGACTTTAGCAGTGTAGATTTTGTCAAGTTTTAAGTTTAATGAACGTTTCAAACTCTAAGGGAAAATTTACCAACAGAACACAGTCATTGTACACTTGTTGGGGGGGGGGGGGGGGCGAGGGGTCTTCAGCAGCAATTGTTAGCAATGTGGAAATTTGTGTGTTTCATATAACAATGTGACATTCCGATCAGATGCATCTTTAAATATCATTGAAATGTCTCTTTTGTCAGGTCTTGGTATCATGACTGGTGTCACAGATTCCGCCGAAAATGGATTTGACGTTGCAGATCTCACTGCGTATACCTGCACCATCGTGGCTGGTGCAACGACTGGAAATGTCGATGTTCCTTTAACTGATGATTTTGCTATAGATAATAATGAGATGTTAACTGTCACATGCGCTACCCCAAGTGCTGGAGATACGGCTGGATCCCCTGTTACTTTTACCATTATGGATGGCGGAAGTAAGCTTTCTTTTTTCCTTAAGTTACCATTATGATAACTTTTTTAAATAGGTATTTGAAAAGGACAGCGGGAAACTGTAATGATTATAAGTCCTTTTCGGCAATTAAACATTTCACTTCAGGAAAAAAATAATACACACCAACATTATCTCTAGAATTCGTCCTGCAGAAATCGTGCACGCGACGTTGGCGTTTGCATTATATGACATTACTGATCATGCGCAAAGACCAAAATTACCAATACTCGCTCGCGACAGCACATGAGTAATAGTTCGTTTGCAATGGATGCCTGGATGACAAAAAGCAGACGCACACAACGCAGTGACGTCGTTACATGACCTCTGTTAACAGGTTGGGAGCCATCGATGTATAATGCATGCTGAGATAGACTTGCCCCAAGTCTCTCACTTAATCCTTCCATCCACCTTACATTTTGTTTCTGTTCCTATTCTTCACTGTGGTTTCATCACATTGTGCTCCAATGCAACCATTCAAATTACTTCTCATTGCCCGTTGCTGCAACTTCCACGAGCAAGTGCTGTAACGCCTGTTTACAACTGTTCTCGAAGACTGTACACAGCTCACACACTCGAGCCTGCTGAGCGGCCAGATCAAACTTGCTGCCTGCCGTGAGAGACTTGTATCTTTTGCAACTGTTTACGTCAACATTTTTAACCTCTATTTTTTCATCTTAGAAATCAGATGAATATTTTTCAAGATAGTTTACTGTACCATCCAATCAGCTTCGGCATTGTGCGACTTTTGCTGGATATTCATTTAAGATCATCGTGTGATGAACGGTGCGTCACTCTATTTGCATATAGTAAGCTTTTCATTGGCTGCATAGATTAGTGATTAAAAGCCGGACCGTCCAAAATTCTACGTCCCCGGTTGCAAAGGCTTCAAGTCTCTCGAGCAAGCCAGCTCTTCGCGGGGTGATATGTGCACAGCGTGTAAACAGTAATCTGACATGCACAATCGTTACAATGGTTCAGTGTCGAAACGTTCGAAGCGGTGAGTGCAAGTACCTGTTAGCCGGCATTACCGGTCGAGGTGTGTTGGTCCATGTGGGTTGGCGTATTGGCGTTATAACGAGTTGAAGTGGAGAATGTGAGAAGTTGGTTTGTCTGCAGAGGTGCATTGGGAGAGGTCAAGGGGGTAACACGTAGAGAAGGAATAGTGACAGAGGAGGATCCTTACAGCTTGGAGGGAACATCTCGAGAGACTTGGGCAAGTCTAATGCTGAGAAGGAAAGTATGCCACTAAAGGGATTTCACTTATAAGATTAGTAATTAGATATCCATTGAACAATTAAGGCCCGGGGGAAAACGCGTTTCTCCTGATACCAAAAGAAATGCAAAAGACCCTTTTTAAAAAAAAATACACTTTTAGAAGTTGTAGTTTTTGTTGAAAAGGTTGAACATTGCGAAATTTCATTGTGGTTAGGAAGAAAGCAGTCAATGCTATCGCTTGTGACTGTCCTGACCCTTTATGGATTTCATTTTTTGGTACAACAATTGTCATCCTCCCAATTCTTTATTTACCAACATATTACACATCATACAACACCACATTTTAACAGGAATGTAGTAAAAGGGAAGTGTTGAGTTTGTTTTGCCAGAAAAATTCATCCTTTTAAAACTAATATTTATTGACACAGGGTGATAGATTATCCAACGTAAGGTAGTATGGTAGCCTTCGTTTCATGAAAAAAGTGTCCCACGGATAAAAATTCAGTCATTTGTTACTCAGGAACAATTTTTTCACCCAATCTTTCAACATTTCAAATGATGCTACGTCCGTGGCTCTTCTTGTGCATGGTGTTTTGAAGAGTTGTACAGTAGCTTTTGCTGGAGTTTATGATTAAGCAGGGATGGCGCCAGGATTTGCCCGACAGGGGGGGCCAAGCTTCCCGACAGGGGGCCAGCATTTCGAGCCCCCGACAAAGGCGATGAGTAAGTCCCAGAGGCTTAATCTGTGACTTATTCAGAATCTGCCAGGCGGGCGTAGCGCGCCGAATTTTTCTTTTTTTTTTCAACAATAATTAAAAATCTGGAGTTTGTTTAAAAGGAAAAGTTCCTTTTAACAAAATTTGGCTTTTGTAAGGACCATTGAAAAGTGAGGGTGTTAATTGTAGAATCTGCCCTTCATAAAAAATCAAAAACGTTACACAGGCGACAGCTGAAACCCTTTGAGTTTACGCATTTCATCGTACAAGGCCTAGGTACTGCTTTCAGACGAAACTGGAAATGTGCCCGAAAATTTTCCCCTTTTTGAACGAAGATTTGGAAATTAACAGCTAATCATATTGAAGAAATTTTAGAATTTTATGAAAAAAATTGCTTTTTGTGTAAGGTTACAATGAAACTTTTGGGCTTTTTATTCAATGATATGCCTGTTAAGAGCAATTGTCGGAGTGATTAAGAGCGTTAAATTGGGTGTTTTATTGTACGGAGTATCCATCAAAAATGGAGAAGTTTATCATTTTTAACAAATATTAGAGAACTTGAAGGTTATATTGGTGGAACTGTAATTTTATGACAGATTTGGGAGGGTTTATGGAATAATCTGACCCTCTTATGAGAAAAATCAAGAAGAGGGTGATTTGTAGTTTTGATGGGGTTTCTGAATTACATCAAGGAGACTAAGGCCCTCGGAATTTTCCTCGTGGAAAAAGTTTGGCTTCCCATATATTTCTAGTGTTATATTTTGTTTATTGACATATGCGTGCGGGAGTGTTTCAATTTGGTAGGAGGCAGAATAGTCTATTTTGTCTGAAAAATGTAATCCTGCCCGAAAAACTAAGAAGAAGTTCACAGAAATTTTTGAAAAATTGATAACCCCAGACAGCCGGAAATGACATTTTCCAGTCTCGTAACCAGAAACAAAGCAGTCTTTATTTTCAGCTTTTTCAGCTTTAAAATTTTCACTTAACATTTCCCTCAAACGAAGAAAAATTTGCAAGCATGCATCGTTCTGCTGAGTAATCTGTTCGACCAAAACACTATCAAGGATCAAGCGGAGCGTCACCATAACTTGGCGCGAAGCGTAGAGAAATTTTTTTAAAAAAAAATCTTACCCTCAGACAGCCGAGAATGGCAACTTCCAGACTTGTAACTAGAAATGAAGCAGTCGTTATTTATAAAAGTTTCATTTCAATAGAAAAAAACCAACTTGCTATGTGATCAGAAAATAACCAGATATACCGCTACAATTACATGAAATCGTCTTGTCTTTTTCTCGGGGGAAAACTATGTAACCGAATTAAAAACATTCCATTTATTACTCTTTTGAGATTCCTCGTTGTATTCAATTGCTAGATCCAATAAATTTAAATTATTGTTTATGTGACACCCCCCCCCCTCCTGGCCCCACCCCTGTGATTAAGAATGAATTTTTGGATAGTGTTTGAGCCATTTTGTTTGTGTTCTTTTGGTGGAGCATTTTAAACACGATATTTCCCTTTAAAACACTTTCATCATGCCTGTTGTATTTTACCCTTTACTAGGCGCGTCTTTCCAGGGGCTAGGGGAGAGAGGGGGCAATCGCTCCACCAAGGCAAATATTTGTGGACAAACATATCATTTTGCCCCCTAATAATTCAGACAGAACTTAATAAAGACAAACAACAGGCAGATCAAACAAAATGTATCATTGCCCTATACATATGACTTTAAGGCTTCAAGAAAACGTTAATTTGAACACAGTTTGAAGCAATAATACTGCATTTCCAATGTTCCATCTATGTGTTGCGTCTGTGTGTGTGTAGGTGGGTGTGCGTGCGTGTGTGTATGGGTGTGCGCTCGCGTTCCTGTGGGTGAACTGCTAATAGAAGAGTCCGAACACCATCTGTGGTTCCGGTCGTTGGCATTGGCATAGCAATTGACGTTGTTGTCAATGTCATTGTCACTGACACTGTAATTGTCATCGCCATTGTCATCGTCATTGTCATTGACGTTGTAATTGTCGTTGTCACTGTCACTTTCATTTTCATTGTCACTGACCTTGTTCTTGTTATTGTCATTGGCGTTGTTATTGTCGTTTTCACTGTCTTTGTCATTGGCATTGACGTTGTCATTGTCACTGTCCCTGCCATTGTCTTTGACTTTGTTATTGTCATCGTCACAATGGCTGACGCAGGTGTAATTTTGTATTAAGTAGCGAGTTTTTATAACATTGCATTTTTCATATTATCTGAACCGACTTCTTCATTTCTTCAGCTAACGCTGATGCTGCGCTGACAATTGTTCCACGTTTAACATTCTACAAACTATCCGAATCAGTTACTCCGCTCAATATACTGGTGGATGTGTATGATTCCAATGGGAACAGAGCACCTAACGAAGATGACATCGATATTCGTAAGTACCGATCATTAAAATATTCATTTATATATCTATCTTTCCCCCCAACCACCCATCTATCCACCAACCCACTAATGCATCCATCTATCTCAACATTTTCCAGTGTGTCCATACGATCGTCCGTTACCTAGTCCTTTCATTAATTAGACAATGCACGATTCCTTTCCAATGCCTTTGACCATGGAAGGTCCGAGGTAGTACTTCCATGCTTTGACCTGTGTATCAGTCCACTCATCCACCCTCTCACTTATCCATCAACTCGTCTACCTATTCAACTTTATAACTGTTTTTTACTGCACTAGGGGTCACCTTTTCAATGGTACCCTTTCCTATATCATAACCTATTTCTATGTACCATTTTCCCAATCAACAACAATCTTGAAGCGTTAAGCAACGTTAACACTTGTCCGGCGACGCTGCACTCTACCGCAAAGGTAACGGCAATACGTCATATCTCTTCAGATTGACACGGAAAAATTGGTTACCGTAAAGGCGGAAAAGGGTACATCACTGAGTGCGTCAGGCTTCTGAAGGGCTTATAAAATTATTGAAAAAGCAAGGATAAGGAATGGGAGTGTAGTTTATCATGTTAAGTTGTGGTGTTATGACTATGATGTCGAACTAACTTTTTCTCGTGCGTTATTCGAAAGCTTCGAAAATTACTTTTATCTCTTTTTTTTTATTTTTTCATGAAACATTTCGATCGGCTTGTATGAGTTTGTTTATTCCCAGACAAGGGATTGACCACAGTCAATTTCTCAAATAGCCAAGTGTCGTAGTGCTAGCAAATGTCCGTGTAATTTTGTTTCCTAACTAATGGTCGTAGAATATGAAGTGGACAAATCGTTATAAATGCTTTATATGCGTGGAAAAAAGTTGCATTAGAAACCATTATTTTCTTGAAAAATTTGTATACAAGCTCTGCGACTACGGATTCTCAGTTCCTCTAAAATGTAGGAGGAGCCAAGAATACCTTTTCTTTCTATTTTTGAATGTTTAGACACGCCCACAACCAAAGCTTGTTAAGTATTTTCACTAGCAATCGGTCCTTTACTGAAAGCCGATGAGAAATGTGAGCTTGTTTAAGACGCTACTGATTGTATGTCTGTTAAAGTGAACCTGAAGTAAAAAAAAAATCAAAAAATATATTAAACAACATGAAACTTAGTTCTTACAGTCCAAATCCCATTTTCAGCGAGACAAGCGGGGAAAATTTTGGAAATTTGCAAGTAAATACGCGTAGTACATGACTGGCAGATTTGCCAAATCCTAGAGACATCTTTATTTAATACTCAGTCTAATAAAATATTTGTTATCAAACAGGAGACACCTTGCATAGGTTTTCGATAGTACATCGCTTTTTAGTTTCATATCACAAGAAGTTGGGTACTTTCCTATCAATGTGCTCCCGACGTCCATACCAAATCGACAAACATGACTGGCTACAGACATGCTCTCACTTTTTCGTATGTCTAGTACGATGTCCGCAGTAATGACGGGCTGCAGGCTGCTAAACATACACGAATGGCTATCAATGGTGGGGGGGGGGACATGTCTCCCCAAAAATATTTGTAAGGGGGACATTATATCAAATGTCTCCCCAATATTTTTGGCATGGAGAACAAAAAAAGGTGTTTCCAATTTACCTTTTAGTTATAACCTGTGAAGGCATTTTGCAATTGATGTGAATTATATTCTTAAGTTTAATTAACATTTTGTTCTTAAATTACAAAAATTTTCGCGCAGGGGGTTTTTTTTACACAGTTGTATTTGGTTTAAACTGTTCAAGGCGAGTTGATTGAATGCAAGTAGCCTATTAGCCTATTAGCCTATAAGAAGGTCGTGCTATTCTACGAAACCAGCTATTAAATGTAAATTCCCCTTTTGCTGCTATTTGGAAGATTCTTTTCCTTTTTCTGACAAAATATCTCATTGCGTGGAAAATATTAAGTAAATCAATAATAAGTGCAGTGTAAAGTATGGTACATAGAGGAGAGAAAAATTCTTAATTGCTGAATGATCTTTCACTATCATCAAAGTCAAAAGATGCAGCTTGTGGATAACCGACATTTTTATCATACATACAGAGGTCGCTGATTACATATGAACTTGCATGTCCCTGATAATAATGATAAATTTGGGAACACTGTAATGAGTTTTGAATCTTCACAATAAAGAGCTCAAGAATGTTTTGGGAGGGCATGGGAATAAATTAGTTGTAAAATTGAAATGTCTCTTATGAAAAAAGGGAACTTTCGTCCATTTTATTATCAAGAGCCAAATATTTTCAGTATTTCTCAGGCAAAAGCGCATTTTTTTAAGCGTCTCGCGCGTCAAGACTGTTTCGCTCGGAATATTGTTTCGGAAAACTGCTACTTCTGGAACAGCTTCGGGCTGTTGGATCCTTAATTACAATAGAGATGCCCCCTTGTCATGTATATCCTTTCACGAGCTCTTTTACCTATGATAATACAATGCCTGCAAAATGTCGGCATTATTTGCGTGCATTGACTCGCAGTAGCAGTTGAACCAACTATGTATTTTATAAGCATTAACTTTAAGTTTAAGCAGTAAACTTTTTTTTGCAGTCCAAGCTAGGGAAAAACTCAAAGTTACTTCCAGTGCAACACCACATGGAGTTTCACTTTAACGAAGCAGCCTGATTGAGTACTAGACTAACATGCTAAAGGTGATGAGTGGGATACTTGATTTTGTGCTGGACTCGTAACAGAAATAAAGATAAAAGATTTCTCTTTTTTTTTCTTTCAAAATTTTCAAAAAATTTTAAGATTTCAAAATTTCAAGATTCATATATTTTTTGCCTTAAAAAAGCTATTCAAAGTTAAAACACCATAATAACCATTTGGTATTAAAGACTGACGCTGCCATTCAATGTTCCGCTCCAAGCTCCATGCATATATTGATGTGGAAATTCTTACATGAGAAAAAGATTCGCGCGCGTCGCAAGCGGGTGCACGACGTGGGCCGTATCAACACCACTAGGCAATTGGTAATCCTCAAAAAAGTGGTAACTACATGGTGTCAGTACTAGATACATTTACTACCCTTTACCGGTGTGCCCCCTTTCATAGCAGAGGGCCTGGTTACCCACTGATACTTTCGTCAAAATTTCCCCACCCCAGTATTTGATGCGGATCGTCCCCTTGCTACGCAACACGCACTTTCCACGTACCCGTATCTCACTTGAGCGAAATTCCCTCAGCTCTAAGTAAAACCTACATTCTTCCTCATGTGTCCTCGGCTATGTCTTCTTACGACAAAGGTTTCATCATGTTCAAGACTCCTGCGGACAATTTGAACTTCCATTAGCACATGTGGGCTAGATCGGGTAAGATATGTGTAAGATACGATCAGGTCCGGGCCATCTGCTGGGAGTTGTGGGTGACAGCTTTTATGTCACCCGCAAGTTGTAAGCAGTGCTCGTCCGCAATAATACGTCAGGGCCTTAAGGTCCGATCAATTTCTTCTCAACCAAGAGTCACTCTCGGTTTCTTATAATTCTCAAATAAAGTGGTGAAAGCGGAAACCCATTAAAACAGGGATCCATTAAAGATCGACATAGCAGTGTTGATCCCAACATTCCTCTCACGATACTTGGCATGATAGCTGGATGGATTTGCACCCAGTGATAGTCCAAATGAAAGGTCCAGTCTGTAACGAAGGGGAGAAAGCGTAATAAATGATTCTTTGTTTGGAATGGCAAAGTACATTGCAGTTTATTTCAATATTCATTCCATCCTCAGAGCTCGTCTTCCCCACCGCGGCAACAACAGATACTGCAGACGGCACGGCCGACTACGACGGAGCCATTACTGCAGCGACGATTGCTGGTAGTGTCGATGGAGTGGGTACATCTTCGTTTACCATAGCCTTAACTGTGACTGATGATACGATCCTCGAGAATCTAGAGACCTTCAATATTTTGCTTTCGGACTCTACCACGGTTGCCTCCGTTACCTCAGACGCAACGACCACCATCACAGTTCAGCTACAGGATAACGGTAACGATTGGTTCAAATTATCAATAATGGCTACTGAACAGGCCTTTGAATGACTAAATTAAATAAGATAACAAATAAAATAACTATTTCAATAAAGTTAAACTCGCAATTAAATCGTCCTTGATATTTATCATTGGTTAATTTTTACCTTCAGTGTTTATCTTCTTGATAGTGAAAAAAGAGTAGCTCAAACCTGATCAGAAGTTATGTGTCCCGAATCGTCTGTGCATATCTAATAGTTTTACAGGTCTCAGGTGAGATATGAACAGGCCCGCCTCCAAATGGTGAAAGGGAAGCTCCTGTCGAAAAGCTGTTGCGCCCTTGAAAGTGTTAAGTTTACCATTGACTAAACAACAGATTTAAACTCCCCCACCCCTCTACCCCTCTCCCACAGCCAGAACTTTTGTCATGGCTTCTGGCCTTGAGATCAAGGTAAAATATGCAAAACGTTCCATTCGGCCCGAATTTGCATTAATTTAAATTGTGGTTTATAATTGCCAAAGCCTTAGTTCAAAGGTCAAATTGTAGTTAAAAGGTCAACTTTGTCGAAGTTTTGGCAAAATGTCCATTTCCAACCCTTTGTGAACCAACTCTCATTTCAGAGTTAGGGGATACAATGTAAACAAAAATTAGCCAAAGTGTTGTCCAAATTGACTAACCACCTTAGTCACTCTCGTTTCACTAATTTCTGATGGTACTTGACTAATTTCGTAGGAATGGACTTATGAATATCAGTCAGAACTTAGTCCAGGAGGCTTCACATTTATTAGAAACTCAAGCAACTTGGTCAAACATTTGTGAATTACTAGTCAATATTGTTGACTAATGTAATGAGTCAGTTCACGTACAGCTTTGACTAATTTGTTTTTGCGGTGTAGGTAACAAGAATACAACGTTATGAAAATGTTCCATTATTTACATAAAAAAGCGTGCCGTGCGGTGCATTAATAATTAATCAAGTGATATACAGAAAGAAAAATTATGTGACCATATTTTCCCGCTAAATTGTGAAATTTACAATAAATTAGACGGTTGATGAGCCCTGGTTGTGAAATAGTAATGTCCTGAATCAACATGAAAGATACTCGGAAGATTAATGTAGGAATTTTTCAAGTTTATGTTTTGTTTCGAACATAAGACAGTTCTGTCCCTTAAAAGTGGACGTCATGACTTGGCCGATAGCGTAACGACTTGGCCGATTTTTATATGAATAGAAAACCGCAGACAACAAAAGGCGGTCACTGGACCATAACCTGAAACAATGTTGTTCTTTGTCAGTTGTGTAACAAGCAAGGATTTCAACGACAGGATAAGTTGGCCCATGTTTCAAGGGAGAGGATTCTCTAATGATAAGTCAAGAGCGAGTGTTTTGTCCTTTAAACAACAAATTCAGTTCAATGCGTTAGCAAATATAACACTTTATTAGTTTAAACATCCAAACATGAAGTCAGATGTTTTGAAAATAAAGTCATCCTCTCTTCAAAGTCTTTATCCCTTCCCTCTTCATCTTTGGAAAAGTATGCTAACTACACAAAAATGTTTCTAAACTTCCAAAAGATATTGAAGTTTAGAATTGAGGCCTACTAATTGCTCTTCTTCCTATCAGCCTCTCAAGCACACTCTTAAGCTGCATTCGAATCCCTGTTCTGAGCCTGTTCGGGAACAAAAAAAAAGTATCTAGTCGAACACGTCGAACACGAAAAACACGTTCCCACACTGTTTTTGTACCCAACCCTCACAACACCTTGCCGAGAACAAATAGTAAACAAAATGGTGGCGATACTCTTCTCAAGGAGGGAATATAAGGAACTATCAGCAGTACTAAATTAAAGGGGAAGTTTATGCAAAAATTTGATTTTCGTATGTGAAAGAGGAACCGAATCGACACATTGTGGTGAAAGTACCATTCAAATCGGACATGTATTTCTCAAGATATCAGTAAATGAAGTGAGTAGATTTGTGTTCAAAAGTGAGTTTGAGGGCAGCAGAGCCTATATCACTTCCTCACATTGACAAAGAATGCTGTGTTTCCCTTTGTTTTATCACATTGTTGTGTTGATCTTGAAGTTAATAGGTATATGACCTCCCTGTGAGCAATGCAATGTTTGTAAAATTCTCATGCCACTTAGGCAATCACATTTTAATAATATAGGATTGTTGAGAAGAAAATCCAGTCTAAAGTTTAAAGAAAAACAAAAGACTGCTTATTTATGTGGGAGTGATGTCATATGTGCTTGCTTCAAGTTCACTTTTTGTTGAAAATGTGAAAACTTTACGTGCTCATGTCTTGAGAACCACACATCGGATTTCAATGCAAATTTTACCCAAATGCTCAGAATAAGTTTCCCTCTAACATACCAAATCTGGTTGTGACCTTAAACCCTTCTTTTAAAGCAAACAATCAGCTCGAGGGGCATAAACCACCAGAACAACAATTTTTACCGCATATTTTGAAGCAAAGTGGTGGAAGTATGACACGGTACAGTTAAGTCAGGTTAGATGGAGTTTAACAACCCAGTTTCCAACTTATAAGTTCAAGTCGAGCAGGTCCAGTTGTCACCAACTGCATGGTTTGTTTTCCTTACTCCATTGCTGAGGCTGAGTGCCAAGCACCACGACAGAAGGTTTGGTCTTTAAAGTCTTCGGTACCATGACCCGGCGAGGACTCCGAAATTGCAAAGTGTGACGTTTTACCACTGAAAATTACACCGCGCAAGTGTTCGGTCGGCACTGCCGAAAGGGTTCCCATGTTCTCGGCAAATTCCGAAACAGCTTAGCACAGGTTGTCCAATATTCAGCATATGGTGACAAAGAAAGGGTTATCCAAGATAAATGCTATCCGCGGTAGCCCTTGCCTTTTGTAAAATACACCACACTAAAAATAAAAAGAGAGATATTTTACTCTTTAGGAGAGTGAAAATTATTCGGGTAACTCGCAAAGAGTGGAAATACACTCCAAAAGAATGCAGTTTTTCTTGGTCGAGTGCCTGAAGGGACCACTCTTTAAAATTATTATTTACAAAATTTATAAAGTGTCACATCTACAAAAATATGATATGTTGCTCTGAACAAAGAAAAACATAAAATGAAACAAAGAAACAGAACAAGATAAAAAACAAAAGTAAAAGAAAACTACACATTAAAAGCTTGTTTTAAAAGGTAAATCTTAAGCTTAATCCCAATGGAGAGACATCATTTAAGATCATCCACGAGAGAATTCCAAAGGAGAGGATCAGTCACAGGCAGAGGACGTTTACCAAAAGAGGTATTATATCGAGAAACAAGTATGTGCATAATGGAGTCAGAGTGCAACTGCAGTGGTGTTTTAACCCCCCCCCCCCCCATCTTTTACAATAGACTGGACAAATGAACTGGGCCATACCGTTAAGGGTTCTAAAAACCAACAGGATCATTTTAAAGTGAATTCTGTGAGAAATTGGGCTTTAAAAACCAACAGAATCACTTCAAAGTGAATTCTGTGAGAAGCTGGGAGCCAATTGAAATCATGCAATGAAATGTTATAGAACCTCGACGTAAGAGTGGCAAGTGTTGCTGCGGCATTTTGAATTCTTTGTAATTTGGTAAAAATCTTGTCGGGCAGCCCAAACAATAAAGAGTTACAATAGTCGAGATGGCAGGGACTCAAAAGTATGGAGCAAAAGTCCTGCAAGCATCATCAGACAGCATCCTCCTGACTTGTCTAATTTTGAACTGCTGGACAAATGCCTCACTACATATTTCATTAACATGAATATCAAACTGAAAAAAATTCATCAAACCATACACCAAGATTACGAACTTCGGTCACGGCATTTGTCGATGCATTACCAACTAAAATAGAATTAAAAGAAATCTTGGAAAGCATTTTGTTCGGAACCAATACTTAGGAACTCGGTGTTACTGTCGTTAATCTTAGGCTTACCCTTTACCAACTAGTTTCGAACGTCAAAAATACAATTCTGCATGGTTTTGATAGCATTGGTCTGTGAAAGTTTGTCATCGGGCTTAAACTATAAGTACAACTGTGTGTCATCCACATACGTGTGAACCTTGGAGCCAGGAGCCCTGCGGGGACACCACATTTTAAGTTAAAATCTGTAGAAAGATGACAATCTTTTAATCACATTTTGCATGGTCTAAAAGATAGGAACGAAGCCATGATGAGCAGTCTTTCCACCAATGACAAAGCCGTTAGCTTAAAGTGTTAAGGAGGATAGCATAAACCATACTATATATCTTTTGTTCGGCGCTGCATAAACCTTATGCTCCTGGTTTTCTTCGCCGTTTTCTGGATTTTTGATTGAGAATATTTATCTGTTCTGCTTTTTATTTTGCGTTTTAAGATTTTTCTATCATACTTGGAGGTTTTATAGTTGTTTTTAGTGTCTGAGAATCGCTTATTTCTTTCAAAAGAGGGACCCCTGCAGGCACTCTCGAGGTTTCACTATATTCTTGGAATAAAATAACACGGTATTGGAGTGAATTTACACTCTATTAAAGGGTGACTAAGTCCACTTTTGGTTTTTCATTATCAAAGTTGCAGCTCTACGCGATGGATTAATTCGGATTATTAAATGAATTTTTGTTTTGTCTTCAGACAAACCTGAATTGGTGATTCTTAATCCCTACCCCCGGCTCCCTCGTCGATCCAAGGCTGATGTGGTCTTGAGGACTTTTAATTTCATGCAAACTTGGGGTACATTTGACTTGACCTGGCTCCCATTCAACCTCAAAGATTGCTACGCTAGAGATGTTACTACTCCCAATTTCATCGACGTGACCGAAACTACGCTGGCCCGACCAAAGTATAGATCTAGAGGCCGATTCAACGAATACAAGTATACAACATCACAAACCATTAATGCAGTGACGTATGAATTAGATGCTTACGCATACGTGTCCACCACGAGTCATTCTAACCCCAGAGGTGAGTAATGTTCACTAAAATAACGCAACATGCTTTCATTTATTCCATTTTTCTTCAATAAACAGAAGAGGAAAGAGAGATTAGCAATACAAGTGAAATTATGCAATGGCTCCTCCATGCTGGACGAGATCCATAACACGTATACTTTCTTTTGTGCTGAACGCACTGTATAGTGTGCACCGCATAGAGTTGTTCACGTTTAGGTCACTGGTTGCCATAGAACATGCATAGGAACATATGCATGCATGTGCGGATTTGCGCAAGTAGCGATCTCGTGATTGCAGGCAGAATCTATAGACCAACTAGAATCTACATTTCCATGTGACGAAAATAAAAAGCGCACCTAATCAACTCTGTTGTTAAGCAGCCGTGACGTCATTTGTTTATAAACATGAAGGAGTATACCCGGTGTGTACTCATTCATCGAGAAAGCGTTTCGAGTGTGGTCTACTCCGTGGTCACATGTACTTTAACATGGCCCCGTGGATTATTTTGAAGCCACAAAAAGGCCCCTGTTGGGACCGTGTACGCATTTGGAATGCGTTCGCTTGAGACGAATTGCTTGGTAGTACACTTCAAAGTTCTCAGTAATATTGTTTAAAAAAATATTCAGGGAAACGGTGAACTTGGTGAAATCGACTCATTCTGTGCCTTTGAGATGCCTTAAATTCTTAAAATAAATCGAGTAAAGTTTCACTCGTTGGAAGAGTGAATGTTAAAAAGTTCACTACAAAAGAGTAGAAATTCACTCCAACAAGAGTGAAATTTACTTCAAAAGAGCAAAGTTTTTATCTTTGTGTAGTGGCTACAGGGACCTCGCTTAAAAAGCGATCCCTGGTGGCACTCGTTAAATAGTGAATTTTCGCTCTTCCTTAAGTGACTTTCACTCTCCTTTAAGTGAAGTTAACTCTTTTGGTAGGAATGGATTCACACCAACCACTCTATTAGCGAGCTAACTAGGTTTACACTTTCGTTTTGCAAAGGTTATGTCTGCTCGACTCAAGTAGGTATTCCCATTCCGCAAACCGAAGTACTGGAACAAAAGATTTATATTCGCTCTCAAACTGTTTACTTCTTTAACTGAGGAACGCAGAGGAGGCATGGTCTGATAAATCACTGTGATATACATTTACCTAGGATATATGCATGAGAACACTATTTTGGTGGAAAATTAACTGTTCAAAAAGTAATTGAGTCAAAGTTTAATTTCCCCCTTTTCAGTCAGTCTGTGGTAGTTTCTCTTGACCATTGTTAAATGATTCGTATATCTAAAGAAATCAGTGTGTCGGTGACTCTTTAATTCAACTACAAATAAATTCAATCCAGTTGCAAGCGTACATACAGTGACAATCAGTACTGGGGACCGGGGGGGGGGGGGCTATTGGCTGGCCTCCAATGAAATTGTCTCGTATCCACTGGCTATCGCGGGTTTAACGAAATATGTGATATTAAAAATAAAAGTACAAAATAAAGAACGACAGTTTAACTACATTTATGTTGTTGCACAGCCTGTTGTAGACACATTTTACGAAAACTCTAGCCTAAACTTGAATTTAATTCAAAACTTCTCTACAGGTTCGGAATTCGTAAGCGTGGCATGATTTTACGACCTTTTACATCAATTTGTAAGACCGATGCACAGAGGCTCTACGCAGGCTACCTTCGCCCGCTCCCAAATTCCGATACTTAATACAGCTGCTGTTATGCTTGCATTTTTTAACAACTTTCTCCTGCTCTGGAAATAAAAAAGGTCATCGGAAATTTGCTCTGACAAAACATCAGACAGCCGACCGACACCGGACAACTACGGTGTTGTCTTCGAAGTTTTTATTTCATAAAATTTAGCTCTCCTCAACGGAGTCTTGGTTTTTTAAATACTTGTCTATAAAATACAACAAAGCTTTATAAAACCTTTTTAGAAACATAAACGCTTGTATAGGTGTGCGTTTGTGAAGGTACCATAGGGACTGGCCAATCAATAACTCTATGGACTTCAAAACACTGTTTGTGCGTTCTTTGTTCGTTCTTCCTAAAGTATGCCTAAAGTTAAAAAATTAAAAAGTATAAAACAGCATGAAAGCTGAATTCCAACAGCCCAATTCCTATCTTCGTTGGACATTTTTCAGCCGTGGTATAAAATGTTGAAAATTATTCACTTAAAAAAATTCAGTCCATTGCGTAATAATTTGTGACTTTCTTAAACTCACATTGCCTTTTTTGTTTTCCTTTAAAATTAAAAATGCCCTTAAATACTTCCGATTTTCTTCAATAGCACGTTGCACAAGTAGGACTTTATTAATTACATCACCTTATAAGCGTAAGAGTGATATCACACCTTGATATAAGGTGCAGTAACTTTCAGAAAAACAAAGAAATAAAAAGATTGTAATTTGAGTAGAACAACAATGACATCACAAGGTATTGCGCAATGTAGCATTATACTTTTGAGTGAATAAACTTGAACATTTTATTTCTCGGGTCAACAATGTCTTACGAAGATGAGAGATAGACTGTTAGAATTCATTTCTTTTCTGTTTCATATATATTTTTGATTTTTTTTTTTTACTTTAGATTGGAAGCAAAATAAAACTGTTCCATGTAAATTAAATGTTTTGAATAAAAGGGTTTGCAGGACTTGCAGTGTTTTGAAACCAAAGGTGTTGAAACGACCAGGCAAATGACACCTGTTGACCCAAAACGACTAAACAGTGACAAGCACTTTTCCACTCCGTTTCGGTCACTGACCTCTACGCAGGATTGCACGTAAAGCGCGTGAAAAAGGGGAAAACCACGCAGCTCCGGCAGCTCCCCTCAAAAATGCCTAGCCATGCACAAATGCAGAGGCGCCAAGCGAGCGACGTTTTTGTATAATTCTAACAGAATGTAAGCATAATTTTTGCAGCCTACAGTTGCTACAACCGTCAAAGCAAACCTCGTTCCCCAGCGTTACATATGGGCGATATCTTGAGCGATATGAGTAATAAATATTAAAAAATTAAACAAATTAATATGTTGCCTAACCGGACATCACATATGACCGCTTTAAAGTGTAAAGAAATTTCCAAAAATTTGCTACTAGCATGAGTATGCAAAATTTCTCATTTATAAATTAAATTCATGAAAATAAGATCAGAAAGGACATTACGGAACTAGATTTGTGGTATTCTTGAAATTTGGAAGTATTTGACATTTTCCACAGCCTCGTTCCTATCCCGCCCATCAAGTTTGCCATACTCTAAATCGCTGCGCACCTGATATGTGATGATTCATAAGGAGTAGTTGGCGCCATTTTAAACACCAATTGGTTCTCCTCGCTCCACTATTAAGGAGTGCTGGAGTGGGGCGTGATTAATCCAGTCGTACATGTAGATCAGTGGTTTGGGCTTCCATAAGCAGTCACCCGCCATTTTTTTTTATTGTGATGTTTGGTATCGCTGTGAGTAAAAGGCCTACATTTGTGTGTGTGTTTGTTTCTTCTGTCTTTACAGCGCCCATCGAATCATGGAATGGTCCAACAATGAACATTTGGCCTCGGACTGTTGATGCTGGTACTGGTGCCTGTACTTCAATAGCAAAGACTGTAATAACGGTTCCGCGCAGTCGTCTCACTCGTCAGATGCGTTGGTGGTTCATACCAGATGGTGGAACGCTGGCGGATTTACGGAGTCTAAAATATTTTAAAGGCAAAAATTGGGTACCAATAAGCGAATGCGGCCATGCCGGACTTTACATACCTACACGGATACGAAGGGGCAATTTAGGTTGGGTTGACTTCATACGAGTCAAAATAGCAGGTAAATTGTAAATCAGTCAAAAACATAATCCAACAATCAGAAAAAAGAGTGAGATAATAAATAAATAAGATAAAAGGAGGGGGAGGAGAAGGTTATTATAGAAGTTACTTCTTATGGATTAGTTTATGAATTAAGTGAATTTTTGCGCCCTGCACGCACACCTCGAAGTGGCCACGGAATGGCCGTAAGGATTGGTGTGAGAGGTTATTGCCTAATCCTTGTTATATATACTGTATATGTTGATTAATCCCATGCTTTCGTTAACCACAATATTTTTTATAGGGATGCTTGTTTATTATAGGCAATAGAACCCTTGGAGTTAATTGAACCTGTCTTGACACTGTCCTATAACAGCTATGGTGGCACTGCGGGGGTATGGAGAGGGGGACATTTGTCATAACCCCTCCCAGAATATGGGTCAGTTTAGAGTTAGTTAAACCGAATAACTAAATAAATGATGAGCCTGTCCAAACACTTAATTTATCACCGATAGGTATGCTAAAACTTCAAAACTTTCGGGTTCGTTTCCAGAACACCCACCGGGGGTTTATCCTCGTACTCCATCTGTAGGAGTGCTCGCTTAGCGTTCGTTTTTGCTCTGCGAGCGAAAAGGGATGCCCTAAACATTTTTTTTTTTTTTTTTTTTGCACCTAGGCCCCTCCCTATTGTGACATCCTTGTGTAGCCATCAGGGTGCGACAGAATGGGGGATACTAAACAGTGTCCGTGTAAAGAGAGAAAAGAAAAAAAAAAAGTACCTTCAAATATGCTTTTACAACGATTTCGTCCTTCTAAACATGTAACATTGAATCATTTAATAGACGTATATATAACATGTATATTATTCATGCAGCATGTTTTTGTTTTCAGAATGTCCTGAAGGATTCACCGGAGCTCCTGCCTGCACTACACCGGCAACGGTTTGTTATCATGGAGGAGTGTTTGATTCTAACTTGGGGTTGTGTGCTTGTCCACCAGGCTTTGCTGGAACCAACTGCGAAATAGGTGCATAATTTTTCTTAATTAATTCATTTCGATACAATTCTTTCACTATTTTTTTACTGCACATTCCCTGGCTAGAATATATAGATGTGATGTTCACTGAGGTGACTTCAGGGCGTTTCAATGGCATGCTGGATGGAAATGATTAAATGCAGCCGTTGTGTTACGAAAACGTGCGCACAACAGCATCTTAGTAACAGTTGTTGTGCAGTTGTGCAATGGACGTCTGGATAGAAGAACAGAGAGATGCTCAACGAAGTGACGTTTATGCTTAATCCCTACAGAGACAATGCACGTGACGTCAGCGCGTTTCATTTGACGGAAAAGATCAAAAGTTAAGTCGAGTCGAGTTAAGCGATAACGGATTAGATAACTGTCTGATTTTTGTGAGTTTTATTCAAAATCTCCTCCATCTATTGTCGGAATGAGCCGAACATTTGCCATCCTGTGTAAATATATGATCGGTATGAGAGGACCACGGAAATAAAATATGAAGTACTCATTTCGTGACGTCACATCGACAAATAGCTGTTATCGGATTATCCGATCTGTTATCGTGACGTAGGTGCATTACCCCTATAGAGGCTTTGCAACTACGTCACATCCGCAGACAGTTTTTATCGGATAGATAGTCACGAAATAATTGGTATAACTTAGAATTTCATATTTCTGCGATACAATTCATATAGCTTCACAGGTTGGCAATTTTTTGTTTCTTTTCGACCAAATATGGAGGAAATATGAATTAAAACTCACAAAAATCAGAGCGAAATCCGATCCGATATCGCTGTAATGTGACCTGGCCTTTAGTCGTTGTGTTATCGAAACGCGCGTACAACAGCATCATATTACTGAACAATTGTTGTAAAACGGACGCCTGGATGGAAAAACGCAGTGACGTCATGTGAAAAGCATATATACGTAAGAAAAGAGTAAGAATTCCACACCTGTAACCAAGAGTATTGGTGTAACATGTAACGAAGTTGAAATTTATCTTTTAAGGATAAAGCCGCGGACACACTGCAACGAATTTGGATTGGATTCGGGTCCGATTTTTTGTGACTTTTTGTTAAAATCTCCATTTCTGTCGTAAAGAGATAGAAATAGGTAAACCTGTGTTATTGTGTGAGCTGTAACTCGGGACTATGAGAAATAAATTTTTAGTAGTTATTTCGTGACGTCACATCGACAGATTAATTTTATCCAAAAACAAATATATGTCGGTGTGACGTCACAAAAAGAAAGTTGGCATTTTTCTTTCATAGACATCAAAGGCAAGTCGTGTATTGACACTGGATTGACACATTTAATGGCTCTTTTCGACCAGATATTTAGGAGAACTTAATGAAAACCCACATAAATCGGTTTGAAATTCGAGCCGAATTCGTTGTAGTTTGACCGCGGCTTCATTAAGCCCACTGTGTCATTGAAGACCCTTCCTAAGAGTGAGAGCGGATGATGACGGTGAAATTCTTCTTCCTCTCCTCTGTTCGACTAGTATCCCGATGGTTACGATTCAGGTGTGTATTATCTCCCAGTCTTGTCACCGGGACCGTTAGTTTACGACCCAACCCGAGTTTTTATCCACATTCCAAAAGACCGGGAGGAGTGGAGGGTTGGTACCACTCGACAGCCTAGCCAAGCAAAGAGGACAAATTTACGAGTCGAACGAATGAGACAATCAGATTCCAAAATTATAATTAACCAAATTTTACCTCTTTAGCACCACGGTGGGCAGCCATACCAAACAAGCATAATTTAGCTACCAGTGGTTCCACTGGGATATTATCCCGGAAATTTAATGTGCAAGGCTGTACACGCACGCAGAAGCAATCACCACACAATCCAAAGTTGACGTACATCGTTTTAAAATGTACCTCAAGTATATTATTTCAAATACACACACACATATATATATATATATATATATATATATATATATATATATATATATATATATATATATATATATATATATATATATATATATATATATATATATATATATATATATATTAAAAATGATAAAAAAAATATATGAAAAATGAATTCAAACAGTTCAAGTCCCATCTTTAGAGGACATTCCTCAGTTGACATTTAAAACGTTGGACTTCATTCACTCAGTTTAAAATATTACATTGAACAATTATTTTTGATGTGATCGTTGTACTACCGTCCTCAAACTACAGTCTCTATATTTCTTTATTTTGCCGAAAGCTACGGTATACTACCAATATGTGATACGAATCTTTTGTGATGAGATGATGTGATTAGGCAGGTCATATCTTTACAACAAGCTTTGCAGTAAAACAGAAATCGCGAGAATTAATACAAACCTTTAATTTCTAAGGGAAACAGACAGACGCGGTTTAACCGGAGCTCCCTCCTCCCCCCCCCCTCCACAAAAAATTGTTTTCAAGCCCCTCCCCCCTCAAAAAAATCTTCGAGGATGTGTATACTCATTGCGTATGTAACAAAAACTGCCAAAGATCTATTACATACAGGCATACGTTCTTCAGCCCAATTTTGGGTGGTTCAGTTTTATTCGAGAAGCCATACTTTTCAATTTTGGCGAGAGCTCTATACGTCATGCACGATAAGAACGTGATCTTATTACTTTAAAACCTCATCACTCAGTGCCGCCACTTACAAATGGACTACACCCCAATTGACTGTACACACTGAACACAAATTGTAGTGATTCTAACAGTCCTCGTTTACTTCTGTTGAACCATAGGGGCACTACCTTCAATGGTTGAATTGGACCAACTGCAAAACCAAGTAGTTAGAGCACCCGACTTGCAGTCGGGGGGTTGGAAGTTCGGGTCCTGGCTGGGTCAAACCCAAGACTTTAAAAACGGAACTGACTGCCATTGTGCTCGGTGCTCAGCATAAGCAATGGAGTAGGGAAAACAAGTCCGTGCGCCACAACTGGAAAAAACGGTCGTGGCCGGCTCGACTTGACCCAATTAGTTGGAAACTGAGACGTTAACCTCTAACCAACTAACTACAACTACCCCGTGGTTGAATGAATCATGGCTCAGTGAAACCTTGTCTAGGTCTGCAAATATCACAGGCTCATTGCGTCATCATATAAAACTTGGGGACAGATGCCGAAAGTGACATCAAAGTAGCTTTTCAGTGAACCTCAAGTAAAAAAATAAAAAATATATATTGAAGAGTATGGGAAGTAAATTCTACCAGTCCAACTTCCTTTTCCGTAATTGTAATTTGAGTACAACAATGACACCACAAATTAATGCACAATGTACCATTTTAATATGAAAGAATTAACTTCAAGATTTTATATATCCGCTCAAGAATGTCCTATGAAGACGGAGTTGGACTTTAAGAATTCCCCTTTTCATGGCACATATTTGACTTTCTACTGGAAACCATCAAAATCTCGAAATGACCTTTAAGCCACGTACGTCTAGAACCAAGACTGGAAACAAAGCAGGTTTTGCGAGTTTTACGAGAAGAAAATCACATATTATTAAAAATACACTACTTTGATGTAAGTAAATAAGCTTCAATTCAGTTTTAATATTACATGGGCTGAAATAAGCCTGTAATATGTGCTTTTTTGTAAAGTGACCCCCAAAAAAGTAGGGATCACTTTACTTGGTATCCAAACAAAGTCACAGGACTTTGTTTTGTATCCAAACATGTCACAGAACAAACTTGTACAGGTATCTACCAAAATACCCTATTTTGATAGAGTGAAAAGTGTGAATTCACTCCATTAGAGTAATAATTCAATCCAAGAAGACTGAAATTCACTCCAAAAAGAGTGAAATTCCCTAAAAACGAGCGAAGTTTCACTCTTGATGGAGTGCCCACAGTGATCACTCTTAAAAAAAGAGTGATCTTGCAGGCACTCTTGGAAGAGTGAATTTTCCCCCTTTCTCTAGTGAATTTCACTCTTTTTGCAGAGGGTTTCACTCCTCTTGGAGTGAATTATCACTCAAAAGGTCTGGAGTGAATTTACGTTTTCACTCTATCAAAGAGTGACTAAGTTCACTCTTTTGATTTTAGAGTGTTATTAATGTCATTGGAAATCACTAAGAACATTCTATTGTATGAATTCCAACAGCCACTGAACTCGGTACTTTCGGAAGCAGTTGTCAATTCAGTATCTCTGATATCATCACGGGTAAACGAGATGGCAAATGCATCCAGTTCTCCTCACCGTGCCCTCTTGGTAACCGTTGCTATGCAGGCTATTACGGCGAGGATTGCTGCAAACGTAAGTGTACCCAGACAAAAATGTACCATGGCTTACCGTAGTAAATCTGTAATTTCACAATAGTTTATTAATGAAAGACCATGGTAAAAGTGTAGTTTAACAAAAGTTTTACCATGGAAACCCATGGTTAAAGTGTAGTTTCACAATAGTTTTAACATGGTTAATTATGGTAAGCGTGTAGCATTACAATAGTTTTACCATGGGAAACCATGGTAAAAGTTGGCCATGGTAAATTTTTTGGGGGGAATATATACAGTTCACGTAAGAAAACGTCGGTTAACAAGTAAACGAAGAATACCCTGCAGTTTGGTAAAATACCAAAGAAATTATAACACTCTCAAAAAAACATTAGCCAACGATTCACCGAACCAAAAAGTAGTCAAACTTTTGACCATACTTTGATCAAATTTCACCAAAATATTACTAATTTTGATCCAATAATAGTCTATGTTTATATAGTCTAAATGCTTGCTTACTAATTAATTGGTGCATAGTTGACCGTACTTAGTGGTAAAATTTGACCAATCTTCTTTAGAGTAGAGACATTCATTTTAGGAACAATTCTTCCTCCTCTAAATTTCCTTCAAGGCAGCGTTTTTTACGCGTTACTAAATAAAAATCAGGCATTTACATTTAGGAGCAATAAGATTATCCAGTCTTTAAAAAGCCCGTAAAAAGTGTACCAAATTGAAAGTCTGCCCTGGCTGCTTTTCACTACGGGTATCATGAAAAAGACATATATTCCACACCAAGTCATCCAAACCCAATTGCAAAACCATTTTCCTGACTCAAGATACCGTTCCTTAAAAGAAAAATTTATTTTCCTGACTCAAGATACCTTTGCCTTAAAAGAAAGATTTTTTTCCCGACTCAAGATTCCTTTCCTTAAATGAAAGATTTAAGGACATCTATCAAGTTTTTGTAGAGATTACTATGGTAACAAGGAGAGAGTACTATGGTAACAAGGAGAGAAAATTGATTCACGCGGGGTATTTATAGCCGGATGTCGCTTCTGTGAAACACGAGCTGTCATAGCATAGTGGTCATAGACTTCGCCCGGAAAGCAGAGGATGGTGGGTTCGGTGCCCCGGGCGGCTCAATTTTTCTCTCTGGTGCTTTTCTTCAACCGTTCCTTCTTTGAAAAGGGTTTATACTCTTTCTTGGATCGGTATAAAATTCATGATCGAATGTATGTATATATATCTATATATATATATATATATATATATATATATATATATATATATATATATATTACCTGGATCCTACCTTTGGTCGACATTCCTTCGTCTAAAAATGTACATTAGGTCGACAATTACGATAGGTCAACATTTTCGTGTCGACCTAATGTTTGGTTCACGATTTCAACCCCTTCTGCATACATTCTTAATAAAATAAGTGCATGTATAATACCTTCATGGCGCCCTCTTTATTGTGTCTGTATATAGACGTAATAAATACAATGTATAGTATGTAGATTTGCACGTGAAAAAAGGGGTGTTATATCTTGCGTTGTCTAAAAATGTACATTAAGTTAACACGTAAATATTGCAAAATACCTTTAATACTTTGTTTATTTTATTATAACTTGTGCGGACGTCATACATAATAATTATACCATACATATTATTGTTGGCGCTGTTGAAGTTTATGGTGGTATTTTATTTGAATTTTTTAGTGTCTGTATGTGCAGATACATTCAAATATGTGAAATATGTATATGTCGACTTAAGGTCGATGTCGACCTAAGGTAGGATCCAGCGTTATATATATATATATATATATATTATATATATAAATTTTTTTAAGGCGAAAAAAAAGTTTCGCCTTAACGTTTCTACACACTTTTTCTATAGGAATACGTAAATGGACAAGGGCGCCCTCCTAGATTTACAAAGGAGATACAATTACTTCAAAGTTGTCAAATTTACGGACACCTAGCTGTTAACACGAACGGATGGCTGGCCATTGAAATAACGTTGTTTATATTTTTAGACGTTAGGTCGAATTCCTTTACTTATGTATTTCTTTGTTATTTTTTCGCCCTATGTACGCGCAGATATAACAATTTCCCCCTAAGGTGGGAATTAGCGTTATATATATATATATATATATATATATATATATATATATATATATATATATATATATATATATATATATATATATATATATATATATACCGGCCCTCAAATTTACGGGACATTTTGGTTCGGGCAAAATTCCAGGACAAAACCTCAGTCGAGGAAAACAACGAAAATTTTGGTTGTTCACCTTGCCCTTCCAACTGCAAGACGTGCGCCCTGGTTGATTCCACAAAAGGCTTCCAGAGCAATCGAAATGCACGCACCTTCCAAATTAGACAAGAAATTAATTGTTTTTCCAAAAATGTCATTTATCTCATATACTGCAATTAATGTGGTGTGCAGTATGTCGGAGAATCTAAAAATACTCTTCGAATGAGAATGACACAGCACAGGTCAGCAATTAAAACCAAAAAGGTTGAACAACCTGTTGCAAACCATTTCAATTTGCCCCATCATTCTATCAAAAACTTACGGGTCATTGCTATCGACCAAAACGATACATGGACCGACAAAGCTAGAAAAGCTAAAGAAAATTTCTGGGAACTCAATCTCAAAACCACATCGCCTTTCGGCTTGAACATCAGGAGCGATTTACCAGCTTGCTGATAATACCAACCAAAATAATCCGATCAGGCCATTCCGGCCTAACAATTTCTCTAATTACTTTCAAGAGGATTTTCCTATTGTTGATGGGTTACACCCGAGTAATCCGATCAGACCCTCCCGGTCAATCAACCTGCTCAATTGCCTTAAGAAGGATTATCCTGTCACAATAGAGGTGAGACCATTGTCAACACCTTTAAAAGCTTCCAAAATTACTCACTCCTTGTCATTCTCTGACCAAGTATTGACAAAGAGGTAGTATTCCTCGAAAGCTCTACTTCAAACCTTTTGGCTGTTTAATTTATCTAAATTCTAGCCTTCCGCTACTTGTATCTCCTCGGAGATCCAGCCTTTCAATTCTGTAGCACCGTTGTTTTACAGTTTCTCCGTCATGTTTATATATATATCTATATCTATATATATATAAATATATATAAATATATATATATATATATATATATATATATATATATATATATATATATATATATATATATATATATATATATATATATATATATATATATATATATATATATATATATATATATATATATATATATATATATATATATATATATATATATATATATATATATATATATATATATATATAATTATGCATCAATACAAGTTATCAATTAGCCGGCCAGGTCAGTCAGTTGAATGGAGTTTTACGGCCCACTTGCTGTTTCCAATCAACTGGTTCAAGTCAAGCAGGCCAAGGCCTTTTTACCAGTTGTGGCTCACTAAGTGATTTGTTTGTCACTACTCCGATGTTTATTCTGGACACCAAGCACAATGGCAGTAAAACAAAACGAAACCAGAAAACCAAAGGGTTAATTGTTGCTTTCCTGCTGGACAGAATAGTTGTTAACTTTAGGGAAAAATTTTGTTTTTCCTTACGTTTTAGCTTGTCCGAGTGGGAAGTTCGGGTCTAATTGTGATCAAACATGTCACTGCATAGATGACCACTGCGACCGTCGTACCGGAGAATGTGCCAACGGCTGCGCTACCTCATTCACCGGAAGTTCCTGTCAATTTGGCGTAAGTGTTAAGGCTGTCACTATAATTAAGGACAATAAGTATAACAAGATGGGGTACGATTTTTCATTTAACAAATTAATTTGTATGTGCACGTTGTTTTTGTTCTTGAAGTTTTTTATGACAGCATTGTCTAAAGCTATATACGTTTGACAATTGAAATATCTAAGAAGTAGCCGAAGAAAAAGATGTCAGTTTCTTTTTTCGTTATTTTGCAGGGTCCTTAAAACAAGATAAGATGTCCGTGCTGGCAACCTTCTCTCCAAGAAATTGAGAACAGCCTTTTTCTACGTCAACTTTATAGGCACTAAGTATTTTACTTTTTTTTGTTTTTTGCTTTTCTGCTTTTTTGTGTGTAATACGTTTATCCATTAGTATAGGTCGCTGACTACTTCTCAAGATATTCAAATAAGTGCCCATGGATCAATGCTTTTGTCAACCAACAGCATAAAGAGAAATTTCATCGTTCAATAGTTACAGTTCCGGGAGATGAACCCATAGGGGGTATCGAATTTTCTCTCAATAGTTTGGGACGCAGCCTTTTTGTCTCTTTTCCAATAAACAAAATCTTCCTGATCTCATCATCACAGACGGTCTTACTGGAATTCCCCTGGTAGAAACTGTCGATCTGATTTCAACGACTTAATGTAGATTTAAAAGATTTGTTGGTCAAGTCACGGAAAAGTCACTAACTTATCCGTGACTGATTTGGCCATCTAAAAAAATTAGTCAAGTTCATTGGTGATAGACAAACTGTTTACAGGTTTAGCAATGCTTTCGTTAGGATGGTAAGCCTTTACAGTGTTACTACATGTTTACTTACACTTCGGAAAAAACTTGGCTGCCCTCAGACTGGAGAATCTCCCGGACTAATTATGATAACTTGCCAAGAGATTTTTATAATGGTAAAAAGAGGAACATTTTAGTAAACGTCTGATACAGAAATCAACTAATCCATAAACAATTGTAAAGCTCGTAGTAATAACTCAAGTTTGAATTTGAAGTGGTGATGGTATCTTTGAATATTCTTTATGATTTTGATGATAAAATAATAGGTAATCCTTTCTTTCCTGACATTCATTTCTTCATTTGGTGGTAACGTTTGATTTTCGTTATAAAACGACATATCAATACGCCAAAAGGCAAGTTTGGTTATTTTACCTCACCTCCCCTGCTCTTGGCAAGAAAAAAATTAAAAGCAATTTTAAAACTTACAATATGTGTCGTTACGCGGGCGGTTTCCCTCACAAGTCATGGGTGTCATTTGATTCATCCAAATGAACTATGCAAGGGTGCAAACGACCTCAAAAGTGCTTAAAGGTCCAATTTTACCAACCTGATTACGTTTGGAACACGGACTTCTTACACAATGGACAAAGAATACTCCACGTAAGATTGTCGCTCCCATACTTGTGACGGAGTATAGGCTTAACAAGATGTTTGTCCGCTATGGCTATGTGTGAGGAATTTTGGACTTGCTCAAGTAGTTCATATCGACAGATTTCGCGTGAAAGTTGAAATATTTTCGAAAATAGGCCGTGTGCGAGGTAAGGTCAAAGTTTACTACACGTTTGGCAGGGGTATGATATTGTTTTTTATTCAAATATAACTTTCGTTTAAAATATCACAGAGTCGTCGTAGACTCATACATGTATCTTCACGGCCACATTGGTGCGCCTTTTTTATCCATGACGGTGGCGTTACATGCTCCGTCCATGTATACAGGAAGTCCGTTGTTGGGGTGCTAATCAAAATCAATATTCTTGTCACAGATTTCTGTTATCATTTCGAAGAAAGTACCGTATGCGTGACCCTGTCAAGAACTGTTATAAAAACCAATTAAAAGCGAATTTACACGTTTGAAATTAACCCTGAAGGTTTACATTTGATAGCAGTTTATCAGGAAAAATAATGAAAGGGGATCTAGCCCTTCAATGCGCTGCAAATAATTTGATCCCTTTTTGGCCAGCATTTAAATCAGAATTGGTTGAGAGTGCTTAGCTCCCAAGTTGTTTGGCTTCTAATGCATCAGGGGCCCATTCCACAAAGAGTTACGCACAATCTCAGTTTGATTCCCGTACTTAAGTCAACAGTAAATCAAACTTAAGATCGTGCGTAACTCTTTGTGGAACGGACCCCAGGATGGTATTCAAAACTTCTCCTCAATGAGTCAGTTAATTGGACAAATGATTCAATGGCCGGGTACTCAAAAGAAGGGTTTAAGGTCACAACACAAGCATTTTGATGAAATTTGCATTGAAATCCGATGTGTGATTCTCAAGATATGCATGGGCGTCCGCAGAAATTCTTATAAGAGGGGCAAGATCATTCATGGATGATTGAAATGTGTACACGATCTAAGCGGAGCGCCACCATCAGTTGGCGCGGAGCGAACAAGAAAATTTTGGGCCTTACAAACTCTCCAGATGGCCGGAAATGACACTTGGCGAGTGTTCTAAGCTGCATGTACCCAGCCCTGAAACAGGACTTTCATGTCTGTAATTTTTAGACAGAATTTTCAAAGTAAAAAATTGTTGAAGGGAAAATCATGGATGATTGAATTGTGTACACTATCTAAGCGGAGCATCATCATCGGTTGGCGCGGAGCGTACAAGAAAATTTTGGGCCTTACAAACCCTCCAGATGGCCGGAAACGACACTTGGCGAGTGTTATGAGCTGCATGTACCCAGCCTTGAAACAGGACTTTCATGTCTGTAATTTTTAGATTCTTAAAATTTTCGATGCAAAAAATTGTTGAAGGGAAATCTGCCTCTCGGTAACGGCCTCGCACGCCTATGCACGATAAAACTTACAACTGTCAAACAGCCTATATAGGCCTATGTCCGTTACCTTATTATGAACCATGCAAACACCCCCTCCCCCCACCCCCGTATTCACCTTGTATATCCAAGTTACATCCGCGCGTCACCACTTGAGATCAGCACGGGACCAAACCAAGACCAACGCATTCATCAATGGTCGGATGCCATATGCACACTACACACCTGACAACTAGGCTAGTACATAGTTTTTACAATTACAGATTTCCAATAGATATCACGAATGATGGTCCCCAAATTACGATTTCGCTATTCAGCATACTGCTCTTTTGCTATTCCTGTCCGCATATTTCAAGAGTAAAAACTGACGCTGTGAGTGAAGGTATTTTGATGATTTGTTTTTAATTTTTCTATTTTAATTTTTAATTATTTTTTTTCACAAGTTTGATTTTCCAGGGGGCAAGTGACCCCCTTCCCCCCCCCCCTTGCGGACGCCCATGAAGATATGAATAGGTAAAGTTTACACAATTTCAACAAAAAGTGAACTTGAAGCAAGCACATATGACATCACATCCCTAAATTAATGGGCAGTCTTTTATTTTTTCTTTAAACTTGATACTGGATTTTCTCCTCAACAACCCCATATTATTTAAATGTAATTGCATAATGGTGTGAGAATTTTACAAACTTTGCATCCCCCCACAGTTAGGTCACACTTACTAACTTCAAGGTCAACACAATAGTCTGCTTAAACAAAGGGAAACAAAGCATTTCTTGTCAATGTGAGGAAGTGATATAAGTTCTGCTGCCCTCAAATTTACTTTTGACCTCAAATCTACTGACTTCATTTACTGATATCTCGAGATCTACACGTCAGATTTGAATGGAACTTTCACCACACTGTGTACTTTTTGTTCCTCTTTCACATATGTTAATTAAATTTGTGCTTGAACCTCCCCTTTAGATTATAAACCACAGCATCTCCTAAAAAGTACGAATAACGGATCTCCTTGGAGGCTAAAATATTCCGTCATGTAGAGCAGGCAAGTCCCTGGCAGTACATGGCAGAGGAATAAAACAGAGAAAAATCTATAGACGAATCACTACTTGTTTAATGTCACTGTACGCAGCCATTAGTGGGGGTCCATCAGCCTTAAATCATCTTCATTTATTGTCCTAAGGAAATTTCAAACCCTCACATACAGTAAAATTGAGGGAACCAAGAGGCATTTCAGTGTACAAATACTCATGGTAAAGGTAAGCAAAGAAATTGGAACATTAAAAAGTGATAGAACCATGCATAAAAATCTCAAGCTTTACCTGGACGGAACACGCATGAGTCAAAAAGGATGCAACTGGGAGGTCACTTGCCACAGGAAAGTAGTTTAATGGGAAGTATAATATTTTCAAGCACCCGAATCGAACGCAATCGTACTAAGCGCTATTTTTACAAGAGTACGGTGGCATTTTTATGTTGTCCCAAATAAACGGGGGTCAAGCAGATAACTTCAAAAAGCAGCTGGGAAAAGTATGGTCTTTCATTTGGCACAACCTTATAACTGTTTTGTGACAAGTGCATGCGCTTAATCCATACATAATAATAGGTGTAAGCCGTAGGTGAATTGAAAACACCTTTCGACCAAATTTCTGTTTGTGTTTGTAAAGGTGTGGGTTGAAATGACAGGCTACTGTTTTCAATGAGTGCTTAACTTGATCTACATTTTTATCCACACTGGTCTTGAAGAGGGTGAAAGTCCCGCAACATGTTAGGAACCCCTGTCTAGCCTAGGTCAAGACGTTATTACATTATTTCTCATTAAAATGCAATAACGTAACACAACAAGTTGAAACGCAAAGGAGGGCCAAGGCCCCATAACATACCTGTAATCCAAACCTTATGCACAAGTCAAACCACCATACCAAAGCAAGCAGCCCCAAACAATCAGATTTTACCACATTCATGGAAGAATTGGCCAATAGTAACCTCAAAACAGTGTAATGACGGGAAGTTAAATACCCGTTCTGGCAGATAACTCCACTCGTTGGCAACTCTATGGGAGAAACTAAACTTTCTAAAGTGAAGCATTGAAAAAGACCTTTCCAGCTTTTCGCAATGCCCACGAAACTGAGTATTACTTTGAACCCTTAAATGACTACAAGGCAAAAGGGGATTCCTTTCAGAAAGAAACTTGTAAGCCTGGAGCAGGCCACCACAAAGCCTTCTCAGCTCCAATTTGGTTAGCCCAGGATGTTTAAGCCTAGCATGATTACAAAAATTACTCACCTCAGGTATAAGGCGATTGGCTCTAAAAGAAACTTGTCCTTTTCATAAAAGGGGCTCCAAGCCTGAGCGGCAAAGTCAAGATCAGGTCTAACTAACTGCTTATATAATTAATTACAATATCCTTACTATAATTAATGAAATTCCTCGTGATCTATCCAAGCACTCCATTAGCCTTTGCAGCAGTTGCTGGACACTGCCTTGATGACTTTAAATCTCCATTTGTTACAACACCCAGATTTTTCTCGAAAGTGATCTTACTTAAAACACTACCATTCATGTTATAATTAAAGCTAAAACTACTTTACACTTATCAGCATTAAAAGACATTTGCCAAGTCTGAGACCAAGAAAATAACCTATCCAGACAGAACTTTCTGCAGCAGTAAGGCATCATCCAAATTGATAATCTTCTGATAAAACTTAGTATCATTTGCAAACTTTCTTAAACAAGATTTTAGAGAGCTATCTATATCATTGATGGAAAATTAAGAAAAAACGTGGGCCGAGAACAGATCCATGTGGTACTCCACTTGTGACTTCTTTCCAGAAGAGAATTCACCATTCACATCAACTCTCTGAGATCTACCATGAAGCCACGAATTTATCCAATCAGCACAATTGTCCTAAACACCTAACCTACGCAGTTTAACCATAAGCCTTCCTAATAGAATTTTATTACAGGCCTTTGAAAAGTCAAGGTTAACAGCATCGACGTCATATCCACAATGGAGAGATTAAGAGACACCTTCAAGAAAGCTCAGTAAGTTAGGAACAGAAGATCTACTTAACAGGAAACCAAGCTGCGTCAGAATAAGTTACTCATTATCTAAAAGATACTGTGGTAAAATATCCCTAATTAAAGATTCCATAACTTTGTACATAACCCTGGGTAAACTGACAGACGTGTAATTGCAAGGCATGCTGTACTTAGATGCCCCTTCTTAAAAATTGGAGTCCCCTTCGTGAAATTTGGAGTAACATTTGCTACCCGCCAGTCAGTAGGGACAAAACTTGAATCCAGACACTTCTGAAAAATGATGGCAAGAGGAACTGACAAAATTTCAGAGCATTCACGTAAAATGGCAGGGTGGACCCCATCTGGCCCAGGGACCTTATTACCTATCCTCAAACTCTTTAACTTACTAGAAATCTGTTCCTCCAAAAAAGTGGCATAACTGATTGAAGAAGAGACATCAGAACCCCTTAAAGTTCCTCAAAAAGGTGATTCCTTAGTACAAAAATACAAAATAGTCATTTAATAAGTTAGCCATTTCTTGATGGTCACTAACCAAAGCATTATCATTACCTTTTAGAGGCCCCACAACATACCTAACATAGACCTAACATAGGCATGAAAAGATTTGGAGTTTATCTTAACCTCTTTGGCGAACTGCTCTTCAAACCAAGTTTTAAGTAAATTTACCAAATTTTAAACTTAGAGCTCCTGCTTCTAATAAACTGCTCAGTTACCTGGGCTTTTACTGGCCCTATAGCGAAGCCAACACTTACGTTTGTTCCTAGTTGCTCTAAGAACCTCTCTAGAAATCCAAAAAGGTTTACTTTTTACCACAGCTTTCTTAAGTGGGGTACACAACTTTGTTGTGTCAGACACAGCTTCCCGGAAATCATTCCACCCCTCCGCAGGGCGTAAGAAAGACAAATGGACAGCCCAATCTATGGTTAAAAGCTCCTAAGCACTAGAATAAGTGAGTAAGAATGAGTGAGGAAGCCAACATTCGTGCTTCATAATCGTAGACTCAGTACTGCACAGGATGAAATCCACTGGCTGGGTTATTCAAAGGAAAGAAAAAGATTGTGCAGATGATAACCGAACCCCGGAAGGAAAGTTAACTCAAGCTATGCCGAGGGAAATACCTGTATTAAAACAGTTTTAAAGTATTAGATTGGGGGGGGGGGGGGTGGGCAGATGTAATTCCTAGCGTTCAAGGTCCCTAAGGTACGGTTATTCATGTTTTGTGTTGGTTTACGATAAATAAAAAGGTTTGTTAATTCTTATGGTTCCCAGTCGAGCTACCTCAATGTTTGCTCAACACTTTTGTGCTACACTGTTGATGCGCGCTAAGGACTGAACCATACGACTTGCTATGTACGTACCTATACGTAACTGTACGAAGTCAATATAAATGGTTGCATCTATGAAAAATACTACATGTATGGAAAATACGTCACTCCCGGTGCCATTTCGAGGTTAACCAGGGAGAAATTTTCAAATTAAATCGATCTCTCATTACCTTAATTTAGATTGGAGTTTGTGAACTGCAGGTACACTCTAAAATCAAAAGAGTGAACTTAGTCACTCTTTGATCGAGTGAAAAGTGTAAATTCATTCCATTAGAGTGATAATTCACTCCAAGAGGAGTGAAGTTCCCTCCAAAAAGAGTGAAGTTCCCTCCAAAAAGAGTGAAATTCCCTTAAAACTAGCGAAGTTTCACTCTTGATAGAGTGCCCACAGTGATCGCTCTTAAAAAAAGAGCGATCTTTGCAGGCACTCGTGGAAGAGTTTATTTTTTCTCTTCCTCTAGTGAATTTCACTCTTTTGGGAGTGAACTTTACTTTTTGGGAGTGAACTTCACTCTTTTTGGAGTGAACTTCACTCCTCTTGGAGTGAATTATCACTCTTATGGAGTGAATTTACACTTTTCACTCGATCAAAGAGGGACTAAGTTCACTCTTTTGATTTTAGAGTGTATGAATACATCTATGGGTTACTAATCATTTGGAAATGGCATGCAGAAGATTGTTACAGATTTGCTTCATTCTGAATAGTCATTTTGAAATGGTCGGGTGAGGCATTCTTGGTCCCAACATGTCATATGTATATTTTACTGTACCGTGTATATTATACACTATAAGCAGCGTAGTTTGGTCTTTGCAGAGGCCAATCGATAAAGATTTGCATAGTCATATCTTTGTGTCACATGCCCTAAGCTTCGATAGCTGGTTGGTTCCCTTCACTTTTGAGAGAAAATGCTCAGAAAATAAAGGGAAAGTTAAAACTGCCTTGCCAAAATCTCTGAGACCCTAATACAAACCTGAGAATTCTAGAAGGTAATAGAGGGCGTACTCAAAAAAGTAGCAGAAGTTGTATTTTTAACAAGTTATAGGGTCTTGGACAAGACACACTTAATCTAACCCTTACCTTAGTTGAAATCCAAAGAAGAAACCAAGACACTGACCACCATAAGATTCGTGTGGTTACCTTATCCTGTGAAACCGTCGTTCGTTAAACCTGTGTGTCATCAGAGCCCGAGTAGTGCGTTGTACATTCGAATCTTCGCAATATTGTGCTGGACCCGCGTTTATTTGCAGCAACATTTCACAACACACCAAAAAACAGCACTCATTATGTGATATTAGCCTATAAGGAGATCCGACATGGCTACCACAGTTTTCAGGCAAAACTGCTGTTCCCAATTATTATCCCGGACCACTGGTTCATTACTCCAATTACCTGATTCAATGAGCAGCAGATTTGATTACCTTTCTGGTACAAGAAGGGCACTGAAGGGCTGCATCCCTTTGTAGTTTATTCTCAGATAAGTGCTATTAAATGTCAACCTTCATGGTCATTTTCAAATGCTTAAGTGGGCATATAATTACTACTGAGAACTGTTCCTGACGAGATTGTGCTAGGTATAATTTTTCTGAAATGCTCCATATGATTGCGTTCAAAAACACACAGTCGGTTACGTACGTAGCAAGAAGGGTGAACAAGACTTGAGCTGAAACCACAAAATCACATTCCCGCCACACGTGACCCTTGTGCGTCGTTCAATTTGTTTTCGTGGGATGCTCCTTCCAGCTAAAGCCTAGGTTTTCTTTGGCGTCATGCTAGAGGACAATTTTACCAAATACACATGGCTTTGGGCTGAACTCACTGCGCAGTGCGCACTCTAGTATCCGCGCTATGTACACATTCATCGAGCAATCTCGTCGAGTGTGGTATGCTACGTAGTTACATGTACTCCAACATAGCCGCGGGAAGTATTATGACGTCATATAAAAAGCATCCATGGGTTGTACGAAGAAGCACTGACAAAAAAACCATTTCACCAGTGAGTTTCCACGAGAGTTGCCTAAAAATGGAGTTGTGACACGAAAGATTACTAATATGGCAAAGCATTTGAATGAATTACTGGGCCTTGGCTTTGATCCTCAACACTAGGAGTTTCACAAAAAATAAGTAATAAGTCCTATCAGCTTTCATGAAAGTTAAACCATAGACCGGGGAGGCATGACAAGGGGTTAGAACGGGCCATCTCGTTACATGGGCACTGAATTTGATTGGTACACTCTAAAAAATATTTAAACGATTTTGTTTAAAAATTAGGATACTCACGAAAATGAGTATTTCTACTCGAAATAAGTGAGTACTTCAACTCAATTTGTGCAAAATTTTGCACAAATTCAGTGTAAGGTGTAAGGTCTTTATCTTCCCGCTCCGGTTTTTTCCCTTGCAATCTTTCTGGTGGGCATGTTTCGGTGATCCCTGTAGATATTATTCTAATGCATTGAAATGTCTTTCCGCTTATTTTAAAATCAAGTGCCATGAGGTGCCGGTCAACTGGTACAGTGTGACAACTTACTGAGAGTTTACAGTACTAAGGAATAAGCTTTCTCGATGCTTTTTTAACCCTTTACCGTTGTGCTCTGATCGGGGCATATTTGCGGGAGTGGGCGGAAAAGCGGACGTAGCATTCCCCGCATCAGCTTCCGTAGGCTATTGACCCCCGTGACCTTAAACTTTTGTCTCTCTCGTTGTTTTGGCCGAATTTCCGGGTAGCTACTCGCAGTTTCGAGCTCCGCGTGAAACAGTAAAGATGGGTGACAGCCGAGCTCTCCGCATGGGTCCAAAAGGACCCAAACAACGGTAAAGGGTTAATCCTTCTAAGGGGTCAGCGTACTAAGAATTCTTTTCTGAACGACTGCCGAATGTGTGGTGTATGTATAGTCAACGAAAACTGTTGGAATCGTGAGACGCAATTTGTGATTCGTTAGCTTGTGAAGCGACACTGTTGCTGTCCTAGACTACCGCTCCACATCAAGATCATCATCATCGTCTTCGTCGTCGTCGTAGAAACATAGAACAATAGCAGGATAGCAAATCATCAAAAATATAACTGTAAGGAAGTCATAGATAAAAAAAAAATTAGGCATTCAAACAAATAAAAAAAAACATGTCAAGCAAAGAAACATGTAAAGAATAACATTATTTGAGAGTTTATAGTGAATATTATAAATTTAATAAAAATGTATGTATAAGACAAGACCTCAAGATAAAAAAAAAAAATCGCACAAAGCCAAGCCAGAAAAATGAGGGTCGGATAAAGTTTATATCTTTTAAAATATTTGTAAACATGTTCCTTCAAGTCATTCGATTTATAATTAGAACTCGATTTCTTATATGAAATATGAAGTTTTGTTCCATTTCTACACTGTGAAACAAAATTACGGTTCAATGTCAAAACAGTAATAAGGATTACGGACCAGGGGCCCACTCAACAAAGAGTTACGCACAATCTTAAGTATGATTTACTGTTGACGTTAGTATGGGGAATCAAACTTAAGATTGTGCGTAGGTCTTTGTGGAATGGGCCCCAGTTCTTTTAGTAAATTTACTACCATCCCCTTTCTGTAGTCATTGTGTTTCTCTTTATTTGTTCCTCTGTAAATTTACAGCGATTTGGGGTGCATTTGTTTTTCTTTTCAGTGTAGTATTCAAAGCTTCCTTCGATATTCTTCTGTTTCCGCTGGTCTAAGCCGCTCTGCTGAATATGAAAAATATAGCACCCGTAAGACAGTTCAAAGTAGTCTTTTATATTTACGGTGGCTTAGTTGTTCTCCAAAAAAAAAACCGTCCGGTTACCGCTTTGATTTAGCCAAGGGCGATTAACACCACAACATAAGAATCTCGCCGCGAGAGGACGCTGCGGTTCCCGTAGATTTCTGGATTGGCTGAACAGGGAGACTCTCATATGCCAACTGGGACCTTGTAGACGGGGCCCTAGTATTCAGTGGCGTAGCTAGGATTTTTTCCAGGGGGGCAAAGGTATGAAATTTCCCCAAAACTTTTCCCGGTCAATTTGTATGTATGTCATATAAAATATGCAAACTTACAAGTATAACAACTTTACCATGTCATTTTGTAATATTACCTGCATTTTAATCTTAAAGTATAACATAAAGCAATCGGAAATAACAAAGTATATTATTTTGGTAAGCAATATCTGGTTAATTTGTATGTACTAACGCAGTGGCGTACGCAGGATTTCTCTGAAGGGGAAGGGGCATGCAGTATGGTCTAAGGGGAGGGGTGTCCGGAAATTTTTTGACGTTTTCAAGAAGCCTACATGCAAAATGGTGCAAGATTTTCGACTTTGACAGGAAAAGTGTTAAAAGTTGAATCGTGGTGGTTCATGAGGATAAAACTGAAACTTTTGTGTCTTGACATGCATTTCTTTATGCCATTTATGCTACCTTACGAAGAAAAACTTGTCATTAGATTTGCACACTGTTAGGAGTCAAAATAAAAGAGCACTGATCGGTATTTGTGGTTTTTCTTGGTCACAAAATGTTATTTCGTCATAAAGATTATCTAAGCGGAGCGCCACCATTGGTTGGCGCGGAGCGTAGAGAAAATTTGGAAAAATCAGACCCCTTAGATGGCCGGAAATAGCATTTTCCAGGCTAATACGAAGAATCTAGCCAGTCGCTTTCTTCTTTTGTCGTTTGCAATAAAATGCTCACTTCAAAATATGTTCGCAAACTGCAAAGTGATCAGACAGTTATGAGCTAATTTTACCCCAAATATGTAATTTTGCCCAAAAGACCGAGCGAAGCGCCACCATTGATTGGCGCTGAGCGTAAGGAAAATTTCGAAAAATCAGACCCCTCAGATGGTTAAAATAGCGTATTTATGCCTGTAAAGAGAATCTAAACATGTAGTCCCTTTTATCGATGCCACCAGTGGGAAACAGATTCTACCTTTTCAAGTAAAAATTGGAATTTGACAGAATTTGCCTAGGTCTATTTGTAGGAATTAAAAAAATGGCATCCCTGAGAGACCTTGCAGGGACAATTAATCCTTCCCCTTTGAAAATGTTTGAAAAATTGGGTGCCCTTATAAGCAATCTGGTGCCACATATGCTATCTTTTGAAGTAAAATCTGTGTTTATAAAGTTAGACTACGTATTTTTAAGAACAAAGAAAAAATGGCATCTGTGAGGGGGACATGACCCAATGGTCTTCTCTTCACACGCCACTAAGGAGGCCTAATGGTGGCTCGATCACACAGGATATCCTGTGAGAAAAGCAGTCTGTTAAGTGTAGAAGACTACAAGGTACTCATTGTACATTTATTGTTACACTCAAAGTCAACAGAAAGCTGTTTTCCCGAACTAGCTTGTAAGCATCGTTATGTTCACAGAGTAAAATCGTACAGCTACTGCTAGCTTGTAGAAGAACATAACAACCTCGAGGGTCTACGGTAGTGACTTGCCAGTTTTCACATCCTTTTACTGAATTCCCAAAGTATCACCCGAATAACAGCTTCCTGTACACTGAAATGCACTGATCATAATCCCCGTGCGTATACAAGCACAATAAAACATTCAATCTGTTACGCGGCGAGGACATTTATGTGGAACGCAAATTGGGCCGGTTCATGCGACACTGACGAAATCTGAGTTAAATTGTTGCATGAAAATACGAATTATGCATGAGAAATGTCTCACAATTTCTTGTTCTAACAAAAATTTTGAGAAATTTTCGTGAAATTTTTGTAATAATAATAAGATTTATCAAATTTCCCCAAAAATTTTTCCAGGGGGGGGGACTTGCCCCCCGGCCCCCCCCCCCCCCCCCCGTAGCTACGCCACTGCTAGTATTCGACTAAGAAATGAGGTCTAACGGTTTCATTGCGTAATAAGCCAGTTTAGAGTTACTCTTTTGTCCTAAAGGTCAAAGGTTATAAGGGTAATAAGCCACCGCTGCCATAGTATAACGCATAGCGCACTGTGCACAAACCTATGCATTGCGCGTAACAAGACTCCCCAGGTCATAGGTAATAGGGGTATTGAACTAATCATGGCACATGTGCAGTAACAATTTTGAACTGGCTTATTAGAGAATACATTTTGCTATCTTCTCTAGATTTGACACAAAGATCCATTGAAAATGTAATTTGGTTCAAATGTTGACCGGAGTGTGAAGCCTAGTCTGTAATAGCTTTGCGTGGCTAAGGGGCTTCTGTTTTGTTCCTTTCACCAGTTGGCGCCTAAACTTCTTTGCATTATTCCCAGTCGTATGCTCCTCCACCTTGACATCAAGTAACAAATAATAAAACATTTTGTGAACGTTTGCTGTAAAAACAGTGGGTTATCTATTCCACTCGAAGTGCATAAAAATAGGAGCAAATGTTCTGGCCTCTGATGCCATTGTTTCCAAAGTCGGCTAACCAAATTCTCTGTGAATGGGAACAACCATGCTGCTTCGATCGCGGTAAAAAAGTTGATTTTCTAACCTCAATAATCTACTGTTCCAGTGAGGTATATCAAGTTTCCAAACCCATTGCCGGGGGTCTATTATTATCACTTCACCGAGCTTATAGTCCACTTAGGTTGCAAATAAATTACACGGTTCTTTGGGCAGGTTTAAGATGAAAACCCTCTCTATGTGCTCTGCATACTGTGGCTAGGGTTTCTTGACTTGGATTAAATGCCTTTGCATGTCAATCATCAAATTGTGTAATAAGGCAAGGAAGGAAATCAAGTGTATATTTTTAAGGTGACCAATTCGTCATGACAGGTTTGTGACGCAATATTCTAGCAGACATAAACCCAAGACGCTCTCAATGTACTAGAAAGTCATTGTACGGCAAATAAAAGTTAGCCCCTTTGCTAATGGAAACTAAATTCTTGCTATGATCCATTTAAAGGCAATCTACTCGGGGCTGCCTAGCACCTCCCTCTTGAAACATAATGTAAAAAATGCATGACGGGAATCCCCCATTACCTACTCTTACCCGACTTCCCCAATGGCAACCCGGGTAAGAAGGATCAGCCCACCTTTTCGACTTGTTGGGGGGAGCCCCCTATTGACCCAGCACAGCTTTTCAGTGTGTCATGCATGGGTGCCTTCCAACAGTACAAGGTTTCAGAAGTCAAGATGATGTTTGTGTCTGCCAGGAAGTTGAGCTGCACAGAGTTAAGGGTATCAATTGTGTTGGACTTTTTCTAAATTCTGGCTAATGGGCATTTCCTGTAATGTTAGTCATTTTTTTACACCGAATTTTATACCTTCAAAAACATAGAACGCACATTCTGGTTATAACATATTGTAGGAAAATGAGATATATTTTCCTACTCAATTTTGTTTTTACTGTCATCCATGTATAGTAGTGCTTAGTTTTTATTTATGCTGAAAAGTAGTAAACAGTAGGCATTTACTTGCCGTCCTATTTTATGAGCAGATTTAATTGCAATTTGACTGCTGCACTACTTTAATCAAACATATATCTTGTTGTGCCACTGCCCACTGTACAATGTGACCTTTGGGTCACTCACCCTGTACAATTTGTTATTTGAGTCACTCACTATTGTACAAAATCATATCTGAGTCACTCACTGCTGAACAAAACTTCATTGAGTCACAAAATACTTCAATGCATAACTGCTTGTACACTGGTACAGTGATTTGGTTGCATGTGCATAACTTAATTAGCTGTGAGAAACAAATGGGCATCATTATGGAGAACTTGAATAAAAGAGACCCAATTTCAAAGCAGTGATGCTTCAAAATCCACTCCTTGAGAAGAGAATGAGACCTGAAAATTAATTTGTAAATAGACTACAGTATTTTTAAATAGTGCAAATAGTGATGACAAGAACAGAAGAGGATGGGCTTGAAGACTTCTACAGTTTCCAATACAACTTTAGTGTGAGCCTCAACAAGCTGTTTTTTGTGTCATCTTTGGTTCAAATCTTGCCTTGCCTACTAAGACTGAAGTGGTGTTACAATATATTCAATTCAAACCAGTGGTGTGACGTGGCCTAAGGTGAGAGCGAAAGCGGCAGTCGTTTCCTCCTTTGACATACTTTGAGGTATTTTTCTATTTTTTTTTTTTTTTTATGATATGGCTCTTCAATCTTATAAAGGTGTCTTAGAAATAAAACAGCACTCGAAACATTCCCCCACTTTGTTAACACGTTTAGATATTTAACACATGTGTTTATCTAGACATATTTCACTTTTAAACACATTTTTATGTTTAATAGCTTGTCATGTTTAAAATTTAAACGTGTTTACACAACTTGTGGGGGAAAATTAGTGTTTAACTGCTCGACACGTTAACGCGAGTGCAGTATTTTCCCTATTAATATGGGGTAAATAGGCCCAACAGAAGCCATTTTCAGTGGTCTGTGAGCTATTTTGCCCTTATCATAGTGACGTTACGCTTAGATAATTTGTCTCCCTTGTGTGTGGGGGGTTGTAACATATGCCCACGGTATTTTCCGCCTGTCGTAAGAGACGACTAAAGGGAAACCAAATCTGAACTTGAACCATACTTAAAAATAAATGTAAACTTTGAACTTTCTACCGAGTTGTCAAATCCTACAGTCAAGGTCTCTGAATAATGTTGGATGAATTATGGGGTCTATCAATACACAAAAATGTTGGACACTTGTAACAAACATTGGGGCTTGGTCCTGAATGAAGGTTCAGTCTTACAGCTGAAAAGTGAACACGTGTTCATTAAAGGGGAAAGTTTAAGCAAAAAATAGTTTCCATATGTAAAAGAAGAATCAAAACTGCACAGTATGGTGAAACTTCCATTCAAATCACATAAGTCTTTCTGCAGATATCAGCAAATGAAGTAAAGAGATTGTGTTCCAAAGTGTGTTTGAGGGCAGCAGAGATAATATCACTTAACAAGGGGTGCTTTGTTTCCCTCTGTTTTCTTCTTGAAGTAAATAGCAAGGAACTCTCTATTGGCTTCTTGTAAATAGTGATAGGACCTCCCCGTGAGGAATGCAACGTGTTCAAAGTTCTCATACCACTTATGCAATCGCATCACAATGGTATGTTATTGTTGAGGAGAAAGTTTGTAGCAAATGGTAAAGAAAAATGAAAGATTGTCCATTAATGCCAAGATATGATGTTATATGTGCTTGCTTCAAATTCACTTTTTTAAAATGTGACAAGTTTACCTGCTCACACTGGAAAACCACACATCCGATTTCAACGCAAATTTCACAAAAATGCTTACAATAAGTACCACCGTACTCGCATATCAAAACTCGATGTAACCTTGAACCCTTCTTTTGACCATATGCATGCACAAAGACCCCATAAAGCGAGGTAGATTGAGAATGACCAATTAGCACTTAGAAATATGCAAAATGAATGTAACAGGATACTGGTTATTCGAACTAACTTTCTATTTCATGAAAAGGTTTGTAGCCGTATTGCCCTACTCCATGATAGAGGATTTGCTACGAATAGTAACTTGATAAGTGCAAGTACATAAAACTTTTTGAAACAGGTTTAACTGATTGTTACTGTGTAAATATCTCTTTTGCTCTGAAATTCTCACAAGTTGACGAGTACAAAGGTGAGCAGTGAAGCGTGAGAAGGTCAATTTTAAGAAAAACTATGTGCAAGTCATTTACAAGAAGTTGTCCAAGGTTGTTTAAGAAAAGGTGACGTGCATATATGACACCTTTAAATGCTTCTGGAAACGCCCGGATTTGGTGATTGTCACGAACTCGTTCAAAAAGTTCGTTCCGTCATTTCCAATATCGGTCTCGCAGCTACAAACAGCAAGACATTTCATAATTTTTAGATTTATTGTATTCATAGACAAAGAATAGGCCCGGCTTCTCCAAAATGGAGTTCCTGGCATCTCTCCTTGTAGTCATGCTGTGCGGAAGTGCACATTCTGCAAGTAAGTGCTCTCTCTCTCTTAGCCTTTTTTTTAAATAATGGCATGCCAACGGTAGGAACTTGCACAGTACCTTGCTGTCTGTATATGTATATATATATATATATATATATATATATATATATATATATATATATATATATATATATATATATATATAACCGTAATAGTAAAAAATTAATTAATAATGTCAACCAGGCAATGGTAAAGTGCTCAACCCTGTGAAGGAAGCTGTAATATTGAAAAGGTTGCAATAAGTTCTTACAACATAGCTTTACGGAACTGTTTCGTAAGGGCTAATAATGTAAGTCATCACTCCTCAGAAGCCTGAAGAAGATTCTACTTCAGGCTGAATAAAATAGCCGAAAGCTTCTCGAATCACGGTGTCTTTTTATCATTGTATGTGCAGTTGCAATTCTTGTTTTAATTTTCATTTTCATCTGGATCCTGGGCATACACCGGAATATCGTTGTTTTCCAAGCCTCTCATTCATCTATATGTATATATTAGTTGACCGCGCTCAATCACATAGGCCTCAATGGCTCAGTGGTCAGAGCACCCGCCTTGTAAGCGGGAGGTCGCTGGTTCGAATCCTGCTTGAGGCTAAGTTTTCCATTTCAAAAAAATAAATCCTCTTTCAGTATAAGGCAATGCCTATGTTAATGGACTATTCAATACCGCAGTGGATTTTAGCTTTGCTAGCAACAGTTCACCTTCCTTGCGCGCCGCGACTTTTCTCTCAGAGGAGTTCGTACTGTGCGCATAAATTCATCTCTGCGTGTTTGGCGGTTTGTGCTACAGCTTTTGTTTGTTTCAATTTTGCTACATTTGTTATAACGCAGTTACAGGAGTGTCCGAAATATTCGTTTCAAATACAGACTATTGTGCTCTGAATACCGTCGTTTTTATCATTTATTGGTTTTCTTGTCGATATGGAGCATACGTGGAGGTCACTAATATATAAATATATATATATATATATATATATATATATATATATATATATATATATATATATATATATATATATATATATATATATATATATATATATATATATATATATATATATATATATATATATATATATATATATATATATATATATATATATATATATATATATATATATATATATATATATATATATATAAACATGATGGAGAAACTGCAAAACAACGGTGCAACAGAATTGAAAGTCTGGATCTCCGAGGAGATACAAATAGCGGAAGGCTAGAATTTAGATAAATGAAACAGCCAAAAGGTTTGAAAGGAATACTACCTCTTTATCAATACTTGGTCAGAGAATGACAAGGAGTGAGAAATTTTGGAAGCTTTTAAAGGTGCTGACAATGGTCTCACCTCTAGTGTGACAGGATAATCCTTCTTAAGGCAATTGAGCAGGTTGATTGACCGGGAGGGTCTGATCGGATTACTCGGGTGTAACCCATCAACAATAGGAATATCCTCTTTAAAGTAATTAGAGAAATTGTTAAGCCGGAATGGCCTGATCGGATTATTTTGGTTTGTGTCATCATCAAGCTGGTAAATCGCTCCTGATGTTCAAGCCGAAAGGCGATGTGGTTTTGAAATTGAGTTCCCAGAAATTTTCTTTAGCTTTTCTAGCTTTGTCGGTCCGTGTATCGTTTTGGTCGATAGCAATGACCCGTAAGTTTTTGATAGAATGATGAGGCAAATTGAAGTGGTTTGCAACAGGTTGTTCAACCTTTTTGGTTTTAATTGCTGACCTGTGCTGTGTCATTCTCATTCGAAGAGTATTTTTAGACTCTCCGACATACTGCACACCACATAAATTTCATTATATGAGATAAATGACATTTTTGGAAATACAATTAATTTCTTGTCTAATTTGGAAGATGCGTGCATTTTAATTGCTCTGGAAGCCTTTTGTGGAATCAACCAGGGCGCACGTCTTGCAGTTGGAAGGGCAAGGTGAACAACCAAAATTTTCCTTGTTTTCCTCGACTGAGGCCTTGTTTTTGGAATTTTGCCCGAACCAAAATGTCCCGTAAATTTGAGGGCCGCTTGAAGGCAACAACGGGGGGTTGGGGAAAGATAGACCTTAGGCGATCGGTGCTCTGAAGTGTAAGCATATGCTTTTTGATGAATTTGGCTAGTGGTGGTAGACCGAGATGGTACTCAGTTACCAAAGGCACTCTGTCGGAATTGCGCTGACGAGTTTTGTACGTCAGAGTTTGCGAGCGAGGGGTTTCTTTTGCCTTTTTGATGGCATTTTCAATTGAACCCCGAAAATACTGCCGGTTACGGAGGTAACCAGATAGTTCCTTTGCCCGAGTGTCAAAATCTGTTTCAGAGGAACAGATGCGTTTTATGCGGAGTGCTTGACTGTACGGAATGTTTTTGGCGCAGTGCGGAGGATGGCAACTGCTGGGTAGAAGGTAGTTGTGCTTGTCCGTTGGTTTGTTGAACAAGTCTGTTTTGAGTGAACCTTTTTCTATGGTTACAGTGGTGTCCAGGAAGTGGACACTGGACCTGGAATGGTCGGCCGTAAATTTGATGGGGGGTGGAACGAATTGATGTTTTCAATAAAAATTTTTAGACAGTCTTCACCGTGGGGCCAGATCATGAAGATGTCGTCTATGAAACGTAACCAAATTTGTGGTTTCAAATTTTGTCGAGACAGAATTTTTTGCTCGACGTTGCCCATAAACAAGTTAGCAAATGAGAGAGCCATTTTGGTTCCCATGGCTGTACCATAAATTTGGAGGTAGTGGTGGTCACCAAAAATGAGATTGTTGTTGGTCAAAATCAGATGCATGAGTTCGCTTAAGTCTTTCTTGGTGGGAGTTTTGCCCCGAATCGGATTGAAGGCGTTGGTGCAAGCGGAGATGCCTTCCTCATTTGGTATGTTTGTGTACAACGAGGACACGTCAAGAGTGGCCAGAATTGTGTCCGATGGGAGATTTTTGATCTTCCCAATTTTGCGGATGAAGTCCGTAGTGCCCTGAACGTAGGAGGGAATGGTTGGAACCAGGGGTTGGATAAGCAGGTCAACAAATTTTGAATTTTTTTCCGTGGCAGTCCCGTTGCCGGAAATAATGGGTCTGCCCGGACTACCCGTTTTGTGAATTTTGGGCAGAAAATAGTAACGGTCCGGTTTAGGATCTACCTGGAGGAGATTCGGGCCGGTTTCAGAGTCAATGGAGCCGATGCGAACCATCTTTTTGATGGCCGCCTCCACTTTTTCGCAATTTCCGAAGTGGGATCTGAGTCTAGACGTCTGTAGTGGTCGGGGTTACAAAATAATCTGAGGGCTTTCTCCCTGTAAAATTGAATCCCCATTGCAACAATCGCAGAGCCTTTTGTCCGCCGACTTGATAACAACATCATCACGATGCCGTAGACTTCGAATGGCCTGACGTTCACTTTTTGTGAGATTGTCGCGGAAATCTGGGGAAGGGGTGTGGTTTTTCACATCCTCTTCAATGGCCGAAATAAATGATTCCAGTTGCGGACAACGCCCCTTTGGTGGGTTCCAGGTGCTTTTTGGTTTAAATTGATACGATATATCGTTGTCCGGTGGAGAATTTAGGCCGTATTCGTCAGCAAAATACTCCCGAAGGCGCAAGCGTCGGAAAAACGCTTTCATGTCTAGCGATAATTTCTCCGTGTCAGTCTGCCTTGGTTTGGGGCAGAAATTGGGTCCCTTCGAGAGAATTTTAGTGTCTCCTTCAGAAAGCTGACACGACATGCTTACAACCACGGTGGTGGCGGTGGAAGGCTCGGTAACCGGTTTACGAATAAATCTGCGAGACCTGCTTTTCTGAAAATTTGAAATCACTTGGTTTGAAGTGACAGTCACTTTGAAACTTGCGTTGTTGCCTAGAATTTAGAGTACGAGAGAGTCGGAGACAGTCCTGAGAGATAAACCGAAGCTTGTTTTGAAGCTCGGATTTGGGAAGCTCCCTTTTTATATATATATATATATATATATATATATATATATATATATATATATATATATAAACCTAAAGTTCTACTCCAGGCTTCTGAGGATTAAGGTCCTACATTATTAGCCCTTTGCTCTTTGGCTATGTTTAAAAAACTATTGCAACCTTTTCAATATTTTAGCTCCCTTCACAGGGTTGAACTCTTTACCATTGCCTGGTTGACATTATATATACGTACACGTAAATGTATACATATATACGTGGTTATACGTATTTATATATATATATATATACAAATTGTTATAGCCCTCTCCATTGACGCACCAGGCGGGATGCAGGGGGAACTCACCTTCCCACTTCGATGAAAAAAATATATCAAGTCGGACAAAACATGGGCAACACATAATAAAAAGTACCATTATTCGTTCCAAAACTGCTTTTGCCCTCGTCGCAAAAAGAGGCGCACTGTTTAAAAAGAAATTTTCAGGCTAACGATAACCCTAATCCCTAACCCTAACAAAGAATACGATCAATACAATACAATGACAACGACCAGTCACGAAACAACTTGTTAAACAGCGCGTATTTAACCCACAAATATTACCGCAGTAAACCTATGCTCACACAGTGCAAGGCCTTGTAGTTATCTCATTTTTTCGTGTTTTTTTTTTTTTTTTTGTTATAGTATGGAAGGGTTGATCGTTCTTGACCAATTCAACCTGAGTACATATTCCTCCACACTGTCGTTCCATTTAATCGTTAATGCGAACAAATGTTGTCAAAATCTAACTTTCATAATTGCGGCCTGCCTGATTGGTTTGCAAGTGAATAAATTTAAACTTCAATTTTATTTCTTTTTGTTCCCATGATAAGTTCTAAAACCTTAACATAACCCCGAGAATCCTTTAACCCTCAACCAGAACGATTTCTCGAGCCTTGCTATAGCCGTATTTCTTGATTTTCTTTCGTAACAAAAACAGGCTACAGATATTAGGAAAAAATGAAGTTCAATTTTATTTCATCTAAAAAATTTCGGCATGGGGAAAACGTTTAATTTGCTTTGAAAAGAACACTGAAAACTCGTTTTTGTGAAAACTTTGCACAATTGAAATCTGCTGCATGGACGTTTTCATACAAGTTCGTCCAATTAAGAGTCTTCAAATGTACAGCTTATAATGAGAAAAATATCAATTTCAAACTATCCGGGCAGTGAGTCACTAAAATTTGACCACGTTACAACAACAGATAGGTTAGTCTTTGTCAAGACTTTTCTACCAACAATTATCTTTCTTATTTTATTTACACCGTAGCGTGGCCTCACATATCTGTCCACCCTCAGACCTGTCCGGGTTCCAGTGTTGCGATTCCAGGGGGTGTAAAACAAAGGAGGTAACAGCCAGTGTGTTTCCAAAGGGGGGGTACAAAATTTTGCCGGGAAGACTCGACAGAGACTACAGATAGGTTTGCAAAAAATATGTTTCGGATGTTCCAGACTTTTTTCCCTTTAATTAGCCCCAAAATTAGATATTCCATGAGTTTGCTTTTGTAGATCTCTTTTATAAAATTAAATCGTTATTGTTACAGCAATCACACTCAGTGCAGTAACGTCACCAGTGACAGAAGGCACGGATGTAGCTGTACAGTGTACAATCCCATCAACGGAAACAAGAGAGGTCGTTGCGGGTATGTAGGCCTTTCTCTTTATTCTTGTTTTATTCACAGCCCAACCAGCATAATATCGTTGCCATGTCTTTATCCTTTCACGTGAGTTTACCGTTGGATCACGCCCACTCCCTGATCGCAATGGACAAATAGCCGAAATCGATAAGTATTACCAAGAGGTTGGCTAACAACTCCCTGGTATTAGCATGAATGAACCCAACAGCCCCATATAAACACACACTAAGAACGTATTTAGGAAATAAAACACATTTTTGTCCAACTTTGGAAAAATTTTGCGCTGCGAACCACGCATTCCCAACACTATGTGTTTATTCTAAACGTGTTTAGTGGAGACACAATGTATTCAGAAAAAAGTTTTAATTCCTAGCACAGGACAGTTGCCAGTTACGGGGTGGTATACTGGCGTTAAAAATGCCTCATGTGTACACCAAAGCCGAAATGCTATAATTATCTCAAATTACATTTTCTGGAGAGGCGTTTAATTAGTCATTAAACACTTTTAAAAAACTTCTTGTCCAACTTTGTAAACATGTTTCAATGCTAAACACGTGTGGCTTATTTCTGAACGTTTTGTTTTAAGACACGTTTGACTGTTTAAAATTTAACCTGTAATTGCTTAACATGGGTAGAATTTAAATGTGTTTACAAAGTGGGGGTACTGCAAGTGTTCAATTTCAAAACGCATTTTTAGAGAGTTGCTGGGGAAATTCCTTAAAAAGACAATTTCTTAAAATTACCTTTATATGTATACCGAAATAGAAAACTTTGGTCGCGCCCTAAAAACCCAGCCTGTTTCAAATGCGAAGTCACCTTCAGGCGATATGTCATCACCAAACGTCATACCATTGCTGAATTGCCACTAGGGCCTTTTGATCTGCTACAATTTTGTTTATTTGGCAAGTCATCGATTCATCGTTACCTTTTCTATATATCTGTTTGAGGTGCCGCCTAATTGGTGGGTGTCACATGTTAAAAATCACCTCATCGCCAACTTGACCCCTTGTACTTTACGCTTGAGCGGATTCAGTTCACTCCTTCAAGTTTGATAGAACCAGGGGGTTGATAGAATGTAATTTGTTTCGCACTTATTTTCCCCTCGCATATCTGAAGTAAAAGGAGTACTTGTCAGGGACTTTTTTTTTTCAAAAGTAAAATTCTAAATTTGTTTCAAAATCATGGTCAGGACATTAATAGAGGTACGTGAACCGGTTATGCTGGTACCGATCTTTCATTCAGACCAACTGCATGGTCAAGTGGTCAGAGCAGGGATGTGTTATTAGATGTTATCAAATAACACCTCCCTGGTCAGAGCATCCTACCTGCAGCCGAAGGTATGGAGTTCAACTCCTGGTCGGGTCAAATCGAAGAGTTTAAAATGGAACCTACTGCCTTTGCGCTTGGTGTACATTGAGCATTAACGATGGTATGGAGTAGCGAAAACAAAACAGTGGGCCACAACTAGAAAAAGGTCGTTTCGGGCCTTTTTTCAAGTTGTGGCTCACTCAGAGCTCCCCACTTACACCAATTGGTCAGAAACTGGGCCGTCAAACCTCATCTAACTAACTGGCCGATATTTTGTTTACCGGTATCAAAATTACGAATATTCGTAAAGCTATTTTAGAGTTAGAAGCGCGGCTTACTTCCAAAGCCTATTGGTATGTATGGATATTAAAGGGACAGACCCCTCACCCCAATCTACAGTTTTGGTACGGGGGTACCGAAATTCTCAATTGGCTCAGCTCTTTGATTGACAGCTAATTCAAACAATGCAGAGTACACAGCATGAACAGTACTGAGAGTGTATTGATTATATAAATTGAGTTTTCCTATACTCACCTTGAAAAAATAGACTGAGATTGTATCTGTATTAGGATGAATTTCAGACAATTATGGGAGGGGATTCACTAAGAAGGTTAGGAGAATTGGTACTGTTTGGGGTGACGGGAACTGGGCCTTAAATTCCCCTCTCACTTTTCCTACGAAAAAAAACTCGAGGCCCGTGACGAGAAAGTGTGCCAAAAAGGTGAGATAGTTAGGAAGAAGTCAGTTTTAGGGAGGAAATTGTCAAAAACGCAGAGAAGTTATATCTACCTTAAATTTTTCAGGGGACTTCTTCAGGGCGTGGTTCCTTTGCTACGAACCTATAATTACTTGACAATTGGATGCTATGAATTTTCTACGTAAAGTTCAATATTAAGCTTAACTTAAAAAAGAATGCTCCTCTTATGATTTACCAAAGTAACCCAATAGTTGTGGCATACATGACTCTGCCATATTTTGCGCCAAAACTAAATAAATAAAATAGGAAATAAAAAAAGCATGCACCTCAAAGTCTATAAAATGTTGGGTAAATTTCGTGACGAAAGTGTGCCCCAATGCACAAAAATTTTTGGCGACCCTAACGAACATTGATGGCCCCCAACGGGGTCAGAGAGTGTTTCTTGAAGACCTGCTATCCTGGAGATTTGCCACAAATTTAAGATGACCCTATAGTTAGTTAGTTAGTCAGTCAGTGTCAGTCAGTCAATCAGTGTCAGTCAGTGTCAGTCAGTCAGTCAGTCAGTGTCAGTCAGTCAGTCAGTCAGTGTCATTCAATCAGTGTCAGTCAGTCAGTGTCAGTCAGTCAGTCAGCCCGTCCGTCTGTCAGTCAGTCAGTGTCAGTCAGTCAATCAGTCAGTCAGCCCGTCCGTCCGTCCGTCAGTCAGTCAGGCGTCAGTCAGTGTCAGTCAGTGTTAGTCAGTCAGTGTTAGTCAGTCAGTGTTAGTCAGTCAATCAGTGTCAGTCAGTCAGTGTCAGTCAGTCAGTCAGTGTCAGTCAGTCAGTCAGTCAGTGTCATTCAATCAGTGTCAGTCAGTCAGTGTCAGTCAGTCAGTCAGCCCGTCCGTCTGTCAGTCAGTCAGTGTCAGTCAGTCAGTCAGCCCGTCCGTCCGTCCGTCAGTCAGTCAGGCGTCAGTCAGTGTCAGTCAGTCAGTCAGTCAGTCAGTCAGTTAGATGGAGATTTACGGCCAAGTTTCTAACCTATTACTTCACGATACCCTATAACATATTACTGAACCCCGAAATCAACTGCATGGAATATTACCGGTAAGTAGCTGTGTCCCTCAAGGAAAGTAACGAATAGCCAAGTTGTTTAAACCATTATTGACATTTTATTTATTTATTTTTGGTTTATCACAACACAAGATTGAAAACAAGTATCACAAAGTAAATAAGTAACAAAGAGTGTGAAAGGAAGTGCACTTAGAAACCTTTTAGGGCTTGTCGAGAAGTGACACTCCCTAAAAAAGAAATAATAAAGAAAACACGAAGATAGAAGATAAGACTAGGAAAAACATAAGGAAAAGCCATAAAAGACACTCAACCCACCGTCCCACCTCATCCGTCTTAGAACCCAACCACCATCCACCCCTCGGGCTTAACAAAAACATAAGTAGTATTATTAAATTTACGATAAATCCGAGAGTCGAGTTATCTTGAGAAAATTGCTATGGTCAATCACCCTCAAGTTTAAAACTTAGCTTGAATTGTTAATACCACACACTCTAAAAACAGTGTTTCAGACTTAAGCTCTTTTTTAAACAGTTTCCCCACTTTTTAAACATGTTTAGATGCTAAACGCAGGTGTCAAATGTCTAAACATGTTGTCTTTAAACACGCTTAAGTTGAGAACATTTAGTGTATAATAACGAATTGTTTTATAATTTGCATGAGTTTACAAAGTGCAGGTAGAGAGATTGAAAGATAATTCTTTCTTTCGCCCTTTTTTGCAAGTACTCGCCATCGATCCTTCATCAACTGCAGAGAATGGTTTTGACGTCGATCTCATACAAGACTATCAATGTGAAATTGAAGCAGGACAAACTAGTGGGACGGTGAATATACCGACTATTGCCGACGCCGTAACAGAGACCACTACCGATACACTTGTTATCACAGGAACCGCACTAGATGGTGCCGACACTGTGACAGGAACCGCCACCTTTGTCATCAATGATGATGGTAAGTTATCATACTCCCTTAAAAATGCAATTAAAGGTGAACCATGCAACGCTGGATGGTCCATTGGTAGAGTCTAGAATAATACTCGATAGGGGATAATGCAAGCAATGCATGATGGCGTAGCTGGAGAGCATACAGCGATAGCATTAACCCCTCAATCGTCATGGTTACCTGACCACAGTGGACCAATTGGTGTTGAGAAGTATTAACAAGTTTGGATGAATCACAGTTTAAACCACGACTGGATGCACATTAGCATTATATAACTCACGATCCATGAAGGCGAAGATATACACGAGAGCACAGCCCGGGTGTATCCAGCGACTAGCATAAACCGCACGACAGTGTATTATCCAGCGACTAGCATATATACCGCCCGAGAGTGCATTGTCCTGCTATAATGCACCGATTCATATTTGATTATCCTTCTCCAGTCACAAGCATAAAATATAGACATTTCAAACGGGACCGAGTGTAAAATTTCGTTTGAAAGTAAACACATCAAAACGGAATGTCCCCAAATAAAATGGAGTAGTCCAACATGAGCATGTTTTTTCATTGCAGAGAGTTTATCCTGAGATACCTAATGTTTATATTATTTCCTATACCATTAGCGTGTCAAGATACCTGTGAGGGGAAGTAGCTCCCAGCGATAAAAAATATAAAATCTAACGATGTGATTTCATCTCTCAGTTTGGAGCGCCGGGCACATTGAGTTAGTCCATAAAATTGAACAATTTTTTTCCAAACCTTAGGTTTTCTTCACATACAATGACAAATGGTCAAACGTAGACAATCCCCATATCTTACAAACAAATAAATCTTTTAAGAGTGAGTACTTAACGAATAGATTCGGTTTCCAAAAATTCCTGACCAGACATATTTTTTTTTTGCAAATTATGCACAAAAATTTTACCAGTCAGAACACCACAAATTGAAAATTATAACTTTTGCCATACCTATTGGATATGAAACTTGGCTTATCATGCTAATTATACGCTTTTCTTGTAAAAGTACCCTTAAACACTTCCATTAAGCTTTCGAGATCAACTCAATGAGCCCCTTTAAATTGCTTTTTTGGAAATTCTGGTGGAACGAACAGCTGCTTTGGGTGTTTTGTTTTTCTCCTGTGTCGATATCAATCAACAACACCCCTATAAAATCGCCTAAATAATTGGTAAGGCGAAATTGGAAGATGAAAAATCGAGACCCAATGTCTTCCATAATTGTCCAAAATCGTCCAACTTTTCACTGGCAGGGGACTAATCATCACTTGCAATTATTGGAACATAGAGTCGCTTAGTTGACTTTTTGATGGATCGGGGTAGCCAAGTACCCCCATCGAGTAAAGGAATTCGCGGCGCGAAAGTTTTGTTGTTTCAAACAGATATTTGAAAACATGGAGCTTTTAATGTGTTAAAAAACAAATTGGTTTTTTAAAAGTTAATTTGAAAAGTTTGAGAAATATTGAAAGTCTGCCTATTCTAACAGCAGAATTTAAGATTGCCGTACTCTAGCAGATAGTTGAAATAACATTACGTTGTCTTAGGCCTGCGCAGTCACGAAGAAATTAAAAAAAAAAATCCGAAACTTTGATGCCCTCTTCAAACAGGATTTTTTATTGGAGATTAGCGAAACAGCACTGACTGATGTCCGGTGTCATTTGAGATGATGTGTCGTCACAAATCCAGGGGTGTAGCCAGCCAAGAATTTCAGGGCTATGCACCACCATGGGTCGATTAAGAGGAAGGCGTGCTCGTGGGCAAATTTCCGAATTTTTCCTTTTCCAGAGCCATGCACAGAACGTTTGTCCATACACTGTAACCCCCTGATTTTATCAAAGAAGCAAATACAAACATCTGTTTGGCGTGAAAGAAATCTTGCTGTCTTTGGGTAGAAAGCTTAAGTTTATAACAAAGGAGTTTGGTATTGGACTAACGTTTCTTGAAAGAGACTTAGCCAGATTATTTTTATATTTTAAAAAGGCAGTAAGGGACCAGGATCATCGTCCTGATTTGTGACTGGCCATTGTGATTTACTTGAAAGAATAGTCCACGGCCAAATTTATGTTTGATACGCTAAACAGAGACATTTTCTAAGTATTCTGGTTGGAGTTTCATTCATATCCAATATTCGGTTTTCAATATAATAGCAATTGATATTGACACATTTTCTATAAAAGTAAACTTGAAGCAGGCAGGTGTGATGTCATGGATTCACATTTTTATTCAATTTGTTGTTCCTTCTAATTTTTTCATCCTGTAAGTTAACCTTGAATTGATTGGGGTGTTATTTCTTGCCCCAGAGGCATATAAAGTTTGTAAATATCCATTGCTCGAGGTTTACCTATGATATCAATATATCAGAGTATGGATAAAACTGTTGGTAAATTCTAAATAAAAACAAAACATATTGGCCCACATTGTGAATCCATGATATAACTCCTGCTTGCTTCAAGTTCATTCTCTCTAGAAAATTTGTCACATTCACTTGCAAACATCCCGAGAACCGAACATGGGAAATAGCCAAAATATCACCAGAATCCTGAGTATATGCGGTTCCACTTCAACATACCAAATATAAATTTGGCTCTGGGCTGTTCATTTAAATAATACAAAAGACTAAATCATGGAGGTATTCAGAAGTTTTATAGTTCGCTATCAACTCCCTGCTTAGACATAGACCATCGTTTAAAAATTATCATTTTTGTCAGATCCCCCTTTCTATTACTTTTTGTTTTTAATTTGAAAAACTGGTTAGCAGACGGCAGTCTTTCGGACTATCTGACTGAACACTCTCAAGCGCCAATCAAAACACAGGACTATCTACTTCACTACTTTACATTTAGTTGACTGCTCTTGCCCTTTAAGTTATACCCAACTTGACCCAACAACATGAGTTGTAACCCGCATGCATGGAACCACACATGACAGATCTATGAAAATGCATGATCTGCATTATCAAAGTGCTCTTCACTCTTAAAAAGTTGGTTAAAAAAATTCACCAACACTGGTCACGTAAGTCAAATACCTGAAATTGGTTAAATTTTACCCAATAATTGTTGATTAATGGGTTATCCAAGAGGTTTTTTTACCACTTTATTGGGTAACCAGCCTGTGGGGTAACCAAATAAACAACACATATTGGGTAAAAATTTAACCAATTTCAGGTATTTGACATACGTGACCAGTGTTGGTGAATTTTTTAACCAACTTTTTAAGAGTGTTAAGAGCACTTTGATAATGCAGACCATGCATTTTCAAAGATCTGTCATGTGTGGTTCCATGCATACGGGTTACAACTCATGTTGTTGGGTCAAGTTGGGTATAACTTAAAGGGCAAGAGCAGTCAACTAAATGTAAAGTAGTGAAGTAGACAGTCCTGTGTTTTGATTGGCGCTTGAGAGTCATGTGGCAATATTTTTCTCCTCAAAATAATGTAAAATTAACCAGCAATAACTGCTTAATTGGTTTATGGATATGGTACCGAAGTAATAAAATTTTATGAAAAATAATTTGAAGAGAAATGAGAAGAAACTTGTGAAATAAAGCTGATTTTTTTTTTAAATATACGTTTGGAGGGACTGCTCTTGCACATTTAAAGAGTGTCATACCACCACAACCTAGTACAACTTTTCTAGTTGTTTAGAGAAGTTCTAAATTGACACACAGATTGCAAACTCAAAAAGTGCAGAGTACTTAAGCTCAAATTACAGAGAATGTGTCTTACTTCGAATACCAGCCACGTCACACAAATTGGCTCAGGTATAATCACCCTGAGGCAATAATCTGAAATGTGTCTGGATGAGGGTGACTTTAAGACAGTTGTAGAAGGGGCTTAAATAAGTACTTAATAGAATTGGAAATTTCTGGAGTGGGGAGATCTAGCCTTCAGTTATCAGGTAAATTATTATATTGTAGAGCACCAATTTTGAAAGCATTCGATTCCTTAATGAACTAGGTACAGGATTCCAAGAACGGTGATGACTTCACCTCGTCAACCACTCCCCCCTGACCAGCAGGTCTGCCTGGAATAATATACACCAGATTGACTATATTGACCGATGTCAGGAGCAAGAAAAAGAGAGTACTTTTCCTAAGTTAAAAACTTAAAATAAATGTAATCTAACAATTTTCAAAAATGAGATACCGTAGTTTACCTGATAAGACGGGACGATGTGCTGTGTGGCCTAAGGAATTTCCAGTCTGGCTATTACAATGGCCTTTATTTCTAACCTAATCCGTAAACCTAACAGAATGGTCGAAATTTTCACATTTTGTTCATCGCAGGCTTGGGGTCTGCTCCCGTTATACGGATAAGAAGAGGTGCTTATCGGACCACGGAAGGTGATGGCGACATTGATCTAATAGTAGAGCTGGTTGACAGTAATGGGGATCCAGTACCATTTGAAGACGACGATACAATCGGTAAGAGACATAACATGTATTGGCACATAGGTGACGTCACAGGTATTGTTAATCGCCGAGTGCTAAGTTTATTAAAGGAATTAATTTAATTTTCAACTGATAATGACTCCAGTGGACGTATGGCTTCTTTAGGAAGCAGTGTTATGTTTGGTTTTGCCGAAAGGACTTTTGCCAGAGGGTTGTGAGGACTTTAAAAAATATATTACCACGTGATAAAGTAACATTCAAAACCTTCTTTTTGATATCGACATCAACCCAGTACACACGCTTCAACCAAGTTAGATAATGTACGAAGTGAAAACTTGTCCTCCACCTAAAAAACAAACAAACTTAGTTGTTCTCTAATAGAGTGAAAAGTGTGCATTCCCTCGATGAAAGTGTTAACTCACTCTATGAAAAGTGAAATTCACTCCAAGAATAGCGAAAATTCTGGTGCATCTATGAATTGACCTCTTTTAAGAGTAGTCCCTTTATACTCTTTATCAAGAGTTCGAGTGAATTTCACTCTTCTTGGAGAGAATTTGCGCTCTTTTGGAGTGAATTTCACTCTTCTTGGAGTGAATTTCACTCTTCTTGGAGAGAATTTGCGCTCTTTTGGAGTGAAACTTCAAAACCTTCACTTTTCCAACAAGTGAAAGTTTACTCTTTTTGTTTTGGAGGGTATGAAGAGCCATCAAGAGCTGCGATTTGTCCTCAACATTGGGACATTACCTTACCCCCCCCCCCCAAGAAAAAATAGGGGGGGGGGAATGTGTGGCAAAGTCACCGGGTGATTTCTCAAATGTTGAAATATTCATGCCCCAACGTTAACACGCCTCCCAGAATAGCCGCATATGCCAAATTGGACCATTAAGTCACTCGGTGATGTTCAGGTATTGTTGACTCGGCGAGGTGGTACACGTGCGACTACTTTCATCAGGAAGTAATTGCAAGTGGATTCCACCTGGAGAGAGTAATCACACATGACACCTAAAGAGGTGTTTAGAAATTAAACGCTACTCTAAACACTTTTAGCGCCCTTTGAAAACATGTGTAGGTGCTAAACAAGGGTGTATTTTGCCTAAACATTTCAGTTTTAAACACGTTTAATTGCAAACCATTTCAGTGTTTAATTGCTAAACTTGTTTAGAATACAGACGTCTTTTCAAGGTGGAGACAAAATAAGTGTTTAAAAACTAAACACGTGGTCAAGAGTGTAGTCTGAAGTCAGGTAGTTTTGATGTCAGAGAGGTGGTGTCTCCTAGCAGGTAGGCCTACGTGCAATATCTTCCTTCAAAAAGTATATGCAAGTACATGGATTCACCAGAAAAGCGTTACACATACTAAGGTTCCAAACGCTTTCCATTTCCTTCTCCAGGATTCCTGTTTACGGACGATACCGCTACAGGCGGTCTCGACTACGATAATACCGTGACACCGAATATATTTGGAAGTACGATGGGTATACCCACTACGCAAACTTTGGTAACAATACCGGTAACTAACGATCTTTTGCCTGAAAATGTGGAAGTATTTGAAGTGTCTCTGGACCCAGCGGTACCTACTACCATTTCGGTGAACACGATGTCGTCGGAACGACTATTTATCCATGATAATGGTATGTTACACGTTGTATATATGAAAGATTGAAGGTCACATCGAGTTTTAATAAGTAAAGAGAGGTACTAGTGTTCTTAATATTGCGGTGAAGTTGACATTTAAATCATAAAAGTGGTTGTCACATTTTCAACATAAATTGAACTCGAAGCAAGCACATATAACATCCATATTCTCACATTAATGGACACAGTCTTGTTTTTTAACTTTACAACCGATTTTTAATCAGTCTCATGTTATCAGGGTGTGATTGTATAATTTCCCTGAGAAATTGACAAATTTCGCGTTCTCCACAAAGGGCTCCTATCTCTATTACTTCAAAAGTCAACACCACAGACTGAAAAAATGAAAGAAAGCATTCCTTGTTAAATTTGAGTAAGTGATATAACATCTGCTACCCTAAGAATTATTTGAAACACGAAATCCGGTAATGTCATTTACTGATATCGTGAGTTATACATGTTCGATTTGAATGAATGTTTCACCAAATTGTACAAATGTAGTTCTTCTTTCACATTTCGAAAATAAAATGTCAGTTTAAACGTCCCCTTTGACTAATTGAAACAAGTGGACAAGTGGACGTGATGTGATTTTGCAAGTCTCGTATTCCACGCGTGCTCATAGGCTTTATCTTGTTTTGACTGTATACAGTGCTTTTACCTAAATTTTGTTTCATGAAATTTTTTTTGTTTTTAATTAGCCTTTAATTCTCCTTTTTTATCTAAAAAAGTAGAAGAGTTTTGGAAATGAAAATAAAATGGAAATCAACTACATGTTACATTTAGCAACATCAACTACAGTGCTGTTTTCCTGTCCTATAGACGAATCAGATTAGCGCTTGCGTTTAGTAACTGCAGGCAGCCATTAGTGGGGTTTATCAACCTTGAATCGTCTTTATTTACTGTCTACATGGATTTCAAAGCCTAATATTCAGTGGAATTGAGGGAATACAGATCAAATTAAGTGTAAAACTATCTATGGTACAGGAAAGCGGGGAAGTTGAAAGATTAAAAGGTGATAGACCCCAGTTATGGCTGACTGAAATCAGACCATCACTTGTTGTCCGGCTTGTCCATATGGTCTCTCATTTAAGTTTTCTACAACAAGCTATCGACTTTGTTATACTAATATCTACAGAGGACAACAAAGTTTCCAAAGGTTTTTGATTGCAGCCTGAGAGCCTCCATCTTCAGGCTAAGATAACTCTATATCACAAGCAATCTTAGATATGCTAAAAGAAATTGCTCGATTCTTCAAACTTTGCAAATTTCTATAAAGGATACCCAGAATCCAAATTTTTCTGCAATGCAAGCCTCATACTTTCAACACTGTTTGTTTAAAGAGAGGAAAACTTACGCGCGTTCGCCGTAATGTGAGTACTTCCCTTCTACGATAATTTTCACACTTTAAACAAATTCGAAAATTTTGGTGTACTCGACCCCCTTGAAAAATTATATATCGAAAGTTTACCTTCAATATCTTTTAAACAGATGTAGCATGTAGGTCAGCGTATGCGTCACTCCTACGTCAGCATTAAGTGTGTAGTTTATTTCTGGTTTGTTATTTCTACAAAATATTTTATAAAACACATAATTACAGTCTGATTACTTATCCAGTTGGAGCCGGCTGCAATCCACTGCAGACAAACCACAATGGTTGGGGCACCAGCGACGATGCACTTGGTTAATTAACAGTCACCGTGTAGTTTAAAATATAATAAAAAAATAAATCGTAAATTTTTCGTTTTTCCCTCATTTATTACGTAGTGGTGAAAACTTTTTTCTATTCGGCCATTGCTCTTTAAGTAATCATTTTGTCGAGATTTTAACTGCTATTCTACCGCTAGCTTTTATTTACCGAATCAAATCGCATTCAGCGATTAGATCTCAATTAACCCCTTTTATTAAAATAATTAGCTGTAAAACTTAACTGATCTTTCAATAATTATCTGCTTGGTCAGTTACATTTTGCCCAAATTTTGGGTACTTTAAAACTTGCCCAATACCTTTTACCAACAATTGAATCTTACCCAACCTTAATTTACCCAACAAATATGGGTTGATTGTTGAGCCATTTGTTGGGCGGCAATAAATTGCCCATGTTGAACACTTCAGATTTTGCCCAACGCTTTTTACCCACCAGTTTTTAGAGTGTATCCTGTACGTGGTTACAGCTGTTCTCGTCAGCACGTGAATACAGCACATCTGAGTGCCGGCAACCCGAGAAAATAAAGGTCTCAATCCTACTTACTAACATTCTTAAATGCACATCTTCACTCCAGAGAGACAATTTAGACACAATCCATTACACTTAACCATACTTATGATCACTCCTTATTAAGGATGGATTAAGAAGTATGGATGGAAACGGAAACTAGGAATAATTTGACGAATAATGTGACGAATATGTACATTCAAATTTTGGAATATATGTACATTCAAATTTTGGAATACATGTATTGGTATGTTACTGGTTTGGTCGTCCCGATGATTTGGAGAATGTCCACATGTCCATATAGCCACCAAAACGAACTACCAAACTTGCTTGTTTGACACGGTATTTCAAGTGCACACAATGTTTGTACAGAGTTTGAAAAGTCTGACTTATTCCTTTCCTCTTTCTTCATACAGACAAACCACAGATATTTGTTCTGAATTCGGACTCGGTGTTACCTCGTCGATCTCGGAGAGCTGTTACCCAATATGCCTTTACTGTAAATGCAAATGACGGTATAACCTGGGAATCCGGACCTTATACTCTTTGTGAATCGACAGAGACTAACTCTGATATCCCAGATACGAACGGAATAAAATTGAAAATTTCGAGACCAAAATCTCGAACCCGCACTAGGTTCAACTGGTTTTCGTTTGCAACAACAGAGACCACACCGGGCGGAAACTTTGATCTCTTCACCACGACCTCCATATCAGCTACCGGTAGAACAGGACGTGGTAAGTCTGTGGTGCATTATTAGTTCGAGTCCATGTTATGCTGCAAAGCCGCGGCGACAATCGAGGCAAGCGATCAACCAATTAAAAGGTAGATATAGGTGGTCCTTCCTAAAAAAAAAAACTTTCAATCTTAATTCTCAAAATTTCAAAAGTGCAAAAATAGTCCAAAGTCTTGTTAAAATAATTCGTAAAATTGAAAATATTGTATTAAAACGTTCTCCAGCGGCGTCATGTACAAAATTTTTTGAACTCAAGGAACAGTAGCAGAAAGCTTCGAATCATTTTCCAGTAGGCCGATGATACTTTTACGTACGTCTTGGATTCACTTTCTCTGAGTGAAACGTTCGAGATATGCAAATTAAATGGGCAGCTACTGGTACTTCTCGCAGAGTGAGGCTGTGCTTACGGAGCAATACTAGCCTACTACTGCTTCTAAGCCTTAGACTAGCCTAAAAGGCAGTCAACTCTCACCCCAAACTAATTTTTGTGGTAGTCTACAGAAATTCTCAACTGACAAAGCTCTTTTATTGACAGTTCAAAATATGAGGAGTGGTGTTGGTTTTATTACACAGCGTACTACTGTCCTGAGGGTGTTTTGATCACAAATTGGGGCACTGTATACTCTGCCTGAAGCAATAAACTGAGATTGAGTCTGGATGAGGATGAGTTGTGAAAGGGGTTTAAAGGGAAATACTGCGTTTAACATGTTCTAACATAGCGTTCAAAGAAAGTAGCTCAAGATATCATCAAACCATTCATTGTCAACCATATACCCAGAAATAGCTTATTTATCCAAAATATTATGAACGAGAAGAGCTATGGAAGTTGCATCATTTGAAACATTGAAAGTTTGGGTGAACAAATTAATCTTGAGCAAGAAGTAACTGAATTTCAATCTGAGGGAAACTTATTTCTTGAAAAGAAGACCACCGTACTGCAGTATTTTTATCACTCTCTGCCAATAAATAATGGTTTAAAAACTGAAATTTTCTTGTTAAACCATCACAATATCCCCCTTCAAATAAAAGGATAGGAGACTTGGAACTATTTGGGGAGAAAGAACCGCTAGTTGTCGTATCGTATTGGTGTACGTTCTCATTACAAATAGAGCGCAATGGTGTTTCTTTCTAGACCCATAGTTGGGCTTTCATGAACGGCGCATGCATTTTTGTGAAAGAAGATAGTCGGAGCAGCATCAGATCTGCTTTCAAAGTCACGCCCAAATTAAAGCAAATGGTCAAAGTGATCTTTACACGCGATATGGCGTTAGCTGTATTTGTAGGAAGCAAAGTTGAAATTGTTTGTAGCGAAAGCATGCATGAAGCCATGTCCGTCGTCTTGCCAGTTTCTTCTGTAGAATCATGTGAAATATATAGGGAAACTCTTTTTAGAGTATTGTGAAGGACTGTTTAAACATCAGGAAGCTTGGCACATCATTATGCTTCTTGAATACAGCTCATAATTGACCATGCGTTATATTAATGTGCCCGGGTGTCGATTTGGTGGGCGAGGGAAATTTCCCCTCTCTTTTTTGAGATGAGTGACGCTAGCACATTAGTCTCCCACTTTTTTGCGATGAAACTTAAAATAAACCAAAACTATACACGAAGGCTTAGATATGCCCATGTAGCATTTCACATAGCTCTTAATCGGTTCCACGCAAAAAAGTTCTGTTACCAATTCTTCCTAAAATTTAAAAATTTTCACGCGCTGCGCGAGCATTCATCTTTAGTTCTTTTTAGCAGTGACGCTCAACTTTCAAACATATCGAATTAATTCAACGTTAAAGGTTCCAAAAATAGTGTATTTGTGATTCAAAGAACACGAAAATGCAACGCTGAGTAGTTTTCCCATATATAGGGAGATGCGTTCTGCAAAATTACTGTGGTGGAGAACATACATAGGCAATTTTAATTTGTAGGAGACGAGAGATTTTTCAGTTTTGCCGGGGATTATCCGTAATGGTTAAGAAAAAAAGTGTACTTCACGACGAATTCCGTGCAGTCGCCCCATCAAATTTCTTGATTCGTTCTTATGTAGGACAGATTCATGAAAGAAAAACAAAATCTGTTTTAATATTTTCAATGAAAACAATTAAAAGACGATATATTTTTACTGTACACCCCATTTTCAGGCTCCTTTCGCGCGCTTTAAATTTTAATTTCGGCATAGTTTTGGCGAGCCATTGCATTTGTCGGGGCTAAAGTTTCCTTCAGGGAGGGTTGCTTGGCTCCCATTTCCATAGTTAACCAAGTTTAGCACCCTCCACCAAGATTCCTCAACAAGATAGGAGAACATTTTCAAAACAGGTATTTCCCCTCTTGTCTACAAACTAAAGTAAGTTCATGACATTAGAGAAAAAAGTACTCTTAAATATTAATGAGACAGACTCGATCGTTTCAAATTAAAAAATAAGGGGAGTTTTTCGACTTTTTGAAAATCTGCAAGGCATACTTACCTCACGAAAAAAATGGAACTTACTGTTTGAGTTATATACCGCGTGCGTCAGACAGACTGCTTCGACCTTTTCTTTCAATGCATTCAGCTTACATCCTACCGCCCTTCTTTTCTGAGATTTCTTTGGTTATACGGGGTATTGTGACGCGATCTTTTTTTGTACAAGTATGATTTTGTCTATTTTCCGAGTCTGGTCAAAAGCCCTCACACCAACTGTAGGTTTTATTTCACTGCATCTTGTCTACCGACATGACCAAAAACATGGCCAAAACTGCAATGAGCCGTTCAATTGGAACACCGTCGTGTTTTAGAAGATATGGGAGACACATGTATCTTATCACGTCTTTTGATTGTTCCGACGTCCCTCTCGGTTTTTAACGAAAGTTTCGGTAGAAATTCCATTTTCTCTAACTCGGATCAACACTAAATTAAAATTGATCTAGCCTAGTTTAGGAAAATCGATCTGAAAACGTTTGCTTCTGTTTTGAACTTAAGAATTTCTCTGGAATTTCTATGGACAAGGAAAAAAATTGTCGTTTGGGGTACAAATTGACTTCTTTCAACCTTTTCTACAACATTAACCCTCGAGCTCGTCAATGCCCTTTTTTGTAATATAGAGATGTCGGAACAAATAACGCCTCGCTGCGTTTAAAGAGGGAGCTGTCCCCAATGATATTAGTTGTCAACAAGTGCGGGACGTACCTTTAACATCCATAGCTACTACTTATCCAGTATTATATGTCCGTCTCAGTTTAGTGGAAGAGATTACATTGAAATTTCGAAAGAAGCTGATAAGGTCATAATTTCTCTAGGCTCTGGCTTGAAATACATCCTATACAAAGTTTTATCTAAATAGTAAGTTCACGAGAGAGTCACTTATGTCATAAATAGACGAGGCGGTGTTATTTGACCTACATGTTTAGAGTTTATTATGTTAGGTTACACAGGGCTGTGCAAATCAACTAATAACCGTCCGATTAAATTTAGCAGCACCCCTTTAAATATCTGCAAGGTGTCAGTTTAAGGATTTCTTCCAGAATTTACCTGAAGCATGCTCCCATGGTCATTTCCATCTCCAGGTGGTAAGTCCAGGACGCTCTGGGTCTAACATCTCATTCATCACTCACTGGTCTGTAAATACCTTCACTCCAACTAGCACCTGTGTCTACCATGATATTACCTAAATGGCTCTTAATTGATAACCATTAAACAACTCAGGCCCCTTTTTCCCTGTCAAATTTTCTAGGAACAACCTCTAAGCTTGATCGAATAAGCGTGTATTTACGTCCTGGGTTAAAACAAAAGGTACTTGGGAAAAATGAGAAGTGGGCCCAATTAGGAGATTAACCTGTAAATGTTTCAAACAGGTTCAGAACGTCTTTTCTGGCCTTTAAAAGTCCAAAGCAATGTTTGGATCCATGACCATCGTAAGAAGCTCTCGAGGCTTAGCATGAGGATTTTCAGCTCGTCTTAGAATTGTTTTTGTAGTAGAGTTATGGTCTTCCTGTGTGGGTTTTTTTTACACTATACTGTACGTCAGTACATTCTCTCAACGGTCACACTTATCAAGTTTTTGATATAGTATATGTGTTAGCAATCTTATTGTGTTATCGCATAATGTTGGTTTTTGGGTTGTTTTATTGGATTCGTAAAACATGGTATATCTTGGGCCATAATTGTTTGTTCCATAGCCATTTATTTCATGTTATCCCTTTTAAAGTCTTCGGATACAGGATAGTTTCTTTCCAAACCAATGTTAGCATTCGAAATGATCAGTGGTGAAATACAAAAACGAAGATATCAATTTTGTACACTTGCCTAAACATACTTGTGCTTCTACATCAATTAATTACTCGATTTACCGGTATTAAGACTCCGTGACATTATAAAGAATTCGGATAGAAAAAAAAACTGCCTGTCCGTGTGACGTCATAATAATTAAAACATTTCATTTCCATTGACCTATGCTGCCAGTTGTCAATTTACAGTGGTTGGCAAATGTTTGGCCCTTTCCTACGACAGGTGGAATTAGGAAACAACCCAGTGAGCCACAACTGGTAAAAAGGCCGTGGCCAGTTCGTCTTGAGCCAATAGGTTGGAAACTGGACCGTAAAACTAACCATTAATTACGACAGATGGAAGTATTTCTTTAAAAAAAAATACACTCTCATGCAGATTATCGTAATCTGGTCCGACCCCGTTGTAGTGTGGTTGCTGCTTTATGCTTTTAAAATTCCTTACAAATTCGTTTTGCAGCCCCTATAAATGTTATTAGTTGTTCGACGGTCACAGTTTGCCCGGCTAGCCTCGATCCCGCAGACACGAACCTCGGTAACGAGGAGACCATCTACTTGATGGGTGGAAGAGGATCCAGTACAATAAGATGGTCAGTTTACAGGAATCCAGGTAATCCGATTGAACGACGCCTTCCCGATTATAACGGTAAATTATCACTGACCATCAGCACAATAAACGACATAGGAGTTTACAAAATCTTTCGACGCAACCGTGGTGTACGCGGATGGGTCCAGTATGTAAGCGTGATTCCGTCAGGTAAGGGCATTCTTAAAGTTCGGTAAGTTTGTAAGTTAATCCATTTAGACAAACATGATGAATATTAATCCTCGTAGTCATACACTATATGCATATTCAGATAATGTGTTGATGCGGATGGGTCCAGTATGTAAGCGTGATTCCGTCAGGTAAGGGCATTCTTAAAGTTCGGTAAGTTTGTAAGTTAATCCATTTAGACAAACATGATGAATATTAATCCTCGTAGTCATACACTATATGCATATTCAGATAATGTGTTGATGCTGCACTTTAATTTTTAACAAGGTGTTTCTTGAATTGGTTGCTGCCATTGTATTGCATCAATTGTATTCTTTGTTCGGATTAGGGATTAGGTTAGGATTAGAACTATCGTTAGCCAGTGAGGAAAGTTTTTTCGTTAAACAGTGTGCATCGCCCCCAGATATTTCATAGATAAATTCAACTTATTTGAACATTGAACAGAGAGACGGGGCTGTTCCATTTTTTGTCCACGATTCAGGGTAACCTATAGTGATGGGAAAACGCCAGTTAAGCGACTAGGTGTTTGAACTCTCATCCGTGAGATGGTTTGACTTCTGGGACCGACTCATACAACTGAGTCCAACCATTGAATCATGCAAACCGGGATATATCCAAAAATTGGTGTTGGTACGTACGCCGTGACATACAGTTATAGTTAGGGTTAGTGTCATGCATGACTTGTCTGACAGGAATGCAAAGTTCCGCGAAAACTGGTCAGCAGGTCAGGTGTAGACAAATTCGGTCAGAGCTTGAGTTATGTTACTGCAGACAGCCCGCCCGTAGTCTGTTAGACTGAGTGGAGCCCGCGCTCCCCTCGAAATTGTTTGTCCCCAAAATTATCCTTTGTCGGTAGTCTCCGCCACCCCCCCCCCCCCAAAAAAAAAACTTTGACTATCTGGTCGAGCTGCTTTTCCCCCAATCCCGAAAAAGTCTGGCTACTTACGCCCCTAAGGTTAGCTCACATTGCTTATAATTAACCAGGGAGTTGCTAGAGACTCACCGAATTAACTGTTCCTGACTTCTAGCTGCCCATAGTCCTACAATGTACATGTATGTTTGTGTGGAAACCGGGACAACGAGAAGGAAAGCGCCATCTGGACAGCATAGTTGAAGCAGGGAGACCCGGGCAGCTTAGTCAAAACAGGGCAGTCCAGGTTAAACTATGATACTGGAATTCTTTGCGTTACAATGAAATCAGCTTCTGCCGTTGTGTGTGAATTTTGGCATAAGCAAATGTGTAGGGAATGAAGTAACGCAATATATCAGGTAAACCAGAATTGAAAAATGCTCTGAGGTTTTGATGATCAATACATGATCTATTTCAAATAATCCCATGATGTCGCATATCTTCTCTTCAGCTATTGAACTTGTTAGAAAATACTTTTGAGTTACAACAGATGACCTTTGACATTTGACCCACCAACAACAATTAGGACCATCTTGCCACCATGGCATATGCACAAAACAACATGAAAATGTATACGACTTTACGAGCTAAAGATAACCAAATGTTGTTGCCGTAAAAGCTTGAAGTTTTTATTTTTCTCGTGCACAGAATGCCCGTGCGGATATTACCATAATACCGGGTTTTGTGACGGTGGACCAATTGAATGTGAACACGGTGGATTTGTGGACCCATCTTTCAACCAGGGCATCTGCACATGTCCCCCAGGATATATGGGACGAACATGTGAATTACGTAAGTACTTAAATGAATAAGTGAATTAATCAATTCGTTAATGCATGGGATTGTGGGTTACAGCGTGGATCCACAAATTCAGGTCAGCATGTTGCACATAAGACACGGAGTTTCAATGCAGTGTAAATAGTGCGACTTCATTTTCTGCAAGCCGGAGTGTCTACTTGGGAGTAGTTAAGCCAGGATTTGTGCAAGGTGTAACAGGGGTGATATGGACCTTTCCTTGGGTAACAATTTTTAAATTCTCTCTCAATGGCTAGGGACCACGCGATAAAACTGTACATTCAAAGATTTTCACTGGAGGGGCATAGAGGAAATTTAAAGCAATTCCCACGAGCCCGGCTCGAAACCCCTCCTCTCAAAGTTATCCTACTGCCAATGTCTCTGTCGAGAGGTGTCTTTCTTTCAAGGTCCTCTGCTAAGGTATTCAACTTACTTTAAACAATCTACATTTTTTGCATGAATGAACCATTTTGTGTGAAATTATTCGTTTCAAAGAAGCATTGACCCACATATATATCAGGGGAATCAGGCATTTCGCATTTGGATCCTGCATTACTTAAAAAATGCATCTGGAAGTAGAGTGCAAGTTAGTGCGAAGATAATAAAATTAATTGATCTGCTAGATGACGTAAACAATCTTTCTTTTCGTTGATAGGATAAGACAGGAGAAATACAAAAAATTATTTCAGATTTACCACACTTTGTTTACTTCAAAGGACATGTCTATCTCATGTTTTTTTTTTTTTTTTCGCTTTGTTCATCGTAGTTGCCCCAGGTCCTGGACAATTTGGAAACAATGCGGAATACGAAATCTCTGACTTCTTCCCTGGTAAAACCAATGGTCGTGGCATCACGTTTTCGTTCGCCTATCCATTCGGTAGCACATGCGCACCAGGATTCCACGGACCAGGCTGCTGGAAAAGTAAGATAACCGTTGGTTTTTATGTTTTGTCTTTGTCCCTTAAAAGTGGCCTTCATTTTTGGTTTTGATTATCAAGCCCTTGTGATACAAAATTAAGCGAATGCGATACATGTGTTAATTCAAGTCTTCAAAACTTTTTTAGTTGAAGTTAAGGGCACACTGAATCTATACGTGCCTAAGGCTACTCCTAAGTATTACGTTTTAAAACACGTTTACCTGCTAAATATGTAGTGTTTGATTGCTAAAAATGTGTCGAATTTACGTAGTGTGTTTGATTGCTAAAAATGTGTCGAATTTATGTAGTGTGTTTGATTGCTAAAATGTGTCCTATTTAAACGTGTTTAAAAACAGACAAAGTGTGGACAAGATAGGTGTTCTATTGATTAACACGTTTTTTTTTATATCGGCATTTGGGTATTTTTATCATCGATTTTTCCTCAACGACGGTAATTAATACTCTCTAACCGAATGATGATACATCAAAATGCAATAATATTCTGAAGATCAATTTTGTAGACGCATTTACACTTTACATGACTTAGATGATTAACTGTCAAGAGACTGGTAATTTTGAAAGAAACTAAGTTCACCCCACCCCCCTCCTCCCTTGAAAATGTATACCCCCTGCCTCACCCCCTCCCTTTACCGATCAAGAGTGGTCGCTAAAATATATTTTGAAGCAACAGCAGAGTTTCACGATTTTCTTCATAATTATTTCTCTTTAAAGTATTTTCCATAATATTTTACGACTTCAATATAACATATTCTATGTAATAAAAAAACAGTTACTCATCGTAAATTTCACATTTGAGGAGTTAACTGTTGTGACATGTCTCTCAAGAACCAATAACACATGAAACGGGACAGTCTACTACACAACATCATGTAGGGGTGACTACATTGTCCCTTTAACTGTTGAGGTAAAAATGGTACTATAGTCTATCACAAAGACGTATTTTTCTTTCAGGATGCCCTGATGGCTTTTTTGGTAGCAAGTGTATTGGGGTATGTCACTGTGTGGATGACGTATGCGACTTAAATGGAAGATGTCCCAATGGATGCGCCGCTGGTTTTAGGGGGCCCACATGCCAAACAGAGGTAAGTACCATAAGTATTTCAAGAGTCTACAAGTCCATATGACGTATACGTAAGTCAACCTACACTCATTGACAAATGAAATGAAAAGACCATCATTTCCATCCAGGCTGTTCAACATTAAAGGTAGTCAACTCTTGTCCCCAAATTACAATTTTTTGCAGAAGTCCACAGAAACGCGCTCGGCACAGCTCTTTGATTGACTGCAAGGTCAACCAGACAACCAAAAGGCTAAGTGATTCCTCTGAGTATTGTAAATCATACTACAACACTTACGTACTGTCCTGAGGATGTTTTGATTACACATAAGGATCTTGAATACTTTGAAAAAACCAGAATGCAAAATGCATTGAGGTTTCGATGATACATAAATGTTCCGTTTCAAAGAGTGCCATCATGCACCATTATCTTCTCATTCAAATGTTATACTAGCATGTTCAAAATATAATTTTGTCATTCCAGATTACCTTTTGACCTTCATAAAAGCCATACATAGCTAGACTTACAAACAACACACAGACAAATGGACAAACAGCTATCTTGAAAGATCATATTTAAAAATATTTCCGGGCTTTGGCCCCTGAAGACCCCAGATGATCTTTCATATCTGCCAAAAAAAATGGGGACCATCCTCTGACCATAATGCATGCACATACCCAAATATGAAATCTATCCCAACTTCTTTCCTTGAGATATCGTGTTAACGAGGTTTTCATACTTTGACTCCCAGTGACCCCAGATGACCTTTGACCTCCAACAAAAACAATAGGCACCATCTACTTACTATAACACATCCACATACCCAAATATGAAATCTATCAAAGTTTCCTACCTTGAGATATTGCGTTAACAAGGTTTTCAGACTTTGACCCCTGGTGACCCCAGATGACCTTTGACCTCCACCAAAAATGATAGAGACCATCTCCTGATCATAACGCATCCCCATACTTAATATGAAATCTATCAAAGCTTCCTACCTTGAGATATTGTGTTAACAAGATTTTAAGACTTTGACCCCGGTGACCCCAGATGACCTTTGACCTCCGCCAAAAACTATAGGGACCATCTACTGACTTAAATGCATCGCCATACTTAATATGAAATCTATCAAAGCTTCCTACCTTGCGATATTGTGTTAACGAGATTTTCAGACTTTGACCCCTGGTGACCCCAGATGACCTTTGACCTACCCCAAAAACAATAGGAAACATTTACTAACTATAACGCATCCACATACCAAATATGTAATCTATCCAAGTTTCCTACCTTGAGATATCGTGCTAACAAGGTTATCATACTTTGACCCCTGGTGACCCCAGATGACCTTTGACCTCCACCAAAAAACAATAGGGACCATCTCCTGACCATAACACATCCACATACCAAATATGAAATCTATCCAAGCTCTCTATCGTCAGATATTGTGTTAACAAGGTTTTCAGACTTTGACCCCTGGTGACCCCCGATGACCTTTGACTTCCACCGGGTTGTGACCCACACTTAAAGGCCAAATCCTCTCACCTCAAATAGTGCCCTATCTCAAATAACCTACTTACTTCAGCCCCTCCCACAACTGTCTAAAATACATCCTTATCCATACATACACAATTTAAGCTCATTGCTTCACACTGGGTGGGTACTTACAAAATCCCAATGCGTAATCAAAACACTCAGTGTATGTCCATTACATTCTATATAATATGAACAACAGTACGATGCATTATTACACTTGCTGTCAATCAAAGATCTGTGCCAATTAATAATTTCTCCGAACTTCTACAAAAATTGTAGTTTGGAGTGAGAGTTGACCGTTTTATGTTGTTATTTTTCAAGCATTAAATATTCTGGTCAAAGGCCAGTATGGAGTGTTTTCACGTAACATCACAATAAGTAAGCCACGCCCACTTACCTGGCAAAAATTAGCAGTGTTTTTTTTTTTTTTTTTTGTCCCAAGTACGTAGGTAGTTAGCTGCGTGACAGCTAGCTATGGTACTACCCTAGTTTGGGAGCGTCAAAACGGGGGGACTGACGACGTCAGTGAAAGCACTGTATAATGACCGAATGGTGCCCTTAAAACGAAGGCTCAAAAACGAAGGGGTTTACAATGACCACTTTATCTCCTTTTTTCAGATGTAAACTTTCTACCAGGAACAAAACAAGGACAAGTCTATTGTAGTATTCCGAGATCTGTGTGGAATTCACCAGTACACGTCCTAATCTTACTTTTTCGTAGATATAATGTTTTTCATTACATTACGTTGCTTGAACGGAAAGCTTTCAAAACCTTTTAAGAAGTTTATAAGTCATTCAAATGCTGTATTTTTGTGTTTCTTTAAATAAATGTTGGTTAATAACTGCTGTCTTCCTACTTTGCGACTGCACTTTTCTAATGACATAGCTAGTGAAAGGAAGTGAAGTTTATAATTTACACAAATGTTCACTATAGTTGTCATGCAATGATACCATTATGAACATGCATTGCCGCCATGCCATGCTGGACGTCAAACTATCGAAATATTCCAATCATGAGGACTTGTCTTTTATCCGGGATGAATCATTCCATCACAGCTCTCTTTAAAGTCTATTCTCCACATGGGAATTTGATAAAGTGACAGAATTATGATAGGAACATAAATGAAACCGTCATTCTCATTCTCAAGTATTTCAAGTATGAAAAATCCCTTCTGTGTGCTTTATGTACACTGAGAAACTTGCCTCCACTCACGATAAACCGACTGCATGTTCAAGTCATAAGAGCACCCAACTTTCAGTCGGGCGATTATAAGATTTCGAATGCTGGCAAGCCACACCAAAGACTTCAAATATAGAACTTACTGCAATTGTGTGTGGTGGTCAGCATGAAGCAATGAATGCTGAAAACATGCCAGTGAGCCGCAACTGGAAAAAAGGCTCTTACCGGAATGGCATAAGCCACTTCGTTAAAAACCACACCTAACCATTTATGTGATACAGCTTACAGCATGGTGAATGATGTCACGTGCATGACCTTTATAGAGACTTTTCTTTTTTCTTTATAGAGACTTATGTAAGCATACAAGATCGATTCAAACCATAATGAAACATCGTTTGGTTAGCTTCCATATTGTTAGCTTGGTATAACTTCGTTGTTGGTTCAAATAGAAGCACATGCCATTTTATGTTTTAAATTTGCATCCTGGTCCCATCAGGGTCCTTAGGTGGACCAATGGACAACACACCTGTATGGCCTTGCCCCCCCCCCTCAACAAGTAATGTACATGGAATATTTGCCTTCGTATCAAATTAAATGCCGAAAATAAAATAAAAAACATAAATGATTGCATGGACAAAGAAGTATACTTTCATATCTTCTGAAGAGGCCCAGAGAAGAACCCATTCAAATCTTAAGGATTACTTACTGTGCATTAAAAACTGTTGAACTTTTTTAAGTCTACTGTACTAGTGGAAATATGCATCTCAACTCATTGGGATAGTAAAGAGTTCTAAACTATCTAATTCAATATTCGTATTTGACTGAAGTAATTTTATAGAAGCTGTCCGAAACAGAAAGATGTCTGCTTTGTTAAGTTCAGATGTGGAGCAGGAGTATGGAGCAAAGAAACCTCCAACGTCCATCCTCTCAAGCATTTATGAAAATGGCTAAAGACTGGAGGCACACTCATGTCCACCAGGTGAGAATGCCATTGAAATGGCGGTCTCAAGGGCAGGCCAAGCAGGTGCCTGCCTCATTTACATCTAGGCACTAATCAACTGGTCAAAAAAGGCAAGTTTTGCCAGTGTTCATCCACCCTGACTCTGCTAAAGGGTTTTAGATGATGAGAAAATTAGCTTCCTAATCTCCAATTGTTAAAAGTTTATATTCATTATTTTGCTTTAATCATAAAAAAAATCTCCCTTGGAAATTGTTTTGTTTCTAAAATAGTAATCAATTTATTCATATCTTCAGTAAATGACAGACAGGTGGTGGGATTGCAATTAATGTTAAACATAATCTTGTTGCAATAAAAATTATGCCCCATAAAGTGTTGCATTTCTTGGTATTTTCTTTTGCTATCCTTTTAAAGTCACATTTTACGCAAATGACTAAACATACAAATACATTAGTGCTATGCTGCCCTCATTTTAGGCAGACTATTGGAAGATCCGTACTACATTATTATAAACAGTGCAGGCCATTCCCAGGTTGCAGTGGTGGTGCAAAAATGTCAAAATTTGGGGGGGGGGGGGAAACTAAGGGCAAAGGATAATGTTACGGGCAAAAAATGTTGGGGGCACCGTGAAACTGAGCCCCAAAGTGCCTGTTCCTTGGGGGTGGGGGTAGAGGGGGTGGAGCCCCTTTAAGCTCTGAGGTTTTAGCATATGCCTGGATGAAAAAATTAACTCTCTAGAGATGTATAGTATTATGTTTTTATTTTGATTACCCAAACTCCAAATCTAACCAGGAAAGTGGGGGGGGGGGGGTTTCCCCCTCTCATCCCCCCATAGCTCTGCCACTGCCAGGTTGTGGAAGTGGGTTGGGTGGGCTGCAGTGATAGCTGTGCTCGGGAGTCCTGAATGTGATACCACTGCCCAAGCATAGTGCTCTGGAAGCTAAGGAGGGTGCATATCCAAACTTGACTCTAGACCACTTCTCTCCATCAGACCCTGCTAATTATTAACATACGTTAATCCTTATTTAGGTTCCAATATGTTGGCTCCTTGCACCATTATGAAGGTTGTGCACATGATGTTGTTCTTTGGAAATTGCACTCCTGCTGGAAGGGAAAAGTCATTTTTTTTGTCTATGGTTGGAAACCTCATGTGGATATTGGAATGAAATGAATGACAGGGTAGGAAAATGAAAAGCCTTATGGCTGGCCTTTTGTGTTAGTTTGCAATTTAGCATGTTGTAACAATGATGTTGAGATCACATCAGCACATGACCTTTATGAAAAAAAAAGTCAACATTTTGCTACCTTCTTCCCTTCCCCCACACTATCATTGGTTTCCTTTGTACCTAGAATCTTTACTCGGACAGACTACACTGCAATTATGCTTGGTGTTTGGCATAAGCAATGAAGAAGGGAAAACTAGACAACCCGTACTTGCAGGCAAGTACAAATCGAAGCCTCTGAAGATGGTACGAAACAAAGATGAAATGTAAATATACGCTGCCTGATTTTATTATTGAAAACTGAGTGAGATGCAATAAGTTGCAAATGGCTTGGCAAGCTCACTTCTTGAGAGCAAAAAATATTATGCTGCCAAATTTTTACACTCAACCTGTGAGAGAAGCGTATCTTCCAAGCAGTCAACAGAAAGCCGTGACACTGTTCTAGCGCATATTTGACCATTTTAGCATGCGCAGTCAAAGCCGAGACTGCTAGAGTGAATTTATGTGAAAGATTTGCGTGTTAAACAAACGGACATTTTCAAAAGAGTTGTCGTTGCTTCAAAAGCAGCCTTAGACTGCGCAGCGGCGTTCAAGTCAGTATGTCAGCGTAACAGTCGGTCAATCATTTGACCGCAGTGTACTTAACAGCAAGGCACTGAAGTCAGATGGTATTGAAGTACAGGTAAGCAGTATATGTTTTGTTTGCGTTTCCATTCCTATACGTGTAGGTCCATAGCTAACCTATATGCTTGATGACGGATGGATTTTTAAAAATTCTGCAATTCGCGTGCGTAGCAGTTCGCTTGCCCAATAATTTAATGTTGTACTTGTGCGTAGGAGAACCTATATCGAACCTTGCAAGCAGGCGAAAAACTCTTTTTCATGCGTAGCGGTTCGTTATGGCAATACGTTCATGTGGAATTTGTGTGCACGAGAAGGTATACCGAGTCGCATAAGCAGTCGAAAAAGCATGTGACAAGTAGAGCAATCCCTACAATCGAAGCTGTAGGCTTCGATTAATAAGCCAGTGAGCCACAACTGAATGAAAGGATGTGGCCAGCTCACCTTGAACCAATCGAATGGAAACTGGGCCATAAAACTCCAACTAAATACTAACTAACAGAGAGACTATAACACATTTCAAAAATTCTGAAGATGGCATGAAAATCATGAGAAATCTCCAGAGTCAGTCATATAAAGATGTTACTTCAGCATTGGGTGGGTTACAATTAAAAAAAAGTTTGTTAAAAAAACCTAATAATTATTTACATCATAGTTTCAGTTGAAGTTCTAAACCAGAGAGTTCTTGAACCTCTGAAATTTTGTTTCAAGCGTCTGCTGAGGTTAAGTTGAAGGTCCACAATTCCTTGGAGAGTCATAAGATCAGATCCTACCACAGTAGCTGCATCCTTTGGACAGAAATCCATTTGTAAAATTTTATTCCAAGAGGTTTCACAAGATTTACAGCAACATATCAGTCCATTAAAAGCCAGAACTAATGTGACCCTCTGATGCACAGCATTTTCTACCAAGCTTCCTGGGGGAATTCATGTATGTCTGAAATCCAAGAACCCAGGTTAGTAAAAATTGTGTACATGTTTATCTGTGCTTAAAGAAGAGGGGAATTTGACAGCTTGTCCACTTGTGGGTGAACACACTGTCAGCCAATGCTTAACATATTGACGAACCCGATCAGCACTAGTTTAGTAACTGCAGGCAGCCATTAGGAGGTGCATCAGCATTAAATTGTCTTCATTTATTGTCTACATGAATTTCAAACCCTCATATTCAGTGAAATTGAGGGAATCAAGATACAGGTTAGGGTACAACCATCTTTGTTACTGGTAGCAAGAAATTTAAAGACTAAAGGTAATGGACCCCAGTTATGTCTGCCTAAAATCAGATCATCACTTGCTGTCATGATTGGTCTATAGAAGAGTGATAGTTTGTCAGTCATTGCCAAGTCACATTGGAACAAATCAGTGATTAACCTGATGTCCACAGAATGTCAGTCAGTGGTTTATCTGATGGTGGTCAAATGTCCTGACTGTGGTAAAGCATTCCATACACAACTCCATATTGAATTCATATTTTGGGCAAAACGGTCAAGCCAGTCTCATCAGCTGCCTTGCAGTGGTGATCCACAAAACTATACTGCCTCAGCCGGAAAAACACCTTGGCATATATGTCACCATTCTTTTTCTTCACAAATTCCACTTAATCTCACTCATCATTTGTCCATTTTAAGTGCTTTGACAGCCATTTGAAGGGCGCCCTCTTTTGTTTCATTCCCTCCGATAAAACCCGATGAATGCACAAAGATGCAGTTTGGTATAGAGGCTATCTCACTCAGCTCATTGTTCCTCATCCCTCTCCATTTTTCTGGCAGAGACAATCTGCAGAGATTTGATAAAAAAAATACACATACAGATGTAACACTAAAAGGAACAAAACATGTAAAAGTAAAAACTGTATAATCATACCACCACAGTGCGAACATCTCATTTGGGTTAAAGAGACATTTCCCTCTTGTCAATGACCAAACCTAAAGTGGCTCATTAAGTTAGATCATAAAATTCAAAACATTTTCCCACACATGTTATTTTTTCTTCACACACCAATGACAAATGGTCAAATATAGATACACCCCATGTCCTACACACTGTACACATAACTGTTTTATGTGAGAGCACTTAATGGTTCAACTCTGCTTTCAAATATTCCAGACCAGATATTTTTTTCTAATTATGCACAAAACAGCAAAACAGTTACAAGTCAGGACACCATAAAATTCAAAATTTTAACTTTTTCCACAACTGTTGGATATGAAACATGACTTACTATGAGCAATGTCATGTTGTAATGACCCTTTAAGGCTCTGATTAAGTTATGGAAATCAACTCAATGAGCCCCTTTTATTCTTTTGAGAAATAATTTGTGCATGGCTCTTTGGCAATTCTTTGCCTGACTTTCTCAGTGCAGGACATGGTCAAAAGTTCTAGACTATTTCTTCCCTTAGATATAAAACACAACATAAACCAGAATGCAAAAATGCATTGAGGTTTCGATGATACATAAATGTACTGTTTTTCAAATTTGACATCATGCACCACTATCTTCTCACTCAAATGTTATACTAGCAAGTTCAAAAAATAATGTTGTTATTCCAGATGCCCTTTTGACCTCCACAAAAGCCATACATAGATAGATAAACCAACATCTTGAGATATAACTTTAACAAGATTTGAAGACTTTGACCCCTGGTGACCTGAAATGACCTTTGACCTCCGCCAAAAAAGAAAAAGGGCACATCTCCTGACTAAAACGCATCTACATACCAAATGTGAAATCTATCCAAGTTTCCTATCTTGAGATATCGTGTTAACAAGAATTTCAGACTTTGACTTCGGTGACCCCAGATGATCTTTGACCTCTGCAAAAAACAATAGGGGCCATCTCCTGACTAAAACCCATCAACATACCAAATATCAAATCTACCTAAGCTTCCAATCTTGAGATATTGTGTTAACAAGATTTTCAGACTTTGACCCACAGTGACCCCAGATGACCTTTGACCTCCGCAAAAAATAATAGGGACTATCTCCTGACTAAAACGCATCAACATACCAAATACGAAATCCAACCAAGCTTCCTATCTTGAGATATCGTGTTAACGAGGTTTTCAGACTTTGACCCCCAGTGACCCCAGATGACCTTTGACCTCCGCAAAAAACAATAGGGACCATCTCCAGACTAAAACGGATCAACATACCAAATATGAAATCCAACCAAGCTTCCTATCTTGAGATATCGTGTTAACGAGATTTTCAGACTTTGACCAACAGTGACCCCAGATGACCTTTGACCTCCGCAAAAAACAATAGGGACCATCTCCTGACTGAAATGCATCAACATATCAAATATGAAATCCAACCAAGCTTCCTATCTTGAGATATCGTGTTAACGAGATTTTAAGACTTTGACCCCCGGTGACCCCAGATGATCTTTGACCTCCGCAAAAAACAATAGGGACCATCTCCTGACTATAATGCATCAACATACCAAATATGAAATCCACCAAGCTTCCTATCTTGAGATATCGTGTTAACAAGATTTTCAGACTTTGACCCCCAGTGACGCCAGATGACCTTTGACCTCCGCAAAAAACAATAGGGACCATCTCCTGACTAAAACGCATCAACATACCAAATATGAAATCCAACCAAGCTTCCTATCTTGAGATATCGTGTTAACGAGATTTTAAGACTTTGACCCACAGTGACCCCAGATGACCTTTGACCTCCGCAAAAAACAATAGGGACCATCTCCTGACTGAAATGCATCAACATATCAAATATGAAATCCAACCAAGCTTCCTATCTTGAGATATCGTGGTTAATCTAGATTTTAAGACTTTGACCCCCGGTGACCCCAGATGATCTTTGACCTCCGCAAAACAATAGGGACCATCTCCTGACTGAAATGCATCAACATACAAAATATAAAATCCAACCAAGCTTCCTATCTTGAGATATCGTGGTTAACGAGATTTTCAGACTTTGACTCCCGGTGACCCCAGATGACCTTTGACCTCCGCAAAAAACAATAGGACCATCTCCTGACTAAAACGCATCAACATACCAAATATGAAATCCAACCAAGCTTCCTATCTTGAGATATCATGTTAACGAGATTTTAAGACTTTGATCCACAGTGACCCCAGATGACCTTTGACCTCCGCAAAAACAATGGGGACCATCTCCTGACTATAACGCATCAACATACCAAATATGAAATCCAACCAAGCTTCCTATCTTGAGATATCGTGTTAACAAGATTTTCAGACTTTGACCCCCAGTGACCCCAGGTGACCTTGACCTCCGCAAAAAACAATAGGGACCATCTCCCTGACTATAACGCATCAACATACCAAATATGAAATCCAACCAAGCTTCCTATCTTGAGATATCGTGTTAATCTAGATTTTAAGACTTTGATCCACAGTGACCCCAGATGACCTTGACCTCCGCAAAAACAATGGGGACCATCTCCTGACTATAACGCATCAACATACCAAATATGAAATCCAACCAAGCTTCCTATCTTGAGATATCGTGTTAACGAGATTTTCAGACTTTGACCACCAGTGACCCCAGATGACCTTTGACCTCCGCAAAAAACAATAGGGACCATCTCCTGACTATAACGCATCAACATACCAAATATGAAATCCAACCAAGCTTCCTATCTTGAGATATCGTGTTAACGAGATTTTAAGACTTTGACCCACAGTGACCCCAGATGACCTTTGACCTCCGCAAAAAACAATAGGGACCATCTCCTGACTGAAATGCATCAACATACCAAATATGAAATCCAACCAAGCTTCCTATCTTGAGATATCGTGTTAACGAGATTTTCAGACTTTGACCCCCGGTGACCCCAGATGACCTTGACCTCCGCAAAAACAATAGGGACCATCTCCTGACTATAACGCATCAACATACCAAATATGAAATCCAACCAAGCTTCCTATCTTGAGATATCGTGTTAACGAGATTTTCAGACTTTGACCCCTGTGACCCCAGATGACCTTTGACCTCTGCCAAAAACAATAGGGTTCTTCCTCTCAATATGGCGCATCTATGTACCAAGTTTGAAAACTGTCGGACATTCCTATCTTGAGATATCGTGTTAACGAGCAAAGTGTCACAAACACACACACACACACACATCCACACATACACACACACACACATACACACACACACACATACACACACACACACGCACATACACACATACATACACACACACGCCATCATGAATGCATAGGTTTCTCTTTCATCGAAACCAAAAACACAAGTTTTTTGAATAATTAATTGTACCTATCCTACCTAATGCGTGTGAAATATATGACTTTGAAATTCTAAAACAGCACATGGCTTTCCATATTAAACTTTGCAAGCACGTTTTAAAGCTTGATAAGTACACCCAGAACTTACTGCAAAGTGTATGGCCGACTTGAGCGTAACAAATTACTCAAAACAATTGAAATAAGGATGATTAATTTTTGGTATTAAATTATTACTAATACTTGTAATTACTACTAATACTTGTAATTCAAAATACTGTACTTCCCAACTGTAACAGAGGAACTTTTTCAAACTGGTATCCCCCCCCCCCCATACAAAAAAGGAAAACACTTGAATTGAAAAAATATCCTCGATATAAAAAAAGACAAAGAGCAAAAGTGTGGTTTCATATCAAGTTTTGCCACATTCCAAGCCAATCATATTGCCTCTACTTGTTCCAATAATGCTCATTTTTTCTGATGTAATTCCCAACACATCTACAAGGTGAGAAATTACATGAACCCCTCATTTGGCTTTCAAATTCTATCCAAAGTTCTGAAGCCCAGAGGAAGCATTGCTCCATATGATTCACAGCTCCTGGGCACAGCCCATCATTATAGACAAATCAGAATAGCCAAGTGATGGTCTGATTATTAACTCGATCACAGCTGGGGTCCATCAGCTTTAATCTTTCAAATTCATTGCTTACCTGTATCATGGATGAGTGTGCAGAGAAATACCACTTGATTCCTTAAATTTCTCTGAGTATAAGAGGGTAGAATTACATATGGTCAATCAAATTGAGACAACTTAACCCTTTACCGTTGTGCTCCAATTGTGGCACATTTGCGCGCCTCAGGAGTGGGCAAAAAAGCGGACGTAACACGCCCGGCATCAGCTTTCGTAGGCCATTGAGCCCGTGACCTTACACTATTGTATCTCTCGTTATTGTGGCCGAATTTTCGGAAAGCTACTGGCAGTTTCGAGCTCCGCGTGAAACAGTAAAGATGGGTGACAGCCGCACTCTCTGTATGGGTCCAAAAGGACCCAAACAATGGTAAAGGGTTAAGGCTGATGGACTCCAATTACAGCCAACATTGAGGTCTTGAAATAAGAAGATTTACTTCATAAATCATAGGAAGATTTCAGGGATTGGTGGGTATTTCAATGAGGGGGAATTCCATTCTCAATCAGGAAGTTTTGCATGTTTGGAGGTGAAATTTTCAGGACTTCTTCTGCAGAATCAGGAAGACTTGGCAGCTCTGCAATAATGGCTGACTCCACCAGCTGCTTGGATTCATCTAAATGTGTTGCTTCTATTCCATACTTATGAAATCTCTGAACCTAGCTGGCAGTTGCACATTCCGTTAAGGGAAGCCTTTTATTAAAATATGCATCCTTTAAAGTCATCATTAATACCTGAAAACATCGTTTGAGTAATCACCTGTTTTCAAATGAATGTGGAGCCACAGAGACACACTGAACCCTCCATTTATCAGCCTGGTCTGTGTAAAGCACATATTTTATTGGTGTTTCAACACCCATCTCTTTCTCAAGGGTGTAGAGGTGTTCTTTCCATGGACAACCACCAGCACCAAAGATTACTATCTCCCCACTCTCATGGACCTGTAAGAAACAAATCAATATATTACATATACTCCAGGGGCAACCACCAGCACCAAAGATTATCATATCCCCACTCTCATGGACCTTTAAGAAACAAGCCAACAAATTACATATAATTCAGGGGCAAACCACCGGCAGCAAAGATTACTATCTCCCCACTCTCATGGACCTGTAAGAAAATAACCAATATATTACATATACTCCAGGGGCAACCACCAGCACAGAAGATTACCATCTCCCCACTCTCATGGACCTTTAAGAAACAAGCCACCAAATTACATATAATTCAGGGGCAAACCACCGGCAGCAAAGATTACTATCTCCCCACTCTCATGGACCTGTAAAAAACAAACAAAGACATATAATCCAGGGGAAACCCCAACACTAAAGATAACTGTCTCCTCACTCGTATGGACCTATAAAAATCTTGGGAAATCTTTTCGGGGAACAAACCTGGGAAGAATGTTGAACGCAAACTTCAAACTCTCTCCAAGGCAGAACATGGAAAAAACTAGAGCAGTGATGATGCAGAATCTCAATACTTTGTGGATGTTACGGAGACAAAGTTTCCATATTGTTGCTGATGATATTTGATGTAAATGCACTCCTCCTCTGGCACTTTGCATAAAAAGATTATCCATCTATTGTTAATATCCTGATGCATTTCATGCTCAAAAATGCTCAGATTCATACAGAAAAATTTAAACAATAATACTGTAACACTAAGTGATGTACACAATATTGTGCACCACACTGAAACTTAGTAAAGCAGAAATAATTAACCAGATATGCAGATCAGTGACATCTTCTAATACCTGTCAATCCAACTGTCCAATGATAGCTGTTTTCCTTCTGCATTCCACACTGTTTTCTCTCAAATCACTCTCCCTACTGCTATTGTCACAGTGTCATTCAAATATTTTGGTATTTCACAACTTCTGAAGGAGTGAGAGCTATTTCTCTGCTGATATCTTAAGTGTTTGCACTGTTACACTGCATGACAACGTGCGTAGAAAAACATCCATTTAATACAGTATGTTACAGATCTTCACATACACTTCAATCAACTCTTGAGGGGTTAATTTTTTTCATGACAACTTAGAGACACATCGATCATGCCTCCTAGATGCATTTTGTGCACTACAATGTAATTCCATACATTGTAAATAAGCTTGTAGAGCCAAGACACAAAACAAAAACTACCAAATTTTTCTGTTGCTTGTATCCAACTCTAGGAGCTTATTCCTCTCAAGATAACTTGGGAAATACCTGCTTACAGAGCCTTTGTTTATGGTCAGATTAAGCAAGATTATCTTACAGTTACTTCATGCTTGATTTAGCAGAGGTGTGAAACCAAGCTTCTAACATCTGAAAGTTTAACTACAAAATGTAAACATTCTCAGTCAGTAGGTACATGTGCCAAGCAACCAAAGTGCTGTGTGCAAAGAAAATTGAAGTTTCCATGACAACTGAAGAGTTTAACCATAAAATTTGCAAAAATACCTACTGTAAGCAACCATCACTTTTATAATGTGAAAAATGCAAAATCTTCTGATTCCTGGCCAAATAGCATGCTCTCTAATTCTCAAAGACATTGACCACTGATCAAGTCACATTCCCTTGCTCTGAAGAAATTTCACCCACTAGCTACTGTGATAATATCTCAATACATGTTATGAATTGAGACAAAAATGAAAAATAAATTTGAAGCTAATAAATGACCGAAAGTCATTGAAAAGTAAGCAGATGGCATGAAGAGTAATTTTGGTTGGACAATGAAATTTCTTACTGACCAACCAAAAATCAGACAAGGTCAAAGCTAGGGAATCACAATTTAAAATTTGAACATGAATTTTTCACTGAAACTAGGAATATGAAGTCTTCTTTCTGGAACCTGTATATGAGCAGGTATTAAAAATCAATTCATTGGCATTGATTCATGGATTTCAAAGAAGAAAAATGATGCCATATGTCTCTTTTGTGGTTTCAACCATGAAACCTGGTTCTTGTAGTGTAGGCCACTTTTTGGTCTTGTATGAGAATGTTCTTGTGTGAAATTCGATATCCATGGATGTGTCATAGGCTCTACCTTGTATGCCATCACTTTACAGAAAGGGTCTTCAATAGCAATAATGAAGAGACCATCTGTGCCAAGTATAAAAATCAGAAATATGTATCCTTTAAATGGGCAAGTATTTATTGCTAAAAACAACAACGATGGTCCTTTGTTTGGGACTAAAATTGTTCTCACGATTTCTTACCTCAAACCTGCTTTTCATGGCATCTTCAACCAATTCCCTGGCTGGCCACCAGCTGTTGCTATAATACATCACCCGATCTACAAATTCTGTGCCAACCAATTCAACTGCCTGAAGAAATTTTTCCTGTTTTTGAAAACGTAAATAGCTGAGGGTTTAAGACTTGGTGGTCTCATTCCATAATCATACTTAATGGAATGAAAACTGTAGTTATAGTTACGGTCCCCTTCCAAAAGAAATTGCCACCTAGTCCACTGTTGTGACATTTGGAATGTGAGCTACTGTAAGAATCATGTGACAACAACCTCAAAATGTACAATGAGAAACTCAGTGGTCTAACTTAAAGGTGCAATGTTAAAGTCTTGAAATTACAGGTACATGAAAGGTATGTGCCTGGAAAAGAAAACTTTGTGAAATTTAGCTGTTCTCTCAAAATAAAATTGAAGTGACTGCTCAGGTCCTTCAAATTAAAACAGACTTTCTCTAATCTGCAACAGATCATGCACTTTTGCATTGCCCGTATTGGACAGAATTTGATCCCTACTACCTTGTGCTTGGCCTTCCCCCTTGAAATAATAATAAGACATGAACGTATAGAGTGCTAAAATCTACAGAGTATTCAATAGGGCTGTACAACCCTACTGGTAAGCCAACAAGAAAAAATGAGTCAAACACAAGAAAAAATGAGTCTTTAAACGAGACTTAAACTGTGTGAGGGAGGAAAAACTTCTGCATTGGGCAGATAATTCCAGAGTTTGGGCCTAGCTGACGGAAAGACACGACCACTGTAGGTTTTGCAATTAGTTCTGGGAACTGTGAAGTTAAGTGCATTGCTGGAAGGCAAGGTATAAAGAGTATTGACCTAAAAAGTCAGTTTATCCAACAAATAAGAGGGTGCCATACCATGAATGCACTTATATACAGTGAGTAGTATTTTAAACCTAATTCTGAATTCATCTGGCAACCAGTGCAGGGAATGAATGATACTTAATGACCAGGTGGTGAAGTCATAACAGTCAACAACAAGCCTGGCTGTGCTATTCTGCAGTCTCTGAATGAAATACACTGGTATACTGTTGTGTAGAGATATCATATCACTTTAATTGAGCCTCTTGAAGGTCATTTTCAATCGACAAGATCAAAGACATGTGAAATTAATTGTAATTGGTTGTTAATTCATGCATATGAATGTCAGGATATCATGTGATTTGACCCGGAAGCCCAGAAGGAAGTCTTCCAGTCAGGGCTTCCTTTGCGTATCCATTCTCTCCCAGTAAGAGAGTAGTTGTGTTTGAGAACTCTAGCTGTCAAGACAACTAATCTAGGCTAATTTGCAATAATAGATGTGTGTATCAAAGAAGAAATACAAATCAAGAATAAAATGGACTAAAAATTATTTGGACTGTTGATCATCTTTTTACCCTGAGAATTGTCTAATCGAACAGCTAATCATTATCGAGGTGGTTTGGTTGACCTAGGAGAAACAAAACACAACAATACCACAAAGCAGCAAACTTGAACTTGGCCTCTGACTTCCCTCCCCCACCCCATTGTACCTGGCCTTACCCCCTATGAACTGTGGTTGTACTGATTGGAAGCATTCTTTTTCCCTGTACCAGAAAATTTCAAACCAAAATTCCCATTTAATGAAGCAAAATAATGTTAGTTGTAATACATAATTGTAATGTACTCACGTCCATGTTCACAGGTGGTTCATTCCAATTTGGATTGAGGTGCTTCACCCTGGAGCTAAGATTTGTTGACACGATGTACCTTAACATAAAAATAGGTACTGCTTAAAATGTGGAGTTCTATAAGATTGACAAGTATTTAAAAAGTTATAGAACTAAATGTCAGGAACACAAATATATATTAAGACAAATACTCACTTGAAATCATTACAGCTGTAGCTACTTACATAAAAATGATTTGCATACTACGGTAAGTGAATCCAAATATGCCACTCTAACTACTGCACCACTACAGAGCACACAATACCTACAATCACTATCAAACCCTGTCCATATCATAGTGCATGTGAACAACATTATGGTACATACCGTACTTGGGATCACCATCATACTGGTTTATACAGGTATGGCACACATTCCGGGTTACCATAGATGTAATAGTGGTGAACACCAGTAAAATACAATCTGGGTTCACCATTATACTGTTAAACACCATTCAGGCTCATAGATGGGATTCCCATCATACATGTTAACACTATTGTGGTACATACAGTACCTGGGGTTGCCATAATAGTGGTTAACACCATTAGAATATGGCACATGCCTGAGTTCCCATCATAATGGCTAAGTCCATGGTGGTTAGCATATGCGGTTCCCATCCTACTGGTTAATACCACTGTAAGTCATGTAACCATTAAGTCTCTCATCATACTGTTTAAAACCATCGTGGTACATGCAATACCTGATATTACCATAACAGTGGTTAACACCATTAGAAAATGGCACATACCTTGGATCACCATCATACTGGTTAACACCATTATCTATGGCATCAATCTCCTCCATAAAATTCTCATACACTTTGTCATAGATGGCATCTAGTTTCTCCTTGTCAACAGGTTTTACCATCAGCTCTTTGAGGACTCTTTCTCCAAAATGAAGGTACACTAGACCTGCACTACTTAGCTTTGTCTCCCAGGGCTTGTCAGGGCAAAGAGAGTTCATGGTGCCTGTGAAGGATCTGTTGGCAAGAGAACAAATATTCCTACAAACTTTACATCAAATGCTGTCATTGCAGCTTTATGCAACAAAAAAGGCAAAAGTTGCTAAGTTATGCTGAAATTTAACATTTTGAGTGAGTTCTATACCTAGATGGATTCATGTCGAAGCCTTTGTGCTTTATGCTACTGTGCTTCGTGTTTAGCATGAGCAATAGCAAGGCACAACAAACAAGCCAGTAGGGTTTGGCAGTATCATGAAATATTGGTACCGGTACAACAGAGCACAAAGAACTGGTATTGTGATCAGTACTGGTTCTCAACTCACAGCTTGGTAGGAAACTCAAGCAGAAAGGAGCCTCACACAGCATCTGCGTGTAATCCTGTGCATTTATGCAACTGGGTGTATGAGTATGATAATTTCATTTCATTTTTTATACCAGGGTATAATGTTTTTATAAAATATATTACTCATTAATACATCCTATTACAGTTATTTTCTTTAAAATGTAATGTTTTAAAACAGTTTCAGTAATTTTTTTGTGGACCAGTAATTTTTTGAAGAACCAGTATTAGTAATGCACCAAATACCTTTGTTATTTTAAATAACCTGTACCACTAGTACCAGTATTCACCTCAATACCGGTACAGCAGTAATACCACCCAACACTACAAGCCAGTGAGCCAAGATTGGAACAAAGGCCATAGTTGGCCCAAATGAAACCAACTCGTTGGAAACTGAGCAGTGAAAAAAGACTTCCAATTTCATATCAATTACAAAGAATTGTAGTATATAGTATTGGTACATCTTATTTTTGTCAATGGCATTTTGCTTCAGTCAAAAATAACGCTTACCAATATTGTGTCCTACAAACCTTTGCAACTGCTATTTGGCATAGGTCTATGAGAAGGTAATGTAGTATCCACATACCACACAAGAAGATTTGAAGGTGAAATCAATGTTAAAAACCTCTGTAAATCACAAAATGTCCACACAATTTATGGGGCAGATTGAATAAACTCCCGAAATTTATCAAGTTATTCCAAACCTGTAAAGATTTCCTCAAAAACTAATGGCACATTTCAAACTTAGACAAATTCCATATCTTACAAACAAATACTTAACTTTTCATGAATGATTAAATTTGGTTATCAAGTATTCCTGACCAGACACAGGATCTGATAATTATTCCAAAGGGTTGCTCCTCAGAAGGGTCATAAATGCAAATATAACAATTGAATCATTATTGCAGGAAGTCATTATTCTAAAGAGTCATTTCTGCAAATAAAACATTCCGGCCATTTTTCAGAAGGGCTGCTATTCGGAATGGTGAACAAGGGTCATTATTCCAAAGGGTTGTTATTCTGAATCAAAATAATTGCCTGAACCTTTTCTTTGTTCCAGAATAACAACACTGCCTTTTCATTCAAAATACAACCCTTTGGAGCTGTACTGCCTGCGTTCCTTCCAGAATCATGAACTCCATCCTCTATTTGGGATCACAATCTTTCTTCTAACTTTAAAATAAATTGCCCCCTCCCTTCCCTACACTAGATATTGGGCCTTATTTTTGAGTCAGAATAATGACTCTTTGGAATAAGCAATGGCAGTCAATTGATGAAAATGGGAAAAGGATTGGATGATCATCTGCCCACTAACTGTTTTTTTTCTAAATGTTACTGCCATTAACAGCTCTTTTATCTCTGGTCTTTGTAGAGCAAACAACAAGGGTATTGAATACTGCACAAGGACCTAGGGTATAAGAAAAGAGGGGGAAGTATGTAGTAAGCTGGGGTAAGGGAGAGTTGGTATGGATAAGGTCACAGGTTAGTTGAACTGCAAAATAATCAAACACGAGAGTTTTTGGATAAATTTTCCTGGATGCCTCCATGTTTTGCAAATATCGGAAGGTCAAAAGCTAGAAATAGGGGGTAAAATCCCCCCTCCTATTCCCCATCCCCCTCCCTTACTTTCATCTGTATGAAAAACAGGCTAAGTTACCTTCAGGCTCCATCTAACCTACAGTATCACAAATGAAATAAAACAAGCAATTCCTCTATTTCAAGAGACACTAAATCAAACTGGATCATAAACAGCACAATTCATGCATGTTTAACAAAAATGGATTACAGTACCTCTGGTGATGATCGTAACGGTGTTTGCTGGGATCATACTCCCCACCTACATCTACGACGATGTCACATGTATCCAAGACTGACTGGTCCCTTGATCTAACAATTTCTGCAGAAGAATCACAAACATAGTGCAATTTACCTTTTCAGGGTTCCCAGACTTTCGAAATACTGAAATTTAAGACTTTTTTCAGTCTTTTCAAAGACTAAAATTGGAAACATATATACTACAAAATAAAGGATTTTGTACAGTGTAGTAATTTATTTAAATGTTTACCTAACATGATATGCAAAATATGATTAGAACTATCTTAAGAGAAAGTTTTTTTTTCAAATTCCATGACCATATATTAATTTTCCCTGACCAAACACCATAAATTCAAGGACTTTCAATACCATAGTGACATTCCAGACTTTTTCCACTATATTCCCTACTGGGTCAAACCCTGCTTACTAAAGGGGTTTACAGTAGGTACTCAATTTGGTCAACAAGTATCATGAGTTCATCACTGAGTAAATACAGTAAAATGTGATGGCAATGAAAGTAAAACCTGCAATGCATTGTCTTGAAACAACATCTACGCCACTTATTTTACTAAATATTTGTGAGGTTTAAAGCCAAAAATGTTTTTCACAGACACAAGTGTCTGCAAAAGTACTGTACATGCAGTAGACTGCAGAAATTTGCAAAATTACCAAAAATGGTGATCCAATGTCTTCTGTGAAATCCTGACCTGACCACTTGATAGAAAAGATGTTACTGTATTCTCTACATGGTTGTTTCTAAAACATATTATTTGGCTTGATTTTAAAAGTAATTGAATCAATGCTCCTTTATATACTACGTGTACTACTTAATTCCAAGATTCATTTTCTACAGATTATTCAATCTGAGCATTAAGTTAATTAGCCCGCGGGCGGACAAATTTTTTTGTCATGCTCATAGCTACGAAAAAATCAATGTCCGTCGGCATTGGACACCAAATCTGTTCGACTGCATACAAAACTTACGGAAATTTCATTTACATAACTCTTCTTGGATTGGTTGGAGCAAGGCTGTTAATGCTTATTTAACAGGAAAACACTTGTACCATTGTAAAACAGTGCACGGAGTCACTGAGGTCAATGATATTTGACACTGTTATCGTGTGGTACCCTGCAAGCATACACACACGCAGCACAGTGGTTAATTAAGAACAACAGATCTCACAGCCACAGGAAAAGATAGTTTGATACTTTTCAACAAAAGAAAACTGTTTTTAAATCCATTCTTTGATGAAAGTTGTTATTGTTTGAAAGAGGCTGTCCATGATAAAGACTTCAATCTAAATTAAATGCTTTTAATGGACATAATAAGCCTATGTTTTTAAATGTGTTAGTGTTCAACGTAGCGTTACTGTACCAAGATTTACTTGTTAAGCACAGCCTACCTCATGAATAGACCAATTGTGATGAGTGCTCATGAATATTAAGACAATCAATTTCTGGGCTCATTGAAAGGAATTTCTGACCATCGCTGGCAGGCTCTGAGGAAGGGCAACCTTAAGGGCCCTGCAACCACTGAGGCGCTACGTAGGCTGTAAGTTAATAAGCCTAAATAAACCTCTTGTCCACAGACCTGCAGAATGGCTGGATATGCTGGTTAAATATGTATGTTTCTGCAGGTGGGAGGTTGCAGAGGAGGATCAGCTCCCGACAGAGGCGTAGGAAGCAATTTGAAAGTGGGAGGGGGGTGGAGCAATTTTTGGACTATGTACCTCACCCTTCCCCATTGACCAAAAGGTACATTTTTAATGCTAAATTTTTCACTCATTTCTTCCAGGAAGGACAATTTTTGAAAGTAAAAATATTGTGTGCTATAAATCATTTTTTCAAATGAAACTGGGCACTAAAAAAGGCAGAATTCTTCATTTCTCAAGTCATGCAATAGTAGACAACAATTCCAGTATATCTATCCCCTCTGCAAACTGAGGAACATCAATAACATTTCAATACTTCAAGTTACTAAAGAATCCATCTACCCACAGACTATTCAACTGAAAGTGTTGAAAGGTAAATGATGAATGGATTCCCTTCCCAAAGTCTTGCCCAAAAGACTATTTAAGCAGAGCGCCACTGTCAGTTGGCGTGGAGCATAGGAAATTTCGAAAAGTCAGACCCCTCAAGCAGTCGAGAATGGAATTTCTCAAGCTTGTAAGTACTGTAGTAGATAAGCAGCAGGGAGGTGAAAAGACTTCTTCTGGGGAAAAGGGCAACCACCCAAATTTTCTGAGTTTTCTTTGAAGTGTAAACACCACTGCTGTGACGTACTTTGCAGCGTGCCAAGCGCACCAAAATGTTTGCCCATTTGAAACGAATATTTGTGGCTATGGAGCTTGTATTGCAGACAGTTTGGACTCTTAGTTTCTTGTATAGGGAAATTTGAAAAGTTGGGGGATTACTGATTGAAGAATCTGCACTTCCTATATTGGCAAATCTGGGAATGATTGCATTGACTGAAGATCATTATTGCTACATTATGTTATCTTGAAGGTATACGAACTGAAGCTCTCCAATAAAATTTTTAAAGGTTCGGAAACTTTGTTGCTTATTTTAGACTTACTATTTCAAAGTCAAGAGCTTAGAGTATATTGGAGAAAATTTTCCTTTTTCCAAACAATGAATTATAAATGGGTGCTTGTATTAAAGAGAACATGTAATTTCATGAGAAAGAAGAGTTGAGAATAAAACATTCATGAAAAAGAGGTTTTGTAACCCCGGAAATAGGGACAGAAGCATGTTTTGCCCCCTCTCATTTTTCACTGGTAGGCTGTCGCCCAACAGCCCAGCCACTTCCTACACCTATCATTTCCAAAGAATCAGATACAGTACCAAGTGAGCTATTAAATTCAATTGCTGAAAGGGACTGGCTTGAACCTGCATATCAAGTGATTCTGTGGGTCTGAGGACAAGAGGTTTATTGGGGCTTATTTTAAACGTAATGAGCATCATCAATCTACTGTATAGCACAATAAATAAGACATGTACAGTAACAAAATACTACTTTACTTGAAAACATTTACTGATTTTTGTCAATGGTTTCACATTTTTATGGTGGCATTGTTTGTAAAGTGATCAAACCATGATTAGGAAAGCTCAGTACAGTATACTGTACATACAGTATTGTACATGCTCTAACAACTAAGCACAACAATAACCAATGACAGAGGTGTTCCTATAAGGCATTAGACTCATTTGGAGTTACAGTACTGCCAAAAAGATCAGCACATTTTCAACTTGGCAACACGAGTTTGATGTTAGTTGAACCACAGTCATTGATCAACTACTTTTTTTCATTGTGAACCTTGATAGGACCATGGTAAAAAAATCAGCCATGTCAATCTAGGATGGGTCTATAAATCTCAACTAGATGACAAACTTACCCATTCATTATGTACCATCCCCTTCTTGTCCTCCTTTCTTTTGTATATTTAATGATTGAGTATTTAATGAATGTAGTTCCTCCCTTTCAAAAAAGGGTTTATCTTGTAATGTGGATTGTTTGGAAGAACATCTGAATAATAGACCCTAGAAAGAAGCCTCACCAGTGGTAAGGGCTACCTAAGTTTAATCCAGTTGAAAATTCTAAAAGTTCAACTACTGTACTGTAGTTGATCAAAAAGCATTGAGTTGTCAGTCATCCAAGTGAGGGTCCGCTCTATAGTCCCGCGTCTCATTGGTCTCCCGTCTCATTAGTCCCTTGGTTAAGGGTAAGGGTTTAGTGTTAGGGTTTAGGGTTTAGGGGACCAATGAGATAGGGGCCAATGAGACCAGGGACTATTGAGAGGGGGGACTATAGACATTATCCCAGGCACCAAGTGCATGCTGATCCTTTTGACAGTTACTGTAGTACTGTTTCTCTGCAGGCTGCAGATTTGTTTCATCTGTTGCCATTCAGGCACTGATTTCCAGAAAATTTTTTGGTGGTCTTTCCGGCAGCTATTTCCCTATTTCAGAGAACATACAAACCTGCATTAGAGTATTCAGGTAACTTTCTCAGCATGAAACAAGCAAGGGCTTCATCACAATGGAATGTTCCACTATGGGTTCCAATCAATTTTTTATGTGTTGTCCCATCACCACCGCCAACTGCTGCCATTGTAGAATATTTGCAATAATGTGTAACCACTGTAAGAAGAACAAAATTCACAAATGATGTATAAATGCAATCAGCATACTGTGTATACTACGACCAATCCATTTTACCCATACATCATCCTGTGATTGTTGACTTCAGGTTGCATTATAATATGCTTGTAGAGCAATCACAGTATTAAAATTAGTTTTCATACCATCTTAATCCATTCATTCTTACTACAGAAGACCAACATGATCTGAAGTCGTTTTAATAACAACCTGTTTATGTATTAATTAGTGCAATGCTCCTCAGTTTACAGTAGGTCACAGCTATAGATTAAAGTGGTACCACTCGCTTCTGCTAGAAAGTTTCAGGTTGGAGCTATTGACCAGGCTGCCAAACCAATACAACAGCAATACAACACTAATAGGCTACTACAGTATAAACTAACACACATTCCAAAATTTTGCAAAAACATCAGGTACAGTACATAGCCAGAATTGTGTCATAAGGAGAGTTTTGCTGTCATGGGGGGAGGGAGGTTGGGGCACAATATGAGGAAAAAGTCTAAGGATAGAGAGAAGTACTGTAACTGCTATTTTAGGTGTTTTTTGCATTGTAAGGTTGGGTCATGGGGGGCTCTAACCCCAATACCATCCCCTTGGCTACGTCACTAAAACACATTAACTATTACTTTATTGATTCAGCAGTTATGTAGCTAGCCGTGCATAGCAGAGTTGCTCTTGCATGGGCTTACCTGGAAATAACTTGCTCGTGAGCTAACCTGGGAAAAACATTCTGACTAATTGGCTCAGTTAACTAGAAGGTTCAGCGCTTGCTTACTCAAGTCCAGGGGGCAGAGGCTACCTGCTGCATGGTTCTAGGCTGCTAGAACAACTCATCCTTCCCATGGACGGCACAGTCACGAAGGGGCAAAACCGTTTATCCGGCAGGTATATTGAACCATACTGTTTGTAACGTTACTTGAATAACTGGCCACTTCCCAAAAAGGCCAGCTGCATATTTACCAAGTATTGTAGGCCTTTATGTAATACAAGTGTTCTGATGCAGCCCATGTTATATGTCAAACAGTTTACATTCAGTAGCTTATTGTTGTGTGTTGTATACTACAATACCTACCACACTCTACATACATTAATGAAGACATTAAACGGCAGCTGGCTTAGCATGGGCAATGTTAAGTTGGTTTTGTAGGTTTTACTAGATGGACCATACTGCAAGCTAGAGGGCAGAAGCCTGTGGCAGCCGCAGAAAGCATAATCAGGGTATGGAAAATGAACAGAGACATAGTACTGTAGCCTGCCTACAAGTCCTTTCAATTACAATGCAGTCATGTGTTTATGTTCCTGAAAAAATTATCTGGTCATAAATAAAGGGTTGGTCCTCTCACCTAAAACTGCAATTTTGGTAGTAGCCTACAGAAATTCTCAATTGGCTCACCTCTTTGATTGACAGCTAGTTCAAACAATGCCAAAGCTGCAAGTACAAAAGCCATGAATGTTACAGAGTCTGTACTGTACTGAGAGTGATTCAGTTACACATGCAGTAGGGGTCCTGTACTGTACGTATTCACCCTGAAGCAGTAAACTGAGGTTATGTCTAGACTGAGGATGAATTTCAAACATTATGTTGGAGGGGGAGGGGTAGGTACTGTAGCCTTCTGGTTCTGGTTCTGGTGAGTTACTGCATAATTTCAACAAAAAAAGATGTAACATGCAGGCACAGAAGGCTGAGCAGAAAACTAATTATTAAAATTAGCTCCACTAAAAATTTCATCAAGACTTATGGAACCCAATCCAGACTTAAAAGCATTCACTGTGGGGGCATCCCTAACACTGGGTGGGAGGCAATTCCATTCAGCAAAAGTCCAAGGGAACAGTGATACTTATAACAATCTTTGTGGGATGAAAGTTACACAAAAGAACTAGCGGTATGTGCTCTAGTAGACACACCTTTAGAGGGAACTGACTGCTATGGATTGGTATCAATAGCAACTAATTTGTTAATGGACTTATAAATAAGAGTCAATCTCTGGGCAGCTCTCCAATATTCCAGTGATTCCCAGCCCAAACAAGAAGTCTTGTCTGTGACACTGGTCTTTTGTCTAGAGCTTTTACAGATGCATCTTGCACTACTGTAAGGCGCTGGACCCCCTCAAGCTGGTTTTTCAAGTCTTTCTAGTACGGGTCCCAGACAGAGGCGCTACATTCAAGCTGTGGTCTTACTAAGGTTTTATAAGCCATGGAATATGGATTTGTCCAGCTTAATTTATTATTTATTTTCAACCTCAGGTAAGTATGATTAACAACTGTTTCCAAAATAGAGTTACCCATCTGATAAGAACGTTCAATTGCTTTCCTTTTATGGGTTATGTGCATAGCGTAGCACTTCTTTACATTAAATTTCATCTGGCAGCAATCTTCCCAAGTACAGAGTTTATCAACGTCACACTGACGCTCTCTAGTGTCATCATCATTTTTAATTTGCCTGTATATGATGCAGTCATTGGCTAAAAGACAAATTTCAGAAGATATGCCATCTGTAATATCATTAAGGTAAATGAGGATGAGCAGGGGGCCAAGGACTGTGCCCTGTGGGAAACCTGAGGTCAAGCTCACAGGGGGAAGACACTCCTTTTAGAGTGACTTTTTGAGTTCTTTTAGTTAGAAAGTTTTTAATCCAGCTATGTAATGAGTTGTCATGAGGTGTAAACCCCTGCATATTTTAATTTAGCCAGAAACCATTCATGCAGAACGGTATCAAATGCTTTACTGAAGTTCATGATCATAACATCTACTTGATCTTAATCATCAAGTACTCGATCTGGAGATATCGTTGACAGTCAAGGCTAATTGGGTTTTGCAAGAGTGTCCCTTGTTGTTATCATTGAGGTACTGTAGCCATAGTCATCCAAAAGAGCCATAACATTTGAATGTATGATATGCTCTAACAACTTGCATGGAATGGATGTAAGGGATACAGGGCGATAATTACTAGGATCAGAGCGATTTCCTTTTTTAAATAGAGCAGTTACATTTGCAGTCAGCCAATCTTCAGGAAGCTGACCAGTGAAGATTGATTTACAGTAAAAGATAGTCAGTATCGGAGCAATACTGCTGGCACATTCCATAAGAACTAATCAGCCTGTCTGGACCAGGAGCTTTCTGAGTGTTGAGATCGTGCAACAGTTTCTCAATGCCCGGGACTGTAACATCAACAGCTGCCATCTCCAGAAATCCCCCATGTTGAATGGGCACACTAGTACAATCCTCTTGAGTAAAAAAAGCCTTAATAAGGATATGAACTATTTGGGGAGAGAAGATCATGCATTTAAAGCCAATGCTGACACCTCTATCAGGGCAACTTGGTGTGCTTACTTTTAAACACAATCAATGACCGATGGGTTTCAGGTGCAATGCTTTCAAATTCTTCCACGATACACCCCCGGCCCCCAAGATCATTATGGATCCTATTTCCTTAGACAATCCTGACATGATGGCATGTGGATAACTAGTCTAAATCCACACTGTCATGAGACTGGATTTTGGTAGAAGATCAGGCCACAATTGGCCAGTTAGGGTACCAGAGATTAAGGTCCAGCCCAGGAAAACTTCTAATGGGCTACTGTAGGAAATCCTTTGCCCTAGAAGCTACTGTATGCCTACGGTAGCCCTTGAACAGGGCTGTGGATGTTCTTTATTGTACATGGCCTAGGCTGACAGGTTTTGTTCTCACAACACAGCTCTTGTGCAGATATTGTTCACAAATGTAGTCTCTAGCCAAGACGCCCTCAGAACGTAATCTCTCGCTTCCCCAAATAACAAAATATTCTCACCAAACTTCACAAAGATGATCTCTGGAAAAGCATTTACCTTTCTGCAAAAGATATTTAAAAGTTGTATCACAGAATGGCCGAATTTTCACTGCCGATTTTGACAGTAACAGTAAGTCAATGGTTCATGTTTTCGAGTTCTCGACAACTGACCTCACTAGAGGTACAGTAAAAAGGTCACGAGGGGAAAACTTGGCGAAATGGGATGCTTCACCTGTCTGATCTTCGATGCAGTATCGACTAGAAGTCAACATTATTCTGAATGAGGCATAGACTGTGCTTCTGTCACTTAGCTTTCTGCATTCCCATCCCATCATGCACCAAAAAAAAATGGCTGCTACTTGTGCAGGAGACAACACAACAACGCTAGAGTTTTCTTTATATTTTATTCCAAATGATCCAACAATAACGTATTTTTTATTCATTGTATGATACGTACTTAAACTGAAAAGTACTAAACCAGGCCAGTTATTTTATATTTTGTGCATCCTTGTTAGTGACTACATTTGTGAATGTTATCCCCAAGGGCTGTGTTGTGAAAGGAATGAGCTGGGCCATGTAACGGATATGCAGTCCTGTTCGAAGTCTAAGCCTACAGTAGCTGCCCTTAATTAGGCTAGCACAAAACAGCCTGAATAGCTTAATTGATGATCCTAAATATGCTTAACTCTTTTTCCCCCACTTCTGCAACTTCACCAGGTTTGGACAAATCTCCCATACAATTAATTGGCACATATCAATAGTCTAATGTTAGGCCTAGTGGTAAATTTGAGCTTGTATGCTGTAGAAGTATCTTATTTTTATTTTTAGTGGACTTGGCTTTGAGTCTAGTGGCCAACCATTCCAGGCCAATTCCAGTTCCAGGGCCTTCCATTCCGGGCCAATTTTGAGTCCAGGAAAAACCGGAATCGAGTCTGCGTCCAGACTTGCAGCTCGGGCTTTAACAGCCCTCATCATCCACCATCATCATCATCGTTGATACGTTGCAGAGAACCCATTGGGCATACAAACAACAGAAAGATTGAGAGGAAACTAGCAATGTGCCAGACGACACCTGAATGTATGGAAATTCTGTGCCTCTACATCATTAGCCCTTGAACAGGGCTGTGTGTTACATTACATGGCCTAAGCTCATTACACTCCACATCACTGTAATGAGCTTAGACCATGTAACATAACACACAGCCCTGTTCAAGGGCTACTACTTCACCATCAGACAGTGTAGGTCTATTCCAATAAATTGAAAATGTGTCAATCCTACAAAGCAACAAATTTTCCAAAAGTCTATTGAGACAGGAGATTTACTGAAGATTGGAAGCAGGCCAATGTTTCTCCAATTTTTAAAAAAGGTAACCGCTCCAACCCAGCAAATTACAGACCTGTTTCGCTAACATCGATTCCATGCAAGCTTCTTGAACATATTATTTTTACTAGTATGATGGCTCATCTGGAAAAACACTACATCCTTAACGATGAGCAGCATGGCTTCCGCAAGGGTCACTCCTGTGAAACCCAACTTGCCTTAACTATAGATGACCTTGCCAAAATTTTAGATAAACAAGGTCAGGCTGATGTCATAATTATGGATTTCAGCAAAGCTTTTGACCTAGTCCCACACCAAAGACTGTTGTTAAAGTTAGAGCAATTTGGTATTTCGGGCACACTTGGATTAAGAATTTTTTCACTCAAAGGATGCAACAAGTAGTTCTTGACGGCGCTACATCTTCATCGATAGCTGTTACCTCTGGAGTCCCTCAGGGTACAGTGCTGGGCCCCTTACTTTTTATCTTATACCTTAATGACCTACCTGATGGATTATCCTCCCAAGTTCATCTTTTAGCTGATGATTGTGTCCTGTATTGCAAAATTACTTCAATGGAAGACAGTATCTCACTACAAAATGATATAAATAGTCTCTGCAAATGGGCATCTAAATGGCAAATGAAATTTAATGTTTTTAAGTACTTTGCTATGCGTGTTACTCATAAGAAGAAACCTCTATTAATTGCGTATCTTCTTCTTCTTCTTCAAAACAGTGAGATATCCAAAAGGCCAATTATACACCGCGTACTGTACGTGCGGTGTGATCAGTCAGGCCCTCAAAGAGTTCATAATGAAATCCACTGGCTTTGGGTGACTTATGGCCCCCGCAATAAGACTCTCTGGGAGGTTATTCCAATCCCGAGTAGTATTAGGGACAAAACTCTACTTAAAACAATTAGTCCTAGCGGGGGGGGCGAAAGTGCAAAGCATGCATGTTACAAGAACAAAGAGTAGGTTTACACAGATTAGACAGGGGGGTGTTAGCTTGGCCCTAAATACCTTTGGCAAAAATTATGAGTCTGCAACGTCTCCGGCGGTCAGACAAGGTATGTAGACCTACTGTAGATCTTTGAGGAGTGGGGTCATAGAGCCAACTTCACGGGAGTACTCGCCGGATATAAATCTAGCAGATCTTTTTGTACTCCCTCCAATCTATCTTGGAGTGAAATCTGATGTGGATCCCAGACGGAACAAGCATACTCCAACAAGGGCCTTAGTAAACCTTTATAGGCCGCCAATTTAACATCTTTGGAACAAAATGAGAGGCTCCTGCGTAATAGGCCTAAGATCTTATTTCCCTTATTACAAACAAGTTGGATATGTTTGCCCCAGCTGAGATCTTAGTGATAGTCACCCCCAGATACTTAACTGAATCAACCCTTGTCAGATTAGCCCTATTAAGAGTATAATTATAGATTATTGGGTTATGCTTCCTAGTAACAGACATAACATTACACTTAGCCGGGTGGAATCTCATACCCCAAGTTTTGGCCCACTGGCCCAAGTTTATAATGTCCTTCTGTAACTCACTGCAGTCACTGGGATTATTGATGACCCTATAGCAAACACAGTCATCAGCAAACAACCTAACTTCAGAAGAAGCAGCACTAACAATATCATTAATATAAGACAAGAAAAGTACTGGTCCAAGGACAGACCCTTGAGGAACACCGGAAAGGACTGGAGCAGAAGCAGACCTAGTACCATTAACAACAACTGATTGTGAACGGTCAGCAAGAAAGTTATCAAGGCGGAGGTCCAATCATCCACAACAGACAGTAACTGTGTATCACAACTATGATTTTTTCTAAATGCATGCTGTTTAGAGGAAAGGCTGTTATTCGCTAATAGTGATCCATCATATTTGAGCTGATAATATGCTCAAGTAGCTTACAACATATAGGGCGATGGTTGGATGGGAGAGAACTACTGTATCGTTCTTCTTAAAAATAGGACAGATATTTGCCTTTTTCCAGTCCTTGGGGACTTGACCACTGTTGATTGATTGCTGGAAAAGATGTCTGATCATTGGAGCAAGATCAGTAGCAAGCTCTCTAAGAACCCATGGGTGTTTATTGTCAGGACCCATGGCCTTACTAATCTCAAGGTTTTGCAACAACTTTTCAACCCCAAATGAAGAGATGGAAATATCGGCCATTCTACTACAGATAGCTCTTCTCTATAGAGGGACAGAGTCGAAGGAGTCTCCAGTAAAAACAATACTGAACTGGCTATTCAAGGCTTCAGCCTTATCCTTATCACTATTAGCTATTTTACCACAGACCTGTAAGGGGGGGGGAATACTGTGATTATCTTTCCTCTGACCATTAATATACCTCCAAAAGGGTTTGGAGTCATGAGTAATATGATCTATCGTGCCGTTAATGTATTTCCTATGAGAATTGAATACCTCCTTCTTAATACTAGCGCGAAGGTCAACCCAATTATTGTAAAAATATAATTTGTTAGTCTTCTTGTACAAAGCATGAAGTCTGTTCCTTCTCTTTATCATCCCACAGATATAATCAGTGACCCTGGGAAGAGATTTCCTAGTTTTAGAAAGTTTGGACGGGATGTTTTTTTTTCACAGTTCTCTCAAGAAAAGACGTATAAAATGAACAATAGTGTTCTACAAACAGTTCCCAACCATACTTATCTTGGAGTGGATATTAACAGTAAACTAAGCTGGGCTGATCACATTAATGGAATAACTTCCAAAGCGAACAGAGTACTTGGCTTGTTATGTCGTAACCTGTACAGTTGTTCCCCAAAATTTAAGGAAGCTGCTTACTGTATAAATCCCTTGTTAGACCAAGGTTGTAGTACTGCTCAAGTATTTGGGATCCTTACCATCAGGAGCATATTAACAAGCTTGAAGCAGTGCAACGCACAGCTGCCTAAAAGACCAAGGGCATAAAAGTAGTGTCTCGTCAATGCTTGCTGACTTAAACTGGCCTACTTTGGAGGAACGCAGAATCAGTGCTAGGTTGAGCTTACTGTACAAGTCTCTCCATCACTTAGTTGCCATTGATCTAAATGGATATATTTTTAAGCCTGACAATAATGGAATCTCCACTCACAAGTCTTCATCGATCGCCTTTCATCACCCTGCTGTAAAAAAGGACTGTTAAAAGTTCTCTTTTATTCCTAGGAGAGTGGCAGAGTGGAATTGCATACCCTCAGCCGTAAGGGACTCCCCATCTGTTAAAACTTTTAGAAATCAAATACGTTAACTGAACTTGACATCTTTGAGGAGATCTGAATCTATTAATCCGATCTAATTGACTTGTCTGCTAGCCGTTACACACCTACAACCATCTATCCTAGCCCTTGAACAGGACCCAGCATTACGTTCCTATGCTATACACTTCATTCGTAGTAAGGAGTGACTAAAAGGAGCGGATTATACGGTCACGTTCAGTGACTAGTCTATCCCGTTTGTGTAGAACTGCTTGTAGAATCCAACCAGAACCAGCAATAACTAACAGTTAGGCTTAGCCTACATGAACTAAGTGCAGTGTGATCAACGGCTCTACTAGTGCAGAGTGAAGCAAAGTGAACTTAGCATACCTAGCTATTAGTCCTGTTCAATCAAGCCTCATAAGGACAACTCTGTATGCAAAGTTGTCCTAGCCTAAGTTAGGCCTATGCCTACCTAGCCTATACTCACAATGACATTGTGCTTCTGGGTGTTCGCGCAACTAGGCCTTGTGTGAAACGAAGTGAGCCACACGATATGTATGTAAAATCGTCAGTAATACTTTGACCTAGCCTTTTGCGATGCAATTTTCATCGATAAACCGATTGAGATTATAATTTTGCACTATTACCTGGTACCAAAACGAGCTGGACTCTGCCAAAGACAGCAGAATCATGAAAGAGTTTCAGTGCGATTCGTGAAAGATGCTTCATGAGACAATCAAGCACGAGTAACACCCGCTGGAAGCGCCAGTCACGTATATGGACTGCAGGGTCACCCGAGTCATAGTAACTGTGGACGGTGGCGTACCTCATTTTCCTGTTAAGAATTGCGTTGCGACTTTGGGGGAATTCCATCCGGTTGAATTGGCGGCGCTTTTCTCTTTGCCAGTGGGTACACGTTGTAGACTCCCAAAGGGCAAAAGCAGCAAAACCCTTACTTTTAGTCAGTAAAGATTTGAACAAAAATTCTAGAGTCTCTCTCCTAAATTTGCACTATTGGGAACAGAAACTAAGTATCGACTGCGATAATTGTAAGCACTGTACTACCATTGAAAAAGCTCAGGCATGAGTGAGACTTCTGATGACAACTATAGGCTACCGTGACATCCAGCTAAGCAGGAGTCTTGCTTAGGTTTGCCATGTCTATGATGCCCCCAACCTCATTCCATCCTTTAACCAATCTTTTGAGTCATCAAAATTCCTTTACTACAGTATCCTTGACCTTACCAACCCATATCCCCAAACCTTCCTTTTGCCCCTATTGCCTCCTCCCCTTGGGTACATGCACACTAATATTAATATTAATATATATATATATATATATATATATATATATATATATATATATATATATATATATATATATATATATATATATATATATATATATATATATATATATATATATATGTATATATATATATATATGTATATATATATATATATATATAAGGAAAAATGTAAAACAGAGTGTGCATATAGATCCAACGAATGATTTATTGAAACAGAAATTTTCGCCGCCACCTGGCGGCTTTGTCAACTGTGTTATGGAAATCAACCGTTACATACAAACAAGATAGAGTTGAATGCGTACAGTACCGCGTAATATTAAAATAAGTTTGAAAAGTTGTAAAGTGACGTCATAATGATGATGATCGAAAAGTACGTAGTTACAAAGAACGCACGTTCTCACATAGTAATTTATACAAAGCGCGAACATCATAACCATGGCAAGCTTGATTAGCCAAAATAATGTAAAGTGACGAGACATTCTAAAATTGTAGTGTGCGTACCTCATTTCGTTGTTTGAATGGAAGCGTATGTACATATTCAAAACTCCATGGTAACTAAACAGTTTATCAAAGCGACAAGATGCGAGTGCGTGAGATATTTTCAAATAATAAAACTGTCTTACTGACAAATAAAAACTGTTCATATCAACTTAAAAAATAAAGCACTAAATTGTACATTACAAGTAATATTAAATAACAAAGCATCCGAGTTTAAAAAAAAAAAAAAAAAAAATGGCGTAACTTTACAGAATGTGACATGCTATATTAAATAGTAAAAAATTGAAGAAGCGGGAGTAAATGACAAGGTAGCACAGTTGTACAAAAGAAGGAAACAGAATTACTGAATTACTTGAAGAAACTGTATCCTGATAAATAAGAAAAATCTCTATTGAGACCTTGCCTGTGGCTATTAAGACGTAAAATTAGTTTGAGTTCGTGGCGCTTACGGTCTTCACTGCATCGGAACCTACCGAGGGCAATGGTAAACCTCAAGTCGTCAACTGTGTGCCCGCTACTCTGGAAATGTTCCGCAACTGGGAATCCGTTGGGATTCGCGTTACGAATGCTTTGTTTATGATTATTGAATCTCAATCTAAATTTCGTACTGGTTTCTCCAACGTAGCACACAGTCGGGCACTTGCTGCATGAGATAATATACACTACGTTGGAGGAATCGCAATTGTAAGGACCAGGGTGGACAGTTATACCATTAAAAGTAAGGGAGGCACCGGTCAACATGTGTTGACAAACCTGACAACGCGGCTTCTTTGGTTTTGTATTCAGTATTTTGGAGAAATTGACTTTCTAATACCGACATAAAGATGTTGGCATAGGTAGGGGCCATCTTAGTTCCCAAAATACTGAATACAAACCGCTTTTTTACTGCCGATATATAGACGACATTTTCTTTATATGGACTCACAGCGAAGAAGAATTACTCAGATTCGTTGATCTAGCTACCAATACTCATGCGAAAATCAAATTCACAAAGGAATACTCGCGTGAAGCAATTTCTTTCCTAGATGTTCTCGTCTCGCTCAGAAATGGCAAATTATGCACGTCTGTCTATTCTAAGCCTACAGACACTCACACTTACCTTCGTTACGAAAGCTTTCATCCACACCACATCAAATCTTCCTTAATTTATAGTCAGGCTATCCGCTTAAAACGTATTTGCTCAGATCCGGTGGACTTTGAGCATCACGTCCTCAACCTCACCCTTAGTTTCACCGACAGGGGGTATCCTTTTAGCCTAGTCAAAAAACAAATTGGTAGGGCTCGCCGAGCTACACGCGAATCACTTCTTTCGTACAATCGCAAAACTAACAGTGGCAATCGCATCCCGTTTGTGGTGAAACATCATCCTACCACTAGAAAACTTTCGAAACACATAAAGTCTTCTTGGAAAATACTCCATGAAAATGATTCACTTGCTGAACTTTTCGCACAACCCCCTATTATTGCTACCAAACAACCCCCCAACCTCAGATCGTTACTTGTACGTTCTAGATTAAGATCTACTAATACCCAACAGGGTAATACTCTATGTAAGAAGCCGCGTTGTCAGGTTTGTCAACACATGTTGACCGGTGCCTCCCTTACTTTTAATGGTATAACTGTCCACCCTGGTCCTTACAATTGCGATTCCTCCAGCGTAGTGTATATTATCTCATGCAGCAAGTGCCCGACTGTGTGCTACGTTGGAGAAACCAGTACGAAATTTAGATTGAGATTCAATAATCATAAACAAAGCATTCGTAACGCGAATCCCAACGGATTCCCAGTTGCGGAACATTTCCAGAGTAGCGGGCACACAGTTGACGACTTGAGGTTTACCATTGCCCTAGGTAGGTTCCGATGCAGTGAAGACCGTAAGCGCCACGAACTCAAACTAATTTTACGTCTTAATAGCCACAGGCAAGGTCTCAATAGAGATTTTTCTTATATATCAGGATACAGTTTCTTCAAGTAATTCAGTAATTCTGTTTCCTTCTTTTGTACAACTGTGCTACCTTGTCATTTACTCCCGCTTCTTCAATTTTTTACTATTTAATATAGCATGTCACATTCTGTAAAGTTACGCCAATTTTTTTTTTTTTTTTTTTTAAACTCGGATGCTTTGTTATTTAATATTACTTGTAATGTACAATTTAGTGCTTTATTTTTTAAGTTGATATGAACAGTTTTTATTTGTCAGTAAGACAGTTTTATTATTTGAAAATATCTCACGCACTCGCATCTTGTCACTTTGATAAACTGTTTAGTTACCATGGAGTTTTGAATATGTACATACGCTTCCATTCAAACAACGAAATGAGGTACGCACACTACAATTTTAGAATGCAGTGATGAATTTTAGCGGTCGTCCGGTCGTCCGAGACGACCAAAATTTCTGCAGGACGACCAAAGTAACCACCTAAGGTTGTCCTTTGGACGACTAATTTTTACCTTTGGTAATGTATATTGAGACACAAAGCGTACAACAAACACTCCCATGCAACCAAAACATCTTAACATTTCATGAACTCGCATAACAAAACACATCTGTACCTTCACGAAAAGCACACCAAAACAAAACAACCCTGTAGACAGGCCACGATACGCACAACGCCAAACAAGCAGCCTAGTGGATGATCATTGTTTCAGCTGAACTGTACAGAACGTGCTCATACACATTCTCCGGGATTATGTTCAACGTGCTGGCGCGAAAAGTTCTCGGTAAATAATTGGCATTGGTAAAATATCTCCATTCAACAGATAATTACCACCGATTATCTGCAACTTGAAAGTTGCTCTTAGTTTCGGTAGAATTCCTGTAAATACACAACCTTTAGCTTCCCGCCAAAATGGGATGCACTAATAATCACAAACGTATATATTTCCCCCTGCCGTTTGATATTTTCCGCTATAACCCAGTAGTATTACCTTAAATTAAAATTGCATTCAAGGTGTATACCTTGCTGTATGGCAGAAAGCGCCGCGTAAGTTGCTTAATTTACAAGCGGTCCTGCACAAAACACATGGAACAGACTATCTAGCTGCAGTGTGTCGCCGTTTTTTCAAATCCCCAAGCTTTGTATACATATCTGTGCAGGTTTTGTACACATAGCATGAAGAATCTTGTGAAGTTCGGTGGTTGTGATCTTGCATAAATTAAGCCATCCCCAGCATTCCTTCTGCAATGTTATTTACAGTAGGACTTATTCAATGTTGTCATACGACGTCATTGCAAACGAAAACTGTGATGCACGTGGTCTAGATCTCGTGCAGCAAACTTCTCGGCCCATGCATATACTAGACTTACGTGCGTGTCCCTTTTTACCGCCAAACAAGGCACCATGTTTTGCTTGGTGACATCATATGCATAGGATCCATTGCAAAATTTAAATTGGCCCGTGCATCGTGATTGGTTCAATTACGTTGATTGTAGCTAGCCAATCACAACTCGCGCCTTCGCCTATGTGATTTAGTGTGTGAAAAGGCTCGGTCTCGAGACAAGTTTTCCCGTTGAGTTTGTGTTACGACGATCGCACTTGTCATGCTTATATAGCCGGCTAGCGAAGCCGGGAGAGCCCCGTGCTAAATTCACCAAGAAACGGCATCACAAATCTCTGTATACGTGGAGTTTTCGAGGATCGAACTTACCTGCATTTCAGTTGCACATTCTTTTTAAACTAGACGTACGTTTTGGACAAGAACTGCTAACAATATACGGGGATATTTATATCCGGAAGGAACCATAAGATACGTTAATCGGGTGCATTTGTTCTGCTGCTCAGAATTGAACTGCTAGATTATCATGATTGCTCTAACCCGGGTTCATTAAAGCGGGAGAGTAGCTACAGTACATTTACGCAATAGCAAATGTTCCGACATGATTGGGGGATGAAAACTAAACAAAGCATGATGTTGGCCTTAGAGCTAAATTATCAAAGGGCATGTGACATCGACTGCAAACAATTCAACTGTACTATCGGTTTATTTGAATCTCCACTTTTGAAGTGAAAATATGACACCTATACAAAAAGATATTCCGTTCGTAACGATTCCCAATATTTTCCACCCTGAACTGGTTACGGAAATACGATATATTAGATGCAAGGGGCTTAATTAAGGGACAAACATGTCACGGTGACTTCCCTCTTTGTAATAATCGGCATCGGTCCTATAGTTTAATAAAATAGTCGGTAAAAGGGTACTGTATTACCGATTATAGCATAATCGGTCAGACACTATTAAAGCTGAAACAAACAAGCTTTTAAAAAGGCATTTTGTTCAATAGACACTTCATGCTTACGATTGTCAGATTTTGATTCAAAAGGAATGAGTTTCAGAAATCGTGATATGTAGGCTACCGTTCAAGTTAAGTATTAATGCACCATATTTTGACGGTACAACTGCATGTCCTAATGTACGAATAGGGTGTCTAAAGATCACATTATTATTGCGTCTACCGAACGTTGGGAAGTTTTCAGGAGAAAAAATGTCTTTTGTCCGTCCTTGAGTAAGTGATGAATAAAATGTGGGGGTAGCAATGATCACAGAGGCCAGACCTCTGTCGTCTCGGAGATTCCCCAACTGTTACTTTGGGTATTACTATCACTCACACCAGCCCTTTCATGTGTATTTTCAATAAAGTGACTTTCACGCTGGATATAATGCAATGCAAATAGCAGCCAGTGCAATAAAAATAAAACAATCGTCTTGAAACCAGAAAATGCACATTGCACAACTTTTTTGTTTTCACATGTCTTTTATGGAGGACGACTAAATTTTTGGGAGGACAACCAAATTCTTGCAGCTGGTTGTCCTTTGGACAACCAATTTCAATTGCTTAAAAATCATCCCTGGAATGTCTCGTCACTTTACATTATTTTGGCTAATCAAGCTTGCCATGGTTATGATGTTCGCGCTTTGTATTAATTACTATGTGAGAACGTGCGTTCTTTGTAACTACGTACTTTTCGATCATCATCATTATGACGTCACTTTACAACTTTTCAAACTTATTTTAATATTACGCGGTACTGTACGCATTTAACTCTATCTTGTTTGTATGTAACGGTTGATTTCCATAACACAGTTGACAAAGCCGCCAGGTGGCGGCGAAAATTTCTGTTTCAATAAATCATTCGTTGGATCTATATGTACACTCTGTTTTCCATTTTTCTTTATTTATTACGTCCAACACACGGAATTAATTAATGCTATCCTTTGGACCTATATATATATATATATATATATATATATATATATATATATATATATATATATATATATATATATATATATATATATATATATATATATATATATATATATATATATATATATATATATATATATATATATATATATATATATATATAAAGAAAAACAACAAACGACAAAAAATGATACCTTCATTTCCAACTATATACGTTTACACAAACGATAAAATAAAATTATAAACAAAATATTTCGAGCGTCGTATACACCGCTCTTCCTCAGTTGAACTGAATAACAGTAGGTAGAGAAGAAACTAGACCTTATCGGGGTGCATTCGGGCGTAGAAGCTTAGAAAAGCGAGATCTTTGTTAAGTCCAGTGTGATGGGTGTTTAGACGTAAGATTGTTTTCAATTCCCGGTTGCTTCTTTCCTGGGCTGTTTTGAAGTTGCCATAGAGAATGGAAAATTTAAGGTCGGAAAGGCCATGGTTTGGGAGATTAAAATGCTCAGCAACCGGGAAACCTTTCTTGTTTTGCCGTATGCTTAGTTTGTGATTATTGAATCGGAGCCTAAACTTTGTACTCGTTTCGCCTATGTAGGTGACCTGGGGGCATTTGATACAATAAAGCAGATAGACAACATTTTCGGAGTCGCAGTTAAATCTCCCCGGTTTCAAAAAGACACCTGAAGCCTGATGAAATATGTTGGGGGAGGGGTCGAGGTGTGTGCATACCATACATCTAGGTTTTTTGCAGGTGACATTTCCACAGTTAGACTCATGATTAGAAGAGGGGAGGGAGGTTTGAACTAATATAGACCTGATGTTACGTGGTTGTCTATAGGCAATCACTGGGGGCTCTTTGAAGAGTTTTTCTAAAGCTGGATCAGAACTTAACATTCCCCAGGATTTTTTGATGTCTTGGAGGAGGGTGGGAAGAGAGGGGTGGTAGGTTACAACCAGGGGTAGTCTGTCAGATGCTTCTTTGTTGCGGTACGAGAGCAAGTTATTTCTTTTTAAGGATTTTACCCTTTCGAAATGATGGTGTAACAACCGATAGGGATATCCCCTTTTGAGGAAGAAACCTACAAGTTCAACAGCTTTATTTAGAAAGATTTGATCGTTAGAGCAGATACGTCGGTATCTGAGAAGTTGGCTGTAGATAATAGAGTTTTTGGTGTGTCGGGGATGGAAGCTATTGAAATGGAGGTAGGAATGACTGTCAGTTGGTTTTGTATACACGGTGGTCTCTATTTTATGATCTTTAATCATTACTAGTATGTCAAGAAAAGGAATTTGATTAGTAGAACTTTGAGTGGTAAACTTAATTGACCCATGAAAGTCATTGGCGAAAGAGAAAAAGTTGTCAAGTTCTTTTTCACCTTTATCCCATAGCATAAATATATCATCGATGTAACGGACATAGAAAAACGGTTTACAAGGGGATACAGTGAGGATTTCCTGTTCAAGAAAGTGCATAAAAATATTTGCATAGGAGGGTGCCATTCTGGTACCCATTGCGGTTCCTTTAACTTGGAGGTAATGACGGTCATTGAAAATAAAATTGTTATGTTCAAGAATGAATTTGATCAGTTGAGAAAGCTATATATATATATATGGATCACTGGCCCTGGTTGTCCCCACGGTGACCAAAGGTCAGTAATTAGATCTAAAACTTAAACTAAATCTAAAACCAAACCAAAAATAAAAGACAAAATTTTTGCCGCTGTATTAAACTTTAATCCCTTCCCAGGAAAAAAATCCCATTAAGTCCCATTAGATTTTTCAATAGGACTACTTAATGGGAAATGAATGGGATGTTTTAATTTCCATGTTAAATCAATGGATCAGTGGACTTTCCCATTAACTAAATGGGATTTTAAGTTGTAACTATCCAAATTCCATATTAAATCCCATTGAATACAATGGGAATCTATATGGGAATTCAATAGGATTTCAATGGGAATTAATGGGATCCCATAGGGCCCATTCAAAGGGACTTAATGGGAATTTTCTCATACTTGTTTCCACAAATAAAAACCCTAAACTTCTGCCCTGATTGACAGTACCGGCCTCCCCAGACATTTTATTGGCCTGGTTGCGAGACCAAACTTGACAATACCATATCTAATGGTGAAATTCCCCCCCCCCCCTTCCCCCCCCCCCCCAGAAAAAAATTACAGTCTCTTTTTAGAATAGATCGTTCTCGTGGAGGGGTGGATCGTCCTTAATTATATTACCGTGCTGATAAAATCTTTGCAACTGAAATTAGAGACAAAACCAAGTGTGAAATTAATTGGGTCCGTATTACGGCCACCCATAAGCGGTCTATTAATTTGGGTGTTCTATAGACCTCCAAATTCCCCAACTTCTACTCTTGATTTTCCTAGGCAGAGTTTATCAAATATTCGTGGTAGCTACCCTCAAACTACCCTTATTTATTTATGTGACGACTCATTCCAAGCCAATTACATTCCCAGCTGGGCCCCAACTGGGTTTCATCTTGGCTACTTGTAGCCCCAGCTGGGAGCCATTCGTGTTTGTCACGTGTTCCCACGTGGGACCCAACTGGGCTAGTCTTTCCCAGATGATACCGACATGAAGCTCAGCTGGGTCCCGCTTCAGTAACTGAAGCCTAGCTGGGCTTCAGCTGGGAAAGGCTAGCCCAGTTGGGCCCCACGTGGGAACACCTGTCAAACATGAAGGGGTCCCAGCTGGGGCCCAGCAATCAGCCCAGCTGAAACCCAGTTGGGGCCCAGCTGGGCATGTCGGCTGAGTTGATTAAGCTACTTTATCCAATAAACCAATGGTTGTTTACCCAGATTTTTGTAGTAATCAATTGAAATTGTGTCTGATTTTCTTTCGACCAAATGGTCTAATTCCTACCCGTGGCTCGGCCATCCTTGACTTATAGTTCTCTCAAATAAACTGGACATGACTGTCATTAACCTTAGAACCATTCCTGGTATGAGCACTGCAAACGACTATGAGAATATTGTAACTGACATATTGTGTACCATCCCGGTAAATAAAACGCTTCCTAGAAAAATTCACCAACGGAAGAAAGGGCCGGGATATCGGTTGACTTAAAGCTAGCCACATAAAATTTTGCTAGTGATAATCTGCGTGATTCTGATAACAGAACTATTAATAATAAGTTTCATGCAATTCAATCTTTTCTCCTTGAAAGTCAAAATAAATTCATTCCCACAAAGGATTTTTCCGGAAAGTACAGTTATCCATGATGGATTACCCCTTTTCTCAAAAAGAAAACTACCAGCTAGAAGACAGCATCTTTATAAATCCATTTCTATGAAAGTATACGTAACAGACCTCCTGAAAATCCGAACTATATTCGCTAATCGAAGTTAGCGGTGACAATAAAATGTGAATCCTACTGGAAGTGCAAAAATAACTTATTTGATGATTAAGCTACTGAAACTGAAATAAGAAAAACTTGTTCAAATTCGTTAAAAGTCAAAGAAAGGACCAATACTGTGTCCCTTCCCTTACTCATGAAGGCAAAACTATTACGGTCGCTAAAACCTAAGCTAAACTTTTAAATGACTATACTTTACTTCAGTCTTTACTTCAAATAATCACAAAATTATTCCCGATCATAAAGGTCCATCCCCGACCCTTCCCTCCTTTTGTTAGATAACGGGTCAATCGTATAACGAAGGCTTAGGTATAGGGGATCTAGCTGATAGGCGTTGAAGTTGTGTAGCTCCGCACAAGATATTAAAATAGTTCACAGAACTCATAAAGTTGATTAATTCTTCTTGATTATTACTGATTCCATTTCTTCTTCCTTCAAAAATTTTCTTCAATTAGAAGCCGTCAGAAAGGTGACAATTACTTTTTACAGGTGAGTTAGTGCTTCGTCTTAGAGGTCTGCAGCACAACTGACAAGCTGCGGGCTGCGTGGTTTCCCTGTGCGTTTGAGCCACGAGGGCCGTGCGAGATGACAGAACTAAAAGCTGTAACCCGATTAGATAAAAGTTGTGACGCACACCTAAAATGAATATTAATAAATATGATGAAATCATATCAACCAATTAGGAGGGTGCAAAGGGGGAAATTGGCCACACCTTGAAAATATAGGTTTCAGTGTGCACGTGGAACTCAGACGGCGATGTAATATGTCACGTCCACCGGTCGGTAACACATGACGGGAAACATGAAAGGTCCTGGGAATCTAGAATAAAAGGAAGGGAGCGTTGCTCGTAAACAACAAGATGGCGTCTGCTAAAGGTCATGGAGAGTGCACCATACTACATACACTATGCCAAACATTGTTGTTACTCCCCAAGGAGTTCTAAAATTGCTTTTCGAGCTTAATTCAAGAGAAGCTACTGGACCTGACAAAATACCAGCAGTTATGCTGAAAACTGTTGCCACTGAGGTTAATTACACCTGGTATTGTGTCTTTTTTCAGGCAGTCAGTATAGATACTGGCACCGTCCCCGATGAATTAAAAAGGCTCATGTAACCCCAATTCTTACGAAAGCTTCTAAATCTGATGTAAAGAACTATCGACCAATCTTCCTCACTAGGCTTAGAAAATGTCTTGGTCATGTAGTGGTCAGCAACTTCATGAATCATCTAGAATCAAATACCATTCTTACCCCCATACCATGAAAGTACTAGGTAGTACTTCCATGCCTGGACAATCATTCACAGGTTGATGGCATCCTGTTGGATTTTTCAAAGGCCTTTGGTAAGGTAACTCACAAGCATCTATTTTAAAAATTGAGTTTTTATGGATTGAAGGGCAATTACCTAAATTGGGTAAAGTCTTTTTCCCAGAATCGTACCCAGCAGTGTACCTTAAAGGGCAAGAGCAGTCATCCCAAATTGAAGACCAGGAGTCATGTGACAACATTTTTTCTCTCCAAACGGGAAATATACTTGAAATAACTGCCCGGTTTACCTTTACTATGCACTTCATAGTAAAGTCGTAAGATACTTTGAAGGGAAATAAAATGAAAATTGTTTTATTTAGCTTTTCCTTCAAAAATAGTTTGGGGGACTTCTCTTTACCTTTTATTGATGGGCAAACCTCCGAAAAGGAGAAACTGGTCAGCTCTGGAGTTCCACATGGCACTGTCCTTGGACCCCTGTTATTCTTTTGCTTCATTAGTGAACTCCCGGATGTGGTTCCCTCCCAAATCAGGCTCTTAGTTTGCAGACGATGCTCTTCTTTATCGGCAGATAGAATCTTTACTTGATCAAAATATTCTTCAAACTGACCTTGATTCCCTACAGGGCCAAACCTCTTTCCCCAAGCTGCAATTTTGGTACGGGGGAACCAAAATTCTCAATTGGTTCAGCTCTTTGATTGACAGCTAATTTAAACAATGCTGGCAGATCGGAGTACCAAAGCGTATACTACACAGCATGAATGATACTGAGGGTGTTTGATTGTATAAATTTAGTTTTTCTTTACTCATCTTGAAGCAATATACTGAGATTGTATCTGGATGAGCATGAATTGTCTTGCAGACAATTGTGGGACATTGGGGTCTGCAGGGGTCCGTGAAAAAATAGGAGTTCGCCGCAGAAAACTTTCGGGATCCCCGAAAGCTGAATTCTTTGAAAAAATTCAAACAAAAAATCGTAAGAGTTATACAGCTACTCTTACTCCTGAACTAGTAATAGCGTTCCCGCGGCTTAAATATCCACCATGACCAAACTGGTTGAGAATCCGAGGTCGTCAGCTGGCCTACGGTATATTCATTATGCATGTACCATAATTTTGTCTCCAGGTACTCAACTACTACTGCCAGCTCTAATTATTTCACTCGAGTCCTCCCTTTGATTTTGTTTCCTTTTTTCTTCTTACTATTCCCCTCATTTCGGGTAGCGGCGATGGTGTAAATAGTTATTTTCAGAAATCCAAGTTATCGTAGCGTATAAGTACTAATGATCTTTTTTATAAGCTTTAAAAGAAAGGAGCTTAATTACAGGATTTGGAATGTCAGAAGGGTACTTAATCTAAATATTTTGGTGAAATTTGCAAGTTGAAATCCGATGTGTTTGCAAGATATGAGTACGTAAGTTTTTCACATTTTCAACTAAAAGTGAACTTAAACTTGCAAGCACATATGACATCATGTCCCCACATAAGAGCACAGTCTTTTGTTTTTTCTTGACTTTAGAGTTGATTTTCTCCTCAATAAATCCCACCCCTGCCAGCACACCATTGGGTCCCGATTGGGGCCAAATTGGGCTCCCGATTGGGGCCCAATCAGTTTTGTCAGTGGACTTTCATTTGGCCCCAATTGGAATAACTTAGCCTAATTAAGCCTCACTGCCAGTGGGTCCCAACTTGGCCCTAAAGTGTTTACAGCATCTCCCCCATCTTTCTGGCAAGTCCAGTTGGAACCCAATTGGGAACTGATGACAAAACCAACCTCAGCCCAAGCTCAACTAAGCCCAACCTTCCCAAGTAAAACCCACTTAAGGCCCAACCGGGCTTCCTTGCTAGGATATTACTAAAATGTGATTGCCTATGTAACATGAAAACTTTACTAACTTTGCATCCTCCACAGGGAGGTTCTGTTCCAGTTAATTAACTCCGATGTCAACACAACAGTTCAAGAAAACAAAGGGAAACAAAGCAATTGTCAATGTGGGGAAGTTTTATAAGCTCTGCTGCCCTCAAAGTCACTTTGGAACACAAATCTACTGACATCATTTACTGATATCTTGAGAACTACATGTCAGATTTGAATGGAACTTTGACATATGAAAACTAAATTTTTGCTAAACCTACTCGTAAATAGGTAAATAATATTTCTGAGATAGCGCCATCTGCAGTTGCAAGGCCAGCCGAACAGACTGCGTAACGAACGTTCACCTGATGCCCCTTTCCGCATACTGTCAAAATCATTGATTTGGTTTATCACAGTACTAAAGAAAAAGCTGCCGGCTTTGCGGGGTACAACATTTTCAGGCGCGTACTACATACAGTAACTACGGAAGCCGAGAACGGCGCGGTAGGGAGAAAATGCAAATCGTTTCCTCTGTACCTGAAGTCCATCAAAAAAGAAGAGGGCGTACTTCAAGAATGTCTTGTTACAGCAGGTAATGTACTGCAAACATCCTCGATATTAATGGACGAGTCTGAATGCTATTAGAAGACAGAGTCGTTTAAACAAGAACAGTGCATTCGTACCAGTTATTGTCAGCAACAACATGACAATAAAGGAGTGAGTGTTTTGTTTTTGGTAACTTAATACAAGGAAACCAAGTCTCAAAGGCTCAAACAATATAGCCTTTAAAAAAAAAACATGCGAAATATCTCCTAAACCACCTTCGTGCTCATTTACTCTATTTCGAGGGTTATCTGCTAACAGTAACTATCTAATATACTGACAAATTTCTGTGTATGGTGTCATTTTAAGATCTTTGTATTTGAACTGTGTATTTTTGCAACTTGTCTTTGTTAGGCAAGTTTCTGACGAAAGACGGTAAGACCTACAATAAAGTACAGTTATGTTTTAGCTATAATGTACATTCATTGTATAATTAATAAAGTAGTTAGACGGTAGCATCATCTGACACTACGTTTGCAGTCCCTTATTTCAAGTTTTGAATTTTAATTCGTTCTTAACGGGTATTCTGTCTTGTAATTGGAAAGGTGGCAACTTTGTTCTGTGGGATAGGATTGCCGCAGATACTTTAAAAGTAAAGAGCAGTCCCCCAAAACTTATTTTGAAGAAAAAGCTAAACAACACAATTTTCATCTTATTTCTCTTCAAAGTATTTTTCATTACATTTTATGAATTTACTTTTGCATATTCAAGGTAAACCAAGCAGTTATTTCTCGTAAATTTCACATTTGAAGAGAAAAAAACATTGTCACATGACTCCCAACAGCCAATCATGAAACTGGACAGTGTACTACCCTTCTTATATTTGGGATGACTTCTCCTGCACTCTAAAGTACTGCCCTGCTAGGTTTCTAAAATCCAAAACTACAAGGCTCGTATCCAGGAAGGAACTGTGGGGAGGGGTGGTGGTAAATAAGATCGGGAGCAAAGACTGAATGAAATGGGAAGAGAAGGGATGTAAGAGGAAAGAAGAAAATTACGAAGTGGCGACGAGGAAAGCAGAACAAGGAAAATAGGAAGAAAAAGGACAAACTAATAAAAGGATAAAGCCGCGGCCACACTACAACGAATTCGGATCTGATTAGGATCCGATTTTTTTTTTTTTGCTTTAAGTAAATATCTTCTCAATCTCTGATCGGAAATAACTTCAATTTGAGAAATTGTGAATTATATGATTTGTAACAGAGGACTGCGAAAACGAAATGCTAACTAATTAATTTGTGACTTCACACCGACAGAAATCTTTTATAGGAAATCCCTGGTCGGATAAAAGCTGTTTGTCGATGCACTCTAAAACACATTGGTTAGGTTTAACCAATAAATATAGTTTTCACAGATTAACCTACCTTAATCCGGTTAAATAACCAGGAAATACGGGTCAAAATCAATATTTCATTCTTAAAGTCGATGAATTATTTTGAATTTGGCCAAATATTAAAATTTTATAGTAAATTTTAACCAGGCTTCCTCGGTTATTTTAACCAGGAAATGGTTGGTTACATTTTTTCTTTCTTATTCCCTAACCTTTCTTATTCTGTTTCCTTGCTTGTTTTCCTTTTTTTCTTCGAGGTGTGGGGGACTTTTTAAAGAAAATATTCATACCACAGTAACACATTGCATTGTGGGGAATCTGTGATGTCATACCGGCAGATTAATTGAGCATCACTTGTATTTTATGTAATGTTCATACATGTAAAGAAATATGCAGACACTTTTTCAGCTTTTAGAGCTGCAACCTTTGTGCTCACAAAATGTTAAGGTCAACCTCAAAGGAACATTATTCAATGTTCCACTGGTGTGAAGTTTGGAGGTCAAATTAGTTACTCCAAGTTAAATAACACCAAAAGATTTTAGAAGAAATCTGCCGGTATTACATAATATTTTGCAACCTTGCAGCAAGTAGGAGTCTGTTTTGACAAAAAATAACCTGTCTTCAGACAGAATTATCTCGAGTTATGAACAAGCTATGATGTGGCCGGTGTGAAGGGAGTGCGATACAAAACATTCCCATTTTTTTAGACCTTATGAAATTGACGCCAGGATATTCCTTTCACGACACACCAACACGAATGTGTTTAATAGTGTCAGTCATAGTGTCGATAAAAAGTTCAAAAGTTAAAATTTATTCTTCAGTATGGTTCGAGTTCAGTTTGGTTTCCCTTTAGCCGCCTCTTAAGCGGGGAATATCGTGGTCATATTCCACAACCCCCAGGTCATACGGCAAGCAGTAAGTCTCGCTAGGGCTCTTCTTAAGTGGTTAAACTTTACCTCCTTTTTTAAGAAATGGACTGTCATTAGCATGATGGCTCTCGAAAAATGAGTACCGTTCTCGAACAGAAAAGCTAGCTTAAAGGGCGGGAGCAGTCACCCCAACTTGAAGCAATGTAGTAGACTGTCCAGTTTCATTATTGGCTGTTGAGGGTCATGTGACAACATTTTTGCTCCTCAAATGTGAAATTTACTGGAAGTTACTGCTTGGTTTACCTTCAGTCATATGTTATATTGAAGTTATAAAAATTATGAAAGATTCTTTGAACAGGAGTGAGACGAGAATTGTGGTATTTAGCTGTTGCTTCAAAATAAGTTTGGGGGACTGCTCTTGACCTTTGAGACGGATTTTGGAATACATTGCTCGTTTTCGTTAGCTGGAACAGCCTTTTTTATAATCCTTCGAGTCCCGTGCTCTTTGCACTAAATACATAAAAACTTGTTTCCCTCTGTTTATCATGATTTTCATGTTTGCTCTATAAACGGTAGAATAAACGGAACCAATAACATTATTCTTGTCTGAAAGACTCTGTTTTCTTGTAGCATTGAGACTAGTCCATTTATTTTGAGGATACTCAATACTTATTATTCTATAACAAAACGATCTTGAAGTACGCCCTCTTCTATTTTGTTGGAATTCATGGTACAGAGAAATCGATTTGCGTTTTCTCCCTACCGCGCCGCTCTCGGCTTCCGTAAGTAACCGAACCTAATTGTTTTGTACATTGACACGGTTGGTGCGCTTGTACATAGTCAATATAGCCTAGGGTAGGCGGCTATGGACTATGGTTTGTATACTCTAAATTAGTACTACTTAGTATAGTAGTAGTAGTAGGAGCTGCTGCAGGTGGTCCACGAATAAGACTGAGGTAGCCTAGGCGTAGGCCTGATATAGATGATGGCCATGAGCTTTGGAAAGTCTTTCCGTGTTTATCATAAGCTGGAACCCCCTTATTCTGTGATTTTGGAAGCGAGAGGAAAAGAAAAAACCCTTCTGTTTGAGTCAGATGCTGTTGCGATCCTTAGTAAGTGACAGTGTGACTGGCTGCCACTGACATTTTTCGCCTAGCCTACAGTACTCAGTAGGCCTAGCATAACGTTTGGCCTAACGTTAGGCTAACTATAAACATTCCACAATACAGTTCTTACCGAATTACGTTTTCAACTTAACTAACGTTAAACAACTCAGTTCATTTTATTCTGGGGTGTCCGGTCAACACGGCCCCTGAGATAACTCAGCTCGGACATCTGGGCCCCAGGACAACTCGGCCACCGAGATGACTCGGCCCCTGGACAACTCGGCCCCAGACACAACTCGGACCCTGGACAACTCGGCCATGGAGGCATCTTGGCCATTACTGACATGCTAATCAAATTAAGTGAACTAGGCTCTAGGCCTAACCAATTAGCCTAGTACTGTAGGAGATTGCATTTTTGAGGAAATTTGCACAGCCTTACCTTCAGCTTTAAGACATTGCTTAAAGTAAACCTACTTAGGCCTAGGCCTAATGTTAGGCCTAATTTCAAAAATATAAATGAAAATTTTTGAAAATGAACATTTCTTACCCTGCTTCTTGATTTTTTTTTATTTGACAACACCGATTTTTTCAATGATATCATTTGAAACCTCTCTTTAAATTCGGCCGGAACGCTTAGGCCTAGTGCTATGTCCTACAGTAGTTGCTTCTCGGCCTTTTGGCTAAGATTGTAGTATCTGTTGTTTTCATCCAGTCTAGAATAGAGCCACATATGACAGTCCAATAGTTGTAAATGGTCTGCGGGCCCTGACTTACTTTGGTTAGGAACTGTCTGGATCTTTCAGTGGACGTAATAGCATTTTTCGTGAAGCTTGGTCAAGAGCCAATCTCTTTAAATTCAAACCCCAGCTTCTTTGTAAAAAAAAGCCTAACATCTTTCACATGAAATCCTTAAGTTGATTTATAAAAAAAAAGCCTAACATTTTTCACATGAAATCTGTAAGTTGATTTCGGACCTTTCCTCAAAAATGTGCAAGGTTCATTGTCTATGATATGCCAGATGGTGTGCCGTCTACCCTTCTTTTACTTGATTGGCTGTTGAGAGTCATGTGACAACATTTTTTCTCTTTAACTGCGAAATAGTTTACAAGGGAAAAACTGCTTGGTTTCAAGTTACTTTGAATATAACATAGTGATTAGTGTTTGCACGGGTACTAAAAATTAGGACCCTGGTACCCAATCGCCATACCCGTCGGGTACCCGGGTTACCCGGTGTTACATACGGTGACTAAAAGATATGAGCATTTTGTAAGGCATACTCCATAAGACATGCATGGTTACATTAACATCTGTATTGGATAGGTACAGTATAGCGATCACAGTTCCCAAGTTCAAAAACATTTAATTTGTTAGAAGGTTTAATCGTCTCATTTTGTTTTAGATCAAAATGATAAGTAAAAAAAAAAAACGTAACAGAAAACAGTCAAATAAGAAAATTATACTTCCCAAGGCCTATATCAATTTGATATTGAATTTTGGGACGCTTTCCTACTCGAAAAGCCGGCATATTAAGAGCTCGAAGCTTCTCCTTTTAAACCACTGATTTAAAAATGTCAACTAATCAGAGCCCTGTATTATGGTATTCTCTTGCACGTCAAAAATTACTGATTGTAAGCAAACGACGTCATGTTTGTGAACTTCCCTCATACTACTTTGCAATGTGCATTGTAATTATCGCTAATGGGGTATGTACGTTCTTACGTAGCTAGCCTCGTGTCAACATCCAGGCACGGTAACAAAACTTTCACACATAAACTTCGTAGTCTGCTCGAGCGCCATTTTGGGGCAAAATAACGTAATATATACTGGCCTATTTTAAAAAAAAATTTTGTGAATGTTTACAGTGTTATTACATTGATGTCGTTTTTTTTTGCAGATAGCGACAAAGTGTTGATTTGTGTAAAACTGACACCTTTAACCATTAAGGAATATTCGAGGATTATACTCGAGGTGGCATACCGTATTGATAATAAGATCGTATATACATGCAAGGCTCAGTTTACCTAGCATGCTGAACGTTACGGGCACTGTCTTTGCGAGCTGGGCGGGGGTGATACAGTATGTCTTGCTATGGTCTGCGTGAAACAGTACGATGTGATTTTGAATCGGCCGTCAGATAGCCTGCTTGCGAGTAAGTTTATAAGCGATATACATGTGATGTGTGAGAAGTAACCCACTACGTGACGATAGCGCGATCGGGGCGCACGCTGATAAAAATTTCAACTTCAGAAACGAAGTACAGACAACTATCAAACTTACACATAATTTCTAGGGGCTCTCTTCATTCTCAGTCTCGGAGAATGTTTACCAAATTGGCAAAATATTTTAGTCCATTACCGTGGGCAATGGCGTAAATGGGATGATCCTTTTGCTTCCTTTTGTTTTTTTAAGATTCGGGTAGTAGATTTGGATCCGGGTAATGCAATGGCGGGTGGGTACCCGGGTTACCCGTGCAAACACTAATAGTGATGCACTACTAAGCAAGCCAGTACTTGTATTTCTAACGTTTATACTAATATTAATAAGGTAGTGCATATTCAGTGGTGGCTGAGTTGTCTCAGGGGTCGAGTTGTCTGGGGGCTGAGATGTCTCGGTGGCCGAGTTAACCTGGGGCCAAGTTGTCCAGGGGCCGAGATGAGCGGACCGAGTTGTCCCAAGGGCAGAGTTGACCGTAAACCTGCTCTGGTCTGGGACCTCAGGGGACCTTCCCACAGGTAGCCTAAGTACCTAAGTTAGGCATAGGCCAGGCCCCTAGACCCTAGACTTCTTTTAGTTAACCAGCAGGCAGACAGACTTTTTTGTCCAGCTCATCCTACAAAAAAATCAGCGTCCGCAGGCGTTGGACACCAAATCTGATCAACTGCGTAGAAAACTTAAGGCAACTTCATTTAAATTACTCTACGTCGATTGGTTGAGGCAATGCTGTTAATGTTTATTTAAAAGGCAGACACTTGTACTATTGTACAACAGTGCACAGAGTCACTGTGGTCGATGTTATTTGACACTGGTATTGTGTGGTTCCATGCAAGCATACATACACACAGCAAAGCTGTAAATTAAGAACAACCAATCCCACAGCCACGGGAAAAGATAGTTCGATACTTTTCAACAAAAAATTACTGTTTTTGATTCCTTGCCGAAGGCAGGCAAGGAATCTATGCGATGGTGATGTCGTGTGTGTGGGTGTGTGCGTGTGTGTACAGTATGTGTGTGTGTGACGCCTGCTTGTAAACACGATATCTCAAGGAGGGCAACCCCCAGGAATCCCAAACTTGGCATGTAGATTTTCTTTATTGGGTAGATGGTCCCTTTTTTTTTGTTTGAGGTCAGAGGTCATTTGGGGTCACCAGAGGTCAAAATGTAAATACCTTGGAAATTGCTTGTAAACACGATATCTCCAGAAGAAAAAATGTGAGCCATCTCATACGTAACATGCTTATATTCCATATTGAGTAGATGGTCCCTATTGTTTTTTATGGAGGTCAAAGGTCATTTGGGGTCACCAGAGGAAAAAAGGTCAAAACCCTGTAAGCACTGTATCTCAAGAAGGGTAAATGTGAAAGATCTCATACATACCATGTGGATTGCCCATATTAAGTAGATGATCTCTATTGTTTTTGGTGGAGGTCAAAGGTCATTTGGGGTCATTAGAGATCTGAAAAGCTCAAAAACTTGTAAACACCATATATGTCAAGAAAGGTAACTGCCAGGAATCTCATACTTACCAAGTGGATTGTCCATATTGAGTAGATGACCCCCATTGTTTTTGGTTTCGATGAAAAGAGAAACCTATGCATTCATGATGGCATGTGTGTGTATGTATATGTGTATGTGTGTGTGTATGTGTGTGTGTAAGTGTGTGTGTATGTGTGTGTGTTTGTGACACTGCTTGTTTACACGATATCTTGAGAAGGGAAGATCTGACAGTCCTCAAACTTGTTACACAGATACCCCATACTGAGAGGAAGAACCCTATTTATTTAGGGTGAGGTCAAAGGTCATCTGGGGTCACAGGGGGTCATAAACTGGAATCCTTGTTTACACAATATCTCAAGATAGGAAACTTACATGTATACTACTGTAATTTCAAACTTGATATGCAGATGCGTTATGATGTAAGAAAGAACCCTATTGATTTTGGTGGAGGTCAAAGGTCATTTGGGGTCATGTGGGGTCAAACCTCGAAATCGTTGTTTACACGATATCTCATGGTAGGAAACTTGGATTAATTTCAAACTTGATATGCTGATGTGTTATGATGTGAGGAAGAACCCAATATATTTTGGTCGAGGTCAAAGGTCATTTGGGGTCACATGGGGTCCAACCCCGAAATCCTCGTTTACACTTTATCTCATTTGGGGTCATAGGGGGTCAACCTCAGAAAACCTTATTTACACTATACCTCAAGGTAGGAAAATTGGATTCATTTCAAACTTGATATGTTGTGCGTTATGATGTAAGCAGCTTTTTTGCAGAATATCTTAAGGCACAGTATGAAATTTGGCTTTTTGAATGTAGAAATGTTTTGGTTAAAAGAAAAACTAGTTACTTTCAGGTGGAGTCAAAGGTCACTTTGGGTTACCAGTTGTTACAAGAAATGTAGCGTTTCATTGAAAAGAGCATGTATGTATCATGGAAACCTTGATGCATTTTTGCATTCTGGTTTTTGGATGTCAAAGGTCATTTGGGGTCCTCAGAGTTCAAAACATCTAAACCTTGCAAACACTACATCGCAAAAGAGTATATAGCTGAGGAAGTTAATATCCATGAGTGGATAGGGTGAAAGGGTAAGAATAATTTGGCACGGGTAATGTAATAGGCATAGATAATTTTTTGGAACAGTTTTAACTTCACTATGTAAATTCTTTAGTGAGGTAATTTTGAAAATGTATTTGTAAAGCACTGAAGCATACTAGTGTTCAACCAATCATCTGTTAAGTAATCGGCATCGGGCCGACTATTGCATTATCGGTAAATAATCGGCATCAGTAAAATTCTGCCATTCAACCGATCACTACCACCGATTATTTGAAAATTGGAAAAAAGGGGCTAAATATATACTTGAAATTTGCTCTTAATTTCGTTTAAATTCCCGTAAATACCCAATCCTTTAACTTCCCGCCAAAACGGGATGCATTGATAACCACAAACGTATAAATTTTACCCCTGCCATGGGAATGATCGTTTCAGATGTTTTCCGCTATAACCCGGTAGTATTAGCCTACTTGGAATTCGATTTAGAAGTGCATTCAAGGTGTATTCCTTGCTATCTCGCAGAAAGGTTGCTGTACAAACTGTTCTGCACAAAACACATAGTACAGACTATCTAGCTGTAGTGTTTCGCCATTTTTCAAATCCCCAACCTTTGCATACATTTATGTGCACGTTTTGTACACTTACAGTAGCACCTAGAATCTTGTGAAGTTCGGTAGGCATGCACCGGATATCCAGCCGGGTAGTGAAAAAATATCCGGTTCCGGTTCCGGCCGGATTTTTGATTCCTTGCCGAAGGCAGGCAAGGAATCTATGCGATGGTGATGTCTTGTGTGTGTATGTGTGTGTGTGTGTGTGGGTGTGTGTGTGTATGTGTGTGTGTGACACCTGCTTGTAAACACGATATCTCAAGAAGGGTAACCCCCAGGGATCTCAAACTTGGCATGTAGATTGTCCACATTGAGTAGATGGTCCCTATTTTTTTTGGTAGAGGTCAAATGTCATTTGGGGTCACCAGAGGTCAAAATGTAAATACCTTGGAAATTGCTTGTAAACACGATATCTCCAGAAGGAAAAATGTGAGCAATCTCATACTTACCATGTTGATTGTCCATATTGAGTAGATGGTCCCTATTGTTTTTGATGGAGGTCAAAGGTCATTTGGGGTCACCAGAGGGAAAAAGGTCAAAACCTTGTAAACACTGTATCTCAAGAAGGGTAAATGTGAGGGATCTCATACATAGCAGATGGATTACCCATATTAAGTAGATGATCCGTATTATTTTTGGTGGAGGTCAAAGGTCATTTGGGGTCATCAGAGACGAAAAGCTCAAAAACTTGTAAACACCATATGTCAAGAAAGGTAACTGCCAGGAATCTCATATTTACTAAGTGGATTGTCCATATTGAGTAGATGACCCCTATTGTTTTTATTGGATGTCAAAGGTCATTTGGGGTCATCAGAGTTCAAAACATCTAAACCTTGCAAACACTACATCTCAAAAGAGTATATAACCGTTGAAGTTAATGTCCATGAACGGTTAGGTTGAAAGGGTAAGAATTATTTGGCATGGGTAATGTAATAGGCATAGGGTATATGATTTTTTTGGAACAGTTTATTAACTTCACTATGTAAATTCTTTAGTGAGGTAATTTTGAAAATGTATTTGTAAAGTACTGAAGCAAACTCATAGGAAGAAGGTCTATGGTGCACAAAAAGGCACATCACATGGTACAGTAGTTACTGTACAGTATGTTGATTCTGGCATTAATACATGAAAAAGTGGGCAGAGCAAAATATACAATCTTAAAAGGCAAAATCTGTTCATCAGGCTGGCCTACATGCTTCAATGCTCATGGGTATGCTGATTTTGCAGCCACAAGTAAATAGATTTTCATGAAACTGATGTGGAACATGTGAGTTTAAACAGTCTGTATAAGGGTCATTTAGGGACATAGTCTGAAAATATTAGAAGATGCTTCTATGCACACTAAGTAGATGACTGATGTGGAACTTCATAAGTATAAACTTTGAACAGAGAGTACTCTGTGTGATGCACAAGAATCTCATTTATAACATACTTACATTGCTTTTTCAATAACCTTAAGGAAAACCTGAAGAAAACATTAAATTTAGTGGCAAAAAGTGTTAATATTTGACAAACCTTGTGCCTACTGTCCTCATGAGGACATGTGCATGCAAGTATGCATTAATTGAAAGTGGGAATTGATCAATTATATATACGGGCAATTACACAGTAAACCAACACAGTTGCATCACATAAGGGTTAATTTCCATTCTATGATAATTTCATGTGTTTTATTATGTTTAAGGCTAATCTTTAGATGCACAGACATAGCCTAAAAATTTTCAGCTCACTTCCTCAATATTGGAAAAAAAAAATCTACAGGGGTTCAATGGAAAATGTAACGGGCGAACATTGACATACAGTAACGGGTGTAACATAATTGACATACAACATACAAAATGCTATTTTTCAGAGAGTACATAATGTGGATAGGTTTTGGTATTTTCCTAGGATGATATGTAGCAGTACTTCATAACAAACCAGATGGAATCACCTTATGATCAATATGAAGCTCACAAGACTATAAGTTATAAATGTATGTCAATGTTACACCCGTTATGAAATTGTGTTCGCGTGTTATAAGAAATATGCTGAAACTCAAAAAGTTTGCCATATATATGGACCTTGCCAATAACTTATGTTGTAATGTGATGATGGTTGACAATTAACAAGGTAACATCAAAATATGATGAACCTTGCACTCATGAAGCATGTTTGAAAATATTTGACATACATTTATGTGATGCATGTGCATGTCAAACAATTGTAAATTACCCAGAGAACATCATTAATTGGTGTTACCTTGTTTATTATCAATTATCAAAGACATAGTAACCTCTAGGTATATAAAGCAAGGACCGTATATGGTAAACTTTTTTTTATTCCTGCAGTTTATCAGCACTTTTTATAACGGGCGAACACAATTCTATAACGGGTGTAACATTGACATACACTTACAATTTATGGTCTCCCGAGCTTAATATTGATCAAAGTGTGCTCCCAATGGGATAGTTATAAAGTAATGCTACATATTATCCTCAGAAAATGTCACAAAGTATGTACATAATAAACTTTCTCGATAATAGTCATTTCTATTTTGTATGTCAATGTGTTACACCCGTTATTTTTCTTGAAGTATGTCAATGTTCACCTGTTATATTTTCCATAGGGCCTACACAGAAATATTTTTCAAAATTGAGGGAGCAAGTTGAAATTTTTTAGGCTATCTCTGTACATCTAAGGATTAGCCCTGAACATAATAAAACATATGGAACTACTTAACAAAACAAAATATGCATATGTGATGATTCTGTGTTGGTTTACTGTGTAATTGCCCATACCACAGTTAATTAGTTTTACAAAAAAGAACCTAATTTACACTGATCATTTGGTATCAAATACCCTTCAGCACACATCAACTGTCATTGCCTAATAGAGTGAATCAAATTGTGACTGACCCATTCTTTGCCATTTGGTCACAGTTATCTGGCCCAATTTTTCACAGTTGACTGCCAGTTATCCCCACAGTGTCCTGAAGGATTACCTCATACAAACATACAGCTCAATTGACTTAAGCTTTTTACTGTATAAGTGGTGTTAATTGACTCTTATAAACCCTCTGAAGAAAGCTTATTTTTATCTCAGTACATAACCATGACAGCCCATTGTTTGTATACACTCCTATTTCCTGCCATTCCCTGCAGGCATTCAGTACTCTATTTGTGGTCAAAATGTCAGACCTCCATGAAAGTCACACCTCTGCTAAATCCAGCATAAAATAACTGTCCACATTATCTTGTCTCATCCTACCACAAATAAAAGTTGTTTGCCTAGCCCTTGTCTGGAGATGGAGAAGTTCATGTACACTGATCAAGTTTCTAAACTGAAAGTCATCTAAGAAATACTGTAGATTGACACCCTTCAGAAATTAGTGTCCTTTACATAGAAGCTGGTGGAATTGAACAAATACTGTGTTTGTATAAGGAATTTTGTTGAACACAACTTTAAACATTGGTGTCTGTCTAGATTGGTGTTTCTGCTTTACAGTTTCAATACATGCTCTACAGTGATTATTTGTCACTTAGTTTCACTCTAGAATTTGTTTTAAATTTTTGATAGCATAAAATGTATCAGCATACTACAGTACTTGCTTCATCTCTGCATCTATCTGGATAACCGCACCAAAAAAGTAACCCCTGTGTGAAGGATTATATAGTTATGTCAAATATCATCATCGAGTGGGAGTTCTTGTCTCACATTTCATTTTTATCCATGTCACTATCCCCCCCCCCCACAAAAAAAAGGTGTACCATTAAGCTTAATGCATAGAACCATTGCTTCAAGATTACCCTTTATGACACTTTTCAAAAGTATTAAGATTTTATTTTGCATTGCTGCTGTCGTTTAAAAGTAGTTCAGGTAATAAGAGCAAGCATAATGTTGTATACTGTGTATCAAACAAGGAAAACTTGTACTGTATGTTATGCTGTACCTACAGTATAAGTAGACAAAAGGGGAATTAAAAGTCGTGTTAAATTATGGATATACATGCTCCTTGAAATCAAAATTTTGGGTATTGAGGATAGCCCTCTATATAATGATGTCTCTATGATCCAAAAAGCTGACTGCATTGAGGTTAGTGTTACAACAAGCCCTAATCCTAACAGTCATCCATAAATTGGAACATACAGTAGAGACATCTCAACAGAAAGGTGTAACCTTGGCTATAAGTGATGGTCCTTTTGTATTTGTTTTTTGGTGTAATGCCCTTCCCAATGACTATGATATCCTTGAAAATTAACAAAAAATAGGAACCCTAATAATCCAGAAATTAACAAGATTTGTAATTTGCCTTAAATTGTCTGCTTGTAGGAACACCACATAACAGAGTACAAGTCAAGTGTCCTTTGTTTGATACACAGTAGATACTATTATGCTAGTTTTGATTACCTGAACTACAGTACTTTGTGAAAAACAAGCCTTACTGAGAGGGCTAAATAAGTGTAAGACACTATCTCCAGACAGGTAGGAAATGGTTAAAGCCATTGAGCTGTACGATTCAATGAGAAAACCCCTCAGGACACTGTGGCAGTCAAATGTGATGAATTAGGTATTAAAGATAACAGTGACCAGCAATTTTCACAGACTCTGGTGGGTCAGTTACAATTTGATTCATTCAATTAGGCAATCTCAGTTCAAGCATGCTCAGGGGTATTTGATCCAAATGATCAATTATTTAGTTCTTTTTATAAAACTAATTACCCGTGGTGTATTTAATTATCTAGTTCCCACTTCCATGTCCTTATGAGGACAGTGGCACAAGGTTTGTCTGTAACTTTTAACAATCTTTGATACTAAATTTAATGTTATCTTCATATTTTCTTCAGGCTAACCCTGTGTTTTCCAGTCTGTGTTCTCACGTTCCCAGTGTTTCGTTGATTGGATAGTGTTACCATAGTAACGAGGCCAAATATTTCACATGCCGATTGCAGCAAAATTTTAGAAAATACCTGTCATCAGTGCCATAAATACCTGTGACCTTGCTTGATTAAAACAAACTCGATGTTTAAAACTGCTTAACCCTGCGATTTTAGGTGGATCGAAATTTAAACACTGACCCCGCGTTAACCCATGTTACTCCAGCATGAGGTAACACAGTGTTACCTACAGTAGAGCGTGGGGTATGTGAGAACACAGTATTTGATCCAATGCTTGTGAGAGTGTGTCGATGAGGGCTTGTTTAAACACTAACCTCAATGCAGACTTTTCGAAACATGTAGGCATCGGAACATAGAGACTTCAGAATGGAGAGTCCCCATTGACCAAACTTTTGATAAAAATGGTTTCAAAATACCGCTTTATCAAGTAATGAGACAGTTTTCTGGCATATTAAAGCTGTGTGAGAAATTCCTCTTGTATGTGGAGATCAAAGGTTTGAGGTGACAATTAGATCAAACTTTGTAGACCTAATATTTTTAGGGGGATAACTGTGAGGGATCTCATACCATGGAGGTAGTACTTCCATACTCATACTGTACTAAGCTTAATTTTGAATTGCTCATGTTGGTAAGGTGATCACTATTGATTTTAAGGGGTCAAAAGGCTATGTTGGGTCATATGAGGTCAAAAAGTTTTAACCTTATTATCAAAGGGCATGTGAAATTGACTGCAAACAATTGTACAGTATTAAGGGTTGATTTGTGTCTCCACTTTTGAAGTGAAAATATTTTGCCTACAAAGATGATATCCCATTTGTTAAAGGAACAGAACTATTGCCAATATTTCCATCCTGAACTGGTTATGGTAACACGAAACGCACGAAGCAAGGGACACATACTAAAGCAACAAACATGTGACTTCCCTCTTTCTATTAATCGGTGATCGGTAATCGGCATCGTGCCGATTGTTAAATTAAATAATCGGTAATCGGGTATTACCTATTATAGCATAATCGGTCGAACACTTAAGCAAACTCATAGGCAGAAGATCTTAGACCTGTGCACAAAAAGGCACATCACATGATATTTACTGCACAGTAATGTTGATTCTGGCATGAAATTGTGCCCTGTTGTTACAAGTATTAATACATGAAAAAGTGGGCAGAGCAAAATATAAAAATCTTAAAAGGCAAAATCTGTTCATCAGGCTGGCATACATGCTTCAATGCTCATGGGTATGCTGATTTTGCAGCCACAAGTAAATAGATTTTCATGAAACTGATGTGGAACATATGAGTTTAAACAGTCTGTATAAGGGTCATTTAGGGACATACACTGTAGTCTGAAAATATTAGATGCTTCTATGCACACTAAGTAGATGACTGATGTGGAACTTCATAAGTGTAAACTTTGAACAGAGAGTACTCTGTGTGATGCACAAGAATCTCTTTTATAACATATACTGACATTGCTTTTTTAATAACCTTAAGAAAAACTGAAGAAAACATTAAATTTAGTGGCAAAAATTGCTAATATTTGGCAAACCTTGTGCCTACTGTCCTCATGAGCACATGTGCATGCAAGCATGCATAAATTGGAAGTGGGAATTGATTAATTAGATGTACCACAGTAAATTAGTTTTACAAGAAAGAACCTAATTTATTACTGATCATTTGGTATCAAGTACCCTTCTCCGCACATGAACTGTCATTGCCTAATAGAGTGAATCAAATTGTGACTGACCCATTCTTTGCCATTTGGTCACAGTAATCTGGCATAATTTTTCACAGCTGACTGCCAGTTATCCCCACAGTGTCCTGAAGGATTACTGTACCTCATACAAACATACATCTCAATTGACTTGAGCTTTTTACAGTATAAGTGGTGTTAATTGACTCTTATAAACCCTCTGAAGAAAGCTTATTTTGATCTCAGTACATACAGTAACAACCATGAAAGCCCATTGTTTGTGTATACTCCTATTTCCTGCCATTCCCTGAAGGCATTCAGTACTCTATTTGTGGTCAAAATGTCAGACTTCCATGAAAGTCACACCTCTGCTAAATCAAGCATAAAATAACTGCCCACATTATCTTGTCTCATCTGACCACAAATAAAAGTTGTTTGCCTAGCCATTGTCTGGAGAATGGAGAAGTTCATGTACACTTGATCAAGTTTCTAAACTGAAAGTCATCTTAGAAATATTGCAGCTTGATACCCTTCAGAAATAGTGTCCTTTACATACAAGCTTGTGGAATTGAACAAATAGTGTGTTTCTATAAGGATTTTTGTTGAACACAACTTAAAACATTGGTGTCTATCTAGATTGGTGCTTCTGCTTTACAGTTTCAATATGCTCTACAGTGATTATTTATCACTTAGTTTCATTCTAGAATTTTTTTTGAATTTTTGATAGCATAAAATGTACCAGCATAGTACTTGCCTCATCTCTGCAGATATCTGGATAACCGCACCAAAAAAGTAACTCCTGTATGAAGGATTGTAGTTATGTCAAATATCATCATTCAGTAGGAATTTTTGTCTCACATTTCATTTTTATTCATGTCAGTATCCCCCCCCCCAAAAAAAGTGTATCATTAAGCTTAATGCATAGAAACATTGCTTCAAGATTACCCTTAATGACACTTTTCAAAAGTATTAAGATATTTTTTTTGCATTGCTGCTGTCGTTTAAAAGTAGTTCAGGTAATAAGAGCAAGCATAATGTTGTATACTGTGTATCAAACAAGGATAACTTGTACTGTATGTTATGCTGTACCTACAGTATAAGTAGACAAAAGGCAAAATAAAAGTCTTGTTGATTCCTTGCCGTAGGCAGGCAAGGAATCTATGCGATGGTGATGTCGTGTGTGTGTGTATATGTGTGTGTGTGTTTGTGACACTTGCTTGTAAATAGGGGTGCAGCGGATATCCGGTCCGGCCGGATTATCCGGCCGGATAGTGAAAAAATATCCGGTTCCGGCTGGATTTTTTTAAAATCCGGCCGGATTTTTCTGTACACTTGGGTAGCATTATGTACATAATCTGAGTTAAAACAAACATGAACACTGCAGTAACTGTCACAGAATTAATTTAAAGTTCATAAATGATAGCTTATCAGTGCATGTTACTGTATGTAACATTTGAACACCTTTATTTAGCCCTTAAAATTGAATGAACCAAACAGGCAGCAAAGTTAAACCAGAATGCCAAAATGTATTGAGGTTTCGATGATACATAAATGTTCTGTTTCAAAGAGTGCCATCATGCACCATTATCTTCTCATTCAAATGTTATACTAGCATGTTCAAAATATAATTTTGTCATTCCAGATGACCTTTTGACTAAAAGCCATATAGCTAGACATACAAACAACACACAGACAAATGGACAAACAGCTATCTTGAAAGATCATATTTAAAAGGGTTTCCAGACTTTGACCCCTGGAGACCCCAGATGACCTTTCGTATCTGCCAAAAACAATGGGGACCATCCTCTGACCATAATGCATCCACATACCCAAATATGAAATCTATCCAAGCTTCCTTTCTTGAGATATCGTGTTAACGAGGTTTTCAGACATTGACTCCCGGTGACCCCAGATGACCTTTGACCTCCAACAAAAGCAAAAGGGACCATCTACTTACTATAACACATCCACATACCAAATATGAAATCCATCCAAGCTTCCAAACTTGAGATATTGTGTTAACAAGATTTTCAGACTTTGCCCCCTAGTGACCCCAGATGACCTTTGTCCTCCTCTTAAAACAATAGGGACCATCTTCTGACTATAACGCATTTACATACCAAATATGAAATCTATCCAAGTTTTCTACCTTGAGATTTCTTGTTAACAAGGTTTTCAGACTTTGACCCCTGGTGACCCCAAATGACTTTTACCTCCACCAAAAACAATAGGGTTCTTCCTCTCAATATTGTTCATCCATGTACCAAGTTTGAAAATTGTCAGACATTCCTAACTTGAGATATCGTGTTAACGAGCAAAGTGTCACAAACACACACACATATACACCCACACACACACATACATACACACGCCATCATGAATGCATAGGTTTCTCTTATCATTGCAACCAAAAAGTAACTGATCTACATGTACATGTAACAAATATGATTTTAAATTCCTCCAACTGTGTGAAATAAACTGAATGGATGAAAAGACCTTTCATGCAATTTAAATAAGTCAACTGCAGTGCACAGTAGTAACTTACTGTACAAAATGGATAATCCATATTACAGTTGTACCTGAGTCACATCATTCAAGGCAGTGTTTCAGTTAAATTGCATTGGGTTGTGTACAAACACACACTTAAACACTTCACTTTACTTTTCTTTACTTTTAACACATACTTGCCCATTAAAGGGCCAAACCTCTCACCCCAAACTACAATTTAGGTACGGGGGTACCGAAATTCTCAATCGGCTCAGCTCTTTGATTGACAGCTAATTCAACTTGGCAGAGTACCAAAGCTTATATTACACAGCATGAATGGTACCGGGAATGCTTTATATATAAGTTGAGTTTTTCTATACTCACCTTGAAGCAATAAACTGAGATTGTATCTGGATGAGGATGAATTTCAGGCAATTGTGGGAGGGGCTTAAGTAAGAAGGTTAGGAGAATTGTTACTGTTTGGGGTGAGAGAATTGGGCCTTCAAAGTTATGTAGTACAAGCAGGAAATGTGTTTCATCTTAAATTTCAGAAGACATTTACTCATTACAAATGAAAGTTGCCTATGGGGTCACTATCAATGTTTTCTGTCCCTAGTAATTAATCACACACACTTTACATATTATGTTTGATAACATCATATTGTGTATACTTAAGTGTCAGAACATCATATTGTGTATACTTAAATGTCAGAATGTGTGATATATCTCTGCCAAAAAAAATTATTGGTGACAAATGTGCTTCAGTTTTTAGATATCAATGCATGTTTAAATACTAGAAATGGTGTATAAAACAATAGTGCTGTGCATAGTTAAAAACCTGAACCCTAGAGTCTTTCCACAGTACGTATGAACAGTCCATTTAGTAATCACTACCCAAGGACTTTCTTTGCCAAGTATTACTGGTCTACATAATTTGTACAATTTTTTTGAACAAGTGGGGATGTACTGTAGTTCAAAAAGAACATTGAACTCGCATGCAATACAACTTTCAAGATTTCCTCAAGAGAGTCTTCTCTACAAATACTGTAGTCACTTAGGGAGGGAAAATACAGTACAAAGAGCTCTTACTTGCCCCCCTTTGCTACAGTTTTGCTGTACTTCTGCAGGAACACAGCGTTTCATGCTTTTTTTCTATTATACTGCAATTTTTGGTTAAAAAATTAGGTAAATACACTTGTACAACACTTGAAGACAAATTTACAGACATTTCCCATTAGTCCTTTACAAACATTATGTTACAAAGCAGTAAACTCCTATCTCAGAGTTTCTCTGCTTTTCTGAATTTCACTTTATTCATCTGCATTGTAAAAATCTGGTTCAGGCCGGATTTTTTCCGGCCGGATTTCAAGTTGGTTCCGGCAAAATCCGGTTCTGGCCAGATCCAAAATTTTGGATCTGGTACATCCCCACTTGTAAACATGATATCTTAAGATAGGAATGTCCGACACTTTTCATATTTGGTATATAGATTTATCATGTTGAGAGGAAGAACTCTATTGTTTTTGGTAGAGGTCAAAGGTCATTTGAGGTCACCAGCGGTAAAATTGCGACAATTTCAAAAATAGCTTGTAAACATGATATCTCCAGATAGGAGTGACCGACACTTTTCATACTTGGTATATAGATTTGTCATGTTGAGAGAAAGAAGCCTATTGTTTTTGGTAGAGGTCAAAGGTCATGTGAGGTCACCAGGGGTAAAATTGCGAAAATTCTGTGCCTAAAATGTAAAGAAAAATCTATCAAGCACTGTCAATTTGAAAGCAGGTAAGGTATTTGATGGCAAGGAATCACTAAGCCTTTTGGCTTTCTGGTTAAATTATGGATTAACAGGGATGTCAGCTTTTGTTAATTTGCAAGGATACCATAGACAATGGGTAGGGCATTTTCCATAAAGCAAAAATTGCCGCCACTAATAGCCAAGGTTACACATCTCTGTTCAGATGTCTCTTTAGGCCTGGTCTCACGTACCCCCCATTACCCAGTGTTACCTCGTGTTTACAATCAGACAAAACCTCAGGTTAACCCCATGTTTTCCAGTCTGTGTTCTCACGTACCCTGTGTTTCGCTGATTGGATAGTGTTACCATAGAAACAAGGTCAAATATTTCACATACAGATTACAGTAAAATGTAAGAAAATACCTGTCATCAGTGCCATAAATACTGTACATGTGACCTTGCTTGATTAAAATAAACAGGGTGTTTAAAACTGCTTCACCCTGCGAATTGAGGTGGATCGAAATTTAAACACCAACCCAGTGTTAACCCTTGATCCCATGTTACTCCAGTGCGAGGTAACACGGTGTTACCTGGAGTGCGGGGTATGTGACACCACAGTATTTGATGCATGTAGGGGAGTGTTTGGATATGAGGGCTTGTTTCAACGCTAACCTCAATGCAGACTTTTCGAAACATACTGTAGTGGCATCGGAACATAGAGACTTCAGACTGGAGAGTTGTCCCCATCGACCAAACTTTTGATTAAAATGGTTTCAAAATCTGCTTTATCAAGTAATGAGACAAAACATAGTTTTCTGGCATACTGAAGCTGTGTGAGAAGTTCTTCTTGTTTGTGGAGATCAAAGGTTTAGGGTGACAAAAGATCAAACCTTGTAGACATAATATTTGTTATCTGTGAGGGATCTCATACCATGGAGGTAGTACTTCCATACTCATACTGTACTAAGCTTTTGATTTGCTCATGTTGATGGACGTGTTAGTGTGGTGATCACTATTGTTTTAAATGGGGTCAAAAGGTCATTTTGGGTCACATGAGGTCAAAAAGTTTTGGCCTTGCTAGTATGATATCTCAATTAAGTAGGATAATTGTATGGGTCTCATGCGTGTCTTGTTTGTTTCCATGATTGCTATGGTATATCATACAGTATGGCAAGGAATCACTAAGCCTGTTGGCTTTCTAGTTAAATCCATTCCTTGATGAAAGTTGTTATTGTTTGAAAGAGGCTGTCCATGATCAAGACTTCCATCTAAATTAAAAGCTTTTAACGGATGTAATAAGCCTATGTTTTTGTTTGGTTTAGCCCTTTACCGTTGTGCTCCAATCAGGGCATATTTGCACACCTCGGGAGTGGGCGGAAAAGCAGACGTAGCGCACCCCATATCAGCTACCGAAGGCTATTGACCCTGTGACCCGAAACTATTGTCTCTCTCGTTGTGGCGGAATATTTGGGTACATTACTGGAGCTCTATCTGTCACGCTTTCAACTCAACAACGCTAGTTTGACGATGGTTGACCGACTTGATCAACTGCAGTTGATCAACTACTTTTTTTATTGTTTATTTCAGTAGGACCATGGTAACATGTCAATTATGTCTGCCGAGTCTGGCCCCTAATCCTCTACTAGTCGATTCATTCATCAGTGTGTCTAGCCTCCTTTGTGTCCAGCAGGGGAAGTCCTATTGTATCTTGAAAGGATTTTTAACTTAAAAGTCAAGTTTATTTGTGCAAGAAAGGTGTGTGGATAAGTGAAGACAGAACAAAAACCTGTCTGCCGTACGATCGATAAAGTAGTAGCAAGTAGCTTATTCCTACATATGCTGTACGAACAATACTGGGCAAGTCTGCTTGAGCTTGCTGGCAGTGACATACGTGATCGTGGTTGAAAAAAAAAAATGGTAAGCTTCCTGACTGGAAAATTATGATCTTGCGGGGAGTTCCTTCAGTGTGAAAGAGGAAATAAATCAGCTATTAGAGAAATGGAACTATTTCAAAACATGAAGTAAATAACTCATAGATTTTCTAGTTGAAAATATGACAGGTCCCCCATGCCGTTATTGTTTTTAGAGTCCGTTCACAGTGTAATAAGACAAGCTGAGCGTCACTGGAAATGAACACAGTGAATTTACTCCAGTTTTGGTCAAGATTATGCGTGTTAATGAAAAAAGTCTTTAATTTCATTTTTCTTTCTTCCAATAAAGCTAAACAGAAAGTAAGCTACATAGGCTTTGCATTTGGAAGCTGGGCTTACCTCGGCTTCCGGATCGTTACTCCGATCTCGCGCCGTGTGAAAGCACACTTTGAGAAAAGGTTAATTGACTAAAAGTTTTGTCACTGTAGTAGGCACCCCTTGCTTCGTGCATATCGTATTACCATAACCAGTTCAGGATGGAAATTATAAGGAATAGTTCGTTCGTTTCACGAACGGAATATCGTAATATTTTAACTTCAAAAGTGTAGATACAACCATTAATACTGTAGATTTGTTTGCAGTCGATGTCACATGCCCTTTGATAATTTATTTCTTAGGCTAACATCGTGCTCTGTCTAGTTTTCATCCCCCAATCATGTCGGAACATTTGCATTATTATACTGGACTGGGTTGTTGCGTAAATTTTCCTATGTACTATCCTGCTTTAACGAACCCAATGTAGAAAAATCATGACGATCTTAGCAGTTCTGGGCAGCAAAACAATTGCACCCGATAAACGTTTCTTATGGTTCCTTTCTGATATAAATATCCCCCATATAATTTTTGCAGTTCTTGTCCAAAACTTACGTCTTGTTTGGAAAGAATCTGCAACTGAAATGCACTTAAGTCAGATCCCCCAAAAATCCACATTTGCAGAGATTTGTGATGTCTTTTCTTGATGAATTTGGCACGGGGCTCGCCCGGCTGCACTAGCAGGCTGTATAAGCTTGTGAAGTGCAATCATCGTAACACAAACTCAATGGGAAAATTTGTCTCGAGACCGAGTATTTTCACACACTAAATCCCATAGGCGAAGGCACAAGTTGTGATTGGCTGGCTAGAATCAACACAATTGAACCAATCACGATGCACGGGCCAATTTAAATTTTGCAATGGATCGTATCGATATGATGTCACCGAGAAAAATACGACACCTTGTTTGACATTAAAAAAGGACATGCACGCAAGTCTACTGCATGCGTCGGCCAAGAAGTTTGCTGCCTGAGACCACGTGCATCGTTGCTTACATTTGCAATGATGTGATATGACAACATTGCTTAAGTCCCACTGTAAATAACATTTTGGAAGGAATGCTGGGAATGGCCTAATTTATGCAATATAATAACCACCGAAATGCACAAGAATCTAGGTGCTAGGTGTACAACACGTGCACAGATAATATGCTACGCTTGAGGATTTGAAAAAACAGCGAAACACTGCAACTCGATAGTCTATACCTTGTGTTTTGTGTAGCACAGTTTGTACAGCAGCTTACGCGGTGCTTTCTGCGAGACTGCAAGGAATACATCTTGAATTCAATTCTAAATATACAGTAATTGCAGAATACTACAGGGTTTTAGCTGCAGGGGTGGCGCCAGGATTTGCCCAACAGGGGGGCCAAGCTCCCCGACATGGGGGGCCAGCATTTCAAGTCCCCCACAAAGGCGGTGAGTAAGTTCCAGTAGGACTTGACTTGGTAGAATCTGAGGCGCACTACGCGTGCCAAAATTTTTGGCTTTTTTTTCAACAAATATTTAAAAATCTGGAGTTTACTTAAAAGAAAAAGATATTTAAAAAATTGGCTTTTGTAAGAACCATTAAAAAGTTGGGGTGTTTATTGAAGGATCTGTCCTTCATAAAAATCAAAAACATTTCATAGGCAACAGCTGGATCTCTTTTGCGTGGGCGACAGCTGGATCTCTTTTGTGGTTACGCATTTCATTGTACAAGACCTAGGTACTAAGCGTTTCGGAAAAAAATGGAAGTGTGTCCGCAAAATTTTTTTCCCCTTTTTGAACGAAGATGAAAATTAACAGCTTATCATATTGGAGAAATTTTGGAATTTTGTGAAAAAATTTGCTTTTTGGGGAAGGTTGCAATGAAATCTTTGGGCTTTTTGTTCAATGATTTGCCTGTCAAGAGCAATTGGTGGAGTGATTAAGAGGGTTAAATTGGGTGTTTTATTGTACGGAGTATCCATCGAAAATGAAAAAGTTCATCATTTTTGACTAAAATTAGAGAGATCTGAAGTTTATTTTGGTAGAACTGTAATTTTATGACAGATTTTGTGGGTTTATGGAAGAATCTGACCCTCTTATGAGAAAAATCAAGACGCGGGGGGGGGGGGGGGGTGATTTGTAGTTTTGTTGGGGTTCCTGAATTTCATCATGTAGACATGAAGACATGGCAACATGGAGGCAGAATAGTCTATTTTTTCTGAAAAATGTAATCCTGCCCGAAAAAACTAATTAGAAGTGCACAGAAATTTTTGAAAAACTGAAACCCCCAGACAGCTGGAACTGGCATTTACCAGGCTCGTAACCAGAAACAAAGCAGTCTTTATTTCAGCTTGTTCCGCTTAAAATATTCCCCTCAAACGAAGAATAATTTGCAAACATGCATTGTTCTGTTGAGTAATCAGTTCGACCCAAACACTATCGAAGTGGGTTGCCACCATAACTTGGCGCGGAGCGTAGAGAAAATTGAAAAAAATCTTACCCTCAGACAGCCGGAAATGGCATTTTCCAGACTTGTAACTAGAAATGAAGAAGTCATTATTTATAAAAGTTTCACTTCAAAAAACCCAACTTGCTATGTGATCAGAAAATAACCAGATACACCGCTACAATTAGATGAAATGGTCTTGTCTTTTTCTGTTGGGAAAACTTTGTAACTGAATTAAAAACATACTATTTTTTACTCTTTTGAGACTCCCCGTTGTATTCAATTGCTAGGTCCACTAAATTTATGTAATTTTCGATGTGACTATCTGAACTCCCGACAATAAATGATTTTGCTTTCTGCCAACGTCTTTGAAAATATGTCATGTAACAACAAGGTGGTTTCAAATGAATTTTCAGTTATACTAATCAGTTATTATACATTCTCACACTTCTGTTCATCATTATATATAACTGAAAACCGCCTGGCCAATTGTCATTGCTGTTGTTCGAATTAGCTGTAGGGACAGGACAGATGGCAAACCATTGGACACTGCATGCACCTGAACAACTTCTTGTCTGTTTTGTAAGGAAAACTAGTGAAGCAAAATCAAGAAGATTGTCTTGGGACTAACATTTATTGTGCTTACATCTTTTATCGTGGGCCTATAGATGATGGCTCCCCGACGAAACTGGATCTTCTCAACGAAAGGGGGAGGGCAGCCTTCTGGGACAGGGGCATGGCCCCTTGTTCCCCTGGTGCCAGCCACCCTTGGTTACGTCTGTACGTGAAATTTCCAGGTCCCTAATACAAGTCTTGGTTATAGGGGACCTTGTGTGCACGGTTTAGATTGGTCAAGGTACATGTAATGAGTTCTGCCAAAAAGAAGTCTTTGTCTTTCTGACAAAAAGAAGTAACCCACATTTTCAATATTTTGAGTTATTTACCAAAACGCATTACTGTACCTTAAAGCCAACAGAAATGTTTCTACATGGCACAAGGACACCTGCTATAAGTAACTGAACAACTTATAACTTAAACATTGGAAAATAGTTTTTCCCAAAATTCATTGCAAAAGCAGACTAATGTGGTCTACTTCCTTTTGTGAAAAAACAATATCCATTTGAACACGTACTTTTTTCTGACAGATAGAAATATGATCTTTAATGTTTAATTTCAATATTCTGTCATATTTTTTTAAGAGAAAATGTTTTGCTTTGTTTGTTTTATAAAGGAGATATTGTAAAAGTTGATTACCAAGATTTTCAATGTGGATTACTTCTTTTTGTAAGAAAAAAATCAGTTAAAGCAGCTCATTGAGTTGGTTCATGAAATTCCACAAATTTTTCCAAACCTGTAAAGTTTTCTTCACATATCAATGACAAATGGTCAAACTTAGACAATCTCCATACCCTACATACGAATAACTGTGTCATGAGTGAGTAATTAACGGTTCAAGTCCGTTTTCAAAAATTTGTGACCGGACACTTTTTCAAATTACAGGTATGTACAAAACCGTTACAAGTCAGGATACTAGAAAATTCAAAATTTAATGTTTTCGGTGACTTTTGGACCTGAAACTTGACTTGTTATGCTAACTTAAAGCATTTTTGTGTGGTAGTGACCCTTGAGACTCTCATTAAATTATTGATATCAACTCAATGAGCCTCTTTAAAATATTTCTTACAATTTCTGACAGAAAGAAGTACAAGCCACTGCTTCTTTTTGTCAGAAACAGTTTGGTCAAAGTAATACTTGTATTTTCTGACAGAAAGAAGTAAAAGCCCTTTGCTTGTCTTGATCAGAGACAGTGCAGTGAAAATAATAGTTGTACTTTCTGACAGAAAGAAGTACAAGCCATTGCTTCATTTTGTCTTCTTTTCTTCTTTTTGTGAAAAGAATGTAGTTTTCCATGTGGGTTACTTCTTTTCTTAGCTGATTATCTTAGGAAGTACAGTAGACTACATGTTAGAATATTTAATATCTGAAAAATTAAGTTTCAGTAAGAGACAAAAAGAATATGAAATAAATTCTTTTTGTCAGAAAGGGGCAGAGTAGATGTAGCATTACCCTTCACCATAGATACTGTAGAGTACAGCCAACAATATTGCATGATATTGCCAGCAGTGACATCAAAATTATAAATAAATTGAATGCAGTGTTAAATTAATGTGCCATGATGACGTCACACATTTCCCATGATGCATGAAATCCCAAGAAAAATTTGCAATACTCTAAAAACTATCTGCCGAATGCTATAAGCTATCGAGATGCCATCTTCACTTTCTGAAAGAGAAAATTTTTCTGCTTATTTTGAAGTTAACAAATTTTGTCTCCAGAACATGTCTTTAAACAGTGGTGGGAGGAGCTTAAGTACTGTAGGTAGCTAAGGAGAATTACTGTATAACTGTTTGGGGTGAGAGGATCAGGCCTTTTACCAGGGAGTTGCTAGAGAACCTGTTTTTAATAACCAAGTTATTCAAGTTTTATTTGCTTACCGTACTTTGAACATGAGTTGAATGACTTCAGGGTACACTGGTACAGTAATTAGTTACAGTCATTTAGTATGCAGTAACTTGAGACACTTTATAAATCTCAGGAATTCATTAGCAAATTTCCATTTACCAGTCACATAATTTGAGTTAACATATTCTGAGGAAGATGACTTTTAAGTGAATGCCTACAGCACAAAGGTAGAGAAAGTTAATTAGTATTACAGAAGCAATTTGATACTGACCATGAACTTATAGACCTACAGTATTTAGTTAGCACTTGTCACAGAAGAAATTGAATGTTTTTTGAAAAGTAGACAGTCAGGCAGGCTGGTAGGCAACTACGGTGCATTACTGTGCTTTCTTGTAACAAACATTACAATCAACTTATCTTGAAGCAACAGCTATCCTAAACATCACACTTTTCTTCATTACAGTACATTACTGTATTTCTCTGCCAAGTATTACTTTCATCATACTTTCAGACTTTAATAAGTACTGTCTTAGGGTAAACCAAGCAGTAAATTTCACAATTGAAGGGAAAAAATGTTGTCACATGACTTTACAGTCAGGTCTGTAGCTAGAGCATGGCATTTTTGTGAGTGGAGGGGGGTGCACAAGGGATTGGTGATCACCATCCTGGGGAAGGGGTGTTCCCCTCCCTTTCGGAAAACTCTTGCCTATCAGAGAGGGCTAAGATGCAAAATGGTGAACTTTCTGACATACTGTTAATTCCCTTTTACAGATGACACAGTAGCATGATAAGATACACTATATGTGTGTTACCCGTAGGTTGCTCAAGTTGTTTGTGTGTGTGTTCTATTTTTTTTCCATACAGTAACCCATGCTTCAAAGCTTTCTGGGGGCACGTGCCCCCCCTCACCCCCCCCCCCCTCACATGGCAGCTACAGGCCTACAGTACTTACTACTCTTCTTGAAGTTGGGGAGACTGCTCTTGCCATTTACAGTAAATCATACTGTACTGTACCTTCTGTATTTTTTGAACTTTGTGATCTACAGGTACAGTACTGTAGTACTGTACTGTAAGTTAAAAAGTGCTTTATGTGTCTTGTGAACTCGTTTTTTTCCATTTTTTGCTTCAGTGATACAGTACCTTAAGAGAAACCAATGCATTCATGATGGCATGTATGTGTATGTATGTGTGGGCCTGAAATGGGCACCTATTGGGGGCAGGCACTGGTCCTTGAGATGTGAACTGGGGACATGATGAAAATCGAGGATATCCCTGATTTTACTATCACTTCAGATGTGCCTTTGGCAGTCAAAGTACTGTAGTATGCCCCCTGCTTATTATACAGTTTCAAGCAAGTTCCACAATTCACCTGCTCAGCGGACATTTGTGTGTAAAATCTGTGTAATTATAGCTTTGATTAAATGCCATACACTATTGTGAAATTATCCCTGGTTTTTGTGTGTGGGATCCGCGCCCCTTATTCACAGATGACCAACGCTGAGCAGGTGAACTGGGGATTTGGTAGTGTCTGAAATATGGTCTCATTTCCATACTGTAGCTGGTGATCCAAGTTGATAGAAACATACTGTAAATTGAGTTATTTCAACACAGGATATCTACAGCTACAGTATGATGTACTGTAGCCTTTGTAATTCCAATGATGTTTTGGCTCTAGTGCCCCAAGAAATTGTATCCCCATTTCAGGTCTAAAAATCCAGTATGTGGGTCACTGTCAAAGTCTGAAAATCTTTTTAAATGTGATCTTTCAAGATAGCTGTCTGTCTGTCTGTATGTTTGTCTGTCTATCTATGTATGTCTTTTGTGGAGGTCAAAAGGTCATCTGGAATAACAACATCACTGTATTATAGTATAACATTTGAGTGAGATAGAAGATAATGGTGCTTGATGGCATTATTTGAAAGGGAACATACATCATCGAAACATCAGTGCATTTTTGCATTATTTCTCTTTCTCTTTTTCTTTGTTAGTTAATTCCCACTGTTTCAGCAGAAAGAATCTAAATAAGGAATTAATAAAATAGTCTGAAAAAGATTCCTACAGCCTTATTTAGAAGTTTAGTATTCATTTAGCTCCTGAAAGATTTCATCAACTTTGGGGCTCAATTTAATACTGTACCTCATACTGCAATTTTTAATAATCCTTACCATCTTTACTGTAGGAGCAGGGTCATTTATCAGTAACTGGTAGTTCTTGTCAAGTCAGTTATGTTTTACCTGTGTCCAACTGCCCATACTGGCTGGTTAGATAAATGACCCTCCCCTAAATCTCTGACAAACTTTAAATAGCACAAAGGGATATTGGGTGCATCCCATCTGTCCTCCTCCTGCGTGCCTGTCCTATGGAAGGCAGTTTGTCTCCTGCAAATCTTTTTCTAGGAGGAAACTTTTATTGTAAATCTGAGAATTCTTAAGAACCAGTGTTCTTTTGCTTCTAAAGTAAAACAGTTTAGAAGCTGTGTGGGAGTATCTTAATACAGGTAGCCTTCAGAAGGGCACTCTGCTTGAAGCCAGGACAGCATGCATATTCTGTAATACATGCAAACTGATCCAGAAAATACTTTTGCTATGGAGCAAAAATGATATATACTTGCCCTATGCTAAAGTTTTGAATGCAGTCATTTATGAAAGGGTGCCCTAATGCTGTTTTACTGTCATTAGTTTTCAGGGATTGTATATAGGTAGGTCCTAGAAAACTTGGAAAGTAAGGGAAAATTAAATTTTGAATTTACCAGGTCTGGAAAACCATGGAAAATTAGTGATTTTTCAAAAGTTCAGACTGGAAAAGTCAGAGAATTTTAGGAAGTGGACTAGTATTGCTTGAACTTCCTTCATGTTCAAATACCTACATTATTTAATGGAAAAGATATAGAAACATTTTTTATAAAGTCCAGAAAATATCAGTCAAAGTTCAAAGGTCATGGAAAAGTCATGGAAAGTCATGGAATATTGAATGTGTTTGAATCCTGATTTTTTTACAGGTGAAGAAGAAACTGAGGTCCTGAAGAAGCAATACGTGAAACTGTTGGATGCGTATGGATGTCTAGGTGTGCTGAAACTAAATGAAGGTACAGTACAGTCTTCATTAACACTAGTGCAGTAGGTTCATCAATTGGTTAACATTAGGCCTTTGGTGACAGCCAAACTTGACTCATTCTTTGTCACATACTGTACACAATTTTCAATTTACGTTCATAACCACCAGAAAATTTTCCTCCAATTGCCAGAATTGGCCTCCAGGTGCCCAAATTCACAAGGAAGGTACCCTTAAATTTATCATCTTTTTGCAACCTTGTTTAATATAGTTTACCTAAGATAGGAAGGTGAATACTGTAGTTAAATAAATAACTGTTTTTTTTATCCTGTGTCGCGGCCAACATAGTGGATTTAATTAAATCCACCTCTTAACAAACTCTTCTGTTGCTGTGTCACTGAAACGGTTCCAAGTCTAAACTTAATATCTCCATTCAGTTGTTCTCTTAGTAGCTGCTTCTCTTCATTTTACAGTTGTACCAAATTTTTGTAAAAAGGTCAGTACTTATATACAGTGTACGACCTTACTTTACATATTATCTTTATATCAGAATTCATGATGTCCATAGGGAAGTACTCTACGGTACTTGGAGAGTACAGTACAGCTAGTAATTACTGCACTGTAGTAACACATCTGACAAACCCATATTAAATTGCAATATAAAATATCAATTTTTCCAATTTACTGTACAGGGTTTGCAAAATTTTAGCCTGATCTTGCTTAGTGTTTTACAGTCCTGTGTAAAACACACTGTGTAGACTGTAGACTTTGTAGATTCAAAACATTATAAATTACTGTGAGCATCTCTGGGTGTAGTTCTTGTTTATCTGAACATGTAAATTCATCATCGATGCAGCAGGGCTGGAATAAATTTTAAACTAAATTTCCCAGGAAGGGAGACTTTAAGTTCTATATTCCAGGAAGGGAGCAAAATTTTCCATAATTCTGCCAATATTTTCAATACATGTACCTGTACTGTACAGATGGGGAAATTTATCTCTAACATTGCCAAAGTTTTATTTTAGATACTCAAATTTTCCAGGAAAGGGCCTCCAGTCCTTTCCAGCCATGATCAATGGACTAGGCACTGTAGGCAGTGTGCAAAATATATAACAGTAATTAGAACATGGTGGGCACAATGTAGGCTTATATTTACTACCATGAACTGCAAACAAGGTTATATCTAAGTCTTCCGTATCACTGCCACTCTTTCACATTATGAGAAGACACAATTGATTCATGAAATAAACTGTCTTGCTTTCTATATATTTTATTCTCCCTTTCATTAGGAGGTGAAAACATTCTGTACTTGGTGCTGGTGACAGGGTGTGTCTCTGTCGGTAAAATAAACGACAATGAAGTATTCCGTATCACTGCTACTACCTTCCTCTCCTTAAGAAATTTAGCTGCAGATGAGGAGAGAATCCAGGAATTGAGGAAGCTCATCAATTCTGGTACATTTTACTTCTCGTGGTCCAGTGCGGGAAGCAAGTTGGACCTTAGCTTGTGTGCCCAGCGTCAAAAGCAGGAACATGTTACCGACAACAGATTTTTTTGGTATGTCTATTCTCTAGAGTACTTAAGTTAAATAGACCGGGGGAGGTGGTCAATACCTATTTCTGTTTTGGTTTTGCATAGAACTGGTTTGAAGTCCAGTAAGCTACTCCATCTAGCATGGAGGAGACAGTTCTGGGTGACATCATTTCTGGCTCTGGCAACTGCCATGTGTGTACATAAGGGTTGCCCTCAATCATGGCAGTAATAAGCCACTTGAAATTCTCGTATGACATCACGTGAGGGCTTATCTGAACGCTACTAGAGATCTGTGTTAGACTTCTTGCAGAGTGCTTAGACTTACAATAAAGGATACAGACAATACTGTACTTGTTTGTGTCCTGTCAGACTCATTGTGTTGTGTTCTTGGGTAAGCTGCTTAATCTCTATTGCTTCAAATTTCACCCAGGAGTTAAATGGGTACATGTGAGTTACCTTGTGTCGGTTTTGCTGCTGTCTGGAGGGGTTGTTCTTTATGAAGTAGTACTGATCATGTTCTGTATTTGTTTGAAGTGTTTTGAACACATCAGCGGTATAATGTTACATAAAACCCAGATATTACTCACTCCTGGGTATATGGAAATATATGCAAAGCACACTTAAGCAAATAAAAGTTGACTAATTTTTGTGATGATTTCTTTTCAGTATACTACAGTACCAACATTTCCATGACTGGACAGTGTACAGGTCTACAGTACTGTACAAAAAACACTGAAGCCTCAACATGACCATCCTAATACCTTATTTTCCATATCAAGAAGTTCATACTGAATTACATGAAACAGACTCAACAGAATTCAAGTTTAAGCTCAAAAATTTCATTAAGAATCCATTGATTTTAGGGCCTAGCCCTTTTTATGTGAATTAATCAAATTGAAATGTAAATCCATTGGGCATTAATTAGTTTTAATCTATTCTATTTGAGTAGTTTGGTATACTTCAGGTGAAATTGGATTTTGTCATGTAAGTGGCAGGCTTTATTGTATGTTTATGCAAAAAATTCAGATACATTGTAATTTCATGCTGCTACTATTTACTTCTGTTGTAGGAACCGCTCCCTTCACCTTCATCTTAGCCGATACAATATCGATTGCTCCGAGTGGTTACTGGTGGCCATGTGTGGTGGAGTTGAGATCAGAACCATCTACTGTGGAACAAAACAGGCCAAGGCTTGTCTTATATCAAGGCTCAGCTGTGAGAGGGCTGGAACCAGATTTAATGTCAGAGGGACAAATGATGACGGTCATGTGGCTAACTTTTGTGAAACAGAACAAGTAGGTCATTCCATACCACATGTCAAAATATGGTTAAGTAAATTAAGATCAAAGCCGTGAGCTTCCAAATTTTTTGGAACTATCAGCTAGATATTTCAATCTATAACATACTCATACCTGGCAGCCCAGATATGAACACTGCACCTAAAAGCATAATTATACTTTAGGCCTACCTAGGAACTGCTTAAGGTGCAAAATGTTAACACATTATCCAACGATGATTTGTTACAACCCTGGATAAACTTGCATCCCACTTCAGACAGTCATTATTTTTTTTTACCTAACTATTGTAGGTACTGTGGATGTCATTGACCTGAACCAACTCTTGAAGTTTATGGCATTTCTTTCAAGAATAGAGTCATTTCCAGACATCAAGTGCAAATGATTATATATGGGATAGAATATTGTTGTGTGTCATTTTTCTCTACAGTAATTTTACGTTGCCAAAAATTAGGCTTGCTAAAATGCTATCCCACAATCCTTTGTACTTTCTGTCCAGAGAAGGGTCTTTACAGGTATGTGTGATGATCATGACCAGATTAATTTGGTTTCTCTTTGCAGGTTATTTACCTTGAAAATATGGTGACTTCATACATACAGACAAGAGGCTCTGTTCCCCTTTTCTGGGAGCAGCCTGGCATCCAGGTGGGGAACCACAGGGTAAAGATGTCACGCGGGTTTGAAGCTTCAGCCCCGGCATTTGACAAGTGAGTCATTCCATGGAATTATAACAACATATTTCAGAGGCACAGTGGATTTAGATTACAGTATCTAGAACTGAGTTAAGGTCTTCATTTTCCTGTTCATGAAATGTTTAGAAACTTTGTGTGTTGTCTTTTGTAAGGTTGACAGTGTGAAAATTTGTAGACTTTGACAGTATGTTAAAGTGTTATTCACTATTTGCTACTGATTTTACTGCTATCAGGGGCAAAGTAACAGGGGCCTATGGGCTCAATACTCCTATTAAATGCTTGGGCCCATACCTTTTGCAGGAAAGGGGTCTGATTGGCTGCTAAAGAATTGCAACCTCTTCGGCACCACACAGACTGTTTGGGTACTAAGCATTACATCCGAAGGAAAAGTTGACCTAAACACTTAAGTATAAACTTTCTCAGTCATTAAAATATTTACTGTATGTGAAATGTACAGTTGATAAGTACGGCACTGGTCTAAGAAGGAGGGGATTAGCTTGGTTTGGATAAGTTTATCAGTCCCTTTCTGAGTACAATATTTTTGGGCCCATGATGTCTCCTCTGGTTGCCAGCATTTATGAACTAGGGGCCTGGTTTTCCCTTAAAGTTTAATTGCTCATTTCAACCCTGGTTATTTGCCTTCTATTATTCACACTTTCAAACTTAAGTACAGTACGTTTTTATGGACAGGATTTATATCATATAAATATCATAATATTTATATCATTTCAAATTCACCAAAAAAGGTATCGAAATAAAAAAGTTTGAATTGCATAGAGAAAGGACAACCTTCTTACCCCGACCTGATTTGGAGGAATTGGATCTTCCTGTCATAGTACAGTATCCATCCTGCTACAAATGGCGACCAGCTTGAGCTAGGATTAGTATCAGGCTACGAACTGATCTCTCATTCCATGCTGCTTTCACACACTTTATATAAGTTGCAATATGTGTACAAATCGAAAATATGAAAAGTACCGTCTCATGTATTCCTAGAGGGTTTAGGAGATGGGTGCACTCATAAAATATAACCCTACTTGCAGAACTTAATGTCTAGTACTAAGTCTCTCAGTGCCCCTGTATTTGGTTGTATGATGTTATCTTCGTTATAACTTTGTTTTATTACCAGTTTAAAAGTGTACATGTTTATATATCTATGAATTAAAGGTTACGCAACACGTTGGGTCATGCATTATGAAGAAGATAATGCACACTCAGGATTAATGCAAGCAATGCACGAGGGCCTAGCCTAAACTTCCAAGTACACGCTGTGTGTAATTACATACTGTACATATAGAATGGTGTATACAGCCTATAAAAACAACAAAACACTGTTGGTGCTAGTGAAGTTACTGTATTCATCTGCCAGTGATTTCATCTTAATTTGCTGTGTGGGTTACAGTATTTTTCCACCGTGGTGTTTATCAGAGGATAAGGCAGGGACACCTGATGGTAATGGATTAATCAATGTTAAAGATTATGACCAAGTATAAATGAACATTAGGTACCATTGTTTTCATCCATTCGATTGCACCAGAACTATTGATTTTGAATTTCTCAGACATTTGATTGTTTGACAATTCATGCTGGAATGTTGAATAAATATTATCAAAGTTTGTTTTGTTTGTCCTCCAGGCATCTAACAACATTGAAAACGCAATATGGTGAACAAGTGGTGGTGAACCTGCTAGGCTTAAAAGAAGGAGAAGATATGCTTAGTAAATCTTTCAAAGTATGTTAATATTTATTAAAAACATGCATATTTATTTAAAAGAAGGGGTTAAGGTCAAATCAAGTTTTGATATGTTCGAGGGGTTCTTATTCTAAGCATTTTGGTGAAATTTGCAATTGAAATGTGATGTGCAGTTCTCAAGATGCTCTATGAGCAAGTAAAGTTGTCATGCCGCTAGAATTCAATAGTGTCGTTTAGCCAAACTTCCCCGGGAAAAGGCCATTTTCTCGGGTGAAATATATAGATGTCTTATGTCGCCTGATGGCCAAAACCTCCTATTGAATTCTAGCCTCATGCACATTTTCAAGTAGAGGTGAACTTGAAGCAAGCAAAAATGACATCATATCCCCACATGAATGGACAGTCTTTTGTTTTTCTTTTAACGTTACAGCCTGTTTCTCCTCAACATTCTCATATTATTAAAATGTGATTGCATTGGTTGCATGAGAACGTTACAAACTTTGCATTCCCTTTGGGGAGGTCCTATTTATATTTACGTAAAGGCCAACACAACAGTCTAAAAAACAAAAGAAAGCAACACATTCCATGTCAATGTGAGGCAGTGATACAATGTCAGCTGTCCTCAGGCTCACTTTGGAACTCAAATCTAGTAACTTCATTTGGGCGATTTCTGTCCGTAGGTTGTTTGACCGATTGTTGTCAAAGTTGCTAAGGTAATTTATCATATCAATGGCTTGTAAATTATGGTTACATCATGCAGGTCAGTGGTCTTGTGGGGTCATGAGAGGTCAGTCATAAGGTAGAGGAAATGCAACTCCCTATGATTATGTCCAGATCTTTTCAAATCTTGCTTATCATAAGCAATGTAGTATTGGGGAGAAAAATACCATTGGTTTTTTTTTTTTTTTTTATGTCTCTAGCAGTAACCCAAGAAACAAGGAGGTGGCCAGGCAGTAATACTGATAGCTTGTGATTGTAAATATCGACTCTCCATTCTGTGATTCCTCTCAAGTTTTGGCAAGTTCAAGGAGAGTTTTTCCTTTAGGGAAACCAAAAGGATTTTGGGGCCTCTAGATTAAATCAGAATGTTACAAGTTGAGGTGTAAACCCTACCTAACCTTAAATCTAGACAGATACACGTAGTAGGGCCAGAATGTGTCCTTTACTCAGTAGAAAATCTCTCAAGGGTGATTGGTTAATTGGCTATGTTATGTGACATAGTTTGGGGTTATGTAGGATCTTTTCGTGTATGATGTCATGGTACTCACAGGCATCCATGTTGGAGTACAGGAAACTACGTAGTAGTAGACCACATTAAACACTCAATGAATTGTGTACACACTGCATATACCACAGTGCACACTGCAGAGCATTCACCGCAAAGCCATGTGTAATTGTCATGAGTTTCCTTCAACGTAATTGCAAAGCCTCTATAATTCAAGACTGGTGTATTCCTCATATGTCTTATCATGAAGCTTGGAACACATACATGTATGAAAATTATTCCTGGAAAGTCAGAAGTCTGATCAACTTCTTAAAATAAATAGTGAAATTTGTGAGATGTGCTGCTGCGAGGCTCCATGTTTGATGTACCTTATTTTTCATTTGCTTTATAGAGTCATCACAATGCATCAAGGCATGCCAATGATATCAAATTTGTACACTTTGATTATCATGCCAAGTGTCGCGGAGGAAAAACAGAAAATTTAAAAGAACTTCACAAGAGTGTTTACAAAGATTTGGAGACTCATGATTTCTTTTTCAGTAATGGTGATGAAATTGTGAAGTAAGTTAATATTGTTAGAAAAGCTGTAAGCCTCTAGGTATAGTTTATAAATGAATGCAGTATTATTGATTTTAGTTTTGAAGTACACTTTCATTCAGAATAGTTTTAAATTAGCATAGCAATAGATTTCAATTAAGGATGAACTTGTCTGAGGACGGAGAAGTATGAGAAATTTTCATTGAGAAAAGAGAAAGGTTGTTGTAAATTGCCCTGTAATCATGAAACTTTGTTCAGCCACTCATAAGGGATTGTCATTAAACTGAGTTCAATAACTTGAGGAAATTCAAAAACGCTTACCATAAGGGGAGTAGATCACAACTCATGATGTCATGAAAGCATGAATTTATCACAAATTGCAATTTGTTCTATTTTTCAGATTCCTGAAAGTTTACCTTTAGATTTTTTTTCTATTAATGTTTTTGTTTTTCATTTCAGAAGTCAAACAGGTACTATAAGAAGTAATTGTCTAGACTGCTTGGACAGGACCAACACAGTACAGTCTTTCTTTGGTTTTCAGGTTAGCATCAAATATTTGTATTCACCAAAGCAATGGTTTCAAAAGGTGATGGTGTTGGAAAATTCTCCTGTGGACCCAACATAAGATTGAATAAATAAATCAAGAACAAACTATTATAAATTTCACTATTTTAATGCTCTGAAGATTAAGGTGAAGAATCTTGATGATGTCAGTTTAGCAATGATGACTAATTTTTAGTGAATCAGTGTGATAGCGCAGGTGCAGGAGGTGAAAAATCTTGATGATGTCAGTATGATGACTAATTTTATGCACCAGAGTACTAGCTCAGGGGAGGGTTAGAGGTTGAAGTTATTATGATGACTGAGGAAGTAAGAAATGTACAAGCAGGGTTGGTTACTTCAGCAATATAAGGATATTGATTTAATGGCTGTTTTGATTGGTTAATTCATATTCTTCCTGCCTTATACTCTCAAATCAACTTGTGTGTAAAGTGTTTTATTCAACTAAAGGGAGTCAGTATTGGTGGTATATCTGTTAATCACCTTTCTTCATCTTTCATCCTAGCTTTTAAATAAACAGTTGGAGTGTTTAGGTCTGTTAGAAAAACCTCAACTTGCCAACAGGTTTGAAGAAGTTTACAAGAGTATGTGGTCAGCAAATGGACATCACATTAGTAGAATATATGCAGGAACAGGAGCACTGGAAGGGAGAACTACGGTTAGTTACGAAATCATTTTGAATTGTGTGAAGTTTAGGTGGGCGTAATTATGTTCATATGGCCTAGATAGATTGGCATCACTTTAGGGATCATAGCTTTTTCTAGTCCCTAGTAGTCAGCAGGTAAGGGAACAATAGTCACTTTTAACTGTGTATGCAGAGTGTGAAATGAGCTCTACAGCTGTGCTGGAATCAATTGTTATTGATCCCTGCTTGTAGTCTCTACCCATGGCTGCCTCATTAACTTGCCTAGCGGACTGTTTGTGGTCACTAGGCTGTTCAGAATATTCAGTACAGGAGCACATTGGGTAGAGGAGTAATACACAAACTGCTGGTAGCGAGAAAAAGCTACACTCCCTATGTCACATGTTTTGGTAGCAGAGCATTTAAAGGAAAAACAAGAGTTAGGGCTATTAAGAGATACTCTTCTAATCATTTGGTGAAATTTATAATGACATACTGTATATCTGGTAAATGGACATCACTGTTGTAGAATATTTTCTAGTCTTCGACAGGATAAATATGGTATGTCATGAAATTACTTTACTTTTTGGGAGGTCAATAAGGACATGTGGTTTGGTAAACAAACATAACTTTAAGAATGATATGGAATCTTTGCTAGGAAAATATAATAGATGATGGAAACTGGGTACAAATAATTTGCAGTGTTTTGAATATTCCTTTATCCCAGTTCTTCATAAATTATGCCCTCATGAGAGGTCGCTTTTTGCTTCTTTGAAAAATTTGAATCACCCAAGCAGAAAAAAAATGAAATTTTTACAGCCATTGCTGCCTTTGTGTTCAGCCTCACAGAAGAATGCAATCACAATGCCTCTTTTGTGCTGGTCACTGAACATTTCCTGAGTATCTTCATGGATTAATACACAATACTCAATGAAAATTGACTTAATCCACAGTTCCTGACATGTGTCTGTTTTGACTGGTATCAAATTTGAGCAGTAGCTAAGGGTCCTTTCCCAGCATGCTGTAAGAGCTGTAGAAATGAAGAATTAAAATCCCAGTTCTCTCACCCCAAACAGTACCAATTCTCCTAACCTTCTTACTGAAGCCCCTCCTACAATTGTCTGAAATTCATCCTCATCCAGACACAATCTCAGTTTATTGCTTCAGGGTGAGTATAGAAAAACTCAATTTATATAATCAAAAACTTCTCAGTACCGTTCATGCTGTGTAATATAAGCTTTGGTAATCTGCATTGTTTGAATTAGCTGTCAATCAAAGAGCTGAGCCAATTAAAAATTTCGGTACCCCCTATTAAAACTGTAGTTTAGGGTGAGAGGTTTGGCCCTTTAAGTTAACCCTTAAACAGGAAATGGAGGTGAACATATTTTACAATTATGTGAATATTCATATGTTAGAAGTTACTGGGATCATTTATTTTGGCTAATGCAGATATGAAAGTTTCCCATGTAAGAAATACTGGTTTGCTCACACTCTGTAATTGCATTGAGATGTCTGTATTTAGCTAATGAATTTAAAACACAAAAACTTGGAAGTTATGAATAATTGCTCTGCATTGGATTAAGGTTTGTAATTCTTGTGGTTAATCATTCAGGCAGGAAAGTTGAAGGATGGTGCTCGGTCCGTGTCACGGACAATTCAAAGCAACTTTTTTGATGGCAGCAAACAGGAAGCAATAGATATTTTACTACTGGGTAGTACTTTGACTGGCGATATCGCAGACAAGGCAAGCTGCTTACTTCCAAAAAGTCATTTACATGGTGAGTTTAAAATACAGTTTCCACCTGGGATGGGGTTTGCACAGTTCCTGGATGTCTTGGAATATGTTAAGGAAAATTGAAATTTTAATTTCCAGGCTTGAAAAGTTAGGAAAGATGCAGTTTTTCAACAGCTCTTGGAAAAGTAACAGGATTTTAAGAAGTGAACTTTTTATTCTGGTTATCTCAATGTTTAGATAAATTATTTTTGTGAGAAAAAAGATGGAAATATATGTGATCTGACTGTAAGATAGGCCCTTGATATATCAGTCTTGGTCCTTCAAAATTGTGGAAATTTTTCATTTTGAATGTTTGCAAACCCCGTGGAAAGTCTTTTATAAGAGCCCATGGGCTCTGGATATTTTTGCATCGTGGCCTTTCCATTTCAGGGTCTAGTTTTGTCAGTAAAAAGAAAAACCTGTTACTGAACTTTTAAACAAAATTAGTACCTGGCTTAAATTTACAGTATTAACTACATGTTTGTGTTGTTCAGCGCTAATTGAAAAATTCCAACCCTGCTATGAAATCAGCTTGTCATCCTCTAAATTGAACCAGGTAGAAGTGAAAAGGTTAAAAAGTTCAAAAGGTTTTTTTTTGTCAAACTGTATATGGTTTGGAGCTGGGTTTAAAATGAAAGATGTGTTGAGTTGAATCTGAAATTAGACTTTGCACTTTTGCACAGGAGCAGCCATTTTGCAATGATGTAGTTTTCTTGAGAAGAAAGTAGGAAACCTGCACAATCGAGTAAAGACATGAATCAAATGGAAACAAGCAGAAATTAACTGAGCAAAGAGACATCTTAGACACTTTGCTTTCCTAATTTTTCATAGTTTGCAGCAGGCTTTAAGGTACCACCATGTCAGATATTGCATTTATTATTGCTTGATTTAAAAATTAAAATGTAAACCAATGTTAGCAAGCTGTGCATTTGCTCTTTTGCAGTTTGTGAGAATTCTGATGTGGCTTTGGTTGTAGTCCACAAAATGCCAATACCAAAGGGCATTTATATCCTTCATTCCCTCGTCTGATTTTTATCTTTTAGTAACAAAATTCACATCTCTGTCTCTCTATCTTTCACAGCTTCATCTGAGATATTGAAGTCATTTTGTCAAAGAGAATCTGAGTTTACCAGCAAGTCTACCATCAGAGTGTCAGTTGGCACATGGAATGTCAATGGAGGGCGCCATTTTAGAAGTATCGCTTTCAAAAATGAATCTATATCTGATTGGCTGGTTGACAACCCTCAGCATGTCCAGGGAACAGGACAAGGTCAGTTTAAAAATAGACAGAGGAATCTTTTGTGAATGGAGCCATGCATGACAGACCAATGATTGATGTAAATGGTCTGAGGGCTGTGAGGTTGGTCAAGTGTTGTCCTTCAGTGGATGTATAGCTTCTTTGGAAAGCAGTGTAAAGTTTGGTTTGGTGAAACAGCTCTTTGCCAGAGAGTTGGCAGGACTTTAGAAAAAGGAATGGTGTGTTAATTTAATGATGTTCAATGTGTTAAGAACAAACATGGAAAAACAAAGGTGACCACTTAATGATAGTGAGATATAAATTATCATCATTAGTATTTGATTTTTTGTATGAAGAGAAAAACCCCATTCTTAGCAAATCGTTACCTATCATAGCAAGCATGTGACAGATGAGACAGAAACTCAAAGAGGTGAGAGGTGTTACTGCCGAACCACAAATCAAAACTGACGTTGCCCTTGGCCAAAGTTACAAGTGGGTTCAGTTTGACAAAAGCTTGCTGTGAGTCCCCTATTTACTGCAGTCTGAAGGGCTTTAAAGGCTGTTATATAAGTCCAAACATTGCTCTGAAAGTGTCCTCCTCATGAATATAGAACGAAGATATTGAACGTTTTTAATCTTTCATAACATTGGAAATGGGAGTAGGAGGTTTTTACCTTCCTTTTCTGGAAAGGGGGATAACCCCCCAACTTGACAGAAAACTTGGAACCTTGAATTTAGTCAAGATTAAAAGAAGTAGTAGTTATACTGAAGACTGATTGAAAATTCCAGCAAAGTGAATTGGAAATTTCAGCTAAGTGATGAGTGTGTATTTGGAAGGCGGGGGGGGGGAGAAGCACCAAGAGTTTACTTTGGCCTTTTTAGAAAAATAGCAGAGCTGTATCAGTTCAAACACCTGAAAATGACAAGACTATATCCTATAAGGTGTGGTGGTGGAGGTACCAATGACTGAATGGGTTTACTTCATATACTTAGTGTGGAGGGGAAAAGTAGTTGTCCAAAATTCACAACCTTGATTAATCTGTGCAAAAAAATCTTAAACATCTTGTTGTTAAGTGCTGCTTAATCTGAATGATAACAGGATATACTCATGGTCAAAATACCTTTGCCAAGAATGTAACAAGTATTGGTGTTTTTCATCTAACAGGTTGCTCTGCAGATGGTGTTGATTTTGATGTTCCAAGTGATATTTTTGCAATAGGATTCGAAGAAATGGTGGACCTTAATGCAACAAATATACTTGCCACGAGGTACAAAACTAGTATGTGTGTTTCACTGAGACTGGGGTTTTGTAGGGTGTGAACAGAGGTAACACATTCATGTTGATGCATTGTAAAATCCCATCTCACTTTTAACTAACAGAAGCACTCATCATACCAAAGTACATGTTCCCTTGGGGGAGGGGTTGATGGAGGTAGGAATGTTTTCAGTTGTGAATGCTCTTTGATTGACATTAACTTGAAAAGATGCTTAGAAAGTGTTCTGAATGCCTTACTCAGCACATAGTGCACTGGGATTTCTTGTTTTTGTGCTGTGCATGCACACCGCACTAGGCAAAAACATGGAATGTCTTTAGCCAAATTGATCGAAAGTGTGGATTTCAGCCCTACTCTATGATGGATTAGAATGCAAATTTTTACTCCTAAAAGGCAATTAGCATTCAATCCTTTGTTCAAAACCTCTCTTTAGATCCTTTCCATTTAATAGATGGTTAAAAAAAGAACAATTTTCCACAGAATTTTCAAGTGAATGCAAATTTTGGAACCCTTGTTAAAGGTGCGAAAACTTTTTTTTTTTTATCCAGAAGATATGGCATGGGCATAGCTCCAAATGGAATTGCCGAACTTGATTGTTATATTGGGGTGAATTGTAGTCAATACTCATTTTTATGGTGTTGGAGTTGAGTTTGTAAGATATTATACTCTCCTTGAGGGGTCAAACCAAAGAATTTAAAAGTTGGAACCTACTGGCATTGCACTTGGTGCTTAGCATAAGCAGTGGAGTAGTGAAAACAAGCCAGTTAGACACATAACTGGAAAGAAATGCTGTTGATATCCTGACTTATAGGGTAGAAACTGCGTTTTAAAACTCGCTCTTAACCTAAGATATCATAGTGGACTTTTGACGTATTTTAGTAGTGTATAAAAGGTACATTTTTCATAAGATTTGTGGCAATATTGTTCTTGTTGTAATGTTCAATCTAGGGTGTGGTTTTTTTATCTGGTGAAAAGTACTTTGGTCTAATACAAAAATAATTGGACATTTTATACAGGCAATATTCTTCTCTCAGAATAAAATGTCGTAATTGGGCAGAGTTCATTTGCAGTTTTAAGGTGTGCTCATTTTTAGGGTTAAGCTGTAAATCACTTTTTTAAGTAATGTCTACATAATATTTAATATATGTGGGTAGTTCACCTACATCGTAAGAGGGCATAGCTTTTTCTAGTCCCCAGCAGTTGGCAGATTACTCCTCTACCCAATGTGCTCCTATTCTGAATATTCTGAACAGCTTAGTGACCTCAAGCAATCCACTGGGCAAGTTAATGAGGCAGCCATGTGCAGAGACTTAACGCAGGGAACAACAGCCTTTTGTTCCAGCTCAGTGCAAATAGTTACAACTGACCATTGTTTCCTTGTCTGCAGACTGCCAGGGACTAGAAAAAGCTCCTCTCTCTAAAACTAATGCTACTCTGTTACTTGTCCAAAGTTTGCTGAATTCTTGCACATTTATTATTTTCAGTCTTTCTAATCAGAGAGAATGGGGCTTAGAATTACAGAAAACAATCTCCAGAAAGCATAAATATGTTCTCTTGCTTTGTGAACAACTGGTTGGTGTTTGCTTATATGTGTTCATCAGACCACATCTTGCCCCATACATTAGGTAAGTTTGTGTTTCTGTCAAGGGGGTGGGGAATAAGTGAAGAATTTGTCCTCTATCTTTGCAGAAGAAGGAACGTAACCTCCTTCCCCCTTTTCATTACCATAACAACAATGAAAATATCAGGATCTTGGTTTTTTTTTATTTAAAAAGAGGACACCTTTTTAGCAATGTTTGAAGTTACAAAAATAAAAAGCCTTTAAAACCCTTCAGATTGCACCTAATACTGTAGGGACCTTGAAGCAAACATCTGTACCCCTGAACCCACTTGTAACCCCCCCCCCCACCTGTATAGTTTCTTGCAGAATGACTCACTGGCAGGCTATCAAAGCTAATAATGGAAACCATAAATTTTCCCATGCTGTGAAGCCCTGGGCAGCAACTCCTGCTTAATGCTAGAGAACCCGTAGATTTTCTCATGCTGCGAGGTCTTAGGCAGCAACATCTGCTCAAACCTAATAAAAGAACTCATTGATTGTCCCATACTGTGAAGTCTTTAGGCAGCAAGTTCTGCTTAAACCAAATAATATAACCCATAGATTTTCCTATGCTGTGAAGCCTCAGCCAGCAACTCCTGCTCCAAGCTAATAAAAGAACCAGCTGATTTTCCCATGCTGTGAAGCCTTAGGCAGCAAGTTCTGCTTAAACCAAATAATATAACCCATAGATTTTCCCATGCTGTGAAGCCTTAGGCAGCAACTCCTGCTTAGAGTTCCCTCCTGGCATTAAATTTCAAAACCATCAATTCAGCCAACTTGGGTCACTATATTTTGATCTGGCCCAGACAAATCTTCGATAATGTCCTCTTCCAAGTGAAGCTCTTTTCTCAAATATAATAAAGGGGTTGGTATGGTGGGTAGTCACATCATTTTTGTCAATGACGTTTCATTGTTCTAAAAATGATATACCAAACCTGCACTTCTCCCATTCTTTGCAAATTTGTATTTAAGAAAAGGTTGTTAATGTTTTAAATATCATATGACAAGTTTCGTTTGACAATGTATGAAAATAATTTAAAAAGTAGCATTTTGTGAAAATGATCCCTTACTACTGTTAAGTTCCTTTCAGGAATACGGTAGTTACAAATTTCTTTGGCAAATATTCCTATTAGGGGAAATTGTGATTTTTATGTAATTATTGAAAAGCTATTAAGAATTCGACATTTAGACCTAGCTAATTGAGAATTCGAAAGGTTAACGTTGTTGTTTCCATGTTATAAGTGAAAATGTTGCCTCCTCATATCATTACTCATGCCATGTTACGCCAGATACGGAATTCTCTAGTAAAAACCTCCGAGTGATGGTCTTTTGATATAAACAATACTGAGTCAAACACTGCAGTACTAGATAATGGAGCTTTGATTAAGTCCACCTGGTCACACAAGCTCATCTCTCATCAGATATTGTTCTCACCAAGACAAAGAGCTGTTCTTTGGCAAACTGATGCAGCAAAGGTGCTTACCCATTGCCAAGTGAACTGTTGGCTAATTAAATAGGATCATCTAACAGATAGCATATGCTTGATTGGACAGTTTTTTGAGGACAAGGGTTAAGTGTAAATTCAGTGCCCTTCGGAGAGCATGTGTCATTTTCTTTAAAATTCATACATTCACAAATTTGTGAATACCCTCATTACAGAGATGTTGCAGCCCAAACGGTCAAAACTGGACTTGGGGGTAAAGCCGGTAACAAAGGGGCTGTTGGAATCAGATTTGTCCTTCACGGTACCTCCATGTGTTTCATGTGTGGTCACTTTGCTGCTGGACAATCTCAGGTGAAAGACAGAAATGAGGATTACAATGAGATAACAAAGAAAATGATGTTTCCTATGGTAAGAAGATGAATTTTCTCCCCATCCATGGTGTAAGATTAGAGCTAATTGTTATGAAACTACTCATAAGACTGCATCCCCTAATTGTACCCCATAGCTCAAGGAAAGAGGAATTGCAGTCCTGATGGAAACTCTGCATCTGTGGTTTTGCCTTCACACCTATATGTTGGGTCAATAACAAAGCAGATTCTATAGGGCCTTTTTATTCAGTGAGAGGTTAAAGCCGATGCTACATTAAACACAATAAAGTCAAGTTGAATGCACTTAATGAGTGAAGCAGAAAAAGTCTGTGTCCATAAGTGTGCATAAACTTGAGTGACAATGGCTTGTGGACACAAAAGGTAAGATGTTGACCCCAGAAATAGGTTGTGTCCAGTTAGTAGCAGAATTTTCTTGAAGTTAGCTAAGTTAAGGAAGAAAACCTCATATGTTGGCTTTGGGTGAAAGAGCATTGCTGTTTTTAGTGGGGTCTTTATATCAATTTGCATATTCTGTGTTTGAACACTTAATCTTTGTTGGTTAATGTCACTTTTTTCACTTTTGATATATCAAGCAGCAGACAGAAACAAATTATAAAACATAGTCGCGAAATTGGAATTGAAGTTATAAATGTACATTGCTATTGTAGATGTTGGTCGTTTAATCCCTAGTTGGTGTTGCCTTGTCTCTATTGATAAGGACAGGATTTTTATAAATCTTGACATTGTTGTACAAATCAGGGCATGCAGTTATTTGCCAGATCCAGTATCTGGTAAAACTGTGTATAGAAGAAAGTTAGCATCTTCTTCATTTTTAGCAAGGCCTGTTTCTTCATAGATAGGGTATTTAGTAAGTATCCCCAATGGATAGGGTATTTAGTAAGTATCCCCAATGGATAGGGTATTTAGTAAGTATCCCCAATGGATAGGGTATTTAGTAAGTATCCCCAATGGATAGGGCATTTAGTAAGTATCCCCAATGGATAGGGCATTTAGTAAGTTTCACCAGTGGATATGGCATTTAGTTAGTAGCCCCAATGGATCTATAGGGCATTTGGTAAGTAGCACCAATGGATCTATAGGGCATTTAGTAAGTATCCCCAATGGAAAGGGCATTTTATAGTAAGTATCACCAGTGGATAGGGCATTTAGTAAGTAGCCCCAATGGATCTATAGGGCATTTGGTAAGTAGCACCAATGGAAAGGGCATTTAGTAAGTATACGCAATGGATGGGGCATTTAGTAAGTATCCCCATTGGATAGGGCATTTAGTAAGTATCACCAATGGATAGGGCATTTAGTAAGTATCACCAATGGATAGGGCATTTAGTAAGTATCACCAATGGATAGGGCATTTGGTAAGTAGCACCAATGGAAAGGGCATTTAGTAAGTATCCCCAATGGATGGGGCATTTAGTAAGTAGCCCCAATGGATCTATAGGGCATTTAGTAAGTAGCCCCAATGGATCTATATGGCATTTGGTAAGTATCCCCAATGGAAAGGGCATTTAGTAAGTATCCCCAATGGAAAGGGCATTTAGTAAGTATCACCAATGGATAGGGCATTTAGTAAGTAGCCCCATGTTTGGGAAATTCTTCCCCTACTCCCATTGCTTTTTATTTTAGAATAGGGTGGTTTCCTTTTCAAGGCAGAAATTGTTTTGTACATGGCTTTACCAAAAACCAATTGGGGTTAAAAAACTCTTGACCTGTGCGTTAGCATGGGATAATGTACAATTGCCCTTATGCATAACTAACATTAACCCTGATTTGGCAAATCCCTGCCTCCCTCTTTTATCCTTTTTCTTTATCCTTCCATTTCTTTTTTTTTTGGAAGTTTTACAGCTCCATTTCTAACAGATTGGTTTAAGTCAGGCCGGCCACCGTCTCCTTTCCAGTTGTCACTCACTGGCTTGTTTTCCCTACCCTGTAGCTTAGCTCATTCAGAACACCGAGCACTATGGCAGTAGGTTCCATTATTAAAGTCTTTGGTATGACACAGCCAGGAGTCAAATTCCAGACTGCATTAAAAATGGCAGCACAACCCATAGTTAAATGTACAGTAGGATAAACTCAATATGAGTGCATTGTTTATTAATGTGAGTTTATCCCAGGATAATGCAGGTCACCTGACTGTAATGGTCAACAAACGTGGAGGAGGTTACAAAGAATGAATTACAATAATCCCCTTTTCTACCTGTAGGGCAGAAGCATCTTATCACATGACTATGTGTTTTGGTGTGGCGACTTCAACTATCGCATTGACTTAGAGAATGAACTAGTCAAGGAACTTATTTTACAGAAAAACTTTGATGACTTAAAGGAGTTTGATCAGCTACTGACTGCAAAACAAGAAGGAGAGGTTAGTTTGCATAAATTAATTGTTTTATAGTCTCAATAGACATATTTACTGCTCTTGCAAATATTCAACTTTTTGTACCCCTTTGACACACAAATCATCTGCTATTGTTGCAGGTTGCACCGATATATGATTATTGCCAAAGGTTGGAGGGCACATTGTCTGCTCTGCAACATCTTTTCATCTGGATATCTCGACTATATTAGCTCACATTACGTGTGTAAAGCTGGAGTATTGAAGATAAACGTCTTGATTATGATTTTGCTGATCAGGTTCATACTTTATTACAGGTTTTTATCTGTTTCAAATTAAATGTTCAGTGGCTATTTTTGTTGATCATTCTTCTTCAAGTTAGTAATAGTTAGATGAGATTTAACCATATACCAACATGAGCATGTTATATATTTTCAACTAGATGAATTTGATCAGGTTTGATTTGAAACAGTTCAAATACAATGTAAGTCCTCCCTTTTAGTTGCATTTTAAGACAGGTGGGGAAAACTGTGGGCATATTTTCCAACCCCCAGCCAACAGGGAGGCTCACTCTTCAAATAAATTATGTACTTCTGTCTAAGAGGTCTCCAATTCTTTAGCTAAGAGTTAAAGAACAATAACCAAATGATGCCCTGGATAAAAAGCCAAATGATATACCCTGGATAAAAACCAAAACTTACACCCTGGAAAAATTTCTGGTCCCAAAGAGTTATATTCCTGGGAGGAATACTAATACTTTATATGACCAATGTGTTGACTTCCAGACCAATTTCTCAAGAGTCTGCCATGCATGTGACTTTGTTTTATAGACGTGACTGAAAAGAATATATAGTACACATGATATCATGCAAGTGACTTTGTGTTCAAGACGTGACTTAAAAGAGTATATATTACACATGATATCATGCATGTAACTTTATTTTATAGACATGACTGAAAAGAGTATATATTACACATGATATCATGCATGTGACTTTGTTTTATAGACGTGACTGAAAAGAGTATATATTACACATGATATCATGCATGTGACTTTGTTTTATAGACGTGACTGAAAAGAGTATATATTACACATGATATCATGCATGTGACTTTGTTTTATAGACATGACTGAAAAGAATATATATTACACATGATCCTAAACACTAGACATGATAGCTTTAAGGCAAAAAATATCACTGTCCAAATCTGACATCTAGTGTGTTCTCTTACCTATACTCCTAAGTCCTCAGGAGTCCCTTTTACACATGAAAACTTATGTGGGAAGGACAGGGGCACAGACTTCCTTTATACATGGACAGAGCATGTAACGTGTACATCCAATCAGTAGATTGTCACCACCGATTGGGACAAAAAAGGCGCAAGGCCAAGATGGCCGCCGTGAAGCTATAATTTGTATGATTTGACAAAGACTCTGTAATATTTTTAACAAAAGTTAACTTTGAATGGCTAAAAATATCACATTCCTGCAATATGTGAAGTAATTTTGACCATACCTTGCCATATTTCAAAAATATTTCAACTTTCTTCAAAAATGTATTTATTTACTTGAGCAAGTCCAAACTTTCACACAAAACCATAGCAGACAGCCATCTTGATGTGCTTTTTCTCACACATACAGTAGTGACAATCTACCATGTGGTATGCTCTGTCCATGTATAGGAAGTTTATGGACAGGGGACAATTGTATTTTGCAATCAAAGGATTAACTATTGAAAATGAATTTTATTTTTTACCCTGTGGATTCTCCAGATATTTGAGAATTTTAATGAAGGTAACATTCAGTTTGCTCCTACCTACAAATACGACTTCTTCTCTGATGACTATGATACCAGTGAAAAGAATCGAACCCCAGCCTGGACGGATCGAGTTTTATGGAGGAGAAAATTTCCAGATTACTTGATGGATGGACCAGAGGGTGTGTATGATATTACAATAGCCCCATGAGATGGGGGTGCAGGGGAGCACGCCCTCCCAATTTGGGTAAAAACAGTTGGTACATGTGGGTAAAACATGATAAAGGGTGACATTACTTGGACAAAAAATGCTCTTGCCCCCTCAAAGAAAACTACCCCATACCCCATACACCTATGGATATCACAAGTAATTTGCATTGTAGTATGATGAACCAGAGGGTATTCAAGATATCACAAGTTTCTAGCCAATTGGTTTAAGTCGAGCCAGTAATGGGTTTTTGGTTTCGATGATAAGAGAAACCTATGCAATCATGATGGCGTGTGTATGTATGTGTGTGTGTGTGTGTGTGTGTGTGTGTGCGTGTGTGTGTATGTATGTGTGTGTGTGTTTGTGACACTTTGCTTGTTAGCACGATATCTCAAGATAGGAATGTCTGACAGTTTTCAAACTTGACACATGGATGCGCCATATTGAGAGGAAGAACCCTATTGTTTTTGGCCAAGGTCAAAGGTCATCTGGGGTCACCAGGGGTCAATTTCTGAAAACTTTGTTAGCACAATATCTCAAGATAGGAAACTTGGATAGATTTCATATTTGGTATGTGGATGCATTATGGTCAGAAGATGGTCCCTATTGTTTTTGACGGAGGTCAAAGGTTATCTGGGGTCACCGGGGGTCAAAGCCTGAAAATCTTGTTAGCACGATATCTCAAGATGGGAAACTTGGATAGATTTCATATTTGGTATGTGGATGCGTTATGGTCAGAAGATGGTCCCTATTGTTTTTGGTGGAGGTCAAAGGTCATGTGGGGTCACCAGGGGCCAAAGTCTGAAAATCTTCTTAGCACGATATATCAAGATAGGGAACTTGGATAGATTTCATATGTGGTATGTGGATGTGTTATGGTCAGAAGATTGTTCATATTGTTTTCGGTGGAGGTCAAAGGTCATCCGGGGTCACCAGGGGTCAAAGTCTGAAAACCTTGTCAACACAATATCTCAAGGGAGGAAACTTGGATAGATTTCATATTTGGTTTGTGGATGCGTTATGGTCAGAAGATGGTCCCTATTGGTTTTTGGTGGAGGTCAAAGGTCATCTGGGGTCACCGGGGGTCAAAGTCTGAAAACCTTATTAGCACGATATTTCCAGATAGGGAACATGGATGGATTTCATATTTGGTATGTGGATGTGTTATGGTCAGAAGATGGTCCCTATTGTTTTTGACGGAGGTCAAAGGTCATCTGGGGTCACCGGGGGTCAAAGTCTGAAAATCTTATTAGCATGATATTTCAAGATAGGAAACTTGGATAGATTTCATATTTGGTATGTAGATGTGTTATGGTCAGAAGATGGTCCCTATTGGTTTTTGGTGGAGGTCAAAGGTCATCTGGGGTCACCAGGGGTCAAAGTCTGAAAATCTTATTAGCACAATATTTCAAGATAGGGAACTTTAATAGATTTCATATATGGTATGTGGATGTGTTATGGTCAGAGGATTGTTCATATTGTTTTTGGTGGAGGTCAAAGGTCATCTAGGGTCACCGAGGGTCAAAGTCTGAAAATCTTGTCAACACAATATCTCAAGATAGGAAACTTGGATAGATTTCATATTTGGTTTGTGGATGCGTTATGGTCAGAAGATGGTCCCTATCGGTTTTTGGTGGAGGTCAAAGGTCATCTGGGGTCACCAGGGGTCAAAGTCTGAAAACCTTATTAGCACGATATTTCCAGATAGGGAATATGGATAGATTTCATATTTGGTATGTGGATGTGTTATGGTCAGAAGATGGTCCCTATTGTTTTAGGTGGAGGTCAAAGGTCATCTTGTGTCACCAGGGGTCAAAGTCTGTGAATCTTGTTAGCATGATATTTCAAGGTAGGGAACTTTGATAGATTTCATATTTGGTATATGAATGTGCTTTTGTCAGAAGATGATCCATATGGTTTTTGGTGGAGGTCAAAGGTCATCCAGGGTCACCAGGGGGCAAAGTCTGAAAATCTTGTCAACACAATATCTCAACGGAGGAAACTTGGATAGATTTCATATTTGGTTTGGGGATGCATTATAGTCAGAGGATGGTCCCTATTGGTTTTGGTGAAGGTCAAAGGTCATCTGGGGTCACCAGGGGTCAAAGTTTGAAAATCTTGTTAGCACGATATTTCAAGGTAGGGAACTTGGATAGATTTCATATTTGATATGTGGATGTGTTATTGTTAGAAGATGGTTCATATTGTTTTTGGTGGAGGTCAAAGGTCATCTGGGGTCACTGGGGGTCAAAGTCTGAAAATCTTGTCAACACAATATTCAAGGGAGGAACTTTGAATAGATTTCATATTTTGTTTTTGGATGCATTATAGTCAGAGGATGGTCCCTATTGGTTTTGGTAAAGGTCAAAGGTCATCTGGGGTCACCGGGGGGGACAACAATATTACAAGGTAGGGAACTTGGATAGATTTCATATTTGGAATGTGAATGGGTTAAAGTTAGGAGATGGTCCCTACAGAGATGCCAAGTATCTTGATTTCGGTGGAGTAATTACCATTTCCACCCTCGATTCCGCAATTACGAATATCCTCCAAAAATTGCTCTTTTCACATGTTAAGGATCTTTGTTGAAATCTCAAAGTGTCTAGCTCCCTAATCTGAAAAGCTCAGGCCAAAATTGTATGGTTCGATTGAGCAAGTGAGCTAGTACTTTCTGCCTAGGCTTAAGGTAGGCCTAAGTTAGGCCTAGCCGACGCTACATCTTTCATAGAGCAGGATCGAGTACTGAAGAGGATCAACAAAAATCCGCTTGGCCAAGAACAAAAAAAATATTTAAAAGGCATTGGTAAAAAACCCTTCTACAACAATCTGCAGTACTTTTGTGACCTTTAGGTGTAAAGTTTTTCCCTGCGATGTAATTTTCTTCATCATGTCTAATGTCTTGGCACTTTTGCCATTGCAAAATGTATAGCATATATATGTACATTTTGAACCTATTCTACACTTGTATGTTTCTGTGTAATATCCTTAGGCTAGCCTTCTGGGAAATTTAGCTTTCCTACCAATATTTTAGTTGTTCTAGAACATGATATAAAGCATGCAGCAGCATATTTTGGTAGCAGTGTGGTATCTGCAGCGGGTGAAAACTTAACTCTCCCATATAGTGTTACGAGAAGCTGTTCAAAAGTTCTCCCATATATATTAGTGTTAGGAAGTGTCATTGCAAAATAATGTCTCGACTCTGCAGTATTTATGGGGTTGGTTCAAACCTCTGCACTGAAATCTAACCCTCATTAAAGTCTTAAAAGTATTATTGAACCTTTCAGCTGGAAAGGATGGGGAGAGGGTCCTTAATTTAGAGTGTTGTGAACTCTCAAGACTTTTTGCAGGTAATTATACAAAACCATCATTATGTCATTTCTTAATTGTACCATGGTTTTTTAGGGTTGCCCTAGCATGAGGGGGGTCCACTTTTAAAGAAGGTTTGCATGATTCCTATTTCTCATTTCTTGAAGTCAGCTGGAAGCCTTTTGAAATTGCAATATGTAGAGGTTAAAGGTTTTGTAGGGTCACTGGTGGTCAAAATGTGAATGACAACCTTGTTTAATAGGTGTGAACACATCTTAAAGTGGGAGACTTATAAAATAGATTTCACGTGTGGTTTATGAATGCTTATGGTAAGAAGATGATCCCTGTTTTTGGTGGCGGGGACAAAGGTCATGTGAGATAACAAAATTATTTTTTGAACATGTTAGTATAACATTTGATTGAAAGATAATGGTACATGATGGGATTATTTGAAATTGTATATCATCGAAACCTCAATGCAGTTCTGCATTCTGGTTTTCTTCAGTTTTGGCTCACTGGTTTGTTTTCCCTACATCATTGCTTATGCTGAGCACCAAGCACAATGGCAGTAGGTTCTCTTTTTGAAGTCTCTGGTATGACTTGGATAGGAGTCGAACTCTAGACCTCCTGGCTGCAAATCAGATGCATTTTACAGCTGTCCATGCAGTCACGCTTACATTTACACACTTTAAGGAGTTTCATGTATACTTTTGGTAGGATTTTCACACAATTAACTTAAAATGACTGGGGCTACAGTTAATAAACAGTGAGGTTTATGTACAGAGTGTTGAAACAAGATGACACCAGGATAGTAAGTAGTACAGCCAGAATGCAAAATGTTTTTGGAATAAATTTCAACTCTATCTCTCTAAGAGACTTTTATGATGTGCTTTCCTTTGCAGACTTTGAGGCTGTTACAGCCAATTGGGAACCAGGAAGTATATTGCATTATGGGAGAGCAGAGCTGAGAGTTTCTGATCACCGGTAAGAAAATAAAACTCATTACCTACGGCCAGATTGGCCTTATGATTCTTACTATATCTTGCTTAATGATTATTCAGGGAAAAATGTTTGTAAATGTTTTGAGTAGCATCTCTACTCAAGTTTCAGAGTCATATCTAAGTACGAAGAACCAAAGCTACGAATACTGAGGAACACTGCCAGATAGCTGTAAATTTGGATGGTCTGTGCAACCAGAGAAATCCATGTGTATTGTATTAGCAGTAACAGTCATGTGATTGATATATATTATGACCGAACAAGCTAGCTGCAATAACTTTCGTGATTGACCTACATGCATTAATTGTAGGTACACAGCATATCTCTATGGGACTGAATTAGTCGTACTTCTGATTAGCGAAAGAAAGTTGAAAAAAAGCTTGAGAGAGGTTTTAAGCAGCAGAATGTTAGTATTTTTGACTTAAGCAAGAACTTAAGCAAATAAAAGAGTGAATCATGAACCAGGCTCTTTGATGTAGTTGCTGCCCAGGAGAAAATTCCAGTTGAGACTTGTCGAGACCTGTTGAAATTCCAACAGGTTTGGACAGGTATTTAATAATAGGTATTTACAGGCAATGTTCCAATTACCTGTTGGACTGATGAAAGTCAACAGGCATCAATATGTAACACCGAAAAAGCCAACAGGTTCCTGTTTAAACCTGTTCAACAGGTTTCAACTGGAATTTTCTCCTGGGTGTGTATATCATGCAAATGAAAAAGTAAAACAAAAGGTGTTTCTTCTCTGCATTTTGTGGAGGATAAAGCTTGGTTTGCTGTTATGGATAATTAGAGTGTGTTAAGACAAAGCATACTATTCTACTTGGGTTTGACGAGACATGGTTTGATCCGGAGATTTATGCCATGAGTTTTAGATTTGCCAGGTGTACTACAAATCACACCCCTCAGGAAATTAAAAGAGTGTGGTAAGTGTGCTGTTTTAGTGAACTTGAAACAGATTTATATTAGCTCCCATTCTTTATCTTGGTGTGCAAAAAATCACACCCCTCACAGTGTTTTGATGTGAGTGATTGTGTCCAATGGTGCTTGCATTCCTCATAACCTCAAAATTCAAAACCTGGTGATAGTTTGCATCTTTTAGTCTCTGAAGCTGAAGTCAAAAATATTTAAAAATTTAGATTCTTGATAGGAAGAGTGGAAGGTGGAGCAGGGAAGAATTTCAGAAAGAAAGAAATTTGTATATGTGTGGCATAAAACAAGTCCTGCTATTTTCTTTTCAAAGGAAGCATACTTCAACTTGAACTCTTCACACATCCAGCCAGAAATCTCCTGTAAATTGGTTGGAATTATGTTAGTACCACAACAGAATTTCAGTTGACTTTTTCAGGGTCACAAATGACCAAATAGTGAGTCATTTTGTTTTCCTTTACCAGGCCAGTGATTGGGATCTTTGAGATTGAAATCCTGAAAGTTGATGAGGAGAAACGAGAGAGTATCTACCACGATATTTTCTGTCAGCAGGGACCACCAGATGGTACTGTCATTATATCTTTGCCAAATGGGGAGGAGTTTGATGACCTCACCATCGATAATATCCTGGAGGGTATGTCAGGATGTGGTGAAGTCATACTGGTTAGGTAAGTGATCTTCATATGACTAGTGTGAGGGTAAGTTGGATCATTTGACTTGGTTATTTGGCATGTTAGGGTATTTGGCTGCAGACGCAGATCCAGACATTCAAAAAAGGGGGGGGGGGGCCGGCTTGACCTAAGAGAAAGCAGGGGTGTGAGGGAGTTGCACTGCTAATTTCCTGTATGTTGTTTTGTTGATGTGGCGAAAAATGGAGGACTAAGGCCGTAAAAGCCCCCCTCCCCCTTCCTCCACTTAGATCTGCATGCAGGTCCATGGCATGCTCAAGGGAATGAAGATACTGTATGTGCTGTGAGTATGTATCTGACTTGTGAATTGCAAGTTCAGTCAGGTGACTAGGCCAAGTGACATATTGGTTTGTGTGCATGGACGTCAGGTTTAAAGTGGGGTGTATTTGTCCCTGTTTCCACAACACATTAACATATATATTGGCTAGAATGTGCAGTATGTACTGTAGCTTGTGTTGCAAATATCATTGCATTGTATGCTGGGTTCAAGTTGATCTTGCTAGCAGTAATGCAAGAAGTCAAGTATGGTACTGGGAAACACTTCCAAAAAATATGGTCTTGATTTTCCCAATTTGATCTGATTAATTAAGAATGACAAGCTAGAACTGAACACTTTCTCATCAGGGAAAGTAATCACAAACTTTGTAGTTGAGCTTGTAGCACCATGCATATACTCTCCCATTTGAGGAAACTTCCCCCCACAGTCACAAGTGAGGCAAATTTCTCAATTTCGTTGGTGAGCACTAGGGGGGTATCGTAGAATACGGCCTGCTTGAATTTGCTTATAGGGCACACTCTTCAAAAGAGACACCAAATTATCTAATTCTTGTTGCAAAGATACACCAAATTAAGAACATTTCTGCCATAAAATTCAATACTTTCTGTAGTATAAAGCTGCTCAATCCTTGAGAATATACTGAGCTTGGGTAAATGGTATGTTGTGGATGTTAGGGATAAATGACATTATGAATAGAAGCCATGTGGCCGTATTTAAGTGTAGTGGGAGGTTTGTGGTATGTTTTTGTAGATGGACATAACTGATGAGGTAAGAGGTCTACATGTTTCTTTGAGTGGTAAGTTAAGTCATGTGACATAGTGGAGCTGTGTGGAGAGGTCCATTGCATGATGAACTGGGGTCACACTGGTTTGGTTAGCGGGTTTGTATGCTGCTGTTAGGGGTAACTTAATTGTACAATATGAGTTAGCCATTGTGGATATTACAGGAATTTCTAGACCAAATGGTTGAATAGTTTCGTTTGCTTTAGACTAGTGATTTGTAACATATAGGAGTCATTTAAGGGGTTTGGTAAGTTAGATCTCATTGGCTGTTGAAGCAATTTCATGATTGATGGCAGGTATGGCTTGGTAAGGGGCCATGTCTTACATTGATCAGGATACAGTATTTTTGTAGCAAGAGGATACTAAAAGAGGTAGCATTGGCTGGTAATAGATGGATCATAGATTTAAATGTTAGGATGGGTTTTTGGTGGGGGGATAGTTGAGTTACCCTTTCAGTTTCACAACTAGTTGTATGTTTGCTGATGTATTAGAAGGTTGTAAAACAAGTTCTTTGGCAAGGTCAGTGTTTCTCATGCTTATGTAAGTTTTTATCCATTGAATAGTCTTTTCTGAAAGATGAACCAGAGGTTAATTTTTCTAAGCACACTTTTAGCCATTTTACTGCATACAGACTAAGCACGTACATTCCATTTTTCACCAACCATGTGTATTTATGTGTTTTTGCAACTGAGTTTTAGACTCCTAGCACTTCAGGCATATGACATTTACACCCTTGAACTCAGCCAAATGACACATGTTGAAAAAAACAGTTTATTTGTTGTTTGGCTAAATTACAATATTTCACTGTATAGAGCCATTTAGCTTTAAAATAAAATGGCAACTTCCATGAGAGAAACCAAAACAGCTTGGGGGATATGGGTTAAACTGGAGAGAGCAAGGAAAAAAATGATTCATCTGATTGTTCGTCAAAGATTTAGAGGAGAGAGAAGATAAAACATGGTTTAGTTTCATCAGATCTGCTCGCAGACAGTAACTGAATGTTGGGCCTGACATTAGTGTAAACAGTAAATAGTCAATGTCCGTAAATATCGCACACCTCAGAAATAGGATACCATACAAATTTCACTGTATCGCAGTAGCAACACAAAAGCCTAGCCATTTGATGGTTAAATATTAAAAGGGTGACATTTTTCATCAAAATAAATCCATTTTGAGTTCAATTTCGCTTTAAGGTTGTTCAGAATTTTGAAATATATTACCTCATTTTCTACTATGATATTTTTGTGAAAAGCTGTGGAAGCAGTGTCACATATATGTTGTTTTCTTGGTCACATGATGTTACCATCACTTGAAACTTTGATACTCTATTTATTAACATGTTGTGCATGTAAACATGTATCAGTTTTGCAAAGCAGAGTGATTTAAAGTATTTTTTCCCTATGATGGCAATGGGTCAAAAACATTTGTCTTAAAATTTGAGGTAGTGTTACCAGGTGCAATCGACATGCTCTACATTCCAATCATTTATCCTGTCCTTAGGACATCTATAACTATACTGATGTTGATAAATTATTTCTTGGGCACTAACGATGTTTAAAACTGTTTTCACTGTTACTTGGTGCTATTTTTGGGGTTAAACAAAGAAAAATTTCACCAGTCCTTTAGTTTAAAATGAATGGAAAACAGTCACCAACTTTGTCAACAAAAACCCAGTTTTCATATGTTTTAACTCATTCAAAGACTGAGAAACTGCCAAAACACACTTTTTGACAAAGTCTGACAAATGTAGTGTCTGCTTTTACTCCCACAAAGGACGTCATCACTAAAATTTAGGGTGCGCGAGACTTAGGGACATAAACCAACATGGAGTTGTGACAATAGACCCCAACTTTAATCAACCATTACTTCCTTAATTTTTATCTAACTAAAGGCATGTTTCATATCAAAATAAAGCAAACGAATGATAGTTTGTCCTGGTTATACGTTTTTTGACTCTAAGGGTGAGTTGACAATGATGTTTACAAAAAAGTGCTGGAATGCGCAAAACTTCCATATAACCATGAGACTATTTGACAGCATAACTAGCATTAGTCACTGCATTGTTTGCATTGTGTAAATCACCACAGCATACAGCATGTACATGGGTGTTACAATATTATATCTTACAAGGCTTCCTAACCATGTCTTCTTCCATTACAATCAGGTTTGTTGGCGACACAATGGTGATGACTTTCAGGGATGGAAGGCATGCCTTAGATGCTTTAAAATTTGATGGTATTGAGGTAAGTAGTAATAAAATAAATCTTTCTTGGCAAGAAACGTTTTGTTGTCCTTTAAATGTATCAGTCTCTTGAGTAAAGAAGCAGTAATTATGATCATGATTTTGTCTAGAAATTGTTGCTTTTGAAATCCAAAATTTTGAGTTCTTGAACATGTGATATATTGGAGAACATTCACATGTAGCCCCCTCTTTCTCCCTCCCAAGAATGTTGAAAGTAAGTTTTAATATGTTAGCATTCAGTACCTTTCACTTTCATTCAAGATGATCAGGTCCTTAAACTGACTTCCACAAATGTGTAAACTGTTTTAGAAATATTGTTTCATTTACAGTACCCACGTGCAACCGTTCTTTCTCGTACATCTGATTTCTGAAGTCTTATTCTAAAACACGTCAGTAAAGTCATTTCTAGTTTCTATGTTGTCAAACTTTATTTTATCTCCAGCTTTGTAGGAAACAATTGAGTGTGAAGCTGAAAAATGATGATTGGATGCAACAATTAGAGAATGAATTAGCTATGTGCACCCCCAATACAGAGAGATTATTTAACCCAATCTCTTCTTCACTCCTTGGAGAAAGTTTTGATATTCCATCGATGAGCTTTGATCTGGATGGTAAGTTTTGTTTAAATTACTTTCCAATAAATGCAAAGACAATAACACCACCTCTAGCCCTCCTCTTCTCCTCTAAGTTGTTACAATGACAGAAGAAGTAGCTAAGATCACCTTTTGGCTAGCATTTTTTGTGGTGGAATGGCTCATTCTGTGAAAGCGATTATGCCCTACAGTGTTCGTTTGGTTTTCATAGGGGAGGGGAGAGATCGGGGAGTTTGCTATTATACTGTACAGAGGATGTTTTAGTCACTGTGTCTTTGTATACAATTCTACAACTAACAAATAGATGTGCAAGGTGTTAGTTACTAGGCAATCCAGTGGTTTCGCAGCTCACTTCTTTTAACAGCTCATACTGATATCTTCAGGACGTGGAGGAGGGGAAGACTGTAATAGTTCCTAGGGTTCTGATTGGTGTAAAGGTGACATTTTCCAACCAAAAACCTGCCTTTTCATAACACCCTTTTTGCAAATATTGAAAGGAATGGTCAAAACAAAATGTGGTACAAATTTGTTCTCTGTGTTGTAAACAGTGTTCTATGTTGAGGCATATGAGTCAAAGTCTTTGGTGTTGTGAAATTGAATGCATGAGTCCTTAATGGGCTCTGTTTTATTTTGAACATCTTGATACTGACTGCTGATTGGGTGATAAAGAATTACAAATGGAGCCCACCGCCATTGTGCTTGGTTCTCAGCAAAAACAATTAAAGAGGCAAAAACAAGCCAGTGGACTATAACTGGAAAAAAGACTTTGACTGTCCTGATTTATTAAACATTATTGGTTAGACAGTGAGTTAAACAACATTATCTGTCTAACTACATTCTGTTCTTCCTATGAAAATTAGTGTCTTCAAGTGGTGCTCTGTCAGGCTTTGTTACCATCAAAGTTGTTTTGTAAATAAATTGGTTATTTAGATGGTGTTTCACAACTGATTTTGTAACCAATTGATTTAAGAAGAGCCAACCACAGCAATTTTTCTCAGTTGTAGCTCACTGCATTCTTTTCCCTACTCCATTCTTTATGGAGTTTCTAATTGTTATTTCTATCTTCACACACACAGATGAAGAGCTTCAAATGTTAGACAAGAGTTTTGATGAGGGCTCTAACCTTCCAGCACCCCTCATTCCATCTGCATCTCGAAGTATTACCCCATCACCCTCCAATGAAGCTCCTCAAAGGCCACCTAGACCTAGCCGGCCAGCCAAGGCCCCACCCCGACCCTCTAAACGACCAACCCCAAAGTCAGAGGATGTTGGACAGCCTCCACAACCAGCTGAACGATTTGTGCCCCCTCCTAGAATGAAACCCCCAATGAACAGGCAGAGTCCTATGGATGATGCAACAGAAGAAATAGTTGTGCCTCAGGAAGAAGAGAGGGCCATGGCTCAAAAGAAAGAGCCCCCTCCAAGACCCACTAGTCGTCCTCCAAGACCGTTGAGTGGACCACCGCGACCCACAAACCCACCCAGACCTGAGAATCCTCCCAGACCTGAGAATCCTCCCAGACCTGAAAATGTTGCTCCACCAAGGAGGCAATCATCCCAAGATAAAGATAGTACAGATGTTCACGCTAAAGGCAAAAGTGAAGCTGTATCCTATAGGGTAGGTGGTGATGATTTGATGTGGGGTTGAGAAGCGCTTCTCTTTTATCTCTTATCTTCATCTTCCACTTAAATCTCTCCATGATTAAACTCCTTCATCGCACCCATCTTATAGTAGCAAGCTGTAGGCTTTTTCATGTTGAAACCCCATGCCATCCAAACTTTAAAGAATTTTTTTGTAAGATCTTTTTTTTAATGTTTGGCTTGTTAAAATGTGTTTTGTATTTATAGATTTGGAATGTGAAAAATTGGTTTCAGTGCATTTTGTTCTTTAGGTTAGATTGCGTTGGTCGCTCCATGCTGTTAAGGTCTAACATTTAAGCAAAAAGCAGTGACATTTTAGAATTTCTTAGTTGGTTTAGAGAGAGTGTGATTGCTCTATATGCTTAAAAATTCTGTTGGTAGTTGGGAATTTGTATTCTTCTCAAAGACTTTCTTGCATCAGTACTTAAATCTTTTTATCTGCATGCAGTGTGCGTATTGGCGGGAACCCTATGCTTATTTATATGCTTCTTGATGCCAACTGTAAAACGGGGTTTCGTATTCGGAAAATTGCTCCTGAGGAAAAAGCTTTTTCATTCGCAAGAAGTGTTCATCACTGATTTACTAGTAGATTTGACAGTTTCAACTATGTCAGTTTCTGCTCAGAGGTAGTTGAAAAAAGTTACATTTTCATCTGAAGCATTTCAATGCTCTCATCAATTTAACTTTTACTAACCCCATTTTTCTGTATAGACATCACCTATGTACTATAAACAGTCTGTCTCATTGGTTGAAAAGGTTTTTATAAACTAAAAAACTTAAAAAACATTAATACATGGAATGGATCACTTTAGGAAAAAAAGAAAAGGCAGTCATCAAATTTATGTATAAAAACATCTAAATTATTCAAATTTCTTTTCTTCTTTTTATGGAAATATGTTTTAAAAGTACAAAAACAAAATATTCTATATTGGATTTAAATTATGAATTACACCATTTAGTAACAAAAGTATTGTCACATGATGTAAAAAATGTTAAGGTAGAAATAATCAGGTGAAAATTTGAAAATAATAAAAAAGTCAGGTTTATATTTTTAAATAATATGTGTAAATGAGAATATCCCAGTGGTAGTGCGAGGTAAAATTCAGCATTGGGTGACAGAAGTGGAAAATATTTTGTTTAAAATATTTCTGGTTAGGCCTTTTTGTTGTAACATCAACATCAACATTTTTAGATTGTTGGTCTGTCCCTGGTGAAAGACAATATAAATGAAAATCATGTGAACTACTTAAAAGTAACAAGAATGCATAGGGAATTTATTACTAAACACAAATTAGTATACTGTATACATAGCATTTATTTTTGCTTTATCATGGTGGCTGTAGTGGTAAGTGTAAATGTAGCGTCTCAGTTGGTATTACCTTTTTTTATGCAAAGTTTATCAAAGACATATATTAACAATTTATAAATCATAGAAAAAATATTTAGAGAAGTATAGATTATTAAAAAAGTGAAATTGTTTGAAACACTCCTTTGTACAAGCCTCAAGGATTTGGAAAAATAAACATGGTGTGTAGGGGAGTACATTTGATCCCGCGTTATGTTTTGGTAAAGTTGCAGCTCTTTGTGACAGAAAAATGAACAAAAAAAACAATGTTTTTCAACTGTCTGCTTCTATATATACTAGCAGAGAACAGCTTTCTTCAAAGTGTTAGTGCATATGTTCTCATAGATTTGTTAGTCAGTAAGATGGAGTTTCATGGCCCACTCTACACCCAATTTTTTCAAGGCAAGCTGGCCACGCCCTTTTTCCAGTTGTTGCTGATAGGCTTGTTTTTCCTACTTAATTGCTTATGCTGAGCGTCAAGCACAAAGGCAGAAAGGTGATGACCCGGCCAGGACTCGAACTCCTGACCTCCCGACTGCTAGTTAGATGCTTTAAACCCTTGACCAAGCAGTTGGTCATGGTCTCTTAAGACTTTGCAGATTCAAGGTCCTCACACATACTGAACTGGATTGAAATTAAAAGGACTTGGCAACTTTTGCAAAATCATCTCCCAAATGCTTTGGGTTTTTCTTTTAACATTCTTTGTAGTCATGGAAGCTTGTTAGTTACATTTTAATTGACATGGTTAATTCCACCAAGTTCAGTACAATTTATTTATTGAAAACAAATTGTAAAACTTAAATGTGTCTTGTGTGGTGTAATGAATCCAATTTCATGCAATACACAGTAATGTAGCTAGTTATACCTCCATGCAATTGCAAGACATACCCATCAGTTTGGATTAAAGGCATGAAACTGTAGGTGAAGGCACAACACTTTGCTGTTGCATGTTGAACTAAATTTGGTAGATATTTTTTTTTAAGTTTCAAATTTCATAGTTCTATTATTTTCCCCTAGGTAACTCTACCCATGCCAGGGGAAATTTTTTGAAGTTTAAATGGAAAGTTAGGTGGGGTATTGCTGCACATGCTATCCTGATTCCTACAATTCTTTCTCTGTGTTTGGCCTTGTGACTACAAAAATTTCCCTCATAGGGAGACTTGTGCTAGTTTAATTCAGTATAAATGTACAGATTCATGCTTATTCTTAAATGTTATTCCCCAATATAAGTCACAGAAGATAGGTGTTCACCACACACTTTTGGTGATGGGCTCAGATTTGCTTTTAGCCAGTCAAAGCCATATACTGCAAGTGTTATGGAGATTTCACTACATCAGTACAAATGATCAGAATTGTGTAAATGCTTTGTCTTATCAGAATTTATTTTCCTCAATTGTGTGAAAGTTCCTGGATATTGTTGTAACTTTATAAAACTTACAAAACTGAACAGTGTATGTAACTGTTTTGAAAAAAAAGAAAATGAATAACAGTGTACTCTACAAAAAAAATATTAAAAGGAATTAATACCATCACTTATGTTTGATATTAGTTTTCAATGTTGGCTGAAGACATTAAAATACAATGATTTGAATAAGGAAATTAGTACTTTAAACAATAGCCTATTGTTTTCTTCTACAAAGTATTGTTTTATTTCAATACATACTATGAAAAAAATTATCAAGATTTATACACAGTACATAAAATTTTTATGAATAATTATTGGGCAAAGTTTATTTTTTTCTTGTGTATAGGGGAAATGTTACTAATGCTGATACTGTACTGAAGGTTGATAGTCAGTTTAAATTAATGAAGAAAGGGTTGAACTCTTGGAAAAACAAAAGACTGGTGGTGGTGAGAGGTGGAGAAGAAATTGTATTTGTAGTATGATGTTTATTAGAGTCTGATGGGGAATTGAAAAGTGACTGTCCCATTAAAATATAATTGAAATATCAGATTTTTAGGACTCTTTTAGTCCTGATAGCCAACATTACATATAGAAGCATTTCGGGAAAGTTCTACCTATAGACGAATCTGGACAGCAAGTGGTCATAACTGGGGTCTATCACCTTTTAATCTTTCAATTCCCATGCTTACTTGTATCATGGATGGTTGTACATAAATTGCATCTTGATTCCCTCAATTTTACTGAATATGAGGGTTTGAAGTTCATGTAGACAATAAATGAAGACAATTTTTGGCTGATGGACCCCACTAATGGCTGCCTACAGGCACTTAACACAAGTGCTAATAGGATTCGTCTGTGTATTAGATTTACTACTGTGTGTGATTTATAAAAAGCTTGACATTGCACAGAACAATGTTTGCACAATTTTTAATTTTTCATCTGCTTCCATAATCAATTTTTTTAAAGTATTTCTGACAGTTTTCACAACTTTCCAAGCATACATTCTCTTTTCATGCTGATATAGCTTCTTCATGTCCTTGCTGTAAGCATCCTCTGTATGTGTGCATGTTCTTCAAAGCAAAAAATATCATCAAAATCTTGTCATTTTCATTCTCAATAAAAAACTTTCAGCCTGTTCCTATAAAATATCCTCATTTTTTTTCATTCACTTTCAACCTTTAGTATAAAATATAGTTAATGAAAACTGTCTTCTGATCTGCTTCTATTCTTAAATACAATTACATCTTGTCATCTTCATGTTTGCATTCTTTAGTTGGTTTCCATCCCATTATAATATTTTTCTCTGTTCAACACTATAGTTAAGTTACAGTACATTAGACTCAATGGCACACCAACAAGTATGTGTGTTATAATGTCAACTGGTTAAAGAGGTCAAGTCTAAATACTGTTTCAGGCCTTTACTGTTGAAGTGTTCTATTCTGATCACACACCTCCACTCTCATCAAATTCCTGTGAGTTCACACATCAATGAAGAATGGGAACTCAGATGAATACGTGCAAGTTAAATATACAACTCGCCTATCACAAGCCTAAATTTCCTCAGGAGGGTGATTCGTAGTGCACCTGAAAGAATTTAAACCTAAGGCCTGCTGTTTCAAGTATGGTTCAAGTTCAAATTTGGTTTCAAAAAGGGTGTAAGTCTTTCCTGTTTAATCACTTTTTATGACAGAAAGGAAATGACAAAACATAATTTCACATTTTTGCCTTGTTTCAGACAAATGAAAAAATATCCTTTTTTTCCAAAAAAAGAACAAACAAACAAAAAAAAGCATAAAACAAAAGCATTAGCACAAAGAGTGGTATAGATTTAAGTTTTGTGAAAAGATTTCCTACATAAAGATATACTTTCATGATCAACCCCTGGATTGCAAATTTAACCATGACTTACCAAAAATATACCTGCAGTATAAGGTATTTCCTCTATATTTGTAATGTGTTGTAGTAGCAGCAAGATATTGTTATGGCCAGTACAACACTTGTTCATAGTGAGCTACATGATGAAACCTTCCATCTTACTTTTTGTTACATCCCCCTTCTCTGCCTGATTACATCTTATTCCTTCAGGGAGGAAGTGAAGCACACCACTTGATGTGGTCAGGTTTCACATCCCGATACCTGATTGACAGTTACAAACATATTAAAATAACCAAAAACTTACATAACATTTGGGGTTAACTAACAGTGCAGTCCAGCATGTGTCAATTGCTTTTCATGCAGTGTGAACACAATGAAAGCATAGATCATTTGAGGGCACAGATCATGTAACAAACTCTTATACCAGTAACACTCCACACTGCCTTTGATCTACTGGGGTGTCTGTGGTGCATTCCCTAGAAGCAACGTGACAGCCTGTAACCAAACCAAAGCTTCTTGCCAATGTATCTTTAACATATTTTGCAGAGAAAAAGGCTGTGCAGTATGTGCATACTTTTATGTTTGTCTGTCTGTTAGTATTGCATGCCTTAATTGTTTAACTGCACAATATCAAATTGTAGTTCTCTTTTTAAGGAGTTTTGTATAGATTGCTTTCACTGACATTGTCATCCCTGCCCCCTTTTGAGGGACAAAAACCAATGTAGCTGTTGCAGCTAAAAGACAGCTGACGACCTACATGATGACTTCTTTTTTGTTTTGCCTGCTGTGGGCATGGTAACACATTTTACCATTATGTGAAAGCACTTTATACATGTTTGTCTTTGTGTAATTAGATTATATTTTCTGACTCTGTCAAGCATGTGATTAATGCATACAGGAGGGTTATGTGTAATTCTTCTTTAAATATCCCCCTTACTCGTTTAATACATATGTATGCATTTCAGCCCCCCTTTCCCCCTCCCCCATGACAGCCTGTTTTCTGTCTTCATGCCTCGTCTACCTGCAGGTCTGCATGCAGAGTATGTGCATAATAAAGACAAGTTGTGAACATTGGCAACTTATTGGTCAAAATGTTTTCACAATTTTCTTCTTCATAAACCATTTTACCAGTTTTGCAATGGATTTGATTTCATATTTAACAAAAATGTTTGTCTTGCATGAGGCTTGGCTGTGGTTTGTGAGTAATTGATTGTCAACACTTTTACTATTTTATGTTCCTAATTTTTATAATTTCTGTAAGTTTGCATGAACCTTACCCCTTATCGTTTTTCCTTTTTCTGTTAGCTACCTGCTTCCCAACATGATATAAGTGATCCCTTTGACATCAAGCACCAAGCACATGCTACATCTGAGGAAGAAGCCCTCAAGCTGTTGGGCAAATTGGGTATGGTACCTACTGGTGGTCATCCAATAGGTGACTCTGTCACACCCGACTTGACTCCGACAAGTACTCCCAGCCCTGATCCTGACAAAGAAAACGAGATGAATACTTCAAATGAACAAACAGCAACTGAAATTGATCCTGCACCAGTACGTAGGAGAAATATGCAACCCAGACCAAGACCAAGGAGTACAGTAATAACAGCAACGCCTAGCGGACCGGCACCTGCACCTCGTCCTCGACCCCAGAGCACATTTGTTACAAGTGGGAGTGCTTTAGATATAGGTCAGCCAAGCAAAAGACCACAAAAACCACCACCTCTACCTTTCAACAGACCAAAGGTGGTTGAACCTATTGTGGAAGAACCAAGTGGTGGCCCACCCCCAAGGATAGCACCAAGGAAGATACCAGATCCTGCCATGAACACTGGCGTTCCTGCTCTACCGCCAAGAAAGATCTCACAACCAGTTCCCTCTCAAAGAGTGGTACCAGAGGCCAGTGCCCCCCAGCCATCCAAAAGGTTAAGTTTAACAGAACAGGTGCAAAATCATGATGGTCCCATTCAACCAAAGCCAGCTCTTCCCCCTAACAAGCCCAAGAGTCCCCCTCCTCAGTCAGTGCCACCTCTTCCTGTGAGGAGGCAACATTCTGAAGAAAAGAACTTGAATTCAAACAATTTTACTCAAGAAGAACCTCCTCGTAAACCAGTCAGAAAAGCACCCCCAGCGCCAGGTGGAAAGAAAAGGACTCCTGCTCAAAGGTCAATGACTTTACCTCCTGGATTTTCTCAACCTTCACAATATGCAGTCAAGTCAAATGACATTGACCTTCTCCTGGGGGGAACAAATGAGTCTGAATCTGGAGCAAACACCTTGCCACCCCCTCTTGTGCCTCAGAATCTTCCCCCTCCATTGATACCACAACCAGCTGATTCTGCAGCTGTACCACCAAAACTCCCACCACGCAATAAATCTTCATAGTAAACAGTTGTGAAGACCATTCCTTCTTTAAGGTTTGTGTGTTGTAGTATTGAGACACCCTTATGTACTTGCTTTTCATCTTACAAGGTTAACAGGTAGAGGACAACTTGGAGTTGAGAAGAACGATGTGGGTGATATAACCCTTCCTTTGGCTAAGGGTGGAGATTTGTTCCCAACAGTGGGAGGGGGGGGGGAGGCTTTACATAATCTTCAAAAGTATTACTGGAGTCAATGTGCAATTTCTCAAATGAGGTGGAGGTGAGAACATGTCCCCCCATTGCTTACCCTAGATGCTCCCATAAATCCCCCAGGTCCTCACCCTAGATCCCCCAATCCCCTTCCCACATTCCTCCATGCCTTTGTGTAACAACTTAGTGATAGATGGATTTGATGGAAACTTACAATTCCCTCTTGTTAGTCTATCTGCACTGTAGTTTCTGTGTAAGTGAAAATGCTTTGGAGATGTATCTTTTCTTCTGTGAGAAATATAAATCAAAAAATGTGCCCTCCTGGGTCTAAATGATTGTGATAGTGTGGTGACACACTCCTCATACAACCTTGTAATTAGTGGAAAAAACAATTGGGGTGAGGTGTATCTTTCAAAGACCCTTTGTCAAAATTTGTAATGCTTGTGAATGTTTTCCCTGTTTGTATCTAGCCACTCACAAAATTGAAAGCTTTGCATTAATTAAACCAATTTTAGCTTTTTTATAAAGTGCAGACAGCTACAGTATTTTAAAATGGAGCATAATTTTTCAAATTTGAAGGTATGGTACCATAACCTATCTTGTTGTGACAGAATAATGTGAATCGTATTTTGCATTTTACAGCAAAAGCATTGTTTCATTTTGAAAGAATCAAACTTAAAGGCATTATGGGAAAAAATCGGCAGTCTTCAGAATCTCTCCATAATTACCTTTTTAACAATCTGTTAAGATGTCTTTCAACAAAGTTGTTATAGTAACAAAAGTGGAAGGGACTCATTCTCCGTGATAATTTACAAAAATCTTTTCACATGACTGACAGAGAAAGAACCTTTCTTGAATTATTTTTGAGGAACCATGCATTGTCCGAGCCTTTCTTATTGAGAACAAAAGCCAGTCAGTGGAGGCAAGCTGGAAGGGGAGGCCGATTAACATGAAACCTATTGTATGGGATAAACTGATATCTTGACTGTAATGAAATTTGCTGGGCTTGAGGATATTGCAAGGGGACAAATTGTTATTGATAGTTCACTCCTACATATGGACCGCGCGCTTGGTCTAACGGAAGACCCAGGTTCGCTTCCCAGGTCGAGTCATACCAAAGACTCTAAAAAAAGGAACGTACTGCCCTTGTGCGTGATGCTCCGCAGTGGAGTAGGGAATACAAGCCAGCAAGCTACAACTGGAAAAAACGCCGTGGACGGCCCGACTTAAAACCAGTTTGTTTGAAACGGGGCCGTAAAACTCCCATCTAACCTAACCTAATCTGTTGTATGAATGGGTGGAGGTGAGGATTCAGTCATTTACAATTAAGGGGGGGGGGGGGGGACAAACAAACCTGTCAGAGCCAAGTTGGAAACAATATGACCAATGTACACAGGGTGAATATAATATTAAATTTTATGCGAAATGAAGTAATGTTCAAAGGGGTTGAAGGTGGGGGGCTCAAGCCGGAAAATAGCCGATCTGGATTGTCGCCTAACCCTGACTCGGAAATATGTTATGGGAAAATGTAGACATACAACTCAAACACAATTATGCAGTATTCATTGAAGCCTAGAGTTCAAAATCTTCATCAATTCATATTTTCCTTCTCTTAATGGTATGCTAAAAATATCTTTTTAATTCAGTTTTTTGCATGTTACGACAGTAATTCTATTTTTGAATGTAATGACATTTAGTAAATTATTTACCATCCAGGAATGCCGTCATTGGTTAGTGACCCCCCCCCCCCCCCAAAAAAAAGGGGGGGGGGACGGGGAAAACCTTTTTGAGAATTTCAGGAAATATTTTTTCCAAGACAAGGTGAGGGCTAGTTAAAACTATTCAAGTGTATACAGTAGTTCCACCACAGTTTGGAACAAGACACTTTTGACCAAATTTCTTTTCCTTCTGGATCACTTAAGCTGGCACTTTCCCGACCTTGCGAAGTTGCATTTAATCATTTTCTAGTTATGTAAAATCATGTTCTGCAAGTTTGCTAGAGATGTCACTGACATAAGGGTAATGCTCCATTTTCTTCGTCATTTTCTCTCTCTTTTTTGTTTCAAGTTTATGATTTTTCGAGGGAAAGGAGGGGCGATGGGTCTAGCTATCGCTCCTACCGGACGTCCATATACACACTGCAATGCTATTTAAGTCGTCTGGTCACTCATTGTTAGCTTTTTTATTTTTGTCCGAGCTAGTGTCGAGGCAAGTTTATTTACGTGTACTAATGTAAACTTAAAGTGTATCTTAAGTCAAAAAGTTAAAAGATAAACATTAAAGAATGATGAAAAACGAATTCCAACAGTCCAACTCCCTTCTTCGTAGGACTCCCCTAAGCTGAAAAATAAAATATTGAAGTTTATTTACTCTATTTAAAATGGTACATTGCGCAATAATTTGTGACGACATTGTTGTACTACAAAAATTTAAGTCTTTGTACTTCTTTGTTTTTCTGAAACGTCACTGCACCTTTTACCAACTTAGGGTGTAAAAGCACTCTTATATTTATGGGGGGAAAATAGTTAATAAATCCCTCTCTGTGCAACACCCTGTGCAAGAACAGGGAGTGTTCTAGGTCATGGAAACATTACTAATTTTAAAGAGAAACAAAGCTTGTAATGTGAGTTGCGCAACAAACGGCACCAGCGCAATGGGCTATTTTGTTTAAAGTTAATAAATTTCAACATTTAATATCTCAACAACGAAGCGATCTATTACAATGAGAGTTGTATGAATCAGATTCCATATGAAACCTCTAAACTACATATTTTTAAAACTGAAGTCTTGAGGTATACTTTTTGTCTATTTAGCTGGACTGCAAAAATTAATCTTGGTTAATACCTGCCCGTACGGGCTTTCATGTTCCTTATAAGGTTGGCTAATGCTCAGAAAGGCGATATGACATTTTATCAACTTAAATGCGTTCAAAAGTAGGCACACTTCAGTATACAGTTTTATTGTGTGTTTACTAAAGAAACTGGTGACTTTTTTCAAGAGATGAATGATTCGCCAGCCAAATCTATAAATGCTGCCAAGGTGCAGCCACTGTGTAGAGCATTTTAATACGAAAGAAAAAGTACTTTTCATTGTTTACTGGCAATTCTAAAAAGAAATGAGATATCATATTTAAAATTACGTAGACACTGTTGGAAAACCGCCTAAAGCATTGAACAATAATTGTACATGTCTAAAAGTAGTGAAGAATTTATATACCTTAAGGAGAAAAAAACTTGAAAATATTTTTTTTTATTTATTTTTCCTTTTTCGTTCAATAAGGAAATGTTTCCAATGTCGTTGTGGGCACTGACGTACTTAAAAGACTTCAGTGACAGCTATAGCGTCATAGGCATCATAAGTCAGGATGTTACTATGTAAAAATATTAGTAGGCCTACTATATTTTGTTGTTTTACATTGTGAATCGAAGTCTTTTCAGGTTTACATCATTTCAGATAAATTTATACATATTTGCATTGTTTTTTTTTATTGGTTTCATTTAGGTCTATACATTATTTATAAATTTGTTGGATAGTTTTATGACGTAATCGTTTTATATGCAAAATGCTTTTATGTTTCCTTTTTTATAAGAACATATATGTAGTACAGTATATTTGAGCAGGGGCTGGTCTCTGATTTGAAAGATTAGTCTTTGTCAAGACATTATTACACCTTTTCTTCCCAAAATTCAAATAGAACGGGCCTCAAACATGACTATTTTGCAGGGAGATCTGCTTCAGTAGTAACTCAGCTGTGAATTTCCCAATGGTATAGAGGGCGTACTCAAAAGAGCGTTCCAAATGCCGTACTGACTGGTATTAGGGTCTTGACCAGGCAAGACTAAGAGAAGACATACATTTTTAAATGGTTGAGAATAGAGGTCTTTCTGTCGGGCCGTACGTGTACAATCGCGTGTCGTCACTTAAACAATCTCTATGCACAACCTTATATCTCATTTTGTGTGTGAGGCCATGGTTAAATGAAAACAATCGGAATATGCCTAGGAAAAAAGTTGAGTTTTATTTTAAATTCCCGATCCATGATGAAACTCTTCTCCTTAGTTTTTGTTTCGTCTTCATTGTCTGCCTGATTACCTCTTATCGCTTGAAAGAAGAAATGCAGTTCACTATACGCACACTCGATGTAGTCACGTGTCACATCTGATAAATTGATTGACGGTAATAAAAAGTTACGTAACATTTGGGGTTAGCTAACACGCCAGTCAAGCATGTGTTAATTGCCTTTCAAGCAGAGTGGACACAATGACACAATTTGATGGCCCTGATCATGTAACAAACTCAGATACAACACCCCACACCTCCTTTGATCTACTGGTGTGTGTGTGTGTGTGTTGCATTTTCAAGATGCAACGTGACGGCATGATTAATTCTATCATTAGATCATCAGGAGGGGAACTCCTTGAAGAGACATACTATAAAAGCAGCATGATTAAAAAAAAAGTCATTCTCATTAGAGCATCCGACTCTCAGCCGGAGGCCTGGACTCCCGATCAAACCGAAGACTTTGAAAATGGAACGTACGGCCATTGTGTTTAGTGCTCAGCATAATATGGTAATCATTTATGGAGTAGGGAAAACAAGCAAGTGAGCCACAGCTTGAAAAAGGCTGTGGCGGGCCCATCCCAAATTAAAAAGCCTCATCTAACCAGCTGACTGACTGGCTCAGTAATCCAGTAAAGATCCATTTAAACTAATATCACCACGGTATATTTGTGACGGAACCGAAAAACCGTTTCAGTCCAGCCAATAGCGCAGTCGTATCAAATTACGACGCCATGTGTTGGCTACAACCGCTACACGCAACCTTATCAACACTATAGCATTGTCACACAAAACCGTTGTGTAAATTATGTTTCAATGTGATAGAATTTAATGAAAATGTCAAACGGGGAAATGTCCATAAAAACCTTAGGTACCAAGTTATTTAAGTAACAGTAGAGTTCAGGGGCGGGCGAGAACGGTTCATACCACAGTCAACAAGGAATCGATACCAGGGGAAGTGTCCGAGGCGAATTAAAGATGACATGTCGTCTCTAGAAAATGCAATGAAATATATGCCGGATTTTGGATGACGTCACAGATAAGCTCTGTCGTAGCTTTGATTGCAGACCTATTCGATACCCTATCGAATATGTCACATTGAAAGCGTATCGCAAACGTTTGCATTATCAACGATGCACTGAAACAGTTCGCAATCGAAAGACTCTGGTGTTTTGCGACGTCATTTAGAAGCCAACATAATTTTTTATTGCATTTTCACTAGACGACAGGCCATCTTTAAGTCCTCCCTTAATTGAAAGTGTCCAGTGACCTTTTCGGCATTTCTTCGTCTCAGTCTCATATAATATTGAAGAATAGTGTGCAGAAAGTTCTCATTGGCAAATATTATCACTATTATTTTGGGGAGGGGCAGAACTTAGGACTGTTGTCACCGTTTCCGAGTCCCTTCCCTTGGTTATTTGCCTAATAACTAGGGACATAGAGTCTTGTCACAAGGTACATGATAATCTATTTATGGCTTAAGGTAGAAACGTGCAATACATTTAATTGTATTTTTATTTTATTCAACGCCATGCCCGGACACGCCGAATCAAATATAATGGATGTTAGTTATGAACAAAAAAAAACCTGATTTTGACGAACAATTTCCATAGGCTTCCATCGCAGTCTTAATATTTTAGCTTGTATTTGACGATACATTTTGTAGGATCCACTTTGAGGGGTAATAAATAAAAAAAAATCGGTTCTTATATAAAGTGCTTTGTCTTTCTTCAAGTTTATACATCCCTGTATGTATTTATGTAACCTCATTCAATCGGGTTCAATGTGACATTTGATTCACTCATGCGATCAGAGACTGCTTTGCTGGCTGCATGCCTTTGCTGGCTTAACTTTTACACGGTCTTTGACTAAAGAAAACATACTATTAAAATAACATAGGAGCATGTTGTTTGGTATTGTTGTGTCGAAAAGGGCGAGGAGGTGTGCAACGGTATTATCTTAAAAGCAATTTGAACTGTAAAACCTCCTCTGAGGAACGAACCTTAATTTTCCAACAGAAGACGCTGCAAATGAAATTGACAAAATCTGCTTTCGCCTGGTAATAAGTTTAAGGCTTTCAAAAACACGTGTGTGAGGATAGCCCCATTTCCCTGGAAGTTTCCAACTCCAGTCGTATTCAAACGTTTTTCTTTATTTTGAAGAGTGCTTCCGATGACGGATTTCAGACTGGAGAAACAACACCCCTTCCCCATGTTGACCTTCATGCGTGAAACAAAAAGCTGGGACCAAAGCAGATGTGTCAAACGTTTTTGAAACATCTCAAACCCCTTCCTAAAACATGACCCCTCCCCCTCCCCCATCCATGGTAGCGACAGGGTAAGCCAATCCTCAAGTAAATAGACTTATCATCAAAGCGACCCAATATATTTTCAAGAAAAATCGTATATACCAGTCTTTATAATGATTGTAATTTACGATCGTAATAAACGTTAGACAATTTGCTCGTGACGCTGTTTGTTACCGTGGAGAGGCCACTGTGGGCTGGAGGTTTCATATTATGCTCACGGTATTTCCCGCCTGTCCTAAGAGGCGACTAAAGGGAAACCAAATTTGCACCTGAACCATACTTGAAAATAAATTCTTTGAACTACTTTATCGAGTTGACTGACACTAAAGAACACATTTGTGTCGTTAAATCTCATCTAACCAACTAACAAAATACTGTCGATGGAGAAGAGAGAGATTTATTGAGGGTTGTTTAAGAATACGTGTATCTAGTTAGTTCCAAGCACGTAGCCAGGGAGAGGGGGCAGGGAGGGAGGTTTGGAAAACCCCCCTTAAAAGGATTTTCAAGTTTGCCATAGATTTAATACATTGATACACATTTCCCTCACCCTAAAAGAAGTTCGACCTTTGAAAAAGTTTTTGCCCCTTTCGGTGCTTTGTCTGCCTACCGGTCCTGTTTAGTTGAAGCTTTATACAGAAAGTATTCATTAGAAAATTCTACCAAAGTTTTCCTTTGTACCATATGCGAATACGAATGAGATGTCGATTTATTTAAGGTTCTTCGGAAACGTCCCTTGACATGCATGCGATACTCTAATCACGAGGAGGTTGTGGGATTTTATTTGCAAGGACTGTGCAACAATTGATGTCGTGCATATAGTAATTCCATTGACCTTATTTCAAAGATGTCAAAGAAGTAAAAATTAGTATAAAGGTGAAGAAATTGTACGGTGCCAGAAAAACTTTTAATATTATAATAAAAAAAAATCTTGTCAGGTGTCCATGCACAAAACGCGTCAAGAAAAATCTTCCTGTCATTATTTTCATATTTTTTATTCACTTTAACCCTGCAAAATTTAATAATATAAGAGTGGACTTTTAATTTTTCCGACGCAGACGTCAGCTCTTGCGTCGCCTCTGTCATTTAAGAATGTAATGCAGCGTTTTTTTTTGGCATTGCGCCATAGAAACGGCCTTTTTAGGCACAAATGATGTCATTTCGTGGTAGATGATGTCCGCGTCATGAAATCTAAAGGCCCTTAATAATGAGTGACGGTCGCGACGGCGTCCACGACGACGAACTCGTGAATAAAAAAATACAACCCCAATGAATATCTTTCTCTATCGGAACTTTACTTTCCCAGTGGCCCGAAGGGAAGCTACAGAATGACGTACCAGTATACCTCAACCTCAAGTCCACATTTTCTTAAATCATAGGCCATAGTACTTTACAGGTTGCGAAATGAGGCCAAGTCATACAACTCTCACTACCATAGTTTGTTCCATAGGTTCGGTTCGACAACATTTATTTAAGTCATTCCCTGGATTTACAACACAATTCAAAAAATAATACAACGAATCAAAACAAAAGAGACACTCAGGAGGAAAATCAGAAAAGCTCCATAGAGCTTGTAAAAGAGCCCTCCGTGAAAAAACGAAAACAAAGTAAACAAAAAGAAAGAGAAAACAGAAAAACAACAGGAAAATCAGAGAGGGGAAACTAGGAAGAAGAGTCAGCTACGTTTACTCATCAGAAAAAGTTTTAGGGATTTCTTAAATAGGGTTAAGGAGTGAGACCGTTGAATGTTAAGTGGGAGGGAGTTCCAAAGACTGGGTCCAGTAAAATAATTGTTTGCTGCGAAGATGTCAGCCTAAATGAGGGAGTAGAAAGAGGATTCATGGAACGTGTAAAGTAGGTGCGTGTGTCTCATGTCGAAAGTGAAACATGGATTTGAAGATATTTAGCAGAATATTGTTACACCAGGAGTACATAAAAATACCAGTTTGATGGCGATGAATATCGTAGACATGGAGAATGATGAATTTTGTAAACAATTCACACGAAGTTTGAGAAGAATGATAGTTAGCTATAAGGCGAAGAGCCGTCTTCTGAAGAACTAGGAACCTGTTTAAGAGGGGGTTAATCCTGGAACAATACGTGCCACCCCATAGAAGAGCACAATAGGATAGATGTGGATGAATCAGACTATTATACAGAGTGAGAAGGATTTTACGAGGAAGGTAATGTCGCAGCCGAGCTATAATTCCAACGTTCTTTGAGATGGTTTTAGAAATGGCCTGAATGTGATCACTCTAAGTGAGATGACTGTCAATGAAGACACCGAGAAACTTAGCCGATCAAAGTTACAGAGGGGGACCTCAGTGCCACAGAAATCAATGCTACGGACTGATGGGAGGGTCTGGTATGTAGCCTATTGGGAGTACTGAAAAGAGTTGATGCAGTTTTGTTTACATTCAGTAATAACTTATTTGCAGAGAACCATGTACGTACTTTGAATAATTCATTGCTAACAATATCCATTTAAGTCTAAGAATCTTCATGCGAACAGAAAATATTAGTATCATTAGCGTACAACATAAAATGTAAATTGTCACTGGACTAACATAGATCATTAATGTAGATAATAAAGAGAAGAGGCCCAAGAATGGAGCCCTAAGGGACACCACAATTAAAAGGTAGGTAATTTGAAAGTACATTACGAATGACTACGAATTGTTTTTATCACATAAATAATTCCTAAACCAATTGAGTATGACACTTCGGACACCGTAGTAGGATAATTTACTTAGTAGTGTTTTATGATGTAGACAATCAAATGCCTTGGAGGGGTCTAGAAATGTTCCAGAGACAAAAACTTTCTTTTCAAAAGCATTGGTCAACAAATCGGTGAAATTTAAAAGAGCATGTGTAGTTGAGCGACCTGGAAGGAAACCAAACTGAAAATCATACAACATATCAAACTTAAATAAAAAATTAAACAATCTATGAAACTTAAAGGCATGTTCTGGTGGGTTTTTGCCTCTGTCTTGTTAGAAAAACAAAAATATTCCACACCATGTCCTTCAAACCCTAACACAATAGCATTTTCCTAACTCAAGATATCTTAATTTAAAGATTGGTTATTTTTGTTAAAAAATATCTCTGCTTTTAAACAAAGCCACAAAAAGTTATGTTTATGTGGGCACCTTGCTTCAAATTCTTTTTGCTTTTCTTTATAATTGAACATCCTGTTTGTCCTTGAAATTTGATACTGTTGGAATGTTTGATTATGTTTTCCTGTAGATATATCATTACCCTTCACCATATATGGAGTACAGCCAACCATATTGCTTAATATTGCCTACAGGGGCATCATAATTATGAATAAATTGAAAGCAGGTTAAATAAAGTGCCACAATGACCTCACAGATTTCCCATGATGCAGCAAATTGCAAGAAAAAATTGCAATACTTTAAAAATCTGTATCTTCGAAACGCTATAAGCTATCGAAATGCAGTTTTCACCTTCTGAAAGAGAACATTTTGCTGCTTATTTTAAAGTTAAAGAATTTTATCTCCAGAATATTCCTTTAAACTTTTCAATAATTTTGATAAAACACGGTAATACAGATATAGGCCTTTAATTACATCATTCCTATTTTCGTTCTTAAATACACGAATAACACGGGCAATTTTGAGAGCTTTGAGAACAATACCCTGCTGAAACGATAGAATAAATACGTGTACTAAATGATCATTTATCAGAGGAGGACTGACAGCTTTTACCACTTTTGGCGGTATTTCATCAGGACTTGCAGCCGAGTTTTTAAGACTCAAGTTAATCCGGAGAACTCCGTCATGGTTGGTTGTTACAATGTATTTGGATTTGGAGAGCTGAGATAATGACCAAAGGAGGTAGTGGAAGCCTCAGGAATACTGCTTTGAATTCTTGTACCAACAGAAGTGAAGAAATCGTTAAACGCATTACCAATACCAAGGGAGTCACCGATAGTCGCACCATTGCGACTTATTTCCTCAATTGGCATGATCCTTATTCTTGCTATGAATAATTGAATTAATGGAAGACCATGTCTTCTTTATGTCATTCTTACAGTTATCAAACATTTTCATTGTAATAAAATATCTTTGCAACTCTAATAACAGAGGTTAGGCGACCAATGAAAACTTTGTGAGCAGTAAAACTCTCACTGGTTCGTTTTTGAAGATACTTTTTGCATTAGTTTTGCAAGAGTTTGTAATGCCTGTTGACATCCAATACTGGCTTGTACTGTTCTTAAAATCATTCTTACGATTGGGAGAATTTGGGAAGCAGTTATCAAAGTGCCGAAGAAAGGTAGCAACAAACTTATTAAAGGCATCCTCAACGTGGTTTTCAAGATACACAAATTAGGCTACATCATAAAAATATGAGATATTACGTTGAGTAAACTTCCTACAGTATTATACAGTATTCCTTATTTTTAGCTGACAAATTTAACGTAGAAATTTATTCATTGATCGAAAAGCAAAATTCATTGCGAAATGACTCTTCTTGCATAGCATGTTAGACAGAGGGGACTCAGGGGAGGATTGTGAGGGGCCCCGGCATTTTGTATAGCAGGGTGCCTTTTACAAGTTAAATCTCTTTGGCCCTCGCCCACCAGCTTACACAAAATGAATAACACTCAACAAATTAAGTAGGCCCCTTAACCGCTGATAAGTAATATAGTTGCTTTTACACATACTGAAGCATAGCACTTTGTGTGTAAGCAAATATACACCTGAAAACTAGTATATGGTCTCTGGCCTTCTAGTTCAGAAAAGCAGCTTCGGCTTGATCGGTGGCGCTAGTACTAAAACTAATTTTACTTGACCTGACAATCAGAAAGTGCGGGGTGCCGCCCCAAAAGCTCGGGGCATATGCCGGTTCTGCTGTACGTGGGGTTAATCCGACCTTTTTGTCAAATCATCAAATCACCCCATAACGGTAAAAATGAAAATTATTTTGAGGAAAATAAAGAAAAAAAGGCTTACCGGTAGGTACAAACATGATGTCATAAGTTATTGCCCAAATAATTGAGTGAGCGAACGTCAGCGTATTATATTTTAGTTCAGGAACGACCGATGAAGACGGGAGCTAAAGCACATGCTCTGTAATTGTATTTCTCGAAAACTTTTTTGAGTTGACCTCGTCATTTCACCCCGTGTATACTGTAGGCTTATATTCCGCTTAAATGAATGGCCAGCTGATCATGGGGGTATTACACAGTTTGAACTGAGGTGGAGAAATTTCAAACGACCATTTTAGGTGTACCGGAATTAATCAACGGCTGACTGAGCTCAGATCAAGACTGACATAGGCCTACGTTGAGCTTAGGATACGATCTACCGTACAGCCTTATGCTTTCGCAGTGACGAAAAAACAGTTTGAGAGGAGGATGCAGAAGTTAGAAAAGATAATTGCCCTCTGCGACTTCCACATCGCATAAACACCGCATGCTCTCTGGCTCTGTCTTTGGATGACTCACTTGGATGAGCATGTGCATTGCGTAATGATTTGTTTCTTTTCTTTCATTGTTCGCTGACCGTCTTCGTTTTTGTGTCATGCAAGTTTTCAATGGTAAAGGTGAAGCACTTATACAGGTCGTAGACATACATTCTTGGCGGAGGGGCAGGGAGACCGAAAGTCTCCCCCCCCCCCCTCCGCTCGGTTGGCTCGGACCGGTTTTTTCGGAGCCTGAAAAGGAAATTTTCAAATCGATACCCGTCACAAAGCAGGAAGAGCATTGCACATGATGCTCTTAAGAAATTGCCATTTTGACTACTTTCTTTGCGAATCAAAAGAAAAAAAATGAGAGGACTGCAAATTGTCCAGAAAATTACAAGATATAGTATGCCACTATTTTGTTGAGAAGAACTGTGGACACTGCATACACGGGGAAGTAGCCAGGGTCTAGTGACTCGGCGTATATTACTAATTAATTACCTTTTAGGATTACAATACTATCCAAGCGGAGCATCTCCATCCGTTCACGACGTAAACGTTTTCACCGAAAATACCTTTCGAACCATCACCTGTTATTGTATTTTCTAACCCGCTTGAAGAGTTAAGTCTTTCGTCTCCTTATTAAAGTGTACCTAAAGTCAAAAAATTCAAAAAATATATTAAAGAGCATGAAAAATAAATTCTAACAGTCCAACTTTCGTCTTCATAGGACATTCCTGAGCTGAGAAATTTAATGTTGAAGTTTATTCACTCAAATTACAATGAAACATTGCGCAATAATTTGTGATGTCATTCTTGTACTACTCAAATTACAATCTTTGTATTTCTTTGTTTTTCCAAATGTTACTGCATCTTGTACCAAGGTATGATAGCACTCTTACCCTTATGAGGTGATGAAATTAATAAGTCCTCCTTGTGCAACATGCCATGCAAGCCCGCAGGAAGTGGTCAAGGTCATAAAAACATTTTTATTTTAAAAGGGAAAGAAAGAAGATGATGTGAGTTGTACAACAAGAAAGTCACAAACTATTGCGCAATAGACCAATTTGTTTTAAGTGTATAAACTTCAACATTTTATATCTCAGCTCAGGAATGTCACACGAAGATGGGAGTTGGACTGTTAGAATTCATTTTTCACATTCTTCAATATATATTTTCGAATTTTTGACTTGAGGTACACTTTAACACCTTGCCCTTCCCCCACCCCACCCCACAAATACATTTTCAATTGCTGCATATGCCAGTAAATTTATTTCATTCGGGGGTCAAAAAAGGTCAATGCCCTCTTCCAATGGTGAAAATTTTTCCCATTTGCAAGTGAATCACGGCTTTGGAATCATTCTAAAAAAGTGACGTGGAAGATTTTGAAGACTGTAAACTAAGTGAGGTTCAGGAATGAACTCATCGTTTCTTATAAGGTGCTTTTTGTAACATTTTCTTATTTTTCACGATAATTTTACCTTGACTACAATGCTTGTTGTCTTTTCAATTGATTTCGTTAAAAGAATTGAAGCACGCGTACGGTAGCAGTTTTCTGTGACATGAAAAACGTAACTTTTCGGCGCAACTCGAAGTCCAAATTTTTCCTATCGGAAAAGGTTTAGTGAACAACCACGACGAATTGAGATGCAACCTATTCAATCTTGTTTTCAATCATTACCACGGCAAGATGGCAAGTTCTTCTATTTTACCTAGTCTGTCTTTCCTGCATTAGTTTGAAATTGGAAAAGTGTACTTTAAATCTTTCTGGAGGACAATCCAGCCGCAGTCCTGTTGTGTACGACCTTAAAGATGGTGTGACATGTCAGCAAAATGCCCCGACTTCACTTGGCAGTTAAAGAGTGAATTTTCTTAAGGAAAAATCCGTTGGAATAATGTCAGTATTTGTTATGGTTCTCAAGATCAGGCGCGCAGCCAGGATTGTGTCATGGGGAGGGGTTTGGTGTCTTGAGGTGTGGTGGAGGAGGTTGGGAGGGAAATGAGGGAAAAGTCTAAGGAAAGAGAGAGAAAAAACCGCTATTTTAGGTATTTGTGCAATGCAAGGCTGGATCGGGGGGGGGGGGTTCTAACCCTCAAAACCACCCCCGTAGCTACGCCACCGCTCAAGATATACCGCTTCAAAGTTTGAACGTTTATGAAGCATCTTGTTGCTTATGCCAAAATTATGATGTGCAGTGTTGCACAGTGTTGAAATATCTTTTGTTAACTATATAGGCCTATTAATTATCGCATCTAGTTTATGGTTTGGTAATTGATACTGATGATTTTCAAGGACACTATCTAAACTTCCGAAATAAGACCCTCAGGACAAACTAATGTTACAGTTGTACTTGAAATGACGATTGTAAAAATAAAGGATAACATTAGCCATATATGGTATTAATTATTAATTTGCATTAATTTAAATGCAAATCAGAAACTGCCCTGTGAAACGGTCAATTTTTGACGGATTTTGATGGGAAATTGCGGCTATTTTCTTGGTTTTAAACTCTTTTTAAATTGAATACCCAATTTTGTCATTTTCATGTCACACGACCTGTAAGCTTAGTTGAAAATATCACATTATTAACACTGTTGAGGTAAAAACATCGGTTCATTCAGGCCTATAATTTTAGAAATTGTGACAGCTATCTAAGTGGGCTTGCGGTGGGTCTTTGCTAGAATTTACATGTACCAGTCATTTAGTTACAAAGTGGAATATTAAAATCCTATGATATCCTTAAAAAAACTCGTGTGACATCTCAATATTTTTGTTGTGAAATATCACATGCAAAATTACGAAAAACAATAACTTGAAGAGACCACGCCTGTCTCGCAGTTAATGAAGAGTTAATGATAAAAGTAGTAAACAGATATTTCAGGCTATTATACTTTATTTCAGACAAGTAGTAAATATGTTACCTCAAGACTAGAACTGTGACAATTGAAGTTGTAAAAATGAATTTCAATGGAACACATTTTAACTAGTTGGAGCAGAAACACAAAATTATGATTTAATTCAACACTTATGGCAATAGATTCATTCATGTTTACAAAAAATAGCGTCAAGGTTGCTTGACAACCGAGGTGATAAGGCGCATTTTTTTTGTTTTCGTAACAATGAAAATAATGTAGATTTTCATTCGTCTACAATTTGTGTGAGATTGCAAGATCTACGCACGCGAAAAAAAACCTAACATGCACGCAACGCTATGTTAACCAGTGCCAACCAGTGAATGAGTGTATGGTGCAAACCGTTATTATGTTCACAATAATGTCCTACACATGCACGTGATTTAGGTCAACCAATGCAGTTACAAGCTCAAGTATACGGGGTAGATGGGTGAGGGATTTTGGAGGAAGGGAAAGAGACTTGCAGCCCCTCTTTCCTCTCGACTGAAAACTTGCCCGTTTCACCGTTTTACTCGGACAAATTGCAGGCAACTGTAACCGCTACACATTATTAAAAGACATCCCCTTTATATTTCACACTGAGCTGCACCGGATATACTTCTCTGTGTAACAGAAAGATATGTGTAAATCCAATCGGAATGAGACTACACTCTGCATTCGTCCGCTACCGATTGAAGCGGAAAAGGATCAAATGGGTACTGACCCGATAAAAGATCAAATATTTGACTAGACACAATTCGGTTTGGACCGAAACTAGTCAAATATTTTAACCTTCTTAGGTTAACACACACAGACCAGCCCATGATATCATATAACCCACATGCAATTCGTTCATTCAACTCCAATTGCCAAAGTTTACCAAAAACGCAACATTGAAAAAGTCGCTTCCACCCCAAAGGTAAAGTACATAAAATACAGTGATTCCTGACCAAATTTATCCACAACAAGTGGTTTTTCTCCAGTGGTATTTTTTATTCAGCTCAGTGGTGGAAATTGCATAAGCTGTACTGGCATTTCTCCATATCAATGAAAAACTGCAAGGATATCGAGAAAAACCAGCGTAACTCACAAAATTCCTTGTACGTCTATCGCACTATACAGATCACAGTCCACTTCAGGCCTATTTACACGATGCGATTTTTGGTTGCGTCTCTCGCATGAGTAGAACGCATAATGAGACTACAAGGCACTGTACGTGCGAGGCTGAGGCACGTTTTCGTGAGACTTACGCACCATGGGACATCACACAAGCAAGATGAAACTATACCCTGACCAATCAGGTAGGTGATAGGAGTTCACGTGCACACTGTAGAATTCATCACGCAAGGAAGAACACAGTTTGATCATGGTGTCTCCTAACAACTGCAAAGCATGCCGCAAGCGACAACAAAACCGCCGCATTTGAGGAAAGGCCTTTTATCCAGACTTCAGAAAAACTCCAACAACAACTTATTCTCTTTAAACTGTGCAACTCGACTTCCTGGTTGACGTGAACCTTTCTTCTGAGAGCTTGTATTGATAAAATTCACCCATGCTGAGGCAGAAACTAAGCTATGCGACAGCATTCCCAACAGTTGTGAGGGAGAAACCACAAAGAAGCAAATCAATAAGGTACACTGATTCTTCTTCCCTGACTTGCCATGTGCAAGTTGGGTAAGTGGAGGCTGGGTATGAGCATGCGAACGACAATAAAACCGCCGCATCTGCGCATTATAGAAAAGATTTCAGAAAAAATCAACCACATGATAGAGGCAAACTGTATTTTATGACGTCACAGCCAATGAAGCTAAGACTGTGAGGCTGAATTGCTACTCAGTTGCGAGTCAGACTCATACGCCAGAAGCAAGCAAAAAACGCATTGTGTAAACAAGCCTTTATAACCACTTTAGGCAGCTACGAAAAATGAAATAGAATAAAATAAAACTGAAAAGCATTTGCTTTGTTTAAACATTAGACAGTTGTGACGTCACGGAATTGTTGACCAATCGAAATGAAATTTATCCGCAATGAATCTATGCTTGGCCTATCAAACAACTGTAAGAGAAACAAGAAAGGCAAAGACATTACAATTATTTACACTATTGCTACAATTTATAGTGATACATACAAAATATCACTTAGGAGTTAGAACAAATTGGGCCCCAGTAAAAGAAAGGAAAGAGGTTCCCACCCACAGGGTAGCAAAAAACTTGACGTAAAATACGGTATATTAACGAAACCAGTCTACGCAAAGCCCTACTGCTAATGGCGTCCACTTTGCAGAAAATCTCAGTTGCACAGAATACATCAAAGCAACTACAAGTTAACATCTCAAATGTCTTTGGTGTTTTGATGTTTAAGTAGCACAGCATCCACAAATATCATGGTTAAAAAGCAGCATAAACATTATTTTGCTAGACAAAGCATGAATTTATTGCGGATAAAGCTCTCGTGAGAGGCCAACAACATCTCATGACGTCATAGGAAGATAGTTGTTAAGTGTGATATGTAAGGTAAATTTATCCGCACGAATCATATATATTACACTTTACAACTTCTGTATCATATTGCAGGATATTTGGCAATTTTCAATTAAGCAATACTTTAAATATGATAACGAAGAAGAAAAAAAGGGCCTTACTTAGGAAAAAAAATCTTGTAATTGTTTTACATATCCAATAATATGTATCCATAAAGTCACACTTTCTTCTCCCGGAGTAAATACTTTTAAACTAACGATTAAATTTTCTATGTTTGACATTGTCTTCATGGGTATAAGGCTAGACTAGACTGCAAGTGCAGCTCGTTATTTCTAAACTGCACCCTGCTATGCATAAAATGAAACAAAGCAAACCATATCAATGACATGTCTTCAGCGAAAAAGCTTGATCGGTAGTGAAGATTAGAACAGGTCACGCCATGAAGATTAACGAGGAGTGGAATGGCTGAATTGGCCTAAGTAAAGTATATATAAGGAGTAACTACAATTAACATAAGATGGACAAGTTCTTTGAAGTTTACAAACCGTCATTAATCTAAAATAGTAACACCGTTATCCTTTGCTATCTTTCATCAGTGAGCAGGAAAATTGAAGGCTTTAACAGCAGAGCAATTGATTTCCCTATCTTTATTTATGCTTGAGTGAATCCCAGCTGCATTTGGTAGGCCGTGTTGATGCTTATCTAGGGTCCCCGTCAAAATGCCTGACTCGCCGGGTATGTGGTTACCAACAGTTTTTAACATAGTTCTTAGGCAACTTTCTTCCTAATGACGGTTAAACAAAACTTTTACAGATCCCACCCTAGCCTTTTCGCTATGGTCCTAGCTACAGATGACAGTATCATGGTAATCAATGCCCCAGTTTCCAGCAGAAAATTAGCTATTTGGGGAAAGGTATGCTTTCCTTGGGCAAAGGGCGCCGCCCTATCACTTTTCTTGGCAGTAACCCATCCTAACAACCTCCTCTTAGAGTTTGGCTCCTTTGATGTAAAATATGACTTAACGTTTGACAGTTTCCAAAGACAGACACTATGGATCAATGAAAAAGGAAGAATGAAGTTATGTGCATGAAAATGGGAAAAGCTATACCCAAAATGAAGATATCTGAAAGTCTAAACAAACAAATGTAAATTAAAGGTAATATCTAAAAAAAATGAGAGTTCCTGACAACAATGTGTCTGAAACAATGTAAGGAACAACGATAATCTGAAGGAGCTTTTTAGTACATCAAAATCTGGGTAAAAGTTAAATGTGAAGGGTGAGAGTTATTTCTCATACCTCAATGCACTTTATGCAAATGGTCATACGACAGAAAATGCGCAAGGGTCAATTCCTGAAACTTACACTAATTACAATGCAGTCAACTGATTTGTAAAAACGGCGGTATGCGCACAAGTCTGCTACCTACTTGCTGGCACAGACAAGCCTTACTTTATACACAAGGACGGTGTCGGGCGGTGACCAACCCCTATATTCGCAAGAAAATGTAATCAGAAAGCCAAAAGACTACGTAGTTCCTTGCCTTTGAAATTGCAATTTAGTTTTTTCTTCTCTCCAACAGACAGTGCTTCATAAAGCATCCACATAGTATGTAAGGAACGCAGCCAAACTTCCAACATTGAGGATGTAAATCAGGTTCATAGATTTGGAATATCCCTGCAGGCTCCAGATAACCTTTGACCACCTAAAAGCAGGATTCTGCTATTACATCCACATACTATAGATGGAATTAATATTTGTTTTCCCTTCTCCATTGCTTATGCTGAGCAACAAGCACGACGGCAGTAGGTTACGTTTTTTAAGTCTTCGGTATGACCCGGCAAGGACTCGAGCTCCTGACCTCCCGACTGCAAGTCTGATGCTCTAACCACTTTGACCACGCAGACGGTCTTTAAAATATTATGTAAACACGGTACTGAGACTTTGATCCCTGTGACCTCAAATGACTTTTTACCTCCTCCAAACAACAACAGGAATCATAAACCCAAAATGGTTCATCTGCATGCCAAGTATAAAGACCCTACAAGATACCTTTCTAGAAATATCATGTACACAAGGGATTCAGTCTTTGACCCCGAAGACCCCACGTGACCTTTGACTTTCTCCAAACACAAGACAGATCATCTACTATAATTATATTGGTTAACTTCATGCTAAGTATGAGAACCCTCCAAGTTACCCACCTTGAGATACAGTATCCTGCAAACAAGGTGTGCAGGCTTTTACCCGTGACTGCAGATGACCTTGACCTCCACCAAAGTTAACTTAGATTACTAAGGGAAAGCGAAGTTATATCACAAAGTCAACTTACACAATCCTAAAATGTTACTTAAAATATATAAAAACTGCATTTAAATTGAAATATTTGGTTTCTCTCGTTATTTTACACAATATGAAAGGTAAGAAACAAGACGAGCCTGTCCTATTATCTTTTCCTTTTCAGAGACATTTTTTTTTTTTTTTCACTTTTTCATCATCTTGACCATTTTAAAGGAAAGCAAAGTTATTACAAAACATGCTTTGCCCCAAATAAAACAATTGAAATATTTAATTCTTGAAATTCTGCAAGTCCCATATTCCGGATACATTTATAGGTTTAACTGAATGAAAAGTGTTGCTTGAATAACAGCTAGTAAGGTAAGTCACTTTAAACACAGACACCACCATGCTACTATTAGAGTACGTTTCACAGACGAGTATGATTCTCCATTGTTTAATGATTCAATCCACAATCTGTTATTTTAAAAAATTATCAAAGATTATTCAATGATGAAGAATAGCATCATGCTATAAAGGTGTGAACTAGTATCCCAATCGGCAAAATGCCTCATGATGGTGTGAAGGATATCAGTGTATGAAGAAGCTAGCTTGGTGTGAAATTATTCTCAATCACACGAAAATTTAAATTATTTGATTAAATTAAATGATATGTGCTTCTCACGGTACTGTAACTTAAACTTAGAATGGAGGTTGGAGAACTGAGTATTAAAAGTCCCCTTTTCACAATTTGCCAAATAAACAGTTCTGTATGCAACACAAACATGTAAAAGAAGGGTCGAACATTGTGCTATAAACTTTTTAAACCTTACAAAAAGTTAACAGTTTTATCCTTTCAAAACAAAAGTTCTGCATTTTATGCAGATATGAACTTCATTTCAAACGACATAAACTGGACAACCATACACCGAAATTTATCTTAAATTCTTCACATTAAGTTTTTTGCTAAATCTTAATTATCTTTCTGACACTGTTTATTCTACGCTTAAAACAGAATAAGTTGGAAATAATTCCTGAATTAAAAACCAACGGTGTAACTACTATCGTCTTGTTAAGCCACTTTTATACTACTAAATTTGCATTCCTGCGTATTTTCACTTTTCAAAACATATTTCCAGCTTTTTAACAAATGGATGAAAAAATGTTAATTTTTAGGCAAACACGATCAATTTTCTCCCATTTCTTCTTACTCCCCACCTACAAAATTTCCCTACAGGAAAGTTTACACATTTCCTTCGTTTTTATACATGATGTGGAGTACAGTTGCGGGTCTACTTGTTTTAATGTTGTAAAGTGACAGGGATGGGCATTTTTTAACAACGATCTTTGCCAGAGACATGTCACTTGTCATAAAAATTGAAACTGAAGAAAAATAAAATACAAGCAGGTTAGCAAGTTACTTGAGTAGTACAATAAGGACAAAACAATTGAGTTACTGCATTGTGCAATTGACGGCATGAATTATGTCAATATTAATTAGTAACAGGATTTGACATCTTAGCACGGAAATATTTAAAAGAAGATATTTGGCCAGATGAATTCCTGTTCTCAAATTTAACATTTTAAACTTTTTTCTTTCATTAATGGAAGTATTCAGGTAAAGAAACTCCCCTTAAAGAGTGTGCCCACTCGTCACTGTACTGGCCACTGGAGTGATGACTAGAAGAAGATGAAAATGAATAATTATCTAAAAGATGCACGTTTTGTGGTACTCGTTCCTGGTACACAGAAAGGGGTGTTTCAATCTGCTGTGTTGGGGCAGAGATCTTACAAGGATAATCTTGTACACGATTGGAAACAAACTGTCCCACTGAAAATGGTTTAATGTCATGCTGATTGGATTGGGTGTCTCTCCTACCATCTTCTTGCTGTTGCAATTGAGGAGGGTGTGACTCGGTATGGTAGGGATTTACGTGATGTCTCATCTCCATGTTCCCACCATAGGGTTGTATGTTGTGCTGGGCAGGTGGTGATTTCATATCTTGCTGTCTACTTTGTTGGGTGATATTTGAAGTTGCACCTCGATGCCTGCTTTGTGGGTTGGTATTTGATGTTCCACCTTGCTGCCTGCTTTGTGGGCTGGTATTTGATGTTGCACCTTGCTGCCTGCTGTGCGGATTGGTATCTGATGTTGCACCTTGCTGCCTGCTGTGAGGGTTGGTATTTGATGTTCCACCTTGCTGCCTGCTTTGTGGGCTGGTATTTGATGTTGTGCATTGCTGCCTGCTGTGCAGGTTGGTATTTGATGTTGTAGCTTGTTGTCTACTTTGTTGGGTGATACTTGACGTTGCAGCTTGCTGCATGCTTTGTGGGTTTATATTTGACCCTACACCTTGCTGCCTGCTTGTTAGGGTACAATTTGACGGAAACCTTTCCTGATGTAGATCAACTCCTGACCCAGAAGGCATGTGGTGACCCATTTGATGATGGTCCTCATATCCCTGTGATGTTGCAGGAGATGGTGTATAGGGTGGCATATGTTTCTGATTAAACTCAAAAGCCCTTTGTTTCTTTATGTGACTTTTCCCTTGAAGATGTTGCCATGCAGGTTCAGAACCACAAACAGAAATTGCACACACTTTACAAAGTAACTTACCATTTGCCTCAGTGCTGAAACATTCTTTAATTTGGTCATTTATTTGTTCTTTTGAAGTAACGCCCTCCTCACCTAATTTGGTAACATGAGGCTGGGTACCAATTGGGTCAATTGTATTTGCTGTGCTGACGGTGGAACCACCATCAGCCTGTTGGCTGTTTGAGTTACTAGAGCAACTGATATTTGGTTCTAAACTCCAGAAATTTCCCATGTCACCTTTCAAGGCAGCATTACTTTGGTGCTTAAGAAAATCAGATAACGGGGGGTTAGATCGTACCTCCTTCTGTACATAGGGTGACACCATAGGTACACCATGAGGAGAGAATGATAATAACTGTTTAGCCATTTCAATGTTTCCTATAGCTAGTGCATCTTTCGCTGTGTGTGATGTTTGATAGTATGGCCCACCATAATTTCCTGTCATGGCAAGCTGATGTACCAGATATGGAGAAACCTGAGGTCCAGCAAAGTTAGTACCTTGATATTTAAATGGCTCTGATGCTACTCCAATCTTTGAATGGCTTGAACTTTCTTCAACAACAGCTGGAATTTCTTGTGGCCTGACTTTTTTCCTATCATGTGACACTTCACGAGAAGGAAGACTGAAGTCATCAGATATTAAGGAGGACCAAGGCGGAAACTCTTCCCTGATGGCAGCCTTAACCTTCTTTTGATGGGCCTTGCCAGCCAAATGTTGCTTCCTAGGCTCTTCACCAGTCAATGACACTTGACATAATTTGCACTTCCAGTGACCAGTGACTTCATCCACCTCAAAGCCATCTTCAACTCTTTGACCTTTGACCTCTGTTCTGCCATCTTTGCTGGTAACATCAGTTTGCTCACCATGCGTACCACTCACATTGACATCTAACCCATTCTGAGATGGAGAGGATGGCTTTTCTTCCAAGTTTGATTCTTTCTCATCATTTGAGACATTTTCCTTTTCTGGAAATTTTCTATCTACCTTCCCAGAATCAGAAACATCTAAATGACTAAACTGAGCTGCAAGGTCATAGCTGTTTCCAGAATTTTCATTGAATAGTTTGCCAAGGACACTCTTTCTTTTAGCTTTCTTGATGTGAGCCTTACCCTTAACATGTTGTTCAGCAGGAACTACACCAGATACTGAGAGATTACAAACTTTACAAAGGAAATGTCCAGTCAAGGGGTTTGTTTCAAAAACTGAGAAGTCAGAAACTGTCTCTGAAGTGGCGGTGCTATTCAAAATGCCATCTCCACTACTGATAGGTATATCAGATAAATCTGTCACTCCCTGTGAAATATGATCACCTGACTTTACTGTTGGTCCAGCAGTTGACATACTAAACTGGTGGCGCTGTTTCTGTTTCCTATGAGACTTGCCCAAGCAGTGATTCAGTGCTGGAATTTTTCCTGAACAAGGAACTTTACAAAGCATACAAAAATAGAGATTTTTATCTTGTGTGGTCATAAATTCATCCAACTTGACTTCATCAATATTTGGTGAAGGGCTATCCATCAAAGACTTGGAAAGTATACCGACTTGCTGCATATTGTGCACAGACCTTTTATGGGCTGGACTATCCATGTGTTCCTCATATGGTTTCCATCCAGAAAAATGTTTCTGGCAAACTGTGCAAAATGGAGTCATTGCATCCATTGTACCTGAAAAGAGACAAGAATAAGAAAAAGTTAAAATTGTAACTTTGTACTTCAAGTGATTATGTAACTTGGATCTTTTCAGATCAGATCCGAACAGATCAGTAGTTTATTGGATAAGCTTCGTCCTTATCCAATAAACAGAACAGATTCGTAGTTTATTGGATAAGGTTTTAGGTTTTAAGGTTTCTGTCATATTTTTTTAAGAGAAAATGTTTTGCTTTGTTTTGTTTTATATAGGTGATACTGTAAAAGATGATTACCAAGATTTTTAGTGTGGATTACTTCTTTTTGTTTGAAAAAAATCAGTAAAAATATTCCTTACAATATCTGACAGAAAGAAGTACAAGCCACTGCTTCTCTTTGTCAGAAACAGTTCAGTCTAAATAATATTTGTATTTTCTGACAGAAAGAAGTAAAATTGCTTCTCTTTGTCAGAAAGAATGTAGTGAAAATAATAGCTGTACTTTCTGACAGAAAGAAGTACAAGCCATTGCTCCTTTTTATCTAAAAAGAATGTAGTTATCCATGTGGGTTACATGTACTTCTTTTCTTGGCTGATTATCTCAGGAAGTAGACTACATGATAGAATATTTAATATCTGAAAATTTAAGTTTCAGTAAGAGAAAAAAGAGTACAGCATAAAATAAAATCAATTTTGAAAAAATGTGGATTGTACTTCTTTTTGTCAAAAAGGTGCAGACACAATCTCAGTTTACTGCTTCAGGTTCAGTACAAACATTATGACATTTGGGCCTTTACATATCTACACAGGTTGACAAATTTTTGTTTCTTTTCGACCAAAGATGGAGGAGATTATTAATTAAAACTCATAAAAACCGAAACGAAATCCATCCAATATTGCTATAGTGTGACCTGGCCTTTAGTATGATGTGTTCTTTTATTCTACAAAACCTATCATTTTCTAATATCACCTCACCCCAGATGCATGCATGGGAGTGGGGTTGTTATACTGTAAAAAGGGCTGGAAAAAAATGTTTATTTCCCAGGAAGGGAGTGAAATTATTTCCCTGGAAGGGAGTAAAATTTCCCACAAGTCCCTGCTTGTTTTCATGTACAGGAATGGGAAATTTCCCAACTTTTTCAACCCATGGTTATAAATGTTATGTCCATAACATGCTGTAATGTCCATAACAAAATTTGATTAAAGTTCATCCCACACTCCCTATACATAAATTCTGAGTAAACTGCAATTCATTTGCAAAGCTAACTTTTGTCACAGAACAAAATAAGAACACCACATGTGGTAATAAAACTAATTTACTGTGCAGTTAATTAAAAGCTAAATTGTCTTGGATGTTACAGTATATGTTATGGAAGTTATTCCACTGACATCATGCACAAAAATTCATACTGTAGTTTGGTAAAATGACTGCGTGAGGTGAATATTACCCACAGACATGCAGCTTACCCTTTTAAAGTTTCAGAAAAACTGAGTAAGTGTTGGTCACAGAGACATGAGGTAATATTAGTGTACCTTTACATATTATAGTATCAGAAAATACGGGTTGGGGAGCAGCAGCTGTACTACTCAGGTTGGGTAATTACTCATGGCAAATAGGTAATCTTCATTACTTTGTGCATAAAGTACAGTAGTTGTACTGAAGAAATGAAAATCACTTTGGTGGGAGGGGTAGGGAGGGGGATGTGCACAAAAATCTGCTACGATGCACTAAAATAAATAGCTTCAGAAATTACCCGCCAACAGTCGAACCTGGAACAATTGGCCTTTTTCCTCACTACTGTAGCATGATAGCCCTACTGTAACTTTTCCAACTCTAATAAGATGTTGTATCTATTTTTAATATCCTGGTGCATTTCATGCTCAAAAATGATCAAATTCATGGAGAACAACTTTTACAATAATACTGTAACTCTAAGTGAGGTTCAAACTGTAACTCTTAGTGAGGTACAAAATATTGTGCACCACACTGAAACTTAGTAAAGCAGATACACAGTAATTAACCGGATATGCAGATCAGTGACATCTTCTAATAAATCCAACAGTCCAATGACAGCTGTTTTCTTTCTGCATTCCACACTACAGTATTTTCCCTCAAGTCACTCTCCCTAGTGCTATTTTCACAGTCGCATTCAAATATTTTGGTATGTCACAACTTGTGAAGGAGTGAGAGCTATTTCTCTGCTAGTATATTAAGTGTTTGCATTGTTACACTGTATGACAAGTGTGCAGAAAAAACACCCATTCAATACAGTATGTTACAGATCCTCGAATACACTTCAATCAACTCTTGCGGGGTTAATTTTTCATCACAACTTAGAAAAAACTTTGATCATGCCTCCTAGACACATTTTGTGCACTACAGTGTAACTCCATGAATTGTAAATAAGCTTGTAGAGCCAAGACACAAAACAAAGACTATCAAACATTTCTGGTGCTTGGATCCAATTCTAGGGGCTTGTTCCTCTCAAGATAACTTCTTGGGAAATATCTGCTTACAGAGCCTTTGTTTAAATGGTCAGACTACGCAAGATTATCTTACAGTTACTGCATGCTTGAAACCTTCTAACATCTGAAAGTTTAACTACAAAATGTAAACATTCTCAGTCAGTAGGTATCTTTGCCTAGCAACAAAGTGCTGTGTGCAAAGAAAATTGAAGTTTCCATGACAACTGAAGAGTTTAACCAAAACATTTGCAAAAATATCTTAGCCACCATCACTTTTTAGTGTGAAAAATGCAATGTCTTCTGCCTCCAGGCCAAAGAGCATGCTCTCAAATTCTCAGACATTGGCCACTGATCAAGTCATATTACCTTGCTCTAAAGAAACTTCATCCACTGGCTATAGTGTGACAATATCTCAATACATGTCATGTATATGATAAAAATTAATTGATTCATGTATTCACGTTTTGTCAACACAAAGACTCAAAGAAAAGGAGGTTCCTTTAAGTTGGTGTCCCCCTTTACATGAAAAACATATATGAAACCTCTTTTCAATAATGTTCACTGCCCACTTGAACTACTGTATTCCACTTTTTTGGTAAAACTTGATGAACTGTGCAAGCCTGGACAAAAAATGTGCCAAAAAGGGCTGTTTTGAAATTCTACTAAATGATTTGGTGTCCCCTGAAAAGTTTACATCAATAGAGAATGCTGAGAAGTAATTAACCTAAAATCCAAACTTGTGACAGAAACATTTCATTTTCTTAGCTGAATTTTCTAGGCTTTATGAGCAGTTAGAACATGTACTGAACAGTAGTGTAAAAATGTTTGGAGACTTTTTCAAATTTTTAATTATTAAATTTCAGTTTGCATCCCCTAACCCAGTATACAGAAGAATGGTACAGTACTGTATGTTTAAGAGAAGTGTGAAAAAGAGATACTGTTAAATGATCAACTGATGAAAAAATAGTTTTTTTAGCATCACAGTGAGCAAATCATCTTAAGATTCAAAAACTTAATAAGCAGATTCAGAGGTTATTATGTGATTTATTTGGTGTCCCCTATACATCAGGGACATAAGTGGACATTTTTCCATAAATGGAGCAAATTTGAGGATGTTCACAAATCAGATCATGTATGAATGAAACTAATTCAACATTACTGTCTTAAGTTAACAAATGTAGCAGGAAAAAAAAGTTGAAAACTAAGAAAGGTGATTTATTAATTTAAGGCCAAAAAAGGTATGTCATAGTTTTGCACCCTAATTCATGGAATTACGCATATTTTATGTGATATTTTTTCTAAAAGGTGGATGGGATGCCAGAGATGTAGCGTGAGAAGTTGACTATGGTGACAAGATTTTGCTACTGGGGACATGAGATGGCTTTTTTAAGACAGGCCAGCTCTGTTGAACCCACAGATGCAATTGGCATACCAATTGCCTTGGGGACACTTAAAAACCTCTCTTTGCCCCACAAATACCCTGTTCTAGCAACCCCATACAGTACATCCAGAAGGTTTCTACTGTGCATTAGATGTTATTGGCCTAAATTTACGATACGGTCCGCCTTTCTTCATGTCATTAAAATGGCCTATGTGATGTGTTATATACATCCCCTACTCTGCAGAACGACCTACGTACAAGGTACCTTGTAAAAATATATTTACAGGTAAGGCCTACACTAGACTGTAGCATAATACGGTACTTTAAACCCCTGTGAGTCTATAGGCCCAGGCTGCTCACCAACTGGCTTCTACTGTAGATTTCTATGAACCATTGCCCAACATTATTAAGTCACTCAAAAAAGTATGTGTGTTTCAACACTACTCAAGTTTAAACTCTACAACACCTTTTCACACAGTGTGTACACTCCGAAACCTACCTATGTAAGGACCACAGGCTAGTCCTTAGAGTACCTGGCATACCTGCCAACTCTAACGTTTTCGCCCTGTGTCTGACTCTAATGATTTTGCTGTGTGTCTCACAGATTCAGACGTTATCTCACCATCAAAATTTCAGATCTCAGGGTGAATTAACATTATTCAAACAGAAATTAAACACTAACCCTCACAGAAATTATCATAGTTAGAGTATAGGGCCACTGATATTCCAGCTCCCAAGTTTCCTGTTTTAACTATCAAAAATTCTGAATTTTTTACTTTCCAAAGTCCTTAAAATTCTGTTTTAACAGTCATATAGCCAAGGCTAGCATGTTTTCTTTTGATAACAATAGCCTGTGCACATGTGATATACTGAACTGTACTGTACATCCTACAGTACAGTATTTGAGGATTGTACAGTAGAATATGCCCATGGTATTCCTCAATGTTGTAAGAGGCGACTCAAGGGCAACTAAACTTGAACTTGAATCGAACTTGAATCATACTTGAAAATAAACTTAAATGCTTTGGACTACTGTATTTATCCAGTTGACTGACACCACCGACTTCCTATATATGGACAGAGCATACTGCACTGTATATTGTCGCTACCGTACAGTACGTGTGAGAAAAAGTGCACCAAAATGGCTGTCTGCTATGATTTTGTGTGAAAGCTTGGACTTGTTCAAGTATATCTCCATATTTTGCAAGAAAGTTGAAATATTTTTGAAATATGGCAAGGAAAGGTCAAAATCACGTCACGCATTGCAGGAATAATATTGCTTCCCATTCAAGTTAAACTTTTGCTTAAAATATTACAGAGTTGTCTTCAAATCAGACGCTTTATAGTTTCAAAGCGGCCATCTTGGTGCGCCTTTTTTTGTTCCAGCCGGTGGCGACTGGTTTTGGATACATACGTAACATGCTCTGTCCATGTATATAAGTCCGTGACTGACACTAAAGGACCTATAAGACAAACATTTTGCTGTCTTGTTAAATCTCATCTAGAACTAACTTCTGTAACTCCACCAGCCTGGGTGGCATTCTGTAAGCTGGAGGGGGGCATAGTGGACAAAACTTGTCAACTGCATAGTATATGCCAGGTTTTTCCAACAAAATTTCCAACTAGGTACAACAGAAAAGTTTTACGGAACCAGTTAGATATTAAGATGCAAACCGCAAATGTACACTGACGATCCTCTTACAGTATGCTGTTCTACAAGAAAGGCATTTCTACTACAGTATCAAAAGGTCAAATTTTGAAATGTCTCATAAAAATTGCCAATCATTTTTTTTTCAAAATAAGCACCAGATTTTCAAATATGACTTCAACCTACACGATTTTTGTCTCAAAGGAACTAAAAATTTTCATATTTCTGGCATAGAGTTCCATTTGCTTTTTAATAAGATAGCTCCAGATGTACAACATTTTTTTTAAAAAAATGGCAAAACAATTCAGGCAAATTTTAAATTTTGAGGTAAGGTACAAAACTGTAGGCAAATAACTGTCTGCCAGCTTCTTTCATCCAGTGCAATATTCCAACTTTCCCACTCCCTTGTGCAATTGCTTCTTGTTTTGTCCTTAAGGACCACACTGGAATTAAACTTTTTTAAAGGTAAAGAACAGCCCCCCCTCCCCCTCCCCCACTCCCTGCCAAGCTTATTTGGAAGGAGCAAAATAGCACAATTTTGATCTTATTTCTCTTCAAAAGTATCTTTTATTACATCTTATGATTTAACTACTGTATTGCAGTTATTTCTAGTGAATTTAACATTTGAAGAGAAAAAACATTGTCACATGACTCCCAACACCCAATAATGATTTCAACTGGACACAGTCTACTATGTACTCTACACTTATTTAACTTGGGATGACTGTTCTTGCACTTTGAGGCCTGTTGGGTTATCCCTGGTACTCTGTAAACTCCTTTCACTCCTATTGTAAGTCCTATATTTCTGTGTCTGCCTGTACAGGGTAGCATCCTTTTTGTATGTCTTTTATATTTGTTTCTGTTTTGTGCATTTACTGTATATGTACCAAATAAATAAATCAGTAAATCAATAAATCAATCAATCAACCCAAGCAAACTTCAACCTCCTCAACAATGTACAGCAGTTTATACACTTGCTCTTGAATTTCAAATTTTTCAATAAATCGTGGCACTTCCCCTTCAAAAAAAACAATATTTATTTCATAACTTTCCAAGTTCTACTGCAATGAAGCTGCCTTTGATTTCAAATCTTAATCTGGAAAAACGTTCAACTTATCAGATTTTTTAAGATAAAATTTGTAGCCAACCCCATGGAACTTTACAGTAGTTTTTCTGACAATGCACGCCTACAGTACTGCATTTGTTGCGATATATGCTTAGGTTTCTATCTCTCATGTGTAAGAATTCCAAACTACTGTACTGTACCGTACTGTAAGTAGATATAACTTAAAACTCCCAAATCCTTTGCACCGGAGTACACAGGGTTTCTCTGAAAAGGGGAAGTCATGATGCTGAGTGATAGCTGGCCTGGGGGAGGGTCAAAGGGACCCTTTTGAAAATTTTTGAAAAAACTGAATGTCCTTAAATTTACGCAATCAAGGTGCTATGTAGGGCTGTGAACATTTAGCAAAACAACTAAACAGTTAACATCAAAAATTTGCAATTGAATAACAATTAATCACAAAAAAAAAAAAATAATAATTTCAGTATGTACAGTACTGATTGATACTGAATGTAATGCAGAATAATAATAGTTGTTATCTTGCATGGGAAAATCAAATTATTCTCAAACTTTGAAGCCTACCAGTTGCAGATATGTCTACAATATTTCATTTAACAAAAACCCAGGATCATCTGTGTACCAATGGTTATAAAAAACTGTCAAAAACAGGTTTTGTGATTAATCCCTTGTAGCTTTGTACTGTACTAAACATTAATTCCACATGCGATCGTTTAGTGATTTTAAATCGCTACGCATTCACAGCCTTAGTGCTGCAGTAAATGTAAGCCACTGTAGCTTTTGATGTTTTGAAGTGGTACAGTAGCTCTTGTACAGTAGGCCTACAAATTGTGGGGGCTTCTCGGAGACTATCCCTTCACTTTGAAAATTTTTAGTTGAGAAATTTGATGTCCCTACTGTACATGCAAGCTGGTCCCACATATGCAGCCTATGATCAAAATACTGTCTAGGTACTAAAAGCATATTTTAAGGATCTAAAAAAATTTTCATCTGTGAGGAGGCCTGCATACCTGTAGCCCCATGTCCCCTCCATACCCCACTGATCCTCAGCCAGGTGGTATAATATATGTATGCAAAAACCCTTGAAAATCATTACATTTATGGTAATTATTTATTATAGGCTAAAAGGAAAACTCGGCAACTCATTGCACAGCTTTAATATGTTAGGGCTGCGGAATGCTGTCAGGGAGCTTGACCCACCAGGTCAGGCAAACCTTGGCCAAATCCCTGGATTTGGCAACCCAGCATGTGTTGCAAATTGTTCGCTCTCACATATTTAGCTTTTGTGGTAAAAAGTCTAAATATCCAGGTTTGCCGGTAGAACCAATCTTCAGATTTTTTCATATTTACCGCAATCATGGTTTCCTACTGTAATGTGAGGGTTGGCAGGTCCAAACTAATTAATCACGGCAATACAAAGTAATATTACGAAAGCAGGGCTTTCATTAATTTTTTACCCCAAAGAGTATTTGACTGCTAGTCAAAATCTGAAAGGGTATTTGACTGCCAGTCAAAATTTTGAAAGGGTATTTGACTGCCAGTCAAAATTTTGAAAGGGTATTTGACAGCCAGCCAGAATTGTCTGTCAGGTCCTTCCCTATAAAATAAAAAATGTGCTATGTGTACTGATTTACCAAATGATGCTTTCGTGCACGTTTGATGGATTCATTAATTAGATAAACACAGAACATGGTACCTTGGAAGGGGCAACATACGCCAATGTAACTTTGAACAAACATGTGGTCTACTGCGAAGTTAAGTACATGTAACTCCCTAATGTGTACATTATGAAGATAATGAACGGATTTGCACTGTTCAAATAGCATCCTTATTTGTCCTAAATTTACTGGCTTACACTTTCCTACAAACTGAAAGATGTGGATACAAAAGCGCACAGGGGATTTATGTGATGCATATATGACCTCAACACTAAAACTGAGAGAGTATGCATACTCTTTTCATTCATATTTGAATGCATATTTGACCCTTTACATTACTGTTTTGATGGGTATTTGACCATGTAAATATGCACATTATGCAAATACGCACACTAATGAAAGCTCTGGAAAGTAATATTAAGTGAAAAAAAGTATCCGAGGAATTAAACTGGCTGATGCTGTTTGAAACTGATGTGACTAACAAAGTCTTTAGCCGTTTTCAGTTTGGGTCAAAACTGTCAGGCTTGGAGGCTATGTTTTCTCTCTCTGTGTGACCTAGGCTTAAGTTTTAGGTGTTGACTGACCTACCTGGTAAAGTATAAGTTACAGTACCTGACTTCACTAGCCTTCTGTATACTGTATGTAGACCTAATAAGTGTATAGCCTACTGTAGTACTGTAAATGTATACAACGCTTCAAACGCCTGAGGGCCAATGTGCAAAAACTACAGTCGACCTAGGTTCAGTCCACAGAAATAACATGACAGGCTACATGTTGTAAACCAACTGGAGCTGCAAACCATGCAAAGGCCACAAAGCTTGCCACACAATTGTTCAAATGGTAGCTAGAGTTTGAAATGCTAGGGCTACCGGTGCTATGGCCGAGTGGATAAAGACGGTGGCATTTGAAGCGATGAAGCTTAGCAACCGGGAGGTCTGGAGTCCAGGTCAAAGTAAGGTGGGTTTTTCATCCAATCAACGGTTTTCCCATCGGAACTGGCCTTTCAAAAAAAAAACTAACAAACAAATTTGATCCAAATTGTTGTGCATGAATTTGTAGGCCTAAGCCAACTTGGCTGCTCCCACGTTTGTGGTCGCTTAGCGTCCTAAAACAACTGCCCTTCAAGACCTGATTATTCTTAAAGCTAGTTTGAAACGGTAGGGTCTTACATTACACAACATAATTACAAAGTATTCTGAGCTGACAGTGATAGGCATGAGCAGCTTTATTTGTGAACGCAGTCTGCTAATAAGTTAGGTCTACGGCTATAACAATTCTAATTAGGTCTTAGGCTATAACAATTCGGTAGGCCTAGCCTAGCCTCAAGTGGCCTAAGCCCTACGTTAACTTGTCTCGAAAAAGAAACTTACACAGTAATAAGTGCTTACACAGTAATAAGTGTCTGTTGTGTGGTGATTTACGGAAAAGGAACACTAATTTTCACCACTGAAAAGGCTTTATTTGGGCTCCGTTTTCCATGTGAAGCCACAGTCCCAGTTCCTGAGCGACCCAAGCCAGCATGTAAGTTGTAATGTTGTAGCTTAGTGGGGGATAGGTGGTGACTTAGCCCAGTACCGTCACTAGATCCAGATGTAATACAAACGCCAGGCTTGCTTTTTTAGGAGTGGGGATTTCCAAACAAATTGCGTAACATGCATTATATCGAAGCTAACATTACCAGTTCACTCCTCGCGCAATCTTAACTACGGAAGCCGACAACGGCGTTTCTGTGTACCATCAGTCCAACAAAAAAAAGAGAGCGTACTTGCGTCTTGTTACAGCATACAATAGGTACTGCATACATCCTCAATATTAATGGTCGAGTCTCAATGCTAAGAGAGCCGTTTCAAGAACAGTGCATACCTACCCATTTTTGTCTGCAACAACATGAAAATAGAGAATTTTTAAAGTGTTTTGATATTGGTAATTGAATGCGAGAACATCAAGTCTCAATAGCTCAAAAATTTATGTCAGGTAATGAAAACATGCGAAGTATCACATAAACCACCTTTTGCGCATTTACAGTTTACAAGGGTTATCTGGCAAATATCTGGTATACTGACAAATTTCTGTGTATTGTGTCTTCCCAAGATCGTTGTATTTTGAATTGTGTAATTTTGCAACTTGTCTTAGGCAAGTTCCCGACGAAAGACGGTAAGATCGACCTACAGTAGAACAGTTATATTTCAACTAGCTTGTGCATTCATTGTATAATTAATAAAGTAGGTAGGCGGTAGCATTAGCTGATAATACGTGAGCAGTTCCTTAAGTTATTTCAAGTTTTGAATTTTACTCCTTTCTTAACGGGTGATTCTGTCTTGTTATTAGAACAGTAGCAATTAACTCTGTGCTGTGGGATACACTTTAAAGTACTACCCTGTTAGCTGTTTCTAAAATCAAAAAGTAAAAGGCGGGTATATACGTATCCAGGAAGGCATAAATAATGCTGGCTGGCATGAAATTTGGACAAACTTCTTTGTTCAGAAACCGACATGAACGGTGAATCCTTGTGGTTTAATGGTCGGAGCGCGGTTACTTCGGCTTGATAGTGTTGACCTAAAATTTCTTAATTTTGCATTTTTGCAAGACAGGAAACGAATCAAAATGGTACCACGTACAAATTCCAGCGGTTTCATACTTGCATAGTAAATGAATAAAAAGTAATGTTTTCAGACCGATTGTGGTGATGGTGGAATCCACTCTGCTTCTCAGACTAGAGTTCACGACTTTACACCAGCCAATGTCATTAAGTTCCTTGCTGTCGGATATAGGTCAAAGAATCGCCCAGTTTGAAGCTCTATCGCCCAGTTTGAGTGCCGATTTTTCATGCCACAAAATTTTCTCATGGAGAGCGGCAGGGGTGGTGAATGAGAGCTGAAAGAAATGGGAAGAGAAAGGGAAGGAAGAGGAAAGAGGGAAAATAAGAATAGGCGATGAGGAAGGCAGAACAATGAAAATTGGAAAGAAAAAAAGGAAAATAAAAGGATAAAGCCGAGGCCACACTACAACGAATTCGGACTGGATTACAATCCGATTTTTTTTTTTTTTCGCTTGAAGTAAATATCTCCTCAATCTCTGATCGGAAAGAACTTAAAATCTGAGGAATTTTGTAAAATATGATTTGTATCATGCAGAGGACTGCGAAAATAAAATGCTAATTAATTTGTGACGTCACACAGACAGAGAGCTTTTATCGGCCGGTGCACTCTAAAAACACAATGGTTAGGTTTTACCAATATGGTGATCACGGATTAACTAATTTTTTTTCTGGTTATAATGAACAGGTAATACGGATCAAAACTAGCATTACATTGAGTAAAATCGATGAATTATTTTGAATTGTGGTCCAATAGAAAAATTTCCATGGTAAATTTTAACCAGTCTTCATCGGTTATTTTAACCAGGAAATGTTTGGGTACATGTTTTTGTGTCTTTTTTATTAAATCTTCCAAAGTCTTTTCTTTCTGTTTCCTTTCTTTTTTTCCTTTCTTTTTTCTTCGTCGGAGGGAGGGGGGCTGGGACTATCAACACCACACACGCTTGTTGATATATTGAATAATTTGTCAGCCATAATGATGGTAAGGTTGTACAACGGAATATACCTATATACGTTTCTCATTCATTTGAAAATTTATTCCAGACAAAGCGTACAACTTCATCCTCTAAACGAATATGGAATCCTTTAAAAATATAGTCTGACGTGTGAAATGTATGATAATAATTATGGGTCACGTTATTAGCAAATCATCCTGCTCTTATGACTGAGGTACATAATTATTTTTCCTTCTGTGACAAACATTATTTTCTTTCTTTTTTTACCCTTTTCTTTCTCAACCAATAGAGCGCATGCGCCTACAATCTCCAAATTAATCCCTACAATAATCAATTTGACGTACCTACAGAAAACTTTCAGGAGGCTTGGTTATATTTGGGAATTAAAGGGATATTCCGGTGACAATTTTCAAAAGCTTGAAAAAAATCAAGGCACTTTTATTCTCTGTATTGGTGGAAATTCCGTCTCAATAGTATGGTGCTTTCAAGAAGTTGTCACTTTTTAGAGAAAACATAAAAAACACAGTAACACATTACTTTGTGGGGAATCTGTGATATCATACTAACAGATTAATTGACTATCTTTTGTATTTTACATAATTTTCATGCATGCAAATGAAATATGCAGACACTTTTAGAGCAGCAACCTTACTGCCAATGGCGGAGCTGCCATATGATCAGGGGGGCTGTCACTCCCCTGATGGACCCAAATCGTCTGTAGGCGCCCTTTTTAGGTTTTTAACACAGTGGCGTAGCCAGGATGGAATTTTTAGGGGCTCTAGTGAACGAATGGAGGGGGCCTGGTACCTCCTAGGGTCAGGCGCGGCAAGACTATCTAAGCGGAGCGCCGCCATCAGTTGGGGCGGAGCATAGAAGAAAATTTGGGGCTTTACAAAGTTAACCTTCCAGATGGCCGGAAACGGCACTTCTCACGTGTTTTAAGCTGGATGTACCCAGCCTTGAACTACGAATCTCATGTCCGCCACTTCTCAAATAATGAGAAAAAAGATCAACCTATGAAAAAATGGTAATACACACACTTTTTAAGGAACCCAAAACTGGACATTTCCGATCTGTGGCCTGGGGGATGAGATTAAAGGAAACCGGTATCTCCCTTTCCATTGGGAAAAAATCTAAACTTCAGGAGGACGAAGATCGCAAATGCGGCAATATTTGAATGAATTTCACCTTTAATAGGAAAACCAAAAGTAGTTGTGTGCCCCTCTGAGATTTTTTAGATGCAAAATGATGCTCTATTTGGCAAAACTTTGAACTGATTATACCCTACGTTTAATTAGGATTTCCTTTTTGGGAGCATGACAAATTTCAAAATACCCATTTTTTGTCTTTGTAGAGCTTTTACAAGTGACATACACACTGCCAAAGAAACAGTTTTTTCGGTTTTCAGTGGTGTATAGATGCAAAATGGTGCAATATTTGTTGAGTCATCGGTACATTACGTAGTCCAAATGAAAATACTACGTGTAAATCTCTCAAAATATTTAAACCGCAAAGCAGAAGTATAGATCATGTGGGAAACACATGAAATCCGGACCTTGTGGACATTTTACAAATCCGCCCGGATCGATGTCAGTGTCAACTAGTAAAAAGAGGACTTGTCGAAAAAATCGTTCTAGTGGCACTTGTCATATGCAGGAGTGGGGCACGACATAGGCTTATTTTTTTAAGGATGGAAGGGAAGAATTATTCGAAGGCAGTACCTTACCCTTACGGCATATTTTGTGTATGATTAAGTATATGAATGGTCGTGTAAGAATGGTCTCCATTGTATGATCAGGGAGCTGTTATTTGGATAGCAGCTCCCTGGTATGATTGCCTTGTTTTCAGTTAATCAACCAGCCACCCGAAAGGCAGAAAGGGTCTTAACCTAACAAAGTCACATTCGAGTTTACCGTCGAAACGTTCTTTCATCTTCAAAGTAAAATGCAATTAACGAGAGTGCAGATTATATACGGTATCTAATTCAGTGAAAGTAGGCATTTTGACGTTATTACTTGATTTCATTTACGTGCGCACAAAATGTGTTTGACACGCATTCATGCTTGTTTTTTTAATTGTTGCACATTTTATTTATTTACTGTTTTTGAAGGAAATACTTCAAAGTTTATTTCCCTTCAAACATTTTACTTTTTCTCAATTACTTTATCAGGGCGTAAAAATCTGGGGAGGGGGGCTGGAGAAAATCTGGGGCCCCCTTGGCTAGGCCTTGGCTGTTTTAACATACTTTACTATTCTACAATCATTTTTGGCAAAAGACATAATTTAAAAGCGTTGTTTTAAGGCCCAGATAACAAAATGCTCAAACAGCCACCAGTAACTGTACTATCTGCACATTATTCTGATGAAAAGGATCATCTGTAATATAGTGATATGTTTTTCCGAAACGTATCTTCATGCTTTATACGCACTAATGAATGTTGTCGCTGTGCTAAGTTAATTGCTACCACACCAAGCGTGATTTTTAAGCTTACAAAATATACAGACTGGCATTTAATTAACCCTCCCGACCAATAAAAGATGTTGCAAAGGGCGCAACAATAATTGTAGCTCAAAAAGCCCTTTTTTTGATAATTTTCAATATAGACAAAAAGATCTATAAACTCGAGTTTATAAAGATACCGAAATAGCTTCCACAACATTTTTCAAAATCATTTGAAGAGAACATTGAAATAAAAGTGTTATCATTATAGTAGTAATTGTTTAAGAGTTTTAATGAGCAGTTTCCATTTTGCTTTTCTTCAAGTGACCATTCTCATGATGTATGACTATTTCTGACACTTGCACGATAATCCCATGAAAATGCTTATTTCTGTACTTCCGTATACTAGAAAAGCCAGAAAATTGCATTAAATAAGCCTAAGTTTAGGCTCCTTTTATTTATTATGAATTCGGCGGGTATCTAGAGAGCCAAGCAGATCTCTTGTCTTGGCTATTTCTTTAAATGTACTTAATTAATGGCTATTTCAGAGTGGTCGCATGATATATATCACGTCAATTAGTGTTTCTTCGTGTACTCATCTTGATTTCCAGATGCCAAAAATGTAAAACCAAGGGTGAATAATTTCCTTAACGTTTTCCCTCTGTAAGATTGCTTGCTATTTACGCTCTAGCAGGTTTAACCTTAATCTTCTCAATAGCCTGCAGGGTATTATTACATTAAAATCTTAAATCAAGACCTGACAATAACAAACAAAATATAATGACTGCCTTCATACTAGAATGTGAAAGAGAGGTATAGAAACATGCTTGTCCGCAGGTAGGGGCAAGAGGGGAACTTACCCTTGCCTGGAAAATAAGAAAAAAACCTGACAAAAAGAAGAAAACATAAAGAAAAAACGGAGAAAAACTAACATCAATATTTCTTAACAGTTCACTCAAGGTTTTCCCTATTTTCATGCTGTAAATAGGCTGTAGAAATATCATTTCCAGCAATCTGAGAGACATCTTGAGTTATGAACAATCTATATAAGTGGAGTTTGAAGGGGGTGCGTTAAAAAAATATTCGCCTTTATTTGGGACCTTATGAAGTTGACACAGGGATATTTTCTTAACGACACACCAACACGAATGTGTTATATAGTGTCAGTCTACTCGATAAAGAGTTCAACAGTTTAAATTGATTCTTCAGTATGGTTCCAGTTCAATTTGGTTTCCCTTTGGCCGCCTCTTACTACGGGCGGGAAATGCCGTGGTCATATTTTAGAACCCCTAGCCTATAGGATCGCCAGGTCTACAAGGTAAGCAGAGAACCCTTCTGAACTGATTAAACTGTATCTTCTTAGGCAAGGAATAAACTGTTATTAGCATGATGACTCTCGAAAAATGAGTACCGTTCTCAAGCAAAAAGGCTAGCTTAAACCATTTTTTTCGATTTCGTTAACTGGAATAGTTATTATGAACCTTTAAGTCCCAGCTCTTCGCACAAAGTACATTAAAACTTTTCCCCTTTGTCCTCATGATTTTCTTCTTTGTTCTATAAACGGTAGAATAAACGGAACCAAGAAAATTATTCGATGTCTGAAAGGTTTTTCCAGTACTACTAGAAAAAACCTTTCAGACAAGAATAATTTTCTGAGAAGAGTCTCAATGCTGCTAGTAGCATTGGGATTCTTCCATTTATTTTTAGGATACTCAATACTTTACATGCTACAGTATAACAAAACGATCTTGAAATGCGCCCTCTTCCTTTGTTGGAATTCATGGTACAGAGAAATCGATTTGCTTTTTCTCGGCTCCCGTAGTCCGTACGTACTGCACAACGGTACTATAAACGGAAATTCCAAAATCCCCTAAAGTGGGGGGGGGGGGGGGCTGACTCCTCATTAACAGAGGCTTAAAGGGCAAGAGCAGTCATCCCGACTGTTGGGAGTCATGTGGCAATATTTTTTCTCTTGAAATGTGAAATTTATTAGAAATAACCTTTTCAAACTTGCATGTGCATTACTGATCAAGTCATATGATGAAGACATTTCGAAGGGCAAGAAAAGGGACTCAAATTGTGATATTTAGTGGTTGCTTCAAAATGAGTTTTGGTGACTGCTCTTGACCTTTATACTGAGGGACGTGAGTGTACGGATTTGACAAAAGGGTAACTCCGAACTGGCTTACACTGGATGGATGTATGGGTTAATGAACAAAGGTGGCGGAAGCGGGTGGGGGCCAAAGGGTAACTTGACCCCAATTAAATTTAATGAGATTTGGGGGGAATGCCCCCCTCCCGCAATTACTGAATCTCGCAAAATAAATTTTTGGTTGCTTTTATTACATTTCGGTTATTCTTTGGCTCAATTATTATCTTTCAGAGTGCAAAAGTTGCAAAGCTTTCGGGGACTTCGCCCCTGGACCCCTATTAACCTATAGGAGAGTATACTTTCGCCCTTCAAACAGTTGAGACAAAAAAAATTCAAGCTATCTTTCTTTTTCAAATATCTTTCATCTTCTCTAATCGGGGCCTTTAAAACATACTGAGCGACGGCCATGTCCCCAATCCCCTTATTGGCCCCAATGACACACATTTAGCCCAGTAATAATGTCCCTTTTAGGATTATTAATAATACCTACACAAGGGTACTTTTGCTTTGCAAGAGCTTCCAGGGGCCCTGTTGCGGACCCCTGGACCCCACGCATATTGCATCGGGATTTTAAACAGACCTACACATCGATAAAATGCCCCAAAACACTTTGGATCTCTTAAAAATGCCCTGTCTCAAATTATCAATCACATGTTCAGTTTTGAGTTTGAGAATTTAAGAAACAGGAAAGGCCTTGGGAATCTAGGACAAGGAAGGGAGAGTTGCTCGTAAGCAATATGATGGCGTTCCTGCTACAGGTCATGGAGGGTGCCCCATAGTACTACATAAAAGTTAAGTATGTTTCTCCTTAATGAAATGCCATAGTTCTTCACGATTCCATTCTCCTCCCTTACCTCAACACATTCCTGAATTAAATTTATAGTTCAGAGTCTTTAATTTGGATATGAATTTCAACCATTTTGGATCACTAAAATCACTAAAATCCATGAGTTTCCGGGGGCTTCGCTTCCTGCACAACCACCTGGGCTTTGCCCTGGACCCCAGCAGGGGCCCCTACGCCTACGTGGTTTTGCGATTCGCTCAAAAACGGAGGCCTGACGGCGTCACCATTATGTAGACTGCGAAAACTTGTGGCCCCCAGTAAGAAAACATCTTCCACCCCCTATGGTGGATGGGTGGCGGATGCATGGATGGATGAATGGAAAATATGAACAAACCCACGTATAAACATCCCAAATACGACCACTATTAGAGCACATACAAGATAAGATAAAACCCTACATTTTGTTGACCATGTCACAGTACACTCTAAAATCAAAAGAGTGAACTTAAACACTCTTTGATAGAATGAAAAGTGTGAATTCGCTCCATTAGAGTAATAATTCACTCCAAGAAGATTGAAATTCATTCCAAGAGAGTGAAATTCCCTTGAAACCAGCGAAGTATCAGTCTTGATGGAGTGCCCACAGTGATCGCTCTTAAAAAGAGCGACCATTGCAGGCACTCGTGGAAGAGTGAATTTTCCCTCTTCCCCTAGTGAATTTCACTCTTTTTGGAGTGAACTTCACTCCCTTGGAGTGAATTATCACTCTAATGGAGTTAATTTACACTTTTCACTCGATCAAAGAGTGACTAAGTTCACTCTTTTAATTTTAGAGTGTACGTCATTAACGCCAATGCGGGAGTGGAAATTTATTTACTAACAACAGATCATTGATAAAGAACTATGAGCTGCTACGGGGAATGGTTGAAAATATTCGCTTCCCTGTTAGCAAAAGATGGATATTTGCTCAAGATTAGGGTCTTTTTCGAGATCACGGCTATGGGTAGTCAGTTTTAGCATCCATACGCTTTCGGATTTAAGTCTTTGAGTGACAGATTGGTTATTAGAACTGGTAGGATATATCTTAAATTAGACAGGGACTGGTTTGAGTTACTTAATGTTTTAATATGGGGTTAAGTATTGATTTACCTAGTACATGTCAGACAGTCTTTCCGGGCTGTTATATAAAACCTCTGTGTAAATTTAGTGCCGTGCTGACCCAAGTAGTTGTCTTTTCTAACACACTTTGCAGCACAGTAAATATACTACATCAGCATGAGTGTCACAGTTCAACAAAGGGGAGGATGTTACAAAGAACAGGTGTCCCATCGGTGATACACTACAAGAGTGAACTTATTCACTCATTGATAGAGTAAAAAGTGTAAATTTACTCTATTATGGTGATAATTCACTCCAAGAGGAGTGAGACTCACTCCAAAAAGAGTAAAATTCACTACAGGAAGAGGGAAAATTCACTGTTCCACGAGTGCCTGCAATGCCGCCGCCGCCGCCGATCATATATGGAAAACTTTGGCCCCGATTCTTGCAGAAAGTCAGCTCTCACACGGTTCACACACAGCGGAGCGGATATCGAATAGATTACTTACTTTGATAAGCTTGAGTGACCACAGGCTGCTGGTGGACCGTTCCATTATCGTAGATAGGGAGGATGCGATAAAACGACAACACAAACTCTTCGTTTCAAAGATCTTGAGAAAAGATGCTTTATTCCTTTTGAAAGACAAATAATACCCGGAAATTGGAAAGGAAAGCGGGAATAAATACTACACTAGACTAAAACAAATTATCGAAGTAAACAAATGAACAAATTGGACTAGTCCATAGTCCACGCGGCACTCGGTTTCAAAACTGGGAGAGAGTCGTGATCTCCGTTTAAAAATTATCCAGTTGTTCCTCTTGAAAGATGTAATTTCGCAGTAAATGCAATTTAAAGACCTCCTTCCACTAAACCCCAACAGCTAAGGAACATGAATGAATCTAACACTGGTAAAATCTTTTAGGCAAGCTGACTACTTCCCCGCTTGTGTGTCGCTACTTGGCGTTATCCCGATAGGATGAAGCATGCTATTACGCAATAAGCAATCAATCTGTGGGATCGATGCCCAAGTCGACCAAACCTGCTAGAAAAAGGTCCCTTATTGGATGGGAAATTTACGAGACGTTCCTCTGAACCAATCAAAACTTGGCTTATATCATTGGAAAGAGAATAAAAGGGCCTTTGTTTGGGAGTGCGACTTAGGAATGAAGAGCACCCTCGTTTTTGATGGTATTGAGGAGAATGAGTCAACTTCCGGTCAAGCAGTGTTTGTTTACATTGACAAAAGGTGATTATCGGCAAAAAGGGCTTAAATTCCTTTAATTTACGAGACCTTCTCCTAATCTGATGAAGTTAAAAGTTATAGCATTGGAAAGAAGAAGAATTTGTCTTTCGATTACTGGACGACCTCTTTGAAAACCACGCCTAGTCTCTGAATAAAAGTAGAAGTATCATGTGGAAACTACGAAAATTTCAGTGGGATTTTACGTGCTTAAGGTATGCAAGGGCAACTTGGTGAGCAGATGCAATGAAGTTTTCCACATATCACTCTTTTTTAAGAGCGATCACTGTGAACACTCCATCAAGAGTGAAACTTCGCATTTTAAGGGAATTTCGCTCTGTTTGGAGTGAATTTCAATCTTCTTGGAGTGAAATATCACTCTAATGGAGTGAATTCACACTTTTCACTCTATCAAAGAGTGACTAAGTTCACTCTTTTGATTTTAGAGTGTAACGAGAGGGCAAACTTGACACCTGGACCTATCACACCTTTCCTTGTCCGTGTTTCAACCTGTATAAAGCTTGGATGATATCAGGAACGATTTGATGTTGGCAGTTGACATCATGCCGTTAAACGGGGCCTTCAAAAATTTCAGATAAGGACTTGTCTGTAGAATAACAAAATACGTACGAATATATTACGAACATATTTATGTAAGTCAGTTGTATGTGACCATTCACAGTGGCGTAGCCACGAAGAAGGGGTGGGGTCTTTCGCCAACCCCCCCCCCCCCGCTCCGAAAAGTTCGAATGGTATGCCAAGACACGTTAGTGGCACCGATAGATGTATGAGGCGGGGCGGAGAGCCTGTCACCCGAAATTTCCCAAGATCTTAAATTTGGGTAGGAATTTGGAAAAAAAAAAATGGTCTGGTTTTAATTACTCAGAAAACTCCTGAGCAATTTCAAAATCTGAAACAGATATGCCTTAAAAATAGGAAAAATTGTGGTAGCTGTGAGAAGCACAGAAAAAATACTATTTGTGAACTTTACCCCTCACTAAAAATCCATATATGGGCCATGTACGAAAATTTATATCTGGCCCATATCTGATCCAGACATGGAATTTGTATCCGGCTTTAACAAAAAATGGGCAGATATCACTTGATATAACATAAAGGAATATATGGCCCTTATTAAATTTGTTAGTATGGCTCAGATTTCATTTGGGACAGATGTGGTGCACAAAAGTCCAATATAAGGATTTATATCCAGGACATATCTGGACCATATATGTCTGCAACAAAATTTATTAGTGCACTGCCTTTGTGAAAAGCGTATCAGAAGTCTTGCTGAGTCAGTACTTTTTCTAAAGTTCGCCCGACCCTCTGGCAAAGGGTCGTTCGGCGAAATCAAAACTTTCACCGTTTCCCGAAGGCTCTATTACGTCCACTGAAGGACAATACGGCCCTCAATACGGCCCTCAGATTATTTAGTTATCTGTATGCATTGCTCAATTCTAGACTGGATGAAAGGAACAGATACTACACATGATCTTAGCCAAAATGACGACAAAAAGACAGTATACTTTTTCTTAAGTCCTGCCGACCCTCTGGCAAAGTGCCGTTAACGTTTGGCGAAACCAACACTTTCACTGCTTCCCGAAAAGTCAGTATACTGGGAAGGACTATCTGAATATCTTGACATAAGTATTTGGACTCGCTAATTTACTGAATAGTGAAGAACAAAACTGCTTTGAAATTCCTACTCTTAAATGTTTACACTGCGTTGTTGGCTTAAATTACAGTATGGGGCAATATTCCAGCATAAATTTTGTTGAAGGTTTTTAGATTTTTCAAATTTTTCATCCCTTAATAATAAAAAAGAAAATAAAAAAGAAAATCAGGGCTGTAAATTCCTGAAAACGCTCATATTGGAAAGTCGTTTTCATATTTTAGTATAAAATGACTGAATATGGTTTTAATAATATGATTTTGCCTTGCTGATAGTTATTCAACTTCCAAAGAAGGCACTTATTAAGGGCAGGTATACACAAATGAATTAAACCGAAATTTGGTATGTTCATATGTATATCTGGCATGGTATATTATCAAGTTATATCTGGCATGTTATAGACATGTTAAACTTTATTTACATATCCGGACAAACATTTCATCAAGTTATACATTCATTTGCTTAATATGGCCATGTAAAATTTAATTTACATATCCGGACAAACATTTTATCAACTTATATCTGGCTTGATATGGCCATATTAAAGTTTATTAACATATCTGGACTGGTATTCCAACAAGTTATGTCTGGCTTGATAGGGCCATATAAAACTTGATATAATGTATCAAGATATCTACATAGGGTTTTATATCTGGCTTGATACGGCCAAATAACACTTTTTAATAGCCAGATATTTCCAGATGTAAGCCAGATATAAATTTTGAGTAACGGACATCGCAGTTTTCTCCAGCACAATGACTGAAATGGTCGAATATTCAAATTCTTTAAAATACTTGCCCGAAAACCTACCATAGTCGGAGTTACATAACTATATAGAGAAAAGTCAAAAAGGTAACAACTATAAATCGCAACCCTTCGGGGAATCCTAATATCCTTTAAAAGAAATATATCATTTGCAAAAAAAAAAAAAAAAAAAAGCAAACACCTTTATTTTCAAATTAAAATTTTCACGGAAATTAAAATGATAAGGATTTGCAAAACACTCTGGTAACTTACCGGTATGGAAAAAGTTTTCCTCAGCCCGAACTTCATGCTGTAGTTTTGCAAAAGTGGTCAAATATCCGACCGAAGACTAAACAGCTAAAGAAAGTTGTGGAATGTTTCTATTGACAAATTACTTGCAAGGACAGACGGGGCGGGGGGGGGGGGGGGTGGTCAGATGCAGATTTGCAATGCATAATAGTTTGCCATATATTTTACCCCTACAGCTGAAATTTGGGCAACTTTAATGAAATTCTACTGTTATTTTGTTTCTCATTTACATAATGTCAGTGATATAATCTGGTAATGTCTTCTCACAAGTGTGTCTGAAAATTCAAACAAACCCACCTCGTAACGTGACATTTTTCAAAAGGTGTTAGAATTAAAATCATTTATAGCTAGAAGTTCAGGGAGTCAGATAAATCCAGCGGATATTGAATTCAGCCAAGAGTGGCAATAAAGAGTTTATATTGGCATTTCTTTAATCGACATTGCATAGTTCTTCCCTCCAAAGAGATACAAGACAAATTCCTGCAGTGTTAGTGGTGACTACGTTTTATTTGGTAATTTTCTGATCACTTAGAAAGTTGCCATTTTTTTTGCTACTATTATAAACGAAAGCTCATAATAACAATTGCTCTCTTTCTAGTTAAAAGCCAGGGAAATGCCATTTCCGGCTGTTTGTGGGATCCGATTTTCAAAATTGTCTGTTCACTCCACTCAAATTAAGGTCGTCGCTCAGTTTCAACAGTCTTTCGGGCAAAATTCCTTAATTTTTTTGGCAAAAAAACGTCCGCTCCAAAATTGAAATTCTCCCGTAAAGGGTTTCACTTTGGGTTTGGCCCCTTAAAATGTGCCCGCCCCCATAAATTTCTCTCCGAGTCTACGCCACCCACTAATCCGGTAAAACAAAGGACTTCTATAAACGTATTCATTCAGGTTTTAGTATCTCAATATTTGTATAGGAGGAATAACAATGAAACACGTCGACGCACCACTGATTTTTTGTGTAGCAGCTATCATTTGACCGCACGCAGTAGTCGCCCGACATGTGCGAGAAGATGACGTGCGTATCCGAAGAGTATCCTTCGACCAATCAACTGCTTGTATTTCAGTATCGACGTTACTCCGTTAATCCTTCAAAGGCAGACCTTTTGCACATTTACATCACGTGCATAACGCCTATAGACGTTTGACACATGATGTCACAGTGCAAAAAAGCTCCCTCCTTGGGGGAATAACAAAAAACATCTACAAATGCAAACAGTTGATCAATCAACTATTTGGGTAGGCGAAAGTTTTCCTCATATGTGGGGCAAATTGTACCGTTTTCAGCCTACCCTTTCTATAAAAAGACTTTGCAATTACGTCACGGATCCGCCATGCTAGAGGACTCACATGCCTGATAGTGAAAAGGATTGGGTTACAGTGCGGGAGGGACGCAAATCACAAGGGTCTACAAAAGAAGTTTTGGGAGATAGTGTCAAGCTTTCAAATTCTTATTCTGGGTTGTCAGTGGAGGAGGTTGGCGTCGGTAAGGAGGAACCAAATTCTGGTACTGATAGTGGTCTGTGGGAGGGAGAAAAAATTAGGGGGAAGACTTTGTTGATTGGGGATTCCATTATAAGGTATTCTGACAGGGAGTTTTGTAAGAAAGACAAAGGTAAAAGGGTTAGAGTTTGCTTGCCAGGTGCTCAAATTGAGGATATTTCAGCTAGGGTCAATCAAATTGTGGGGAACGAGGAAGTCGTTGCAGTTCAGGTTGGTACCAACAATCTCTGTAGGGATAGTCAATTTTTACTCAGGTCAAAATTTAAAGAACTGATCAGTAAACTTAAGTCCACACGCAGTAAGGGGGTTATTTGTGGTATTCTCCCTAGGTTTGACAGAAAGGTTTCTTCGGGTAAAATTGCGAGTTTGAACAAGTGGTTTCAAAACGAGTGTTCTCAGGGGGGTTTCAAATTTGTTGATACATGGGCCAAATTTCATAATAGACGGGATCTATTCGTTAGAGACAGGCTGCATTTGTTAGGCGTTGGGGCCAATGAATTGGGAAGGATGGTTACTAGGGCTGTGGAATCCCAGTTGTCAAACTAGTTTCAGGGGCGAGGGATTATGGTGCTAGGAGTATCTCTGATGTTGGTTGTGTTGAGGGTCCTATTCAAGCTCACAGAGGTTTTAACCATATCTCAACTGACAGGGCAGTTTCTGGGATCAAAGTTGTGTTTGCTAATGTACGGAGCATTCTTAACAAGTTCGATGAATTCCTTGCACAGATTTCCATTGACAATCCAGACATTGTTGGAGTTACTGATTCATGGCTCCATAGTGAGGTAAGCAACTCTGAAATTCAGGTTCCCGGGTACAAAATTTTCAGGCAAGATAGGATTGATACTGTGAGTGGTAGGGGTGGAGGGGTTTTATTGTTTGTCAAGGATAGTTTAAATTGTGTTGAAGTCACAACCAAGTTTTCCTGTGGGTTATCTAACTGCTTGTGGTGTGAACTTAGCTGTAGCAATGATTATGGCACCCCCTTGCTTGTCGGTATTGTTTACCGTTCACCAAATTCTTGCGCTGAGAATAATCAGAGTTTGTTCCAAATTTTTAGAAAAATTTCTTCCAAAAAGGCTGTTGTGTTTGGGGATTTTAACTTTCCAGATATCGATTGGCATTCCTGTACTAGTGGGTTACATGGGAGGGATTTTCTTGAGGTTGTGACTGATGGTTTCTTTACCCAGCATGTTCTGTTTCCCACTCGTGAGGATAATTGTCTTGATTTGGTGTTAAGTACAGATGAGAACATGGTTAGAAATGTAGCTAATGGTGGTAAGATAGGGTCCAGTGACCATGACCTTATTTGTTTTGAGTTACATTGTTTCAGCAATCATGCTAGTAGTGACAAAAGAATTCTTGATTTCAGCAAGGCTAACTTTACTCGTGCTAAGGAGCTTTTAACCATAGATTGGGCGGCCCGTTTGTCTTACTTGGGTCCTGCTGAGGCATGGAGTGTTTTCCGGGATGTTGTTTCTGACACAACAAAGTTGTGTATCCCACTTAAGAAAGCTGCGGTTAAAAATAGGCCAATTTGGATTTCTAGAGAAGTTCTTAGAGCAACTAGGAAGAAACGTAAGTGTTGGCGTGCTATAGGGCCAGTAAAAGTCCAGAAAACTTAGCAGCTCACAAGAAGCAGGAATTCTTAGTTAAAAATTTGGTAAATGGAACTAAAATAGGTTTGAAAAGCAGTTGGCCAAGGAGGTTAAGATAAACCCCAAAACTTTTAATGCCTATGTGAGGTCTAAGCAGAAGCTTAAGGAGGGTGTGGGGCCTCTCAAAGGTGATGATAATACTTTGGTTAGTAACCATCAGGATATGGCTAATTTGTTAAATGACTATTTTGTATCTGTTTTTACCGAGGAATCATCTGTGTTGGGGACATGTAATGGTTCTGATGTCTCTTCTTCAATCAGTTATGTCATTTTCTCAGAGGAACAAGTTTGTAAAAAGTTAAAGAGTTTGAAAGCTAGTAAGGCCCCTGGGCCAGATGGGGTCCACCCAGCCATTTTACGTGAATGCTCCGAGATTTTGTCAGTTCCTCTTTCCATCATTTTTCAGAAGTGTCTGGATTCGAGTTTTGTTCCTACTGACTGGCGGGTAGCAAATGTTACTCCAATTTTTAAGAAGGGGGATCGAAGTAATCCTTGCAATTACAGGCCTGTCAGTTTAACCAGTGTTGTGTGCAAAGTTATGGAATCTTTGATTAAGGATAGTTTACTTAAGTATCTTTTAGATAATGAGTTACTTAATCTGTCACAGCATGGTTTCCTGCCAAGCAGATCTTGTGTTACTAACTTACTGAGCTTTCTTGAAGATGTCTCTTCATCTCTTGATTCTGGGTATGGCGTTGATGTCATTTACCTTGACTTTTCAAAGGCTTTTGATAAAGTTCCATTAGGTAGGCTAATGGTTAAACTGCATAGGTTAGGGGTTCAGGGCAATTGTGCTGATTGGATAAATTCGTGGCTTCATGGTAGATCTCAGAGAGTTGCTGTCAATGGTAACTTCTCCTCTTGGAAAGAAGTCACAAGTGGAGTACCACAGGGTTCTGTCCTTGGCCCACTTCTTTTCTTAATTTTCATCAATGATATTGATAGTTCTCTTACATCTCGTATAAGTAAGTTTGCAGATGATACTAAGCTTTATAGGAAAATTAGCATTTTGGATGATGCCTTACTGCTGCAGAAAGATCTGGATAGGTTATTTTCTTGGTCTCAGACCTGGCAAATGTCTTCTAATGCAGATAAGTGTAAGGTCCTTCATTTTGGTCCCAAAAGTTTTAGCTATGATTATAACATGAATGGTTGTGTTTTAAGTAATGTCACCTCTGAGAAAGATCTGGGTGTTGTAATTACTGGGGACTTAAAGTCATCAAAGCAGTGTGCAGCCACTGCTGTAAAGGCTAATAGAGTGCTTGGATTGATCAAGAGGAATTTCATCAATTTTAGTAAGGATATTGTACTTAATTTGTATAAGCAGTTGGTAAGACCCCATCTTGACTATGCAGCTCAGGCTTGGAGTCCCTTCTATGAAAAGGACAAGTTTGTTTTAGAGCAGGTTCAGAGGAGAGCCACTCGCCTCATTCCTGAGGTGAGAAATTTGCCCTATCATGCTAGGCTTAAACATCTTGGGCTTACCACCTTGGAGCTGAGAAGGATTAGGGGAGACATGCTCCAGGTTTTCAAGTTCCTTTGTGAAAGAAATCCTCTGCTGACTTGTAGTTATTTAAGGGTTCAAGGTAATTCTCGGGTGCGTGGGCATTGTAAAAAGCTTGAAAAGCCTTTTGCAAGGCTTGACATTAGGAAGTTTAGTTTCTCCCATAGAGTTGTCAACGAGTGGAATTGTCTACCAGATTGGGTAGTTAACTCCCCCTCAGTTCACTGCTTTAAGGTTAACATTGACAGGTTTTTCCATGGCTGTGGTAGAATCTGATTGTTTGGGGCTGTAGTCAAGCTTTGGTGGTTTGACTTTTGATTAGGGCTTGGTCTTCAGGGCATCTTATGGGGCCTTGGCCCTCCTTTGCCCTTCAACCTGTTATGTTAAATACACCTGTTTTTGTGCTGAACTGAACAGTGTGCGCTAGCGCTGTGGGATGCCCGGTGTGTACACACTCATCGAGGAAACGCGTCGAATCTACTAGGTAGATACATGTACTGCAATATGGCCCCAGGGGGTATAATGACGTCATGTAAAAGCCTCGATATATTCTACATAGAGTTCAGTGGTGTGACTAAATGTTTCATTGCTATTCCACGAACATGACGCGTCTTCAGTGTATCGTCAATGCATAAGTATGCATCTGTATAGGGCTTATGCACCTACGTAACTGCTTGCGCATCTCTCTGGTGTTTTTCCATCCAGGCGTCCATTTGACAGCAGGGGCTACTAAGGTGCTGTTGTGCGCGAGTTTCGGTAACTGCCTTTGATCATTTCCATCCAGTAAAACGCGCTAACGTCACGTGCATAATCTCTATAGGGCACAGAAATTGTATTCTGCAGCGTAAAAAGAGTCAATCTACGTCCGTAATAGTAGACTCATTTATAATATTTGTAGGTTTCATTTCTTTTCTGACATATCATTGAGTGAAATTATTGCAAAAACCAACCTTCCCATAAATTTGACCTTCCATATCTCAGATTTTACAAACTGCGTTATCACAAACCCATGCATGAGATTTTATGATGAGATAAGTACTCAGCGAATTTGAATTTCATCGGTTTTCAGTTTAGGACAGTGCTTCTCAACAGGGTCCAGGTGCACCCCCAGGGGTGAATCCGAAATTCTTGGGGTGAAATTTGGGAAATTGGGGTCGGAATAGGGTGTGAATTATACACAAAGGGGGGACGTGGTGAATAGGGGAAGAGTTTTCATACTCAGAATTGACAATTCATAGCTTCATCTGACTGATAGCCATCAGTCAGAATATAGGGTGTATAACTGTACATACAATTGTTGGTGGTTAGAGAGATATTCTAAACATCAGCTCTCCAGTTGTATGAGTAAACGGTTGCCGATGGCAATGATCCTCTACGAATATAGTTTTTAGTTTTTAGTAATTTGATGTTTTATAGTAATGGTGGAAACAATTTTTCCCAAGTGTGGAAGTGGATCATAAAGGTTGAGAAGCACTGGTTTAAGATGAGTTTGCCATGCACTTTTTCGGCCACACCCTCTACTCACAAACACATTTTCAAGGAGTCGTTTTTTTTTTGCACAGTACTGTTATCTCGGAGCTTTGTGTCCGCTTCCCAAACCCTAACTTTAACAATAGCCTACCTATAGTAAGACAACCGAGAACTTCAGAAGTCTATATTGAATTCACTGTTGAGGACCTGGAATTCTATCGTGTGAGTCTTCGGTTTTGTACAAAGTCACAAGCACACATACCTGTATGGCTGTCCTCGGACTGTCGCCAATTACAAGCACACACACACGCACAGACACACACACACACACACACACATACACCTGTACTTGATACTCTGACATTTCATATCTTAATATTAGGTGCAGCTCAATATCTCATCTCCGTATACATTACATCGAGAGGAATGAGAAATGCCCCTTTCTTTTGAATTCTATCCTTTAGGTGGTTCAAAATTCACCGATTCCTTTTCGGTGGCGACGAACTACACATTTTGTTGTATGCGGTTTCCATACTCCAGACGTCACGTCAGTTATCCATAGCTTTCACTTCATAACATAACAAGTGAATAATGCAGAATGTAAAAGCACTCGGCGAATAGTCGTCATTCCATCTTCCTCTAAAAAAGAATATTCAAGCCGGCTTTAATTAAGTTGTCCTACTGTAATAACTAGCTTGGGGAGTAACTACATATTGTTCCATAGTTCATTCTGTTGAGTCTCATTGATCAGAGGAGAGAACTGCTGAGCAGTCTTTGACAATATCTGAAGCAGTAACAATGTTCTTATTGAAACCCTTACTCCAAATCCAGGTATGGGCCAGATATGAAATTCCATATATGGGCCAGATATGGATTTCATATCTGGCCCATATCTGCCGCAGATATGGGATTTATATCTGGGCCAGATAAAAAATTGGGCAGATATAACCTTGATCTGTGCCAGAACCAGATCTAATCCATATATGGGCCAGATAAAATTTTATCTGGATCAGGTTTTTATCTGGAACAGATATGAACCATATAATACAATACTTTATATGGTTAATATAAAGATATTCCATACTGATCTTATATAAAGCAGTGCCATATCTGGTTTATATAAAGATTTACTGTAATGATCCCATATTAAGGAGACATATGGTGCATATATGCCCCATATCTGGACCGTAAATGACAGGACCAAAATGTATTAGTGCACTACTTTTGTGTAAAGCGTTTCAGAAGCCTTCTGAGGCAGCAAATGTTAATGGCTATCTGAACATCTATAAAAAAGTTAAATGCCCATTGTATAACATTGACTTAAGTATTTGAAGTTGTTAAATTCCTTAGTAATGAAGAAAAAAAAACTGCTTTGAAATTCCTACTTTTAAATGTTTACACCTCATTGTTGGTTTAAATTATCAAATGGGGCAATATCGAAACATAAATTTTGTTGAAGGTTTCATGATTTTTCACATATTACTTCCTTAATCATAATAAAAAGAAAATCAGGCCCCTAAATCCCTGACCACGCCCACATTGGAAAGTCATTTGCATATGTTAGTATAATATGACTGAATATGGTTTCAATGTTCTGATTTTGGTTTGCTGATACTTGTTCAGCTTCCAGAGAAGGTCTTTATGTAGGACAGGTACACAAATTAAACCAAAAAGTATTAATATGGCTATGTAAAAGTTTATATGTAATTCTGTCATGGTATTTTAATCAGTTATATCTGGCTTGATATGGCCATATCAAACTTTATTTACATATCTGGGAAGGCATTTCATTAAGGTATATCTGGCCTCCTATGGACATATAAACTTTATATGCATATCTGGGAAGGTACTTCATAAATTTATTTCTGGCTTGATATGGCCATACAAAACTTTATTGGGATATCTGGGAAGGCATTTCATCAATTTATATCTGGCTTGATTCGGTCATATAAAACTTTATTTGCATATCTGGAATTGCATTTCATCAATTTATATCTGGCTTGATATGGCCATATAAAACTTTATTTGCATATCTGGGCTCTTCTTGAATCAAGTTATATTGGGTTGATATGGCCATATAAAAATTGATATATTATATCAAGGCACCTAAATCTGGTTGCATATCTGTCTTGATATGGCCATATAAAGGCTGTATTTAACCTGATATATCCAGATATCAATCCATATCTGGATTTGGAGTAAGGGAATGGTGTCCTTACATGCAATCGGATGTCACACATTAGTACCTTTTGAAGTGAAGTATGAGAAAAATATGTCATGAAAGACGTTTAAGAAACTGACATCAGTGACAGGTAGGTGGCTCAATGCACCCCTACCCTCCGCTACTGATAAGAACTTAAACCGAACCTATGTTTTGTCTCCATCACAATTTAAACATTCATAAGTCTATTGCCTTGGCAGAAGCCTCCGACGAGCCAATTGGTTGGATCTCGCACAGACACTCATCACGCAAGCAAATTGAATGTAAAGTTTCAGGAAAGATTTAAAAATTTTTAGGTCATTTGTAAACAGTTTTAAACAACCGTTACTGTGCTGCAATTGCAATTTACGTCTAAAGTATGTTGACAAATATTTCGTGATACGATGTTTTTGAAGGCAATATTTTGTGTGGGGCTTTTGCTTGAAGTGTGGGGTAGCGAGAGCATTTGTGTCGAAGACTGGGATGTTTACGATAGGTGTGAAAATCGTTCTCCTTCCGGGTGTTGTTCATTAGGATATACTTTCATCTGTAATGGAATAAATGCAACAGGTGCCGGTCAGCTAGGCGACGAAGTTCCGAAGTCAATAGATGCTCTTCTCATAGCCAACTCGAATACAGATTTCATTAAAACTGGAAACTGGCCATTTCTTGCGAATCTTACAAAATTAAAGCACATTTCGTTTTTCAATAATGACATTACAACTTTAACGGAGTTTCAGTCGACGTTTGTCGCAAATCTTGAATTTTTAGAGTCATTAACGATAGCAAGAAACAAACTAAATTTTTTTCCTGTGGAAAAGTTTCGAGTGCTCAAAAGACTGACTTATCTTGATTTACATTGTAATCAGCTGACGACTTCCGGTGAGGAGGAATGGAATTTACCCCATCTAAAAAGTTTATGCCTGAGTGAGAACCAGATCAAGTATGTAAGAACAGGACAACTAAAAGGCTTATTTAATTTAACAAAGCTCTATATTTCTCACAACAGAATCACGTACTTTTCTTTGAAATGTCTGGAGTCTTTACCAAAATTGCAATTTCTCGATCTGGCTCATAACCGGCTTACACACTTTAGTGATTACAACGTTCTTCATACTAACATGTATTCAATATATCTGGACAATAACTTCTTTGCTTATATAGATCCAGTAGTTTTCGTTGGATTTAAGACCATACAATTTTTAACTGTTTCTAACAACCTCATCAAAGCGCAACCAAACAACACGTATGAAGTAAATCTCACGTCTGTTACGAGTTTGTCAATTCAGGGAAATAAAATCCAGAAATTGTCCCCGCTTTTCTTCGACAATTTTCCAAATGTATACTCTTTGACTCTATCCTGGAACATGATAAGTTACGTTGATAACAATAGTTTCCGTGGTGTACCTGAACTAGTTAACCTGAATATGGAATACAATGAGATATACAATATCCCAGAAAGTTTGTTTCAGCATCTACGTCAACTTCGTTTTCTTGAGCTCTCACACAACAGGATTCAGGTCTTGACTTCTGGTTTTTTTAAAGGTTTGTCAGTACACACGTATATTATCCTCATTGGCAACCCCATCCAATGCAGTTGCCACGTATTCCCATTTATAGAATGGTTAAACAAAGCGGCGATGCCAAGTTCGTTGTATCCCACATGCTGGTCCCCCGAGTCTCTACAGCACCAGAAGATTCATCTCACTAAGCTACCCAACAATTGCTTCGAGCATGATACCAATACAGACTTGTCTCTGGTAAATGTCTCAGATGCCGCCACAACTATTTCAGCCTATCATCTTGTCACAAATGATGTATTACAAGTCACTCTGACGTTAGTATGTGTTGGCTTTGTCATTGGTATTGTTTGTTTTGGTCTTTTCTTTCTAAATATCTTAATTGTCCGAAATTAATGCTTTCATTATTAGTCTATCGGAGAGACTGCAAGTGTTAACTTTTGTTTCTTTAGTTCTCCCCTCTATATTCCTGCTTTACAATTTTATGATTCTTGATGTGAAAAATAAGCTGAACATGATACTGAAACATCGGGCAATGTTATATGAGGAAATACTACATTGCAGCCGCAAAATGTATTTACTTTGTATAATCTAGTTATTTCTTAAATTAACGACGGATTTATTCAGGCACAATGTATTAAGAAAAGAAAACTGAAATAACGTTTTTATTTGGTTAGTTTCCAAGAAGTCACCAAGATGACAAAAGCTGTTGGTTTACTGACGACATTCTAAGTCAAAATTATACTTCATTTGTCAATAACTTCTCTTTGACAGATATTTGACAGGGGTGGGGGCATTCGGAAGCGATAAGTACATTCGTGCGGTCTTAAATACCGTATTTTACCATCCGCACAGAAAACAAACGTACTCACAAAAAGTAAGTAAACTTACATCCCTGATTTCAGTAACCATAGCTAGTATCTATACTACCCGACATCTAGTGCACATAAACATCGGGGGGGTAACTTTACTACCGGTAATTTGGTTTTTCTATTTACTAACCAGGTAGTAAAAACAATGCTTACGGTTCCGTCCCTGGTTTCACTCAGCAAGTAGTGATTTCACTAACAATACTTAGTATCCATACTACGTTTGGAAGTTCATTTACTAATTAACCGGGTACTGGAAATACTGCTTTGGGTTTCGTCCCTCAGGCTGATTTTACTAGCCAAGTAGTATAATTATGTGGTAGGAATTGTAACATTGCTGGTCGTTTTCCATGGTGATTATAGGAAGTGTACACAGGGAAACAGAACGGCATCTAAAAAAATCTAACAGTCTTAGTTAAACCTTTTTATTGCACTTGAAAAGTTCCTGAAAATATACTGAATATACTGAATATATACTGTAGAATATAGTAATATAGAATAAAGACTGTAATGTACTTTCTGTGCTGATGTAAAAGCAAGCGATAATTTGAAAATAAATCTAAACAAATACAGCTGTGAATTAATAATGGATCGCTAAAGCGAAGACACATCCTCTTACATTAAAACTTCTGACCACAATCAGAAGTTGGAAGCTTTGACAAACATAGCATCATTTTGCCCCTGAGCTATACACCCTGTGCAAAGTAAAGATGAGTGTTTCCCTTCATTCCTTCCACCCATTTCCCAAAAAAATTTTCACAAAATTTCACGATATCAAAATGACCGATTATCTCAATTCTTTCAAGACTATGCCCGAAAAATAAAATATGATATAGGCAAAGAAATATTTGGGAAAATAAAACTGATTACAAAGATTTGCGACGCAGTCGTGCAGCTAGAGGAAAAAAATGCTCATCCGTCCCCAGTTCATCATTACCGATTGAAGTCCTTTGAAACCTGGACAAACTTTTCATGTCTTGGAAGTTCTTCCTTCTTACACAACTGACAAAAAGCCACTTTGTTGGACATTACATGGCCTAGTGAATGCCTATTGTTGTTTGAGGGTTTCTATTGTTATGTAGCATGGTGCACTCTCCATGGCCTTTAGCAGACGCCATCTTGTTGTTTACGAGCAACCATCCCTTCCTTTTGTTCTAGATTCCCAGGGCCCTTCCTGTTTCCCGTCACCTGTTACCCATGGACGTGACATATTACATCACCGTTATAGTTCAACGTGCACACTGTAACCCATATTTTCAAGGCGGTCCCCAAGACCGATCCGGCGAGCTGGACACTCATGCCGTACACATCAATAAGCATGTAGTTGTTAATATTTTAGTAATGATATTAGGCCGGCAGAATAATTGAAACCTGATCTTTTTTTGGAAATCAACAATAAACCATTAGAAATCGAGTGGAACTCTGAACGAGTGTTTTTTTTCTGTCTCTGGCTACGCAAGATCTCCGAACCGCTACACCAACTATCTAACATGCCGGAGTCGATGGGCTTGCTAACTACCTAACAGTATTGTTAAGCCAAGTGATGACATCGGTCAAGTCATTACGTCCACACTTCAAGCGGCAGAATTCTCTAATGTCCTGCAGTCTTGCATAAACTTTGCCGAAATAGTTAGACTAAAATTCGGGCCGAAGTTTAGAGAAGTTGCGGATTGTATTTATTTGCCGGCAAGAAACGAGGACGGACGGTCCGTGTTCAGATCCAGCCTGCATTCAGATATGCAATGCCCAATGCCCAGGTAACACAGAACTTTTAAAAGACGTTCCACGTGTTTTATAGTCCTAAAGCGTTTTTTAAGTTGCAATACATCATTGGCGTACGAAGGATATCTTTGAAGGGGGCTCAAGCAAAATGTTGAGTGATCAGCAGCCTGGAGAAGGGGTCAAAGAGAAAAGGTCTAAGGGGAAAGGGGAATTGTTTGAAAAATTGGGACATTGGGTGTCTTTACACGGGCATGATGCTATACGTATGCCATTTCGGTTTGTAAAATTTCTCACAAATGGTTCTTATTTTTTAGGAACTAAAATAAAAAGACAGGCCCCTATCAGTGATCGCCGACCTCGGGGAGGGGTTTAAGGTGAGGGGACTCACCCTGACCCTTTAAAAAATAATTGGGTGTTCTCATATGCAATCTGGTGCCACATAGACCTATGCAGCCTTTGAAGCAAACATAAGCAATGGAGTAGGGAAAACAAGTCAGTGAGCCACAACTGGAGAAAAGGCCAGCTCAACTTGAACAAATTTGTTGGAAACTGGGCCGTAACATGCCATCTAACCTAGCCTAACCTTTGAAGAAAAATTTTGGGTGTTACAAAATTGCGTAATTTTACTAACGAAAAGTACAATTGTCATCATTGAGGGCCACGTGGAGAGAGAATCCCACCTCGTTGAAGATTTTTAAGAAGTTCAGTGTATTTACATGCAATCTGAAGCCGCATATGCTACCCTTTGGAGTAAAATTTGTATTACTTAATTACGTATTTTAAGATTTCAAAAAATGACATCCGTTAGGGGGGCGTGGCCCAATGCCACCCAATCGTACGCCAGCGTCCCACATCAGGAGTTTTAAAAATTTGTTTCGTTACCTGGCCGGTAGTTGCCATCTTACCTGTACCATCAGCCAAATTAGGGTAACGGAAATGAAAATCGGGTAGGTTGTTTTCCAATAACACATAGCATTATGATGCACAGTTGGGTGAGAATAATTTCCTTTTTGTTTCCCAAAAAATTCATTTAAACCCATCTTGAAACGTAACATATTTCAAAAGGCTTTAGAAGTCAAAAAAATTATAGTCAGGATTTCGGACAATCACATAGGAAATTTCGTCAGTTCAGTGAACCTTGCAATCGAATCCAAGAGTCACGGTAAGGCAATTTCTGACGTCATTTGACGAGCAAGGGTCTACTTTATTACCATGCGTATTAAATGTACTTGCAAAACGCGCGGTATATGTCAAAATAGTTTCTATAGGAATATCGTGTACATTTGCTGAAAATACGGTTACCGAGTGCGTGTTTTATTCTTCGCTTCCGGGCAAACCCAGTTGCATGAGGACACATGAAATTGCGTTAAAGAGTCAGAAAGAGCAACATGATCATTTTCAATTCCGTTGTATTGTAGTCCTCATAAAAGGTACAAGAACATTTTTTTTCATCTTTTAATAAGTGAGCAAGTTGCTGGTTTGAAGTGAGAATGTTGTGGCCAGTGGCGTAGCAATCGGGAAGTTTTTGGGGGTAAGATACCCCCCCCCATGACCCAACCTTGAACTGCAAAAAACACCTAAATTAGCGGTTTTTTCTCTCTATCCTTAGACTTTTTCCCTCACATCGTGCTCCCCATAACACCAAAACCCAAGACACTCCCAATGCTTTTATTGCATCTTGTTTTACAGTTTATTTTCTCAGAGTACACATGAAACTGCTCCGTGTTAGCTTCAACACCTATTTAATAAAACTTCCCGTACTGTATGATTCACGCAATGCAACCTCTCGATCAGTACTGAGTGAGGTCAAAGCCTTTATAAGTAGGCCTGCCTTATGACCTCATACAGACTTCAAAGAGAGTATTAAATATTGAGAGTCACTTCAGTCACTATGTTCTCGAGCATAAGTTATGTTCGTCGATTCACTAAATGGTAACTTGCAAGTAGTAATATAATCATCGTGAAGTGTGTATTTTATTGCCTTCAGCTCAAAATGACGTTCCTTCAATTTTTCTTTCTACGAGCCCGGGAATGTCATTTCGAACAGTGTAAGGGTGGGCTAGCGTTTTCTTCAGTTTTCTGCTTACGCTCCGCGCAAACCAAGTGGTAGCGCTTCGCTTAGTCTTTGGGCAACCGTGACCCAAACAAAACATTTTTGAACGACGCCCCCTAAAGGCAGTTTACACGGTGTTTCGAGATGAGAATGATGAACACACCACTGCTTGGCACACCCCTTCCAAAAAATCAAATAAGATTCCGCCCACACTGTATGAACATTGAAACAAAAAGTTGGCAAAGATTTCTTGTCGGCAAAGAAACGAGGAACGGACGCTCTTGTTTTGATAAAAAAAGTCCATCCGTTAGTCTGTAATAAACTCACATGATGTTCCATCTCTAACGATTCTTTTAAAGATCAATTCCCAAGTAGTTTATAATTGCATATAGTATTTCAAATCTTGGTTTCAGGTTTTCGTAGATTTAAGGAAGCATATTTAAACTAAAAGTTTGAAAAAGACTTATAAGTACGTTCAACGGCATCTGTTACCCAGATTTGGCCTTCAAAAATCGCTAATGGATCGCTAAAATTTGACCAGTTACCTTAATGTACTATATGAAATCTTTTACCAGGTATCCCCGGACTTGAAGAGAGCATTATCCAAAGAAGACTTTTCGTTGTGATTAGTTACATCAAAGAATGAAAGAAAAATTATACAAGCGATTCGTTTTCTCTTCGTAAATAATGCATTCATACAAAGCCGCATCTTTTTCCCTTTAAGGTAGCAAAAGGAATAATTTACTTTACTGCGAAGGCCTGATAGAAATTGCGCTATGAGTAAAATTACGGTATTAAATTTCTTTCTATTATGTCAAAAGAATAAATTAAAACAAAACAGTAAATAGCTTCATGATGTAATGTACATTTTATTACTCCTCCTTTACACTTTGCGAAACACAAAATTAGGTTTTTTATACGTTATGACTTTGTGTCGGCTAATTTCCTGTGGCATTGGGAAACCTTATCTAGGGAACTTTACTGCCTTATCCAATGATATAAAAGCTTGGAAATTATAAAAGAAGCTAAGTACAATAAGCTAAACAGTTACTCAAAGGACAACGGTAAAAAGGTATTGTAAACGTAGATTTTAAACTTCAGTCCAAAATCCCTTTAAGTGACGGGGTGACTCCTCATAAACGGAGGATTAAACTGAGGGAAGGAAGTGTACGAATTTGACAAAAGGCATACTCCGAACTGGCCTATTATAGACCTTATGCATTGAAGACACGTTGACGTCATTTTGGAGGCATAGCAATGAATTACCCGATTTATCAGCGAATGAATGTATAGGCCTATATGAGTGCGCAGGCAATAGAACTTTCCCTTGAATAAATAGCTTTCATTACTCTCCACTCATCCGCACGCAATCAATGTTGACAGATAACCATGCATGCCCTCCATGTGGACACGACACTGTGAACTTCACATACAAACACACACATTATTCCCTCACAACGCAAGTTCAATAAAGACACAATGTTTTGTCTTTCGATGGGCGTTGTTACATCAAAATCAAGGGCACAGCTATGGGAACCAAAATGGTCCTAGCCTACGCAAACATTTTCATGGGAGAACTTGAAAAACGATTGCTACTTGAAACTCCTCTAAAGCCTCGCATGTACCTTCGTTTCATAGATGACATATTCATGATTTGACAACACGGTAAAGAAAATTTGCAAAACTTCGTAGAATTGGCAAATAATATTCACCCTCTTATCAAATTTACACATGAATCATCTCCCAAGGAATTACCTTTTTCTAGATGTTCTTGTGAAGATCGAAGGGGGCAAACAAACTACTACTGTATATCACAAACCTACAGACCGCCATGATTTCCTTCATTTTAAGAGCTGTCGACGTCACCCTCAGCACATGAAGGAATCCGTTGTATATAGCCAAATCTTACGTTACAAACGTATATGTTCTGATTCAGAAGATTTCCAGGAGCAAATTAAACATCTCTTACAGCATTTCCTCAGTGAGGCGTATCCTTGAAAAATTATCCAAAAACAAGTTTAAAAGGCGGCTTTTGTTGATAGGAAGGATCTTCTGTCTTACAATCAGAAATTTTCTATGGATAAAATACCGATGGTCCAGGTATATCGCCCAGCTATATCCTCTGCGAATAGGAAGATCAAGAGAGAGTGGAAAGCCCTCTCGAGGATACACCCTATAATGATCCAATATTTTCCAAACCCCTCCTCCCCGCTTTCCGTCAATCTGAGAACCTCAAAAGGCATTTAGTTCATAGTGAAATTCCGAAACCTCACCAGCGCACTGGAAATCGCAAGTGTGATAATCCTAGTTGCAAAGTTTGTGATATATTATTAACTGATGAAGAGATTATACTTAACCGCCCGGGAGGACCAGTGACCCTTCATTAGGGCAGTTACACCTGTGATTCCTCCAGCGTCGTACACATATTGAAATGTCCCACCTGTGATAACGGAATTTATGTTGGAGAGACCTCTATTAAATTTCGCCTAAGAAAAAAAGAACACAAACAGAGCATTAGAGACGGAACTCAATACCTGCTTGTAGGTAAGCATTTTAGCGAGGCAAATCACTCGAGGGAATTTTAGTGTTTTATTCTTTAAGGGGGGTTTTTCCGACATCCGGGAGAGGAACGTCTTCGAACTTAGAATGATCCATTACTTGAAAACAGTCTTCCATCGCTTAAACAAAGATTGAGGTTCCTATCATTTTACAACCACATCATTTTGCAATCATCATTAAGAGCGTCTTTTTACAGTTGCGTCACAATATTGTAGCAATGCGTTATAATTTCTTTAATATGATCCTTGCAAACGCGTCATTCATAACTAACTCATGACGCGTTCATCAATGTATTAACTTTGAACAATAACTTAAAAACGTTACTTAACAGTTATCATTTACATTTTCATTTGTAATCGCTGTACATTCCCGTCTAATCCGCTGAGGAAGATCCCAGGAGGGATTGAAATATATTCGTATATTTATCAATATTGTTGGTCATCAGTATTATTAATTTCTCAGTCTTGTCTATTTCACTATTGACCAATTTGCCGAATCCGGCACTTAGTTGGAAAGTTGTTGTTGAAATGTCGAAATCAGGGGGACAAAATTTGGGGGCGAAATATAAGTTTCGCCTTAACGTTATTACACACTTTTACTATAGGAATACGTTAGCGGACAACAACGCTCTCCTCGACTTACAAAGAAGATACAATTACTTCGAAGTTGTCAAATTTAAGGACACCTAGCTGTTAACTCGAACGGATGGCTGGCCATCGAAATACCGTTGTCTATATGTTTAGACGTTAGGGCGAATTCTTGTTCTTATGTATTTAATTGTTATTTTCTTCGCCTTATGTACAAGCAGATATTACAATTTTCCCCTTAGGTGGGAATTAGCGTAATATATATAATATATATATATATATATATATATATATATATATATATATATATATATATATATATATATATATATATATATATATATATATATATATATATGTATATATGTATATATATATATATATATATATATATATATATATATATATAAATATATATAAGGTCGAAATGCTGCGGAGCACTGTGCAAATGTGTAGGTCGAAAGAGGTAGTAAAAAGTGCTTAAAAGTTTGCGGAAAACTCCACGACGTTTCGGGTATAAACCCTTCATCAGGTGGCAAAAACCAAACTGAACAACCAACAGTAACAATTGGACACGACAAACATCAAATCCGAAGCGATCGCTGTAAAAACAGAACCGGACGAAAGTGACTGTCAGAAAACATGAGTGCGAAGGATGAAACACAAATCAAAAAAAGAAAAAGAGCGTCCTGGATGAAAAAATGCACGTAAAAATCGAACATGTTCTTAAAAAAGGGAAAACAGGAGACAAAAACTAGCTCCGGAAAAAAATTGTAAATAAGGCCTACACAGAAAAAAAAACGAGCACGAACGGGTAAGTGTAAAAGGAGTAAAAACTGGTACAAAAAGGGGGTGAATATTACAAAAGGTCAATTCTAACGTTAAGCCCGTGTGGAGCGAGAGTACCATGAGGCTAGGTACTCTCGCTCCACACGGGCTTAACGTTAGAATTGACCTTTTGTAATATTCACCCCCTTTTTGTACCAGTTTTTACTCCTTTTACACTTACCCGTTCGTGCTCGTTTTTTTCTGTGTAGGCCTTATTTACAATTTTTTTTCCGGAGCTAGTTTTTGTCTCCTGTTTTCCCTTTTTTAAGAACATGTTCGATTTTTACGTGCATTTTTTCATCCAGGACGCTCTTTTTCTTTTTTTGATTTGTGTTTCATCCTTCGCACTCATGTTTTCTGACAGTCACTTTCGTCCGGTTCTGTTTTTACAGCGATCGCTTCGGATTTGATGTTTGTCGTGTCCAATTGTTACTGTTGGTTGTTCAGTTTGGTTTTTGCCACCTGATGAAGGGTTTATACCCGAAACGTCGTGGAGTTTTCCGCAAACTTTAAGCACCTTTCGGCCTTTATATTTTATATATATATATATATATATATATATATATATATATATATATATATATATATATATATATATATATATATATATATATATATATATATATATATATATATATATATATATATATATATATGAAAGTGCAACGGCTGTAAGGGGTAATCTGCCAGCATTCTGGTTTCAAGGTCAGCCATGAAAATTACGGCATAACTAGGTGCCATTCTAGTACCCATGGCAGTGCCGCACGTTTGGAGATAATGCTGGCCGTTAAATTCAAAATGATTGTGAGTAAGAATAAGTTTAATAATATCGGTGAAATCGTTAATGAATGGTTGAGAATAACCGTTAAAAGACAAAATCTTTTTACAGGCTAGAATACCATAACGAATAACCAATAACGCACTTACATCCATAGTGACAAGAAGGGAATCGGGCGGGAGGGGTTTAATTTCGTTGAGAATTCTAAGAAAATGAGTAGTATCTTGAATGTAACTTCTGAGGGAAGGTAAAAGGGGATTAAGAATACTGTTGACAAACCCACTTAAGTGCTCAGTAAGCGTACCAATACAAGAAACAATAGGCCTACCGGGCGGGGAAACATTTAGAAAAAAACATTTAAAAAGAACCGGTTAGCAGGTATCCATGTTTATTCCGCTACTTTAAGTTTCACGGGCAAGACCCGATCGTCAGGCGGTTGGCATTACAAATGACGGAACATCAAGCATAATAAACGACCAGATAGTTTTAAGAATGCAGCCGGCAATTAGTTTAATTGTTAGTTAGGGAGGTTGTACAAAACAAATCAAAACTTAGGCAGTATTAAATACGATGGAATGGCACAACTAGCCAATACGGGTTAAGTAAAAATCTTTTTGAGTGCCTGCAAGTTGAAATAAATTCCGAACGTTTGTTTTGAGAGCCACAGCCCGGTACGCAAATTATAAATACTTTTCCCCAAAGGCAAAGGTCACAGCGTTTGGATGAATAAGTGTAAGGCTTAGCTCTCTTCAGTAATTTCCATGTAATTGAAAAAGAAATTTTTTATCTTTAAGGGACCAAATGAATTTACTTAACTCAGTGGCATTTCTATATTTTTCATCATTGAAGGAAGTATTGTGATTCCGCCATCGGTTTTTAAAAGGCTTTTCGGTTAAGCCAACATAAGTCTCTATGGCTTTTGGTGTGGTGACGGTTGCTTGATAAATGACCCCGTCGGCGAGGCATTTACCTGGGACGGGACACGCCGTCTTCTTTCTACAATTGCAGTTACTATTATTTTCATTGGGGGTTGAGGAGAGCAATGACTTATTGTGGGAGTCTATACTTTGCTTAATATTATCCATACAGCTATAACTAAGCTTAAGGGTGTTGCGGTTAAAAATCTTATGGAGCTTGTTGGAAGGGGGAAAGTGTCTATCAATTAGCTTCAGGAATTCCCTACCTATATTAGTGGCCACACTTTTACTAAAAGGGGGGTTATACCAAGTGATGTTTCGTGGGCGGTTTCTTCGCTTTTTCGGTAGACTTTCCTGTTAATTCAACTGGTGAGAGTATCCACTATTATCAAGCGCCTGCTGGTACGGGGGAGCGGCCTTTTCAAATATTTCTTTACTTGACGAAATTTCGCTCAGGCGTTTGTTAATGGCGGCAGGGATATTTTTCAAGATTAATGGGAGGGGTGGTTGGATTTTTTAGCATGTACATAAAGGGGGGTGTTGTTAGGTTTGGCATAGGGGCAGTACTCGTTCTTAGTGAGATTAAGGGTTACATCAAGATAATTTACAACTTTTAGGTTTGCTTCAATCGTAATTCTTAGGTTATACTTTCCAAAAAATTTTACAAAGGTCCTTCTTAATGCACTCAATTTCTCGTGGTGGCTCATTAAATACAGCTAGGCCATCAGCTCTATACAGACCGATGCTGTCCTTACTATATTTTTGAATTATTTGATACATAAGATAAGTTCCGACTAGCTCACAAACCTCGGCTCCATCAAAACTCCCCATCGTTACATCGAACATACCACTGTCGGAATGCTTTACGTAAGGTATTCCACTTTTAAATAAAAAAGATTTTCTGCAGTGCATGATTATATGCCGCTCCTGATCAGTGATTGTTGCGTATTTGCGGGCGAAATTTGTTGAATCATTGAGAAGTTCTTCGGTGATGGAAGGATAAAAATCCACAATATCGAAGCAAATAAAAGAAGGCTGCTGCTTATTTTAGATAGATTTTAACCATTCGAGCACGGCAGAAGAGTTTTTCCATTGGTTGATGCCAGTTTGGGATAAGACCTCTGAGTTCACACGGTCAAGGATTACTTTACTTATTCTGCCGATTTCCGGTTTAGACGGATTTATTAATCTGCATTTCGGTTTAGTGTCAAAATTAGTCTTGTGATCCTTTAGGGTGATGAAAGCTTCTCTTTTGGCCAGTGACACAATTCGATCTCCTATGTCAAGCTTATTTATGATAATTTTAGCCTCGTTTGTTACCTCGGTAATGACAGACTCCTGTGCCTGTTTGTATACTGCCGTCACATTTTCAGTTATTAATTTGTTGTGCATAGAAGGGGGCATTCGGTAAAAGTTTGTTGTTTTGTCAGCCGGTATGATGAGTTTGTTAGATCCTCGTATCATCTTGTTATCCGTTGCCAGCTTTTGTTGAAACGTACACTTTACAGTTCACAAGACTAATTTTGACACTAAACCGAATATATATATATTTATATATATATATAATATATATATATATATATATATATATATATATATATATATATATATATATATATATATATATATATATATATATAAGGAAAAATGGAAAACAGAGTGTGCATATAGATCCAACGAATGATTTATTGAAACAGAAAATTTCTGTTTCAATAAATCATTCGTTGGATCTATGTGCACACTCTGTTTTCCATTTTTCCTTATTTATTACGTCCAACACACGGAATTATATATATATATATATATAAGTGGACATTATTGTTCAGGCCTCTCGGAAGAGTATTTTCTGGGGAGTGAGTAACTCCAAAGTATGACTTCTGATAAGACAGAGCGCCATTTATTTTGTGCCAACAAATGGACCCGATTCAAGCACTCCCTCAGTCGACATCAGTGGTTGAAATTAGCATGATATATAAGTTGCCTGTTTCAAATTGGGTCAATCTGTGGACTTCAAATAAAGGTGGCACACATTAAGTGGGCACGGTTTTATGTGAAGCCAACATTATGTCCCAAATACAACATGGGACATAAAAGCAGCCTCAGTGGAGTACTGGAGACATGCCAGACACGCTTATTTCCAGCCTAGGGGAAAGTTGTTGAAGGTGCCCCAACATAACCAAGAATAAGACGATGAAAATTTAAAAATTAAATACAAAAAAAATTATTTACCCCTAAGGTTTCAACATATAAACAACTTTTTTTCAATTGTCAGCCATTAATTCGTGTTTACAGCTGATGTCCCTAAACCTGACAACATTAAAGTAATTTTGTGTAGTCTGCAAATTAAAGAAGGCGTTCGCGTATGTTTACGTATTTCTATAGAAAAGGTGTGTGGATCCGTTAAGGTGAAAGGTCGAGATGTCAAAATTTTCTTTCCTAAGATCGATGAAATTTTCCAGGTCGTGTGAACGTTTGTCTCAGATTAATTTGCGCGGTAGGATTGCAAAGCATCAAGGGAGATAATTGAAAATGGCGCCACTCATGACCGTATTTCCCCCGATCGGGTGAAAAACCATTTTCCCTCGAAAGAGGTTATTCTACGAACTTTTTTTAATAACTAGTTACTGGATTAAATGAGTGAACTGAGTGGAATCACTTGAGTTAACGTACCTACAATTATGTGACTCCCCCTGTGGGTTTCAATTTCAATGGTTACCCGCATAAACGTGCGTCCTCCAATTATGGCCCAATGCTAAAAGTACCTATTGACTAGAGGCCAAGGTCTAATACAATCCCCAAACAAATTTTTTGCCAACTTGAAAGTAAAAGTATCCTGCTCTATGGGTCCAAATTGGTTTAGTCACCGACGTTCACTCTTTCAGCCGTTTGCGTCAAGTGGGCAAAACACGTCCCCTCTTTGGCGTAGTGACGAATGTTGAAAAATTGAGCTTCGAGTAATAGCGGTTTGATTGTTTTACTGTTTTGAAAACATGATTTCGGTCTTAAAATATTGTTGCTGTACCTGTTCCATTGCTTTAAAATATAAAGAAAATATTAACTTTTGTTGCAAAACTAGTTTGCAAATTAATGAAAGCAGAATGTAGTCTATAATGGCATTAAAACACGTTCGTTAATATGCACAATTTTTAAAACGCAATTTCAGTCAATTCAGTGTTTCACTCGTTTGTTTTAGCAAAGGACAAAGAGACGAATGTAAGATTTGTCACCACACGGAATCCGAGAAAAACGCCCAAAAAACATGCGAATTTGATGAGCATTCGTCATGAATATGATAAAATTACTGAAAATCCGTAAATTTCCAGAGAGCCAGACCTTTCTCAAACGATTTTATATACCCTAAATACGTGGAAAATGTATAAAACTACTCTTCTCCAAGCAATACGTGATTTATAATTAAAAAAAACAACATTCGTCACTATACGCCAAAATGATTTCTGTCATATCGGTACACCAGGTTTATTTTTCAGCACAGGGCAAAATGACGAAAATGAGATTCGTCACTACGTAGGACTGAAAAACGTCTGAAAACCATGAAAATGAGCATTCGTCAAAAAAAAAAAATGGAAATAACTTCGAACCCGTACATTTGTAGAAAATCAGACCTAGCTCAAACGAATCTACGCCCCAAAAATTGTACCAACTGTTCTCACCTCATTTTCGCTAAAAATGCATATTCATCACTACGCCTGGAAGGGGACGAACAGAGCGACATCATTTTAATAGTTGTAGTAACTGAAGGAAAGACATTTTCTGTCTCGTGTTCTATGAAAACTAAATGGACAACGGCACTTTTGACACCGAATGAATGTCCTTTCTTCTTCATTTCTATAATGTCAGGGTTAGTGTTGCAAAATGATGGCCTGTTGTATATTTCTGTGATGGATTTCTACTTTCAGAGTCGCAAAGCGACGATAAGAGATAATCAGTTGCACACTCGGCCGTCTTGTTTACTCATATGCAGTCGTAGTTTCTGCCTAAATTCGACATGCTGTGACGTCGCTTCTTTAAAAAACAACATAGACACACCAGTACATCAAAGGCGGTATGAAGTGTAACTAATATCTGAGTTTGTTACATGATCTGTGACTTTAAATGAGCTATGTTTTTCATTGTTTTCACACTGCGTGAAAAGCAATTAACACATGCTGACTGACCTGTTAGCTAACCCCCAAATGTTACGTAACTTTTTGTGTATTGAAACACATCATTAACTGTCAATCAATAAATCAGACATGAAACTTGACTTAATTAAGTCTGCATGTAGTGGGCTTCCTTTCCTCCCTGAAGCGATATGAGTTAATCAGGCAGAGAGGAAGAATGTAACAAAAAGTAAGAGGGACTCTTTCATCATGGAGTTACCACCTCGGAAGGAGCATGGAGTTACCACCTCGGAGGTGGTAACTCCATGCTTTCATCATGAAACGGTCTTAACGTTGGAGTTACCTGTGGGTAAGAGGCGTTACTTCAACAACAGGATTCATTACCGTAATCTGAACAACGATTACGAGTTAAGGCTTCTGTCGCTTACATAAGAGACTCTTACCTTAGCTTGTCTCCTTCAACAACAAGTCCGACAGACCTTTTGCCAATTAAAAAAAAGGCGCTTCAAAACTGCAACCTCGGAAGGAGAAATCCGTGTATATGACCACGAAAGTGAATCCTTGCCATGGAGATATCATTTTCATAATTTTGTCATAATTGTAAACTGGGACAGTAACGGAAAAGTCCTTCCCTCAATGCACTTTTGGATTAAGATGGCATCAGGTCTATGCCAAGTATATACAAATATTAATCGTAGCACATACTATGAAATAGAAGACAAAAGCAGCTTTAACACATAGCTTATGTAGACAGCGTTTATCTAAACGCGAACGTCATGCTAACTGCAGGTGTTCGTTTTACGAGGGCTATGTGATATGACTCGAAAACAGGACTCGCACTTTCAGGTTTCATCTGCACGCGTAATTTTATTCCGTGACAGACTTGCACGCTTGGACCACCAGGAGTCATTCCACGTCCATTACGTATAGCAGACTTATATATAATAACTGGGGGTTTCATTTTACCTCTGGCATATCAATTACAAAAGCCAAACTTTTCATGAATTTGACCTTCTTTCATTTCTGAAATATTACAAACTGCGTTATCAGTAATGCAAGTATGAGCTTTTACGATGAGATAAGTACCCAGCGAAATTGACTTTCGCCAGAATTTCAGTCTATTCCCAGTCCCTTCGACGGATGGGCGAATATTTATCATTTCATCTGCCCCCTAAAAGAGAATATTCAAGGGGGCTTTTAGCCCCTCTTTTTAAGATGTCTTGATTTGCGCCTAAGATCTATTTTAATTAATTTAATATAATACTACTCTAACCACTGGCTTGGGTAGCATGTAATCACATATTGTTACATAGTTCATTCTGTTTAGTCTTATTGATCAGAGAGAACTGCTGAGCAGTCTTTGACAATATCTGGAGTAATTCTTATGTAAATCGAAAGCGTGTTCATATATGCAAGCAGATACCACTCATTTCTACCTTTTACAGTGAAATTTGAGTAAAATATTTTATGATAGACGCTTTAAAACTGGCATCAGTGACATGATGACCCAATGTGCGCCTAACCTCGGCTACTTAAAAGAACTTGAAACCTATGTTTGGTTTACATTACAATTTAAGCTTAAAACATTCGTATTGCCTTGACAGAAGCTTTTCGGCAGGCTTATTGGTTAGATTTTGCACGGATACTCACGCACGCACATTGAATGTGAAGTTTCTGGAAAGATTTAAAAATTTTCAGATCACATCTTTACAGTTTTAAACGACCGTCACTTAACTGCAAGTACAATTTACGTCTTAATTAAAGTATGTTGAGAAATATTTCGTGATACAATGTTTTTGAAGGCAATATTCTGTGTGGTGCTCTTGCTTGAAGTTTGGGGGTGGTGAGAACCTTTTTATGTCGAAGACTGGAATATCTACGATAGCTGTGAAAATCGTTCTCCGTCCGGGTGTTGTTTAATAGGATATATTTTCAGCTGTAATGGAATTAATGCAACAGGTGCCGGTCAGCTAGGCGACGAAGTTCCGAAGCCAGTAGATGCTTTTCTCATAGCCAACTCCAATACAGATTTCATTAAAACTGGAAACTGGCTATTTCTTGCGAATCTTACAAAATTAAAACACATTTCGTTTTACGATAACAACATTACATCTTTAATAGAGTTTCAGTCGACGTTTGTCGAAAATCTTTAATATCTGGAGAAATGAACGTTAGCAAGGAACAAACAAAGAACTGTTCCGGTGGAAAAGTTTTGGGTGCTCAAAAGGCTGATTTATCTTGATTTTCATTGTAATCATCTAAAGACTTTTGGTGAGGGGGAATGGAATTTACCCCTTCTGAATAATTTATGTCTGAATAAGAACCAAATCACATTTGTGAGAGCAGAACAACTCAAGGGTTTATGTATTTTAACAAAGCTACATTTATCTCACAACAGAATCACGTACTTTTCTTTGAAATGTCTGGAGTCTTTACCAAAATTTGCAATTCCTAGATATGGCCCATAACCGGCTTACACACTTTAGTGATTACAACGTTCTTCATACTAACTTGTATTCAATATATCTGGACAATAACTTCTTTGTTTCTATAGATCCAGTAGTTTTCGTTGGATTTAATACCCTACAATTTATAATTATGTTTCTAACAACCTCATCAAAGCCCAACCAAACAACACGTATGAAGTAAATCTCACGTCTGTTACGAGTTTGTCAATTCAGGGAAATAAAATCCGGAAATTGTCCCCGCTTTTCTTCGACGATTTCCCAAATGTAAACTCTTTGACTCTATCCTGGAACATGATGAGTAACGTTGATAACAATAGTTTCCGTGGTGTACCTGAACTAATTAACCTGAATATGGAATACAACGAGATATACAATATTCCAGAAAGCTTGTTTCAGCATCTAGATCAACTTCGTTTACTTGAGCTCTCACACAACAGGATTCAGGTCTTGGCTTCTGGTCTTCCTAAAAGATTGTCAGTACACACGTATATCATCCTCATTGACAACCCCATCCAATGCAGTTGCCACGCATTCCCATTTATAGAATGGTTAAACAAAGCGGCAATGGCAAGTTCGTTGTATCCCACATGCTGGTCCCCCGAGTCTCTGCAGAACCAGAAAATTCATTTTACTAAGCTACCGAACAACTGCTTCGAGCATTATACCAATACAGGCCTGTCTCTGGTAAATGTCTCAGATGCCGCCACAACTATCTCAGCCTATCATCTTGTCGAAAATGATGTATTACAAGTCACTCTGAAGTTAGTATGTGTTGGTGTTGTCATTTGTATTGTTTGTTATGGTCTTTTTCTTTAAATATCTTAATCGCCCGAAATTAATGCTTTCATTATTAGTCTTTTGGAGAGACTGCGAGTGTTAACTTTTGTTTCTTCAGTTCTCCTCTTTATATTCCTGCTTTACAATTTTATGATTCTTGGTGTGAAAAATAAGCTAAACATGAGACTGAAAAATCGGGAAATGTAAGATGAGGAAATACTGCATTGCAGCCGCAGTATATATTTACTTTGTATAATGTAGTTATGTCAGTTCCTAAATTAAAGACGGACTTTTTCAGGTACAATTTATTAAGAACAGAAGCCTAAAACAAGGGTTTTTGGGGTGAATTTCCAGGAAGTCACCAAGATGACAGACGCTATTGGTTTACTGACGTCATTCTAGGTCATAATATCATTTGTCAATAAATTTTCCTTGACAGATATTTGACAGTGGGGCATTCGGAAGTGATAAGTCCATTGCTGCGGTCTTAAATACTGTTTTATACCATCCAGGTTGCAATTAAGTAGTCCATGAAGGTGCGTCCAATACAAAAAGAGTTGCAGCCCGTTCTTTATCAGCGAACGTCAACTTATTGTATAATTATTTTACAGGCTCTCGATCTATCACAATATTTTTCATGTATTTCAAAAACTTAAATATTTCCTTGTACAAAAAAATTTAAGTTGTCATATACTGAACAATTGAACAGCTGTTCTTTGGCAGATTATTTCTTCGTTAGTACTTGTAAATATCATATGGACAATTCCGGTCAGCTAATGAAGTCGGCCATTAGCTGTGATCACTCCTGGAATCGTCCTAACTTTGTTTACGTGCAGTTCCAAACCCTCATATCCAGTGGAATTGGGGAAATAAAGAGGTATTTTAGTGTGCAACCATCCATGATACAGGTTAGCAAAGTATTTGAAAAATTAAAGCTGATGGACTCAAGTTATAGCCGACAAAATCAGACCATCACTTGACTATTTGGATTGGTCTATTTCGTAGACACTCTGAAAGATACATAATAATAAGCTTACTGGCAAGACTACTCTTATTTTGTTTTGCATAAACAATGTATACACTGTACCCTTAATATTTGTGTTTATTTCTAGGAGATGTAAGACATTAAGGTTCCTTACTTCTAAATATTGAGCCACCCGAAAGTAGCAAAATGAGTTTTAAAGGGAAATTCGGAGTGGTTACCTCAAATGTTTAACAAACAATACTTCAAGTTACCAACTAGTTCTATCAGAGAACCTTCTAAAATTGTCAAAAGCAAAGTTGTTTAAAGCACCTTCAAAGCTTCATGTATACTTGCTGTTTCGGTTTTCGATTTCCGTAGGCAGTATCTACACCAGGCTCTCTATAAGAGTGTCTGGCTACAATCATGTGAGTTCTAACTCAAAGGCAGTATAACTACGATTCAATACTAAAGGGTATAAAGGTCATCAGCAGTCGTTCGAACTTAATATGTAGCCTAGGCTACCGTAACAAAGAGTGAAGTCACAAGTTGTGTTCACAACTAAAGCCCACGGGGTTTTTCCTGTGCTTGTGTGTTTAGATAAAGTGTCCATTGCATAACAACCGAAAATTATTAGTCTGTATATTGCGAGTTTATACGAGGGGGGGGGGGGAGGCAAGAGGGGGAACCCCAAGATTTGACATTGCCCCCCCCCCCCCACTTGCCCCTCAAGAAAGGTCAGTTAGGAGTTGGGTTAACCGGAAAAAATAACCAATATTCTTCTATCGAGACATAATTTTCCATCCAGGGATATACTAAAACCTCAAAGCTTCCCTAGGCTGCTCCCCTTGTCCCTCACAGTGAAGAACGGATGCCTTGGGCTCGGTTTCGCGCTGCGCCCGAATTTTTTCTTAACAAAACAACGCTCAGTAAAATTTTCATGAAGAATCAGAACAACTACAAAAATCGCACCTCATTCGGGCAGCTTACAAAACATAAATTTCTCATGCCCACTTAATAGTCTTGGTCAAGACTTTGCCTCAAAAGGTAGAAGATTCGGGCGTTTCTTGCAAAATGGTTCTGAAATGATTTCAACAGCCAGATTACACAGGAAGGAGGGAGTGAAAAGGTGTTCACGCCCTCCTTCCCGAAAATTGCTGCCCGGAAATGGTAGTGGTGCAATTTATGTGGTAATTTTCTGATCATTTTTAAGGCTAATCTACTCATTTTTATTTTATTAAAATGAGCATTTTGATGAATACGTGGTGACCACTTCCAACGCTTAAGATTACTGTTCCTGTGTTTCCAGAAGCGTCAGAAGGGGAGCCTGAAGAGGAATCCGGTGTGGATTCGAAAAGTTTTCCTTCCCCAGGTAAGTCTTCTTTAACGTTGTAAGTGGTAACCATGATTCATCAAAATTATAGATGAATACGCTGGCCAGAACCAGGCAGTTGACTAAGTCAATCACCTTCAACAATCATAAAGTGAGCATCTTATTTCAAATGAAAACTCAAAGTAACAACTTCTTAGATTGTATTTAAAAGCGGTTGTCTTAGAGGTCGCAATGTTTCCAAATTTTTTGCACGCTCCGCTGCAATCCACTTAGACAGTCTCTTGGAAAGAATTAAATATTTTGGGAAGAAAAGTTTCCTGCCTTAAACTGAAATGCTCCTGTACGCCTATGGTCTTGCTTCACGTAGGGTTCTTGTACAAAAACTTCAAGAATCCTTGGGCTCTGAATAATACGTAAAGTCTTTGCGAACAGGGAGAGGAAAGTTTTCACCGGGTAAATTATATAATCATTTGCCCCCTGACAAGTGAAACCAGATAAGCCACTGGCAAAGGGAATGCCGGACCTGTTTAAATCAATGTTACTCTTGTGATTATTAAATCTTAGGCGAAATGTCTTGTTCATTTGTAGATTAATGCGGGACAAATGTAGAATAATGCGTGACAAAGATTGCAGATAAAATGATCGTTAACGTTTAAACTTTCAAAACTGAAGGAATCAAAATAAGGAGTTTTACCTTTCATGAAAATGTAATTTGATTAATGAAATTACATACTCGGCATCTACTTTTGGGTGGGGTTGCATAAGTCGCTTCTAACATGCATACTACGTATGAGAGGGGCGGGTGGCGTTTCGCTGTAACATTGGGGTTTCGAAGAGTGACTTGAGCTGTTCGTTCCATTTAACTTAATTCCAATCCCGTTTGATGTTATGAAGGAGGGCGTCGAGTCCTGTATTCTTCAAATTGACAAGGGGAATCCTATCGACCTTTCTTTTCGGTGTTTCAACAAGAAGTGTAGAATTTCACATTTTCCTTTCTAGGTTTCACATAAGTGTAAGAAGGTAGACGTTATACCAAGGTTAATAGATGGATTATCAAAACTTGTAAAAATCGAACAGACTCCCTTGGATCGTTATAGCTGGCTGAATACATTCGAGTGCTTAATATGAATGCGATGATTACTAGAATAGCTCAGATAAGATTCTTTGTCCGTACTTCAAAAACCACATGTTCAAATTGTGTTACCGGGTTCAATTCCGGCGCGTGTCCAAAAGGGGAATATCGGATTAAAGTTCAAGGGGAAATTTGACCGATGGTTAAAAAGTGTTGGCCATCCTCTCAAAGTATCTGAGGGTTTCCTCCTTATTTTTCTAAATAAGAAAAATATCGTTATCTATATGTGCCTTAAGATTATCGACAGTTGCAATGGTTTTTTTTTTTTGTTGCAACCCGCCATAAAAATGCTGGCGTCTGAGGACACCATTCTGGTCCCTTTTGCCAGATATATATATATATATGTGCGTATCACTGAGAAGAACCCAATCTCAGCCACCGTGAGGAGTGAGCGCATCAAAGATACAAGTGATTGAAATTTGGAATTTATGTTCATAATATGATCTTGAAATAGTACACTAAAGCAAACTTTTGTGTTTCCAAAAGTGTAATGGAGAGGATGAAATAAGATATGTGAATTAAATGTGGAAGTTATATTCTATTTTGTTTTAATTTATTCTTGGAACCTTAAGGGAAGAACTACGCCTTTAATTTTAATCATAGCGCGTTTTCTTTCAGACCTTGGCGGTAAGGTTAACAACGCCGTGCTTTAAAAGGAAAACAAGGTGCCACTTTGTATGCATTTTTAACAAAGAGAAAAAAATCCCTTGCTGAATTTGATTTGGTTTAATAGTAATCGCCACAAAAATCCTATTTGAATCATATTCCCTACACGTATATACAGGCAACGTGATATAGGATTTTAAATATTATGCAATAAGTTAAATATGAGTGATGCACTAGCGATAATTGAAGGTCATTTCCTGGTTAGAAAATGCCGTTGAACGTACTTCTTTTTCAAACGTATATTTTTATTATGCTTCCCGAACTTAATAAACTTGTTACCAAAATTTTGGGCTACTAAAACTCTAAAAACTTCTTGGAATTTGGTCTTTAGGTGATCTGATGTGAGGATTGTGTTCTCATTGGTATCATTCTGTATGTCCAACCTGAACAGCTATGGACTAATGGGCTCTGTGGCGTCACTAGACTGTTCATTCTAGGGTGGCACAGCAATTATGCGGAGGGCACTGCCAGACTCAGCTTTCGGCGCCGTAGGCGCTACCGAGCGCAAAGCACGATGTTCAACGGTGTGGTCCATGGACGAAGAACGGCTGGAGGTCCAGGGGCCAAACCCCGGAAGCTGCTGGGTTTTAGCCTGTTTGTGAGGTACTTAGTTGCTAGTAAAGGGTGCTTCTATTGACCATGCACTGGTTTAAAAATTACCTCCAGGGTAACTTCCAGTGAGACTTTTGGTAAAAAAGCTAGTGATTCAACTACCAAGAGCGGACCCGACTGACATTTTGAGAAAAGGGGGAGATGAACTATAGAAAAAAGAAGTTGATGGGTAGTTCAATATGAGTCTCGGTGGGGTCCAGGGGGCGAAGCTCCAGGAAGCTGCTAGGTTTTAAGGGTTTGTAAGGTGTTAAGGTCGTAATTTAACGGTAATACTACTTTCTTTCTGTCTTTACACTGGTCTAAAAAATACTTCCAGAGCAACTTCAGTAAGATTTTACTGGTAATGAAACTAGTGAAACTTCTTCTAAAGGCGGATCTGGCTGACATTTTTGAATAAGGGGAGCTGAACTAGAAAGAGAAAGAGAAAGCAGTTGATGGGCAGTTAGATGTGATCCTCTTAAGGAAAAATGTGGAACTAATTCTGCTTGAACGGTTACCTGAGCAGTGCGCCACCTTCAATAGACATAGACGGAAGTGTGCAGAAATTTTGAAAAAACGCAACCCCTGAGAGAGCCGGAAATGACATTTCCCAGGTGTTTTGGGGATGTATTCAGTTGGAAAGTGTGGAAATTACTGCCTTTTCTTGTCAAAAGAGGAATGAAATCTTAAGAAATTTCATTGACACGCTAAAACAACAGAAGATGTACCGTTTTTTGAAAATCTCAAATCTCAGTTGGGGGACACACAGGGGCTGATTTTTGAACCCGCAAATAACAAGCTGACCTTGTTATTTTTACCTGGTGTTCAAAGCCCAAACACAGCCTGCATTGTTTAAAATCGCCGTTAGTGTACAGATAAAGGAGAAAAAGAATCGTAAACTGAAGAAAAGTTAAAGGGATGCCGTGAGATTGCAAAAAGGAAAATATATTAAAAATTTAAGTTTAAAATTTAAGTCACTTGTCTGAGACGACCATTTGAACAATAAATGAGAAAAAGTTAGGTCTATGCTGAAAAATCCGGCATCAGCCTTTAAATTCTCGTGGAAATAACGTCTAAACTTGAGGAATTAGAAAATGTGCTCCACACAAACATTATTCAAACTCTCATTGGCCATCTTTTGAACAGACCAATCAGAACGAAGGTGTAAACAGCTGATCGAGTTGGCACAACGAACACAAGTGAACAAGACAAGCGTTAGTGTGTGTCGTTTATACCACAACTCCCTGTATGTACACACTGCCGTCATACTTTCTCACAATGACTGTGCAATGAGAGTTCACGTAAACGACATAGTAAGAGAATCAGGGGTTTGTGGCTACACGAAGGCTAGAAGAGTGTTAGCAGTAAGTACCAAAGAGTGGAAGACAGTGACATTTTCAGTAGTAAAGTAAAGCAATTTTGCGAGTACACAAGTAAGTTAGTGTTATTGAGCGCCTGATGCACAGTGAGGATAGCCAAGTCTGAGTGGTATGGAATATTTTTAACCATGTGGCACCTTGATACTATTGCATATTCAACACCAGGTTAGTTATTTTACGGTCTATAATGAGGGCTGTTTTTGAAAAAAGGCCTTCAAAAATTTACCGATTTTAGCTGTTTAGGTTAGTTCCAGACATTATAACTATCAGTTTTCAGTTTTGATTTGTATTCTTCAATACATCGATGCACTCTCTGCAATTTCATGGATAAAGAGAAACATAGGATGAAGTATAATTTAATGTTTTTCCTTTCTGTAAACTCACAACATCGCTTTAAGGCAAATATTTGCCAGTATTTTGCTGTTATCTCTAAATATCTCCTTTTTGTTCTGCTAATTTTCAGCAATTTCCAACAGAGTAGGTATGTAACTTACTGCTGAAAATGTCAATAAGTGATGTTAGCTTATGATTATAAACACGCTCTTCGTTAATGTTTGAAACATACAGTACCTACTTCGTACGCTTTTGTCCGAAAAATCGATATTATAGTCTGGAAATGTTTTGTTTTCTTCCCGCATTTTTAATTTTATTTTCGTTCGTAACTTCAGTAGGTCGGAAAAAAAATCATGGTTCAAAATTCATTAGATAACTAATATAACAACTGAATTTGACTTTAGTCAAAATATATAATACATAAGTAAAATTATCTATGCATCTTAGAATGTAGGCCTATGTAACACTTCAATTTATTATTTTAAGACATTATTTATTTTATTTAACAAAAAAAAAAAACAACATCAGATTTTTTTTTGCCGGTCTCGAAGAGAGACCAGGACAATTTCCGAGACCGCAAGGGTCCGAGACCGATACCGAGACCACGGGGTGTCGAGACCGAGATCGAGACCAGGAAAAGCCGGTCTCCAGACCGAGACCGGTCTCGAGTACTACACACTGGTACACACCATGTGTTATCTCATCAACCAATCCATCCAATGCACCTGCCGAGCACTCCCATTAATTAAGTGGTCGAACAAAGCGGCGATGTCAAGTTCGTTGTATCCCATCTGTTTGTCTCCCAAGTCTCTTTAGAACCAGAAAATCCATCTTACTGGGCTACTCAACAATTCCTGGGACCATGGTAATAGTACGGACTTCCCTCTGATAACTATCTCAGACGCTCATCTTTTCACAAATGATACATTACAACTCACTTTGAAGTTAGTAGGTGTTGGCGTTGTCATTCTCATTGCTTTCTTTAGTCTTTTCTCTTTAAATTTCTTACTAGACCGGCAGTATTGCTGACATATTTAGTCCAACAGGGGGAGTGCTAGTGGAAACTCATGCTTTTTGAGTTCTCCCTATCATCCCCGTTGTATATTCGTGTACAATTTTATGATTGTTGATGTGGAAATAAACTAAACATGAGACTGAAACATCGTATTCCAATGTCATATGTGGTCACACTGCATTGCAGCTACACTTTACATGTGCTGTGTATAATGCAATTTTGTCAGCTTTCAAATAAAAGACGGGTTGATTTAAGCAAAATGTAACACGGTAATATTTTATTCGGTGAATTTCCCCGAAGTTACCAAGGTTACAGACACTTCCAGCTTACTGAAAGAAAGTATTCAGATGAAGCATTTATAACTGATTGGTGCATAGACGCTGAGTTAGTGACTCTGTTAATGCCATGCGGGTAGCAAGGTAGGCCAAAGAGGAAATGGTGTTCACGGAAAAAGCTTCCCCTAAATAATATTGCTTACTTTTGGTACACTTAATATGTCTACATACGGGACATCCCGAACTTTATTAAGGTATCTCATACTGCCGTTTTCTCATTGCCTTCAATCGTTAAGTAATACCTTTGAGAAGGAATGGTATCTGGTAATTCTCTGCTTACTTCATATAACATGATATGAAGTGTGACGCCCGTAATGTGTAGACTTCAAAGCGTCAAAGATCGTTTTGCCTCTATCGTAACAACTTCCTGTGTACACCTAATCTAGCACGAATTATTTCAAAATTTTGCTGCAAAAATGGAAAGGTATCAAAACCACCAAAATATTGGTTAAACTCAGATGAACTAACCTAATCCTCAATCTCAATTTATATTCAGGCGACAGTTGCAAAATATAAATTCTGGGATGTTTTCAACTGCCAGATTACAAAGTTGTACGATATTCAACCGCTGTTACTGTTGATTGTCATTCATTATGAACGCATAACCTAACCGCATTGTTTACGCTATCTTTTGTCGATCATGTAAGATTTGGAATAGCGCCATCAGTTCAAACGGATCGAAGGGTGACATTACTCTAGACCCTTACATTTTATGGATGAGGCATCCGGCGCGGTTACACATTACAGGGGTCCATGCTCTTGGACACCAAAAATTGTGGAACACCATTTTTAAGCATTTGTGTTACGAGGGTGGTTATCCTAACAAGTCAGGTGTGACTTATCATCCAACCAAATTATGTATATAACGTGCACGCGACCTCAAAAGTGCCTAAATATCTTTATTTGCAAATTTAAATTAAGAAACATACCATGTTTACATAATACCAAACCTACAAAGGTCAATAGCGCCATCACACAATCGTCGCTAGTTACGGTCATACTTATTCGAGGTTTCCTATGTGGACAAATTGCCATCTTGAAGGCGCGATAACCAAGACCTACAGGGTCTTGGATGGTGATGTGGCACAGTGGATTACTCAAGCTGCTGTGCAACAATGTGATTCATTTTAGCATGGGTTCTAACCCCCACGATATACGTAGATTTTCACCGGTTACTCTGTCTTTCCTCCTGTTTGGCGTTATGCATGCCACTGAAACCGGTTGCCCAGCTGACGAGGTCGGATGCAGGTCGCATTGAAGCACCTTCGGGTGGAGCAGTTCACAAGGCGACTTTGTCCCGCAGGATTTTTGTGCTATAACCCGTAAGTCAAAACTATGGGACAGTAGTATCGTTAAGTCCGCAGTTAATGAGGTAAAGAATGCTGTTTATGTTTTGCTGCTTAATTTTGCTTAATTACTATTGTTACGAGACGACATCAACCAGATTGAATCCACGGACGAGTAAGTGAAAAGTTCTAGGAAATGCTAGCATCGGTGTTGTCTCTCGAGCATATTCAACGGGTAACCCCAGAGAACATTCGCACAGTTACTGGAAACTACTGTATTATGTAATGGCCTAATAATAGCCAACTTGTGGTTATGGGTTACTGAGCCCAGAACGTTCGCTCTTCGTTTTGTACGAGATCAAACAAGATGTTTCCATAAGAGTAAGTTCCAGACTTTTCTGGAAGAACTACCAGGCATATAAAAGGTCATGCAAGCAGTGTGACAGAGAGGGAAGAGAACAGAAGATACACAGATAATACAGAGACCAGACGCCTGCTTCGCCGTTTAACGCTGTAATTGTGTCGCCATTTACCGATCACTATAGTCTTCATCCTGCCTTCTCGGAACCGAGTCCTACGCTGTGCTGCTGTACAATCGACGCTAACAACACTACCCCTTGGACAAAGAGTGATACCTTAAGCTGTAAAAGATTGTAAGTAGATTTAAGATTAATTGTTGTAAATTTAAGGAAGTAAGAGGTGAATAATAATTAAGTTGTTGATTTTAATCTCGCTCTTCTGTGGTCTTTCGCTGTTATTGGTTTGAATTGCGACCAAGCCGTAACACTATCCATATTCATCAGGATTGCAGAAAATTCTGTCTTTTCATACGCTGAAGTGCAACATATTGTATTTCAGGAGCTTTACAATTTCAAACATTTTCAAAAGGGGAGAGAACATCCCCTCCCCTCCCCTCAAAACCTCCTTAAGCCAGCGATCACACTAAGAACCATATCTAAATTCTGGATCCGTCCCTTGGCACTTTGCAGGGAATAATTTATCCGGTATCGCATCGCAAAATGCGATGCAAAGTGACAGATTTGCGATACAAATCAAAATATGTGTTGCAAAATTTGCGACACAATTTCCGAGCAAAAGCTCCGGTACTCGGTGAATGGAAATGAAATCGGGAAAACTGCACGCTCACGCAGGCCTACAACTGTTCAATATATATTTAGTACACACACATCAAGTAACGAAACACTGCAAAAAAGCAGCAAGAAAAGTACCCAGACACTTGAGTATGCCAGTCAAAACAGCAAGGTAATTCTGCCTATTCACGCAACTTTTACGTGCACCTATTGGCCGCTAGTTACATTGTCGATTGTGCGACTTCAACGTTTGCAGCTGTGTATGAAGTATAAGGCACTCTGTTACGATAGCTCGGCGACTTCCCATAGGGATCAAACTTCTTCCACATAAAACACGAGATAGCCTAGGCTCTACACATTTCCATATCCAAACACGTTAGGATAGTGCAAGGTCTTGCACAAACAACGCGGAAGAAAAAACATCGTAGGGCAAAATTACAGGGGTTGATCTTTCGAAAATAGTATGAAGGGCTTAGTAAGAGTATTTTACACGTGCCTCGTAATTATTTTGTGAAATTTGTGAAAATTTGATATATTGGACATCTTTCAAATTGTCATCTTTCTGACTACCCTGAATGAGGCTGTAGCAGTACCCATAGTAGGCCTTGTATGTAATACATATGAGAAGTTTGAGAACACACGTAGAAACGGACTGCAAGCTCGAAATCTAGGTAAAGTCCCAGGATTTAAGAAGCTTGCAAACTGCTTATTATCATGGTGGGAGAAAAACAATAAGATTACTGACTGTCTTCTGGCCTTGTTCCAGTTTGTTAGCATGCAGTGCATCAAGCTTGTCGAGTGAATGTTTTTGACTCGCTTTCTGGAGGACCTTACACAGTAGGCCTACAGCAAAGCAAGGAGCTGATTCACTCCGATATGGAATTGAATTCAGTATTTTGTGCCTTGTTTCTGCGGATCCATAAAGAATTATTGCAGATATATAGGACTTTTCGTGGAACAGTGCTGTCACATTAAGTCAATAATTAGGTTTAGTTTCAGCATATAACTGAACACCGTATCATAGCGGTGAATAGCATCTGGGCATCAACCAGAGTACTGCATAACAAAAGAAAAGTATGACAGTGAAAATTGCTATGCAAATTTTGAAAATTGCTACACAAAATGGAACTTGTATCGCAAAAATGCTATGCAAAATTTCTGTACTAAATTATTCCCAAAGTTTGTCCAAAAAAGATACTTTGCAATGGTTCACATGCGCCTATAAATATTCATGGAGCAACCGACAAGAAGTCCCATGCTTATTCGTTTCCTCGTGAAATAGTCTAAAGTTGGAGGAAGTGGGTTGGACCATGAAACTACCATTACGGTGTTGGTAGCTGGTGATTAGACAGTCATCAAATCAGTCTGTGGAGCTTTAGGCTTCTGGATAACTAGTTTACTGTACTCACAGGCGTACGAGGCTGGGTGCAGAAAGGGGCACTCGCCCTTCTAATATGGGCAAAAGCAGTTGGGCTATTCGGGGAAAACATGGACCAAACGTGTAAAACAGTGATATTATTCGTGTAAAAAATGCTCTTGCCCCCTCATATAAAATTGCCCCCATACGCCTATGACTGTATTGTACTGTATTGTATTGCTACCGTGCTATATATGTTTGGATGTACCTTCGTGGATTGTAATTTGCATTACATGATATGTACATGGGTCAATTAGTGTATAACTAAAGATTAAGATGTCATTGTATGTTTCACCTTTCTGCTCGTGTAAAGAGAAGTAGGGTATAGGTATTTTCTCCTTTGGTATTTCGGCGAATAAAATCATTTTAAATAACGTTTTCGTGGTGATTGATTGATATGTTGTTCGAGAGAATAAAAGAGTCATGTATTGTGATCGTCTTTTCAATTCAAGTCAATTTATTTCTACTTCATTCCGGCCTTCATTAGAATGTACACATTTACAGGTTCACAATAGGTTAATCGAAAGAAAAAAAACAGAAAAGGGGAATAGACGAAGAGATTGTGCAGAAAGCCACTTAAAGCTTGTGAATCGTGAATGCTTTTAGTAGTTCCCAAGTTAGCTATTTTTTTCAAATTTCAAGCGATTTTCTCACTCTTGTCATATCATTTAGATTGTTCAACTTTAAAGTGTTTCGAATGCAAAGTTTCCACCAGTCCCGCTTCTCCTGCAATTTCCACAGTTAACAGTCCATGTCTTAGTAATTGACGTAGCCAGCAGGGCCCAATTGGGCTGCACCACCACTCTCCTCCTCATGGAATCCTGAAAAAACATTTCGTACCTGTTGCTCCCAAACACCTGTAAAGTGCAAAATTTGGTGTCTCAAAAGAGTGCTGAAATTAGTGAAATGTAGTTTTAACTAAAAATAACAATAGTGTTTCACCAGAATATTTAACGTTTGGTATATAACAGGGAGCAACTCCTTGCTAATGATGTGCTTACAAATCCTACCATAATAGGTCCTCTTAGTTTCCGTTTTTTTAACACACTACATGGCACACATGTTAGTTGTAGTAAGCTTTCACGTCTGGCTGATTAATTGAACGTACAAAATGTACCAAAATACACCAAAAGTTACGGAATATTTGTGTATGTTAATTGGCAATAAATGCTTTTATCGCAGTGTGAATACACTGAACGAATATTTAACTTGAAGACACATATAATATAACGAATTTGGATTCCAGTTACCTGGTTACACTCCACACCGCCTTTGATCTCATGGGGTGTCAGTCTTTAAAAAGCAAAGTCAGGGCATGGAGCCAATTGAAAAAAAAGCCGCAATAAAACTGTATATGTGGATGTTAACGTTGGGGCGGGATTGCTCGGGAGAGGGAGGGTGGGCAATGGTGGAATGTACCCAGACAATAAACAGCTCAGTGGACGTCAAACACGGTTTGAAAAGGCCTAAAAGAGAATTTGAGTAGCCTGTAGTGCCTTGTTTATGAATAACTGGGAAATTTGAATGCCTACTTTGGAAATTAATATCCCTTTCGCTATTTTCGTTTAAAAGTTTCAGTCGGTATTTCAACGACGTATGTGTAATATTAGATAATATGCCTAGCACTTTTTGTAACCTTCTAATTCTGCAACAGTACCGGCCGTTTGATCCAAATCGCTCAATTTTGTACCTAGTTACCTGTATACAAATCGTATAATGGGCATACGCTTGCAGTTCTAGACAAAACACGTCAATAATATTCCTTCAAGTGAGATTGCTGTGCATCATAAATACATTATTGGGCTTTGCTGAAATCCAATGTTTTTTTCACCAACATGTTACAATCAACCTCGGCCGTCTGCGTGATTAATTTGCAGGGCGAAGGAGGGTACATTCAAACAATGAACGAATTAGCTTCGAGGAAAAAGACTGCATCTCAGTCAAATCCCCAAATGATGGTTTTTTTCACCCGGGTTGCAATTGTGACCACAGTTTACACAAGATCATTCCAAATATCCCTTGTAACCGTAAACCCAACCGTAATTCTGACCTTGATCTTCATTTTGGAACAAACAGAAAATTTACTGAAAAACCGATTTATAACCTCATTCTTCCTGGGAATAAGAATCAGTCCTTCTTTGGTGAAGGTGGCGCTCCACCATAAATTGTTTCTCTGGACTCACACACTAAGCAGGCCTTGTCACTTTGTGCCTTATACTTTGTCTAAGATTTCAACGCCACCAACCCACCACGGCAAATTTTTCTAGTTGGTAACGGCACACGAAATTCTCAGAGCAATAACTGACTTTAGGAACTACAGGCGGATGAATAAAAAGACGTGATCTGCTTAAGTCCTCTTTGTCACTTAACTGCTTTTACATTCATGACATTGTTCCGTCGTCTTATCATAGCACAGAATCGACTCAGTTACTCAATGTATTCGTTTTAGAGAGAAATCTCCAACTCAATCACTGCCTAATAAATCAACAAAGTATTTCACCAAACCCTTGACTTAGGCTGAAAAATCAACTCAAACACAATTTTTAAAAACTACATGTGTAAAGGGTTCACCCTTCAGCCAAGAGACAGTTTTCTGTAATGATAGAGCGCCCCCTAATGTACGTGGCATGTAACCCATATCTTTACTGATACTTGCCTATTTTGCGTGCAAATATCCTCAAAGGTGTGTTCCAGCAAAAATATTTCCAAAATGTAAACTTACTAGTAGCTCTGAACGAATGGACCAATTTCCTTACTAATAAGGTCTTACAATGAAAGAGCCGTGAGTACCGGTAATTACAATCTCACCTTATAACAAACTGAAGAACGGTCATAGCACACGTGATTGACCAATATTATCCAGTTGCTGTTTCATAATTGACCCAAAATAATGCTACCTGCTACTTAGAAAGGTTCGTTACGGAGCGCGCCTAGTGTCATAAATACCGAAGATACAAATGAGATGTCGAGTGTCAAAATGACATGTCGAACTGACAAATAAAATGTTGAATACCAAAATGACATGTTGAATTTTAAAATGAAATGTCGAAATAGAAAATGAGATGTCGAGGCGGTTTGACACTGTATGCGAGCGAGCGGAGTGCCAACAGTGTCATACATCGAAAATTTCAAAATGAGATGTCGAGACGGTCCTATTAATGAATGCTCGTGTACAATGATTGCCCGAACTCTGACAATGAATGCTACTCTCTGAGAATGAATGCCCTATAGTATTTTATTGGTTGCCCTTCATTCCCACGCAAGAAGTTCAACAAATACCCTCTTGATCTTTTGTATTTTTTCATCAATCGAAATGAGTTCAGCATATTCTTGAGTTCTTTTCACAGACAGACACAGTCAGCCAAAAGAGGACGTATAAATAGACAGATGGGGCTTTACGGCTCAATTTGAAGAGTGAGAAAATTCTGATGAAACTTGAGACTCTTCCGACTGCAAAGACTATTTTGCGGCATTTCTCAAGATAGTTTTTTTTTTTACTTCCCACATTAAAGCATAAAAAACTTGAGGAGGTTATTCATTCCGCCGTTTCTAGTGAATGATACGATATTAAAGACACATCAGGGGATACAGAATACTTTTGAAACAGATAAAAGCGTTTGAAAAGTAGTAACACGTGAAGTTATAATCAATTATAACGTGTGAGCTAAAATTGTATTAGGAGAATCCAATCGTGTAGCCAGGATTGTGTCACGGGGAGGGTTTTGGTGTCATATGGGGGCTTTTGGTTCACGATATGAGTCAAAAGTCTAAAGAGAGAGAGAAAAATTCCTGAAATGAGAAATTTGTGCATTGCAAGTTTTGGTCATGGGGGGGGTTAATTCTAACCCCCAAACCCTTCCCGTGGCTACGCCACTGAGAGAATCATGATTGACTTAATGCGATTATAAATCCCATTTGCTATGTTATCGCAACACCTGTCTGTAACAGGTAAGCGTTAAAAACTTTCTTAATGTCTTTATTCCATCCAAATCTCTCCAGCATTGACTATTTTAAAAGTTTATTACTGCTTTGAGCTTCTTTCATGAAAACATGAGCTATAAATGTGTAATATTATGACGTGACTAAAGAGAGGGTCGTGAGGCATACTGTTTGTTGTCTTTTCCTTTCATAAGGGAAAATTCAGTGGCCCCAGCTTGGATTTGTATAGTTGCCTCTTTTTTTTTCATGAATAACCATCTTTCAATTTTGGGGGGGAAAAAATCTGCCTATCTGAGAGGTCTAAGATGCAAGATGATGGACTTTCTGACAAAAATTGACTGTTGCAGATGACAAAGTGGCATGATGAGATATGTCGGTACCGGTAGATCGCTCTAGTTGTTTGTGTGTGTGTTCAATTTTTTCCAACCCATATTTGAAATGTGGGGTGCCCCCCATGCCCCCCGTGCCTCTTGTGAAAATGTATAAATACCCTGCCTCTGACGTGCTTGGTACATTTTTCAGTGTGTTTATGAGACACTTGGGTGCTTCAGAAAAAACTGAAGTGTTGTGGACTCTGTTTTCGGTTTTAGGACTTCAATATTTTTTTTTATAAAATAATGACATGGATTTGCTTTATTTTCGTTTCTTTTTTGAATTTCAAAAATAAACAAAATAATGCAACGGAATTTTCGCCCAAATCGTTGAGGAACCTTACCAAAATAATATCATTGAAAAGTTCGTCTTGTTGGCGTCACTTTGGTAGTTGAATGAAGTCTGTGGGGTCCTTGGTGAAAAAGTTATAATATTTTAAAATACCGCATCCTATTCTGGGTCGACGAACGACCCAATTTGGGTGTTAAGGGTTTTAATTAAGGACTACAGCAAATTAGTTATCAAGTATTAGACTCGCCTGGTTATTTTGTGATGTGTTATGTTGGGAAATGGAAACGATCTAGATGCAAATTCAGAGGGGTTATATCAATGTTCTCAAGGTTCACTGTTCCCGAGATAGAATGTTCCCGAATCTTGGAAACATCAGCGCTTCTGAGGTCTGGCAACATCCATCCCCGTAAATAACTTTATTACCATCGCCAAATCATCGAAATACACGGAAACAGGGAACATCGAACCTCGGGAACATCGGGCGGACCCCGATTCAGAATGCAAGTTTTGTCGTGAAAAGGTAAATTAACGTAAAGCTTCGTTTGCTTTCGTCATCATGGCTATCTGTTCACTCTTCTTTATTAAAAATCCAACGCAAAAAAGGTTTTATGTTGTACCAGTTTGTTTCGAAGTAAAAGAAAATAGTTGTAATTCTTTAAATTGGAAGGGACACCCATCCCCCAGGACGGAACTAACCCACCTCATGTTTTGCCATTCCTATCAAACTATACGACTGATTGTCATACACTATTCGCTTTGAGGTAGGTGGCTACAAAAGTTTACAGTAAACCTTGCCATAACCACTCATAATTGGCTCTATAAAATGCGGAATATATCTTTTCACGTGACGTCAAATGAGGTTTTCAGGTGGAGTATTTACGCCAAGTCAGCGGATTACCCCGTCATGTATGTAAAGGTTTGCCCTCAGTAAAGACATTTGCTAACATCTAGTTGTGATGTCACATGAGCTTTCTTTATACTATATACTTGCTGTTACCCTAGTGTTCACATGCTTATTTTCACCAAGTGCCACAACCGTCTAACATTTATGAAAATGGCGGCTATAGGTGCATTACGTGGGAGATATGCAGTCAAATGGACTTTGAAAATTTATCAATCTCTGTTTACTGTTTACTGCCGCTCTTGTTGGTTAATTGGTAGCTTTTAATTAGATAATGAAATTTTGCTTTATCAGACACTGAAAATAGTAACTGTATGGGTAAATAAATCTGCTCCGTCCAAAGAGCAGGTAAACTTGACAGAATAAATGGTATAAGGACTAATTGGTGTATATAACAACGCAAAGATAGTTTGTAAACCTAACCAATGTACGGTAGCCCTTAACAAACTGAGTAATTATTAAAGTTATATGGGACATCCATTGGGATTTGGGTAAAGAGTAGGACAGACTTCTTGGAAGAAGACATATACGGTTCTGACTATAAAGGGGTTTGTTTAAATAGAAGATGTGATTTACGAGTATCTTACAGACAGCGACGGCGCTGCGTGGGGGCAAGAGGACATTTTCCCCAAGATATTTGCTTTTGTCCCCCCCCCCCCCCTTGCCCCCTCAAAGGTCAGTCAGGAGTTAAATAAACCGAAAAAGTAAATGATTAACCTCCCCAGAGTCTTAATTTTTCATTCAGAGATATGCTAAAACTTCCGAGCTTCCAGGGGTTTTGCCCCCTGGATCCCCACTCCCAGGAACGGGCGCGATGGGCTCGGTTCGCGATGCCACTGAAAATTTTTGCCCCCTGAATATTATCCTTTACCCTCAGTCCCCCCTCCCAATTTTGACATTCGGGTGCCGCCACTGCTTTCAGAAGCAAAAGATTGAAAGAAAATTTTAGCTTTCCTGTCGTTATTCGAGATGTAATACAACTATCACCCTATACGGTTCAAAGGTTCCATGAACGTAATCTTTCCTCCGCTTATCAAGTTCTTCTGTCTGGCATGGACCTAAACAATTTAGTGGCGAGGGTTCTTCGAAAAAGACCATCTTGACAGCGGGTCTGGTGGTTCAGTATTTGTCAAATTCGTCCTACCGGAAACATTGGCGTTTACCTTCTCCGTGTTATACTCGCCCTTGGAAATGACTACCGACACTAGATCGATGGTTCCATGGTACAATGCTAAGGCCTACAGCGTGTATCTTTTATGTGTGTAGGCTACTTTCAAATCGAAAGAAATAAAGGAGCCCAAAAAAAGGCAGCAAAAACCAAAAACAAACAAAAACGGTTCCTAAGTTTAACGTGGTGTGGTCAAACTGTTAAGTTAGACTGAGGAAATACTAGATATTTTTGCGGCTTCCATACATGTTTAAGCATAATCATTATTTTTAATTGACCCATCTTTGTACTATAGACCTTAAATTAATCTTCGTTTAATCTACGGTTCGTGATTCCGTACCAGTTAGTTCATGGGAAGGTCTATACTTCGTATGTTCTATCCATTCTTTGCTTTTTTGCTGCACCACGACTCCTAATTTTACCGATCAGCGCATCCTTACACACCAAATAACACCATGGGGAGAACAGTAGGTTTGATATTAATGTTAACCCTCGGTAAGTTATTCATTTCGATATTTTTACAAGACTCAGCTTGGGAGGAAAACCATGTTTCCTCAAATGTAACTTGTTCAGCGGAAAGGTACATAAACATTAAAATATTTTTAATTTACAAATTGATTAAATTCCAGCCGGTAGAATCATCAAATTCGTTGTTTCAATATCCCGTATGTCTAACGTTATTCTTGTGAACAGTTGGTAAAGTAACTGTATAAGTAAACGCTTTGCAAAAAGAAACTCTTTTGCGCACACTGACATGCGCATTTATTATGCAGTGGGAGAATAATCACAAATCTTCCAAGTTGACATGGAGGAGAGTCTGAGTAGTGGCTGTCAGTGGCGGAGCTAGAGATTTCGGTCAGAGGGGGCGAAATGGTCTGCAGGGGCGCTTTGAAGCAGTAAACAAGCTGAGCCTCAGCACGATCGAAGCTAGGGCTTTTCAGACTCTTCATTTGATTTTCCGCACCTGGTAGAAGACTACTTTGACATTTCTCCTCGGCAAGTTTTTCCATTAAAATATGTTTAAATTTTCTATCCATGGGAGTCCGCAGGAGAAATTCAGGGGGACAAAAATTTTTAGGGGGAAAGGCTCAGCGCCACCATGAGTTGGCGCGGAGCGCAAGAAAATTTTGGCCCAAAATGCCTCTCAGATCGCTGGAAATGACATTTCTAAAGCTTATTTACCGCATATAAATAGGGAAAACACTGAGTGAACTGTTAAGAAATATTGATGTTAATTTTTCTGCGTCTTTTTCTTTATGTTTTCGTCGTATTTTCAGGTTTTTTTATTTTCCTGGGGAGGGCAAGTTCCCCTCTTGCCCCTACCTGCTGACGCGCATGTTTCTATCCCTCTCTTTGACATTCTAGTATGAAGGCCGTCATTGTATTTTGTGTGTTATTGTCAGGTCTCGATTTAAGATTTTAATGTAATAATGGGCTACTTTGTGAAGATAAAGATTAAACCAGCTAGAGCTAAATAGCAAGCAATCTTACAGAGGGAAAAAGTTATGGAAATTAATCACCGTAAGGTGTACATTTTTGGCATCTGGAAATCAAAATAAGTACACGAAGAAATTTACATCATGTGACCACTCTGAAATAGCCATTAATTTAGTACATTGAAAGAAATAGCCAAGACAAGAGGTCTGCTTGGCTCCCTAGATACCGAATTCATAATAAATAAAAGTAGCCTAAACTTAAGCTTATTTGATGCAATTTTCTGGCTTTTGAGACCACGGAAGTACAGAAATAAGCATTTTCATGGTACTATCGTGCAGTGTCAGAAATAGCCATTTATTATGAGAATGGTCACTTGAAGAAAAGCAAAATGGAAACTGCTCATTAAAACTCTTAAACCATTACCATAATGATAACAGTTTTATTTTAACCTGAATGTTCTCTTCAAATGATTTTGAAAAATGTTGTGGAAGCTATTTTGGTATCTTTATAAACTCTTTTTGTTGTCTATGTTGACAATTATCCCCGACAACAACAGGGCTATTTGCGCTACAATTATTGTTGCGCCCTCTGCAACATCTTTAATTGGCCGGGAGGGTTGCTTTAAGGTCAGTCTGTGTATTTGTAAGCTTATAATCACGCTTGGTGTTGAAGCAATTAACTTAGCACAGCGACAACAGTCATAATTTAGTGCGTATAAAACATGAAGATACGTTTCGGCAAAACCTATCCCTATATTACAGAAGATGACCCTTTTCATCAGAATAAAGTGCAGATAGTACAGTTACTGTGGCTGTTTGATCATTTTGTTATCTGGGCCTTAAAACTAAGCTACTAAATTATGTCTTTTGCCAAAAATGGTGCAAGAGTAAAGTATGTTAAAAACCTAAAAAGGGCGCCGACAGACGATTTTGGTCCGTCAGGGGGGAGCGAACGCCCCCTCTGACCATATGGCAGCTCCGCCACTGGTGGCTGTCCCATCGCACCGTAGCTGGTAAAGTCTAGGATTCGCTCTCAGGGCCCGAGGTGAGATCCAGAGGCAAAGTCGATTGTCTCAAGGGCTTGTAAAGGTCTAGAACATTTATACAATTTATGCATTAAAAGAAATCACCTTAAACTCAACATCACATAACATTCGGTTAGCACATCACAAGAATCAAAACCAGAAATCCAAAACGCTTAGTGATTCCTTGCCACTGAAATTTAAGTTTATTTTTGTTTGCTTAAAGTTCATAGTGTTTAATGAGGCATCCATTTGTATGTACTATGAAATGTATGCAAACGTCCCACCTTGAGATATCTTTTAAATCAGGTTCGAAGATTTGGACCCTCCGAGACCCCAGACGACCTTTGACCACTGAAAACTAAGTATTCCTCTCACTATGTAGCATACACGTACTATATGTGAAATTCTTAGGCCTATCCACGAGTCCAACCTTGAAATTTTGTGTAAACGAGATATAGAGACTTCTTCAGATAGTGACCCCAGGGGCCTACAGACACTTGGTTACTCTTGTTTCCAAAACAAGAGAAGCTTAACATTAAAAACCTCATCCTCTTTACCCAACACTTCCAGTTCTTCTAACCTATACTTACTTTAGCCCCTCTCACATCTGTCTATAAGAGTCAGTCTTATCCAGACACAACCTCAGTTTACTGCTTCAGTGTGACAGTATTCAAGAGAAAATGTGTCATCAAAACACTGTCAGTACGGTATATGCTATGTGATATGAGCTTTAGAAATCTCTATTCTTCGAACTAGCTGTTAATGATGGAACTCGACTGAGAAGTTCTGTGGAGTAGTACAAAATGTAGTTTGGATTGAGCGGATTAGCTCTTTCAGCATCCACATACCAAATAGAAAACCCATGGCGTTAAGGGGGGGGGGGGCAGGCGGCGGTTACCCTCAACCTCTTGGCTCTGAAAAGTAAAAATCCGGAAATTGGCTTATGGGACACCAGTCAACTACAATGCGGTTTTCCCTAGTTTTCCTCCATAAAATTCGGAATTTTGTCCACAAAACTCCATATCTGTTATACTTTGTTTATCACAACATTTCCCGCATGCTTTGCGCGCCCCAAACTGCAATTTCTAATGCAGTAACTGCTCGCTAATGAATTAGTCTAGTGTACTTTTCCGAGCAACTACACCTCGTTTTCCTAAATTTTCTCCAATATAGGCGCTTGATTTTGCAATGTTTTCTCTGAAAAAGGCAACAAAGTTTCAGAAACATTTTAAATGACGTTAAGAAGCCTCAATCTGCAAGCATATTGGATGGCATTATGTAACAACAACGATCTTCAATCGCCACGCAATCTTAGATACATGCTAATAGGAAGCGCAGATTTTCCAAATTACCACCAAATTTTCAAATTTCTTTAGGCCTACAGGAAACCCAAAATTTAAAATTTTCTGCAGCACAGTATAGTGTTTACACTAGTCTGTAAAAAGTAGAAAAATTTGAAAATTTGTTCCACCCTTCCTTCGAAAAACTCTGGCTAAGCCACTGTATGAAATCCGTCTTAGTTCTTTTCGTTGGGAGATGCCGTATAAACAAGATTTGTAAAGTTCATATTTTCTGACAAATTTGTTCGTTGGGTCTCTCCTTCTTTGACATTCACCGGCAATGAAATTTAACTGATTTCGAAAAAGAGAAGCGCTGGACTAAAGTCTGAAACCAAAACAGTGAGCTTGCTCACTCTCTAAAAGAATGAAAAGTGTGAATTCACGCCTTTAGATTGTAAATTCACTCTCAGAAGAGTGAAATCCACTCTAAGAAGAGTGAAATTCACTACAGGAAGAGGGAAAATTCACTCTTCCATGACTGCCTGCAATGTAGGCTCCTTTGCAGTGAATTTCACTCTTCTTGGAGTGAGATATCACTCTAATGGAGTGAATTCACTCTTTTCACTCTACTAAAGAGTGACTTAGTTCACTATATTGATTTTAGATAGTACATGCCTTTTTATCTATTCTTCGTAGTTGAAATATTTATAGAACTGAACACTGCAGACATGAGGTTACAAAGGGTAAGGAGTACTGTAATAATTATGGGGGAGTTATTAAACAAATTTCAACTACATAGACCTAACGTTGTTTGCATGAACTTTTTCATACTGAGAAAATGGCCATTAAACCCCGGGCCAAATCAGATTTTTGTTTCAAGTTGGAATATTTTCAGACCTAATTGGATGGGAATGGTTTTTCGATTAAAAGATATGAAATAGGACATATTAGTGTACATGTCCATGTTCTTATTGATTTTTTGGTCTGTTCATTCTTTAGCTGCTGTTACGGTGAGTGTTCTTTGCTTCGAGTGTGAGAGAGGAGAGGGATCTGTACCCGAAAGCAAGGTCTGTGATTTTAATCTAGACTGTGCTGACGGCTCTGATGAAGCTTCTTGTCGTAAGGAAATATTTTCTTAGTATTTGACAAAATTTGTATTTTAAAATCAGCTATTTATTGGTCCAGAAGGTCCGATAGACCTTGTGCATATGATGTCATAGAGCGAAAATTACGCCCTCCTTTTGGGGAAAAGCATACCAACACATACAAATGCAGACAGCTGATGTATCAACCAGTCGAATACGCGCACATTCTGCTACACGTGCCGGGCGTATTTTTATGCGTGCCGCCACGTGTTCCATTGTTTTGCCCCCACGGATGACGTCAATGTGTCGTCAATGCACAAGGTCTATTCTCTCAACCTTCTTGTCATCTCGCCCCTCCCACCACTGTCTAAAAGTTATCCTAATTGAGACAAAAACTCAAATAATATACTTCCTCATAGTATACCCTGGTGAGTATAAAAGGACCTAAAACGTACTCAGAACACTTCCAGTACATGTTTTGTAATATGAGATGATCTGCATTTTTTTATCTTTTTTTATTGGATGTCAATCAAAGAATTGCGTCAGTTGGGCATTTCTGTACACTATTGGTGACTTATAGTTTAGGGTCAGTGACGAATAACTGCAATTAAAAGTCTTATCGGCCGAGGAAAATCAACCAAACCATTTAGAGGGTCTACAAAAAGCCAACCCATGCCTGCTGTGGATCTACGTCCACAAATGATTGCAGGAGGGACAGTTTAGATTAGATTTTAAGGCTCTTTCGCCTAACGATTTGGCCCAATTGGTCCGGCTGATTCAAAATTTTAGTTAGCTCATAGCAAACCACTTGAAAAGGTGATATAAGGCCAAGAGCAGTCATCCCAACTTGATTTAGTGTAGTGGACTGTTCTTTTTCATGATTGGCTGTTGAGAGCCATATGACATTAGTTAGCTCATAGCAAACCACTTGAAAAGGTGATATAATAGTCAGGTTCACTATGTCAATAAATTATGTTTCGTTGGCAATCATGGTAGATTATGAAACCTATATATTTTTGGAAAGCTTATAGTATCAGGAAACTAAAAATTAATGTTTACATTTGAACAGATGTTTGTATGGCGGCCATTTTGGGTTTTTCAAAATGGCGACTGTAAAATACATATTTTCTTCTGTTTCTGACCTTAATTACCTTAAACACTTTACTTAACCTATTGTATTTGGTTCTAAATCATAGTAGCTTTGCAAATTTATACATTTTAGAAAGGTTATAGCATAAGAAAACTGAAAGTCAATGTTTTAGTGGAGAAAAGCTTTTATGGCGGCCATTTTGGATTTTCAAAATGGCCACTGTAAAAGAAATATTTTGTACTACTTTTGCCGCAGCTTATTACCCTAACCACTTTATTTAACTTACATTACTTTCAAAACCTTGATAGCTTTACGCACTTATACATTTTTGGAAAGGTAATGGTATTGGAAAACTAAAAATCAATGTTTAAATCTGGAGAGATCTTATATGGCAGCCACTTTGGGATTTTCAAATTGGATAAGGTAATATACTTACATCATAGAGAATATTACAGAATTTATAACCATTTATAACCTCTTTTAGGATTCTATCCAAGGGTTTAGAACAAGTGACCTTTTGTTAATGTTTTTCTCAGGGCAAATGGTGCATAGTTTCTGCTCTACAGACTCCTTAGACATGCCCAAAGGCCAATTGCTTTCTTCGCGATCTTCACTCATGATGGGTTATGCACTGAAAAGGCACAAGAACAACCCCCATAAACACCTCCACCACAATAGTTAATATGTAAAAACAATATATTAACCTTTATGCTCTCGCAACTACATAAACAATAGGCCGGAATTGATATAATCCGGTTCTATTTCTGGTTTAGATTGATATTTGTAACGAACAGTTTTATTTCCAACGGAGAATGAAACTTACTCTTTCAAATGTATTTAATGATTATGGGTTAAGTTTGTTTGCAAATTAGTTAATTAGCTCAATTATTTTATTTAATTAGCACATCACAAGAGGTTATAAAAAGTTATAAAAAGTGTAACAGCATACAGCTATAATACTATGATTTGAATAGACTCACATTTACATAAAGTCACCAATTTGGGATTTCAAACAGAACAGAAACAGTTCAATTGTCTGGGGAGGGACGAGCATACAACTTCTTTTCTAACTGGAATTAATGAATACCCCTACCCAACCTCACAATTTGTGTAGGCCTAACTAATTGTAGACCTGTAGCCCATTTTACTCATCCCAAATAAGACCAACCCCTTGAAATGACATCTTGACTTTGAATAACCCATTAATTTACGGAACAAAGTTCCGACTCATACACTGTACAACCAACTGAAGCAGCTGTAAAAGTGAAGAATTCTAAAGCTAATCTCGTGCATTTAGTTCACAGTATGTCCGAGATCCACCCAAAATGTTCCAAGTCATTTGCCCCCTTTAACATTATACATCTACCAAACAGAGGTGATCAGCAACTTGAACTTCATTGCTTAAACCTTATGAAATTAAGAAAGTTTTTACGCTTCTTTAACCCTTAGAATGGTGTCCAAAACGTGAGCCTGCGATCCTTTCTAGTCCTTTAAAAGTTTGAATTCAAGACACTGTACTACCGGTGATATGGCAAAAACATTTGAAACATCTGAGTGAAATCAGTTAATGTGTCCAGTACCAGTAGAACGTTGCTAAACAGGCCTGTGGTGATGCTATTCTAACAAAACACTTTTTTCGGAAACAACTTAAAATTGTATAAGAAATACGCCAGCGGACGGGGATATGCTTTCAGTTTTGGATTGGAAATTTTAAATTTTTGGCCGTCATTTTGCTACTTTTTTAAAATTTTGTTGCATTTTACCCCACCCTGGGCCCGTAGCCATAGGCGTACGGGAGCATTTCAGTTTGGGGGGGGAGAGGATTTCCTGCCCGAAAAATGTAATTCTGCTCGAAAGACTATCTAACCGGAGGGCCACCATCTTTTGGCGCTGAGCGTACGGAATTTTGAAAAATCAAAACCCCTCAGACAGCCGGGAATGGCCTTTCCCAGGCTTATAAGCAGAATCAAAGCCATCAATATTTTGAACTTTCGTTTGCAATAAAATTTTCATCAAAAATGAGCAAATCTACAAAAAGGTCAGAAAACTCCCAGATTAAATGTACCACTACCATTGGATGACTACATTAAGTTTTAATCATTGGAAGATGAGTTTGTTTGCGCGTTTTACAAACTATTTTACGTCATGTAGCATGAGATTATCATCAATATAATTTTGAAAATTGAAAAACTTCAGGAACCCTGGAAAAGCCCAAGGCTTCGCAACTTCGAGGAAGGATGGCATTGTATCGCATTCCGAATGCCTATTAAATATAGGTTTCGTCGAACTTCACAAGGATCCCGTGTGTTTTAGCAGCCTGTTTAGCTCAGATTCAGAGGCCCGAATTACCTGAGTGGGGATGCCATGCAACGAATTGGCCCTTAAAAACTGATTAACTCAATTTTCGCGCGATTACCAAGCAAGGTAGCAGCCTGTTTATATGCATTTAAACAAACAAGTTCGCAAATCATTTCCTAGTGAGCAAACCACCTAAGTCCATATCAACGGTTTTGGCACACTTGATCCCCACAAACCGTACCCATTGAATAAAAACAAACGTGGCCAAATCATCGGCATAGTCGCATAGACTCCTTTTGCCTGAGGGAAGGGAATACAAAATTAAAAAAGAAATGAAATCTTCACGATACCTTTACGTTTTATTCATAATGGGATAGTTTAGTTGCATGACATAGCTTTTGATTGATTTGTTCGGGCAAAATTTTGGGGACTTTTTACATCCTCTCTCCCCTTGTAATCTGGCAATTAAAAGTATCCCAGAACTTTTTGCAACTTTTGCCTGAAAATTGTGTCATTTCAGGCAAAGGTTTGAGCAAGAATGTGAACTGAGGCTGACGAAAAATTGTTTTTTTCATAAGCTGCCCGAATGTGTCGCAAATTTTGGTATCTGTTAGAGTTTTCATGAAAATTGTACCGTGACTATGATGCTTTTTTATTATTTTTTCGGCCAAGTGTTTGAAGGAATTCGGGTGCGCCTAGGAGTTTTCTGTGTAAGTAGAAACAAACCAGGTTTTAAGACTCAAACGGCTGCCCGAATTTTTCCAGATCCCTGGCCGAATTTTAGGTCTTGAGAAAATTTGGGGAGCAGTCTTCCCCCCTGCCCCCCGCCTCGTACGCCTATGCCCGTAGTCCGTTGTGATGGGGGCAAGTGCTGGGCTTGGGGCATAGGCCATAGAACTTTCTCCTAATGCCCGGTGTAGTAGTTTCAATTTTCATTTGGTGGAGCAAAAATTTTTTTGGTTGGTTTGCCCGAATTCCCCTCTCCCCGGGGGGGGGGGACTATACGGGCCCATCACCCTCCTCAAAAAGAAAGAATTGTAACAGTCAGAAATCTGATTATGCAGAGTATGGATTCCTTGTACCTGAAAACATAGACTTGGTATATTTTACAAGGTTTTGAGGGTATGTAGAGCAAGAAATAGAGCAAAATATGTCTTTTTACGGCGGCCATTTTGAAAATCCAAAATGGCGGCCATACCGGTATCGGCGCAAATGTAAACATTGATTTTCAGATTCTCCATGTAATAAAGATTCCAAAAATGTTTAGGTTACCTAATCTACCATGATTGCCAACGAAAATACATAGTGCACCTGACTATAAGGCCAAGAGCAGTCATCCCAACTTGATTTAGTGTAGTGGACGGTTTTTTTTTTTTCATGATTGGCTGTTGAGAGCCATATGACATTAGTTAGCTCATAGCAAACCACTTGAAAAGGTGATATAAGGCCAAGAGCAGTCATCCCAACTTGATTTAGTGTAGTGGACTGTTTTTTTTTTTCATGATTGGCTGTTGAGAGCCATATGACATTAGTTAGCTCATAGCAAACCACTTGAAAAGGTGATATAAGGCCAAGAGCAGTCATCCCAACTTGATTTAGTGTAGTGGACTGTTTTTTTTTTCACGATTGGCTGTTGAGAGCCATATGACATTAGTTAGCTCATAGCAAACCACTTGAAAAGGTGATATAAGGCCAAGAGCAGTCATCCCAACTTGATTTAGTGTAGTGGACTGTTTTTTTTTTTTTTTTCATGATTGGCTGTTGAGAGCCATATGACATTAGTTAGCTCATAGCAAACCACTTGAAAAGGTGATATAAGGCCAAGAGCAGTCATCCCAACTTGATTTAGTGTAGTGGACTGTTTTTTTTTCATGATTGGCTGTTGAGAGTCATGTGACATTGATTTTTTCTTAAATTAGAAAGAAAATAGGAGTTGCTGCTTGGATAACTTGAATGTGCAATATTGAAATCCTACAATATTATGAAAGATACTTTGAAGAAGAATAGGAAGAAAATTGTGAGATTCGGCTGTTGCTTCAAAATAAGAAGTGTGGAGGTCTATTTTATTTTTATGATTACCGGCATATGAAAACTTAATAAGGCAACAACTTTTCCTCCGGACGTGAAACTTTCTCTGTACTCACTGCACTATCCTCCCCTTCCCCTAGAGTTCAAACAACAACACCAGTTTGTTGCATTTCCCGTTCAACAAAAGTAGGTGCTTGCAATTCGTTAAAATTTCTCAAGGCACATCTGCTCCATACATCGCAAATGTGTTAGTACATCTACTTACTTTGCTTAGCTATAGGCGAATCCGAGCAGCTGAGTAATTTTGTTGTCCTTATGCAATGCTAAACCCTCATATTCAATTTCATTTGGAAAATGAAGAGGTAGTAGATCATCATGGTCGTCGTTGTCGTCATCATCATCACCAATGGTGATAAAGATGATGATCATCATAATCACCATCACCATCACTATCACCAGCACCATCACTCTCACCAGCACCATCACCACCGCTACCCACCACCATCACCACCACCATCATCACCACCATCACCACTATCACCACCATTACCACTGTTTCCACCATCAACATCATCCCCACCGTCAACACCACCACCACCATCATCACCATCATCACCATCACCACCATCACCAAAAACTATCCTGCACCATCATCACCATCTTCACCACCTTCATACCACTATCCACCTCCACTATCACCACAACCATTACCACCATTACCACCATCACCACTATCATTAGATTAAAGTTGATTTCAGTTCAAGTGCATGTACCCAACTGCATTTAAAAATATGATTGTATCCCTACATTTGCGTGACGTGATGCAAGGCCCCTTTTTCAATTTATATTGCCTAGCCAATTAATCATCAAGAATTTATTGATGGTATGAAGTCGATTTACCCCACATAACTTGTAAATCATAAGGAACACATATTTATGATTCATGGAGTGAAAAGTCAAAATCGTCAGGTTTTATACTGAAGAAGTGAAAACGTTCACTTTTTACAAGCGACAGTGAGACCACAGTGGGGAAAATAAGGAGCTAACTTTGCTTTTTAAAAACATGCATATAAAGTTAACATCTGTCTTAAACTTTTGTGAAGCGTCTAATTATCTATGTCACTCATTCATTTCATCTATGTTACATTTTAAGAAATCTATATATAATCGATTCTATCCCATGAGAGAAAGACTACCGGACACTGATTATAGTGTCTAATAGCTTTCACTACACTCTAAAACACTTTGATCAACTATGAACGAACCAAAACTATGATTAAATTGATGTCCTATAACAACAACTATGGCCAGAATTTGCCAATTACTAAATTGGTAAATGCGCAATTGACCATCTGACCACAGCTTAGGTCAACAATTTGACCATTGCCGGTGCACACAGTTATAACCGACCGGGGTCAGAGGGACAACCAACCGGAATCTGTTAAAAATGACTAGAATCTATTCAAAATTTGATAATTTTGATGAAACTAAATTAAGTTGAATTATTTTGATTATTTCAGTTAAATTGGGTTTCTTTTGAACCAAATAAGATCAAAGTTTTGCAAAGATTCCTATTAGTTACTTCTCCGAACCTTTCGATTGCAACCGTTTTAAGCGTGCAAGGTCGACCTGATCAATACCCAAATTGATTATTAGTATTTTCAGTGTTAAAATGGTGCTTAAAAAATAGATCGTGAACGAAATAGCAGATTGAGACTGTGATTTTTAATGATTTATGTGAAGCCCCTTGAGCTTTTTAGATATATGTGCTCTATAAATCAAGGAATTATTGTAATTATAAATACCAAATGACCCCTTCTTTGTCTTCAAGCATCACTTATTGATTTCGAAGACGGGATGGGAGGATGGACTCAAAACAATGACGATGATTATGACTGGAAAGTTCGAGATACAGCCAGAGGCACCCCTGTAGGTTTCCAGGGTCCTTCTGAAGACCACACAAGTTTTTCACTCTCAGGTATGTAGGGAGAAATACTTAAAGGGGAAGTTTAAGCAAAAAATTAATTTTTACATATGAAAGAAAAACTAAATCTTCTCAATGTAGTGAAATTTCCATTCAAATCGGACACCTATTTCTCGAGATATCAGCAAATGAAGTTACTAGATTTGTGTTCCAAAGTGATACTGAGGGCAGCAGAGGTTATATCACTCCCAAATATTGACAAAACATGCTTTGCTTCCCTTTGTTTTTCAGACTGTTGTGTTGACCTCGATGTTAATTGGAAAAGAAACTTCCCATGGGGATTGCAAAGTTTGAAAAGTTCTCACGCCACTTATGCAATTACATTTTGGTAATATGGGACTTTAGAGGAGAAAATTGGCAGTAAAGTTTAAAGAAAAACAAAACACTGCTCATTAATGTGGAGATATGATGTCATATGTGCTTGCTTCAAGATCACCGTTTGTTGAAATTTACTTGCTCATTTCCAGAGAACTACACATCGGATTTCAATGCAAATTTCACCAAAGTACTTTAAATAAGTGTCTCTCTTCCATTTCAAAACTTGATATAACCATAAAGCCTCCTTTTAAGAAGCATCACATACACATAAAAACTGCACTCTGAAAACATTTAGTCAAATGGGGCACAAACCGGAATCTTGTCAAATATTTGAGAAGATTCTTATCAAAGTTGACCGTAAATGGTTCAAAACTGAAACTATTCGTTTCATTCATAAGTCGAATATAGTCAAAGATTTGACAAGATTGTGGTTCGTGTCCCAATTGATTACATTGTATTAAAATTTGACAAGAACTTTTAAGAGTGTGTGAGATAAATGTTACTTGAATGAGGATAACTGTATCATTATAATACAATTAAAAAAAAGACATCCTTAATACAGTTCTCGGCCTTTTGGCTAAGATCATATGAAGTATCTGTTCTTTAATCCAGTCTAGAACGGAGCCATACATGACAGACCAATGATGTAAATGTTCTGAGGGTCGTGAGGTTGGTCATGTATTTTCCTTCAGGGACGTAATAGCTTTCTCGGGAAGCAGTTTATTGTTTGGTTTCGCCGAACGGCCCTTTGCCAGAGGGTCGTGAGGACTTTAGAAAAAGATTTATTGTTCATTTATTTGCATATGAAATAAATATCTAAATGAGTGAGGTAATTTTGTGTTAAGTTACTGCCTTAAATGAAATTAGAGTTGTGCTTATCAGGAAATTGTCGGGGTTTCACTTGGTGAACATTAGTCAGTGCTGAATTCAATGGAAAAATCTGAAAAATGGACGTTCATTGAAATATTTGCATGTTTTGAGAGCTATTAAAGTAAACTGGGACCAGAAAGTTGTCTTTGAAATTAAATATATATTTTAAGTAGTAAGCAATTCTGCTACCCTACCCTCTTCAACATTAATAAATTTTCATAAATACATATACAGAGTAGAAGCTAAAACGCCTAACACTTGAATTTGTTGATTAGTGCAACAGGCTCACAATTTCAATTTTCATTACAAAATTCTGTCGATATTGTTGGAGTATTTTTTTGCTATTGTTTTTCGTTACATTTTACTGGTCGAAAGCATTTGGAAGCATACCTTATGCCTTGACGACACTTTGACGTCATCCTTGGGGGCAAAAAAGTGCCACATACATAATAATTCTTCCTGCACATGTAGCGGGCTTTTCGCATATTCGACTAGTTAACAAATCAGCTCTCTGCCAGTCTGCATTGGTTTTTTTTTTTTTTTTTGCTCTTAAAGGAGGGCGTACTCTGTGACGTCATGAGCAAAATCTCTGAAAGTTCACTTTTTGTTTTATTTACCCATAACTTAGGAACCTATCTTTACGTGGACGGGTCCTACACTAATGTGTCAAGTTACACTAGACTCACCAGTCCTGTATTCAAGAAAGCAGCTCGTACATGCAGAATAGGGGTGTGGCATCATTTCTTTGGGGTCGAATACGGTGATTTGGAAATATATCAGCTAACAAACGAAAGAGTGAAAAGGCTTTTAACTGTCACTGATGATATCCGATCCCTCCGGAAATGGTTCTACAATGAAGTATACATTGATCCTTGCGTGGAAAACTTTCAGGTAAACCTTAATTAAAATAGATAGTATATATATATATATATCATAAAAAAGAACAAATTTTTTCGTCTTTTAAATCAAAATAGTGTTGAATATTGTTGACTATTTATGAAACTGTCAAGCAAATCTGAATCTGTGTATTAGAACAGGATAGTTCGTTCACGTGGGTTTATGCTGTCTCTGTGTAAACTTAGGTTGTGCCCTAGTAAAGCGGTTGCAGTAATACTCCGATGCATAATCCTGCGGTAATTCACGGTCCATCGTTGTTTCATCTTTTTACAACACATAAAATGATATCATGTGACTTCACATCCTCGGTGAAAAGCAAAACATGAAGTACTATAACTTAACGCCACATCAACTATGTTGAATGTATCAGTAACTAGGATATTGTTTAACTTTTCAGTTACCCTTAATGAGGTTCCATTACTCAGTTTCTAACCAATAAGTCTAATTTCGTTTGCCTAAGAACTTTTTCCAGTTGCGGATCACTGGCTTATTATTCCTACCGCTTATGCCGGGAACCAACCGCAATGACAATAGGTTCTATTATCAAATTGTTTGGAATGACGTGGAATAAGGAGTCAAACCCCATACTTCCCGGCTTTCCACTGCGTGGATGCTGTAACTACTTGACTATGCAGTCCGTTTTTAAAATTTTCAGATTAGACTTGAAGCACAAGACAGACAGAGGCGACAACAAGAGGGCGGCATTGCTATTGATGACATTTCATTCATTGAGTGTGGTATTGATACATCAACCGCAACTTGCCCGGACGGCTACAACCAGTGTTCATCGGGACAGTGTTATAGCTCCGACTACCGGTGCGATTTCACTACCGACTGCTGTGGGGAATTGACGGATGAATCTCAGTGTGGTAGGCAGTACAAATACTAAGCAAAACAGTTTCAATTGCAAAGCCAAAAGGCGACTTGCTCGCAGACTTTAGTTTCATCTTTTCATCCTTTCATTCCTTTTTTGTTCTTTTGGGTGTTTTCTTTAACCCTTTACCGTTGTTTGGGTCCTTCTGGACCCATACGGAGAGCGCGGCTGTCACCCATCTTTACTGTTTCACGCGGATCTCGAAACTGCGAGTAGCTACCCGAAAATTCGGCCACAACAACGAGAGGGACAATAGTTTTAGGTCACGGGGTCAATGACCTACGGAAGCTGATGCGGGGCGGGCTACGTCCGCTTTTCCGCCCACTCCCGAGGCGCGCAAATATGCCCCGATTGGCGCACAACAGTAAAGGGTTAAGTCCCTTTAACCTCAGTTTTTATCTGTGCTTTTGAGGTTTCAGTTTTTATACCGTAACCTCTTTTGATGGTTTAAGTCCTTATTTAGTTTTTTTGTCAAGTCTTTTTGACTTTTCCCCCGTTTTAAAGAGCCTGTTTCGTTTTATCATTTTAGTTGCCTGAACACATTTCTGTTGAAGGGACCGGCGGTCCTAAAATCTAACTACAACTTTATGTTTCACCAGTTTTTACTTTGCGTTTCATGCTTTCACTGGTGCTTTTACATTTGGTTTATATAAATATATATATATATATATATATTTAAAATATCATTTATTTCGGCCATTGAAGAGGATGTGAAAAACCACACCCCTTCCCCAGATTTCCGCGACAATCTCACAAAAAGTGAACGTCAGGCCATTCGAAGTCTACGGCATCGTGATGATATTGTTATCAAGCCGGCGGACAAAGGCTCTGCGATTGTCGCAATGGGGACTCAATTTTACAGGGAGGAAGCCCTCAGATTACTTGGCAATCCCGACCACTACAGACGTCTAGACTCAGATCCCACTTCGGAAATTGCGAAAAAAGTGGAGGCGGCCATCAAAAAGATGGTTCGCAACGGGTCAATTGACTCCGAAACCGGCCCGAATCTCCTCCAGGCAGACCCTAAACCAGGCCGTTTCTATTTTCTGCCCAAAATTCACAAAACGGGTAGTCCGGGCAGACCCATTATTTCCGGCAACGGGACTGCAACGGAAAAAATTTCAAAATTTGTTGACCTGCTTATCCAACCCCTGGTTCCAACCCTTCCCTCCTACGTTCAGGACACCACGGACTTCATCCGCAAAATTGGGAAGATCAAAAATCTCCCGTCGGACACAATTCTGGCCACTCTTGACGTGTCCTCGTTGTACACAAACATACCAAATGAGGAAGGCATCTCCGCTTGCACCAACGCCTTCAATCCGATTCGGGGCAAAACTCCCACCAAGAAAGACTTAGGCGAACTCATGCATCTGATTTTGACCAACAACAATCTCATTTTTGGTGACCACCACTACCTCCAAATTCATGGTACAGCCATGGGAACCAAAATGGCTCCCTCATTTGCAAACTTGTTTATGGGCAACTTCGAGCAAAAATTTCTGTCTCGACAAAATTTGAAACCACAAATTTGGTTACGCTTCATAGACGACATCTTCATGATCTGGCCCCACGGTGAAGACTGTCTAAAAATTTTTATTGAAAACATCAATTCGTTCCATCCCACCATCAAATTTACGGCCGACCATTCCAGGTCCAGTGTCCACTTCCTGGACACCACTGTAACCATAGAAAATGGTTCACTCAAAACAGACTTGTTTAACAAACCAACGGACAAGCACAACTACCTTCTACCCAGCAGTTGCCATCCTCCGCACTGCACCAAAAACATTCCGTACAGTCAAGCACTCCGCATAAAACGCATCTGTTCCTCTGAAACAGATTTTGACACTCGGGCAAAGGAACTATCCGGCTACCTCCGTAACCGGCAGTATTTTCGGGGTTCAATTGAAAATGCCATCAAAAAGGCAAAAGAAACCCCTCGATCTCAAACTCTGACGTACAAAACTCGTCAGCGCAATTCCGACAGAGTGCCGTTGGTAACTGAGTACCATCCCGGTCTACCACCACTAGCCAAATTCATCAAAAAGCATATGCCCACACTTCAGAGCACCGATCGCCTAAGGTCTATCTTTCCCCAACCCCCCGTTGTTGCCTTCAAGCGGCCCTCAAATTTACGGGACATTTTGGTTCGGGCTAAATTCCAGGACAAAGCCTCAGTCGAGGAAAACAACGAAAATATTGGTTGTTCACCTTGCCCTTCCAACTGCAAGACGTGCGCCCTGGTCGATTCCACAAAAGGCTTCCAGAGCAATCAAAATGCACGCACCTTCCAAATTAGACAAGAAATTAATTGTCTTTCCAAAAATGTCATTTATCTCATATACTGCAATTTATGTGGTGTGCAGTATGTCGGAGAATCTAAAAATACTCTTCGAATGAGAATGACACAGCACAGGTCAGCAATTAAAACCAAAAAGGTTGAACAACCTGTTGCAAACCATTTCAATTTGCCTCATCACTCTATCAAAAACTTACGGGTCATTGCTATCGACCAAAACGATACATGGACCGACAAAGCTAGAAAAGCTAAAGAAAATTTCTGTGAACTCAATCTCAAAACCACATCGCCTTTCGGCTTGAACATCAGGAGCGATTTACCAGCTTGCTGATAACACCAACCTAAATAATCCGATCAGGCCATTCCGGCCTAACAATTTCTCTAATTACTTTTAAGAGGATTTTCCTATTGTTGATGGGTTACACCCGAGTAATCCGATCAGACCCTCCCGGTCAATCAACCTGATCAATTGCCTTAAGAAGGATTATCCTGTCACAATAGAGGTGAGACCATTGTCAACACCTTTAAAAGCTTCCAAAATTTCTCACTCCTTGTCATTCTCTGACCAGGTATTGACAAAGAGGTAGCATTCCTCGAAAGCTCTACTTCAAACCTTTTGGCTGTTTAATTTATCTAAATTCTAGCCTTCCGCTATTTGTATCTCCTCGGAGATCCAGCCTTTCAATTCTGTAGCACCGTTGTTTTACAGTTTCTCCGTCATGTTTATATATATATATATATATATATTACAAAAGATATATATATATATTACAAAAGATATATATATATATTACAAAAGATATATATATATTACAAAAGTCAAGATGGCCGCTGGGCCGGTTGACATTTCGGAGCACGTATTAATACAAACACTAAATAGTACTACGATACGGTAATACGGATATTTCGAACACTCCTGTGTTCCTTATCGACGTATATAACAATGATTGAAACCTGTATGAAGGCTGGGTAACTGGTAAAAAACTAGGTCGTAGGCCTAATCAGGGGTTGTGGAAACTGCAATCACTGATTATCCCTAAATCCCTATTCAAACCCTCAATGTGACTATTTAAAGCTAAAATCCATTTGGTTTCAGCATTACAACTGGTCTGTTGGGTAGAATACGATGAGCCCAATAGAATGCATTTGAAGTTATTGAGGTTGTGATCAGGTAAGTTGTAATGCCGTCTAACTGCAAAGCCCTGAGTATTGTCTCGGATCGACTGTTTGTGATTATTAAACCGAAGACGGAATTTTGTGCCTGTTTCACCAACATAATTACCTCTTTCACATTTTGTACAAATTAAAAGGCAAACAACATTGGTACTATCACAAGTCAAAGGCAGGGAACTGATATTTATCGTGGTGCCCGGAGGGGAGAAGAGGGGATCAGTGATGATGTGCTTACATATTTGACATCTGGGTTATTGCATGTACGGTTGACGTGACAAACAGGGGGTGGGGGAGTCAGGAAGAGGTCAGCAAGGATCGCAAATTTGGGGGCTGTCTACGGGCGCTCAGGGGAGGGTCACTGAATATGTCCCGAATGTCGGGATCCAGTTGCAGGTGTTTGAAGTCATTAACTAATGGCCGTGAGAGCTTAGAAAGTTTGTGGTTGAATTCGAAAACCATGGGAATTCTAAGGTCGGGTGACTTAGGATTATAGCTTAAAAGACTATCTCTGTCGATCTTGGAGGCTTTAGAAATTGCTTCTTTAATAACCCTGAGAGGGTAACCACTTCGGAGAAAGTGATTTGTAAGCTTACCTACATGAGTGTTATAGTCTTCAGGATCAGAACATATTCTTTTGATACGTAAGCATTGACTGTATATTATGGATTTCTTGAGGTTACTAGGGTGAAAGCTATTGAAATTTAAGTAACTGTGGCAATCGGTAGGCTTGGTGTACAAAGATGTAGAAATGGAATTATTATCAATAGTAACTAATACGTCAAGAAACGAGATAGATGTGTTAGAATGCTCTAACGTGAATTTGATACTATGATGGAATTCATTAACGAATCTATTGAAGTCATGGAGAGAGTCCAAGCCGTGTGTCCAGATGAAAAATATGTCGTCTACATATCTGCAGTAGTGGTGAGGTTTGACGTGGTAACTATTGTTATATACGTCGATAAGGAACACAGGAGTGTTCGAAATATCCGTTTTACCGTATCGTAGTACTCAGGGGCGGATCTAGGATTTTTCTTTAGGGGGCGCGCTGACGGTCGATCATCTGCCCGAACGAATATCTAAGCGGAGCGCCACCATCGGTTGGCGCGGAGCGTACAGAAAATTTTGAAAAATCGCGACCCCTCAGATAGCCGGAAATGGCATTTCCCAGGTTTGTAAGTAAAACCTAAGCAGTCGTTACTTTGAAATTTTCTTTGCCAAAAAATGTTCCCTTCAATATAAAGTGAGAAAATTGCATAAAGTTGCTTCATGAACTAAACCAAATTTACTGACTTGATCTTGAATTAAGCTAAGATCACTCTTTAAACACTTGATGAAATACCTTTCCCCCAATATGTCGTAATATTACAGGTCCGGAAAAAGTGGTCTAAAGATTAGGGGGATCCTCACCAGTGGCGTAGCTAGGATTTTTTCGTGGGGAGGGGGGCTGTGGGGGTGCTGGATACTTTTGTAGGGGGGGGGGGGGCTGGAGTTTACTATCTAAGCGTAGCGCCACCATCGGTTGGCGCGGAGTGTACAAAGAAAATTTTCGATTTTTACACCTCCCAGATGGCTGGAAATTGCATTTGCCAGGTTTAATTGTCTTTAATTCTGGTGAGAAAAATTTGTCATTTTTCTAAAACTCAAACACACTTTTGAGATACTGATTAGCTCACTTCATTACTCCACTGGACTATGTATCCTGGATTGCAAGTCCGGAATCCTGCTGTATGTTGCAAGCAGCTGTGCCAGTGTGCACCTGAGTAAGGTATTTCCACGGGCGTAGGGGGGCATTTCAGTTTGGGGGCAGAAGATTTTTGCCCGCAAAAAATGTTATTCTGCCCGTAAGACAGTCAAAGCGGAGCGCCAACATTGGTTGGCGCGGAGCGTCCAGAAAATTTGAAAATTCGTACCTCTCAGACAGTCGAAAATGGCATTTCCCAGGCTTAGGGGGATCCAAGCAGTCGCTATTTCAAGTTTCAATTGCAGATAAACGTTCACTCCGAACTAAAATTCAGCCAGAAAGACCAAGCGGAGCGCCACCATTGGTGAAGCGTACAGAAAATTTTGAAATATCCAACCCCTCAGACAGTTGAAAATGGCATTTCCCAGGCTTATATGGTATCTAAGCAGTCGCTATTTTGAGTTTCCTTTTGCAAAAATGCTCACGTGAAACTTAAATTCTGCTATGAAGCGTGGGGCACCACCATAAGTTGGGGTGAGACGTACAGGAAATTTTGAAAAGTCTGACCCTTCAGACAGTCAAAAAGGTCATTCCTTGTGCTTCTAGGGGGTCTAAGCAATCGCTATTTCGAGGATACGTTTGCAAAGAATGTTCACTTCAAACTAAAATTCTGCTAGGGAAAACTATCTACGCGGAGCCCCACCACTGGTTGGCGCGGAGCGAACAGAAAATTTCGAAAAATCGGACCCCTGAGACAGTCGAAAATGACATTTCCCAGGGTTATAGAGGGATCTAAGCAGTCGCTACTTGATTAGAAAATGACATAAAATGTATCACTACCAATCGATGAAATGGTCCTGCATATTTCTTAACTACAAAACGAAATTGAAAACATGCTAATGAATTTCACTCTGTTGCGACTCTTGGCTAAATTCAACATATATTGATAAAGTTCTGTGATTGCCCGAACTTCCGACTTGAATGAATTTTCAAGCAGACTTATGGGAAGACATTGTCACATTGAATCATTAAAGTATCGAAAAACAAATTACCCGATTTTCATAACCATTGCCCGTAGTTGGCTCTAGAACAGGACAGAAGGCAAACTTTTGAGTACCTGAAGACCCTCCTGTCTGTCCGTTGAATTAATTTGGCAATTGAAAACGTCCCAGCATTTTTTTAACCTTTGTCCGAATATTTGACCATTTCGGGCAATTTTTCAAGACTACAGTATGAAGTGGGGACGATGAAAACCTTTTCTTACATTCTACCCAAATGTGTTGCAGATCTTTGTATTTTCCGTGGAAATGTTACTTTAAATATAGCGTTTTCTGTTTTTCGGCAAAGATTTGAAGCTTTTAAAATAATCGACCATTTTGAGCATTGTGTTACACAAGATTTAAAACCAGGCTTGAGAATGAGTTGTTTCTTTAAGCCACAGGCTTCCCAAGTGTGTCGCGACTTTTTTATCTGTATGATTTTTCGCAACTATGTTACCCTTACGATGATACTTTTCCATTTTCGGGCAAATGATTGAAAGAATTTGAATATTCGACAATTTCGGGCATTAAGTTGTCATTATCTGTGAAGTTAAAGTCACGAATAATAGCTTTTTGCGCTGCCCGAAGATGCAGCGATTTTTTGGAATCCTGACTTGGTTTTTCATGAAAATTTTATTGCGACTTTATGACAGTTCTTTCCTTTTTTCGGGCATATCTTTTTTAAGATTTCGGCCACATTTAGGAATTTTCTGAAAAACCATCCCATTTTTTTCAAAATTAAAGGCCTGTTCGAATTTTTTCCAAATTCTTGCCTGAATTTAGATTTTGCCAAAATCTTACGCCACTGGTTGTGTTCACTCCACCCAAGAGCTAAGTGAGGTCCTGAGAGGTAATAGTGGTAAGGTTGCGACCCTTGAGTCTGCATTGACCCAACATGGGTTTGGTTGTTGCACTGGCCAATAACTGCCAGCAATAGCCGTGCAAAGTGCAAATTCCTTCCAACAATATTTGACTCAAATATTCTACCCACCACACCAAGTATGATTTTGGAACAAATTTGTGCATCCCTGGAATTGAAAAAAACCCCTACAGGAGATAGAAACAGGCCAGATGCTAGGAGCACACTTTAATCCACACCAAGTTAGCCAATTTCAGCCACTCCAAATCTGCTAGAAAATTATCCATCCAGAAACCCGACCTGTACAAGTCAAGAGATTCCGAAGATATGAAGCTTGTCACAGTCTACCTGAATTTATTCCGAAATTCAGAGTGGGCCACAATTGCAGAATACCCTGCAACTGGGTAGATCTATTGCAAGTATATCTATGTCATAGTAGCCGGGTAGACGGGATTGATTATTATCATTGGCCAGCATGAATATAATTTTTTTGCCCGGGCGCCAATGGGGGGGGGGGGCTGAAGGGGGGGGGCGGGCAATTCAGTGGGGGCTCCAGTCCCCCCCCCCTCCGTAGCTACGCCAATGATCGTCACACAAGGTACAGAGAGGAGAATCTTTCCTTTTTAATTTTGAATAAAAATTCGTTACAACCTATAGTCTAATTCTATGAACGTAAAAAAACTGAAAGAATTGAAATTTGGGGTCTCCAACAGCTTCAAAGACGATGGTGAAAATATCTGACCAAAAATACGATGCACTGCTGTAAGATTCATATTTGAGATCGCAGTAGCTTTTAAAGTCTTTTGCTTGATGAACGATACCACTTTATTGTCATGTGCATGAAAGATTAACATTGTTAAACGCTTTGCGTTATCATTGATTTCATAAGTGGCATGTAGTAGTGGCATGTAGATTAAGTCTCCACTCCCTCGGGATAGCAGAATTTTTCCATAATACAATGTAAAAGGAAAAATATTAGTAAAATTACATTTATGGCAGAAATCATTCTAATTAAGCACTCAGTCGACTCTCTCATTAAAAAAAATTCTTCTTCGCTTCTTTTGTTTTTCTATGTGTATGATTGCATTAACGAGGATTTCCCTTGATTAAAAAACTCCACATCTGATGAATCCAAACAGCAGATGGATTGTAAGAAAAAGTTTAGTGTTCTACATTAAGCGTGGTCCGAAATAGGGTTGAGACCTTCGATATCACTCTTTTGACATTTTATCGGAAAACTTGAAACTGTGTGCTCTAAATTGCTAACTTTGTAACAATTATAATTACATAGTTTGAAAATTATAAGATAATACAAAATTATGTAGAAACAAGTAGGCTAAATGATCTATTTAGTGAAAGTAAAAAATAAGCTTTGGAAAATGTTGGGGGGGGGGGCCGCGCCGGGTGCGCCCCCGCCTAAATCCGCCACTGGTATTATTTAGTGTTTGTATTATTACGTGCTCCGAAATGTCAACCGGCCCAGCGGCCATCTTTACTTTTGTAATTCTTGTATGGAGCATACGTGGATTTCATCACCTAAATATATATATATATATATATATATATATATATATATATATATATATATATATATATATATATATATATATATATATATATATATATATATATATATATATATATATATATATATATTTATAGCCTGTTGTCGCTTCTGTGACGAGCTGTCATAGCGTTAGTGGTCATAGACCTCGCCCGGAAAGCGGAGGATGGTGGGTTCGGTCCCCCGTGCGGCACAATTTTTCTCTCTGGTGTTTTTCTTCAACCGTTCCTTCTTTGGGAAGGGATTATACTCTGTCTTGGTTTGGTATTAAATTCATGATCGAATGTATTACTTCAACACTTTTGACATACACATTCTAACTTCGATCTGCCAACTTCGACACACTATATATATATATGTATATATATATATATATATATATATATATTTATATATATGTATGTATATATATATATAAACATATATATGTATATGTATATATATATATATATATATATATAAACGATGTTGACTCCACCGGGATTCGAACTCGGGACCTCCCGCTTTCTAGTGCGGACGCTCTAACCACTGAGCCATGAAGCCAAGTTGGTTTGGCCTTTCTTCAAATGACAGATGAAGCAACTCGCAATTCACCTCCTGAGCAGGCGCCTAGTTTTTTGGAACAGCACTAGTTCTCGTTTGACGCAAGCCCAACCAAAGATCAAAGCTGATGCTATCCAGCTGAACACAATTGTTTATATATATATATATTGTAACTACGTACTTTTCGATCATCATCATTATGACGTCACTTTACAACTTTTCAAACTTATTTTAATATTACGCGGTACTGTACGCATTCAACTCTATCTTGTTTGTATGTAACGGTTGATTTCCATAACACAGTTGACAAAGCCGCCAGGAGGCGGCGAAAATTTCTGTTTCAATAAATCATTCGTTGGATCTATATGCACACTCTGTTTTCCATTTTTCCTTATATATATATATATATATATATATATATATATATATATATATATATATATATATATATATATATATATATATATATATATATATATATATATATATATATATATATATATATATATATATATATATATATATATATATATATATATATATATATATATATATATATATATATATATATATATATATATATATATATATATATATATATATATATATATATATATATATATATATATATATATAAGGAAAAATGGAAAACAACGGTGCTACAGAATTGAAAGGCTGGATCTCCGAGGAGATACAAATAGCGGAAGGCTAGAATTTAGATAAATTAAACAGCCAAAAGGTTTGAAGTAGAGCTTTCAAGGAATACTACCTCTTTGTCAATACTTGGTCAGAGATGGACAAGGAGTGAGAAATTTTGGAAGCTTTTAAATGTGTTGACAATGGTCTCATCTCTATTGTGAATGACAGGATAATCCTTCTTAAGGCAATTGAGCAGGTTAATTGACCGGGAGGGTGTGATCGGATTACTCGGGTGTAACCCATCAACAATGGGAAAATCCTCTTCAAAGTAATTAGAGAAATTGTTAGGCCGGAATGGCCTGATCGGATTATTTTGGTAAGTTTATCATCAGCAAGCTGGTAAATCGCTCCTGATGTTCAAGCCGAAAGGCGATGTGGTTTTGAGATTGAGTTCCCGGAAATTTTCTTTAGCTTTTCTAGCTTTGTCGGTCCATGTATCGTTTTGGTCGATAGCAATGACCCGTAAGTTTTTGATGGAGTGATGAAGCAAATTGAAATGGTTTGCAACAGTTTGTTCAACCTTTTTGGTTCTAATTGCTGACCTGTGCTGTGTCATTCTCATTCGAAGAGTATTTTTAGATTCTCCGACATACTGCACACCACATAAATTGCAGTATATGAGATAAATGACATTTTCGGAAAGACAATTAATTTCTTGTCTAATTTGGAAGGTGCGTGCATTTTGATTGCTCTGGAAGCCTTTTGTGGAATCAACCAGGGCGCACGTCTTGCAGTTGGAAGGGCAAGGTGAACAACCAAAATTTTCGTTGTTTTCCTCGACTGAGGCTTTGTCCTGGAATTTTGCCCGAACCAAAATGTCCCGTAAATTTGAGGGCCGCTTGAAGGCAACAACGGGGGGTTGGGGAAAGATAGACCTTAGGCGATCGGTGCTCTGAAGTGTGGGCATATGCTTTTTGATGAATTTGGCTAGTGGTGGTAGACCGGGATGGTACTCAGTTACCAACGGCACTCTGTCGGAATTGCGCTGACGAGTTTTGTACGTCAGAGTTTGCGAGCGAGGGGTTTCTTTTGCCTTTTTGATAGCATTTTCAATTGAACCCCGAAAATACTGCCGGTTACGGAGGTAACCGGATAGTTCCTTTGCCCGAGTGTCAAAATCTGTTTCAGAGGAACAGATGCGTTTTATGCGGAGTGCTTGACTGTACGGAATGTTTTTGGTGCAGTGCGGAGGATGACAACTGCTGGGTAGAAGGTAGTTGTGCTTGTCCGTTGGTTTGTTGAACAAGTCTGTTTTGAGTGAACCATTTTCTATGGTTACAGTGGTGTCCAGGAAGTGGACACTGGACCTGGAATGGTCGGCCGTAAATTTGATGGTGGGATGGAACGAATTGATTTTTTCAATAAAAATTTTTAGACAGTCTTCACCGTGGGGCCAGATCATGAAGATGTCGTCTATGAAGCGTAACCAAATTTGTGGTTTCAAATTTTGTCGAGACAGAAATTTTTGCTCGAAGTTGCCCATAAACAAGTTAGCAAATGAGGGAGCCATTTTGGTTCCCATGGCTGTACCATGAATTTGGAGGTAGTGGTGGTCACCAAAAATGAGATTGTTGTTGGTCAAAATCAGATGCATGAGTTCGCCTAAGTCTTTCTTGGTGGGAGTTTTGCCCCGAATCGGATTGAAGGCGTTGGTGCAAGCGGAGATGCCTTCCTCATTTGGTATGTTAGTGTACAACGAGGACACGTCAAGAGTGGCCAGAATTGTGTCCGACGGGAGATTTTTGATATTCCCAATTTTGCGGATGAAGTCCGTAGTGTCCTGAACGTAAGAGGGAAGGGTTGGAACCAGGGGTTGGATAAGCAGGTCAACAAATTTTGAAATTTTTTTCCGTGGCAGTCCCGTTGCCGGAAATAATGGGTCTGCCCGGACTACCCGTTTTGTGAATTTTGGGCAGAAAATAGAAACGGCCTGGTTTAGGATCTACCTGGAGGAGATTCGGGCCGGTTTCAGAGTCAATGGAGCCGTTGCGAACCATCTTTTTGATGGCCGCCTCCACTTTTTTCGCAATTTCCGAAGTGGGATCTGAGTCTAGACGTCTGTAGTGGTCGGGATTGCCAAGTAATCTGAGGGCTTCCTCCCTGTAAAATTGAGTCCCCATTGCAACAATCGCAGAGCCTTTGTCCGCCGGCTTGATAACAATATCATCACGATGCCGTAGACTTCGAATGGCCTGACGTTCACTTTTTGTGAGATTGTCGCGGAAATCTGGGGAAGGGGTGTGGTTTTTCACATCCTCTTCAATGGCCGAAATAAATGATTCCAGTTGCGGACAACGCCCCTTTGGTGGGTTCCAGGTGCTTTTTGGTTTAAATTGATACGATATATCGTTGTCCGGTGGAGAATTTAGGCCGTCTTCGTCAGCAAAATACTCCCGAAGGCGCAAGCGTCGGAAAAACGCTTTCATGTCTAGCGATAATTTCTGCGTGTCAGTCTGCCTTGGTTTGGGGCAGAAATTGAGTCCCTTCGAGAGAATTTTAGTTTCTCCTTCAGGAAGCTGACACGATATGCTTACAACCGCGGTGGTGGAGGTGGAAGGCTCGGTAACCGGTTTACGAATAAATCTGCGAGACCTGCTTTTCTGAAAATTTGAAATCACTTGATTTGAAGTGACAGTCACTTGGTTTGAAGTGACATGATCTCTTTGAAACTTGCGTTGTTGCCTAGAATTTAGAGTACGAGAGAGTCGGAGACAGTCCTGAGAGATGAACCGAAGCTTGTTTTGAAGCTCGGATTTGGGAAGCTCTCTTTTTAGCTTCCTGGTTTTGGAACCAATTTGGTGATTGAGTTCATTGATGGTTTTCCGACAATTTCCAATTTGTACTTCCATCAGTCTGAGAGACGTTTTTCTGAGTATACCATTCAGTTGGCGTAGCTTCCACTGTCGGAGAGTGGCAAGCCGGTAGGGACTTTAATTTGAAGCCCTTTCGGTACCGTATTGTTTGCTCGGTACGTTTTATAGTTGGAAAGGTGATGTCGATACCTGACACGTTTTTCGCACAGGCGTCGAAGTAATTTGAAAGTTTCCAAAGTACTCTCCATGGGTGTAGCAAGGTTGGATCAAAATTGATGCAAACAGTGAAAGAAATATATAAACATGACGGAGAAACTGTAAAACAACGGTGCTACAGAATTGAAAGGCTGGATCTCCGAGGAGATACAAATAGCGGAAGGCTAGAATTTAGATAAATTAAACAGCCAAAAGGTTTGAAGTAGAGCTTTCCAGGAATACCACCTCTTTGTCAATACTTGGTCAGAGAATGACAAGGAGTGAGAAATTTTGGAAGCTTTTAAATGTGTTGACAATGGTCTCATCTCTATTGTGAATGACAGGATATATATATATATATACAAACCACTACATTGAACATTAGGGGGAAATTTGTATATCTTGATACGTTTAGGCGAAATGAAAAACAATAAAATACATAAATGTATATTTCGCCTTCAAGGAAAAACATATACATGTTCGTAACTTCAATAGTCTATTAGTTGTACGTGTTAACAGATAGGCCAAACTGAACAACCAAGGGTGAAAATGAATACGACAAACACAAGGCAAATCTGATCCGGTCGGTGCAAAAACATTACAGGACGAAAGTGTTTGTTTGAAAAAAAATACGAGTGCGACTGTTAAAACGAAACAATTTCATGCTCTTGAAATTTTAGTAATAGAATGAAAAACACATAAATACGTGCGGATTTTGAAGATCATTAATTTTAGTACCATTTTAAACATAAGCAATTATTCCATAGTCATTTGCCCAACCTGGCAACCCTTGTGTGCATTAATAAACGTCAGGAAATCTTCACGAGCTGCGGCATGCGTTACACCAATATCGGCTAAGTTTTTGTTGCTGCTGTTGTAATAACTTGATGTACGTGAACCCATGACCTTGGTGTGAGGGAGCATGTGTTCAAACAGTGCCAGAATCGGCTCCCCGAAGAAGGGTATAGCTTAACAGTTATTGTTTTCATTGTATTCATAGATAGTTATTGGATGTGTGACTTTGAAAACGGCTGGTGTGACCTTGAACAGCTTACAGATGATGACTTTGATTGGCGGAGAAACAAAGGGGGTACTTCAAGTGAGAGGACAGGACCAGGAGTTGACCATACCCTAGGGACAGCCGAAGGTAATATTTTCTTTTACTGTGGTCTCACGTAACGGGCGCTTGAGGTAACACCTCAAACATTATACAGTAGGTGGTGGATTATTTGACCTTGTCAATATAGTAGCACAACATCCAATCAACCGAACTCGGGATATGGGAAGGCAGACTGGAAGACGTGGAGTTCAACATGCGGTTTTCACGGTAATAGTTAACGAGGGATAACACCGAGTATTGCGGGATACTATCGTGAGAAAGGACTTTTTATTGCTTTGATACAAACAGTTCCAGGGAGAAAGTAAGCCATGGTAGTTCACTGATCTGCGTGGAAGCAGTAGCGTTTGTGCCGGAAGGGGCAAAGTGCTGGCTGGCTCGACCGAGAAAATCAGCTCAATCCCACCAGGTTGAAATAGCGACAAATTAAGGAAAGAACCAAAGGGAGAAGCGGAAAAGCGGAAAAGAAGAAGAGTGAAATGGAAAGAGATTATTTCGTTTCTTATCAATTGGGCTAGCTGTTCTGTAAGTCTCCTTGTCGGCATGCCTATCTATTTGTCCACTTTTGATATGCCTTTGTGGAGACTTACTTGCCCTGCAGATTATACTCTATTGCGCAGTGTACTTGCCCGAGTGACTTCTTACTTGTCCCAGAGTGTGGACTGGGACGTGAGATTTGTCTAAGCCTGCTTTAGATAAGAGAGAACTGGGAAGTTCTGACCTTTTTTTTTAAACCTGTGGAAGTTTCAAGTGAAATTCCGCATGAAAGTCGGTCAAATTAAAGCAGAGAAAAGTTCTGAATAGTTTTTTTTTAGGTGTTTTTTTTTTTTTTTTTTTTTAGCAGGTTCCATCGTTTTATATGGAACATGACATACCGATAATACCGAATGTATCTCCCCATGGTATCGTACGCCAGAGAATCAGTAGTTTTGGTCTCCCATATTTCGAAACGAAAGTACTATGCTAATTTTCGCAAGGCTTGAATTTTGTGCAAGGGCCTGGGAAAAATCGGGCAGCCATTTCTGAGTCTTAAAGAAATCTTGCATATTTTTAAATACACTGGAAACTCCTTCGAAAGCCAAATGCTTTCAAAAATTTGTCTTAGCAAAACAACGCATTATAGTCACAGTCAAAGATGCAGGAAGAGGGTCCCACCAGTGAGAAATGAGGTGGCGGAGGCATGCTTCCTCCCCCAATTGCCGGGTCAGAAAACCCTTTTCAATTTTTTCCGAATCTCAAAAAACAAAATATCCGGGGCGCTTCGGGCTCTAATGCGGCAGTAAGTGGTCGCTCATAAAACAGTCAGTGGTCAACTTTTCCGAAACGCTGTACGTTTCCCTAAAATTTTCGTAGGTTTCTTATGAAAAAAACTTCAATAATCCTCGGTCCCTAAATAATATGTAAAGCCTTTCCGAAGGGGGTGAACTTTGGGAGGAGGATGGGAAGTTTTCACCAGGTAAATATGGTTATCCCCCCCCCCCCTCACCCCTTTGACAAGTGACCACTCAGGATATCGTCAATCTCATGTATACAATGACAGCAGAATATTTAAAATTTGATTTTGTAAAGGGTACAAAGATCGAAAACGACATAAGTATCCTGATAAAGATAGGCGAGACGATGGCCGCATTACCGTCCATACAATTTAACCTCTCGGAAGAGACAAAACGTAGAAAAATAAATATTTCAAGGAACTTCAATTAAGATTTCTGTTCAATCGACGAGTGTGTTGACAGTCTTCCTTTCCGAGTTACTTGCAGTCGGGAGGTCGGACTTCGAGTCCTGGTCGGGTCATAACGAAGACTTCCACTATCATCTCTGTCCACCGACTGATAGTCAAGTTGGGTGGGGCATCAGAATTGCAGTCGGGAGGTCGGGAGTTCGAGTCCTGGCCGGGTCATACCGACGACTTTAACAATGGAACCTTTTGCCATGGTGCTTGGTGCTCAGCATAAACAATGGAGCAGGGAAAACAAGCCAGTGAGCCACATCTGGAAAAAAGGCCGTAGCCAGCTCGACTTGAACCAATTGGTTGGAAACTGGACCGTAAAACTTTATCTAACTAATTAGCTTTCCGAGTCGCTCAAAACGTAAGAACCTCAATACGAAAACAATTGCCAAATGTAATTGTAAAGTTTACTCCTTACCCACGAAGGATATCGTCAATCTCATGTATACAATGATAGCAGAATATTTAAAATTTGATTTTGTAAAGGGTACAAAGATCGAAAACGACATAAGTATCCTGATAAAAATAGGCAAGACGATGGCCGCATTACCGTCCATACAATTTAACCTCTCGAAAGAGACTCCCCTCCCGACTGTGTGACCTAAGATCTCTACCAACTCAATGGTCTGGCAAAGAATCTTTCTGGGAAACAAACTATAAAGCCGCTTCCCAAGAAAGTGACGTCCACTAAAGTAAAACACTTTAACTTATCAAACTCACGGCCCTCAGACTATTACATCATCTGTATGTGCCGCTAAACCACCAAAAATGATTTATATTTAGAGAAAACAATTAAAATTTTGAAACATTTGGATCCACTTTTTTGCTTTGTCCAGACCCAAGTAAAACTTCACTGACATTATAAGAAAAAAACCTATTGGTCTATAAAAAGTAAGTAACGGTAAATGATTGGAGTTTTTCAACCTGTAAGCAGTTGTAAGTATTAAGTAAATACACACAAGAAAAGGAAATTTCTTCCTTTAAGGAAAAAATGAAGATATATTGGAAATCTCTCTCAATTAACAAACGCATTATAGTTTAATATTACATTTTTGTTAATATTCACGTTCAGCTGTCAGCTAAATAAAGGTTCGACTTTTTCAAATAAAGAGAGAGACCAAATCTTAAAAACATATTGTTTCGCCAAATTTCAGTAAAAGCAGCTGTCGGAAAAATTACAATAGTATTTGAAAAATTTGTAAACTGAAATAACATTGATTCAGAAAACGTATGATTTTATTGATAAAGCACTTAACTGACTAACTTCAACCCTTTCTGAAGTGAGAAATTCCAGCGAAACTATTATCTGAACATCTTTGGGTCAGTTTTATGCAGCCTAAGGAAAATCCTCAGAACATTTTAAATATAAGACTACTATATCCTCAAAGTAGCTTACGTGTTTATTCATGTATTCTTTTGATTTTATTAGGTTATTACATTTACACTGACGTGAGTAGACCTGTCCGGCCGGGTGACTTCGCTGCTATTGCAAGTTACGCCATAATCGGCAACCCAACCGATTGCAAGGTAAAGAAACCGGCCATTTTTGCGTGCTAATTATTTTTTTTTTTTTTTTTGCTTTTTTGTTTTGTTTTTCATGAATTTAAGTAAAACGAAAAGTTGAGAAAAGTTCTCATATTTAATATTTTATCTGCATAACATGTGATCGAGTAGCGTTGCACATGTAACTTAAAGAATTGACAACTGAAAACTTGCTAAAATTATGTAATGTAATGTAATGTAATGTAAATAATACTTAATATAGCGCACTCCAGAACCAAAGGTTTTCTGAGGCGCTTTACGATAAAAAGAGAATTTACTAAGTACCAAATGCTTCCTTAAACAGCTGCGTTTTTGTCTAAGACAGTTTTCCTTGTCGTACTTTAACAATCAGGACAATTTATGGCAACTATCTTAAAAGAATATTCAATACAGGAGGTTTCAATATATGAAAAATGTTTTGAAATGAGTCTTTTGTTTCATTAGATTTGATCAGCCCTGATAAGACATGTTGATGTTAGCATATATTCTTATCAGGGACCGTCCAAAGTATTGTAATTGAACGCCCCTCAAGCTAAGCACAGTCCTCTGGTACATTGAAGGTACAGAAGGGTTAAGTGGCATCTGAGAAAGGGTCCATATAATTTGGGGACAGGAAGAACTTTAATGCAGTAGAAGCTTTATTCTTATATATAGAGGAAATTTTTTGTAATGGGACCCCATGTTATGTCCACGTTGGAAAGCTTGACTAACGATGAAACACGATACAGGGTTTTTACATACGAGTAGGCCTATATTGTCTTGGCGAAATCGTCTACAATTTAAAAAATTGTAACATCATTCTATTCAGCTGGCTCATACTACGTATTTGATTCATCCTATATTTTAGGTAAAGTTCTGGTATCACATGGAGGGCGATTTTATAGGAAGATTAGAGGTTGGAACCAGAGAGAGTATTAACGGACCATTTCACAGACTGTGGGGGGAGATAGAGGACAAACATGAGCCCTGGATGTTCAAAGTGCTTGAAGTATCGAGAGAAAATGACTTTCAGGTAAGTCATCAGAAGCTTCATATAGCATGAACAATCAAGGAACTCACACTTCAGGGAGTAGTTCCATGGCACAATAACATCGATTGCACTCAGACCTTATAGATGAATTCAAAACTACTTTTCACTTTGTGCCTAGAGCAATGGTAAGCTCCAAAGTTTAAGTTTTAATCAAATCATTTGTTAGCAAATCACTAAGGTATTAACGAATTCTAGCAGAGCTAGTGTATAGTTACTGTATACTTGCCACTAATAGGGTCCTCAGCTTTAGATCGCCTTCTTTGATTGTCTAAAATTAATGTCAAACCCTCAGATTCACTGAAATTAAGGGAATCAAAACACATTTTAGTAAAAAACTATCCATGACACAGGAAAAAAAAACGAAATTAAAATATTAAAGGTGATGGACCCCAGTTATGGCCGACTAAAGTCGCACCATGCCTTGACTGTGCGGATTCGTCTATATTACTGAAAGATCGACGGTGTTGACGAGCTATGCTTTAAAATATTAGATTTCACAAAAGTATGCTTACCAATAATACATTTGAAACACGGAATGATCAGCCCTCTAACCCTGCAGATCCAAATCCCGGTTTTGAAATGATCCCCTTTAGCCTACAGATCCAAATTTCGGTTTTGGAATCAATGATTCTCTCAAGTCAAAGGTCCAAGTGTCGGTTGTGAAATGATCCTACAAATGTCCGTTTTGGAGTAAGCACCAATTACAGGGTCCGCCGAGACCGGGGGAACTAAGGGGGCATTTGTTCCACCAATTTCCTGTCATGGCCATTTTGGGCCGCCTTAAATTGCTATTGTATTAGTAAACTCATTGTACTGATTTATTTACTAGCCCCGCCCCTCCCCCACCCCAATTTTCAAATTCGCTCTGCCTTGGCCTATATAGAATTATGGAGTTTCACGTTTCTCTGTTGCTCAATTTTGTAGTCTTAATACCACAAGTCTCTTTTTGTGCACCAAAAAGTGACTTGTGATATTAAGACAACATGAGCAACAGGGACATGTAATTGGGTACGCATTCATAGTTGCCGTGAATATTTTGGTTGCTCTTTTTCCTGATTCCAGATATAATTGAACCCTCCCAAATGCATAATTAAAGATTTTTACCCTTCAGTTTCACTGAATCTTTAACCGGAATCTGGTTTTGGAGGGTTTGTCGGGAAATTACATAAGTTATCGTTACCGTTCGGATCTGAATATTTTTGAGACCTTTTACTTTTAATTGAAATAGAAAATTTAATACATGGTTTAAAAACAGAACTGAAAATAAGTGAGTAGTCTGAATAATTTTAGAATGCCGTCCCTGTAAAACAGCTCTTCTTTTTCCTTGGTCAAAAGTTGTCATCTATGCTCTTCCGTAACATTTAATTTAGGACGGATCTCCAGACACCGTTCCATTTTTCCTGGACTTGGGGGAGAGGGGTTAGCCGGAATTGAAAGTCACAAAATTGCAGGTAATGGCTTGGAATGGACTAAGCTAGGTTAGAAATCGTACTCGGGTCGATTCGAGAAGAGTTCTTTACAAAAATAATAGATTCGCCATGAACGGAAACAATATTTTAGTTGGTGTACATTTTACCAGGAAAATGAACCCTTAAAGTAACCTTGATAAAACTTTCAGGAAGGGGATGAAATTGGTTCGTGAAAATTAACCGTTCACAGCTGTATGAGACGAAACATTACCCTCATATAGAGGGCTTGGTATTGGCCTGGAATAGTCAAACATGGAATCGGGATTGGTTCTGAATGGTAGCCACTGGAACTACAACTGATATAAAATATGTTAAGGTGGACTTGGTTAGAGCAATTTGTTCTTGAAGGAGAAGGCAAAAGCATTAAATCACAAAATGAAAGAAAAATAAATTAATTGACGCAACTTTTCTTGAAAATTTCCTACACATTGACTTTAAATTAGGAAATAATTGCATGCAAAACCACAAGGTCCGGGATGGGCCTGTCATTGGTCCCGGTCTGGGAGACATTTTGCCAAGATTTTCTTCGAGTTGTCTTTTCATCTGTCTATGTTGTAATCAAGTTAATACTGTTAACGGTAAGAGCATTTTAGCTACCACCATCTTTTCAACAGAAAGTACAAAAACGGTGAAAAGGATCCTGCGTTTTCTGTGATAATCAAGTGAATATTTGATGCGATTTTGTATTTTAAATTTTCAAAGGTTGTGTTTCGTTCAACAAGAGGGTTGACTGCCTACGGAGATATTGCACTTGATGATCTCAGCTTTTCTCCTGGATGCAGAGAGTCGCAAAGACCTTTTCCCATTCATACCACCATAAGGCCACGTACGTACATACGATAATCACGTATAGTATCTTGAACATCTCATAAAACGGTAAATAAACGACAGTCACTCTGAATCCCACACGGCCATTTTACCAGCTGCGTATACTGAAATTATCAATTGGTGCAGCTCTTTAATTGGCATTAAACTCAAAACTGCAGGGTAGCTTATAATACGTACAATGTACAGAGAGTAGTCGTATAACACACTAGTGTCATGTATGCGCAACGTCTCTCGAACTGAAGCATAAATAATAAAAAATTAAAGTAAGGATGATGTTTAGACATCTGTTGGAGGGGTCAAAAGGAGGCAGGTTGGGAGGATTTGGACTCTTTGGGTGAGGAGCGTCTGGCTTTAAAAGAGTTAAGAAAGTTGACATATGTTGGGCTGGTAAGAAGTGAGAACAGAGAAGTATAGGCCTACCTTATTTGCAGTAATGAACTTTCCGGTAGGACAATTTCTAAACGGACGATACCCTAACCAATGTCCGGACAACTTCTATCGGACAACCATCGACCCAGTTCTTAGCGTGAGAGTCGGTCAAGGGGTTCTTCTTCTTCTTCCTTCAGTTGCAGGACAAACGGATCAGTGGCGGAGCAGCCATATTGTCAGGGGCGCCCCCCCCCCCTCCCCCCTGACGGACCAAAATCGTCTGTCGGCGCCCTTTTTAGGTTTTTAACATACTTTACTCTTGCACCATTATTGGCAAAAGACATAATTTAATAGCGTTGTTTTAAGGCCCAGATAACAAAATGCTCAAACAGCCACCAGTAACTGTATAATCTGCACTTTATTCTGATGAAAAGGGACATCTTCTGTAATATAGGGATAGGTTTTGCCGAGACGTATCTTCATCTTTTATACGCACTAATGAATGATGTCGCTGTGCTAAGTTAATTGCTTCCACACCAAGCGTGATTATAAGCTTACAAAATACACAGACTGACATTAAATTCACCCTCGCGGCCAATAAAAGATGTCGCAAAGGGCGCAACAATAATTGTAGCGCAAATAGCCCTCTTATTGTCGGGGATAATTACCAGCATAGTTTATAATAAAGGTACCAAAATAGCTTCCACAACATTTTTCAAAATTATTTGAAGAGAACATTCAGGTTAAAATGAAATAAAACTGTTATCATAGTGGTAATGGTTTAAGAGTTTTAATGAGCAGTTTCCATTTTGCTTTTCTTGAAGTGTCCATTCTCATGATAAATGGCTATTTCTGACACTGCACGATAATCCCATGAAAATGGTTATTTCTGTACTTTCCGGGTGTCAAAAGCCAGAAAATCGCATCTAATAAGCCCTTGTTTAGGGTATTGTTACTTTTATGAATTTGGTATCTAGAGAGCCAAGCAGACCTTTTGTCTTGGCTATTTCTTGCAATGTACTTAATTAAAGGCTATTTCAGAGTGGTCACATGATGTAAACTACGTCAACTCATGTTTCTTCGTGTACTTATCTTGATTTCCAGATACCAAAAATGTACACCTTACGGTGATTAATTTCCAAAACTTTTCCCCCTGTAGGATTGCTTGGTTTTTGTTTCTAGCAGGTTTAACCTTTATGTTCACAAAGTAGCCCATTATTACATTAGAATCTTAAATCGAGACCTGAAAATTACACAAAATATAATGGCCGCCTTCATACTAGAATGTTAAAGAGAGGGTAGAAACATGGCGTCCGTAGGTAGGGCAAGGGGGGAACTTGCCCTCCCCTGGAAAATAAAAAACCTGAAAAAACGGTCGAAGAAAACAAAAAAAAAGACGAAGAAAAAAATTAATATCAACATTTCTTAACATACGTGTTTTCCCTATTTATATGCGGTAAATAGGCATTAGAAATGCCAAAATTTTCTTGCGCTCATGGTTGCGCGGAGCTTTTCCCCCTTAAAAGAATTTTGCCTAGTAAAAGAATTTTGCCCCCCCCCCCCCGAATTTTTTCCTGTCAGGCCCATGGATAGAAAATTTAAACAAGTTTTAACAGAAACACTTGCTGAGGAGAGTGGCAAAGTAGTTTTCTACCAGGTGCGGAAAATCAAATGAAAAGTCTGAAAAGCTATGACTTAGATCGTGCTGAGACTCAGGGTATTTACTCCTTAGAAGCGCCCCTGCAGCCCATTTCGACCCCTCTGACCGAAATCTCTAGCTCCGCCACTGAAACGAATGGAAGGCTATCCCCCCTCCCGGTTTCAACAGGGTTTCACTACGATTTCACCCTTCCCCTTGACAGTTTCCTTGCTACGTATACACTGGAAAACACAGATTAGTCAAACAGTGCCTAAATCGACCTATCACGTTAGTTATCAATATTGATTAATATTTGACCAATATTTGAAACAGTTTAATTAGTTTCGAACACATATTGAGCCTCCTTGACTAAATTTTGACTGATAATCGTAAGTCCATTACTACGAAATTAGCCAAATATCATCACAGATTGGTCAAATATGAGTGATTCACGCCATTAAAGTGTCAATTCACCAATGGTGAAGTTCACTCTAAAGGAACGACTTGATTGTCTCTTGGTGGTTAACGAAGTACCTGCAGTGATTAACACTCTAATGGAGTGAATCCACACTTCTCGCTTTATTTTTAGAGTTTTCAAAAATAGTCTTCTACTTGACAGAGGAAGTATATAAATGGGAAAAATTGTTCCCACACGAAAATGTGGACACATTTAAAGATTAAATTTTGTTGATAAAACTATCGAGAAAAATAACGAAACTTTCATCTAACCAGCCAATGTGTTACTGGTAAGGTGTATGATTTGAACCAAAGTTTTGACTCTCAGTTTATAATGTGTCGATCTGCAAAAGTTACATATCTCTCCTAACTAGGACTGGAATTTTCTCTATAAACAGCTGCTACACTTCCTGGTGGTGAATGTAGATCGGACCAGTATGTTTGTGACAGTGGTCAGTGTGTAAGAGGAGACGCCTTCTGCGATTTTAACTACGACTGCGATGACGGATCTGATGAAGCCACGTGTCGTGAGTTGTCATTATTGTAAATAACGTCTGATGCATTGAAATTGAGCTATGTATATCATTGGATGACGCACCGTAATGTAGGCGGAACATGCCCCAAAATGTAAAGTAACATGATATAGTCTAGCTTACTCAAGTCGATTGCAGCGTCATAGAAAACGGAATTTCTGATTAGCTCTCCTCTGTAATATTTGTGTTGATCACAGTATGGCAACTCCTGCCAAGATCGACAGTGACTACTTGAACTGTTTCCGGTAAACATGTGAATCGACTTGAGAACGCTGTCCGACTTCACTCGAGACTCAACGACGACTTCAAACATTATTTTTGAACCAATTAGTCTTCATGGCATAAGGTTTAGTGGCACATTTTGAATCGAAGAAGGTTTCTTTTATTGTCAAAAAGTTTTTAAAAAAGTACCGTATCAAGAAATATGGCAACAAGTCTTTCGATTGTATTCATTTTACCGGTTAAGGAGGAATGGAAGGGGACAAAATTAAGCTATTTTCATACACCACAAAGATGATGTAAGTATTCTTTAAAGGGATACTGCACATCGTTTAGTCAAACGTCAAATTAAATGGGGAGCATGTTTACTTTGTTTTACGAAGGCTGAGACAAAGGTAGCCTGCGGAGGAGACTCTGTAGTAGCCGAAAGATGGCGCTCTCTCAAAATCATAATACACCCAGGTCTCCAAACGGTATAATATACAGAGTCTACAAACCTTCGCCCGGTTTCCATTTACAGGAATCCCGCACTTTGCGGGACGAATTAGTAAACATGAGATGGTCACGTGGTGCACGAAACAAGTATGAATAGTGTATTTTCGTACATACAACTGATACAACGAACGGCGAACAACCTAATTAGCTTTTGTACGTGGAAAATGTGTACCAGGCCGTACGTTCGATGCACATATATTACCTATTACGCGAGATATAATTCAGTATTTTAATTTTTGTCGTGACGTCATTTTTGGTGGTCGTAAATGAGATTCGATAGAAAGTTGGCAGGCTATTGTATACCGTAGGTATGCCATGTAACTTAGTTGGAAACGTCGACTGCTCAGCAGTGAAGCCGTTGAAAGACTCATATAGTATTATTTATAGTAGCGAAACTGAGTAAGATTTTTTATTTTTGAATGTAGTAGTTGAAACGCAAACACAATAGCCTGCTTACAGCAGGCTAAGACAAAGGGGGTGGGGTGAATATTTGAGGTCTTCAGAAACCTTGATTAGCAATCTTGCAGAAAGATTGACCCATTAAACCCATTTATGAAGCAAGTGGTATTATTATCATAAAGAAAAATATTTTATGAAGCGCCAAAACTAAAAAAATATAATCTGTTCTGTAGAATGTATCATAAAACAAACCAAAATAACAGAGCAAGATAAAAAAAAAACAAGAGTAAAAGAAAACTTCACATCAAAAGTTTTCCTAAAAAGGTTAGTCTTTAGTTTAGATTTAAAAATGCCAATGGAGGGACATAATCTAAGATCAGCGGGAGGGAATCCCAGAGGCGAGGACCAGCCACAGCAAAAGAACGTTCACCGAAAAAGTTATTAAAAAAAGGAACAATTTAGTGAATTGCGAAGTCAGGTCGTGGTATTTTAAACCCTCCCTCTTTAACAATAGACAGGACAAATAAACCGGGCCATTCCCTTAAGGGCATAAAACCAACAGAATCACCTTTAAGCGAATTCTGTAAGAAACCGGGAGCCAATGGGAATCATACAAAATTGGTGAAATGCGACAGAACGTCGAGGTGAGAGTCGGTGACAAGCCTTGCCCTGGCATTTTGAACTCTTTGTGATTCGATTATAAGATTTCCGGGAAGCCTAAACAATAAAGAGTTACATCAGTTGAGGTGGTAGTACACAAAAGCATGTTGCAAAGTCTTGCAAGCACCCCCAGACAGCGTCCTCCTAACTTGTCTAATTTTGAACAGCATTTATCGTTGCATTACCAACTAAAATAGAATTAACAGAAATCTTGGAAAACATGTTTTGGAAACAATAATTAGGCAATCGATCGTACTGTCGTTAATCCTAAACTTAGTTTTCATCAACCAGTTTCGAACCCCAGAAATACAATTCTGCACGATATTGATAGAATCAGTTTCTTGAAAGTTTGTCATCAGCTTTAAACGATAAATACAGCTGTGTGTCATCCGCATACGTGGGGGTATTTGGGAGGTGTACAGTTGGGAGGACAGGGTGTTAAAAAGCTTACTAGCATAGAGAACAAAAAAGGCTGGGCCTAAACATGGAGTCCTGCTAGACACCACATTTTAACTTTTTTAAGTTGAAATCATTAGAAAAAGAATCACTCATTTTAATGCGTTGATTACGGTGCAGATGATAGGAAAGAAGTCAGGCAGCAGCCTCTCCACTAATACCAAAATCGTTTTCTAAAGTCTTAAGTGGATAATAAAATCAACAGTAGAAAGCAGAACTTAATCACGCATCACCAAAAATGTGATATGTTTCTTGTCCATGTTCTGCAGAATGTCAGAAGAAACTTTTATAAGTGCAGTCTTTAAAGGTAAAGAGCAGTCCCCCCAAACTTATTTTGAAGAAAAAGCTAAATAACTCAATTTTCATCTTATTTCTCTTCAAAGTATCTTTAATTACATTTCAAGACTTAACTATTGCATATTCAAGGTAAACCAAGCAGTTATTTCTGGTAAATTTCACATTTGAAGAGAAAAAACCTTGTCACATGACTCCAAACAGCCAATCATGAAACTGGACAGTCTACTACACTTCTTCAATTTGGGATGACTGCTCCTGCCCTTTAAGATAAGCAAAATTGTTCCAAACGCAGACTTCGTTCTCTGATAAAGGAATGTTCGCTACGGTGGACGAGAGAGAACAACGCCAAGAAATGTGTATTTTTCTTTTTGTGTGTGTTCTCATACTAGTAATTTCAGAATTCTGAGTTACTAAAGCAGTGAAAGTGGGCCCAAGAAGCTGAATTTTGAACTTAAAAATAAAATCATTCTTTGCACTAAAGTAAAAGTGAACAGCAATTTCATATCCATATGTTTTGTACCAAATATGCAATACTTGGCAATACCCAAGGGTCTGTGAGACCAGGGGCCCGTTCCACAAAGAGTTACGCACAATCTTAAGTATGATTTACTGTTGACTTAAGTATGGGGAATCAAACTTAAGATTGTGCGTAACTCTTTGTGGAATAGGCCCCTGGACTAAAGGACATAAAACAGTTAGGCTATAGTTAGGTTTTCATACCAGTCATTACACTTTATCTGTATCATAACAAGTAATAAGAAAGCAGTGGTCACTGAGTGTGACTTCAATATGACTTGTGGTTAAGTTTCAATCTGTATCTTGCTGTAATGCATTCTGACCCTTAATACGTCAACTTGCCACACCTAGTTAATGTCTATCTGAATAGACCCAATAATGATTCGGTACTTGTGGTTCTTGAACTAAGTTTCTCTAAGAATAGGGACAATGATTTTGCCGTAAAACCCCTGGACCATCTTGTGTCACGGAAAAAAAAGAAAAAAAATTATCCTCTTTGCTGGATTTACTGCAATGTGCCATCAAAATGACCAATCGGTTCAAAACTTCCACACTATATTGTGGAAGAGCTTCACTTGTTTGCTGGGACGGTCACCTCCATCGAAACATACATACAACCAACTTTTAACCTTCCACAAAATTGTAGAATGAATCATAAAGACGAAATAAAATATTCCGCCCGTTTTCTTCTCCTAAAGTACTTAACAAATTAATTTTCTTGCAACGATATAGTATGAAATTTTCATTGAATCTAAACAGCGGTGGCCTGTAGTTTTGAATATGACCTGTGCTACTGGACACAAGATCCTGACGATGATGGAGACTGGAAAGTAAGGACCGCTCAGACGGACATGCCCCTTGATTTCAATGGACCTGTTGATGACCATACAACCAGAGGAGGGAGAGGTAATATATATACTTGAAATATCTCTTCTTTGTACTTGGTGTTAGTCTCCTTTGCCGTTGTGAATATTCCTACAAATCTCACGAGAAGATTAAAAATACCATCCCAATAATTAGTAGCCGCCGTGAGAAAAGAGCTACTGTGTCTCGCTGCCTTAAGTCAGTCCGGCGGAACCTTTGTTGAATATTCATCAGCCGCAGAGAGTTTCTTGATGCTGTTTACGTAACTAAATTTTACACATTTGCCCCAAATTTACCCCCTCTCTTGGAAGCCATTTCGCTCGCTTTCTATATCTTGTTTTTCGTTCGTGGTCCTTGGTAGTCACGTCAGGGAGTTTTCGTTGGATGGAAATCCATCGAGAACCTTTTTTTTTTTTTTGAGCCCAAATGGTTGCCGACACTAAGCAGGGTTAGTCGTCTGCTAGATGTCAAACAGCAGAGAGGGAAATTTCTCCCTTTCCTGAATATTGCCAGCCGCTTGAGGTTGTAAATTTATTTGACGCTTTGGACTAGTTTGGACGCTGCTTACAACCTACTTGTCTCGTTCCCTGTTTTTTACTCTATTTGGGTGGGCCCTTTAGATCATGCACGCAAATGCGAGTATATATGAAAATCCTGTAACATTGGTAAGAATTATTCCGTGTTTGCTCATTTGCATAAATCATCAGAATTCGTTTACAGCCAGGATCATGATTTTCATTGGCGATAGACAGTCGTTCGAAATTTCGGAACGGTGTCTGGGAACTTACCGTCAGCAACTACTTACACGTAACAGCATAGTTCAAAATTATTCTCTTTGTTGAAGTTGCAGTAGTTATGAATGAGGTTGCCTAAGTATTAAACAAAGGAATTCCATGCGCTTTTTTAGTTTAGTAACCCCTTATTGAAGAGGACATTATTTCTCATGAAAATGAATGAAACACTACGCCGAACTTGGGATGACGTCACAAAATAGCCTTGATTTAAATTTGACTGTAAACTAATTGGATGCACGGTCAATAATGCCAACGCTTTCGATATGATGTCACTGATATGATATTATCGATAGTGTATCGAATCGGTTAGCCAATCGAGGTTAGGCTAAGACACGGGTAATCTGTGACGTCATCCAAAATCCAGCATAGATTTTCTGCATTTTCCAGAGATGATTGGTCATCTTTTAAGGATTAAGAGTCGTCTAGCCTTGTCTTACAGGTCGCAATTTTCCAGTATTGTCTTCATTTCATTGCAAAGAAAACCTCAAACTAGCAACTAATTAGATTCTACTTTCAATCCATGGGGAATTCTGTTTTCGGATATCTGAAGGATTTCAGTCTATTTCTTAACAAATTTTTGAGCAGTACTAAGGCCTAAAGGAGCATTAACTCACTGGCTCTGTCAAAAGCACAATGTTTCGGTGCACAACGCCTTTCTGAATTGTCTTGAAAGATTTTCAAAAGCAGCAGCAGTAGGATCACTTTACAATTACATCTCAGTATAATAAGAAAGTAATGCTTGGGCAATCATGAAAAGATCCATAGGGTGGTAGGCAGTCCAGTGGCTATAAGCCAGGGGAAATGAAACAGGTGTACGATAGGGCCAATGGTCAAAGGAGATGCAGAAGGAACACCGCCCTTTTACAGACCTAAAATGTGGCACAGAGAAGAAAGGGATAGAAATAGAGAATTAAAGAAGAATTAATGGTATAGAGTCTGTAATGTTCATTGATGCCACATCCAACAGCCAGTTAAGAAAGAAATCGATGAGGTGCACTCTTAAAAATGTTGGGTAAAATATTACCCAACAAGTGCCCAACGTTGGTGCTATAGTTCACCGCACCAACATTGGGCAAAAAATACCCACTATTGCTGGGCACTATTTACAACCAACAGTTGGGTATATTGTTTGACCAACAAAAAGGTACTTTCTTACCCAACAGCAAGTGTATTTATTACCCAACGAATTTTGTTACAGGGCTGTTTGCTGGGCACTATTTCCAACCAACAGTTGGGGTAATGTTTAACCAACAAAAAGGTACTTTTTTACCCAACAGCAGGTATATTTATTACCCAACGAATTTTGTTTCACGGCTGTTGGGCAGGGATTTTGGTTGAGCATATGAATGTCTCTACAGTCATTTTGTACAGGCAAAACTCAGCAGTCATTGAATCTTCCATAACTTAATGAAGCATTTGAGACTGAAGCATTTAACACATTTTTTCAAATAAAAACAAATGTAAAGTCTTTGTGATACAGTTGATTATTTTTTTATTTCATCCATCTGTTGATCACAAATAAAAATTCCAAAGTATGGCCATTGTTAGTAACCAAAACACAAAAGTGTGTATCTTGCCTTAAGATGAAATTAATGATACAACTTGTTGTAGGCATATATATTAACATGACCTCTAGTTTGCAGTATTGCTGGGCATGCAAATTTAGACTTTAATCTTTCAAATCTCCACAACATTGAAAGAAGCAAAAAGTACTAAATTTTCAAAAAGCTGACCTCTCAAAATTTCATAAGATCAATCAAAGGAAAATGTGCGTCTTTCATGGTACTTGGATTGATAACTTGTAACCTTTAAGCACCCCAAAAAAGATGAACATGAAAAGTGAAGTAACATCAAAATTTATAAAGAGAGAAAAAATATCATGTTTGAAAGATAATTTAAAGAACTTACTTTCAAAGTAATCAACTTGATTTCTTTGTATTGTTTTAATATTGAAAAATCAGTGAACAACACACTTGTAATCAATTGACTGAGACTGGAAGATTGTCCAGTTGAGGTAGGCCTATCATGGTATTTCCATTCAGTGTCGATGTGTAGTTCTTGAAATATCAGCAAATAATAAAGTTGCTACATTTGTGATTTTATATGAAGGGAGCCTATAACAAGGATGTGTCAGGCCATCTCTTCACACAAGGCAATGTTTGGTTTCTTTTTTTTTGGGGGGGGGGGGTCTTTTGTGCACATAAAATCTGGCAACATACAATCACTATTATTGGCTGAAAAATAAAAGAAAACCAAAAATTTATTACGTTATGTCACATGATGAGCTTGTCTCAGTTACACTTGAGTTGAAATGTAAAGCTTCATTAGCTTATATCCCCAAAACCACACAGGAGTTCCAAGGAAAATTTCACCCAGAACGTAAGATGGGTACAGTACTCTCTTATATGTCACTGGTCTGCTCAAGCATAAATCCATTTTTAAAATGTAAACCCAATGTCCATATCTTGTTAACTTTCCAAACATTACAGGTAAATAATGGGAGAAAATTTGAATGCTTTTCATGGGCGTCCGCAGAACAAAATCCAGGGGGGGAGGCAAAAATTTCCAGGGGGTCTTCTTTGGTTTTTCCTTTAATTTTTATACGTTTTTTCAAAAATCTGATTTTCCAGGGGGGGGGCAGGGGGGCAAGTGCGCTCCCCCTGACCATGCCTGCGGACGCCCATGATGCTTTTAGGGAAACATGAACTTAAAATAACACCTCTTTTAATTAATTGACCTCGGTAATTTAAATGTTGTTTGAGAAATGAATAACGTAGCACTGACATACATCTAAGAACTTGGTAAGTGCACAACTTATTAACATATATCAACTTTTGAAAAACTTTTTAACATTAAGAACACCACTTTACAGCAAAACTTTACAGCAACGACTTAAGGTAACATATATTCTCAGTCTTCATGTTTTGCAATATGTTGCCGCAAAAGCCCTGAAAGAGCTGAGTGTAGCACTTTGGATCCGTCCGAACTCATAAACTTCACTCTGAAGGAATTCCCATGCTCCCTTGGCTTTAAGCCGGTAAAGAACATCGAAAACATAGTGGGATTTGAAGCAGAGGTCAACAGCATCTGACAAAGACTTCTGTACCAAAGGCCTCCTTTCAATAATGACAAACACTTGCTGTGGGGAAAGTTTCTGTGATCCCAATGTCAAAATGAAGGGTTGAGGACGATCTTCTTCAGAGATTTTCTTGCAATAGTCCTTTACATGGATAACATCCTGTATAGTAATTAAAACGATTATCAGGATTGAAATGTAATTTTTAAGCCAATTATGCATTTCAAAATAGTTCCATACCCCCCCTCACTGATCTTTGCCATTACCACTGCCATTCTCATTGAAAGGAAAAAATTATCGAAAACTGTGCATACACAAGTACAGTATACATCAGTGGCATACAGATTTCTAGTTGCTTCACAAATATTTGCACTTAAAATAGTACACTCAAAGGGTAAACAAGGAGAAGACTGCACTGAATGGCCACTAGTTCTTTTCTGAGGTTTTGCAATTATTTTGGAGAGGTAAAATACATACTGGATGCAAAAAGCTTGTGGTATTAATGACTAGCACATAAATGTGCAATCCGAAATAAATCTTAGATGTCATGCTTCTTTCAGTTAATAATTGACCGTGATCAAAATGTGCTGGAAAGATGTGCAGGACATTGGGAATTTTCCACTTAAGCATTTACTGATTTAAGCTTACCTTTGGAATCAAACAAAACTATTTGTACACGTTTCAACTGCTAGAATTAATGCAACATTATGTATCGATGAAACCTATTTCCATTCCCAACATCAAAAGAGTGTTGAAAAAGTTTTATGAGTTTGAACTTAGAGATATCAGATGACCTTTGACCCCCATCAAAGTAATGGGGTACATCCTAAAGCATCCGCGTACTAAGTATAAGGTCATGTAGACACTTTGAATTTCAAAAGAAAACAAAGCATTTAATGTGAGTTGTACAACAAGAATATCACAAATTATTGTGCAATTGACTATTTGAACTTAAGTGAATAAATTTGATGGCCCAAGGAATTCCTAAATTAGTATGATGGGGTATGTTATGAAGAGATGGGCTGCATTTTCTTCCAACAGTAATTCTCTTTAAAAATGACATCAATTGATTTTACAGAGGTCAAACTTACTGGCATGGAATCAATGAAAGACTTCACAGAGTCTAGTAGTGTGCATGAGGCTTTTCGTCCACCACGTCCCTTAAATAAAATGGGTAGAAGAAAAAATGCCAGGTTCTGTTTTTCCTCTGTATAAAAAAGAAAGTTAAAATAACATGTTGTGGCAAGTATTGATATTGATTTTTATACGTCATACAAGAGTTATTTCAAAACAAACAAAAAGTTCTCTTTTTTCCTTACAAAAAATCTAATAGGAGTATTCTGTTGATACTTTCATTTAATTTCAAAAATAAAACCCTAAGGGCAGAACTCTTTTCAGCCAAAAATCCAATCAAAGCATGCAGGATACATGTAATGGCTCACACAAATTACCAAAGCATTTTGTCATGTTACTAGTACCTATTGCTTTAACTTGTCCTGTAAAATAAAAGGATAGGATTTGCTTACACTGTATATCATTGATCAAAAGTTTTAACTTTTTATTAAAAAAACTTCAAGTTAATTTACACAAATATAAATCATGGTACTAATGTGAAGCCATATCACACAACACATGTCTGCTTTGAATTCTAATTGATATATTTAGCTTCCATTGCTAATAACCTTAAAATTAAAAATAAACAAAGTTTGATATCAATTTAGATAATTCTTCTGGGGTTTGCACTTTTCCAACACCACTATGTGCACCATAATTGTTTTCAAAGCAAATTTGGTTTTATATGCAGTGATGAATATTACCTCACATTCAGTCTTTTAAACTTATGTAGTCTGCATATATGGAACGAAATGAAGTCTAAGATTAGAAGTATTTATTATATATGTTCCCATTTGATTTCTTTCAAAATTCTGACTTGCAGCCCTTAGGTCTGGAGCTTGGTTCCTGGCCGGGTCATACCAAAGATATAAAAAATGGGATCTACTCCCGTTGTGCTTGGTGCATAGCGTAAGCAATGAACTAGGGACAACAACCCAGTCAACCACAACTGGAAAAAGGCTGTGGCCAGCAAGACTTAAACTATTTGGATATAGAAACTGAGCCATAAAACCTCATCTAACTAACTAACTAACTAACTAAATAACTAAGTAATTCCTTTCAGAAATCAAAAATTTAGGAGTTACACAATGTATCGGCTATTGCAAGCACTAACCCTGTGTAAGTACTGTTATGTCAATGTTGGGGAATACATTCTTCCAGCTGGAGCACATTTTGGATGCAAAAAACAAAATCTGTTCTGTCATCTTCTCCCACTTTTCAGAAAGCTTAGATGCAGCACGTGGAAGCAGAATCTCAAAATCTTGTTCAATCTGTAAACAGGAAAATCATTGTACAATAACAATTACAAGACTTCAAATATTGAATAAGAAATGCCATTATGCATCACACAATTTTAATAATTAAATAATTAGTTTTAATCAGAACATGACTATATCCTTTTCATAATTAAAGTTTAAAAGTTGAAACCGGTGCTGTGGCCGAGTGGATAAAGGCGATGGCATTTGAAGCAATGAAGCATAGCAACCGGTAGGTCAGGAGTTCTAGTCCTGGCCGAGTCAAAGTAAGGTGGGTTTTTCATACAAGAGCAATCTACGGTTTTCCCATCTGAGCAGGCCATTCAAAAAAAAAAAAAAAAACCCAAATTTCATCTAAATTGTTGAGTTGGTACCACCCAACATGAATTATTACTATTTGAATAGACACCTTAAAGGGCAAGAGTAGTCCCCCCAAATATATTTTGAAACAACAGCTAATTTTCACTAATTTCTTCTTGTTACTCTTCTAAGTACCTTTCATGGTTCTCAAAAATTTGAAGTTGAAAGTCCAGGGTTAACTGATTAGTTACTCCTCACAACTTTTAGAATTCATGTGAGAAAACTTTATTGTCACACGATTCCCAAGAGCCATTCAAGAAACAGGATAGACAAGTACACTAATTCAAATTGGCATAACTGATTTCCCTTTAATTGAACTACACATTGTACCATTGAAATAAGGAAAAGATTCTATGAACAAATGGAACCATTTTGGCAATATGCATACCAGTTGTAAGTGGTATTTAATAATAATTTCACATGATGTCTTTGTCTTGGCAAAATAAAAACAATTACTGACCATCCCAAATATCCCCAGACTAATAATTAAAACATCATACAATGAACAAGGGGTTAAGTTGAGCAAGAGATTCCATTGTGTGAAAAAAGGACCCAATAACAGAGTCTGGGATTTACCATTTTTGAATGTAAACATTTACCATGTCTCAATCCCCCCCCCCCCCCCCCGTCCCCCCAAAAAGAAAGGAATCCAAAGTATTCTGTCTGCAATTTAAGAAATGTAGTGATTCAACAATGATTACTCAGGATGTTTGCACCATTCTTTGCCCCAACAATACATGGCTAGTTGAAAAGGTACGAACCATTTGTGGATTAAGTATCCTTGGATACTCCTGCAAGATTTCTTGTATGCTCTTTGCACCATGCTTTATGAAGGCAGCTCTCTCAAGAGCTGTATCTTTCATGTAGTCTCTTACGGTTTCATGTGGTTCTTTGTTGTCTTTTAGCCACTGAGTCTTCTTCTTTAATTCAATATCTTCATTCTCAACAGAAGAAGCTGTCAAGTAAAAAGAATAAGTCAAGAAAGCAGTTACAGTGGTACAATTCCACATAACAACAGATCTTTAAGAATGGGGCAGATTCTTTTAATATCTTTGGAAGAAAATTAGAATTTAACTGAATGACATTTACTTATAGCACAACACAACCAATTCAGCATAGCCCTTATGCCAGTTTATGCAGTTCTCTATTAATATGGTCACTGTTTTACACTCTATTACTACTTTATGAAAACAAAATTTTTATTTCACCCTCAACAGTAATATTCTTAAGCATCACCGATGGGACCTGTAGTGATAATTTACATGCCAAAAAAGACGTTAGTGATGTTTTAAAATTAGTGTGGGATGACTGCTTCCTGAACTTGGCCAGGCTGCAGGGCTGAAAATTATTCCAGGCCTGAATTTGCATTTTTCCACCTTGCAAAGAAAAGCTTGTTGAGAGAAAAGCTCACATTTACCTGCACTATCACTTTCATGTTCCCTTTTTTTGTCCTCTTCTACTTTTGATGACACCAGATTCGATGCAGTGCTCTTATTCTTCTTCCTCACATAGCGTAAATGATCTTCTAACCATCCGAATGCTGGTCTCTTGTGGGAGCATCTAGTGTAAAATGCCTCCTAAAAGAATGGGGAAATATGTATCAAAGGTCTAATAACTGCAGAACAAAGGTGCTTATTCTGAGGAAAAGTTTCATTTTTCAAACTGTGGTTTTGGCCGAAGTGCTCCTTTTAATAACAGTCATCCCAGTAACACCCCTTAGGCCGGGAACAAACAATAAGCACTCACCCAAAATGGTTTTGCAAATCAGGTCAGTCTTTTTGAAATGTAGACCATTTTTCAATGCAAGCTGCAAACTTTTTAACATACAAAGGCTATTACAAAAAAGATAAAAGGACAAAAGAACAGTAATCCTTCCAATGAATTAGCCTTGCCTAGGGCTAATGTTAGATAGGCCTACTGAAATTTATGCAGCAACCAAAATTTTTTGTCAATTATGAGTTGTGATATTATTATTATCTTGGATGGCCTAAGTTACATGAGGCTCGGCTATCACAAACTTTACACCAGGCTAATTTTTTCTTTTAAATTAACTTAGCCTAGGCTAGGCCCTAGTAAATTGCTTAGTCTTAGAAGTTAAAGGCCCCAAGCACTAGGCTAGCTTGATCACAGTCTGCTGAGCACCATGCAATATTTGGCTAGGCATAGCTTTGGGCTAACTATGTTAGTTTTAACTAGCCTAGGTTTGACCTTGACCGTTAAATGATATTGCATGCTAACCCTAATGTTGGGCCTAGGCCTACCGTTATTTCTATATTACGGCCCCGTACCGTGATGCCTGTTGCCAATACTGTAGCTAACTACAGTATGTGTACCAATTGCATGAAACCAATAAAAGTGTATTCCCTGATATCCTAGTAACATTGACGAACTTATTTCAGTACGGCATGAAAGATTTTTCCATTGGACTGAATATGGAAAAGAATTGATGCAAAATGTGGAAAGTTCCCAAAACTATGATCCAAATATGCGCTTCACGCTATTGGTACATATACTGTAGGGCTAACGTTAGGCCTGAGTGAGGCCTAGGCCTGGCTTTGCTTCTGACCTAGCCTAGGCTAGGCTAACTGCCCAACTGTAAAAGTGTAAGTCTTGGATGTGGGGCACAACATCGTTCATAGGCTAGGCCTAGCGCTAGGCCCTACCAAGTCCTTCACATTAACACTTAGCCTAGCTTAGGCTAGGCCTGGTAACTTAGGCTATCAAGCAATCGTGTAAAAGTTTGACGTATATTTTTGTACTGAATACTGTTTTTATTTGCATAAATTCATGGCACGATCGATAATGCTAAGATGCTACTATGTGATTACGTTGTGATCACCTTTAAAATGGTCGATTAAATTGTCCAGTGTCCAAGATATCAGCCTTACACAAACTCCTTCATCAGCCATCTTTACGTCGTCGATCCAAAATACAGCGGTGTACGGCCGGCCGGGTACGCGTACGTACGTATATGCAAATGCGGTATTCATTACGTACCAACAGCGACACGTACGTGGTACGACATATACGTTCGTGCGGATGATTCGCTCTAGCTCTGTATATCGGTACATACGATACGTATGCGCGACATTTACCCAACAAAGCGGAGTAATTTTGAAATCTTGACTGAAGACATGTTTGTATGTGCCCAACCGCGTGGAGAAAACTGCTCAACTTTACCACTTTTCGCATTGCCCAACTCATTTTACCCAACATTTCTAAGAGTGTGTTGAACAAGTCGGTTTGAAAATGAAATTCGTTGAAAAGGCAGGGAGAAGTTTGAAAACAATGTTATGCAAGCCAGACCCTTTTGAGAAAAGGCGTTGCACAGAAGGTTGTGAGATATGTGAGAACAACTTGAAAGTCAACTGCAAATAAAGAGATATGGTGTATAAAATACAGTGTGAGGACAGGAAATGTAAAGATTCCAAAGAGGTACTTTATATTGTCGAGACAGCACGGAGTGTGGGTGAACGATTTAATGAACACATGAGTAGTTACCGAGCATAGAAGGGTAATTCACTCTCCCACCAACTTGCATGGAACATCACAAGGGGAAACAGACTGGCTTCAAAGTGGAAATTATAGGCACTCACAAAAATGATTCTACCAAGAGACAAATTTCAGAATGTGAGAATATCTTTGTTAGAGACCCTCAACTAAACAAAAAAGATTAATAAGCTCTGTCAGAATTGTTGCAAGGCAGACCAAGATCAGATTAAACTCTTTGTCTTTAAAAGCAAACCTTCCCCCATTTTATTCCTTGGAACCTATCATCTTATGCATCTTTTCATGATTGCCCAAGCATTTCTTTCTTTTTACACTGAGATGTACAGTAATCCTACTGCTACGTTCAAAATCTTTCAAGACACTTGAGAAGGATTTTGTGCACCGAAACATTGTGCTTTTGACAGAGTAAAAGTGCGTTTGTGTTCCTTTAGGCCTTAGTATGGCTCTCAATTCGTTAAGAAATAGACTGTAAGTACGGCCTCCTCTAGAATAAGGGATATAGGCCTAGTAATAACTATGAGAAGAAGTTCATTGAAGGATTGCACTTTTTTCAAAATTTTCTGTGCCCTCCCCTCCAACTGGTAATGTCAGTTTTTAGAGATGTAAATGAAATGGTCCCACCGCTACATAAAAAGAACTTTAATAACCGTGACGTAACAAAATGGCGTCACTATCCAGACCTCGTGCTCGACGATGTAGTGGAACTGGTATTATTGCAACAAACAACACCTCAGTCCTGAGCAACAATTGTCGAGCTGCCAGCTGCTGCCCGAAGCACAGGGCTGATGTATAAGTGAGACGAATAATTTCTTGTAGATATCTCAGAGATTTTGGTACATAATTCTCAGTGCAGTGAGTACTGTCGAGTTGTAGTCAAGGACGGTAAATCTGGAAACTTCTGTGGAGTTGGTTGTCTACGTCTTTCCGGCGTCGCTGACTTGGTGCTATTGAAGGCGTCCTACCATAGCATGCTTGATCACTACGAAAGTCGTGCATGTGATTGGTCAGTCAGGTCTACTGCACACGTGGCTTATGTTAATTGTAAGGTACACTCAGAGAACCTATGAATATGTATGCTATGCACTCGGGATAAAATAATTTGAAGGGCGAGTGCTACAAATTCACGTACAGAGTCACAGGATTACATATTTCGCGCAAGGGATCCTCCTCCCAAAGCCTGTGGACTCACTTCAACTGACATCCTGGTAACCTGAATCACCCTCGCCCTTGGATCTCATGTGGGGTTGGGTTATTTCACAGGTAGATTACACCAATTGCTTAGAAACTAGGCCGTAAGCTCCAACTTACCAAATCTAACCAACAAAGATAATATACTGAGGTTTCTTAAAAATATTCAGACGGTTCCGGCATCTTTGTCATAACGTTGTACTTTACAAAACAAGTAATGACTTTCTTATAAAATTTTCGCTATTTTCAATCGTACTGTTGGTTTTTTATCTTGATTTTTTTTCAGGCAAGTATTTATTCGTTGAACCTGGTCGGTTGCCAGAACAGGGGGATAAGACCCGTTTAATCAGTCCCGTTTTTCGACACGCTAGCAGGGCTTGTCGATTTACCTTTTGGTTTTACATGTTCGGTGCCGAGTACGGTGACATCGAAATATTTCTTAAGACGTCCAGTGGTGAGAGAAAGCTAAGAAAGATTGTGGATGATTTAAAACAATACAACAAATGGCTCCGAGAAGAAGCAGATATCGACGCCTGTACAGAAAACTTTCAGGTGATACATTACATTTAATTTCCTTTGAAAGATTCGTATAGACTTCAATTCCCCTTAGCAATCAGCAACCATTGCACTCAATTATCTGCAATAGTTTAACTTTATTGACAGCGGAGGTCGGTGGAAGAACATTAAGTTACTTGTCGGCAAGCTGTGTCAAAACGTTGTTTTTTGTTAGTTGTTAGGCTATTTGTTAACAATAGATCAGCTGTTCACTGTTGATTTATTCAAAAGTAGCGTTACAGTAATTGATGATAGCATGAGGGTTTCCTAGTAATAAATAGCATGAATAGACAAGTTGCATACGCCCGCGTTAGCTATAGAACAAATCGGGTCGTTCTCTACAAATCACAGTAAAGGTAATACCATGACATAATAAAACGATTAGTTACATATCGTGTTGTGTATAAGCCAGTACATGTTATCTCTCCACACCCCAACCATTGGAGACAGCTTGAAGTTCATGTTAAGTAAAAAAAGACCGAACCAATGTGACGATGTAATGGGAGCAATTAGGTGTCATGTTACCCCGGAACGTTTACTTTAGTAATAACGTTTACTTTAGTAATCTTGCTTACTTTGCCCCAGAATGGTCAAACGTATATAAATGTGCTAGCAATACAGGTTCGTTAACTGCCGGATGGAGTGGAGAGATGAGAACGCTCTACGATTTTCCAACGGTAAATAAGTCAAGTTTAGTGACGGTGGTGTTCTACGTATTCAGTTCTAAAACTTTTCCTTAGGTTTCATCGCGCCCAAATTACACGGGTTTGAACACCAAAACAGTTCAAAAAGCCCAGTTCCTGCCCTAGCTCTACATACACAGAACCTCTGCATTTCTTGAGGATGAAAATAAAATTTTCTTGTACAGTTATATCAGCTTTCACGGGAATGTTTAAGAACATGAGAGTACTCCATATTATTTGCGATTTGAATTTTAACTTATTTCCTCCGATATCTCAAATATTTATTTTTCTTTCTGTGGTTAATTTCAAATAGTAATTCAAAACATACCGTTTAGTTATCTCATTGATTTTTAGAAGACTTCTATGCAGGGTGTCCTATTCGGAATCTCAGAGAGCGCCACCGCACCAATTTCTCTGGTCCTGAGCAATAAGCTACGGACGCCAAATTTTGCACCAAATCTCACACACAAACGAAATTAGGGTTATGAAGCTGATGGAAGAAAAGAAGACGTAAGGTCCTTTGCAAACTGAATATTGCTGGGTGTATGCTCGCCTAGAGCTTTTAATTGGAGTTTTCACGTGCAACAAGCGACAAGCGTTGCAACAAATTTTTCACAGAACGTTTTGTCGTCTTAACTCCCCTAATGCCCTGATCATTGAGGACAGAACTGAAGTCCGATAGATAATGTATAAACGATAACACTGTATGATGTTTCCACTAAAGCGATATCTATTTGTTTTCCCCGAACTGAACTTGATGTAAGTCAATCAAATTGTTTACCCCAAGGGAAACATTTAAGACGAATGGAACTGGAGTTTGAATGTTGGAAAAGATAGGAAGTGTGAGGGTGAACTTAAGGTGGGTGGTAAACAGTTCCAGTGTAAATGTACAAAACACACTCTGGCATGCCATTTAAGAGTTGAGGAGTTTTACACGTCCCATGTGGAAGCCCCAGACAATTTGGATTAATAGGCTATAGCTAGATAACTATTTTTCCCTTGAAATTAAAAAAAAAACACTTACCAAGTTTGACACAAATATTTATTTTCCCCACAGATAGTGGTGCAGGCCCAAGATGAACAACTAATCCCTGCCGACAGCGGTTTCGCTATTGACGACTTTTTGTTCGTAGATTGCTCTTTTCCTATTCCCGAAGCTGGAGGTGAGTGTGGTGCACGCGAAGCCCAGTGTGCTAATGGCGTATGCTATCCTGCTGAACAACAATGTGATTTCTCAATTGACTGTTGTGATGGCACTGACGAAATTCCGTCCCACTGTGGTAAGCTATTGTCATTATTTTTATCATTATTATTAGTTTCTTTTGTATTTAATATAATCTGTTGCAAAATCAGGCCACCCGGCCTCTACTCTATACTGTATATTAGATACCATCGCTCCTGACCTTCAATGAATGCATCCAGCAATTAGGCTACAGGTATGCACAGTTCCAACAGCTACGATCCAAGTGCCACAAATTGAATTTTCAAGCTTAACCTACTACTCCGCATGTTACTGCAGAACACAATGTTCCTTTTTCAGTATACTGTAGCTACAATATTTTGGCACATTGGTACAAAGTTTAAACATGCTGAACATTGTAGCTGAAGAATCTTTTACTACATGTAGGCACTCAGTACACATATAACTATAAGTATATGGAGTTGTTTGTAGGTCACTTTATTGCAGCCTTGCTTTCTCAGATCTGCAGTACAGTACTATCAAATATATCCAAAGCTCCATGAAACTTCAGCAACAAACTGCTACGAAGTACTGATATGTAAAGACACTCAGACAAGTGAATCTTTCACTGAATGTAGGCTTTCAGTAAACAGGGAGTAATTCACTTTCTGTGGCTACCCTAAACATTGCTAGTTGCATTGGTAGTTAAGAAAATTACTGTAGTTCTGCTGAAGTCTTACCTTCACTATATGCACTGTGTGCACAATATCCTTTGAATATATTTGAAAAAGACCTTCCTGATTGTGACTGACAATCATAGTGGACTTATTGATGAGTCACTGTCTAATTTTTTCAGCAAATTCACAAAAAACTCCATCCAGATGGCGCGCGAAGCCGCGCGCAACAGTATTTAAAAATCTAACTAAGGCCAAAGTGTTCACTTTAGACTTTGTTAAAAGCCTTTAAGTTCATTTCACGCACTACTGGCGCGCCTTCTGCTTCTCGGCATGCAGATCCTTAGAAAGCGGGCCCACAACTTGGAGGATTTAGGGCTGTCTTTGCGTGCAGCAAACAGCCTGAGTTTGCAGTTTGTGTGTTGTTTGCGTACAAGTTGCAAACTTTTATGCGCCAGTTGAGTTCAAGGTTATATGTGTGCTTTGGGCACATAAGCTGCGGAAAACTGACGCACTGAAATTTGTAGAAGGGCAGGTCTTCCTTAGGGACATTATTGTTTCCAACAATTACATCGATTAAGAATGATGTGATATACAGGCAGGGTCCTCAGTGACTACATGATTGTTTGGGATCGGTTGTTAACTATTTAAGAAAAACACACGACGCCGAAATTAGTCTTGATACATTTAGTGCATCTTGGAGTTAATTGTGCCGAACGTATCCTATGGTTTGCCAGTACATCGTTTTACTCAAACATAATTCGAAATTGCTCTCCTCTCCGAGTTTTGACTGTGGAAACACAGGCTTAACCAGTTAGAGAATTTCTTCCTGTTACCAGCGCGCATCGGTCCGATGGGATCCTTATGTTTAATATTAGTACTTGCACTCCCTAATCGAAGATCCGTATAGAAATAGCTTTTAGACAGGATTGTAAGACAATTCTTTGAGTTGCGTCATTGCCTTACCGAAACACTACCATACAGCCCTTTGTAAAAGCTATTTGTAAATATCTGAAGGGTCACAAGTAACAAGTAACATTCCTACATGGACCCATTTCTTCACCCTTAAGGGGCAATGTGATTTTGCAGCCGGGAGTAATACGAGCCACATATAGACGAATCCCATTAGCGCTTGTTTTTAGTGACTGTAGGCCGCCATTAGTGGGTTCCATCAGCCTAAAACCGTCTTTATTTATTGTTTACATGAATTTCAAACCCTCATATTTAGTGAACTTGGAGAATTTAAGATACAAATTAGTGTACAACCATCCATGATAGAGGTAAGCGAGGAAATCGAAAGATTTAAAGGTGATGGACCCCAGTTATGGCCGACTGAAATCAGACCATCACTTGCTGTCCGGATTCGTGTATAGACTGGCTCACATGATCCATATACCCCGTATGGATTAGTCCTGGGGACCATGGACACTGATACAACAGACCTTCTAATTATTTTCGAATCTGAAGTTGAGCGTGTCCACACATACAGATATCAGGACATTGGTGTTAATGATACGCTTTCATGAACACAAATTACCGATCATAATGTGTCAAAGCTCAACTCTCGCCTTTATTGCCTTAGAAAAATGAAATCATTCCATGTTGACGAAATCTCAAGTATGTTTAATCGTTCTATTATTACTAGTGTTTTTACGTATTGTAAATTGTGTTTTGAGGTGGCAGCATTCTAAGAGTTGATTCAAAGAGAATTGTTGATGCCATGATTAGAAAACTGGCCGCTTAATTTGAAACAATTCAACTTCCTCGCCTGGACACTTTCTACTACTTTCTGGAACGCAAAATGAGATCTGTGAATAAAGGTGCTGAAAATCCATTGCATGGAGATTTCCATTACACAGTCAATACCAGAAGTGGTAGAATGAGACTTCCCGTAGTAATGTTATTTAATTTTTAAATATTTCCTCCACCCTTTTGCCTTCACTAAATGTTTGTAGATCAATAATATACATCATTATATTACATTATTACATTATATACAATAATCATACATTATCAAAACACACAGGGAAGTTAATTTTTAAAATGTTTCTCTGAAATCTTTAGTTGAGTACAATATGTGTGACTTCGAAACCGATTTCTGTGATTGGCAAAATCTCAACGACGATGAATTTGACTGGAACAGAGATAAAGGTGGTACCAGCAGTGGTAACACCGGACCAGATGAAGATCACACCACCAAAACAAAAGAAGGTATGTTAAAAGTTCACTGAATATGCACTGACCTTTGTAGCCTGGGAATTGTTGGGAATGAAAATTGCCAAGGTTGACAATTGTCCGGGTGAGAATTATCCCGGTGACAAATGTTCGGGTTGGAGTTATCGTGGAGCTGTCTGCATTTTGCCGGTGTTGCATTCCATTTCTAAAAGACAATTTCTCTGTTGGAATAATATACATACATCATTATATAAATACGCGAGATATATTTATACATCCAACCCTGACCTTTACTTCTGTTAACATCTTTTAACTAGTTTCATGGAACCATGGAATCTTTCAAATTGTCTATGTAACTTTTAAAGTGTTTCAGGCTAAATGTGTAAATTCCACCGACCAGTGGCGTAGCTAGGATTTTTTCCAGGGGGGGGGGGGGGGGGGCAAAGGTATGAAATTTCCCCAAAACTTTTCCCGGTCAATGTGTATGTATTTCATATAAAATATGCAAACTTACAAGTATAACAACATTACCATGTCATTTTGTAATATTGCCTGCATTTTAATCTTAAAGTTTAACATAGAGCAATCGGAAATAACAAAGTATATTATTTTGGTAAACAATGTCTGGTTTATTTGTATGTACTAACGCAGTGGCGTACGCAGGATTTCTCTGAAGGGGGAGGGGCACGCATTATGGTCTAAGGGGAGGGGTGTCCGGAAATTTTTTGACGTTTTCAAGGAGCCTACATGCAAAATGGTGCAAGATATTCGACTGTGACAGGAACAGTGTTAAAAGTTGAATCGTGGTGGTTCATGAGGATAAAACTGAAACTTTTGTGTCTTGACATGCATTTATTTATGCCATTTATGCTACCTTACGAAGAAAAACTTGTCATTAAATTTGCACAATATTAGGAGTCAAAATAAAAGAGCATTGATCGGTATTTGTGGTTTTTCTTGGCCACAAAATGTTATTTTGTCATAAAGATTATCTAAGCGGACCGCCACCTTTGGTTGGCGCGGAGCGTAGAGAAAATTTGGAAAATCAGACCCCTTAGATGGCCGGAAATAGCATTTTCCAGGCTAATACGAAGAATCTAGCCAGTCGCTTTCTTCTTTTGTCGTTTGCAATAAAATGCTCACTTCAAAATATGTTCGCAAACTGCAAAGTGATGAGAGAGTTAAGAGCTAATTTTACCCCAAGTATGTAATTTTGCCCAAAATACCGAGCGAAGCGCCACCATTGGTTGGCGCGGAGCGTAAAAAGAAATTCGAAAAATCAGACCCCTCAGATGGTCAAAATAGCGTATTTATGCTTGTAAAGAGAATCTTAACATGTGGTCTTTTTTATCGATGCCACCAGTGGGAAACAGAGTCTACCTTTTTAAGTAAAAATTGGAATTTGACAGAATTTGCCTAGGTCTATTTGTAGGAATTATAAAAAAAATTGGCATCACTGAAAGACCTTGCAGGGACAATTCTTCCCCTTTGAAAATTTTTGAAAAATTGGGTGTCCTTATAAGCAATCTTCTGCCACATATGCTATCTTTTGAGGTAAAATCTGTGTTAATAAAGTTACACTACGTATTTTTAAGAACAAAGGAAAATGGCATCTGTGAGGGGGCATGGCCCAATGGTTCCCCCTTAGTGGTCCCCGCCACTAAGGAGGCCTAATAGTGGCTCGACCACACAGGATATCCTGTGAGAAAAGCAGTCTGTTAAGTGTAGAAGGCTACAAGGTACTCATTGCCCATTTATTGTTACACTCAAAGTGAGCAGAAAGCTATTTTTCCCGAACTAGCTTGTAAGCCTCCAAGGATTAGGCTAAGTAACAAAATCTAAGTGTGCCAACGGATCCCGCTAATTCTAATTTCTAGATTAACTTTAAGTTTATCGTTGGCCATGGATTGTTTCAGCCCCATCCATCGTTATGTACAAAGAGTAAAATCGTACAGCTACTGCTAGCTTGTAGAAGAACATAACAACCTCGGGGGTCTACGGTAGTGACTTGTCAGTTTTCACATCCTTTTACTGAATTTCCAAAGTATCACCTGAATAACAGCTTCTTGTGCACTGAAATGCACTGATCATAACCCCCGTGCGTATACAAGCACAAGAGAACATTTAATCTGCTACGTGGCGAGTACATTTCTGTGGAACACGAATCGGGCCGGTTCATGCGACACTGACGAAATCTGAATTAATTTGTTGCATGAAAATACGAATTATGTATGAGAAATGTTTCACAATTTCTTATTCTAACAAAAATTTTGAGAAATTTTTTGTGAAATTTATGTAATAATAAGGAGATTCATCAAATTTCCCCATTTTCATCGAATTTCCCCAAAAATTTTTCCAGGGGGGGCAACTTGCCCCCCTGCCCCCCCCCCCCCCCCAGTAGCTACGCCACTGCCACCCACCCCTCAGGCAGTTCAAACTTCCAATCCTCCCATTTGTTTTACATCTAGCACATTCACAACGGTTTATCTAAAGTTTTTCCTTGTGCAAACTTACACGGACCAGCTAGTGATGCATGTCATGATGAGCATGTACGGCCACATTGCGTAATAAGAGTGCCCTTTGTGCATATTTTGTCCACCACATGAGCTAATATGCAGCTTTTGAATTTGATATGAATCAAAACGAAGTATTAATCGAGGGTTTGAACCCCCCGCCTGAGCTATATGTAGGTGATGGTAATAAGATTCTTCCCATACATTTTTCTACTATTTTTATTTGTTGAATTAGTATTCTTATTATCACATTCTCCAAAGCACTCCTCCATAGAATCAGCATTCTAAGGTTAGGTAGCCTTTAAACACTAGACCAATTGTCATCCATTATCATGCGTCAGAAAGATCACAAGGTAATATGACATTTTACCTCACTTTGACCGTGACCCTAAGAGAATTCAAAATGATTCAACGTTATCAATTTTACTTCTCTTATTTATCGATAACTTGATATACGTCCGCTAGTGTTCTGTGGCCGTTTCTGAAAGTTTCGTTCGATTGATCCAAGTGTTACAGTTGCAAAAAGCCCATTAAGGGTACTGTCAAAAACAAAATTTCAAATTCTCCTCTTAGTAAAAATTGAATCGTTAAGGAGACTGCTGCAGAACTGTAGTTTAAATAATCTAAGCTTTATGCCGAGATAAAAAAGGTATGTATTTGTGGGAAAAACTCTTATTTTTTATGTTTATAAATTTTCAAATAGAGCAGTGTTTTTTCTTAAACCATACTCCGAAATTGCACCAAATTACATCTGAAAACCATCAATTTTTCACAATCCGATCAAATTAAAAATGAAAGTAGCTAGATAATTTTCTAACCGTTGCGTGATTAGTTGTACTTCCTTCACGCTTAAAACTAATTAGTGTTTTCTTATTTTAACGAATGGTTTGCTTATATCACTCGATAAATTTCATTTCTTCTACAGGGTACTATCTCTACACTGAAGTGAATCGGCCAATTAGGAATGGAGACAGGGCTCGGCTTGGTAGTTTTACCATTTACTCTTCAGTCACAGAACGATGTTCTGTAAGTGGACCTATTTTCTTCTAGTGTAAATATTTAGATTGATTCTTGCTGAGGAAGGTCTATTACTTCGAAACTTTGCCATTTTAGGCGTGCGTGTGTGTCTGTGTGTACTTGTATTGTAGTACAAACAGAGCACCCGAAAAATGGATTTTAGGTCCTCTGGTGGAAATTCAATAGATTTTTGGAGCCCTCCCTTGTCCAAACAATAGACAAACTATTATCAAGATTAGGGTTAAGCAAGAAGGAACAAAGGAAAACACAATGAGGTCCTCAGGATGTGTGTAAAAACAACATGTGTGTGTGTGTTAAAAAAGTTGTTTCCTTTCAAACGATATCATGTAATGCTGCATTTGTTTGCCCATTGAACTGTGCAAGCCTTCGGCAGCCAAGTGATAGAGAGAAATTACTGGGGTTCATCATTCTTAATTTAAGTAATCATTTTGATTAACAAGGCAACAGATGGTAGCAAACATTCCAAAGTCCGATAAGGAGCAGATTGACTTCAATGTTTTCATTGAAAAAACGAGAACTATTCATGGCAAAGATAGAAAAAGCAATTAAAATGGGGCGATGCGCACTGTTTAACAAGAAATTTCCTAACTGGCTAACGATAACCCTAATCCCTACCCTAATCCCTAACCCGAACAAAGAATACAGTCAATACAAAACAACGGCAACAGCCAATCAAGAAACACCTTGTTAAACAGTGCGCATCTACCCATTAAAATGGCCTTCAAATTCCGTTATCTGTTTTGAAATGTGTATTGTAGTTCACGTGAACAGGTATATTACATATAGAATGAACGCAATCAAACGTGTGTGAATTTCGTGCCAACGCAACTCAGATCTTGTCTGCCTGTAAACGGAGGTCAGTTGAGATGAATGTCATGGTGGTAATGTAGTGGTGCTGTAGTCATTCCGTAGGACGACGACTGCTACGACGACGATGATGACGGCGGTGTTGACGAGAATGTTACTGCTGTTGAAGATGCATGGTACTGATGATAATGGTGATAGAAATGATGAAAATGATGGTAATTCTAATGGCGATGGTGAAAGTGTGCTGATGATGTGATGGGAAAGAAGATAGTAGTGGTGATGTCGATAGTGATGGTGTTGAGGACATTAATGACGTTGGTGGTAGAGTTGGTGAAGTTTAGGTGAAGGTGATGGAGATAAGTGTTGTGATGATGGTGATTGTGTATAGTGTGACACCGGTGTTAGTATTGGTGATGAAGATGCAGTTGGTAAAGGTAGCCGTAATGCTGATGGTGTACGCTGTGGGAAAGTAAGTAATGTCGGGATCAGCTAGTACTGGTGCTTGTGACAGTTGATTTTATGATTTTTTGGATTTTAATGGTGACGGTGGTGGTGGTTATGGTTGTGCTGATAGTAGTAGAGTAGTAGTAAAAAGTACCGGTGAAGTCAACGGTGACAGTTGGACTGTTGCTGAAGATGATGACGTTTATACCCAATCATTATGTTTGGTCAACTTATCTTGTCTGTTTTGTAGATGAGATTTTACTACCACTTAAATGGCAATGGAATCGGTACTTTGAACATTTACACGAGACAAGCTGTAAATGGTCCACTGGATAAGGTATGGTCCCAGGAAGAACAGCGAGGTGACTCTTGGTTCTACGGTTCTGTAAATCTTGGCATTCAGAATATTGACTTCCAGGTAAATTTTCAGCCTTATTTTCTTTAGTCAAGAGCACATGAGCAAGAGTGGACGATAGCCTTACTTTTTCATCCAAAAGCACCGAGAGGTTTAAATTGACGATACTCCTAGTATATTCGATAAACTTAAGGCGTTTTACTAAAAGTGAAAAGTTTCAAAAATCTTAGGTTTTAGGTCAGTAGCGACTAATCAGCACGGTGTTTCAGGGAGCGTTGATATTTTCATTCGTCTCCATGTGATATGTTCATAGTTATTCCTGCTCATGATATGATGTGTGTAGTGCAAGGTCTCCAGGCAGGCATTGACTGCAACAAAGGTTGCATTTGTCAACCTCTTGTCTCTTTAATAAAGTTTCTTCATGTCTAAGCAGTGGATTGGTTCAACTACAACTTCATAAAAAAAAACAGGCAATTTTAGATGACAATTGAAACCAACAACCGTGATTCAACCATGGGTGAAATGCTCTCTGTTAAAAAAAACTAATAACTAATAAAAGAAGGGTAACCCTCCACTAAGGATTTATTTCAGTGAAAATTAGAGTAGCAGTAGGACAATCATTGCATTCACCGAAAATACACAAGGTTGACGACATGTTGTAACTAGGAAAAGCATACAAGAAGTATCAAACAATGGACTTACCTTAATATAACTCGTGTGTGTGACTGGATGATGTTTTTTCTTTAGGTGGTAATAGAGGGTGTTCGTGGGCCGACGCAAGTGGGCGATATGGCAATTGATGATATATCTTTCTCCCCCGGTTGTGGAGCGTCACCCAATGATCTACCAGTTGTCAGTACACAAACATACAGTGAGTTCCTCATGCAATTGTAATAAAAGAATACTCATATAATGTATAAATGTTTATACCATAAATATATAATACATAAAAAATATATTACATATGCATTTTTTCATAATTTTGTAAATATTACAAAGGCTGCCTACATATGTGCTAATCAATACAATAGCGCGAACAAGGAAATGACTCGTTTAAAGTTGGCAGATATGCTTCCAAATTCCATTGTCTTTGAGTGATGTTGTAGCACTTTAATATAAAGTTTTGTAAGACACAACTGGAAAAAGGCCGAAGATGGCCCGACTTGAACCAATTGGTTGGAAGGTGGGCCGTAAAACTCCATCAGCGTAACTGACTTTACAAAGTTATCAGTGTAGGACCCTAATGAACGTTTCCAAAACCCTTCCTATGGAGATTAAATGTTATTGTTGTTATTTCATAGCTGGGTCAACCAGACCACCAGCACCTCCATGCAACAATAAGCAGTGGCTGTGTGAAATGGAGTACACTTGTATACCAAAGAGCAAGAGATGCGATGGAGTAGAAGATTGCTTGGACGGTAGTGATGAAGATGACTGCGATGGATGTAAGTTAAATGAATATATATTTTTATTTTAGAAATTATTAAAATGATTTTCGCTTTAGTAGCTGCAGGTGCTGAAGCCCACCAGAGAACTTTCTTTCCATCCAGGGGCGTAGCCACGTTAGGCCTGGGTATCTACCCTTCCTCAAACGTCCATCAGTCCCCTCCCTCAACCAAGAAAAGAAAATAAAAAATGTCTGTTAAATGTGTACTTTTTACAAGGTTTGACCCACTCAGTTTGAGTTGTGCACCTCAGTTATGAGTTTCTTGTTACGCCACTGTTCCCATTGTCCAAATTTCTTGAGCGAAGGAGTTATGGGGAGTTCCAAGAGATTAAGAAGGGTTTTCAAAAGGTCTGGTTTAGGCCAAGTGACATGAAAAGACGCCTGCCAAGCCTGCGTGGAAATATCGTTTAACGCATCATCGAACTCTCAAGTGATGGTTCACCACACCGGCTGTGACAGAACAATAAGAACATGCTATTCTCTTTCACATCATGTATCCCCCTAGATTACAGAGAGATGTAACCCTTTCTTAAGGTGTTGCTTGTGGTACATGCCAAAATGATTCCACAGAACTGATGGTCGTCAGAGTTGGCAATGAATTGCGAAAGTCTGGCAACGAATTGGGAGATTTATCCTTCACTGCCAATTCATCTTATGGACTTCTCAATTTTTGCCTGCAGTGGGTGTATTTTAATACAGGATTTTCTTAAAAACTATACATTTAGCAATACATAAATTTAGATGTTATTTAAAATTTACACCTTTCTTGATGTAAATTTTGTCAAATTTAAGTAAAATGAACATTTTAAAGGGAAGAGGAAGAGTTGACAAAAGATAATAATCGCTGTGCCCCTGTTGAATTAGATTTATGACTAGATAATTACACAGATCGACTATGTGTTCTGTGGGATGAACCTCTCATGGAGTGTGGCCATGCTATAACACACAAACACAAGCCTGCAAGGCCGCTTTGTTAACTTTCTTTCCTTCAGTCCCAGAATGTAACGCTGTCCCAGAATGATACGTTCAAGCCTTAATGTGGTCTCGTGTTAGCATGTAATTTTCTAATTTCCTTAGTTATTTGCTCAATTTTCACGGTCCACCAACAGCAAAAGAATGCGAAGGTTTTTCCAAAGTTACCATTTGGAACCTTTCGGGTTCAAATAGTTTCACCACAAACGGTCCCCAAAAGGACTTTTAAGCTGGGAGGGGAATCATTTTGTAAAATCTTATTTGGCATCCCTTTGTATGCATTGCAATACACCCAACGGGATGTCAACCGGAAATTATTTAATTGGGTTTTAAAAATTGAAATTTGAACTTATTTTGACCGACGTTGTAGCCCCAGGACCTAACGTACATTGATTACACGATGGAACAAACCCAACTAAGCCAAGTCAGAAGGCATTACAACAAAAATGAGGAAGAACTTTGAAAAACCTTTTACACTCGTAGTAATTAGTATTCAAAGAAGAGTTGTGATTAGGTTTTGTGCAGTATGTTTTGTTTATTGTAAGTTTTTGCATTAGATGTTCTCTGTTGCTGTGTATTTTTCGCTGAAATTTATTCACCTTTTTATTCACAGCCGAGGAAGAGGACGATAGTAAGTAAAAATCATTAGTTTTTATATCTGATTTCTAAAAGATGAAGACGTATTACATGCGTGTGTCGATTGCAGAGCTAAAACTTATCCAGAGTTGGTAAAAGATTCCCATTTTGTGTAAATGTTTTCAACAAATTAAGTAATGTAACCTGTTTGAATACTTGCTTGCACAACATTGTAGGCCGTGAAACACTGTCCCAGCCTTGAACATAATGACGCAACTCTTTCCCTCTGGTATGGGATATAAAATGGCAACAAAGAACTTTCATTAAATTTACAGGGTAACAACTGATTCAAAATACTTAGGTCTACAAAGCAAAAGAACCAAGCCATATGTTGTTGAGTACATGAATGTTATTTGCTAGAGGGTCTGAGGTGTCCGCATGATCGCTTTCTTCGGCAGAGTATCTATCAGGTTAGCGAGAGTCTTACTATACAAAAAATAAGGACCCAAACTTGACAGGTATGTTTGGGACAAATCTGAGCAGTGCTTGTGTTTAGTCACTGTAGGCAGCCATTAGTGGGAGCCTTCAGTCTTAAATCGTCTTCATTTATTATCTACATAAATTTCTAATCCTCATATTCAGTGATGATTGAAGGAATCAATATGCAATTTAGTAAACAACCATCCATGATACAGGTAAGCAAGCAAATTGAAAGATTAAAAGGTAATGGACCCCACTGCAGTTATGGTCGACTGAAATCAGGCATCACTTGCTGTCCGGATTCATCTATACAAAAAATAAAAGAATTGGTTGTTCGATTTCCACGCCTCAACTTCTTACCTAAAACCCCATCCACACTATGCGACTCGATGAGACGCAACTCATTTCAACAAGATTGCTCAGACGCGTTGCAGAGTGTGGAATGCTTTGCAACTAGTTGCAAGCAGACGCGCAACCCAGTTTCATGAGACCGAACATGTTTGGTCGCATGGAACTGAAACGCGCAACTAACAGCAATAACGGACTTGTAAAATGAAGCCCGCGAGGATCAGTTCATTGAAACGGACGGAACACTGTTGTTGCAAGAGAAGGAGATACAACGAACAATTTTTCAGACAATATGCACTTGAAATGGATTATATCTTTTGATGTGTCACTATTTGATTGGCAGGACCTTTTGTTTCTATTGTAAAATCCCTTGGACTATCTCTTCCTTTCTTCTCCCATGTAATCCCTGAACAAAGGCATTATCTGAGTATCCTTCGATTTGGAGATTTGTTTCCTCCAAATAAGAATTTCTATAGAACGACTGGAAACAAACGTTTGAAATATATGCTCCAATTTCGCCCGTTCGTTATTGGATGGAAGCACTGTTCAAGTCTATATATTTCCCTCAGATTTTAATAATTTTGTCATCTTTAAGCAGCAACTTCGTACACTAACTTATAGGAAAATTGTTGCTGTCTACATATAAAATGATACACCGTGTCTCGGACAGCGTCGGATGGCATAAATTTCGCAACTTTGCATGACATCTGGCAACGAAATGTTAATGAGTAGGGTGAAAGGGTTGCGTCTCTTCATTGGAATTTCGATAATGCGTCACTAATCCTTGTTGATCGAAGCACTGGGATACGAATTTAGCGAAAAAACAAGATTATTGTCAGAAACGAACATTGCCTCAAAGAGATTACAGAAAGTTGTTTCTCCTTCTTTAGCAGCTCCCTGCTTAAACTAGTTAGTCGTCAGTCGCTCACTATGACAAGACAGTCTTTTTGCAATAAGTCGCGTCGCATAGTTTTACCTGTCAAAGCGCGCTGCCTTTTCCCAGGTGGAGGCAGCTGGATTTTTTCAAACAAGCTTTTTAAGAGATTTATACACATAACGGTTAGTTTAGATATGAAGTGGATAGGTTAAGTTAAAGGGCCTTTAATAGGTTTAACTACACACGAATTGGTATATGTGCAAATCACTAAAGAATAAATTAAGATAAGGATGTCATATTTAGACTGAATTTTCCCTTTAAATGAGTCAGAATGACTCCCCGATTTTGGATGAAAGTTGTCATCCAGGTTTAGAGTGATTCCTGTTTACTATAATAGAGTAATTGAAAGTGATAAAAGCGTGATAGACAGTTCAGAGAATGCCTTGAGTGTGATGAAAACGTCACATTGACCTTAACCTGTTTGAAAATGTGCAGAAAAAATTGGTGAAGGCTAAATTATCGCTTAACTCCCGGAGGACTAAAAGTGAATTGGGGGCAGTACCTTTACTACCCTCCATTTCATTTCCTTATAAACGCTACCACTGTTGAATTGAAACAGTTTATACTTCGATATTGATTTTACTATAAACGTTCGTTTTCTTATTCGGTTCTTCTTATAGATGTCCTTGCTATAGTTTTGGGAGTCATCTTCGGAACACTCTTTCTCGTCATTGCTATAGGAGGTTTTATTTTCTTCATGAAGAAACGTAATAGTGCTAAATCAATGTAAGTGTCATTTTTCTAGGAGGAAGTTTCAAAAGAAGCGATTAAATGAATACTAACTTCCAAAATCAAAGTACGTAAATGATGGCATGTGAATAAAGGAGTAGTGCGTAACAGGGGCCTCGATCCGGGGACAGGGGCAAACGCCCCACGAATGAAAACATTGTGGCAAACATATCGTTTAGCCTACCTCCACACTACTTCAGACATATTTATAAAAACCACAGGCAGAATGAACAAAATATTACATTGTGGTCTACAGATGACTTTAGTGATCTGAGAAAACGTCCATCTGGGCATATTTAAAAGTAGAAGTATTTATTAAGAAATTGATAGTGATGATAATGCGCCATCTAGCTGTTTTCCGTATATGCGTGTCGATAGAAGTGTGTATTTGTGTTTGTTTGTGTGTATATGTGTGCGCTTCCGCTCGTGGTGGTGGATTGCTTACGGATGAATCAAGTTACGGACTTGATCTGAGGTTCTGGCTGTTGGAAAAATTTTGCCCCCCACCGCTCCTCCCATCCGCAAACCCGAGCTGCGCTTCTGGTGCCTAAAGAAGTGAGTTGAGGGAAGAAAATCCAACCCTCAAAACTGTCAGACAATATGTGCTTGAAATAACTACCTTTTCGGTTAACAACATTTGATTGGCAGGTCCCGTTATGCCCATTGACTTGCCCTTTTCTGATTTACATTTCTTAATATATAGCAAGTAGTGTCTGGCTTCCTTTAAAGCCAGCCTAGCCAGGTAATTCAGAAACAGAAGTTCATATTAACAAATTGCTAAGTTTGAAGTACAGCCTCTTTTCATGACGGATAGGCCTAGCCAAATGCCCAATTACTCGATACACTTGGTTAATCGGTTGATTTACCTGGCTAATCGGTTGATTAACCTGGTTTATCGACTGATTTACTTTGCTTTTTGGTTGATAAACCAGGTTTTCAACTGCCAAACCAGGTTTAACAACGCCGAATACCCAGTACTTCATAAAACTTTTTTTCCGCATTTGTTGTTTATTTCTCTCTCTACATATGGCATAAAACAATAAAAAAAACAAATTATAGTAAATATTTAACAAAACAGCACAAAACAAGGGCCTCATAGTATACATAAACGAATAGCAAAAAAAAAAAATAATAATTCTTTAAAAGTATTTAACTTAAATAGGAACCAAAAAGCAATCATATAAATTCTAACTGAAGCAAATTAAACCACGGCAGCCAATATCTTTCCCAGATCCCTCTTTTCATCTTTAATGTTAAAATATGTTTCTGAATATCAAAGTACTTTTTGAGGAAATAATTTAAATGAGTTACTGACAATCTTGTTTTATTCAGTTTCGAAAGGAAAATATAATACTTAACTAAAATTAATATAAGATTGAAAGTTTTGTCGCCCTTAACACCAAATAAAATCGTAACATTATTCAGATTGAAAAGCTTGATACCTCTATTTTCAAGGGTATTTTTTAAAATCTCCAAAGAGGTTGAACCGAAGGACAAGAGAAAAACAAATGTTCAATCGATTCTACACTATTGTCACAAAAGAAACAGGTGTCAGTTTCGCTAATATTCATTTTCAAACAGCAAAGAATTTGTAGGGAAAAAAACGATGTAATATTTTAAATTGGAACCACCTCAGTTTCATATCAGATGTACACCTGAAGGGTACCATGCAGTAAAAATTCCATATCTCCAACAACCCAGTATGAAGCTCAGCTTGCCACTTTAAAAGTGCTTTGTTATTTTGACGGTAATTCTTGACTAAGCAAGAGTACACTGATTTGGAATCGAAATGACCACGTGCGCACAGGAAAAAATAAAAATTGTTTATTGGTCTGCAAATTTTTTCAAAACCATTTTTAAAAACATTACCCCAAGAAGTTTTAATTGCATTAATGACCCCAATGTACTCAAAGTTAGTCTTGACTTGATAAATTCTACTAAAATCGTCGAAAGAAAGGAAAGTTCCATCATTATTGAGTAAGTCATTAACAATACATACACCTTGATCAATCCACTCTTTGTAAATAATGGGACAATTTGAAATATTAATATGACTATTATTCCAAATAAATTGGCTTGCAATTAGTTGTGGATCCTCCACCATGTCATTGTAATTTTTCAAATAAATATAAATACTGGCAAAAACGTCTTTCCAAAACAAGTTTGAAGTACGGTCAGAAAGCTCACTAAAATAAACATTACCAAATTTAAGCATATCATCAAAATGAAAACAAAGCGGGACAACATTGCATTTATTTCTAAGTATACGTTTAATAAAGGTCACTTTCAGGGCAATGGCATGATTTCGAACATCCACCATTTTGAGACCCCTATCCGCATAGCCCTGAATAGCTTGGTTCCTACTAATTCGGTCTGGCTTGGCATTCCACACAAATGTGTAGAATAAAGAATTAAGATTAGACAAAAACTCATCACTAGGCGACGGTAACGTCAGTAAAGGATAGTTTATATGAGGAATTATAAGAGATTTAAGAACAGTTATTCGGCCCAACGTACTTATGTTGCGTTTTGACCATGAGTTAATTAAAATCTTCATTTTTAACAAGGCTTTGTCATAATTAATTGCAACCATTCTAGAAATGTTAACATTGAAGGAAATACCAAGTAGAACAAAATCATCCCCACGATTCCACGGGATCCCATAATTTTCACAAAAAAAATCATAGCAATTCTTAAGGGAACCGATACCAATAAGCAATGATTTCCTGAAATTTATACTAAGTCCAGAAATATTTTTGAAATGAGTCAGTGTGTCCATTAAACCATGAAACGAAGCTGCACTCCCATCAAAGAAAAAGGTAGTATCATCAGCATACTGTACCATCTTATTCTCATAATTGTTCATTGAAATGCCCCGAACGGAATTATTGCTTTTAATCAAAATGTTCAACACCTCCGTACATAAAATAAACAGATATGGAGAAAGAGGATCTCCCTGTCGACACCCACGTTCCACTTGGAAACATTGTGAAGGATAACCATTAACAAGAACTGAAGACGTGGAGTTTCTGTATAAAGTATGGTACCACTTGATTGTAGAGGGCCCAAAATTAAACAATTCGAGAACTTTATAAATAAATTTATGAGAAATACAATCAAAAGCTTTTTCAAAACCAACAGCAAGCAAAATCCCTGACAAGTTTCCCCTCATCACAATAGTGCATGATATCATTAATTGTGCGGATGCAGTTTCCAATATATCTACCCTTTAAAAACCCATTTTGATCAGTATAGACTAATTTACTTAAAATCCGTTTCATACGGTTGGCAATGACAGAGGAAGCAATTTTATACGAAATATTAGAGAGAGTTATAGGCCACCAGTTACACAGTCTATCTATTGATTTATCCTTCTTCGGAATTAAAGATATAATGCCATGTCTCTGTGAAACAGATAATTGAGAAATACCATAACCATGATTTAGAGACCTAACTAAAAAGCAACCAATCTTGTCCCAAAAATATTTTAAATATTCCACTGTAAAACCATCAGGGCCAGGGGATTTCCCATTTTTCATATCTTTCAAAGCATTGTAAACTTCAACTTTACTTCATAAAACTTGATTAATGGGTGGATAATCCAGGTAAATTACCAAGTTTATCAGTCGATGAAACAACCTCGGTTTAACAACCCATACACCAAGTTCACCAGTGGATAAACCAGGTTTTATCAACCGATTAACCGATTAACGATTAACCTGAGCATTCGGTCAGTCAAAATGTCCAATAATTCGATAAACGTGTTAGTTAGTTAGTAAGTCAGTTAGTCAGTTAGTCAGTCAGTCAGTCAGTCAGTCAGTCAGTAAGAGGAGATTTAACGACACTCTAACACAGATGTGTTATATAGTGTCAGTCAACTCGATAAAAAAATTTAAATTCAAATTTACTTTCAAGTATTGTTCAAGTTCACGTTTGGTTTCCCTTTAGTCGCCCCTTACGACAGGCGGGAACAACGTGGGCATATTCTACAACCTCCAGCCCCCAGGGGTATCGATAAACTTGTTTTATCATTTAAACAAACCTGGTTCATTAATTCGATAAACGTCGATTCTCGATTTTTTTTTATTTATTAACCTGGTTCATCGACTAATGATCGAAGTTTATCAAATAAATGGGCGTTTGGCTCGCCAAAGACAGCGGTATGAGTCTCAAAGATTTACAGCTACCTTCCACATTATATTAAATGACTTAATTATAAATTACAGAAATGACCAATAAAGTTATGTTTGTTTGTCACATGGGGATTAATAATACCTAAAATTTTTCCTTCTGCTTCAATCGAGCCTCTCCCACGCCCGTTTTCTTCTTAAAGGGCACGGCCTAGGGCCCGTTTTCTACTTGTAGGGCACTTTGGATCGTTGCCTGACTTCACTTCTTACTCTGAACATCATGCAAAGTAGCAGAAGCTTCCATTTTTTTAAAGACTTTTAACGTTTGAATGGTACATTATTTATGTGGCCTTTCATGCCAAGATGAATCCATAGAACTGAAGGTCTTCGGAGCTGGTAATGAATTAGGAAAGTTTGGCAATCAATTGGGAAAGTTTGGTAAAAACTGGGAGATTTGTCCTTTGCCGGCAGTTTATTTTATGAACTTCCCAAGATGTCTGTACTGGGTATGTTTTGATACAGGATTTTCTTCAAAACGAAGCATTTAGCAATATTCATCAATTAGGGCTGATTCTATGGAGAATTTCCGACTTTCTTGATGTAGTTGGTTGGTCGGTCGGTCGGTCGGTCGGTCAGTCAGTTAGCTAGTTAGAGTTTTGCGGTCTTCATGTAAATTTTGTTCAAGTTGAACTCTTCAAATGGGAGGTTAAAAGAAAACAAAACATCCCAATAATTGTGCACCAGGTATCAAGGCTGTGCGGCTGTGTGTGCTGGGGGATCAACCTCTCATGTTTAGATCGTAACTGGGTGTTTCTTTCATACATCCGTTTTCAAGCCCAACAAACTGAATTACGTCTTTGGGATATTTTGCATAAATCGCAATCATCAACGAAAATCGAGATTTTAAAAGATTTAAATTTAATTGATTTAGATTAAGATTAAATGCTACAAATTGTGTTCAAAGCATTAAATCATTTTTGAACTTTTCCTTGATGATCTACAAATGGAAATTTCTAACAAACATAACACACTTGATTCAAAACAAATAATGTAGACTCTGAATCTTTTTGATATGTTTTTCCTTATTATAAAATGTTATCGTGTCCCTTCATTTACAGGCCGCCACCAGGCATACCTTCCTCTGCTGGACTGGATAATCCGACATACAAGGTAAAAAAAAAACACTTAAATCTAAATTACACTTGGAACTATGCCTAGTTAAATCAAATAAAGTGTGGAATAAAAAACGAATTTATTTAATTAGACATTCACCCCTCTCCATCTTTATGACATAAGTAACACAACCCATTAAATTTTCTAAATTATGGCGAAGTAGTAAACAAAATCTAAAAATTGAGAATAGTTGTGTATTCCAATGGGGAGGGCGGGATGTGCTCACCCTGTGGGGTAGATGTATATATCATTGTGTACGTAAATCTATTTTAGATCGGTTCTTCCATTTGTATGATTTGGAATTATTTCTTTTCTTTCAGTCTTAAGAGATGGCTGCGCCGATGCATTCAGAATAATCTACTGATTGATGCAACCCAGCCTTTCATAATGTATACGCTTTGGGACAAACCAGAAAAAAACACTACTAGATTCGTTCGATGATTAAATCATGGGCGATGATCCCGTGGTGCCGGGAAACTTGTCCCCTTTATATAGGCCTATACTGATGGGGGCATCATCACAAATGCCCCTTCCTAATGTGTGAGACATGAAGGAAAGATTTTGTAAAGCCGACCGATTAACACCTTTTGTTACAATCAGATAAATAAATATAAATATATATATATATATATATATATATATATATATATATATATATATATATATATATATATATATATATATAACCGTAATAGAAAAAATTAATTAATAATGTCAACCAGGCAATGGTAAAGTGCTCAACCCTGTGAAGGGAGCTGTAATATTGAAAAGGTTGCAATAAGTTCTTACAACATAGCTTTACAGAACTGTTTCGTAAGGGCCAATAATGTAGGTCCTCACTCCTCAGAAGCCTGAAGTAGAATGATGTCAATAACGTTAAATACGTATGCGGTCGCTGCTTTTGAACGTGTCCGTTTTTAAGCACGTGTTCGTTCCGTGTTCGTTGTGAACAGGCACGAACGGTGTACAGCGAGCCAAGATACATTAGCTACCTTTTAGAATAATTACACAGTAGATGTTTGTTCCTGTGTCTACAAGAGCTTATCAGTTCGTTTCTTTTATTTAGAGTTGCTAAGGAAGGTTTGAGTATAATGAAGAACTTTTCTTCCAGACAGAGATTACAAGTTTTAGATGATGTGGAGTATGCTCGAGCTTTGTTCATGAGTTTCCATTTTACGGAGTGTTCTACATTTGTATCCTTTAGTTTCCAGATGTATTCACTGAGTGCAGTTGCGTTTCTTTTGTCTTTGTGTTTAAAGCTAGACTTGTGGGCGGTGTATCTTGTTTTGAATGTGTTCTCCGTTAGACTAATGTATGTTTCTTCGTTGTGGTTGTCGTGGCGTGTTATAGTTGCTTGGTACACAATGTTGTTCGTGAGGCAGTTGCCTTCCAATGGGCACTCACTTTGCTTTCTGCAATTGCAGTTGCTTCGCGTTGCTGGTCTGCAGCTGTAACTCAGTTTCACCGTGTTTCTGTTGAGTAAAGTATGTAGTTTGTGCCCAGGTGGGAAGCAGCTGTCCAAGAGGTTAAAGAATTTCTTGCCAATGTGTTACAGCTGCATGGCAAACATAGACCAAATTATATCAGCGCACAACAAATACATACTGGCGAAACAGGAAGTACAACCAGCAACGCGAAGCAACTGCAATTGCAGAAAGCAAAGTGAGTGCCCATTGGAAGGCAACTGCCTCACGAACAACATTGTGTACCAAGCAACTGTAACACGCCACGACAACCACAACGAAGAAACATACATTGGTCTAACAGAGAACACATTCAAAACAAGATACACCGCCCACAAGTCTAGCTTTAAACACAAAGACAAAAGAAACGCAACTGCACTCAGTGAATACATCTGGAAACTAAAGGATACAAATGTAGAACACTCCGTAAAATGGAAACTCATGAACAAAGCTCGAGCATACTCCACATCATCTAAAACTTGTAATCTCTGTCTGGAAGAAAAGTTCTTCATTATACTCAAACCTTCCTTAGCAACTCTAAATAAAAGAAACGAACTGATAAGCTCTTGTAGACACAGGAACAAACATCTACTGTGTAATTATTCTAAAAGGTAGCTAATGTATCTTGGCTCGCTGTACACCGTTCGTGCCTGTTCACAACGAACACGGAACGAACACGTGCTTAAAAACGGACACGTTCAAAAGCAGCGAACGCATACGTATTTAACGTTATTGACATCATTCTACTTCAGGCTTCTGAGGAGTGAGGACCTACATTATTGGCCCTTACGAAACAGTTAACTGTAAAGCTATGTTGTAAGAACTTATTGCAACCTTTTCAATATATATATATATATATATATATATATATATATATATATATATATATATATATATATATATATATATATATATATATATATATATATATATATATATATATATATATATATGTATAATGTATGTATGTATGTATACTCAATCTGCGGGCAGAACTGTTTCGACCTTGTTAGGTCCCCTCAGTGCAACTAAGAGAAAATTTCAAGACGAAATATATATATGTATATATCCATACAAATCCAGAGATTGGTTTATTAATATACATACGTGTCACTCTGATCGGTCAATGATGTGTGCGAGAAACATCAAGATGGAGATATTCGGACAGTGGCCTTACATAGATAGAGCTTGAATTTATTTACGATGCCAATTTCATGGTTCTCAAGACTCTCAATACGTGGAAATAGTTTGGATGGGCAATCTTCTAAGTTGAGGTTCATGAAACTTTATCTTCGTAATATAACACAAACAATTGTTGAAATAAGAGAAGAGTTAGATTTTATTTTCATTGTTTACATCTTACACGATTTATTTCAATATATTTTTATGTTGAAATATGAATATTGTAACTGTTAATTTTTAAAAACTCGTCAAATCATTAGCAGCATTGTGACACCTCTAAAGAACATGTAGGAGTTTATGGAAACACTATGTGTTTTAAGGTAAGGATAGTCCCAAAATCTAATTTTTCCCTCTAATGTTCCTGGCCGATTGAGGACTGTACCCCATGATGTGAATGAAACACATTCTATGCCAAAACATGTTTTTCTTAATTTAATGTACATTTCATGTTGAATATCAGTGTCCCGATTTTGCATTAACCTCAACTTGGACCATATCAACTTTAGTCTCATTTTTGCAGGGAATCATTTTTCTTCAAAATATGTACAGAATGACAAAAATTTCCGTGACAAACTAACTACAAATTTTTCCTTTTAGGTCTATTTAACTGAAAAGGAGTCTCAAAGATATGTTCACTTTATCTTCAGCCATAATTTTTTCGATCCTTATGTCAGGATCAGGAGATTGACAAGTCCTTTGCAGTTTACCGTACTGTTAGTCATCTTATCTTAAATTGCTCCCTGTAATCCCCTGCTTTCTCTCAACAGCGAGCAGGGAGGTTTTTGCTTCAGCTAGCAGAACAATTGATTTCCCATCTTTGCTTATGCTCGGGTTTCTCTCAGCTGCATTTGGTATTTGATTCTAATCCACGGCCCCGTCCAAATGTCTGGTTTGCCAAGTATGTGGTTAACAGAGTTCTAAAGCAAATGTCTTCCTAATCATTCTGTTCTGATCAGTAACTGAAACGGATACTAACATAAGGCGCAGGTTACACAACTGCGATATCGGACCGGATTACGCCACGATGTTTGTACGTTTTACTAAAAGTCTCCTCCATCTTTGGTGGGGAAGAAACAAAATTTTGTTAACCTGTGTATATATATGATTTGTATCGCTAAACTACAAAAATCAAAATTCTGCAATGTTATTATTCCGAGACCTCACAACCCTAGACGTGTTTATCGGATACGTACATTGCGATAAAAAGCTGTTTAGGGATGTCACATCCGAAATGAATAGGTTAGATTTCATTTTCATGGCTCTCGCTTACAGGTCATATTTACACAAGGCTGACATTTTTTTCTTTCCGACATTGAATGGAGGAGATTTTAATTCAAACTCACAAAAATCGTATCGTATTCTGACCCGACAGTAAGTGTGACCTGGTCGTCACTCTTAGTCACTAGATTTATCATGGCTAAAATCAGTGAGTCGCAACTCGATGCTAAAACTAAAGGGAATTGGGCAATTTCTTTTAAAATAAATTAGGGAAAAGTACGATGGTTTACCCGACCTTAAGCAATTTTCTTTCTCAAAATGTAACATGTGCTATGTTTCCAAAGCTGTATTAAGAATGAAGTAAAGCTGTAATTTCTGTCGAAGGATTTAGTATGGGAGTTAAAATTGTTTTCTTGAAGACCTCTTAACATTAATTGCCCAACCGGCGTAAATTATCTGAGGAGCAGTAACTATATCATAGTATGGCTTTAACAATGAAACGTAACACTGCACAACGCTTTAAATCTTTAATTTGCATGAGAAAGGTGTTACACATTTTGACAAGTTGACGACGTATTTCTTGAAAACGGTGAAAGATATCAAAATTATCCCACCGAATCATTCAAAAGTTTACCCTTAAGACAGTACAAACAGCTTCTTTTGCTGACTCGTTACATAACTTAGATGACATTCTTTACATTGAAACAGGAAGGATTTGAGCTGCTTCATTGTAGTACAGTTTGTGTTTGTCTTTATGATTAAAGTTTAGCTCTGATTATCATAGCTCACATCAAACTCAGCATGAGTGTGGATCATCCGGGGACACGTTTCGTTTATTTTTGCTAACAGGTTTTAGAAAACAAAGGAGTACAACAAAGAATCTGCCGTCTTTAATTCTGCCCAACAGCACGAAGATGCCACCTGTCTAATTATAAGACAGAATTTACGTTAAGAACGTTGAAAAATTCAAACCTTGACACAAGGAACTGCAAACGTAGTATCAGTTAATGACACTGCTTACCTTTTTTTTTATTACACATAATGACATTTCCATGCACCCATTACTATTTAGTCCTTTATATTCGCTCCATCCAAAATATTCAAACACAATTTGATAGCCTATCTACCATTGTTTCTTGAATGTTAGGCACAAAATTTCGTATTTTAGGCTGAACACCTCCAAAAAGATTTAATGGGACTCTTTACAACGACACGATAAGCACTCAAACATATTAGTTTCAAATGACTGAATGAAAATGTGCACTCTTAAAAAAATTGGGCAAATTTTGACCAACTTTTTGACCAACACTGGGCATCTATTCAACAACCTAAACAGTTGGGCAAAACTTTAACCAACCAAATTGGGTAAAGTTTGAACCCAACTGTTGGGCAAGAGATTACCCAACTGTTTGGTAAATTAGCATTTTAAAACATACCCACTTGTTGGGCACTTCTTTTATTAAACTGTTGGGCAAATGCATTAACCAAATGTTGGTTATATGTTAATCATCTTTTCCTTAAACATTGGTGCTTTCTTTAAATGTTAGGTTGTAGGTTATGGCAGTTATGCCACTGCCACTGCAGTTATGCCACTGCAGCTCCCTGGTTATGGCAACCCATCGGTCCCGGTTAAAAAACCCTGGCTTAATAACCTATTTGGTTTGTCACTGAGTTTCGTATAGGTACGTCCAAAACTATCATTTTTAAAAGGCACTGTAAAATGATGTGTGTTAATGATGTGATGAAGTATTGTAGTTTCATCAATGCATAAATGTGAACACAAGGGCTGCATGAGAATTAGCTGGTCCGTAGCTCTCATTTTCTCTTTTTTCTAAAAGTCCCCACGACTCTCTGGCGAAGAGCCAAGGGGCGAAAACCAAACAATTACTCCCGGAGGAGTTCTGCTCCCTTAAGGAGCTTAACGTCCCAAATGGACAAGTACGCCCTCCAAAGGGCAAACACTGAGTGGTCCTGCTCTAGACTGGCTGAATAGAACAGAAGCCACAACCAGGATGCAGTTTAACGTCATGGTCCGTAGCTCTCATACACTGATATCATGGTTACGAGACAGGTTTCTTGTTATGCTGAAAGGTTTCAAATAATAATATATAACCGCTCATTCGGACGTGAAAGAGAATATCCCAGATCCTGACCTCTCATTGGATAGCAGTTTTTCGCCAAATACGAATCATGGAATCTCATACAAATGTGTTCTAGTTCGTAGTACTGTTTAAAGAATTTTATGGAAATAGAGATCGATTTCATGGTCTAAAGTAATGTACGAGTTTAGCTGTTTGGCCAATATAAAAGATGCCAAAGAGAATTTTCAGATTATGGTACCATGGTCTGATTATGAGAAGAATTGTGAAACAAATCGGGTCAAGTGCACTGTTGTTTGGTGACAACACTGCAACCAACAATATACCCAACAAATTGGCAAAAAGTTACCCAACAAGTGGGTAAAGGGAAAATATGCTCAACTGTAGAATAAACTCTTATCGTCATTTTGACCAGTAAGTTGGGTATAACAGTATACGCGTGCATGGAAGGGGAAATTTAACCATTATTTGAGCAAAGATTGACCAACACTTAAGCAATTACTTTTACTCAACAAAAACTTTGCCCAGCGTTTAAACATTGCACCAATTAGCCCCAAAGTTGGGCAAAGTTTAACCAACACATTTCATAAACTTCTTTAACCAACGGATATTTTACCCAACGTTTTAAGAGTGTGGGCATGCTAAGGTCAAACCTTTGACGTCACCAGCCAGAGTCGTGTCACACCAGTTTACACGCATACGTGCAATTAGTACAAACTTAGTAGTATAGGTATAACATGAAATGACTTTCATATTACATTCCAGTGAAGAATTGGCAATCAAATATGTCTTTAAAGAGCTCAAATGAAGTTAACAAAGCGTTTGCCTATATCACATTGCGATCACGTACTACATGATTTGTATTTCTTCCGTACTATCATTCATCGATTAGTTTGTAAAAGTTCTTCTTTGAAAAGAGACTAAGGGTTGATGGATTAGGATTTCTGGATGAGATGCCCTGAAGAAAAAGAACTTGAAAATCCTTTCACCCAAGAAAAATCGGGGTTAAACAAACCAGTAAAAAGAGCAAAAATCTAAAACAGATGTCGTGCAGTTCATTAACAAGTCGTAACACACAGCACATCACAGATTAAATGGATTTATGTTGATTGCAAAGTCACTTGGATGTACCAAAAGATATTACACATCTCTGATGAAGAAAAATGGCTTATGATAAAAGAACAGTCCTTGAAAATTAGGATAGGTCCAGGTGATTAAAAGAAAATTTCAAGGTCCTACAACATGCTGAGGAGAGCCCCAGCAATTGTTTTCGAGCCACAACCTTTGGCCAAACTTCCGAAGTTCGGACTATTTTGAGATTCTTCGAGCTGGTTGCAAAGCTTGGCCTCTTTTCTCCCTGACCAAAAGCCATCGACAACGCTTTCTTGAAAAGGAAGGCAGGGAAAGTGAGGAGGAGAGTGGAAGTTGAAACTTGAGAAGTAATGACATTTGGGTGGAACCAGAACCCCCAAGACGAAGACCCGGTAGGCTACAGAGAAAATACAAGCCAAACAGCTTTTTTTAGGTCTAGGCTGCTAAATTCTTCATAAACTCATAAACAAATTTGGTTAATATGTAAAATTTTCTTACCTTTATTTTATTTTTCTTTCCTGAAGTTGACCCTAAAGCTTAAAGTTACGCACAGTTAGGCCTATTAAATTTGATCGAAAACAGGAATGAATCTCTACTACGCTGTACAATTTTTTCGTAATTTCCCATCATAAGTGTAACTTCTATTTAGTCAACAGTGGCGTAGCTAGTAGTTTTACGCGTGGGAGACTTTGTGGACGGCATTCTTTTTTAAGGGGCTGTAGTTTAATATCTTAGCGTAGCGCCACCATCAATTGCCGCCGAGCGCACAAAGAAAATTTTGTATTTTATCATCTCCCAGATGGCTGGAATGACATTTGCCAGGTTAAATTGTCTTCGCTTCTGGTGAGAAAAAATGTGTGATTTCCCTCAGATTCAAACGCTCTTTTGAGATACTGATTAGCTAAGTTCATCACTCCACTGGACTATGGATCCTAGGTTTGCAAATCCGAATTCCTGTGTATGTTGCAAGCCGTTCCAGTGCACGTGTGAATGTAAGGTATTTCCATATAGGTGAACTTTTAGTGAAAACTTTTTTCCCGCAAAATGTCATTTTGCCTAAAAGACAATCTAAGCGTAGCGCCAGCAGTGGTTGGCGCGAAGCGTCCAGAAAATTTGGAAAGTCGTACCTCTCAGACAGTCGAAAATGACATTTCCCATGCTTATAAAGGGGAAATAAGCAGTCAAAATTTTAAGTTTTCAGTTGCAGATAAACGTTCACTTCAAACAAAAATTTAGCCAGAAAGACTAGTTGGAGCGCCACCATTAGTTAGCGCGAAGCGTACAAGAAGCGCACAGGAATATAGGGACCACTCAGACACTCAAAGATTGCATTTCACAGGCTTATAGGGGGATCTTAGAAGTCGCTATTTTGAGTTTCCGAGTTACCAATGGATGAAACGGTTTTGAATATTTTCGGGAAAAACTATAAAACCGAATTTATTGAGAACATGCGAAAGAATCTTACTCTGTTGCGATTCTTTACCAATTTCAATATGTATTCATGAAACTGAGACTGACCGAGCTTCCGACTATTAGTAATTTTACTTTTGAGAAAAATATCACATTACAAGGTGTGTTTAATTTTCAGGCAGTATTTTGGGAATACATTCTCCCACTGTATCGTTAAAGTATCGAAAAACAAATTGCCCGATTTTCATAACCAGTGTCAGAATTTGGCTCTAGGGGCAGGGTTGATGGCAAACTTTTGAGCACTGCACTTGAACACCCCCGTCTGCCCATTGAATGAATTTGGCAATTGAAAACGTCCTAGAATTTTGGGGAATTTACGGTCGAATATTTGTCCATTTCGGGCACTTTTTTTTTTTTTTTGCAAGACTACAGTATGAAGCGGGGACGATGAAGGCTGTTTTATGTATTCTACCCAAATGTGTCTCAGATCTTTGTTATTTTCTATTTAATTCTAACTTTTAATATAGCGTTTTCTGTTTTTCGGGTAAAGACTTGAAGCTTTCAAAATAATGTGCCATTTTGAGCATTGTGTTACGCACGATTTTAAAATAGGTCAAGCCTCTTTTAAGCCACAGGCTTCCTAGAAATGTCGCCATTTTTTATCTGTTTAATTTTTCTTAACTATGTTACCCTTACTATGATACTTTTTATTTTCGGGTAGATGCTTGAAACAATTTAGATATTTGACCATTTAGGGCATTGTGTTTTGATGACCTGTGAAGTAAAACTCACGAATAATACCTTTTTGCGCTGCCCGAAGGCGAATTTTTTGAAATGTGTTGATTTTATATGAAAAGTTTAATGCGACTTTATGACGTTTCTTCCCTTTTTTCGAGCTTATCTTTTAAAGATTTCGTCTACATATAGTAAGTTACTGAAAAATCATGCCATTGTTTCAAAATTAAAGGGCTTTCCGTTTTATTACCAAATATCTGCACGATTTTAGATTTTGCGGAAATTTGTGGACAGCCTTCCCCTTGTCCTCCTCCCCCTTTTCGTACGCCAATGGGTATGACCACACCACCCAAGAATTAAGTGATGTCCTATGAGGTTTTGGTGGTAAGATTGCGACCCTTGAGACTGCGTTGACCCAACATGGGTTTTGGTTGTTGCTCTGGCTAATGACTGGCAGCAGTAGGCTGGCTGTGCAAAGTGAAAATTCCTTTCAACCATATTCAACACAAACATTCTACCCACCACACCAAGTCAGATTTTGGAACAAATTTGTGCATTCCCAGGAATTGAAATATATCCCCACAGGAGACAGAAACATGCCAGATGCCAGGAGCCAAGATAGGAGGCTTAGGAGCACGCTTTAGCACGACTGTAATTCACACCCAGGTAGCCAATTTCAGCCACTACAAATCTGTCAGAAAAGTATCTATTCAGAAACCCACCGAGTAAAAAGTTGAGAGATTCCGAAGATATGAAGCCTGTCACAGTCTACCTGAATTTATTTCGATATCCAGAGTGGATCGATCGCACGTGTATCTCTGTCATGGTAGCCGGATAGCCCGAATTGAATATTATCATCGGCCAGCAAGGATAAAATTTATTGCCCACGTCACCAGTGGAGGATGCTGGGGAAGGCTGGGCGATTCAAAGGAGGCTGGAGCCCCAAAGCCCATCCGTAACTACGCCACTGGCATTAAATACTAACGTAGCGGCTAGTACTAGTATATGCTACAGTAGGCCCGCTAATGTTATATGTGCATGGTGTGTTTGTTGAGGTGTCTCAACCCGAAACCGGTCAGTGACGTCATTACTTGACCTTTCGAAGAAATCACGTGGCAGTATCGTAAAAAAGAAGTTCAAAAATGATTAAAAATAGAAAACACCATTTTTCGTTCTGTTTTTATGTAAAGAGATGATATAAAATTCTAGTTTTCCTACAATTATGCTCTTGAGTCGATTGTAAGACCAGGCGCGGATCCAGACATTTCAAAAAGGGAGGCTGAACTCAGAGGAAGCGGGTAATCGGGACGTACGGTGATTCCCTGCCTGAGATATCGGGACGATGCGTACTGTTTAACGAGAAATTTCGTAACTGGCTAACGTAACCCTAATCCCTTACCTAATGCCTAACCCTAACAAAGGATACATTCGATAAAATGCAATGACAACAACCAATCAAGAGACACCTTGTTAAACAGTCCTCATCTACCCGAAATATCTAATTCTGTCCGAAAAACCAAGCGGAGAACCACCATCTGTTGTCGCGGAGCGTACAGAATTTTTTTGAAAATCACGACCACTCAGACAGCCGCCGCAAACGGCATTTTCCACCTATTCGTAAGTAGAATCTACGCAATCATTATTTTGAGCTCCCGTTATAAATAAAAATTTCTACTTCAACAAAAAAAAAAATGAGTAAATTGTAAAATGATCATATAATTACCAGATAAAATGTACCACTACCATTGGAAGAAATGGAAATGTAAGAAATCAATCTTTGAAAAATGATATTGAAATGCTCATTCTACAAACTATTTGACTATCTTGCCACATAAGATTTTGATGAGTATAGCATTTAAAATTCGAGCAACATTACTGACCGGCGAAATCCCTTTTCAACTTCAAGGGAGGATGGCAATGCATTGCATTCCGGCTACTTACCCTTTACAATTTTCATCGAACTTTACAAGGGTCCCATGTGTTTGAGCAGCCTGATAAGCCCAGAGTCAGAGGTTTACACATGCCCGAAGTTTTCCTGAGTGGGATATTGCATGAGAATAATTGGGCCTTACAAAACCGACCTAATTTTCGCACGTTTACTGGGCAAGGGAGAAACCTGTATATACATAATTAATTATATGCATCGCAAAACAAACAAGAGGGCAAATTATTTTCTAGCCAACAAACAACGAGTCCATATCAACGGTTTTTGCACACTTGATCACTACAAACCGAACGCATCATATAAAATCATATCGGTGCGTGACGAAATATAAATCAAAATCAACATATAGCCCAATTTTCCGTTGTCAGCATCAACAACTACACCAGCTGACAAGGGATTAAATTCTTATGTGTCGCATCATAATTAACACTTAAAACAAGCAAAGGAGCAGGAGAGTAAGTAGTTTGCCTTTTCACCCGGACTTAAAATCATACGAAGTATCATACGTGTATTTGGATTTGTGTTGTGAGGGAAAGCATCAGCCTGAAATAGCCCCCTTGAATATTCTCGTAAATAAACGCTATGCTTATTTTAGTGTATTTGTTATTGTTGATGTGATAAAAGGAGGTCTGAGGCCGTAAAAGCCCCCCCCCCCCCTTGGATCAGCGCCTGAAGACCCGTATTTGTCTCTTAATAGGAACTTCAAACAACACGTCACAAGCTCAGCCCTTTTTGACGAGCAACTTGACGCTAATGCAGTACGCATTAAGTGCAGCTAGCTGAAAAACAATCGATCACCCACGCGTGGCTGTTGCACTTACTAAAACAGAGTTGATTTTGCCGGGCAGTTGACTAGGTTTACCAATTCTGACGTCTCGTGAAAGCAATGTATTCTATTGGATTGACACATGGAGATGACAAGGTAGTACTAACTATTTTAAATAACAGGTGTTAAGTATGTAAGTAGTCATGTTACTTTTTTTTACTACAGTTTAAAAAGCGAAATAATTTTCGCAAAAAATAGCCCCAAAAGTGTCAAGTGGACACTGAATTTCCAGCTTCATAAAGCTCATAGAGTCATGCCACTCAGAAGTGAGCGAAAACTAAATAGGTTAGACAAAACCAAAAAGCGGTAAAATTGGTAAATCAACCATTGGTTACCATGGTAAAGTCATGGGTAAAACTCCAGATTTACCATGGTAAACCATGGTACATTTTTGACTGGATAATAATTTTGGGTGTCTACACAGAGTACCCATTGCCTGCTTTTGTTACAAAACAGGAAGTTATTCTACAATTTTTTAAGTCAAATGTACAGCTATTTTTTACTTACGTATTAAACTAATACTGAAAAAATACCCGAAACGGGAAGAAAACCCCTCTGAAACTCATTCCCCACGGCGAGATTCGCTAATGGTGAAAAATACCCCCTCCCCATGTTTTGGAGATCATGGATTCACGCCTTTGGTTGTAAACACGTGTGAACGACGACAATCGATTACTTGAGAGTGAAATGAACACTTAACTTTTGTAAGTGGGGAGTAGGCAATACCAGACATTAGGAACAAAAATCTTCTCAAAAGTCAAATTTTACTAATAACGAAGATTCAAATCAAAATTAAAATTTCATATTACCCGAAGGATCTGTTTGTATGTGTTTGTCTGGTTCCTAACACCTCGGAACCAGTCTGAAAAATGTAAAGGGAAAATAACATTCCTTGTCAATGTTAAGAAGTAATATGATCTCTGCTGCTCAAGCTCCGATTTCGGAAGGAAAATCAAGGGACTTCAGTTACTGATATCTCAGAAATGCACGTCTAAAAAGCAGTTTCACCACAATGTGTAGATTTGGTTATTCTTTCACACATGAAAATTATATTTTTACTTCAACTTCTCATATCATACCACGTTGTATATAGGTTTATACAATGAAGGTTGATAGTATTTGATAAGCAATGTCCGCGCTACGGAAGGCAAGAGCGAGCATTTGCCACTCTCTCACCAAGATTTTGTTCTTCCCCCACTTGACTGCCCCCCTGCAAGTTAAGTTAGTTAGAAATTGGGTTCCTAGTCAGAAACGTGATTTTTGGACTTGGTTTCGCGGTGCACCCGAAAAGTTTTGCCCCAAATATTATTATTTGACCTTAGATTTGCACCCTACCCCAGTTTTGACGTTTTGGTGCTGCCCCTGTTGATAAGACATCAAAAACTAATACAAATTGTAGAGAAAGGATGATAAGTTTCAACGTAGGTTTGGTCATGTTAGTTACACTAGGGACTGAGCTGGTCTGCACTAGTATTGTTCTTTAAATTTTGCTAAGGGTGTGTCGGCTTAAGAGTCAGTTAGTTGGATTCAGGAAGTGGGCTTCACAAATTTGAATAAAGAAAGTGACTAACAGTCTTCATTGTTTTTTGGCTAATATCGTACATGGTATCTGTTTGGGGCAGGTCAAGAGCGTAGACAATAAATCTGGAAGTTGAGTCAGAGAAGTTTTAAGGCTTAGTTTCAAACCATTTTTTTTTTTAAATTAAGTCCACGACCTTTGTTCCAGTTGTGACTTACCGGCTTCGTTCCCCTACTCCATTGCTTTTGCTAAGCTCGCAGCACAATGGCGGTATTGTACATCTTTAAACTCTTCTGTGTGATCCGGAAAGGAGTCGAACTTGAAAATTCCCGGCTTCACGTCTGATGCCATAAACACTATACCAAGTAGAAGGATGAAAAGCGGATGCATTAAAAATGATCCAGCGACTTATGAAAACGTAACAAAAACTTCGCCCAGTTCTGGATGACGACAACAAACACTCGCTGTAGCCTCGATTGAGAATCGTTGATAAGGCAAACGTTTACTACACGCCATCGAGCCTACCGCTGATGTAGCATTATCACAGATTCCACCAGAAACTCACAAAACAGGATTTATTACCGCCAAATCCCAAATCCAAATAAATGGTATCTACATTGGTCAAAGGTACAAGTGTATTCAGGGGGCAAAAGCCTACTTCAAGGTCCCTATAAGGTGCAACCTAAAGGTTTTAAAGTTTTTATGCATGTGAGATCAAACACTGCTGCAACGGTGTCCTCTTCTTAGACACAAAAAGCAAGATACTGAAATTTATATAGTTTTTAATGAAAATCAAAAGTGGAGATTTGACCCTTCTTCTTCTGACATGCGGAGGGCAAATCCCCTTTGACGGAAGAGCTGATTATCGGTAGTGTACTGAATCGGCTATCTAGCAATTGAATTTAAGAGAAGGGCATGCTCTAGAGTCATCGACGATCCGACTTAGATTCGTATTGCATGGTTCTGAAACTAGAGATCATCATAGGTTTTTGTCTTTTCGGAGACATGACTCCTTCAAGGAGTAATACTTATTGGGGAGTATTTTGTTTTTCTTTTCACTTCTTGAATCTTCGCAAAAGTGGCTAGAAGACCTTAAAAAGGGGTCCTCATTTCGATGCCACCACGCCGAGCTGGTTAGGTGGTATCATTAACCGCCGAATCAGTACGTAATCTGAGGACAACCTTTGGTCAAATTACACCCTAGCGACATTTCTAAGACAGCTTATGGTCTTCTTTGGTTTGCCTACAGAATGAAAATATTCATAATCATATTGCATGAAACGTAAAAGATTTAAGGTCCACAAATAACTAGCTGCAAAATATTAACACTAAACATGAAAAACAAAAACTAAGCGAAGTGTGCTACATACCCCGGTAATTCTTCTTCGTATGTCCATAGACAGCTTCCTTACATATTTCTTATAATCAGGTTTTGTGTTGACATGGTATTTATCTAATTAGGCGTTTTATATATCGTTTTGTTATCAAAGAGATATAAACTAGTTCCAGAAGCTACTACAAAGTGCACACTTCACTTTAAAGCCTTTTGAGTGGGTGACCGTGGAAGTTGGTTATTTTCTCTGGATACTATGACCGATGAAATTTAGGCACTTTTATGCATAGTGTGGCATTAGATGAAGTAAATAAAAGGCCATTAGGTCACGTGGCACAACACAATCTTCCTATACAAAATTGATTGTAATGCATCAGTTGTTGCACAACGGCTCTAAGTTAGAATACTTAATTAGGGGTAATCAGTTACTGTTCCTGTTTATTTTTTTTTTTTCATTTAGAAAACTATTGAATCCGGCTAGTTATATTGCTGGATTCACAGCAGTCATACGGGGCTAGTGCGATAATTGGACAACTTGCATTAATGAAATTTCAAACCACAGTACAAACAACTTTATTAAGTAAGCAAACCTGTCCAATTACTTGGCCATTCTGGCGAGGATTTGAACAGAGGTGGGGTATAACTCGAATAAATTTTTCATACCCTTACTAAGGAAACCAGTAATGTGAACAGATTTTACCTACCAATTTAATTCATTCGATTAAAATACCTATTCAAAGGAATGAAGGAATGACATCATAATCTGAGGTAAGCAATGTGTCTACAATGTGAAGTGCACATGATTGACTACTGCTCACTAGCTCTGTTGGTTACTATAACCAGATTAAACACAGTTAGAAAAACAGGGGTTATGCTCAACGAGATCAAAGTGCTCTTACGGTGAACGTTAATCTTCTTTTGTTTACCATTTGACAAACGGAGGAAGATTATCATAGTAAAATAATTATTTGTTTAATCTCCAAGTAATTTGCTGTTCTCAGTGCGAAATATACAATACGAAAAGTTGATAGGGTTGAAGCCGAGTTGTACAAAGTCCCATACAAGAGGACACGGGGTGGTACTATTCAACACCAGTTTGGGGAGTAACACCTAATATATGAAATCTGCACTACATGACGTTCTTCCAGAAAGAAAACTGAGAAAATGAGGATATTTATTTGCGTTCTTTTATTTGTTTCCTTGGCAGGTAAGTTGGTATTTTCTTCAAAATTTAAAATATGACCGCTTATATATATCTAGGGAGATGCAATTTGCAAAGGGAAAGTTTATGGCGAACAATTCATTTGTGAATGTAAACATTGCACCTTCCTGCAGCGGGGGAGTATGGAAGGCCTTTACGAACATTTGAATTAGAAGCACTAAAAGTTTACGTAACAGCTTATTGGTAACATTTACAATAAGCCTAATGCATTGTCTAGTAACCTGTTGAAAACCCAGTATGACAAACTTACCATTGTCATGTATAGAAATGAAACAAACCCACTTTAATGTGAATTTTACATGACGAACATGACTAACGAGTAGGTCAAAGTGTATTTTATAAACTGGAACTATATTTGACAAAAGAATCATCTTAAGAGTAACTTTACTTTGCATTCAGTACAATGTAAATGTAAATAAGGGGGGGGGGAACACAACCTAAAAGCCGTAAAATACTAATATATATATATGCTACCTTAGGTCGTCACTGTCTAAAATGCGACCTTAGTATGACAGTCACAAATTTTCATATAGCTCTACATAGGGCCACTGGAAAATTCAGGAAAAAATACTATGATAAACTTAAACAGCGCCCGGAACAATATATACATGGTATACTTAATATGTATGATGTATGCACAAGTTTTAATTAAATATTTAATTTGTTATAAGGTATTGCGCAACAATTTGGTGTCTCCTTAAGGTTTATTTTTAGAGCACGCTGATATAACACAGCATATTACACGCTAAAATGTATATAACTTATGTTATAAGTACAAGCCCCATATCAAGACACTATAAAGAGAGCGCCGGAAAGGCATTATAGATGGTACTACTTTACTAAAAGCATAGTAATCGGTCCTCACGAAAATGAGGACCTATCGTAAATGAAGACCTAATACATATTTTTAGAGCATGGAATGTCGTCCAAAGGTAGAATCCAGGTAAATGTATATATATACATAAATGTATATATATATATATAGATATATATATATGTATATATATATATATATATATATGTATATATATATATATATATATATATATATATATATATATATATATATATATATATATATATATATGTCGAAAAGAGGTAGTAAAAAGTGCTTAAAAGTTTGCGGAAAACTCCACGACGTTTCGGGTATAAACCCTTCATCAGGTGGCAAAAACCAAACTGAACAACTAACAGTAACAATTGGACACGACAAACATCAAATCCGAAGCGATCAGTGTAAAAACAGAACCGGACGAAAGTGATTGTCAGAAAACATGAGTGCGAAGGATGAAACACAAAACTAAAAAAGAAAAAGAGGGTCTTTGATGAAAAAGTACATGTTAAAAACAAACATGGTCGGAAAAAAGAAAAAAGTAGACAAAAACCAGGCCCGAAAAAGGGTACATAGTAAAAAAAAGAACACGAACGGGTAGGTGTAAAAGGGTTTATATTTATATATATATATATATATATATATTCAGAGTACAGATACTGGTAGCAACAATATTCCTCAGGAAACTTGCAGGATCCTTAAGGATTCAAAAGACTCAACTTTTTAAGAAATTATAAACTATAAAAAACCATAAAAAGGAGTCAACTGCAGGTTAAAAAGATGTTAAAAGAGCATCTCACCACGGAGCTTTCGTCTATTTATTCAGACTTCTTCAACGTGACTCTGAAGATATATATATATATATATATATATATATATATATATATATATATATATATATATATATATATATATATATATATATATATATATGAATGTATGTATGAATGTATGTATGCATGTGTGTATGTATTTATGTATGTATGTATGTATGTATGTATGTATGTATGGTATATAAATTTATACATAATATGAGTGTTAGTGTTCCTACTGTATGGGTACGTACAAGCATTCGTTTAATGCATACATATTGAATATACCTATAAACACATACTGCCATAATGTGTACATAATGGTTGTGGTGCTAACTTATTTAAGGTTTTGTTTTTTTATTGCCGTTTAAAAGGTAAAGTGCGTCCCGACTGCGAAGCGTACTGTGATCTTCAATCACGATGTAGTGGTGTGTCAAATTGCCGTAAGTTTTTCGTTTTGTTTTTATTAAGGGCAGTAGCATTATTTGGCCCAAACTATTTTGAAGCACTAGCTAAATCTCTCAAAAAAAGACAGACAGACAAACAGTCAGACAGATAGCCCCCTGTGGGTTGGGGATTGTAAAATATGCCCACTGTATTCTCCGCCTGTCTTAAGAGGCGATTAAACGGGAGGACTTGAACGCTATTTGAACAGTTTGACACCATATAACACATTCTTGTTGGTGTGTCGTTAGAAGTTATTCAACTAACTAACTAACTGACTACAAGTCAGACAGACAGATATCACTTTTTTAAGCGAAAAATGAACATATTCAGCTCGCATAAACACACATATAAAGCAACATAAAAACATTAAAGTAAAACAAAATTTGTGTAAGTATTGCGCAAATATTATCTTAAAAGATTGGCATTAAGTTAAAAGATGGCCTTTGTCATAAACGTGTTGGCAAATCTATCTGTTGCAGCTGCTTGAAGGCTCATTCTACAACTTGTGGCAATGACTTTGTAATGAAATCCCCATGTAATGGGTGCTCAACATCTTTGATCACAAACCTCATATTGCGTTTGAGAAAGGAGTAGTAGATTGAGTCCAAGCAAGCAAATTGGATTTTACTACTAAACACCTTGCTGTTGTATTCCTAAACACCTTGTAGTTCCTAAACACTTTGTTTAGAATGTAATGTACCCCAGGTGGATTGAACCTTGTGAAGCACTGAATGTTTGGATCTTCGTGAGAATGCGTCAACATTTCTTTCCTTTCCATTTGGCAGTATATTCAAGCTCTTTCATTATCAAGCTTACGTTCTCTTTGTAGCGTCAAAATGTGATTTCGATGATGGCAATCTATGTGGATGGACACAAAACGAAGGAGATGATGATTTTAACTGGAAATTTTGGGATAGCAGTAGAGTACCATCGGGATATACCGGTCCAAGTAAGGACGCCTCTGGAAACCTTGCAGGTATGTGTGTGTTCGTGTGTGTGTGTGTGTGTGTGTGTGTGGGTGTGAATTGTCAAGCGTGCAGAATGTTAATATATTGAGCCATTAGTCCCGAGCGAATGAATCATTCATCTTACTCTGTATCAGCTAAGTTCAATCCTTAGTCCCCTTGGATTTTATTCGTATTGCACTCAGCCTGCTAGAAAGATAACATTTTTGTATTGTTCATTTTACCACATGTGAGGAAATTAACCAAATATTAAACGTTTAATTACATTCCATCGTTAATTTAAGGCGGGTAATATGTCCTGCCTTTAATTAACTTCTCAACAGGTGGGACCAAAATATCGTGCCTACACGTTTTAAAGTCGAGTACATTTTGGTAATTGTGTTTGTGACCAATGCAGAGCATTCTTTTACTAACGTGAGATTTTCAAAAGGAAATACAATTAAAAGAGGTAGACCAATTATGGGCAAACATTTTTTTACCAAACTGTGGGAAACCTTTCGACCAAAATTTTGCGCTGCGTTTAGTATGTTTACATGTTATTAAAACATCGAAAATCATGTAGGTGTCAACGTTTCGCAAAGTTGTGCATATTTCTGTTTCAGGGTCACAAGTTGCCCATCTTACGACAGCAAATTAATGGTTTATGTCTCAGATTACGTTGGGGATGGGACGATGGATAAATGCGTTTTGTGACTTACTTAGTGTTCATATTTAATCAAAACGATTTAGTAAAAATTTGGTGCTGTAAGTTGTTGTTGGCAAAAATCTTTCGGCTCAGAAAGGGTAGGCTTACTGAGGATAACAATGTAATTAGCTTACTGACTTTAGTAAGACCAAAAATGCACAGTCAATTAATTACCAAATCAAAATTAAACTTTGCTGAACTATCATTATTCTGTTAGGTGTTGATATGGCTGTTTTGAGGAGTGGGTTTCGTTTGTACACTAACCTGTTGGGCAATATATGCTCATTTTTTGCCCAACCGTTAGGTTAGGTATGTCTTTCCATAGATTAGGAAAAAAGTTTCCAACCTTGTTGGGTAATGATTTCGTCCGACATTTTTTTTTTTTGTTAAATTTTACCCAACACTTCTGCCCAACGGCTACAAAACAGTGATGGGTGTTTGTTTGGATTTCCATTATTAAACAATGTACTTAATTGATCTTAACGTACTGACTACCTGAATGGTTGCTAAACGTTTTTAATCAACGGTTGTTAAAGTTTATATTCCTATTCTACGTCCTATGGTACCAATTTTTCTTCATAAAGACTGATTTTTCTGTTGGCTAAACAAATATGGAGCGGCGGGGTGAAAGGGAAAACTGGAAAATATCATAGCCACTGGGCGTTCTTCATATATAGGGGGGGATGTGCCTCCCTGCCCCCACTTCCATCGCTGCCTATGTTACAAGGAATATATGTATTGACATATATCACTTGGTTAATATGAGGGGTACAGGATATTCCTACACTGTTAAAAATTTCTGTAAATTTACAGACTCTTTTTAACTTAAACTTTTTGTATTTTACTTTTAATAGAGATTTTCTGTATCTTTACAGACACTTTGTATTGCTACAATAAAAAAAGGTTGTTTAACATGTATTTTCTGTTTATTTGAAAAACCACTTCTGTCTGCTTTTTTAACCAAATTTTACTGCTTTGTAAAACTTTTTCTGTAAATTTACAGAAATTTTAACAGTATTTTGTATTTTTCTGATTTGACATAAATATACTGTCATTTAACAAACATTCATTTTGTTTTTAAGCTGAAAAAGAAACAAAAATAAGCCCAAACAAACAAATAAGAAATAGCCAGAAAATTTTCAATATATAACATGCATCGTTCTGCGAAGTTTCAGTTAAAAAAGAAAATATTTTTGGCAAATTTATGGCCCTATTTGAAAATTAACTTACATTTATTATAAAAGCATACTTAGTTATTACGTTCTTAGTTATAAATATCATACAACTGGTGTTTTGTCACACATTTTTAAGTAAAAAGAAATTGTAAGGCCCTAATTTCAGAGCACTGACAATTGGTATACTGATGTCAACTCATCGCCACAGGCGCTCATGCACTTGATCGAATTAAAAACGTTTCACAAATTTACTTGAAAGAGTCTGTAAATTTACCACTTTATGACGTATATCTCATTTTGCATAAATGGGTGGAGCTTATTTTGTAGGCATTTTCCTAACAAAAGGATTGCTGTTGCTTTGAATAATATCTTTTTTGGCGTTTTTTAATCAGGAAGTGATAAACTTATTGTTTACCTTGTCTGGAAATGTTTTGCAACCAATGTATTTGCATTCTTTGTCATATTTATTTTAAAAACAATTATTATATTGTACAAAAAATGTGACTTTCCAATTACAAAGTTCCTAGAGATAGCAGTCTACTTGACAACAATATGACAACAAAGCATCCTCATTGTGTTTTGATTGAAAACAACTTCGTAACGACACATTACGTTGATAAGCAAATACCTGATCTACGTAATGGTGAAGTGTATGTTACGTAATAACATATGAAAGGAAAAAAAGCGATATTATAATAAATATTAAAACGCCGAGAATGAAAACAGTAGGCTGTAAATTCACATAAAATTAAGGTAAAAAAAAAAACAGAACAATTCTGTAAATCGATTTTACAGTAGACACTTGTAAACTAATTTATATGCAAAAACTGTAAAGAAAAAACAAACACTTAATGTTTTTTCATGATTACAGTCTGGCTGTAAAAAAAACATTATTTGGTTGGAAAAAAATTTGCCATAAAAATTATGTAAATTTACAGAGAAATTTTTAACAGTGTACTATGGCATCGCTACTTAAGAACGCGACAAAGAATGCAGCAAAGACACCCAATTTGACCAAAGACGTTTCAAAGTGCAACTGGTATCTAAGTTTTTTACATGTTTTGAGCTCTCAAAAGATCTATGCTTTCATCAAACTCAATTAGCACATACTTCACTGGGTGTTAGCTAACCCGAAATGTTATGTTACCTTTTTAGTTATTTTTGTGCAGCTGGTATCAATAAATCAATCGTATTTGACACCTGTGTGTATCGCTTGCGTAAGCAGAATGCTTCACCCCCCCCCCCCCCAGGAACTTTTTGCATAATTTGCCCCCTCCACGTTTGACATTCTGGCGCCGCTACTGCTTCCACCTACCCGTGATACTGGCTGTGGAATCTGTATTCAAAACTTTAATTACCCGTTCCGCAACACTCGCGCGACACTCGTTACTGTAAATCAATGTCGTACACCAGTTTCACATTGTAATTACTTTCATACTTAATGCATATAGGTGTCTTTAAAATTGGATTCTATAAAATAAGACAACATAAATATAATACAAGAAAGTATGTGGAACCGGATGGAGGTTTCTTTTTTCCATTTGTTCGTATTTGTATCCCTCTATAAGGTCCGGATGCAGGGTTGTGAAGCACCCGGCGCATCCCCCCCCCCCCCCCCCTCTTTCGACTATTTTTCGACCAATGATTTTTTATCTTTTTAGGTAGGGAAAATATGCTTCCCATTTCCCTGGAAAATCGAATCTAAAGCATCTAAAATTCACATTTTCTTGTCTTGGGGTACCGAATGCTCCCGCCGTGACCTCGTACTTTCCGCGCTCCCTCGTCGGCTGACGGTGTGTTCTCCCTCATTTATCAAAATACTGAATACGCGCCTGTCTATTTCTACCGCTTGATATCGTTGATATAACCAGAACGCCAGTTTTAATTATTTTGTTACATTTTGAGGTGTGAGGGGTGCCCATGCCTTCTTAATAAATTCATATCGAGAGGCCTGCATTATTCATAAGTATTACGGGTATTTCATAGGAATTTTTTCTAAACACATGCAGAAATTAACATAATAGTGACTTGCAAATTTCATTTCATTTTCATTAGGAGGTTACTTATACTTGGATGGCACCTTTACTGAAGTCCAGAGTCAATCAACTCTCACAAGTCCGCTGTTTACTAAAGCACCGAGAACATGTAGGATGACTCTATGGTACCATTTTTTTGGTGTGGAGTACGGTGATCTCGAGATCCGACGGATTGCTGCCGGTGAAACCAAACATCTTATTAAAGTGTTGGATAAGGCTCAGGCACGATTTGATTGGTACCAAGCGGAAGTTTATATGGAACCGTGTCTAGAAAATTTCAGGGTATGATTTAAGTTCTTAGACACTGTATCAAAACAGTTCTTGTAGGCTTACTTTCTAGCTATAGTTTATTGTGGAGGTTTTACTGTGCTAATCGTAAGTCACGTGACGTCGAGGCGAGATTGCTTCTAAGAAAACATGATTACCAACACAGAAACGGATAGCACTGAAAACTGAGAATTTAGGGAAATTCAACGCACCCAGTGAACACACAACAGTGCAGTACGAAGAGGACTCGCAGTACTGAGCTGTTATTTGTGTAACAGCTCCCTGATAACACTGAGTAACCTAACCTGTGCGATTGTGCAATGCACTACTGTGTTACATTATTATAATTGACCAAGTTAAAGACCCACTCACCAACTCACAGAAGAAAGTTAAGCCGTTGTAGATAAAGGGTGTTTACTCATTAGATGACTTCTTTCCTGAATGATTAGCCTATTTTCCAAAGCAATTAACGTTTTTGAAAAGTCAACTATGAGTTGATAAAGGTAGGGTGAGGTTAGATAGGTTATTTGGTATTTGATATGATTGATATTCACCATAAAATAACAATGGACTCTTTATGCGTACGGGTGTCAGATTTCGTCGTCCTTTAAATACAAAGAATGCATTTCTCAACCGTGATATGTACCGTTCAAGCTTAGTACATTTTAGGAAGGTATCATATTTGCCGGTACTAAGCTAGAAAAATGCATTTCCTATCTTCCGCATCGGGTGCAATGGACAAAAAGTACCTCATTTAAGTACAAAGTGAAATTGACAAATTTTTGGCCGGTATCGAAGCGAGACCAGACCAATTCTGAGACCGCAAGGGTCGGAGACCGAGACCAAGACCGAGATCGGTCTCGAGCACTACAACACTGATTTCAACACCAATCTGATAAAACTGGAGTGAACTCATTAAAAAAAATCACGCAAAACGATTCGTCTGGTGCTGCTAAAGCTTTTACGTTGTCCTCTGTGGTATGTTGCATTGTTCAAAGACAGTGCCATACCCTTTTTCAGGAGTCACGTAAACAGCATGTTTTCGAGCATAAAGTATGTTTATCGATGCGCGTTTGGAAGGTATCTTGCTATTGAATAGCAACATAACCATACATAGTCTCAAGAACAAATTATTCTCTCGTTTACGTTTCTGTTGGGTTTCATAACACCTCTATTACCAGGATATTAATATGCAATTTTAGGCGGGCAGCACTACATGCCGGACTGTTGGACGAGGGATGTTTCCTTGGAGGTTCCAGGACCATGAAACATTTGAAAATGGCAATTCTGGACATGCAGTATGAAGGCTGTAGAAGTGCCGTTGGGAGCAATTTCGATGCATTTTCAACACTAAACATGTCCTCCTGACGGGACACTCCGCACGAACCAATTGTCGGGCTCCGCTTCACCCCATCCCCCCCCCCCTCTCCGAAAACTCTAGAAAATAGGACCGTTTTTGGTGTTGATTTATGACACGACCTCACATACAAACTTATTTCTCAAGGATCAGCTAATTGACCGTTTCATTCAATGATAGCCGTACAGGGTATTTGGTAGACCTAATTTTGTTATCACTTTGCACGTTTCCCATTCTTTATTACAGTGAAAATTTCATTGCTTAAGAAAGCTCAAATTAACGAACCGTTCAGTTTAACTGTAAATGCCTGGAAATTTCCGACTGCCTGGGGGTAATTTTTCAAATTTTCCTGCACGCTCCGCACCAACTGATGGTGGCGCTCCACTTAATAAGTCCTCTGGACAACTACTACTTTCCACAACCCCCACTCCACTCCAAAAATAATATTTTTTGCTCGACTTCAATGACCTTAGACCTGCCACAGTAATAAAAATCACCAGTAAGCCAAATGTGGTTTGCTCTGAACAAATGCAGAGTCGCCTCTGACCTGAAGATGTCGGTCAATATTTAGATGTTTAGTCGGAGAGTACACCATTTCTGTGCGTTGACTGTCTCCCAAGTCACGCAATTGCTAAGATATATTAGCCTTTAACCCACTTTTCATGTTAAATCGGAAGTATGTTGCACCTATTAGGTTTCATTAATGCAACATTTGGAGCACTTTTCCATAGCGCTTGGGTCTTTACTTGGATCAACATGGCGCAAATTCTAAAGGTACCGACCTCTTGCAATAATTTGATAAATGTATTCAAGTCTTTTGCAAGTGGCAGTGTTATTACTCCAGAAGATGAATGCGGCTTGTAACAAGACCGGTGTAACATGGTACCATCTTTAGCGGCCCCACTTGTTGAATAGGAATATGGAACTATTATTTAAAGCTTCTTCGGTAAAAAAAAACCCAGAACAAGAACATGAAAGTCACAGAATTTTAAAAGTTTTCAGTGTTAAATTTTATATTCAAAATGAGTAATCATTTTGTCAACTACCAGGTGTATTTCGCGCACATGCTGTTCAACAGTTCGCAAGATAACCGTTGTAGGGGAAAACTATGTTCACCCGATCGGGGGATATTTTGCTATGATTGGTGTCATTTTCAAATATCTCCCATAATACATTGCGATCTTACCGAGCACATCTAACGGAGATAACGTTTAAAACAACCTTACAATTTTTTCGACTCTAGGAAAGAGAAATTCGGGTATTTTTAAAATTTCGATCTGTTGATGTGGAATAAAACAGCTTTGTCATCGTTGGTTGTTTACCTGTCCAATTTTGAGGTATCGAACGATTTTGCTACGTTTTTTGTCCTAATCTTAATGTATGACCTCAACACAGCCGCAAGTTTTGTGCATTTTTCAGCATAAAGGTTTGCAAGAAGATCGTGTAAGCATTTGTGTTTGTAAATACGTCGTTAAAGGTTCCTTGTTGTTTCGCCCTCTGTATATTTACTATGATCTCATATATACATACGCATAATTTTATTAAAACAATCGGTGGAAAGGTAGATATTAAGAGCTCATAAATATTCATACCGTTGAGACAGACAAATTTTCCCCCAATCTGAGGAAACCTCATTGCCCTACAAAAGAGGTTATCTAAGAAACAATATAAAATAACCTGCTAGATTGGAAAAGCTGAAACAAGATCTGTATGTTTGTTTTGAATAGTCATCCCAACAAAACAACGCCCAAGTCGGTGTGGTTTATACCGATGTCTACACCTAGGGAGGCAATTGCCGTAAAAGTCCCCCAGGGAAGTGCAAAGAACAAATTTACCAAGTCTTCCATTAGCCCGTTGGGCTGTACACATGTTTCAATACACAGCAAAAAGTAAAGGAAATAGGCTTTTCCTCTGATAAAAACTGGAAAAAGAACCGACTTAATTTTAAAGCTTCTCTAAGATTGTTATAAATAATATTAAAGTGAGTCTTATTTTGCTTCGAACCCAGTCTCAAGGTTATTAGTTGGTACTACCCAAGTCCGAAGTTATGACTGGTACTACTGGAGTCTAAAGGTTACTGCTTGGTAGTATCCTAGTTACAATACTACTAATTGGTACTACTCAGACAAGAGTTTATCAATTGGTACTAACCAGTCGTCCACTCGTCTCCGACTCTTGGTGTCACACTACTTATGGAAATTATCTCCTGGAAATCATCTTTTGCCAGAGTCGTTAGAGACTTTTTGCTCTACCAATGGATAATGTCGCATTCTGGGGTAACGAATCGAGATATTACTTTTCAGCGAAGGTTATTTTATTTCTTCTAATACCTAATTATATCTGAAATACGTATTTCTGCATTTTGTTTAACTCAGATAATCATTATTGGCGAAGATAAGCAGGAATTACCTCGAGAGGGAGGAATTGCTATTGACGATATTGCATTCGAAGACTGCTCATTTGGACCTAAGAAGTCTACTTGTGATACGGGCTACTCAAAGTGTTCCAACGAACCTACAGACTTTTGCTACTCCAACACATATCAGTGTGATTTCACTAGAGATTGCTGTGATACTTCCATGGACGAGGAGTTTTGTGGTAAGTAAATCGTTATGTAATAGTCAGTTACATATATCCAGGGCTGAAAAATGTCTATTTCCTCGGGAGGGATTGCAACTATTTTCCAGGAAGGGAGCAAAATTTCTCACAATTTTCCCTAGCTTTCCAGAGTGAAATTTCCTACAGTTGGATGAGATTTCCTCCATCTCTTTATTTTTATGTGTATGACAGAATCAAAATGGAGTCATATTCTTTATCTTAAAAGCAAAATCTATGGAAGGTAGAGAGTCGGTAATTGGTATAGTGATGAATGTGAAAAGTTGACAATTTTAGCATGGTGACGGATGCAATTTTCGTCCAAATCTGTCCATTTATCATCTAAACTTGGAACTAATTTGTGATATATATTATTTTCCACACTTCCAAACATAAAAGCCATGAATGAGCCTAAAATCTCTTAAATAGCCCACATTCGTCATAATGTGAAGCAGAAATTCTACAAATTCGGAAAATTGGGGTTTTGCGATTCGTCAGCACCCCTGAAACGGTACAAAGTATGAAACTGCAAATTAAAGTATGTGTCGACGCAATTCAAGTGACAGATCTAAGGCACCTTAATATGGTCCTTGTGGTCCTTGAAAGCCAAGTGTACAGGGTCTACACAACATTTAATTCGGTAAAAGTCTAAATATATCCCTACCGTAACCCATACGCAAGTGATTTTTTTCCTATTGAAATACCGGTACTAGCTGTAAAGGCTATAGCGCATAAGGTAGGAAATTCACTCACATCTGTTAGTACCCTCCGAATGACTACAAGCTGCACAGAAATAAAACATATTTACAGTGGTAGAGCTCAAGCCATTAGACAAATTCAATATACAGAGAGGAGGATTGATTGCGTAAATAACTTTGGTACTTTTTGTATGGCATTTTTACAGACGCGATTACTGTTTAACGCCCAGATCACACTACCTTGGAAAACAACGACTACCAGTCAAAGACAATAAGCATAAATCGAAGACTTTGAATAATTTCTTGCTGCCAACCATATTGTCAGACTAGCCTTTCCCAAGGTACAATAATCGCTAAAGCGATATATCCTGAGAGCAATTTTGAAAATTATGACAGTCCTTCTCTATCAGAAATTAACGGTATAACGACGATAGCGCACGGCAGTATTTGCAAATCAACTTCGATCTACTGTATTTGTTCTATCTACTTAAGGTGATTATCAAATGTGTGATTTCGAAGTCGGCTTTTGCAATTGGGAACAGTTGGAAGATGACGAGTTCGATTGGACTAGGCACAAGGGAGAGACCGGTAGTGATAATACAGGACCTAGTTTCGATCACACCTTTGGGACAGTAGACGGTAAGAAATTTGTATTTTAATATACCAGTAGACATATAACAGGTCTTAAGCACCCTCATCACAATGCGACTGGATGGTTCGGAAATCTTGCAATTGGACCATTCGGACGCGTTGCAATGTATGGAAGTCTTGGAAACAGTCGTGCAAGCCAGTGTAATGAAACCGGAAATGTTCGGTCGCAAGGAACTGAAATGCGAGACTGATTACATTGGGGGACTTCTGGTATAAAGTCCATGACAATCGGTTAACTCAAATGTGGAGCATGTGTCATTCGTCGTGCCAGATATGGTGTATGATAAACCACATACAATACATAATGATAATCACAAAAGCATAAATATATATAGATATATAATATTATTTTGTATATAATATTAAATCAGCATTTTGGCGAATCGCTTCTTAAATATGCTTCATATAGATGCACAGTGTGGACAACTCGCTCTCAAAACTGGTTAGCACGAGCTATCGCTGCAACAAGACAGTCTCCTCGCAGTAAGCGACTACGCCGTATAGTTAAGATAGTGATACACATGTTGTCACAATGTGGAACGTTGTAAAACGTGCCCCCCCCCCCCCCCCTCAGAGGAATAAAGAAAGCAACGCCAGTAGATAGAGACAAATATTGTTCGCTGTCTGTTGAAAATTGTGTTCAGCTGGATTGCTTCATTCGTGATCTCTAGGGCTTGCTTTTATCTCAGAGAAAAACATAGATATAAGAATGTTAATAGCTAATACTGCCATGTCATAGGAATATTTTGCATTATAGAGATGTGGAAGAAATATCTTAGGACGTTCATGTTCTACGTGCTTTTTTCAGTACTTATTATTTGAATCACAAAATACATGTATGCCTTCCCACAAGCCATTTGACCGGCTTTTCGGGTCCAATTGGCAATAAGAAGGAATAGCAAACGGTGAAGACATGTCAATCGCGAATTTTCTATGTGAAAATTAATGAAGTTGTCAGTCAAGGGAGGTGTGATTAGATGGAGATTCATCGAGAACCTTTTCCTTTGAGACGTAGTGGTTGCCGACACTAATCTCTTTTGTGTATTGTTCTTTATGATTCCATAGGCTTACCACTGAGGTATTAACAGGTGTTCAAGCCTAGTATGTCGTTTGCTAGTTGTCGAACAGCAGATCGGGAAATTTGTCCCTTGACTTAATATTGCCAGTCGCTTAAGGATGAAAATTAATTTGAAGATTTCGACGCGTTTCGACGCGGATTACAACATACTTGTCTTGTTCTCTGTATTTTACTCTATTTGGGTATGCCATTCCGATCATGCGAGCGAATGCGAGTATTGATGAAAATCCGACAGCAATGTTTAGTCTTATTCCTCTTTTGCTCATTTGTATAAGTCATCAGAATTGGTCTATAGCCAGGATCATTGTGATCATTAGCAATAGCCAGTCGTTTGAAATGCCGAGATAGTGTCTTGCACTTCTTTGTCGGCAACTACTTACACATAAAAGCATTGTTCCAAATAATCCCTTTTGTTGGAGTCACCGTAGGTATGAATGAGGTTGCCTAGGTATTAAACAAAGGAGTTCCAAGCCCTTTAGTTCAACAATCCAGAAATAAACAATTTAATGTCCACTTTGGAATCAATCTAATTAGATTAGCATGAATTAAAGATTCGATTGATCTCAATCTAGTTACACCTCCCTGGTCAGCCTGGGTTGTGTTGATTGTGTGGATAATCCTTTATTGCTATCAATTATGGGCCAATCCAATGTAAGACTTATAAATTGATTGAGACAGTTTTCAAAATGAGCCCAGTCATAATAGGTTACAATGCGAACACGTGACTCTCAACTTGTGGTGAAATCTGTCGTTTTCCATATCCCTTGCATATTTTTTATAAAATATTCAAATAACCTTTGGTAAGTCATGTTATAAAAGAAGCGCTGATATGAGTATGAAAAAATAAACATTGTGTGATGTGTTTAAGGGGAACTCGAAGCGAAAAAAATAATTTTCATATGTGAAAGAGGAAGTGCATTAAAATTTCCATTCAAAAAAGTAAATATTCGAGTTACTTGCCAACGAAGTCACTAATTCGTGTTTCAAAGTGAACTTCAACTAATTACATATGACACAATGTCTTCACATTAATGAACAATCTTTTGCTCGTCTTTAAAGGGCCCAACCTCTCAGCCCAAACTACAATTTTGGTACCCGGGTACCTAAATTCTCAATTGGCTCAGTTCTTTGATTGACAGCTAATTCAAACAATGCAGAGTGCCAAAGCTTATATTACACAGCATGAACGGTACTGAGAGTGTTTTGATTATGTAAATTGAGTTTTTCTATACTCACCCTGAAGCAACAAACTGAGATTGTTTCTGGATGAGGATAAATTTCAGACAATTGTGGGAGGGGCTTCAGTAAGAAGGTTAGGAGAATTGGTACTGTTTGGGGTGAGAGAACTGGGCCTTTAACCATCAATGGCCTACTCAACCTACTCATTCTATCAGAATTCGATGACGTGAGTGCAGGTATGAGAACTCTACAAACTAGGCAGGTTCCTTAATATTACATGCAAGATACCCCAAACAGTCTGAAAAATACAAAGAAACAGAGAATTGCCAATGTGAAGAAGTGATTTTGCCCTCGAGTCACCTCAGAACACAAATCTGGTAAATATATGTACTGATTTCTCGACAGCTGTATTACTAATTTGAATGGAAGTTTTACCTAATTGTGAAGATCTACAGTTTTGTTCAAAGGTATTTTTAATATGTTTGATGAAATTCTGACTATTGGGTTTCAGGAGATTGAGTGTTTTAGCTAGGATTTTTAGCCAAAAAGTGGGCAGATTTTTTTAATTTATCCTTGGCGATCAAATGATAGGTTGAGACCTCTTAGATATTTTACAAGTACGAAACTAGTTTTATTTATGGAAAAAAAAAATTGTTTTCCTATTCAGCAAAGAATGATTCGTAATAGCATTACTCAAAGTCGATAAATATGTAAAGTCTAGAAGAATCACTCCTGGAACCTTTCAACCAATGTCCCAATGTCGTCAAAGACGCAAAATGCATGATCGGAGGAACCTTTTTTTCCATAGATTGTTACTGAACTCTAATATTACTATGTAACATAAGCAAACCGATCTTGTTGCAAGACCAAAAGGTTGCGGTTAGTAACAGCGGTACGATTGAGATGGTGTGGGAATAATACATATTCAATAAAACTCACTCACAGTAGACCCTTTGATCATTTGTGAGGGAATACGTGGTCGAATCACTAAACAAACATGTAGGGACCGTGCGGGATGGGGGGGGGGGGCGGGAGGCTTCAGCTCAATTTTGCGGAACCGGGGGAATTCGGTGCCTCAGTAAGGCAGAAATCATGGGCGTACGAAGTGGAAAGGAAGACGGGGCAGTCTGACTGTCCCCAAATTTCCGTAAAATCTAAAATTTGTTATGAAATTGGAAAAAATCGACAGGAATGTGGAAAAAATCGGACAGCCGCTTGAGTTCCACAAAATGGCATGGTTTTCAGGAAATTCTTAAGCGTGCCCGAATCTTAACAAGATTACATTTCCGAGAAAAGGAAAGAAGGTCATGGTCGGGATATAATTGGTATTTCATTCAACAACATAACAAAATTTCGCCGCAAAATTGGGGAGCGCAAAAAACTATTACATTTGTGGGTTTTATTACATAGTCTTCCACAACAAAATGCCCGGAATGTTCGAATATCCAAATTCTTCCAAGCACATGCCCGGGAAATAAAAAAGTATTATAGGCAGGGCAACATGTATAATTCTATGGCTTTCTCAAAATTTTTCGTACGCTTCGCTCCAACCTATGGCGCCAACGTGTGGGTTGCGCTCTGCTCAGATGGTCTTTCGGGCAGAAAATCCTTTTGCCCCATGCTGAAATGCTGTCGGACGCCTATAGCAGTGGTTACGTCATGGTTGAGTATCTATAGTCTGGAAAAAGTCACCGAGCCCCCCCCCCCCCCCCATGAATGAACGTAAAAAAAATATTGAGCAGAGGGACCAAGTAATACATTTCGGGACAAGTGAGTAGAACTCTTTCGAGTATCAGATTAGTTGACCAATTAGTTTTTTGCATTTGTAAATGTTGTTTGGTTATTCCTTCAAAAGATTTAGTATATTTCGCATTGTGACATCATGTACATTAGATATATCCTAGCCATACCTAGTTGGGCCCCGACTGAGCTGTAGCTAGGCTACTTGCTGGGCCCAGCTAGGAACCATTCGTGTTTGTCAGGTGTTCCCACGTGGGCCCAGCTGGGTTAGCTTTTACCAGCTGGCGCCCAGCTAGGCTTCAGTTGTTGAAGCTGGGCTCGGCTGGGCTCCAACTGGGCATCAGCTGGGAAAGGTCTGCCCAGTTGGACCCCACGTGGGAACACCTGACAAACACGAATGGGTCCAAGCTGGGTACCAGCAAGTAGCCCAACTGGAACCCAGTCGGGGCCCAACTGATCATGTTGGCTGGGATTTCTCATCCTAAGGGAAGGTATAGGCTCCCTTCGTCAAAAGCTTGTCACATCAAAACACTTTGCAGAATCAATGCTAAAAGAATGCAATTAAACATGGAGTGCAAAGCGTGACAAATTTTAAATTGATAAATTTGCAGTCACGCATTGTCCAGAACAGTACATATTTGGCTGTTAAATGTGCATACCTGGAACAAAGACGCTAATTTCTTATAAGAAAGTAAGCAAAGGTGCAATAAGTGTTTGAAAGCGAATATGAACCTTTTGTTCCATTTCTTTGTTTGTCCTTTTTAACTGTCAATTCAACGGAATAAGCAGACGTTGAAAAGGTCATTCAAGTGATAAGAAACGTTTATTTTGTGTAAATTAGTTACTGTTGAATGAGAATGTTATTTTATTTTTCGGGCGAACAAATTCCAAGACAGGCTTAGGCCTACCCATATAGTTACGAAACAAAACGCTTGGCAACGGAGTTGTAAATAGAACCACCTCCCTGGTTCAACCATGATGGCATATTTACTTTATTTTTTTTATCTTGTTAGTTCAGATTAATGTATAATTGCGGCGCAGAATTAAAGATGAGGAAACCTGTAAGGACAAACTCTCTGAATGCCCCTTGAACGAGACTTACAAGATGTTTTAAGTGTTAGTTCTGAGAATTTTCACTCTGGTAACTGCATTACTAATAGATTAGATCAATGTATATGACCGTAACTTGTACTGCAATATTCTGTTAAATTAAACAGTTTGTTACACCATTTAGTAAAGATAGAACAATATCCACCACTCTTGAAATCAAGTATAGACAGAAGACTTTCGAGTCATTCTGTAACGATTTTATATATCTTGAATGCCGTCATCTAGTCATCGTGTGTTAGAAAAGTAGGAGAGAAAGGAGAAAGGAGAGAAAGATGTTACCTTCAAATTAGCTTGCTTCTCTTCATCGATGTTTTATGTTATGTTGCTGGACCAATCTTTTGATACTGATTCCCGCAGATGGCACACTTGATCAGTTATACACCCCATTTAGTAAATTCCTGTCTCCTGTAGTGTGCATGACCGACACTTCTTGAAGTTAAGTCGGGGAAAATCGACAAGTCTCTGGAACATCTCTCGGAAATAGTCTGACCGAGTCAGTATGAAAAAGAAATAGTAGTGCACCCCCTTCCTGGCGTCCATGCGTAATATCAGTGCAGTGATACCCAATGTGTATTTTTATATCAAAGCTTCAATATTTTTGCTAATGTAATGGATCTTTTAAAGAGGTAGAGACCAGTTGAAGACCTTTGCACGCGATATTTCAAGTAAGTAATGATTAACACCCAATAATAACCTAATAGTGGCATTTTAGAGAATGAAATAGGAACAAGACCATTTGGGGTTAGAAATCATTTACCTCATGTTACATGTTGAGAATTCTGTCTTTCAAGCATCCATTGCCAATATGTTACGCCTTTTTCAGGTTACTACATATATATTGAAATAAGTGGGGTAAAAGCTTTCGACTCAGCTAGAATTGCAAGCTACGTCATCCGAGGAAATCCGAGTGATTGTCAGGTAAGGCAATAAAATAATGAAGTTTATTACGTGCAAAAAGGATTGTGGAAAATTCTGTGGTGTTTAGGATGTATGCTAGACCCTTCATCGGGTGGCTAAAATGCAGCTCTGAACCACAACATAAATGGAAACAAAAGGAGAAAAATTACAACAGCTTATTCAATGTTGATTAACAAGTAAAAACGGACATGACTGCGTGGAAAAATCTGCGGTAGGCGATTGAAAAAACAAGTTGTAACTGGGAGATTAAAAGTGATAAAGGTTGAGGGTGATACGGAATGTCTGGCCTGACGTTAAAACCGTGTGGAGAGACTGCTCCGAGATTTACTGTCAAGTCAGTATTCTTCGTTAGTCTGGATATAAAGTTGCAGTTGGGGTCGAAAATTTAGCAATGGTGGTGTTTTGCCAACCATTGCGCTATGCATAGCATCAACCTTTAAAGTGTCATGTGCATAAATCGTTTTTCCCACCTAATACCTTACTTTGTACATTACGTAGTGCATGCAATCGCTATATCAACTTACATACATATATCGTCAAAAACAAATCTAAGAGGGACCTTGAAAAACGTTTATGTTCAACTCAAAAGGCATTGAGACATATATTCTTATTAATTTTATTATTTTTATTTCGCTTTCAAATTTCCCCCTATTGTTCGTCCAGCGATAAATGTGCACATACGGATAGATGGACGGACGCACACAAGCACGGTAAGATAGATAGATACGCACAAACACAGAAATATACTGAGAAAGGAGCTGTGTTCCGAACATTTTGTACGACTACTAAAGACAATGCATATATATATATATATATATATATATATATATATATATATATATATATATATATATGTATATTTGATAAGAGTTTATACTCTATCTTGGATAAAATTCATGATCGAATGTATTACTACAACACTTTCGACCTACACATTCTAACTTCGATCTACCAACTTCGACCTACTCATTATTCATCCGGCTTGGGATTACCATGGTTACAAAGAGATAAAATTAATTCACTCGGGGTATTTATAGCCTGTTGTCGCTTCTGTAAATCACGAGCTGTTCTAGCGTAGTGGTCATAGACTCTGCCCGGAAAGCGGATGGTGGGTTCGGTCCCCCGTGCGGCTCAAATTTTCTCTCTGGTGTTTTTCTTCAACCTTTCATTCTTTGATAAAAGTTTAAACTATAACTTGGATCGGTATAAAATTCATGATCGAATGTAAGACTATATATATATATATGTGTGTGTGTGTGTGTATATATAAATTTATATATATATATATATATGTACATTTACGGTTTGGTTTTTGCCACCTAATGAAGGGTTTTATACCCGAAACGTCGTGGAGTTTTCCGTGAACTTTTAAGCACTCTACACATTTCAACAGTGCTCCGCAGCATTTCGACCTTATATATATATATATATATATATATATATATATATATATATATATATATATATATATATATATATATATATATATATATATATATATATATATATATATATATATATATATATATATATATAAGGTCGAAATGCTGCGGAGCACTGTTGAAATGTGTAGAGTGCTTAAAAGTTCACGGAAAACTCCACGACGTTTCGGGTATAAAACCCTTCATTAGGTGGCAAAAACCAAACCGAACAACCAACAGTCACAATTGGACACGACAAACATCAAGTCCAAAGCGATCGCTGCAAAAACAGAACCGCACGAAAGTGACTGTCAGAAACACGAATGCGAAGGATTAAACACAAACCAAAACAGAAAAAGAGCATCCTGGATGAAAAAGTGCACGTAAAAATCGAACATGGTCGGAAAAAAGGAAAAAAGTAGACAAAAGCTTGGTCCGGAAAAAAAAAATTTCGCCTACACAGGTGAAAACGATTTCGAATGGGTAAGTGTAAAAAGGAGTAAAAACAAAAATCAAAAGGTAAAATTAATTATTTAAATTCAACAGACGTCTTTTCGGTTTGTGAGGGTCTATTTGACCCAATTGATTCTTACTTCATTTAAACATCTCAATGGATTTTTCCTCCTTTTTCTTATCAAGGTTTGAAAGTATGAGAATTGCTTTGTCATGTTAATATTCTGTTGATTGAAACATTGCTGCAAAAAACAGATTCAAAAAGGAAATGAAGATGGAAGAAAAGAAATATTTATTCATTAATTAATTAATTCATTCATTCATTCATTCATTCATTTATTGAATATGTAGGCAATTAATTCAATCGTAAATCCGGCTTTTTTTCGTCCATGCAGCTGCGGTTTTGGTACCATATGAGTGGTAACTTCATTGGAGCCTTAACAGTTTATACACGGGAACAAATCAATGGACCACTACATTACCTTTGGGGAGAAACTCAGGACCTAAGAGACCCATGGAATTTCAAAGCTATTGATTTATCCCGAGAGAACGACTTCCAGGTAATATAGTATACTGCGTGAGTGATGGAATATATTTGAAGTTGCACTTTGAGATGACATATTTTGCAGTAATTCAAGTATTAACTCTGTTATGGTGAGAAGTAGAAAACTAATAGGCTAGCCCAAGTTTTAAAACTTAAAGTACTTTCGCCGCCTTACGCTTTGCAGTCTATAAAGTTTTAAAAGGGGTCGTACAAAAATGGAACGCGTTATTTCATGAGAGCAACGGTGGATGTTTAAAGGGGGTAAAGTGTTTGAAGGGTTGTCCTATACTCATTCCAAAACAATTACATCTGACAACATTAATTTCCTTCTAAAACTTTACTGAGTACCATTTATGATATATCCGGACAGATATTGCATGTTTCAAGGGGATTCAAGTAGTGTTTCCTGGAAAATTTAACAATTGTAAGAGAGAAAAAAAACCCAGTTCTCATGAGCTATTTGACAGTTCGGGACATAACCGCTTTCGAGAAAAATCAATTTTCACCCGATCGTGGGAGTATTTTTCCATGGGTGGCGCCATTTCAAATATCTCCCATGTTGCATTGCGATCCTACCGCGCAGATAACGGTCAAAAAAAAAAAAAAAAACGGGGACTATGTACATATTTAAAATCTCTGTTGGTAGGGGAGCGGAAAAATCTTTGTTTTCTTCGGTTGTTCACCGCGCCGATTTTAAGTTATCGAGTAATTTTGCCACGTTCTTTATCCGAAGCTTAACTTTTAGACTCTACAAATCCGTAGGTTTTGTGAAGCATTTCCAAAAAATCTGAGTGTACAAGTAAAACTGCACCAGTATTTATGTTTGTAAATATCATGGCGTCGATTATGGGGGAACAGGGGGCATGTCCCCCACACTTTTCGGAGAGGAGGGGACACTTACGTAAAAGTCCCCCCCTCCCCCACTTTTTGTGACCTGAAAATAAGAATTTAGGTACAACCAAAAAATATATAAATGTATGTCATGAAAGATATGCTGTACCGATTACGATCGTTTTCCGTGTCAATTATTACACGTTTCTACTTTGCAAATTCCCGAAGTTTTCGCGCGCTCCGCGCGCTTGCAGTCTCATTGATGTTCTTTTTTCACTTGCATATTAGACAAGAATTAGTTATATGTCTCTATAATTATGCCCATTGTTCGAGTGCATAGGGCAGCAGGAGTAGTTATGAAGGAGCACAACATTTAGGAATCGTCCCCTACTATATTTTAATGAAATTTGCAATCTTTAGTGGAGGACCAGCCTTGCAGGTTAAACACCATTTTTGAGGAAAATGTCTGCATGCAACTCTTTCAGAAATATAAATGATTTCACATGCAAAAATTTTGACACGAGCACACCCCACATGCGTACAGCCGATTCGACCATTTCGTATTTAGACCATCACCAGATAAGTAAAATCACACTAAATTTTGCTAGATTAGAGACTTAATCGGGATTCAGAGGTACACCTCCATCCTCTGTCTGCAGATATTGTATGATGAGGTGTCGTTCTTAACTTCAAAAGGATATATTTTAATATTTTTTGTATAAACAAACTTACTTGGGTAGGCCTATGTAACGGTGTCTCGGTAACACCGGTGGGTACCACCCCCCCCCCCTCGATCTGTGATTTTCCTGCAGTAGATTGATCAGTTTATGGGTTTTACTTCTTTCATCAAAAATGGTCCCTTACTATTAGAACTTTTGTACAAATCCTTCACAAACTATCACAATTGTCGTTGAGATTCTATTTACTTATGGAGTATACACGGTATTTATATTCACATTGGCCGTATAGTCCGTTGAAGTATTAACTCACACTTTCAAGACCATGTATTGAATACTTTGGAGTTTCCTAGTAACTGAAAATATTGAAACATTTAGTACCATGATTTTGCACCTGCCCCCCCCCCTTTTCTCAGACACCCAGTGGCGTAGTTACAGGGGGCAGGCAGCTCTGAAGAAATGAAAAATTCGGAAATTTGCCATTTGTTAAACCAGTCTATAATGTGCTTTTGACAACTCATGAAAAACCAAATTCTCTCAAATAAGAGGCCCATATTCGTCATGACTTGTTTCAAAAAAGCAAAATTTTCCTCTGGAGATGACAAAATCGGAAATTTGCTTCATGTGAGACCAGATAATCAAGTAAAATTGTAACTACAGTACTAATTTATAAATTTTCTTGCATAAAGTTTCAAATTTTCTCCAATATAAAAGCTCCTGACTCAAAATATTTCCGTATCTTTAACACTTTGTCCAAGGTCGTTTTCGAAGCTAACAGAGGTATCAGTGTTATAGGTGATGTTGCATTGGATGACATAAGCTTTTCTCCAGGGTGTCAAGCTGGAACAAGCTTACCCGTCGCTTCAACGCGTCAAACACGTAAGTCTTACTCTATAAAAATGGTTTGGTAAAAATCTCTGGAAAAACTTTGAAGTGCTCTATCTGGGCAGTATTTTAACCAACACAATGGACATCGGTTTAATTAGGTTTGAAGTACGTCAATTGACTTAAAGGTCAAGAGCAGTCATCCCAACTTGAACTAGTGCAGTACACTGTCCTGCTCTATGATTGGCTGCTGAGGGTCATGTGACAACAATTGTTCTCTTCAAATGTGAAATTTAAAAGGAGTAGCTGTTTGTTTTACATTGAACATGCAATGATGAAGTTTTAGGATATGGTGAGAGATAGTGTACAGAGAAATTAGAGGAAAATTTTTATATTAAGCCCTTGCTTCTGAATAACTTTGGGGGACTACTCTTTACCTTTAAGGTTTTAACACAGAAAAGTATTGACGGAAGTACCCATGCCCAGCCCACCAACTCACATATAGACGAATCCGGACATACTGTGATGGTCTGATTTAAGTCGGACATTACTGGGGTCCTTCACCTTTAATCTTTAAATTGCCTTCCTTACCTGTTCCATGGATGGTTGTATACTAAAGTGTATCTTAATGTTCTCAACTTTACTGAATATGAGGATTTGAAATTCACGTAGACAATAAATGAAGACGATTAAAGGCTGATGGACCCCACTAATGGCCGCGCACAGTCACTAAAAACAATCGGATTCGTCTATAATTTCGAGTACAGATTAATGCCAAGGACCATCGCAGTGGTAAAATAGATCACACGTTTGGTCGGTAAACATTCATTTGGGTAAAGCCCACGGTTCTCTTGAAATGTGGGCACCATACTTAAGATCGCAAGTAAGAAGGAATACAGGCGCTATACCATTATACTGTACACTCTAAAAACAGTTGGGTAAAACTTTGCCCAACCTGAGCACTTTTTCAACCAAGTGCTGGGCACACATGCCTCCTACCCCCAGTTGGGTAAACGATTACCCAACCTAGTTGGTTAAAATATTTTGCCCAGCAGTTGGTCAAACTTTTTACCCAACAAAACATTACACAACCTGGCTGGTTAAATGTTTTGCCCAGAAGTTGGTCAAACTTTTTACCCAACTATTTGTCCCATGTTTTTAGAGTGTATATGATTTTGGCAAGAAGGAGATTTGACAATACCATAAAACTTACACCGTTTGCCCTCCAAGAGTGGTTGGGGGCACCAGGAACCATGCACTTGGTTAGTAAACAGTGAATTGTGTAGTTTGAAATAACAAACTCAATCGTGCACTTTGTATTTCTCTTCCCATTGATTACGTGGTAGTTAAATTTTTTTTTCTATACGACCATTGCTCTTAAAGTAATTTCATCCAGATTTTTACTGCTTTTCTACCGCTGGTTTTTTTGTTACCAGATCCAACCTTATTCAACCATGAGATCTTATAATAACCACCTGTATTACAAAAATTATATGTAGAACTTAACTGATCTTTTACTAATCATCTGATTGGTTAATTACATTTTACCCAACTGTTTGGGTACTTTAAAACTTATACCCAACACCTTTTACCAATACCTGGATTTTACTCAACCTTAATTTGCCGAACAATATGGGTTAAGTTGTTTACCCATTTGTTGGGTAATAATTTGCCCAAGTTGGGCATTTTGAATTTTGCCCAACTGTTTTTAGAGTGATAGGCATATGCACAACGTATGTACAAATAATTCTAGTTAGAGCATATTAACTCACATCTTCACAGGACATTCATGCGCTGAGATACCGTACAGCATGTTTAAGTTAATCCACTCGAATTAAAATGGTTAACTTAGTACTATGCTATGCAAGCAAACAGAAAGTGTCCAAGGTCATAAAAACATGTTTTAATTTCAAAAGAAAACAAAGCAGGTAATGTGAGTTCTACAACAAGAAAGCCTCAAATTGTTGCGCAATGGACTAACTTCTTTCAAGTTAATAGATGTCAAAATTTTATACCACGGGTCATGAATGTCCTATGAAGATAGGAGCTGGACTGTTAGAATTCGTTTTTGAAGCTATTTAATACATATTTTAACTTTTTTGAGTTGGGTGCATTTTAACTCTGTACTCAACCGTTCCGTAAGGCTAATTTTACCCGAATTCGGTATTGTCTTACTTGAAAAGTTAAATGTTTGACCCTAAGTGTGGGAAACATTTAGCATGGAAGAATTACTCTTTATCATAACACCAGTTGTGTCCTTTACCCAGTTAAGAACAAGATGATCAGCTACGTTCTTATTATATGCCTGTTATTTGTAATAACCTGAACTTAAAACTTTTCAAAATGCAACTATAAAGTTTTGTGGGATGGATACTCTGGCATGCGTTGTTTGTAGGCCACAGATAAATGGCAAAGTGATTGTCTCGTACCAAAAGTCTATCACTAAATCTTTTATATTTGCTTTTAGAAAAGGGTCCACGGAACGGTTAATCCGAAGGGTTGCAAAAAGGCCAATGAGAAGTGTTCCAAATGTATTTAACCAACTCGATTGCAATATTGAAATTTCAGACATGTTAAAATGTTATGTTATTGTGCTTACTAGCAATGATTAGGCAAAAAATGGAGCCATAGATAGCTAAGGCCTTGTCTTTTTAAGTTTTAGCTCATTATTTGGTCAAAATCGCAGTGTACAAAGTTTCACAATGACGAATATTAAATGAAGTAAAGTTAATACTATTGCGCTCATTAGCAATGATTTCACCAAAAAGGGATTACACTTAGTTAACAACACCTGTGTTTTTATGATTGAGCATACTGGCAGGTCAAATTTCGCTGTGTAAAGTAACGTTGTACAATGATGAGTATAGATGCTATTTAAGTATGATTCTGTTAAATTAGAGAAGTATAGAGGAAATTTTAAAACCCTAGTTGGGTGCCTCACTTGAATGTGGAAGAGGCACATGGGAACAACACAAATCCCAATATTGAACCCAACACCTGGTTTTACTTGCTTCATTCGTCCAGTGCATTAAGTGATAGATCCTAAAGAGCCTCTAACGTACTTCCTTTTGTTTTTATATTTTGATGAATTAACCCAGAGGCTTAATCACAATACGAATAAAACTCTAGGCTATAACTTACATTAAGCCTTCATTCCTCAGTTGAATAGAGTTTACCTCTTTTTTGGTTAGGGTTTATTTTGGTTTTTTTCTGACTTATTGAAATATAATAATTATAGTAATAATAAAATGTAATAATAAAATAAAAGTATTTACGATTCTGTGTCTACCTAGCCAGCATTATCCGGCCGTCCGACGGCGGCCTCTTTCGGATAACGATTTGCTGTGAATATGTATGTGGCCACTGAAGAAGTGAAGGGCCTTCGGAGGGCCACTGGAGGTCGACTGGCTACATTCGGGTCAGTAAAAAAAGTGTATGCTGGGTGAATTTCACCTATACACTCTTTGCTAAATTTGAAATGTGTTTTCAGAGTATTGTAATTCTTGTGAGACTGTACTTTCCCCTTCACCGACAGCGTTCACTCGGCCCGGCGGTGGCTGCGACCCTGGGTATTTTACTTGTCAAAGTGGAAGATGTGTTCGGGGTGACGCATACTGTGATTTTCATTTCGACTGTGCCGATGGATCGGATGAAGCTGATTGCCGTAAGTTTTTAATTTATCATTCTTCTGGACTATTAGAATTAACCATAACACCTGGTTTCTTTTCCTTTGCATTGGTCAGGTTAGGTTACATGGAGTTTTGCGGCCCAGTTTCCAACCAATGGACTCATTCATGTTTACAAACAAATGACGTCACGGCTGCTTGGCAAAATACTTCGAGGTTCGTGTACATTTCGTCACAATGACATAAGCCAGCACGTGACATAAGCGTGAATGAGTCTTTTGGTTCTAGTCGAGCCTGCCCAGGCGTCCTTTTACTAATGAAACAGGATAGTTGCGTAACGTATAATTTCATAACCAACCGACACAGGAAAAAATGAGACACATTTCGTTGAAACTGGTTGCATCCTTCTTATCTGCGTATAGTAAGGGAGTGCAAAAATAAGATTGCGCACGTCTATAATCGTTGGTATAAACGAAACGATTCTGCACTATACGGTATGCCTTCCAAAGCTTGAGTACTTAAAAACCTTTTTAATGATTCTTCTTAACGAATCAATGATTCATAGAAGAACCTGAATAGGGGGTTAAGTTGTTTTTTTTTTCCCCTGTTCTTTTTTTTTTTTTTCCTTTTTTTTTTTTTTTTTTTTTGCAGTGAACATTTCCCGAATATAATGTAAAAAATTTCATTTCAATCTGCTGAAAAGTAGACCTTATTTTCTTTAGATTAACAAAAATAGGGACTAAGCCCTACTTTTCCCACTTTTCCTTTGGACACATTTCACTGCACAACAACACTTACGATTCGTCTTTATGTTAAAGTTAGTTTTAGAAAAAATTATGTTCCAAAATTTTCATAAAAACTCAAGTTTTGCAAACACATGTTGAAGGCGTGGGTTTGGTTTGTTTATCCCAACGATTTGCAGGATGTTCGCATTTGCATAGCCACAAAAACAAATTACCGAACTCGCTTATTTGGAAGGAAGTTCATTCCCAGTCCCACTGGCCTGGAGTTTAAAATGGACTGATTCTTACCAGACTAGCGCATTAAACGTAACGCGATTAATACGTTGCAGTGGCAATCCTTAAACGTCAGATGAGATTGAGACATTTGTGTGTTTGCATTAATAACACTTCAACATGTTTATTGCCTCACCGATATCTCGTTAGTGCGTTATTAAAGCAACGAGTCCTATACCTTCACTGTACCAAGATTAGCCATTAACACGTTCTAGTGCTAATTAACTGTCATGTTATTTTTGAAAGTGTTAACATGAAATAAAAAATTGGTGCAATATAAGCTACATTTGAATCAAAAGTTTTGTGAACTATTTTACACACTTTAAGGAACTAAAATGGAACTAATATGGACTACTCTATTGCTTGAGTAGTCCCTGCACCTTAATCGCAGCTTCCGAACTTTCCAAAGATCATCCCGCGGCTGTATGGAGACGTGACACATGACGAAGAATAGAGGGACCGTGCATCCATTCCGTCCCACCTGACCTTACCCTGCCAGGAGTGTATCCAGGAAGCTCCCGTAAAGAAGCTTTAATGATTGATAGATCGCTGTGTTGGGGAAAGGTGTAATGGGGGAATACAAAACACTTTGGAAAGTTTTGTTTTTAGAAAAGGGATGAGATGCAATATTTCCTGTTTGATAACATGTTTACAAACTCATGACAACCAATAGGCTCGCGTACCAATGACAAAAATTGCATTCAGAATCTCAATGGAGAAAGTTTAATTCCATTTGCTATTCACGAGGTGACAAGGAGATTCGTCTTCCTGATTATTCGTAAAAAGAACGTTTTAAATTTTGCTGCTATGTGTCTGCGGGAGTTGTTAATAAAATGTACATTGTCGAAAGTTTGACTCGCGCTGAGAACAAGAAATTTAGGTAGTTTGATAATATGACCATTTACGAGAAAAAATGGCTAAAGTTGACCCATGATTGAAAACCCACTTTACCTCTACAGAGATAGTGTTTAAGTGCCCTAGGGGAAAACTGAAAATCAATGGAGACATGTTTGTGCTTGTTTGTGCTGACTTAAACAATAAAGCCCTCAGAAGTCATCGGCACTTGATCTAATTGGATAACCTATGTTGACCACGTAGGTGTTACTAGAACGCCTCCCTTCGTAGGCTCTGTCGAAAAAGACGTAATAAACTAAGCAGGGAGGTGTGATTGAGTATGAGAAAATTCCAACTGGAATTTCCCATTGTCCGAACGTCGTCACTCGGAAAAATTTTAGGGTGAGATTTGCGGGGTGAGAAACCCCCACGGCCCACACCCTCGGGCCTGACGACCATGGTCATAGAGACAACTTATACTGTAAATAAAATGCCAGAGGCGTTTTTTTTAATCCTTCCTAAAAGATTATTTGCAGCAAAATTGGCAACATTAAGTTAAACAACAGCAACAATATTGCTTTTCCTATTGCACACATTTCCTCAGAAATTACCGTTTTACTAACCCAACTACACTAAGTCTTCTTTAAATAAAATCTGAAAAACTAGCATAGGTCCAAATTTGGTTTCTAGCGTTTAGATCGGTTGCGGCGGAACGGGAGGAATTTCCTTCCAATATTTGCCATTTGCAGTTTCAAGAAGTGGACAAATGCACTCGGCAAGTGTCATTTTCGGCCACCTGGGGGTGTAAAGTAAAACTTTTTTTAGTCCTACTCCTCGCCAGCTGATAATGGAGCTCCGCTTACATGGTCCTTCTGGCCCCCATATTTGTCCGTCCCACTGCCCCTGGTTTGGATTTATCGAAACCGCTAGTCAGTTTTACACTCGAACAGTAAAAGGGAAGACAAATGATTATTTATGCGCCTTATCTGGCTTCGCTATTTTGATGGACGTCTTTAGACAGCTCTAAGTGCCCTCGAAAGTTTCATTGTTGTCAATTGGCTCTTGAGTTTGGAATAAAAAATAAACTGTTTCTGGCTCTTGAATGAATGATGTAAGATAAGGAGGGGTAAGGTTTTGGGGGGGGGAGAGGAAGGGGTGGACTGGTATTGAAACTATGTTAGACATAAGTGAACTTTTTTGTAACTTTTGAAATAACTGTATACTTAAAAACATTTATTTTGGTTTAATTCTTTGTGGGGAGTGCGTTCTACAGACAAACCTTCAAGGGTTTTTAAACACACTTCCCTTTTCACGACTTTTTCTTATTTGATGCAATTGATCTCACATGTATGACATATTGTTGTGAAATGAAACAATAAATGAAATGAAATGAAATGACCTTCCCGGGTTAATGGAATTCCCCAAACGTACTCCTTATGTTTCACACTCCAATATTTTCCGTATTGACTTACACTAAATTAGTTCCTTTTCGAGGCCTATGCAGCCTTGTAAAAGTTCACAGCTACGTCGAGACACCCATCATTTGAAAGCTAATAACTTTGCCATTCACTTCAGTAAGAAATTATTATACCATGACAGTTTAGAATTTGAGCTAGAAGGAGTTAAGGCTATTGTATGGTACACCCGCCGCTGATTCTTCACCATAATGAAAAACGTCCGCCATTTGACAGCAAATTTTTAAACAGTCACCATCACCATCAATCTTACCCAAGTTTTCAGCATCTATACTCTGACAAGTTTAAGATTCATGGAGTTTCATTACCCAAGTGACAGGTTATCCGGAAAAAATTTGGTCTGAACCAGAGTTAAAAAATACTTCTTTGAGGGTGTGCATTTGACGCTGTAGAACATTACCCTAACGGAGTAGTGGGGCAATAAATCGTGCCCTTTTTATCAAAACTCTATTCATTGTTTGCAGCCCTCTAACATGACTTTGATGTGACGTCAATGCATTCAAGTTATATCTGCAGGCGAGACGTTACTTCGTGTGGTTATATGGTTTCTCTTTTCTGTTTTTTTTTTTTTTTTTTTTTTTTACAGCATCATATTGTGGATTTGAAACCGGTCTTTGTGGCTGGACACAAGACAACACTGACGATATAAACTGGAAGATAAGGGACAACGCGGCAGACATGGATGTTGATTTTAAAGGCCCCGTCAATGATCATACAAACCAAACACCGTTAGGTAATATCTCTGTGCAGACTTCTAGTAGTTTGCTATTCAGAGGGGATACCACGGACTTCCTACATACATGGTCAGAGCATATGCATGCGTAGATTGCCGCTACCGTAGGTGAGAGTACAGGCGTACCAAGATGGGTGTCTGCTATGGTTTTGTGTGTGAAAGTTTGGACTTGCTCAAGTAGTTCAAACAACAGACTTTGCAAGAAATAATGCATGGTAAGGTCGATATTGCTGCACTTATTGCAGGAATAAGATATTGTTTCCCATTCAAGTTTAAAGTTCGTTTTCTGGGTCGCCGTCAAATCATGCAAATTAAAGCTTCACGGCGGCCATTTTTGCGAGCCTCTTACTTCCAAGGCGGTGGCGACAATAAACGCCTAGGACGTACACGTTACATGCTCTGTCCATGTGTATGTCCGTGGGGATACTCATTTTATGTATTGTTTTTAAGGATTTAAAGAACAAAAACAAAAACCATCAGTGTCATGCACTATACAAATAGTCAGTGAACCAACGTCGAATATAAATATATATATATATATATATATATATATATATATATATATATATATATATATATATATATATATATATATATATATATATATATATATATATATATATATATATATATATATATATATATATATATATATATATATATATATACCTTGGCTAGCCTGGTACCCAAATCCCCGTCCACCGAATTCGAACCTAGCAATAATACCCAGCCAGACACCAAGCTTGTAGTCACCATTCCGCCCAATCTGGAACTTCTTCCTCTGAGCGCTCAGTTTTAGCGAAAGGTCTCAACTTTGTTCCACTTCCTGATGAGTTTTGCATACGCAGAGACGTTTCGTCCTTCTGTAGGAAACTCCGCCTTCGCTACCATTTCGGGATAACAGACCATCAGGATGACACCCCCTCAGAGGAAGTTCCCAACCCCGCCAACCCTGTCCGTTCCTCCTGGACGCCCAAGCCAGGAGAAAATCCCACCCTTGACAATGTAATCAATACCATTAACAAAGATGTCAACGATCTCCTTCCCCCTAAAATGACCTCACTGCGTAACCTTCGTCCTGAAGAACGAGATGCCATTTTATCCCTTAAAAGTAACAGGGATATCATTATTAAACCAACTGACAAGGGTGGTGCTGTTGTGGTTTGGCGGAAGGACCTGTATATTGCTGAGGCCAACAAACAGCTATCCGACCAAAGTGCTTATTTAGAACTTCCCGCTGACCCCACTCCTGAGTGCCAAAAGTTAGTTAAAAACACTTTGACCCAACTCATGGAAAATAAACAACTACCCCAAAACGCTACTTCTCTACTCCACCCTTGCCCACAGATTTCTACCTTCTACCTGCTTCCCAAAATCCACAAAGCCAACAACCCTGGCAGACCTATCGTCCTTTCGCACAGCTGCCCCACCGTACTTATTTCTGAATGTGTGGATTCTGTGCTCTCCCCTTTAGTTTCAGCTTTGCCGTCATTTGTTCAAGACACGCCACATTTCTTGACACTTATTCGTGACTTTGAGTTTCCTGAAAATTGCGGAGAACGCCTTCTATTCACCATGGATGTGTCCAGCCTCTACACGTCCATTCCTCACAATGCTGCCTTAACAGCTATCCGTTACTACCTAGACAAACGGCGTGATCCTCTTATACCGACTGACACCTTCCTACGTTTAACGGAACTTGTTCTCACGCAAAATTGTTTTCAGTTTAGTGGGCTTTTTTTCCGTCAAGTTAAAGGAGTGGCCATGGGAACCAAAATGGGTCCCTCTGTTACCTGTTTGACCATGGGTCACTTTGAAGAACAACTTTTTTCTCAGTATACCGGGCCACGACCTATACTTTACAAAAGGTATATTGATGATATTGTAGGAGTTGCCACTGGATACCGTCGTGATTTAGAAACTTTTATCGACTTTGTTAATTTCTTTTGCCCCTTTTTGAAATTTACCAACTGTATCTCGGACTCATCTGTTGTTTTTCTCGCCCTTAAACTGTCCATCAACAACCGTACAATTACCTCTAACCTACACTTTAAGCCAACCGACTCGCATAACTACCTTTTGTACCCTTCCAACCACCCCAAATCTTGCACTAAATCTATCCCTTATTCCCAGCTCTTGCGAGCCAGACGAATTTGTTCGGAGGATTCTGACTTCTCTACTGCATCTGAAAAAATTTGTCTTTTTTTGAAAAACGCCAGTACCCTGTCAAAATCCTCTCTAATGCCCTACGCAGAATTCAAGGAACCAGCAGAGAGAAAGCCTTGGAGAAAAGGAGCAAATCTGGTGCCAATCTACGTATTCCTTTAGTTATTTCTTATCACCCTTCGGTCCGTTCTATTTTACACGCTATCCACAAAAATGTAGAGTTGTTCCGACAAGACCCCTCAACCCGTGGTGTTTTCCCGGAACCCCCCATCACTGCTTTTAGAGTTGAGAAAAATTTAGCCAACCATTTAGTTCGGGCTTCCCACCCACAAACTTCTTTCGACGACACGGCTGGTACCTTTCCATGTAACCGCCCGAGGTGTTATACATGTCCAGTTGTTGGCAAACACGACCTCGTTAACATTTCAGGCCCCAACGGCAATAGCTTTAATGTCAATCAAAGATGCCCCTGCATTTCCTCTAATGTAGTTTATATTTTAGCTTGTGGGAGATGTAACTCGTTGTATGTGGGAGAGACCAAGCGGCGCCTCGCGGATCGAGTCACCGAGCACCTTAGGTCCATCAAACAGAATCTCCATGGATAGCCGGTGGCTGCACATTTTAATCCCCCTTCACCTTGTTCTATACAGCATTTAACTGTTACGGCAGCTGTAATGTGCCGAGGCTCCCATCTTGACCCCCTTAGTGCTGAAAACCGACTGATCATGAGACTAGGTACTCTCGCTCCACACGGCCTTAACGTTAGAATTGATCTTTTGTAATATTCACCCCTTTTTTGAGCCAGTTTTTACTCCTTTAACACTTACCCGTTCGTGCTCATTTCTTACTGTGTAGCCCTAATTATTATTTTTTCCGGACCTAGTTTTTGTGTACCTTTTTCCCCTTTTTTCCGACCATGTTCGATTTGTAAGTGCACTTTTTCATCCAGGACGCTCATTTTCATTTTTTGATTTGTGTTTTTTTTTCGCACTCATGTTTTCTGACAGTCACTTTCGTCCGGTTCTGTTTTTACAGCGATCGCTTCGGATTTGATGTTTGTCGTGTCCAATTGTTAGTGTTGGTTGTTCAGTTTGGTTTTTGCCACCTGATGATACCCGAAACGTCGTGGAGTTTCCCGCAAACTTTTAAGCACTTTTTACTACCTCTTTTCTACCAACACATTTCAACAGTGCTCCGCAGCATATATATATATATATATATATATATATATATATATATATATATATATATATATATATATATATATATATATATATATATATATATATATATATATACGTATATATATATATATGTATATTTCACTAATTCCGCACTTAGGGGGAAAGTTGTTGAAAAGTCGACCTTAAGGGGAAAAATTTTGGGGGGCGAAATATAATTTTCGCCGTAACGTTTCTACACACTTTTTCTATAGGAATACGTAAACAGTATACATATATATATATTTATTTATATATATATATATATATATTTATACATATATATCAAATTGGTAAAGCTGAAAAATCTGGCTGAGGTGAAAAAACGATGTTGACTCCACCGGGATTCGGACTCGGGACCTCCCGCCTCCCGCTTTCTAGTGCGGACGCTCTAACCACTGAGCCATGAAGCCAAGTTGGTTTGGCCTTTGTTCAAATAACAGATGAAGCAACTCGCAATTCACCTCTTGAGCAGGCGCCCAATTTTTTGGAACAGCACTAGTTCTCGTTTTTGACGCAAGCCCAACCAGAGATCAAAGTTGATGCCATCCAGCTGAACACAATTTTTTATTCGCCAGCGGATCTCCGAAGCGATGCAGAAACCTGTGAAAGCAGAGATGAAGAGTCGATGTTTTTCGACGTTTTACATACATACCTATATATATATATATATATAAACATGTTTGTCCTAGAGTCGAATGAGCACATTCTTTTTTCGATGCAAAACAAACGATGTTTTCCATTGTGCAGAAACTTTGTACATATCTTGCAAGTATATTCAATACGTACAAATGAAACAACAAGCTGTACCAGTTTAATTGTATTTCAACATAATATTTCTGTATGTTGTATTTCCAGATTTACACATCCCTGTATCTCACCAAATATTTGCATTTTGGTGAATTCAGTATTTTATGAAACCTATGCTCATTACCATAAAATTTTTGGTTTTGAAGAAAGAGAAACCTATGCAACTTGTGCATGTATGTGTGTAGGTGTGTGTACGTGTAAATGTGTATTTTTTGATAATTTGCTTGCTAACACAATGTCTTACGATAGGAATGTCTGACAGTTTTCCAACTTTTTTACACAGATGCCCATATTAAGGGGAAGGGCCCTATTGTTTTTTTTTTTTTTTTTGTGACAGTCAAAGGTCATCTGGGGTCACCAGGTGTCAAAGTCTGAGAACCTTGTTAACCCGTTTTTGATTTGAAACATTGTTAATGGTTGCCATGCAGTGGTCGTGGCTTACCGGTCGTGACAAAACGTGAAAGCAATCCATGTGCCAATTTGAAACCTCGGGACATCTATAATTGTGGTATCATTTCTTTTCAAAGCCTGTTAGGAGTGAAAGTTTTGATTCTGCATAACTCATAACATATGATCCAAATAGGTAGTTCCTCCTTAGTCTATCAAATACTGAAAAGAGACAAAATTTTACCAAGTGTTCAACGAACATCGAGTGATCTCATGTACCGTGATTGTTTGCAAAGGGTGAATTTCGCAACTCTGTAAGTAATTGTTTTTTGCAGAATCAAATTTATTCAACATTTCGAGTAATTAAGTGCTACTTTTTAAAGTTTTAAAAAAGTAGGAATTTATCCATTGATCAAAAAAATTGTCGAGTTCATAAAGTGTGGAGTTCGCCAAAGACGCATTCGGAAATGATGTGCTTCTTTGGATAGTATACAAACAGGTTCCAATTTCAAAATGGATTTCCAAAATCCATTTCTTCTCACAATTCTTATCAAATATGACTGTTTTCTCTGGGATTCATACTGACAATACCCAGAAAAAGTGCCACTTGTTGCAAAACCTCGTCACTATTTGTCGCACGTGCGAAAAGTAGTTAGTCCGTTCATCCGAACTCCTTGTCACACGTGCGACAAGGAGTCCGTCTTTGTCACTGGGAATGCCATTTTTGGCAACAGTGGTCGACTCCTTGTCGCACGTGTGACAAGAAGTTGGCCCTTTTTCCATGGAATAACGTATGAGAATCTGGTATTGGGCCACAATATTGTCAAAAAGAGGAAAAGTTATGCAAAAGGAGCTGTCCAGAGAGAGTTAGAAAATCCATTTTGAAAATGGAACTTGTTTACAGTCGGGGAGCTACTTGAGCTAACCCCTCTCCACCCTCACTTTTCGCCAAATTAAGTCTGTTAGGAGTTGGACTAACCGATAACATAAAACAACCTACCTCTCCCGATAGTTATTTTATTCATCAAGAGATATGCCAAAACCTTACCTTCCGGGGGCTTCGTCCCTTTGACCCATCGACTCAGGAACGTGCGCTTTAGGTTGGATTTAGCGCTGCACCCGAAAATGTTAGCCTCCTACAACATTTCCGCTTTGCCCTTTATTCATCCCAAGGTTTTGACATTCTGGCACCGCCTCTGTATACGAAAGTGTAGAATTTACAATAATGTGGATAAATGGTAGCATCGATGTATGTTAAAAACTCCAATGAAGCATTATGCAATATTTTGCGGATTTGTAATAAATTGGTTAAAGTTGAAACGCTTAATCTTATACATCTAATCAACAACACATACTCTCTAGAGTGCCTTCGATGACGTCACAAGCCTCTCCCCCTTTATCTCGACGGGTTCAACCTATTGTAGTATCCATTTAGTGTAGCCAGTTGAGACCCACGTTTGACTGTTGCATTGAAAACCTGTTGATTTTTGCCCAGCAGTAGGCGTGGCTTACCAATTGTGACGTCACGTGAAAACATTCAACACCCTTAAATTTACAATTAGGTTGGCAGTTTTTTTCTTCGTGACACTTCCGTATAAATGTTCTAATGTTCTTCATTGCAATTTGCACGATTTACATGCATGTTGCATTAAAACCCACAGCTACATTTTATTGAAAATACATCACGATTATGAAAGTCTGAGTTACTTAATACGCCAGCCTAGTCTCTGATGGTCTGCTTGACTGAAATGGTTTCAGAATAGGTGCCCCTTAAATTCCTACCCAGGTATCCTTCTTAGATTGAGGTATTTCCTAAGTCACGGTGAACCGAGCGTTATAAAATGGGTATTTTAAACACCTGTGCGGTTTGATATGTCGAACATCTATGTTCATGAGACCTTTCCACTCATAAATATTCAAATGAATAATGTAATATTTGATACCGCCCTCTTGAACATAGTTAACCCAATGTTGTACTCTAAAAAGTAATAAACTGAAAAAGGAACCTTGGTTGTGAAAAGCATCAATCATGTCATCGGTATGCTATGTGGAGAGTAGTTCGTGTTGTGCATGCCGAAACTTCTGCATATAGCTATTGAATATAAGACTGTCACACAATCGTTCCTATCCTTGTTTTTTTTTTTTTTTTTTTTTTTTTCTTTTTCTTTTTTGCGCGTTTGTTGCAGGGAACTATTTGTATGTCGTAGGAGGTACCTTACCCATGAAAGACAAAAAGGCTAGACTGATCAGTCCAACATATTTCAACGCTGGCCGAGCATGTCGTTTTACGTTCTGGTACTATATGTTCGGTGTGGAGTACGGAGATTTGGAAGTATACGTCAGGACGCCCTCCGGCGGAGATCGTAGGATACGGAAAGAACTCGATGGTGCTGGTCAATACGGGAACTGGTGGCAGGGAGAGGCTGATATTGATGCATGTACCACAGAATTCCAGGTAAATGTTACAGAAAAATACAGTTAAAACTTGATGAGGTGGTAGTTGGTTTAGGCTCAATCGGGCCAGTTTTAGCGTGCCTATTGTGGCGTCTTACCTTCCAAGATTATTCTACAGAATTGACGGTCGTCTGAGTTGGCAATGACTTGCTGACAATTTTCTTCTTATTTCTCATCAAAGCATATTTTATCGTATTTTATGACCTAGATATGGCATATTTAAGGTAATTCAAGCAGTTACTTCTCATAAGTTTCACATTTGAAGAGGAAAAATTTAGTCGCTTGACTCTCAACAGCCAATCATAAAAAGGGCAGTCTACGACACTTCTACAAGTTTGGGAGACCGCTTTTTAATCTAAATTGATAATATTTAAAGTCAGTAGTTTATCACCTCGGAAGTTCTATTTCTCCTCACTTACTTACTCTTAGTCAATCTTTCAACTGTCTAAAAACTCACTCCATTCAAACACAATCCCAGTTTATTGCTTCAATACCCATATTGTGATCAGATAGTTAGATGGAGTTTAACGGCCAATTACCAACCTATTGCTTCAAGTCGAGCCGGCCACGGCCTTTTTCCCAGTTGCGACTCATTGACCTGTTTTCCCTGCTTTATTGCTTATGCTGAGCACCAAGCATAATGGCGGCAGGTTCCGTTTTTAAAGTCTTTGGTGTGATCAGCTAATCAGACAGAAGCCTCTAAGTGGAAACCGAGTTATATGAACTACTCTTCATTTTTGTAATTTGATGATTATCACAGACCTGTACTAATTGAGTATATCTGTCGACTATTAGTGAAACTGTAGTCTGGGTGAATGATCGAATGATTGCCTTTAAGTCGCGAAAAAATAAATGAATTAACTTCGACCTTTGAGATTAACATGCTTGCATCATCCTACATTTTATTTACCATTTGCAAGAAAAACCCCAAGTGTGGATCTTTAACTATTTTCCTCTTCTTAGATAATTGTGGAGGTTGAAGACACTTTGGTTGTACCAGTACAAAGTGGCTTCGCGGTTGATGATTTCCTTTTCGTCGATTGTGCGACGCCGCTGCCTGTAGCTGGTGGAGAATGCGGCATCAGGCAAGCTCAGTGTAGCAATGGCATGTGTTATTCAGCTGATCAACAGTGCGATTTTGCTTTGGATTGCTGTGATGGGACAGACGAGATAGAATCTCACTGCAGTAAGTGGCCATCATTTTATTGAGATCTGCAGAGATCTGGGACCGATTTCACAAACATTTATTTTAGCGATTTTCGCAAAGTCGGTCGTTCACTAGCAATTATCGTTAGTAGCGATAGCGATAAATGTTAAGTTTCAAATAAGCTTATTGCAAACAACACAACTACGCGATGGAAAATTGATCGTTAAATTTGAGTGAAATCATTTTGAAAAATCGGTCGCTAAATTGCGATCGATTTAATATTTAGCGATGAATTTCGGCGCTAGAGATGATCGCTAAACGTACCGGTAAATCGTCCCAGAATAGAATACATAATCATTTGTACCATGGCCAAGGATTCCGATTTTGGTAATTATTTTGTTTCTTCTAAACTGTCAATTAAAGGCCAAATTTTATCATGTGACACAGGTCCAATTTTCCTAACCTATTAAATTTCATCCGCTTCCATGCACAGCTTTTTGGAACCAACTTGTACAGACACAATCCCACTTTATTGCTTTAGGTCATATAGGGGTAAGCACACAAAGTCTTAGAGATGGAGTGTTGTCATGAAAAAAATCTGAACACGGAATTAATCGGTAAACTTTTCATGGATTCCGTCACGACTAAGTGACTTCACAACTCATATCTGAAATATGAATATTTCAAATATTAATTTTGAAGTCACGTGCCGTGACGTAATCCGTGAAAAGGCTATCGAAGGCTTGCGTTTTCAGAATTTTTTTACATAACGACACTCTTTAACGTGTAATCAAACTTCTCCCAGTGAATGTTTTGTTTGGCATGATATACCCAACATGCTTTCAATTTGATATCTATGAAAAAGCAGAGCCAAATTACGAATTTTTTGCCTTGTACCCAAACTGCAGCTTCGTGTGACGCATTTTTACTCCGCCGCTGCTAAGATCCCCGAAAATACTTCCAGAGTATTCCCCTCAGGGAGCAACGTTTAATGGAAAGCAAAAAAAATAATATCCCTTTAAAATGACCTTCCCAACAAGGAAGACATAGACGGAAGTCCCGGAGATGCAAGGATATATCTCCCACACCTTTGGGCAAAGAGGATGGCCTATATTACCTCCCCTTGCCTCCCAATTTTCAGGGATCAGAAATTGCATTACACCTGTCATTAGGTTTGTAATGTTTTCACACTAATTTCAAAAATGTCGATTCTTCTGGTCTTACAAAAATATCATCTATCCATCTGCCATTCACGCTAAATCTACAAAATCTTCCCTCAGCCAACAATCCGTTTCCTCACCGAGATATTCGGTAAATACGAGAACACCGATAATACGATTGGCATGGATATCCCAGGGATTCCAAGCTAATACTACGCTTAGAAACAAAGCAAAAAAGCCCTACGATATGAGCAGGAAGTTTGTTGCGGCAGAGTGACCTAGCTTCGTAAATGTTGTTGATCATGTATTGTTGGTCGGAATGGTAGACTGAGCTAATACAAAACCGCTCAGCAATCAAGCACACTGAGTGACGCGATTTCTGTTACCTATGTATGGGAACTACCGAAAAAATTTTCACGGTACGTTTGTATCACGAACGACATGTCAACCTGCTAACAGTAGTTGTAGACCAATAAAATTATACCGTTTTTTTCTTTTTTTCGCTTTTGCCTCTTTGAATATGAAGACGAAACATGTTACGCGCTTTGACGTTGCTTCTTGAGAATGCAACATAGACACCCCAGTAGATCAAAGACGGTGTGGGGTGTACCTGGTATCTGAGTTTGTAACATGATCTGTGCCCTCAAATGAACTATGCTTTCTTTGTGTTCACACTGCATGAAAAGCAATAAACACATGCTTGACTAGCCTGTTAGCCAACCCGAAAAGTTTCGTAACTCTTTAGGTATCTTAATATATCTGTTATGAACGCTGACTATATCAAGTGTATGTGTAGTATGCTCCATTTCCTCCCTGAAGCGATAAGATGAAATCAGGCAGAGCAGAACGATGTTATAAAAAGTAGGAAGGAAAGTTCATCATGAAAGCTTCGTGGAATTTTGCGAAGTAAAATAACGAAGAGTATGAAGTTACCACGTTTGGTGTAATGTCTTGTGCTCTTATTTGAGATATGAGACCCCTGTCACCTTGTACCTAGACTACTCATCAACAAGATCGGTGCATCATATAGGCCGGTAAAAACTTGGAACAACTGAAATTTTCCATGTTTGTTGAAAAGGGATTCGGAGCCCTTAATTAACCACATAGCTGTATGGTTCATTCAGGAAGGAGTTATTAGGTCTAATAACACCTCCCTGGTCCATTCTTATGATTAAATAAACTTCATAGAGCGTCCAGCGGTTTTGCTCCCTCATTACAATATCCTACCCCTTGAAACTGGGTGTCATAACTTGGCCGATTTTTTTTTACAGATAGAAAACCTTGGAATTTCTATGGAGCGTTTTTACAGAGCAAACAAAGATTAGGGGGCAGCCCAATGCTAAGAACATCAAGAAATACTGCTTGTTTATAGTTTTAAATACATATTTTACGATAGTTTCTGAACATGGAGTACGCTTTTGATATTTTTTATTCCAAAACAATAATTCCAGAAATATTCCAGAACAATAATTGGACAGATTGGTCGCATTTTTAATTTTATTCTTGTGCATAATTTTACTAAATCTGAACCAATTTTCATGATTCAAGATTCATGTGATAACTAGTTTTAGCTACTGATGTCTATTCTAGTCACATTGTACCTGGAAATACAAATCAATCCTCAAGAGTCTTTTGAATTCATGAAAGCCCAGTATGATGCGGTTAGCCACAAAAATGCGTCCCTTCACTGCTGGATTCGGAAATCAAGGTCACAGTATAAATGTCTACCGTTCAAGGGGCAGAATTTTGTTGCTCCACCAGGGGCTTCGAGACAGACCCTTGGACCCCACGGAGCAGTCCGTACCATCCCCCAGGTTGAATAAGAAATCCCCGCCACGGAGGAAAATGATGTGAAAAACTATCGTCCATAAACCATCTTTTCTCAAATCGTCAGTTTGCTTGCATTTAATTGAGCTATAACATGATAGTATGGTCTCTCGTGAATTTGCCGCCATGCCAACCAGATGCGTGGGAGACTTTGCACCTTAAAACTGCACATTTTCAACGAGGGGGGAGTTGCCAGTCCGTGAGTAAAAAGTAAATAATCCACCGGATGACCAGACAATACGAGTGTCACCTTTTGTTTAACTTGGCGTTTCATGCTTAGCAGTGTTACAAAATAACGATACACTTTTGATACAAACATGAGGATATTTTCTGTCCACAGTTTCCTACAGTAGGTGCGACTTTGAAACCGACTGGTGTGATTGGACGAACCTACGTGATGATGAATTTGATTGGACGAGAGATAACGGCGGTACCGGCACCAGTGGAACTGGTCCTGGAAGCGATCACACTCTGGGAACATCAAGTGGTAAGAGCAACACTTGAACAAAAATGTATCGATGGTTATAGTAATTGATAAGTTAATGAATCACCAGATTTAGAACAGTTATGTAGATATCCGCATTTAGGTGGAAACTGATTTTCACTTCATCGGGGAAAATGTTTGTCGTACACGTGGCACCGTTTCAATTCTCCAAGGATGCATTACGTTTAAAAAAACCTGTAAATTTCGGCTGACGCGCACTCTTTCACATGGTGTTTCTTGATTGGTTCTTGTCATTTTATCGTATTGACTGTATTCTTTGTTACGGTAGGGATTAGGTTATGGGGCTAGAGCTATCCATAGCAAGTTAGGAAATTTCTTGCTGGACAGTGCGCGTCACTCCATAAATTTCAATGATTCAAGGTAAAAGAAATTCGTGAAAATTTTGTTAATAGAGTGAAAGCAGTCGTTATTTTGTCATGAATGGTTATGCTTTCAGAAGCAACGGACACCTGATAAAGAGATGACGCTAAGGCAGAAATGTTTACAGTAAATAGAGACATAGCATCAGAAATTAATACCGGTGCTTCATCGCGAGAGCGTGAGATTACACCGGTACCTACACTGAAGTCCGTAACACTCAAAAGCGTGACTGAGTTGACAGCGTTGAGAACAGCATATTTAACTATGCTAGTGAGGCAAAGCATGCAGCCATTACGTAATAGCTCCATGGGGAAACTATCTCTCATGGAGCTAAAGCCTCCAAAGCAGTTAGTGTCTCATAAAAACTAGATGTTAAGAGTTTCCAACAAAATTTTGTGACGCTCTGGAAAAAAGAGTGTGCCCGGCCCTGATGTGCAAAACACCTCAGTCTGCATCGTCAGATTTAACTGAGCTTTAAAACATGTTTGTGGAAATCGTGCAGTTCCAAATACAGCCAAAGAATGAAAGAAAATTTGCTTCCTTTGAATTTTCGAAAGGATTGGTGAACAATTATTCTTGAGCAGCAAATAACTTCATTTCCATCATGTGCGAAACATAATTCTCGAAAAGAATGCTTACAAACTGCCTTACTTTGAATAACCTGTCATTCTGTGTCTTCATCTTTGCCCGGTGAAAAAGTGTACAACTCACAAGCTGGGTTCAGTTTAACCCGTTCGATTTTTCTGGTTATTTTCTGAAGAATTCTGGCAGATATTTCCTGATCCCTGTTCTGTCTCAAAAGCAGTATCCAACGATTATTTAAAAACAACAGCCATTCTGCTAATTCTTTCCTCGGTATAGTTGATGTTTCAGGACCTAAGCATTATCTTTTTAGGTAAACGAACCCCTAAAAGATCTCATAATTTCGTAATTCGAAAGAGCTATTTGTGAAATAGCATATACTTGACTAATATATTTTGGGGTGACTGTACCCCTTAACTTCTAAATGTAACAAGGGCATCTAGTGTGACATGAACTATATATTACTTTGAAACTTCAAATTGAGCCTATGTAAAGTGATAGGGCACATGCGCTCTAAAAATTAAGGAAATGAAATTCCACTCGCTAGAAGAGTGAAAGTTACAAAGTTCCCTCCAAAAGAGTGAAATTCACTCCAAAAAGAGTGAAATAAAAAAAGAGTGATACCAGCAGGCACTTGTTAAAGAGTGAGATTGCGTAACCCATGTCATATTTCTTTCGACGATTTTTTTTTTTTTATTATTATTATTTTTATTTTAGATCGTTAAACACTTTTTTATTCCCTCTTCAGAATACTTTTATACAATTTCGACCACGATTTGAAAACTAGGTGGGAATTATACTGTTAATTAAAAACCGTGGGTAAAATGTTCACCTCCGCTGATCACGCACGAAACAACCTTGAAATTGGGTATTTTTTTTCTAACGTCAAAATATTCTGTTGTTATGATTCTTTTCAGGGTACTACTTATACATCGAAGTAGACAACCCTCGAAGGCCAGGCGATCGTGCTCGTTTGGGAAGTTACATTATGATACTGCCACCAGGTGAAACGTGCACGGTGAGATTCGCTCCTTTGTGCTATGTATAGAAGTGTATAGAAGTTGTACATACTGAGTTAGTGTTGCCACGCAATGGACAACAAACATCTTAGTAGACGAACGATAAGGCTGTTGTTTTATATTCCCGATCATACGATATCTGCCCAAAGTATTTGCTCATCAGTAGGATAATTTTCTGAATGGACAGATTTTATAGGCCAATTAAGCAACGTATGTAACAAGGTCATTTTCATGAAGTCAGGAGATATGAAACACCGTTCCCTTCTATTTTGAGTATGGCCGTGAATGGGGAACGTGCGAAGAATAGATCAGTTTGAAGTATTTTGATGGAGCAATATTGTGCAAAAGGTCAGCGGTCAAAGGGTAACACTTTTACGTGTGCTATCAGCTGATGACAGGATGTAAACACGCGTAAAACAGTACGTATGATGCTATACATGTCCGGCGCAGCGCTCGGATATTTGGTTACCAGTTAACCTGAACAGAAAGGTCTAGAACGCATGCGCCCATGTTAACTTCGAATTCGTATATTGATGATGCCGTTGCATAAGATGTGACGAAGGACGAAGGATGCACGACCATTATAGAAGCGCGTCTCTTCCTTCCACAAAATAATCGATCGAAAGTCGGCGTGGAGATGAGAAGCAAAACAAGAAGGGTGCGAAACAAGAATGGCTTAGGGAAGAGGATGGGATTGTAAATGTGTAAAGGGGAGGGGGGAGATAATGGAACGGTTAAAGGTGAATGAATGGAACGTTCATTATCTTGTTTAAACAAATAGTTCCATAATTGTGTTAACTTGTTTATTCATGCACAACAACATTTTGGACAGAAATATATTAGACAGAAATGGGGTAAAATTTCGTTCGTGGATGACCATATTAGAACAATACAATCTCGATTTCGATTTCGGAAGTGAGAACCGTACTATAAAATGTAGACAGGCCGAAAGGTATTAAACACTCATTCCTCCCCTCCTTGTAAACACGACCGTTTAAAGCCTAAACGTGTTAACTATTAATCATTAACTGTTAAGCATTTAAAAGCATGTAAAAGCCAAATTTTTAGGAAGTAAGCACGTGTGTTTAGCATCTCAACGTGTTTACAAAGTGGGGGCGAACAAGTTTTTAGAAAAACGCGTAATTTCTAAACACCTTTCGAGAGTGATATTTCACACACGTCCCTGTTTGCTTCCAAACATTCTGTTGTAGACCTGGTATATCATCCCCTGTGCTCTCTGGATGGTTCCCGTAAAACGTCACCTACTGATGGCAGGTGTTGCCCAGTGTAGACCCTATCGTCTCTTCATCATCATTTCTGGCCGTGGGGTACGTTTGACCAATCACCTAGCGGTGATGACCAGTGTCATTTGACGTGAAGCTCACATTATCAAGGTTGGTCCTGGTTGAAAATCTGATACAACATAATGCCCATAGACCTTATACATATGATGTCACAGAACGGAAAGTACGCCCTCCTTTGAGTGCAACACAAACCAACACCAACAAATGCAGACAACTGATTTTTCAACCAGTTAAATACGCGTATAGTCTAGATCTACACTTGAGGGGAGAATTCCACCTGGTGCAGCCACGTATTCCATTGTTTTACCCCGAGGACGATGTCAGTGTGTGGTCAATGCATAAGGTCTATATTGTTAAACATTTTGGGGCCTGTGTGCAGCTGCTGATCTTACTCACTAAAATACCGGCCGCTGGTGAGAAGCTCCGTGTTCTGATCAGGACGTTGTAAGTTAATTTTTCATGACCCCCAATGCTTTTCTTTTAAACAGCTGAGATTCTTCTATCACATGGAGGGCTTAGGTATCGGTAAGCTTACTGTTTACAAGCGGTACGAGGTCAATGGTGAACTGACAAGCGTTTGGTCCAGGAACACAGAAAGGGGAGATAACTGGTTTTATGCTTCTGTTGGTCTAGGAGTGGAAACGAAACCGTTCCAGGTAACAAACTTTCATTATCAAATTTGCATTTTATAAAGGTTTGGATATCACGGCAATCCAAAATTACAGGATATAGTGTCACGTGCTTCACCCCAAGTATCCTTCTCGTTGAAAATGTCACAACGGTACCTGTTCATTTCTTGAGAAGCACATATCGGGCTTCACCTCAACTTTGACCAGAATACTGAGATAAAAATTCTTCCGTCATATCAAAACTTCAGTTGACCTTTCACCCTTCATTGAAGAAGGAGTCATCGTTGTGAAAAAATATGCGTTGTTAACCGCTTTCAAAAATGTACAAGCCTATTACAACACCTGATAAAATAAATACGAATAATCTACGATCTAACTAGTCTGAGAAACATAATGTAACTCAATTTATTCACTTAATTTAACATCGTACACGGCGAAATGATCTTATTCTAATACAACTCAAAGTACGTACAGCTTTGTTCGTACTGTCGTACAGCATGCCGAAAAATACGTTGGTAATTACTTTCATATATATATACAATATTTCAGAATATTTCAATATTTCAAAATATGCAATATTTCAGTGGTGTCTGTGAATCCTATGTGGATCCTACTTGCTAAGGGAGAAATTTTGTTGGTTCCAGTACATTTAATTCAACATATATATATATATATATATATATATATATATATATATATATATATATATATATATATATATATATATATATATATATATATATATATATATATATATATATATATATATATATATATATATATATATATATATATATATATATATATATATATATATATATATATATATATATAGTTAGTCAAATATATATATATATATATATATCTATATATTATGGCACCTTGTAAAAGTAAAAGGAATCAAAACTAGGAAATCAACTCTGAACTTTAAATATTTTTTTGTTTAATATGATTCGATTTTAATCTATTCCTAATTTAAGTTTAAAATATCTGATTAGATTAACTCTTCAGTGTCCCACTAATGCTTTTATTCCTTAATTCTAAGAGGAATTTATTGAGTCATTAAAGGACAAAAGCAGCCACGACAAACTAATTTTGAAACAACAACCAGACCCCACAGATTTTTTTTCACCTCTAAAATATCCTTCTTGATATATCCGGACTCATATGTGGTACATCCAACCTTAACCTAAAATTTCCTCTTCTTAATTTCAAAATTTAGTGAAGAAATGTTGTCACATGACTCTTAAGAGTCACTCATGAAACGAGGTGGACAACCATCCTTATCCATATCGGGGTGACTCCCCACCCCCACCCGTTGAAATCCTAAGGTTAAGGTACATTAGGCATACATCGTATAGATTTCATTCAATCTTCTAAATTAAGTTCCGCGAAGCACCACTGTCCAGTGTGTCATGCCGCCCATTAAGGGTCCAAACAAGACTTGCATAATTTTCTTCAAACGACTCGAATATATGAAAATTGTACACATCCTACCCTTGAAAGGTTTACCATATCACCCCAAACTAAAATAATTGTTGTGGTTCTCAGAAATGCAAAGTATTGAATTTCATATTAGAGAGTATGCCCTGAACTGAGAGTGTTTTGATTACATATTGGGGTCTTTTATACTCACCCTGAAGTAATACACATATTGTGTCGAGATATGAATGAAGTATAGACAAGTTTATGGAAGGGGTTAAAAACCCAAACAGTTCCAATTCTCCAAACCTTCTTACTTAAGCCCCTCCCACAAATGTATGAAATTCGTCCTCATGCAGATACAATCTTAGTTTATTGCTTCAGGGTAAGTAACAAAAGGCGCAATATGTATTTTCAAAACACTCTCAGTAGAGTTCATGTTGTGTTATATAAGCTTTGGTTCTCTGCACTGTTTGAATTAGCTGTCAATCAAAGAACCGAGCCAATAGAAAATTTTGGTAAACCCCTATAAGAATTCTAGTTTGGGGTGAGAGGACTGGTCCTATACGTAAGTCGGTCAGGAGAATTGCAACTGTTTCGGTTGAGAGGATTTGGCCTTTAACTCTGCCGACTTCCGAGCCTGAAGAAAACTTTTACTCTATCTAGGGGCTGAATTGAAAATATGCCAGCTGAATACCACGTTGTGAAGTTTTAGGCTTTTTACACCTGTGTGGAATTTGTGTCACCAAGGAGTTGTTGTTTCTGTAATAACATCCTCCAAATGTAGCTAATGAGGTTATTTATAGTAAAAAACTCTCCCCCAAATGTTTTGTTTTATTTCATTTCGTTTGCACCCTGTATTCATCGTCTTTATTGAGTACGAACATTTTTTGTAAACATATTCTTCATATTTAAATCGTCATGATGAAACTTTCCTCTTTACCCCTTGAAACGTACTCCTTCTCTGTCTGATTACATCTTTTTGCCTCTCAAGGATGCACTCTAAAATCAAAAGTGTGAACTTAATTATTCTGTAATGTAGTGAAAAGTTTGAATACACTCAATTGGAGGGTTAATTCATTCAACAACCGTGGAATTCACTTCAAAAAAGTGACATTTACTCCAAGAAGAGTGAAAATTCATTTTCACGATTACTCACAATGATCACTCTTTTTTAAAGAGTGATTACTGTAGGCACGCCATCAAGACAGAATTTTTTCTTTTGGAGGAAGCTTCACTGTATTCATTAAGTTAATTAATACTCTAATGGAGTTAATGTACACTTTTCAATATATTAGAGATTGAGTAAGTTCACTCTTTTGATTTAAGAGTGTGAAATAGAGCACATTAAATATGACAATACGCAAATGAAAATGACATCCCTCATTCGAATGGAAAATACAAATAAACAAAAAAGCCACGGTCACACAGCAACAAATTGGAATCGGATTTCTATTTGATTTTTGTAAATTTTTATTAAAATCTTTTTCTTCTTGGGTCGAAAAGAGCCAAAATTTTGGCAACTAATGTAAATACATGATATGCATCTGTTGTCAGTGAAAATAAAATGCTAACTGGTTTTTCGTCACACTGACGTATAGCATAGATATCCTAAGTTTATGCAATTGCTATTTTGAAAAGTTGTATTCTTTAACAGGTCCTTCTCGTGAAGACATCGGGTGGTATTCGGAACGTAATTGCAATTTCTTCCGACTTGTCATCACCATCTGTAAGGTTTCGAAACCATTACTGAACCATTGTTCATTACAAAATAATGTAGCCATGACGATTGCAAAATCCACGTATTGACTTTTAGCAACGTTTTTCCTACAGGTTGTGATTGAGGGCGTTCGTGGGCAAACAAGATCAGGAGACATCGCTATTGATGACGTATCCTTTACACCAGGTTGTCAACCGTCAGGTCGAGAACTACCAATTGTATCTACTGTAGCCTACAGTGAGTACACGTTTAACATATTCTAGTCAAATTTCAGTAGAATCTTGTCAATGGTAGGGACACGAACCGGAATCTCTCAAATCTGTGAATAAATTCGGCTGCGACTTGAAGTTCTTGAACCATTTCTGGTCAATTTTAAAACAAATCTTGTCATATATTTGACAAGATTCCGGTTTGTGCCCTTATTGACCGTTGACCAGATGGTTTCAAGAGTGCATACACACATGGTTTCGATTTAAATGCTCAAAAACAGGCCCCAGCTGAAGCATGTTTCCCCTGGCCTTTCTGTGTGTTCTCTTCTCCAGGGACGTGTTACACCTCCCCGTTGACCGCGTGTTTGGTCTAACAGTAAGCGTATCTTCCTCTCACGCGGAAGGCCCGGGTTCGATTCGCAGGTCGAGTCTTACCAAAGACTCTAAAAATGAAACCTTCTGCCGTTGTGCTTGGTGCTCAGCAATGGAGTAAGGAAAACAAGCCAGTGAGCTAAAACTGGAAAAAAGGTCGTGGCCGGCTCGACTTGAACCAATTGGTTGGAAACTGGGCCGTATAAAACCATCTAACTATCCTTCGTTCAAGCGATACGTGGCCTCCTCATCGACAAACTAAACTCTTCCAGTGCCTACTGTTTACAAATCCCTCGACAAGCCTTTTCATCTTTTTCCCCCCAAAACAATATCATAAACAAGATAATTATCAAGAAGGTGCGATTCACGCGACCTTCTTCATGTTATTTAAAGGGCAGGAGCAGTCATCCCAAATTGAAGAAGTGTAGTAGACTGTCCAGTTTCATGATTGGCTGTTGGGAGTCATGTGACAATGTTTTTTCTCTTCAAATGTGAAATTTACCACAAATAACTACTTGGTTTACCTTGAATATGCATTAGTAAAGTCAAAAGATGTAATTAAAGATAATTTGAAGAGAAATAAGATGAAAATTGAGTTATTCAGCTTTTTTTTTTCAAAATAAGTTTGGGGGGACTGCTCTTTACCTTTAAGAGTCATCTGACAAAAATTTCAGTCTATATAATCAGCTTAACCTAAGATTCCTTCCAAACAACGTTCTGATGAAGCGCGTTTTCTTCATGCGAAATCTTATTGTCCGGATAACAATCGCCTTGTACTCTAATAACAAAAAGAGTGAAGGTAGCCACTATCTGACAGAGTGTAAGGTGTCAAACTACTCCATTAGAGCGACTGGCAAATTACTCCAAGAAGGGTAACATGCACTTCACAAAAAGAGTTAAGTTCACCCCAAGAGAAGTGATAATTTAAGCTTGAACTAGTGTCTTCGGGGATCACTCTTACTGAGAGTGGTACCTGTAGGCACTCCACCAAGAGTGAAACTTCGCTCTTTTGAAGTGAATTTCACTCTTTTTGGAGTAAAGTTTTGTTCTTTTGGAGTGACCTTTATATCTTTCACTCTTCTAACTAGTGAATTTTCACTCTTTTATATTTAGAGTGTGTCAGATGACTAGTGTTATACCATGTGAACGATGTAAATATTTGCGACAAGAAAGTACTAATCTTCTGACAATATCTAATGGTTTCATTTTTCCTTTCTCAGCTGGTACTCAGTCCTACAATCCATGTAACTATAACGAATTTTTATGTGTCGAGGATAACTCATGCGTTTCCAATGGCAAAGTATGTAACGGTGTTCGGGATTGTCCTGAGGGAACGGACGAAGATCAAAACTGCGGTAAGTTAAGCATAATAACTTTGTGTTAAATGTTTGATCACAAGTTTAATTTTTTCAATGTGTATAACAGCGGTTTTGTTAACGTGAAAAGAGGGTGCTATTCTATTTCTGATCTGTTCTGTTTTTTTTTTTAACCCAAGAAGAGACATTTAAGCTACATGTACATCTCTGTGTGAAGTACGGCGAGATATGTTTCCCTCACCTGATAGCAATTGATTTCATTGGAACGGTTATATCGGATAATTTAATCTGTCAAAATGTATCCTGAATTCAATAGATGTGATACTAAAAGCAAAATATCAGTACCTATCAGGGCCTTTGGTAACGACTTGCCCACAATTTCATATTTCATAACCATAATAAAATAAGAGTACATTTTTTTCTCAGGCAAAACATCATTTTGAATTCAAGCCACTAAAGATCGATAAAAACTGACCCCACCACAAGGTTACCAACTATTAATTGTTAAAGGAGAAATTCACTCTCTTAACTACCATAGGGGTAGGCCTACATACAGCAGGATTAACGCAGACTTCAGTGGTTTTATCGACATGGCATTGCATCATCTGTGCCGTCCTCCCTCCCCGTCCCCGCCGCCAACTATTTTCTATTAAAAGAAGGGTGATTCACTTCCCTTAGCAACCACAGGGACGTATTCAACATGATTAACTGAAACTTGGGGAAGGGGGTTAAATCGAAGTGACATTACAACGTTTGTGCCGCCCTCCTTTCTCCACCAACTAGTTGCCAACGTGGCCTGGTGGCACACATGTTGTAATGTCACGTCGATAAAACCACTAAAGTCTGCATTAATCATGTTGAATGCGTTCATGTGATTGTGTAGCGGAGTGATACCCTTCTTTTAATAAAAAAAAAAAAAAAAAAGTTGGCAGCAGGGGAGGAGGGAGGGTGGCACAGATGTTGTACTGCCACGTCGATCATACCACCGGAGCCTGAGTTATTCGTTTTAAAAGCGTCCCTGTGATTGGTTATCGGAGTGAGTTACTCTTCTCTTAACAGTAGGATAATTCACTCCGATAAAATTCACAGGGACATATTGAAAACATACATCGCGGATCAGAGGGGGCTTTTACGGCCTCGGCCTTCCCTTTTTCGCCAAACCAACAATAAAACATACGGAAAATTAGAAGAACCCCCTCCTATCCCTGCTTTTCCTTAAGTCACCCCTCACCCTTTTGGGAATGTCTGGATCCGCGCATGCATCATCTGTGCCCCCTTACCTCGTCACCAACCAAAGCCGCGCCACACACCACACATATGTAATGCAAAAGGTCGTCATTTTTAACCGTTACTTTCAACTGGTTGGATTTGGGAACCGAGATTTTACCATTTTTATCCGGTTTGTGATGGGGACATCTAACACCTGAATGGGTGTAAATATGGGTTAGTGCCGGGGACTGGTATCAGGAGTCTGGGTAGTGAATTGACGCACTCTGTCTGAGCGATGTGTTTGGTAGTTTTCACCGATGTTCGGGTGGGACGGAAGAAGGGTGCCGTGGGTGAGAGTAGTGGGTGATGGTGGGGAATGGTGTCAGAGAAAGGCTTAGTTAGTTAGATGGATTTTTACGCTTCAGTTTCCAACCTACTGGAATTCCCAGAGGAAGGGGTAGTGAACTTATGTATTTGTCCCTGCAGTGAGTTAGTGGTGTGGACTGGTGTCAGATGTGCCGCCGAGGTAAGGTGCGTGGGTATGAGTGTTGGTAATTGGTGAAGGCTGGGTAGGAGTCGAAGTAAAAACTGAAACAATCTTTTGATTCGTTGACAGACCTAGGTTTTATGGAATCGGAAGATAGTTATAGCCTCTTGTATTAGCAAATGTAGAAAATGTTAACGGTTTGTATAACTCTTAATAGGTGAAGATAATACATGGACAGTTAAATCGTGTTAAAGGGTGCCTTTACATTGTAAAATATGGAGGCGCAATAAACTTCATGTTAGTCCATGGAATACGTAACAGTTAAATACAAATTCAAAATATTAATAAAATAATAACATAGAGTTTGTTACATCCCAACCGAGAAATGAAAATTTGTGTTTTTGTTTTCTTCTTTAGCTTCTCCAAATCCTGGAAACGACAGTAAGTATAGCTGAAGATTCCTGATTGAACTGAAGTATTATATATGAATATTATTTATATACCTTATAAGATGTCCGAAGTGTGTGGGACTTTTTATATCAAAAGCTTCCATTAGAAAATTCGGTCAATTGTTTCATCTTAAAGGAAAACAGTTATAAACCTTTGTTACAAAAAGTTCGTTCACCATTTTAAGGCCACAGTATAAAATACACCTTTTCCAGGAGGCAAGAGGTCAGATTCATGGACAAATGTGTGACCTATTATCTCGGTCAATATGATGTTATTATGGGAATTAAACTCTACGTGGGTCACACTAAAACGATATTGGAAGGGGTTATCGTACTACAATCCGATTTTTGTAAGCTTCGGTTAATATCACCTTGCTTCTCTGGTCAGAAAGAACCAAAACATTTACCAACCCGTGAAACTATGTGAATAGACCTTGTGTGTTGTATACACATTGACGTCATCCTTGGGGCAAAGCAATTGAACACGTGGCCACACGCATAAGAATTCGCCCGGCTCGTGTAGCAGACTATGCGCGTATTCGACTGGTTGACAAATCAGCTGTCTGCATTTATCTGTGTTGGTTTGTTTTGCCCCCCCCCCCCCCAAGGAGGGCGAACTTTCCGCTCTGTGATATCATATGCCCAAGGTCTATAACATCACAGGACAATAGAAATCACATTATTGCCATTTATATTTCCTGACGTCACAACGTCAGGTAGCTTTTATCAAACACGCAGTTCGATAAGAGTACTCTGTCGATGTGGCGTCATTGAATAATTAGTACAAATTTGTTCCACAATCCTACTTTACATACACCAACACAGACTGGCAGAATTTTAATGCCTTTTGACCAGAGATGGAGAAGATGTCAAATTAATCTTTTGAAAATCGAGTCGTAATCAATTCAACATCAATGTAGGATGCCCAACGTTCTTGAAAAAATAACATATATTACAGAGGGAGCATACCGTCCATTCTAACTCGAATGTTGGGTGGGGCGATACCAGTCCCTTCAAATATTTGTTGTGTAAAAAGTAAAGTAAATTAGTGTTTTTTCCAAAATGTGGGGAACATATACCCCTGCCCCTCCCAGGTTTATCGCCCATGAACCCTAAAGTTATGGCCAAGGCGTCATCTCTAAGATAAAAGTCAGAAATCATAACTGTACCATAAAATGGTTTAGATGTGTAACCATCATAAAAGAGAATGTTAATGGTCTCCGCTTCGAGCACTTGACGGTCGTAGCTTGGTGCTTCCGAAGGGTTACTAGCTAATTACAAATAACCAAAAATGTAAAACCAAAATCGTTGTTCCTTTTTGCAACGGTCTGTCTTAAAATCTGAATGGATGACTCCATCTCAAAACATTTTTTTTTTACCTTTTTCCAAGTTGGTTAGCATGGTTTGCAAGAAAATTCCAAATATTTTTTTTTTCTTGATAAGTTTTCCAACCAATTAGAAACCACAAATATTGGTCAAGTTTGGACATAATTAACAATAACTGGAAATCGCAAACGGGCTATTAGAGAATAATAAGACAGGGACCTTCAGTTCCTTAACAAATAGTTACATGAGAGGCACACTTTAATTATTACCACCTTTCTATTCATTTTTTATTTTTTTATTTACTATTTATTTACTTTTAATTTATTATTGTATTTCTGAATACTTCTATTGGCAATCGTAGATCGAGGAAGACTTTCAATATGACTACCTTGTTATATTTTTGAATACTTTTATTGGCAATCGTAGGATTATTTTATCTACTTAGATAGAATATTAAAACATCTGTCACAAAAGCAAACCTTCCAAAAAAAAAATGACCGACTCACTACCCTCGTGCTTTGGGCTTGGTGGTCAGCGTAAGAACAATGGAGTATGGGAATACAAGTCAGTGAGCCACCACTGTAAAAAGGGACCTTTGCCGACTTACACCAATTGGTTAGCAACTTGGACGTAAAACTCCATCTAACTTACAAACTACCTAACTAACGTCAATTCTCTTTTCCCTTTTATTTCTTTTTAGATAAAGGTCTGGTTATATCCATGTCCATCATCGCTGGCATTGTCGTCGCAGTTGCCATAGGGGTCAGCATCTTCCTTTTTATTCGTAAAAGAAATTCCAAACCAAGGTGAGGTTTTTAAATATTTCCATTGTAACTACATGCATGAACTGGGGAATTTAGCACTTCTGTCTGGGTCGTAAGATCAGGTGTGCATTTTTGTCTGTTTGCCTATGTGCGATGGATACAAACCTACCCAGAGAGGGTTTGTTCACTTGCCTCGCATTCTTGTAATTCAAACTCTACTGAAGTAGCAATTGTATGTTGTGAAAAATATTCCCATAAAGCATTGCACACACTTTTTCTATCTTAGACCGTATGAATGAAGTAATTACCAGAAGTTAGTCAGGGCGTCCGATTTTTGACCTCTATGAATGAGGTTAAATCTTTTTTTGGAGCAAAAAATTAATTTGTTCCAGTCTGAAGATTAGCCTTAGATCAGGGAGTTGCGACAAATTAAGGGTGTGGGCTACCCGAACCAGGGATATTTGGCATATTATTTCAAAATCCGTTGACATAATTATGTAAGAATGTCGCAAACCTGTTATTTTGGAATTAGAGGTGTGGTGTACTTCCAATACACTACAAGAATTGCATTCGATAGCCCACCAGAAAAACTTTAACTATTATATAGAATAAATTACTAAGTGTACAAAAGAGAAAAATATTCGTAACAACCATATCACTAAAATAACCTTTTTGAAGTAGTCCTGTTATCGGAGCGGACTTTGGTTTTCACAGCTTCTTAGCTTCCAAAGCCACCGTCCGCCAAAGCGAACAGGACTGCGTCCAGTTTTAGACGCAAAGTTCTTTACCATAATATAACTTATTCATGTCCTCTGTCATGAATAATACTATTGTTTTCGAGTGAGTTTTTGTACTCCTGTAGTTGTGAGCTGGGAGTCTAGTCTGAAACCTGAGATGCCCTATAATTATGTGTTCCATAAACACTGTGCATTGGGTACTTCCAGGACGTGGGTATTGCAATAACGGACCAACTCCGTGGGTGGTATGGGCTACTACAAGGGACCAAATGTTGCATTCTTGTGAATGTTCACAAACATTCAACCAGTCTCGAGGCCACATTTTTCTATGAATATCCAAAAGAATTTGTTCGGTGTTCACTTTGGCAGGCGTTAGGGATATTACTGAAAAAGGGGATATGCCGTACAGCCTGCTACGCAGGTAAACAGTAGAGAGGCTTTCACGTTAGCTGTATTACAGACGCGAGTCAAGGGTATGAAACGGGGCGCACACACCGTCGTCGGACAAGGCCGACGAACGAACGCCGACGGCGTGAATCCCTTCTTGGTTCAAAATTGTTGATCATCGGAAAAAAAATGGGGTTCCCCAATTTCGATTCTGTATTATGCATGTGATTGTAATCACAGGTCCTGAGAAGTGGCTACATAGCAGTATTGGGTGTCAGTCGTCTAACAACGTCCCTGTATAAACGGGACTGTAAAAGCTATGTTAGACTCAAATTTGTCACTTCCTATAGATTTACGATTTGATTTTCCGCCGATTAAACAGATTTATACCCGGCAACAACTATTCACTCCAACAGAAATTCAACAGAAATTCACTGTTACCTTAAATACACTGTACAAACCTTTGGGGATGTTTTGTCCCCTGCTAAACTGTTCGAAAAAAAAACAGTACCGTAAATGATCACTCGTTATGTGGACCTAACCTGTAGCAAGCAATGGGAATTTTTGTCTCCGACTTAGATTATTTGTTTTACCTAACTCTTTGGCATCCTACCTATCTAACCTGGTACGTATCTAAGCATGGGTTCGGTTTACACAGCCAACAGTTTTAAAAATGTAGTATAGTGTCTTAAAGGGAATGTGCAGTCACTCCATGTGGAATTAGTATATACGGGTATAAAAATTCATAACTGGCTCTTGTAAATCATGGGTGTAATATTTTCTCATCGACCTGTGTAGACTCTAGGTTTACCTGGATGGCTTGGATGTGAAATATTACGAGAAAAAACTACAAGGGACATATCAGCAGATAGGCCTACATTGTAAAAAATTACGACAGATTTACAGAACAACAAAATAAAGAGATAAATAAAGATTACAGAAAAGTTCTGTAAGCTTAGAACTAGAACTTTTCTGTAATCATTATGTTGCTCTTTATTTTGTGTTCTGCACATTTTCAGCAATGCTGTATCATTTTTACAGTGTATTTGTAAAATTATAAATTTTGAATGGCAGGGTATGCCCTTAAATTTCTGTTACTATGGTCAATGTTTGTATTTTGTTATTTTTTCAGTGGTCTTGTTGAACAAGAAATCGATCCATACAAGGTAAGAATGAGACTCGTTTATTAAACAGTTCCATCGACATTTTAATTCATACCTGGCTACATTTATGAGCACAGACCTTTTGCATTGACGAAACACTGACGTCATCCTTGAGAGCAAAACAATTGAACACGTGGCCGCAAGCCAAAGAGTGTAGCAGACCATGCGTACGGAGCGCGCCTAGTGTCATATATACCGAAGATACAAACGAGATGTCGAAATTCACAATGACATATCAAACTGCCAAATGAAATGTTGAATTCCAAAATGACATGTTGAATTTTAAAATGCCGAAATGTCGAAATCAAAAATGTGTTGTCGAAACGGTTTCGACACTGTATGCAAGTGGAGTGCCAACAGTGTCATGTGTCGAAAATTTCAAAATGAGATGTCGAGACCGTCCTATGAATGAATGCCCGTGCCCGTGTGTATAATGATTGCCCGCACTCTGACAATGAATGCCTGTCTCTGAGAATGAATACCCGTATTATATGTTATAGCTGCCCTTCATTCCCACGCAAGCATTCAACAAATTGTCCCCCGTGATCTTTGGTATTTTTTCATCAAAGGAGAAGAGTTCAGCATTCTTGAGTTCTTTTCACAGACAGACGTACAGTCAGTCAGACACACGTACAGACGGATTGACGGACAGACGGACGGATAGATAGACAGATGAGGCTTTACGGCTCAATTTCTAACCGTGAAAAGTGAAAAAATTCTGATCAAACTTGTGACTCTTCATGGCATAGACTATTTTGTGGCATTTCTCAAAATAGTTCTTCTTATTTCAGAAAATATTGACAGGCTTATTTTTCCTACATTAAAACAACAACAACAACAAAAAAAAAAAAAAAAACAGGGGAAGGTTAGTAATTCCGCCGTTTCTAGTGAATGATACGATATTACAGACATATTTCGGGATACAGAACACTTTGAAACAGATAAAAGCGTTTTAAAAAAGTAACACGTGAAATTATAGTCAAATACAACATGTAAGATAATATTGTATAAGAGGAATCATGATTGATTTAATGCGATTGTAAATCCCACTTACTATGTGAGAAGCACATTTTTAAAGGTATGCTGCCATGTTACGCCACACCTGTCTGTAACAACGCTGAATTTTCCCTTATGAAAGGGAAAAGACAACAAAAATATGCCTCACGATCCCCTCTTTTCATGTCATAACATAACACATGTATAGCTCATGTTTTCATGAAATAAGCTAAGGGATTTATGACAATAGGCGCGCTCTGTACATGAGCGTATTCGACTGGTTGACAAATCAGCTCTGTGCATTTGTCGGTCTTGGTTTGTTTTGCAGTAAGGGGGCGCTTTTTCCTTTTTGCTCTGTGATATCATATGCATTATATTTGACGAAATTTCTGTCCGTTATGCACTAATTGATCGTAAGATGCATCCTGTAGGTCCCGGATATTGGTGAGTCAAATGTTCGTCATATTCGTCCGAATAGACGAGTTCAAAGTATATACCTGCGCATGCGTTAGTGACTTTTCTGCGCATGTCAACTGGTAACAAAACATCTGAGAGCTCTCCATACTATTTTACGTGTCTTTACATCCCACTTTGTATCAAAGTTCTCGAAATGTTGGTTCAAAGCAACCTGGTAGGTGCGGCGTAAGCGTGCCATATTTTACGGGAAACGTGCGTCAAAATTGAATGTTAAGTCATTACATGATGGATCTGAGGAGTGTGGAACAAAAAAAATTGCCGCTCCTTAAGATCATTGATAGACTGGATGGGTAGACCGGATAGAGCGGATAGAGCGGATAGACCGGATAGACTGGAGTCAGGAAATGCGTGTTACTTTTGATATAATTGCATTATAAAATTGTAATTAAAATCTTTTTGAATTAAACTTTTTAAATCAAGTGCATTAGAAAAAATTACCTTTAAGTTTTTCATATTATTAATATCAATACTTGGAAGGAAGCCTAATAGATGCATACATAATTTATACAATTATTTCTTTTAAAATAACTGTTTTAAGCTTAATTTGGGTATTTAGTAAAGTCACACCTAATATCCTGTATATCTGAAACCTTACTGAAGGAAATTAAAGTAATTAAGTCGCAGTATGCGTGGGTGTCGAGTATAGTGTAACGAATATGGGGGGGGGGGGGGGGGTTGTTTCAAGGATTGGTAGGGTGAGGCCAGCAGGGTGGGGATCTTGGCCTGAGTTGTTGTATTTTGATCGGCCAGAAACAGGAACGCCGGAAAAATGACTCCAGAGAGTGATATACGGTTGGTCAGTTTATTCTTAAAAACTTAATTACACAAAAAAAATAATGAAGGCTATTCCTTAGAAAACACGGTGAAAACTCCTCGGAAACTTAAAACCTGCCGGAAGGAGATAAAAGTTGGCGGCTTCAGGGCGTGAAGCCTGCCGTCCAACTCAGAATTGTCCTCCTTGTCTCTACTTAAAGGCGTCTTTACTAGACACCGGCTAACTGGCTTTCTCCAGGAGTTGTTTACGACTTCCCCTTAAAAACCAAACCTTAACATTACAGCTTAACGTCTGGGCCAGAGACACCCAGACGAGTACACAATACATCCAATTAGTGCGCCCATTCAAGTCTTGGATGTACGGAGCACTAATCTGGGGCTTTGCTAACACATGGCCAGTACACGTGAGTTGGATAAAAGGTGACCATGACTGACAGAGATAGAATAATCGCCCAAGTACAAAAATAACTTAATCCCCCTGGCAAACAACTTTAAGTATGAAAACAACCCACTCCCAGGGTAAAACTGGCCTGCACAGACTGAAAAACGAAATCTTACATACAGACTGTGACAACTTGCAAGTACTATGACAAGCATAGCTTAAATAACAAAATAAGGGCGTTTAGCCCGCCGTTACAATAGATTTAAGTATTTCTCTTATTTTAAAGAGCAATATTGCGTTTAAAATCCTCCAAAATTGCATTAAAAGTAAATAGCTCTAGCCATTTTTTGATTCCTTGCCATAGGCAGGCAAGGAATCTATGCGATGGTGATGTCGTGTGTGTGTGTGTGTGGGTGTGTGTGTGTGTGTTTGTGACACTTGCTTGTAAACACGATATCTTCAGATAGGATTGACCGACAATTTTCATACTTGGTATGTAGATTTGTCATGTTGAGAGGAAGAACCCTATTGTTTTTGGTAGAGGTCAAAGGTCATTTGAGGTCACCAGCGGTAGAATTGCGAAAACGCCGAAAATGGCTTTTAAACACGATATCTTCAGATAGGAATGACCGACACTTGTCATACTTGGTATATAGGTTTGTCATGTTGAGAGAGAGAACCTTACTGTGTTTGTTAGAGGTCAAGGGTCATTTGAGGTCACCAGCGGTAAAATTGCGAAAACGCCGAAAATGGCTTGTAAACACGATATCTTCAGATAGGACTGACCGATACTCTTCATATTTGGTACATAGATTTGTCATGTTGAGAGAAAGAAGCCTATTGTTTTTGGTCGAAGTCGAAGGTCATTTGAGGTCACCAGCGGTAAAATTGCGAAAACTTCGAAAATGGCTTTTAAACACGATATCTTCAGATAGGAGTGACATGTACTCTTCATATTTGGTATATAGATTTGTCATGTTGAGAGAAAGAAGCATATTGTTTTTGGTAGAGGTCAAAGGTCATTTGAGGTCACCAGCGGTAAAAGTGCGAAAATTCTGTGCCTAAAATGTAAAGAAAAATCTATCAAACACTGTCAATTTGAAAGCAGGTAAGGTATTTGATGGCAAGGAATCACTAAGCCTTTTGGCTTTCTGGTTTAAACATTCAGTCCCATCAGTAAACCCCAGCAAAAGCTTCATTTCTTCAAAATATTATGCACAAGAAGAGTTATGGAAGTTGCATCTACTAAAATGTTGAAAGTTTGGGTGAACAACTTATTCTTGAACAACAATCAACTGAATTTCTATCTGAGGGAAACATTTCTTAAAAAGAAGCTTTATTTGTAATTATTTATCAATCTTTGAAAATGAATACGGTATATTGGTTTTCAAAGGATGAATTTTCCTTGTGAAACAACCGCAATATTTCACTTCAAGCACTTCTATTTTTGCAATGTAGCTGTGGATAGGTATGACAAGTCCCAATAGATCATATGCATTGATGACAAATTGACGTATTCGTTAGGGCAAAACAATGGAACACGTGTCCGCACGCCGCAGAATTTGCCCTGCACGTGTAGCAGACTATGCTCGTATCGTACTGGTTGACAAATGATCTGTCTGAATTTGTCGGTGCTGGTTTGGTTTACCGGCCCGAAAGAGGGCTTGCATTCTGCTCCGTGACATCAAATGCATTAGTCTCGTCATTACATCTTCAACACATACTCTGATTAGTATAATTGTATCCTTCTGATGTAATCCAAAAGTCCATTAGACCAAGGGTCCCCATTTTAAGACATGTCCGATCTCTTGGTAGAAATTTTCTTAGCCACCAATTGCTCTATTCTCTTACCCTGACACAATCGATTCACTACAATGCACACCACCAACCAGTAAATTTGTTCCTAACAATGAGCATGAACTGTTATTCTAGTTCAGAAAACATTCTCAATTACTTCTCAGTTAAGCAAAATTTTAGTGTGGTCAAAGTCAATCCTATTAACTATGAATATAAGAATTACATACATTAATCAAAAAGTGAACTCAGTTCCTCTTTAATCTGTTCGAAATGCTAGAGGGTTAACTTGCTCAAGGAATAGTGACACTCACTTCAAGGAGAGTGAAACGAGTGACTGCACGGATAACCCTTTTATAGACGAATCCGATTAGTGCCTATGTTTAGTGACGTTAGGCAGCCACTGGTGGGGTCCATCAGCCTTAAATCGTCTTCACTTACTGTCTACATGAATTTCAAACCCTCATATTCAGTGAAATTGAATAAATCAATATACAATTTAGTGTGCAACCAGTCCATGATACAGGTAAGCAAGAAAACTGAAAGATTAATAGGTGATAGACCCCAGTTATGGCCGACTAAAATCAGACCAGTACTTGCTCCGGATTCGTCTGTAATTCCCTTGCGCCTCTCCATAAAGAGTGAAAACTTTCTCTTTTGGAGTAAATTTCGCCCTTCTTGGAGTAAATTTTCACTCTTTTGGCACTTTGGAATGAATTTTGTAACCGTTCTTCTTTTAACAAGTGAAATTTCAATTTTTTTGTTACTTTAAGAGTGTAACTACCCCACATATAGCTGAATTAAGTAGGTTACCATAATGACTAAAACACATAATTTATTTTTCTTTTTTCACTTAGACGCAGAGCACAATCTGATGTCCCTTATAATCAGTATGCGTATGCGTGCAACCCTCCACAATTCACCGGATGAATCACCATCGACTTGTAAAGCAAAGATTATCAGAAATTTTGACGGCCTACTGATATGACACAATAAAACAGAAAGAAGACAAATTAGAAATAAATTTCCTACAGTCTTTAATATCTTCAGAAATGGCCATGTACATTAGTGATCACTGTAAAATCGGTGACGTACAAGTACAGTAAAACCTTCGTTTGTGACCCGTTATCCAAATCATCCGTTAACCAAAGGGTTTCAATGGGTTCCACGTGGTTCTAAAAGGTTCGAAAAAGGGTTTGGCTAATTTGTGCAAAGGGTAAATTTGTGATTCCAATTGTGATTGGTCCAATGCCATTAAAAACCATAAGGAAAACCTTGAATGTAAAGGATTTTTCAAATTGCATTAAATAGCTTTTCGGTTCAAAGGGTTTTGACTCAAAGGGTAACAAAGGGAATTTTTAACTGTAAATTAAGCGAATCTTATGACAGAAAATAATCAGTTCTTAATCAATTCTCTTCGTTTCTTTTCCTTTGTTTCGAATGTTAAGAATTACAATATGAATGATTGCATGATAAATTATGGTAATTGAGTGACATTGAGAGGACATTCAAAGGAAACAGAAGATTGGGTTAAATATAATGTAATAGACCTTATGCGTATGCATTTCGTCACCACGAAGCCATTTTATAGAAAAACAATAGACCGTTTACACGCGTGCAACATAAATTGCCCCCTGCGCAATTTACCTCATTTGGGTAATGGAAAATCTTATCCATGCACCAATCATCTTCTTGGAAATTGACACGTCCTAATCTCAAAACCATCACCTTTTCGACCCTTTTCTTAATTTTCATGCATGGTTATGATTCAAATTACATGCCAATTATTCTTTACCACATTCTTAGCCACAACCTTAAAAATAAACCTCTTTATGAGTATGGAACAAATTTTAAAATTTCTGGAAAATTAATAGACTATAACATCGCGGGAATGCAAATCTAGCGTTCTTCGAGTGTAATTACGAGAGTATCCTATAAGTTGACAAATCGGCTTTCTTCAGTTGCTGATGTAACTTGCAATAGCACGATTTCCCCCCAAATGTAGAACACGTTTGCTCTGTCACACATAGTCATGGAGCCTATTACCTTTGGAGTAGAAACTGTATCTATTTTAATGGCGTAAACTGAAATAATTCCAGGGTAAGATTTTCACTATTTTTCATATTTACGTGGTGACTATTCTGTCAATACACTGACTCAAATCTTTACTTCTTTTTTTCTCCTTCTTTCAGTTTTAAATGACAAACGGTTTGACCACGACTGCTTATATTTCAAACACACAAAATATGTAAATTCCTGTAAAATCTAAGCTAAATGTTTTGATAGCTGAAATGGGCAAGAAACTCTTTCGAGTTGGCTAGTACACTTAAGCTTCGCACCTGTACTCGCCTTCATACAAACAAGTGACAATAAAAACTTAAAGTGAGGGTGACTTCAAGGGGTGTTAAGCATTAAATATCTGTACAATGTTAATTTAACAATCTGAACTTTATATTTTATTTAAGTATTTGGAGCTTTCATTGAGTGCTAATTCCAAACTTGAAGAAAATCCATTGTGCGCAATTATTACAAAAGATAAATGATTTCGGAAAACGATTTTTGATTCATTCATTTAATGTAATGAATATTCAAATGTATTGGTTGTATTTTTTCAGTCTTAGATAACAGAATACAAAAGAAACTTGGTTAGGAAAAACATCACGTTCCATTAACACCCTATTCAACCGGTTGTCATTTTTGTCAATTTTTCTGGGGTATCTAAACAGAAAACATAAGAAATAAATTTCTGTCGTATCTTTCGGTATTTCATTCCATGGTAAAATCCAACCGAGTGCCCATATGTAAATGTAGGTCGAAAAATTGGTAATGGTTCGATCATGAATTTTAATTCAACCCAAGTACTGGCATTGCCTTTTGAACAAGGGAAGAAATATAGAAAAAGGCCAGAAGGAAAATTCAGCAAAGCGGGATTTGAACCCAGGACCGCTCGCTTTCCGGGCGAGTGCCTTACCACTGCACTAAATGTGACTGACGTGATTTCGGGCTCGACCTAAATTACAAATACCGCACACTCAATTCCCCTTCCTTGTTACCACCGAAGTGTATAAATCCCGAAACGGGGTAATTAATTAGGTCGAACGTGGTACTTGGGTTGAATTAAAATTCATGATCGAATCATTACCAATTTTTCGACCTATATATATATATATAACGCTAATTCCCACCGTAGGGGGAAATTGTTATATCTCCGCGTACATAGGGCCAAAAAATAACAATGGAATACATAGGAAAAAGTATTCGCCCTAACGTCTTAAAGTATAAACAACGTTAATTCAATGGCCAGCCATCTGTTCGTGTTAACAGCCAGGTGTCCGTAAATTTAACAACTTTGAAGTAATTGCATCTACTTTGTAAATCTAGGAGGGCACCCTTGTCCGTTTACGTATTCCTATAGAAAAAGTGTGTAGAAACGTTACGGCGAAACTTATATTTCGCCCAAAAAATGTTTTCCCCTTAAGGTCGACTTTTCAACAACAACTTTCCCCCTAAGTGCCGAATTAGTGATAAATATATATAGGGTACGAAAAATATGCAATAAAGGGCATAACTGGTTGATTTTAGGAGTATGAAAGATAACAAATATATTTCGAAATTTTCAGTCCCCCTGGGACTTTCCTCAGCGAGTATTAAAGACAAAATGAACACAAAAATTAAAAATCAGTACATAAATTAAAAAGAACGGAAATCTACAGTTAACTGCAGTGTCAGAAGGGAAGATTAAATTGTTTGTGGAAACGTGTAATGATTTAAAATACCAAGGTCCTTATTGAGTCCGGTAATGTGTGACTTAAGCCTCATTATCCAAATAAGTTCGGTACGCTTTCGTTGTTCGGCGCAAATAAACTTATTTGCAATGAGGATTATTTTAAGATTCTCAATAGAATGGTGCGGAAGATTAAAGTGCTCCGCTACTGGGAATCCAAGAGTGTTGTCACGGATAGACTGTTTATGGTTATTGAACCTTAGACGAAAGAAAGTACCAGTTTCACCTACGTACAACTTATTTTTACAAAGATTACAAGATAGAATGTATAGGCCTACAACATTACAAGAATCACAGTTAAGGTTGGGGGGAATAATCGGAAAATTAATGCCATGGAGATGGCTTGCAGATTTTGCAGCGTCTTTTATTGCAAGGAGTGTTGCCCTTAGAGTCAAGGGTAATTGATGTGGAGGAGGTAAGAAGTCTTCTGAGGTTAGGGGGCTGGTGCAATGCGAGGAGGGGGGACTCAGAAAAAATGCCCTAAAGAGATGGATATATATATACTAAGAAAAGTATCCACGTGTGCTCCAAAAATTATAAAAACGATGAAAAATAGTGAGTTACACAAAGATGACATCATAAGAGCACAAATTTCCAATACAGAGAAAACTGTATATTTCAGGCACGCCTGTGCCTTTCTTCAGCACCAACAATGAAGTGAAAATAATATAATGGAGACCTAGTACACTGTACTCAATGGTATACTTATTGCAAAAGCTCATAGTCACGCTTCACCACGAGTGGCAAACGGAAAATCACTTAAAACACCCAAATCCAAGTTTAAACCATTGATATGAGTTTTAAGCTTCATAATCCACTTACTCTCGGACCTTAGTCTATTGTTGAGAGTGGGGTAATTAGAGCCTAACAGGACAAACTTGAGATTGGAGAGGTTGTGATTACATTGATTGAAATGCTTGGCTACTGGATAACTGATGGCCTTATCTTTAACTGTCTTTTTGTGGTTGTTGAATCTGAACCTGAACTTTGAACCTGTTTGACCAATGTAATTACCATACACACACTTATTACAAAAAATCAAATACACGACGTTGGGGGTGTCACAGTTGAAAGGACCGGGGCGGATGCGGGCATTGGTGTCGGGAGGGGTGAAACAGGGGTCAGTGATCAAAAAACTACATACTTGACATCTAGGCTTTCCGCATTTCCGGTTGCCCGTGTCGGACCTACTGGGAAGCCTAGAAGAGGTAATTATGGATTTAAGGTTGGGGGGTTGCCTACGGGACATGAGCGGGGGGTCTTTGAACAGATCGTGAATAGAACTGTCCGATTTAAGAATTTCAAAGTCTTGACGTAGCACTTTGAGTAACTTGTCAGTTCGACTGGAATAATCCACAACTAAAGGAATACGAGAGTCAGTGGCTTTCGATTTTTCAAGAAGAAGGTCTTCCCGACATAGAGCAGAAGCTTTTGAAATCCCCCTTTTAATAATGGAAAAGGGGTACCCGTTATGCAGGAAATGACCAACAAGATTGGAAATATGTTTATTGTACTCAGATTCGGAAGAACAGATACGTTTGATTCTGATGCACTGGGAATACACAATGGCTGTCTTAAGGCTGTATGGGTGGGAACTCTCAAAATTGAGATAGGTATGGGTATCAGTGGGCTTGCAGTAAAGCGTGGTAACAAAATTATCGTTACACAATCCAACTAGTACGTCTAGGAAGGGGATTTCAGTATCGGAGAACTCCGAGGTGAATTTGATGGTAGGGTGAACATCGTTACAGGCTGTTAAGAAATGACGGAGCGCATCTACTCCGTGAACCCAAGTGAAGAAAATGTCATCGATATATCTACAATAATTACAGGGCTTGAAAGGGCTATTAGAGAGGATTCTTTCCTCTAAGTCAGCCATGAAAATAATGGCATAACTGGGTGCCATTCTGCTGCCCATTGCCGTTCCACTCGTTTGTAAATAAAATTGCTCATTGAAAACAAAGTGATTGTGAGTGAGAACAAACTCAACAATGCAGGCAAATTCTTCAATAAACTGGGTGGAAAAACCATTTCTAGCCAGGAACTTTTTGCAGGCCAATACCCCTTCCTTGTGGGGAATATTAGAATAGAGGGCACTCACATCCATGGTAACTAAAAGGGAACCTGGGGGACAGGACCCAATGGCTTGGAGTTTCCTAAGGAAATGAGCAGTATCCTTTACATAACTGCCTAGTGAGGGCAGTAAAGTATTAAGGACACTGTCAATGTAACCAGAGAGGTGTTCCGTAAGGGTTCCTATGCAGGAGACAATGGGTCTACCTGGAGGGAAAATGTCAAGAAATTTGGCTAATTCAAACAACTTAGGGGTACTTAAATTATGTACCTGTAAATCAGATGGGATATTGGGGGGAGGGTCTAGGGAGGAAAGTCTACTTTCGACCAGTTTAGGCACTTTATGTACCTTGGGCAGCGTGTAAAACACTCCCGGCTTGTGAGTCTCAGGGATACGTGGCTTAACCTGATCTAGTACTTCAGATGTGAACGTACTTATTAAATTCTTGAGTTCCTCCTCATAACTTAAGCTGGGATCGGTTGGCAGCTTCACATAGAAGTCTGAGTTACTCAGTTGTGTCTCCGCTTCCGAGATGTAATCAGCTGTATTTAGAATGGTGATGGCGCCCCCCTTATCCGCTTGTTTGATAGTGACGGAAGGGTTCGAACTGAGAATTTTGGTAGCATAAAGTTGTCAAGTAGACAAGTTGTGGGTGGTTTTTAGCGCCGAGAGTTGGCTTCTAAAAATGAGTTTAGGTGAGCCTTGGCCGAACTAACGAAGGATTCGATGTAAGGATTCCTTCCCGATTTAGGCGTCCATTCAGGTTTCGTTCCTGAAATAGGCATATGCTGCACTTCGGGGGAGAAACTTTCATCTCCGAAATATTCCCTAAGTCTAACCTTTCGGGTGAAGCTATGTAGGTCATAGGCCAGATCAACGGGATCCAAATCACGCGAAGGGCAGAAAGAAAGACCCTTGTTGAGAACAGCTTTCTCGTGGGGAGTGATGACGTGGTCTGAAAGGTTGATGAATTTGTCCTTTGGTACCCCATCAGAAATCTGATAACGGGAAGGAAAACAGTCGGTAATACATCGATGGTGATTGTCCAGGGGTCGAAGGATGGGGTCCTCTTTTGTAAGACCCTTGAGTTTCCGTAATTTTCTTTGAAAACATTTGTGCTGTTGTTGTTTAAAAACGTTATCAAGTGCCCGTACTACTTGTGTTCGACAGGAAACCGAGGGGAGTAATTCGTGCAAATGATCAGTTTCTCTCCTAAGACTACGTGAAAAAGACTCCTGTTTAGCATAAGCAGATTTGATGGCCAAGTTACGAAGCTTTGAGGAGGCCACTTGACAGATTTTGTCGGCCAAAATTTTTTTGTGGCCAGAGCATTGAAGCGGATTCCTTAATTTCAATCCTTTCGGAACAATATCCAATCTTTTGCACTGGGTGAGGAAAGTGATGTTCGATCTCGTTTGAGCAAGCTTCCATTGTAGTTTCTCAACTGATCTTCTGGCGTGGAGGGGTTCCTTGTCAAGATAGGGTCCAAAATACATACTAAGAAAAGTATCCACGTGTGCTCAAAAAATTATAAAAACGATGAAAAATAGTGAGTTACACAAAGATGACATCATAAGAGCACAAATTTCCAATACAGAGAAAACAGTGTATATTTCAGGTACGCCTGTGCCTTTCTTCAGCACCAACAATGAAGTGAAAATAATATAATGGAGACCTAGTACACTGTACTCAATGGTATACTTATTGCAAAAGCTCATAGTCACGCTTCACCACGAGTGGCAAACGGAAAATCACTTAAAACACCCAAATCCAAGTTTAAACCATTGATATGAGTTTTAAGCTTCATAATCCACTTACTCTCGGACCAAGCCCTGTAATTATTGTAGATATATCGATGACATTTTCTTCACTTGGGTTCACGGAGTAGATGCGCTCCGTCATTTCTTAACAGCCTGTAACGATGTTCACCCTACCATCAAATTCACCTCGGAGTTCTCCGATACTGAAATCCCCTTCCTAGACGTACTAGTTGGATTGTGTAACGATAATTTTGTTACCACGCTTTACTGCAAGCCCACTGATACCCATACCTATCTCAATTTTGAGAGTTCCCACCCATACAGCCTTAAGACAGCCATTGTGTATTCCCAGTGCATCAGAATCAAACGTATCTGTTCTTCCGAATCTGAGTACAATAAACATATTTCCAATCTTGTTGGTCATTTCCTGCATAACGGGTACCCCTTTTCCATTATTAAAAGGGGGATTTCAAAAGCTTCTGCTCTATGTCGGGAAGACCTTCTTCTTGAAAAACCGAAAGCCACTAACTCTCGTATTCCTTTAGTTGTGGATTATTCCAGTCGAACTGACAAGTTACTCAAAGTGCTACGTCAAGACTTTGAAATTCTTAAATCGGACAGTTCTATTCACGATCTGTTCAAAGACCCCCCGCTCATGTCCCGTAGGCAACCCCCCAACCTTAAATCCATAATTACCTCTTCTAGGCTTCCCAGTAGGTCCGACACGGGCAACCGGAAATGCGGAAAGCCTAGATGTCAAGTATGTATTTTTTGATCACTGACCCCTGTTTCACCCCTCCCGGTACCAATGCCCGCATCCGCCCCGGTCCTTTCAACTGTGACACCCCCAACGTCGTGTATTTGATTTTTTGTAATAAGTGTGTGTATGGTAATTACATTGGTCAAACAGGTTCAAAGTTCAGGTTCAGATTCAACAACCACAAAAAGACAGTTAAAGATAAGGCCATCAGTTATCCAGTAGCCAAGCATTTCAATCAATGTAATCACAACCTCTCCAATCTCAAGTTTGTCCTGTTAGGCTCTAATTACCCCACTCTCAGCAATAGACTAAGGTCCGAGAGTAAGTGGATTATGAAGCTTAAAACTCATATCAATGGTTTAAACTTGGATTTGGGTGTTTTAAGTGATTTTCCGTTTGCCACTCGTGGTGAAGCGTGACTATGAGCTTTTGCAATAAGTATACCATTGAGTACAGTTTACTAGGTCTCCATTATATTATTTTCACTTCATTGTTGGTGCTGAAGAAAGGCACAGGCGTGCCTGAAATATACACTGTTTTCTCTGTATTGGAAATTTGTGCTCTTATGATGTCATCTTTGTGTAACTCACTATTTTTCATCGTTTTTATATATATATATATATATATATATATATATATATATATATATATATATATATATATATATATATATATATATATATATATATATATATATATATATATATATATATATATATATATATATATATATATATATATATATATATATATATATGTATATATATAGTAGGCCGTCATCGGAGACGAAATGTTCAAAACGACCTTTCAATATTTTTCAATTTTAGGAAAGTGAAGTTCGGGTACATTTAAAATCTTTGTTGCAAGGGGAACAAGAAAAAAAGATACGTCATCTTTGGTTTTCACTTCGTCTAGTTTGAGATATCGTGCAATAATTTGGCTACCTTCTTTCTTTGTCCTTAGGTTTATTTATAGACATGACACATCAGCAAGTTTTGTGCACCATTTTCCACATAAAGATAAGTGGATCGAGTTCATGATTTGGACAAGTTATTTGAACTTAATATTGAATTGTGATCAATCTGAAATAGTACCCTGTAATCCTCTGCTTTCACCCGCCAGTGAGCGGGAAGATTGTTTGCTTCAAAAAAGCAGAAAAATTGGTTTCCTTATCTTTGCTTATATTTGGGCGGCACCCACCTGCATTTGGTAACTAGCATCAATCCAGAATCCCCGTCCAAATGCCTGATTCGCCTTCATTTGGTGAAAAGAGTTCTAAAGCAACCGTCTTCCTCATGCCGGCGCTTGTGTTTGTAAATACGTTGTGGATGGTCCCTTTGGTTTCTCTCTTTGTTTCTAATGTATTATCTCACATTTGTGTTCTCACACATTTATCAAACGAATCGACGATTCTAAAGAGGTACACACCAAGTGCTCATAAATATTCATGCCGTTTAGACATGCACATTTGCCCCGACTGGGGAATACTCATTTTCCCCCTTAACTTATTATCTCTCGAACTGTTAACATGTCAACGAAATTATTAACTATCGTTTTTAAAGGAATATTACGTGGACAGAATTCATTGACTGCTAAATGTTTAACAAAAACATTCCAATGACATTAAATTTCTATGATAAGTATAGGATATTTAATCATACAACCAAAACAAGTTATCTGAGGCAATGTCCTCACTTTGCATAATATCCTATTACCCTGCTGAGGAGTGGAGGTAGTTTTTATCAAAAATTCAATACTTTAAGTAAGATATCTTGAGTAAAGTATTCCCACTGGGTTTGGAGGACATGGTCTGGAATATCTTTTTTCTTTGATACGAGGCCCTCGTTAAAGCCTACCTTTGCAATGGATTAAATCACACTTTCCAATCATTACATTCATTTTGGTATGGCTGTTTATGTTTTGTTCTTGGAAAAGGGTTTCCTTTTTCCATCGATGTTATAAATTTGTCCATTTGAACTCCGTCCTGGTCATTTCTTCAAACCGCTTGTTATGAGGACGAAAAAAATCTCGCAATTTTTGAATCACAGTTTTATTGAGTTTTGGGTAAGGCACCCAAAATATAAGATGGAGCTGTCTTTGTGACAAAATAACGCGGTATGTTTTCATAGCATATTTCATCTTCTGCCAGCAAGGGCATCATTGCCAGGTACGACCGCTTGTTCTACATGAAGTATCCCCAATCAAAATTGTGACATCTGTAAATATCTGGCAGGCGTTAGGATGCATGGTGCATCAAAAAATCTCCAAGTTAAGATGACCTACTCTTCTTAACGCCGATGCCGATTACATCAGGCATTCTTTGCTGTTTCCGACCTTGGAGAAGATTTTAAGGGCACATTTCCACATTTCGGCGACTTTTTTCCTAAAACTTTCAATGCGGTAGCTCAGAATCGTCTAGCCTTTGCTAATGTTAACCTGTCAAACGCACTCTTGACTGTGATGTCGATTTTTTCTAATGGTGGGAATTTTGTAAGAACGGTCACAGCCACAGACCCCATCCTGTATGCATCATCTGCTCCTCTTTCACCAAGACAATCTACATACCAATCAGATCGGTTTAAAATTGATTTCTTTTCATACTTGGAAGAATGGGAACGCCGTGTCTCTACACTAGTCTTTCCACTTGACGGGCATACGCCATGGTCAAAAGCATAGTAACTGAAAACTAGTATACAGACAACAAATAAAGTACACATTTCGCGTCTTCTATAGTTCAGTCCCATGCTTACCGCCTCTACACTTGAAAGCTGTCTACTGGCACAGAAACATTTCCAAACACCGTATCCTGATCTCTTAACAGCTATTTAAGTAGGCAGTAAACGATAAAATATAACATAATTTTTCTGCATTTTATTTGGCCTAATGTTGTTGGTTTAAGACCTACCATGGGATGGAAAAATGACTTTATAATTTATTTTCTGTGGCCTATAGATAGTTCGTGACGTCATAGGAACTTTCTGTGTGACGTATTTCGACCATGTTTCATGGCAAACACTAAATTTTCGCGCAGATTAGCCTAAAGACGTTGCCATGGCGGTTGCTAATGGCTGTTTGTGACGTCACTGAGAACTATCTACATCTTCAGACATAAGTTCAATTCCTCGACCGATACTGAAAGTATTGAAGCACTTGTCATACATATATGAAGCACATAACCAAAATGTTTTTCAATCAGTTCTACCTAGGATCAAGGGTGGCGCCAGGGGGGGGGGAGGCCATGGCCCCCCATCTAGGAAGGCTGCCCTCTCGAGAAAAGATCCATTTTCATTCGGGAACCTTCATTTATACAATAAAAAATGCAAGCTCGATAAACTTCAGTCTACTCCCCCAGCCTGCCCTGAACCTTGAAGATCTTCTTGATTTTCCGAGTAGCAGACCACATTCTGCAAGGATACTCTTACAATTCCCAACTTTCCCAATAAAAATTCATCTTTTGAAAAGAAGGTCAAAACGTTTTCCATTTTTACCGTACGACAAAACCAACCAACCCACCAACTTCACTTTTGATTTTGGGCAGATCGATTTTCAGCACTGAATATTCGTAAAACTACTAAAAAATACTTTGGCGTACCAGCCGGGGGCGGACTGCCTCAAATTTCGACAAACATTTGCTGAAAAAATGTACATTCAAAGTAAAATTTTCATAGAAACAAAATCATAACAGAGATTTGCCACACTTTCGGACGATCTATGAATTTTCTTCTCAGTCCCACTTCTTACTGTAGTCTTGCAAAATCGTGCCCGCCGAACTGGTAAAGTTTTTGCGAAAAGGTTGAAAACCGTTCCTGGATTTCACGGACGGGAGATTTCTCAGGTACATGGAGTTTCCGGTGGAAAATTGCCATCTACAGTCCTGCCCTGACGATAGCCGAATTCGAGCAACGTTAATAAAAATCGACGAGGAAGTTTTCACTTACACATAATGATAAACAGTAGATTAAGAATGTTTCCCCATACGTCTGAATGAAAAAAAAATCATTTGAATTAACCCTGAACAGTGTTTAAAGACAAGAGCAGCCCCCAACTTGAAATGGTGTAGTAGACTGTACTGTTTCATGATTGGCTCTTGGGAGTCCTGTGACAATATTTTTTCTACTCAAAGGTGAAATTTACTACCAGTAACTGCTTGGTTTTACCTTGCACATGCAATACTGAAGCCTTAAAGTATCAAAAGAGATACTTTGGGAGGGAAATAAGAGGACGATTGTGAGATTCGGTTGCCTGAACACATATTTTCAAAGGCGTTGGAAGTTAAATCCTTCATAGTCTGGATTTTGGGTAGTGACATAGAAAATTTCATCAATTCAAAAGACCTTGCAATCAAATACTACGAAGAGTTGTAATAGAGTAAAAAAGTTGTGTTTCCAATTCCGTGGTACAGTTTTTCCCCCTAAAGAGACAACTTTCCTTTTCACCTAATGATATAAGTACATTTCATTTGGTATTTTTCTGATCATTTAGAAAATTGTTTTGTTTTTCTAGTGAAGTAAAACTTTTATTGTCAAGAAAAGCTCAAAATACCACTGCTTCGTTTCAAGTTGAAAGTCTTACAAATGCCATTTGCGGCTGTTTGAGCCGTTCGATTTTTAAAAAAAAACCAATGGTGGCATTCCGCTATATAGTGGTCTAGTGGAACAAATTACTTATCAGAAAAATGCATGCTTACAAATCATTTTTCGTTTGTGGGCAGCATTAGGAATAATTATCCATTGATGACTTCAAAATCTAATGCCAGCTGTAATGCCTTCCACATGATAATTTCCTATCACTTAGTACGTTACTGAGTTTATTGAAGTGAAAATGGTATTCCAAACGAAAGCCGAAAATCACGAATGTTTTTTTTTTCTAATGAAAAGCCTTAGAAATGTTGTATCCGGCTGTCTGGGGGTTCTCAATTTTCAAAATTTTCTGTACGTTGGCGCTTTGCGTAGGTAAACTTTCGGTCAAGTTTCATACATCTTTTGCGCAAAAAAATCTTTTGCGCCCCCCCCCCCCCCCCAAGATCTGAAACGATCCTTTACACCTTTGTCATTACATTGAGCTGTTAATTGGAATAACAGCTCCTTGGTCAGTATTAGGCTTCAGATAGGGCCTATTTATAATTTGCTAAACATTTTCTGGAAATTTTCCCGTATCGTCAAAAGGGCCTTAATCTACATGATGATATTCAGTAACTCTGACGAACTAAAAATCGCCCACTAGACTTTCCATTTGATTTTTCACGAAAAAAGGGCAGATTCAACAATATATTTAACCAAAAAATTTGTCATAAAATAACATTTACTTCTCCAATATAAGCTTCAGATTTCCAAATATCTGTTACAAATGGCAAAAGATTGGCGGAAAACTTTTCAGTTTCGATGGGTACTTCGTACAATACAAATCCCAAATGTCAAGTCGGACATTCCACTTCATTTTACTCTTGAAAGGCAGATTTCTCACTGAAAAAATCTCGAATGTTCTAATATCACCTAACTTCCCCCATCCACCCCCCCCCAAATAAATCTTTCATTAGATTCCAAAATTTCTCCAATGTAAGATCCTATTTTTTTTTAAATCTTTATTTAAAAAAAATGTGGTAAAAGTTTACGGGCAAATTTCCAATTTTGTCTCAGAGCCTTAGTTCGTAGGCTTACAATAACAAGCGTAACTTTTTATAAAGTCCTCCCGACCCTCTGGAAAAGGGCCGTTCGGCAAAACCAAACATGAAACTGCTTCCTGAAGAAGCTATTACGTTCACTGAGGAACAACACAACATTTTTAAATATTTGTTACAAAGTAAGCTAAAAATTGCGATACGCTACAAGCGCCTCAAACTCCTCTAAGTGACGTCCCACAGGGACTAACTCATAGCCTTTGTCGGGGCTTCGAAATGCTGTCTTCCTCCCCCTCCCCCTCTTCGGGAGCTTGGCCCCCTGTCGAGCAAATGCTCCCCTGCCTAGCATTGAAAAAGTTCAATATCAATGAAAGTGTTAATAGAATCAAGGAGTTTAGATGATGGAATTATGGTAACGGGTGGGCCACAACTGAGCGCTGTTGAATATTAGGGGCGAGGGGTTCGTGACCTGACCTCTGAAAGTGGTCGGGGAAATCGCCCGGAAGATACCTGAACCACTTGAACAGTTGAAGTGATGTTGGTCTTTGGAGACACGGTTTTGCTTTTAGCCAATGTCGACATGAACAGTCGTAGACCAAACCTGAGTTGAACTATCATTCCACACAACATTGCACTTTCAAGTGATGATGACCACTACGTTCGTGACAGAAAAATGATAATAGACCGGTTGTGGAGTTTGTTTAAACGTGGTAATAATACGGTTACTCTTTGCCACAACTGCCTCCGGGGCACCCTTGGGCAAGGTGTACCTTTACATTTGCCCAGTGCTCTCTAAGTATTGTTGCCTTCGGGCGTGTTGTTCCCTTACTCCAAATCCAGATATGGGCCAGACATGAAATTCCATATATGGGCCAAATATGGATTCCATATCTGGCCCATATCTGCTGCAGATATGGGATTTAAAGAAATTGGTATAATTTGCACCCATCTCAGTGGGGATTCAGTATCGAACAGATGCCTGCTGCTCTTTGGTTCTTGCAACCAAGGCTAATTCCGAAAGCGATCACAAATGTTTCGGGGAGCCCCTAGTTTTATTATCTGCACCGGCCGGCCGCACAGAAACGTTGATAGCTCTACCAACACCACTGATCGCAATGTTTGGCCCGCACGGAAGTTTAGTGATAGGAGGTTTACCTACCAGGCAGAGCTAACTGGTCTGATGACATGAAAATGACAAAATTAGATTTTTCTAAAAGACATTGAAATCCAAGAATATAGCCGCAATGCTCATCCAAATCCATAAAAATTGACCATTTTTCATGGCACTCTCCCATTTGCACCTATTAGCCATGAATAAACATGAAATATGCAAATCTTGTGATGTCAAACAGAGGGGCATGTCATGTATATGGCATATGTTGTCCCTTTGACACCCATTTCAGGGACAGTTGCAACGTTAGTTTGTCCGGAGGGTTCTACTTTGGACGTTTAAATTGTGCCCTTCAATATGATAGGCGTCAATAGCTGAATCATAAACTATCTGATGAGTAATTAAGAGAGAAATAATGTAGGATTAACAATAGAAATGAAAACAATCTGCAACACTCCACACCATAACCGTAATTTGCATAAGAAGCAAGTTGTTACAGAGACATCCAAAATTTGTTGCGGTATATCTTGAGAACAGCAAAAGATATAACTTCAACGAAATTTCCATAGGAGCCCTTTCTACTTAACTGTACACACTCTAAAAAAAGATGGGTAAAATTTTGCCCAACCTGGGCAAAATTTTACCCAACTGATGGGCTTGTATGCCACCTCCCACTTTATTGGATAAAAGCGTGCCCAACCCAGTTGGGTAAACGTTTTTCCCATGAAATAGGCAAAAATAATTGCCCAACATTTCTACCCAAAGGTATTTCTACCCAACAGATGGTTAAAGAAAATTCTGTTTTGCCCAATAGATGGCGAAAAAGATTCCTCATCATTACCCAACAGATGGTCAATCACAAAAGGATTTTCACAACAAATTGGTAAAATGCTAATCGAAATGTGCCCAATAAATATGTAATGCTATGGACTATTTTACCCACGAGTTGCTTACTCTGACTTTTCTACACTTCTGCTGGTTTCTGATCATTATCTGATTAAAAAGGATTAGATTCTTTCTATTTGATAACTTTGTAGGACACGACAGAACACATAAAAATGACAAAACTGGTTTCTAAATTTCTTTGCTTGTATTTATAACAGAATAGCTTACTCTTTTAACAACATTATCAGCCTCCTTTTGCTTCTGTTTTGTAGAATATAGAAATATGATAGGCTTTCTTAATAAACATGTCAAAACAAACACCCAGACAGAAATAGCATTTTCCATTTACTCTTCTTTCATTTCAGATGCCATACCACCTCTTTAGAAGCATAAGAAAAAGTGAAGCTCAAATACTTCAAGGAATGAAAAATCGACATGTTTTATCTTATACTAAATAATCACAATATATTACTTGAGATACCTTCACAGCTAAGAGTGGGGGGCATTTACAGTATTTTACTCTGAGATGTTCTCACAAGAACCCAGTTGTGCCATTTTAAGGACAATTAGCCATTTCTTATACTTTTGTTCAATGGAAAATCATTCATTCTCAAAGTTACTTGTATCTCTTTATGAAGTAGTTCACATGTTGTATTGATTATTTTATTGCTCGAAATAGTGTCTCAAAATCTTTGAGTAGAGTGTGCATGTGCCAAAAGGGGATGTAACTGCCACAACATTATTACTTTCTCAACATTTGCAAATGTTTTGAGAAATACTCAAAAGATTATAAATGCTGTTCATGGGAAACAAAACCCCTCTAGATTTTCTAGATGTTGAAAAGTGCTTTAAATGCTTCACTTGTGACAACATATATAGCATGGCACATCCCTTTAATATCTTTAATCAAGGGGAAGGGGGCACTCTCATAATATCAAACTTCTGGTATTTTCATTGCTCTTCCAATATTTCCAAGAATAGAAAATATTTTCTGTTTCTTGTTTAACTGGGAAAACACCCCATTCTTCTTCTGTAGTTTCCTATATTATATTGTATATTATATTGAATAATCCTCAAAATTGAAGCATTCACTCATCTTCTCATCTCAGTCAGCTTTTGCCAGAGACTACTCAAAAAGTAGGGTTTTTAGTACCAGCATATAGCTGTGTCCTAGCATGAAATTTTAACTATGTAGTGTAGGGCACAAATGGTGTGGCCATCTTATGTGATTGTTGGACCAGAAGTTTTTTCTACACTCAACCCCAACATAGATGGGACGTTTCCCACAAGAAAAAATAGATCGACTCTTCCAGCACCATGGCTCAACTCTCACCATGCCTTATGAGAGTAGAGCCATTTTTATCTTTTTACTCGTCAACATGCCTTGTTCTATTAATTAAGTCTACAGGACTGCAATAGGTAGTATTCATGCTCCAAGAAGTATGACGTTTATCCCCTTTTAAATCATCCTTGGCATGCTTCAACTTTAAGAAGAGCATCATCAAAAACAAAAACAAAAAAAAAACAAAAAAAAAAAACAGATCAACTTTCTTGCACTTCCCCAAACTCTTTGGATAACTGCTTAGAGGTGAGTTTACTTCACAAAATTAGCATCCTTCTATACCTTCTTTTATGCAGAAATAATTAATTCATTAGGTCTTCTTAATAAATATGTGAGAACAAACAAACAAACAGAAACAGCTTTAAACATGAGTAAAACTTAAAACTTCTCCTTCGTTCCTGCCAATTCACTTAAAATGATCTTTAGGTGTGTGAAAACCTAAATGCTCTGAATGCACTTATGGCATGACTTTGCACATTTCCAATTTGGTAAATCTCTGATTGAAGAAACTCACATGAGCCCTTACACTGTACCTGGTATCCAATGTCCATGACAAAGTGTGCTTTAAAACAATAATCAACTGCCTTCAGCAGTGATGGCAAAGAAATTGGCTGACGTTCAATAATAACAAACACTTGGTGATCCTTGATAAGGCCAGCTTTACCAAGACAGAGTATAAATGGATGTGGCCGATCCATTTTCGATATGTCACAACAGAACTGCTCCACACTTGTAACATTCTAGATGAAATGAAAAAAAAAAGAGATCAAAACAGAATTCACAAAGAAAAGGGAAAACTAAAGTACTGCAGTTAAGTGAAATGCTGAGCCCAGTGCACTACCTTTAAACACACTTAGACAACATTTGTAAATGATCCTACCCACAAAGCTTTGACAATGTTACCAATAAAATTTGAAAACCCTTCACATTTATACTTCTTGTTTGAGAAGTATTTTTTATGAAGTCTTTGTTACCTTACCACATATTTCAAGATAATGGTTTTTCCCTACCAAGCTTTTTTTGGTCTACCTTCAAATCAATGACTCCAGTTCCTTGTCAAACAAGAACTTCTCTTCTGTCAGTCCTTACAAAAGAAAGTGCAAAAGGTTGTGTTCTTTAATTCTACCTAATGCAGGACAGCCAAGTGTTGTACTATGCTTTGTACAAGCTCTATGCAGTTTAACTTCTAGTAACCTCAAATGCCCTTTCCTCTCCACCAAATACAACTTAATTCTTTCAAGTCAATGTGGAATATCTTACTTAAATACAAACATGAGATTCCCTTATTTAGTTATCTTTCTTGATGTGTGTCTTTGCAAGCCCTTTCCATAACTCAGTAGTGTAAATAATTCTTCATCTATAATTTGAAATAAAGTGTTTATTGTCTGAGCCTCTAAAACACACACACACACACACACAATACCTTGTGCTTTCTGTAAGAATCAAGAAAATTGTAGTGTAAGATCTAGAAAGGACAAGAATCATATTTCAACACAAACTTATGCAACCATAATCTTTTAGAAAAATCTTGAATTTGCTCATAGTCTTTGAAAGGGTATAGGATATTCTAGAACTTCTATCTTTAACTTTTAGATCTTCCATGAGTTTCTGAAATGTTCTCATACTAGAATGATGTGAGCTATTTTCAAAATTTTCAGAATATTCTTTCTTAAGAATTGTATATTTGAAAGCCTCCCAACTTCTGGGTCTGACTTCTAGAGCTCTAGTTGTCAAAGGAAACACAGCATCAGGGGCTTGCTGGTTGTGTGTTTTGAAGAGGAATTATTCTTTGTACAAGGGATGTTGAGTTAAGCTCAGAAGTTAAGCTAAAAGTTAGCTCAAGTTGAGCTCAGTGAAATACTTAATCTGGAAAGGTCTATAGAGGTGCCTCAAGTTCACATATCTTCAAGTGCCTATAAAGATTGTGTGAATCAAGTCTTCAAAGAAGGACTTAAAAATGAAAGAGTTTTGTGCATTTTAAAGCATAATGTAATCTCCACGGGAAATAAGTATCTATCGCAGGGAACATATCTCTTGTGGACTTTAGTTGTGTAATACCAGGGAATTTATCAACTTCTTATGAGCTCATTTACATTTGTCACCCTGCTGCTGTGCAGAAAGGAGATTAATCAGTAGCCTTCAACTTGTCACAAACACTTTGCCTTCTTATTTTTGGTTTCAGTCACTACAAAAGTGATTTTGAACACTTATCAAGTCATTTCTTTGGGGCAATTTAAAATACATTCTTCATTGCTGCAACTGGCCAGCTGCTATCCATTTTATATATTTTGCAGCTATGAAATGGTTCTTTACCAGCTATTGGCTTCACAGAACTCATGCTAAATAACTAGCTGGTGCTTTCTGAAGCTAAGAGTTCTTTGTTTGCCAAAGTAGTCTATTTTTCCTGGTATCAACAATACAACATTCCCTGCAATTATGTTGAGATGATAAAAAGTACTCACTGGTTTCAAATCTATGAATGCAGCAACAGAGTCACCCATTGTGCACAGTCCTGAGCTTTTCTTGCATCTCCCTCGGAATAGTAACGGAAGCAAATGGAAGGCTATGTTTTCCCTCTCATCTGCAACCAATATGAAGGTAATATAGATAAGATACAGCAATAGACCTCAAGTAATTAAGATACAGCTGCTGTTAAAAAGTAAATTTAGTGCTATTGATAAGTAGATAAAGATGGGGGCACTCAAAGTAAGGAACTGCTGTTTAGCATGAAAGGCATGAGGTAAAACCCCGAAATATTTTACACTATGCAAAGCAGTTTTTTCATCCCAGCCTAAACAAAATCTACTGTGATATTTCAAACTGAATAAAGGCCTTTTAAAAGCACCCAAAACTGATCAATTTTTTTGAGTCTGTCAGCCACCCCCACTTGTGAAATGAAATTGTCATTTATCAGCAAAAATGCTGACACCAAATTTGTGGTCACTTAGCAGCATTGGGAAATGACCATCCTTAAAGTCATGAAGCACCTAGCTAGTTTTTTGTATGTTACTCATTTGAATAGAGCCCATTTGAGGCCTCTTTATTTTCCATCTTGTGCACTTCAATAACTTAAGGGCACATGATAAGTTTCCAAAATCACAATGCAAAAATGCATTTTGGTTTCAATGATTCGAGTGCTTTCTAAATAATACCATGATGCTACATTTCTTTCAGTCACTGGACAGATGCTATCGTACAGCTGAGTATCATCAGCGTATGAATGAAAATTAACATTGTGACTACGTATAATATCTCCCATTGGTTGTGTATATATTGTGAAAAGAATTGGTCCCATTTCAGAACCTTGAGGAACTCCATAGATAAGTTGAGACTGCGCAGAGAGAACATTATCAATACAAACACAACTCGATCCGCTATTTAAGTAGCTTCTAAACCAAATACCACTCCTCAGGAAATTAAGAAGTGTGGTAGGTGTTCTGTTTTATTTCACTTTAATAGATTTAAATGAGCTCCCATCTTGATCTAGGTGAGCTAAAAATCCTCCTCCTCACAGTGATATGGAGTGGTGGTGTGCACTGGCATGCCTCAAAATTCAAGGCATGTGATACACACTGTCAAGTTGATTAGTTAGACTTTACATCTCAATTTGTAACCTATTGGTTTAATAAGTCGGGCTGATCACAGCCTTTTTCCCAGTTGTGGCTTACTGTCAAACAAGACCATGCTGCTTAACTAGCTGCTACAGAAAGTATGAAAGTAGATTACTGAAGAAGCTGGGTATTCCCAATGACACAACCACCAGAATATTTGATATGTACATATGTAACAGGCTTTCCTGAATAATGCTTATCATATAAGAACAAAACTAACACCTGTACAATTATCATGGGAATGAAATAAAGAAGTGAAAATACAATCTGAGAATGATTTTCACTACTTAAGATCACTCACCTTTGGTAAGCTTTCCCACATCCTGGTTCATGTTCAAAACTTGCTGCCATAAAGGGCACACCTCACATGCATAGGTTATCAGACTTTCAGAAATACTGTCCCATTTATCATACAGGCTGTTGGATTTTCCTGGGTAAAGCATATCAAAGTCTTGTTCCATCTGTAAAACCATGCAGAATGGGAATATTTTGAAAAAGAATGAAGACACTACATATTTTTCAAAAGAAGAGATTTTGCTTTTGTCTTCTTCCTAAGGTTTTAAGAGTACTTTCCTTTCATAACATACACGCAATTTATCACTTTACTGGACACGTCAAATTAACTCATATTACTATCATTGTTGGTTGAGAAGAAACAAATATATGAAATGTGATTGAACTGAAATGAAGAAAATGTAATTTAAGGGAGACCACACTTTAAATGTTCTGCATCACAAATCTTGTGAGAAAAAAATCAAGTACAACTCAGTCTCTGCTAGAGAGGTAAGACAGCCTTCCCCTTGATTTGATGGGAAATCCTGGTGAACGTATCTTGGCTTATCTGTGCCTTCTTTCGTGTAGGCTAGCTAATTGAATTGTTTGCTTAGTTGGTTGGTAGGCTGCTCAAGTTTCTTGCCCACTAAAAATCGAATCTGCAGTTTGCGGTTGTGGTATAGTGCACTGGTTTAGTCAGGCAAACAATGGCCTATTCAGTCGTACCCAAGTTATCCATGAAAAAGATCAACTTTTGTGATTGACAGAGAGAAGTTGGCTTTCAAAGTATAACCGAGTTCTTCAACCTTATGATGATCATTACGCATTTTAACAAAATGAGCAGTTACCATTCAACAAGACCTACCATTCCTGGAGTAAGGAACCTTGGGTAGCAATCCAAGACTTCTGCCACACCTTTCCTATCTTCTCTTATGCTTTTAGCCCTTGCAGAAAATGTCTTCTTCATATAGTCCTTTACTGTACTCAGTGGCTCACAATTGTGCCGAAGCCATTCAGTCATTGCTTTCTCCTCAGCGGGTGGTAACTGTTCTTTGCTAACTACACACACAAAAAGAAGACAGAACCATTCATTGTTATAAAAGTTGACCAGAATCCTGCCCATTTACTTAGTTTTGCAGGGGATGTGGGAGGGTGCTAAGTGGGTGGGATGGTGTGGGTAGATAAAAGGTCTAACTGCACCTTACGGAGACAGGAAAATTCCTTTTAAAAAACAAAAATCCACCACTGAGATCCTGCCTTTATACACAGACAAGTGATGATAAAGGCTTGTCCAACCATAGACAAACTGTACAATTGAAAGGCTAGGGCATGACCCACAAGTACCCTCAGGCTATACCCAGGTCAACGAGTGACATTATGTAATATAGGTGTACTTTCTCTGTCATGGAAAGCTCTCTCAACATCACAATTTAGTCATGCATGTTGCAAATTTTATTTCTTTGTAATATTTTAAAGACACTTTCAAATACAGACAAAAGCATATGCTAAAGGTTAGTGACACCTTTTCAAGAAATGTAATTCTCAAAAGCTTGAAGAATTTTTAACAGTCTCCTTTTTGGTTTGTTAAAATGACAGATTACTGTTATCTGTTGCTATGAATTGATATATTACTCAGCAAATTAATGCACTCATCATCAAAAGTTATTCACAAATTTTATACAGAATATAATTTAGCGTATGGAACAACAAAGTAACGTCTGGCAAGCCTTACTAAGGTATATATGCCACAGCAAGGGATCATAAATCGCAGAATATGACCGAGTTGGAAATAGGTTAAAAGCACATACAAAACATGACAGCTGGAGATCAAAGAGTAGTTATTTTGGGGGACAAAAAGTGTGTACAAGCAGGGATCGAAGAAGACAGTATTGAAGTAACTGTTTCCAGAGATAGCTAGATCAAAATCTCACTTAATAGCAAGCCAGTGGAGCAGCTCATCCACTATCCCTCACACATACAGTTAGAGTAACATTTTTATATTAAACCTTAAACGGACCAAAAATCTAAACCCCTAACATGTGCTGTATACACACAGGCATAAACTGAAGGGGATCTATTATGACATAACTTATTCAGCGACCTCCCCACTAGAGACATCTTAGGTCAGAGCCAAGTCACACCAAAGTTAAAACTGGCCTTCTGCATCCAGCCACTATTAGACATCTTTTTATCTTCTTTTATTAATTTTTTTTTTTTGATGGCTAAAATACTTTAATCAGATATGACCCCCATCTGCTTGATATAAATAACAAAATGAAACAAAAAAATGAAAACTTTCTAAGGGAAAGCTTTGGCTAAAATATATCCCTTCACCTTTTGTAACCCTAATTAACATTTATTACCAATTTAAAGATAGCCATGGTGACTAGCTATATAATGTAATGGCCAATTCAATAAGATTCAGACACAACCACTAGAAGTTGAACACATCATTTCACTGAACCTGTCCATGACACAACAGGAACTAACAGTAGCTGTCACTCTAAATATGACCTTACCTAATTTAACAATGAACGGCTCAAAGAGACTGCAGACAGCAACCTGATGCCATTGTTAATTGCCATGGCATGAGCTCAATTTGTTGAGCTAAATCTAATGAGGAAACATTCTCTCTTCCAGGCTTACTACCCAAATATGCCTTTATTTTTCTCAGTGTTACAAAGGTATTTGGCTTCACTAACTTGTAAACTTGGAATTCATTATCATCATCATCCATCTGATCATCCAAATTAGTTGCTTGAACATCCTTCATTGTCACATGGGGTATTTAAACCTTGAACTTGTGCATTCGGATTTGACCCCTCATTTTGTTCATAAATGGATGGTTGCTCATCAGTGACAGTCTCTTTTTTTTTTTGATGAGACTGCAAGTGCCTTTTAAAACTTGATAATCGAAAGAAAATACTTTTGCAGTTATCTTGGAGACAAGTTATTTTTGTTTGTGATCGTGCATAAATACAATGGGCATGCTTAAGGTGGAAAAAGAAAACCTTAATGTCTCCCTTGACACCTCTAACCACCGTAAGACTTACTTCGTTTCGCCATTTCTGTAAGAACTTCAGTCTCTCGCCCACTTTTGGAACAAGTTCTTTGACTGAACCTTCATCGAGAAGCTGCAGTGCATGTTTGTCTATCCCATGGTCTGCAATTAAAGGAAAGAGAACTTTACTGTAGCACAACAAATGTTGACATTTTGCAATTAACATTTTGCATTGATCAGGTTGTTCTATGGGCGTAATGGGGATCGACAGAGGGTGGCTGGTTGTTTGAGTGGCATATCTTATATATTTTTTCTCTTTTCAGCTTCATTGGGGACAAGAGTAGGGGTTTCCAGGTAATCAGGTTTGTGGAAGGGGTTTGCAAACCCTTTCCCTCATTCCCCTGCGATGCACTCAAGTCTGAGAATAGAAAGGTACATAGTACTGTACCAATCAATTCCTTCTGACCATCCACGCATGTGTACCCATGGTACAGTTTGCAGTATGTGTGCACTCTGAAAAGCTTGACATTACAGGTCTCAAAGCTACTGTACCAAGCAAACGCACATATCCGACCAATGCTTGTGAGTATCCAATGTAGTGCACAGAATACATTCTCACAACTTTTTCTTTGTAGATGGTTAAAACTGAAGAAAGAAAAAAAAAATTCTCAGAATGGGAGAAACAAAAATATTGACTATTGCTGCAATGTTATACCCACTCTCGTCTGCTGCTATAGACAGCATGCTCCTAGCTGGTTACAAGTAGACTAATTTTGATATCCAACATTCTCGGGAGGGCAGCATTTTCGGGGAACCTGATGTTTGAACCACAAAAGCAATATTCTGTTATACCCATACAAAATACATGTAAGGATTGCTGAAAGTTGTGGAAATTGGACGAAAAATTGCGAATTAAAAGATTGCACTGGTGAAAATTTTGCACAAAAACACACACACTCAAAAAATAAAGCATGCACTACGTCCGGGTTAGAATTCAGTACCACAAACTACTCATGTGCACATGCATTGGCTTGATCACACATTACTATTTCACAAGGTTTGAAAGTTGATTGTGGCAGGTAACATGACAGATAGAGCATGCTTCTGTGAAATGAAGAAATGACTGGTGTGAGGCTAACTAGGAGATTTTATTGCCCAATCATCTTTTTCCAACAAACAATTCATAGGCCTATAGTGATCAAAAGAGGCAGAAATTCATCTTATTTTCAAGCTAGGTAGTGTTATTTTGTAATTTTTTTTTCTGAAAAATCATTTTTGTGAAAAGGACGAGCACATTGAAAGGAATTCTGATTAGATCCTGATTTGAAGCAAATATCTGGAATTTGGGGTTTTTCGTCCTAGTCAAGCCCTATGGGGTCCGTTCGTTTCCGCCCTCGGTAGTTTCCGCCCGTTACTTTCCACCCCTAAAAATCTTGGGGCGGAAAGTAATGTTGGAACTAACGTGTGATAAAAATAACTGTCAACTTCAAATTTCAAATCAAAGTACAAGGAAACAATGAAATTTATGACTAGGCCTAAAACTTTTTGGGTATCCTCATCAAAAATCATCGAAAAGAATGAATTTTACAACCTTTTCTAAACGTCAAGTCTAGCCACGGACTTGTATTTTTTTACGTATAAGTAGTCCGCTTATCTATAGATGGATTTATGCTAAATGTGTGAACAGTTGTTCACAGCACTGAATACCATATACCTGTACGTAAGTACGTATAAGTATACTGAGGTCTACAGTGAGAATGTTGCTTGGAAAGACGTCAACATGGCTGTAATGGGTGTCGCATGGAATAGTAAAAGACATCGATGAAGTTTGAAACTTTAAGGAAAAGTTGATGGAATCTTCATTTGACAAAAGTATCACTGATATCACATTCCATTCCATTACTTTCCGCCTCCCAAAAAGATGTTTTCTGCTAAAAATAAAGGGGGCGGAAAACACCGTTTTTGAAGGGTGGAATGTAGCGAGGGCGGAAACTAACTGTAACCAAGCCCTATACCTGTAACACTCATTGCCCCAGCCTATAGGCTACATGTGAGGAGTAAAGGTTGTGCCACAGCTAATTAACTTTGATCCTATGTTGCAAAAGAAAACTGACTAGCCTAGGCCTTGCCTTGAGCTGGAGGCGTAGTTTGTCGCCTAGCTAGAGCTAAAAGCTATAGGCTACCTTTATATTGGCCCTATGTCTGACGTTGGCCTAACCTAGGCTAGGCTTAGGCTAACCGTAATTTCTCTTGGTGGGGCCATTAAGTTAGTGTTACAATTAGGCCTAGAGCCTACCGTTAGGCTTGGGTGAAAAAATAATGTGCGCCAATTTTTTTAGCCTTGGCGAGGCAAGGCTATTGTTTGATCACGTCCGCGGGCTTATTACGTTAGGCCTAACTTAGATTGAGTTAGCCTAGGTCTAGATAGTAGATCTGCATATAGGATGCAAGAGCCTTAGTTTAACTGTAAGTATACTCTGGACGAAAGACTAACTTAGGTCATACTCGTCTATCGTTAGGTAGCCCAGCCTATCCATTCTCGTAGTTATGATTCTCGAACCTCGCATATCGCATCGCATATTGAAGTTCAACTAATCAAATCTAGCTTATCCTCACCATCCTCATCTCTAAAAACGTCGATGAGATTCACCATCCTCCAACGCTGTAGTAATTCTTCTACTTCTTGGTCAGACATCATGAAATTTGCACCGTAAATTATTCTCGCAGATGGAAAGACATGTCTATGTTCTAGTCTCTCGTCGTAATTCGCGATCGCGCGCCCAACGGAAGAATGTGACGTCATTGTTATAATTTTGGCGGGAAATGCAGTGCTTTACCCAATCTTGGGCAAAAATATTGCCGCTTCAAATAACAAAGCGGGTTTTTACACAAGTCTGACCTGTAAACAACGGTTTGGTAATTTAAATGCTAATTTCCTGGTTAATAATTTACCCAGGTTGGGCAGTTTGGGCTGTGCCCAACTTTTTTTACCAAACTGTTTTTAGAGTGCAGAATAGTAAGGGCTTTTTGCTGACATGTCGCACTAACTTTAACCACATTTCTGAAAACAAAAATAGATATATTTTGGGGCAAAAGCCGCGGAGGGCGAGCAGCCGAGGTTGGGGATGATTTTTGCCGTGCACACGTGTGCTGTATTTATACATTACCTACATTCAGAAAAAATTGTTGGGCATCTCTTATTACAGGTCTATAATTGTACTTACATGGCAAATTAGATACAGTTTGACAAAATGTATTGGCTTGATTAAGTGATACAAGTCAGGGTTACCTCTGAAGTAGACTACATTGCCAGATGTCAGATTTTCGGAGTACATTGTGCTTTCAAAACTTCATGTTTCCGCAGCCGCAATGACGTCATGAGCTGCTAAAGTGTTGGGGATATTATTTACTCTTAATGATGCAGTTAGCACCTTTTCAAGTTTTGTAAGTATTTGAGGTTGATTGAATCTTGACAAGCAAATATGAACCGTCTTATACCAAAGTTTATTTATACATCTCAAACTTTGGGGTGGCAGATCTGGGATGAGAAGTTTTCCCTAGTTAATAACAATAATGACATTGCTGTAAGACTATCATTATACTACGTTGCAGAGAACGTACATAGCCATCACGCAGATATCCTCTATGTTTCGAAGCCATAAAGCTATCTTCAATCATTTTTCTACACACATGATCTATTATGTGTGTAGAAAAAACCCGATTTACCCGATTTACCCGATTTAAATTACCCAACTGTCGTTCAGGTGGTCGTTTACACGACCTCTGCTCTAGTAATTGGAAAGAATACTTGTGGAGATATTTTAACGTCAACACACTACACACACCAAAGTCACCGTCTGACTTCCTTAGAAATTTCCACTTATTCTAAAGGTGAATACTACGTCATTACTCTAGAATCAAGACCTATAGTTTATAGCATAACGGTACTATAATGTTTACTTGTGATCTATACCAGATTTTCAGTTTGATAAAATTTTACTTACTAACCTTTGTGCGTGTTATCTGCACGGCATTTTCGGTATAGCGCTCCCTACAACTATGATGTCACAATGTAGAGAGTCCGTTTAATATAATGATTATATTAAATATGAAATAAGAAATAAATTAATTACATTAACTAAGGAATAAAAATATCAAAACTCTAAGCAGTTTTAATTTTCTGCAAATCCAACGGATTCTAAAGTGTCAATATTCAGTAGAAAGCTAGGTGCCCCCCTTGCAAATAGTGGAGGAATCAAACAATATGAATAAACATACACCCTGCTTCGAAGGTATCATCCAGCTCGTGTGGGCTTTTTTTAAACGAAAAAGTAAGGTCCGGAAAAGTATGCAAAGGATATTTTTGACCGATGAAAGATAGTGTGAAGAAATAGATTCACAAAATTTTGAGTGAACAAAGTTGATACAATGTGACATAATTTCTATGGAAACCTGAAAAGTTCGTGGTCCGTAACTGCTAATGACTTAGTATAGAACTTTGGGTGGTTGTTTTTCAACCATGGTACAGTGGTTCTTCAATGAGTTTTGTATGGACAAGTTAACTTTTTAATGACCTAATTTCTAATGAAAAATGATTTAATGGCAGAACAACGTATTTTTATTAGAGTGGCAAAGAGTATTAATGATTTCCTTGAAAGCCCTTTCGAAAGCCCTATAGCTACACTGTGGGAGAAAATCTACGATAAGTGAGGGCGCTCACTAAATGAGACAAAACTGTCCAGTATGATTACTTAATTTTTTTAGCTCTGTCATACCTCATTCCATGTACTTTGCCCCATCTCCTTCCCCTGTCTTTGGGAAAATCCAATTTGGGGGAGACTTCATCTGAGATGAAAGATGTAAGCCCGGTTAACTTCAGTCACCCGGACGATCTTCTTGATTTTGCTTTCTAGAAGACCATATTCTTCTAGGAAACACAATTCCGAATTTTTCTTACCAAAAACGGACGAGAGTTTGCTCAGGTGCATGCAGTGCCCAACTGGTTTGCCATCTGACCTGCCCCAACAGCCGAATACTGGCAACGGTAATGAAAATCGGCCAGGCCGTTTTCAGTTACACGTAATGATAAACAATAGTGTGAGAATGTCTCCCCATAAGTCTGACTGACTGGTGGCGCCCCGTTTGGAGAATGTTTTGGTTGAACAGATTACTTAACAGAACAATGCATGCTTGCAAATTATTCTTCATTTGGGGGTAATATTATGAAGTGATTGTTTTTTTTTTGTTTGTTTGTTTTTTTTGTTTTTTTTTTTTTGGTTTTGAGAAAGAAAGCTCAAAAAAACGACTGCTTTGTTTCTAGTTACGAACCTGGAAAATTTCACTTCCAGCTGTCTGGTTGGTTCGTAATTTTCCAAAAATTTCAGTGCGCTCCGTTTAGATAGTCCTTCGGGCAGGATTATATTTTTCGGACAAAAGAGACAATTCTGCCCCTCCAAAACTTAAACGCTCCTACTTCAATACATAAAGTGTAAAACTTCAAATATAGAGGAAGCCAATCTTTTTCCGCTGGAAAATTTTGCAATATGGTCCCATAGGCCTCGGAAGCTATTTAGGATTGGTACGGCAGATCAGAGTGTGACCATCTATCGTAATTATTGGTGAACGTTTGATAGCCTGAGGTCAAAGTACGCTACGCGCCACCATGGTTGGCGCGTAGCGTATGGAGAAAATTTTGAAAAAAAATGCCTACCAGATTGCATGAAATTGCAGTTCACATGTGTCACATGAGAAACAAGAGAAAATACAGGTATCACTGAGCCGTTACTATTATATTCCTCATTACAAATACAACGAAAGAGAAGCGAAAGGATTTCAAGGGTAACGAGATTTAATTTACATATCAGTGAATTTTTCTCAGTCCTAATTTGTTTGTCCTTTATTTAGCACCGTGAATATTGGTCCGGCTTTCGCCGGACCTGCCGTACCGACTCCGACTCCCCCGGGTCCGAGGGACTTTATCTGCATGATGATATTCAGTAACCCCCCTTCAAAAAAAAAAAAAAAAATCACCCCTACTTGATTTTTCTCATAAGAAGGTCAGGTTCTTCCATAAAATAAAAAAAAAAAGAAAAATCCGTCATAGATTTGAAATTTTTACTCCAATGTGCTACCTAATTTTGCTCTTGAAAAGCTTTACAAAAGAGCACTTTACAAAAAACCCCAATCTTTTCGTTATAACCTTACCAAAGAACCAAATTTTCTTTAACTAAATTCCAAAATTTCTCTAATGAAATACGTTCTTAATTTTCAAATCTTTATTTTAAAAAGGGGAAAATTTTTCGGGGCCGGCAAACTTCCTGTTTCGTTTGAAAGACTTAGTACGTAGGTCTAGTACAATGAAATGCATATAACCCCAAAAGAATTTCAGCTGTCGCCTATATAACATTTTGATTTTGCCCATATGAAGGACAAATTCTTCAATAAACAGCCAACTTTTTAATGGTCCCTACAAAGCCAAATTTCTTTCCGAAAATTTGAATTTTCTTCAAAACAAACTGCAGATTTTGAAATAGTTTAGAGGGAAAGCCAAAAATTTCGGAGCGCTACGCGTGCCTCAGATTCTGCCAAGTTACGTCCCACCGGGACTAACTCATCGCCTTTGACGGGGTCTCGAAATGCTGGCCCCCTATCGGAGAGCTTTGCCCTCTGTCGAGCAAATCCTGGTGCCACCCCTGCCTGGTCTAACAATGACCAAAATAAAATACTCAAACACTCGATGGATGTTTGCAATTTTCTGATCTGTGTCTATACGGCAGATTCAATGGAGACTGTCCAATAAAGAAATATAAAGAACCAGCGGCGTAAGCAGACCTGACTATCCGGGGGGGGGGGGGGGGGTTAGTCTAGAGCAGGCCTTGTCAACTAGTTTGATTGAAGTGCCACTTGGTACCATGAGTTGGCGTACAGAAAATGAGGTGGTCCATGAGGGGGAACCTCCCCGATTCTCCTCTTTCCTTTTCTTCGCCGGTGGAGCTCCAGATGCCATTATGCCACACTTGACCACATGAACACTTTCTATTGGAATCTACTTTTTCTACTACGATTGATAGGCCTCTGTCAACCAAAACAGCAACAGCACAACACATGCAGATCCTGGGCGGCACAGCGTGGTTTCGTAGTTCGCTGAATTTGCATGGTCTCAAAATAGAGGTCGCTACATTGACTTAATACGATTATAATTATATCCAATCTGCTTTTAATTTTAAAGTGGCACTCCTTATCGGCCTATCCTAATTAAATATTCTTTCAAAGTTTCACTAGCCGAAAACTACACTAGAGCGCAATTATATATTCACAAAAAACTACGTTCAATTGTAATTTTTGTGGATACACAGGTATACCCCTTCGCTAAAGTGGTAATGTCTATGTCCAAAGTCCAAAAGCTATTAATAGCTGACGGTCGCCAATATTTTCACTGATACTGCACTACCGTCGGTATATAACGGAGCTATTATGCACGATTTCAAGACATGGCCCTGACCACGCAAGAGGTATGAGGCCCAGGAATGCTGTGCATTGTGAAGTTTTAATTGGAACTCAGAAATTAATTTATTTTATTTTCCATATGCAGTAGATAAACAAGTGAAATTTTTATGTATCACTATGCTCACTAGGCATGGGTTAGCCGACGGTTGGGGTTATGAGAAAGTTATACAGTCAATGTCGAGTTAGTTAGTTAGATATATCAAAGCAGGGATTACAATAAAGGTGTCTTCGTCGGAAGAAATCATGTCTTAAACAAGCGAGACGCAGAAAAATTATCACCTTGGCGCTCGCTATGTGGCCATATAGCCTACTGTTTAGCGTGTCGCGAATACCTTGTTCTGTATGTAAACGCTACGTAAACGCTAACGACTATACGAACCGACAAATCATCATTCTTCGAAGTGCGATATATCTCATCCAAATCATATTTATACACTCACGTCAGTCACTTGGTTGGCGGGAATTGGGAAACTAAACTTGACTGAAAATACTTACAAAGATTATGCTAGGAACTACGGATATAAAATGGAAGGGATCCGTGGGCCTGATGTCGGTGACGTTCTCATTTTTTTCGAGCACACTGAACTCTTGTGTTGCCAACATGCCACTTTGTCATGAATTACCACTCGAACAGGTATTGCCAATTTACATGCTGGAGTAGTAGACTAATTACAAAAAAATCTGAAAAATATCTGTTAAAACTAAATCCAAACATATTGACCAAAACAGTGTTCCATGAATGCAGATCAATCTTGCTTTTGGTGTTATAGTTGGCTACTTTCTTTCTTTTCTCATTTTTCTTTTTTCCCCCTTTCCTTTTCTTTCTTCTTTTTCCATTCTCATTTTTTCTTCTGCTGCCTTTCTTCCCTTTCCATCCTCTCATTTTTCTCTTCTTTCTTCCTTTTCTCTTCTTCCCTCTCTTTCCCTCTTTTTCCTTTCTTTCATTCCCTTTTCTTCCCTTACCGTTTTTTCTCCCCTTCCCGCTTTTTGTGTTTTGTGTCCGGGGTTTGTCCACCTGACACCCCGCCGGTCACGCCACTGTAAAGAATTAAAAACAGAAAACAGGCGAACACTAGGAGAGAAGAGCTACAACCATGATGGAGTAAACAGAATTACATTTCATTTATGAAACTAAATATTTACAATATGGCTCCCCTGTGCCTAATTTATCAACTTTATAACGTCGTTCCCCAACAAGACCCGTTTTGGACAGCTGCTAGTCCTTAACCACGGGTAATTCAATCCATTTTACCTCTCTAAAGATACACGGAGTATTCCTTTCGTTGTTTTCGATCTTAGCGATATTGTCATCCTCGTAGCCCGTTTCCACGCTCGGATAGTTGGTTTCCCTAGCCATTATTTTCAATTTGGAACCTACCGTTAGTCCACGCCGACTGATGCAGTTATCGATCAGCAGTATTCGGTAGACGGTTTCACTTTTAGGAGTGACAACGAACTTCAGCTCACGGCTAAAGACGGACGCTACCCAGATGATTGTTGTTGTTTATAATTAAAGCGAGACAACCCCCCCCCCCACCCCCACCCAAATATGTTTACTTCGATCTGCACGTCATAGGCCTAGGCCTCGATCACTTAGTAACATGTCCGTAATTCAAATTTCATGTTGTCATGTGTGATTCCCTAATATGTGTGCATTTTTGTATGATTTTACCGAAGTCTGAATTTTACGCCATTGTTGATTCATGAGCTTTACCGTTAGGCCTAACTTAGGCTTGCCTACTCATTATTGTTTTAATAGCCATGCATAGATTGACAGTTTGGACCTAACCGCTGGTATTTAGGCTACCTGTTGTCATGGCGAATCTGCGTAGTGCAGACTTCCTCCCAAGCCGTTTTGAGGGCGATAAAATTAATGCAGATTTGGCAAGAGCACATTTTCTAGCCTTTTCAGATTATCTAGATGCACACAGTTTGCATAATCCGGCCGATAACGCCCAATTTCAGACCGTAATTTCGCTTTTCAAACTTGCCCTTCAAGGTACTGCACGTATTTGGATCGGGGACGAGGTTTTTCCATATCTTCCAAATTTAAGAGCCTCTTTTCTTGCCCTATTTAGTGAATCTTCCTCACATCATGCCTTAAGCAGACAATTTTCAGAACTCAGATATATTGAGGGAAATACTGCAGAACAATTTTTAGCCTCAATCAGAAAATTGGCTTTACTTCTGGGCTATACCGAACTTCAGGTGCGTGATAAATTTTTAGCCGCTCTTCCTAGCGATTGTCAATCTGCCGTGTTAATGTCGACAGACCAAAATGCAGACATACACGCACTTGTGAAAAAAACTCAGATCTATTTAGATTTGAAGAAGTTCTCTTCTTCTAGCCCCGCCTCTTCTACTACAGTGGCTAGTACTCATGACACGACCTTGTCTACTCAGACAGACAATGTGTTGACTAATGCAAGCATTGCAGAATTGTGTTACAAAATAGACGGTCTGCTAAATAATCACTCTCGTGCTTCCGATAGGCAGGCAAATAATAATCAATCCCCTCGTCAGCGTTACAATTCTAGAGATAGCAGAAGACAGGGTCTTCCTCGTACGCCACAACCACGGGCGCATTTTAACCAAAGTAGGCCTAGACTTGGATTTCAGGGGCTGTGTTTCTATAGTAATGTCCCAGGTCACACGGCTGCAAACTGTTTCCTGAGTCAGGAACATTTAAGGGGGCAGTACGGCCCTCATTTTCACTCTTATCAGCTTACTGAAAGGCACATGACCAATCCAGTTCCGTCTGCACCCAATACCCAAAAATTTCAATAGGGGATGTCGGTGGGTGTACTCCTCACAGGCATTCCGGAAAGAGGATGTGCAAAATTTCAATGCATCTAGTAACACCGCTTCATACCTAGTGAATGAGCCCGAAGCAACTATTCAGTTAGATCGCAAAAATTTTGTCAAGGCACAATTAACAGACGGAATGAATATTTTATTGTTGTTTGACTCTGGTGCCACAAGGTCTATTTTATCTGCTCTACTGTTAAGAATTCACGTTACTTATCGTCTCTCAGGCCATGTAAAATTAAGTCATTGTCTTTTCGCTTGGGAAATGGTCAATTTTGGGTTGCTTATGAGACTTTGACATTCGTCGTAAATATTCAGGGTCAAAGCATTCAGTTAAATGCATCCATCACTGATAACCTCACAGCCACGAGTGCAGCTGCAACTGCAGCCACGAGTGGGGATGTGCATACTCCTGCACAGAGCATTGATACGTCACAGCAGCAAAACACTCCAACCCCACCGCCCCACCTGCTTTTCGTGGTAATTCAGCCCCCCAACAGGTGCCCCCTCTCTGTGCAGCAACCACTTCTCCCAGCGCCGCCTATCTTACATCATCATCCTATACCATCACAAGGTCCAAAGGTGAACACACCAAAAACCCAGCCAGAGCCACGTCTGGTAGATTTGCCAGACGAACGCCACAGGGCACCCCCTGATGACTTGCTTACGCCGAGTAAACCCCTCCTTGCCGATGTGAAGAATTTTCGGACTTCACATATACCGCATCAAAGAGATATACAACGTGTCATGCACAAAATTCAAAGTAAAATCATTCGAAATTACGATTTACCATTTGACGCAAAGCAATTGAAAATGCAACAGGAAACGTGTCCCTTCTTTAAGCCAATCTACGATTTTTTGGCGTATGATATTTTGCCACAGGATGTTAAGTCTGCTCGTACGATTCGTACCCGAGCTGAACAATATATTATGTGTGTGATGGTCTTTTGTTTAGGTTGACTTTGCATGCTAAGCACAAGTCTAGAGTGGTACTCTAATTAGCTATTCCTGACACAATGGTAGAGAAAATTCTTTCGAAATATCATGATGATCTTCTCAGTTGTCATCAAGGTGTTATGAGAACGTATCTCACCATAAGACAACACTTCTTTATGAGACACATGTTTCAAGTTGTCAGTAATTATGTTAAAACTTGCCTTAAATGTCAACAATTTAAACCTAAGCAGGATAAAATCAGACAACTTCATGCAAGAGTACCAGATTCATATCGTCCTTTTGATAAGATTAGTTTGGATTTCAAAACCATGCCTACATCCAATGCAGGGTATAAACATTTAATGGTTGCATGTGACGAAATTACCAGATTTGTTATTTGTGTTCCTTTAAAAACATTTGATGCTCCAACCATTTGTGAGGCGATCTTACAAAAAATTGTTACTCTTTTTGGTCCTCCTTCTACGCTTATAACAGATGCGGCCAGGTCTCTCACTGGGAAATTAGTGGAATTATTGTGTTCTGTATTAAATATAGACAGAAAAGTCATCAGTGTCTGTAATCATGGTAGCCTCCAAGTTGAAAGGCATATACAGACACTTTCCAAATTTTTAAAGGTCAACCTTAACCAATTTGACACTGATTGGGTGCGATACATTCCTACTACGACCTATGCGTACAACGCATTTTCCTCCCTCCATTTGGGTGACCACAGCCCTTTTGAGTTAGTCTATGGTCGCAAACCACGTGATCTCACTAATTTGACCTTTAATCCCATGGAAGGTCTTTCTCACTCTTACAGTGAGTATGATGATCTTTTGAAGAAAAGGTTTGATCACTTGTCGCAAACGATGCTTACACTTCAAAAGCATAATCAGGATAAGCAAAATTATCAGATCACGAATAAGCTTGAAAAAGCCCCATCTATTCAGTGGGACAGCTCGTCTACTTGTACAAGCCAATGAGCTCTTCATTTACTGCCAATTCTCGTAAGATTGTTGCAGAATGGGTTGGACCACTTGTCGTACATGAAATTCTTGATCGCACTCACAACCTTCTGCAGACATTACAAGGTGATGTTTTGCAAGACGTATTTAACTTTAACAGGCTCAAACCATGTTTCGTACGAGCATCAAATCACAGTAAACCCATTACAAGTGTTGACAAACTTAAAGCAGCATGCGATGAAAATGTGCATATGGGTGTAAATGACGATTCTCATCATATTCAATTCCAAGATGAAACAGGCAATGTTTTGCCTTCCGTCACAAGCAAAGACATTTTTGCCATTTATCATGTAGAAACCATTGATGTCTCCCTGTGCCTGCACCACGTTAAGCCCAATCATAATTTAGCTGCTATAGTGCCTTTAAATGACCACCAAATAAAGTTTCAGTTTCGACGTCTAGCACATGCTCCTCATAGCACGATGGAAGTTTGCCGTGCACGTTTTCATGGAAGAAATTTACAGATTTTGCTGAGTATACGATTTATGAGAACACTCACTGATGCTCAGCCTTATAAATTTTAGTGGAATGCTCATCAATATGCGGACACGACTGACATTTTAGATCACTTATTAGATGCACGTGTCCCAATCACAGGTGGTCCTCATAAGTTTGTTCAGCGGTTATTTCAGTAACAGGCAGGCTTAATGCGACATTTACTTTTCAACGTACGTTTTGCTTATCATACAATCTTCCTTGCATATCGTATTTATCGTAATTTCGTGGTCCTTTTTGTCCTGTTGTATACATCTCTGAAATGCCTTGATACACTAGAAGAAACGTTATGCACTTTATGAAAGTTTATTGCATCTTGTGGTGATAATTTCACTATACTTTGAAATGTGAGCAAATATTCACTGTCAATCAAATATGTAAGACAGGAGTGGTATGTAATTGTGGATTCGTCACAGCGTTTACACAGTTTATTAGAATCTACCTGGAACATTAGCAACACTGGTCTTCACACAGAAAATGCTTATCACAAATGAACTTTTGTTGAACCTGACAGTATTTTCCCTGCTTGCTCACAGTCGTAACGAGTTGTATTACCTTAATATATCAATTTGAGTCTAGTTACACATCTTTTTTCAACAAGAGAATGTTTTCACATTTTTTATAATGTTACGTATGGCTTGGTTGCAGCCAAACCAAGGACAGAAAAGATTACAGAAGAGCGAGATTAAAATCAAATACTTAATTATTATTTACTCCTTGTCTCCTTAGATTTTACAATAGTTACTGTTACGCCTAGATAAACTCACTTTAAAGCTTGGGAGTGGGCAATACGTATCGTACTGGAATGTTCGTAGAACTCGTTTCCTTGTGGGCAAGATGGCGAGGCTTCGAGGTCAGGCAGTACTGTTGACGGTGATTTTCCAACGGCAGCGGTCTCCGCACAGCGTCTCTGTCTTTGTTCTTTCGGTGTGGCTCTCTCCCCGAACAGTGTTCGAAACTGGTTTTATATGGGACAGCTCTTCTTCTCCAGTACATTCGAGATCAATCCGTACTGACCAGCGATTCCTTGAAATCTGGTGGCTACAGTATATTTAGCACATTGTGTCACGAGAGGAACATTCCAGACCCCACACGTTGTGTCTCGCAAAGTCACTGAGAGGAAGCATTGAACAAAATATTTCCCGCTTGCCTCGTCGAATCTAACCCGGTGTTCCAGTATGCGAGCCGTCTTGTAACAATAATCTCTTCTTAAGCGTAATGAAGCAGCCCTACGTCTACTTTCAGAAGTTACTTATGTTACTCTCTGCTCATGATTTTATTTGAAAAGTCGTCATGAGATCTTTTCCCTTGACATTTGATGTTCCTCGTGTAAATACGTTGTTCACTTTAAAGAAAATTTTTAATTCCAGTGTATGATTACGCCGTGCCCCTTTTAATTTCATTCTGAGTTTGGGACCCACCTCCCTTCCTTTGTCTCGCACTTACCCATCTCTCTTATCATTTTGTCTTTAATGTTTAATCTACTTGAAAAAGAACACATATTTTGTAATATCCTCCGGTCGTATTCAATATTGTAAGCCTAAGAGTAAAATTTTTCACTTCGTTTCAAAATTTTAAAAAGACAAAGGGGGATGTCATGTAGTACGGTGCACTCTCCATGACCTTTACCAGACGCGATCTTGTTGTTTAGCCATTCCTTTTGTTCTAGATTCCCAGGGCCCTTCCTGTTTCCCGTCACGTGTTACCGGTGGACGTGACATATCAGATTCCCGTAGTTCCACGTGCACACTGTAACCCATATTTTCAAGGTGTGGCCAATTTCCCCCTTTGCAGACTCCTCATTGGTCATTTATATCATTACATTCATTTGCATTGGTGCGTCATAACATTTGACCAATCACGGCACTGCAGGTGTTCGGATCTCGCACGAGGTTCCCAAGACCGAGCCTGCGAGCTGGACACTCGTGCCGTAGACACAGAAGGATAAGCATGTAGTCAACTTTGTATATATCTCAGAAATCATATTAGGCCGGCCGAATTAATCAAACTTGATCTTTTTTTTTTTTCTTTTTTTGGAACTCAAATCATGGAATAAAATCATTTCAAGTCAACTGGAACTCTCTGTTCTTTTTTCTGGAGCTACACCTCAAGATCCCGTACAATTAACTTATTATCTAACAGTATTTCAATTATAAAACTTTGATTACGGGTACTATTGTTAGCTAGTTATTTAATTCGTTGCCGCATAGAATTGTGAGGAACAGCGTGGGATATAAATACCGAATTCATCACGTAGCGTACAGCTTCCCTTGTTTCAATAAGCTCATACAACGCTATTTACATGTCTAGAAATGTCGAACGAAAATAGGGTCTCACTGCTATTTTGCGGCAGATTAAAATGCAAATGTTAAACACCAAAAAGACAATTTAGGCACATTCCACTGATCTAGGCCACAGTTGAGATCCCTCCTTATTGCATTGATGGATTAGGAAAGAATGGGTTCACCAAATTTTCATGTAAACTCAAATTTGGGAATACGTGTTGTAGGTGGGAGATTTCTTCGTTTATCCCGGCGATTTGGAGGATGTGCGCATGTGCATAGCCACCAAACGAATTACCGATCTTTCTTATAGTAAATCAGATAGGTGAAAGTATTGTGGGTTTGATGAAACAAGCATGGGTAGACAATACATAAGTGAGGATTTTTAGACATAGGGCCATCTGCAGATTCGACCTGTGTCAAAAAGGCGGCCATTTTGAAAATGGCCGCCATCACGGTTTTGAAATTCTCAAATAATGTGGTTTAAATCAATTCTAGGGGTTAGAATGCTTTTACTTTGTATTATAAACCATACATCAGTACTTATAAAGTGCATACAACAGTTGAAATGGTAAATAATGACCAGTTTGAGCTTAAAAATCTACGTTTATTACCATATTTGTACGTCACATTACGATTTTGGAATCAGGATCACTTGCTTTTAAGGGCGTCAAACAATGCAGGATTTTTAACCGGTTTTCGATTTTTTGCCGAAGACAAGCAAGGAACCTATGCGTACGATGGCGATGTCATGTGCGTGCTTGTGTGTATGTTTGTGTGTGTGTGTGTGAGTGTAGTTAGATGAGGTTTTACGACTCAGCTTCTAACCTGTGTGTGTGTGTGTCCATGTGTAGGTAAGTATTAGACACTCTTGTTACACAATATCTCCAAACTTTTATTTATCACTTACCTCATAATTGGCATGTAGGCTGGCTATATTAAGTAAATGATCTCTGCTGTTTTTGGTAGAGGTCAAATGTCATTTGGGGTCAGGAGAGGTCAAAAGGTCAAAACTTTGTAAACTTGATATCTTAAGAAGGGTAAATGTGACTTATCTCATCTTTGGGTGCAAGGGTTAGCCATATTAAATAAACTATCCCTATTGGTTTTGGTGAAGGTCAAAGGTCATTTGTTGTCACAAGAGAAGTCAAATGGTGAACACCTTAGAAATTCCTTGTAAACACGGTATCTCTGGATTGATACCAGTGAGGGATCTCACACTTGGGCACAGGAAGTGCCCATACTTAGTAGATCAAATTTTGATTTTTGTGGAGTTCAAAGGTCATTTTTGGTCACCAGCGGTCATTACGTTAAAACCTAGTAAACCCAATATATCATGGAGGGTAACAAGGGCACCTTGTGGTATTTGCAGAATCCACTGCAACCATTCTTGCAGTAATATGGCATGCGCAATAGTTCCTTGCGAGCTCCTGATGTTTCTGTTAAGGTCATCGAGGTTATACTCCATCCAACACCCGGCCTCTTGATCCAGCCCTATTCACTCGGTGACGGAAGCTCTGGAGCAGGTGTCATCCATTGTCATAACAGTAACCAGCCTGCTACACATCTCTCTTGGGGTGTTGGATGAGTGGAACATATGCAGGAGGAAGACAATCAAAAGCTCTGCCTTTCTTACTTAACAGTTGTTCCCTTTCCTGGTTCACACCCTCCTCTATACCGGTGTGATTGTACAGCAGCAAGAGAAGTCGCTTCAGTGGTTGCATCACCTTGTCAATGGTACTTGGGTCTGGCATGGCATCAAAGGCGCAGAATGCTGGAGAAACGTGGTGTGACGTTTTCATAGGTGATTTAGGTGTCCCTTGCAGTCTTCTTGGCCCTTTCCCCCCAAACAAAACACCTGTGTCATAACCAGTAAAAGCGTGTAACATCAACAAGGCCACACATCGGTCAGGACCAAGAGCTTTGGCGATCTCACAGGCAGCGATGATGGAACCTGACCGTCTTCACAGCTTCAAAAACAATCCATACTTCAGAGATATTGAGGCGAATGACTGATGCTACGTACTGGCAGGACTATCACGTCTGCATCAACTGTTCGTACTGACACTTTGTTGTACCCCTCTTATGGGTGCAAGAGGATACGAATGTCAGCCTTCTCGTGTGTACACAACGATAGAGTTGGCAAGACCTGCCGACTGGAGGAAAGAACCTAATGTGGTGATGAGCTGTTTGTTTGTTGGTGTAAATTTATGCTACTTGAAGCCAAGAAGGAGCTCACTTTCCGTCTTGCAATCGAAGACATTTAAAGTGCCAGTTCCCATTCACTGTACTTGATACATCGAATCACCTTCTAACTCCCTTTCCTATCTTGCTACAAGTGTCTGTCTTCAAGCTGTCTGCAATGGCAGATCCTACTCGATGTCTAGTCTGTACTCGTGCTATATTTGACATGTATGAACGAAGGCATCAGCGACATACCCTTGGAATGTGTTTCCAGTCCCTCGTCGCAGTACGTTGATGATTGCAGCACCATCCAAGATGCTGACCTGCACTCTTAGTATCTTGGGATGGGGTTACTCTTTTCACTGGAAAAATGTTATCCAGGCAGAGGATCTCGTCAGACTCGGTTCCAGTTCTCAGGCCACCCATCTGAGAAAGAGACTCCAGACAGGCAGTTTTCATGCTGAAAGAACTCGTACAAATGACCATGGCATGGGAAGCAATGTACATTCCATAGAGGAGGGAACTGTCGTTCCTCTGTAGCTAATTCCATGACTTTTCTCTGACTTGTGGGCGACTGGAAAGCTGGATGTTGTTTCGCTTGATGTAATAGGCATTGTCTGGTTTACCAGGCTCTCTTCGACATACTCAACATACCATGTCTTATTCTGCTCGAGTCCAACTTTCTCCATCTGCTGGTCACACTGTTTCTGCCTCTCCTGTGTCCATATAACGTCTATGCTGCTCAGGAAAAGGAGATTACTATATTCAGCGAAAAGGTGCTCCATCTCTCCCTTGGCTCGGCTCAGTGATTTCAAATCTTGCGCAGATGTCATTTGTGCATGCCTCTCCTCTTCACGGTGACGTCCATCTGTGCCCTACCTCTGCTCAGTTTATCCCTCGAATTCCAGAATAAAAGAAGTCATCTCAGGACCAGACTCCATCCGAAGTGCAGAAGATGTGCAGGATTTTCCCTCACTCCCCAAACGATGCCGTCTCCCTCCACCTAAGCATTGTTCAACTCATGGGCCTTTCTCAATAATAACAACATCAGAGAATTCAGCAGAGACTGAACTACTTTAGTGACACCATGTCTAGTTGGTGGATCGATATCCATCTGTAATATTGTTTGTGGTTCAAGACGAAGAACCAAGAGACGATCTTGGACAGTGTTTTTATGTATAGCAAGAAGTTGGCTTTACGTATAGCTCTCACGTATACCACAACAACTAGGTCCAGCTGCAGGAATTGACATATACTAGACCCTGCATCACACCAGTCTTTAAATCTTTCCACTTCCGTCGCATCTTCCAAGGTCTGGTTGTATTACCTGTAGGCACTCTGCTGAAGTAGATACAGGCTACTGGCCGTGACTGGGTGAGTCCGCTTGTCCTGAATCTGCTGTTCCAATGGCAGCAATCCCAGCCTTTACAAGTGCTTCTGTCCAACTGCTGCCCTCCAGAAGTTCTCTAAGGACCTTGAATGATTCCATCTCGATGTGTAAGTCACCAAATATCACTATGAATAGATCCTCGCTATACCTTGTAGGCGAGCTCCATCGGCTTTTCCATATGTATAAAGGCTGGTCAAATGTGAGGACTGGGATCTGGCCAGGGTGCAGGACATCAACTGTCATCTTCACAATGTCCATAGAGTGTTGGATCATGGCCACAGAATGTTTCTTGTCATAAAATAGGGTAGCATAGATATGATAGCTACATTCAGTTGTCTGCTGGTGGTTTCAGTCGACATCTCTACAGCAATATGATTACTTAAACATGTAAATGTATGTATTATTGTCACAATTGAAATTGTATCAAGTGCGAAAGTGCTTTGGTTCACTTATTTGCTCTAATGAGCAAAGGACTCGGACTGCTCAAGTCCACCCAGTCAGTGGCGGAGCTGCCATATGGCTAGGGGGGACAGTCCCCCCCCCCCCTTCTGACGGACCAAAATCGTATGTGGGAGCCCTTTTTTAGGTTTTTAACATACTTTACTCTTGAACCATTATTGGCAAAAGACATAATTTAATAGCGTTGTTTAAGGTCCAGATAACAAAATGCTCAAACAACCACCAGTAACTGTACTATCCGCACTTTATTCTGATGAATAAAGACCCTGAAAAGGGTCATCTTCTGTAATATAGGGATAGGTTCTGTCGAAACGTTTCTTCATGCTTTATACGCACTAATGAATGTTGTCTCTGTGCTAAGTTTATTGCTTCCACACCACTCGTGATTATAAGCTTACAAAATACTCAGACTGACATTAGATTCACCCTACCAGCCTAAGAAGATGTTGCAAAGGGCGCAAAAATAATTGTAGCGCAAATAGCCCTCTTGTTGTTGGGGATAATTGTCAACATAGACAATGAAAAGAGTTTATAAAGATACCAAAACAGCTTCCACAACATTTTTCAAAGGCATTTGAAGAGAAAATTCAGGTTAAAATAAAATGAAACTGTTATCATAGTGTTAATGGCTTACGATTTTTAAGGGGCAGTTTCCAAATTGCTTTTCTTCAACTGACCATTCCCAAGATAAATGACTATTTTTGACACTGAATGATATTCCCATGAAAATGCTTATTTCTGTACTTTCCTGGTCTCAAAAGCCAGAAAATTGCATCTAAAAAGCCTAGGTTTAGTCTACTTCTATTTAGTAATTATGAATTCTGTCTCTAGAGAGTGAAGCAGAACTTTTTTCTTGGCTATCTCTTGCAATGTACTTAATTAATGGCTATTTCAAAAAAGTCACATGATGTAAATTAAGTCACTTAATTTTTCTTTGGGAACTTATCTTCATTTCCAGATTCAAAAATGTACACCTAACCGTCATTAATTCCCATAACTTTTCCCCCTATAAGATTGCTTGCTATTTGGCTTCACATCTTCACAAAGTAGCCATTATTACATTAGAATCTTAAATCTAGACCTGACAACAATACAAAATATAATGACCGCCTTCAGACTAAAAAGTGAAAGATGGGGTAGAAACATGGGCATCGGCAAGGAGGGGCAAGGGGGGCACTTGCCTTCCCCTGGAAAATAAAAAACCTGAAAAAACGAAGAAAAAAACATAAAGAAAAAAACAAAAAAAAAATCACATCAACATTTCTTAACAGTTCAATCAGTGTTTCCCTGTTTATATGAGGTGAATAGGCCTTAGAAATGCCATTTCCAGCAATCTTAGAGGCATTTTGTGCCAAAATTTTCTTGCGCTCCACGCCAACTCATAGTGGCAAATGGAGGCGCTTTTACCCCTAAAAGAATATTGCCTAAAAGAATTCCCTCCCCCTGCCCCGAATTTTCTACTGCGGAGGCACATGGATAGAAAATTTAACCATGTTTTAATAGAAAAACTTGCGGAGGAGAAATTCCAAAGTAGTCTTCTACCAGTGGCGCAAAATCAAATGGAAAGTCTGAAAAGCCGTGGCTTCGATCATGCTGAGGCTCAGCGAATTTTACTCCTTCGAAGCGCCCCTGCAGACCATTTTCGCCCCCTTTGACCGAAACCCCTAGCTTCGCCACTGCACCCAGCTGCAAAAACGGACCTGTCTGGAACTTGAGTACAACTACAACTGCTTTCGGACACTCTCCGAGATAGTCAGAATGCGATCGGGTTTAATAAGCAAGGGTCATGTTATGCTTGTTGTGCCTTGGACACTTGTTACTTAGCTAGACATGTCTGCCCCATTGTTTAGGTACTTATTAACATGTAGGTACGGTAGAACTGTTTAAATTTTACATGTGATACTGTGATCAATTTTCTAAAGCCACCACTTACAAGAAATTAGTATGAGCCTTATTTACTTCCAGTCAAGATGAGTGTATTTTTAGTAATTTGCGCTTGATTTGAATTGGCAAAATGTTAAATCAGTGATGTGAAAGCTACCAATATTACTTCTGCAAGGCGTTTGAAACTTCTTACTTTGGCACTGGTGGGTCTTGCCATGCAAAAGCAACAGGGACCAAATAATTGGGTCACCTCCCACCCAACAATGTTATGTGGGTCCTACGTGGGGCCAATATGCTGCGCTATATGGGGCTTATATGGGATTCCCATATGGGCCCAAGCTCTATGTGTCCGTGGGGGAAACTTGAGGCCAATATGGGATTCTATATGGGCTGAAGATGGGACCCATGTGGGGCCAATGTATGACAACTCAATGCTTATGCGGGTCATATGTGGGGAATATATTGGGCCAACGTGGGTTTCATATGGGTCCCATGTGGGGCATGTATGGTGTTTTGTAGTATTCATATGGGGTGCAGATGGGGCATACGCGGGATTTCCATGGGGGTTATGTGGGATCCGCATGTTGTTTACGGTCAGTGATGAGGTCTACATGTGAACTGTATGTTTCAATCTGTCGATGATTTTACACAGGATTGAGAGTTTATTTTTGGTTTACAGTTCGTCCCTACTGCAAGAGTGGCTGGATCTCCGACCTTGAAAAGTGTATTTTACAAAGGTGTGCTATAGTGCCAGTAGCTTAGAAAATAACGTGAACGTCGGATGAAAAGTTTATTACAAATCCCATGCAGTTTCTCCGAGTCATTCCATGTGCCAGTCAGCGATAAGGTGAAGCATCATTGTGCTTAAAATTCTGAAGTTAGGGATGGTCGGAACCTTGAAATTAAAGATGTTATAATTCCAGATATTTCTTGGAAATAAGAGTACAAGAATGTGGTTGTTCATACAAACTGTTCTCAAAATTTTGGAGAATCCTAGCTTTCGAATTAAAGACATCCCTGAAAGAAATTTCCTTCTCCATAAGCGTATACACACCTCTACTTCCTCTCGTCGTAATTTAAAATATTTAAAACATGCTTCTTCTAGTGTACGATTCATGTAAATGTAGGCCTAACTCATGAATAGGCTCACTTACGTATATCCAACTGTTGAGCGTGTATCGATCCTTCAGAAATGAATTTCAACTCGTGCATTGCGATAAAGACGCTCAGCTTTAAAAGGACACCTTATATCAGTTCAATGTTACCCTCACTGGTCACTGCAGTGTACTTGCACTATAGGCTTGTACACAAAATAAACTAAGCACTTTCTACTTTTTCTAAAGTCCTCCCGACCTTCTGGCAAAGGGCCGTTCGGCGAAACCAAACTTGAAACTGTTTCCCGAAGAAGCTATAACGTCCAATGAAGTACAACACTTAACGACCAACCTAAGCACTTTCTGCTCACAGAGTACACTCTCAGTGCTTCCTTCAACCAGGCAGGCCTAAAGTATTTTGAAAAGCTCTTTGTTGTACAAAGGGCTCCAATAGCCAATCACAATAGACTTCCTGCTTGTAAATTACAGGAGGATCCCTATTATCCAAAGCAGTTCTATAACCACCTTGCTTTGCATGCATCAATGATTTGAAAATTAGCTTGGCAAGTCCAACACATGAATTAGTTTATGATCAGGGAGCTGGTATGATAGAGCCTTCCTGATATATGGAATGCACTGCTAAATTAAGGCGAGCAAAAAAAGAAGTTACAAGAACAAAGTTTGAAGAAAAATGAGCCCAAGGCCAAGAGGATTTATTTGCCAGCAATACTGATGTTGTCATAATAGATAATAGGATAATAATACTTAAATTTATAGATGTTCCGAAATTCAGTCTACATGAACATGAAATGTTACCTTACCGTTCATGTTTGCTTTAGATTTAAAAAGACCCACTTGTTAATACCACAGTAAGAATCTGTGAATAGGTTTATTCAACAAACTGGGACCCACATGGGACCTATATGGGCAATCCCACACACACCTACCCCATTCTTGTCTACAAAAAAAATATCATTTTAACCTCAATCTTAACTGGGTGAGATAAATATATATTTGTGATAAAGTGGAATTTTGGGGTTTTAGGGCCTTCCCTGCTAACTGCATGCTTCTGTGACTTCAGGCCTTTCCCTGGCAGTGATTAAAGTAAACACTTCCTGTTACTCAAGCCTTTCTATATTTAGACTTAAGCATGGGAGCTTTTGGAGGAGACAGGGAACAAAGGGATGCTTTGAGGTCTGCCTGATCTACTTCCTTTTGGGACAGTGTGGGCAGTGTGCACAAATCTGCATAATTGGTGAAAAGTCTGATATAAACAGTCCTAGGTAAAATAGGCCTTAGGATAATCAGTGGAGTTGGGCCAGTTTTAGGTTATTCAATTAATGTTTTAGCATGATAGTATAGTATTCAGTGTTGTGGTCAATGTCACCCACATTCATACACCTTGGTCAGCTTATGGGTAAAATCCAAGATGTTCTTACACTAAGTGAACAGGTCCACTTCACTAGCAGTAGCATGGTCCTTTGTCATTCCTGCTTGAAACTTGAGAGTGAGAAGACTATGTCACAGCATGTAACAGAAATTGCCCAGAGTTTAATATTTATCAGTGCCAGATTGAGGGTTTCTATTGCTGAAGAGCAAATTCAGATGTTCTAAATGGTGAGTTATTACCATAAAATTATGTTAGATTCTCATATTATAAAATCACAAGTGTAATTTAAGTGTTAATTGAGAGATAAGAGTTGCGACTCAGAGAGGCATGTGGTCTAGCTACTGTATAGTGTTCAGAGAACAGTATAGTTTATCATCATTAGTACAGTGCAAATGCATGTTTACCAAATTGGCTGTAATTTTTTTGAAGACACATTAAGCTGTGTAATTATTGATAATCAAAGTGTGTTATTCAGATGTTATAATCTGTGAGATGTATATACAGTCTAAGTGATATTTGTCAAGCGGTGCAAGCAGACACATACAGTAGCTGAAGTGTTTAAAGCAAAAGAGGCTATAAAATTGCAACATTAAGATAGTAAGTTCTGCAACTGCAATATTACCTTATATAATGTAGGCCAAAAAGTCTATCTGTGTTGATCAAGGGATGAATTCTATAAGGGAAGTTGCTGTATTTTAATTGTTCAGGCTGAATGGAAATTTCGCTAATTGTATTAGTCGTGACAATTAATTATATTACTTAAAGCCTATGCAATTTGTTCAGGAAGAAAGGTTATACTCTTACAAGTTTGCTGTATATAATATATAATTCACCCTTTTGTAAATAATTCAATTCTCTGTTGTTGTAAGTTTGTACTATTAAAGCTTGAGTTATGAATAATGTGGAATGTAAGGTTGAATTAGGCAAAGTTATGGGTTAAGGGAAATTCTACTGAAGCTATGCCAGCTGCGGTCATGAGGTGGGTGAATAGCGCCCTCAAATAACCTTCTCCAATTCTACACATTCCGCTGAATTATTTATCGTAACAGTATTTCGTATTAAAGGATAGTAAATGTCTTGAATTATAGATACTATCCAGAGGGTCTTAATTACTGAGCCGGTGTACGTGTTCCAATGGTTGGAAGGTGTAGCCATTGAAGTATTGGGCCGGTGAGTTACATGTTGAGAGTAGTTAATCATTGATATTACTTAGCATAGGGCATTTTGTAAATAAGTTTATACTTTTGATCATTGTATGCATTTTCATTTTATTTCTTGTCTTGATTTTATCTCTCATTGTTTGTGTGAGTAAGTCAGAGATACATTTCTCTGTTGCAGCAGTGCTGGCTGGGATTTAATATCAGTTTTGTATCTTTCTCAGGGTGCTTGTTTTTAATCACTGTAGTAAAAAAAATCTCTAATAATAAAATTTATTTTGGTAAATGTATTAGAACTGAATTTTGATTTACCTTGCAGATATATACATTGCATGTCATTTGTATAACATTCTGTTGGATTAGTATGTTGAGTTATAGGGTTGCAATGGATGTAGGTTATTTGTCAAGATTATGTTGCTGAGCATATATTGTGTTAGGGAACTATGCAAATAAATCCTTTGTTTTCACCTGCAGGCACATACTCAGGGACTCCTCACCTGCAGCGGTAGTGAATTTAAAAAATGTTGTTCTCCATGTATATATCTTTAACTCATTCTTTCTATGTATTCATTTGATTTTTAGAGGCTGTTGAATGGTGCAGGTAATGCTGGCCTGAATAAAGTGAAGGTTGAACCAGAAATCTGTTGTACTGAGTCATTCATTTGGCTGAGCCTCCCACAACTAGTTCCCCCCTGGGTTCGCAACTTTTCATATTTAAAATGTGAAATATTAGTCACATTAGGGCGATTAAAAATGTACTCCAAACATGGGTACCATATGGGGCCTACATGGGAATCCATGAGTTTTGCCATGTGGGCCCCATATCGTCTGTTGGCTGGGCTGCCAGCAATTTTGCCATTAGTAAAATCGGGCAGACAGGCAACCGCTGAAGACACCTATTGCCCGTGATGCCGTAGCTCTCAGTTTCAGCTGAAAAAACTTCTAGGGCAGAATCTTAAGCCTAGTTCAGGGTACAAACTGTACGTGAGAACTAGGCCTATAGGTACTCTCGTTTAGGCTCGGCACGGCATATAAAGCACTACAATTACCCCAATGTTAACACTTAATTGGCAGTAGCAGTAATCATACCTGGCTAATTTAACTTGATTTATGTACCAGCTATATGGGAAAACCAGGGAGCCGTAAGGAAACAGCTCCCTAGAACAACTAACTATCCTGAAGATTCTGAAAAAAACTTCTGTCGGGTTGTTGTTGATTTATTAACAGAATATCCAACTGTAGTGGGCCTAGTCCATAAGCACAGGACAAGAAACGTGAGGTATTCGCAAGTGGTGTCCGATTTAAGTGGCTCATATTGGTGTTTTTGTTCACTCAAAACTAAGAAACTGAACTGACTGTAGCCTTGGAGGTCTATGAAGTGAGATATGATTTTTTTGACAGAGGATCCCTCCCCCTCACGCATTTTTAAAAGAAACTAAATGGGTTTTTATCACTTTTTGTCCTAATATTTCCAACCCTGTTGGTGAATGGGACTGTTTTTTTGCCTGTACAATCACCAATCACAAGAAAAGATTGAGGGGATCGGGCAGTGGTCAGTTCATTTTACTGGAGGGGGTATGGGAATTTTTTCAGTGACCGACATCAAATGAGTTAACCTTAAATGACCTTTGACTTTTAGTCCGCAGTAACTCCCCTGATGGGATGAATCTGGAATGGCCCTATATCCAGATATCTTTGCAAGGACCTATTTTAACCGTGTGCCAAATTTCATGCTTGTTTCACCAAACCCACAATTCTTCCAAATATTTCACCTATCTGCAGTACTATTGTTTAATGTATGTATGATGTGTAATGAATACATTCAGGGTCGTAGTCAAAACCATGACAGAAAGCGAAACCATACACAGACTGTCAGTTTTCGGCGCTACCATAGTTCGATGCAAAGAGTAAGCTAGAAATTTCGATTCGGATATCCTCGAATTGCTTGAAATAACACTTTTGGGGCCTAATTACCACATAAACAGAGGATCGCTGGAAATATTGTAAAACTTAACATTTCACAATATGAAAAATATGTTCGAAGAGGCGGCCTGCCTCCTCTGACCTTCCTTGGTTACGCTCATGTAAGCAGTAGGCCATGCCCAGAGAGATGCCCATAACATCCATATCCCACGCTGCAATTCATCCTTTGCTAAAAACAACTTATTGTACCGAGCAAGTAATAGTTGGAAAAATTGCCTCAGGAAATTAGGTATTTACCTTCTATAAAGTCCTTCAAAAGGAAGGATTAATCTTTTCAAAGTAGCGCACTTACTGTATGCTGCTATGATTTGTTTTTTTGTTTTGTTTTGTTATCTGTTTTTTTCCTTTTCTTTTTTAGGGAGTGTAACTACCAGTTAAGCCTACTAAGGTTTCTTAGAGCACTTCCTTTCACAGTGCTATCTTGTTTATAGAATAATTGTGTATCGTAAATGCAATTTGTAATTCGATCTTGATACATTGTGATGAAACAAAAAATAAATAAATGAAATGAATGAAATGAACTCCATATTGGCAACAACCATTGCAATACATTATTCGAGCTCTTGATTCTTTACTTTCTTTAACTTTTAAACTTTCCAAGAAACAACTGTGATACAAGAGAAATACCTTTACCAGGTACGTTTTCCGTAACCATGACAACGCTAACGTGATGAATCCACACCACCCTCAACTTGTAAACATTTTAATGACATTATAATATTTCTAAGTGCAAGCTGCCCTCATAAGGGATTATTTCCCAACTATTCCGAGTAAAGACTTGGATTGAGTAATTGTTAGAGTAATTAAATACTTTGGTTGCATTACCCTATCTGTCTTCAATTTATAATGCTGTTCGAATGCATCGTCTGTATTCTGTCCACGTATTAAATGGATCGCCTTTATTTCAATACATGACACAGTCACCTTCCAAATCCCTCAGAACGTTTTACCTATTCTAAACATGCTGAAGACGGATATATGTCCCGTCAGGGAGTTGGCAGAGCAACTCCCTGGTCCCGTCAATAGACCAGCAGGTTAACAGCATAACGGTTGCAATAATATTGCTGTGATCGAGATCTAAACGAAATTCGTTGTCAAATAAAACTGAAATGTACTAAGTCAAAATTTGTCATGCTGTTTAAACAGGATCGTCAGTATAACGAAACGTAAAATAAGGGTTTAAGGTCACATCAAGTTTTGGTATGTAAGAAGGACACTTATATATTCTAAGCATTTCGATGAAATTTGCATTGAAATCCGATGTGAGGTTTTCAAAATATGAGCAAGTGAAGTTTCACATTTTCAACAAAAAGTGAATTTAAAGCAAACACATATGATGTCATATCTTTACATTAACGGGCAGTCTTATTTTTTTTTAACTTTAACGCCAACACTCTAAAAAGACTATGGTCAACTTGACCATCGATTTGGTCAAATATGCACCGACCTAAACTACGGTCAAATTTTTAACCACATCTTTAATTAAAGTGACCAATTTATGGTCAAATCTGACCATAAAATAATCACTTTTGGCCATAGTTTGAGTCAACCATTTGAGCATTGTTTGGGTCGGTGCATAGTTGACCATAGTGTTTTTAGAGTGAATATTACAATCCCATATTATCAGAATGTGATTGCATAAGTGGCATGAAAATTTTACAAACCTTGTATTTCCTAAAGAGAGGTCTTATAGCCATTAACTTCAAGGTCAAAACAACAGTCCGAAAATCCAAGGGAAGCAGAGCATTCCTTCTCAATTTGAGAAAGTTACAAAAGCTCTACTGCCACCAAGTTTACTTTTGAACACAAATGTGGTGACTTCATTTACTTCTATCTCGAGAAATAAATATCCGATTTGAATTAAAGTTTCACCACACTGTGTAATTTGGTTCCTCTTTCACATGTGAAAATTAAATTTTTGCTTAAACTTCCACTTAAAAATAAATCTTGGACACGATCTGTCACAGTCTCACATTCAAACTAAACACTGTTAGAAGTGATATCAACAATCTTGAAGTCAAGAAAACAATACACAATACTAAGAAAGTGAGACCACTGGGAGTGAAAATTTGCAACCATGACTGTGTTTATAGAATAAAAAATTTCATTTTCTGGAACAAAGCGTTTACAATTTGACACATCCGACGACATTTATACCTCCTGTCAAGCTAGTTTTTCGGTAACAACGCCCCCCCCCCCCCGCCCACCCGCGAGACCTATTATCTTGGCAGCTGCAAATTTTGATGCCCCAAGTATTTAAAAATTTTAAGGCTCTCAAGATATATCTCTTCAAAGTTTAAATTTTCTTATCGTTAGCTTTGCTGATATTTTTGCCAAGACGAAGGCTTATAATGGCATCACAGTTTGTTGATCGCCTTTTAGCGATATTTTGACAAGTTGAAAATGATGACAGCGGGTTATAGCTAACATAAGTAAAACCACGCGAAGAATGTTTTCTGCATATCCTTAAAAATATTAGAAATAAAGTTTAATACAATCTTTTGAACCAAAAGGTTTATACCCTTTGGAAAAAACTCTTTGCATTCAAAGGGGTCCCTTTGGTTACTGATGGAAATTGGCCAAATCTCAAAGGGAATTATAAAATTACTATGTGTATAAACCAAATTCTTTAGAACACCCTTTAGAACAACTCGAAACCCATTGAAACCGTTTGGTTAATGGAATTTGGAGAAAGGTATCAAAGGAATTTTGGCTGTGTAGAGACTTAGGAGATTGCCATAAGTTGTAGCAATATAGTTGTTTAGAAGCAATTTCCCATGCAAGGTGTAACAATGACTTACTTCACATAAATTCATGTTTCGAGTAGTTATGGAACCATTGCAAGCATCGGAATGCCCATTCATAAATTGCAGTCGTTAACTTATATTATTATAATTGTAGACATAAACAAAGCAACACATATAGGAAAACACGTCTTTAGTCCTAAAGAAATTATTATTTCTATACAAGAACTCGGTAATATATCGTAAAGCTTAATTTGTAAGTACCTTAAACCTGTTTCGTTAGAATTTTAGAGATCTTAGATATGACACTTTAGCTGTGCCTTGAACTTAAATGGCACATCTTAGTTTGAATAGGCAAAAGAATCAAAGATGTGATCAATGGTTTCAGACATGGGCCCAAATTCCGGGGGGGGGGGGGGGCAAGGGGGCCTTCGCCCCCTCAAGTGAAAAAGTGGGGGGCCAAATCGTAATTTGCCCCCCCCCCCCCAAATTGAGTAGACCTAAAAATATGGTCACCTTTTTTCGTTTTTTTTCATTCGAAAACAGTTTTTCTGAAGCTTTGGAAACGCCAGAACACAAGAGCTTCAGGGGGGTTTCGCCCCCTGGACCCCCACAGGGGCTTTGCCCCTGGATCCCACCAGGAGTCCCGCCAAGCGTGCACAGTTTAGTAATCATGGGCACATCATAAGCATTTTCGCCCCCCCACTCTCAAACAGAGATTTGCGCCCCTGGTTTCAGAAACAGACCCCTTAAACTCAGATGTCGATATACATAGGAAGCAGTTTACAGACATCATTGACATGCCATCCAAAGAGAGCTTGTCGTCAATCAATATTCCTAGCTATTTCGTGGAAGCTGATTAAAACTACAAATATAAAATCATCGCAACAAAAATGACTGGTACCTTAGGCATATAATATTGTGTATTTAGTTTTTTGTGAGTTAAGAACTGATAAGGATTGCATAGTAAATGCCGATGAGAGATGAAAAACAGGAAGGGTCCGAGAGTGGATCCTTCAGAAACGCCGATACTTACACTTCAGCAGGTAGAAGAAGTATTGCTCAAAAGTAATTCACATTGTCTTCTGATATATAAATAGCTAGCCACGAGATCACATTCCGTTCCACAAATACCACAGTGGTGAAATTTATTTCAGAGAATGGAGTCATCAACGGTATTTCAACCGTATTAAAGGCGAGATCTACATTTTTTTTTTCATTATTACCGATATTCATTTAAATTCGAATGGTATTTATCTCTTAAAACGCATGTGTTTTTGAGTAACCTTCTCTAAAACCAAACTGGAAGTTGCAAAAGATATTTTTGGTACAAACTGCCTCAGTCACCTGGATGTACTCATAAGGAGGTTTCAACAAGGTTAAAAAAATCCATACTTCTTCAATCGCCTAAATGTACTGAAAAATGGGTGTCAAGATGGTTGCAATTTCCTACTGTGTCAGTCGCCTAAATGCAATTAGAAGGCATTTACAACATGGTTACAAATCTCTACTGCTTCAGTGGCCTAGATTCACTAATAAGGATCCTTCTACAAAGTTATAAATCCCTTCTGCCTCAATCGCCTATATGAAGCAAGAAGGTTTCAACAAGGTTACATATCCCTACTGCCTAAGTCTCCTAGATGTACGAAGAAGATTTCTTCAACAAGTTAATAAATCCCTTCTGCCTCAATCGCCTAGATGAACCAAGAAGAAGGTTTCAACAAGGTAACAAATCCTTGCTCCCCCAGTTGCCTAAACGCCCTTAGAAGGATGTTTTCATCAAAGACACAAATCTCTACCTTTTTCATAGAAACAATCTAGACATGATCTTTATTTCATTTCATTTGTTTCATCACAATTGCAAGACGTCCTACAAGGTGAGAATAATAATATATGAGTAGTAGAATATACAGCATTAAACACATTGTGAAGGGAGGCACTCTAGAAAATCCAGAGGGTTTATCTAGTAGGGCGCTGCCCAGGAGAGGAAAAACAGCAACAAATACGATTAGGGATGCTATAACAATAACAACCCTTCCGACCAACACACAGACCCACCCATTTACGAAAACCTAATACCTTCTCTCTGCCTTCCACCCACGCCTTTAAGTTCATCTCTTTTGCTAGATCCCCCGTACACCAAGCCTTCCATTTCATATTGGTTTGTTATGAGTTTGGAAAGGTGGTAACAAATAGAGAATTCTAAATAGTGATAGCACCGTCGCGCACAAGCTTGTTTTAGAATTAATTGTGAAAGAGCTTGATGAAAGCCGGAAATAATTTTTTCTGACGCGTGTTGTGACTGTTTACAACAAAGTTTCGAGTAAGGAAATGAGAAAAAGTTTCAAGGTAGGTGATTGTTGGATAATCGACAGGTTAACGTCACAGTACTAAAGTTAACTATGTCAGTGAATTTTAACAAGTTAAGAAACTTGAATAGTAAATCTAGTATGTTCGCATTGAGAATCTGTGATATGTCTTCGAGCTCCCTTTTTTGAAGTGTTTTTTTTTTTTTTTTTTTTTCATTTTTTCAGAGATGTGTAGCTTGAACTGCACCAGACAAGACTACAATAGGGGTTATGAAGTAGAAAGACTTAGGTTCGTTGTACAGAGTGCGTATTGGGTAGCATACCTTTTAAAATGCCGATAATTGCAACTGCGTTAGCAAATTGCAAATACAAGTTTTATGAATATTATTTCGATTAAGTTTCGAATCAATGTAGTCACCAGGAAAATATCACTATTAGGAAGCTGGAGAGGGATGTCGTTTATGGTATTATTAAATCACGATTTACACTACCTGGTACATTAATACTATGTTTTCTTTACTCTTTGAATATTGAAAAAAAGAATTCTCTTCTCATGGACGAATTTAATTGAAACCTTCTGAATCAGGTTACCGACCACTCCATGATATCCCTACTAGAGTTTTCTCACATTTTGCTTCACGTTTTGATGTGATTTTTACGAATAATTTAAATTTAAGCTCTACTTCTGGTGTAATTGAGGACGGCATTTCTGACCACTTTCCCGTGTTTACCCTGGCCAATTTAGATGCCGCTGCCTCGAGTGTAAAGTCTACGTATGTTAAAAGAGATCTTAATCCTTATTACCTTGAACTTCTAGGGTCTTCTTTTCATAATGAATCCTTGGCTAATGTTCGTCAGTCTTCTGAGGTTACACCACTTTTGATTACTTTAATAACATTTTTTTTAAATCACATAAATAATTGCGTCCCATGGGTTACCCATAAAAGAAACACTAGTCATCAAAATTCGAAGAACTGAAAAACTCCAGCCATACTCAAGTCTTGCAATTGAAAACAAAGAATCGCCCATACAAAAAATTTCTTCGCAATCGGTCCACTAATAACTTGAATGATTACAAACGTTTTCGAAACCATTTTTCTTCCGTTTTTAGACAGGCTAAGAAATCCTACTTGTCCAATTTGTTCAGTAATGACACATATATTTGGGCGATCAAATAATAGCCTCATATATGGTCGCGGTAACAACTCCTTCACTGATAGGATTAATCACCATGATACCAGTGTTTCGAATCCACTCGATGTTTCAAATATTTTTAATGATTAATTCACTGATATTGACCCTGCCACCCAGTCTCAGATTTCCCCCTCCATGATCTAATCATAAATCATATCTGTAGAACCGTTTCGCTGACTCTATCTTCATTAGCCCAACAACACCCGAGGAAGTTTCAAATGTGACACTTTCTCTTTAAAACTCTTCTCCAGCATTTTATGGGATCCCCACCATTGATGTCAAACATGTTGCCCATTCTCTATGCACCCTACTCACCCTTCTCCTTAACCTTTCATTGGAGAAGAGTATTGTTCCAAATTCCCTGAAAATTGCACGTGTCGTCCTGGTCTTTAAGTCCGGTAATACAGACTCCTTAGATAATTATAAACCCATTTCAATTTTGCCGGGTTTCTCAAAAGTACTAGAAAACTCACGTTTACTTGTCTGTATTTCTATAATGAGTGAAGCATAACTTTCTATAGGATTATACCAATTTGGTTTCCTTCCCGGTCGTTCGACTTCGCCAGCTATTTTTCATTTTGTTAATCAAGTTACAGAAGATTTCGAAAAAAGTCAGTACGTATCAGTCTGGTATTTTTTTTCTAAACTCGTCAAAGGCTTTTGACACATTAGACCATAATATTTTACTTTAAAACCTTGATCACTATGGTATTATAGAGGTACAAATTTGGATTGGTTTAGAAGTTACATTAACCCTTTACCGTTGTTTTGGTCCTTTAGGACCCATACGGAGAGCACGGCTGTCACCCATCTTTACAGTTTCACGCGGAGCTCGAAACTGCCAGTAGCTACACATTCGGCCTCAACAACGGAGGGGGGGGGGGGACAATAGTTTAAGGTCACGGGGTCAATAGCCTACGGAAGCTGATGCGGGGCGTGCTACGTCCGCTCTTCCGCCCACTCCCGAGGCGCGCAAATATGCCCCGATTGGAGCACAACGGTAAAGGGTTAAAGACCAACCAATTTGTTAATATTAATAATGTTTCATACTTACAAAAACCTATCACATGTGGTGTTCCTTGAGGATCTATTTTAAGCCCGTTTTTATTTTTTATTTATATCAATGGTCTCCACAGGGCTAGGAACAACTTCCATATTCAAAGGCAGACGACACTATCTTTTGTTCCCTTGTAGTGACCTCAGCCGTTTATTAGATATTGTGCAGAATGTTTTCATCAATATTCACAACTGATTTTGTGCTAACAAATTTTCTGTAAGAGAAAAGAAGACTGTTTTTGTGATGTTTTCGTCCCCCAATAAGAATCTCATCCAAACTGTGAACAATATTCAACTCTGTGTTGTAATTGTATAACGTTCTAATATAAATTAAGTCCTTAACGTGTTGCTGATTCGCATCTTACCTGGACTAACCATATTCATTACATTAGTATGAAAATTTCTAAGGGAATGGGTGACTCAAGCGATTTCGACCACTTCTCCCTAGAAAAGTATTCGTTTTCCTGTATACCCTGCACACTTTTACTTCCTTATCTTCCCGGTTGTAATTATTATTTGGGGAGCACGTACCCCACAACGCTTAAACCCCTGCTGATACTACAGAAGAGGCCTGTTAGATTCATAAACAATGTTGGCTACCTACCCCCTACCACACATAGCCTCAACTTTATTAATATCTATGAATTGAATCGGTATCAGGACGAAGGTTATTTTAAATTGGCTACATAATAAAACCCCATCAATTTTTAGAGATCTATTTAACTTTCGCTGTACTCGTTATCCTTACCCTGTAGTGTTCCGGTGAATCAACTCTCCGTTCCCTTATATAGGCTTATAGGTCTTCGCAACTCAGTCTTAGGTATATAGGCGCAAATTCTTGAATACTTTATCCCCAGAGATTACCGCATGAAAAACTGTATTTAGTATCAAAAGAAAGTTAAAAGCTTATTTCACTGCAAGCAACTTTTCATTACTTTCCTTTCTTTTTTTACTGAGTATTTTTGTAGTGATTGCTATTCTCCGTGTTAGCTTCTTCCACTTCTAGTTTTGCTTATGTTTTGTTCTTTGTTTTTTTTTTTTTCTGTTGTTAAGGGGTGTCAACCTCCACAAGCTCACAGGAGCTTCAGTTGTCAATCCTCAATCTCATCTCATCATCTTATCTAGTGTTTTCTCCTTTTTCACAAAATGTACCAAACTTTATGTTACAGATTGTACTTTACTTAGATTATGTTATTGTCATTAATTTTGATTTGAGTCTGAAATAAAGTCATATACAGTGAACTGAACTGATTACTGAATTAAAGACCATATAAATACTTTTACATATATTGAGGGTGAGTTTATTTGAAGCAAGCCAATATTGAGGGAGTTATTATTGGAAGCTATTGTTAGATAGTTAGATTAAGCTTTACAGTCCAGTTTCCAACCTATCGATTCAAGTCGAGCCGGTCCCGGCCTTTTTTCTAGTTGTGGCTCACTGACTTGTTTTCCCTACTCCATTGCTTATGCGGAGCATCACGCACAACAGCAGTAGGTTCCATTTTTAGAGTCTTTGGTATGACTCGACCTGTGAGGCAAACCCATCAAGATGACCTTTATCAGAGCCATTGAAAAATATGTTGGTGACGAGAAGTTAACAAACTACAACTCATCGTTCTGATGATAGCGTATAAAAGGGAATTTTGTGTAACCTGTCAGAAACGGCTAGTCATTTCGGGTTGACAGACCAACCGTACGTTCAGTATTTTTAGAATTGTTTTGTCTTGATTATTTTGGGGGATTTTTTGTCACGGATCCCCTCCCAGGTTGAATTTTATGGTTCTCATTTTTTCCTTGCAACCCCTGCGCCTTGCGCAAATACGTAGGGAGCATTTCAGTTTAATGGGACGGAAAATTTTTTGCTCGCTCACTGTAACTCTGCCCGAAAGACAAACTAAGGGGAGCGTCACAAAAAGAGGTCCCCTCAGATGCCAGGAAATGTCATTTGCCATAGGGGAAGAATGTTAAATTTTGCTGTTGTTAGTTTTCATTTGCCAGAAGCGTTCACTGCAAACACAATTTCAGCCAGGGAGGCTATCTAAGTGGAGTGTACGGAAAATTTGGAAAAACTGCCTCTAAGATTTCCGGAAATGGCATTTCCTAGGCTTATAAGGAGAATCTAAGCATTCTCTAATTTTGAGTATTCCTTTGCTGTAAAACGTTCACTTGAACCTAATTTTGCAAATTGCAAAGTGGTCAGGAGATTATTATTATTTTTCTTTTCGTGCCCCCAAAATTTAATTCTTGCTGGAAGACTATGTACGCGAACCGCCACTATGGTTGGCGCTGAGCGTACAGACAACTTTGAAAAATCGGACCCTCCGACAGTGGAAATGGAATTTTCCCAGAATACAAGTGCGATCTAAGCAGTTGCGATTTTGAATTTTCGTTTGCAGTATTAGCAAAAAATCAGTAACTTGCTAAGTGATCTGAAAAATACAATATAAACTGTACCACTAAAAAAAGATGGGTGTTGTATCTTATCGGGGGAAAACTATAAAATGGATTTCACAAAATGCTAATGCTAATGTTCTTAGTTATATGACGACTCTTGGCTTAATTCAAGATGTACTGAAGTGATGAACTTGACAGCCTGAACCCCCGACTCTACATGATTTTACTTCTATCACCTTTTGAAAAAATCCCACGTTATGAGGTGGACATTAAATAAGTTTTCAGGCTTATGGGAAGATATTCTTACACACTATTATTATGGTGCTGAAAAGCAAATCACCCGATTTCCATTACTATTGCCTGAATTCTGCTCTAAGGGGAGGATGGACGGCTAATTATTAGTCACTGCACCTGAACGCGTTCCTCTCCCCGGAATTATTATGGCAATTGGAAGCACTTTTTACAACCTTAGCCGGAATATATTACCATTTCGTGCAAAGTTTTTACAAGACTATAGTATGAAGTGAGAATTTCACAAGCTGAACGAATGTATCGTAAATCTTTGTTGCAATTTTTTCATTACCGTGGAAATTTCACTTTGAAAATAGCGTTTCTTGGGGGGCGAAGATTTGAAAGAATTCAAATAGTAGGCCATTTTGGGCATTATGTTGCAAACGATTTAAAAACAGGCTCAAGAATGATTGCACCTTTTAAGCGACAGGCTTTCCAAATGTGCCGTGATTTTGTAAATATGCTACCCTGAATATGATACTTTTCTTTTTTCGGGCTGAAAGAATGCTGATATTCCACCAATTTGGGCATTGTGTTGTGAAAGACTGTGAAGTTAACCTCACGAATAATAGCTTTTTGAGTTGTCCGAATGTAGAGCAAAGTTTTGTAATCTTGTTGATTTTTCATGGAAATTTTACCGCGACTATGACTTTTTTCGGGCATATTCATGTACGATTTTGGGCATGCTTAGAGGTTTTTTGAAAAAAATGCACATTTTTATCTATCATTTTTTTTTTCTAACTTTCTGCTCGAATTTTAGAACTTAGGAAAATTCGGGGGATGATTCAGTCAGCTCTAACACCGAATGACAAGTAGGATGCGTTGGCTGTTAGATATCGAATAGCATATAAATTTTCAAACTCTCATTTACTTTAACAATGCTAGTCGCTTCAGCTGTAAATTAATTTAAAGGGCCAACATTCTCACCTCAAACTTCAATGTTTCTAGTGGTTTACAGAAATTCTCAATTGGATCAGCTCTTTGCTTGACAACTAGTTCAAACAATGCAAAGTACCATAGCTCATACTACACAACCTGTACTGTGATGAAAGTGTTTTGATTACACATTGCTGTCTGGTAAACTCACCCTGAAGCAATAAACTGAGATTGTGTCTGGATGAAGATGAATTTTGAATTTTGAACAGTTGTGGGAGGGACTCAAGTAAGTATAGGTTAGGAAAATAAGAAATGTTTGGGTGAGAGGATCAGGCCTTTAAACCTAGGACACCTTACAATCTGGTTATATTTTCAGCTCCATAGAAATGGCAAGTTCTGCTTTCAAAATAAGTCCTGATGGGAAAATATTTGTCTAAGTTTTTCCCCAGAGTAATATTACATGTGACTGTATTGTTCACTTGCAGAATATGTCAAAATTAGTAAAGCCCTCCAGCAAATTCTAGCGCTTCTCTATACCATCGTCAGATGAATTCTTCCTTCCATTAAAGCTGATCAATGTCATATGAGAACTTGAAAAACATGTATTAAAAGACGTCAATGGAATGTTTATTCTCCTTAAAGAAGTAAAACACAAGTGGGACGGATGAATTACTTCAACTTATGTACCCTCACACTGTCGTAGTATTCTTTGCATTCCGCTTGTGCCTGTGTAATAAATATCATATCATTACAGATTTAGACCTCTTGAAATCTGGACAAACTTAAAATCCTTTCTTGCTAAGCAACTAACAAAAAGCCACATTGTCAGAGATTACATGGTCCAGTGAGCACCAATTCGTGTTCACGGATTTCTATTGTTAAAAAATCGGTCAAGTGATGACATCGGCCAAGTCATGACGTCCACTTTTCAAGGGGAAGAATTCTCTGATGTTGCAGGTTGCTGAGTAAAGTATAACGTCGTAGTTTGCACAGTGATCATCAAAATTTGTCTCTCATTTTTTAGCCTTACACTTCCAATAGTACTGCGCTGTTGCTGCTGTCCTTAAAAATGTTTTATCCTTAGACTATAGGAACATCACGCAATCTATTTCGACTTCCCCTATGAACAAAAAATAACAACATGGTGCAAAACTCCACATCATTCTTTCAGCATAAGCAACAAGTTGCTTCAGGGGAAAATGCAAACTTAAAAGTGTACATCAAGGCAAAATATTCAAAATTATGTATGAAAGACTATGTAAAATGAATTCTACCAGCCTAACTCCGATCTTCAGAGGACATTCCTGAGCTGAGATATAAAATGTTTAAGTTTATTCACTTAAAACAAATTTGGTCCATTGCGCAATAATTTGTGATTTTCTTGTTGTACAACTCACATTACCTGCCTTGTTTCCCTTTAAACTTAAAAATATTTTTGTGACATTGAGCACTTCCTGTTTGCTTGCATAGCATGTTCAACATAGATGGCTTAATTTATTACATTACCCCATAAGAGTAGGAGTCCTATCGCACATTGGTACAAGGCGCAGTAACGTTTAGAAAAACCAAGAAATACAAAGCTTGTAATTTGAGTATCACAACAATAAAATCACAAATTATTGGGCAATATACCTTTTAACGTTGATAAATCAGTAGCGTGCCCTATGGGGACAGCGGGGACCTTTTCCAGCCCTCTCTCAAAGTAGTACGTAGAAACTACTAGCCTGACCGGTTCTGTCCTAGCAACAAGGGCGCACCCTTATTTAATTTATTCGTTGGTTATTAGATGAAAAAGTGTGTCGTTTATTCGGTTACGCTCAAGAGAATAATAATAGAGTGTCCCGGTATATCCTAACCAGATTAGTTGGGTGATTTCGCCGTCCCTACCTCGCATATCCTACCCAATCCACTCGTTCAGACCAGTTCTTTCCCAGCAAAGGGCTTTTCCCTTAGTCATAGTGGTAAGGAGTTCCACGGCTCAGTTTATAACTGATTGGTTTAAAAGTAGGGCCAGTTACAACAGTCACCCTTTTTCGAGCTGAAGCTTACTGGATGGTTTTCCCTACTCCATTGTTTATACTGAGTAACAAGCGCAACGGCAGACGGTTTGACCCTCCAAGATCCAGAAAAATCCTTCACACTTTTGAAGGATCATTAGATTGAATATGGAGAGATGACTAGGTTTAAGGAAATATCAGTGGCTATATTAAAAACCCGGGCAAAGGTTACAGAAAATTACTCTAAAAAGACGGGTATTTTCAGATACAGACTCTTCCAGATAGTTTTGATACTAATGCAAAAACTTTTTTAAATATGTTGTTTTAGATGTAATTGTAGTAATTACCATTCGCCATCATGAAACGGATCGGTATCATGCCCTTTAAAAAAGATACACATTTGCTGGCTGGAAGAGTCCGCTGAATAGGAAAATTATATCCTTAATATTGTTGCGTCGCCGGCCTCCAAGTCTTCCTTCAGTTGTCGATGAATGTAGGGGGTTGCAGGTGCTTCTGGGTAATCCCTGGGGTAGGGGTAGAAGAGTTATGGTAGGGGTGTGGAGGTATCCTGGCAACCCCTTGCAGCTGCCAAAACTAAAACTAAATATGACACATTGTGACTCAAATAGACCGAGAACAAGTATTTCAAGGTACTTCTTCTGTTATTCAAGCTGGCGTTCAAGAATCAAAATCTTCACCAGCTTCTTCTTCTTCTTCTTCTCGATTCATGACCAACGTACAAATGATCTCACGAAATCTCTTCTTGATTACTGAAAACCCAGTAAACCTAGTTCCCTTCTGTTGCCTGCAATACATCCCCAATTATATCCGTAGAGCTTCAGATTAACTCATGATTATTTTGACTGCCATACATTAAAAGCTTCCCAAATCACGGAAGTAATTGACTGGTTTTGGTTTCCAATTTAGCCTAAGCACTAAAGCTGAAAGTCCCCCTTTAAAACTGACAAACTGAGCATTGCCCTGCTATGCTGAGTTGCACAAATACAAATTTGTCCCTAACTAAGAGCTTTAAAATTAAATATTACCAGGCCAGAGTAAGACATGTTAGTCCCTGTCCCATATTCTCCTGGTGTACTTTAATGAAAATATGCTCACCAAAGAATTTTCCTCTCTAAATTTCACCAGTCTTTTCCTCCTGAAAATAGTCCAAATCGCCAGAAGTTATTGACAGCTATTGAGTACTTGGTCTCTTTGCTTCTTCTCTCTCTGAAGTCTAGATCCCGAATGAATCCTCCTAAATTTCTAACTTCTCAACTTTAAAACTTTTTCTATCACCATACTCTTAGACACAGAGAAACATACTACTCATTCATTGGTTAGAACTATCTAAAACTTTTCTGATTGGCTAGGACCTACCCAGACGGCACTCATTTTGCGAACTAGGTTACTGAACTCAACTTCAACTGCACCTGCGGGATATTATTAAACAGTTTCTTAGAATTTCTCCCCAATTACAGCAAGCCCCATTTGCACCTGCACAATGTTATTAAACAGTTCCTCAGAATTTCTCCCCCAATTAGGGCAAGTTTTGCTTCTCATCCTTTCGCATCCCCATGGTTTACAAATACCCCCACTTCCGATCCTTTGATCAACAACAGATTTAATTTGGAAGTGACTCACCCTTATTGTTTTAAAACTTTGGGAAACACAGGATCTCTACTTCCAGATTCTCACAACATTTTACAGTTGTTTTGACTTACCCATCCTGTGAGTCAGCCAAGTTCTCATTTCACTGAGAGAGCAAAGATCTTTAAGAATTTTTGTAACAATACCCCTCCCCAAAACTCAAATGCTCCCACGCATCTGGGTCCGTGAAGAGCCAAAAGGGGTAAAATTACTTAATTATCCTTTTTAATCCTGCATAGTAGGAACTTAAGAAGTATAAAATCGTAAAACATAATAAAATATCTACATGTGTTTCATCAAATTAATGTACTAAAATGTAGCTATGAACATATAATACATTTATTTACAAAGGGAGTCGTCTTCGCTTCGTAAAACTCCTCTTACGTCATCCGGTAGAATCTTCCGTCGTCCCCAACTGCCTTTTCCGTGGTGATGGTATACCTTTTCCCACCTCTTTGAATTTTGTGTACTACCCATCTACACGTGGTGTGAGACGTAGACATGACACGGGCCTTCTCACTGGCTTTGCTTTTCACCTCCTGTGTTGCTGTCCTGGCAGCCTGCTTGATTGGCCGTGCACTCCCAGTATCTATTTTGTGTTTTGCCACTGTTGTTTGTCCCAAGTCTGTTGAAGACCTCGCATACACATCGGCATTTGTCCTCAACATCTCAGCCAAACTTCTTCTTTAGTTGCTATCCAAGTCTGAATTGCCCTGTTGCAACAGACTCTGCACATGGTCTGGAACTGCCATGGCACCATCGCTACCAAACTGCAAAGCTGCCACCCGAAAGTCCACATCTTTTTCATCTTCCTCTGGGCTTCAAGCACAGCAGTCTCTCATAACATAACGACAACTGTACCTGATACAACCTTATTGCATTGCACATGGGATTAAACACCCTAAGAGGGATCTTAACCTCCCTGGGGTCAACCAAAGCATTGGCAACCAGCATACAATGCTTCTTTGCAAAATTTTCCGCTGGCTCCAACAGACCAGATTCCCAACACTGCGGTTCCTCAGAAATATACAGGGTTTTTTCAGTGACAGTGGCTGAGTGGAATTGTCAACCTAACCTCCAGCCGTTAGGAAATCCCACTCCACTGAAGCTTCATGAAATCAAATTAGTAAATTGTACCCAACATCTTTGAGGAGGTCCCAGCATATTATCCCGAATTCATAGCGTGCCCGCTGGCCGTTACACACCTACAAACGTTTATCCCGTCCTCGGAGAATTGTTTGTAGTATTTTACCAGAACCAGATTACAATGAGAATATTTAACAGATTACTTTATTTACACATTATTTATCTGTGATAACAGGTTAATAGACTGTAATAACCAATCAGGCCTACTAAATATTACAAATTAATAATTTGTAATGGATATTGTGAGTAGTACAAAAAGGACATTTCAAATTACTGTTCAACCTGGTATTCTTAAATTGAGTTAATAAATTCCAACACCTTACATCGCAACTCAGGAATGCCTAGTTAGACTATTTTAACTCATTTTTCCACCTCTGGAAAATATATATTTTTCTAATTTAAGACTATACTTAGGCCGGTACTTTAAGTTACAACTGACACAACATTCCATCCACTTTTGATTGACTGATAATATCACCCCTGCAGCAGTTAGAATTTAATTAATTAATGTTGTATTCCATGAGCTACAAGTACATTGTAATCACATTAAATGTGTTAAAAACGAAAATGTGAGCTAAATAAAATTTCTATACATGAAACTTTAAGGGACATTTAACTGTGGAGCAACTCAACTTTGGAGACTACAAAACAGCGTCCAACCCAATCAACAACAACTCGAAATTTTTATTCCCTCAATCATACAGCACTGATCAACAACCACAAACTTCAACAAAATGATCCTTTAAAGCAAGAATCTTTTTTAAGGCCACGCAAATAGCAAAATGATAGATATCTTGCACTATCAATATTGTTTGAAAAATATAACATACATAGTCAAAAGGAGATAAGGCAACAAAATTTCTGATCTGCTTGTAATTCGTAGGGCATGGCTGTATACTGTGTAAGTTAAGTGTTGTCTTGAGTGTATAATGTAACCAAATATTGCTATGGGTTTCAAATGCGATTTAGTTAAAGAACTGACGCAAGACAACAACATCTTAAAATAACATGCCGACGGAGCCTTCTTAATGAATATTAAATAATATACGGGTGTTACAAGCGCGGGTATATGACGTAACCAAATATGGCTATGTGTTTCAAATCGGGCGGCACTGTACCGAATCGTAAATTATGGGCCGAGACTGCATGAATATTAAACAATATTGGAATGTTCCCATAGGCGTTTTGAAAAAAAATTACGTGCTTTATTATTCATGAGCTGAAAGAGAAACTTGCATTTACATGAATACTTTAGTGCTCTTCATGATCACGTTTAGTATATAACATCGATGCCACTTCATTTAGGGGCTTGTCTTGAAACATCTTTCAGAATCGTTTCATCTATCAAGAAAACCACCTTTAGTCAAATAACTATTGTTAAAACCGTTCAACATTGTTGCGATACACTCCAAATCTCCGAGTAAGTAAACATTTTCTCTTTTAGAAAAGGTTAGTAACATTAGAAACGTCAGTAACATTATTCTAATCTATAGCTTTATCCATTTCCAGGTAAACCCTAGCTATAATTCCCTGTTCTATTAAATCGGTGACATACATGATGCCATAGCCAAAAAGGCTGATCATTATGTCTCTCCAACAGAAAATAGCCTCTGAGACCCCTTGTCCAAAATAATCTCATTAATCAATGGGTTTCTTTGAGTCTCAGATGGTTCTTCGGGGTTTTCAAAAAGACTAAGTTAACTGGTTCATGCAAAGGTTAATTTTCTAATTAATTTCTCCAGTTTCAATCAACAACCACAGAGACCCATTTGAATGCAAAGGGCTTCTTAAAAGGGCTCTGTTTCAAACCTTCAAGGTTCGAAGGGGTTTTATCCAAAACGGTTCCGAAGGGAATGTTCAGTTCTACCACATAAATCGTAAAATGCAGAATTATCTCTTTGAGGGGGAAAAGTATCGGGTTTCTAAAGTCTTAGGCCTTGTAATACGATTAATACCAATGTTAAGGTCATCCTTTTCAACCTCCAGCGTGAAGTACGAGGAGGCAGTTGCCCCCACTTCAGCTGTTAGGATGTTCTGTCGGTACATCGGTTGATATTGTCGATCCATCCGTCCCCTGGATGGACTTGGGAAATCCACTCCTATATTTATGACGCATTATAATCATCGTCCACGCATACCAAAAAGAAGAAATACAATTTGGCTCGCATTTATCTCTAGTGAACTCCAGTTTCAGATATTATGGTTGTATATAGGTATATTTATCCACTATTACTAAATAAATTTCTTTCGTATGAGCGTGGTTCGAAAAGAACACGATTTCGAATCTATAAGAAACTCTGTTCTCTGTTTGTTAGTTTGTGGAAGATTCATAACGCAAATGCAATGTCAAAATTTAGAAGCCTATGGTGCTTACTCACCTTTGCATCTTTTGTATTTGACTTCAAATCCAAAAGGTGCAAAACTCTAAAATCAAAAGAGTGAACTTAGTCACTCTTTGATCGAGTGAAAAATGTAAATTCACTCCATTAGAGTGATAATTCACTCCAAGAGGAGTGAAGTTCCCTCCAAAAAAAAAAAGTGAAATTCACTAGAGGAAGAGGGAAATTCACTCTTCCACGAGTGCCTGCAATGATCGCTCCTTTTTTAAGAGCGATCACTGTGGGCACTCCATCAAGAGTGAAACTTCGGGAATTTCACTCTTTTTGGAGTGAACTTCACTCTTTTTGGAGGGAACTTCACTCCTCTTGGAGTGAATTATCACTCTAATGGAGCGAATTTACACTTTTCACTCGATCAAAGAGTGACTAAGTTCACTCTTTTGATTTTAGAGTGAACGTTTTAATTACATTTTTAGACCCTGTATGCAATGCCAGCTTAGGATGTTATCAATGTATAAGGGTTTGTGTCTGTATAAGGACGGAGGGGGACTGCCAAAAGAGTTATGAAAAGTAGGAATGAAGCGAAACATTGAAATTGCTGGGAGTAAAAGAGAAAGTTCTTTCACAAACCAGACCTTCCCTACATTCTCTAACACGAACGTATATTTCAAATTTTTCAACAGGACTGACCCTAACACGCGCCTAAACGTTGTTGCGTAATTCTTATGGGAAACCGTTGATCCTTGCTTGCTTCGGTTTGCTGAATCCCTGACGAAAGCTTGGCGTTCTCGTCGGGCATACCTTTTGACTGCCCCTTGTCGACTGTCGAGTTCGTTTATCGGATTTTACCAAGTCAGATAAATAATTATTTTCAATTTTCAAATGTCGGCACTTTTCGTGTGCAATAGTCACAATCGACAAATCGACGGAAGTTGTATCAGTCATAGATACTTTGAGAACAAAATTAATGTTCCTTTGAACTATAGCTAAAGCTAGGGAACAGCTCAACAAGTCCGTTTAGCAGTATATCCTTCATCCTCATGCTTAACATGATGAATATAGGCTGACATGAATTTAAATCTAACTTTACGAGACTAAGTACCGTGTACGAATTTCTAAAGAATTTAAATTATTAAGCTTTCCTCGATATTGAAAATTTCCTTCAATGTGAAAATACTGTGTACTAAGTTCAATTCCATGTATGTAACTCATAATCCTGTTACATTTTCCATGATAGAGTTCCATTCCTTCAACATTGGAGGGAAATTTCACCTACAGAATGTAGATTCTTACAGAAAAGCGAAACTTTGGGGCCCTTCTGAATGGTTTCCAAGTTGACCGTTTTCCGCAAAATTGTTATATTGCCACGTATGCTCATTCACACCTTTATCAACACGCACAACTGATATAGTTCAGTTCCTATCCTATGTCGATTTTATGGTTAGCTGATGCCAGGATCTGGAAAAGAAACCTTCCTGGTTAATGATAGCATGATGGAGCACTCCGTGGCTAAACTAGGGTAGTAAGAACCCTTTGAATGACCAACCCTAGTAGTATAGGAATAGCGTGTAACCCTTGGTTTGGAAAATGCATGAAACGTGTCGGAAATATTCCATATGTGGCACCAGACCATCAAGCGACACCGGTCAACGTCAGTGCAGTTTTGTAAACTTTTCATTGTTATTGTTGTATTGTTCCCAAGTAGCCCTTAACCATCAAATACTCCCCCTTTTTTTAAAAAAAAAAGTGCAAAAAGTTTTTTTTTCCTAACTTAGATTGCTTTTATTTAAGCCAACGATCTTAACATAGAAGGGATATTTTTTATCAATATTCGTGAAACAGCTCAAATTCCATTGTAAGAGACCCACATTGTCTTCTCGAAACAAGTTTAAACCTCTTTGTATACAGGTCACATATTTTCAAATATACCCTACTTAAAAAAAGAAAGGCAAATTTGCTTTCTTTAATGTACTAATGCTCACACATGACGAATAAGGTTGGAAAAAAATTACTTGCCTATTCTCTTGGAATACAGTCTACTGAGTGACGCGATTAGAAGAGCAGTAGCATTTTCGAAAGAGAATAGGCACGTAATACTTTTACCGATTGTCAGTTGGGAAATTCAGCATTAGAATACTGTCTGGTTTTTAAACAATTTCATGGTGTCACTTCAAGTGACTCCATGCAGTGCGCATCGTCCACTCCCAGAAAGGTATTGGGCGCCGCTAGCTTAAACCCGAAAGTAATAAGTTGACAACGCTCTCTATCTAAGAGAGATCCGTCTGTCTTTTTGTCTTTCTGTCTTTCTGTCTTTCTGTCTTTCTGTCCTTCTGTCCTTCTGTCTGCCTGTCTGTCTGGGTTGCGTGTCTGTCTGTCTGTTATAGCCTAATAAATAAATTGCTGAGAACCAGACCCGGCTAACCCAAATTTTATTCAAACCGAGGTTATTGCACGTACATGTTCATATTGTCAAGTGTGCATGGTGATTATCTAACGTAAGGAAGTTACATAGCACCCTCTCCTTAATTATATTTCTTTTGCCCTGAAGGAAGTCTGTTTGTAGGTTGTGCCAAAGCGGGCTTACAAGCAAACACAGCAAGGCCTTGTGTCACACCATGTACCTTGCGTACCAATTCAGCTTCAACATCCACCATCGGTTGGCACAGAGGGCACAAGAATATTTTTGACTTTGCAAACCCCCGGGTGGCCGGGAACAGCACTTCCCGAGTGTACTAAGCCTCATGTACCCAGCCTTAAAATATGGATCCCTTGTTCGCAGTGTCTCAAGAGCACCCACTTAAAAATTATCCCTGCGATAACCAATTCTTTAAAACATGCACATTTTCTTCATTAGGACTGAAACCCATAGGGCTTCGGTTCCGCCGCCATTGCGTTCTACATTATTCTGATTTGACAGCAATGATGCCGAGATGGCGGGACCCAGAAAGAGCGGGACATTAAAATGGGATGAGTGAGCCAAAATGAAGTCTATTGCATGAACGATGAACTCAAACAGTCCAACTCTCATCTTCATTTCTTCAGCTGAGAAATAAAATGCTGGAGTTTATTCACTCAATTTAAAATGGTATATTGAGCAATGATTTCTGATTTTATTGTTGTACTGCTCAAATAAAAGTCTTTGTATTTCTTTGTTTTAATGGCAGTTACTGCATCTTGCACGATTATGTGATATCACTTTTACTCTTATGGGAAGATACAATTAATTAAGTGCTCTCTCTACAACATGCTATGCAAACAAACAAGAAGTGTTCAAGGTTATAAAATACTTTTAATTTCAAAGGTGAACAAATAGGGAATGTGAGTTGTACACCAAGATCGTCACAAATTATTTGCGCAATGGACTATTTCGTTTTAAGTGAACAAATTTCAACATTTAATTTCTCAACAAATGAACGAGTTATGACAATGGGAGTTGGATGAATAGGCTTAAATTTGAAACCTCTGCAATATATATTTTCAAAATTCTAGACATGAAGTACACTTTAGTAAGTTTTATATGGCTATATCAAAACAGATGTTGATTCCTCTCCAGATATAGCAATAAAGTTTTAAATGACCATATCCAGTCAGATATAACATTATTAAAATCTATGACAAATCAATAAAGTGTTATAAGGCCATATCAAGCCAGATATAACTTGATATGCTAGCCAGTGGCGTAGCCAATGGGGGGCGGCAGGGGGCAGGTTACCCCCTGGAAAATATTTTGGGGAAATTTGTGGAATTTGGGGGAAATTTCAAGTTGACGAAATAATACTCCCTTTGCCTAGTTCTTTAAAGTTTTCTCACTATAGGTAATCGTGAAACATTTCTCAGGCATAACTCAAATTTCCATGCTACGTATTTCCCCGGATCTCATTTGTGTCAACGCAGCATGAAGCGTGCTTCACTCGCGTTCCGCAGAAATGCCCTCTCTTCAGCAGCGTGAATGTTCTCTGGTACACGTGCAGGATATTTTGACCAGTTCAGCTTATACTGCGCAACACTGACAGGCTATAGGACCGGAGCATAGGATACCCTCATCGAGATAGTTCCCTAGGTATTGTTGAGCTAATGTTGTGTTCATCAACTTGATGCACTATTGGATAATACGTTGCTAATAAATAGTAACATAATCATAGCCTCGTGAACGAAATATTCCCTCATTTAATTATCACAATTTCCGTTTGTTTTCGTTCCACAGCCATTATATTTATATTCGATTTAAGGCTGTCAGCAATACATACCGGTAGGCCTTAGAGTTTCCAATTTTTCCTTTATATATATATATATATATATATATATATGGTGAACAAATTGTCTCCTTAAAAGTTTTCAGGACTAGAAAAATATGGCATTCTAATCATACAGTAATGCAAAGGGAGTGTCATTTCCTGCAATCTAGGGGTGTTTTTAGCGAAATGTTCCCTGGCGGGACGCTCCGCGCAAACCGATGGTCGCGCTCCGCGTATCACTCTCACCCGTCACTAAAGTTGACAACGCCCTGGGTTAGGTTAGGCGAGGTTTAACAGCCCAGTTTCAAACCTATTGGTTGACAGCGCACTGGGTTAAGTTTAAGCATTTAATGACCTCTCATCCTACAAGCTAGTGCCGGGTAGGTTATAGACCATCTTACTCTGTGTTTAACCATGGATGGAGCTTAAAACAATAGCTTACCGTTGTCTAGACATAATAACCATGCAAACCTGGAAAAACGTATGATGTTTACCTTACTTTTAAAGGACTGGTTCGGAAAATTGATCTATTTAATCTGTTCGGAAAATTAATCTAATAAATCACTGGGGATGGGGGTGACAACGGGCCCATGATGACATTGTCTTAATCCTATGTATATAGTAGGCAGCTTCAGGACCTTGAAGGCCATGCATTAACTTAGGAAACATTACATGACGTCACGATAATCTTGTTATTATCATAAATTTACGTATTTTGTATGTCATACATGCAGCTTGACCTTGAAAATATACTGAAACTGAAAATATACTGAAACTGAAACTGAAAAGTTTTGGGGAAATTTTCGAGCTTTGCCCCCCCCCCCCCAAGAAATATCCTAGCTACGCCACTGATGCAACTTATGCAGAAAAGCATGTCGTTAGTTTTATGTTTGAATTTAACGCTGGGATTATGCTTATTCCAGATTAAGACATGTTCTGAATACAGCATTACCTTCATCACCCAGACACTGCAGTTATGTATTGGTAACACTTTGATTAAACCGCGATGTACTAAGCGAACTAGTGCAAATGATTTCCAAATGTGGGAAGAGCTTGTATCTTATCCTACATTTTCCATGATTTAGGAAGTTGAAAGCAAACCTTGCACTACGTAGTGAACGAATTATGTACTCAATTTTAAAATAATTGAAGTCCATATAACTGTGATTACATGAAAGAGGAAATTTCAAGTTATTATTCTTCATTTTTATGAAGGAAGTCCAAGCTTTGTAATGTAATTGCAACCCATACTTATTAGTTATTATAAAATTTTCTATGGATCTTTTAAAGATTTTCTGGTGGTGTTGTCTTATAGTGGAATTAGCTTTTTCTTTGTCACATAAAAAATGATCCAGATAAAACTTGGTCTGGCCATATATTGTTTAGATCTGGTTCTGGTTTAGATCTCAGTTACATCTGTCTCTTTATCTGGGTATGACATACATAGATTCCATATCTGTTGCAGATGTGGGCTATATATGGAATATATTCTGTACATATAATACCAAAAACTGGTCCAGATAAAATTTTATCTGTTCGACATAAAAAACGTTCAGATCCAGATAAAACTTTTTACAGCCATTTGTGTCTTACATCCGGTTCTTAAGTAGATCCGGTTCTGGCGTAGATCTAAGTAATACCCGCCAAGGTTTTTCCATTAGTCCCATATCTGCATCAGATATGGCTCAGATATTAAATTCATATCAGGCCCATATATGGAGTTTCATATTCTGCATTTGGAGCAAGGTATACAAACTAGTCTACAGTAGGCTAAATATAATATTCATCACGCAGTGTTTGAACCAGGACTAAAGATTGATTTCAAGGTTTCTCTTAAACTATAGGCACCGTCTAAAGCCCATCGGCAAAATGGTTACATCAACGCTGGTTCTAGTCACACTCCTCTGTTATTTCACCGCGGTATGCGAAGGTGGAGTTCGCAAAGTTGTTTACAATGAAGAAGAACTCACTGGCAGATGCTCGAGTACCTGTGAAGGACTCCCAGACGTCACCGATAAATTTGGATGTGATCGAATATCACACTGTCGATTTAACAGGTACGGTTGGAGAAAAGGATTCGTCAGATGTAATTACTGCTCCTGTGACTGTACCACACAGAACGACTCGCCCCAAAAGGTAAAATCAATGTAGTATAGTTCGACGTAGGAATCAAATAAAAAATTATGACAGTTCCAACTTAAATTCGATGGTCGCGTTCACATGCAAATTGTAATAACGGTGATAATATTTTTTTTATTAAATGGTTTCGAATGAGAGATTTATGAATTAGCCTTGGACGTCGATTGGGGGGTCCTCTCCACTTTTTTGTGTTTGCAACCAATTGGTTCAAGTCGAGCCGGCAGCGGACTTTTTTTCACTTATTGCTCACTGGCTTCTTTTCCCGTACTCCATTGCGTATGCGGAGCAGCACGTACAACTGCAGTTACTTCCATTTTTGAAGTCTTTGGTATGACTCGACCTGGAAAACGAACCTGGGCCTCCCGCGTGAAAGGCAGATGCTCTACCACAGGGAGGGGGCAATTTATATGTATGTATGTATTTATTAGAACTTTTAGGCAGTCTTTCTGTTAATCACACGCAAATACAACATTAAGGTCTACACAACTTCGGAGATTTTTTGGGGCCGGGGATGGCTTGAGTCCCCAAAGCCCCGTTAAACCGCGCCTGTTGGTCACATACACACTTTATGAGATCTGCCAGAGTTACTTTTTCACGATTTTCAACTAGATATCAGATGACTCCAAATGACCTGTGACCTTCATCATAAAAGGAAGGGATCAATTGAATAAAGGCCATTCACATGCGGAGTACACACTTTATCAGGTTTCCGTGCATTCGAGTTGAGAAGAGAGCATGTTTGTCTTGAGGCTTCTTGGTATGAGACGAGTTGGTGTGGGGCGTGTTTGTGTGGAGACGAGTTAGTGTAGGGGAAGCTTATTGCGGGGTGAGTTGGTGAATTAAAATGGGGGCCAGTTGGTGTGGCGCGACTTAGAAGGGAGGCGAGTTGGTATGGGCGAGTTGTTGTGCGGGCGACTTGATATTAGGAAAAGACCGAATTAGGAAGCAAACATTTTGATATGGGGACAATTTGGTATGCGGACGACTTGGTATAAGGGCGAATTTGACCTGCTCAGCACCGTAGTATGACATGGGCGAATTTTCTAGACTTTGGTTAGGCGAAGACATATCATGCTACAGACCTCGGCTAATCCTAACGCCGTTATACTCCGCAACTACCTGCCAATAATTCAGTTAGGGGATAGATCCTACTCACGGTCACGCAAAATTCAACCGGGAAAATTTTGCTACGATTTTCTACGTGATTAAAACACTTGACGTCGTACACAAATTGTACATTTTTCATGAATGAAAATGCTAAATTTTTTATGATACTTCTCAAGTCCTTGTATCATGTATCGGTTGCTGTTAATCTTGTAAAGGGAAGTTTCAGAAAAGCTTCGATCACTGTGTAGAACATAAAGGAAAGCCGTTTAAGCGTTATACACTTAACATAACTTCCTCTTCATAGATAGGGAGGCATGGTGCACCAGCGCATATCGCCACCGGCTTCCAACACAAGAGCGACGATTTTTACGTCCCATCCTAAATATTACCTCTTTTCATTGGTATCTTGGAATCTCCCTGAACGCACATAAATGACCTAAAAATACAATGACTTATATGGGAAATATCTTGCTTACCAGTAAATGTAAAGATTGTCAAAGATAAGACCAGAATTTATCCTTTTAAGATTTTCAGCTGGTTTCTTGCCATCGCTATTGCAGCATAGCTTAGTGGTGTATATATTACTCCAATGCAGCATTATAGTGACCATGCAATACAGAAAAACAGGCGATCAAGGGAATTCAGAAAACTGCATTTGATAGGATGATTTTTATTCAACTTAAATTTTAGTTTAACCATTGAGGTAGGCAGAAAAAATAAGGTTATGTAGTGTTGTGTTATTGAAATTGTAACTGATTAAAATAGCCTTACATGATAAGGTTTGCATCATGATATACCTCGATAGAACAATACAAATGTGAGGTTCGAAAATCAGAATTTGAATGAAACAAATTCTGCTCTCTTAGATTTTTACCTTTATTTTGGTAGTCACTTGACTTCAAAGAGAAGTAAACTACATGTGGAATGCAAAATAAATATATAACATATATAATTTAATTAGAAAAGTGAAAAGACAATTCAATTAACATTTGCATATAGTAAATGAAATGTCGCTCTCATCTCACAGGTCATCCGTGAAAGTACCAAAGTCATAAACGAAGATCAATTGTGGAACACCTGCAGAAAGACATGCGATAAAAAGGGTCTACAGAAAACCAACGCATTTGGTTGCTCTGAGATAAGAGATTGCGAGCTTCATAAGGAAGGATGGGTTCGTGGCTTCGTTCGGTGTGACTACTGTGAATGCAAATGTATCGTTAGGGGTTAACCTGACAATTAACGGCTTGAACATTAAACTCTAAACTTAGTACCATCTCCTCTTCATAGGGAAAGTTGATTCAGTTTCAGTTTAATTTTCCGTGCCTCCTCTTAAAGAGGTATGTAAGAGACATTAATACAACAGTATACAGTAAACGAAATAAATATGAGAAATACAAAACAGGTAGAACTAAATAATTCAAGATTGTGAATTACTTTCGACTATGTAATTAAAATGGTGGTACCAGCACAAGGTAATGTGTTGGTTGGTTGGTTGTAACTGAAAAATGTTTAAAGCCTTCCATTATCTTTCCATCGAACAGTAAATTACTGATTACACGGATTAAGAATACTAATTAAAGGTCACGCATTTTAATAGAGCTGTGTCTTATTCTGAAATAGTTAAGGTTTGGGGAACTGATTGCTTTCAAGTAAATAGTAGAAATTCTAGAAAATGGTGAAACTTGTGTCCTAAATTATTTTTACTCTTACATAAATTATGTTTTTGATCATAAAGTACAATATCTGTTAGTGGCGGCTACAGGGGACCCGGGCGATTTCCCCCGCCCTCCCTCAGGCTCTGAAAAGTGAAAAAGTGAAAAGCGAAATTTGCCATTTATTTTGTGGCCCTATCCAACTAGCGAATTTCCCAGCTCTTTATTCAAATCCATTGTTTTGTTGTTATTATGATGTACATACGTACCATATATGGTCAGTGCAATAATAGTGTATTCATCCGCCGGTTATTTGTACCGTGTTTTATCCGTGGAGGATAAAGAACGTACGTGTTTTATCCGTGGAGGATAAAGAACGGCTTTTGGGGGTCTATCACGGATTACGCACGGTCACCTGACCACAATGGACCAATAGGAGTTCAGAATTATTACCAAGTATGAATCAACTCGTAATAATACGATGTCGTGCAGTTGTGAAACTAGAGATGTCCAAAGTACAGAAATGTAGTGATTTCTTGACCATTCATTTATCTAGATTCGAACACACGATTCATATGGTGTCTCATCTCGTAATAATACGCGATATGGAGTTACTCTATGTACTTTGAAGAATGACTTTAAAGGCTGGTCAACTAGTTCAATTTAACATCTCGTAATAATACAAGTTCGTGCATTTGTAGGACAAAAAGTCCAGTTGCCGTCATTGAATGGTGTATACGAATTACACACCACATTCTACAGTTTGTCACACATTACACCTCACACCCACGCATCACAGGCATATAGAAAGGCTACAAACACGCCCACCCAGGCACACACGCGCGCACGCACACACGCACCCACACACATCGACTGTATGCAGGCCAGTAGCCACAAACTTCCTGTAGAGAGGGGGGGCATAAACACCGGAAGGAGGGGCCCAAGTTAAGAAGTTCGATCGTCGCCAAGGCCGTCGCTAGGGTTTCATGGTCCCAGATTCCGACTGGCTGTATGTTTTTCCAACTGGATGGAGGAGCCACCATGCCAGTTTACGGACAGCAGGAGTACATGAAACATGAATGCCTGGAGGGATTAGTCTCAGACAACGTGGCTGAAGACTATCTAAGTAGAGCGCCACAATTAGTTGGCGAGGAGCGCACAGAAAATTTTGAAAAACGCGACCCCTCAGATAGCCGGAAATGGCATCTCCCAGCCTTGAATAAGCAATGCCCGCAAAGGCATTTTAAGCAGGGGAACAAGCGTGAAGCAATAAAAATCTGAAGCCTGGTGGGATAAAACTTAAAGAACGAGACTGGAGACTATCTAAGCGGAGAGCCACCACTGGTTGGCGGGGAGCGCCCAGAAAATTTTGAAAAATTGCGACCCACACATAACCGGAAATGGCATTTCCAGGCTTGTATAAACATGGCCTATACAGGTATTGTAGCAGGGGAGAACAAACGTGAAACGATATAGATGCTGTGTCTGGTTAGATACGTCCTAGAAATCGAAGCTGAAGACTATCTAAGCGGAGCGCCACCATTAGTTGGCGCGGAGCGCACAGAAAATTTTGAAAAATCGCGATCCCTCATGTAGTCGGAAATGACATTTCCCAGGCTTGAATAAGCAAGGACCACACAGGCATTTTTAGCAGCGATGGAACAATTTTACGTCGTAAATTACAGATCTAAACCTTGGGGGGATAAACCCTCGAAGACCGGACCAACGACTATCTGAGCTGAGCGCCACCAGACTAATCGTCAAACCCTTACCTTTATACAACCAACATATCTGAAAGATGGGATGATTAACAATATAAGCAAAACGTGCCTGAAGATGAAAGAAAAAAAAGTTCTAGAAAACAAAATTAGTTCATTGTGACATTGTTAAGCAAGTTTTGGGATTTCCTATGGTCAAAAATCGCCTGGAGGCCACCGTTTACAGGTACTAAAATGTTATTTTTCATCGATTTTCCGTATGGGGGCACAGGGTCCGCACGGGGGGCGTTCCCCCGTGCCCCCGCCTGGCTACGGGCCTGACTGTATGGTCAAGTCGTTAGAGCATCCGACTTGCAGCAGGGTGGTCTGGAGTTCGAGTCCTGGGCGGGTCATACCGAAGACTTAAAAAATGTAACCTAGCGTCATTGTGCTTGGTGCTCAGCATAAGGGATGGAGTTGGAAAAACAAGCCAGTGAACACTTATTGGAAGAAAAGCCATGGTCGTCTCGACTCGAACCAATTGGATGGAAACTGGGTCGTAAAACTCCATCTTACTTACCCACACACAGACTTTATTTCAACTGAGCTAAGATAGCGATATTCCTGAATGCTAATTGGGAGTAATCAGTGGAAATGCTTTGGGACTTTTTTCCTCAACTTACAAGTAATAAATGCCATTAGGGGTTTTTTCACTGTCGTTGGATAGTCGAACGATTGGATAGGTGGAGAGATACTAGACTTAAGCAGAAATTTAATTTTTGTATATGAAAGAGGAATCAAATGTAAACTGTGTGGCCGAACTAAACTTCCATTCAAAACGGACATGTATTTCTAAAGATATCAGTAAGTGAAGTCGCAAGATTTAAGTTCCAAATTGAGTTTGAGGGCAGCAGAGGTTAAATCACTTTCTCACATTGACATGGAATACTTTTATTCCCTTCGTTTTTAAGACTGTCATGTTGACCTCGAAGTTAATACGGACAGGATCTCCCTCTGCGGGATGCAAAGTTTTTAAAGTGTTCATGCTACTCCACATTCTGATAACAAGTTGTTGAGGAGAATATTGGTTGCTGGTTTAGAGACAATTAATATGGGGATATGACGTCATATCAGCTTGCTTAAAGTTCACTCAATGTTGAAAATGTCACAACTTTACCTCATATCTTGAGGGCCACAGATAGGATGCCAATGCAAATTTCAGCGAAATCCTAATGATTAGTATCCCTTTAATATATGAAAACTTGGATGTGGCATTAAGCCCTTCTTTCAACACTGTGGTTTCGAAGATTTACCACTTGACAAGTCGAAGTGACTTCCCTACATTAATTTTCCAAGGGCAAAAGCCGTCACCCAAACGTAATTTCGGAACAATTGTACCAGATCCCACCAGCCCACAGATTTCTTTTCATTTCGCTTCCATGTATCTGTCATGGGACTTTCGGATTCAAATATTTCATATATAAGGTGAACCTACGATTTGCTTTCGTATATAAACAAGAAAATTTTGCCAAATATGACTCTTAGGAGCCAATCATGAAACAGCGGACTACTTCACTAATCCAGATTGAGGTGACTTCTTTCCCTTTAAGTCTCACCTTTTGACTGTTTGAAGTGTACCTCAAGTCAAAAAATTCAAAACTATATATTAAACAGCATGAAAAGCGATTTTTAACAGTCCAACTCCCATCGTCATAGGACATTCCTGTGCTGAGATATAAAATGTTGAAGTTTATTCACTCAAATTGAAATGACGCATTGCGCAATAATTTGTGACGTCATTGTTGTACTACTCAACATACAACCTTGTATTTCTTTGTTTTTCTGAAAGTAACTGCACCCAATACCAGGATGTGAGAGCGCTCCCACCCTTATCAGGGGGTGTAAATAATTAAGCCCTCTCTGTGCAAAATGCTATGTAAGCACAAAGGAAAAGTTCAAGGTCATGCAAACATTTTTAATTTTAAAAGAAAATAAAAACAGTTAATGTGAGTTGTACAACAAGAAAGTCACAACTTATTGCGCAATGGACTAATTTATTTTAAGTGAATAAATTTCAATATTTTATATTTCAGAACAGGACTGTCTTAAGAAGATGGGAGTTGGACTGTTAGAATTCATTTTCCATGCTGTTTAATATATATTTTTGAATTTTTTGACTTGAGGTACACTTTAATGAAGTATGTACATCATTATCTTTCTGTGAGGTATTTTATTGGCGGCAGGAATTTTTAGTAATTACCAAGATCCCTCTGTGGCGGATCCAGAGGGAGAGTCGTGGGTGCACCCCTACAATTTCAAAGATAGTTTTTTTTTTTCACGTACTAATGCGGACCCGAATCGGTGACCATATATTGACAACTCAATTAGCACTTATTAAATACACCTTTGTGTACCATGGCCTATAGTGTAACCTCCTTTATTTTAATCCCCGTCCAGCGCACAAAATGAAGTTACCCTACCCGTGATGGAGTATTAGCTCCATGCTCTACCTAATTAGTACATCTAGTGCACCCCCATGCAAACAAAAGTCCCGGATCCAACCCAGCGAGTTCAGGTGAAGTAATAAAATAGCAGCTACAGGTTAGTGATATAAACAGTCCTTGGGCAAAGATATAGTATTTTAACAACATTCGGGTAGTTTTATTCTTGTATACATCCATGGTAGGAACTTCATGGGAATGATCAGATAACATGTAAGACACTTATGGCGGCATAATAAGGGCAGTTCATTGGCGCTTTGAGCCCGTGCAACGATCAAATATAGGTTTATAACGAAAAGCACGGCTATGCTATGATAAGTAGTCGTTGTGCCTAAGTGTGTGTGTGTGTAAGATCGTCTCCCTGGTAAGTCCCAAAACGTTCATACGCATTCTTCATCCACATCCTTTCGATTCCGTTGTTATTCGGGCTCCTTGCCAAAACTTGATCCTTACCTTCAATGGAGACCTTTAATGAAGCCGTTTCAGTTGTGCTCATTTTTCTGAAGTGATGGAAAAGCCTGAGGAGATCTCTGCTTGACACCATATATCTGAAACAGAAAAACGATGGGTTCCATTTCAGGATATATACTTTATCGTTGTTGCTATTCACACGAAACATTTTTGTATGAATAAGCGTATATACGCAGTCCCAATTCACACAGAGATTATTAACCACAGTACGTACAGAGCCATACACACAGACGTCTGGCTCAGTGCGGGGATCACTGAAAATCTGTTGTTTAATTGTAGACATGGGCCCCTTTTGTTTAATCCCTAAGTGTTACATTGATAGCAGGGTTAAAGGGATCATAAAATGCAGTAAAAAACAGAAGACAAAACTTAATACACAACCCTAGCTACTTGTTCTTATTTGAACTGCGTACGTAACTACCCGTTTCAGGTTGTGGGTGACATTGTGCACTGTACTTACTGTACCCGAACATTTTCGTATGAATAGTGCGTCCACTGTCCCGTTATACAAAATTTCCGTTTAAATAGACCCCCACCTTACATATAACAAATATGTCGTTGTGGCTATTAAAACAAAAATTTCCGTGTGAATAATGTCTCCATTCCCCTTATTTACACATAAATATTCGTGTGATCAGGGCTTTCTTTTCGCTTATTTACACAAAAATATTCGTGTCAATAGTGCTTCCATTTCCTTTATTCACACAAAAATTTCCTGTCAAAAGTGCTTCCACTTCCCTTATTCGCACAAAATTCTTGCGAATATGCCCCAACATATTTTATATTTTAGCGGACATGGAGGGATATAAAATGCTGGTACTGAAAAGGCTAGCATAGAAAACAGGGCTTTAAAACACCCTATATTAACCTATAAGATAATCTTTGTATTCGACCAGGGAGCTTAAAAACCTTTTATGAGAAGGAGATTGTTCTCTTTGTATTGGGGTGTGCACCGTGAAGATCACACAAGAATCTCTCTTGCCCTCTCTTGGAATTTCTACAAGATTTACAATGGATTACGTAGTTCCTTCAAAATCGATTTGTCATCTGCTACTTTACGATGTCAGTCTATAATATTTGTACTGTCCATGACGCCATGGACAGTACCTTAGGCACCCTTCTCATTTTCGAGGGACAGTTCTTTCGTTCAATGTTTCTTGAATCTCAGTGAGTAGTTTGCTCTTCAATTGAGTTCATTATGTAGAGTGCGTCATGTAGACGGGAACGAGACTTGATGGTCAATTTTGGTTATGATATGGCCCAAAATGAGCGAGTTTTATATGGGTATTTATGTATGTAATTGTTTTGTAAAAGAATGCTTGAGTAAGTCAAATTTGTATTGCGTGTTTTACATGTAGTATATTGCGCACAGTGTCGCTAAACGCGAACAAGCTAAAGAGCATTGTAGTATTGTTACACAGTGCAAACACACTGTACTGTCCTATCTCGAAAGTGCCTGTAGTTCGGAGAACAACCTTGACATCTATGTTCGCATCTAGGCTTAGGGTTAATCATTAATCTTAGCATTTGACGTTAACTTTCTTCAGTGTTATATTTCTCTCTTGGAAGGCTTAACGTAGGATTGCCAAATACAAGATTTATCTTGAGAAGTAATAAGAACTTATCCTTCTCTATGCGCAAAACCATAGCAAGCAGTCAGCTCGCTATAGTAACACGTACGGTAGCGACAATCTACTCATAGGACGTTATGCAGTCTGCTCTCTCAATGCATATTGAAAGTCTGAGTTATACTTAGCTTTTGTTGGATCTGGCACTGGCAGTCGGTGACAATACATTACCACCCACGTACGTATGGTTTTGTATAAAAATGTGGACTTTGTCGGTGGCTAAAATCGACAGATTTTGCAAGAAAGTTGTTACATTTTGGAAATAATGTAGTACGTTTATATCAAAATTACCAAACGAATTGAAAGATATGATATTGATTCCCATTCACGTCCAAATTAAAGTTTGTTTGAAATATTGCAGGACTCGATCGAAGTTCGTCGTCAAATCACGCAAAAAGTTAAAGCTTTTCGGAGGCCGTGATATCTTTTGGTTGGAACGGTGGCGACCAATTTTCCCATGATCCATGATGTATATATAGGAAGTCCGTGGGAATAACATACGCCCAAAGACCCACGGCTGTTTGTGTATTTTATCATTCTCAGAATGATTCTCATTCTCAGAATTAGCATAGGGGTCTATACTTTTCTTTTTGTCTGCACTTAGGGCAACCATAGGCCTAATTATTTTCTCGCAAGGAGGACATGCATCGCCACCCTGGTGAAGAGGCCTAACTTAGGAGTGCTGGGGTGGGGAGTTTGGAATCTTTGTTGGCTTTCCGCAATGGTGTCTACATGCAAAAGATGGGGAATAAGTTGTTGCTCTTACTAGAGTTTCCTCTAATTTGACTGAAACAAAATTAGGGAAACCTGTCAGGTCATTAAATACATGAAATCCGGACACTCATGGTGGCGGTAATTTTACAAAACCGCCCGGACACCAGTACGAAACAATAAAAACAGAACGTGTCCTGGTAAAACCGAACGTCTGGTAACCCTACCTGCAGTGCCACTGTGAGCACTGTAGGCATACTTTGCGATTTCCAGTTGATCACTGCCATTACATCGGCATTGCATGAATAGCCTAAAGGCCTAGGTGGTGATTCTTCAATTAGCCTTAAGAGAAATAGTGCAGTCTTGCATCATTCATGTGCATCACGAGATTCCGAGTCGAAAAGTAACAAACGGTTGATATCCACAACAAGCAACCAACACAGTACTGCATTGATTATGTTCAGGTATATCACATCGGCCCCAAAACGCATAAGGACGATATTCCAAGCTTTAGTAGGCCTACGTAGTACTCGGTTATATTGGCACAACACTAACAATCATGGACAGTAAGTGGTTACGATTTTCGTAACCACATTTCTAGTTCTCTACTGCGATAGCATTATATTGTCAGTCTCCGGAAAACAAGAATGTGTTATACACGGTCACAAGAAAGGAATCTAACTTGATACACGATATGAGATACAAATGATACTTTTACTGTATGATGAAAAGCCAGTTAAGCTCATCAATGAAAATGTCAAACCAATTGATTAAAGTAAAGTTGGTCAAAGCCCCTTTTTCAGTTGTTACTTGTTTTTCCCTACTCCGCTGTTCATGCACTAAGAACAATGACAGTATTGTTTCCATGCAATATTTTAATCGTTTGTTGGTAGTTCCTTAGGAAGTTTCCGAGCTTGTAAGTTTTCGTAGTGACAGGGTAAATACGCCAACTTCAGCGTCAGGGGGAGCCAAGAGGAGTTCGATTCAAGGTCGGATCTAACCTCTAGCGCATGTACAGTTTCAAAAAGGTGTGGGGTCATTTTTGGCTGGATAGAGAAATTGTTTTATGTTGCCCAAAACACTAAGCGGAGCGCCACGATTAGTTGAACGGAGCATTTTTTTTAAGTCGTTCTCCATTGGAGAGCCGGAAATCGCATTTTCCAGGCCTTAAAGTAAACTCAGTGGTTCATGATGGGAATTTTAATTTGCAAATGTGCGTTCACATTAATGGAACATGAGCAATTGAAAATGCAAAGTGATCAGAAAATTACTACCCTTCTATTTTTCTGCAAACCGCTGGCTTTGGGTACTTCTTGGTGACTATATATATATAACACATTCGTGTTGGGTGTGTCGTAAAATCACATCTAACTAATTAATTAACTGACTAACTACACAGGGATGCCGTTATGAATAGTCGCTTATTGCAATGTCTATGATAGGACATATCATAATCTAAGCGAACTCCAATCAGATGGCGTGGAGCCCAGCGGATATTTTTAGCCGAAAATACCTCCAATACCACCGGAAATAACATGTCCGTGCCAGTATGAATTGAATCGTTTCTGCTGATGAACAGCTTACACCACCCCTACCAATAAATGTCGTCTAAAAACGTTGAATTCAATTTATATTTACACCACCCCTACCAATAAATGTCGTCTAAATACGTTGAAGTCAATTCATATTTTGTGTAATACCAGGGACCTCCACCTGCATCGAATAGTGGGGCGGGTTGGGTTGACATTCATGACTTTGATAAGATAGAAATGGTTGCCCGAATTTTTAACAAGCCCCGTCCGAAATTCAGGTCATGTGGAAGTTCGAAGAGCAGTCTGACATCTGCAACCCTGCCTGGTACGTCAGGGATTCCGCTAAAAACACAAAGAGAGGGGAAATTACTGCTAAACCCCAGTCCAAATTGATGCTGTCCCAGGCTACTAGCCTGACTGAGTTATGAGTGTGGACAGGGGGACAAAGGCTTGCTTCAAGGCCCCTGTAAGGTGCAATTTGAAGGTTTTAAAGGCAATTTATTAGTGTTAGTTCATACATTGCTGCAAAAGTGTCGTCATTTTAAGTAAGAAACCAAGATATTGACAATTTTCTAACTTGTATGGAAATGAAAAGGGAGGATTTTACCCACCTTTTTCTGGAAGGGGGGACAACCCCCCCCCCCTTTCCACCTCTGACGGAAACACTGAAACGTCCAAGGTTTAGATCTTTGGCAGCACCCTATTGCCAATTCGTCTGAAATATCAAACTGTTCTTTGAAATTGCTAGCATTATTTTGAAACAATTTTAAAGAAAATGCAGTTTACAACGCAAAATGACCCAATGACACTTTGGGAGATTGTAATCCCAAAATCCCTCTATATCCGGCCACTGTTTCATAAACTTGATCTAAATTTGAAATTTTATTCCCATTTGAGTATTCTCCAATTTTAGGATGCGGATCTTATGAGTTTAAACTCAATTTTATGTTGCGTTTATAATGCACCGAGATGGCATACAAAGACAACTTGTACGTCAGGCAAGTACATTATTGAAGTCTGGAATTGTGAGACCGTCGATCGTTGAAGAAATAGCTATTTTCGTGGAATATTTTTTAAATGTTTGCTTTGTCCAGTTTGTTGTGGACAAACCCCAGTACCCCTCTCCTTTTCCAGATTTCACATGCAAGCATTTCGTTGGTCTTCAAGTTGTTGTTCTCGTTAGTGTATTTGCTTTGTGTTTGTTACATTGATTTGTTATATTATTTATCAAGAAGCCGTGATTAGCTTCATTGCTTCCAACCCGTTCTCCTTTCCATTTTTTTTTTTTTTCAATTTTTAAAATGATTAAAAATTAGTGCTATAGATATCCCCATTGCATTACCTGCTCGTTGGTCCACGAGAGTGAATCTTCATGTGTGCAAATGCCCTAACTACATTGTAAAAATGTTGGTGATATTACAAAATTTTTGTACAATAAATTACAGAATAAAAAATAAATTAAACAGAAAAAGATTAGCCTATACAAAAAGTGTTGCCAATGAAATTGATATCACTTTCTATGTATTCTTTTGTTCTCATTAATTTTATTTTCTGTAAATGTATACAGCCATTTCTTACAGTGTACGTGGAAAACTGTGTTTATTTTGCAGTTAATAGTCAAAGAATAAAAAAAATAATGCGAAAGCATATCGATTTTCAGTAACCTTATCGGGTATGGTTTCCAATTTGACTCAATATGTACAGTTGACGATACTTTTCGTTTGGTATTCTTCACTTGGTTCAATTAGCCTATATGTAACAACAGATAAAAAGAGTCGCACAGCTGAAATTTTACAGGTAAATTCAAATTCATGTCACGCCGTTTGTTACAGATTACAACGCTCTAACATGGATTTATTGAGGGACGCTGATCTTCACCTAGCATAACGTGCAGAAACAATGAATTGACTTTGTAATGTGAAAAAATACAAAAATCTAATGACATGATTCTACATAACAACAGTAAATATCTATAATTAACGATTATATGCATAAATGCTTTGGGCAAGGAGATCAGATCTAGAAATTTTTATTCACATCCCAAGGTCAATAAGACGAAATCGTAAAAACCTCCCTTCCCTGGGAAACGGTTTCCACGCTTAACAGTTTAGCACTATGCCTTCAGGCCAAATTGTTCAACCTGTCCTGGACTTGACAGGGTGGCAGAATATTGCAGTCTAGCAAAAGCTAAAATAATAAAACACATTAATCGAAAGGACCGCAGATAGACATCTGTCAGAGCATGGAAGTACCGTCCGAGTAATACTTCCAGGGTCAGAGAAGGTATACTTACTGGTAGTACCCATGAGGTAGAGCAGAACATTTTTGGGGTGAGTTAGATACAAAGTCAACAGTATCTCTTACACTCCTTAAAACATCCTGGTGAAATTTTACCAGGAAAGGGGTCAATAGTTGTCCACACATTTCCTGGTTGAAAGTGACAAGGAATTCCGTCCAGATGAGCGTTTTCCAGGTTATACTAATGATTCTTTAACATTTTGCTGGTTAAATTTGACCATGATACCTTGGTGACTTTAACCAGGAAATGTATGGACAACTATTGACCTATCCTGGTAAAATATCACCAGGATGTTTTTAGTGTGTAACACTCGACAAATTTCACAGGCCACCACGTACCCCTTTGGAAGAAACATTCATACATGCCCACTGCTTTCGCTCGGCAGTGGAAGACACTTTGTATTCAGATATAACTTAGGCTACTGTATGAAATATTTTCTGCATATCATCTGGCAGGAAATTAAAGCGATTCAAAGATGAGAAAATCTTTGATTTCCTGAAGAAAAAAGATCTGAGCAGATGGATAATTAGGGGCAGGTGGTTGTTTGCGAACAAACATATTTTTTGGCCTTATGTAAAACTGCAAGAGTCTTTTTAAAAATTTAAGCTGCCAAATCATACGCCAGAGTATGAGCTAATTATTACGACTTACATTTGGACATTGCTGATTAATCTGACTTTCAAGTCCTTGCAGACTTTCAATGCCTTCTAGTTCAGCATCTGGGTCATTTGATGATTCTGTCAAAGATGTTTTTGCCAAGACAGTTTGGTAACTGGTATCTGACATGTGGGAGGAATGTTAGAATTTAAGAAGAATGCTTGGTTTAGAGATATTTGCTTTTTCATAAAGCTTTGTCAAGGATAGTGCCATATCTCATATGAGTTACTTTAAATAGTAAACAGTATAGGGATCTGACTTCTAAAAAAAAGGAAATTAAACCCTTCAAATAAAAATTATGACCAGTCACATTCCTTTGATAAACATAGCTTTAATACTCTGATATTGAAGAAGTTTGCCCCCCACTCTCTGGCTGGAAGAGGTAATCTGTTGCAGTAGAAATAGCAGTTCAGAGGATATATGATATCATTTACTCTAACTCCATAAATGGCTGGAATTTACCATTTATTTCATTGTTACCTCTTTGAAGTCTTTGGGAAGGGTTTCTTCCAAGAAGTTTGTCCACCACTCTCTGGCTAGAAGAGGTAATCTGTTAATGTATCCTCTTGGTAAGTCCTTGTATAATTTGTCAGGGTATAGCTTTTCTAGTGAGGGGACAACCCACTCCAGTTTCTCTGTCAGGTCAGGCAATGGCTGTAAAAACAGATAAGTTACCACCACATTAATCGTGTATCACTGTTGCCTAGGATGAAAAAATTCAACAAGTACCATATGATAGCGATAATATTTTCTCCTCTGAAAAAGGGGAATGTTTTGTCTTTTGACCTGGAACCTAAAAGAAATGTCCAGAAAAATACTTTGTGAATATTTATAACAGAAAATGGACACAGACTAGGTTTTCCTGTGCCAGAAGTACTTTGTAATGATTATTTTCCTATCGTCATGTACATCAACATAATTAATGCATCGGCGGCCATTTTGCTTCTCCGCCATTTTGGTTGATCTGAATTCCAAAAGAAGTATTTTAAAAAGTAAACTAGGATTATTTGTCATAAAATCTGGCCAGAAATTAAGGGCAACTGTGTCAAAAGCATTTTTAATGAATATTTATCTTATTATTTTTTATACGTTATGATCGTTTTATTGGCGGCCATAATGTTGTTTCCGCCATCTGGATTAGTACGGGGTCCTTCATAAAATACCAGTTATCATGTTTTGAGAATTATGTACAATTTTCTATAAAGATATTAGAAATTGTTAGTCGAAACATATTTTTAGTGATTATTTTCTGACATTGATTTGCATTTTTTCAATTATTTTCTTATTTTTGTGGGGGATTTTTACTGTATTGTTTTTACTTCCTCAGTGAATTTCCGACATATTGAATGACAAATATTCTTGTATCTAAGATTGTCAAATCCCGCCTTTATTTGAAAACATTATTTTACATCATTGTGATTAAGGAATGTGGAAATTTGCATTTTTTACACAATTTTCTAGACATATTTCATTTAGTTTGGCAGCCATTTTGTTGTTTTTCCGCCATCTTGGTTAACCTGAATCTCACCAAAACAGTTCCAAAATTAATTCTGGAATACTTCTCATAAAATATGACTAAATATTAAAAGTCGATCACCCAAAAATATTTTTTAAGAAAATTTTCTTTATTATTATTTAATACAAAATATTTAAAAAGTTTGCCACCATTTTGTTTTTGGCAGTCTTTTTGAACGGGCGAGACCCAAAATATTTACTAATACCACTTGATTTCTTGTTCAGAGGACCGTAACGTTTCCAAATAATATTGCGACGAAGAGTTGTTGGGTTGCCTGTGAGATGCCTGATGGCCATAGCCTGTAATGACCACTCCAGATGGCACTTACCTCAATCTCCTGCCCAATTTGAAGCTATGAGTACTGATATTTCATGGTATTGTTTTACACCTTTTTAGGAATTAAGAAGGGACAGGGGTATCGATATGGACATGTAGATATGCAATTAATAAATTTGCTATAACAAGGAATGCTTAAATAGATATAAAAATGATTTCGAGATGGTGAACAGCTTGTAACTCTCATTAACCATGAATAGATTGTCATTTCCGGGTTGGAAAACAATGTTTTTCTTACAGATTTTTTACTAGTCAACAATTCGTTCGACGCTGGTGCTTCCTAAGCACAAACCCTGGAACATTAGTAGCCTTAAAGTGTCTGAAGACATTTAATATCATTATTTTAGGTCAATCTAGGACAAATGAATCTATTTACTGTACACAATTACATTTTAAACTAGCATAGTCAAGATTTAGGTCAAAGGTCAAATTTCGTACCTTTTTGGCTTTTAATGACCTCAAAAGTCACGTGATTCTCAAAATCTGTATATCAACTAAAAGATAATTTCTTTCCAAGTATTTTGAGGGGTAGTTTGCAACTCTCGAGTTTCTAGATGAAAAAAAAAATTGCCATTTTACTTTCCCCTGTCCCTTAATTTTTTTTATTTTTCAGCACCCTGACTCTTCGAAGATACCCCGCTATATTTCCTCAACGCACCCGAAGATATCCATTTACCTGGATTTTTCTGTTTATAGATATGTCAAGGAATCGAAAAAACATAGTGGCATTAACGACCATTCCAGGTGGCACTTGCCTCAATCTGAAGCCGGGCTAGATGTCTATCTGCGGTCCTTTCGATTAATGTGTTTTATTATTTTAGCTTTTGCTAGACTGCAATATTCTGTCACCCTGTCAAGTCCAGGACAGGTTGAACAATTTGGCCTGAAGGCATAGTGCTAAACTGTTAAGCGGGGAAACCGTTTCCCAGGGAAGGGAGGTTTTTACGATTTCGTCTATTGACCTTGGGATGTGAATAAAAATTTCTAGATCTTACCTAAGAGCCCGAAGCATTTATGCATAAAACCGTTAATTATCGATATTTACTGTTGTTGTATTGAATCATGTCATTAGATTTTTGTATTTTTTCACATTACAAAGTCAATTCATTGTTTCTGCACGTTATGCTAGGTGAAGATCAGCGTCCCTCAATAAATCCATGTTAGAGCGTTGTAATCTGTAACAAACGGCGTGACATGAATTTAAATTTACCTGTAGAATTTCAACTGTGCGGCTCTTTTTATCTTTTGTTACATACAGGCTAATCCGACGAAGTGAAGAATACCAAACGAAAAGTATCGTCAACTGTACATATTGAGTCAAATTGGAAACCATACCCGATAAGGTTACTGTAAATCGATATGCTTTCGCATTATTTTTTTATTCTTTGACTATTTACTGCAAAATAAATACAGTTTTCCACGTACACTGTAAGAAATGGCTGTATACATTTACAGAAAATAAAATTAATGAGAACAAAAGAATACATAGAAAGTGATATCAACTTCATTGGCAACACTTTTTGTATAGGCTAATCTTTTTCTGTTTATTTATTTTTGATTCTGTAATTTATTGTACAAAAATTTTGTAATATTACAGACATTTTTACAATGATGTTACGGCATTTGCACACATTTTTTTTTTTTTAAAAAAAGGGGGGGGGGCGGGTTGGCAAAGGCTTATTTGCCCGAAAGACAAAATATGCGAAAAGCCACGATCAGCAGTGGCGCGAAATGTACAGAAAACAATTGGAAGAATCGCGACCCCTCAGTCAGCCGGAAATGATGTTTCTAATGCTTGTAAGAAGAATTTATGCAGTCGTTAGTTTTGACTAAGTTAACAACATTGTCTTTTCAATTTTCCTCCTTGCTTTAATGTTACTCTTGATATACTCCCATTTCCCAATGAAAAATAATTTAGTCAACTCGATTTCTTAATGAACTAAACTCCAATTATTTGCCTTCAAAAACTTCCTTGACTTTATCAGTTTATCTCAATGGAATAACTTTTTTTGAAACTGAGAATCATTATTTTTATTTAAAGATTTTTTTCGTTTCGTTTTTCTTTTGGCAAATATATAGTCAAGTCTTGTTATGGTCTGGATATGTGGAATTTTCATTGTCAAAAATTGAAAACAACATCGATACGCAAATCATTCGCTGCCTTCTCAAAGCTGGAAACTCAAACAACATCTAATTAAATTCTGTGCAACCACAACCCACAACGGTACGCAATATAGAGTTATATTCAGCAGTGGAAAAAATTAATCAAATTTTAAGCAATGACGGCTGACAAGGGTACTCACAACAAACTTAATAATGGTTTCTGCCATCAAACTCAGTTTTAAAGGTAGTATCAGATGAGGTGATGGTCTTCTTATATTCCTTTTCAATAGTAGGCATAAGTTATTAACTTGCCTATAAAGGAAATGTTTAAAACGTCCAGAAAAAGTGCATAGAAAATTCAATAAACTGTAAAGAAAATTCACTCCCATGGACCAACGAGCAGGCAATGCAATGGGGATATCTATAGCACTAATTTTCAATCATTTTAAAAATTGAAAAAATTGGAAACGAGAACGGGTTGGAAGCAATGCAGCTAATCACGGCTTCTTAAAGCGGCTCATTGAGTTGGTAAATGAAATTGAACAATTTTCCCACAGCTGTTAAGTTTTCTTCACATACCAATGAAAAATGTCATACTTAGACAATCCCCATGTCATACACACAAATAACTGTTTTACTTAACCGCTCAATTCGATTTTGAGAAATTCGTGACCAGACACTTTTTCGAACTATGCACAAAACCGTCACAAGTCAGGACACAACAAAATTCGAAATTTTGACTTTTTTCGTAACTACCGGATGAAAAACTTGACTAATCATTTTAGTTATGAGCATTTTCAAATGGTAGTACCCTTAACCACTTTCATCAAGTTATCAATATCAACTCAATGAGCCCATTTAATAGAAATAATTTCACAAATCAATATACCAAACACAAAGCAAATACACTAACGAGAACAACAACTTGAAGACCAACGAAATGCTTGCATGTGAAATCTGGAAAAGGAGATGGGGTACTGGGGTTTGTCCACAACAAACTGGACAAAGCAAACATTAAAAAATATTCCACGAAAAAAGTTATTTCTTCAACGATCGACGGCCCCACAATTCCAGACTTCCATAATATACTTGCCTGACGTACAAGTTGTCTTTGTATGCCATCTCGGTGCATTATAAACGCAACATTTCCCTTTAAAACATCGAAACAAATTGGGTTTAAACTCATAAGATCCGCATCCTTAAATTGGAAAATATTTCAAATGAGAATCAAATTTTCAAATTTAGATCCAAGTTTATGAAACAGTGACCGGATATTGAGGGATATAGGGCACCCGGCAGCCCTCTTAAAATTTTCCAAAGCGTTAATGGGTCATTTTGCCTTGTAAATTGCATTTTCTTTAAAACTGTTTCAAAATAATGCTAGCAATTTCAAAGAACAGCTTGATATTTCAGATGAATTGACAATAGGGTATTGTCAAAGATCTAAACCTTAGGCGTTTCAGGGTGTTCGTCAGAGGGGGGAAGGGGCATTTGTCCCCCCTTTCCAGAAAAAAGGTGGGTAAAATCCCTCATTTTCATTTCCATAAATATTAGAAAATTGTCAATATCTTGATTTCTTACTTAAAATAACGACACTTTTGTAGCAATGTTTGAAGTAACACAAATAAATGGCCTTTAAAACCTTACAGGGCCTTGAAGTACGCTTTTGTGCCCCTGAACCCACTCATAACTCAGTCAGGCTAGTAGCCTAAGACAGTATCAATTTGGACTTGGGGTTAAGCAGTAATAAATCCCCCCTTTTTGTGTTTCTTGCGGAATCCGTGGCGTACGAGGCAGGGGTGCACGTGTCAGACTGCTCTCCAAACTTCCACATGACCTGAATTTCGGACGGGGCTTGTTAAAATTTCGGGCAACCATTTCTATCTTAACAAATTTGTAATTCTGTATTACGCAGGAAACCAAGCGTGTCCGAATTCTTTCAGAATTTTTCTCGAAAAACAAAACAAAAAATGATTTAAGTTCCAAAAAAATCGAAAAGATTCCAAAAATTTGGTACCGGTATGATTCTGACAGCTTATGCATGGAAAAACAGGTTCTATTCAGCCTTATCTTACTCAACACTTTGCCCGGAGTGGTAGAATATTTGGGCGAAAGACGCAAATAATTCTGGGATATGGAATCGCCATATACCAAGGGCAGACGGGAGGATGAATAGGTGTTGAATACACTGTCCAGTATCTTGCAAAGTGTACAATTTCTCTTTTTTTTAATAGCAGTGAACATTTTTTTCGAACATAGACCCTAAAAAATAAGAGCTTTACGCTAAAGATCACTTACTTGCAGGCCTGGAGAATTTCATTTCTGGCTATTTTGCAGAATTTTCTGTACACTCCGCGCTAACCGATGGTCGCGTTCCGCTTAGATAGCGTCCTGTTTTATCCAATACGCCAAGTCATGAATGTCAACCCAACCCGCCCCACTATTCGATGCAGATGGACGTCCCTGGTATTACACCAAATATAAATTGACTTCAACGTATTTAAACGACATTTATTGGTAGGGGTAGTGTAAGCTGTACATCAACAGAAATGAATCAATTCAAACTGGCACGGACATGTAATTTCCGGTGATATTGGAGATATTTTCGGCTAAAACAATCCGCTGGGCTCCACGTCATCTGATAATGGCGCTCCCCTTAGATTAGTATATGTCCTATCAAAGGCAATGCGATAAACGACTATTCATTACAGCATCACTGTGTAGTAAGTCAGTTAGTCAGTTAATTAATTAGTTAGATGTGATTTTACGACACACCCAACACGAATGTGTTATATATCTATAGTCACCAAGAAGTACCCAAAGCTAGCGGTTTGCCCAAAAATAGAAGGGTAGTAATTTTCTGATCATTTTGCAGTTTCAATTGCTCATGTTTTATTAATATCGAACATATTTTTGCAAATAAAAGCTCCAAACATGAACCACTGAGTTTACTTAAAGGCCTGGCAAATGCGATATCCGGCTGTCCAATGAATAGCGACTTAAAAAATCGCTCCGTTTCAACTAATCGTGGCCCTCCGCTTAGTGTTTTGGGCAACATAAAACAATTTTTCTATCCAGCCAAAAATGACCCCCACATCTTTTTCAAACTGTACATGCGCTAGACGCTAGATCCACCCTTGAACCGAACTCCTCTTGGCGCCCCCTGCTTAATGCTGAAGTTGCCGTATTTAACCTGTCACTAGGAAAAGTTGCAAGCTCGGAAACTTTTAAAGGAACGACCAACAAAAGATTAAAATATTGCATAAAAACAATACTGCCATTTTGCTTGGTGCATGAACAGCGGAGTAGGGAAAAACAAGTTACAGCTGAAAAAGGGGCTTTGATCAACTTGACTTAAATCAATTGGTTAGACATTTTCATTGATGAGCTTAACTGGCTTTTCCTCATGCAGTAAAGTATCAATTGTATCTCAAATCGTGTATCAAGTAAGATTCCTCTCTTGTGACCATGTATAACATATTCTTGTTTTCCGGAGACTGGCAATATAATGCTATCGCAGTAGAGGAATATTTCAGACTGACATTTTAAAGCAGCACATAACAAATCGATTTTAAAGGAACTACGTAATCCATTGTAAATCTTGTAGAAATTCCAAGAGGGGCAAGAGAGATTATTGTGTGATCTTCACGGTGCATACCCCAATGCAAAGAGAACAATCTCTTTCCCATAAAAGGTTTTTTAGCTCCCTGGTCGAATACAAAGATTATCTAATAGATGTAGGGTGTTTAAAAGCCAGTTTTTCTATCCTACAATCTTGGACAAAACTTTTTTTATAACGATGGTAGATCGTTGGGTACGGTTGATTTGAGACACATTTTGCAGCCAATTTTGCGTCTCTGGCTGTATTTTTCACGTTGCATAACAGCCGGTAACAAAATTGTTATGTCTCCTTTTAAGCAAAGCATTTTCTCTACGTTTTGGGTTGAAAATTGCTTTCAAAACAAATGGTAGAGCGTTTGGTTAACTAAGCCTACACCGGAAGCCTCGTCAAGGTAGCATGTAGGCAGGACAAAATAATTTCTCTTTATACAATGGCATTCTCAGAATTAAAATAAGCAAAGCAAGCGGGACAATGAATCATTAATGTCCCTTTGCTCAAAAGGAGGGAGGTAACAGAAGAATTGATCAGAAGTAGTTAGATCCGGGTTTTCGGTGGCATTACCTGGGCCCCGTTCCAGGGTCCTCTCATTCAGGTCCCTCCCAACATTTGTGGAAAGGGCCCAAAATAATCCGGGTCCAAGACCCCACAGGCTAAATCCCGTCCTGGAAATACTTCCATCTAACGGCCAACATATCGTTTACCTGCCATGAAATAATCATAAGCTAAGCGTCACTTGTTACTGTGTGCAGCGCACCTATCTGACTTCTCGAAATTCTCAGACTGTCTGAGTTTCAGGAGATACATTATTGAGATCAAATTCGATAAAAATGTTTAATTTTTCGAGCGTTCTTTGTTTAAGAACTTTTTCGGAAGCTAACTATACTTTTGACGATTTTACTTTTATGAGATTAAAATTTGAAGTTGCGTTTTTAACAAATTCATAGCGACAATAGAATATATCACATAACGATCCGAAAATATGCATAATTTAGCTGCACAAATCAACAACCGCGACAGGTGGAATAATTCTCTTCCTGGATAGAAGAGTCGTTCTTTTCAAACTGATAGTTAGAAGACGAGAAATTAATTGAAAGAGCGCCACGATCTACCATAAAATGTTGAAAGTCACTCTGCAAGACAAGCTTTCTTTTATAACGATGGTAGATCGTTTGGTACGGTTGATTTGAGACACATTTTGCAGCCAATTTTGCGTCTCTGGCTGTATTTTTCACGTTGCATAACAGCCGGTAACAAAATTGTTATGCCTCCTTTTAAGCAAAGCATTTTCTCTACGTTTTGGGTTGAAAATTGCTTTCAAAACAAATGGTAGAGCGTTTGGTTAACTAAGTCTACACCGGAAGCCTCGTCAAGGTAGCATGTAGGCAGGACACAATAATTTCTCTTTAAACAATGGCATTCTCAGAATTAAAATAAGCAAAGCTAATGGGACAATGAGTCATTAATGTCCCTTTGCTCAAAAGAAGGGAGGTAACAGAAATATTGAAGTAGTTAGATCCGGGTTTTCGGTGGCATTACCTGGGCCCCGTTCCAGGGTCCTCTCATTCAGGTCCCCCCAACATTTGTGGAAAGGGCCCAAAATAATCCGGGTCCAAGACCCCACAGGCTAAATCCCGTCCTGGAAATACTTCCATCTAACGGCCAACATATCGTTTACCTGCCATGAAATAATCATAAGCTAAGCGTCACTTGTTACTGTGTACAGCGCACCTATCTGACTTCTCGAAATTTTCAGACTGTCTGAGTTTCAGGAGATACATTATTGAGATCAAATTCGATAAAAATGTTTAATTTTTCGAGCGTTCTTTGTTTAAGAACTTTTTCGGAAGCTTACTATACTTTTGACGATTTTACTTTTATGAGATTAAAATTTGAAGTTGCGTTTTTAACAAATTCATAGCGACAATAGAATATATCACATAACGATCCGAAAATATGCATAATTTAGATGCACAAATCAACAACCGCGACAGGTGGAATAATTCTCTTCCTGGATAGAAGAGTCGTTCTTTTCAAACTGATAGTTAGAAGACGAGAAATTAATTGAAAGAGCGCCACGATCTACCATAAAATGTTGAATGTCACTCTGCAAGACAAGCTTTCTTTTATAACGATGGTAGATCGTTAGGTACGGTTGATTTGAGACACATTTTGCAGCCAATTTTGCGTCTCTGGCTGTATTTTTCACGTTGCATAACAGCCGGTAACAAAATTGTTATGCCTCCTTTTAAGCAAAGCATTTTCTCTACGTTTTGGGTTGAAAATTGCTTTCAAAACAAATGGTAGAGCGTTTGGTTAACTAAGTCTACACCGGAAGCCTCGTCAAGGTAGCATGTAGGCAGGACACAATAATTTCTCTTTAAACAATGGCATTCTCAGAATTAAAATAAGCAAAGCAAATGGGACAATGAGTCATTAATGTCCCTTTGCTCAAAAGAAGGGAGGTAACAGAAATATTGAAGTAGTTAGATCCGGGTTTTCGGTGGCATTACCTGGGCCCAGTTCCAGGGTCCTCTCATTCAAGTCCCCCCAAACATTTGTGGAAAGGGCCCAAAATAATCCGGGTCCAAGACCCCACAGGCTAAATCCCGTCTTGGAAATACTTCCATCTAACGGCTAACATATCGTTTACCTGCCATGAAATAATCATAAGCAAAGCGTCACTTGTTACTGTGTGCAGCGCACCTATCTGACTTCTCGAAATTTTCAGACAATCTTGGATAAAACTGTTGGGACACTTTTCATATTATTCCTCAATTTCAATTAAAGTAGGCTAACATGAAACCCCCTTCCCTCCCCCTCCCAATGTTGCGTCAAGAAGAATGGATCCGCTTTGCCGTGAACAGCATTACAGTGGTCAACATTGCAAGGGGAAGTGGGGTGTCCCAACAACAAGTTTTGTTCAAGATTGTCTGAGTTTCAATAGATACATTACTGAGATCAAATTCAATAAAAATGTTTAATTTTTCGAGCGTTCTTTGTTTAAGAACTTTTTCGGAAGCTAACTATACTTTTGACGATTTTACTTTAATGAAAGTAAAATTTGAAGTTGTGTTTTTAACAAATTCAGGGCGACTATAGAATATATCACATAACGATCCGAAAATAAGAATAATTTAGATGCACAAATCAACAACCGCGACAGGTGGAATAATTCTCTTCCTGGATAGAAGAGTCGTTCTTTTTCAAACTGATAGTTAGAAGACGAGAAATTAATTGAAAGAGCGCCACGATCTACCATAAAATGTTGAAAGTCACTCTGCAAGACAAGCTTTCTTTTATAACGATGGTAGATCGTTAGGTACGGTTGATTTGAGACACATTTTGCAGCCAATTTTGCGTCTCTGGCTGTATTTTTCACGTTGCATAACAGCCGGTAACAAAATTGTTATGTCTCCTTTTGAGCAAAGCATTTTCTCTACGTTTTGGGTTGAAAATTGCTTTCAAAACAAATGGTAGAGCGTTTGGTTAACTAAGCCTACGCCGGAAGCCTCGTCAAGGTAGCATGTAGGCAGGACACAATAATTTCTCTTTATACAATGGCATTCTCAGAATTAAAATAAGCAAAGCAAATGGGACAATGAGTCATTAATGTCCCTTTGCTCAAAAGGAGGGAGGTAACAGAAGAATTGATCAGAAGTAGTTAGATCCGGGTTTTCGGTGGCATTTAACTGGGCCCAGTCCCAGGGTCCTCTCATTCAGGTCCCTCCCAACATTTGTGGAAAGGGCCCAAAATAATCCGGGTCCAAGACCCCACAGGCTAAATCCCGTCCTGGAAATACTTCCATCTAACAGCCAACATATCGTTTACCTGCCATGAAATAATCATAAGCTAAGCGTCACTTGTCACTGTGTGCAGCGCACCTATCTGACTTCTCGAAATTCTCAGACAATCTTGGACAAAACTGTTGGGGCACTTTTCATATTATTCCTCAATTTCAGTTAAAGTAGGCTAACATGAAACCCCTTTCCCTCCCCCTCCCAATGTTGCGTCAAGAAGAATGGCTCCGCTTTGCCGTGAACAGCATTACAGTGGTCAACACTGGAAAGGGAAGTGGGGTGTCCCAACAAGTTTTGTCCAAGATTGTAGCCTTTTCGTTACCAGCATTTCATATCCCTCTACGTCCGCTAAAATACAAAATATGGTGGGGCCTATTCGCAAGAACTTTGTGCGAATAAGGGAAGTGGAAGCACTTTTGACAGGAAATTTTTTTGTGAATAAAGGAAATGGAAGCACTATTGACACGAATATTTTTGTGTAAATAAGCGAAATGGAAGCCACGTTCACACGAAAATTTATGTGTGAATAAGGTAAATAGAAAAATTATTCACACGGAAATTTTTGTGTGAATAGCCACAGCGATATATTTTTTATATGTAAGGTGGGGGTCTATTTAAACGGAAATTTTCGTATAACGGGTAGTGGACGCACTATTCATACGAAAATGTTCGGGTACAGCAAGTACAGTGCACAATGTCACCCACAACCTGAAACGGGTAGTTACGTATGCAGTTCAAATAAGAGCAATTAGCTAGGGTTGTGTATTAAGTTTTGTCTTCCCTTTTTATTGCATTTTATGATCCCTTTAACCCTGCTATCAATGTAACACTTAAGGATTAAACAAAAGGGGCTCATGTCTACAATTAAGCAGTTACTTCCAAAAAAACAAAGAAATACAAGGTTGTATATTGAGTAGTACAACAATGACGTCACAAATTATTGCGCAATCATTATGGGCCATTTCAATTTGAGTGAATAAACTTCAACATTTTATATCTCAGCACAGGAATGTCCTATGACGATGGGAGCCGGACTGTTAAAAATCGCTTTTCATGCTCTTTAATATGTAGTTTTGAATTTTTTGACTTGAGGTACACTTCAAACAGTCAAAAGGTGAGACTTAAAGGGAAAGAAGTCACCTCAATCTGGATTAGTGAAGTAGTCCGCTGTTTCATGATTGGCCCCTAAGAGTCAAATTTGGCAAGTTTTCCTTAAGTCTTTATATACGAATTTCAAAGCAAATCGTAGGTTCACCTCGAATATGATATATTTGAATCCAAAAATCCCATAACTGATACATGGAAGAGAAATGGAAAGAAATCTGTGGGCTGGTGGGATCTGGTACAATTGTTCCGAAATTACGTTTGGGTGACGGCTTTTGCCCTTGGAAAATTAATGTAGGGAAGTCATTTCGACTTGTCAAGTGGTAAATCTTCGAAACCACAGTGTTGAAAGAAGGGTTTAATGCCAAATCCAAGTTTTGATATATTAAAGGGACAGGATTTCGCTGAAATTTGCATTGGCATCCGATCTGTGGCCCTCAAGATATGAGGTAAAGTTGTGACATTTTCAAAATTGAGTGAACTTTAAGCAAGCTTATATGACGTCATATCCCCATATTAATTGGATTTTTTGGTTGTCTCTAAACCAGCAACCAATATTCTTCTCAACAACTTGTTATCAGAATGTGAAGTAGCATGAAAACTTTATAAACTTTGCATTCCGCAGAGGGAGATCCTGTCCCTACTTACTTCGAGGTCAACATGTATTTGCAAACACATTTGATTGTAGTGCGCAGAGTAAGGGGCCTGTGGTGCATTGTTTTGGGGAACACTCAACTCTGTTTGTCTGATGAGGTCAAGCTGCTACAAATAAATCTGAAAACAAAGGAGTTTGGTCAAGGATACAAGAGGTCTTTACACTTTGGTCTTACTAGAAATTTTGAACTCGCAGGCAAGTACTGTACCTCAGAGCCAAGGAAAAGTAATAGAATGTGCTGGCCAACATTCAGTTTGTACTCAAAACATAATGTAAACAAGGCTAAAGCTGAAGGAAATATTAAATTTCATTGAATAACAATAGCAATACACACAAGGGTGACACTTGAATATGCTGTTGTTTTCAATTATTGTGGCAATGAGGCTATTAAAGGTTTTTGAGCCACACTCATAGCTGAACTCAGATGTTTCAGTTCCACTGCTGCTCTTTATTTCAAGAACCAACAAATACATACAGACTCCTAGCTTAAGTGCAAGTTGGGCATGGGCTAATATAGCTGTAGGACACACTGTATATGCATGCAAAGGACTGTGCACCATCTGCCAATGGAGACTCCCAAAAGCCACAGGTTTAAACTGTATGCTTTCTTGACTTACACTGAGATGTTAGCATGCCACTTCACACCCAAATGACTGCATTAGAGTGCATACAAGTATTAGCAGTGCACCCATTGGAAGGGTTTGTCCACTTTATATGGTGCACGCCCAGCTAGAAAAGTTGGAAAAGGGACAGGGTGGGAGAAAAAGAGGTAGGGTGCAGAAAGACTCTTACATGAGGGCATTGTGAGACTGAAGAGGAGCGGGGTGGGCTGCCACTGTGAAACATTGAAGTTAGCGGTCTGATACATGCATCTATTACACCTGCCAAGAATATCTTCAAGTTATTGCACAATCTCATGGCAGGCAAAGGCATTCAGATTAAAGCAAATATCATCTGGTAGTACATGGAAATCTCTTCTTCCCAGGTATCGACAGACTGGTAATAAGTTGTCAGATTAAATTGTTAGATCTGCACTCATACTGTAGCTGAACTTAGATGTTCACTGCTGTTGTTTAGTCCATGAACCAACAAATATGCATCCTTATGCCTGACAAGAATGATATCATATTGCGCACTTTTAGGCAAAAGCATATGCAAATGTCATCTGGTTGTCCATGGAAATCTCTTCTTCCCAGGCTGGCACTGGACAGACTGGTGACGGTCTATGAGAGAAAAAAGTATTTTGTGATATTCTTTCATATGGTGGGAGACATGCAGTGCAAATTTTACCCAACATTTCAGTATTAGTTCGTATTTGACAATGACTTTTTAACTTTTCCTGGTTATTCTTTATAATAGCCTTAAGGTTAATGTGTTCACTAAGAGAAATTGTGGTTGAAAAGCAACAATTCACACACCTCAACAATTACACACTGAAAATATCTGACTTCCGTAGCTGGAGGTAAAACTATGTATAGAGCCGTTCTGCTGCTGAAATTGTTGGTAGTGCCATTTTGCATTGAGAGTTTGCCATTGCAGTATTATCTGAGAGTTTGCCATCACAGTGTTAACTGAGAGTTTGCAATCAGAGTATTTATGTGCTTTGTAGAGTGGCACTAGTCTATAGTGTACCATAATACAATGAGGAACAGAGAAAGTGTTTCTCAACTGGTAGTCAATAGGATGGCCATACCTTGATGCCATACCAGAAAGTTTTTGGCCTAACAAACCTACTCATGGCCAGTTGATGCCTTTCCTGGGTGGAAAATTGGGACACATGTGGAAACGAAATCATCCAGTTGTTAAAAAGGATAACATTATCATTTTCAGAATAGGGAATAATCAATATCCGGTGCTGTGTGAACCCGAATGGAAGACAAAATGCTCAATAGCCAGACGGCTGTCTGGCATAAAAGCTGGACAAATGGCCACCTAACTGTTTACTTACCTTTCCTAGCTAGGCCGTAACAAATGGGGATCCTAGACTTTTGCTCCAAACACTTCAATTTATTCTCAATGTCAGGAAATTATGCCAAGACATTGCTCTGACAAGTGAGGTGGACTACAAGGCCCCGATGGGCCTATAGCCTACTAATTGTGCTAGCGGCCACAAACACCATATGATGGGGTGACTGTCGAGTACGCATCTCCATTAATATTACCAATGACGTCACAAATTTTTGCGAAATGAGCCATTTTAACGTTATACAGTGCGACTGCTGCAACGCTTCGCAATTTTGCGGAATTGTTGAGTGTGCTTACCAAGTTACTGTTGCTAGCCTAGCCTTCGGTTGTCCCGCTAATTTAGTTTGGGTACAGTGATTCTCGCTTTACGCCATACTATCCTTATTTAAGACAGAAATCTTGATCAAACCTTTCGCAATAATGTACGCCCTAATTGAAATCATTACAACTTGAAAATTGTTCGCAAGAGACTCTCGAAGAAATCAGTTTACCTTGTCTGCATATATACAGTACGTATGGAGAGTCCAACAACAAGGCTCTGGTGTACTATCAACGTCACGTGACTGCCAAAACCAGGAATATCAACATGAGCAGTCAGTTCGAAACGTTTCCCAACCAGGGAAAGGTGTAATAACTATGGTCAAAACAGATTTAACAACAGAAACAAAGAGACCTGCAAAATAATGGGTCAAACCTCAAAAACCTCAAGTGCGTATTGTTTGCAAAATTTGATGGTTGCATTACCTTCTCTAAAAACTCCCACTTTTAAATCAATGAATCCATGTCATTTGTTTAGGTTTTATATGGCATTTTATTACAGTACAGGAACTATAAACTTTAACTATCTTCATAAGGAATTAGTTTCACAGTCTTTCCAAGTCAAGTACATGGTTTTATAGCCCTACCCGTTTTAAAATTATCCAACCGTCGTTGAGGTTCTCGTTTACACGACCTCTGTTCTTATAATTGGAAAGAATACTCGTGGAGATATTTTTAACGTCAACACGTGGCATGAACCAAAGTCACCTTCTAACTTCCTAAAAAATTTACACTTGTCCTAAAAGGTCCATACTACGTCATTACAGTAGAATCAAGACCTATAGTTTATAGCATAAGTTACAATAATGTTTCCGTGTGATCTATACCAGATTTTCAGTTTGATAACATTTTACTCACTTTACTTTTGTAAGGCTATAATTTAATACATATCGGACTCGATTTTCACATATTAAACAGTTGTCTCATTTTCGCTTGTGTGAAAACTCCGCTCAGATCTCAAAATGGTGCTGATCAAGTTGAGGTACCGCCCACCTTTAGTATGAATTCATTTGAAAATCGCATGTTTGTTGAAAACTTGAGTCTTGTACGACATAAGAAAATTAATTCATTAACATGATTTCACAGAAAATATCAGAGAGGAAACCCCAAATTGCTTGCAAATACAACTTTGAGCCTATTTCATGCACTATTTTGCCGGTTCTTTGAGTAAGTTCATTTGATTGTAGGGGAGCTGAATGATATATAGTCCTTTTATATAATGGTAATGTTAAATATGAAATTAATTAATTATATAAATTAAGGAATAAAAGTATAAAAACACCAAGCAGTCGTAATTTTCTGCAAATTCAACGGTTTGATGGTATCCAACTCGTGAGGGCTTTTTTAATCGAAAAAAGTAAGGTGGAGAAAAGTATGCAGCGGATGTTTTTGACAGATGAAAGATGTTTTTAAGACATGGATTCACAAAATTATGAATGAGCAAAGTGGATACACTGTGACATAACTTCCGTTGGACACCTGAAAAGTTCGTGGTCCGTAATTGCTATTGACTTAGTACAGAACTTTAGGGGTTGTTTTTCAACCTAGCACGATGGTTCTTCAATGAGATTTTCATGGACAAGTTAACTTTTTATGACCTCATTGATAATGAAAAATGAGTTAACGACAGATCAAGGTACTATAGGAAAGCCTATAGCTAGTGAGGGCGCTCACTAAATGAGACAAAACTGTCCAGTACTTTGATTAACGGGCTTGCAACCACTTTCAAAAAATTGCAAACTATAGAATCATATTTTGTACACAATGCACGATCATATGGAAAACCACCATTTTCAGATTGTGACTCATTAAAATTAGTTTGATCCAATTTGAAGGAAAGTTTAGTCAAATATGGTATGAAGCAGGTTGACACTTAGGCAAAACTATGAAAATTACCTAGTCATCACTTCGACCGCACTACAAACAGGTGACAAAGACATACATCATAACAGTAATAGATTCAATTTATTGTCATTTTTTTCAGTTAAAAAATTTTTCAAAGAAATTTTCCAAAAGAAAACACAAACGCAATTTAAGCAATGAACTTTCACAATTGATGACTTCATGGAATCAAAATAAAATTCTCCAGAGTATAAGCATGGATAAAAAAGGAGTTGTAGAAAATAAAAAACATGAAGACTATGTGGACAGATTTAATTACTTTCTATATGTGATATTTTTGGAACAGGAATCTACGAGGTCTTCCACACGAAATCCCTCATAAGGTAGCTATCCAGCAGGAGTTCCCTAACTTACGAAAAATAACTCTTTTTCCTGTTTAGGCTTCCTTTGAAAAGTTCAATGCACCAGCGTTAATTGTGGTTCTCAAGTCTAGGCAGGGCCCTGTATTTCAGTTTTTAGTCTTTTACATAAAGGACTCTGTGAGACAAGCCGAATTAATAATTAAGTAACGTAAACAATATCTTTATACTTCGCCATGAAGTCTTTCACAGGAAAGACTTCATATGATAAGAAGGACCGACGGTAGCGTAAACAGCGGGGGACAGGGGGCAAACTGCCCCCCCCCCCCGACGCAAAAAAGGGGAAGGGAAGAAAAAACGTGAAGGGAAGGAAGGGAGGGAAAAAAGGAAAAGAAGGAAAAAGAGAGGGAAAAAGAGAAAAGGACAAAGAGAATGGGGGAAGGAAAGGAAAGAAAGGTAGAAGGAAAACGGAAAAGAAGGGGAAAGGAAAAGAGAGAAAAATGAAAAAAAAAGAAAGTGAACCAACTATAACATCAAAAGCAAGACTGATCTGCTTTCATGGAACTCTTTTGGTCAATATATGAAAATTCATTCAGAAAAATATATGGACATTCATTAAGGTTAAAATAATATCTGAGGTCCACTTTATCGGAGGAAAGACTTTCCTGTCTTGCCCTTTGCCAGACAGTCGGGAGGACTTTAGAAAAGCAATCATTCTCAGATTTGCCACCAATATTTGAAGGAATTGCAGTTTCTTCAGTAACCCCCCCAACTCTTTAGACTTCCTCACACGAAACCCAGAATCCAAAGCGTTCTGCAATAACATATCAACAAATTATTGTTCCAAAAGGGCGGAAAATTCGGCGCGCTTCGCGTGCCGCAATACATCACTAATATAGTGGTGTTCACATTTGCAAAAAAATCGGAAAACTTAGCTACTACTTACAAGCCCGAGACACGCCAATTCCGGCTCTCTGAGGGGTCGCGATTTTTCAAAATTGTCTGTACGCTCCGCACCAACAAAAGACAGTCTTTCTAGCAAGACTTCATATTCTAGGCACGGGAACCATTGGCCTACCTCAAATGCTCTCATACCCACCTGTCATCAGACACCTTTCAATTCTGTCAGTTGTGCAGTCTTTGTAGATGGGTTCTTCAGTTATTGAAGTGTCAAAATTTTATCAATGTTCAATGTTGCAGAGTAGAAGCGTAGCTACAGGAGGCAGGGCGATTGCGCCCTTGCTCGAAAAAGTGAAAAATTACCATTTGAGACACCAGTCAAATACAGTGCAATTTTCCCAAATTTTTCTTCATAAAATTCCGAATTCTTCTTAATAAAAATTCCATATCCGAAATAATTATTCGCCCGCAGGAAAATGCAACCCTTAAAGCTGTAAGTGATCGCTCATAAAATAATAAGTGAAAAATTTTGTCCTAGCCGCTACCGTGCCGTTCCCCTAAAATTATCTTCAGTATAGGCTTGCATTTCTGTCCAAAAAGGCAACAAAGTTTCAAGAATTTTCTTAATGTCGTCGAAAAGCCTTAATCTGCTCTCCTGAGATGACACTATCTTCAGTCGACGTGCTACCCAAATTTTCGGTACGTACCTTATACAGAAGTGTTCACGCAAGAAAAAAAGTCAGATTTATTAAGAAAAAATGTTCTTGTTCTTCGATAAAGCACAAAAAAATCAGCATAAATGTACCTTTTGGTCAATGGAGTAGGGAGAGTTACATGATCCAAAACTGTTGTCCACCCCCCCCCCCCCCAACACTTCCCGTAAGGTCCTAAGACACCCACAAACTAACACAGCTCAACTAATGCAAAATCGGGAAACCTCTGCACTTTTGCCCCCCCCCCCAACAGTCAGGTCTGGTTACGCCACTGAGGACCGAGTCTTTATATAACAAGAAGGGCCGACGAAAGTGATTGCTGGTAAACCTCAAATGGAATATATGAAGGGTTTCACAGGAAAACCGTCATAAGCATGACCGGCAGACAACGTTGGGTTCGTAAAAGGTGAAGAGAACAATGTGCAAAGTGCAAAAACGCTGTGAGCATATGACACTATTATTGGTCCGTTAAAAGTGACACATGTCAAGTACCTTATGATAAGCCTAACTTAAAAAATGATATCTTAATAGCCAAACCTATGGTAAGCCTCGGGGTCGTGCACAGGAAAGACTTCACAGGTACGGCAGCCAATAACTTTTATTAAACCCACACGAAACTTATGAAGTGTTTCACGGGAAAGCCCTGGTAAACTTTGCCGCAGGACAAAGTATAGTTTACTGAAGGGGATGGAACTGAAATCATGAACGACTCAAAAGTGGCACATGGCAGCCACCATAAGAATAACCCTATTGGGAGATGATATCCTTAAAGAATTGGTAACTTGATCTACCAGAACTTTTACATATCTTCAAGGGCGGGCGACCACCTGTTTCAGTTATTGGGGCGGGGTGGGGGCGGGGTGGAGTGGGGGCGGGGTGGAGTGGTGGGTGGGACATCTGCCCGAAGGCCAGGCCCGTAGCCAGAAACTCTGATATAGGGAGGAGGGCACCGGAACCACACAGGGGGGCCCGAAGAAGGGTTACTGTATGTTTGTAGGCTGTAGCTGCACCATGTGATAAGTTTGCGGGAACCACAGGGGATGATTTCTCAAGCTTACGACAATAGCTTTACAAATGTCGGTTGTAAGTGTGCATATGCGTGCTTAGTGGGCAAAAATTTCTGTCTTTTGCTGAGAATTTACCCCTCCTTTAGTAATAAAAAGGCGTAAAATGTCTCCAAAATGACGGGAACAAGGCTCATGGTCACGATGATACTTCTTCAGCTCTGCAAAGAACAAGAAGGCATATTAGGAGTCGAGTACTTTACGAACGGCAAAGGGACCAGGGACGGCGAGCAATCGGTGTACGGTCCAGTATGATTTTGGTAAGATCGGGAAGGAAATTCCCCGAATGTCCAAGGGATTACCAGAATGGGAAGAGCATGAAACTTGAACCAGGACTTTGAATGACAGAGAGAGCACACCAAACTTTTCCCGCTCCACAGTTCAGATGGTAATTATAGTATTTTTAATGTGAGCGAAATTTTTCATGAAGACGGGAGGTATTTTTTAATAAATTAATTAAATGGTTCAAGTTAGCTTCAAATGCTAGTACGCCATCACGTTACGCGTGTCACTCGAGAATGTAGCTACATAAAACCCCTTGATGATTCACGACAACAAACTTTGAGCCTTTCCCTAGCTTTCGCGAAACATGTACACTGCTAGTAATATCTATAGGTGGTTCAACTTGATTGTGAGAATTGCGCCCGAATAGTGCCGACATTTTGCAGGATTTTTTTTTTTCCATAGTAAAACCTGCTGACAGACACAGAAAGAGGTGGTGAAAGGATTTACCCGACGAGAGGGCCAAGCTCCTGTCAGGGATCCAGAAACCAAAAGCCTGTAGCTAGAAGCGAAGCGCTTGCCGAAACAATGCCGAACGGGACGGTTCGAAAAATTTGGGGTTCTAGTGAAGAAAAATTGAAGATATTTCTGTATTTGGTTCCTCTTAAGGAAGGTTAGAAAATTCGGGTTTCTGAACGTTCCCTCTCCCCATCCAAGTCAATTCCAGTTTTTCCAACTAAGTTATCCCTAAACCCTTTTTAAACCGTCTTGAGCCTTTCCTTGTGCAGATGCAAACTCTAAATTATATTGTTCATAAAATTAATCTGAGTTTCATAAAAGGCCATAATATGCAATCAGAAAACTCTCTGTACATGTTTTATGATGTGAACTACTTTACACGTTTTTAATTTTATGTCAATAAAAGACCATTCCGATTTGGCAATTAAAACCTTTGCTTTCTCCCAACCAAAAATGTACTTGGGGTGATGACTGTCTGTCTTTAAGAGCAAAGCAAGACGTCGGACGACTGGGCGATAACCCTCTTTTACTTCCCTGACCTTATCATTAAGCCATAACGTATTTTAGAAAAGATGATGTTGTTTGTGTCTGAATTAAGAATCTCCCAAACATTAACAACACAAAACAGAGCTCTTTTATCGATTCAGTATTATGTTTCGTTAGAACACCGCCACAAGGAATAAAAATAGGCCAATTGTGAAACCTTGTAACTTTTTACAACCAACATACCTGAAGGGGTGTTAAACAGTTTAAGCAAAAGGTAACCGAAAATTAGAGCACGTGTAGCGCGCGAAAATTTTTATTTTAGAAGAAATGATACAGAAATTGTCAGAGTCAGAATGCCTATTTCCTGCACAAAATTTCTTTTTCGAAAAAATGTTAAGATATTCATTACCCTACTAATTATAACAAAATGGCATTAGACTACATATATTTTTTCTTCACACTTCAAAATATTGGAATTTTGATATGATGTCCCCCTCGAAAAATATTGTAGGGGACATGTCCTCCCGTCCCCCCCCCCTCCCCCATGATCGCTGCGTCTGCATATCCTTAAACTTCCCACGTGCAATTTCCTTTCCTACAGAAAAACAAACGTAGTCCTACAGTATGTGGGAAAATTTAAATATCACAAGGAATATGCACTCCCCATGGGCTATTGAGGGAAGCTGAGGTGCAGAACGATTATTTAATTGAAAAATAAATGATGTTAATTACTATCTCATCGCTCCGTGAGGAGGATGAGATATTGTAGTCACTTTGCCTTTGGGGCTATATATGGCAATGTCAGCTAAAATCGCAATGGTTAGTAACCATTTAAGCCTTTTTTTGTTTTTATTTATATCAATGATCCCCACAGGGCTAGAAACAACTTCCATATTATTTCATAGGCAGACGACACTTATCTTTTGTTCCCTTGTAATGACCTCAGCCGTTTATTAGATATTGTGCAGAATGTTTTCATCAATATTCACAACTGATTTTGTGCTAACAAATTTTCTGTAAGAGAAAAGAAGACTGTTTTTGTGATGTTTTCGTCCCCCAATAAGAATCTCATCCAAACTGTGAACAATATACAACTATGTGGTGTTACTGTAAAAAGTTCTAATATAATTTAAGTCCTTAACGTGTTGCTGATTCGCATCTTACCTGGACTACCATTTTCATTACATTAGTATGAAAATTTCTAAGGGAATGGGGGTACTCAACCGATTTCGACCAATTTTCCCTAGAAAAGTATTGGTTTTCCTGTATACCCTGTACACTTTTACTTCCTTATTAGACCGGCAGCCCCGGGCCTTGGCGGTAGATGAACTAGGTACCAATAATGAAGTATATCAGCATAAAGCGAGTCACCTGGGATGTTCAGATATGTGAGCCATTTTTTCAAAATGGCGGCCATTGTTTAATAGGTATTATTATGATTGATAATAAAACTTTGATAGAACCTCCCACCAAAACGTGTAAGGTGTAATATGAAAGACAATTAAATTTCCCATCAAATGATGCCATATGTGATGGGTATTATGCAGAATTAAGTAACATTTTGGGGCAAAATGTGTTATTTTTAGCCAATTTTTCCCGAAATTTAGATTACATTAATTTACGTATTTCTTCATATTTTCTACAAAACTTAAGATAATATATTGAAACTTTCCTAAAAATGTTTCCTTTACATAGGTACTATTGTGTCATAATAACAAGGTTGTTGCTTTTTCAGAAATGAAAATTACAGTCTTTCAAATTTAACAATTGTAAAAAATGCAATTTTGTACCCAAAATAGTATTTCGCCCTGTTCTCACTTCACATCGGCTCAAATAGTACAACTGATTAGGCCCAAATAAAACCAACATTGTACACTTTGGGTTTTAAACATATCATTCAGGACTGTGATTACAAGATTACATGCCTGTGTTGATTTTCAGACATCTTGTATCAAATCCAAGATGGCCGCCATAGGTCGATGCACTTTTGGCCCATTTTTCTTGAATTCCAGCATTTAATGCTCATTTTCGATTAAAACAACTGCGATATTTGGTCAAATGGCACCAGAAGATACAACCCAGGACAAGGGCACTCTTGTTTATACACATACCTTGTAAACCAAGATGGAGGCTAGGGGTCAATGTACTATTTTCTCCTTATATCTATCTTTGATTCAGAATTTTCGATTAAGAAAGAAATGACCACTCGTTTGTTTGTATACTTGGATGCGATCTTCAGCAGTCCTAAACTTCGTTAAGTACATTTTGGATCTATTCTTAGGTTGTACTTAACGGTCAATTGATTTAGGCACTCCCATCACTTCATCACCCCACCCCTTACCTCGAAAGTTACCCTGTCGGGGCATTACTAGCTAAACCAATAACATTGATCACTTCGACGGCTTTCAGATACATTCGTAGTGTTTGGACAAAATATGGGCAACTACAGGATAAAATCGGACATGAATAGGATACAGTGTTAATTAATTCCACTTTCTGTTTATGTATATTGTTTCTTTGCCAAGATGGTGGCTAGGGGTCAATGCACTTCCTACTATTCCTCCTTATTTCTATATTTGTGTGGAAATTCCATATCACCGAAGAAAGCAATAACCACCTGTCACATAGTGCAATAAATGCAATCTGTAGCATGTCTAAACTTTCTTGCACGAACAAATTATATCGATTTTAAGATGGTGGTAATAGGTCAATTAGCTTTAACCCATGTTCTCATGGCATTAGTTCATAATAGGGTCAGTACTATCCTAACCACGTTCATATTCCATTGCGATGGTTTCCAGTAACTTTCATTGTATTTACAGGGCATATATTTGACATTAGCAGGGTAACCTTTACCAGTACTGGAGATACATCCTAAGGTGCAGCCATTTTTCTTTGAGTACATGGCTTCTGTTCCAAGATGGCGGTCTGAGGCCAATGTACTTAATGTACTTAAGGTGTAGAATAAGAAGGTATTTAAGGTGTAGAACAAGCCACAAGAGTTCAAGTTTGACAAACTGTTAAAACGATCCTTCTCCAAACGATTTTATCAATTATTTATCTTTCTCTAGTTTGGTGTGATGAATTTGAAATAGTCGGGTTTCATTAATTACTGTACTCTGTCATGTGAAGTCGCCATTTTGAATTTCAAAATGATGGCCTTTTCTTATTTTTTGAACAGTAATACATGTTGCAATGTTAGTTTCAATCTTTTTATCACCGCATTTGACCTCGTTTGAGGTAGATTAGCTTATATAGAAGACTGAAGATTTTCAATTAATCTTGGACTGTTATATGGGCTAGAGATAAATACACAGAAGTGAAAACTTCCGGAGAACCATAAAAATTGCTGAAAAAGAAGGGTTTTATTACAGTACTACTTTTCTTATTATTGTTCCGTAAAGTATAATTTCTACAACAAGCATAGGCTCACATATGGAAATGAGCTAGTTAACTCAATTGGGAAAATCCAAATCGCCCTCCAAATTATGGAACCCTGATGGCAGGTGGATAAATACAATTAAAAATATTACGAGCAGATAGAAACATGTTCTAAAACAATCACTAGAGCTCATTAAATGCCTTTTGAATCTAAAAATGTCTTGTTAGCCATTTCTGTGTCACCGTAACTATATTAGAGACCTAATCTGTCGTTACTGTTACTATATTGAGGAAGAAACATCTATGGGCTTGACAAATGCCATGTGAACCCAGCAATGTATTGTGAACCATGAGGTGCCATCAAAAGTGTATTAAAGACCTGATTTTTCGTAATTATGCCTTTACAGCAAGTGTGGTTACTAAAATTTTATTACTTGACTTTAGCATGATTCCTTACCTTTTATATAGTAAGTATAGATTCAGGGTGGTTGTTATGTCATTATCGGTGTTTAAAAACTCATTATTTTGAAACAAGAAGTATTCCTGTCTAAATAAAAAAAAAAACACCTTTAAGTTTACTTCAAAATATTATGACCTAGAAAATCCTGTTCCTGTGGCTTCTTAAGTCATCTGTAGAAAAATTCTTTCAGAGTAGTTATTTTACCGCATTACTCTAACTTAACTTAATAGGTTGGTATTTGAATTTGAATGTCAATACCTTCACACGTTTCAGTTAAAAATTGACACAGTTTCAGTCTTATATTACAATCCTTTAGTTAGGGGTGGTAATGAAAACTCTCTGCTTTTTTTTTTTTAATTTAATGCTTCTTTTAACGTAAGATCGTATATCTGATTCAGTAAGAGAATAAATTTTTATAATGATTTAGGGAAAGTTGGGCTTTAAATAACAAATTTATTTTACCTTATGTCTTATAATTTACACATTAAGAATGACAGTTTTAAGTAATCCAACTTGCTCAATTAACATTGAAGTCATTTGTTTGACCAGCAAGATATTAAACTAATGTTTTGCTTTATAGATTCTTCTAACTCCCAAGTGAAGTTTTACTACGAAAGTCAGGGTCTTATTTTGCGTATCGTTTTGGCTTTTTGAAGCACACTTAGAAGTTGTTAGTTACATATTAACAACCTTGAAATTCAAATTAGTGACTTTCAAAGTCAAAGTGATACAAATGAATTTGATAGCTTGACCTTTTTGTCGATATTGTGAAATGTAATCCTAAGATTATGCCACTTCACTTTCAAAGTTACAATAGAGATACAAGAGACTGTGATGGTTACAATCACCACAGAGGAAACCTAAAGTTAAAATAATGAACCTTCAAAACACTATTTTAATTTTCATATGTAAAGAGTAAAGATCAAAGGTGGAATTTCTGGCACTTAAAGTTAAATAATGAAATGTTAGGAATAGTAACCAGATTACAATGTTAGACTTTTAAGTAAATTTGAACTTAATAGTAGGTCACAAATTTAACGCATATTTGTAACTTTCAGGTATTAATAAGGACTTAAACTTCAAAACAATTACTTTTAATGTCAAATTTTGACCAAGTACTTAAATCACATTAAATGAAGTGAAATAAGTTAAAATTAAACCAAAAAGTTTATCACTGCAGTCACAGTGAGTAAAATATTTATGGGAAAGAAAGGTTAATGTAGAAGTTTCCTATGAAATTATAAAATGAAATCTGAACTTCAAGGCATGAAAAGGTCTCTTTTTTGAATTTCAAGCCTGGATAATGACATTAAAATTAGATAAAGGATACAAAGACTAGAAATAAGAAGATCAAATGCAAACGCAGTAAAATGAATATTCTACAATTGACATAAAATGTCACAAAATTAAACGGTAAGTCGCATACTGTATATTCTATTAAGTTTTATGACTCGAAGTAATGATTTTAAACACCAGGAATACCACCAAATCTCTACTTTCTAGGTAAAAGGTGAGGATGGAAAGTCATATAGTGAAATTTTAATAATCACATTTGCATTCAAAGTCAAAATTAAGACAAATTAGGTCTATAATATAGTTATGGTAACACCTGAACACCGAAACGGCTAGCAAGACAGTCCTAGCTTCAAAAGGCATTAAAAAAGCTCATATAACTGTTTGGGAACATGTCACATCTACCCATGATATATTTAGGGGTATTAAACCAAACCTAACTGTATAACTGTAAAAGAAATCATCAGGCTAACATTCTTTTGGTGGACGATTTGGATTTTCTGAATTGTGTTACGTAGCGCATTCCCATATGTGTACCTCTGTCTACTGCAGAAATAATATTTTGCGAAATCATCATAATTAAAGTAATTATGGAACCATCCTCCTCATTAATTCAACAGTTCTCCGGGATTTTTCCTTTCTGTATATTCAGCCCTAGCTCATCTAACAGTGTGGGACCTCAAATGGCCTCCACGAGTAATTGAAAATATCTTCTATAGCCTATAAGTTAATCTATCTTAAAATTGGTCCAATGCAGTGATAAAAAAGATTGAAACTAACATTGCAACATGTATAACTGATAGGAAATGGAAAAGGCTCTCATTTTGAAATTCAAAATGGCGACTTCACGTGATAGAGTAAAGTAACTCGACTATTTCTAATTCATCACACCATGCAAATAAAAAGAAAGTTAAATAACTGACAAAATCATTTGGAGAAGGATTGTTTTTAACAGTCTGTCAAATTTGTACTCTGGTGGCCTGTTCTACTCCTTAAATAAGTACATTGACCTCAGACCGCCATCTTGGAACAGAAGCCATGTACTCAAAGAAAAATGGCTACACCTTAGGTGTATCTCCAGTACTGGTAAAAGTTACCCTGCTAATGTCAAATATATGCCCTGTAAATACAATGAAAGTTTCTGGAAACCATCGCAATGGAATATTAACGTGGTTAGGCTAGTACTGACCCTATTATGAACTAATGCCATGAGAACATGGGTTAAAGCTAATTGACCAATTACCACCATCTTAAAATCGATATAATTTGTTCGTGCAAGAAAGTTTAGACATGCTACAGATTGCATTTATTGCACTATGTGACAGGTGGTTATTGCTCTCTTCGGCGATATGGAATTTCCACACATTGCTCAAAATATAGAAATGAGGAATGGTAATAAGTACATTGACCCCTAGCCGCCATCTTAGTTTACAAGCTATGTGTATAAACAAGAGTGCCCTTGTCCTGAGTTGTATCTTCTGGTGCCATTTGACCAAATATCGCAGTTGTTCTAATCGAAAATGAGCATTAAATGCTGTAATTCAAGAAAAATGGGCCAAAAGATGGCGGCCATCTTGGATTTGATACAAGCTGTCTGAAAATCAACACAAGCATGTAATCTTGTAATCACAGTCTTTAAGGTTATGTTTAAACCCAGTGTGTACAATGTTGGTTTTATTTGGGCCTAATTAGTTGTACTATTTGAGCTGATGCGAAGTGAGAACAGGGCGAAATACTGTTTTGGGTACAAAATTGTATTTCCTGGAATTTCAAATTGTTAAATTTGAAAGACTGTAACTCTCGTTTCTAAAAAGCAATAACCTTGTTATTATAATACAATAGTACCTATGTATATGAAACATTTTAGGAACGTTTCAATATATTATCTCAAGATTTGTAGAAAATATGAAGAAATACGTAAATTAATGTAATCTAAATTTCGGGAAAAATTGGCTAAAAATAACACATTTTGCCCCAAAATGTTACTTAATTCTGCATAATACCCATCACATATGGCATCATTTGATAGGAAATTTAATTGTCTTTCATATTACACCTTACACGTTTTGGTGGGAGGTTCTATCAAAGTTTTATTATCAATCATAATAATACCTATTAAACAATGGCCGCCATTTTGAAAAAATGGCTCACATATCTGAACATCCCAGGTGACTCGCTTTATGCTGATATACTTCATTATTGGTACCTAGTTCATCTACCCCCAAGGTCCTGGGCTGCCGGTCTATATCTTACCTGTTGTAATTATTGTTTGGGGAGCACGTTCCCCACTACGCCTAAACCCCTACTGATACTGCAGAAGAGGGCTGTTCGATTTATAAACTGTGTTGGCTACCTACATCCTACCACACATAGTCTCAACTTTATTAATATCTATGAATTGAATCGGTATCAGGACGAAGGTTATTTTAAATTGGCTACACAATAAAACCCCATCAATTTTTAGAGATCTGTTTAACTTTCGCTGTACTCATTATCCTTACTCTGTTGTGTTCCGATGAATCAACTCTCCATTCCCTTATATAGGCTTAGGTCTTCGCAATTCAGTCTAATGTATATAGGAGCAAGTTCTTGAATACTTTATCAGGGGATTACCACATGAAAAACTGTATTTAGTATTACAAGAAAGTTAAAAGCTTATTTCACTGCAAAAAACTTTTCATTATTTTCCTTTCTTTTTTCTGAGCATTTTTGTAGTGATTGTTATTCTCCGGGTTAGTTTCTTCCCCTTCTAGTTTCACTCATGTTTTGTTCTTTTTTTTTTTTTTTTTTTGGTTTTTTTTTTTTTTTTTTTCCAGCTGTTAAAGGGTGTCAACCTCCACAAGCTCACATGAGCTTCAGTTGCCAATCCTCAATCTCATCTCATCATCTCATCTAGTGTTTTCTCTTTTTTCACAAAATTTACCAAACTTTATGTTACAGATTGTACTTTAGTTAGATTATGTTATTGTCATTAATTTTGATTTGAGTCAGAAATAAAGTCATATACAGTGAACTGAACTGAACTGAATTAAAGGCTATATAACTACTTTTACATATATTGAGGGAGAGTTTATCTGAAGCAAGCCAATATTGAGGAAGTTATTGTTGGAAGCTATTGTTAGATAGATTAAGCTTTACAGTCCAGTTTCCAACCTATCGATTCAAGTCCAGCCGGCCACGGCTTTTTTTCTAGTTGTGGCTCACTGGCTTGTTTTCCCTCCTCCATTGCTTATGCGGAGCATCACACACAACAGCAGCAGGTTCCATTTTTAGAGTCTTTGGTATGACTCGACCCGTGAGGCAAACCCGTCAAGAAAACCTTTATCAGAGCCATTGAAAAATATGTTCGTGACGAGAAGTTAACAAACTACAACTCATCGTTCTCATAATAGCGTATAAAAGGAAATTTTGTGTAACGTGTCAAAAACGGCAGGTCATTTCGGGTTGACAGACCAACCGTACGTTCAGTATTTTTAGAATTGTTTTGTCTTGATTATTTGAGGGGATTTTTCGTCACGGATCCACTCCTAGGTTGAATTTTATGGTTCTCAATTTTTCCTTACGTAGGGAGCATTTCAGTTTAAGGGGGCAGGAATTTTTTTCCCGCTCACTGTAACTCTGCCCGAAAGACAATCTAAAGGGAGCGTCACAAAACGAGGTCCCCTCAGATGCCCGGAAATGTCATTTGCCAGGCTTATCTGCTCATGGGAAGGGTCTTAAATTTTGCTGTTGTTAGTTTTCATTTGCCAGAAATGTTCACTGCAAACACAATTTCAGCCAGGGAGACTATCTAAGCGGAGTGTACTCTAAGATTTCCGGAAATGGCATTTCCTAGGCTTATAAGAAGAATCTAAGCATTCTCTAATTTTGAGTATTCCTTTGCTGTAGAATGTTCACTTGAAACTAATTTTACAAATTGCAAAGTGTTCAGGAGATTTTTATTATTTTTTGTTTCGTGCCCCAAAAATTTAATTCTTGCTGGAAGACTATGTACGCGAATCGCCACTACGGTTGTCGCTGAGCGTACAGACAACTTTGAAAAATCGGACCCTCAGACAGCTGGAAATAGCATTTCCCCAGCATACATGTACGATCTAAGCAGTTGCGATTTTGAATTTTCGTTTGCAGTATTAGCAAAAAATCAGTAACTTGCTAAGTGATCTGAAAAATACAATATAAACTGTACCACTAAAATAAGATGGGTGTTGTATCCTATCCCGGGAAAACTGTAAAACGGATTTCACAATATGCTTACGCTAATGTTCTTAGCTATATGACGACTCTTGGCTTAATTCAAGATGTACTGAAGTGATGAACTTGACAGCCTGAACCCCCGACTCTACATGATTTTACTTCTATTACCTTTTGAAAAAGCCCCACGTTATGAGGTGGACATTAAATAAGTTTTCAGACTTATGGGAAGATATTCTTACACACAATCATTATGGTATTGAAAAGCAAATCACCCGATTCCCATTACTATTGTCTGAATTCTGCTCTAAGGGGAGGATGGACGGCTAACTATTGGTCACTGCACATGAACGCGTTCCTCTCCCCGGAATTATTATGGCAATTGGAAGCACTTTTTACAACCTTCGCCAGAATATATTTCCATTTCGTGCAAATTTTTTACAAGACTACAGTATGAAGAGAAAATTTTACAAGCTGAACGAATGTGTCGTAAATCTTTGTTGTAATTTTTCATTACCATGGAAATTCTACTTTGAAAATAGCGTTTTCTGTTTTTTGGGCGAAATTTGAAAGAATTCAAAGAATCGGCCATTTCGGGCATTATATTGCAAAAGATTTAAAACCAGGCTCAAAAATGATTGCATCTTTTAAGCGACAGGTTTTCCAAATGTGCTGCGATTTCGTAAATATGTTAACCTGAATGTGATACTTTTCTTTTTTCAGGAAAAATTTTGAAAGAATGCTGATATTCTACCAATCTGGGCTTTTTGTTGTGAAAGACTGTGAAGTTAAGCTCACGAATAATAGCTTTTTGAGTTGTCCGAATGTGGAGCAAATTTTTGTAATCTTGTTGATTTTTCATGGAAATTTTACCACGACTATGGCTTTTTTTAGGGGAATATTCATGTAAGATTTGGGCATGGTTAGAGGTTTTTTGGAAAAAATGCTCATTTTTATTTATTTTTCCAACTTTCTGCTCGAATTTTAGAACTTAGAGAAATTAGGAAGGATCGTTCAGTCAGTTCTAACACCGAATGACAAGTAGGATGCGTTGGCTGTTAGATATCGAATAGCATATAAATTTTTAAACTTTCATTCACTTTAACAATGCTAGTCGCTTCAGCTGTAAATTAATTTAAAGGGCCAACATTCTCACCTCAAACTTCAATGTTTCTAGTGGTTTACAGAAATTCTCAATTGGATCAGCTCTTTGCTTGACAACTAGTTCAAACAATGCAAAGTACCATAGCTCAAACTACACAGCCGGTTCTGCGCTGAAAGTCATTTGATTACACATTGCTGTCTGGTAAACTCACCCTGAAGCAATAAACTGAAATTTTTTCTGGATGAAGATGAATTTTAAACAGTTATGGAAGGGGCTCAAGTAAGTATAGGTGAGTAAAATAATAAATGTTTGGGTGAGAGGATCAGGCCTTTAAACCTAGGACACCTTACGATCTGGTTATATTTTTAGGTCCACAGAAATGACAAGTTTTTTTTTCAAAATAAGTCTTGATAGGAAAAATATTTGTCTAAGTTTTCCCCAGAGTAGAATTACATGTGGCTGTCACTGTTCATTTGCAGAATATGTCAAAATTAGTGAAGCCCACTAGCAAGTTCTAGCGATGCCCTAAATCATCGTCAGATGAATTCTTCTTTCCATTAAAGCTGATTAATGTTATATGAGAACCTGAAAAACATGTATTAAAAGACGTCAATGGAATTTTATACTCCTTAAAGAAGTAAAACACAAGTGGACGGATGAATTACTTTGACTTATGTACCCTCACACTGTCATAGTATTCTTTGCATTCCGCCACGGTGTAATAAATATCATATCATTACAGATTTAGACCTCTTGAAATCTGGACAAACTTAAAATCCTTTTTGTTAAGCAACTGACAAAAAGCCACATTGTCAGAGATTACATGGTCCAGTAAGCACCAGTTGGTGTTTGCGGATTTCTATTGTTAAAAAATTGGCCAAGTCATGACGTCCACTTTTCAAGGGGAAGAATTCTCTAATGTTGCAGGTTTACTGAATAAAGTATAACGTCGTAGTTTGCACAATGATCATCAAAATCTGAAAGAATTTTTTAGCCTAACAGTTCCAATTGCACTGCGCTGTTACTGCTGTCTTTAAAAATGTTTTATCCTTAGACTATAGGAACATCATGCAATTTATTTCTACTTCCTCTATTAACAAAAAATAACAACATTGTGCAAAACTCCACATCATCAATTCAGCAAAAGCAGCAGGTTGCTTCAGGGAACATGCAGACTTTAAAGAGGTCTATGTTGACACCTTTAAAGATTAGATACTGAAATGATTCTCCTCTACTTACACCAATTGTTGAAAGACAAGGACCGCAAAACTAAATCTGATTAAATAATTGACCAAATTCCAGATGACTTTTCCTTAGGGAAGCCCACTCCCTCACTTCCAAGTCAGGTCTTTTTGCTGATATGTCACACTTCCTTCAAGCTTTGCAGTAAACGCTGTTGGGTTGGATGTATAGAGTCGTGAAAGCAATGATAGGCGAAGACTGTGTTTATTGTTCACCTGGTTTCGAAGATTTTCTCATGTAAATGACTCATAACGTGTTGGATTTTTTGCTTTATTGAAAAGAGAGATACTGAACCTTGTTCAATAATAGTTCGGGCAGCCGGCTGTGTTTTGCCTGATCCAGAGATGTTGTTAATTTTTTGTTCTTGGGATGCCAGTGCGCTTCATCTTGGTATACTCTTTTATGTTTAGAGTAAAGTAGTATCATCAGGGAAATGCTAGGCTGGGTATTTTAAAAAGATGTTGACAACTAAATAAGATACACAGTAATATTGTACTGATGACACTATTTTGGTAGGCTTGTGAGAACTCTGTCAGTGAATGCCAATTGTAATGTGTGGGGCGCACATACAGAAAGTTTGTAAGTAATTGCGCTTTCCCATGGTTGTAGGAATGATTTCCTATAAAAATGTCGTGTTATGAGTTCAGATGTTAGTCCTGCTTGCATTGCTCTCTTATGACAGGCAGGTCATTGGTCATTATACCATTGGCTCTCTTTCTAATTATGTTTACAAATATGGTTGTTTGCAAGTAATTGTTTCGTTTCGTTTGAATCTTTTTTTTCTCTCTTTTTTATTGCTTTAAAATACATACAAATATAGGGTATAAATATTACAAAAGAATCAATGCACGTATAAAAGCGAAAGGAAGTACACAGAAACCCCGGTGGGGGGGAGGGGGCTTGAGAATGTGCACTCAAGAAGAAAAAAATCCCACAACAACAAGAAGACTGCAGGAAAACACAAAAAGCTTCTACAGCAACAAAACAAGGAGGTTACGAATACGCATCAAAGGTCAAAAAGGAAAGAGAACACTCCCAGCCAGTAGACCCATACACCAAACCACACAACCCACCCCACCCTTTCGAAGCAACAGCTGCCGAGAAGACAATGCTCAAGACAATTTAGAATGACAAAGCGTGATGATTAGAAGCCAACGGAATAAATTCAGTGCATTACAAGTAAAATGAAGCCTAGTAGTCTTGAATAAAATGGCGTGAAATGGCTTGTCGGAAGGACATGATACTTTTTTTGGCTATGACAGAAGACGAGAGGGCATTCCAAAGCCGAATGGCGCGATTACGAAGAGTGTTGTGCTGTATAGAACTTTGAATAGTGTCCAGATGTAGGGATGTAGGTTGTCGCGTGTTGTGATTACGAGCTGAGAAGTTGTGAAAAATATAATTTGAAAATTCACTGGTTGGCAGGTATTGTAACGAGCGATAGGTGAATGTGGCAATATTCTCCAGTTGTGGCTCACTGGCTTGTTTTCCCTACTCCATTGCTTATGCAGAACATCACGCACAACGACAATAGAGTCTTTGATATGACTCGACCTGGGAAGCAAACTCGGGCCTACCGCGTGAGAGACAGATGCTCTTACCGTTAGACTAAACACGCTGTCCAGTCAAACATCGAAGCTATTGGTTAAGTTTTACAGTTGTTTATCGTTGATGGCTTTTCCAGCACAATTACGCTCTCCTGAGCAGGCAGTGGCGTACGCAGGATTTCTCTGTAGGCCGCCATGCAGTATGCCGTGTTGTCGTCGGCCTGGGGGAGGGGTGTAAGGGAGGGGGACACTGGCTCCCCCTTTGACAATTTTTTGGTCTTTTCAAGGAACCTAGATGCAAAATGCTGCGAGATTTTCGTCTTTGACGGGAACAGTGGGAAAAGTTGAATTGTGGGGGTTCATTAGGATAAAACTGAAAATTTTGCTTTACATTTCTGGATAAAGCATCATCCAGAGTGATACATAGAATTTACATACAATTTAATGCCATTTACGCTACCTTTCAAAGTAAAATTTGTTTTTAAATATGCATACTTTTAAGAGCCAACATGAAAGAACATCAATCGGCATAGGCGAACGGGAGCGCATGAGTTTACTGGGTTTTTTTTTTCTTGGCCACAAAGCGTCATGTCGCTATAAAGACTATCTAAGAGGAGCGCTCCCATCAGTTGGCGCGGAAGGTAGAGAAATATCGAAAAATCACACCTCTCAGATGGGCGGAGTTATACGAGTTATATAGAATCTAACGAGTCCCTGTCATCGTTTGTCGTTTACAATAAAGTGATAACTTCAAAATAAGTTGGCAACCTGCAAAGTGATCGGAGAGTTTAAGTAATATTTTTACTCGAAATATGTAATTTTGTCCGAAAGATTTCTTAACCGAGCGCCACCATTAGTTGTCGCGAAGCGTAAAGAAAATTTTGAAAAAAATGCGACACCTCAGATGTCCGAAAGTAATCTTTATGTTTAGCATTTGTTTGTAATAACAAAAAATCAGAAATATGCTGAATGATCAGAATATTACCACATAAAATGTTTTACCACTTTAATGTAAAAAGTCTTAATTCTTTTCGGGGAAACTATCCCGTATAATCTTCCCGTATAATTTGGAGATTGAAATCATCTCAGCACATTTTCGCAAGTTTCGCCCGAATCTTCTAACATTTAGGGCAAAGAGTTGACCAAGACTATGTGAAGTAGGGCTGAGGAATAATTGTTTAATAAACTGTTACAGTGACTCGCTGTTTTGTTATTGTTATGAATTTTCGAGAAAATTTTTCTGTGATTAAAATGCGTTTTGTTTCCTTTGTTTTTGTTCAGACAACTTTTTGAAAGGAAAGGAGCACTTTTAGGAGTTTTCAGTGATATTAAGATCATTCCAAGTTTTTAAGACTAAATGGCTGCCCGATTATTTCCAGGCTCTTGCCCGAAATTCATGTCCTGCAAAAATTAGCTTAGAACCTTTCGTTTTGAAAGTGTGCGACTATATGAACTGATGCTCTAGAGAATGATATCAGTGCTATACTTGTGGTATTATCGGTATGTTATGTTCCAGATAAAAACGATGGGAATTGCTAAAAACAAGTGTTAAGATTTTTCTCTGCTTTAATCTCACGACATTCATGCGTAATTTTACTTAAAACTTCCACGGGTTTTAAGAAAAGGGTTAGAAGTTCTCAGTTCTTTCATGTATGAAGCAAGCTTCCACAAATCCAAGGCCTCACAGTCTGGGACACGACTAAGAAGTTACTCGGGTAAGCAAACTTCTTAATGCTGTATAGCCCGCCGAGCAAGTATCCTAGCTCGGAAAGTTTCCAGTCCACACAAAAGCGTATTAAAAGTAAACAAATAGATATTCATGCGAAAAATGAGACGTCGGCCTATAGAACAGCTAGCCCGATGGACAAGTAACGAAAAAAGGATTTGTGAAAGCCTGTCTGAAGCTAAATAATCACTTTCCCTTTCACTCTTCTTCTTTTCCCTTTCTCTCCATTCCTCCTTAATTTTTCCTCTTCTCAATCGGGTGGATTGAGCTGAATTTCCCGGTCGAATCAGCACTTTGCCCCCTCCCCGTGCCCTCGGCAGATACGCTGCTGGTTGTGTTGCGGTTACTGAAAGTACAGTCTAGCATACTACCTACAGCCAGTTTGGCCAGGAGTTAAAAATTTGGTTTGTTTGCTTGTTACCAGCAAGAGACAGTAGTGAGAGAGCATTGAACCAGCAGTTGCATTGTAAAGTGAAATATACAGGTCTTACCCAGTTGGGTTTAAATTGTATGTAACGGTCCAGCCAGGTTAGTTTTGTTGTCGAACTACTGTAATCACGGTCACTGTTCTGTAGAGGGTGCTAGGCAATCGCTGTGTTGTCCTTCATTGGAAGTATAGATTCTTTGTGAAGCAGTTTTAAGTTTAGTTTTGCCGAACAGCCCTTTTCCAGAAGTTCGGAAGGACTTTAGGAAAGTTGTGCCATTGACTGAACCCTGGGATACATTACGTTTTATTGACAAGTTACCGAAAGGTAATCCAATGACATCGTTTTCACTTGACTGTTTCTTTTGGAATTTTTGTACCAATACACAAAATTACATTGACTTAACAAACTACGTATTTACCCTTTGATTACAAAACCAAAATCAAATTCTCGAATTAAGGAGCCATAACCTCGTAACATCATAATTCATATTTTCAAAATGGATACTCCCACAATCGGACTACTTTACTTAAAAACTTCGGTTACTTCAGTAAAATACGACAGTTTCTAATTGGAAAAGAAAACGCAGTAATCTATAAGAGATAACACTTACATCCAAGACCGGAGCTGCGTCCCATTTCGAATGCAGCAATACCGGTGCGTGAGACACTTAACAACCTCTCTTTAAACATTTTTGGCAGAATACCCATTAGAGAATTACGCCCCTTGACAAGTGGACATTTGAGTATACTTTGACCTTCATTTTCGAATCCAACAGTGCAGTGACGTATTTTGTGGTTAACCCTAAGACACTGGATATTAACCTTCAAAAGATTTTTTAGGATTGATCTGTATTTCTACACAAAACGTGACTAAAATCGAATTCAATGGCTAAGTAAATTATTACAAATGAATCTTTAATTATAAAAATAGCTTCAGATTCAGTGAAGTTATGCAGGAGAATAAAATTACAAAATGTGAAAATAGAATTTAAAATTGCCAGACCAATTTGTAAAATTATTGATTTGGGGTAAAAAAAGCCTAATAGGCACTGTGTGTTTCGAAATAAATGCAAAAACGTGTGTATAATTAGAAATGAGCATATTATTTCTCGATATTTTAAGCAGTAAGGTACACCGCACCCTGGTCTTTCTTTAAATGAGTAAACACCTGGAAGAAATTTCAAGGTCGGCTTGTAATTTGCGGTTTTCTATCGTACCAAGTCATGACCCACAGTCTCAAGAGAAAGTATTGTCTAATGTCCAAAGAATACATGAAAAGGGTGTGTTAGAAAAACGAAACTTCTTTTCCACACGTTTGAATGTAACACGTGCACTTTGTATAATATCTATAGGGAAAGTATAGAGTTATAGGAAACGAAGCAAATTTAGATGTTACATTACTAAAACACAAGACACATGTGTCCACCAACTTTTTTTTCTTTGTGGTTAAATGATTACAAGCCCCACTATTTACTTTAAAGATTTTTTTGAAAATTGCTTATTATTTAAAGAGCCCATGAAATGACTCAATGACAACGATTTGGAGTCATTCTCTGAGACTATCTATCACCAAAAAGGCATTTATTTTAAAAAATTCTGCCCCACAAAAGAGAAATGCTCAAGTGAAATGGTACCCCTTTCAGCACAACAGCTGAAAAACTGTAAACGATGTCAAAGTGCATTGAACCAAAATGACATCATCACAGGAATCCAACTTCAGTGTGTGTATTATAATGCTATGTTTAAGTAACATTTTGCTCACAGATTGCGTAGCATGAGACCAGTACTGGTAAAATAATTTCTGAATTATATCTGAAGAATGTCCCAGTATAAAGCCAAATTAAATATATCAATCAAAATTTGAAATTCTCACTCCCAGTTCCTCAAAAGAGGAATTTTATCATTATTCACTAAAGCTGTCCCATTCATCATATTATGCCTATCAGTTTGAATTTTAGGTTCCAGTCCTAGTCGATCTATTACTAGACAGCAATTCTTCCAACCAGGAAAAGAAAATATTTCAACTCACCTTCATTCAGATTGTTGAATAAGAAGACTGATATCTCACCCGGATTCCTTTGAAAGACATACCTTCCAAGTAAAATTTGTCACAAACATCATTGTAGAAATCAACCATGGATCTTGTACTAGCACAGACTTCAAAATGCATGAAGTTGAAATAGTAACTTCATGCCAACTTTTGATAAAAATACGGAATACTTCCTTAAATAACCAAAAGATCAGCTAGTCTCCTTTCCCACTATATTTACTGTTCCTTTTCTATGAACCAAGTCAAGTTGCAGCATTAGCACGTGCATCCAAAACAGCACAGAACCTGTTGGTAGTATTTTAAGCCACTGTACGTGCAGAATATGGTATACAGTATTGCATATGGGCCTGTGTAATGAGAGAATCACTGCTTCCTCCCCAATAAAAGTAATAGTTACGTAACACTGGAAGACAAATGGATGCAGCTACATCCCCCAGGAGCGTGAGGTATTTTTCTGTGTGTATAACCTCTTACCACGGAACTTCAAAACACCTGTACCATGTATTATATACCAAACAATTTTCCCTGCATGCTAGTTGGCTCAAGGAATATTGAGAAGTCATAAAACTCCATCTGTTGAACAGGGATATCCCTATAGGTGTTAAAACCCCCTTTTCACTGGTTTTGAAAAAACAAACATAGGTTTAGGTTTTGTTATGATAATTTGTCGATTATATCAATCATTTTAGGCCATCTAAACATGCAAGATTGTGTAACATCAACAGAGCAGGGTATAGTGCAAGTGCACTATAGTACACACACTGTGAAGATGGGTTCCTGTGATGATGTCATTCTTGGTTCAACGTAGACGAGGTCGTTATCATGTCTCCTCCAAGGGTATGTTAAATTAAGTTCGTATCACATCTTTTTTTCTGTGAATCTCATCCGGTCTTTTGGACTTAATCTTGGCACGATATTGCGGAGTATGTCCAATAGAAGTGCAACTTTGATTGTTCTTTTCAGTGCTAGCTAAAGCAGGAACCCACACAGGGCCAAGATTCAAGGCTTTCAACAAGGCCGAAGTCGAGAGGCAAAGATTAGGAACCGAGCAAACGGTCGGGTCACCGGTACCAACTACAGAAATGGCTTGAAATAAAAGTCTGCACGCTATCAGTTCTGTATGTTAATGTATTCGCTGGGGCTGAGGGGATAAAGACGATGGCATTTGAAGCAATTAAACTTAGCAATCGGAAGATTGGGAGTACGATTCCTGGTCAGGTCGAAGAGAGGTGGGTTTTTCATCCAAGAGCAATCTATGGTCTTCCCATCTGAAATTGTCTTCCAAGATAATTACTAAATTTGATACAAATTGTTGAGTTAGTTGCCACCCGACATAAAGTTGTAATTCAAAATCCAATGGCTTCTCCCACATTCGTGTTCCCTTAGCGCCGTAAAGCAATTGCCCTTCAAGGCCTGATTCAAGGCCAGATGTGATAACTTTTTTTCCAATTTTCTTAACAGGCGGGGAACCGGTTTTTCTTTTTTTTTTTTTCATTTTAGATCATATTCTACTTGTAACTCTTAATAATTAAACGAGGATAGGAGGATAAAAAAGAATATGAGTGGTGGACATGTGTACAATTCACACCGGTTTCACACCAATATCACTTAAAAACACTTTAGCTTTCTAATAACGTATTAGGTCCGTGTAATATACGTATTTAGTAAATTCTTCATTAACTGCTTTACGGGAGGCAAACTGTGCATGATGTAATACTGCATGGCCGTCACCAGGAGGGTTGAGGAGGGTGCGAACGCACCTCCCTCCAGACCCGACCGCCCCAAAAATGGGGGAGGGGCGTCGCCGCCGGGTGTGGAGTGTCGCCGGGTGTGATTGTTTTTTTAAAATGCGGTCGGAATTGTGTTTGGAAAGGCCAAACGGTAATCTCTCCTACGTTTTCACTAGCTCTAGACTAGTTTCAGCTCATCGTCGATCCATGACTATTTAATTCATGGATATATTCGATAAAAGAGCTTACCTATTTTCCGCCTGTAAATGAAAAAAAATCCAGTTTCCCCAAACAACGACCAATAGTCAGTTCGTAGCAGTACGGGTTGGCGTTTTACGCTACCGTATTCATTCATTCATTCATTTTTTTTCCATATTGTCAAAAAAATACACAGACAGAAATATACAGGCAGGAGGAACATAAAAAAATAATTGTGGATGGAAGTGAACTTACAATCCTCATAGGCTTAACAACGAAGATCACTCCCGACGAAAATAACCCTAGTTACAAAACGCTTACAGTCAGTACCTTTAATTAAAAACTATTCCCACTTACTTCGTCCCTTTCCAACCCCCAATCCCCCACTCTCACTTATGGCAAAGAATAAAATACCCTCTGTGGTTAACGCCCTCTGGTTGTGCTGGTTACAGCCAACAATCCATAAAAAAATATAACAAAAGTCTTCAGTACTGACGGATGAAATAATGCGGAAGGTATTTTCTGAAAGTTGCAACATATTGTTTTGAAAGAACTTTGATTGGTAACGAATTCCACAGAGAAAAACACCTGTACCTGAGACTAGGCTGGCTACGAGATTTACCGTACGAAGTGTTACGAAGCACATGGCGAGTGGCTTAATTGTGAATAAAATGATTACATGCATAGAAAGAGGAAACCGAGCCAGGAAGAAGATTATTTAGACAACGGTATGTGAAAGTAGCTATGTTTAAGGATATGAGATCGTCTAACTTAAGTAAATGTAAATAACGAAATATTCTATTTGTGCTACTACGTTGTGATGTTTCTAACGGCTCCCTTTAGAAGGATATACAATTTATTAAGATTTGTTTTGGTTGTGACAGACCAAATCGATGAGCAGTAGGAAAGATGGAGCAATGCTAGGCTTAGATAAAGGGATCGCATAATTTTCTGAGGTACTATGTGCTTTAATTCAAAAATTAAAAAAATTCCAATACCTTTAAAAATCTGATTTGAACTATGACAAACACGGTTTTCCCATGAGAGATTTGCATCAACATGAACACCCAACAATTTTGTACTATCAACCCTTTCTAGATAAATACCGTTCATTATAACATCTACATCAGTGTTACGAAGCTCAGTTATTATGAGGTTGGGTTTTTGAAGGAACATCGGCAGACACAGAAATAAATGAGAAAGATCGTCGTGTTCACTTTACACTGTTAAAAAATTTCTCTGTAAATTTACATAATTGTTATGGCAATTTTTTTTCCAACCAAATAATGTTTTTTTTACAGCCAGACTGTAATCATGAAAAAACATTAAGGGTTTGTTTTTTCTTTACAGTTTTTGCATGTAAATTAGTTTACAAAAGTCTACTGTAAAATCGAATTACAGAATTGTTCTGTTTTTTTACCTTAATTTTATGTGAATTTACAGCCTACTGTTTTCATTCCCGACGTTTTAATATTTATTATACTATCACTTTTTTACCGTTCATACGTTATTACGTAACATACACTTCACCATTACGTAGATCAGGTATTTGCTGATCAACGTAATGTGTCGTTACGAAGTTGTTTTCAATCAAAACACATTGAGGATGATTTGTTGTCATATTGTTGTCATGTAGACTGCTATCTCTAGGAACTTTGTAATTGGAAAGTCACATTTTTTGTACAATATAATAATTGTTTTTAAAATAAATTTGACAAAGAATGTCAATACATTTGTTGCAAACATTTCCAGACAAGGTAAACAATAAGTTTATCACTTCCTGATTAAAAAACGCCAAGGAAAATATTATTCAAAGCAACAGCAATCCTTTTGTTAGGAAAATGCCTACAAAATAAGCTCCACCCATTTATGCAAAATGAGATTTACGTCATAAAGTGGTAAATTTACAGACTCTTTCAAGTAAATTTGTGAAACGTTTTTAATTTGCTCCGATCAAGTGCATGAGCGCCTGTGGCGATGAGTTGACATCAGTATACCAATTGTCAGTGCTCTGAAATTAGGGCCTTACAATTTCTTTTTACTTAAAAATGTGTGACAAAACACAAGTTGTATGATATTTATAACTAAGAACGTAATAACTAAGTATGCTTTTATAATAAATGTAAGTTAATTTTCAAATAGGGCCATAAATTTGCCAAAAATTTTTTTTTTTTAAACTGAAACTTCGCAGAACGATGCATGTTATATATTGAAAATTTTCTGGCTATTTCTTATTTGTTTGTTTGGGCTTATTTTTGTTTCTTTTTCAGCTTAAAAACAAAATGAATGTTTGTTAAATGACAGTATATTTATGTGAAATCAGAAAAATACAAAATACTGTTAAAATTTCTGTAAATTTACAGAAAAAGTTTTACAAAGCAGTAAAATTTGGTTAAAAAAGCAGACAGAGATGGTTTTTCAAATAAACAGAAAATACATGTTAAACAACTGTTTTTGTTGTAGCAATACAAAGTGTCTGTAAAGATACAGAAAATTTCTATTAAAAGTAAAATACAAAAAGTTTAAGTTAAAAAAAGTCTGTAAATTTACAGAAATTTTTAACAGTGTAGAAGTCTAATTCTTGGCTCTGACTTCCCAACATTAAAACAAATACAATCTAGGATTAACTTAAAAGGTGCTTACAAATGTTAAACTTAAATCGCGCATGGAGGTACCTCCGAAGGGGTGACTAAGACATCAGGTGACCGGCTGGAGGTTCACTTTCTTAGGTGAGGCTCTTTCAAGTTAGTGTTGGCGGCTCCGAGGCACGATTTCAGAAGTAAGGCGAAGTAAACGAGTCGGTAATCCTTGACACGCCGAAAACGAAAGTCAAAGGAAAATAAGAGCTGGTTGAACCCGCACGAAGAAAAGAATCCGGTATAAGGTCCGTGAGAATAAGGCAGGCGACTGGGAGACGAGAGGCGAGGAGCCTGGGCCTGGGCCTGAGGAAAACAAAACGGAGGAGTCACAGGTTTGTAGAGAGAGACAGACCAAGTCTATAATTGAACATGGTATAGTGCGTCTTTTCCACATTAATAGACAACTTGTTTGAATCAAACCAGTCCTACAAATTTTGAAGCTCATTACAAACAGTTCTCTTCAAACTGTTTAAATTACTTTTACTGAAAAAATGTTGGTGTCGTCGGCAAAAGAATTAAGGAACATTGCTTCGAGACTGTACAAATATCATTTACATCCAAAATAAAAAGCAGAGGTCCTAGGATGGAGCTTTGGGGGACGCCACATTTTACAGTGAGATTGTCTGAACATGTTCCAATTACAGTTGTGAACTGTTCCCTATTAGACAGGTAGCTAGAAAACCAAGAATGGGCCGAACCTCTTATTTCGTGATGTGTGAGTTTATGTGATAAAACGTTATAATCTATCGTGTCGAAGGCTTTGGGAAGGTCGAGAAAAACCCGATGCTTTATTTACTACTGTCTAAAGCTCTGTAAAGCTTATCAATAGTGTCAGCCAGGGCCAGTTCAGTTGAGTGACCAGGCCTAAAACCATATTGATTCTCATGTGAAATACCAAACCTACTCAAAAATGTGTTCAGTCTATTAAACATTAATTTTTCAACGATTTTCGAAAAGCATGGTAGGATTGATACAGGACGATAATTGCAAATAGAGTTGGCATTGCCGTTCTTAAAAAGGGAATAACTTTGGCTAGTTTAAATTTATCTGGAAAAATTCCAGTTCTGAGAGATAAGTTGAAGATGTGGCAAAGAGGCCGCAAGATGTGGGTATAACTTTCCTTACAATATTTGGTCTAAGATTATCGATACCAGCTGCTTTTCGTGGGTATAGAGAACCAGTTGCTGTCTTTTCGACCTCCTCCTCAGTTGTAGGAAAAAAAAGAACTTGGGTTTGGATCACAAAGGTACTTATCAGGAAGAGTAACAGAGTTAATTTTTGTCAATAAAGAACCGTTACTCCAAATCCAGATATGGATTGATATCTGGATATATCTGGTTAAATTAAGTCTTTACATGGCCATATCAAGCCAGATATAAATTGATGAAATGCCTTCCCAGATATGCAAATAAAGTTTTATATGGCCATATCAAGCCAGATATAAATTGATGAAATGCCTTCCCAGATATACAAATAAAGTTTGATATGGTAATATCAAGCCAATTGATGAAATACCTTCCAAGATAAACAAATAAAGTTTGATATGGCCATATCAAGCCAGATATAACTTGATGAAATGCCTTCCCAGATATACAAATAGAGTTTTATATGGCCATATCAAGCCAGATATAACTTGATGAAATGCGTTCCCGGATATACAAATAAAGTTTGATATGGAAATATCAAGCCAGATATAAATTGATGAAATACCTTCCCAGATATATAAATTAAGTTTGATATGGCCATATCAAGCCAGATATAACTTGATGAAATGCCTTCCCAGATATGCAAATAAAGTATTATATGGCCATGTAAAGCCAGATATAAATTGATAAAATACCTTCCCAGATATGCAAATAGAGTTTGATATGGCCATATCGATCCAGATATAAATTGATGAAATACCTTCCCAGATATACAAATAAAGTTTGATATGGCCATATCAAGCCAGATTTAACTGATTAAAACACCACGAAAGAATTACATATGAACTTTTACATAGCCATATTAACACTTTTTGGTTTAATTTGTGTACCTGTCCTACATAAAGACCTTCTCTGGAAGCTAAACAAGTATCAGCAAACCAAAATGAGAACATTCCCATATTCAGCCAAATTATAATAACACATGTAAATGTCTTTCAAATGTAGGCGTGGTAGGGAATTAAGGGCCCTGATTCTCTTTTTATTGTTATGAAAGTAGTAATATATTAAAAATCATGAAACCTTCAACAAAATTTATGTTGGGATATTGCCCGATATGATTATTTAAACCAACAATGCGGTGTAAACATTTAAAGAAGGAATTTCAAAGCAGTTTTTTCTTCACTATTAAGTAATTTAACAACTTCAAATACTTAAGTCAATGTTATACAAAGTGCATTCAACTTTGTTAATGACGTTCATATAGCCCTTAACATTATGCTGGCTCAGACTGCTGGCTATAACTTTGTTATAGATATTCAGATAGCCCTTCACAGTGTTGTCCTTCAGTGGACGTAATAGCTTCTTCGGGAAGCAGTATCAAGTTTGGTTTCGCCGAACGGCCCTTTGCCAGAGGGTCGGGAGGACTTTAGAAAAAGTATGCTGGCTCAGAAGGCTTCTGATACGCTTTACACAAAGGTAGTACACTAATAAATAATGGTCCAGTCATATGTGGTCCAGATATGGGACATTTATGCACCATATTTGTCTTCTTAATATGAGATCAATACAGGAAATGTTTATATAAACCAGATAGGGCACTGCTTTATATGGGATCAGTATGGAATAGCTTAATGTAAACCATATATGGTAATGCATTATATGGTTCATATCTTTTCCAGATAAAGACCTGATCCAGATAAAATTTTATTTGGCCCATATATGGATTAGATCTGGTTATTTCTGTCCAATTTTTTATCTGGTCCAGATAAAAATCCCATATCTGCAGCAGATATGGGCCAGGTATGAAATCCATATCTGGCCCATATATGGAATTTCATATCTGGCCCATATTTGGATTTGGAGTAAGGGAAGGTCCAAGTTTACGAATTGATCATTAAAGCTGTTGGCGATTTCGTGTTTATTAGTGGCAGTATTTTCGCCAATTTTAAAGGTTTCAGGGAAATGTGCTTTATTATTACCATTTTTAAAAGCTCGTTCACAATTTTCCAAGTCCCCTTCATGTCATTTCTATTCTTCTGAAATTTATCAAAATAAAAGTTCTTCTTGGCATTTCAAATAAAATGTTTACGTTTATTTCGCACTTTTGTAAAAATTAATTTTTTTTCAATAGATGAGTTTCTTAAAAATGCATGTAAAAGTTATCCTTTCTCTTTATGGAAGAAATAATCCCTAAAGTGATCCATGGCGAAATTTTCTTTTTGCTTTTACCTTTAGCACATATCATAGGAAAACATTCATCATAAATATCTTTGAACAAGTCATAAAAACTATCAAACGCCGAATTTGTGTTCAAGTTCAAGTTCAATTTATTCTCTATTACACCCCAATATGGGGTACAAGAGACTGACAAACGTAAATAACAAATAAGGTAAACACAATTATTACTTAGAATGAAAAAGAAAGAATAAAGAAGTGAAAAAAAGAAAAAAGGGGGAAAAAGAAAGCATCGCACATACTGATACAGTACAGATAGTAAATCAAGACACTCAAGGGAATCATTCTTACAGTACTTAGTACATGTTGCCAATTAACGGCAGAAATGCGTGAAACAAACAAGCGAATATTATTTTCTGAAAAACTTTAAATATGTACATCACGATTACCCTCGGGAATTTTGCACTTGAAATAAGTATAAAGAGATGTCGGAAAGTGATCACTTATATCAGTCACAATACACCAGCTCTTAAATTATGACTGGCATCATCAATAAACGCTAATATAGTAGTACAACAAAGTAACCTAGTTATGGTCTAGCCCATGTGCCAGTTTTTCTTATAACAGGAATCAGTCATTTCATCCAAGTTGTGTTTTAGTGCAAAACCGTTGATAATTTATAGTCCCCGTCAGGACACTGGTTCATAATCGTGGACAGACTCATTATTGGAGGAGTGAGCCAAATTAGAAACCGACTAAATTTTGAACTGTGAGTGTCTGATACTTAATACAGTTGTAATTGTGTTAGGAGTCAAGTTTTTGTCAGTCATTCATTCAAATGTGTTTTCAAGGAGAATATAATGTTTGAAATTATCAGTCACCCTCCCAGATGCAGTTAATCCTACTCCTGAATTTCCTCTCTTGGTATGCACCAGATTGCGCCATTTTAAGTTGAAAAATTGCAAAGTTCGAAACCATTGGAGGGGACCCCCTTCCTCTAACAATTCCCTCACTCTCATGCTCGAATTTCAAAACGCACCCCTTTTTGAAAAAAGCTGGTGACGGCCCTGTACTGGAAACACGTTTTTATCTTCATATTCTTTCGTTGTGCGGTTTGCGGCAGCACTATACTTGGCTGGGGAGTAAGACACCGCCTAGATCTGCGCTAGTTATCGCTGACTGGCGCAGAAAAATTGATGAGTCATGGGTGACAACTCCGTATTGTGGATCGTTCTGTCATGGACGCGTTCTTCACAGATGTAACTTTTTCAGAAAAACCCTCCCTAATTCGCGTTTTTCTTTCAATGGCTTCAAAGTACATTAACTTGTTTACATATATCTAGTCACTAAGTAAAATACCTTTATCATATTTCTTCTATTGATTTTGTACCGGGACACGGGTGTAATATGAGCAAGGCTGGTGAGTTCGTCAAGTGGGTGAGGGACTGAAGGACTAGGCTGGAGTAGAGAGACATTGACTCCACTGCAGAGAAAAACCATATCAAGTACACTCACTTGCTACAGATAACATATATTTCACACAGCTAACATAACATATAGCATGTATACTGACACAGCGTCCACTCTGGAAGACAACCAAACCAAAATAAAACCCGAACAATAGTTTTAACACATCACACTTTAAATGGACTAACATAATATTGCACAACTAATTACCTTAACAGAGACAAAGGAATTCCGAAATTCCAGCATAACATTTACTCTTACAATTGCATGAAATGGGGCGGTGCTTCCACAATTGTCGGACCAACTCACCCAGGATTTTGGAGAGAGGACTGAAAATTGTGGGATCATTTAAGCGGAGCGCTACCAAACGTTGGGGCGCATTTCAAGACTGTTCTTCCCAAAATTGCCTCTTAAATCACGAACTGCAAATAACACTTAAAAGACCTATTTAGTGCATATAAATATAAAAAAAACTATATAGAAATATCGTGAAAATGAACATTGAAAATACCAAATGTACTCTATATGCTTACGTCTTCTTCCTCTATTGTCATATAACTGTAGTAATAGCTGTGCAGTTATTTGAATGCAGAGTCTTTCATAAATGTCCATTCCAGACACGGAAAGCGACAGTTAAGTCATTCTAGATTAGGCAGAGATTATTTAAAGCTAAGCCAAACCGGTCCATATCCGGTAAAATTACACATGAAAGACATTTTGACCACAAAGACCGTTAGCATCAGAATAGCTGACGGGCTTTGTTGTGTAATGCGACTGTACACACATGTTTTAACATTACACTATACTGTACGTCTTGTGCAGTATGTGGTTGCATTGTTCCGCTGTGTCGCCGAGACTTTCGCCACAGTGGGTCCAGCTCCCCAACCGGGGCAATGACCTGAAACCAAGCAAAAGAAGATCAATGACAATTGAAATTATTGTAGCAATTGTTGTAGCAATTTGTGATCTTGATAATATTTGTAATGTATTTAATGATCACTTCTTGAACATTGGTAATACCGTATGTAGTAATACTGGCAATGTCTCAAAAATTCATTTCGTGATTTCCTACCCCCTACAAATGAACACTTTATGTTTCTTAACCCAACAGTTGAAGTGAAGTAATAGGTTGTATCGAAAAGTTCAAAGATTCTAGCCCTGGTCATGATGGAATTCATTGCAAGGTGATTAAGACAGTTGCCCAGTTGATTGCTTATCCTTTAAGTCATATAATTAATCTGTGTTTTATTATATGGTGTTATGCCGATTGAACTTAAAAGAGCCAGAGTCTTACCTATTTACAAAGCCGGTGACAAAACGCTAAAAACCAATCATAGACCAATTTCCGTACTTCCAGCTTTTTCCAAAATTTTTGAAAGACTTGTATATAATCGGCTGTTTACTTTTCTTACAACCCACATTATAATCTATGAAAACCAGTTTGGTTTCCTTCCAAATACGTCTACCACCCATGCCCTGATTAATTTTGTTAATGAAATTATAAATGCATTTGAAAGTAACAAGTTCTCTTGTGGTATATTTTTAGACCTTTCTAAGGCGTTCGATACGCTAGACCATGATATATCTTTATTAAAAATGCAACACTACGGTATTCGTGGCATCGCTCACTCTTGGTTCCAAAATTATCTTACAGACAGATGTCAGTATGTCAGCATTGCTAATTGTTTTTCCCATCTGAGTACTATCAACACTGGTGTACCGCAAAGATCAATTCTATTGCCCCTCCTTTTTAATTTACATCAACGACTTGCCTCGTGCTTGCCCCATTTTCAAATTTACTTTGTATGGTGATGATACTAATATTCTTTGTGACAGTGCAAACATTCATACACTTATATATGACATAAATATTAATTTGGTTAAAGTAACTGATTGGTTTACTGCTAATGAATTACACCTAAACTCTAAAAAATCCACGGCAGTCCTTTTTCGCCCATATCAGAAAAAGGTTGAATGAAAATGTCAATGGTATTACGTTGTTGAATAATTTTATCCTCTTTGCTGAATCTGCACTATTTTTGGGTATTGTAATTGATTGTAACTTAAGCTGTCTCACCACATTGATTCAATATGCAGGAAGCTTGCCAGAGGCAATGGATTTATTTTGAAGCTTAGGCATTTTTTACCTAAAAATATCCTTCTATCTACAATACCCTTGTCCTTCCCTTTATTTCTTACAGTGCAATTGTGTGGGGTAATGCTTCCGCAGCCCACATTAATAAAAAAAAAAATTTCATCCAAAAACGAATTTTTCGTGCTATTGATCACAAATCAAATCTGGCCCACTCTAGACCAATATTTTACCGTTATAAACTTCCTTACAATATTTGATATTGTGAAGCTTCAAACTTCAGTATTTATGTATCAGTTTTCTAAGAATTTACTTCCTAATTCATTTCGTAATTTCTTCTCCGCTTATAGTCATAGTTACAGCACTAGATGCAACTCGCGGTATGTACTGCCTTTTTATAACCTCAGTCTTAGTCAAAGAACTCTCAGATTCATAGGTCCCGTTACTTGGAATGGTATCCCAATCCACATTAAAAATCTTTTAGCTGGTTAAAATTAGTTCTTTGTTTATAAGTGCTATGTCTCTATTGTTCTACATCCCTGTTTATTTTTGTCATTTCATCTCCTCCATTCTGCGGATGGTCTTGTGTTCTTTTCTGTCTTTGTTTAGTGATAAACTTGTTTAGTAATATACTTGTTTATATGTGTTTCTTCCAGGGTAATCACTACCACAAGCTTTTGGTAGCTTCCTTGTGCTTCCCCCCAACCATGACTTTTAATTTTTTTGGTATATCATGTTGATATTGCTTATTGTCGTTTTAATTTCCATTGTTAAAGTAGTTCTTTCTGTTCCAATATCAAATTGTATAATTTGTTACAAAAGGCAAAAATGGTTGAAATAAATGTTGAGAAATTGAAATTGAATTGAATTATTGTGACACTGAATATTTAAGAATTTTGACGTTTGGAAAAGTTGGACTTTTCAAAGAAATCTGAACATTTTTGTGCTAAAATGGCCCAAAATCTGTTGCAAACATTGCATTATACGCCAAAAGCATGACATATTTGGACCAATTGTGACGAAAAAGTTTGACCTTGCCCTCATAAGTGCACCAAAACAGTTATCCGAACAAAGGAAACAGAATCATGCTCAGCGGAGGAATCTTCATTCCTGAAATGGAAACCCATTCATATGAATATGCTGAGTTGTCCTACCGAGTGTTGGAGTGTAATGCATTTCGTGCAAAAGAGGATGTCTTTTACATGTAGCTCGCTATCAGGTTTTTGCCAAAATTCACACAGTGAAACATGACATGTTTGAGCTTGTCATATCCTCTTCGGCTGGATGCCAAAAGTGCCAAAACAAGGATGAATCTCAATTTCATTTAAAGAAAATGAGAGTGACGTCGATAAGGGCAAAAACATACCAGTTGTGAGTGGGAGGACCTTTCCTGGTGTATATGATTTCATCATACATTTTGGGAAATTTTGGTGATGGCCTTTGGTGCCAAAGGTGCACGATGATAACCTTTTGGTGTCAAAACCGGGAAATTAACTACATTGTTTTGTAAAATGTTATTGAGTGCACAGATGTAAGTTGTCAAAAGCCAGGTCATTGTAAAATTCTACAGATAAAAATCCAAGTTAGGGCTGTATCCGTTGTAAAAGTTACATTGAAGTATAAGAAAATATAAAAGGTAACTGTGATGCAAAAACCACACTTTAAGAAAGCGCCAGCCATAAGAGTTTGCCTTTTGGTAAATACAGTATTTCCGCACGTGTGTTTGGTGCATGCGACCGCAATGGTTTGTCCTGTCGCATGCGTCAAATCCAGGGTAGCCCTTGATAGGTATCCGGTATGATATCGCCGTGCATCCTTGTGAAGGTTGATTAGGCTGTCTAAAGTATTCATGAGATGCGAAATAGGTAAGAGACCAATCAGATAACTTCTATAAACTGATTTATTAAACATTGTCATCAGTATCAAATAGTTTTTTCTGATACAATACGACTAGCCTTTACTATTCCTTTGAAAGGGAATCTACATCCTGGTGGGTTGTAGAACATGTTATAAAGATCAGTGTTTTTGCATTTTCATTTTAGTCAGAACTTTGTTCGTTTTTAAATAACAACACCTGTTCCAGCGGTTACTCTATTCATCAGGGGTGCCTGTTGTCTGCTTGTATGGGTAAGTTACCTAATTTTAAATAATCTGCATAGGTAGATTTAACTTAAAAAAGAGTGTTAAGTCACACCTAGTGTTGATATATTATAGGGGTACGTATTCTAAGCATTTTGGTAAAATTTGCATTAAAATCCGACCTGTGGTTCTCAAGATATGTGAAAGTAAAGTTTTCACATTTTCAAAAAGAGTTAACTTAGCTGTAATATGCCGAGACTCCGATCGTGACCGCCTTAGTCTAAAAACCGACTGATCATGAGGCTAGGTACTCTAAGTCCACACGGCCTTTACGTTCGAATTGACCTTTTGTAATATTCACCCCTTTTTGGCCAGTTTTTACTCCTATTACACTTACCCGTTCCTGCTCGTTTTTTTACTGTGTAGGCCTAATTTTTTTCAGGGCCTAGTTTTTGTCTACTTTTTTCTTTTTTCTCGACCATGTTCGATTTTTACGTGCACTTTTTCATCCAGGACGCTCTTTTTCTTTTTTTAATTTGTGTTTCATCCTTCGCACTCATGTTTTCTGACAGTCACTTTCGTCCGGTTATGTTTTTAGAGCGATCGCTTCGATGTTTGTCTTTTCAAATTGTTACTGTTGGTTGTTTAGCTTGGTTTTTGCGACCTGATGAAGGGTTTATAGTTATACCCGAAACGTCGTGGGGTTTTCCGCAAACTTTTAAGCACTTTTCGCTACCTCTTTCCGACCTATATATATATATATATAAATACAAATAATTGCCCAAAAAACAAGACTGGACAGAGTGCTCAATTCTGCAAGCAGAAGAGCAGATATCGACCATGTATTAATGCTGTAAAAGCAAACAAAACCCTACTTAAAGTTTCTCACAAATCAATGCAATCGTCAGGGGATCTCGGTTAACAGTGAACACAAGCCTTCGCCGTTCTGGGTTTTTAACCATTGCCCGCTTGAGTAACTTTCTTGCGTGTGTGGTGATGGCGGCATTGTGATAGAATCTCCGATCTTTTGTTCAAGAGGTTGGGGGAACGGTGATCGACTATAGCAAGTTTTTCAGCTTGACAAAGGTTACAAAAGCCAGATGGAGTTCTATGTGTGTTTGACTGTGCTAATATGTGCCAACGAATTGTAAAAGCCTGGCCGCTCCTCTTAAGGGACCAAACGTGTTTAGAGAGCTCGGTTTCTTTTTTCATGACGTTCTAAGTTAAAAGATTTCTTGTGGTTGTTGTACCTTTCCTTGAATGGGCCGCCAGACATGCCTATGTATGAGTGTGTGGCATCGTTACTAGTGACTTCAGCCTTGTAGACTACGGCTGATGTGAGGCATTTCCCATCAAGGGGACAAGAAATTTTAACCCTGCAGTTACAGCCGCGATTTGGGGGTGTAGCAGTTTTCTTTGAAAGCACCTTAGAGTTGTGGTTGCTTATGACGGCTTTCATGTTTTTCATGCAACTATAACTGACTTTCACAGTGTTTTTGTTAAATATTTTGTGCAGCTTATGCCCCGGGGGAAAGTGTTTGGCTATGAGTTTGAGGAAAGCTCCGCCAACGTTAGATTTGACTGTTTTACTGAACGGGGGGTTGAACCAAATGACCTTCCTGTGCCTTTGCTTCCTCTTTCTCCTTGGGGTTTGCAGCATAAATACATGGTCGGTATATATATATATATATATATATATATATATATATATATATATATATATATATATATATATATACCAAATGGAAAAGCACCTAACCAGTAAAAACAAAACAAATAGTAAAAACTGGTTAAACGAGAGCATATATTTTAGCTTTCACCACCACCGGTTCCTTCCTCAGACACGTGTTCCGACAACTAAAAGGTAAAACGAAAAGCAGACACTTTAAAACGGATGGAAGGGCAAAAGCACTTACTAGTAGTCTAAAAACAAACCCAACACAACACAACAGATAAAATGTAAAAACTAGGACCCTACAAAGGAGATAAAGGCTAAGTAGAAGCAGGAGGCATAAAAGGCCGCTACCGTCATTTATGTTGAGACCCTTTGGGTAGACACAATCTAAATTCCAAATCCACTCCCTCTCCTTTTTATCCAAGAGATCATCCCTATCAGAATTACGAGAAGAATGCACTACATCTAAAATTTGAAAATAGAACTTTGTAGGGGAATGTGCCTTGAGATGCTAATAAAACTATGTTCAATGTTTAAAATTAATAACACCCTTAACACATTTTAAAAGATCTGAGTAATGAGCATTCATACGGATTCTTTAGTTATTGGTTTGGCCCACATACTGATAATTACAAGTCGGACAAAAGATACAATAAATAACCAATTTAGCATCACAAGAAGTATTAAAATTGCACTTAAACTTCCTACCAGAAGATGTACTGACAAATAAGCAGACCGCACAACTGACAGGGTTTGGTCTTGTTCTTATTACAAGGTGCGCAGGGGTTCCCCAGACTGGAAGGGGTTTTAAGTTTAGCCCGGACTAATGATTTTTTAAGATTGGGGGTTGACCGAAGCTAACAACAGGGGGGTGAGGAATAACACGCTTCATTAGTGGAGAACAATGGAGAAGGGCCATATTTTTATGTAAAATGCCGCTAATATCAGGTAACCCCGGATGGTAGTCAACAGTAAAGTAAACCTTCTTGTATTCCTCTTCAGTACTGGCTGGAGGATGGGTAAGGTTGGTACAGATGGAACGGGCCCTTATATATATATATATATATATATATATATATATATATATATATATATATATATATATATATATATATATATATAAATATTAACTTTGATCTTTGGTTGGGCAAGCGTCTTACGAGAACTAGTGCTGTTCCAAAAAATTAGGCGCCTGCTCAGGAGGTCAATTGCGAGTTGCTTCATCTGTTATTTGAACAAAGACCAAACCAACTTGGCTTCATGGCTCAGTGGTTAAAGCGTGCGCACTAGAAAGCGGGAGGTCACGAGTTCGAATCCCGGTGGAGTCAACATCGTTTTTTCACCTCAGCCAGATTTTCCAAATTAGTTATTTTTCCGAATCAGTGATATATATATATATATATATATATATATATATATATATATATATATATATATATATATATATATATATATATATATATATATATATATATATATATATATATAAAACGCTGGACCGACCGGTAGGGGGAAATCGGTATACCGTCAGAACGTTAAGGCGAAAAGAAAACAATAAAATACATAAGAATATATTTCCCCCTTGCGTTTTGAGATATGCATACACATTATTTCAATAGCCCCTCATACATTTGTGTTAACGGATACGTGTACGTAAGTTGGTATACATTTAAGTAATTACATGTACTACGTATGGTATGTGGGGATTTACCATACTGTTACGTATTCCCATTGAAAATGTGTGTCAAAACGTTAATGGGAAACGGTTTTTTCGCCCTATGGGTAAATTCGCCCTATGGGTCGTTTTTTCAGACGATTTTTCGCCCTAATCCGCAATTAGAAATATATATATATATATATATATACATATATATTATTATATTCTTATATTATATTATAATATATATATATATATATTAAATATTTAGCCTTGTATATAAGTGTAAATCATTTTATTGGTCATACAGTTGGCTGAGGAAGACTAAATAAATAGTCGAAAGCTTCCAACATCACCGTGAATCTTGTGCATTTTTTGGAACGTAGTTGAGTATGTTTTTTTCTACTCCATATATATATATATGTCCGACTTGAATGGAAATTTCACCACATTGTGTATATTTGGTTTCTCTTTCACATGTGAAAATCATTTTTGGTTAAACTTCCCCTTTAAGTTAGATTGACGGCAAAGCAGTTGTGAAATACAAAAAGCACATTAAATTGCATCAAATTGGTCATTTCCCAGTTTTTTCTAAGATTTTGGATCACAAAGGGAAATTTGTACTGTTAAGTTGAAACGGATGTCCTTTTCTAAATAAAAAATCTCTCTCTAATTTGTTATATGATTGAAGCCATCGCAATCAACAGATCTGGGGGAATCTAAACAATTTTGTCCGAATCTACCATTCTTTGCCCGAATTTCTCATTTCATTAATGTGTTCATGGAATCACTTTGCATATTGCCACAAAGCCAAATAATCTGTCTTGATAGCCCCTATCCTCCCATAGGTTAGCTATTTGAAACCTGACAAATAAAATAAAAAGGAACAGCTCAAAAGACAAGTGCGTTAGTCTGACATTAGCTTAGTTTTATTCGTCAAATCTGTTCAATGTTGTTAAAATGCTTTCTTATCTGAAGTTGAAAAAGTGATTACTCATTGCCCATGTTTAAACCTTACGTTGGTGTAAACTCGTGATAAGACGTGTGATAATGTAAAAAAAGATATCTGGAGATTACCGTCAAGAAACGATATCGAGGCTCAAATTTACCTACAACAACATAAAATTGTGATTGCGGTAGATTGTATCTGTTGAGGGAAAATCATTGTTCCTTCCTTAAAATTGGCGGTGAGGTTGGGTTGCCCTCGCCCTTATGTAAAGATTCAACCGTCATGGCAAGACCCTGACCTTACAGGGGTTTTTGTGTTTTTGTAATAGGTATTATAGGGAAGGGTAAACTTTCATGTCATCTCATTAATCTTGTAGAGGTTTGTTTTGAACTCAAAGGTAACTTTTTGCATGCAGTATTTTTACCAAAATTCGGCCTCTCATTTTACCGAGCTATTTTTCGCCAAACTTTTTCTTTTTTGGCAGTAGAAAAGAGACCCAAAGCATCCTTTTTTACTGGATGGATGATTGATATTAGAAACTGCAACAGACAAACAGAATATATCCACAGTAAAGTCGTGCGCCAAAACCATTCCCTACAAAGATTCAAACGTCCCGTTTGAATACTATTTGCATTGAAGCTGAAATATATGTAATTTAAATGATTTCGATGACAATTGCTTGTTACAGAAAAGTTATATAAAGAAAGCCATGCGTTCTAATGTGGTCATGAAACTTTATTCCAGAACGGATAAAAACATGTTACAGGCGAATAGTCAGGATTTTGTCATGGGGTCTGTATAAATTACCTGGAGAAGGGCTCTAAGGATAGAGGGCTCCTCGGGGCCCTTCCCGGTGGCTTAATTAGCATTTTTCCCCGTGGCCTCAGCACCCAACATTTCCGAGTTCCTTAAGTGTGAACAAAACTGTATTACTGTAATTTGAAGGGCGCGAAGGTCGACGATTTCTTTTTTTCAAGCTGAAATTATGGAGCTCGCATTGAAGTAAAGTTTTGATCTGCATGGGTTTTCTATGAGGGAATTTGAGGAAAGTTGGAGGATTATTGAAGACTCTGCACTTCTTGTTGGGAAATCTGTTATTGCACAGCGACGAAAGATCGTTGTTGTGAAACAATGTTATGTAAAACTGCGGACAAAGCCTAGTCTCTTCGACGACATTATTTTTTTCGAAACTTACTTGCTGCATTCCTTAGACAACGTTTTTGAAAATCAGGAGTTTTAAATTAGAGAAAAATTTGAATCCTGTGAAAGGGAATGTAGGAAAATAGACTGTAGTTGACGGTTCCAATTGATGATGTAGTGTGAAATACACTGTAAAAAATTACGGTAGATTGACGGTACAACAAAATAAAAAGATAAGTGACGATTACAGAAAAGTTCTGGAAATGTATTACCAGAAATTTACTGTATTTTATATGTTTCTCTTTATTTTTTTTGTTCTGTACATTAACAGCAGTTTGAGCCATATTTAACAGTGTTTTTCAAACGTCGTTTTTCTTCTTTTAGTTTCATTTTCAGAGCTCGGAAAAGTTTCCAAAGCACTACCGCCTTATATATATATATATATATATATATATATATATATATATATATACGCCAATGACGTGTTACGTTTTAACATTAGGATGTCAATATAATGACCAATATGCTACAATTTCATGACAACATGTTACAGTTAAATATTAATCTATTACTTCGATATATTAGGCTGTGTTTAAAAGCATCAGAGGTTAAAGGTATTCTTGTCCTTTTTACAATTTTGCATTTTTTGCCTTGTTTATCAGAAAACATATACTGATCAAAACTTTCCAAAATAACTGAGATGGCGCATCACTAATTCTTTCTGTTCTGCACTGTAACTATGCTGTCAAATAAGGAAGGTAGCAATCTAGTGTGAGCTTTAGTTCATATGGCATAGATTAAACTGAAATATCATATTCATGGATGCAAGTAATTCAAGTAAAACCAAGGCTAGGGTGAAGGGACTCCTTCTTGTGAATCATGAAGAGACAACGATGTATATTAGGTCGAACGTAGTCCTTCAATGTACCCTTGCGCAGTCTTATCACAAAATATATCTTATATAGATTGTTTAAGTTGATAAGAGTTACTCACTTGATGCTGATATGATGTGAGGATGACTTGGCTCTCAATTTAACTTGGGCTTGGATTGGGGCGACTCTCATTGACACAGACATATTTAAAAGGCAAAAGTTGTTATGTGTCTTTGTCATGTACTGTCACGTTATTACGGATATGTGTACCGGATGGCGCACCGTAAGGCAGAGTCGATATATGTTACCAAAAGTATCAAATTCGAGGTTTTTAAACATACATAGTTCGACTTGGCATGATAATATTTTATTAACATGCTGATATATACCTATATAATATTGATATTGAACTGTAAAACTGATCATAACAGTAAAATATTGTTGTATATTTGACATTTTGATAGCCTATGGGTCTTTTGTACAATGATGTGAAACGTTTAATGCTTTGAAACAAAACCCACACGTGCGGTCAACGGTTTCATGTTTCTATATATATCAACAATTTTGCGATGTACCCTAATTGTGTTACGTCGTCTCACCATGCTAATATCTGAGAGCTGATACTCATCTTTGACAAATTGTTATTTAATTGTTACTTGTTACATTGCAAAACTTGCTTTTTTACAGATTCCAAACTCTTCAAGTATATTCGCTTCATTCTGGTTTTTAATCTTTTTGTTGCAATTATCAACGCGAGATGCCCAGACCCATCAGAATTACCCAAAAAGTTTGACAACAGCAAATTTATGTGCGCTCGACTCTACGACCATCACCACCCAGTGGACACTTTGTCTTGCATAGGGGACTACGTTAACGTTTACAACGGAGAGGATGAATCCTGGGCTGGTAGTTTGAACGACAGGATCTCAGCGTTGGTGGTAAGCCCGGGATGCAAGATCCATGTGTTTCCGCACCAGGATTTTGCAGGTGGTCACAAAACGTACACAGGAAAAGTGCCTTCATTAGGTGGGTGGAGGAATGTGGTGAGCTCTTGGTCTTGTACCTGTGAATTTTCCAATGCAGCTCTTTCATGCCAACCGTCGGAGTACTATGAAGAAATCGCTACTTGCGAAAATAGTGGTGCAGGTGCGTGAAACTCTATTCTATTTCATCTTGTGTAATTCTAGTCCCCCAAATTGGTAATAAAGGAAATTGAAGCATGGGCGAGAAGTTGAGGTACTTGTTCACCATTTTACCAATTTGCAAAGTCCAAAGGTTTGCAGGCGAAGAACGGTGTGGAAAAGGATGCCTCCCACGGTGTAAACCTTTCGAAAATATGTGAATCGGTTCATACTTTATACGGTATTTTGTATCCATAAACAAACATGTTATTACGTATTTTATGAAATATTTCGTAGTAATAATCACGTAGAAATCAACTACACAATTATTGCTGGCAAATAATTTATCATTCTACAAGTATACAGAATCACATAAGAGCTCCAAACAAGTATAAGGTGTTACGTTCGTACACAGGCATTCCGCAAGATACCATGTGTGTATGATATTGTAGGCTTACAACATGTCCCCGTCGGTAGAGCTAACAAGTATTTTAACCCGTTGTTCTGACAAACTCTCAGTCATGTAAAGTAAAATGACGAGTGGCCACATCTTTTTAACATCAGGATCCACAACACCGTTATTCCACACCACAACTGATAACACATCAAACTTCCTTACTCCAGTGGTAGCGCCAGAATGTTAAATTTGGGAGGGGGACTAAGGTCAAAGGAAAATGTTTGGGGCAAAAAAATTTCGGACGCAGCGAGAAAGCTGACCCTTAGAGCCTGTTCATAGGGCTGGGATCCAGGGGGCAAAGCCCAAGAAACTCTGACATGTAAGCATATCTTTGGATAAAAATAAAGTCTCATGAGAGTTATATTATTATTTTTTCTGTTAACCCAACTCCTGACTGAACTAACCCGGAAGGGGCATGTGGGGAGGGGGAAAGGGCAAAATCTGGGGGAAATGCCCCTTCTGCCCCACCGTAGCACCGCCACTGATCAACCCTAGTGATGTTTTTATTGCTGGGTCGAGGGGGGAAAATGTTTTCCCCTTTATGGTCTAGGTAATGTTTTAATTTTTGTTAGAAATAGTGCCGCCATTTAAAAGTATCTCCCATGATGCACTGAGATCCTACCGCGCAAATTTAACGGAGATTAATGCTCAAAACAACCTTGCAATATTTATCTACTTACTACAAGGAGAGAAAAATTCAAGCGCATTAAATCTTTTATGGGATAATAAAAAGCTTCATGTTTCGTTGTTCATCTCGCTGATTTTGAGGTATCGAGCAATGTTGCTACGTTTTTTGCCCTAAACTTCATTTATAAACTCGACACAGCCGCAAGTTTTGTGTAGGCCTACTATTCAACATAAAAGTGTGCTAGTCGATCGTGACCCCATATGTGTTTGTAAATGCGTTGTTGAAGGTTTCGCGCTTTGTGTCTTAACTATTATCTCACATTTTAATACATAAAAATTTATTAAGCAAATTGATGACTCTGAAGAGGTATACGCTAACACTCATAAATATTTATATTGTTGAGACAGGCAAATTAGCCCCCAAACTGGTACCCCGCTTGTAAGCTTTTATATGACTGAACAAGGACGATGAAGTACTGTACAGCCTGCTACGCAGGTAACCAAACTCGGGAAACTCGTTTTCCCCCAACGGCTTTTTCCGGAGCTGGAAGTCAGGAAAAACGAAGGCCATACTATTTCCCCTCTATCGAATGATTTTATTTCGCGATAGAACACTAATTACATGTCTTCAAATGATGCTAGATGGTTCACCAGATTGCACTCACAGCAACATTCAAATAGTTCTCAAAAGGGAGGGGAACACCTTTCTCTTCGCCTTAGACCCTTCAGGGCGACGATCACACCCAACCACTAATCATAAGTCATCATTGTTCTTAATTGTTCTCGTCGGAAATTTGTCACGTTTGTCCTCCAACATTACGGTTTAAATTACCCCATAGACATTGGGGAACAAGGGGGGGGGGGGAAGACTGGGCTCAATTGTCCGCAGGAGCTGAAGTTCGAGGAGGAATTTTAGTTCGCAGAGATTGACATAAGTCACACAACTGCTACCCCTTCATCAGGCTGCAAAATATCAACTGATCAAGGGTAACTACCCGAAACGTTGAGGAGCTTTCCCAAATCGTAAATTACTTGTCTACCTACATACTTTGCAATGACCTATTGTGTGTGTATATATATATATATATATATATATATACATATATATATACATATATATATATATATATATATACATATATAAATATACATATATATATATGTATATTTATATACATAAACACATACATATATATATATTTATATATATATATATATATATATATATATATATATATATATATATATATATATATATATATATATATATATATATAGTCCAAAAAGACGCATCATATCAGGCACTTCAGATAAGGTTCCACATGGCTCTAACATTGACGACACTTTTTTCTCCCAAAACCGTTCCAGCAGACAAAAACGTAACTGAGCTTTCTTTTTCGATCTCTCCTCTCCGCTTGGTTAAACTTTTATTGTTTGTTGTCGAGTTTTCTTCCAGTGTAGAGTTCCCGTCTTTTCAGGTCTTCTTATTCACTAAGGCGTGTAATCTTGTCTGTATGTAAGTAGACTTGTGTGTTCTTCCGTTTTAAGGCTTGCAGTGTTCGCTTTTTGTTTTAGTGTTGTACGAGTTGTGTTCAAGGGTACTGTGCTGCCCGAAAATTAAACTGAATCCTCGTGTGTTGGGTTTTTGTTTTACTATATATATATATATATATATATATATATATATATATATATATATATATATACATATATATATATATATATATATATAACGCTAATTCCCACCTTGGAGCGAAATTGTTGTATCTGCTTGTGCAAACGGCGCAAATACATAACAAATAGAATTCGCCCCAACGTCTAAACATATAACTGACATTATTTCAAAAGTGTGTGGAAACGTTAAGGCGAAACTAATATTTCGCCCCAAAATTTTTCCCCTTAAGGTCGACTTTTGAACAATCTTCCCCTAAGTGCCCAATGAGACAAATATATATATATATAAATATATATATATGTATATATATATATATACATATACATATATATATAGGTTTAGGTATATTAATATTTAAACACGTATATATTGATTACCAAGTTCCAGAGCTTGAAAATGCTGAAATTGTTTAAATTACTGAAATGTTTGAAAAAGCTTTTCATTAATCAAAGAAATTTACAAAAAGTTAAAAAACAACAATCACTATTTTGAGCAAGGTCATATTTTAAATCAAACGTTTGCTAAATTTGTAAAAGGAACAGTTATCTTGGAGGATTTTGTATTAAAATTCCATATATTTGTTTCGTCTGATGCAGTGTGCGTTGGTCTTAATTCGTCTATGACATTTTCTGACTTCTTTCAGGCTCAGCGGAGTGCCGTCACACGATACAAAAAGGCTTATCACTTGGTTCTTCTGTAACCCGGGGTAAAAGCGTCTCCAGATCTACCGAACTATCCTTAGGAGTCGTATTCAAGAAGGTCTTTTCGGTTGGGCTGACAACATCAACAACAACGAATTTCCATTGGTCCAGAAGTGATAGTACTACTTTCAGTACTATTAGGACCATTGCTGTCTCATGTGAAGTTCCACCTGGAAGCACCGTTAAGATACTCCAAGCGGTGGGGCGATGTTATGACACTGTTGTTTACACGTCTTATTTCGTATGTAAATGATTCTAATTAAGCAATAAGATGTCCGTAACATTTTAAAATACATAGGTAAATACAACTTTGATTTTTTTTTTTTTTATTTCATGCATGGACGTAGATTTCTTCTAAACTTTGGGGTGGTTAAAGTTATATGACAAACCTAGAAGATGTGCACGCGAAGAGCGTGCATGGCGAGAGCGAGGCGCGAAGACCATCCCGGGTGGGGTCCAAAGGCCCGCTAAAGGACCCCTGGTGAGGTCCAGTGGCAACGCTTCTGTGGGGGTCAAGGGGTGAAGCCCCGTAAGCCCGTGGATTTTAACGCCTCAGAGGAACCAGGAAGACTACTTTAAGGGGGATATTTCAGAGGTACAGTTTTTAGGTATTGGCATTTATACGTTTAGTAAAAACTCTTATGATCACAAAAGTCTCTAACAAGTTGCACTGAAGGCCGGGTTGAAATTAAACAAAAGCATCAATGAACTGTAAAGCTTTTAAAGGCAGGTGCCAACTCATTAAGGGTTATCCTCGACAACTAGAAATTAAATTCGGAGACCATTACATGACCTCCAAGTTGGCTTGAGATAACCAGATAATTTGCAACTTTATTCATGAAAATAATTATAAATAATAAATGAACTTGTCTGTAAAAAAACGCTTGCATACACGTATGTGTAGACTGACCGTTGAAGGAATGATTACATTGACCACCCCCCCCCCCCTTGTCAAATATTGGGGGATATATCACCCATCTTACAAACCGGGATCTACGCCCATGATTTCATGTGAATGTGTCAGGGAAACTTTATAAGAAACAAAATGGTGAAGGGACTGCGCACAAATATATAAAAAAGTAACATCTGATACACTTAAGTTAAAAACTAACATTTTGAGAATACACTTTACGGTAGTCTTAAGAAGGCAATATAGCAAAAGAGTTAGTGTTTTGAGAGGCTAATGTTTCTGATGGTGGTGGCCTGAAAGTCTTGAGTTATTTCTTTAATTCTCTTTAACCACTGAAAGATAAACTGTCAGCTTTAAAGCTGGTAAAATAAAGAAAATATGAAAGCAAAATCCTAATTAGCAGAGAAACTATGACAACTAATCATTTCGTTATTCACTTATGAAAAGTCTAGGCATGGAGGCCTTTGTACAGTGGACAAATTTCAGGACGCATGTGTCCACACAAGTTGCCACCGCACCTTGTGTCCGCTACATATGTTTAACAAGTCAGATTTTTAATTTTGCTGCAACTTGTGTCCACCCTCTAACCAATTACAAATCTTACTTGAATCAGCTGATCCACCACTTGATCTTGCTTCCAATAAAAGTTTGGCTTGCCTTATTTGATCACTATCATACATAAAACGTTTTAGATGATGTCTCAGCAAAAAGGGTATTTTCACACTTTCCATTGCAGATAATTGTGCAATTTGGAGTTAACAAACAAAAAATCGCAATGACTCAGTGCCAACAATTCTCTAAGATGACTCAATGTGGTTTCTGAACATCATCCCCGGGCAAATAAAGAAGTTGAATGTCGTGGGGCGCTGCTACAAGGAAACAAGGGAAATTTTTTCAAGGGAAATTTGATTACTTACATAGGGGAAATTGACAGGGTCAATCGTGCGGGGTGGGGGAACTGTCTCCCAAAGCATTGGAAATGTCCCTTTTGGGGTCATATCAGTCTTCAAAATTTCAAAAATCCCAAAATTACTCTTTAGCCCTAGCTACAAAAGTGCCACGCAACTAAAATTTCAATCTAAGTAATGCTTATTCCATAGGATCACGTATCTAACAATGGGAGAAGTTCTAGCAGGAGGTCAGCTTCTTAGTGGCACTAAAGCGTTTTCCCCAGGTATCCCCACTCGAGCCAAATTTTCCAATCCTCAGACTTAATTATATCCCCAGAAAAATTCTTAGGACCGAGTTCCGCCCTGGACCCCACTAGGTACGACAAGCGGTCCCAAAGTCCCCACCCGCAAAAGATCGCACTTTGCGCGCCGCTTGCTTTTGAGATAGGCGACAAAACTATTTTCCCCAACATTTTCTTTCGACTTTTATTTGTAGCCCCCCCCCCCCCGCTTTTTTTTTCTGAAGAATTGATGCTGTCACCATGACTGAGTAAGGGAAATTCCCCGTTGTACCAATAACATGAGTCGACACTTGTGTCCTCAAATGTATTCAATGTGCACGAGCCTTAAAGAGAAAACATGAGAAAACGTATTAATATCTTCACAAGAGGAGTGTAAATTTGAAGTTTAATATGCCATTGCCTTAGTACAGAGACAAAATTTAAAAAAATAACCGCTTGTGGAAAACACGAGGTAACGACCTGTTATGTAAACTGAACAGACGTTTTCAGATGGCTCTAGTTAGTTCTGTTTTTACGGTAGATTCTTTCCTACTCTGAAGTACTTTTCCATCATTGTCGTTCCTGAACTGCAATCTGATACTTCATTATGACCGATTCAACATCGAAAGATAGACTCTAAGCAGCACAGACAAGAAAAAATGAGCGACCTTATTAAGAAATTTTATTGACGCCCTAAGAGCTTAGGCCTACTTGAAGCCTAACACAGTTATCTGAGTTTGACTACGAAAGTGCCGAGAGTGACGTAGCAGCCAGTTCAGGGCTCCATAGCTTAGACTTGGCCATCAAAACATCTCTTTGGAGCTGCAAAACATCCGCTCTGAATTTCCAAAATCAATCAAGAAGCACGCTAAGTTGATTTCTGCCCTGAAAGGAGAAAATGAAAAGTTGTCAAAGAAAGTGGATGATTTGGAGAAGGAACAAAAAGATCAAGAAAATTAGTGAACAAGAAAGGCATTCGAGGAAAAATTATTTTAGAATCGTGGGTATCAGGCAAGAGAGAAAGGAGGACCGCGATAAGAGTGATCAGACATTTAACGTAAGATGGGGTTTCCTGACAGTAAATTGGAAAGGGCTTATCGCGATCAACGGACCATTGAAGGGAGAGACCGCCACATTGTAGTACAATTATCTTTTTTACCAAGATAAAGTCAACCTAATGAGCAGTGGCGTAGCCACGGGGGCAACCACAGCAAAGTTGTGCCCCCTGGTGCCTCCCTCCCATCCAATTGCATCCTCCCAATAAGCCAGTTCGGTATAATTCGTTTGATAGCTATGCACATGCGCACATCCTTCAAATCGTTGTGATGAACAAAACAATTCCAAATCTATAACACCTTTTTCAAAATTTGAGTTTAGATGAAAATTTGGGGAAATCGTTCTTTTTAATCTATCATAACATTAGCAGGTATCTCAAGTGTGGATTAGTGCAGTGGATTGTGTCCAACTTGTCTTTTTGGTGTGAAAATGTGCATTTATTCTACCATGAAGTATCAATGAGAGCCCTATTTTCGTGCAGATTTGGCTAGACACTTAGATAAAACGTATTATATGCACGTGCATACGAGAACAAGGGAACTTTGAACGCTTCGTGGTGTGCTTGTCTTGTAAATCACACGCAGTGCCTCACGATGCTATTTGGCAACAAATTACCAAAATCGTTATTGAAAGTGTTTTGCGTCTTTTTGTGATATTTAATGCCATATAACTACCTTTAAGTTGAGGTTTGTGTTAAAACTTGAACACGTTTTAAGGAATTTAAAAAATATCTTTGAGGGGTAACACTCTACGACTACACTAGTGCTTGAGAACAAGTGAACGTTGTAACTTAACGCTATTCCACCCCCACTTGGCGCATTCTTGGTGGACCTTCAAGTATAACGTACGCTACAAGGTGAATATCACCTGCGAGGTCATTTTGGCTCCCAATACAAGAAAGCCTCCACCAAACGAAGTGATTAGTTTTTAACGGAATCTTTCATTTTCCTTGTCAAATATGATTTCAAATACCTCTCCAAGTGCTGGTTTAGGATTAATGAAGGTAACCATACTTGCAAATGATGTTTCTGTTAAATTAATACTCAGGACTACATCTGCACCACTGCACTCGATGTTGTAACCTTGTAACCGGCTCTGCCTGAAGTTGCCAGTTGTAATTGTACATAATTTGTACCATATTAACTATGGGTTATACGTTTTGAAAACACGTGTTCTACTTACACGTACGAAAATGATGACCTTCAGGAAAAAAAACGTGGCAACAAAAGTTAACGTAGCGTAAGTACCAAACAAAAATGAAACTTGCTTCACTGGATTGTTATCACTTGTAAATTTAAGATTAACAGCTGGAACTAAACACTACCAATAAATCGCAAACATACATGTGCAACATGTAATGAGCCCGGGGACTTACGAGACGGTATGCTACATGGCTTATGTATATTCGGTAAAAGACGAGCACTTTTGAGGCTTAGTCTACCTTCCTTCAAAATAAATATTTTAAGGTAAGTATTCAAGAAGAAAGGAAACTGGTTTTGAATACAAAAGGCAACTAACCTGTCAATGAAAACGATTTGAATTATTTTTGATATGTTTACAGGAATTTGATAAATGAAGATAACGTTTAAGTGACCGTTTTGTTTGCGAAACATTTTATTCTTAATGCATCAAGGAGTTGCCTAGTACTTACAAAAATAGGTAAATATTTTATTCTTACAGACATAATTATTTTCTTTTTTTTTTTCATTTTCAATGGAACTCACATTTATGGGATTATGCGTAGGATATATTTTTCTCACCAATTTTACTCTTTGGAAAACTGTTGCGATGGCCCTTTACAGCTTTTAAATTCATGATCCATGTGTTAAGATACAATACTAAAAATACTTCCAGCCTGGTGGTAAAATATTCAGAATTTTTTTATGAATATAGTATAGTGCACATTTCACATAAAATATGGAATTATTTGTCATATATTTCTACTTTAGCCGAAGTGAATACATTATCCAATAGTTTTCTTAACTTTAAATATTTTATTGGACCTGTCGCGTTATGCCCTGATGAGATACCAGCAATTTGGTAACCTGTAATAAAATAGTAGGCGGAACCACAAATATACCGAGGTTTTAATATGTATATGTTTTGAGATAGTGGCCAGACCTATGCTTTGTTGGTCGATTTTATCAACAACTAAAATACAGTTAACTTAAACTTACAACAGTAAATTTACATTTATTGTAACACACGTCATCGTAATAATTCGGTCAAAGTTTGTATAAATCATGCTTCTTTATGGGAATTGAGCCAAATAGACCACGTCCTTTGTTTTAAAATATTTCTTGCGACTGCCATCGTAACAAAAGTCGGTGCAGCATGGAATATTCTTGAGTATATTGTGACTTACCTACAGTAGGGATGCAACGAAGTAGTAATTGATATATTTCAGGCCTACGTGTCAGGAGCCTAGCAGTAGGTCTATACAACATTAGATTGCAGTTTTTTAAACGTTGCAATGAACACAAAATGACAATACTCAGACTATTGGGAGGTTTATATGAAACTGGGGTTACATGGTGCTCCGTCTGTATGTTAAAAAAGAACCTGTATTGTGATATCTGAATATGCATACGTTTAGGCATGGAACACCCAAAGGGGTCACGATTTTATGACGTCTGTTCGGATGATTTTCTGTCCGCGAAGATTTTTGATAATCTACTCTATAATGTTGTTATTTTGATATGTAGGTGTAAGATGCCCTCGTGTTATCCCTTACTCAAAATCCATATGTAGGCCATATATATAAATGTATATTTTGTCTCTATCTGGTTCCGATATGGAATTTGTATCTGGCGTTTAACGAAAATTAGGTAGATATAACTTCAAGTTGATATAACATCAAGAAATATATGGCCTGTATAGTATTTGCTACCGCTCAAATTTTATGTGAGATAGATATTGTCAATATCATTTATGGGCAGTTAATAAAAAGTATATCTGGCCATGTTTTTTCCAGATATGGAATTGGTATCGGGCTTTAACAAAACTTGGGCAGATATAACCTGATATAAAAAAAGGAATATATGGCCCATATCAAATTAGTTGTGGCTCAAATAATTAATGGAACAGATATGGGGCATATATGGCAAATCAATATATGTTCCCATATATGTTCCCAGGCCATATCTCGACCATACATGTCTGCACCAAAATTAATTGATGCTTTGCTTTTGTGTAAAGCGTATCAGAAGCCTTGCTTAGCCTGTATACCTTTTCTAAAGTCTTTCTCCTGCCGAAAGGTTCTCTGTCAAAGGATCGTTCGGTGAAACCAAATTTTAGACTGCTTCTCGAAGAAGCTACACGTCCACTGAAGGACAACACTTGACAAAGCTTACAAGCTCAGATCATTTACATCATTGACCTGTCATGTATGGCTCCATTCTAGACTGGATGAAAAGAACAGATACTTTTCTTTCATGTTTATTCGAGTCCTTGGAAAAAAAATACATACAAAAATAAACTAAATATAAGCAAGCTACACGACATACTTAAGCGACATTCATTTAATGGCGAAACGTTGGCAAAAGACAAAAAATTCCAGATAAAATAGCCCGAAAACTCATGAAGTGTCTTGCATATTAGGCTTATAAAAAGAACAGCTACTACATTTGATCTTAGCCTTCCTTAGCCAGTATAATGTATGGGCTATCTTAACATCTCTAACAGTCTAATGTTTGTAGTATTAATTTGACTTAAGTATTTGAAGTTGTTAAAATTACTTAATAGTGAACACCACACTGCTTTAAAATTCATACTTTAATAAACATGTTAACACACCATCATTGGTTTATTTGCATTGTGTAACTTACAAAATTTGAATGGATTCTTTAGGCAATGAGTTGAAGTAAAACTTTGCAATATTTAGGGAATTTGACCAATTTTACTGCCATTGTTTGGTTGTCGGTACTTCTTCGCTTCGTGAAATACCCCCGGCTTTTGAGTACTGGGCTACAGAGGGACCTGTACCCATAATAAAACGCTCTTTCGCTCAAAGTTTCAATGGCTACCGTATAACAAAAGTGAAACAGCCGTAAGGAGCAAACAATACCAGAAGGGCGGCATGTCCAAGTTGACAACTCCTACAAGGAGCTAGGAGGCGTTGGAAGTAACATGATTTCGTGTGTTAGCCAATGCATGGAGGTGTTATTAGACCTCCCTGGTCAATGAGACTTAACCCTTTACTGGTTGTGGGGTCCTTTTGGACCCATGCGGAGAGCTCGGCTGTCACACATCTTTACTGTTTCACGCTGAGCTCGAAACTGCGAGTAGCTACCCGAAAATTCGGCCACAAGAGCGAGAGAGACAATAGTTTAAGGTCACGGGGTCAATGGCCTACGGAAGCCGATGCGGGGCGGGCTACGTCCGCTTTTCCGCCCAATCCCGAGGCGCGCAAATATGCCCCGATCGGAGCACAACGGTAAAGGTTTAAGCTAAAATATCTTCACCACTCGGCTAAAGGTTTACGTGCACACACGCAGAGACAGTGGCATCAGCTTTGCAGTAAACACACTCCACAGGCTTAGTTTAACCCTTTACCGTTGTTTGGGTCCTTTTGGACCCATACGGAGAGCTCGGCTGTCACACATCTTTACTGTTTCACGCTGAGCTCGAAACTGCGAGTAGCTACCCGAAAACTCGGCCACAAGAGCGAGAGAGACAATAGTTTAAGGTCACGGGGTCAATGGCCTACGGAAGCCGATGCGGGGCGGGCTACGTCCACTTTTCCGCCCAATCCCGAGGCGCGCAAATATGCCCCGATCGGAGCACAACGGTAAAGGGTTAAAAGGTGCCCTCTCTTATGTGAATGAACACCAGAGGCGGCGTCGAGGTATTTTGCTAGGGGGGAGCAAAACATGAGTGGAGTGCTCAGTTTCATCTTCTCCAATCCCTATTCTTCTGTTTTCACATTTTCTCGCAAATATCACCCGTCCTTCCACCACCTCGACACCGCCATAGGTGCTATGCAGAGATTTTACTGTCTCAATTTAGGTGTCCATACTGTGCAGTAGTTTCGTACGTGGGTGTGTACACAACAGGTTCTAGCATTGAAGTAGCTAACGGTCCTTTATTGTTGTGTAATATGAACCCACGTAGGTTTCAGCATTGTACTACTTGTCTATCTTGGGCCCACCATATGATTGCTCTTATGCCGCTGTGTCGCTTAGATGTTGGTGACAAGAGGCCTGGCTGGGACAATATCTTGAGCCCCAGCAAAAGAAGATGATGAATGGCACATAATTAGCACAATTATCGTAATTATTGTGGCATTAAAAGTTTGAGACTGACCATAGAATAATTTATTTGGATCAATTGTGAGACAAAGACATCGTAAGTGCACCAAAACAGTAACGTGAATAAAGACACAGAATCACGCTTAGTGAAACAAAATCTCCATTCCTGACATGGATTTTTTGATCCTTTTTGAGTTGTCTTTGAAGGTGTGGAGGTGTAATGAATTCCGTGCAGAAGAGGGTCATTACTTTGCATTTTGCTTGGAATTATTATTTATTTTTTTTGGCCGAACTTCGTAAAGTGAAACTTCACATGCTTGAGCTTGTCATATATTGTGTTGAATGACAGAAATGCCAGAATATCAATAAATATACCTTCATATTGTGTCATTCATTACTTCTACTCATAAGGTTTGGCTAGAAGTCTTTAACAATAATCCATTTTTTGTCCATTGTATCTCGGACTCATCTATTGTTTTTCTCGACCTTAAACTGTCCATCAACAACCATACAATTACCTCTAACCTACACTTTAAGCCAACCGACTCGCATAAGTACATTTTGTACCCTTTAAACCACCCCAAATCTTGCACTAAATCCATCCCTTATTCCCAGCTCTTGCGAGCCAGACGAATTTGTTCGGAGGATTCTGACTTCTCTACTGCCTCTGAAGAAATTTTGTCCTCATTTGAAAAACGCCAAAATCCTCTTTAATGCCCTACGCAGGATTCAAGGAACCAGCAGAGAGGAAGCCTTGGAGAAAAAGAGCAAATCTGGTACCAGTCTACGTATTCCTTTAGTTATTTCTTATCACCCTTCGGTCCGTCCCATTTTACACGCAATCCACAAAAATGTTACTCCAACAAGACCCCTCAACCCGTGATGTTTTCCCGGAACCCCCCATCACTGCTTTTAGAGTTGAGAAAAATTTAGCCAACCATTTAGTTCGGGCTTCCCACCCACAAACTTCTTTCGACGACACGGCTGGTTCCTTTCCGAGGTGTAATACATGTCCAGTTGTTGGCAAACACGACCTCGTCAACATTTCAGGCCCAACGGCAATAGCTTTATTGTCAAACAAAGATTCTCCTGCATTTCCTCTAATGTAGTTTATATTTTAGCATGTGGGAGATGTAACTCGTTGTATGTGGGAGAGACCAAGCGCCGCCTCGCGGATCGAGTCACCGAGCACCTTAGGTCCATCAAACAGAATCTCCATGGATACCCGGTGGCTGCACATTTTAATCCCCCTTCACCTTGTTCTATACAGCATTTAACTGTTACGGCAGCTGTAATGTGCCGAGGCTCCGATCGTGACCGCCGTAGTGCTGAAAACCGACTGATCATGAGGCTAGGGACTCTCGCTCCACACGGCCTTAATGTTAGAATTGACCTTTTGTAATATTCACCCCTTTTTGAGCCAGTTTTTACTCCTTTTACACTTACCCGTTCGTGCTCATTTTTTACTGTGTACCCCTAATTTTTATTTTTTCCTGACCTAGTTTTTGTCTACTATTTTCCCCTTTTTTCCGACCATGTTCGATTTGTACGTGCACTTTTTCATCCAGGACGCTCTTTTTCTTTTTTTGATTTGTGTTTCATCCTTCGCACTCATGTTTTCTGACCAGGGAGGTGTGATTAGATGGAGATCCATCGAAAACCCCTTTCTTTGAGATGTAATAGTTGCCGACACTAATCTCTTTTGTGTGTTGTTCTTTATGGCCCAATAGGCTTAACACTGAAGTATTAGCAGATTTTCAAGACTGGGAAGTCGTCTGCTAGGTATCGAAAAGCAGATCGGGAATTTGCCCCTTGCCTTAATATTGCCAGTCGCTCAAGGAAGAAAATTAATTTGACGATTTGGACGCGTTTGGACGCGGATTACAACCTACTTGTCTTGTACTCTGTATTTTACTCTATTTGGGTGTGCCATTCCGACCATGCGAGCGAATGCGAGTTTTGATGAAAATCCGATAGCAATGTTTAGTCTTATTCCTCCTTTGCTCATTTGCATAAATCATCAGAATTGGTCTATATCCAGGATCATTGTGATCATTAGCAATAGCCAGTCGTTTGAAATGCCGAGATGGTGTATTGCACTTCTTTGTCGGCAACTACTTACACATAACAGCATAGTTCCAAATAATCCCTTTTGTTGGAGTCACCGTAGGTATGAATGAGGTTGCCAAGGTATTAAACAAAGGAATTCCACGCCCTTTAGTTCAATAATCCCCAAATAAAGGATTTAGTGTCCACTTTGGAATCAATCTAATTGGATTAGCATAAATTAAAGATTCGATGGATCTCCATCTAGTTACACCTCCCTGTTCTGACAGTCACTTTCGTTCGGTTCTGTTTTTACAGCGATCGCTTCGGATTTAATGTTTGTCGTGTCCAATTGTTACTTTTGGTTGTTCAGTTTGGTTTTTGCCACCTGATCATGAAGGGTTTATACCCGAAACGTCGTGGAGTTTTCCGCAAACTTCTAAGCACTTTTTACTACCTCTTTTCGACCTGTATATATATATATATATATATATGTGTGTGTGTGTGTGTATTTATTTATTTATTTCTTATTGTGGATTAGGGCGGAAAATCGTCTGAAAAAACGTTCCATATGGCAAATTTATCCATAGGGCGAAAAACTGTTTCCGCTGTAACATATTTTGGTATTTTACTTTATGGTAAAATGCATATGGCGGTACGTAATATACGCAATTACTTCAAGTTTGATCAAATTACGAATACGTGCCTATCTACCCGTACTGTTAGTGAACCATAATTGAACGTGCACGTAATCAAAAAAGGGGGCTTCAAACTGTAGACAGTCCAAACATATTATAATCGTAGATACGAAACTCCTATCCCTACAGTATTAGACGCTCTGACTCCACACGGAGGCTCAATCGGAGGGGCGGAAGTGTTCATTTGACATGCGCACAGTTCTATTCGGTGATCTGCGTGCACAATCACGTATGCGTTATAGAAAATTCCATTGTGATGAAATGTCAGCGTGCGTGCATTTTCAAAGCAAGTTCTGTACGCGCACAATGCATTTCTCCGTGGGCAGTCCGGAGTAACTGACGCGTACTTTCGCGTGCTTGGAAAAAGAACGCAGTAGTTGATTTTGTGTTGTAAGCGCCTAAGAATGTAAACGCGTGCATATATGTGTGCTTGTGAAGATACCATAGAAACTGACCAATCAGTAAGTCAATGAACATCAAACCAGGCGTTGTGCATTGATGTTTAATTTTCTATAAGGAAGAACCCTCGAAGAAGCCTAAAACTGTTTCTTGTAAGTGAATTTATTGAAGAACGGTGTTTGCAAGAATTACAATGCATGTTTTAAAATCTCATGTATTTATACTACCGGAAGATATCAATTTGCCTGTTGGCCCCCAAAACGACTGATCAGTGCTCAGCACTTCCAACCCTCCGTTTCGAACTCCGTGACGAATCACCGAGCCGTTTTAAGTTTGGTATCTATGTTTATAATGTCTTTGAGACAGTCAGGGAAAGAGATCATGGTAGGGAAGGAGCCGGTGGTATAAAGAGGTACGGTGGAGGTGAAAAAATACTAAAAAAAATAAAAAGTGACAGTGTTTCAAAAGTGGATAGAGCTTTCGCAATCAACCACCTGAATGGTCTGACTCGAGAGTTAGGAACGTACATCAAACGAAATGGTAACTATCTCAGTTAGAAAAAGTGAACAGAGTAACAAGTAGGTATAATACGGACGAAAAAAAGAACTAACAAAAAACTAAAGAGTTTCGGTGTTCCAAAAATGGACATATAACACATAACACACTCTCTTTTTTTTTTTTTTTTTTTTGCCCAGTTTTCTATCTTGCGCTTTTCCATATTTGGCTTGGACGCTTCGGTATTTACTTTATTTTGAACCAGTTGGCACCGGAGTGTCAGATTTATATCCAAAGTAAACATCGAAGTATCCAAACTGAAATCGAAGTATCGATTTTAGTCAGTGGCGTAGCGAGGATGGAATCTTAAGGGGGGCTAGGTAAAAGGTGGGCGCTTGGTACCTCCGAGGGTCAACGCGCAAGACTATCTAAGCGGAGCGCCACCATCAGCTAGCGCGGAGCGAGGAAGGAAATTTTGGGCTTTGCAAACCCTCCAGATGGCCGGAAACGGCTTTTCCCATGTGTTTTCAGCTGCATGTACCCAGCTTTGAAATAGGGGCCTACGAATTTCATGTCTGCCACCTCTCAAATAATGAGAATAAAAAAACCAATCTATCTAAACCGCAAAGCAGAAGTAGGGATCATGTGGGAAACTCATGAAATCCGGATCTTGTGGACATTTTACAAAAGTTCGCCCGGACGCCAGTACCAACTAGTAAAAAGGAGACTTGTCGAAAAAATCGTTCTACAGCGGCACTTGTCATGGGCAGGAGTAAGGCACGACATAGGCCTACTTGTTAAGGATAGAAGGGAAGAATTATTCGAGGGCAGTACCTTACCCTTACGGCATATTTTGTGAATGATAAAGTAAAGGAATGGTCGTGTTGGAATTGTCTCCAGGGTATGATTGCCTTGTTTCCAGTGAGTCAGTCAGCCATCCGAAAGGCAGAAAGGGTCTTATCCTAACAAAGTACCATATTCGAGTTTGCCGTCGAGACGTTCGTTTCATCTTTGAAGTGAAATGCAATAAACGACAGTGCAGATTATATGCAGTATCTAATTTAGTGAAAGTAGGGATTTTGAAGTCATTACTTCATTTCATACGTGCGCACAAGTGTGTTTTACACACATTCTTGCAAGTTTTCTTAATTGTTACACATTTTACTTATTTATTGTTTTTGAAGGAAATACTTCAAAGTTTATTTCCGTTTAAACATTTTATTTTTCTTAATTACTTCAGGACGCAAAAAACCTGGGGGCTAAAGAAAATCTAGGGGGGCCTAGGTGATTTTAGTTTGGATATCTTGATTTTAGCTTTGACATTTCGATGTTTACTTTTTGATATTTCGATTTTAGTTTGGATACTTGGATTTTTACTTTGGACATTCTGAACCATTTGGCACTCAGAAACTGAAAATCTAAAAATCAGTTGCGAACAGACGTTACTGTACGTGGCTAGCAGACTAGGGATTGTTTGGACCAAAGATGGTAAAGGGCCGAAGGCCCAGATAGACCACTCGTCTAAACAGGCGTAGTACGTCATGGGGTTTAACTTTAATCATTTGGGTATAGGCTAAGGAACGGTTAGGGGCTATGCGCACTGTCTAACAAGAAATTTCCCAACTGGCTAACGATAGCCCTTAACCCTAACCTAAAAGGTGACTAAATTCACTCTTTTGATTTTAGAGTGTACAATCGATGCAATACAATGGCAACAACCAGTCAAGAAACACCTTGTTAAACAGTGCGCATCTACCCAACGGTTAGGATGAAACGAAGAAAATGGGAATGAAACGCTTAAAGACACTGTATCGTGGCGCGAAACGGGGGCGACACCATGTTTTTAAAATTGTTCTTTTCTCCTTCGCGCATCAAAAACTGTTACAGCGCCATCACCTTCATTGGCCGTGAAAAATGTACGTACAATTGAGGGAAGACGAAGCATGGAAGTACTAGATGGTACTAATTCGTGCTGACGTAGATTTCTGCGAGACATTTGCAAATACCACATAAAACGAACAATCGTCGGCAATAACAAGAAAAGTCGGCGAGGACAACTTTTCCCGAAATTAACAAGACATTGACGGCCCGGCTTCCATGCAACGCTTTATCAACGTTTAATAAGAAGTAAGTTGTGATGGTTGAAGCTGCGAGAAGGTAAGGAAAATAGATAAGAACAAATACGATGGCAATTAGTAGACATTGGCAGTAATTCTGCGAAAAATCCTATGTTTGGAGATGTGTAGTATTGCGTACGTGTATATGCCATAAAAAATTGAACAAGGGTGCACTTTTCCCAAGATTATGGGCACAAATTCCCAAGGCCCGATACAATACAGCAAGAAACAAATTCAACTGCCTTCACGTTGCATGTGGACCCTTGTTATTTTGTCGAGTGTATAATCAATGCTACAGTAGTTTCTACCAGGATACACCTTCAAATTAAGGCTGATATATCTTATACAGCTGTGAAAAGGGACAAAATGTTAGTCATTGCCAGTATGAAATTACTTCAAGCACACCTCTTTGGCCTACAATTGAGAACAAGTTGGGTGATTCCATATATTAGGGGTCCAAGTTATGACATAAGCAGTCAAATTTCAAGATGCATCAATCTCTAAACCTAGGTCACACTAATTTACACTAACATATTAAGTTTATGAAACTGCTATAATTTTTTTGAAAAGAAATAAACCATCCAAGTTAATGGAATCTACATTGTACACGTGTTGAGGTCGGTTCCTCGTGTAAAGGGGACACCAAACTTGAATGCTTTTCATTCAAACATGGTTAGAAGGTATTGCTACCCACTTAAGTAATTATTCATGTGGTACACCATGACAACCACTCTCACCTTCAGCATTTAGTTTTTGGGTAACTACTTGACAAACTAAAACTTGGGGCATCCACCTATTTCTGACATACCGAATATGAGCAGTTTTTAGTAGAAATGATTAAAAAATACATATACCCTGCACAAATCTACTTTGTTTCAGTAAATGAGATTACAACAATATGAAAATGGACCTAGAGAAATACTGTTGTAAGCAATAAAGTCATTTTAAAATCAATACTGCTCACAGTCAGGGGGTAATATAGAGGTTTCCTGTGTAAAAGGGACACCAAAAGTTTTGCGTCCCTTTTACATAGGGAACCTGAAGTGTGAAAATGCAACTTTACATTATGTGAGTAAACAAATATGACCAGGAAACATAGCATCAGTATGTTATACATTATAACCTAGAAATCTCACAAGTACTGTAGATAAGGAAAAACTTCAGAATATACAGTTTGGCAAATTAATGTATTATTTAACAATTTCATATTAATAAATGTTTATAATATTTAAACATTAACATGTAAAAATGTGGAATTCAATTCATTAATATTTTTTTAATTTTACAGGTTTAAATGGTGACAAAATGTGTTGACTGACTAGCATACCAGAAATTTCTCTCACTATACTGTGTGCATTTCACACAAAGTGGCAGTTTCTTGTCTCCAATAAACCATCCATCTTTTCTTTTCAAGACTGATGTCCAAAGCAAAACATTGTGTAAATTAATGTAACAAACAATCAATGTTAACACAAATTACACATCTTGTTAGAATAGGAGCATTCATTTTATACTTTCCATCATATAACAACCAGTTCAAGTGAAATATTGCCAACATCTTTTTGTATAAAACTGCTAAATTCATTTTCATTTGTTATATCTCTGCATGTTGTCTGACTTTCAATGCTTAAACTAACAACTTAACAATGCACAGCATGTCAGCATAATTTCTTGACTTTTTAGTCTGTTGTTGAATATAAGCAAGATCCAACTGTTTTATCAAATTGTAAATACTACCAATATTGTGAGGGTAATTATGTTTTGGATGTTTTGGTACAATATCACATTTTAAAATGCCTCTTTAGCTTTGTTATTACCCATGTTTGATATTTGATCACTTAATTTTGTTCTTTGTTAAATTAACAAAATCAGCTTTTACTTTGTTGTTGAGTTGAGGTAATACTTCTGGTTCCTCAGCTGAAGAGCCATTCCAGGTGTAGCCTCAAATAACACAGGCGAAACAGTCTGGGCATCACAGTCCTAAATTTTGATACCCACAAAATGCAAACTAGAATTTGTTCAGTGATGATTAAAAGTACACACTAACATAAAAAGTGATGCCATGGCTGTCCTGAGGTTTTCATTATCAAATGTATTATTCAGCAGGACTCTATTTGATTAATGAAGACTTGGCAAAATTTGTCATGGAACATCCAAAATAGTAGGCTAAATGTCTGAAGGATATAAACGATGGCATAGCAAGCAAATCACCAAAATGGTACGTTGTAACTTTATTTTTGACCAAAAAGATCTTTTTCCAATCAAACAGCAACAATGTTGTCATAAAAGTCTCTCAAAAGGAGAACATGTTCAGAAAAAATAATTCAAATTTCTTCAACATCAGAAAGCAAAACATCAGTGAACTTGAAAAGCAGCCTACTGCCGAGAAGAACAACTTCAGGCTGGCTCAGTTTCCGAATGATATCCTTTTTGGGATGACTGTAAATGTGTTCTTCACCTGCTGGCCATGTAAATAAGTGTTTTTGTTTTGCTGACATCATGTATGTGAGACCACAATTCTCATTTGAGATGGAAACAACCTGCAACAAAGGAAGAGTATGGATTATGATTTCAGTATTAAGTTAGGTAAATAATGCTCTAAGAGTAAGGTAACTATTATGTATGTAATTAAGGTGTTAAAGAATAAAAGTTACCTTGGCTACAAACATCTTGCCTCTGGTCTTTCTTCCTTCTACTTTGACAGCCACGAAGTCATTTAATTCTATGTTTTGGTTGTTTGACGCTGTATATACTGTAAACAAGAAATGAATAACACATTAAAAGCATTTCTCCACACCCTGTATGGTACATTTGACATTAAGATAATATGCTACAAGTAAATATTTGCTTCTAGACCTACTGTATATTCTCTTAAGATGAAGAAATAGGAAAAACAGGTAAGTGATAGCGAAGAGGAAAATCCCAATTATGTAATAATTGGTGTTTGATTTTGCTGTGTTTTAACTGGTTTTGTCATCTCCCTGTTTTTGAGAGGAATTTTCTTCTGGGAATCGTAGCAGCTGAACATCAGAAGAGGTATTGATCTGCTCGAATATCATTACACTTCTTGCATCATTTACGGTTCATCTGGATACCTGCTTTTGAATTTAGCCCTCTTACAAAAATTTTATTGTAAGGACAGTAACAAAAGTGAAAACTTGGATTTTGCCTCACCAGCATTAGGGCTGAACTCTTCATCTGCAGTGTTTTCTTCATCTTCTCCGTCCTGTTCATTGTAGTCCTTGTCTTCGTCACTGTCAGACTCTGTGTTGAAAATGGAAAGGTCCTTGCTGCTTTTCTTATATTTGACAACTATACATACCAAAATAAGAGTAGAGAATGTTACTTAAAACATAGGCAGTATAAAGGATGCTTTGATATCTTGCATGAAAGTCTTCTATATCAGGAAGAATCATGATCTCAAAAAATCTACCCCCTTGCTGTAACTGATCATGGTCATAATTAACCATTTCACTGTACAATTTTTACAGATTATTTCTCTTGTCACTGCAGTAAGACAAGATGATTATTAAGAGCTTGCAACACTACTCTAACAAAAGAAAATATTCCAGAAAAGCACTCTTATAAACAACAAGTACAAAAATGAAACCTTGCCTTCTGCCTCACCAGCATTAGGGCTGAATTCTTCATCTGCAGTGTTTGCTTCATCTTCATCGTCCTGTTCATTGTAGTCTTCATCACTACCTGACCCTGGCTTGTAGATGGAAAGGTCCTGACTGCTTTTCTTCCCTTTGACAGCTGTAAATACCAAAACATGAGTGGAGAGCATTGGTTATTATTTTTGAAAGATATCACATTGGAAATTCCAGAGGACTATCAGATATCCAGCAACTAATATGTTCAAAACAAGTAAGCATCTTCTCAACTACTGATTTACAGCTGAATTGGTTGGTTGGATCATAACAGATTTATAGCAGTACTTTACATCATGTATTTTGCAAATAATGACATTACACTTCATAATATTTGCAGTAAATATATCCTTCACAGCAATATTCACCTTTGGTGAGATGACATTCTTTCCATGGTTGGACATAGTCTTGGTTTTCACATGCACCATGACTTCTACAGAGGCACACCTTGCAAAAGCATGACAGGTTTCTAGTTGCCACAACCCCAGAATGGACTGTTTTTATACTATGAAGCATTCTGGTCCCCTTTAGGGTCTTCTTTTCTCTGTGTTCCCTCTCCCGGTTCACACTCTCTGAAGGTATATAAAATATTGTTCTGCAAAACGGGACACAGCAGTTGCCATCTTCTGCATCTTTTGTCATATTTTCTTTGAGATACTGGTAAAGGGATTGGGCATTGTCAATAAGTACTTTCCCAGCTTTGATAGCATCACCTGCATTTTTCTTTACAACTGCGGATTCTCCGTCACTGGCACCTTTACCATGCCTGCTTCCAGAATAGTTGTGGATGATAGTAAATCCATAGTCTTCCTTGGCATAGCTGATATCTGAAATTGGCCCATTACTTTTGTACTGCGAGGCACATCCATCTGAGAATCTGTAGAGTGTTGACAGTGTGATGTGTCTGTTTTCCTGAAGGTGTTTTGCGACAGAATTCTGAAATTCATGCACAATGTGGTAATCATGTACCAAGTCGTTGCTGATCATGACACAACTCTCTGTTGTTGGCCTTTGGCAGGTGCTACAATTGTAGTATAATACAATGGGGTGTACGGTAGCAGATTGATGGGAGTAGTATGCAGACCACCTCCCTCTGGTAACTGCATGTGAAATTTTCTGCAAAATCAAGTATAGCCATTGCTTCATTAGCACCAAGATTAGCTTTAAGCTTATTCTGCTGCTGATGTTGCCAGTCCTTTTGGAATAGGTGCTTTGAAAACGATACTGCACCAGCTTTTACTTCTTTGATAAGGTCTGCCATAGTACCACTTTTCTCCACCAACGACCTTTTCTTGACATCTTTTTTTTTCCTTGAATGAACTGTCGCTGTGACCATGTCCCAACTCTTCCAATGCACTTCTTTGTTTCCATCTTTCAGCAGTACCTCAAGTTTGTCATCCATCTTGTCTACTCCACACTCATTACACTCACGAGTGATGCAGGACAAGTCATTTAACTTTGATCCTTGGGGTTTTGCACACATGGTACTTTGTGATAGATCATACAAGTCTTTGAAAGTACCAGGTTGTTGATTGTTGATGACACCTATTTTGAGTTGGAGATATTCGCAATACTCACAAAGACATCCTATGTATTTCCCTTCTGATCGCGTTTTGACATTTTTTGGTCTGAGTTTATAAAACATCGAAGCTGAAACTTTGTTGTCTGGGTTAAGTTTGTTGTATTCTGTGTGAAGCTTAGCTATGCTCCTTCTAACAAGTGACGTGCTTTTCCAGTCTTCTTACTGACCAATTTTTTGTCAGGAATTTGGTTTGAATGTGTCTCATAAAAGTCCTGCACTAGTTGCCTGGTTTCTTGTGGTATTTGTTTTCTACCTGCAGAAATTTTCTTTGCATTTTGCAACAATTTCCTGCTGACTCCAAACCTTCTGGACGCTTCTCTTTGTAATCTCTGCCTCTTGAGAACTTTACTCAATGACTGAGCAAGGGTCTTCCTTTTCTTACTTTGCCTGGGTTCTCGGAGCACAGAGGAAACAGTAGTCATAACTCCTTCTTCCAAGCATGAATTCACATGTATGCCAGCCTCTTTGAGAAGAGCTTTCTTCCTAGGTGAAGCACGTTTAACCAAGTCTGCCACTTATTTACGTTTGGGGGTCGGGTTTTAGGCAAAGCTTGTCGCACACGTTCAAGGGCTTTTGATTTTGCGCTTGGGGATCTTAGGTCTAGCACCTCTTCTTCAAGTTGCTTGTTTCGTTCCTGTAAGTTATGATTAGTTGCAACAAGTTCTTCCCTTTCACCTGCTAACTGGGTCTCTTTTTCCACCATTTTCATGTCCAGGCATTGCAGTGTTTCTCTCATTCTTTGTAACTCCTGCTCTTCTACGCTCAGCTCCTCCTGTCTTTTCTTGGCTTTCTTCTCAGCATACAGCTGACGACGGCGGGCTAAGATTGCCTGCTTTTTTTTTCTGCATCTTGATTAGCACGCTGAAGCTGTTTCTTTTGTCTTTCTTTTTCTTTAATCTTTTCACACTGACTTCTGGTCATCTGTTTCTTAGGCTTCAATTTGGCTTCTGCTCTTTTCCTGTCATTCATTTTTTTCATTCTGCTTCTGCAGCCTTCATTGTATTTCTCCTTCCTCTTTGCCCACATTTCTGCATCTGCCTTTTCTTTTGCACTCAGGTTTCTCTTCATTAATTTTTTTTCCTGCCACGGACATACTCAGCCTGTAAAACCTGCTGTACGCAACTTCACCTTCTTTTAACCCCTTATATTTTCCCGGATCCTCACACTTGATTTTATTCCTCCACCTTTGCGTCTTTGATACATTTTTGGATGTGTCTAGGGTATCTCTGGATGCCTGCCCTGATTTGACCCTTGAACTTTTTCGTATTGGGTTACTATTTCCTTCATCATTCTTTGACAAGCACACTCCCATTTGGAATGGTACTGGCATCGTGGCTATCAAGGCAAAGGAAATTATAAAGGGGAGTATAAGTTGAATCAGACCAGGTGGAAAGGTACAAGTACTGTACATCTTTCTGTTCTCAGTCAATTTAATCTTCTGCTTTTGCTTACAAAGGTAAACAGAGCTATAATATCTGAGGGGTACATTATGAAGGGATTCCACTCCTTTTTTTTAGGGAGTCTCACCAGGAAAAGTCAAAACTGAAATAACATAATATAGTTTACAGACTTTATTGAACAACAATTTAAAAATTACCATTGAGATAGTGTTTTATGATCATTTCTGATAAAAATACTTGTCATCAATTGCCTGTGCTTTGCAAAATATAAAACTTTGCTCATGCCAACCAAACACTTTCTCTGTGTCTTTTTCATGTTCAATATGAAAATTGAATCTCCTTCAAAAACATTTAGAAGCATTTCCATTTTACTAGTAGGTCAAGTGAATGAAATTTGTGCAACTTATTAATGTATCACTGCGACTAAAACTTACATTGACACCATATCTAGCCCACATGTAATGTTGGATGTAATGATCCAAGTGACTAGTAGGCCTATATGGGAATATGCAATGCAATGCTACCAGTTTCAGACTGAAAATTTCTATGAACAGTACTCTACACTACCTTGATACTTAAATTAGACCTGCAACGACAATTTGCCTTTTGGGTTTCATCACAATACACCCGAAATTAATTATGCTGGGGAAGAGTATGTATATAGCCTTGTGGAAATTACCTTGATGAAAAATGTACCGTAGCCTGCAGGGCCCCACATAAAATTTTGATTGAAGTTGCTGAAACATTTTGACTATGCTACCACTTATATATGGCTTGGCACTGGATAACTTTTCAAGAAAAGAGAATCTATTTAACCTAGGTCTTGGCCCTACAATAAGTTGGAAATGTGGAAAATGTTTATGGAAATGGAAATGTTTTTGCCCAAAACGATATCATTTGCTCATTTTGAGGAAATTTTTAAATTGTTGGTATTTATATGTAAAACCAAATAAAAATTGCCAATTTTTATTCAAAATACCCCATTTTCGACGATTTCAAGTTTTGTGACATCGCAAATTTGGGGATTTTTCCCCAAAATTTATGACCAAAATCACATGTTTTTACGCCAAAAATATAGATTTAAATAAAACCGTTTCTTTTTCTCCTGATAACTATATGACACAACCTTTCAGAAACATGTTTAGCCATGTGAAAACATTTGTGCCTACAAGTAGTAATCCTCTAAATTATGTACATTTTGAATGAAAAATGCTTTTTGCCCCATAGACACCAATTTTAAAAATTTATGATTTCATAACCCAAAAACGGGGTGTGCCTATTCAAAAAAATATTCATGGGGTGTCTAGTTATGTGGACAACATTATTCTAGTTTAGCCAGGCCTTTAAAACAAATCCGAATAATGCATACAACAAAAACTCTAAAAATACATCATGCGCCCACACACTGTAACGCATCTGCGAGGTTTACGATCGCAATTTTTCCATATGATATGAATTATGAAATTACGCTGACTCTTCACCCCCCCCCCCCCAGATCATGATCGAGGTAAAACCTTACCTACAATTGTTGCTAGCACTTGACAGACTACTATTACTAAGGCCAGTCTCATACTGTTTACTTTCCAACTGTGCTATGGCTAGGCTTTAGCTAGGCTAATTAATGACCTTACCCCACGTAAGGTATTGGCCTAGCCTAGGTTTGGCCTAATGTTATGTCCAGTATTACTTCGTTGGGATAGGCCTAAAACTGGCAGGCCTAGGTGTGACGTTATGCCTATTTTTAACGTTACATACCACGGAAAACTAACAGCAGTAAGCCTAGGCTAATGGTATACCGTATATGGCTAACACGTCAACCTACGTTAGGCGTAGGCCTAAAAGCGGCCATGAATTGGTTTTTGGCCACTAAAGGACCGCCGGAGGGCCATCGGAGGTCCGCTGGCTACATCCGGGTCGTTTACAAAATTGTATGCTGGGTAAACTTTTTCAGCCAATCAGCTTCTTTGCCGTCGGAGGTCCGCCGGCGAGCCACCGGACATTTCTCCGGCGGACCGCCGATGTGGTCTACGGCGGTCCGTTGCCGAGCCGACCAAATTTTGCTGACAGGGTAACCAGCTTAGGCTATGGTTAGACCTAACGTTAGGCGTAGCCTGGGCTAGCCTATGTGTTACAGCCGAATAATATTGGTTTTCATGATGTTGGAGTTATGCAATGACCCCAAAACGATCAGAATATCATTATAAACGTTCAAATGTAAATTTAAGTAACAAAGGAGACGGATATTTCGACATTTACGGCTAATATTTTTCATTCCGTGCCTGTGTACACAGACGTAAACTGGGACACCTTATTTTCGTCGCCTCGTAGAGATAATTTACGTTGGGATTTTCACTGGGATTTGGCACTTCTTTTTTATCTTACCATGCCAAAAGGACTTAAAAATTGAAAACATACTGACAAATAGCTAATTGTTCAGTCAGGGTTTTAAAATTCTGGGTAATTTCGAGTCAATCACAGTACTAGTTCCTTACGTAAAACGGGACACTGAAAACTTCGCTTCCCCTATAGCCTAACTCTGCAACTACCGCGCAATTGACGGAAAAATTTATGAGCTAAAAAGTAGGTAATAATTAGTTTTGGTTTCTTGTCGTCCTGAATCATAATTTTACGGTAGTTATGGTACAAAAATATGACCACTTACCTTCGATTTATAACCATTTCTTCAGTTACAACGTAAAAACAAGTCAGACGTAAACATCCCACATAGCAAGCTGCCGTCGGGCCGCCGTCGGCTAAGCAGCGGCACGGCGGCAGCGGCAAGCCGCTGGTTTACCGCCAGTGGCCCGACGACGGCGAAAAGGTGGCATGCCGCCGGCGGGATAATGCATGCCGCCGACGGTCCGACGCCGGTGAAAAGTCGGCATGCCGCCGGCGGGTACATGGCCGCATACCGCCAGCGGTCTAACGGTGGCTGTTAGTTGGCAAAGCACTGAAAGTATTGAGACGATGTGTGCTTCCTGTAGATGGAACTCCTAACCGACTTTTAGTATCTTTACTTGGGTTGTAACTCCGATGTAACTTAGCTAGATTGGGAGGGGGGGGCTGGCCCAAATTAAATTGGTGCTCCTCTGTAAAATCATTCCCTCCCCTGATTGCAAAAAAGGCCAAAGGCTGCCACCTCGAACTTAGTTCAATCATTAGCTATCCAACAACCCTAGTAGTATATCCGTCACGCTATTAATTAATAATTAAAAATTGCGTTCATCAAGAAGCTAAATTTCAAATACAAAAAATATTTTCAAATGATTCACAAGAGCCACCAATGAGACAGGATAGTCTACTACAAAAATTCAAGTAGGGGGTGACTGCAATTTTTCCGAAAATGCCGCTACAATTCAATAGGGTCGTTTAGCCAAACTTCCCCGGGAAAAGGCCATTTTCTCGGGTGAAATATATAGATGTCTTATGTCGCCTGATGGCTAAAACCTCCTATTGAATTCTAGCCTCATGAAAAATAATAACTTCTTCCCACTTCGATCCGTTTCTCTTCTTATAGCTGTGCGCAGGGAGGAGGGTGGGTCATTGGGCCATGTCCATTCGCCTCACAAACGCCAATTTTTTTAGACCTTAATTATACGTAATTTAGTACAAATTTTACTTCAAATGGTAGGTAGCATATGTGGCACCACCTGGCATATGTTAGAACATCTTATTTCTCAAAAACATTCAAAGGGGATGGATTGTCTCTCTATGCCCCCCTCCGGACTGATGTCAATTGTATTTTCAGTCCCTAAAATATGCAAATTTTGTTACACTCCCAATTTTACTTCAAAAAGGTACCAGGCTAATGTGGCACTCGATTGCATCTAAGGACAATTAATTTTAAAAAGAATTTTCAAAGGGGAAGAGGATGGGCAATCAAATACCTTTTTGTTTTAGTTCCTAAAATAGGTCTTAAGTTGCAAATTTTGTAAAAAAGGAGCACCAGATCGCATGTGAAAACACCCCAAAAATTTTCAAAGAAGAGGGGAACCTCTCCCCTTAAATCCCCCCCCCCCACGCTGGCGATCACTCAATATACCGCATGTTACCCCCCCCCCCCCCCATTCATAGAATTATAGCTCTATTGTTTTCTCCACTCCATTGCTTATGCTGAGCACCAAACAAGGACCCTCTAGGAAGCCATGCAGTAGCAGAAGCAAACAATCTTCCTGCTCGCTGATGGGAGGAAAGCAGAGGATTACAGAGGAATATTTCAGATTAATCACGCGATTTGCCCCCGCACTTCTAAATTGCACTTCAGAAAGGTTCCAGGCTAATGTGGCACTCGATTGCATCTAAGGACAATTAATTTTAAAAAGAATTTTCAAAGGGGAAGAGGATGGGCAATCAAATACCTTTTTGTTTTAGTTCCTAAAATAGGTCTTAATTTGCAAATTTTGTAAAAAAGGAGCACCAGATCGCATGTGAAAACACCCAAACAATTTTCAAAGAAGAGGGGAACCTCTCCCCTTAAATCCCCCCCCCCCCCCACGCTGGCGATCACTCAATATACCGCATGTTACCCCCCCCACCCATTCATAGAATTATAGCTCTATTGTTTTCTCCACTCCATTGCTTATGCTGAGCACCAAACAAGGACCCTCTAGGAAGCCATGCAGTAGCAGAAGCAAACAATCTTCCTGCTCGCTGATGGGAGAAAACAGAGGATTACAGAGGAATATTTCAGATTAATCACGCGATTTGCCCCCGCACTTCTAAATTGCACTTCAGAAAGGTTCCAGGCTAATGTGGCATTCGATTGCATCTAAGGACAACTAGTTCTAAAAAAGAATGTTCAAAGGGGAAGGGGATGGGCAATCAAATTCCTTTTTGTTTTAATTTCTAAAATAGGCCTTTGCAAATTTTGTAAAAAACGTAGCACCAGATCGCATGTGAAGACATCCCAAAAATTTTCAAAGAAGAGGGGAACCTCTCCCCTTAAATCCCCCCCCCCCTTCACACCGGCGATCACTCAACATACCTCATGTTACCCCCCATAGAATTATAGCTCTATTGTTACTAAAGTATGGCTATGTATTTTTAGGAAAAATTGGTGGCACTGGTGAAGGGGGTGGCCCAATGCCCCCACCCCCTTTGTACGCCACTGGCTGAAAAGGAGGCATTGTGAAGAAAAAGTCACCCATACTTCTCCTTTAATGATATAAGAGCGAAAAATCTGGAAGAATTGTCTGAAATGAGCGATATAACAAGTAAAAAAATACATGAATATGTATCCTACTTTACGTTCAAATTTATTTCTGAGTCGTTTGTAGGATGTGAACATGTAGGCACGTAAAGGCTTAGGCTTACATAGGTCGTCTTCAGGCTGGTAGACGCCACCAGACATTCTGGATTTTCCCAGAATTTTGTTAACGTATTTTTTGTTGTTTATCCTTCCTGTCTCCGTTAAGTCCACTCGACAGCATAGTGAAAGCGGGAGGAGGAGGTGCCATGTGGTTCATTATACTTCTTGAGATAGTGCCAGGGTGTATTCGTTTGTATTCGCTTGCGGTGTGAAAGCACCAGCAAGCGTCCAAACGCCCGAGCATTGAACGCTCGAGTCGCCATCCCTCGAAACGCTTTTTGTGTGGAAGCGCCTTTATAATTCTCTAATATATTTTAATTTTATTCCCGATTTTTGAGACCAGGCAAAACTAATTGTCTCTTCAGCACTACGGCCTCGCATCAAGTTTTATTAAAGACATATTTTTTACATTAAACACTACATCATACTTGGCAGTTGACGCACCAGCAGACAAAACTGCCCTGGATATGCAAGGCTGCTAGATTTGGCTAAATGCCAACACCGTGCAGCAGGTCTGGGCGCGCAGGCTGGGCTACCTTAATTTAACGTACGTACAGTCTATGCGTAAGCAGACGACCGTTTTTCACTAAGATTGTGTTGGGATAGACGCTACACCTTTGCACACGTAACTAGCGCAGTGTGCCAGTGTACGTACGTACGATGCAAGCGCGCACCTACGTACGTACCTACAACGTGCGTGCGTATCTGCACTATAAACATACATTATCCTGTATAGTATCTTAGTACGCATACGCTGAATAACATCGACTCGACACAGGCCTGTTGACATTTTGGTGTTGTCAATTATTTGGATAATACTTGTCTCGATTCATCTTAGTCTAGCCCTTGAACAGGACCCAGCATTACGTTCCTATGCTATACACTTCATTTCTGGGCCCTTGCCCGGTATACACAAAAACACAGCTCACTTGCCTACTCACGCGTGAGTAGGCATCCCTCACGTCCCCAAAAAGATACCTTTTCTCACCAAACTTTCCACAGATGATCTTTGTCATCACATTCACCTTCCACACAAGTCTGTAAACGAAGTAAGACCTTTAAGAGGGAAATTTTGGCTGGATAATTCTGCGAGTAACGTTAAGCCTGTGCAGATTATTTTTTCAGTTGAAGAAGTCAGTGTTTGTCATGTGATCTCATTTAAAACGGAGAAACCTACGCATTGACTGTACAATTTCGTAATGTACAGAGAGCTTACTATATGAAGTACAAGTATTGACTAGCACTGTAGCAGACGATCAAGATGTCGATGTTACTGCGAAGGATGGCACCACATTTTTCCTGCCTTTTGCTATGAATTTACTGGTATTAAACATTCCAGAAGGTATAAGTGGTATTTAAGAATGCTCAAAATCATTATATTAACTCAAATCTGTTCTACTGTATGAACCATTCCATCGTAATTAGAGCTCGGTTTGTTGTTTTGGCTTAATGCACCCGTCAATCGGAATCTTCGACTCCCCCACCTCAAGCAAAGTCTTTATTCGACACCGATACGACGTCGAATCTTTGACGTTCAAAATGCCCTGAGAAGTGAATCTTCGACGAATAAAAATACCGCTACAGTGAATCTGCGACGAACCACTGCAGCTAAAGAGTGAATCGAAGTCGGATCAACGTCGAATTAATGTCGAAAAATAATAAGTAACGTTAGAGAATCTCAACATGTGAAGTTTACTAGGACAGCATGCACTATGCATTGGCACGTACTTACGCACGTACGGCGTTGCCGGGGTACATTGTTTGAAAGACCATGCAGTCCAGCTGGACGATCCTGATGCAAACAACATATAACAGGCAGAGCACATTTTTCCGCGAGAAAAAATCATGCAGAAATATTTCTATGCTTTGGTCTATGCGTCCATACTCCATTGCGATTGAAATAAGCGATTAGACCGTTTTATAACTGATTAGGAAGTAGTCTAGGAATAGCTTTGACAAGAGCTCTTATGTCGTATACGTTTATAGCAGGGGATATTTTAGCCGGTATCGCATGGCCGTTTGCGAGCAAAGTGAAAGAATCTGCAAATAAAAATTTGCTATTGCTTTGCAGTTTTGCGAATGAAATATGGCCATTTGAAAAGAACTTCGAACATAAAATTTAGACCAAAGCATCATGGAATAATTCATTTCCGTATCATATGACGCCTGTTTGTCAGGAAAATCATGAAAATCGCCCGTTATGATAACCAAAAACTTGAAAAAAGTACATTCTGAGCAACTATAACGAGTGCAAGTGGATCGCGAAGTCTGTTGTAGGTTACGTATCTGCTCAAATGTAACCCGCTTGGCGGACGTATTTTGCACAGGAACTGAAACTGCACCTACATTTTACAATTGTTATAGCAAAGGAGACAGTGCATATTCGACATCTGCTAAGAAGACAAGGTGAACTACAACAGAAAATCTTTGCTAAAGACTTTGTGATTGGTTCCATACAAATGATTACATGCTTACAGCCAATCACAAGTCGCGACATATTCATCGCAACTGCTGGTTGTACAGCTAGCTAGAGGATCTCGCAATTTTTTTCAAAACAATCTCGTAAAAAAGCTCGCCGTATGAATTAAATGTGGGTGCAAAAATAGAAAAATTGATGATATTCTACCATTACATCTCTTCACATTCGGAAAAATTGAAAAAACAGGGGTGTCTAGCTCCCTAAACCGAGAAATTAAAGATGAAAATGTATGGATCGATTAAGCAAGTGAGCTGGTGCTTGCTGCATACGTTTGTGCTAGTCAGCAGTACATTCCTTCCACAAAACTAGATCGAGTACTGAAAAGTGTCGACAAAATTCCACGTGGCCAAGAACAAAAAAAATATTCACAATGCATGTGTAAAAGACCCTCATACAGCAATCTGCAATGTATTGGTGAGTTTTGGGTGTAAGGTGTTTTTCTACGATGTTTTTTTCCTTCAGTACGTCTTGGCACTTTTGTCATTGCCTAACGTATAGCACTTTTGTACATTGTGAACCTATCCTGCACATGTTTATCTTCAATATCCTTGATGGGAAAGCTGTGTAGTGGTGAATTTTTCTTTCTAGTTTTTTTATTCTCAAGTTGCTACCAATATTTTAGTTGTTCTAGATCATGGTATAAAGCATGCAGCCGCATATTTTACTGACGGGGTGGAATCTGCAGCAGGTGAAAACTTCCAAATTCTCCCATACATATTAGTGTTACGAGAAGCTGACCAAAATTCTCCATATACATTAGTGTTACGTGGTGTCATTGTAAAATATTATGACTCTGCAGACTTAATGGGGTTGAATAAAACCTTTGCATTATAATCAAACTCTCAAACAGGGTGGTTAATTATGATTGAACCTTTCGGCCAGAAAGGATGTGGACCGGGTAGGGGGCGCTTAATTTAAGAGTGTTGTGAACTCTCAAGAACTTTTGCAGGTAAGTGCATAAAATGATCCTTTTCCACAGTAAATATTTCTATTTACTAGCATCAATCTAATTTGTATAATCATCTAAGACCCCATAGCTTTGCCCCGGCCCCGTGTTTGGTCTAACGGTAAGAGCATCCGCCTCTCACGCGGAAGGCCCGGCTTCGCTTCCCAAAGGTCACGTCATACCAAAGACTCTAAAAAAGGAATCTACTGCCGTTGTGCTTGATGCTTCGCATAAGCAATGGAGAAGGGAAAACAAGCCAGTGAACCACAACTGGAAAAAAGGCCATGGCCGGCTCGACTTGAACCAATAGGTTGGAAACTGGGCCGTAAAATTACATCTAACTAACAAATTGCCCCAGTCCCTGGATCCTGCAGGGTGTTGCTGTAGCATAAAAAACGGCTGTAACATAACATTACCTGCCACAACCGACAAAAGCTGCTGCAATGCTGATCAGCTTTGGAGTGTGCCAGTTTATCGAAACTGTGGGGCATCCACACCTATATTTACAATTGACACAGGCAAACTGCTTGCAATGCTTACGCATTCAGATTTGTAAAGAATGCAAGGGGCATGTGGGTGGAATGATGCATGGACTATGGTAGGGATTTGCATGGGTCTTTGAAACAATATCACTGTGTCAGCACAGTGGGCATGGGCACTCATTCATTTCCCAAGAATGTAGGGACTGGCGGATACAGGCCCGTGGCCAGATAAGGTACTGAAGGGGCCAAAACTTTTTGGGGGGTAAGACTTTTTCTGGGGGTCAAATGTTTACAATGATAATTAAGTCAATGGCAAACTTCAAGGGGACAACTTTTTGGGGTGCCCTCTTCCCCTCCCCTTCTACCAAGAATATGCCCTCTATTTTCAAGACCAGATGAATATGTAGCCTCAAACCTCTTTTTACACACATTATGAATCCATTGATAGACATGTATAAATGACTGCCTGTCTTCTCCATAGAAAAATTAATGCAGTACAATGAGCATGCCTGGTGGAAGAGCATCAGCCTTCAACAGGGAAATCCCAGGTAGACTGGTCGATACTGCACCTGTCGCATAAAAAAGTGGCCGGGCTGCAATGGAAGACATCTTACTGTTTCATCTACTAGAAATGTATAATAGCCTATATTGCTGATGTGTTGTTAAATTTTATCTGCCTAAGTTTCACCGGTAAGGACTTTAGAAATCTACAGCACAGTCAGTGCATGGTTTTCCTATGCGATTATCAGGAGGAAATCCAACGCCAAATTCGTGAATCGTCGACTAACAAAATATTATGAAAAGTGAAACCTGAGTGAATCTTTGCCGTAATTTTTTTTCCGTATTGGGAATCTGGGGTGAATCTTTGCCGTAAGTTTTCGCCAGTATTGTGAATTGGGGTGAATCTTTGCCTTAAAAATTTCATGCAAAAGTGAATATTGGTGAATGCTTGAGGTGGGGGGGGGGGGGTCGAAGGTTCTCCTTGACGGGTGCATAAAACATTGTTACGTTTGTACATGTAGGCCAGTGACCGTAGTAAGGAGTGACTGCAAGGAGCGGATTATACGGTCACGTTCAGGGATAGTCTGAGTACACGACAGCCGAAAGCCATCTGCAAGGTAATCTATGTTTTGTTTTCAAAAGGGTGTTAAAAAATTATACTTATTGTGCCTAATTTTTAACAGTTTATTTCAGTGAATTTAGGCCTACGACTTTGTTTACTCAGTATCGCCGTCAGCCAGAACCATCACTGAGCAGAGCCTAGGCCAAACATGAATAGGCTAGGCTAACGTGAAGGCCTACGTTACGTAGAGCCTAACGTTATCGGCTCAGTCGGTGCTGTTGTCCGTATTCATGAATCATGTAGTACAGCCTAGCCTAGGCCTAGCATGGAAAGAGTTATCCTTTCGTTAGAAGTAACTTAATTATTAAACGTTACTGAGCACGGCTTGCTTAGTATGACTTGAGCCAGACTGTGAGGAAACAATTAAAGGTAGGCCTAACGTTAGGCTATTTCAACAGCAATCTGCGCAGTTTGTAAAAGTCAAACTGCAGCATGCATAACGTTAGGCCCTTTGATGTAGGCCTAGCCCACTATAAATATTGACACAAATGAAGTCCTACTCCTTGACTGTAGGCTATGTAGCTTAGAGTTAGACCTAGCCTAGTCTCAGGCCTATATTTACATGAGTAGGCTAGCCTAGGCCGAGGCCAAGCTGCAGAACAATTTGGTTTTATGCTTTGCTTTGGATAATGAGGATTTTAGGACATTTCATTGAACTTCCTTTGCCTTTGCTTTTCAAGCAAGCAGCAAAGTTAGGCCTTGCAACTTGCATAGGCTTAGGCCTACAGCATAACTTGGAAAGTGTAAGAAGTCAGGCAAAGGGCAGTTTTTGAAGTGTTATGCTTCCTTGGAGTTTTAAGACGATGGTGCTGCATTATTTTGGCCTAACGTAGCCTATGCCAAGGAATATGACCTAATTTTTACTTCAAGTTTGTAATGAAATAAAGGTTGTGACATTCTTTTTGTATTAACAGAGAAACTGTAATTTAATTTCAGGGACGTAAATGCATGGAATCAGCTTACCTGCCTGAACACAATGGAATATTAAAACCCGTTCAGTCTCATCAATAATGTCATACTACAAACCAAACTGAATTAAAGGCCATCTGGGCTTCAGGACTAATGTGACTGACAGCCACAGCTTTGCAACTCGTAGTGCAATTCAAAGTTTACAGAGCTCTGTAAGTACTGTACCGTAATTTAAGAGCGTATTGAATGCAATACTTTGACTTTATGATGACTTTTCTTGCCTGCTGTTTGACATTGGACAAATCTTATTCCCTCAAATTTAATTACTGTAAAAATTAATAAATTATGTACGCAGCTGGTATGGTCATAATGATTGCTTATGGATGGACCTTTGTGCAAACATCCAGCAGATTTTTTCAAGTGCAATGGAAAACACCATTATTTATGAATACTTAACTGTTGCTTTTGAAGTGGTTAGCATCATAGTTTATTCACAATCTATGCCAGTAACTTTTTGAAAATATGCACAGATCATCTGCATCACAGTCTTTAGGGTGTTTCAATTTACAGTCACTGTCAATGTGATTGTGGAATGGGTTCATATTGTTTGAGAGAACTTTGCAGCATCTGACTTATCTGTAAGTAGCTCATCTCACTATGTCAATGAATTTTCTCTCGATCAGCACCATTCTAGTAAAAAACCTCAAAATCATACAAAGCGCACAATGTATTGCTATCTACTACAACACCATTATAATTTCAGCCTCAACCATCGTTTTTTCAACAACACCCTCACCCCATTTTTTGCCCTTCCTTTCACGTTGCACTTGCCTATAGTATACGGTAGTGCAGTATTTCTGTGTTTGTCAAATTAATAAGCAAAACTCCAGCTTAATTTTATTTGACTGGATTTGTTTCCAGCCTAATCTGGCAGTTCACCTGGAATGGCAACCATTGCATCTGGTGCATCCCTTCCCTTATACATATTGTTAAATTAAAAGGGGCCTAGTAAATGAATGTCAGAATGTCAGTTGTTTTATTTACAAGACTTTCTTTTATGACGTATCATATGATACATAATATATGCAAACTGAAATTTGGCTGCAGCTCCACAAGACAAAGTATTTTAAACTTTACTTTTTATGTTACATCAGGAATTTTGATTACATCACATATTATGTTTAATGCACTTCAAAATAAGGCACAGGCAAAGTCATGGAAAATTGACACCATTGTTGGCTGAAATTTGCAGGTGATCAAGAATGAAAGCAAGGAGACATGAATAGCAAAAGATCCCTGCTGATGCCAGATTTGTAATTCATTTCTAGGGTGATGTGAAAAAATAAACCTTGGGCATATTATATGGATCAGAGCATAACTATAGAAGGGAATGACTTGGAATTTACTGCATGCTCATAACTGTCAAGCAGGCTAAGTTGGCTGAAGAACCACATACATAAACTGCATGGTGATCAGAATGTTATACATGATTGATCTACTATCAAACTTTTAGTTGTTCACCTTAACTTTCACCTGTGGCACTGTATAATTAACCCTTTTTTCATCTTTGTCACCATTTTCATTTCAGCATCAGCCTCACTCAACCGGTAAAATCAGAAAGGAAAACTCTAGGACAACTTAGTAAAGTTGAATAATTTCAAACGTTAAATGATGCAAGGTTTAATGCACTGGTTACTAGTCTGTAATAATAAAACACAGATCCCAGAAGGATATAACAGCATCGGGTATCTCAACTTAACTGGATTTCATGGAGATTTCTTTTATTTTATCACGCTAGGCAAAGAAAATTTGTTGTACCGCAGTCTGAAGTTAAAGGAAACCTTTTGAAATTTGAAAACAGTAACTGAACAGTATCCATTCTTGCTTCTTGTGGTGAAATTTTAGTCAGATCAGAATTGATTTATGGAAGTTGTAAGAAATGGTGACTATTGGGATGCTGCACTGAAATCGCCACCTCATCATGGATAATTGTGCCAGGGTACAGTTCTATGTCCACCGCGTTTTGTTTTACATATTGTGTTGAAGAAAATGTCAAATGGAAGGTGCTTTGCTTTATACTCCTTTTTCCTTAATCATATGATACATGGTAAGGAGAAGCTTCTGTGTGTGTGTTTGTTGTTCCAATATTTTGTTTTATTGTGCTCTGTGCTGCTATTTTTTTTTAACTTCATTAAGATTATAAATGTGACTCATATTGCAAGGCTTTGTAGAGATATGAATGTTTGCTGACTAAATTGAAAACTTTCATATAATGACTAATTTCATCGGCCAGGGCTAGAAATAAGACAAAATCACAAGGACAAATACTGCTAGTTAATCTTTAAGGGTACATTTCTTCTTATTTAAAGGGGCCCATGACAAAGAGAAGATTTTTTGTTATGAGTGGTATGGTGGTATTTTTTGGAAGGACGCAAAGTCCACTTGACTTATACATTATGTCATTTTGAAGGGTAAGAAGCTTAAGTTGTTGCTAAAAATTAAACGTTCATAGCCTTTTGGCCACTAGCTAATTCCTTCAGCCCTATGATAGCATGAAAAATCCAACCTTGAACATGTGACTTCCTTTTCCTTAATTGCAGAGGTTTCTGCGAAAATGAAAATGAGTTTGTTACAGTTGTTGCTCATTATTAAAATATTGATATTCTTGTAAAGTAAACAATTTGTTTTGACTTGCAATGGGGGCACTAAGCACTGTTCTGATTTGTTTGTTATTGCTTTGAAATAAATTGTTATTCTCTACAACAACATAGGTTTCCACTGTCTTGGGCCCGGGCTTTCGTGTCACACTAAGTGGGGAATGAAAGAAGTGTGCATTTCTCAAAACAGGGAGAGATACATGTAGTGTATCCATAAAACTCCCTTCGCCCTCATTCAATGTCCTTCACATATTTTATGCAAATGGAGAGTGGTACGTTTGAATGGGAGTTAGGTGTTGATTGATCGTGTGACAGAAAATGGTGGGTCCACTCAAGAAAGAGTCAAGTAGTTGGCTCAATCAAAGTTTGAAAATGGATGCCACGTATTTTGCAAAGTATGATTTCTGTATCAAGCCTGTTAGAGGAAATTCGAATATTAATGGCTGACAAAGTAGTTTTAATGCGTGAAATAAACAATTTGTAACAAAAGATATTCAAGGTCAACAAATTCTAAAGGGTACTTCCCCAATCAGGATGTTAAAAACAAAATCATGTTTTTGTGACAGTTGCTAGCATTTTCGCTTTAAAACTGCTGGGGGACACTTTTATCGAGCTATCAAAAGAAAGATAACATACTGTACCTAACAAAATCAGCCTAGTGTTTTTATAAGCCTTTGTTGATATTTGATACAGGCTTTAAATGTGCTAAGTCAAGTTAACTTGCGGGAAACATTAACATAGCTTCATTTCTTCATATTTATATCTGTCATGGGAGGCAAGGGGTAGAAACACTGGCAAGGAGTATCAGACACAATTTACGAAATAATAGTTCCTGATTTCATAATTTCATCTTATCTTTCTGTAAGACGTTTGGAAATGGGGTAAACTCAAATAAAGTTTCTTCTGTATGTTTGAAATATGAAGTCATATTTCGTTCTTGTTTTTTAATGATTCAAGTTGTGTTGTTGGCTAGGAATTTTTTATACAATCATTGTAAGTCTAAAATGACAATCTTCTAAAACTACGTTTTCCATCCTGAAACATTAACCTTTGTACTCGAACAGAAACTCAGTGAAGGTGTTAATACTTCTGTTTTCATCTATTAGATTTCCATCTAAACATTTAAAGATTCTACCATTTAAAAAAAAGCAAAGTATCTCAAAGAAAGTCAGGACGCTTTGTACTTAGGAATCCTACCCCATCCTCACGTCTTTCAATTCATAGCAGTGATAATAAAAACATTTCTGAAAGACCCGCCAGAAATGTAATTTTAATTACCAAAACCGATACCCGAGGTACGCGTATAATACCTCATATAGCCGCCATTTTCCGCGGGTGGGCCGCCGTTTAACCGGCTGTAACGCCGTGGTTGGCCCACCGTCGGTCCGACTGCGGTAGATAGGTGGCAACCGACGTCGGGCCGCTGTTTTACCGACCCGGTTTCCCACGGTTGGCCCTCTGCCGGGCCGCCGGTGGGCAACAGGCGGTAACCGCCGGCGGGCCGCCGTCGGACCGATGGACAAATCTACGTCGGCCCACCGGCGGTTGCCGCCGTTGGCCCGCCGATGGTGCCACCGCCGGCCCGCCATCGGACCGCCATCGGCTTGCTATCAGGGATAAGGACACGGTTAAGTGCAGACGAATAATGATCGAAACGAGGCACGAGGCATGCATAAATCTTTATGCACCTTGGTACATCCGGGAGCTTTAATCTCATGACCGTTCCATTCACAACTTTCCTACCGGAAGTTGTGTTTCGCACCACAGATTTGTTCCAACGTAAATTTTCGAGGGACACGAAATCTGTTATTTGCAGATAATTTAGGATATTATCCAAGTTTTGGGTTGCCAGATTCTCAAGATATCATCATCGGTATCTAATTACTTGTTTGCAATCTGATAAACAGTGAACTCTGAGACAGTGTTTCCACTATTTCCAAACCGGTCACTTAAAAGTGATGTTCCCTGCGTAAACTTGGGGACACGAAAATTTACGTCGTGAAGTGGGTTTCTTAACTGACGTGGCAAAAAGATAACAAACAGTATTAAAGCAATACACACAAAAAGACTGGCTTTATTATATTTCTCTCATTTGGTGATGGCACCAAGTAAAGTCTTGTTCAACAGTTAGCAGGAAACTACATGAAAACTGATAAAAGGTTTATGTCATTGAAATGCACAGGAATATGGGGGGGGGGGACACAACGAAAACTTTTGAAGATAGTTCGCAAACAGTTCACTTAATATTTGCGACAAAATTTTTAAATGACACTTTGATGAATTGTCAATGATGATATATATATGAAAAGTGAATGCATAAATAAGTAAAAGCCAAAATGAGTTGCTTTTGTTGGTAAGCTATGATATTCATGCATGGACCCCTAATATATGGAATCACCCAGTTACATAATGTTTTAGTAAAATATACCCAACAATTAGAAAGAGTTATGTGCGTTGACAGATTTCAGACTACACTCTGATCACATATGATGGCCTAGCTATATTTGGCTTTTCACCCCCTAAATTAGGACAAAATCAAAAAAGAATAGTTGGGTGATGCACAAAAGTTTAGGGTTTGCTAGATGAAAGCATATAATACAGTATGATTAGAAATAAATTGGACTGACCATGTTCAAAGGATAAGAATGCTATCCAACCAGCTCAGTACTGTTGTAATAATGCCAACAATTTCCACTGAATACTTAATTAATTGACATGTGATGGCAAATTGCATCTAGGGATAGCCTGGCCAGGATGGTTGTCTGAAACAATGCTTCCACACCAGACCCCAGGAGAACTTAGTTAACTAGACCAAAGACTTTTCAGAGTGCTTGCCATAATCCATTACCTAACCTAATTTAAAATATCAGGGTAATAACTATCCCTCAAACAGGGCTGTCTTCTATTAAATGGCCTAATGAAATGCTGTGCATGTAAAAGAATACACATGCAGCCCTGTTAGCTAGGTAATTGCATTGGCTTCAGAGTTGGGATAAGGATTGGAGGATGAAGGGAGGTGGTGGGTTGTGTGGCAATAAGAACTTTGCTCCACTGATACCCAAAGTGTAACTGAATATAAGTCTATCAATCATTTAAAGCTCCCCCCCCCCCCTTACCCTCCCAATTAGGAAGAAAGGTTCTAGCTACCCCTTCAATTGTCAAGCTATGTTTGCCACTGCTAGACTTCTTAAATTAAGCTAAGATAGCTAAGATCTTTAGCACATCAAAAGGCAGACAAACTTTTGTTGCTAAGAGACTAACCCTGTCAAGTAGCTGTCATGTTTAATAAGTCAGAACAATTGCAGTGCATTCAACTGCATGTTGTAATTGAAGCATTTCCTGCCTACTGCATCTTCTGAATTTGTCAATGGAAGAGCATTGACTTATTGCAAAGGTTACTCTCTCATAACTAATTGACCTGGTGATGAGTGTCCATATTTTTTGAAACTGATTCCCATCACAAGCTAGGGTACATTTTCATGTTTCATATGATATTTTGCATTTTAATTAACATCATTTGAACTTAACATCATATGAATCGAGGCCTATGTGTCATTCATGTAACAGCTCAGTAGCCTCTACCTGTCACAAGAATCTTCAACATGGCTATATGTACAGAGCATGAAGTAAATTAAAATATCATATACCAGAGTAAACTAACCTTCATGTCTACAACATTTTTCTTAAACAGTCTCCTGAAACTAAAAAGTTGCTACTACATGTGACATAACTTATTTATATTGTGCTCTTCTTTGTTTCCTTGAAGGTACTAGCACTACACGAACTGCATCAACTTTTCTGGAGAACGAATCACCTACAATAACTACTATATGGCAGAACTCATGCATGGGAACCTACCATTATCTTCTTGTTAGGCTGGAAGGAAAATGTCTTCTCTTTAAACAGGGAGCTGTTACGGAAGGAGATAAAGCACTTTCTTTTCCTTTGAGCTATCGGGATTGCCGACAATAAATGTTAGTTGTTGAGCTCTCGAAAAGTTAAGACCACATACAAAAGAGATTAGTAAGTGACAACAATAGTTCTTATCGTCTGCTAGATGTCATATACTTGTGGCATGATTTCAACCATTGCCATAATATTGCCAGTCGTCAAAGAAATAAAAAATTATTCTGTTTCTGTACGCCAGTGGCCACTTTTTTGATGGGTTCAGTTGAGCTTCAATTAAGGTGTAGAACATCATAATATATTTTGCTGTTTCAGGAACAATCCGGAATCTTTTCAAAATTCTTATACAAATGTTAGACTCTGCATTCATTGCTGAAAAGCGATGTCAGTGATCAATGGCAAAAATTAGAATAATAAAAGAATCTGATCACTTAGAAGTGCCGTCAAGTCGTTTTGTCTTATAGGCTGACGCAGGTGTCACACTTGTCGGCAATGCTGATAGCTTCAAAGCATTGTCGATATGAGTTCTTTGTTTGAGGATTAGGCTAGTGTGAAAGGGTTGATTTCTCATTAGGAGGGCTAAGTCAAACAAACTAACAAGGAGTACAAAATGACCTGTCAATCACAGTCTCTTCTCATAAAAAGGATTAAAGAAGCCTCAATACATATTGTCTGATTAGATGAAATTGAATGAAGTGCTCCATCTCCTTCCGTAACAGCTCCCTGCTTTAAAGAAGAAAGTGCACGCCAGGTCTGTATGGTGGCTTTGAGAACTACATCTCCACTGCAAGCTGCCTAGAAAATTCAACTATTGAAACTTGCTTCCTATGCGAACTTACTTAATGCAATATTCCGAGACTGGGGAGGCAACTGGTGTCATCATGTTAGGATACAGTGACAGGAGTGCAAGTATAGGGGTGGAAAGGCCACCCAGAAGTTCATTGAAATGGGAATTGCATATCATGATATCAGTAACAAAAAATGTACTTGTAGACCCAAACTATCCTGCAAGATATATCATGAAAGTTGCATGTAAGCCTCGAATTCCTACATTTTAAAAACTTCATTTCCAAAGGCACGTGGTAGCAGTTTTCATATCATTTGAAATCTAACTTCTTTTTTAGAAAAACACCGTAAGTTTTTGTACCATTTTTGAAGTGAATTCATAACAACATGCAAAATAGAAGAGTTATGTTTTGTTTGGGAATTAATCATAGTGTCTATTATTATAAAACAAATAAGAGTTTTCCACTGTCCTGCTTGTTGATCAAGAAATGTAGAATATGGCATGTTGATGGGAAATTTTAAGTGTAAAACAATAAAGTGAAACAGCTGGTACAAGATTCCAGTAAGAATATGGTACTCTACCCGGTTTTCATCTTTTCTTTTATGTAATATTTCTGTCAATTGACTTTTTAGGAATTCCAGTAATTATTATAATTTTGTCAAAAATCATTTAATATTACTCTGAGGTATGAGTGAATTACATGTTTCCTATACCTTTATGTATGCCTTGAAGACTAGTTGGGTCAGTCTATTCACTTACAGAGGTAGATCAGAAAAATGATGGGGTATTTACAGGATGTAGAAGAATCTATTTACAGTGGTTTACAGCAGTTACGGTAGTGTTATAAATTGCATTCACTGGAGCAAAGACCTGTAGCACAGATGTATAGCCTACCTAAAATATCTTTTGAACGAGAATAATGTCAGTTAATGACAATGGCAGTTTTGATAATTTTGAGTCTGCAATTAATGAGCCATTCATTCCCATATAGAATCAAGCATGCACCTGGCATATTTTATTAGCATTCTGGACCAAAATGAGGACGGGGGGGGGGGGGGGAGGGAGAAAGGAGGAGGTGATACTTACCATGCACACAGCTGTCCTGCAGGTTGAAAGGGCGGACACATTAGGCATAAGCTACCTCTTTGCAGTCAGGGCAATATTTGTTTACACTATTCATCATGCTTCAGTGGCTGCACAACCAGCTCACATGTGTCCAAAAAGATAAGTCCTGGTCTGTTGATGCAGCTCTGGTTGCAAACTTGGCTTGCACTGAATAAACAGTCTCTGCCTTTATGAATGAGGTTTTCAATGGGACTCTTTGTTTACATAGTGCTGGACATGGCAGCTACTATTGACAGAAAGCTGATAACAGGAAATCGGGTTGACCTTGCTGTAACATCACTTTTTGAACAAAAAGTGGGGTGTCGGGTATAAATTGTATAGAGGCAACCTTATGCCTAATGAAGAACACCTACTCCTCTAACATCCCTAGAAAATGTATTGCCCAACTTTCAATAGATCACATTCTGCTTTTTTCTGAAGGGCAGCAAGGTTTTACATAGTTTTCAGACTTCAATAAGGATCACAATGAAGCCCTATTTTAAAAGCTGTGTTCTACACACTCTAGTACCTTCTCCAATTTAAACAAGAACACCAGCCTAGTGCACCTCTGCAGTTGAACTTCAGCAAAGCTGCATTGAGTTTCAAAAGTCTACAATTACATACAACTTCATTCTTAGTGGGGACTTCTGGGTAGCAGTAGGGTGGACCTGGGTGGACAATGCACAGGGGTCCATGGAGAATTCAAACACCTCAGAGCTTGTGTGTGCAAGGTTTCATTCCTATCCCATACTCCCACCCCCAACCCATGAATATTGGAGCTAGAGGCTTTTAGAAAAATGAATTTGGGCACTGCTTTGCAGTTTAGCTTCCCCATGCATCTAGAAGGCCTCTTGTTATGCCATTGATTGAGTACACAATTACCAGTACCGTACCCAAAACACATTAATCAATAAGAGTGGAGTTATTGTTTCAATTCATATCCAAATTTAACCAATTGGTACTGATCTTCATGTATAAAGTGCTATATACAGTATTACTAACTACCTTTGTGGATATGCTACATTCCCTTCAAGTATAGTGGTGCTGTTTGTAAGCAAGGGCATATATTGTATGCATGCAATTTGCACAAATAAATTTTCTCCTTCTTATTGCAACAACTTAATTCTGCATCATAGCAAAATCATTCTACGTCTAAATGTACAAGTCCCTCCATACAGTAACTAACAGCAAACAATGATGGATACTAGGACATATATGAGACCCATCGAAGCAGTACCACAGTCTCCAATTAAAGAGGCACCTTGCACCAGCATGCACCTTTAAAAGGCTGGTTAAATGGCACTCAGGTGTGGACACATAAAGTACTGCACAATATCATAAATAAACAAGCTTGTGTTTGGTGTAGGATTAAACCAAATTAGTGGAAGAGAGCTGACAAAAGAGTTCTCATGGAATGCTCAATACTAGAATTAAATGTAATAAAAATTTTTATTCAAGTCATATTTGGTCCTTGGGATGTTGGCATAACGTACATGAATGTGGCAACACAAACCCAAAGTATGTCATGACTGAACCTGAAGGAAGTACTGATCAAGGAGTGATGTCAATGTTTCAGCACAGATGGGCAATGCTTACAGTACTGTAGCAAGTCCTGATTTTACAATTGCTCTTATTCAAAATGAAACAAAGGGATTTGGTTTTAACTCATTAATAGAACATGTCAAGATTGAAAAATTTCTGTGTCCCACTAACCATGGCGAGGGCTCCAAACATGACGACAGCTGGGAAATGTGTATTTTTAGCACAAATAAAATTTACATTGGAAATTAAATGTTTGTCTATAAAAAAAAAAAAATCTTCCAAATTTTCAACAATTCTTGGCAAGGAACTTCCCATTTTGCTGGTTTTTCCACCCTTGCTCATGGCATATTCAAAACTAAGAAAAGAAATATTTTGATCATTTGTAAAAAAAAGTTTTAGAAAACACATTTGATCAGTGCAAGTGTAGGATACAAGCTTGCTCCAAGTTCACAAAAATTGACTTAAAAATCTGATAACTTTACTTGCATATATTTTGGGCATCCCAAGAATTGAGTTCAGAATTTTTAGCGCAACATTCTACTTCACCGTATTAAACATAAATTTATTTGAAACATTCTTTCTCAGGATATGTTTTAAATGAGAATTAGGGTCTTCTTCTGGAGGTAGATTATTCAAGCTAGGCGAAGTCCTCTCACTACTTCGTACATTCTCCCAACTTGGTTAATTCTAGCCACCCACAGCTGTTTAAAACTTTTCATTGTGCAGACACAATCCTGGTCTACTGTTTGAAGGGTATATCATCATAGTGAGCATACAAAACCCTGTTGAATCAGACTGCACTCTCTGTCGGAATATGAGCCACTCTGCATTCTTGAATTTGATATCACAGATCAGGATGATGCATGAGTATTTCTTACACAGTACAGTTACTACAAATAAACTATAATTATCAATCTGAGTATCCTGAACATGCAGTTTCAAACTTCCACTTCCTGTGGCATACCAACGTCTCTATTAAACAAATGACTTAAACACCTTTAGAAGGGTTCCTGCCATCATTAAAAACCTGAAAAGTCATGAAATTTGAAAAAAATATTTGCCAGGGCCTGGTAAAGTTTTCCAATTCAAAAAATTGTGTTAACTAAGTCATAATAAATTCATGGAAATTTTCACAAATTTTCATTACTTGATGTGTAACAGCCCCCCAAAAAAGTTGTGCGAGTTCTTTTAATATTTGGTCCTGGAAAAGTGAAAATTTATTTTCCAGAAATGTGGAAACCCTGCTTCAACTTACAATTCATTTGAAGCTTACAAAAGACACATGCTCCACTGAGTGCACCCAAAATTGTTCCTAAATTCTTGTTGTCTTTATTATGCATGATATGATAGTCCCATTAGTTCTCTCATGCTGTTTAGTAACTGGAATAAAATTCAGACCTAAAGTTTCAGGTATAGCTGATGTTATAACATATAAATGAAAGGCTTCAATACAGTTAGAAGCTGGTTGGCAATACTGTTCCAGTATCACACCATCTTCCTATTCACAAAACTCATTCACAAAACACATTTGGCCAAGAAAAATTGCTTTTGTGATGTAAACCATAAAAATGGCAACCAATCTTTCCAGTATTGATGTGGTTTTCTGGGTTCTGCCAGGATACTCAGAATCATGCATAACTCCATCCTGCTTTGGAAGCATCAACCAGGTGCCTTTTACACCCCAATTGTAGCTGAGATTTTGAATCTTCAGTCCAGTTGACCGTGACACTGTAAATGACTAGCATATGCAAAGGTGAACTTGACAACTTTGGGTGGATCCTTGGGCTGGTCCTCCTGTGCTAAAAAAAAACAGAATAATTTATGAAATGCCCACAGAAATATTTTTGCTCTGTTTTGTTTTGTTCCCTTGCTTACTTGAAATTTTTCTGGATTGCTTAATAATCTGCATTGGTACTTCTCCAAATTAAATGTAATAAGCAGGCTCAGCTGGAACTGGAAATGTATGAAAAACACTTATAATTTTTTTTCTTTATTCTCCTTGTCACAAATTCCAAAAAGATGAAATTGTTCTCATATTTCTCACTTTCTTGAAGAGAGAGCTACTCATAAAAGATTTCTTTCAAACTTGTGGTGCCAAAACTTGCTTAACTGGACAAGGCCAGAGCTTCAGAGGTGAGGTTGGTATTACTGTCAGTAGATCTTGGAACTGGGGAAAGCACACTACAATTCTGGAAATATTTTGAGCAGAATCCAGATCAAAATGGAAATTCAAAAGATGTAACAAAAACTTGATATTTTTCCATCAGGTACAAGGTTTCTCTTTTCAAAGAAACTGAATTCAACGCATAGTGAATTTACTTAGATAGTCAACTTTCATGTTTAGACTTGACTGCTTCCTCCCACATTATATTGTCTGTCTCTGCCTCATCAGTTTCATTTTCATTTTGGCAATCCAGGAAGTCTTCAACTGAACTGTTGACAAAATAGATTGTAATGCACTTAGACCTGTACTTCATGTCACCTCTTGTCCAAGCAGGCAACAACAATGCAAAGTTCAAACACTACATTTTATCCTTTATATAATATTTTGAAGATGAATGAAGAAACAAACTGACAAATGGCAAAAAAATTTGCAACTTGTGTAAAGGTATTTTTTATCCATGGATGTGTTAATGCCAAATGCAAATGGTGAATGTTCCTACCATGAAGTTTCATGATACTGTTTCAATCTAGAGAAATCTCAGATCCTCTTTTCTGCCCTTTGATATCAAAGCATGATCAATGAAAAGCTTAAAGGGCAAGTGCAGTCTCCCCAACTTGAAGTAGTGTAGTACACCATCCCTCAGGCTGTTTCATGATTGGCTCTTCACGGTCATGTGCCATGTTTGGGGGAGTCACTGCTTGGTTTTCCTATAATATGTAATATTGAAGTCCTAAAAAATTATTAAAAATACTTTTTAAGAAATTAAGAGAAGTGAAAAGAAAATTGTGAGCTTTAGCCTTTGCTTCAAAATACAGTAAGTTTGGGATGACTGTTCTTGCCTTTCAATATGGAAAACTGACAACAGCAATCATGTACATTGGAGTAGTATGGTTAAAATGGGAAGACCCAGTGATTGCATCTGCCAGGACTGAGCCTATACACCACATTAAAAAAATTACAAAACAAATTCTGTTTAACAAAGGATTTTTTCTTTTCTGGTCAGCTTTTTGATGTTAATATCCGACATTTCGAAAGCATGTTGGAAAACACATACATGTTTTGCAAGCATGTGACTGCATTTGAAAATGGTCAATCAATTATCACTAGAAAAAAAACTTGCATTTTCAGAGTTAACACCCAAAGAAACAGATTGGGTAGTATCTTGTTGGAATAATAGATAAAATAAGTAATAATACAAAAACATAAGACCTAATAAATCCATTTTGAAATGATTAGAGTAGCCTTGTTAGGTTACAAAATAAAAGGAAATATAACTACTGTGAGTAGAAGAGAGATGCATGTATCTGACAGTCAAGCTACAGTATGGTACTGTACTTCAGAAGAAATGCTTACTGTCATGAAAAAGTCAAAGCTTTCGAACGTTATGATCAATTACAGTCAGTATAGCACCCTCTTCTCACACTGTGACAAAGACATCACACTTCCACTGCAGAAAGACAAGGAAAGATTGCATGGCATCCAATACCCCCATCCCTTTTTGTTTAGGTAGAGGGCAAAACAATTCAGCTAAAATCTTGAATGACCCTTTGTGTTTTGGCAATTTATTTTGCCATAAGTGTTCAGTAAAACCAGGAGTTAGCGAGGTACGTGGGACAGGGGATGCATCTGAAGGTTATGACGGATGGTCCCCACTGTATATAGGAAACATTTTCCATTCTTTTCAAGGGAGCATAGATGGGTATGTTATTTATTGTCCAGAAAGTGGCAAGTAATTCCAATGGTGTACTTCTTTCTAATTCTTGAAGGAAATGCAATTGTCCTTTAATAAAAACCACAAAACTTGAAATTTAATTTTGAAATCCAAATCAACATTGAATTTTAATTCCAAATATTCAATTTTTCTTTCATAACATTTTATTCAAAATAATTCCCAGACAAATCTCTGGGTTTGGCCATAGATTTGGGCTGCTTGTGCCTCTTATGAAGTATTTCATCATTCCCTTGGAAAGAGACTGCATGGCACCATGCCTGCCAGATGTTGTGACTTCTTATATACAGCACGTACTACAACGCTATAATCATGGGTGAAAAGAGTTGTGAAGCTGAGAAGCTCCTTCCCAGGAAATTTGGACATCAGGAAGGAAATTTCCCTTTTCTGTTCATGAAAATGCAGGGAGAATTGTGGGAAATTTTACTCTCTTCCTGGGAAATAATGCAACTCCCTTCCTGGGAAATAAACCTTTTTTCCAGCCCTGGCTGTAATACATGTTGTAGTTAGTTAGATGGAGTTTTACGGCCCAGTTTCCAACCTATTGGTTCAAGTCGAACCGGCCACGGCCTTTTTTCCAGTTGTGGCTCACTGGCTTGTTTTCCCTACCCCACTGCTTACACGGAGCATCGATCATGCAAAATGGCAGTAGGTTCCTTTTTAAGAGTCTTTGGTATGACTCGACCTGAGAAGTGAACCCGGGCCTTCCACGTAAGAGGTGGATGCTCTATCGTTAGACCAAACACACCGTCTGTGTAATACATGTTGTATAAGGGAATCTTGCATGTATAGAACATGCATGATGTTTGTCTGAACTCAACGAAAGTGCTGCAGCTAGTCTTGGGCAATAACTGTTGTTTTGAATTGGTTGAACAGCCATTTGCAATCCTCCCTGTGTTTGGCTTCCATAATTAACTGGAGTTGCTGTTGAGGGACAAACTGGCTCTAAAATACTGTCATAGTGGCCCTTGACAGGAGTAGATTTCAATGCTGCAATTCAATGGAATATCATATTTACAGCTGGTGATGCAAGTTTGCAGCACAGGATGAACTGTGTGGATGATGTTCAATTATTATAACCACACTTCTAATTACTGTAAACTTGACAATAGGGCAAGGTTTGTTTTTAAGGAGGTACACAATTTTCTTCTCATTCCATAATATTGGATATTCATAGGCAAACCAAGCAATTAAGTAAATTTCACATTTAAGGAAAGAATATATTGTCACCTGACTCTATAGTCAATCATGAAACAGGGCAGTATAACTACTATACACTACTGTACTTTATACTGCCGGGTGACTGCTCTTGTCTTCAATAAAGGGAGCACATCACATCAACATAGCAACTAGCCCAATTTGCAAATGTAAACTATTCAAGCACATGACATTCAACCTTATGATTCTGAAAATGTTGGCAATGTCAAAACATTACCATAGTGGGTATTACATCTAACATTGTGCAATTGGGAGAAAATAATATACACTCAGGCTTTGTGGACAACTAATTTATACTGCAACTCTACATCATTATCAAACAAGATATTGGGTAAAGGCCTAGCAATGCTCATAAACTGTGCAATATTTTAGTAAAGATGAGATTTAAGTATACCCAACAGGAACATTGTGTCAGTCAACTCAATAAGAAGTTCAAAGTTAAAATTTACTTTCAAGTACTGTTCAAGTGCAAGTTAGTTTTCCCTTTAGTCACCTCTTACAGTAGGCAGGAAACAAGCTTTGACCCAGGAAGCTCTGAGGTTTTAGCACACTCTATCTCCGAATGAAAAATGTAGTCTCTGGAGGGATATGTTATTTAAATTCTTTTCATTCAACCCAAACCCAACTCCTTTCTGACCAGCTAACATTTGGGCAGGGGGGGGGGAGTGAGGGGGCCAAGGAAAAAATCTAGGGAGGGCAAATGCCCCCTCTCGCTCCAACATAGAGCCACCACTCAGGGCATGGTACTAATTAAAGCCGCTAAAACATTACGTGCAATTCTGAACAGCACGAGGTAGATCTGTTCTGTGCTATAGTGTTGTGAAACCATGGAAGTACTACCTGGAAGTTAGCTGGGAAAACATGCTTTTGGAGATTGAAAGACTTGTTTTGATACATCCTGCAGTTATTTTCACTCACCTATGGGTGTAACAGCTAGCAACTGTACGTGAGGTTGGTCATTCACTAATTGGCTCTGTCTGTGTGGCCCACTGCATGTACATCAGTACTTTCCTGAAAAGTAAACCAAGACTATTTGCAATGAAACAGTATTTAATTTTAGTGAAGAGTGTGCAAGTATATCAGACTTCCATGATTTCAAATCACATGCCCGTCCATAATTATGGGGTGGTGTCAAAATTGGTTGTTATAAGAGTCATAATCATGATGATTGATGATGATGTGAAAACATATAGGCCCCATTAAAACAGAAAGGGACAAGGGAGGGGGGGGGGGATTGCAATCTATTCTGTCTAAAGGGAATTTTAAATCCACCTGCCAATTACCAGTGGCCCTTGTATACCCCCCCCCCCTTTAAAAAGTATATATATTGAGCAAAATGTGTAAGAAGTTAACTTCACAAACACCTCTTGAAAGCAGCACTTTTTAGTAGTAAAAACACCAGCTGAGAAGTACCATTTTATCCATTTTATGCAACCTGAAACACATTTCAGGCAAAGTGTTCTCTGTACGTACGCAATGTGCTGGTCAATAGTGGCACTCGATATACAGTAGGAGCATTTTCGTTTGCCCACTGACCACTTCAGAACATTCCCTCTCCCAATGAAAAAGTCTGGTAATGCCATTGTCAATAACTGAGGACAAACATTTTGCTTAGGCACTAATTTTTATTGCATTCAGCATTTCATGTACACACAACATACACATTCCCAGCCATCTCACTGAAGACTTTAAAACTGGAACCTACTGCCATTGTGCTTGATGCTCAGCAAAAGCAATGGAATAGGGAAAACAAGCCTGTGAGCCAAAACAGGAAAAAAGGTCAAGACTAGTTTGACTTGAACTATTTGCTTGGAAACCGGGCCGTAAAACTACAGCACATCTAACATAGGAAAACCTAACCCAGGAAAAGCATTTATACGTCTTTCCTGCCTAGATCTTGGGGTAAACAACGTTTTACGTATACATGGGGTACAGCTATACTATGCTTAGCGTACTGTACCTAACAGTACCCTTCATAGCCCAGGCCTCGATTTTTAAAAATTTTAGTGTTGTCTTGGGGCAACCATTTCATTCATTTTAGTTGTTCCCACTCCAGAAGGAAATTTGGTTGTCCAAAATATTTTTCACACACTTTTAAAACAGAAGGCTAATTATGTTCATGTATTATTGGTCTTGAAGAATAAAAAGATGTGATGTTTCAGAGACAGAAAGTCAACACTCCGGCCAGTCTGAAATATCAGTGGTTATGAAACTATTATGGAAAAAGTTGAAAAAGTTTATCAATCAGCAGTATACTTTTTCAATCTGAGAGGAAAATGGTTAGCCATGGGACAACCAACCTTTAATTTACTGGTAGTCCGTATGGAACTTTTTTGTTGTCCCAGATTCTGACAACCATGAAAATTGATTCCTGTAGCCCAACTGGTTACTGGTAGTAGGCCAACAGTACTTTGGCATGAACTGAATTTAGAATGCAGATTTCTTATTTACCTTAATTGTAAGGAGGGTGTTGTGGGGTGGTGGTGGTGATTGAGGAGAAGGAGATCAGCATCAGTTTTCATTGCATACAGGTACAATCAATTGTTGAATATGTTGGTAATTATCCCTAAATAATTTTTACAAAGTATGAGGGTGAATTGGATGTAACATTTCAAATGTCATTAACTGAGTATTTTAAAACTGATTTGGCTTGAAGGGTATATAGTCTGTACTGTGCAGGATTAAACAGTGTGCACATGCGAGAGCAAGCTTAGACTTGAATATCTTGACAATAAGCCCTGACCCAGGAGGGGGCATTGGCGGTGCTCAGGGTTCCCCTAAGTTTTTTAATGACAAACTATTCTTTTTATCAAGGAAAATATGCAGAAAATATGCCTCTTAGTTGGTGGCAAATTGTATGAGCAAATAAGCAGAATTCAGATTTTATTGGAGGCCGGTGACCCCCAATGCCCCGGTGTATGCTTGGTTTGTTAATTGACGTTAATCCCCTCTTTCTCAAAATCCTGGATCTGCGACTGAGCCCAAAATCTGCAGATCCAGGTCTTCTTAGGTGACTGATGTAGGCCTAGCTAACTTTCTATACTATAGCATTGTTCCACACATGGGGGGAAATATATGGCCAGGTCGAAGACGTGGAAACCGCGGAAATGTTCAAATACCAATTACCGTTAAAAAGAAGTTCCACGGTTTCCCTTCCAATGTGTGAAAAGTGGTGTTTTATAACAAATCATTATACTTTCACTGCAATGATATTGCAAAATAAAAATCCAAATGGAAGGGGGGTTTAACCGATCGGATGGGGGAGGGAGCGCACAGGGGGCGCCCACTTTGCTATAGTTTGCCTTTTCGAACTGGACCTATAGCTAATTCGAAAACGTGGAAAACGACGAAATTTATTATTATTATTATTATTTTATTTTTCCCTTCCAATATATGTGAAAATGGGATTTTGATATCAAATTATTACTTTCAATGCAGTTTCCAATCAAAAATCTGAAAGGAAGGGGCATTTTACCGGTCGGATGGGGGTGGGGCTGCCTCGTGCGCCCATTTTGCTAAATACCCCCTTGTAAACACTTTTTGTGAAGACGGTTCAAAATTCCTACAACTAGTCTCTTTATAAAATTATCTGCTGCAGTGCACGTTGAACGTGTATGTGATTTTCCATATATGGGCGATGTACGTACTTGAAAACCTAGGCCTATATATGGGGCCTTACCTTACAATAGGAAGGCAGTTGCGGCTTAGTGCGGCTTATTCTGAGGTTACCATTTTGATGAATTGGTAAATGTACTGCTGATCACTTCTGCTGAAACCTGTGCTGGCTCGTCATGAGTTTTACTAGGCATAGAGCTACTAATATAATTGGTTAAGCTGCATAGGTTAGGGGTTCAGGGCAATTGTGCTGATTGGATAAATTCGTGGCTTCATGGTAGATCTCAGAGAGTTGCTGTCAATGGTAACTTCTCCTCTTGGAAAGAAGTCACAAGTGGAGTACCACAGGGTTCTGTCCTTGGCCCACTTCTTTTCTTAATTTTCATCAATGATATTGATAGTTCTCTTACATCTCGTATAAGTAAGTTTGCAGATGATACTAAGCTTTATAGGAAAATTAGCATTTTGGATGATGCCTTACTGCTGCAGAAAGATCTGGATAGGTTATTTTCTTGGTCTCAGACCTGGCAAATGTCTTTTAATGCAGATAAGTGTAAGGTCCTTCATTTTGGTCCCAAAAGTTTTAGCTATGATTATAACATGAATGGTTGTGTTTTAAGTAATGTCACCTCTGAGAAAGATCTGGGTGTTGTAATTACTGGGGACTTAAAGTCATCAAAGCAGTGTGCAGCCACTGCTGTAAAGGCTAATAGAGTGCTTGGATTGATCAAGAGGAATTTCATCAATTTTAGTAAGGATATTGTACTTAATTTGTATAAGCAGTTGGTAAGACCCCATCTTGACTATGCAGCTCAGGCTTGGAGTCCCTTCTATGAAAAGGAAAAGTTTGTTTTAGAGCAGGTTCAGAGGAGAGCCACTCGCCTCATTCCTGAGGTGAGAAATTTGCCCTATCATGCTAGGCTTAAACATCTTGGGCTTACCACCTTGGAGCTGAGAAGGATTAGGGCAGACATGCTCCAGGTTTTCAAGTTCCTTTGTGAAAGAAATCCCCTGCTGACTTGTAGTTATTTAAGGGTTCAAGGTAATTCTCGGGTGCGTGGGCATTGTAAAAAGCTTGAAAAGCCTTTTGCAAGGCTTGACATTAGGAAGTTTAGTTTCTCCCATAGAGTTGTCAAAGAGTGGAATTGTCTACCAGATTGGGTAGTTAACTCCCCCTCAGTTCACTGCTTTAAGGTTAACATTGACAGGTTTTTCCATGGCTGTGGTAGAATCTGATTGTTTGGGGCTGTAGTCAAGCTTTGGTGGTTTGACTTTTGATTAGGGCTTGGTCTTCAGGGCATCTTATGGGGCCTTGGCCCTCCTTTGCCCTTCAACCTGTTATGTTATGTTATGTTAATTGAGTCCAAACGTTAGGCCTATGCATGTACATATGCTAAACACGCATGTGGGGTATGTGGATGACTAACGAGACCGCAATCCTGTCTACTTTTTACCATCAGTAACTGAACAAACACATTTCACTTACCTTTGGGCATGATCTGTGAGCAGATGTTTCGCAAAATCGCCGTTATAAACAGGAGACTTGCCATTCCCAATCAATGAACCTGCTTTTCTGCGGCGATCTAGGTATAGCGCCTATTCCGCGTGAGAATGGGAAGGGAACTCCGACTTCGGTTTGCTACTGTACTTTTCTCGTTTGATTTCTCCTTCTCGTGACAACATTTACTGGTCCTCCCGCGCCATTGCTATAGCCTGGTGCAAACGCTGTCCTTCGTATTTCTTTTTTTTTTCTGAACAGGAAGACATTTTGCTGTCGTAAGACTAAGAGTAGCCCCTTCACTTCGACCAATATCGCAAGTTCAATGCAGGTTTCCTAGGCCAGTTCGTCTTTTTAGAAATTCCCAAGATCATGTCCAGAATAACAACGCACAGCCCCTCAACGTTGAACTACAGTAATAATAGCCTATAAGAGCATCGAAGTCAAACTGATGATTAATTCATTACAACACAAAAACAATTAAGCCGGAAATTTAATACAAGCCACCTTGGCATTCTTATTAGGAATTATTCACATATTTCACAACTAATTGATAAGACACTTAAAAAGTAAAAAATAGAAACAATCACACAATATTTCTTTTTTCAAAGTGGGAAGGAAAAGAATGACCAAGCTGTTTTGAAATTCCCAAGATATTGGGATAATTCCCAAGGGTCTCTCTGTTGTCACTGAGCAGTAGACAGTGGGCCATAGGTCAAATATATGCTTCTAAATTGGGTTCCGTGACCCACCTCAGAGGGTGGGCATGAAAAGGGTGAATTCTCATGTCAAATGATGTTACAAATGACATATGTTTGTTCACAGTCACAAATGTTGCACATTACCGAGAAATGGGGCATTAAAGTTAGCACGTGAAGGGCGCCCTCTAATTTAATTAACTAGTAATAACTCCAATTGTGTTACTCCAATTGACATGAATTTTGGCAGGATTGTTCAGAATGTTCATAGCTATAAGCTCAAATAGCTCAATAGCTCAAATAAAAAAGTAGACTGCTAAACAGCGCCCTCTATTAAAATGTTCATTCATGTGTTTGGGAATATAAGCTCTTGAGTGTATTTGTTGATTAATTTTGTGTGTTAACAAATTGTGTTTCAAAGGACTTACAGGGCTCAAAATATTATACATAAGTACAGTCAAAAGCACATTTCCCAGGGAGCAAACAACAAAGTTCAGTTTGAAGAGTGCCCTCTATACAATACATCTTCCTTTCTCCCTATGGGCTGGGGGTTGTTGAATATACCCATGGTATTTCCTGTCTGTCGTAGGAGGCGACTGAAGGGACACCAAATTTGGCTTAATTCATACATGAAAATAAATTTAAACTTTGAACTGTTCATTGAGTTGATTGACAATTTTAGAAATTGCCGTGGACATTTGGGGTGGATGGGTTTCTTGATTGGATGTTGCCATTGTATTGTATCAATTGTGTTCTTTATAAGGGTTAGGGATCTGGTCAGGCACTAGGGCTATCATTAGCCCGTTAGGAAATTTCTTGTTAAACAGTCCGCACCTCCCCGCCATTTTTGTTATGAGGACTATTTAAGAGAAGATAAAGATTTTTTTTTTTTCGACCCACTAAAACAGGAGTGTATCTAAGTTGTAACACCTTAACAGTTGGAAAACTCCTCTTTTTCAGCTTTTACTGCTCTCCTGCTTCTGACAACACTGGTTCAGGTCGACCTTGAACCCAGTGGTTTCTTTCCATTTGAAATAAAATAATTGGAAATAGACAATAGAAACTTGTTTGACCTTTTTCAATGGGCATTGTCCGGTCTACATTGTGGGCTACTGGCCTGAACATGTACGCTCCAGGGCTGAAACAGGTATCAAAAAATCGGAACCCAGTACCCGTTTTCATTACCCGATTAGGTACCAGGTACTAGACTCATAAAGGGGAAGTTTAAGCAGAAATTTAATTTACATAAGTGAAAGGAGAACCAAATCTGCACAATATGATACAATTTCTATTCAAAGTTCAGACATGTATTCCTTGAAATATAGGTAAAAGAAGTCGCTACATTTGTGTTCCAAAGTAGGCCTCAGGGCAAAATTAACATTTCAAAACTTGATGTGATCTTCTTTTAAGAATTAAAGGGCAAAAGCAGTCACCTCAACTTGAAGTTACATAGTAGACTGTGCTGTTTTACAAATGGAGTCATGTGACAACATTTTTTCCCTTCAATATGTGATTTACTGCTTGATTTACCCTGAATATACAATACTGAAATCTGAAAAAATGATGAAAGATACTTCTAAGAGAAATTAGAAGGAAACTGTCATGTTTAGGTGTTGTTTCAAATTATGTTTCAGGAGCTGCTCTTTAACCTCTGAAGTTTGTAGCTTTCACAGCCAACAAGCACATTTATATGGTTAACTGAATATGAACACAATTTACAGGATAAACAAATTTTTATTAATCGGCCACGTACCCATCCCCCCTACACAAACTATTCTACACACGTTATGTCGTGTGAACTACAACAGGTTGTTCATGCAAATTTACCAACCAGCTACAAGTAACAAGTATTGTAACGTCCGTAAGGCATATTTACTGAAATATGGCTATGGACAGATGGACCTATGAACAGCGAGAGCAGCTGCCGCAGAGAAGTTAGTGTGCATATTTCAAAAGTCTCTGCATATTTTAAACTTTGACTAATCTGTCAACGTGGAAGCCCAATGCCTCCTGCGTTTGTGGTCCTCATGCTCTATACTACCCTTGCATGTTTCCTAGAGTGAATGGAGCAATATCATTTCTTTAAACTTAACCTCAATCCTGAACTGAGCATCTCTTTTCACTAAGTTTAAGATTTCGACAGAAATTACTAAAAATGTATACGTAGTCTTATTTGTCCCGGAAAAGAATTTCCCACACAGTCCTGCAGTACTGTACTTATTTTGTTAACTCGGTACAAAAGTTTTAAAGTGTACCTCAAGTCAAAAAAATAAAACATATATTAGTAAAGGGCATGGAAAATGAATTCTAACTGTCCAACTCCCATCTTCATAGAACATTCCTGTGCTGGGATATAAAATGTTGACATATATCCACTTAAAACAAATCGGTTCATTGCACAATAATTTGTTACTTACTCTGTTGTACAACTCATTACCTGCTTTGTTTCCCTTTAAAATTAACAATGTTTTAAAAATCTTGAACACTGCCTGTTTTCTTACGCAAAATCTTGCATGGAGAGGGCTTAATTTATTTCATCACCTCATAAGAGTAACAGTTCTATGACACCTTGGTACAAGGTGCAGTAAGTTCTAGAAAAAAACAAAGAAATACAAAATCTGTAAATTGAGCAGTAGAACAATGACATCACAAATTGTTGAGCAATGTACCATATTAAATTGAGTGAATAAACTTCAACATTTTATATCTCAGTTCAGGAATGTCCTATGAAGATGGAAGTTGGACAGTTAGAATTCATTTTTCATGGGTCTTAAATATTTATTTTTGAATGTGAGACTTTCAATGGAGATAATTTACTAAAAGAGAGCAACAGCAGATTCTGAAAGATCCTAGGGACAATTTTGGTAACCTTTTTTTTTTTTGCCCTCTGGAATTTTTTCAAGGGTTGATTTTGTTAGTTTGTACGGTGAATCACCCAATGACCAGTGTTTTTTCTGAGTGCTAGTCTACGGTGTCTCTGCAATAACTGTGTCTGCTGTACATGAGTTGGTTTTTGAAATAGCAACTCCACAGGAAATGTTAAAAAGGAGAGCTGCCAATTAAGTTTATGGTATTCAGGCATCTCCAGTTATACTGAAGTTGCTGAAATCATTGATGGGGAAAGTGGTGGCCTGAACGCAGATACCAATCACTGGTTCTAAAACTAAGAGATTATAAAAAACAACTAATTGCCACTTGTGCCACTGAAGTTCTTGTCACTTAATCACTCAGAGAGAAAATGGGATGAAGTATAGTTCTTTCAACATGCCATACCTACTCTACACAAGCCTACAGATAGGTTTATTTTTAAATTAAACACCACAGAAACACTTTTTTAAATCACGTTTCCATGCAGTAATTGAGACACAAGTCTGATGCCATTATGAATTTTCTCAAAGACATCTCAGGTATTGCCACAGTTTAAGTTTATGGTGGAAATCACTGGTCACAAAATTTGTCAAAAATTATGTAAAAGGAATAGCAAATCTGGTACTGAGTTGAAAAAATACTTCTTTCTTCACATAATTCAAATCAGATTTTGATAATAAAATCTTTCAACTTATTTTCAGAAAATTCCTACGTAAGCCTACTATTTGCAACATCAAAAGCATGACTGCAAGGCATTCACCATGTAGAGTTATACATTTCAGTTTTTTCTGAATATGACTCAGCCAATTTGTTCATATTTTGAACACGTTTGGATTTATTGTAGCCTAGCCAACAGTAAGTTTGAAATTTCTAGATTTCTACCTCAATTGGTGACAGATAAATGTAATGTTGCACATGCAGTCACAAATCGTCTGTGGGGCTGGAGGCACATCAGTCCACTGTCTGCTGGCTGAGCATCATGGAAAGATACTACGTACATACAGTATACCTCAGCAATATTGCTATGAGCTTAAAATTACAAAATAAGGTTATGCACCTTATAAATTTTTACTGGTCTGATTCATGCTAATGTGTATTTTATTCAAGATACGCAACTAATATGCACAGATTATTAACATATCGCTAGGAATGTGTACTTATAGTGTTTGTTTATTTGCACAAGCTAAGCTATTTTTGTTTTTAAGATGATTTTTCAAACTGCCTTAATCTTGTTATTAAGATTTTCACACTGATGTATGCTTAAAAACACACATTGATGTTCAATTGTGACATCAACCAAAGCTGTATGGTTACTTCATACACACCACACATTGGCACAATAGCAAAAACCATTCTGCAGCAGCACACAAAGTTGTTCTGTGGCTCACTGGTTTGTTTTTCCTACTCCATTACTTATGCTGAGCACCAAGCATAATGGCAGTAGGTTCCATTTTCAAAGTCGTTTTCGATATAACCAAGTCAGGATTCTAACCCCAGAGCTTCGGGCTGAAAGTCATGATCACATGTTCTTATGACTAGGCCATGCAGTTGTTTGGTCTTCCCATTTCTCAGTCACTACTCTAATCTAAAGTTAGGCCTAAATCAGAATGACATTAGATATAGGATGTTAAACAGAGAAAAGACACTGAAAGGGCCATTTCTGCTATCTGAGAAGTATTTTTTTTTTTGCCAAATTGTTGCATATGCTTCAAGCCAGCAGAGCTGACTAGGCCTACCTGTACTTAGGCTAGGCCTAGAGACTAGATGTAAGCCCGGGGGATCTAAGCTAGGTCTGGGCCTAGGTACTTTCAAGATTTATGCCCCACACTCACATCTTTCTACCTACATCCCTGATCACCAACGTCAGTCTCTGTGCTGTCAAACAACTTCCCTATTTTTCAGGATGTTGTCAGTAAACCTTGAGTAGCGGGTCCCTGTAGAATCCACAATTAACGGGTGTATACGTTAGCGTTTACTAGCCTAGCCTAACGTTATTTAACGTTAGCGCAATCCTGTTGTTGACTGGTGAATTTTCTTTCTATTACAGCATGTTCACCCTCTAAATGTTTCCATTTTTCCACACATTCAAAGAACGTCGACCGCGTTGTCTCTGAAAATAGTTTCACTGCATTTACTTTAGGGGAAACACAATAAAACATCGGAGGTCTGATTTGTTCGACGGTATTTTCATCTGTTGCGGAGGCGGCCATTTTGAAAGTAGAAGTGTTCTCCGAAATGGTCTACGTTTCCACGTATAAAAATACTGGGCCTTCGAATAAACTTCTAATTTTTTTTAATGACCTAATTATTCTTTGAATGCCTCCTAAAGTAAAACATAGGCACAATTTTAGACTACTATTAAATTAAAACAGATAAATTATCTTTTAAAGGGTCAGTCACATTACTTTCACCGGAAAAGAATTTTCAATATTGTTTGAGAGTGGAAAACGTGAACTGCCCCGCCGATAGAATGGACGAGGTTAACTATTCAACCATCGATGATATTTTCATAATTAGCTTACAATCAAATGTGCAAGAGTTAATCTTGTGAAAAGATACCAAAATTCTTTTAATTTTTTGTGAAAATTTTGAGACTCTTTTCATCCCCACCCTCGTTACTGGGTCACGGAATGAAACGATAAAGGCACACAGATTGCAGTCTACAAGGTACTCACTTGTATCAGGAAAACAACTCCCTGCTACATACAGTACAAATTAACACAAATACTACCTGTTAACGCTCACACAAACAAGCATATGTAGCAGTACAGTATCCCACGCAATCGTATGTACTGTTATCGTACGGTGTCTATGGGCTACATCCGGGTTTTGGGGTGGGATAACAATTTTTTTGAAGGCTGTACAAATGTCGCCCCCGGTTCGCGCCACGATACTGTGTCTTTAAAGGCACCAGCAGTCGGGAGTTCGAGTCCTTGTCGGGTAATACCGAAGACTTTAAAAACGGAACCTACTGCCATTGTGCTTGGTGCTCAGCATAATCAGTGGAGTAAGGAAAACAAGCCAGTGAGCCACAACTGTAGAAAAGACCGTGGCCGGCTCGACTTGAACCAGTTGGATGGAAACTGGGCCGTAAAACTCCATCTAACTAACTAGCTAACTATCGTTCATTCAAGCGATACGTGATCTTCTCATCGCCAAACTATACTCTTCCAGTGCCTACTGTTTATAAATCCTCGGCTTTAACCAATAGGTTGGACACTGATTCATAAAACTTCATCTAACTAACTAAAGGTACTTTTCGTAGTTGTTGTTGTTGTTGTTGTCGTTGTCGTCGTCGTCGTCGTCGTTGTTTTCGTTTTAACTTGAGTGATATTCCTTGTTGAGCTCATGCATGTTGTAAGTTTACTTTCATACAAAATTATTTTCTTTGGATCTTTCGTCTGCAGTAGCGTATTTAGGGCATCAAAAAAGAGGGGGCCGAAATGAAAATAAGGTAATGTAAGGACAGCAGTCAATGTACCGACACTTTTCAAAAGGGTACCACTTGACCAGCCACCCCAACATGCGTGACCGTGACGCCCGCCAACTCTATCCACCCGACAGGTCCGTAGCCGACCCAATTCTATAACAGAGGGCACAGACACCGCATAGGGTTTTACTTGTAGTCTGACCCTGAGTGAACATTCATAGCAAAACGCACCAACATTTCATTATTCCGGTAGAGAGTTTCCCTCCTATTGCAATGCAGAGACATACAAGGTACATTTACATACAGGCGATGCCTTACGGGCGAGAGGACCAGGGGATATGAAAAAAACAAGCTTATTGTGGACCATTACATGATTTTGGTTAAAACAAAAAGAATTTCGCCGAATGTTTTTAGAAACAGGAACACTGAAAATATTTAATGGGATTAGGAATTTAATTGAGTGTTGAGTTGCTAAACATGTTTAGAACTTAAACGTGTTCACAAAGTGAGGGCAAAATAAGTGTTTAATTGCATAACACGTTTTAGAGTGTACTGACGGACTTAGGATTACCGGATCCCTAACGGAACTTGGCCTCCTTGTTACATATATCCTTCCCAGCTAACAGCGAACGTCCAGAAAACGTTTTGGTTTGGTTCTCAGTTTGTCCGTTTCGTCTTCGTCCAAAGTAACGTTTTTAGAACGTGTTCAAAACGTCCCGCATTTCCCACAAACTAAAGGGGACTATCTAAAAACGTTTTTACTACGTAAAAAAATAACGTTTGTAAAACGTTATAACTAGACGATTTTTAAACGTTTTTATGACGTTTTCTGGACGTTTATAATATATGAGCATTCACGAGGACTTCCCAAAGACCTTTAAGTACGTTAGAGGAAACGATGCTAGACCGTTATGGTTACAACGTGTTCAAAACGTTTTCAAGACGTTTTCTAAACGTCATACTAGCTATAGAGTACATTCCCGATAAGTCTTAATATTAGCTTTAAATTGTTCAAAAATGCCCAATGGAGGCAGCCGGGTTCTCTCTACTGAGTCTTTATTGGACTAGTTCCCCACTGAGGGGGTTGGGGTCCGTTTAACCGTTTTGTTCTTCTTTTTTATTTAAAGTAAGTGAAATAAAAATATCAATAAGGGGACAGGGACGTGCGATGAAATTCCTTCTACTATGTACTAAAATGTACAAAAATCATGCTCAAATATGAAAATCAGCGTGAGCAACTTGAGCAAGTACTGTAATTTAAAGCTGTGCCAAAGATGCAACCTACATTTTAACACTGCCACATGATTGCTGCAGCGATGTCCCACAGATAAAATTTCATAAAATGGAATAGCCTAGGGTAATCCCCTTGCTTTTCATGCTATCCCCCCCCCCCTCCTCACGGTCCCCTCGAAAGAGCAAAACGTACGAATTTCCTTACGTGCACCCTGTGATATTTTGCAAATGCAACTTAGGTACAATGGGTATAGCGGTATAGGCACAAATTGGCATCCCTACGAAAATATATGGAGAAAGCGATGGGGACGGGGGGGTGGGGTGGAGGGGGCGTATTTTTATTCGGGAACCATGATGAACCATAGCAAAATTGATGTCAGATGCTTTCTAGGGAAAGCGACCCCCCCCCCCCTTCTTGGCTATGTGAGCGAGGACCGCAGCAATACTGTTTTATGTCTTGGCTTTGCAGTTTAAAATGTTAGGAACTTGGCGGAATTTCCTACCCTTTAAACGTCCTACAGTACAACCACAGGGCTGCACCTCCTGCATGGGGTGAAAAATAAAATCAGGATCCACCCCGGTGCCAGTCAAATTCGATCCTCCTGCTCTCATTGGCATTGCATCCATAATTTCGGTTAGCGAAGGAGGCAAAGTTCGTCAGTGAATCGGCTAGACAACAACACTTTATGCCACGATCTTCTACTTGTGAACATTACCTTCCCTTTCTGTTAATGACTCTATTGGCGTTCCATAGATTGTAACAAAAGCAATTACGGTCCAAATTTGAACGTTCCTGTCAGCAGCTCTCTTGAAAGGTCCCAGAAATCTCAACTACTTGTTCCTGGAACAACTGTCACAATCACAGTAAGTCGTGAAATCTGTTTTAAATTCTTTAAAATCGTCTTGAAGGATGCTTTCATATGTAAAATGATGAAAATTGTTGAGTCATATGTTTGTGCAAGGCACAAGCCCTTAACCAGTAACAGTTAAGTGCACACGGCAGGTACAAGCCTAATGTTAGTGTTCGATAGATAGGCAGTTAGCTATACTGTCGAATGCGCGCCAAACTTTCCCAAAGGCTGTTCTATGGTTCCAAGATTTTTACACGAAATTTCAATGCAGATGTGCACTCGACAGACCCGTGCAGTCAACGTTCAGCCCATTATATTTACTGTAGTACCTTGAGTCAGTCACTATTTCCACCATTGAAAATCTTGGGGTGGAAATAAATTTTTGAACTTAAGCCTAACGTTAGGCTGCCGCTAAGTACTGTACAGTGTACGTAGGCCTATGTTAAAAATTTAAAATTTCGGTGCTAATTTAGAATCCGTGCCCGGAAGTAGACATAATTTTACTCACTTCACAACTTCCAAAAGAGGGCGCTCAAACTTTAAAGTTTTTTTTTTTAAGTAAAAAACCCTTTTCTTTTTTTCCTCACTCGAGGAACAGCGCTATAAGTGTGTGCTGTGGAAAGAAGTGAATGGTTAGTGCTGTGGAAGAAAGAAAAGCATTGTTAGTACCGGGACCCGAACCCTCGACCATAGCGATATAGCGATTCTAGCATGAAGACCAGCGCGCTTGCCTACTGCGCTACGAGCGCCGTTGCCGGTGAATGGGTTAAAAATAATATAAGTACTGTCTAATAATACTATCTATTACATATAGCTGTAGGTATACGTATTTACGTATACCTAAAGCTAACTGTATGTACTGGAGAGTGTACATATATGTACAGTATGAGATACGTATACGTAAATGTTTATATACCCCTACGTATACAGTTCCTATGCATGCGTACACCTGCATATGGCCCACCCTAACCCTATACCTATGCGTACGTAACCCTAACCTTATTACTATGCGTACGTAACCCTAACCTATTACTATGCATACGTAACCCCTAACCGTACAGCTATGACGCAGTTCCGGGCACGGATTCTAAATTAGAGCCAAAATTTCCAAGCTCAAGACAACTATAAAATATGTGGTTAGGCCTAGGCCTAAAACTTTTTCAGCATCCTGGCCGTAAAGATTGAATTGAGTGATGTTCTTATACAGTAAACATCAAGTATAGTCATGGCCTTCTATTTTTTTTATGTAGGCCTAGGCTAAGTGGGCCCCCAACTCTGTGTGTCTATAAGTATAATGTAGCAAGCTTATGCAAAATGTGTGAATAATTGTTCACAGCACTGAATGTCGTATACTGTACCTGTACATAGGTATGTATTATTATGAATACCAAAGTCTACAGTGAAAATGTTGCTTGGAAAGACATCAGCACAGTCAGCACCAAGTGATGCACAGAATAGCAAAAAACATCAATGATATTTGAAACTTTACTGTAGGCCTAGGAGAAAGTTTATAAAATCTTCATTTGACACAAGTACCACTGATTTCACATTCCATTACTTTATGCCCCCAAAAAGATGTTTACTGCTAAAAATAAAAGGGACTGAAAATACCGTTTCTGAGGGCAGAAAGGAACCAGGGCAGAAACTAAGGTAATCTGGCTACCTGTACGTAAGTATGTATTAGTACACTAAAGTCTACAGTGAGAGTGTTGCTTGGAGCATGGTAGTTACGAGTGTTGCACTGAATAGTAAGAAACATCAATGATGTTTGAAACTTAAAGGAAAACTTGATGAAACCTTCATTTGACACAAGTGCTGTACCAATGATATCGCATTCCAATCCATTACTTTCCACCCCCAAAAAAGGATGTTTTCTCCAGAAAATAGAAGGGGTGAAAAGCACCGTTTTTGAAGGGCAGAAAGTAAAGAGGGCGGAAAATAATGTATTATTCTGGAGGGTACAGAAAAGAAATGAAGGAGAAATAAATACCTTTGGCTAGGCTTGAATGCAATGAGTGTATCACTGTGGACATTTCTGGGTTGCAGTTTGGCAAGCTAAATATGAAAAGTGAAAGTGAAGAGCTGCTGTACCTAGTGTGAAATTAAGACAACATTCCTCCATGTTGGAGCACCTAAATTGTTTCAAAATTTGTTGCTACAGCAGAACAAAAAAATGACTGAACAGTAGAATCCCCCTTTTGTTAGCCTTGTGTTGGTCTTTTTATATTTCCTAACTTTATGTTTATAAAGCGATTGTACAGTACTGTACATACAGTAAGGTTGACGTAGGTAGTGTCACAGTGTTGTAAATACAATAGACACTCAAAAGCAAGCGTCCTGGGACGGACCTCTGGCATTTCTTTTCAAGAATCAAAGGAAAAGTTTAATGGTCTCTTAATGTCTTCATGAGTTTCGCTCTTTCATAAAAGTACAGTATTAGGCTAAGGCCTGTAAATTTCACTGTTGGCTGGTGGTGCATTTGTGAACTTTTTATGTCAAGACGATTTATTTTCTGGTACCCTGTAAATTACCAAAAATTAGTTATAGATTTGAATAAAGAAATACCTTGGATGCTGAATTACAGTATTGTTCATTTTTTTTCATCCCACAGGAAACTTTGAGGTAAAGATAATAATGAAACTGAAGGAACTCAAAGAATGTCAAAAAGTGATCCTTGGGATGTTGCATGCTGCTTCACAAGAAAGCATCCCATAAGTTGATAATGATGCCTTGGATGAGCCACCAATAAAGTACTTAGAAAAGGACATCCAGACACAATTTCAAATAGCTCAGCAGGACTCTCGTAAGCAAGTTATGTTTTTCAAGTCCATCTTCACTTTTGGTGTAAACAATTTTAGTTGCTGTCAATAGCAGTGAACCTTACAGTTAGTGTGATACAGGTAGATAAATTGTGATTTCCAAATGGATGATGTCATGATACTGAACTTACAGTGTTGTATAGCATTCTGCAGGTTTTATAGTATTACAGAAGGCATCAACCTTAAAGCAATGTTTTCTGTTAGAAAAAATTAAACCAAACATCATTGTAATTTCCAGGCATAGAGTTTACAGTAATACTTAAGAGTTTACAACACAATTTAGTGTTCCTTTGGTTTTGATATCTTGTTTACAGTTAGGGGCCTACTGTACAGTCTTTACTGTATCATGAATGACGAGAATAACTTCATCCTTTTCAAGACTTTGCATGTTCAGGGCTCATTAGATTTAGAAGAAATCACCAAAATAAGCAAAATTGCTATTGGTCTGTGTTATTCCAATGGGATATTTTTGAGGGGCAGAACTGACATAAGGAAGGTCATGATAGCCATGACTATTAGTGCTATCAGTCATTCTGTATGTTTATGCATGTGTGTAGAACATATGTATGAATGTGCAGTAGGTACGTTTTTTATCCACTTTTGCAAAATATTTTGTTATATTATGTCTTTTCCTAGGAGCCCCCTGAATGACAACATTCAGGGTGGTACATCACCTAAGAACCAACTTCCTACAGTATGATCGATTGATCATTTGAATTTGTGTGCTACTGAACTGTAGAAGAGAGAAGAGGGGTCTGATGGCAAGCACCATTTTCAAGATCATTTTGAGTAAGTTCCTTCATTTCCTAAACTCCATTTTGAGATTAAAGTGAGGATTTGAGAGCAGCTTATTTAGTAAAATCAAGCCAAAAGGTGAAGTTCCTACTAACCAATTTCCTGTCCTTAGCCAAGTCTAGACAATGCTTTCTTTATTTCCCTGTTTTACAAACTCTGATTTGAATCTGTTGGCAAGTGTTTACAATGTACTCAGAGGTCACATGGTGTCCCATGGTGTCATAATACATTATAAATTAGTTAAGTGTTAGGAACAGAAATTGGTCTAAATTGTAAAGAAATGGTAAACATCCTGATGATCAATATGAATTAGCACTAAAATGTTTCTACCTTATTGATTATGTCTGGTGTCTTGAGAAAATTTTACACTGTATGTAGGAACTGAAGGAAAGTTTCTCTTTAAAGTGTATCTCAAGTCAAAAAAAATTGAAAATTAATATTAAATTGCATGAAATATGAAGGTTAATAGTCCAACTCCAGTCTTTCTTGGATATTCCTTATCTGAGATATGAAATGTTCTCCCTCAAATTAAAATGACACATTGTGCAATAATTTGTGATGTACAGTACAGTAATTGTTATACTACTCGAATTACAGTCTTTTGTATTTTTGTTTTTTCTGAAAGTTACTGCACCTTATGCCAAGGTGTGCTGGTACTCTTACTCCTATGGGTTAATGTACAGTATTATTAATTAAGCCCTCTCCGTGCAACATGCTGTGCAAGCGAACAGGAAATGTTCAAGGTCATAAAACATTTTTTAATATTTAAGGGAAACAAAGAAGGTAAAGTGAGTGGTACAACAAGAAAGTTGCACATTATTGCACAATGGACTACAGTAATTTGCTTTTATAAGTTTACAAATTGCTTTCCACATTTTACATCTCGGTTCAAGAATGTCCTGTTGTATGAAGATAGGAGTTGAACTGTTAGAATTTTTTCATGCTGTTTAACCCTTCACCGTTGTGCTCCGATCGGGGCATATTTGCGCGTCTCGGGAGTGGGCGGAAAAGCGGACGTAGCCCGCCCCGCATCGGCTTCCGTAGGCCATTGACCCCGTGACCTTAGACTATTGTCTCTCTCGCTGTTGTGGCCGAATTTTCGGGTAGCAACTCGCAGTTTCGAGCTCCGCGTGAACCAGTAAAGATGTGTGACAGCCGAGCTCTCCGCATGGGTCCAAAAGGACCCAAACAACGGTAAAGGGTTAATACATATATTTTTGAATTTCTTTTTAGGTACACTTTAATGCTCTGGTGCCCAACCAGGGATACTGGTACCCCCTAGACTAGTAACCCTAGGGGGTATCAATGAACACCACAGGTTGTACATGGGATGCTTCTCAGACAATTTTTAAAAAGCATTGCTGAATAAAAAGAAGTATTATTAAACCTCATTATACCACCGTAAAGAAACTTCCTCATTTTGTCATTTTTAAAATCGCTCACAATTTATTTCTAGACTCCATGAAAATTTTCAAGGGGAGGAGGCACCCTCCCTGTTGGAACATTTGCTTTTGTATTTCCAGAGATGCGCCTTAAGAACCAAGCTAAATGTCCGTGCACATTGTACTTTATTTAAGGTCATTTTCTGTAATAAAAAATATTGTGTCTATACTTCTTTAATTGAGAAATACATGTAATGTAATTATATTGTTGTTTTTGCAGATATTTATGAACCAGGACTCTGAACTAAATTATTTTCGAGTGACTATGGTATCATGTCTTTTCTGAGATGCATCATCAGACCAACAGACTTTTCAGTTGCTACTGATAATTGATTTATGATGGAATGGTAATATTGTCACCATAGGTCTAGCCTGCGTAGCCGCTCTGGGGTAGCTGCCCCCTCAGACCCTGCCGCTGATAGTAAAAAATCCTTTCAATGAGCCCAAACTTAGTAGGTGTTGCTAAATGACTCTTAATCTTTGCAATGCAAAGTTGACCACAAAGTTGTTCAAACCAGAAACAAAACAGTAGGCTTATTATGTCTGCTAAGACGATTCTATTGCAGATGGAAGTCTTGATCATGGGCAGCATGCTACTCTCATTTTAACCAAAAGTCTTTGGTTAAAAAATATCGAACTGTCTTTCCTCATGGCTGTGTGCTACAGTTAGTTGTTCGTATTAAGTGGCTGTACTGTGTGTGTATGTTTACATGATGGTACCATGGATACAATACCAGTGCCACGTTACATTGACTCCTGTGACTGTGTACTGGACTGTTGTAGAATGATAGCAATGTATCTCATATGAATAAACATTTAATAACCTTGCTAAAACCAATCCACTTACAGAAATGATGTTTGCATTGGATTTCTATGCACAATATACCAGAATTAAGTTACATAGAATTGGTAGTACACTATAAATAAAAAAAAAAAGCATTGGCCAACAAAGTGAAACCATGACACCAAGTCTGCTTGCTTCAAGTTCCCCCTTCTACAGTATGCAGAAACCTTGCCACATTCAACTACTATCATCTCGAGAACCAAATTTGTAAAACAAACAAAAATATCACAGAAATGCTAAGGACACATTCCCCTTTAACATATGTAAAATTAACGTCTCTGGACTTTTCTTTAGTCTTGAAGTTCTGAGGAATTTTTCCGGACTGCGGAATTATGCTTTTTTGAGAGATTGTGTCAGGACCTTCGATTTTTTATGAAGGTTTTTCATACTTGATATTGCCTTTGGCAACTGTCTGTCTTTCAAACCTCCAACATTCTGTTAAAATTATAACATCATGATTGCTAAGATTATTGTTGGTACTTGCCAGGTGTATTCATACATCAAAATCTCAAGAATAGAAGGGATTTCCTAGCAAGCTCCTTATGGGTCAATTCAATTGACCCTCATTTGGAAAATAGTACATTGTTTGGTCTCTATTCGGTGTGATTTGTATATAAGTGTGTTAGTTGGCCATCTCTTCAATACTTTTAAGTTGTTGCAAATCATGATTCTTTTTGTACACCAGTCTTGCTTGAGAGTGTTATTAATGAATCTGTAACAATCTATTCAACGTTGTAAGTCGTAAATCTTGATTTTTTGTTTGCACCAGTCTTACTTGAAAGTGTTGTAAATGAATCTTTACCAATCTATTCAATACTGTAAGAAGTTGTTAACCTTGATTCTTTGTTTACACCAGTCTTGCTTCGGAGTTTTAACCCTTTACCGTTGTTTGGGTCCTCAGCCTCATGAGGAATTTCGTACCCTATAAGATATTTCACCCGAGACCCCACCAAAAGGGAGGTTTGGTGGGGTAATTAAATTTTACCCGACTTCCTGCTTTACTCATTCAAGCATGCTACAAGGAACCACAAGTTTGATAAGAGAGAACTAGCAGAAGATTTTAACAAAAGTGGAACGATACAGTCCAGATGTGCCACTGTTTGCAAGGTGTGAAAGGCAAGCAGTAGGGCAACTTCTTATCTGGTTTTTGTTGAGCTTTGTTCACTGAAGCAAAAAGGTGTGGACATAGTTTCTATAGACAGGGAAATTCAACATGCTTTCAGACCCATGGGGAGAGCTCGGCTGTCACCCATCTTTACTGTTTCGCGCAGAGCTTGAAACTGCGAGTTGCTACCCGAAAATTCGGTCACAACAACGAGAGAGACAGTAGTTTGAGGTCACAGGGTCAATGGCCTACAGGAGTCGATGCGGGGCGGGCTACGTCCGCTTTTCCGCCCAGTCCCGAGGCACGCAAATATGCCTTAATCGGAGCACGACGGTAAAGGGTTATATAAATCTTTGCGAGTTTATGTGTTCGATAAACTGTGATCTGTGCATATTATGTAAAAAACAAAGTAACAAACTTGACAAAATTCACTTTTACCTTTTGTTAAACAAGGATTTTTATGTCCCAATGAATTCCCTGCCAATTACAGTATATAACATTTGACCATGCAGGTCTTTGTTCAAGAGGAGCAGTTTTTAAGCGTTCACTTCATTGTTGCGATTTGATATTAGTTCCAAAGCATGTTAATTTGAGCTGTTCTTCCCAGTAAAGCCATTTGGCTCTAACTGAAACTCAATTGGTGGTGTAAATGATCGATCTAAGAAAAAACTGTCAACATTTCAACTTGCCACTAAAATAAAGCTGCCATTATGAGTATACTGTAGTACCACCCGCTTTCATTTTGATATTGAAGTATCAAATGATATTTTGGTTCCTGTTGTATACCACCTTATATTTCACTATACATGAGTATGGTTCAAGTTTTTCTCAGATTTTTTCTCAAGATTTTCCAAGCGATGTTTACTACAAACCGTGCACATCTATGAAGTTTACTTAATGTTTTTCAACCCAAAGTTTCTAATGCTTACATTACTGCCTTTTCATTGGCTTTCCTGTTGCATGCAGTTGCAAAACCAAGCTGTAATACTTTTGTATTGAAAATCGCTGCTGATCTGTGCTCAGCAGTTAACAGCCTCAGGCTTGAAATTTGTAGTTTTTGTCTGCAATGCTTTATATAATATCTATATTGCTTTCATTTTTGAAATTCCTCTAAAACCATTCTGTTTACAGTAATAATTTATATGTACAAAAGTAGGTCTAACTGTAGCACGAAACGACCATTTCTACAAATTAAGTATTATGCAATTTAGATTTCTCAAATTTCAGCTTCGATAGGAATTTTATTGCTCTATAAGCATGGACTGTTATTAGCTTGGTTTTCTTTGTTGTCGCCCAGGCTCTATTTCTCTGTCATACAGAGTGATGTACATACAGTATGTGTATACTGTGTGTAAAATTCAACTGTACCATATATCATTTAGTGGTACCTTGTGCAAACATTAATCACAGCAATGATGCTTTCAGTTTGTATATGTGCAGATTTAGAGCTGTATGATCCTTTGACATACTTCCTTGCCAGCACTAAGAAGTTAAGAATAGTCTTTTTGTGATTACTTTATTAAAGATAGTATGATTACAGGTACATACAGTAGGTCAAGAAAATGAAAAACCATTTATATCTTTTTTTTCTTTCATTAGCCTTATGTTTGTCCCTAAAGTTAAGTGAAATTTCCCTTCCTCTCCCAGCAAATTTCATTTGTTAGTACTCGTGGTCCTAATCAGATGACCATAAAACAGCCCAACTTCACAATGGTCTATCTCATGGAGAGGTTGAGGGATACATAAGCAATATTCACCTTTCATTTATTTTGGTTTAGGTACGTAAATTTATATCCGTAAGCACCTGAAATATTTTGACGTCATCGAAGTTTCCCTGACATTTTTTCCTAGATTCGATACATTTTATTCGCCTCTGAAACGTTCTTTTGACTTCCTGTATAATTTTCGTACTTCCCTAAATTTTTTTTGAAGATAGAAGACACTTTCCCTACAGCCCTATAAAGCGTTTTCGAGACGTCAGAGACGCTTTATGTACGTCTCTAGTACGTTCTCTGGATGTCCTGGGTGATTTTTGTACGTCGCTAAAACGTTTCCTGAACGTCCTGTACCTTTTACTTACGTCCCAGACGTTTTCCGTACGGACCAGCAAAGGTTTTATAAACGTTTTCTACGTCTGAATAACGTTTTGAGAACGTCTCTAAAAAACGTTTTGAAAACGTATGAAAAGTCCACAAAAACACGTCTTTAAAACGTAGTTCTAGACGTTTGCGAAACGAAAGTGGTTACGTTTGAAGAACGTTCAGGAAACGTTTTGTTGTTAGCTGGGTTACACTCTTAAAAGGTTAAAATTCCTTGCTACACTAACTCAAATCCTAGTTGCTTTAACCAGAATTTGTGTTAGGTTAAACAGGATTTGCATTGAAATTTAACCAGGATTGTGTTGGAGGAAATAGAACACTGCAGTGGCTTACCTACAGAGGGCAGAGGGCCACTGCCTAGTTGGATCTGAAAAGTGAAAAATTCGGAATTTTGCCATTTGTGACTCCTGTCAACTACACAGGGTGGTTTTCCCAACTCTTCTTTCATGACATTTCCGAATTCTCTCCAGTAAAAACTACATTTTTGAATTATTTCTTTGGTCCCCTTGCAATCTCAGATTTGCAAAAGTGTTGTCTGCATGAGTCCAAATAAGTAAAAAAACTACTTCCGTACTTCACGAAGTTTTCACATTTCCTTACATAGAACACCCAGAATGCACAATTTTCTCCAATAGACACTGCTCCATATTTCAAAAATTTGTTTAAAAAGGGAAAAAAATTGACCGACAAACTACTTTTCCAGAGAGATGGTGTTCACACTTTGAAATAAATCGGAAAATTTGGGTGCTTGCACTCCCCTTCGGAAAAATGGCTAGCTACGCCACTGTTAAGCCGATCCTGGTTAAGCTTAACCCGGTGTTTCAATAGTGTACACTGCTCCTACGCCGTTTCGTGAAGCAGGTTTCACAGTGTCAGATTAATTTCTCGCAAATTTTGGTTCTCTTTGTGTGCAATAGTCCCGATGGAAGCTGGCCACCATAAAAACCAACTGGAGAATAGAAATTCCAGTTACCATGATGACTATAGTCTTACACTCATGAATTTAAAGCTAACTTTACTCGCACCACGAATTATTAAAACTTAATTAGTTTTTTTTTACTCTCAAAGGGAGATTGATTACCAACTGAATTGTAAACTGTTACGAGCTTGATGAGTAATTTCTTCAAACATGTTAAAAGCAAAATATTTAAGAATTGGGCACGTGTGTTTAGCAACTAAACTGTAAAGTTGAGGGCAAAAGGGGTGCTTAAAAAATGTTGAAATTCATAAACAACCTTTATAAAAGTGTAGCAAAGGTTTGCCTACACATAGTATGCCGAACGCAAAGTTAAAGGGCGAGGTTCGTGTTAAGGAATGCTAGAAGATTTGTGTTTTATGGAAGCGTTTCCCCTCTGATCCCAGCCTTCAGAGCAATGTCAATAAGCTAGTTCGGTGATTCGTTGACGTAATGTGATTTTGACATATTTTTATACCAAGAAGGGAATATAGACAAAGTCCACTGCACAAACCACACTTATGATTCCTTCTTATATTTTCGTTGGATTAGAAATGAATGATGTCACCAAATTTTAATGTTAACGCAAAATTGGGAAAACGTGTTGTAGGTGGGGGATTGGTTTGTTTATAATTTATTATTTATGTTATTAACGAAAAACCCAACACGTTTATTTGCATGGCCATAATATGTTATTTGATTGCTCATGTTTACATCTTGTACTACGTGAGAGAGTCTGTCGCACCCTTTATCTCTGATGTAAAGGTCAAAGAGTGCAAGTCCCTTCCATAAGGCAATTTATAATTTTATTCAACAATATTTAATATATTACAAGTACTCTTCTTTGTTTTTTTTTTTTTTCTTTCTTTTTCTTTTGGTCATTTTCAGTTATCAAGAAAATTAAAATGGTGCTCTTCGTTCTGATGTTGAGTACTTGTTTTGGGCTTAGCAACGCAGGGTACCCAAACCCATCTGAATTGCCACTAAGCTATGACACCACAAAATTTATGTGCGCTCGAATTTACGAATTAAGTAACCGTTTGGATAGTTTGTCTTGCGGAGGGTCAAGCTATAATATCTACAATGGAATGAGAGCCAATGTCCCTTATAATTTAAAGAACAAGGTCTCGTCGTTGGTGGTAAGGGAGGGATGTACGTTGGAAGTGTATGAGCATGGTGGGACGACGGGATGGATAAAACAGTTCAAAGAGAAAGTGACAGACCTTGCTGACCATGAATTTGATAATGTGATGAGCAATTTTGCCTGCTTCTGTGAATATCCCAATGAAGTTCTCTCATGCAGACCAACGGAAGAGTACAAAGAAATCGCTACATGCGGAAATCCAAGCCCAGGTTTGTATTCGACTTCATACATAATTATGATGTCACAATGCAAAGTGTGCGCAAACCAGCACCAACAAATGCACACAGCTAATTGGTCAACCAATCGGGTTTGGGCGAAACTTTGCATTGGCGACTTTGTGCATTGACGACAAACTGACGTCATCCGTGGGGGAAAGTTGAACACTTTGCACACATAAGAAATTCGCCCTGAATGTGTAGCAGACTGCGCGCGAATTCGACTGATTGACAAATCAGCTGTCTGCATTTGTCTGTGTTGGTTTGTTTGTCCTCAAGCGAGGGCGTATGATTTTGCTCTCTGACATCATATGCACAAGGTTCATACACTTGGGAGGAAATTCTGCTGCTCACTTCCCACTGATTTATATACGTCCAACACAAAGATTAGTGGTACAGCCATGTGCACATTGTTATTACACCAAAATACCCTCAATGGTGACGTTAATGCTTAAGTTCTGTGCAGTAATACTTCATACTGTCCTTTATGCCGATGGCCCTACGTATTTGTCAGCACATTATAAATACGAGACAATGAATCAGTTGTCCCTGTCTCATTCGCTTGAAATAAAATTCATAGTACATCAACCTGCATGTACCCCAGTGACGTGACTTCAACTGAGAACGGAGAAAACTAAAATTTAGGATATGTCAAAATGTTGATGTGTGGTCATATGTGTGGGTACACTTGGGAAGAAAATATACAATGTATGTTCTTTTCCGACGGCAATGTAGGGGTTATTGTGTTTAATTACATGTAATTTTTTTGAAATAGACAATGCTGCTCATTAACCCCCTGCAGATGATGTGTCTGGCCAGTACTATTGCACTGAAACGTGCAATATAATACACACGTACCAGTGGCGTAGAAAGTAATGCCTGAGTGGGGTCGGAATTTTTGGACAATGCACCTCATCCTACCCCACTGACCAAAAAGTACATCTTGAATATGTTCTCTACTTATCGACAAGGAAGTTTCTTGCAATGCCATACGGCCACTCACTCACCTCAAATGAAACTGAGCACTGAGAGAGGTTGAAATCTTCGTTTTTGCCAGCTATGCTACACTAGACGACAATTTCAGTATATCTATGCCCTGTGCAAACATTGATAAGATTTTGACACTTCAATAACTGAAAAATCCATCAACGTAGACAGGGTTGAAAGGTATCTGATAAAAAGTGTACATAGGAGCATTCGAGTACCGAAAGCCAAGATTCCTTGCCATAAATATGAAGTTTTTCTCGAAAGACTATGTAAGCAGAGCCCCACCTCCAATGGCGCGGAGCACAGAAAAAATTTTGAAAAATCGGAACTCTTTCACACAACCGGAAATGACTCATCTCGGGCTTGTTAGTAGTAACTAACGGTGGTATACAGGAAGTGTATACGGCAGTTCTTCACTTTCAAGGGAATTTACCAAAAAGGCTAATTTCGGGAAAATGGGATGATTTCGAAAGGTTTTTTCAGAACTCAGAAAATTGCAGGTAATTTGAAGAAATTTTAAGATACAATTGAGAGTTTTCTATATAAAATGGCGAAAATATTTGTCGCGTATCCTTTGTGACAGGAAAACACCCATTCCTTTCTTGGGTAGAAGATGCATTACACAAGTAGGCCCAAACAGTTACCTCGGTTGCCAGCTTTGAATGCGGCAAGTGCCAACGTGAATATTATAAGAGTGGTGGCAATTCGTATTTTTTCCAAAATGTAAATTAAAATTAATGGAAACGATAATCCATGGACATCGTGTCAGGATAAGTGAGCTAAATTAAAGCATTTCGTCATGGGTGGATCTAAGATTTGCTTCGATGCCAACTTCAGGGTGAGACGTATGATGAACAAACTAGCCACATGCAACAGACAACATAAGGCGTGCCAAGTAGTCGTGCCATATTGCTGTGTTGACCCGCTGAAAGTGTGTATAGTTTTGAATGATTAAGTTTGTCTCCGTGTTTTTTAAGTCAAAATTTCGAGTTAAAAAGTCGAAATTTCGGAGATTAAAAGTCGAACGTTTAACTTTTGGGGAGCTTTTTTATTTTTTCCATGTCCCTGATTAGGTACCAAGCTCAGTGACATTAAATCGAATTTTTATAATGTTTACTGTAAACCGAGTTAATGCCGATATTAAATCGATTTGGTCACATCGTGTGCATTATATTGTGCAGAGGCTGTTATTCTTTCATTACTTTTTTGTTCTCACATGGTCCCACATGCAGGTATAGCTACGTGCGAGCACAAGTTGCAAGAAGGCCTGTCCCTCGGTTACTCTATAACTCAAGGTAAAAGCGTCTCCAGTGGCGTCTTATTATCCTTGGCAACCGCTTACAAGGATATCTTTACCCGTGGGTTGTCAACATCCAAAACGACGGAATACTCTTGGAGCAAAGCTGACGTATCTACATTTAGTAACTCCATAGAAACGTCTATCACGTGTGAAGTACCATCGGAACGCACTGTTAAGATACTCCAAGTTGTGGGACGCTGTTCTGACACTGTTGTCTACGCACCTTATTACTTATGCCAATGACCTGTAGCCTCAACAGTTTGTCCGCTATACCCTCAAATACGCAAAACCACTCAATGTTGATTTTCTGAATATTTCATTTAAAGTATATAATCTCGTTGAAAGAAACAAAGGTGAAGGAATGATAAAGAAAGGGACTTACTATTTGGTTTTGGATATGCTTTTACTCTTCTTAACTCAACAAACTCTTGAAAAGCTTTCAAATATTAAAATTGTAGCTGCATAATATAAGAAATACATACGATATTTTGAGAAATGGGACGATCCGACGATCCTTCTCATGATGATGGTCATTTAATGTTCAAAATTATTTTTCTCAGTTTGTGTCAAAATTTTCACTTTGTTTTGAGCAGAAATGAATCCTATAATAATCAGATGCAAGAGAAGTGCTTAACCATTTTGTCCCACACTCAGTATCAATAGAAGATTTCTCATCCCGAGTTGAATATTTAAGGAATAAACTGCACTTTGTCGAACTATTGTTGGTGAAAAAACCAGGGAGGTGTTCTAATCACAAATCCCTGAATAAACCATCGAGACCCCAGATTTGGTAAAATAAGGGACGAGGTGAAGACGAGTCCTTTTATTTCTATCAAATCTGTAGTCGACACTGGTTTTTCACTGACAATAATCCGATAAATGTGGATTATTCCTTTTCTACCATCCAAAAATATCCTTTTGGGGTTTAGTTTCTACTGGTTTTCAAGTGGCTTTATAAAGGCCGGTGTGTTCGAGAATAACCTGTCAGTGATTTACCAATAATGTGCAGGATTCTAAGTAACCAGTCAGTGGAGGAGCTAGAAAATATCTTAGCTTTACTTTATTCATCCACCTCGCTGATCGTGGACTGTTTAACAGACGTTTCTTTCTTTGCTCTTCGTTGAATTCTTTTGTCCCAAATAACTTTCCCATATGGGACTCTTATAGTCCCAACTCTTGGCCCATATGTGATCCCGGGGATCAATAAGCGACGCATTCACTAGAAAGTGCCATTTTTACACGAAAGGTCCACTTTGTGTAAAAATGGTGTAAATATGGTGCAGTAGTTCACCTTTTCACTCTAAAAGTACACCAAAAGTACATCAAAAGTACACTTATTCATAGCACCGCCTACCTAATTACTGTCACCTGTCAACCAGTACTCACTTTTACACCATTTTTACACCAACACATCAACCTGTCACTCACCCAAACTGCATGCACCAACCACTTAACCCTGGGTCAAATCGTAAAACAATTACACCAATTTGAAAATCCCTAGACATAACTCACCACTAATATCGCATCAACATTGGTGTAAAAAGTAATCTGTCACTCAGCACGGGTGACCTTACAAAGTGAAACATGTCAGAAAAAATGACAAAAGGAATAAGGATGGGATGTCTTTACAGTGCAACAGATTAGGCTTACCTATGATGTTTGATTAGGGAGCTGTTATGGACTTCTCTATAGGTAATGGTTTGACTTAGTTGTGTCATTTTGAGTACTCCAAATCCAGTAGATCGGTGGGTTATGTATCAAACACAGTATTATAGTCCTACCATTTGCCTGTTTCTACTGTACCTTCTGCTGCACCTTCCATCACATCAGACAACCTAAATCCTTGTGCACTTATAAAGAGGAAATTACCTCCCCCTTCCCCAGTTGGTCTATTTAAAATTGTTGGCAGTTTTATGCACATGCTCAAGGACGGTCAGTAAATGTTCCATGTAGGTCTACTTCAATGCAAATACAGAGTTTTGCTTTATTATGTTATAGAGTTTCTCCCTTTTTTTGTGTTTCCCCATTTAAAGTTAAACATTCTTGAAGTAAAGCTTACTTCCCACCCCCATCCCGACCGTAACATTAATTCCTCAAGGGGGTCAGAATACAACTATTTCATCTAGGAAAGGAGGTGTGTGACTGAAATATCAGAAGGTTAAACAGAAGGGCGGTGTCAAGATTTGCCCGACAGCAGGGGGCAAAGTTCCCAATGAACTACGGGGGACCAATTACCCAATGCCACGACCAAGGCTTTTAGTTGTGACAAAGATGAGCCTTGAAGAATTTTGGGTTGTTTCAAATTTAAGTAAAAAAATGCAATTTCGAGTTTTATTGAATGAATCTTCGAAAAAATAAAATTTTATGACAAAAATGAGGGAAATAGTTCTGTTTTAATGGAAGATTTGACTTCTGTATCGAAAGAGTCGCCCTTTCTATGAGCAAAATCATGCATATAATTGTCTGGGCAACTAACGATTGCGATAATATGTTATCCTACGGATTTAGGCTCCCGACGGAATCGAAAAATTTCCTCCACTCAAGGGGCACCAATCCCCACCGGGATATTACTTCCTAACCCCCCCCCCCCCCTGGAGTCACACTGCACACCCTTGAACATGGAAAGAGCATAAAGTGGAGGATACCGCTCGAGCGAGGGTCAATGCACGAGGACGTAAGCATTTTGCATTTTTGCCATTTTGCATGATTGTTCTGATATTTTGTCCGTTCCTCTGTGTATTATTTTTCAGAAATGTCTGGATTCCGGCTTTGTTCCTGCTGACTGGAAGATTGCGAATGTAACCCCTATTTTCAAGAAAGGGAGTCGGAGCCTTCCTTGTAACTACAGGCCTGTTAGTTTAACCAGTGCTGTATGTAAAGTCATGGAGTCTGTGGTTAAGGATTGTATGCTTAAGTATCTTTTAGACAATGGTTTACTGCTCCTGTCTCAGCATGGGTTCCTGCCTAATACTAGGTCTTGCGTCTCTGATTTGCTTATCTTTCTTGAAGTTGTCTCTTTGTCTCTTGATTCGGGTCATTGTGTTGATGTCATTTACCTTGATTTTCAAAAGGCATTTGACAAAGTCCCATTAGGGAGGCTTATGGTAAAATTGCATCAGTTAGGCATCCAGGGGAGATGTGCGGACTGGATCAAGTCTTGGCTTTTTGGTAGATCCCAGAGGGTTGTTGTAAATGGTAATGTCTCCTCTTGGAATGATGTCACAAGTGGAGTACCACAAGGTTCTGTTCTGGGCCCAATTCTTTTTCTAGTTTTTATAAATGATATCGATTGCTCTCTCTCATCCTGTATTAGTAAGTTTGCTGATGACACTAAGCTCTATAGGAATGTTAATGACGGAAAGGATGCTTCTCTGTTGCAGAGGGACTTAGATAGGCTAGTTACTTGGTCTCAGACTTGGCAAATGTCTTTTAATGCTGATAAATGCAAAGTTCTTCACTTTGGATCCAAGAATTTGGGTCATAAGTATACCATGGCTGGTAGTGTTCTAGGTAATGTGACTTCTGAAAAAGACTTGGGTGTTGTCATTTCAAACGATTTGAAGCCTTCTAGGCAGTGCGCAGCAGCTGCTGCTGGGGCTAATAGGGTGCTTGGTTTAATCAAGAGGAATTTCAGCAATTTCAGTAAAGATATTGTGCTAAATCTTTATAAGCAGTTGGTTAGGCCACATCTTGATTATGCTGTGCAGGCATGGAACCTTTTTCATGAAAAGGACAAGTTTATTTTAGAGCAGGTTCAGAGGAGGGCCACACGGCTTATTCACAATGTGCGTAATCTCCTTATCAAGATAGGCTCAATTGTCTAGGACTTACTTCTCTCGAGTTAAGAAGGATTAGGGGGGATATGTTGCAGGTTTTCAAGTTCCTTTCTGGTTATGATTCTCTGTCTAACTGTAACTACTTAGAGATTTGTGCTGATCCCCGTGTTCGTGGCCATAATAAGAAGCTGGTAAAATGTTTCTCTAGACTTGACATCAGAAAGTTCAGTTTCTCTCACAGGGTTGTCAAATAAGTGACCCTAGGTTCACTTTGTAAAATGTTTCCAACCACCAGGTATTTATAGCAAACTGTAGGCCTAATTTCCTTTTATCCCCTTTGTAATTCTTTAAAACTGAAAAAGAAAGTATCTTCCAGCCATAGTGCCCGTCCTGGTAACATCGATTTGTAGCCTACTATGAGTTTAGTCTGCATATTTTGCAACCATATTGGAGGACTGTTCCGTACCATCCACTGCACTATCCATCAACTAACTCTCTGGGGTTGAATTTGTTACTGCTGTCAGATCGAGTCACGCAAGTTTCGCTAGCTACAGTATCTATGCATCTATTCCACTCTATCCACGAGATTATAGGTCTAAATTAATTATAGCGCACCAACTGTTAAACTGACAAAAGAGGCGAGTCCAGTAATTTAAGCAATTTTCCATTAAGGACTGCAGTACGTGTCAAAGGTGGGTGAATAAAACAATTTTGGCACATCTAGCCAGATTAGCTCTATATTCTAGTATGTTTTACCAGGGAGCTGTAACAACCCTGGTTTTACCACCATACACAAGCAGAAAGCATAAACAGAAGGAACAAATCCCAATACGAAAGGTTGTAAGGTCAACTTCTACGACGCTAAAAGAATGCGTGGGTGCCAAGGGAAAATTGGGTTGAAAAGTTCACTTTGGCGGGATTTTTAACGGGTGGTAGAAGAATTTAAACAGCATATCGCAGTGGCGGATCAAGGATTTTCCAGAAGAGGGTCTGAAGTGGTATCGCTAGCCTGGGGGATGGGTGGTGTCTCCTTAATATTTTTGCAATTTCAAAAGATTGTAAGATGCAATTTGGGGCACTCTAGCATATGGAATTTTCTGCAAAGAAAATGGAAAGGAATTGAGGAAAATTTAACCAAGAAATGAAAGAGTGGTTTTTAACCAAGTATTGAGGAATTTAACTTCTTCCGCCCCATAATTTTCAGTGGATGGCTAGAGCCAAAACAGCCCTGGAGGAAAAAGTGGGCTATAGTTAACTGCTCCACCCGACGGTGCTCTTGTCCGACAACTTCGTCAAGTGGGCAACCGTTTTTAGTGGCAAGCATAATGCCAAGTGGGTTGCCAGTGAAAGACAGGATACCCTGAGGAAACCCCTGCATGAACACCCCACGGGATGTGAACCAATGAAAACGTGAATCACATTATGGTTCAGTCACTGGAAAAGACCACTCTGCCATTCCACGACCGAAGAGCGGCGAAGACCCTGCAGGTCTTGGCTGTCAAGCCTTCAAGGTAGAATTTTGTCCACATAGCCTAAGCAACCTCGACTCATAGTGTCCGTAACCAGCGATGATAAAGTAATGACCCTATAAACCTGTGCAGCTTTGATCATCATGTATATTTTGAATTAAGAAAAAAAAAAAAAAAAACCTTTAGACACTCTTGAGGTCGGCTGCATGCTATAGTTAATTGGATTGGATCAAAAGACATACCCGACTTCAGTGTCTCCCTCGTGATGCACACGTGTGAAATTGGCGTTTCAAAAGTTTCGGTGGCCAAGAACAGCCTGGGAGAAATAAGCATCCGTAATAAAAAAGATGTGTTTTGACTGCAAATAGTACCAAACCCATTTTTTATTTTAATCTGAATTTTCATCAACCTGATCATATATTAAATATTATCTGTACAAAAATATCTTCGCCACCAATAAAACTTCAAACACGTGGTTGATGACATTTGTCCAATTTCTTGGAAGAGAATTTTCTGTGAAACCATGCAGGGCTTCACTGATAGGTGAAACACCAAGAAGTGAAAAAGCGAAGTTGTTTTCTACTCAGCTATTCATCAAGATTTCTCACTTAGTGATGGCTAAGACCAGACCTGTAGCCACTTGGAGTGGGGAATGCGGGAACGTGCCCCCCCCACCCCCACCATCCAGTAAAAAATGTTTTGCATTAAAGGATAAAAAATATTACACCAAAAGCACCACAACTAAACCTGCGAGTTCAAGATTAGTTCTCCCATGCAGTCTCAAAAATTGCGCACCATTTTGCATCTAGGCTCTTAAGAAAGGCTTAAAATTTTTACGGGATAAGAGGACTGGACACCTTATTTGCCTTAAAGCCTTCCTGGGCCGGTGAAACTCCTGTATGGGTATGGCCCAAAAAGGGTTACTCGTTCTCCAAACCTGGTTAAAACCCCAAATGGTGTAATCTTTGGGACAGCTTTGAACTAAGTAGTTATACACTGCTCAAGTCCCTTTTTAAGTCCCATATGATTTCCTTTTTGGTTGGTTCAAACTAGGGGGGGGGGGTGCTGTCCACTGCACTTGAAGGCTATTCTCTTTTGGGGAATATGCCTTTTCAGACAAATTATTGGATTCTGAAACCTTCTACAGTGATATTGTAATCAAGCTTTTAATTAACTTAGTGAAAGTAGGCACTTTCAAGTTAAATTGATAGAGTGAAAAATAAAGATTGATCATAAGCTCTTTTTTATTTTTTCTTACTTTGACGTTGTACAGCAGTTGGCTTTCACATTTTTTGTTGGTGCCCTCAGCCATGAAATAGGTTAATTTTTATCATTTCGCTTTCCAGGGGCAATGGTTAATGTTTCATTAATTTGATGAGAAGAAGCTACAACATACCCATAAATGTCAGAAATCTCGTTTAATGAGTTTTAATGTGCAAAACATTCAAAAGAGGCATACATAAGTCATTACAGTTTCCATCAGAAGAAAAAATCATGGCCTAGTTGTTTAGGCTTGTATCTTCATTGAGTAGAGTGAACGATTATGTCGGTTACCATTTGGATTAAGAGGCAAAAGTTATTTTGACCACATCTCCGAGCATATGACTATGCGAATTTTCTCGAACATGTACCATTACTTAATGGTAGACAGATTTGTGATTCGTTTCTATACCTGTAAAAATAGTCTAGACTTGTAGACAGTCTTGAAAGTAAGACCAGAGTTACCGACAGTGGACCAAGCTCCCCGACGGGGAGCCGGTGGGGGTAATAACACAAAACCTCTGACAGAGGCGGTGAGTTCCTAAAGGGTAAGGAAGGCAAAATTTCCGACGAAAAATTAAGGGTTCTTTTAGCCTGCAAAATAAGGCTTCTTTTATTACAAAAAACCTCTCTTTCTTAAGAGAAAAATTAAGCATTATTGCCGACTGACGACAGGGGGTTGTTGTGATTTTACATGTTATCGTAAGGATGAAGGAAGGGAAGAACTGGATTTATTGATCTGCCAAGGAACAATGGCATGGAACGGGGTGGGTTACGAAGCAAAGGATTTCTCACATGCTTTCTTCGTGTTTTTCTGCTTTAAAACGTTTTAGTTTACCAACAAGTTTTTGATGGTTTCATTCATTTTTTCTCTGTTATAGAAAGACATTCCAGCAATAGCAGAACAATACTACAAGTTGGAAAAAAGTACTTTGCAATCATAACTTCATAACATGTTAATACCGAAAACAGCCTTCTTCACCGGGGTCTACCCGATGTTCCCTGGGTCCAATGGTCCCAAGGTTCGTTTTCATGATATCTCGATGACTTGGAGATGATTACAAGGTTCGTCATTCCCGAGGTTCGATGTTCCCAGAAGTGAGGATGTTCCTAAGACTCGGGAACACTGAACCTCGGGAACAGCGAACCTTGGGGAACATTGACATAGCCCCTTCTTCACCAGCCTGGTAAAATTAATACACAACGAAGTTGTGCATGCAGTCCTTGCATGGCAAAGCAGGCTTTGCACGACAGGGGCCAAGTTCCTTGACGGGGACAGAGCAGACAAGCCCTGATAAAGACGAAGGATTTCAAATGAAATGTGTAATGGAAAGTTTTTTACTTGTTTTCAGGGAACACTATCGGTTATTGTTGAAAATATTGGATCTTCATTGAACGCCTAAAAATTCTGATAGACTCTGTTGTAGGAGATTTAAAAATATGGGGGTTTATATTGAGAGAAAGAATTCTTTGAGGTAATTTTGAAATGATTTCTTTCCTGAAAGCCAGATCAAGCACATCATCGAGGGATTACATATTTTATCGTACAGATAAAAGCCTGTTCTCCAAGAAAATAGAAAATCCCCCGCCGGCATACATTTCTCGTCCCCTCCTCTGGTAAAAAGCCTGCGACAATGTGGGAGCAGTTTTTATTTACAGCTACTATGATAAGTAAGCATTTTTTACCCATACACGCAAACACTCATTAGTAGTCCTCGCCGTCCCTTCCTGCATCACTGAAATGAATGTCAGTATTATCTCCAATTCCAAAATGGCCAAACAGCTGTACTGTACTACCCGAGAAGGTTGAGCAGGCAATGAGCATGGGTGAAGAGATATGAAACAAGCAGGTTATTAGTGTACGTTTGACTTCTACGGAGCTTTTAAGGTGTCATGAAGAGATGATTGAAGTTATGGACATTCTTGCATCGCATTCAAATACTACTAATAATTTTGTTCAGGTGAAATATTGACATCCATTTTCGAAGTAAAGGAGACATCTGGCCTAAATTTTTTCTCCTGTCCTGGTAAGGTGTCCACAGCGGAGTAGCCACACATTTTTACGGGAAGGGGGAGGGGTGGGTAGACTTCCAAATTTTACGATTTTTAAGTGTGAACACCACGGTACTAGGGATTTAACTTGTGGCGCTCGAAGCGCGCTGAAATTATTTTCTTTTTTCAAATATTTGAAAATATGGAGCTTGTATTGCAGAAAAGTGTGGATTCTGAGTTTCTTGTAAGGAAATTTGAAAAGTTGGGGATAACTGAAGAACATATCCTGTTGGAATATCTGAGACTGAGCGGCAACCAAAGATCGTTGTTGCTACATAATGTTTTCCAACGCCTACAGAATGAGGCTCTCTGACGAATTTCTTTAGGTCAAGAGGGTATATTGGAGAAATTTGGGGATTTTATGAAGAAAATTTATAAAAATAGCACTGTAGTTACTGGTGTTACTTGATGATCTGGTTTCCGATTTTCTCACCTCCAGAGCTCGGATAAGTTTACCAAATTGAAGGTATAAGCGAGCATCTCTGCTTAAGAATTGCAATTTGCACCGGCGGAAAATTTTGCTTTTTTGAAGTAAAACATGTCGAATATGGAGCTTTTATTGGAGAGAATTCGGAATTAGGGTTGGAGGGTTGGCTTCCCGGTGGAGACATGCAGAACACTGTACACAAATTAGTCTATAACAGTGCCTGAATCGACCAATCACGTAATCAACAATATTGACTAATATTTGACCCAATTGAATTAGTCCCTGACAAATATTAAGCCTCATTGCCTAAGTTTTGACTGATATCCTTTAGTCCTTTACTAAGAAATAAACAAATTAGTCAAATATTAGTGGCTAGCGTGGTAAGTCAATTCAGATACCACTTGGCTAATTTGTACTTACTGTGCAGTGAACCCGAAGCCATGAAAGATGTAAAACCAATCGTTTTCATCAGTAAGTGCCTTTAGATACTTCCTAATTTTGGTAAAACATCGGCATGCATACTATTTTTGGATTAGCTAGTGTTCACATGTAAATGGGGACACGGTGCTCAACATGGGGTGCCATGTCGTCTATGCCCTAGACAGTCCACAGGTCTGCATTCATGCAGCAGTTTGACCCATACTCTACTCTAACTCTAAAAATAAAAATCCCACGCCAAAATACGCCAAAACAGCAGAAATTCACTCCAAGAAGAGTGAAAGAATTTGACACTTTCTTTCTAGAGTAAATGTCACTCTTCTTGGAGTGAATTTTACTACCCGTGGAGTGAACTAACACTCCAATATAGTGAATGTACCCTTTTCACTCTATTAGAGAGTGACTAGATTCACTCTCACTCTCTTGTTTTTAGAGTGCATGTAGTTAAAGAAGTTAAGCTTGTTACAAAGTTGTATTTCAAACACCCAATTTTTGGAATGTATTTTCAGACGTTACCTATGGTTATTGGTTGTATTTATAACATAAGTAGAAACCTATCCTGCTGAAGTATATTTGCTGTTCACTGAATACTAAAATATTTCAAAACTTGCTTAACTATACTGAATATGCTAAAACATGTTAGGACGTGCTATGTACTGTTGAAAAATGTTTAGCTTAAAGAAATATTTGAAACGTTTTCTTCTTTTCCTTGTTGAGATTCTTGACGGACTTCAGCACAACTTCTTGTCCGTTTGAAAATAATCGTTTGAACTACACTGCGTCTACCTAAACATGGAAAATAATAACAGCTGCGGCGAATTCTGTTCTAACATAATAGGAAGGTGATAACAGGGCCTCCCCAAAGTATATGAAAAATGTGAGGTCTCAAGCACTGTGATCCCTTCTGCCAAATTCGTGTAAACCTTATCTCTTAATTGCTTACGCTTTTAAACATACAAACGTTTTCGTTTCCATCCCAACGTTTTTAATCGACGTGGGCTGCATATAAGCACTATGGTCTAGAAAATGACATCTCAGGATGCTCACAGGACCACATTTAAAATATTTTCCCCCTCCCCCAGCTCATTTGGCAGTGGCAGTATTTACACACCGAAATAATGTATTTGCTAGTGGAATTCTAGATATTTTTCTCTAACCGAGATATTGGCTGAGATATCAAACATGCCATTATTATTATTAAAATTTCAATATCCTTCTTGAAAAATACTAAAATATAAAGACACTTAACGTTCAGTTCTTCTAATATACTAAAGTAATGCAATAAAGTATCTGGAAGCCAATGTTAAAAAAGGATCATAGACCTACGTTACTTCACAAGATAGACAAATTAGTTCAGATATAAGGTCTATTACATGACACCTTAAAAGCTCCGTAGTCCACTACGCATGCCTGTGGCAGCAATGAGCTAGCTACTAACACTTCGCTAGTGAAAAAGTACTTTAAGATATTCATGAAAGAAAGTGCAGCTGTAAGGAAGCCCATGTGGTGCATATTTACATCAGAGTGTAGTCTGCAAGTTCACGAATATATCATTCTCACTTTAATAGTGGATAGCCAGAATACCGAGACCATTTTGGGGATTTGTTCTGATCACTGCTCAAAGTAATTTTAAGCACTCAAAGTGGTAGTCCATAACAATGACGATGGGAGGGTCCTTGACATGTATTCATGGTTGGTACTGTGTTTGGTATAGGCTATAAGTCAATTTCATATATTCCTGCTTGCCAAAATTATTTTGTCAGCTTTATGTCTATACACCCAATTCCAAATGTTCCAGCTTCCTTATGGTGACCCAAGTCTCGAGACCTTTGAAACTAACGTTTTGTGAATAGTTTTATGCTTATGCGACTTAAACATGTTGAAAGAGGCACATACGCTTCATACTAAAAAAGCAAGGTTAAGAACTGATGGAGGGGTTAGGAAGGGGGCATTGGAAGGTTATGATTGAAGGAAATCTGCTAATGTCCATTATGTCCCTTAGTGACGTCACTGATTAATCGTGAAGCGATTTCAAACATGCTAGTTAATTGCGATTTTAAGTAGATTAAGTTTTTGCAATGTTAAATACGCTACTGGGTCAGAAGAGTCCCGGAGAATGTTGAAATTAGCCGTTTCAGGCATCATCAAAGTCATTGTTTCCTTAATTTGTTTTGTTACTGAGAAAAGAGCGAGAGATCCCCTACAAGGTGGGAGAGTTGGAGCCATTCACATAGAACTATAAAACTATGAAAATTTGATCAGTCTCTGGCTGTCTGAGCTACATATATGATTAGCTAAAAGAAAACGGGAGATGGCGTCTGTTCTGTTCGAGGTCTGAATATTTTAAACAAATGAACAAGTGTTAGAACGAGGGTTAGGTTAGTGGGTGGGGGTGCAAGCACGTGTTTTGGAACAGAGATGCAGTGACAAAACCTAAACAAATAGTCGGACTTTTTATTTATGTAAGGTTAGGCCTGTGTGACGATGGGTTGCAGGAGACTCAAGGACTTGAACCAGAGTTGGGATTGAGGTTCACCATGCAGCCATGTATAATTTCCAGTCCTGAAGGTAGAGTTGAAAAGCGGTCAGTCAGTAATAAGACGGGAAATTAAAAAAAGAAGAAAGACTAAAGAAGAATGAGGGTTAGGGAAGGGGCTAAGGAATGGCAAAGCGGAATGTTTATGTCGATTTGTTGCAATTTACAATATACATTTCAACATAGATAACGCAAGTCGTGATTATTTGAAAATAGGCCAAAAGCATATCATATAAACAGCGTGAAAAGTAATACCATATATATATACTAAGCTGAAATAGTAATGACTCTGTTACATATTCAGTGCTGTTGTTGAGTCCAACAAGCCATGGGTGGCGCCAAGGTTTGCCCGACGGGGGAGGGGCAGCATTGCGAAGCCCCGAAAAGGTGATAAGACAGTCCAGGTTGAACGCGGCTGGTAGAATTTGAAGCGCGCGTAGTGCCCCGATACTTTGGGCTTCTTTTCTACAAATATTTAACAAACCGGGGCTTGTTTTGAAGAAAGCTTGAGAATTTTGGTAGAAATTCGTTAGCTTATTGTAAGGTCTGTGTTTATTGAAGAATCTGCAGTCCATATGAGCAAAATCAGAAAAGTTACATGGGATACTGAAATTCGTTTGGGGTTACTCATTTTGTTGTAAGTCTACGTACTGCCCTCATCAGTGGCGAATATCTGGGGGTCACTAATTATCGGGGAGAGGGAGCAAATGACCACATTTACTCAGGGAAAATTTCCCTTTCTCCCCTCCCCACCCCACTCCCGTTCGCAAAGGTTTCACATCTTACATCAGAGGCCAAAGGTTAATTTTTTTTTTATAAGAAACCTGCGTAAAGCTATAGGCCACAGCGTCACCATCGGTTCGCGTGAAGTGTACAGAATATTTTGAAAAATTGCGACACCTCATATGGCTGGAAATGGCATTCCCTGCAGGCTTGTGAATAGATCTAATTAGTTTTTTCTTTGAATTTTCTGTTGCAATAACGTGCTCACTTTAACAAAAATGGGCAGATGAGCCTTCAAAGTAGGAAATTACCACATAAAATGTACCTCTACCATATTTGGGGGCAAAATGTTTAGTACATGTATAGGCCTACACCTGTCCACTCCCGTGTTCCCGTACAATCTGACAATTGAAATCATCTCGGAACATGTTTGCAAGTGTCGCCCAAATCTTCTACCATTTCCGGCAAAGTGTTGACCAAGACTATGAAGTGAGGCTGACGAATAGCCGTTTTTCAAGCTGCCCCAACGAGTCTCGGTTTTTGTCATCGTTTTAATTTTCCAGGAAAATTTCACAATAATGCGTTGTTATGTGTCAGACAATGTTTTGAAAGGATTGAGGCACTCGTATAGGCTCGGTTCCAAAATAGTCAAATATTTAAACCTTTTTAGGTTCAGTGCCCATTTGATCCTTGTCCAGTTCAATTTCAACCGGACGTTTTTAGGGTATAGGAGTTTTACAATTTCGGCCGAAGATTTTTAAGACTGCTTTCAATACTTATGAAGTAGAACTGAGGAAAGATTTTAGAGTAAGTCGCCTGAATTTGTCACAAATCTTTGTAATCATTTAATTTTTTCTGAAAATTTGGCCTAGCCATCAATAGACCTGTAAACCATATTAGGCAAACGTCACAAGGGTGGCATGGGCAAAGCCCTGGTTTTTTTTTTTTTTTGACATTTTTCGGGCCAAGTCTTAAAGCAATTCAGATTTAATGGCCACTTTGGGCATAGTGTCGCGCAAGACTGAAAACCTGCCTGAGATGGGTGAGGAATCATTGTTTCTTTTAGGCCATAGGCTTCTCTAGGACGTCGCTTTATTATATTATCTTTACTGTTTTTCATGAAAATGTTAAAAAGACTATAATACTTTTAATTTATTTGAATAATGTCTGGAAGGATTTGGATCGACCATATTGGGCATTGTGTTGACTCTGAAGTAAAGCTCACGAATAATAACTCTTTTCCTTTGCCTGCCGACTGTGTATAGCCAAGTCTTGCAATCTTGCTAACTATTCATGAAAATTTTACCCTGAATATGTTTTCCCCCTTTTTCGGGCATATCTTTTTTACGATTTCGAGCACGCTTCGGAGTTATTCTTGTAACTAAAATAATATCAGAATTCAGTTTTTATAACTCAATGTCTGTCCGAAATTGTCCCACATTCCTTTCCGAATTTTAAAGTTTGCCAAAATTTGGTGGGGGGGGGGGGGAGTCTGTTCACCGCGACTCCTCCCCGTCTCAAACGCCTAAGTATATTGGAAGAATTTTATGCAGAAATTTTGAAGAAATTTAGTTATTTGCAGAGGAGAACTGAAAGATTTGATTCTTCAGTATTGAACATCAATGTGCTCAAAATCAATACTGAATTTGGTTGAGGTGTGATGTTTTGTCGTATGGTAAAAATGGGAAATGTTCTGACTTTCTTTTCACAATGTTTGAAAACCTGAAGCTTACATTGTAAAAAAAAAAGTTTCGTAAGGAAAATTGGGAATTTTGATAGTTTCCATGAAGTATGGTCTTCCCTGCAGTAGGCAAAATCTGAAGATCGTCGGAGAGGGATGGGGTGAGGGAAATCTATCGGGTTTGAATCTTTTAACGTATGGATGTCTCTGACGAAATTGAATCTTTTCCCTGACGGGGGCATGGCCCGGGCTCCCTCCCCTGCTGGCGCAACCCTTGCAGAAAAGCTCGAGTCCAAGTCCAAATCGAATAACGTAAGCTCATTCCGAGTCCAAGCCCAAGTCTGAGTCCAGTGTTCTCTAGTCACCATGTTGAGTGTTGTGCTTTTGTCTGGATTAGGAAATTAAAACAGGTCGAAAAAGGGGGCTAGAATTGATGTATTCCGCGACGTCGAATCCAAGCTTAGGTCCAAATCCAAGTCCAGAGATCCCTAGTCTGAGTCTCTCTGAGTCCAAGTAAGTGGAACAAATTCAGGCTGGACGCATTAAACATACCGGTAGGGTCACAGCGCGATGGAAAAGTTTCAGTAAGAAAGCAGGGATGGAGATTCACAAGAGCAAAATTGCCGAAAAGTAAAATGAAAAAAGTGGTGTAGCCGAGCATCCTTGGGCAAGGGAAAAAAATTGATGAGCACTTAAGCAATCTCAGTTGCATTTGTGTGTGGACAACTCTCAGCGCTGACTGGAAGGATTAAAATCAAGAGTAGACTCCTCGGTCGCTGTAAAAAAGGACACAGAACCTCTTTTCCTGTTTAACCGGGTCCCTCTCCTTCCAAAGCTCAATCTTTTTTCGCTAATATACCATACGCTTATTAGCACTGTACCTAACACTTTTAAATATGAAGCTGCAATCCCTATAATTCCCCGAACCTTGTTGTAAAATGTAAACATCAAACTTCCACAGTTAGCCTACAAGACACAGCTACACATTGCACACTAATATATAACAGTACAAATGAAAGGTTGATCGTCTCCAGTCCCGGAGCCGTTAAAATATTTCTAGTTGGAACAATTTGGACCTTTAAGTTCAATATTCCAGAATAAAATATGTGTGAAAGCACTGCCTCACAAATTTGACAGAAGTCTTTTCAGCTTTTTAACAGTTCGTCATGGCACATTTTCTTTTCAATTGTCACTTTTCTGACAATTTGAAATGTTCAAAGTTTGAGTAAGGTGTGGATAGGTACAGTTTCTCCAATTTTCTAACAGTATTTTAGAATTGACAAACATATTGTTTGTTAGAGAAGTGAAGATGTTTCGGTACAGAGAACCTACATGCAACTTCTGTCATAATGATTTCTGGTGCAAAATTTTGGCACGCCTGCTACGCATTCGTTACGGTGCGTAGCTTCGTAAGTACATTACTGTACATGCATTTTATGACCGTAATTGAAAAAGAAATGATACTATAAAGGTAAAATTCCATGGAAGTATTCTGTACAAGACACTTGTAAAAAAATTAGAGGTACATCTTCATCCCATTTCTGCAGGGGTACGTTGAGGTGTCGTTTGAACGATAAACAGTGTTTTTTTTTTTTAAATTTTTAATCGTTTTCTATCATGAAAATTTCCCCAAATTACCAAATTTATCGTGCTCTTTGTGCACTTCAAATGGACTATGTAGTCATCCCAATGTGAATTAGTGTACTACTATAGCCGATCTTATTTCGTGAGAATCACGTCTGACAATCATATTTTTCTCCCTGAAGTGGGAAATTTATGAGAAGGTCATTGATTTACCTCGGACATGCTATTTTTTAAGCCCTGAAATACAAAGAAAGGTACTTTGAGGGAGAAATTAGTGAGATTTACTGTTGTTTCAAAACAAGTTGCTCTTGTGCTATTACTTTCGGTTCCATATTTTAAATTTCTTAATTTAACCTGGCACCGTGTCTGTTTCATTCGCATTCAAATTTTTCAACGGTATGGGGTTTTAGAAATATTTTAAAGCAAAATATATTTCGGCCCTCTTAACTCTAAGTTACTACTGACTCCACTCCATGCATGAGTAAGTTACACCAGCATATAGGTGAATGCGTGCCCCTGCTCGATGACGATCCTTACACAATGCAAGTTTTGTCAAGGAAATCACATGTAATGCAAAGTTTCAGTACTGTACGCGCGAATTCGTCATGGTTTGCACTCCATCTCTGAAACGTCATTTAAGTTAAAAAGCTTTTACACCCAAAGCACGTCCCATTTCGCCTCCTATAACTGAACAAAAATTTCTCAAAGGTAAGGAGTTTGGGAAGACGCGGCATCACACATGCTCCCTTAGCGCGACACACGACATGCCGACAGTCTCAAAATCACTGTGTCGAGTCCGTTTATGCCCTTCCCCTGTAGCCTATACCACGGTTTCGAATTTCTGTCGTCTTCGGTGAACACAACCCCACTCTGTATCAGAAATTTTAGGTCCATACGGGTATAATTTTCTTGTGCCTTTCATATCAGAGTGATTCTTTTCAATTAATATGTTTTAAAAGCAGTAGCGGGGTCAGAAAGTGACGATTGGGGGGGGGGTGGAGCAAAGAAAAATATTCCGGCAAATATTTTCGTGCACAGTGCGAGACCGAACCTAACTTATAGCCACAACTCCTGCAGATGGGGATCCAAAGCGAAGTCCCGGAAGCTCTGCGATTTTAGCATTTCTCTGGATGAAAAATTACGTTTCAAGAGTGGTATAGGCCTAGCTCATTCTCATTTTTTTGGTTAACCTAACTCCAAAATCATCTAACCTGGGGCGGGGTGGGGAAGGAAAAAACCTGCGGGGCAGATCCCCCCTCTCGACCCCTCTCTCCTCCCGTAGCTCCGGCCCTGTAAAGCGATTCTGTTGCATCCGGTCTCTGTGACTGCCTAGGTTCACTGACTTCGGTGAAAGTTACCGTAGCTTTACTACTATAGCCTAGGTTGCACCCAGTAAGTTGAATTCATTCAGTTCTATTGCATCCATTTATTTCTCCCTGCACAGACCACTAGGAATGTTGTAAGTGACTGCCCTGACCTGTAGCCTTTTATTGACTTAGGGGAGCAATTTTTCACCAGTGGTATGCCCCCGTGCGACCTTTCCTATCTTCACTAAGGTTCAACTAGAGCTGTCAAAAATTGGATTTTCCCGCCTGTAAAAGAGGAAACAAATGAGTCACTAGATTATTGTCATTGAATGGATTTCTCTTGATTCTAAAGGAGGTCTCTGTAAAACGAATCCTGCAACAATATTTGGAAGCATCTTTCAGAAAGATCGAAGAATCAGTAGCCAGTTTTGTGATACAAAGCGTAAGTTCCTGCAGTGGCGTCACCAGACTCTTCATTCTATGGGGCACTGAGGGCACAAAAATATTGCAGGGGCACTGCTGGACTCAACTCATGGCGCCACCGAGCGCGTTTTTTTTTTCAAAATTTTCCCCACACTACCGACTACACCAACTGAAGGTGACAGTTCAGGCAGGATTAGGCATACATCTTTCTTTAAGAGAATCACACATTTAACTGCACATCAACTGCTTTGTCTTTCTCTTTTTAGTTCGGATCCCCAAAATGTCAGCCGAGTCCGCTCGTGGGAGTATGTTTCACTAGATTCGTTACCAACAAAATCTTACTTGAAGTTGCCCCAGACTGGAAGTAATTTTTAGACCAGTGTAAAGACAATAGAATTACCCTTAAAATACACGTTAATACGTCGCAAAACCTTAAAACTCAGCAGCTTCCGGGGCCTCGCCCCCTGGACCCCACCAGGACACTCACATTGAATTGCCCATCAAGTTCTTTCTCTATGGTTCATCTCCCCTTTTTCAAAATGCTAGCCGAATCCACTCTAAGTAGTAGTTTCATTAGATGTTTTACCAAAAATCTTACTTGAAATTACCATGGAGGTAATTTAAGACCAGTGTTAAGTCAGTAGATTTACCCTTAAATGACGACTTTAACCTCACAAAACCCCTAAAACCTAGGAGGTTCTGGGGGATTTCCCCCTAGACCCTCACCGGGACTTTGCCACTGGTCCTCACCAGGGGTCTTAAGGCTGGCCCTTGGAACCCACCTGATGAGCCTCGCGCTTTACGAAACCGAAACCGCTGACCTTCCACGACGGGGGGGTGGGGGAGGGGGGTGGCAGTGCTCCCCGACGGGGAAGACCCCCGGCCCCACCCCCGCTGGCGCTAGCCCTGCGTACGAGACGGGGGCAGGAGCGGAGGCCAGATGCGGTGAGCAATAATTTGCCATTGATCATGCAAAAGATCGAGAGTTCGTGCAGTCATATAGAAAAATTCATTGATTTAGCGGAGCTTGAATTTAGGTTTTTAGCTTGAATTTAATTTCTTAGCCAAGAGTTACAGGAGAGAACTTGAACACTATACTTTCAATTCCGTTGTAGTTTTTTCGCAAAGATTCAAAGCTATTTCATCTAATGGTAGTGGTGCATTTGATGTGGTTATTATCTGAAATCTCTCAGCCAGTTGTTGATTTTCCTTATTTTTGCAAGGGAAAGCTAAAACAATGTCCTTTTAGGCCTTACAAAGATGAAAACGTGAGTAATTTTCGGCCATAGGAGGGGTTACGATTTTTCACAATTTTCTGCTCGCTCCACGCGCCAATGAATGATGGCTCTCCGCTTAGAAAGTCTTTCGGGCAAATTACATTTTTTGGGGGGGGGGGGGGAGTGTCTTTTAAAAACTTTCTGATCTTTTGGGAGTTGGTGAACTTATTTTGAAGAGAGCATTTTACTGTATTGCAAATGACAAATAAGATAGCGACTGCTTAAACGCTACGAATAAGTTGGGTTTTCAGCCATCTGAGAGGCCGATTTTTCGAAATTTTCTGTACGCTCTGCGCCAACTGATGATAGCGCTCCGCTGAGACAGTCTTAACGAGAGAATGACGCTTTGGGGCAAGAAAAACCCCAAAATTGAAATGCTCTCGTACGCCTATCCGAATGGTGGTGTTTAATGGAGATAAAACTGAAAATTTTGTGTCTCTAAATGCAGTTTAATGTCATGCACGCTAACTTTTTGAAGTAGTATTTTTTCTAACTTTGACAACTTAGGAGTCAAAATAAAAGAGCATAGAGGAGTCTTCTCCCAAATAAAGTCACATTTGTAAGTTTCCTATCATCACTGAAGAATTAAATTCAACTCAAGCGCAGAACTTTGTGGCAGCATTTGCTTACAAGCCACATAAAAAAAAGTTATAATGAAGCCGTGTCCATGACGTCTCACCCTTAAAAAGATCGTCACTTTTTGGTTTTCTGAAAGGGAAAACCTATGGACTCATGCAGACAAGACTTTTGCAAAACATGTGTAGGATCGTGCATTTTAGTGTTGGCGTGTACTATGGCTCATCGACTTCCTTAACATTTGTGCACAAGTACTACGCGACTACATATTAAATTGTTCACTGTCTGAAGCCAATGACCGGCTTTTTCGAAAATTGGTTTGATGACTCAGCCATTTCATGATAACAGATTTTTACTTCATAGTTCAAACTTTGAGGAACAGCAACTTTTGATGAGAGAAGAACTTTTACCTCCTTTGAAATGTTTCTAACCTTCATTGGACATTGAGTTACGTTTCAGGTATATATCGCGTTTCAAATGAGGTTTAGGACGTATGGAAGCCGAGAGAAAGCTTACAGAGGAAAGACATACGCGTTGGGAAGGCATCATTCCGTCAGCAGTTTTTTAAAGGCTTTCCGGTGGCTTTTCACCGGGGTTTTGTAAAAACTATTCCACACCGTGTACTTCAAACCCTGTCGCAATTCCTTTTCCTAACTCAAAATATCTCATTTTAAAGATTGGTTATTTTTGTTAAAAAAATACCGCTGCTCTTTAACATAGCCAAAAGAGTTATGTAATGTGTGCTCATTGTCTCCGATTTCTTTTGTTTTTCTTTATAAATTCAAGTCCCTTTGTCCTTAAAATTTTATACTGTGGGAATGTTCAAATATCTTTGCCTGTAGACCAAGCATTACCCTTTGCCATACGTATAGTACAACTACCACTGTTGGTTGATATTTCCTGCAGCGGCATCAAAATTATAAAAAAAATTGAATGTAATGTCAAATTAATGATCCGCGATTACATCACAGATTTACATGATGCACCAAATCAAAAGAAAAAAGTATAAATTTGTATCTTCCGAACGTTATATGCTCTTGTCAGATGAATTTTTCGCTTCCTAAAAAAAAATTCTGCACATCTTGAAGTTAATGAATTTTGTCTCTGGAATATTCCTTTAATTATCCTTTCGGCAAACGTTTCACAATTCAGTTTTGATTTAGTTGATAAACAACCTATATGACCACTATTAAAGTGAAATTTTCTAAGAATGACAATACAAAAGAGCAGATATCTCCCTGCCCTTTTCAACATTTTTATGTTTAATATTTAAAGGAAACAACACTTTTGCTGTATCATTGCACAGTTTTTAGTCAAATTAGAACAACAAATTGTTTGGTGAATGGCGAATCTCTGAGCAATTTTACCAACACAAGACAGTGGGATACATTTCCGATCACATAATTCATTCAAGCAACCATGGACTTACAACCCTGAGTAAAGAGAGGACATCAGCGTGGTTCCACTCTAACCATGACAATATTATACTTCACTTAACGTTCAATAATGTTTATGAATAATACATTGCCCTACTATTGACTGGAATGTTTGGAATGTGCGATAACGTTTAACCTCCTGATAACTACACTAGAACAAGTGAGGGTATTTCCCGTTCAGCGAAGCGCACGACTCACATTTTAGGTTGAGGTCATGAACTGACAGATTTACACCATACAAGAGGTTGTGTATTTATAGCTCTGGGAATTAGTAGAGGTAAAGATAATTGCTAAATTGGGGAAAATGGATGAGAGAAGCAGCATTGTCTTCGCAAGTTTTTATGTAGGTTTTGCCCTTAATATGTGTCAGTGCTTTTGCAAATCAGACCACTGATTGACATAAGCATGCATGATGGATAGCTATACCATGGAGGTGTTCCCTGGCTATCTGGCTATACAGGAAAAGTAATTCCGACCTGACTTTAGGTGAGTTAAGGTGAAGGTCAACTTGTGCCGCCTGGAGTTGTGGTTCTGCTTCAGTTTTCATGAAAGCACTTGACAGCAATAAGTAACATATGTGACATAGACTGTCTGCACTAGTAAACGAAGATGAACTGCCAAGAGATAAGGCAGAAATCTATTAGGGCTGTTATACGACATGAGAAAGTATCCGCCAGAACTAAAGTAAGAGAAGGTTTGCGAGACCGAAAATGTGAAAGAGTTTATAAGACCGAAAGTGTGAAGAGGGTCAAGACACCGAAAATGACCGAAACTAAGAAAAGGTCCGCGGGGTCGAAAATGAGAAAATGCCCGCAAGCCTAAAATGAATACAGGTCAGCGGGTTTTCAATGTCGGTCTCACGAATGTTTCCTCATTTTCGGTCTCACAGACCGTATTTCTTTTCGGTCTTTTGAACCCTACTACATTTTCGGTCTCGCGGACCATCTGTCTGGTGGGCTGTAACCGGCTGATAGGAGCAGTTGGTGCAGTACCATCATGACACTCAGTAGCGGTGCCAGAACGTCAAAATGGGGGAGGGGCAAACTAAGGGCAAAGAATGGGGTCACTAGCAGCTCCTCTGAGGTTTTGGCATATCTCTAGATGAAAACTCAGGTCTCTTGAGAGGTACTTTAATATTTTTTTCGGTTAACCCAATTTACATGGGGGCAAGTTTGGAGCGGAGGCAAGGGCAGAATCGAGGGGGTGGGGGCAATTCCCCCTCTTGCCCTCAGTGGCGCCGTCACTGACTACACCAAAAACATTCTATGTGGAAAATTTGTCATATTAAATTGCTTATATCTCGACAACTGAATACGTGAAATGAATGAAAGTTTTACCAAACTGCTTAGAATATGTTCCTCTTTAACATTTCAAAAAATGAATTTGGCTCTGGGCTATTCTTTTAAGCCTCAGTGCTGAACTAGTCGTTTTGCCACAACTAACAGAGAAATGTCTATAATTTATGAAAATTATGTAAGACGCAGGGTCTTAGGTTGTGGCACTGTGTAGCGGGTTTAACAGTTCAGCCGTCTACCTGGAAACAGTAGAGCTGTAAACTTGACGTATGTATGCTGAGAAGGTGGGGAGGAGTTTGACTTGCCAACAAGAACACAAACAGTGGCGTACGCAGGGTATCTCTGACTGGGGGTGGAGACATGCATTACGTTGAGTGATCGCTGACCTTGGGGAGGGGTCCTTTGAAAATTTTAACCTTTTCAAGGAGGCTAGATGCATAATGGTGCAAGATTTTCGACTTTGACAGGGTCAGTGTTAAAAGTTAAATTGTGGTGGTTCCTGAGGATGAAACGAACTTTTTTCTTATGGCATTACTACGGAAGCGTAGAAGGGCCATTCAAAAGAAACGAGAACTGTCTCGGCAAAGTGACAATTTTCGTAAAATTGACATTTTGACGACTTAATGGGCTCCTTAAAAAGGCAAAATTCTGAAACTTGTCATCTCGTCAAAATGGCAAAATTCCGAAAGTTGTTATTTTGACGAGTAAGAACATGTTGTCAAAATGGCGAAATTCCGAAAATTGTCCTTTTGCCGAAATAGAACATCTCGTAAGAATGGCAAAATTCAGAAAATTGTCATCATGCCGAGTAACAACATGTTGTCAAAATGGCAAAATTCGGAAAATTGCCATTTTGCCGAGTTAGAATATCTCGTCAAAATGGCACAATTCGAAAAATATGACATTTTGCCTGGAAAAAATATCTTGTCAAAACGGCAAAATTTGGAAAATTGTCATTTCAACCTAGACAGAACCTTCAGGGGGAAATTCTATGGAAACGTTAAGGTGCCATCAAATTACGAACTTAGTCATCGCATTATCTTAACATTTTGCAACAAAATGATAAAATGAGTGTAATTATCTTAACATTTTTCAGAAAAATGATAAAATGCAAACGTACAATATTTCAACAGTTCAACATTTTTGCACAAAATTGATGATTACTCACTTATTGCAAGTGATAAATTTAGCATGCAATTTGCAGAAAAATGACAGATAACGGCAGTGTCGGATCCAGAGGGGGGGGGATGAGGGGTATGCATACCCCCCCCCCCACCGGGATGGTAAAAATTGTATAGATAGCCAGGCTAATTGTAGCCTAGGCCTAATTACTTTTTAAAAATACAGTGATAGTTGTTACATTATTTGATTACGGTATTTTTGTGTCATATTCTTCAATAAAATGAAAAAATGTAAATTATTATGTATCTATCTTCCGTATCATTTGGTAAATTCCCGTTTTGTTTACACATTGCGCAATGACGAATGCTAAATCTAGCGTTTTCCGCCAACGGCCGTTGGCAACGCTGTTTGTGACATCGCATGTGAGTCTATGTGAATACGTGGGGCTACGACTACTGTCAGATGACGGGCCAATTGTTGATACGAAGGCTTGTACGGGGATGATGCAGAGTGGGTAGGAGATACGAGTTGAGAAATAAGTAAACAGATGAAGAAGATTAAGTTCTGATTCAAGACGATTGGCGGCTTTATTCCGTTCGATTAACAGCCGGCCAAAAAAAGTTATTATAATTTAACTATATACATATTGACTCAAGTGCTCGTTGTCTGAGGTCTGCTGCACCAGTGTGTGAGCAAAACTTGCACGCTCGGAGCTTTCATGTCTCGAGGAACTTATGCAGTCCCCTGATTGGTTAAAAGTTTTGACCCACCAAATTAAATAAATGTTAAGGAATGTGCTGATCTAAATGACCAATGAGGAGGCTGTAGAGGGTGAAATTGGCCACACCTTGATAATATGGGATACAGCATACACGTGATGGGACTAGGGCGAGACAGGTTGTCACGTTCACCGGTAACACGTGACGGGAAACAGGAAGGACACTGGGAATCTAGGACAAAAGGAAGGAGAGTTGCTCCTAAACAACAAGATGGCATTCCTGTTAAAGGTCATGGAGGGTGCATCTATACTACATAACACTACGTACAGTTTACACATGACATATATTTCCCATTTCCTGAATTCTAATAGGCATCAGTGACTAAACAACAGACATACCTATGGTGGCGCTTCGCTAAGTGTACATTTGATGTCCCATCCACATGCAGACCCCCACTGCAAATTTCTGGATCCGCCACTGGATTACGGATCTGCTTTAGATTCCTATTTCTACATTTTAAAGAGGTAGAATAAAGTGAGCCGTCATTAAAACTAAATACACATGTTTTCATAACGAAACATTTCTGTATGTCTGTGTGTTTGGGGCAATCTGACCTATTGAGGCAGGAGGCGGTGGTAAAACTTCCAGACTTTAGAGAGCCTTTCAAATTCGAATTTGGGGTTGGGGCTATCTCTTTCTTTCATTTTACGGTCTCACCGATTTTACCTTTGACTTTTTTCCGGGGGCACTTTGCCCCTTCCCCTCTCTCTATGCTACTAGTTTGATATGTGTACAAGGTGTAGCAACATATCAGACTACAATTAAATGTCTTTCTTTCTATTCTCTGCTACCCTTCTCAAAAGGACCCCTATATTTACCTTTTTTCGTTGTTATTGGGAGGTTAAAGTCAGCAAAGTCTAAACGCCCTTAACATTGAAAACAACAGCTACAAATCTAAAGTTTGTCATAGTTTTTACTTGAATGCTATCTGGGCTTGGTTTTAGACGAAAACCGCAACTGGGATTTAATTATCCTTTTAGAGCAAGGGTATCTGAACCAGTGTTTTCAGCCTATCCAAGACCGAGACCAGAAGGTGTCGAGGCCGGGAACAGGGCAGAATTCGAGACCGAGACCAAGACCGACAAAGTCCAAGACCGAGACTGATACTGAAATTGTTCTTTCAAAAAAAAAATTTTTTGCATTTCATCATTTTCTGCAAAATGTTAAGATAATAAGTAAACATTTCATCATCTTGTTACAAAATGTAAAGATAATGCGGTGACTATGTTTTTAACTTGATGACACCTTAACAAACCAAATGCGGGAGTCAAATAGAATCGATGTTTAACATGAGATTCGCAAAAGGTATGTGGGGAATTGTTATGTTATGTGGGATCTGCATCACGTAGTTTTACATGTGCTTTTACTATGTAGGGCATATGAATGTTATTTTCTCTATGTCGAGGCTGTAGGTGCATGGGTTTGTTTGATAAGCATGCAGTGTAGTCAATTTTCGATACTAGTGTATGTTTGGTTTACATCCCACTCATGCGTTAAGTGGTGTTAAAATGTGAGTGCTGCATTTACTGCCAGCAGAGTAAATACTATACAGTCAATATTTAATTTGTCATTCCATATGGCAGTCAAGTATGTGTTTAAACTTCGGTAAACTTGTAGTAAACCTCAGTTAGTACATATTCCACATGATATTATATTGTGGGAAAGCAAATAAAAGAAATATATATACGTCGCCAAAAATTCATCTTGAAAAAATAAAGTGGTGCCACACCTGCTGCCAGAATGGTTAATTTTTCTGAGTCATTCATATGAACAGTTTATTAACATAGAAGACCAACATTCCATGTACTTCCTCATTCCTAGCCTCTAAGTCAACAGATGCAATAAATGCTGCTTCAAATTCCAAACTTAGACTGCATTTGGTAAACGTGCATCTGCTTAACGCTTCCATAGAATTTCGCTGTTGAAACAAAATGATCTAACTCGACAAGATGACAATTTTCTCAATTTTGCCATTTTGACAAAAAGTGCTTACCCGGCAAAATGACATTATTCTGAATATTGCCGTTTTTACGAGATGATCTAACTCGGCAAGATGACAATTTTTCGAATTTTGCCATTTTGACGAGAAGTCCTAATTCGCCAAAATGACATTCTTCTAAATTTTGCCATTTTGACGAGATGATCTAATTCGGCAAAATGACAATTTTCTGAATTTTGCTATTTTGACTAGATGTTCTAACTCAGCAAAGTGACAATTTTCTGAATCTTGTCATTTTGTCGAGATTTTTTTACTCGGCAAAATGACAGCTTTCGGAATTTTAACGTTTTGACAAGTTAATTAAAACGCCAAATTTCGGATTTTTGTCATTTTGAAGACTTACTTTTAGTCGTCAAAATGTCAATTCTACGAAAATTGTCATTTTGCTAAGAGAGGTTTTTTTCTTTTGCATGTCCCTTCTACGCTTCCGTACATTACGCCCCCCTTCGAAATAAAACTTGCCATTAAATTTGCACAGATTTAGTAGTCAAAATAAAAGGGCATCGATTGGTATAGGCGAACGGGAGCATTTTATTAAGCGTTTTTTCATGGGCCACAAAACGTTATTCTGCCATAACGATTATCTAAGCGGAGCGCCACTAAGAGTTTGCGCGGAGCGTACAGAGAATTTCGAAAAATCAGACCCCTCAGATGGCTGGAAATAGTATTTCCAGACTCATACTTCTTTTTTTTTGTTTTTCGTTATGTTGTTTGCAATAAAATACTTCAAAATAAGTTCGCAAACTGCAAAGTGATCAGAAAGTTAATAAGATCTACCCTGACCTTAAAATGTAATTTTGCCCGAAAGACTATCTAAGCGGAACGCCACCATTGGTTGGTTCGGAGCGTAGAGAAATTTCGTAAAAATCACGACCCCTCAGATGGCCGAATATTGCGTTTTCATGCTTGTAAAGAGAATTTAAACAGTCTTTTTGTTTAGCTTTTGTTTGCAATAAGAAAAAAGTCAGCGACATGCTAAGTGATGAGAAAATTACCACATAAAATGCACTACCACTATTATCTGATTATATTAAATGGTCTTGCTTCTTTTCGGGGAAGCTATACAAAGGAATTTTAAATATGCCAATGCTTCTCTAATGTGGCTATTTGCTTAATTAAAGATCCACTGAATTGATGAAATTGTCTTTGACTTCTCGAACTCCCTACTGTAATGATTTTACCCCTGACATCTCTTGCGTGATAAATAGCAAGTATTTCTCACCGCACCTGAATACCCTCGGCTCCCCTGTCCCCGTTTCGTAGTTTTATCAAGGCCTTGGAAGGAGTCTAAAGGGATAGGCCCTCCCTTTTGAAAATTCTTTAAAAAAGGTAGGTGTCCTCAGAGGCAATCGGTACCACCAGGGAGAAACAGAGGCTAACTTTTTAAAGTAAAATTTGGAATTTGACAAAATTTGCCTATTTTTAGGAATTAAAAAAAATTGGCATCACCGAGGGGGCCTTGCAAAGACAATCAATCCCTCTTTGAAAAATTTTGAGAAATTGGATGTCCTTTCATGCAATCTGGTGCCACATATGCACTCTTTTGAAGTAAAATCTGTGTTACTGAAGTAGGGCTACGTATTTTGGGGATAAAAAAATGGCATCCGTGAAGGGGGCATGGCCTAACTCCCCCCCTCCATACGTCACTGACCACAAAGGCATTCAAGGGGGAAATCACACGAATATTTTTTTCGTAAGATGGCAATGAAACATTTATTCCAATGGATCAATCAGTTTCTTTGAAATAGATCAAAACAGGCCACACCCCTAATTTCAAAATAAGTTTTTTACCAATCTGTGTGAATTGATACCAGATTATGAAGTCAGGCCAAATAACTCCAACACACGTGCGCCAAACTCAGATTCTTACTCTAACCATATAACTTTGAAATAAATTTTAAAAAATTCTGGAAAGCCTATTTTTCATTATTTGTCTGATGAAAAGAAAACTTGTGAAGGGATTAATTGGCACAGGGCATAGGCTACCATTCTTGTCTCACTGGCCCAAAAGCTATCTATGAAGAAATCACTCAGGTGTACTTTGCCCGTCGCTATAGTATAATTATGCTCCTGCACCATGGAGTCAGCCTTTAATTTAACAAAAGAAAACTAATCAGTCTCTAGATTGTACTTGATTTAACTTTGCTAAATTATGTTAAATGAAATGATCATAAAATGATGAGTTTGTCATTATTGACAGACGGTTTGTTCGACAGGTAGATTTTCCCCCTATAAAATGCAGTAGTTGTGTGTGATGGACCCAAAGCCACTCTAACTGGAAATCTCATTCTACACCCCCTTCAGAAAGCGGTGTGCTACATCTCTGAAGAACTATGAATTTCCATTGCTTCAAATTTGGCAATTACATGCTGTAAGGTTATAATCAACCCGCTATCATAAATAAAACATTGAGAAAATGTTCCAGCAATATGAGTCATGAGGGAGCTTATTTACCTTTAAAACTCTTCGTTGGAACAACTTGATCTTTTCATCAACAATCAGTGAACTAGCCTATAACTCTCTTACCACCACTTCCAACAACACTTGTTTCCCTTATGTCTGGCTTGTAGAAAGTTTCTTAGTCTATTCCAATAGCGGCCAATCGATTAAGCAATTTGAATAGCCCATACTGCCATAGAGGGTCTAATTAAAAAGTAAGTCCTGAACATAGTCGAAAAGATTGACAAAAGATACACCACTGAATGAACTTGAAGTCACTAAAAGTGCCGTTTCCTGCTTTTCCAGCGAAAGGAGTTGTACTGCATTCCAAACTAATGGTATTTGATAATAGCTAGACAGTGTGAAGATAGCCACATTTACACAGTGCTGACAGCATTATACTGTAATTGTTCCTCTGGGACATGTTATCACGCTTTTAGGACCTTATCAGGTTATTCTGCTGACAACTGAAACTTTGCTGGTGCTTGTTAACAATAACTCACTTAGGACTTGACAGCAGTTTAAAAGTAGGGTCAGAAAGGTCAAAATAAGTGTACTTTTGTCCGTCCCTTGGCTCCATTCATCATATTGGAGAGTAGCAGGGTATTACATAGAAAGTGAACAATAAGTGTAAAATTTGTGAAAAATCTGAATATGAAGGCGGAGCTTGCATATTGCTGATTCTCTTATATGTGTAAAAATGGTGTAAAAGTACACCGAAAAAGTGTAATTTTACATTGCACTTTCTAGTGTCTAATGTTCAAAATTATTTTTCTCAGTTTGTGTCAAAATTTTCACTTTGTTTTGAGCAGAAATGAATCCTATAATAATCAGATGCAAGAGAAGTGCTTAACCATTTTGTCCCACACTCAGTATCAATAGAAGATTTCTCATCCCGAGTTGAATATTTAAGGAATAAACTGCACTTTGTCGAACTATTGTTGGTGAAAAAACCAGGGAGGTGTTCTAATCACAAATCCCTGAATAAACCATCGAGACCCCAGATTTGGTAAAATAAGGGACGAGGTGAAGACGAGTCCTTTTATTTCTATCAAATCTGTAGTCGACACTGGTTTTTCACTGACAATAATCCGATAAATGTGGATTATTCCTTTTCTACCATCCAAAAATATCCTTTTGGGGTTTAGTTTCTACTGGTTTTCAAGTGGCTTTATAAAGGCCGGTGTGTTCGAGAATAACCTGTCAGTGATTTACCAATAATGTGCAGGATTCTAAGTAACCAGTCAGTGGAGGAGCTAGAAAATATCTTAGCTTTACTTAATTCATCCACCTCGCTGATCGTGGACTGTTTAACAGACGTTTCTTTCTTTGCTCTTCGTTGAATTCTTTTGTCCCAAATAACTTTCCCATATGGGACTCTTATAGTCCCAACTCTTGGTCCATATGTGATCCCGGGGATCAATAAGCGACCCATTATGGCAAATCCAAAAGACCCATATGACCCGCATGGAATAGACTGATATGTAGGAAAATATGGTCCAGCACTATTATACCCTTCATGGGATACAAATATGGGGCCTTTATCAACTTCAAACTTCAATGGAACCATACAGGTTTGCTACATGGCTTGTCAACAGAAAGTAAGATGCAGTTGTGAATCTGGCCACATAAGGGGGACCATTTCACAAATCCAAAAAACAAAAGGGAGGTACTTTGTCAATTTACTGATTTTCAAGTGAGATTGCATTCACTTTAGAGTAATTTGCAGAAAAATGCCATGTTTGGAAGAAGGATCCAAACATGTTTGGAGACATTTCTAAAAGTCTGATATATGAGAGAACATTTTGCAAAACGAATTAAGTTTGAGACTCATGCATACATGAAAACCCTTTTGAGTAAAATAGTATCATTTGTGAAGATTTTTTCAAACAAGAAACATTTCAAATACCACTTATGAAAAGAACTATACTCTGATGAGACGCTGTAAATGAAATAAAAGACTAAGGAAGTTTTCTTGTACAAGAGTAACAGTTCAGTTTGCGTTTGACACAGAAGAAGTTATTACAATTCTGAAGATCTAAAAGCAACAGCTTTCGCAGAGCGAATATTGAAGTGGGGTGCGGCCAATCACCATAGCGGCGCAATATTTAACAATATTATAGCAATGTGGAACTAACGCCCCAGCCCCCCCCCCCCCCTCCCGGTTTTCCCGATGTCCGCGGTCCCTGAGCAAATTGTTCCATCTTCAATTGCTTAAATTAACTCTTCATGTTTTCGGTAACCTAAACGTTTGTTTGCTGTGCAACCGTGAGGTGTAAGGATTAATATCAAACAGAACGAAAAATTTTCTGAAGGTAATCAGGGGCGTGATTATTGACCATACAAATATACATATTGCGTTCCTCCTTTCATAAGCTTCGTGCCGCCCATTCGTCTAGCATGAACGAATAAAGTATATCAAATAAATGTTATATCAATGACCGAGCGCCCCTAATCTATACAATGGAAATATGGCTTTACGTCGGAAACTATTCTGCTGTATTGGAAGTACAACTTCGCTACACAACCGGAAACAGGACTCCGTCGTCGCCCTCTACAGTTACATGGCCGAGAAAGTAAAAATAAAATGAACACAAGCTAACAAACTAGGGAAATAAACAATGAACTCAGCCATATTTGCCATACATTCGCTTTAACCTTGAGGTATACCTCTCCAAGACAGATCATTATGATAACTATTTTTCGATCCCTATCGTGTGTATAGAGCGCTTCCACTGACGTCACAAGTGATAAGCCCCGCTCTCTTTGAAGGGGGGGGGGTTACTACGCTAATGTAGAATAGAAGTAGCTGACGACTCGCGTGTCACTATCAAACCAAAACACTATTGATTTTTGCCCGACAGTGGGCGTGGCTTACCAACTGTATATCTACAGCAAAACCTAGGTATCTTCGACTACCTTCGGCAAATATAATGTCTGATAACTAATTATTAAAATATCAAAATTAAGTGCTTCAAGGGTAGAGGGAAGTTGTTGTCCTAAGGAGGGACAAGAGGGGACATTTTCTCCCTCAAGTCTGTCCCTTTTCCCAGCTGCCCCCAACCCCGTCTTCTGCAGTTTGGTCTGTTAAGACTTAGTTATACCGAGGAAAAATAAAACCCCAGAGTTTCCTTAAAGCTTCCCGGGTCTTTGCTCGTTGTCCCTACCGGGACTTTGTCCCTGGACCTCACCCTCAGGAGTTTCGCGTTCGGTTTCACACTTCGTGAAAAATTGTTTTCCCCAAACATTTTCTTTTGCCACTATTCCCCCCCCCCCCCTCCTCGATTTTTTTATTTTGATAGTGGAATGTATAATGTCCATTACTGTGCGCCTACTAACCATGTAATAATCCATACGTCATTGAACAAATCGTTTCTTGCAGTCTTCAGTCAAGTAATTAATGAGATCAGGAAAGGCTAGAAAAAGTCACGAAATTTAAACTTTAACGGTAATGTAATCTGTAAAGTAGTAAAACTCTATTTTAAACCTTGCTCATTCCGCATATCATATCTGAGCATTTTGTTTTCTCCTTTAATTATCATCCACTCTAAAGTCAAAAGAGTGAACTTAGTCACTCTTTGATCGAGTGAAAAGTGCAAATTCACTCCATTAGAGTGATAATTCACTCCAAGAAGAGTGAAGTTCCCTCCAAAAAGAGTGATATTCACTAGAGGAAGAGGGAAAATTCACTCTACCACGAGTGCCTGCAATGATCGCTCTTTTTTTAAGAGCGTCACTGTGGGCACTCCATCAAGAGTGAAAATTCGCTCGTTTTAAGGGAATTTCACTCTTTTTGGAGTGAACTTCACTCTTTTTGGAGGGAACTTCACTCCTCTTGGACGGAATTATCACTCTAATGGAGTGAATTTACACTTTTCACTCGATCAAAGAGTGACTAAGTTCACTCTTTTGATTTTAGAGTACAAGCCATTCATGGTTAATACATTTAAACACGTTGTTTAAAGGATAATGTAGTCACTTCAGCCTAGACTTGAATTAGTGTAGGAGACTACCCTATCTAATGAGAATCCTGTAAAAATATTTCCGCAATTGCTAAATGTTCAAAAGGTATCATTGCATAGTCTACCTCCAATATGCAACATTTAAGAGGTGAAATATCTTGAACACTTCAGAGGAAAATAGAAGAAAATGAGATACAGCTTTCGTTCCGATAAATTTGGGACGAATGCTTTGTCCTTAAATGATTTTGTGTTGCAAATAACTTTCATGCAGTTTCCCTTACAAATTAATGTTAAGCAGTTAATAACTTAATACTACTCACTTATGTTCCCTTACAATATGTCTTCATTGAAAACAAAAGCTGCCATGTAATGACACCTAGCCTATATAATGAATTATTTCCCCTTAGCCTCCATATAATCAGCATATTCTTTCATTACAATGTTATACATCTCGGTAAAGGTGAAGTCGGAGTCGGGGACAAAAACGTCGGGGGCGGAAGTTTCCGAGTCGACGTAATCAAAGTATGGCCAGTGTATATCATCCTTCTCTCCATATTGGTAACATTGAATGGTGGCGCAGTAGTCGTTAGTGTAGTTCCACAGTCTGTGGGCTTGGTACCAATTCGGTGCAATCCAAGTGACGTCATCTTTTTTAACATCAAACTGACCAATTGGGGTTTCAGGATCATCCATTTTGTGTTTATTGTAATACTTAATTGTAAGACCCCCGTGGAGAACACGAATGACTGCAAATGCGTTACCATGGGTATGGACAGGACTGCCACAGTCCTTTGGCCACAATTCTAATACATACGGAGTACCAGGAGAATTTCCATAATTCTTGCCGAGAGTAACTCTTATGTAGATCTCATTTTCAGGACCAAAATCACCCTTTTTATCTTCCAAACATTCCCAGGGCACAAGTAGGAGTTTCAATGCTGTGTCGGATAGCATCTTCAAGCTTGTATTTCTGCTCTCCATAATCGAGACTCATGTTGGTTCCCGTTACATTTTCGTACAAAACCTTGCACGCCTCTGGAAGACTCGCTGAGAATGTGTATTTACCCAAGTCGATGTCGAACATATTCGCCAAAGAGCTGTCTTTTACGACTGGGGACGGTCAAACTTGAACGGATATGGACTGAAGCATATCTCTTTTTCTACGTCGGTCATTGATTCAGCTCCTTTGGCATCTATGCCAAAAAACTCAGTCAATGAAACGCTTCCGGACCAAGGATTGGTGTCGTACAGCTCAACATATTTCTTCGTGGTTGGGTCGAAATAATGTGGTTTCATGATATCCAATTTAAAGGTATGCTTCATAAAGGTCGTTCCTTCCATGCAGTATCCTTTCCCGTATTTGATGGTCATGTTGTCACTGTCGTAACTAAACCAGTAGGTTACCTTCTGGGTAGGATCGTATCCAACATCGCCGTCCTTCGGTGTCGATACATGTTCTACCTCTTTAGTCAGACTACCAGCCCTTATAGAAAATGCTGCTTCGCCGGACCCTACTGCCAGCAGGATGGATGTGACGTCACTGCTGTCGTCATCCTTCTTATCAGAAATATTGATGTAAAATGGAGATTTTCGCTGAATGTTGAATAACAGAGTACCCTTACCAAGAACAGGAAACACTCCTCTCCAAACAGGCTGTGGGTTTTCACGCAAGATGCGAAAGCTGGTATCAGCTATCCCTTCGATAGTAATTTGCGACATCTCGTCTGAAATAAAACAGAGCATCGAAGTTAAAAAATTTTAACATATAGAATGCGGGACATGAAGAGCTTATTTGGGCATGGGGTGACAGAAGTAAGGCATGTCCACATAGAGTGGACATGCGTTGATAATTGAAAGTCACGTCACGTCACCCTTAGGCATCTCTCAGTGTTCAGTGTAGGGTACATCATTACATAATCAGGCCTTAAAGGGCAGTTGTTTTACGACACTAAGCGCCCACGAATGTGGGAGAAGCCGTTGGCTTATGAATTACAACTTCACGTCTGGGTGCAACCAATTCACTCTTTTTGCTGCTGTTTGGAATATTATTCTTTCAGACACATCATATTAAGTAGAAAATATAAAGCGAATAAATGATAAGTACATGATAGAGAAGGGTACTTTCCACCGAAATCCGGTGTCGTGGTTTTTACACCAAGTATGGTTTTTAGGAGAAAGCGAACTTCTTAACTGCTGAAAAGTCAAAAGGTGCAGCCCGAGGATAGCTGACATTTTAACATGCACGGAGGTTTCGCTGATTACACATTATAGACTTGCATGCCCCTCGGGATAATGTTGGAAATACTGTAATAGGGACTGAATCTTCACAAGGAGGAGCAGAGATGGTTTGGGAGGGGCTAGTAATTAGGAGCGAAATATTTTCAGTATTTTTTGAGTAAAACAACGAAATTTTCGATGCGCTTCGCGCGTCCAATTAGTTTCTTCCCGGACATTGTTTTGTAAAACCTCACCTTTTGCACAGCGTCGGGTGGCTAGATCCGCGTTAATGAGATAAACCTATCCCCGCCAACCGCTATCCCCACCACCCCCTTGTCGTTTGTATACTTCTTTTCACTATATTACAAATACATTTCTTGCAAAATGTCGGCATTCTTTTTTTACTCACAGTCGAATTTGAACCAGCTACATACTTGATTAGCTTTAACTTTTAGCTGTAAACTTTTGAAGTCAAAGCTATGGAAGTTTTATGAAGCAGCTTCGATGAGTACTAGTCCAGCTTACCGGCGTACTATCTTAACGTGATGAGTGGGATATACTTTATTTTGTGCTCGTTTTTGTACCACAGGTATCTTTCAAAATTTACCATTTCTCAAGGCTTGATTATGAAAATAAATTCATTCAATGCAAGAACATTGTAAGTAACCATCTGGTCTGGTATTATGGTACCAGAGACTGACTCTGGTAAAAATTTTTGCGCACTTCGTCGACATGCAAGGCTATCCATGGTGAGCTTAACATACCGTGCAATTTTTGCTAACAGCGATTTCAACAGGTGTCAGAACTGAATATTAACAAAACTTTTTGCCGGTGCCTTTCTTTCATATCAGATCTAGGCCCTGGTTACCCCGCCTGATGTTTTACGTGAAAAGGCCCATCCCCCCCCCCTCAATATTTGAAACAGATCGCCGTTCTTGCACAAGGAACACGAAATTAAATAGACCAGTTCAAAGTTCCTTCATGGAGCAGTATACCCAGTGGCGTAGGAAGGGGGGCATTGGGCCGTGCCCCCCATTACATTTTTTCTTTTCTTTCCTTTTTTATTTAATCCTAAAAATGCGCAGCCGTACTTCAATAACACAGCCTTTTACTTCAAAAGATAGCATATTTGGCACCAGATTGCATGTGAGGACACCCAATTTCTCAAAGGGGAAGGATTGTCTCTGCAAGGCCCTTCAGTGATGGCATTTTTTTCCTGAAAACAGGCAAATTTCGTCAAATTCAAAATTTACTTTAAAAGGTAGCCTCTGTATCTCCCTGGTGACACCGATTGCCTCTAAGGATACGTACCTTTTTAAGAATTTTCAAAAGGGAGGGGCCATTCCTTTGACTCCTTCCCGGTTGGCATAGACGAACGAGACGGGGACAGGGAGCGGAGGGTGTTCAGGTGCCATGAGAAATAGTTTGCCATTTATCACGCAAGAGATGTTAGGAGTAAAATCATTAACAGACGGGAGTTCGAGCAGTCACAGACAATTTCATCAATTCAGCGGATCTTCAATTTAGCCAAGAGTCACAATAGAGAAGCATTAGCATATTTTGAATTCCATTACATAGTTTCCCCGAAATGGATCAAGACCATTAAATACAACAGTGGTAGTGTATTTTGCGTGGTAATTTTCTGCTCACTTAGATCTCCGCTTAGATTGCCTTTCGGGCAAAATTACTTTTTTCGGGTAAAAGTGTTTTTTAAAACTCTCCTATCACTTTGCAGTTCGCGAACTTATTTTGAAATGAGCATTTTATTGCAAACGACAAATAAAGATAACGACTGCTTACATTGTTCGTACGAGACTGGGAAATGCCATTTCCGGCCATCTCATTACGGGTTGCGAACAGACAGATCTGGGCATTTTAAGTTTAACCACAAGTGGTTGATCTATGCCACCGCAAGCCATATTAGCACCATCTTATCATGTTTACCCAAGACGTTTCTCTGCTGGCACGTGCACACAGTACAATACCTGAATACACTACACTGTACAATGTTATCTTTTCCACATGTGTATTTGGTTGGTTGGTTAGAGAAATACGTCTCTGTTTACACACAGCGTATAAGAAGGAGTGTCCTTTTGAGCCGGAACGTGTGGTTGGTTGATTAGACAACTGATGAAAACCAGGGTGTGCGATCACACCGTGCAAGGATGTGTCAACTTTAGCGTGAACGAATTTTCGCACGCCAGTCGAAATAAATGTATCTTCGAGCATCATTGTGTGTTTCGTAAGTCTTGGTTGACAACTACTGAACTGCAATCGTCCATTTGACATGTCGGCAAGTTAGTAAAAATGGTGGGGGAAGGGACGAAGCCCTCATTTGATCCTTCCGCACCCCTAAAACAAATTATTCTCATTTATTCCAAAGCAAATATATTGCATCCAGGTTGAAGGTACGGAAGAGGCTGGGGCAGTCCCATAACAAAAGGGCGGGGGGAAAGGGCGAAGCCCTCCTTGAACTTTTTCCCACCACTGAAATAACTTCTCATGTATTTGAACCTATTTACCTGTATTTCGCCCATTAAAGTCTTTTACAATCGATTTATTTTTAGTCAATTCATCAGCTCTGTGGCTAAACACTATATCAAAGCGACAGTGGATTTGCATGTTAATAAGCAAAAACGGTGTCGCATATGCACATCGTGTACAACTATTCATATCAATTAGTGGGGAACTTAATAATCATTACGATGAAGTAAACGTTCGTTTATCTTAATCTAATAAGCCTATATTGTGTTCCCGTAAGAGCATAGGCGTTGGGGATGAATGTGCGGTAGGGGCAAAAGCAAATTTTGCACGGATAATTGCACCTTTTCTCATGTTTTGCGGGCCCGAATTGACCAACACTTAAGCCCGAATTGGGAGGCGAGCGAGTGCCTTCCCCCCGCCCCCCTTCACCCTCGCCACACACGTCTATGGGTAAGAGGCAGGGGAGAGGATAGGGTGTGCTCGTAACAAAAAGTAGGCAATGGGACAAAGCCCTCCTTGGAACTTTTTCACACCCCTGAAACAATTTCACAATAATTTGAACTAAATGACCGGTATTTAACCCATTAAAGTGCTCGATTATCGAGTTATTTCTTGTCAAGACTTCAGTTCTGTGGTTTAACACACTATTTCAATACGACACCGGATTTTCACATTCAGTGAGCAAAAACGGTGTCGCATATGTGCATAGTGCACAATATCAACTAGTGTGTAACATAATAGTCAGTGCGATGAAGTATATGGAGAGTGAAGTTAAACTTTCGTTTATCTTAAACCAAAGGGCCTATATTGTAATCCCCTAAGAGCATAGGCCTACGGGGATAATAATGTGGGGTGTGGCCAAAAGCAAATTTTGCCCGGATAATGGCACCGTTTCTCATGTTTTTGCCCGCCTGAATTGACCAACAGTTAAGCCCGAAATGGGAGGCGAGCGAGTGCCTCCCCCTCTTCACCCTCGCCACGCACGCCTATGGGTAAGAGGTATGGAAGAGGATAGGGTGTGCTCGTAAGAAAAGGTAGGCGAAGGGACGAAGCCCTCCTTGGCACAATTTAACACCCCTGAAACAATTTCATATTTATTTGAACTCAAGTACCGGTATTTTACCCATTAAAGTTCTCGACAATCGAGTTATTTCTTGTCAAGACTTCAGTTCTGTGGTTTAACACACTATTTCAATACGACACCGGATTTTCACATTCAGTGAGCAAAAACGGTGTCGCATATGTGCATAGTGCACAATATCAACTAGTGTGTAACATAATAGTCAGTGCGATGAAGTATATGGAGAGTGAAGTTAAACTTTCGTTTATCTTAAACCAAAGGGCCTATATTGTAATCCCCTAAGAGCATAGGCCTACGGGGATAATAATGTGGGGTGTGGCCAAAAGCAAATTTTGCCCGGATAATGGCACCGTTTCTCATGTTTTTGCCCGCCTGAATTGACCAACAGTTAAGCCCGAAATGGGAGGCGAGCGAGTGCCTTCCCCCGCCCCCTCCCCCTCTTCACCCTCGCCACGCACGCCTATGGGTAAGAGGTATGGAAGAGGATAGGGTGTGCTCGTAAGAAAAGGTAGGCGAAGGGACGAAGCCCTCCTTGGCACAATTTAACACCCCTGAAACAATTTCATATTTATTTGAACTCAAGTACCGGTATTTTACCCATTAAAGTGCTCGACAATCGAGTTATTTCTTGTCAAGACATCAGATCTGTGGTTTAACACACTATTTCAATACGACACCGGATTTGCACATTCAGTGAGAAAAAACGGTGTCGCATATGTCCATAGTACACAATATCAACTAGTGTGTAACATAATAGTCAGTACGATGAAGTATATGGAGAGTGAAGCTAAACGTTCGTTTATCTTAAACCAATAGGCCTATATTGTGATCGCGTAAGAGCATAGGCCTACGGGGATAATAATGTGGGGTGTGGCCAAAAGCAAATTTTTCCCGGATAATGGCACCGTTTCTCATGTTTTGCCGGCCCGAATTGACCAACAGTTAAGCCCGAATTGGGAGGCGAGCGAGTGCCTTCCCCCCGCTCCTCCCCCCCCCCCCCTTCACCCTCGCCACGCACGTCTATGGGTAAGAGGTATGGAAGAGGATAGGGTGTGCTCGTGAGAAAAGGTAGGCGAAGGGACGAAGCCCTCCTTGGCACAATTTAACACCCCTGAAACAATTTCATATTTATTTGAACTCAAGTACCGGTATTTTACCCATTAAAGTGCTCGGCAATCGAGTTATTTCTTGTCAAGACATCAGTTCTGTGGTTTAACACACTATTTCAATACGACACCGGATTTGCACGTTCAGTGAGCAAAAACGGTGTCGCATATGTACATAGTGCACAATATCAACTAGTGTGTAAAAAAATAGTCAGTACGATGAAGTATATGGGCAGTGAAGTTTAACGTTCGTTTATCTTAAACCAATAGGCCAATATTGTGATCCCGTTAGAGCCTAGGCGTACGGGGATAATAATGTGGGGTGGGGGCAAAAGGAAATGTTGCCCGCATAATGGCACTTTTTCTCATGTTTCGCCTGCCCGAATTGACCAACAGTTAAGCCCGAATTGGGAGGCGAGCGAGTGCCTCCCCCACCCCTTCACCCTCGCCACGCACGTCTATGGGTAAGAGTTAGGGGAGATGATAGGGTGTGCTCGTTACAAAAAGTAGGCGAAGTGTCGAAGCCCACCTTGGAACTTTTGCACACCCCGAAACAATTCCACATTTATTTGAACCCAATTACCGGTATAACACCCATTAAAGTGCTCGACAATTGAGTTATTTCTTGTCAAGACTTCAGTTCTGTGGTTAAACACACTATTTCAATACGACACCGGATTTTCGCATTCAGTGAGCAAAAACGGTGTCGCATATGTGCATAGTGCACAATATCAACTAGTGTGTAACATAATAGTCAGCACGCGATGAAGTATATGGAGAGTGAAGTTTAAGTCTCGTTTGTCTTAAACAAATAGGCCAATACTGGGATCCCGTAAGGGCCTAGGCGTACCGGGATTATAATGTGGGATTGAGGCAAAACAAAATTTTACCCGGATAATTGCACCTTTTCTCATGTTTTTCCAGCCTGAATTGACTAACAGTTAAACCCAAATTGAGAGGCGGGCGAGTGCCTTCCCCGCCCCCCCCCCCTTCACCCTCGGCCCGCACGTCCCTTTGTATGAGGTAGGGGAGAGGATAGGGTGTGCTCATAACAAAAGGTAGGCGAAGGGACGAAGCCCTCCTTGGAACTTTTTCACACCCCTGAAACAATTTCAAATTTATTTGAACTCAAATACCGGTATTTAACCCGTTAAAGTGCTCGACAATCGAGTTATTTCTTGTCAAGACATCAGTTCTGTGGTTTAACACACTATTTCAATACGACACTGGATTTGCACATTCAGTGAGCAAAAACGGTGTCGCATATGTACAAAGTGCACAATATCAACTAATGTGTAACATAATAGTCAGTACGATGAAGTATATGGAGAGTGAAGCTAAACGTTCGTTTATCTTAAACCAATAGGCCTATATTGTGATCGCGTAAGAGCATAAGCGTTGGGGATAATAATGTGGGGTTGGGGCAAAAGCAAATTTTTCCCGGATAATGGCACCGTTTCTCATGTTCTGAAGGCCCGAATTGACCAACAGTTAAGCCCGAATTGGGAGGCGAGCGAGTGCCTTCCCCCCGCTCCTCCCCCCCCCCCCCTTCACCCTCGCCACGCACGTCTATGGGTAAGAGGTATGGAAGAGGATAGGGTGTGCTCGTGAGAAAAGTTAGGCGAAGTGTCGAAGCCCACCTTGGAACTTTTTCACACCCCGAAACAATTCCACATTTATTTGAACTCAATTACCGGTATAATACCCATTAAAGTGCTCGACAATCGAGTTATTTCTTGTCAAGACATCAGTTCTGTGGTTAAACACACTATTTCAATACGACACCGGATTTTCACATTCAGTGAGCAAAAACGGTGTCTCATATGTACATAGTGCACAATATCAACTAACGCGTAACATAATAGTCAGTACGATGAAGTATATGGACAGTGAAGTTAAAAGTTCGTTTTTGATATCAGACAAGTATTTTATTTTCAGGTTAGAGGTAGGGAAGAGGCTAGGGTAATTTTGTAAAAGAGGTGGGCGAAGAGACGAAGCCCTCCTTGGACCGTTTTCACACCCCTTAAACAATTCTACATTTATTTCAAAACAACTGAAATATATTGCATCCAGGTTAGAGGCATGGAAGCTGCTGGGGTAGTCCCATAACAAAAGGGCTGGGCGAAAGGACGAAGCACAATATCAACTAGAGTGTAGCAACTAGTCAGTACGATGAAGTATTGGGACAGTGAACTTTAAAGTTCGTTCAGACAAGTTTTTTTGTTTTCGGGTTAGAGGTAGGGAAGAGGCTAGGGCAAGTTAGTAAAAAAGGTGGGCGAAGGGACGAAGCCCTCCTTGGACCTTTTCCGCACCCCTAAAACCCCACCTTTATTTGAACTCAAAGGCCCAGTTGTCTCACCCCAATCAGTAGCAATTTTGCTCCTTACCTTCCTACTAAAGCCCCTCCCACAATTGTCTAAAATTCATCTTCATCCAGACACAATCTCAGTTTATTGCTTCGTGGTGAGTAGAAAAACTCAACGTATATAATCAAAACTTTCTCAGTATCGTTCATGTTGTGTAATATAATCTTTGGTACTCTGCATTGTTTGAATTAGTTGTCTATCAAAGAGCTGAGCCAATTGAGAATTTTGGTATGCCGGTACCAAAATTGTAGTATGGGGTGAGAGGTTTGGCCCTTTAATTACAGGTATTTCACCCATTAAAATGTTCTACAAACGAGTTATTTCTTGTCAAGACATCGGCTGTCTGATTTCACCCACTATTTAAATACGACACCGGATATGCATGTTCAGTGAGCAAAAACGGTGTCGCATATGTACATCGTGTACAATATCAACTAGTGTGTAATATGAAAGTCGAAACGATAAAGTTTGAGGACAGTGAAGTTTAAAGTTCGTTTATCTCAAAAAATATTGTGTTTTCAGGTTAGAGGCAGGGAAGAGGCTAGGGCAGGCACCTATCAAAAGGTAGACAAAGGGACGAAGCCCTCCTTCTTACTTTTTCCACCCCTAAAACAATTTCTCATTTATTTGAGCTTAATTACCGGTATTTCACCGATTAAAGTCTTCTACAATCGAGTGATTTCTTGTCAAGTCATCAGCTCTGCGGTTTAACACACGTGACTTTTTCAATACGGCAATGGATCTGCATGTTCAGTGAGCAAAGACTAGTGCGTAACATTAAAGTCAGTGCAATGAAGAATTTTGACAGTGAAATTAAACGTTCCTTTTCTCAAACAAGTATATTTTAGGTCAGAGTTATGGAAAGGGTTGTGGTCTAACTTAGTTGATTATGTTCGTTGATAAACATCAGCTCTATGATTTTGCACAATATTTCAGTACGACGGCCGGATTTGCAAGTTCCGTAAAAAAGGTGTCGTTTGTACATTGGGTACAATAGCAACTTGTCTGTAAAATAATAGTGAGTACGATTGAATATGAATGCTGACTATAATTTATACATGCCAAGTCGATCTAACAAACTGTCTGATTCTTTTTGGGCATTACTCTTGGACATTGTGTCCTAACTCTGGGACCCCTGTTCTGTTGCTTCAATACGATGAGTCAAAAGAGTGAAGAATTAGTTGAGCGATCTATTTTAGTTCCAGAAAAAATGTCATAGATTTTACAAAAAACCGAATGGGCGGACACTTTACTTTGAAAAAAGAGAAAGATTGACCGAAATTGATAACAAATTGTTGAAAAAATTATCTTCCTCCCCTTTTTTTTCGACCCTTAACTCGAGGGGCTCGGACCTTTTCGACCACAAAGTTCGAGGGGCTACGTACTGACCGTTAACTGCACTTACTCCCCCAAAAGTTATACCTTTTTTGAATGGCCTATCTGTGTTAGAAAAGACTACATTCTATAATAAGCCTACATTTAATGCCGCATAATGAATCCACACTACAATTAGAGATGAAGTCGAGACGATACTCTTAATTTATTACCTCAACTAGTAACTGTGAATTGGTGGAGCGTTACATTTTTAAAAAGGTAGTCTCAAGTCTTGCCAAACGTCAAACACAAGGCATTTCAGATTTGAGTGTCATCCAATAAGTTAACGACATTTATTATACTTGAATTGAAAAGGAAAGTCATAGGTATACTAAATCCGCTTGTAAAATGATTAAGCAATTCTTCTGCATTTTCTCTTCGCGACTTCGGTGCGAAAATCCTTCCTTCCGCCGTTTATGCCATCTCTAGCTCTGTGCACATCCAGTTAAACGTCTTTCTGTGTGTTACCAGTGTAGCTATTAATAGTACACAACACTACGTGACGTAATTACTTGCTTTGTGCTGTTCTGTTACTAAGTTGGGTTTTGTTCGTGATGCATGGCAAGTTTGGCAACTAAGACCCGACGATTGTAACAAATGTTTTTCACATAAGCCTACTGCTAATACTAATAGTAGCCTAACAATAACCATAATAGAGGACAAAGCGATCGGCGAGTGTCCAAATTGAATAATTATTAGGGATTCAAAATGACACTTTCACTCGCCAATTGTATTACACGGCGGTCTAAATTACTCATAAATCATAAACGGTGGTGAGTGACTGGCTAATACGTAAGCGGGAGAAGGTAAAAGTATACAGAACAGCGCGTCGTTGCGCATAGCATGGTCAATCTGGAATTTAAAGTAGATAGCGAGTTCTGTTAATTCATCCTCCCATTTAAATAAAAATCACAAAATCAAATTAAAATAATTCACAATCTATTTAAACTTAATTATATTCTTTGATAAACATCAGTTTTTTGGTTTTACATAGGCCTACTAAGCCTATATCAAAGGGTAGAAATACTCTCGGGGCTCATTGGCAAGAATCAGCGAGGGAACCCCTAACCCATTATCCTAAGACCCCTCTAATAGACCAAAATCTGTCCTGCTTTTTCGTGTTACTTCGTGACGCACTCCCGAGGGTCTGATTGAAAAAATACGAATCGATGGGAAAAGATGAAATAATAACCCATGCAATTACCACAAGCGATCCGTTTGGCCTATGGATCAAGAGAAAATAAGTAAAAATATCCCTTTAAATTCAAAATCTGGCGAGGGTGTGATAGACACACAACTTCCACGTTTTAAGTAAACTTTTCCTCGAACAATACTTAAACTACAGCTGCAGCCTCTAATCATGTTTCAAAGGTACTTTAATTATCTGAAATACGCTTTAATGTTAAATTTATGAAAAATTCAACAAATTTTAATGCTATTTTGGGTACGCGGGATTAAAAACGGTAAAAAGATATGGGAAGAAAAGGGACACTTTTTCGCGAACGAGGAACTGTATATGTCCCTCCTACGTCATTTTCGCGCATAAAGTTCACTGCGAATGAGTACCTTGAGCTGGATACCGATCCAAATTGTATAATCTGCGTCACTCCGATCTCTGAAAAAAGAATAATACCCTTCAATCCATCTAGTATCATCTTTGTATCGAGGAACGACGAATCTGGAAAGGTTAACAATACGAATACGGACGAGAATGTCACCAAGTTGTTAAGCTTTGGTATGACCCTGCCAGTAGTCGAACCCCAGACCTTCATGCTATACATACAAGTCGGATGCCTGCATGACTGAGGGACTGTCCGCAGGCGCCAACAAATCGCTTGTCCGATTGCCAGGGACAACCAGATTTTTTACGGGCTAGCAGTACCTCGACTCAGGGCAAAGTGTCCGATCGGGCAACTTAGAGTCCTCTGAGAGAAAAATAAACTGCAAAGGTTTGCTATGGTGCGATGCACATAGTAACCTTGTAGTTCCGATTCACAAACTGATTTTAAAACAGAATAATATTCGTGGGGCGTAAAAAATTTCTCAGGAAAGACAGGGTGTTCTTAATAAGTTCTTGTATCTAGTCATACTGCTGAACACTTGGCTATATTCATTAGTTCAATTCCAATAGCCACTGTCACTTCACTTCCCGTGGTCTCCCCAAATTTTAATCTGTAAAGACTTGCGATGATTTTGGTCGGAATCGTGATACAAGCGCTCCAGAGGTTACATTGTACACAAAATCCACATTTTGGGGGAAAGAACACGTTTAGCTGTCTATTCATATTGATTATGTCTTTGAATCATGCACGAGAATCTGTTTAATCATGAATTGAAAAAAGTTGAACGAAACCCCGAAGTGTAACCTGTAGAAAAGGCAGGCTTATGTCACGCATATCCACCACAACGTAGCTATTCACTTTCAATTTTCAAAATGGGAGAAAATAATTGTACAAACAAACAAACTCGCGTCTTGCCACGATTTTTGTTTTGGCAAAAAATTAAAGTGGTTATCAATTTATTACACATAGGCCTAGTAATTTTCTAACGATAGGCACAACTCACTGTTGGCCTATTAACTATATACTAACATATTTACAAAATCGAAGCTGTTACTTTGGCCACGAGGAATTCATTGTTACTCATCATATTAATCGGTAATGAGAAAAAGTTTAAATTAACGTGAAAACACTGTGATAAGAAGTCAAACACCTATTTCTCATAATAAACCTCCTTTCTTCAGTCCCTTATCACATTGTTTCAGCTTATTGTGAGGTCACAACATGAGTTTCAAACCTAAAGGAGCAAATCTGTATTGCATTCTGCTGTTCTGAATCTGTTTACTTTCCCGCTTTATTTACTTTCTAGTCCACTTCTCACAGCACTTCTCTGTGAGGCTTTTGTTTACACAGAAAGTTGTGGTTTTAGTTCCATGGCATTTCCGCCTCGTTGCAGTACAATTGGATTTGCACAGAGTGAATCTTGACCATCTTGACACGTGTCCTAAGCTGACCACATGATAAACAGACTTTAGATAACGACACTAGATGAGAGTAAAACACCCCACATGTTGGGGTGTTAAAATGACCGAATCTGTCTGTTGGCAACTCATAATGTGACGTTCTGATTTTCAAAATTTTCTCTACGCTCCTCGCCAACTAATGGTGGCGCTTTGCCTAGATAGTCTTTAAGCCAAAATAACGTTTTGTTGCCAAGAAAAAACAGACTTTGATTACTTTGCAGTTTGTAAACATGTTTGAAGAGAGCATTTTATTGCAAACGACAAAAAAGAAAGCGACTCGATTAAGTCTGGAAAATGCTATTTCCGTCCATCTGAGGGGTCCGAATTTTCGTAATTTTCTCTGCGCTCCGCGCCAACTAATGGTGGCGTTCCGCTTAGATAATCTTTAAGGCAGAATAGCGTTTTGTTTGACTCCTAAAAGTATGCAAATTTAATGAAAAGTTTTTACTTCGAAAGGTAGCGTAAATGGCATAACATTGCATGTAAAGACACACGTATTTCAAATTTATCCTCATGAACCACCAGAATTCAACTTTTAACACTGTCCTTGTCAAAGTCGGAAATCTGTCACCATTTTGCATCACCCTTAGACCCCTCCCCAAGGCCGACAAGCACTCAACGTACTGCCCCCCCCCCCTTTATTACAGAAATCCTGCGTACTCCACTGAGTATAAGGCAATAGATCAAAGGTCAACGAGTGACTTCTTTGCATGTGCTTCAGCTGATGACATGTAATAAACACACGTAAAAACACCGCACACTGTAAAACAGTGTGTAATCGCGACCGATGCGGCGCCAAAATGTTTTGTTACAACTTGGCCTAAACACGCCACGCTCTCATGCGCAGTAAATAAACTTCGAACTCGTCTAATCGCAATCATATTTCAACCCGATCTTCTAGTTACAGATAATTATTTTAATTCTCTCACATTTTAATTTCTCGAAACACAAGGAAAAAACTAGAAAGGTAACTAATTTTGTTATGGAGCGACGTTTTAGATACTGAGTTGGATTGGCATACCGTTTTAATACAACTTGGCAACAATATGGAGTTGTTAGGCTGAATGATCTGGAAATGTTTTAATTACGCCTTTATGGCATGAGAAATACAGCAGTCACAAGCGTATATGACTTGAAATAAAAAGGACAACGCATTATAGCATTATATTTAAGAGCCTGCCGGCGATGGTAAGAAATGCCTTTCAATTAGCCCAAAAGTTGATCGTTTTAATATTCATGAGCATTCACCACAGTTACGCTATTCCTGAAGTAGACGGTGCTCAACGACCAAACCTTTTGCAACGCTACGTCGAACCAAGATTGGTTGAACACAAAAGACGTTTAAACCAAAAAAAACATAGGGTATTAAGGCCGTTAAAGCTTTTAAGTTAGATGGAAGTCTTGATCATGGACAGCCTCTTTGTTGTTGATTTAAAAACAGTTATCTTTTGTCAGGGGCGGTTCTACGAGGGGGTTGGGGTGGGCTAGGGAGCCACAAAAATTTTCCCAGCCCTCCCCCACCCGCCCCCCCCCCCAAAAAAATGGACAAATGATTTATGTAAGCTATCAGTACATAACAAAAACCAAAATAAGCTTTGGCAAAATATTGTTCATGGTTCTTCATGGAGTGAAACGGTTTGTTTCATTACATTGCAAATTATATTATACTGCTGTATTGGCATGTTGCCCGATTACCGGAGTTTTACACTCGATGTCTCGAGTTGGTCTGATGTGACATCGAACACACATGCAATCAATCAACGTAACAACAACGCATACGGTAACAGAAGGGCGCTCTTTGCACTAGTACGTACTACCAGGGAGGTGTCCTAACACCTCCCTGGTACTACACAGCTATAAGCCTGTATATTCAGGGAGGTGTTAACACCTCCCTGGTATATTGTATTAACACATGGGAAGGACACATGCGTATAGGCCCACTCAACCGTGCACCCTTGCGTTGCAAGATTTTGATGAACTAAGAAGATGGTACTCCCATCCACTCACTCGCTTTCGTCCCCCATAAGTCCCGTGTGGCATGTAAACAAACAACAACATAAAAGCCGTCTGCTTTTCTTTTTTTAATTTTCAAAACTTAAGTCAAAAATTGCGTTTACACTGCTGAAAACATTTTCATATTCTTCAATCCAATTGTAATAGATACATAATGATAGACAATTCAAAATAGGCCATCATGTGGTACTTTTCTTTTCAAGAAATAAAGATCTTGCAGGGTATAATTAGGTTAGGGCTATTTGTGTCAAAAAGATCAAGTTGTTCACCCAAACTTCCCAAAATTCAAATGATGCAACTTCCGTTTCTCTTGTAATGCATATCATTTTGAGGAGATAAAACTATTGCTGCAGTTTATTGGTTAGACTGAATGGTTTGGAACAGATCTTAAGTATTTTCTTTGTATGTCATATTGGTGCATTTTAAACGCCATTCCCTTCAATTCACTTGGTTACCCCCTCAGCATAATATAGGCTACGACTACCACAAAAATACTGGCGCTTGTATTTAGTCCTTACCCGATTATTCACATAACAATCGTTAGACTACAGGTACTATACACCATAGTTGGCAATTAACAAAAAATATGGGCCCGGTAGTCTAAAGCACTTGTCACGGAATTAATTTCTACACATCCCGCGTACAATTAATTATTAAACTATAATTACGGTTACCATGTATAGTACAACGATGAATAAAACAAAGCTTTAAAAAGTAACGTCGTCTAGTCAATATTGAACCAAAAGTAATGAAATATACTCTAACAGTGTGATGTTTACTGAAAAATTAAATGTGTCTTAAGAGTAAATTTTTTCCGTTGCCGTAGCGATTGTCGTTGCCGTTGCCTTTACCGTTGCCATACAAGTTGGAGAGTTCATTTTCTGCTGCCAAGACGGCAAAACAGTTTGAAAATTTTATAACGTCATCCCCAGTCCAGTGGAAAGATGAGTATGAAAGCAAACAATGCAAAGAGAAAAACCTTGTAAAATAACGTGAACGAATTGAGTCCCAATTTTACCGGCCTTCAACAATTTAACCAGATAAAATTTTCCTGATTCATCTTTTGTTTTGTAAGTTTCTGGGACACGAGATCTCAAAATAAAGATTGTCTGGATGCGTTTAGCAAGGTCTGAAAAGTGCCATTGCCTGCAATCTGGGAAGATTTTTTTGGGGGGCAAAAATTTTGACGATTGATGATTGATGATTGATGATGATGAATTATGAATGATTGATGATTGATGATGATGAATGATTGATGATGATGAATGATTGATGATGATGAATGATTGATGATGATGAATGATTAATGATGATGAATGATTGATGATGATGAATGATTGATGATGATGAATGATTGATTGATGATGATGAATGAATGATTGATGAATGAATGATTGATGATTGATGATTGATGATTGATGATTGATGATTGATGATTGATGATTGATGATTGATGATTGATGATTGATGATTGATGATTGATGATTGATGATTGATGATTGATGATTGATGATTGATGATTGATGATTGATGATTGATGATTGATGATTGATGATTGATGATTGATGATTGATGATTGATTGATGATTGATTGATGATTGATTGATGATTGATTGATGATTGATTGATGATTGATTGATGATTGATTGATGATTGATTGATGATTGATTGATGATTGATTGATGATTGATTGATGATTGATTGATGATGATTGATTGATGATGATTGATGATGATTGATGATGATTGATGATGATTGATGATGATTGATGATGATTGATGATGATTGATGATGATTGATGATGATTGATGATGATTGATGATGATTGATGATGATTGATGATGATTGATGATTGATGATTGATGATTGATGATGATTGATGATTGATGATGATGAATGATTGATGATGATGAATGATTGATGATGAATGAATGAATGATTGATGATGAATGAATGAATGATTGATGATGAATGAATGAATGATTGATGATGAATGAATGAATGATTGATGATGAATGAATGAATGATTGATGATGAATGAATGAATGATTGATGATGAATGAATGAATGATTGATGATGATGAATGAATGATTGATGATGATGAATGAATGATTGATGATGATGAATGAATGATTGATGATTGATGATTGATGATTGATGATTGATGATTGATGATTGATGATTGATGATTGATGATTGATGATTGATGATTGATGATTGATGATTGATGATTGATGATTGATGATTGATGATTGATGATTGATGATTGATGATTGATGATTGATGATTGATGATTGATGATTGATGATTGATGATTGATGATTGATGATTGATGATTGATGATTGATGATGATTGATGATGATTGATGATGATTGATGATGATTGATGATTGATGATGATTGATGATGATTGATGATGATTGATGATGATTGATGATGATTGATGATGATTGATGATGATTGATGATGATTGATGATGATTGATGATGATTGATGATGATTGATGATGATTGATGATGATTGATGATGATTGATGATTGATGATTGATGATTGATGATTGATGATTGATGATTGATGATTGATGATGATTGATGATGATTGATGATGATTGATGATGATTGATGATGATTGATGATGATTGATGATGATTGATGATGATTGATGATGATTGATGATGATTGATGATGATTGATGATGATTGATGATGATTGATGATGATTGATGATGATTGATGATGATTGATGATGATTGATGATGATTGATGATGATTGATGATGATTGATGATGATTGATGATGATTGATGATGATTGATGATGATTGATGATGATTGATGATGATTGATGATGATTGATGATTGATGATTGATGATTGATGATTGATGATTGATGATTGATGATTGATGATTGATGATTGATGATTGATGATTGATGATTGATGATTGATGATTGATGATTGATGATTGATGATTGATGATTGATGATTGATGATTGATGATTGATGATTGATGATTGATGATTGATGATTGATGATTGATGATTGATGATCGAATCAATGATTGATGATTGATGATGATGATTGATGATGATTGATGATGATGATTGATGATGATGATTGATGATGATGATGATTGATGATTGATGATGATGAATTATGAATGATTGATGATTGATGATGATGAATGATTGATGATGATGAATGAATGATTGATGATGATGATTGATGATGATGATTGATGATGATGATTGATGATGATGATTGATGATGATGATTGATGATGATGATTGATGATGATGATTGATGATGATGATTGATGATGATGATTGATGATGATGATGATTGATGATTGATGATTGATTGGTTCGAACATCACCCCCAAGTTTAACTACTACTGCTACTGCTACTGCTACTACTACTAACACTACTAACACTACTAACACTACTAACACTACTAACACTACTAACACTACTAACACTACTAACACTACTAACACTAACACTTACACTTACACTAACACTAACACTTACACTAACACTAACACTTACACTTACACTAACACTTACACTTACACTTACACTCACACTAATACTAATACTAATAATAATAATAACAATAACAATAATAATAATAATGTCCCTAGAACGGCTCGGCGACCCGACTTGGTAATCATAGACAAAGAAACACAGGAAGGGCTAATAATAGATGCGGCAATACCCAACGACTCCCATATAGTCGAGAAGGAAAATGAAAAAGTAGACAAGTACCAAGACCTGAAACTCGAAATACAGAAACTGTGGAACATAAAAGCAAAAGTCATCCCCGTAGTAATCGGCGCACTCGGAGCAAACACCAACAACCTAGAGAGACACTCACAACACACACCTGGCAAGCACAAAGTGCAACAACTTACAAAGACAGCACTACTAGGCACTGCCCACATCCTCAGAAGGATACTCGATCTCCAGAGTCCGGGTAGGACTCCGAGATCAGAGTAAAAAGAAGACACCTACCAACATAGAAGTTGAGAAAGAACAAGAAATAATAATAATGTCCCTAGAACGGCGCCTGTGTTTTGTCCAAAAGTATCGAACTATCTTTTCCCGCCTGTGTGTGTGTGTGCTTGCACGGTATCACACAATACCAGTGTCGAAGAACATCGATCGTCGTGACTCCGTGTACTGCTATGCAATGGTACAACTGTTTGCGTTTTTAAATAAACATCAACAGCCTTGCCTCAACCAATCCACGTAGAGTAATGTAAATGAAGTTTCCGTAGGGTTTCTAGGAAAGTTGAAATGATTTTGGCTCCAACGCCGGTGGACGTTGGTTTTTTTGTAGCCATGAGCTGAACGAAAGACTTCGTCCGCTCCGCGTGCTAGGTCATGGTATCTTTCTTGACTTTTCAAAAGCATTTGACATTGTCAGTCACAATATTTTACTAACAGAGCTCTACTTTTGTGGTATTAGGGGTTGCTTTGGAATGGTTTAAAAGTTATTCACAAAATCGGCAGCAATTTGTTTGCTTTAAAGCGGCTCATTGAGTTGGTTCATGAATTCAACAAATTTTTCCAAACCTGTAAAGTTTTCTTCACATACCAATGACAAATGGTCAAACTAAGACAATTCCCATATCTTACGTACAAATAGCTGTTTTGTGAGTAATTCGAGGTTCATTTCAGTTTTAAAACATTAGGCACAAAACTGTTGCAAGTCAGGACACTACAAAATTCAAAATTCTAGCTTTTCTCATAACTATTGGATATGAAACTTTGCTTGTTCTGCTAATTACAAACATTGTCATGAGATAGTGACCCTTTAATACTCGCATTAAGTTATCCATATCAACTCAATGAGCATCTTTATATCATATAATCAGTGGCGTAACCAGGGAAGGAAAGAAAGGAAAAAGGAGAAAAGAGAGGGAAATAGAGAAAAGGAAAAAAGATAAAAAGGAGGGGAAGTAAAGGAAATCAAGGCAGGGGAAAACTGCCCCCCGGACACAAAAAACGGGAAGGGAAGAAAAAACGGGAAGGGAAAGTAGGGAAGGAAAGAAAGGAAAGAGAGGGAAGAAAAAAAGGAAAACGGAAAAGAGGAAAGGAAAGAAGAGAAAAATGAGAAAAGAAAGAAAGTGGGCAAACTATTACATCAAAAGCAAGATTGATCTGCATTCACGGAACACTGTTTTGGTCAATATATGAACATTCATTTAGAAAAATATATGAACATTCATTTAGTCGCCTAAAGTTAACAAAATAATATCTGAGGTCCACTTTATCGGACGAAAGACTTTTCTCCCTTGCTCTTTGCCAGACAGTCGGAAGGACTTTAGAAAAGCAATTATTCTCAGATTTGCCACCAATATTTCAAGGAAGTGCAGATTCTTCAGTAATCCCCCAACTCTTTAAACTTCCTCACAGGAAACCCAGAATTCAAAGCTTTCTGCAATATAAGCTCCACATCAACAAATTATTGTTTCATAAGGGCAGAAACTTCGGCGCGCTTCGCGCGCCGCAATACATCCCTAATTACATCTCTAATACAATGGTGTTCACATTTGCAAGAAAAATCAGAAAACTTTGCTGCTATTTACAAGCCCGAGATATGCCGCGAGGTGTCGCGATTTTTCAAAATTTTCCGTTCGCTCCGCGGTAACTGAAGATTGTCTATCTGAAAGACTTCATATTCTAGGCAGGGGAACCATTGACCTACCGTACTCAATGCCCCACACAACTGTCATTAGATACCTTTCAACCCTGTCAGTTGTGTAGTCTTTGTAGATTGATTCTTTAGTTATTGAAGTGTCACAATTTTATCAATGTTCAATGTTGCAGAGCAGTGTGGTAGCTACACGGGGCAGGAGCGATTGCGCCCTTGCTCGAAAAAGTGAAAATTCGAAAATTTGCCACTTGAGACACCAGTCAAATACAGTTCGGTTTTCCCAAGTTTTGCTTCATTTAATTCCGAATTCTTCCTAATAAAAGTTCCATATTTGAAATATTAGTTTAAAACAGGCAAAATTTTAAGCGCGCTTCGGGCGCCTCAAATTGCAAGCCCTAAAGCTGTAGGCCTAAGTGATCGCTCATAAAGCAGTCAGTGGATAATTTGTCCTAGTCGCTTACAGTGCCGTTTTTCTTCAATACAGGCTTTCATTTTTGTCTAAAAAAGGCAACAAAGTTTCGGGAGTTTTTTAATGTCGCCAAGAAGCCTTGATCCACACTCCTTAGATAACACGATCTTCAGTCGACATGCTATCTCAGATATATGCTAATAGGAAACGCAGATTTTTGTGTAGTCCCCCGAATATGCAAATTTCGTTACAGGAAACCCTGAATCTAATCTATTTTCTGCAATACAAGCTCCATATTTACCAATGTGTAAAAGGATCCGTACGTACCTTATACAGTAGTGTTCACACTTAAGAAAAAAAAAATCAGACTTATTTAAAAAAAAGTTGTTCTTGCTCATAGAAAAAGCAAAACAATTAAGCATAAAAATGTACCTTTTGGTCAATGGGGTAGGGTGAGTTGCATGGTCTAAAATTGCCCCCCCCCCCCCAGCACTTCCCTTAAGGCCCTAAGACACACACAAACTAACACAGCTCAACTAGTAGCCTGCAAAATCGGGAAACCTCTATTCTATTGCCCCTCGGACAGTCAGGTCTGGTTACGCCACTGCATATAATGCTCAAGTTTAGGACAAATTACATGTGGTGTTCCACAAGGATCTGTATAAGGACCACTCCTGTTCTTACTTTATATACTGATATATGATATTAAAAGAACTTCTAGTATTGTGTCTTTCATTTTATTTGCTAATGACACTAGTATTTTCTTCCGTCATTATAACCTACACAGTGCTACTGAAATAGTCAACAAGGATTTAAAAATGTTTCTGCCTGGTAAGCTTTCATTAAATAATAAATATTGATAAGGCAAACTTTATGATTTTCCATCCCTATCAGAGAGCAATTTGTGAAATTGAGCTTTATATATATAACCAGAATATTTCCTCTGTTTATATTACTATGTTCCTTTGTGTAATAATTGATAAAAAAAAATATTGAAGGGCAGGAGCAGTCATCCCATTTTGAAGAAGTGTAGTAGACTGTCCAGTTTCATGATTGGCTGTTGGGAGTTATGTGACAATGTTTTTTCTCTTCAAATGTGAAATTTACCACAAATAACTGCTTGGTTCACCTTGAATATGCAATAGTAAAGTCATAAAATGTAATTAAAGATACTTTGAAGAGAAATAAGATGGAAATTGTGTTATTTAGATTTTTCTTCAAAATAAGTTTGGGGGACTGTTCTTTAACTCTAAATGGGACTCTCATATTCAGAAAGTTAAAACCACAGTTTCTAAGATTATCGGTGTAATGTATAGAAAATAAGTCTTGTGTTCCCTAGAGTGCCCTGCTTTCTATGTATAAAACCCTTGTTCTACCACATCTTCATTGTTGCGGAATACCTAAGTATTTACTTAGCTGCCTCCTGATGCTTCAAAAAAGGCTATCCGTTGTGTGTAATGCTGCTGATTTCCAGCATACAACACCTTTATTTAACGAGTTAAAACCGGTTCACAACATTTGAAATTCACAAGATCCAATTGAGATATTTTTTGTTTCTTATCTCATTGCTCCGTGAGGAGGATGAGATATTGTAGTCAATTTGCCTATTGGGCTATATATGGCAATGCCAGCTTAAATCGCAATGGTTGCCATGGTAACGGTAAATTTTCCCAGGTTACTAGTCTCGAGGTCTAACCCATGGTGAGGTACCCCGGGGTGACTGAAGGTCCAGGGCTGAGAGAGGGGTCAAAACCTGTCCGTGTGTGTGTGTGTGTGTTGGTGGGTGAGTGTGTATGTGTGTGTGTGTGTGTGTTGGTGGGTGTGTGTGTGTGTGTGTGTCCAATTTTGTTTTCTTAATATCTTGTAAACGGCTGGGCCGATTTTCTTGAAACTTGGTAGGATGGTACCTCAGGTGGAACAATTGCATTTTGATACACAACCGGAAGTGAAGGTCAAAGGTTACAGGTCAAAGGTCAAATTCAGTGAAAATCACATTTTCTGCTATATTTCAAAAACGAAACGTTCTCCTGACACGAAACTCTACACATACGATGATTGCATCTAGACCTACCAAAATACGTGGTTGCCATAGCAACAGATGTCAAAGGTCAAGTGGTAGAATGTAACGAAAAATTTTCAAGTGATAATTTGTTCGTAAAACAACGTTTTTGTCCCTCAAACTCCTCCTAGTGGGCTTGACCGATTCTTTTTAAAATTGGTAGGTGGGTACCCCAGGGTGGGAACTTGTGTCTCCCAGACCCTCTGAAGAAAAGGTCAAAGGTCAGAGGTCAAAGGTCACATTTTGCAAGAAAACACTTTTTTTCCCTATTTTGTACTAAAACTTCAAAAGAAAACCTTCATTTTACATGAAAATTCACAAGTATAATAGGGTAGACTAGTTCTACCAAAATATGTAGTTTCCATGGCAACCAATGTCAAAGGTCACGTGACAGGGGGTCACATACTTTTTATTGTATTCACTTTAACTCTTAACGGACGCATCCCACAAATCTGAAAGTTTAAGTGTAATAGCCTAGGCATGATACTGTAAGTTGTACCGATATGTGAGGTTGTCATGGCAACCAAGGACATAGTTCACGTTACAGATTGTCAACGGTTAAAGTGGGCATGACACGGCCATAAAAAATTTTGTGTATTGCAAGATTAGATACAGTATTTTACAAATATCATCTCACACCCCATTAAAAAACCCGTACAATTCGGCATAAATGATATTCGAAGGAAAACTGCGTTCAAAATACAATTTCGAAAAATGCCGCAACACCTCGCCTGACTTTTATGACGCAACTGGCGGCACAAACCCCGCCCTACGGCGCGCATCTAGATGTGGAACTAATGTAACGCTGGGTAAACTTATCTTATCTTAGCAACCTCATGAAAACGATTGCATCACAATACAGAGTCCAACATACGTGAGTGGAAGGCGCAGACGATGGTGGGGATTCGGAGCAAATCATTGGCCAATATGTTCGTGTGTTTATGCGCGCGGGTGAAAATAGTTCTGTTTTATTGCAAGAAAGACGCGGTTCGGTCGTTATAAAGAACAGCAATGAATATGTGTGGACAGACCAAAACAAGCGCGTCCCCACTACGAGCGCGTCTTTACCGTATGAGCTGCTTGATGAAGATGCTATTGCGAATACTAAGCAGTCACCGCGCAATGCACAATTCACAATGTAGTCAGTGGCCACGCTCACTGCTATTGTAGCACCGGTGTTTGCAATTATGTATGCGCTAACACGCGTTACCATGCACATGATTCGATGATTGTGAGCTCCCTGGTACCCATTTCTGAGACGCGTTCACATACGTTTTTTCGCATTAAGCTGCGGTCACACTACAGCGATATCGGATCGGACTCCGATCCGATTTTTTTCAGGAAAGATCGAACTAGTGGGTCTGTTATGTAGACGGTCACACTACAGCGATTCCGAATTCGGATTGCTTCCCGACATAGTAGTCCGATCCGAATTATTTTTTTAATCGGATAGCTGAGCGATTTTTGTCGGAAAGCTTTCCGATTTTCTCAATTTTGTCCAATCATTGCCCGTGTTGAAGCTGACGTCATGCCTAGCAACTGTTCCAGATCAGCTGTACGCCACGGTCACACGACCAAGTCACAAGCATGATCGAATGAGGTTAGGAAGAATTTTCTGGTTTAAAATAACTCGATTTACATTCTGAATGACACGATGTCATACCCAACTTGCACGAATCCACATTTATCATCAAAAGGCTGAAAAGATTGACAAAAATGGTACGTGCCTTCGTGTTTTGTGGTAGAAGTGTTTTGCCCGGTGTTTCCACAAGCGGAGTTTCCGTAATGCAGAGTAGCGTACGTATTGTGTAGGCTAGCGTAGGCCTAGGCCTAGGCTACATTGTATACAATCACCGTGCCGTGGTGTATTAACGTTATATAACGTTCGCGTTATGGGCCTAGGCCTAGCTAGGCTATATCATTACCTTCAGAATACTTAGTGTACCGTCGAATGCGCACCTGAGCTCAATGATTCAAGATTTGTATATATAAGGTTCAGTAATGCAGATGTGCACTCGACCGTCCCGGAGTCGACGGTCATCCTATTAGTATTAGGCCTATACAAGTTAGGTGAGAAATTGACAATGGTCAAAACTTTATTGACAATGAACTGTTTTTCTAGCGCCATTCTTCTGTTCCTAGCCTAGCCTGTAGCTAGCCTACAAACCGTTGTCATCTACTTTTATTTGTTCTTACCCTGAGCTAGGCCTAGTACTAGTTCATATAAGGAATAAATTGTATATGAATTAATTGGTCACAGTGAAGTAAGACATAACGTTAGGCATGGGCTTTCGAGGCATGGCGTACAGTACCCGGGCCTAGGCTAAGTTAGGCCTAGCCTAGGCCTATGCTCAAATTGCGAGGGCAAGGTTTACACCCCTAACGTTACTCTTTTGGACACATGGAATGAACCTAGCCTGTGTTACCCTACAGATCAAACGTTATCGATTTTGAACAGGGATCTGGGTAGGTTTGGTTATCATAACCTACTGGAGGGGCAAGAAAAATTTGTAAATGTAAGCAAAAACTTACTGTAAGCCTACGACCTAACGTTAGGCCTAACTAGCCACCTTAGCAATAACCTAAGTAAGGCTATGCGGAAACTAGGCTATGGATAGGCTAAGTAAGTAAGCCTAGGGACTAACCTATTTAGACTTAGTAGATGAACGTGATCATATAATCCGATGCAGCGTTAAGTTCACTTCTTGTATAGGCCTAGGCCTACAAAGAACTTAATGCCACTGTCAAACAGGGCTGTGTATTTGTTATTAGAGGAATGAGCCTAGCCTAGATCATGTAACGAACACCAGCTCTGTTTGAGGGCTAGGTCTAGGTCACTACGTACAAACCAAGGCTAAGCATATAGCCCTTAATAATCAGGTCCCTACACACTACCATTCATTTCACTTTGCTCAATGAAGCATGCACTTGGTGAGCAGTACAGCCTGCAATAGGCCTAGGCCTAGGCGTCCTGGGTCGCATCGTATGTACTACATGCAACTTTGTCCACAACTTGGTTCTACCCATGGATGCACTCCTGGTTAGAACTGTTTGGGCAAATGTGAGGATCAATTTTACATAGTGGCAGAGGCAAAGCTATGTAAATACTACTCAGAATTTTGGTAGTGCTGCAGGCTACATAATACGTATACACGTTAGGACTGGGCCTAACTCTCAGCTAGAGTGGACTGCCTATATTTACAAGTCATTTAGTGGTTTGAATTGAAAATAGGTTCTGCATCTATTACATTCTGTTTAACCCTGTAAGAAATAAAAGTAACAATAAATTTTAGGACATAGCCTCCATATACTGCAGGGGATGACATCATGCCAATTAGCCTTTCTGAATTACAGTTCTCCATGCATTTAAAAGTTTCTGGTGCCGTGCAAATTGTGGTCTGAGCCTAACACATACATGTATCATACTTTTTAGAGTGAAATTTTGTCACTGGAAGCAGCATAATTCAGAAGCGTTTGACTAATTGATTAACATTTACCTTGCCATATGCACCATGTTTTCATTAAATACCATAAAAAACTTGGGATGGGCAATGATAAGAACCAGAAAAAATTTCAGTGTGAAATTAAAGTGTTACATAATGTATTGACTTCTTGTGCCCTGTTTGATGGTTAATTTGGTTAGAACTCCATGGTGGGTATATCATACCAATTTGTGATACTAAAGATGGCAAAAAATCAGTACTAAATGACTAGTACTCTTTTCAAATATTTTTTAAAATGTGTATATCTAATTGAAAAAATAATCATACATTGGTACAACATGTATACTATACATTCAGTCATCTGAAAATAAACAAATAGTAACCAAACCAGCTGAGTAAGTCACTTTCAGCTCAGGACAAACTACCAAACACAATTAAGGCTAAATAATGTGCAACATCATATATTAAGAAAAAGATACAAGCACAATTTTGTCTGTGTTCTTAAAATTCATGAAATGTTCTTTATTTTTTTTAAATAGTACAAAAGAAGATGGCTTCATTTTCGGTTGAATCTAAACTGCAGATGTGGCAGGATGCAAGCATCACAGAACGAGACCATGGATGAAGAGATGACCGAAGCTTAAGCACAATAAACCAGCTGATAGTGAGTACAGTAACTACTATATTTCAAGAAAGTGAGAACTTTCGATATCAAAAGGCCAGGAATGAGTTGGTTAAGATAATGATGTGGTTTGTACTCCTAGGTCAGTTGTGCATGTGCATAATGACCAATTGAAAACAAGCGGGCAAGCCATGGAGTTGCAGATTTCATTTCCACTAATTTGAAAAATCAAATGCACATGATTAGGGAAGAGTTGCAAGCCACTTGTTTGCAAGTTTCACCTTTGACCTCCTTATTTTGACCTGTTACCCCACCAGTAAGCAAATCAAGTTCACCCACACTGTTTTGCTTACACATACACACCCAAATTTCTAATGTAAGTGAAAACTAGGGCTGCCACGATATTGCGATATCGCGATATCGTCGATACAGTTTTGCCCCGACGATATCGACCAATGTTTTGTCAAGATGTGATATCGCAACAAATCAAATAAATGACTAAACCACTGTGAAATCCCCACTTTTTTTATTGTCTTAAGTCAGTAACCTGAAATGATCATAATTTATGATGTCACAAAAAATGAAAAACTGCACTTAACCCACCACAAGAAAACATGATATAAAATCGGAAGCTGTTTCAAAATGCATACAATGAATATTGTAACAGCTCACATACGTTCCAGACTTGTGAAGAGTTCTTCTGCACAATCAATATTGCTACATGCACGTATAATCAATCTCCCCTCACTTTTGGTATGTCAGTAGTGGCTGCATGCAATAAACAACTTTTTTGCTAATTCCTTGGCGCTGATGGAAAATGTTAAGACTTAATGCGCGATATCGCGATATCGTCGCGGAAATACTGACGATATCGATAAATGAAAAATGGTTATCGTGGCAGCCCTAGTGAAAACCATCTGCCGTAAATGGCAAATTCTGGGCATGCAGTGATGAGACACATTAGAAGCTTCACATCCAGCAATCTGGAAGCATTTTTAACAATTTATTTGTTATTGATCAAGGTTTTTTTTTTTTTTTTTTTTTTCCTTCAGGAGATAAGGGAGCTTATAACTTGAGTTATTACAACTCCACGCGCCCAACCTTGGTTGTTTGTGTTGTGAGCACGAAGGAAGAAATTTCAACAGCCCAGCTTTCAAACCCACTTGACAGGAAAAAGATTTTCAGTGGCACAGCCAGGATTCTTTTCAAGGGGTGGGGCATTTAGTAAATTGTTTGATTGCGTTGTCAAGAACCAATGGGGGTGTAGAAAAATTAGGGGGATCCTGCAAACAGTGATTAACAATCAGGTTCCAAATAAATAATTTAAAATAAGTTGGTGTTAAAATATTTGCCAACGTTTAGAAACTTAAAATTTTAACAGCCTGTGACAAGGGGGGCATAAGACAATAACCTCCCTGGCTATGCCACTGCAATTCTGTCTAATGAAACTGTGCCTATCACATGGTATAACCAATATTTAGTGTTACCATTTCAACAGCATTTAATAACTGGATTTCTTGCAGGAAGCAAAAAATATATGAAAAACTTTCTATCCGATTTAGTAGAAAGACAATGATTCTTCAGCATTTTCAGAATGGAATATTGACTGCTAGCTATTGGGATATGACTCTAAGTGCTGCTGAGGAGCTGGAGAAGAACAACTGGAGCTGGAACAATAAATAAAAAAAAACTTTACCAGTTAAATCTAAAGGTCTGTATACATGAGCAACATTTGCAAAACATTCTCAAAAACATTTCCAAAACATCCACTTGCAACAAATCCAAAACATGCTTGTTTTCGGTTTGTTGCACAGTGTAGACAGGATATACAGCATGTTTCGAAAATGTTGCAAAAGAAATGTCCTGTCAATTCTTTTCAAAACATTTTCAAAATGTTTTCAAATTTTTTTTTACTTTGTCTACACTGTGCAACAAACCGAAAACAAGCATGTTTTGGGTTTGTTGCAGGTGAAGTGTTTTGAGAATGTTTTACAAATGTTGCTCATGTATACAGGCCTTTAGAATTCTAGAGTGAATAAATGAATCCATGATACTGTGAACATTTGTTTAACTTGAATTGGTTTAATTAAATAGACACAAAATGTACAATGGCGAATTTTAAAATTATTTATCACTTTACAGTTGGTTATTAAAATGAACACTTCCAAAAAAGAAAATGATGACCATTTAAATGGCAAGGAATGATTAAAAATAGTACAGTAGGTTTTTGAGATCTCTGCAGAGATGGTATTAGTATTTTTACTTTCATTTGCTTGTTGTGCATGTGCTTGACCGTCCCATCTTGGTGTATATTTGTAATGACTTTTGATCAGGGTGGGAAGACTAGCCATCCTACCTTTTTTGTTTACCACCTGATTAATGTAGCCAGGTTTGCTGAGGGTGCTACTGTACCACACAAGGGGTATCAATGAAGATGTTGTAACCTAAATCATTAGGGCAGTGGTTTTTCAGGTGATAGGCTAGCTTGTTAGTTTGCTCTGAAATTGTTTGCCCACATCCATTGGGACCATCCTTGCTTAAGACCCTCACATTTTACCTGTTTTCACTCTCAGGGTCTAGCTAAATATGTCACTTTGCTTTTCCATTGTTCTTGCATTTTGAAAAAAGCCTCCCTAATTTCTGACAACTAAAGACACCCTTTTTTTTGTGTCCCATGCCTCTCTGATCAGGAGAATTGGCCCGTTTTGGTGGAATTGAACAGCCTGTTAATTCAAATTATTGTGCTTGTAAAGTCGCTTGTCAAAATTTGGCTAGCAGTTTTCAAGGACCTTTGGATCCATGTATGTAAGACAATAAACACCAGGCGTCTCATCATCTACTACTAAAGTAAAATAAGAACCCAGGTTCCAGATCTTGCCAAGATTGGGGGGGGGGGTCACTGTTCAAAATATTTGAAATTTACTGTATCTTTCACTCGTTGTACAGGCACACTCTTCAAAAAGTTCCACATTCTCATAATCTTAGATCTTTACAATAATCAGCTTGGTATTTTCATGTAAAATTAAGCAAATTACAAATTGTCAATTTGCTCTAGTATTTTGGTTAATTAAAAAAAAAACGTTTCTATGGCTAGGACACCAGAAAAAAAAAATTTCCATTCCTTAACTCTGGTATATATGTCCCTAGTCTAAGTCCCAAATCAGACAACGTAAAGCAGTTCTGTTGAATCTTGTGCATTGCATAGCCCTTCATTTAACTTTTGGATAAAGTGTTAGCAATTTCTTGATAATGTTCAAAACATTTGTCTTGGATTGTTGTTTTACTGTAACATTTTTCCTCCCCCTACCCCTCCCCCCTTTTACTTAATGGGGAAATTAGGTTATCTGAATTTTCATTAGTATTCTGTCGTGTTCCATGATCCGCTCTGGAAATTCATGATTTGACGATACTTATCTCACTAAATTATAAACTTTAGACGTGCGACTGAGTGATTTACCTTAAATATGCAATGTTAAAGTCATGATATATCATGAAAGATAATGAAGCTCACTCTGGTATAGGTCCCTCGATATGCCAAATGGCTTCCTGACCCTCAAACCGTTCAATAAATTAGTAAGTAAGAGGAAATTTGTGGGATCTGGCTGTGTTTTAAATATTTTTGGGGCGACTGGTTTTGCCTTTAAAAGATTCGAGTTAAAGCAATTGGTGACTGAAAAACATTTTTGCTCCCTTTTGACTCCTTCACTCCCAAGTGTTAATATTTTAATATTCTGTTGTGATCAAAATTTCTGTTAATTTAAGCAGGTTCCTGATTAACAGAGCTCCCAGTTTTCAGCTTAGACTTGTAACTTGAAATCCTTGGAATAATCCATTCTTCACTCTTTTCTCAAGTTCTCAGCATTTTCGAACCCAGTCGACTGTTTTCGCCAATAAAATTATAATTGAAAAACGTCAAATGGTTCTTTTTGTTGTCTTGTGAACTTTTACAGCTAGAAAGTTAGCTCAGAGCTTCCGGGCCGGCGATTTGTTCCATGAAATCCCCGAGAGGAGCTTTGCATTGGTAACCTACTCACAGAGGCTATGGCGGGGCACTAGACCTTATGCCGTTTGGGTTTCGCCCACTGGATCCCAACCGCAGGACCAGCGCTTTAGGCTCGGTTTCGGACTGTGCCCGAAAAACCATTTTGACCATAGGCGAACGGGTGTAATTTTTTTTTTTTTTTTTGAGGGATCAAGTGCAATTTTTTGCCTGAATATTCCATAATGTCACCGTTTATCATGGTTTGCCCATGTTATTCCCGAATAGACCAACTGCTTTTGCGAGTGTCCCCCCCCCCCTGCAACCCGCCTCGTACGCCTCTGTTTTTGACATTCTGACGTCGCATTGTTATTCTCTGAAGTTTGCCAATAATCGCAGCATGCTTCTCAATAGCAGTCCCAACTAGCATCCTTCCTGTAAAATTTCCCTTAGGATAATATCACCTTGAAAGGCAACTTCATGAACTAGGAGAAAAACAATATTAAATAAAATCAAAGCTGGGTAGACGCCACTAGTTACTAGTGGGCCAAGTTCTCCATTTTTCTAAACACACAAAGGCTATATCAGGAGTTGATGAAAAAAAGCTATATACTGGTCTGTTCTGCCTCTATTCCCCGTCAAATCGAAGTCATGAATTACGTCACAAACAGATCACACGCGCGTTGTAATTTATCGGAGCCAAAATCGTGCTAGTGTGACCAGCCTTCCGATCCGATTTATCGGAACGATTTAAAATCGGATCGGAATGCGATCCGAAATCGCTGTAGTGTGACCGCAGCTTTAGTTCGAATTTCAAATGGGCTGAGCCTGGCCTGTAATTGGGAATTCAAAACGTCGTATGTCGGTATTTATGGACATAAGTTAGTAGGGAAATCATTCACTTTATGTCAAGGTGTACCCAAAGAACAGTTACCGAGGAACTTACTTTAAAAGATTTTCGGCCGACGCATTAATCTTTTCTGCGTACTGGCCTGTGGCGAATCCAACCCGTGGCAAGGAATAACCCAAGATATGAAACTGTGGGTGACTAACATTAGGTTAGGCATAGGGCCTACCTATCTCACATATTAGTGCCCTGAAAACTTGGCGGTTTTGAAGCATCGCCAAAAAAGGTACGTGACAATTTCCTTGCCACGGGCTAGGATTCGCCACAGACCAGTACACAGAAAAGGTTTGTGCGTCGGCCGGAAATCTTCTAACGCCACGCGTTCAACATGGCGCACACACCCAGTTTTTTAATTGAGACGCACATGATGCGCATATCAGCGATCCGGGGCACACGTGAAGTTTGCCGTCGCGTCAAAATGGAGAATACGCTCATACAGCTAGTGCCTGAATAATGACAATTACGCACTTGTCTGAAGCGTCCGCGAAAGCGTCTTAGGTTTTAAATCGTTGCTTCATATCCGTATCAGTTAAGTGTAACAGTCAAGCTAGTTTTCTTTAGAGTGTTGCAAGGGGATACCAACATTTTAAAAATAAATTTGTTCCAAAATCTTAGATAAACCTACTGGATTAAAAGGGCAACCGTTACAAAGATTGGGTAGCCCTTCTCCAGTTCTTTTATAATCCGGTGTCAGAATTTAAATATCCAAATGATGTTTTTTGTTTTTGAATAAGGGGTGCGCCTATAGTTCCAAGAACTTGATTGGTCTGTGCCATATTCTTTCCCCTCGCTATCTTACGAAAAAAATTCCGTCCCTTGGAACGAAAAAAAAAAATCGATTCCCAAATGGACTTCAAATAGGAATTTCAAAGGATTGTGGCATGCAGCTTTAGTATGGTAATTTTTCTCAATGAAATTCTACTGTAGCATAAAAACAGCACAGATAAAACTTCTAGCACATAAATAGTTCAAGTTCTGTAACCAACTTGCGCACATGTTAGCGATGGAGATATGCAACTCCGTGGATTGCCCTCTTGTTTTTTTTTTTTTTTTTGTTTTTTTGTTTAAATGGTGTAAGAATTTACTACCCTCCAACTTTTCCAATCTATTTACCTTTGCCAGACATATCCACTTGCATTCTACGCGAAATGATTGATCAATCCAGGGAGCTGTTATTTGGAAGGAGGCAGAACGCTTTGAAATGAGGTTTACGCCGTCAAGGCCACTCATGTAATCCGTCTTTGTATCGTTCTTGGCATTTCTATTATGCTTGTACGAGATTATTAAGAAGATACAAAAAGGCATTTGTCGTCTGCTACGGTTAGAGTAGGACCGGCAGGTATTTTGCACTGCCACAGCATTGTCAGTCGTCAGGTAAATAAAGGTAAGATTCGGTCTTTCGGATCTCGGATACGCGTATGAAAAAATATCAACTCGGTCATATGTCGAAATCTGAACAAGAACTTATATCTGGCTATTTCTGGAAACCCCAGGAAACGTCTGATATTATTGTCAAAAAATAGACTTTTCCCCATACAATTTATATGCATATCATGCCATCTAGAGGGAAGGGCCAATTGGATTCTTTTTTTTTTTCAGTTGACCAGTCGTTTCGAGTGAGATTGTATCTCTTTTAAAACTGTTGGCGGTACTAACCTACCTATCAAAGCATTGCTCTGCATGAGCCACTTTTCTAAGGATTAGTTGCCTTGAATGAGATGGTGTCCCAGGAATGATATTGAAGCGGCGACGCGAGTAAAGGAGGGAAATACCTTTGCGGCAATTTTACAGCTTGTCTCCATTCCTTTAAAGTGGGCCTTAAAAATATTAGCATAAATTAAAATTTCCGTTACATCTCCTTCCAAATAACAGCTCCCTGATCAATCTATGTGCCATACACTACTCCATAGCTTCTTCTACTATTCGGTATTATGGCCCTAGATTTTGGAATTCTCTCGAGTCGGAAGTTGTCTCTATCAAGGTTTAAGAATAATGTTAAGATGTACAGTATCTTCTACGAAACAGATTAGATATCCCTGCTAAGTATTTAGCTTTGTGCCTTTAACTCTGCCCTTCCTTTCTCCTTCCATCTCCCTCTTTCTTTTTGTGTCCTCATTGTTTCTTCTTGTTTACGTATACGACTTCTCTGTCTATCGCTTATATGTTGTGATTTTAGTTTATGTGTTAATTGTTGTTTGTCGTTATAAGCTTTGTTTCTACTGTGTCTCCTCCACTTCATCTTGTATATGTAATTTATATGATGTTGTTATGTTTAGTATCAGGATATGTTCAATATTATAGCCTTTACGACATGGAAAATTACAAAAGTTACAAATAAGTGACTTGAAAATCAACGCCTTCAGTATTATACCGGTAGCCTTTAAGGCATGAGAAATAGTCACAAACTTACGACTGAAAGTAAAGAGGTCAATTTAATATTAAAGCTTTTATAAGGTAGGAAAAATTGCAATAAAGACTGAAAGTAAAGAGGTCAATACCTTATAATAGTAGCAAGTAGTAGATCATGGTAAATTGCGAACACTTTATAAGGGCTATAGAAAGGTGCTCAAGTCGTATAGTTCTATTCAATTTGTTAGTAAAAGTCAGCGCTGGTCTCACCTTACATCAGTTGAATAAATTTTGAAGTTGTTCCTACACGAATATTGCAGGTAATTCGACTGTAATTAGGCCAAGAAGGCAAGACAAATTACAGACAAGAAAATGGGAGATTTTATCAAAAGTTTCCTTTTTTTTAATTTTTTACACTAGTTTCCCTTGTCGTAAGTTTTTAATGTTTACAGTTGCCTTTGTAAAGCGGCCGACAGGCTGTTATTTGGTCAAGAATGCTGTAATTTGATCAAGAAGGCTTGATAAATTACAACCAAGAACCATTGTGAAGGCATAGTTGTTCAACACCGTGTTCAACGAAACAATTAGGGCATATAGTAAATTACAAGGGCAGTATACTGAAACAACGTTTCTTTAAGCAGGGTGTAGTACTTTAAGACGACTCATATAACAACTCACTGCGTTGAGCAGTTACTATACAAAACATAACTTACATGAAGTTCCGTGTCTAGGCGGCTTTTACCGACGAGAACTACCAACACAATAAGGCTTCGTTTCACGCAGCACAATCTCACGGAATCTTGAAATGCAAGTTATCTGGTCATGTGACGAGATGGAATTACAAGTTCTATTGTTATACTGGTTTCTTGCAAGACTACCGGGCGATGCGCACTGTATAACAAGAAATTTCCTACCTGGCATACGATAGCCCTAATTCCTAACATAATTCCTAGGGCTAACAACGAATACAATGATATATGCCAATGCAGAAACACCTTGTTAAGCAGGACGCGTCAGCCGGAAAAACCTACATGGGTTAGATGTCTGACCCACACGCTTTCAACGCGAATCGCAAGTCATCTGGTCATGTGACGAGATGGAATTCCAAGTTCTATTTTTATACTGGTCTTATTCAAGAACCTGTGTTTAATGTCTGACGCGCATGGACGCATGTCACCTCGACTTTTATAATAAACCGGTTCAGAGTTGTTACTGTGCATGTGCCTTGATTGCGTCACCTCGGCCGGCAGTCATTCGTCACCCTAAACTACAGATTCAGTATACATATATCAAAACTCTCAATTGGTACAGCTCTTTGATTGGCATCACATTTAAACAATGCATCATAGCTGAATTACAGAGCATGGGCACTGAGAGTGTCTTGATTACACATTATGGACTTGTATGGCCACTGGAACAAGCCATGAAGCAATAAACTAGGATTGTGTCTGGATAAAGATGAGTTTTAGATAAATGTGGGAGGGGCTAGAAGTAAGTAGGTTGGGAGAATTGGAACTGTTTGGGATGATGAAAATATGCCTTTAAGTTTATCTCAATGAAAGAGTACACTCTGCTCTTAACCCTTTACCGTTGTGCTCCGATCGGGGCATACTTGCGCGCCTCGGGGTTGGGCGGAAAAGCGGACGTAGCCCGCCCCGCATCGGCTTCCGTAGGCCATTGACCCCGTGACCTTAAACTATTGTCTCTCTCGCTCTTGTGGCCGAATTTTCGGGTAGCTACTCGCAGTTTCGAGCTCCGCGTGAAACAGTAAAGATGTGTGACAGCCGAGCTCTCCGCGTGGGCCCAAAAGGACCCAAACAACGGTAAAGGGTTAAACTAAGCCTGTGGAGTGTGTTTACTGCAAAGCTGATGCCACTGTCTCTGCGTGTGTGCACGTAAACCTTTAGCCGAGTGGTGCAGGTATTTTAGCTTAACCTTTAAGATTAAAAATTACTCATTTGGAATTACTTAAAGACTGATCTAAATTTTCAGTGAAAAATGATCACTCGAAAAAGATCCATTCTCATTTTTAGAGTGTACAATAAGCCTTTTTTGTGATGATGATCCGTCTCTAATTTTACTATTTTGGAATAGAGTTAGATGGATGGGGTTTTATGACTTAACTTATAATCTTCTGGATTAATCAAGCAGTGCCCACAACCGTTTTCCAGTTGAGGGTACTATTTAATTGTGCACAGAAAATAATAATAAGTCACTGTCCTAAAACTGAGCGAATTTGTCTGTGTGGTCACATTGTCGCTGGCCATTATACACTCTAAATACACAGAGTAAAATTTCACTCCTTAAAAGGGTGAAGGTTGAAAAATTCACCCCGAAAGAGCGGAAATTCAAGCAAAGAAGAGTGAAAGTCTCTCCAAAAAAGGTGAAGTTTCTCTCTTCATGGAGTGTTTACTGGGACCACACTTTAAAAAGAGCGATCCTTGCAGTCACTCGTTCAAGAGTGAATTTTCACTCTTCTTGGAGCAAATCTCACAATTCCTGGAGTATAATTAACACTTTAATAAAGTGAATTAACACTTTTCCTCTATTAGGTTCCATTTTTAAAGTCTTGATCTGGGAATCGAAATTGGACCTCATGCGCGAGAGGCCCATGTTCTACTCACTAGACCGCACACATTCGGTCTTTTGGATCTAGAGACGACATTACCGTAAACACTGAAACGCAAAACTCCACACAAACCAAACCAACAACCACACATTACTCCACAAAAGTCTACAAAATATTCCCCTAAGCGGACGGCGAAGCTTATATTTCGTTTTTTCTTCAGAATTTTACACAAGCTGTGAAGGTCTGTATCATGTTGAAACTTTTGTAAAGTGTTGCTGTAAAATGTCTCAATTTAAACATTAACCTCCTATCGATATCTGTGTACCTTGGACTTTTTTATTCGTATGTCAAGTCGTAGACATCGAATCATTGAAGTAGAACAATATTATTGTATATTTAGTTATCACCAAATGATTAACTCCCTTCATAGAAACTCAAAGGCCTAATTTTTTCACCTAAAACGGTTCAATTTCTCCTAACCTTCTTAGGCCTCTCCCACAACTGTCTAAAATTCATCCTCATCCAGATGCAGTTCCAATTTCTTGCTTCACGTTGATCATACATGACCCCTGTATGTAATCAAAACACTCCCAGCATAATGCATGCTGAGCTTCGCTACTATGAATTTTTGGATTTCATGTCAATTAAAGAACTGTGCATATTTATTGAGAATTTCTGTAGACTACTATGGAGCGAATCATTGAAGTAGAACAATAAGACATGAGCAGTCACCCCAACTTGAAGTAGTGTAGTTAACTGTCCTGTTTCATGATTGGCTGTTATGGAACATCTGACAATTTTTTTTCTCTTCAAATGTGGAATTTTCTACAAATAACTGGTTGGTTTACCTTGAATATGCAATACTGAAGTTATAAAATATGATGAAGGATACTTTGAAAAAATGAGAACAAAATTGAGACATTTAGTTGTTGCTTCAAATTAAGTTTGGGGAAATTGCTCTAGACCTTTAATTGTCAGAGAATTAGCTCCATGGGACTAAACTACAAAAATTGTGGCTTAGAGTGAGAGGATTTGGCCTTTAATTGTGTAATACATTATTCTACGAATAATTCTCCTCTTACTACACGCTTAACCCTTAGTTACTGTCTAGCTCTTATAAAGAAAATATTAGTTTTACCTGGTGTCGATATGGCTGCGATTATTGTCTCTCAATGAACCGAGCAGTGCCCACAACTTTATGGCGGCTTGCCTAAGTTCGACAAGTGCTGTATGTGCTACAAAGTCAACAAGAGAGCTAATCTGGGACATTTTCGTGCGGTGAATTTGTTTTATAGGACGGAACTACCAGCAGAACAACACATTATTTGATAAAATGAGTTCCTCAAAGAAATACCGCTTCTACCAATAATGAAACTGCTCGATGTTAAATGTCGCTCTTTACGCTTGTCCCCGGATGACAGATATAAGAGCCACACTCTGAAAAAACATCTAGATAAATGGGGCACGAACCGGAATCTTGTCAAATATCTGAAAAGATTCGTTTCATAATTGACTAGAAACTATTTAAAAATAAAAAAATCGTTTCATTTATGAGTCGAATTTAGTCAAAGATTTGACAAAATTCCGTACATTTCCAGTTTATTTTGACAAGATTCCTTACATTTCCAGTTTATTTTTATCGCCGCGCAGGCCACTATTGGCAACCGTTTATAATTGGTATATAACATTACACCAGTGCTATCAGGGTGAGTGTGAGAAATTCCAAAAACTGACCACAAAATTATTGCTTTAAAAAAGTTAAAAGGGCAAGAACAGTCTCCCTGAACTTATTTCAAAGCGAGTACAGCTAAATCTAACAATTTTCTCTTCTTATTTCTCTTCAAAGTATCTTCATAATATTTTAGGACTTCACTATCGCTCATTCCCGAGGTAAACTCAACTCCTATTAATGCTCACATTTTAGGGGACGAAATATTATCACATGACCCTCAACAGCCAATCACGAAACAGGATAGTCTACTACACTACATCAAGCTGAGGTGCCTTCATTTCCCCTTTAACAGTTAATGAACGTGCTTGATTGCTTCTATCAGTCGGCTTGAAACAAGAATAAAATGGCTAATTGAGTGTCCGCGGCCTTAAAATAGTTGAGCAGCTGATTTAGCAAGGGCGTAAACGAAGTCATTCGAGAAATAAAAACAATTATACAGATTAGTAAGTTAGATGGTCGGTTGGTTAGTTAGATGGAGTTTTACGGCCCAGTTTCCAACCAATTGGTTCAAGTCGAACACGCCACTTTTTTAGTTGCGGCTCACTGGCTTGTTTTTTCCTACTCCATTGCTTATTTTGAGCACCACACAATGGCAAGAGGTTCTCTTAAATTTTCGGTATACAGAGTAGGACTAAACAACGTTTTACACGATGACTGAACGCTCCGCGCCAGCAGATGGTGCAGATGGTGGCGCTCAGCTTAGATGGTGTTTCTATTGAAAAGATTACTTTAAAGTGTACCTCAAGTTAAAAAATTCAAAAATATATATTAATTAAAGGCCTTGGAAAAAGAATTCTAACAGTCCAACTCCCGTCTTCATAAAACAGTCTTGAGCTGAGATATAAAATATTGAAGTTTATTCACTCAACTGGAAATGGCATATTGTGCAATAATTTGTGATGTAATTATTGTACTACTCAAATTACAATCTTTGTATTTCTTTGTGTTTCTGAAAGTTACTGCACCTTGTACCAAGATGTGATAGCATTCTTACTCTTATGAGGTGATGCAATTAATTAAGCCCTCCCTGTGCAATATGCTATGCAAACAAACAGGAAGTGTTCAAGGTCATAAAAACGTTTTTACTTTTAAAGGGAAATAAGGTAGGTTATGTGAGTTGTACAACAAGAAAGTCACAAATGATTGCACAATGTACCAACTTGTTTTAAGAGGTTTTAAATGAATAAACTGCAACATTTTTTATCTCAGCTCAGGAATATCCTATGGAGATGGGAGTTGGACTGTAAGAATTCATTTTTCAAGCCCTTTAATATATATTTTTGAATTTTTTGACTTGAGGTACACTTTAAGGTCGTGTGATATTGAAAATGACAAAACTGGGTATTTGATGTGAAACGGATTGAAAAAAATATAAGAAAATTGCCGCAATTCCGATCAAAATAAATCAAAAATTGACCATTTCGCAGGGCAATTTCTGATTTGCAGTTAATCATTTTAAAATAAACATGGCCTAAATATGCATATCTTGTGATGTCAGGAGAGGGGCATGCCTTGTACGTATGGCTAATTTTTTTCATTTGTTTTGCAGTCTTCATTTCATGAACAGTTGTAACATTATTTTTCTTGAAAGTTTTATTGTGAAAGTTGAAAACCGTAAATGATATCGACATAATACTAATGGATTTTTCTTTAGGAAAGTGCACCCTTTAACTGCCAAGTGAAGGCGACGGATTTTGCTGACATGTCACACTTCCCAACAACTAATGCAGGCTTGCACACAAGTAGGCTAGTCGTTCTTTGTCAATATAAGGAATTATTGTTCATTGACACGGTAGCATGAAAATCTAATAAAATTGGTATCTCGGCGGATGTAGTCCGTTCAGTACGCCTTCAGCAAACCTCTTTGCTGATTTTTTTCTCTTCTTTTTTACAAGCATGTGGCCATTTCTGACATGTTTGAGGAATCTACAATTTTGCAAAGCTTTTTTTTTCTATACGTCGCTCCGTGTTAAAAGAGGTGAAGCTCCGCTTAGACAGTTTGGTCGGGATTGCATTTTCTGGGATAAATTTTCTTCAAACTGATGTCCTCCCTTTCGCCGGGTTTTAATGCTACTACCAAAAGGACGAATGACTAGTAATTAATAAAACACACTTGGAAAATCACAGATAACATTCCAGATGAACTCTGTGAGTATGAATATTCATTTTGGGATAGGCCTACCTTTCTTCTGTTTGTAGGCTTTGATGTGTTAGGCATTGTACAATTTGCGTTTATTTAAGAACTCCCCCCTCTCTCCGCTGCAGGTGAAAAAAAAACATTGTTCCGCCAGTTATTGACCAGACGATTCATTTTCCGGGGGTGTAAAATCCAGATCCAACAGCCACTGTGCAAACTTTCTCCCAGCATTTGTTTAAATTACGTCCATTTGATCTTGAACTGTACAGTTCTAACTACTTGTGGTAATGAAAATTTGAAAGATATTTCCTTTTATCAAATTCTTTATTAAACATCGCCTATTAAGGATTTCACTCCGTAATACAAATGAATAAATTCAAATCAACGATCGCCATGACGACTAATGTCATATATGATTGGTGAGGGTAGTTATACTGATATTCAACCTTTTTCGCATATTCCACCTTATAGGGTAAAAGGATCTCTAAATAAATACACTCTCTCATATCTTCAACTGTTGTTTAAGATGTTTCCTAAGTAACTGTTGTGCAAGTCTTAGTTATAAATTCATGCGACTATTCTAACTGATGGCTCTTTGCACAACCTTTAAAGTGTACCTCAAGTCACTGTGTCCAATATAAAAATATATATAAAAGATCGTGAAAATGAGTTCTAACTGTGTAACTCCCATCTTCATAGCACATTCTTGAGCCGAGATATAAAACGGTGAAATTTATTCACATAAAACAAATTGGCCCATTGCGCAATAATTTGTGACTTTCGTGTTGTACAACTCGCATGACCTGTTTTAGTTCCCCTTAATAATTAAAAATGTTTATTTGACCTTGGACACTTTCTGTTTGCTTGCATAGCATGGTGCACAGAGAGGGCTTAATTAGTTACATCACCCCATATGAGTACGAGTGCTATTACGCATTGGAACAAGGCGCAGTAACCTCAGAAAAACAAGGAATACAAAGAATGTAATTTGAGTAGTACAACAATGACATCACAAAGTACCGCGCTATGTACCATTTTAGGTTGGGTGGATAAACTTCAACACTTTATATCTCAGCTCAGGAATGTCCAATGAAGATGGGGCGATGCGCACTGTTTAACTCCTCCGGGAGTAATCGTTTGGTTTTCGCCCCTTGGCTCTTCGCCAGAGAGTCGTGGGGACTTTTAGAAAAAAGATGCGCACTGTTTAACAAGAAACATCTTGTTAAACAGTGCGCATCTACCCATGAAAAAAAAGATGGGAGTTGAACTGTTAGAATTCATTTTCCATGGGAAATATGTGGGATCTGGCTCTCGGCCTTTTGGCTAAGATAAGTATCTGTTCTTTTCATCCATCCTAGAATGGGTCCACACATGACAGGTCAATGATAAAAATGGTCTTCTGGGGGCCGTGAGGTTGGTCACGTTTTGTCTTTCAGTGGACGTAATAGCTTCTTCAGGAAACAGTTTAAAGTTTAGTTTCGCCTAACGTACGGCCCTTTTTCCAAAGGGTCGGAAGGACTTAAGAAAAAGTATCTGGCGTTTGCTTCAAAATACGTGTAGGGACACTCGGTGTATGTTCTTGTCCTTTAAAGTGCGTCGACCGCCCTGGGAGACAGCATAATACTTGAAGAATACCCTTATAAATTATTTGCCCTTAATCAGTGGTAGATAGCATGCACTCGGTAAAGAAGATAATTAACCTGAATTAAGCTGTTTATAGGTTGCAAAAGACGATTTAGAAGGTTATTTGTCGGCTACACACAATACGAACCGATTAATGTGTTGAAAAAATTGCTACCATTTTAAACTTCTATATGGCTGTTTGTTAGTTGGTTGGTTAGTTAAATAGAGTTAATGGCCCAGTTTCCACCCAGTTGGTTCAAGCTTTTTACCAGTTGTTTCTCACTGGCTTGTTTTCCTACTCCATTGCTTATGCTGTGCACCAAGTACAATGGCAGTAGGTTCAACTTTTAGTCTTCGGTATGACCTGGCCAGGACTCGAACTCCCAACCCCCCGACTGCAAGTCGGATGCTCTAACCATTTGACCATGATGCAGTCGGTCAAATATCTCTATTTGGTAAAAGTGGCGTTGTCAAGTGTGTCAGGAGGTACGTTCCCCCTGAAAAACTTTGGGTTACAAGATTTCGTAACATTTGATTCTTCTTTGGACAAGAAAAGGTAGAAATTGCTGTTGTCTTCAAGTGAACTGCTTTCTCTAGAGTTCAGCTTTCCATCAGTTTTCAAAACATCAGTTAGAGCTTCCCTTGGAAGTACAGTGCACGTGGTTTCACTACTTTTGTTACCAATAAAATCTTACTTGAGTTTACCCTCGGATTTTTTAGATCAGTGTTAAGTCAATAGAATTATTAGAAAATGACGACTTTAATACCTCACAAATACCCTAAAACCCATGAGCGTTCCCATGAGCTACTCCTTCTGGACCATCATCCGGGCTTTGCCATTGGACCCCATTAGGGGCCTAAGAGCGGGTGTCTGGACTCCACCTGATAGGGCCTCACGTCGTGAGTGGCGTCTACCAGTGCTCCCGCAAAATAGTTGCCCCCCCCCCCGTGCCCTAGAACGAAAAGTCCGGAGACGCCAGTCTTTAATTCCATTATTCCAGAGTTTAGGGCCTTCTTACCCGGTCCGCTCTACTCCCCTCGCATTGTGTTAACTTTTACTTTTAAAAGCCGGCTCTTTAAAGGTAGGTATTCATTACCTCGACAATCCTACGTACTATCCCCCACCTACTAACTTATTGACCTTTTCACCAGTGGCGTAGCCACGGGGAGCCTGGGGGGCCTAGCCCCCCCCCCCCAGATTTTCTTCAGCTCCCCCCCCCCCAGTTTTTTTTTTTCGTCCTGATAAAGTAATTGAAAAAATAAAATGTTTGAACGGAAATAAACTTTTAAGTATTTCCTTCAAACAGTAAATAAATAAAATGTGTAAAAATTAAAAAAAAAATCATGGATGAATGTGTGTAAAACACATTTATTGTGCACGTATGAAATCAAGTAATAACTTCAAAATGCCTACTTTCACTAAAGTAGATACCGTTTGCGATCTGCACTGTCGTTTATTGCATTTCACTTCGAAGATGAAACGAAAGTCTCGACGACAAAGTTTTTTGTGACTTTGTTAGGTTAAGACCCTCTCTGCCTTTCGGATGGCTGATTGATTTACTGAAAATAAGGCAATCTTACACTGGAGACCACTCTTACACCACCATTCCTATACTTTATCATACACAAAATATGCCGTAAGCAGGTAAGGGTAAGGTACTGTCTTCGGATAATTCTTCCTTCCATCCTTATCAAGTAGGTCTATGTCGTTTTTCACTCCTGCCCATGACAAGCGCCACTGTAGGACGACTTTTTCGACAAGTCCTCTTTTTACTAGTTGGCACTGGCGTCCGGGGGATTTGTAAAATGTCCACAAGGTCCGGATTTCATGTGCTTCCCACATGATCCATACTTCTGCTTTGCGGTTCAATTATTTTGAGAGATTTATTCATAGTATTTCAATTTTGACTGCGTAATGTACCGATGAACAAATTTTGCACATTGTTTCTTAGGTAGTATGTATGTCTCTTGTGAAAACTCTACAAAAACTAAAAATATTTTGATATTTTTCATGCTCCCCAAAAAGGGAAAATGCTAAAACTTACGCTCATTATCATTTCAAAATATTGCCAAACATAGCACCATTTTGCATCTAGGAAATCTAACGCAAAGAAAGTTTCTCAGAGGGGACACAACTACTTTTGATTTTCCTGTTAAAGGGTAAAGTACTGCCTTAGGTAAGCTGAAATCCATTCAAATATTGCAGCATTTGGGGCTGGGTACATCCAGTTTAAAACACGTGGGAAGTGCCGTTTCCGACCATCTGGAGGGGTTTTAAAGCCAAAAATTTTCTTGTATGCTCCGCGCCAACCGATGGTGACGCTCCGCTTAGATTCAAATATGAAGTTTACAATAATTTTCCCAAGGGGAAGGGAGATACCGGTTCCCTTTAGTCTCATCCCCGAGACCACAGATCAGAAGGGTTCAGTTTGGGGGGCCCTAAAAAGTGTACGTAATACCATTTTTCATAGATTGATTTTTTATTCTCATTATTTGAGAAGTCGCAGACATGAGATTCGTATTTCAAGGCTGGGTACATCCAGCTTAAATCACATGGCAAGTGCCGATTCCGGCCATCTGGAGGGGTTTCAAAGCCCAAAATTTTCTTTTACGCTCCGCGCCAGCCGATGGTGGCGCTCCGCTTTGATAGTCTTGCCGTGCCTTACCCTCGGAGGTACCAGCCCCCCCCCACTTGTTACCTAACCCCCCACCCCCCCCCCACCCCAAAAAAAAATATATCCCATCCTGGCTACGCCACTGCTTTTCACAGCCGTCTTAAACTCATTCTTACCCCATTCGCCATTCTGGTTAATCCCTCGATCTGTCTTTTCTGTCGTTCTTGACATTTCTAAAAAGCTTAGTTAGGAAAGTAAACACAAAAGATATTTGCCGTCTGATACAGTACGACGGGGAGATTTTTTTAACTACCACAGTACTAGTATTGCCAGTCGTCAGGGAAGTAAAGTAATATTCGGTCCTTCTAAGCTCGTGGGTGCGTATAATAAAATATAATTTAGACTTCTGAATCAACCATGGACTGAAACCGAATTTTTTATCTGGTTATTTCAGGAAACTTGAGGAAGCTTCTAACCTTGTCTCTACGCTTCCTGAAACACCAACGGGGATTTGCCCTAGGACCCCAGGGGCCATATGGGCAGGTCTCCACTCCACCTGATAGGGCCTCGCGCAGTAAGTGGCGTCTACCAGTGTTCCCGCAAGATCGTTGCCCCAGCCGCCCCCCCCCCTCCCGTGCTCCCATGTTATGTGAGGGGAGAAATGATTTCACTTATTTTGGTTAAAAAGTCGCTTCGATTTTTATGGCATCTGCTTTTAAACTGCCGGTGGTACATGCAGACAGGCTACTTATCAAAGTATTCATAAGCCACTTGACTGGTTGGCTTGAATAAAATGTTGTTCCATGAATGACAGTCAACCGGGGCCGCGGATAAAGAAAGGAAATACATTAGGATTCACCCATACGTGGCCCTTTTAAAGGCAACTGTAAACTCTAGTCATTACTTCATATTGTGAGACAGATATTGATGTACTTCTTTATCAATTGAATCGACGGTAAAATACCCACGTGACTCAGTAGCGTTATCTGCCGAGTGGCAGGAGGATAAGCGCCCCCAAGACCGTAGGTACGGGGGGGGGCAGGGGAAATGGGGGCACGTGCTCTCCAAAAAAATCATAGTAGGGATCCATTTTTAACTCTTCAATTAACCTCTCCCCTACATAGGTCTACCTCTCAACCACAAGAATGGCGATCAATACTGGGTGCCCCCTCAAAACAAAAAAAAAAATGAAACAATTCGGCATGGCCACGTCCCCCCCCCCCCTTTTCCGACTGGGAAAATCAGCTCAATCAACCGATTTGAAAAGGGAAAAAATTAAGGAAAGAAGGGAGAAACGGAAGGGAAAAGAAGTTAAGTGAAAGGGAGAGAGATTATTTAGCTTCAGACAAGCTTCCACAAATTCGCTACTTGTTCAATGCGCTCACTGTTCTTTAATTCTCCTTGTCCGTACGCAAACCTATTTGTCCACTTTTAATCACTATAAACACAAATTAGTCAAAGTGGTGTCTGAATTGACTAACCACGTAGGTCACTCATATTTGACTAATTTGTGATGATATCTAAGATCTAATGGGCTAAAGAACATCAGTCAAAACTTAGTAAAGGAGGCTTAATATTTGTTAGAAACTAATTCAACTGGGTCAAATTTTAGTCAATATTGTTGACTAATGTGATTAGTCAGTACAGGCACTGGTTTGACTAATTGTGTTTACAGTGATATGCCTATGTCGATACTTTCCTAGGATACTTGACCGGCGGCCGCGGGCTATACGACACTGAGCTGTGTGTTTACCCAAAAAACTTCTTACATGCAGCGTGCTGTGGCCGGGACCGGCATGGCATTTGTCAACGTTGCTTCCTATAAGAGAGAACTGAGAAGTTCTGACCCTTTTCTAAAAGCCCGTGAAAGGTTCTAGTAAAATTCCGTATGAATGTCCGTCGGATTAAAGCAGAGAAATTTCTTAACATTTTTAGCAATTATTCCCATTTTTTTTTTTATCTGTATCATACCGACAATACCGTATGCATGGCATTATATATAGTACTCCAGAGAATCGGAAGTAATAGTCACCTACTTTTCGATACGAAAGGTTCTAAACTAATTTTCGCAGGACTTGAATTTCGAGCAAGTAGCTAGTGGGAAAAAAAATCTGGCAGCCATATCCGCGTCTGAAAAAATCTGGCATGTTTCTAATGGACTGAATCCTTTCTAAAAGTTGTCTGAACAAACAACGCCATTATATAATCGCAGTAAAATTTCACACGTACAAGTACAATTCAATTCCACTTAAGTAAATTGCAATTTCACATAAGTAAAATTGATAAGAGGAATACATTCCACTTAAATGCATTTGAAGTACATGGAACTCAATTTCATGTAATTAAAATGCATTCCACTTAAGTGAAATGAATTTAACTAAAGTAGAATTGAATTCTACCTAAGAGAAATTTTGTGAGCTTATTGATAAAATTGCTGAGCTTGAACAACAGCTATATAGTTGTGATGACCGAGTTACGAGGGATGAGTTAAAAAAGGCCCAAAACGATTTACTTGTTTATTATAATTTCAAATTACAAGGTACAATAATACGTTCTCGTGCCAGGTGGGTTGAGGAGGGAGAAAAAAATTCCAAGTACTTTTTAAATTTAGAAAAGAGAAACAAATCTCTTAGCGTGGTTTTCAAATTAGTGGATGAAAACGATAATGTTCTTGAAAGTAACGAGGGTATTATTCATCACATCAGAAGCTTTTACGCTTCCTTATATACTTCCAAAGCTTGTACCCCAGACCCCTTTTTTGATGGTCTCCCCACTCAGCCAATTAATGAAAACGGCCCGGCCAGCGAGGGCAATCTTACTTTGCATGAGTGCTTCCAAGCCCTTATGGCAATGAAAAATGATAAAACCCCCGGAAGTGATGGCTTGTCCTGTAATTTCTATAAAATTTTCTGGCCTTTGATTGGGCAATTAGTTGTCGATTCCCTCAATTATGGTTACAGGATTGGTAGACTGACAAAAGAACAAACCAGAGGTATCATTACATTAATTTTGAAGCCGAAAAAAGATTCCTCTTCATTAAAGAATTATAGACCAATAACCTTACTTAATACAGTTATAAAATTGGTGCAAAGGCAATAGCTTCGAGATTAAAATTACTATTACCTTCTTTAATAGGGCCCCAACAAACTGGGTTTTTAAGTAACAGGTTTATTGGAGAAAATATACGTTTTGTTTTAGACCTTATAGATTACTGTGCAATTGAGAATATTCCTGGCTTCATCTTTCTAGCTGATTTTGAGAAAGCCTTTGACACGCTTGAGTGGAACTTTATTCACAAATGTTTTACTTATTTCAGACTTGATACTTCCTTTAGTAAGTGGATGGAGGTCTTCTATACGGGATCCTCCACTTGTGTTTGTAATAATGGTTTCTCTTCAGGGTTTTTTGACGTACAACGTGGTGTGAGACAGGGCTGCCCACTCAGCCCGTACATATTTATACTAGCAGCCGAAATTTTAGCCATAAAAGTAATAAATAATAATAATATAAAAGGCATTTCCATAGCTAATAATGAGGTTAAACTGTTACAATACGCTGACGACACTTCTTTTTTTATTGATGGTACCGAGGAGTCCCTAAAGACGATTCTCCATGTATTAAATGAATTGAAAGAGGCCTCTGGACTCACAATTAATATTTCAAAATCTAGTCTTTTTCCACTTGGCCCTTACGTTATTCGTAATCCTGCATTTGTTAGTGACCTCGATATTATTTCTACGCATGGGCCAGTAACTGTCCTAGGTATAACTTTCACTACAAATAGAGAAGACCTTCATCGTTTAAATTATGTGCCGAAACTTTCAAGACTGAAAACTATTTTGAACGGTTGGTCCTTTAGAGACATTACACCCATTGGAAGAAACGTAATTGTAAAAACGTTTGCACTCTCCCAACTTGTTTTTCTATTTCTTGTATTACCCAGTCCACCAATACCCTTTATTAAAGAAATTGAGGGTGCAATCTTTAACTTCATTTGGTCTGGAAATCCAGACAAAATAAAACGTTCCGTAATTATGAATCCTGTTAAAGAATGGTTTAAAAGTCACTCATATTCACAGTTTTATTAATAGTCTTAAATGTACATGGGTCAAAAGGTATTGTTCTACTTCAGAGAGCCCTTGGAAATTGTTTTGGGACATATCTCTATCTGCTATAGGAAAGCAATTTTTTTTTCAGTGTAATTGTTCAAAAAATGATGTCGCTGTCATTCGCAATACTTTTATAAAGGAGGTCGTCACTGCGTGGTGTAGCGTTTCATTTACTGAGCCGACTGAAAATTTCGGTAATCAGATTATTTGGAATAATAGTTTTATCCGTATTAATAATTCCGTTGTTATATATCACCAGCTTTATAAGAAAAATGTGTTATATGTAAGAGACCTTTTTGATCAAGAAGGAAAACCACTAGATTTTAATAGATTCATCCACCGTTTCCAGATCGAGAGATTCCCCTTTCCCCTATATTTTGGTTTAATTCATAGTATACCACGAAGCTGGACAACGGCTGGATTTCAGCTTGATGACCCAGAAAGTAATGACAATGTGTTAGAGAGAATATTACACGCACCACGGGTTTCACAATACATATATAATTTACAAGCTAAGCGAAATGTCACTGAACCAACAGCTGTTAAAAAATGGAAAGGACAATACGTAGATATTGGAACAAATGATTGGGAGGGTTTTTTCAACATGCCTAGAAAGGTCGTCTCTGATGTTAAGTTACAGTACTTTCAATACAGTTTTCTTCATAGGATTATCGCCACGAATAAGCTCTTGTATGCCATGGGGAAGGTGGAATGTGACCAATGTTCCTTTTGTAAAATAGAAATAGAAAGCCTTGAACACCTTTTTTGGGATTGCGGTATTACTTCAGCCTTTATTCTTGATGTTGAATTTCTTTTCTTAAGGAAACAATTCTTTTTTTCTAAGTATGATATTTTCTTTGGATTCGGGAAAGGTTCTATTCACCCATTTAATTATCTCATTTTAAACATGAAGAATTATATTTATCATTGTAAGAGACAAGGCGAGTTGCCAAATATCGATGTATTTTTTCACAAATTTAAGTTTGCAATGAGAATTGAAAGATATAATCAACACAAAAAGTTTAGAAAGAAAAATATGGTGTTTTATGTAGAACTGAAAGAAGCTTTCAATATGTGTAATGGTTTATTTGATTTTGATAATTAGCTTTTCCGTTTAATGATATATTATTATATAAAGTATTTGATTATAAAGTATATAAACCCACATGTACATATGTAGGCATATAGGGGTCGATCGAAGTAGGAAGATGTATATAAATTTGTGTAATTTGTTTTTATATTTCAATAATTTGCAATGAGAATTTAAAAGAATAGTCAACAAAAAGGATTAAGATAGAGCATTATGGTGTCCTACGTAGAACTGAAAGAAGTGTTTTATATGTGTAATGGTTTATTAGTATCGATAATGAGGTTTTTTGATTTATGATTTCTTAAGTATGATGTTTAAAATTTAACAGGTATTAATATATGATGGAGTCGATCGTTGTAAGAAGATGCAAAATTTATGTTATCTGCGTTTGTATTATTAAGTGCGACTCGGACAGATACCTACTTGTAAACGTTTTTTTCAAATTTGAATTGATGATAACGTCTTTTAATAATTGGATTACTTTAACAACTATGTATTACATTGAATTATTTCTGGAAAATATTTGAATAAATGGAGGACAAAAAAAAAAAAAAAAAAAGAGAAATTATGTGGAAAATGGTTGAAGTGCTTGCTATACATCCCTTGGAAAAGGTCAGCTGTGCCATCGGATAAATTTACACAAACCCTCCACAGTTGTTTGGTTGCAGTGTTGTATGTATTTTGTAGCCTACAATAAACAATTTTAGACAGTTTCATCACAAGGTCCAACAAGTGAGGCAGCCCTATTGTGGAAGCATCAGGGATGAAATTCAGAACTCACCCAGTTTTCCGTCTATGACAGGTGCAACAAATATCTGATCAGACGACTACTTTTTCCCTCTTTGAGGGTTGTGCAATGGACAGGTATATTTTAATTGCAATGAAATATTATAGCTCTCTACATTAACAAAGGACTAGGAGAATGCTGTAAAAATATTCTTAAGATTGAAATATACATTACATCTATAGAGATGAAATGACTCGGAATAAAAGAAAATATTTCCTATAGCAGGAACATCAAATACAATAAGCATGTTTCGAAATTCCTTTTAGTGGCTATGCACATGGGCATATAAAACATCAGGATAAACAAACCAGTTCTGTAATTTCTGCACCTATAACATGTATAAAATTTGAGTTTACATGACCATTTCATGAAATTATATCATTCTTTCCTAATCCATCCATAACAACATAACATAAGGAAGGATTTAAAATGTGGTTAAGGCTTACTGCAGTGGACTGTGTTTAAATTGTCTTTCTGGTGGAGAAATTTGCATTTTAATCAAATTTTAATCAGTTTTGTAGGACTGAGACATATTTTCATTCCAGCAGGCCAGACACTTAAATTGTGTTGCAACTTGTGTCCACCTGCTGAAGAAAACAAAGGCTGCACTGTACACTACATGCTGAACTCGGTTTGTACATCCCTGGCTGTGCACCATAATTTCATGTGGCAACAAATTACCCAACTCAATTATTGTTTGTAATTCATTTTTCACTTGGACTGAGACAACCAAAAAATTTCCCAGTCAACCTCAATCTGGCTCCAGCTTGTCCCCTGGGAAACTCAATAATTTCATTAAAACCATGCTTGTAATTTACATACTTGCGAATTAAAATTTTCCTTGTGTGAGGTGTGAACACTTCTGCTGATTATAAATTGCACCTGGCACCTTGAATTATCAGTAATATTTGAAAGACAACATGTCATAAGGCTGAGTGAAACAATATAATAATATACATGTATAGCAGTAAATCACAATCCACACTAATTAAAGGGCAAGAGCAGTCGTCCAAGCTTAGTTGTAGCAACAGCTAAATCTCACAATTTTCTTCTTATTTCTCTTCAAGGTATCTTTCATAAAATTTTAGGGACTTCAATATTGCATCAAGGTAGACCAAGAAGAGTAGTTAATCCAAGTAATTTTCTTGTGTAAGAAGAAGAAATACTGTCACATGATTCTCAACAGCCAATCATAAAACAGGACAGTCTCCTTCACTACTTCAAGTTGGGGTGACTGCACTTCCCTCGTTAAGGTTAGACAACCATGGACCAGCACACAAATTTTCTGAATTTTTTGAAGTGTGTACATCATTTCTCTCAGGAAGTAATTTGCAGTACAGCAAAATGAAAAATTCCCGGGGCCTCTAGAGATAAAGAATATCTGTTGGTTCCCAAAAGATGAGGGCAATAACAATTATCTTCAGTCTTGATGTTTTGTAGCAAAAGATCAGTAATTGGTTCTCAATATTGGTGGACATTACTGTACCTCTTTTTTAAAACAGTAAGTGAGTGAAAATTAAAGTTAAATAGGTATTTCCTCGACCATTGTGGAGATATGCATCTTAACCCCTGCCCCACAACTGCTCAAAGAGTAATAGTCTGACATCTCTTCCTTGGAAGCCTCAAACATGAGAGGGGAATCCTCTTTTACAAGAGGCATATACATGATTTCTGATTCAATTGCAGGGTTTCCATCAGAAGGGGAAAGAGGATTTGTTCCCCCTCTCTTTCCACAAGAAGGTGGGTGAAATCCCCCCCCCCCCCTTTCATTTACATAAAAATTAGAGAATTTCCAATATTTTAGTTTCTTATTTAAAAAAGAGGTCACTTTTGCAGCAATGTTTGAATATGCAAAAACAAATGGCCTTAAAAACACGTTAAATTGTAACTTTACAGGGGCCTTGAAGCAAGCTTTTGTCCCCCAAAACCCATTGGTAACTTTAGCCTAGGACAGCATCAAGTTAGACTTGGGATTAAGATGATATAAATACCCTCCCCTTCCCCCGTATTTTGTATTTCTGGCCGAATTCCTCAACTGTTGGAAATCTTTAAATCTTTATGTTCTGTATATTAATCTCTATTACAAAGAAGCAAATATACAATTGTGTCTATAACTGAAGATCTTTTTAATCACTCAAGGCCAATTCATCTATATACCATTGTAATGATCCATTTACAGGTATAACTCCAAGAATTGGATATTTTGTGTAAGATAACTCATTCTCATTATCCAAGGCTCCAATAATATTTTTTTTATCAGTTCCAAGAACTAAGATACCAATATTCCTAGCATTATTTATAGTGTAATATGTCATTGACATTCGATACCTCACACCATCTGCAGGCCCATCCGGTGTAATTATTACACGATGATATGTTTCATTCAAACCAGCACTATGTGGAAAAAGAGAGGCAGTATGTCCATCTGACCCTACACCAAGGGCCACAAAATCTAAACGATCTTGCGGTAACAATCGACTCATCTCAGCTGCATAGACTGCAGGCCCCTTGTCATCAAGATTACATAGGCCATTGATAAGTTCTGTTGGCATAGGGTGCACATTAAAATGGGGTACAGCTATATGCTTCAGAAGGGAACTCTGCAAAGAATTGAAATTTGAGCGAACATCTGAACGAGGAACACAACGCTCATCCACCATCCAGATGTGTGTTTTCTCCCAAGGAAAGTCTTCTTGGTAATCTTGCACCAAAATAGAGAAAAGTGCTTTGGGTGTAGTCCCACCAGAAAAGGCAATGTGGAAACTTCCTCTTTCATTGATCGCTTCTAAGGCAATGTGATAGATAGCTTTTGCCATCTCCTCAACTACTGTCTCTGAACTGCCTCTGAAAAGTGGGTGTTTTCTAAATGAGCCCACATCTATGTCATAACTTGAAGCAAGAGAAGACTCCATAAACGTGTCCTCTATTTCAGTTTCCTGAAAAGTGAACTGCAGCTGATGACCTGTGACCTGAAAATTCAACCAACCAGAATGCGACTGGTCAGCTGTATATATACGAGGCTCTGTCCTCTGCAGTTCGTGCAAAACACCATCCCAAATATTCCAAGATGCAATCAAATTGTCTGTGCCAACAAAGTTTGCTTTGTTGCCATAGTAACAGTCTCGGATCAAAGTTGTGTAAGCATCTCCTGGTAGGCCCGAAAAAATGAAATATTTGGAGACATGCTTTCCAAAAATTTGAAACTCCTTCCCAGCTTCTACTTCTGCTTCAAAAGTATTTTGGGGTAAAGTCGGTCTTGGAAAATTTTCAGACACCAAAATTTCTGGATATTGTGAGTCTGATTGACTTAAGATAAAAATTATTTGCCTGGGCTCACAAAGCTTATCTTCTTGCCAGCTGACGCTTGTTGGACAGACAGCGACATTTCTAAAGACAATTTTGACATAGCTGAGTTTTTCTTGTAGCTTTTTTCCAGACATGAGTACAAACGGAACACCGTGCCATCTGTGATTGTTAATGAACAATGCAGTAGCTGCAAATGTTGGTGTATAGCTTTTGTTGCCAGGATTTCCAGAAAGTTCTGTCATCCACTCATTTAAATAATTATCATACTGACCAATTACAGTCTGGGACGCTCTCACTGGTAAAACATCTCTAAGCAACTTCAGTTTTCCATCTGCAACTGCATTTTTGTCCTTTGGTGTCTCCATAGCAACCAAACTCATTATTTCTGTAAGATGATTTTGCATAACATCACGGATAACCCCATATTTGTCATAGAAGCTTATCCTCCCTGAAAAAAAACCCAGAATGCGAAATTGCATTGAGGTTTCGATGATACATAAATGTTCCGTTTCAAAAAGTGCCATTATGCACCATTATCTTCTCATTCAAATGTTTTATACTAGCATGTTCAAAATATAATTTTGTCATTCCAGATGACCTTTTGACCTTCATAAAAGCCATACATAGCTAGACATACAAACAACACACAGACAAATGGACAAACAGCTATCTTGAAAGACCATATTTAAAAAGGTTTCCGGGCTTTGACCCCTGGAGACCCCAGATGATCTTTCATATCTGCCAAAAACAATGGGGACCATCTTCTGACCATAATGCATCCACATACCCAAATATGAAATCTATCCAAGCTTCCTTCCTTGAGATATCACGTTAACAAGGTTTTCAGACTTTGACCCCTGGTGACCCCAGATGACATTTGACCTCCACCAAAAACAATAGGGACCATCTCCTAATCATAACGCATCCACATACTAAATATGAAATCTATCCAAGCTTCCTTCCTTGAGATATCGCGTTAACAAGGTTTTCAGACTTTGACCCCTGGTGACCCCAGATGACAGTTGACCTCCGCCAAAAACAACAGAGACCATCTTCTGACTATAACACATCCACATACCAAATATGAAATCTACACAAGTTTCCTAACTTGAGATATTGTTTTAACGAGATTTTCAGACTTTGACCCCTAGTGACCCCAGATGACCTTTGACCTCCGCCAAAAACTATTGAAACCAACTTCTTACTACTATAACGCATCCACATACCAAATGTGAAATCTAAACAAGTTTCCTACCTTGAGAAATCGTGTTAACAATATTTTCAGACTTTGACCCCTGGTGACCCCAGATGATCTTTGACCTCCACCAAAAACAATAGGGACAATCTCCTGTCCATATTGCATCCACATACCAAATATGAAATCTATACAAGTTTCCAAACTTGAGATATTGTTTTAACGAGATTTTCAGACTTTGACCCCTGGTGACCCCAGATGACCTTTGACCTCTGCCAAAAACAATTGAAACAAACTCCTTACTATAATGCATCAACATATCAAATATGAAATCTATCCAAGTTTCTTACCTTGAGATATAACCTTAACATTTTTTTCAGACTTTGACCAATGGTGACCCCAGATGACCTTTGACCTCCACCAAAAACAATAGGGACCATCTCCTGACCTTAACCCACCCACATATCAAATATGAAATCTGTCAAAGCTTCCAAACTTGAGATATCGTGTTAACGAGATTTTCAGACTTTGACCCCTGGTGACCCCAAATGACCTTTGACCTCCACCAAAAACAATAGGGTTCTTCCTTTCAATATGGCTCATCTATGTACCAACTTTGAAAACTGTCAGACATTTCTAACTTGAGATATCGTGTTAAAGAGCAAAGTGTCACAAACACACACACATATACACACACATACACACGCACATACACACGCCATCATGAATACATAGGTCTCTCTTATCACTGAAACCAAAAATGAAAAATTTTAAGTCAACCTGCTCAGCAAGAAGAAGAAGTTATATTTAGTCACCAATTCAAGCAAACCATAAAGCTCCATGAACACACCAATGCAACATGTATGGTTTCTGCATTTTTTTAATCAATTTTCTTGACTTTTCCATAACTTTTCCAGGACTAATCAAGAATTTTCATGACCTTCCTCTTGATGTCTTACATAAAAGGGCAGTTTAGATGCAAGGGTCTGTTAAAGTCATTCAACTGTGTTAAGCAGTTAGTTAGATAAGTTTTACAGCCCAGTTTCGGACCTACTGGTTCAAGTCGAGCCAACCACAGCCTTTTTTCCTGTTGTGTTGCACTGGTTTGTTTTCCCTACTCCATTGCTTCTGCAGAGCATCACGCACAACGGCAGTAAGTTTTAGGGTCTTTTGGTATGACTCGACCTGGGAATCGAACCCAGGTCTTCTGCGTGAGAGACGGATGCTCTACCGTTAGACCAGACACAGGGTCTGAACAAACTGTTGAACAACTGGCAGTGTTAGGTCAAATGTGCCTGATGTTTGTCCAAGTTAAGTCCAAGTTAAGATGCAAGGGTTTGCTTAAGTCCTCCAACTGTGTTTAGTCTACTGGCAGTGTTGAGTTAACTGGGCATCACATTCAACCAAGTTGTGATGCAAAAGTTTGTTAAAGTCCCTTAACTGCATTGAGTCACCTGGCAGTGTTGAGTCAAATGTGCAACACGTTCATCCCAGTTGTGATACAAGGCTCTGTTAAAGTCCTCCAACTGTTGCGTCGAAGCAAACCAATATGGGCAGCTTAGGTATGTCATATTTAACAGGAAATCTGTGTCAATGTCTTTAAAATGTTGGGTTGATGCATGATGGATGGTGGGAAGGGTTAATGCATGAAAATGTATGACCCTATGAACGAACACAGATCAACCTTGCTTTAGGGGTCATACTGTGCCTCTTAAGATTGGTAAGTGCATAATGAAAACCAAATATGCATTACCTTTAACATCTAAAGTTTCTTTAAGAGCAATTTCTACATATTCGATGTGCTTGTGATTCCAGATGGGGTCTAATATATCTCTGTTGCTCATACGGAATGGTATAATATTCCTGACTCCTGTAACAAAGAAGAGAGTGAAACAAAAACCAGTTTTAATGTGTAAAATGAAAAAAAAAAAAAATGAAGTTATTTACTGGCTAAACCATACACTAATGTCTGTGAAACATGCAAAAATTCATGTCAAATTTCCCTGCCTATAAAAACTCTGTCCACATCTTTTTGCTTCTGTGAATTAAGGTCAACAAAAATCAGATCAAAAGTTGCCTTTACTGCTTGCCTTTCAAACTTTGTAAACAGTGGCACATTTGACCTGTATTATTCAACCTTTGTTTACATTTTTCGCCAGCGGTGTCTTATCGAGCTTGTGGTTTCTTCGAGTGTGCTAGAGTGAGTTAAGCAGGAAGTCAGGTAAAATTTGATTACCCCACCTAACCTTGCTTGTAATGGGGTCCTGGGGGAAATATCTATTAGGGTAAAAAATTCATCGTGTTCCTAACAACTAGAAGTGACAGATAACTTGGAGGGCATCTCTTATCCCCCTCTGCATCCTTAGAGTGTTGCTGATTCCCAGTATTTATTTTTAGTACAGTCCCTTTGTTTTTAGAGAAACAACAAGGCACCCTGACAGTATTACCCGGTAAGTCACTGCTGCATACACAGCTTTCTCAACTTTGAAAACTTTATGGAAGAGGGCGCAATCATTACAGAATAAATTTACCAGGAATGTTGGTACATGTTAGAAATATCTGAAGATTGAAACATACCCACCCATTCCTTTGACAGTTCTGATAAATTGTGCATGGATTTGAAGAAAACAAGTTTTGCACAAGGATAAAAAGACCTTGCAATCTCCATCCTTATACACACTAAGTGTAAGAGAGAAGACACATATGCAGTACATCAGGGTTCCATGTTGCATGGGTACAATATTAAAGGTCAAGAGCAGTCCCCCCAACTTGAAGTGGTGTAGTAGACTGTCCTCTTTCATGATTGACTATTGAGAGTCATGTGAAAACATCTTTTCTTTTCAAATATGAAATTTACTAGAGGTAACTTCTTGGTGTACATTGGATATGCAATATTAAAGTTGTAAAATATGATGGAAGATACTTTGAACAGAAGTTTAAAGATGAAAACTGTAATATTTAACTGGTGCTTCAAAGTAAGATTGGGGTAACTGCTCTTGACGTCTAATCAAATTAATTGAGAATGAATAATCTTCCTGTAATTTTACTTGCTGGTAAGGAAAGAAATGCTCTTCTACACCGAGATGATCGTTCATTACCTTGGTACAGTTTCCATTATAACGAGAACTGAAGACTTGCACTGCAAGTCCAACGTAGCCTCCCTTACAATTGTTTACTCCCGAAGGGGTTTTGCTCCTGAAATGAGCTACACCCCCGGCCTAAAGCTCACAATTCACAAAACTGAACCTCCCAACCTTTGTTGACATCGAGTCTCTCATGGGGCTGTATCAATGAAATTTCTAGGATGCTTTTTAACAATTTTCAGTAAAACAGGCCCCACAGATCCAAGACTAAATGGCCTCATTCATATAGTTACCTACCACAACATCAAACCACGATGACAAATTATTTTTTTATTAGTTTTAACTCAATGTACAGTATGACTGTGATGCAGAATTTAAGTCATAGAAAATGTGTAAAAATAAACTATGATTGCCCTTTTAAAAACGACAAAATAAAATAACCAAAACACTTTACACAAAACATTTAATCCTACCTGGTTTCCCAAGATAATGATCAATGCGATAAATCTCCTCTTCGCTCAGATGTTTTGAAATCTCCTCTGCCAGTGTCTGGGCTGACCTCAGGTTACTTCCAAAAGGTTTCTCCAATACAACCTTTAGCCATGTATTTGAGTTTGGTGGCCTACAAACTACAAACGACATTAGAAAAAAAATCAGAAAATTGATAAACCAAAATCTACAAACAATTATTCATTCATATCAAACAATTACCATTCCTCAAAATATCTCAGCAGAAGAATGTCCTACGAAGATTGGAGTTGGACAGTTAGAATTCATGTTTCATGCTGTTTAATACCTTTTTTTTTTAATTTTTTGACTTGAGGTACACTTTACAGTTGTTTTTTTACTTTTTAACTATTTTTCATTTTGAAAGAATTCTGTTACTTAGGTATACAGCTCAGTTTCTAACCGACTAACTTACAGTAGTTTGGGCCGACCACAGTCTTCTTTTCCAGAAGTAGCACACTGGCTAAATACCTTCTCTGTTGTATATGCTGAGCACTATGCACAATTGCAGTACAGTAGGTTGCATTTTTGAAGTTATACTGAATAAATGCCTGGTCATTACTCTGTACATAGATTAGGGCTGCCACGATAACCATTTTTCATTTATCGATGTCGCCAGCATTTCCGCTACGATATCGCGATATCTCGCATTAGTCTAAACATTTTCCATCAGCGTCAAGGAAGCAAAACAGCTGCTTATTGCATGCAGCCACTCCTGATTTCATACCAAAAGTGAGGGGAGATTGATTATGCATGCATGTAGCAATATTGATTGTGCAGAACTCTTCACAAGTCTAGAACGTATGTGAGCTGTTACAGTATTCATTGTATGCATTTTAAAACAGCTTCCGATTTTATATCATGTTTTCTTGTGGTGGGTTAAGTGCAGATTTCATTTCTTGTGACATCATAAATTATGATCATTTTAGGTTACTGACTTAAGCCAAAAGAAATAGGGATTTCACAGTGGTTTAGTCATTTATTTGATTTGTTGCAATATCACATCTTGACAAAACATTGGTCGATATCGTCAGGGCAAAACTGTATCGACGATATCGCGATATCGCCATATCGTGGCAGCCCTAACATAGATCATGAAATGTGTTTGTCCATCCATTTATTTTGGGGGAAAATACATTTAACATCTTTTCATCACATGACACTACACTTCTTTTCAATAACAGTACACCTAATAAACCAGCTGGCAAGGTTCTCTTTTGCCACTGAAAGGTTTTCCCTAAGAAGTTGATCAACACAAGACTTCACCCATATTTGGTACATGCATCAATTCAGACAATCCTGGTCAAGATTAGCGACAGAGTGAATGCTCTGACACTAATTACCATTAAAACAAGGAATTATCACTCAATTAACTTTATTCATTTAGGGTAAGAAACTTGTGCCAGGCGATGATGCTGATGTTGACTGAGTATCAAAAGAGATTTTGAAAGCCGGGTAGCACCGCCCGGTGCTGCCCGGCATGGTGAAAACCCTTGTGACAGGACTGGAAGTGTCCCACAGTAAAGGGGAAGTTTAAACAAAAATCTTAAATTTCAAATGTAAAAGAGGAACCAAATCTTCACAGTGTGGTGAAACTTCCATTCAAATCGGATGTATGCTTCTCTCAATTTCAGTGCATTAAGTCACTAGATTTGTGTTCCAATGTGAATTTGAGGGCAGCAGAGGTTACATCACTCCCTCACATTGACAAGGAATGCTTTTTTTCCCTGTTTCTTTCAAAATGTTGTGTTGACCTTTAAGTCAAAAGTGATAAGACCTCCCTGTGGGGAATACAAAGCCTGTCAAGTTCTCACGACACTTAATTTAACAGTCTGATACTATGCATTTGTTGAAAAAAAATTGGCTTTAAAGTTTAAAGAAAACCAAAATTGACTGTCCATTAATGTAAGGCTATGATCATGTCATATATGCTTGCTTCAAGTTCACTTTTTGTTGGAGGACAACTTTACCTGATCATAACTTGAGAACCACACATCTGATTTCAAAGCAAATTTCACCAAAATGCTTAGTATACAGTAAGTACCCCTGTGAAACAAAACTTCATGCCAGCTTAAACCCTTCTTTTTCATAATTTTGTCAGGATTGTAGCAGTAACAGTATACACTATATTTTTTAATAGCCAATCATAAAGCATTGTGGAATACGAATTATTTTGCAACATTAATCAGTTCATTAAATTGCATATATTCCTCACCTTCTTGAGGCTTCTTCACTAGGGCATATTGAGGGAATTACTGCAATGTTCATACAGCCTCGTATTTTAAGAAATTTTAGTCTTCAAAGGAATTTACTTACGTTACATGACAGTCAGGAACATTTGTCCTGTTTTTAGCATAAATTAATAGTGTTTAGTATACTGTAGCAATGTTTTCTTCATAATTCTGGCTGGGAACTTGTATCAGTTTTAGGTTGTTTCATTTATTTGGAGGTCAAGTTGTGACATGACATTTTTGGCCCTTTATCCATGTCTCTTGTTTTTTCCTATGACACAATATTTTAATTTGTCTTATAATACTTATCTCTAAACTGATGAGCAGTAAGTTCCAATCATGGCTGCAGGAATTATTTTCATCCTCAAAATGACCTCATTTTGAATCAGGTTTCACGTGTAAAAGGACCAAAACACTTTAGCCCCATTAATACTGTAGATGCGGTCTCTTTCATAGCACTTAAACATATAATTTCGATAATCTGAACTTTCCAAAGCTTTAACAGTCACTCATATCTCAATTCATGGTTTTATTTCAATTGTATGGTACAAAAAAATTTGTTTCACATGTAAACAAGATAGGGGGGAAACCAGAAAAGAATTCCTAATATTTCAAATTTTAAAGCAGTTAGCAGAATTTTACAAAGTGTATGTCAAACGCCATATCAAAAAGTTTAATTCCACAAGATATTTCAAAATAGGAACTTTGGCAGATAAGTTTATTTCGACTGTCAAGTTTCACAATGTAAATTTTTCAGGGGACACCAAACTAGTCTTCAAAATTGAATATGGTCGTGTGCTTTTTATTTTTGTTGAAATTTCTCTCTAAATTGTTTACTGCATGAGGCAGGAACCAGGCATCAACAATCTACAAACTACTCAAGAGGATTACTGCATTTTATAAGAACAATATTATTGGAAAAGGTGTAAGAATGTTTCACGTGTAAAGGGGGACACCAAAGTTTACACATGAAACATCTTTTATAAAATTCTTCTAATTGATGGAATATCAACATAACTTTAAAGTATATGTTTTGTTGACATAATTTATATGTTATCAACAATTGCATGTTGAAAACTTAACAAAATATGCCTTTAAAATGGGGAAATTCATATTTTGAAATGATATAACCCTCAATGTCCCAATTTTTGGTCTAAAAATGGCTAAATTAAACTAATTTTTCACCAAATTGGGAAGATTTACTCCATTGACACAAATTTTGCCGAAATTAAATAACCACCCTAAATTGTTGTGACAAAATAATAACACATTTATCATCATGTGAACTAAAGTTGCATGCCAGTAGCTTTTGAAGGTGTATTTTCACCATTGGTCCCTTAAATTATGGAACTACCCTTTTACCAAAAATGCCTGCAGGCAAATAATTCAGCACAGTAAGAAGGAGAGGAGAGGATTTATCTTGCTTACCAGCATTGATATTAGCAACAATCTCAGCATAGGCAAATGGTGGCACTGAGAGATAAATTAATCTTCCCTTTTCAATTGTTCCTTTTTCTGCAGTCTGTGCATTCAACTTCCTGCAAAGTTCTGCATAATCTTCTTGAGTCTTAAGCTGAGCATATGAAACTTGCTGTTTGAATTCATTCCTCAATTTTGAACAACCGGAAAGCTCATCTGAACAACGAACATGATCTTGAAGGACTTTTGTAAGTTGCCTACTCCCCTCTGAATATTCAACACGGGTTGCTCCAATCAGATGCATGTGATGCGAACTGGTATGAAGATCTTGAAGAAGAGAAAATGTATGCCATATCAATGTTACAAAGTTGGACACAAGAATAATGGTAAGAGCATCTGCCTCTCACAGGGAAGCCCTGGGTTCGATTTCCAGGCTGGGTCATATACCAAAGACTCTAAAAATGGAACCCACTTGAATGCGCGTGATGCTCGGCTAAAAGCAATGAAGTATGGAAAACAAGCCTGTGAGCCACAACTGGAAAAAGGTTGTGGTCTGCTTCGCTTGAACCGATAGGTTGGAAACTGGGAGGTACAATAAAACCATCTTACTAACTTTGATGTTAGAAATGCTTACTGAGATTTAATGACACACCAACACAAATGTGATATTTAGATTTGGGAAATAAAAAAGTTCGATTTCACTTTCAAACACATTTCAAGTTCAAGTTTGGTGTCAATATCTTGCAAACAGGCTCAAGTCTTCCCCCTTTAATCCCCTCCTACATACTGTGAGCATATTCTACAACCCCCACTCTGTATAGTTGCCAGATTAAGCCCTTGTCTTAAAGGGACAATCAGAGCTTAACTGTGAATATTGACCTTTTGTTCCAGCACGTGGTTTTCTTTATAAACTGATTATTTATCAGAATCAGCAGACATTGAAGAGGTCTTTCAAGTGAGAAGAAATGGTAATTCTGTTCTACTAATTATCAAATTTTGGGAATTTTGAAATTTTGTTCAAATAACAAGTTTTCGCACATGGATGCAAGACTAGTGTAGTGAAAGATATCACTAGTTTATTGTTAATGGTATAGTGCTGCAAAGTTGGCTGACCTATTGACATGTATACCTAGTGTATGAATGGTACAGTCCCACAAGGTACTGCAGATTAACCTATTGTTATACACAATGTTGGAAGGCTTTAATACTTTCTATGCATTGTTCACAGAATGCATACCTACTCTTATACTGGCTCTGGTCAGATCTTCTTGGTAGTTTTGTAACTACTACTGTTACCTCAGACCAGTTCTGTACTGTGGATCCTGCGTGTCATGTTATTCCGTACTGCAAAATGTATAACTAGCAACATTGTGTGTTGCATTCTGCATATAGTATTCTGTGTGAGTCCAAAGAGGTAATTATATTTTTGTGTATTTGTTATTTATTTTGGTGTTAATATGTTTGTCCTGTTAGTGCAATTTACTGTGCAATGTTTATAAACTAAAACTTTATTTTTATATTATTTTGTCTTGATAGTTTTCACGGAAAGGGACATGGAAGAGTAACTTGAGAATATATGCGTCCATCCCATCCAGTCGGAACTCTTGTAATTATTGTTGCATCTGCATCATGTGGTTTTAGGTATTCTGCAGGCCTCCTGGGATTGCTACAACTAGACAGTCTCATCTTAAGTATACTTTGACCAATAACAACAACTGTGACCATAGCGGAACATGAACTATCCCTTTTTGTTAGTTTTAACTCGGTGTATACAATTGTGGTGCAGAACTGAATTTGTGGAAAACTTGCAAAAATTAAACCTTGATTGCCTCTTTGGGCACTAAAACTAGGTTTCTGTATGCACAAGAAGGAGACATACATAACTCCCAAGTTCTAAGAGGCTACATGTGGGTCCATCTGATCTGTGAATTTTAGAAGTGTCTACATGCAAAATGGTGGCACTTTTTTGGCAAATCAGTCAACACAATGTCGCTAGGTTACCGCCAAAAAAGTTCAGTGAATCTAAAGTTCACTGAATTTTTTGCCATAATTAGAAAATATTGTTTTGAAAAATTTGCCAAAATAATATTATGCAGATACTCACAAATGCCCAATGACTAAAACCTCTCCTAGTCACAATATTCAATCGTTATTTTTGAGGTAAATTTTAGTGCGGTACCAACACAGTTTGCAAACGTAAACTCTGTATGTCACCGGCGGTCGTACCGTACGTGCTGCCGGTGATTTCGAATATTTCCATACATCTTGCATGGCATTCTAGCCATGAAAACATAAGCAGAACGTCAAGAAGGCTGTCAAGACAGTCCAGAATGAGTGGGCAACTCTGGAACAAGCCCCGTCTGTGACCCACAAAGTGGGCACTCGGCAATTATTTTCCCTATTGCAATAGGGTGAATGCGGCGTTACACTATGTTATTACACTATTTTCGCAGTGACAGGAATATATTCCATACCTGCTGGGAAGGTTAGCCGATAACAATGTTGCGACAGCAAACATAGTTCTGTACGTACCTAAGCCTACGCGTTGTATATCACCGCGAGCAGTTGAATGTGCTGTGAGATAAGATTTACTGCATTGGTTGTTATTGGTAAGCTAAATTATTTGCTAATTTGTGTGGTTCTTTAACTAAGAATACTTCGGGGATTTGAAATGCAGGTTTTTCAGAGGGCTTGGCAGGTCAGCGGGTTTTGGTGTCCAAATGCGGGTCCAACCGGCGAAATGCGGGTCACTTGGGAGGTATGGACATACAGTAGGAGGTGCAAGCTCACTCCCTATTGTTGAGAGAACTGGAAGTGGGATGACAAGATTTGCTTTTTAAATCTGAAAGATAAACTGACCAAATGCATCATTAACCTACCTACAAACAGGTTAAAGAATCCTTGCCAAAGGTACTTCTTGGCTAGATCTCCTGTAGCTCCGATAATGATAACATTACTGACGGAAATGACTTTCCCTTCATCCAGAGCATAGGTTGTGAACCAAAAAAATACAACAGCTATTCCTAAACACAGTGAGAACACCCTCTTCTTACGGGCCCTGAAGTGCATCTTCAGTGACTTCCCATAGTTACTGCAGTCAGGCTGAAAGGGTGGTTCAGGTATGTACCAATTCGTTCACCTGTGTAATTTGATGCAAAAGAAATGAAACTTTAGTATTTGAACTTTTACAAATGTCTACAGTTTTAAGCTACAGCAGGCTAGGGCTACAATGCTATTAATATACAAACCAGTTTACTAAATGGGAGGTTCACTACATCGACCCAAGGTTCACTAGATCAAAATTTCATGAAGATTTAAGGTTCAGTTATGCCGGATTTTCACTTGATGGCACCAACAGTTACTGTAACAAATTGGGGCCATTACATCTCAATGAAATCGATTACGACTGAGATTACTTCATTCATACTTTACAGTTGCTGTTATGATTATGATTAGGCCTACAGCTAAAAATGAAAGTAATTGATTAAGATTGCAATTACATTGAAATTTAATCATCATCAAAATCGTGATTACATTTTCTTTCCACATGAACAATGTAGTAGGCAAACCATTCAGTGGCACAACTGTAAATTCCCATTGGACATTTTTGCTGGGCAACCTTGCAACCAGGATGGGTTCGATAGCCAATATTGGTGCTGCCTAACGTTAGGCTAAGTAAAAATCTCTTTGCCAGAAAATCAAATTGTACACCAAAGTTACAACCTTAGGCTTGGGTTTAAGAAACAAACGCCCTCACAGTCAACGTCTTAGTTAGTCTAGGCTATAGTATAGAGGCCATACTAGTGTAGCAACTGTACCATCGAATTAGTTACTACTAGAAAGATCTTGCCTCACCAGTTATACTTATAGTACTAGGCCTAGGCTTAATGACAGGCTAAACGTTAGCCTAACGTTATTGTCACTGCAGCAACTTTTATTCCGGATGCGGTAAACGTCGTTAAAGAGGCATGCAATTTGCAATCATTCTTCGAAAGACACAAAGCGGTCGCAGAAGTCAAACGGGGGTACTTCAAAACAGTTTTAAGGCTAAGTTGCACTTGCAGGAAAAAATTGGCCTAGCCTTGTGTCTGTCTGCAACTGAGCTGAATAATTAATATAGTCATCAGTTATATAATTAAAATAGTCATCTAATTTGTTAAATGACTATTTTGTATCTGTTTTTACCGAGGAATCATCTTTGTTGGGGACGTGTAATGGTTCTGATGTCTCTACTTCAATCAGTTATGTCATTTTCTCAGAGGAACAAGTTCGTAAAAAGTTAAAGAGTTTGAAAGCTAGTAAGGCCCCTGGGCCAGATGGGGTCCACCCAGCCATTTTACGTGAATGCTCCGAGATTTTGTCAGTTCCTCTTTCCATCATTTTTCAGAAGTGTCTGGATTCGAGTTTTGTTCCTACTGACTGGCGGGTAGCAAATGTTACTCCAATTTTTAAGAAGGGGGATCGAAGTAATCCTTGCAATTACAGGCCTGTCAGTTTAACCAGTGTTGTGTGCAAAGTTATGGAATCTTTGATTAAGGATAGTTTACTTAAGTATCTTTTAGATAATGAGTTACTTAATCTGTCACAACATGGTTTCTTGCCAAGCAGATCTTGTGTTACTAACTTACTGAGCTTTCTTGAAGATGTCTCTTCATCTCTTGATTCTGGGTATGGCGTTGATGTCATTTACCTTGACTTTTCAAAGGCTTTTGATAAAGTTCCATTAGGTAGGCTAATGGTTAAGCTGCATAGGTTAGGGGTTCAGGGCAATTGTGCTGATTGGATAAATTCGTGGCTTCATGGTAGATCTCAGAGAGTTGCTGTCAATGGTAACTTCTCCTCTTGGAAAGAAGTCACAAGTGGAGTACCACAGGGTTCTGTCCTTGGCCCACTTCTTTTCTTAATTTTCATCAATGATATTGATAGTTCTCTTACATCTCGTATAAGTAAGTTTGCAGATGATACTAAGCTTTATAGGAAAATTAGCATTTTGGATGATGCCTTACTGCTGCAGAAAGATCTGGATAGGTTATTTTCTTGGTCTCAGACCTGGCAAATGTCTTTTAATGCAGATAAGTGTAAGGTCCTTCATTTTGGTCCCAAAAGTTTTAGCTATGATTATAACATGAATGGTTGTGTTTTAAGTAATGTCACCTCTGAGAAAGATCTGGGTGTTGTAATTACTGGGGACTTAAAGTCATCAAAGCAGTGTGCAGCCACTGCTGTAAAGGCTAATAGAGTGCTTGGATTGATCAAGAGGAATTTCATCAATTTTAGTAAGGATATTGTACTTAATTTGTATAAGCAGTTGGTAAGACCCCATCTTGACTATGCAGCTCAGGCTTGGAGTCCCTTCTATGAAAAGGACAAGTTTGTTTTAGAGCAGGTTCAGAGGAGAGCCACTCGCCTCATTCCTGAGGTGAGAAATTTGCCCTATCATGCTAGGCTTAAACATCTTGGGCTTACCACCTTGGAGCTGAGAAGGATTAGGGGAGACATGCTCCAGGTTTTCAAGTTCCTTTGTGAAAGAAATCCCCTGCTGACTTGTAGTTATTTAAGGGTTCAAGGTAATTCTCGGGTGCGTGGGCATTGTAAAAAGCTTGAAAAGCCTTTTGCAAGGCTTGACATTAGGAAGTTTAGTTTCTCCCATAGAGTTGTCAAAGAGTGGAATTGTCTACCAGATTGGGTAGTTAACTCCCCCTCAGTTCACTGCTTTAAGGTTAACATTGACAGGTTTTTCCATGGCTGTGGTAGAATCTGATTGTTTGGGGCTGTAGTCAAGCTTTGGTGGTTTGACTTTTGATTAGGGCTTGGTCTTCAGGGCATCTTATGGGGCCTTGGCCCTCCTTTGCCCTTCAACCTGTTATGTTATGTTATGTTATGTTAATTACAACGGCCCGACTGTACTTTTCATATAGCCTACATGCTACTTGCTAGGCTACTCAAACCACAGGCGTTTGAAGCGTATTATTCATTTACTATACTAATATATATATATACTAACAAGGTGGGACACTCCCCACATGAAACCTACACACCGAAGGCACACCTTGGCCTACTTCGACATTTTTAGCCTTGCTGCAAGCCTTCAAAGACTTCGTGAGTCAGCGTAAGAAGTTCAAGGTGAACCTCAAACAGCATCTACCTGTTCCTCGGAGACAATTTTTCCCTTAATGCCACTTCGAAACGATAAAAATTACTACAGAAACTTTTTTTGCAGGGTTCTGGGTCAACGCTTCTCAATCCCCTCACGCCAGTACTCTCCAGCACTTCCACAATGAGGTCTAACTTTACGTATTGCGTTAAACTATTTTCTTGAATCCAACATACGATAGTTTTCCTTATTGACCGATTGAAAGTTTTTAGGGGTATTAAATTTAAAAACAAGTTTTATTTTTCACTAAATCCAAATTTTCTTACGTGTTTACCGAAACTGTCGAACATTAGCAAAGTTTCCACAAAAGCTGGACATTTGGAATTATTATAAGTGGAAAGCACAACTGTTACGAACCAGGCGATAATAACCTGCGCAGCTGTTGCATTCTTTTTCGCTCTATGTATGCGGTAATACATAAAATATACCAAAGAGGTACGAACGTGCAGGGTGCAGGCGCATAACGGATCTCTGGTTCCTAACAGCCATTTTTTCCACTTATTTCGAATTGTCTATTGGAGGAACTTTGCTGAATGATGTTCGACAGTTTCGGTAAACAAGTTAGAAAATCTAGATTTAAATGGAAAACAGACATTAATATCAAATTTATTACTCATAAAAATCATTGAACCGGTTAATTAGGAAAACTATCTGTGGATGCCAGGAAATTGTTAAACGTAATCCGTAAACTACGACCGCAATGTGGAAGTGCTGGAGAGTACTGGCGAGAGGAGATTGAGAAGCGTTGACCCAGAACCCTGCAAAAAAGTTTCCGTAGTAATTTTTATCGTTTCGAAGTGACATTGAGGGAAAAATTGTCTTCGAGGAACACGTAGATGCTGTTTGAGGTTCACCTTGAACCTCTGACGCATACTCACGAAGTCTTTGAAGGTTTGCAGCAAGGCTAAAAATGTCGAAGTAGGCCAAGGTGTGCCTTCTGTGTGTAGGTTTCATGTGTGGAGTGTCCGACCTTGTTAATATATATATTAGTATAGGTATATGAATAGAACGCTTCAAACGCCTGTGACTCAAACATGCTAGTAGTAGCTAGTCCAGTCTGGGTTATTAAATTTGCAGCGCTAGTGTTGGCCTTCTCCAAAGAGATACATCTGGAAAGTACCGAAACTTTTCGTCCCTTTCGAAATGTTAACATTTTGAAAAATTAATATAAAGCTGATGAAGAAATTCACAACAACCAGACTAAAATCGGGTTATTGATTACACACCCCTATTACAATAATAGTAGACGAGGCATAACAATGTAAACAAAACAGGTCAGTGGTCAGTGCCTGGGAATTAAGTGGCCTAGAGCATAGGCTACTGCAGATATACTGACGAGTGATGTTGGCAACATGTGCCATTACGTAACCTAGGCCTAGGCCTAGGCTAGGCTAAGTTAACTAGACTAGCCTACTTTGTGCCAACAACCAGGTTCTGGTTCGATAACAGGTGGATCGAGAACCATCGTTTTGATTTTCAACTTAGCTCGGTATGCTAAATCGCGAGATCAGAAATCTGTACCGAAATCTGAAATAAGTGTCTCGCCGTGGCTTTCTAGCAACTCACTCGTCCAAAAATAAGTCAGAAATCTCTGGCCAGTACATAGGCCTAAGTGTGTGTGTGACTGCAGTGTGTGAGTATAGGCCTATCTAGCCTAGGCTAGGCCTACTGTAACTTAGTCTTGGTATTGTTACTGTTAGCTACAGCCTAGGCCGAGGCTAGGCTAACTGTTACTGTTAGACAAGGCCTAAGTTAGGGCCTAGGCCTAGACCTTGAATGCTAATTCCTGGCAAAGATATGATGAGCCTTGCCATGCATAGCAAAGTAAGACTAGGTTTCATGTTACCTTTAGTTAACCTAGGCTAGGCTAGATCTAGCCCTTGAACAGGGCTGTGTGTTACGTTACATGGCCTAAGCTCATTACACTCCACATGTGGAGTGTCATGTGGAGTGTAATGAGCTTAGGCCATGTAACGTAACACACAGCCCTGTTCAAGGGCTAGGCTAGATCTATAACCAGTGTTGTGGCTTATCATGAGCACAAATGTTTCACCATGCTTGCTCAAACCACAGGCACAGATCTGCGTTGGTTCATATACACCACACATTATGTACTGTATATAACACGGATGTATGTGTGGTATATGAACCAACGCAGAGAGCGTCTGTGGGGTGGACTGGGGGGTTCGTCCACATAAAGGGCAGGAGCAGTCATCCCAAATTGAAGAAGTGTAGTGATGACCCAGATTGACCTCACTTGACCTCATTTGACCTTGTGACCTTTGTAAATTTTTTTTTGGATGCCTGGATTCGTCTTGATCAGACAAACCAAAAAGGCAATTACACTACCCTCCTAGGATGTTCCTAACTTGAGTTATTGACAATTAAGTGACAAGAAAGTTAGTGTGTAGGTCATATGCAAGGTATGGAGTGGAATAACTCAATAACCAAGTAGGGGGATGTCTTAATGGAAAGTTGAATTCATCTGAGGGAAGTGCACGTGTTGACCTACTTTGTGACCTCATTTGACCTTTTGACCTTTGGGACTTTGTGTGATGCCTGGATTTGTCTTGTTGAGATGAACAACAAAGGCACTTATACTACCCTTCTATGATGTTGCTAACTTGAGTTATTGTTATTTCAGTGAAAAGTTAGTGGTGTGTGTGTATGTTTGTGAATTATATGCTTTGGAATGCAAGGCATTAAGTGTGATAATTCAATAACCAAATCATAAAGGGAGGTCACACAAGCAGGGATGATCCTTTAGCAAATATATCTGGTTGTCCAGAGGACTGACAACCTGCATTGGAAATTGGTTGTCCTTCCCAAAACTTGGTTGTCCCCCACGACAAATGCAAAATATGTTTGCAAGCTATAACAGTATTTTTTAGTAATACAAAAGAAAAATAAAAAGCTCTGCTGTAAGCTGTTGTACTATAGCAACTTAAAATTAAAGAGAAAAAGGAGAAGAGGCTGATCTGGATGCCTCCATACCTTATGGCACACATGTCCCTTAGACTTTTTGGGTGATACGTCTTTGTTTGATTGGTATAACATCCAACTGAAGTTTAATGCCTTTTGACTAATGCAATGTATGAAAGAAAAGAAGAATTATAACCCCTCTCAGTCTAAAAGCAGTTTAGTTGGCAATGATGCCAGTAATGCAACTTTTATTTTCAAAAAAACCTTTTCCTCATATACAGTATTAAAGTTATTAACAGTGCAAGTTTTGACTCCACTTTTTATAATATATATCACAATACTAAAATATAAAAGCAGTTTGTCTTCTTTACCTCAGCTTTCACACTACTGGGACTACTATGCCTCTTTGAACACCCTCTTCAGGTTGACAGGTCAAGTTGAAAGTAATTTATTAGATAAAATTACAAAGCTATGTTTGTTTCTTGTTCTCTGGTGAAATTGTGAAGTAGAAATTGTAGCAGACTTTTGGGCCTTTGCTTATTTTTCCTTTTAAGGCAAACGCATAGGTAGTCCAAATGACAACCATGGCATAATTTCTAGTTCTCCATCATATGTTTTGGTTGTCAGGGATGACCAGATGACTGTTACATTTCTTCCTTGCACAAGGGACAGTTGTGTTTGTAAAATGCAGTGTTGACCTACTTTGACTATATTTGACCTTTGTGACTTCTTTGTAAGGTCTGGATTTGAATTATTGAGATGGACCAATTAGGGCAATGCCAATTAACTACCCTCATATACTGCCCCAAACTCAAGTAAATGACAATTTTAATAGTGAAGGTGATGTGTGTATGTATTTGTCACATGGAAATGGGATGTATGCAGAGTGATAACTTGAAAAATCCAAGTGTTCAATTTCTCTCAAACTGCAAGTGTTTGATTTGAAATCTAATGTTCCTGTATGTTTTTGGGTGAAGGCCAAAACTCATTGGGGCTAAAGGTGCCAATTATGCCTTACCTTAATTGCAACTCCCTACATAAAAAAATCATCTTAAATGCAAGGAACCATAGTGCCCTTGGGCTCTTGTTTCTCTCTATCCTTAGACTTTTCCCAGATGTTGTGCCCCAAACAACCTCTCCCCCCCCCCATGACACAATCCTGGTTATATGCACCTGTTTGGAAATTAAACAAACTACAGTATAGAGTGCTTTCACCTATATCACAAGCAGGACTTTATTTTCGTGGTTGTCTGATTGTCCGGAACTACTTAAATTCATTACAGGCAACCAAAAGTTGGTCGTCAGATGGACAACCTTTTTTTCTCAGATTGAAGAAGTTATGCTGCTGACTGATCAACTCTTTCAAATTTTTCCATTATACCATAGTTTCAGACTTCAAGTGTTTCTGTCTCTCAAACATTACATCTCTTTATTCTTGAAGACCAACAATACATGAACACAATTAGGCTTACCTGTAGTACTGTTTTGTAATTGTGAGAAAAGTGTTCTAGACAACCAAATCTCCTTATGGACAACTAAAATTAGTTGAATGGTTGCCCAAAGGAAAACCATAAATTTTTCTAAAAATCGAGGCCTGCACAAGCCCTGCCCCTTTTGACAGGCAAACTCTAGTGTAGTATGCATTTAGTGTTGCCAGCTGAGAAGCTACTGATTGTCCACATGTATGTGACTGTTGCATTGAAACACTGCTGATATTTTACCAGCAGTGGACATGGCTTGCCAGTTGTGACGTAACATGAAGTACTCTAAATTTTTCAGTGTGTTGCATAGCTCTTACAGTACCTCATTTGTAAGCTGTCGTGTATACTCAGTGTACGGTAGAGTGCGCACCCAAGAGTTGTGTCATTTCAAGATTTTTACATGTTATGTTAATGCAGATGCGCACTCACCGGTCACACCATCATACATGTTATGATAGTGTTTTTTGCGGATAAAAATGAGTAATAATGTGATACTGGGATACAAAAGGTTTACATGCAAGTGACATGCCCTGTTTCTTGTAATGTCCTGATAACTGACTGAAAGTCAAGACCAAAGTTGAATATTTTTACTGTGTCTTTCCTAAAAATTTTGGACTTAAAACTGGCTCTACTCCTGTAATTGCTTCCCCAATTTTTTATTGCAGATCTCCTCCCCCCTGCATCCCCCCCATCCCTCATGCCACCATCTTCCCCCATCCTTGGCTTCATTTTAAAATTCTGCACCCTATGCCATCATTTTCATAATTTCTTTGTATTTTTTTTATTTTGTTCATCCTCCAAAGCTTTCTTTATCTGGATTATTTCATGTTTCGGCTCACAACAATAACATTCTTCCAGAACATAAACTAAAAGATGGCAGCTGCACGGAACCTTGGGAAAATTGGAGTGAAAAACTCCATGCTCTTCCTCTGTGATATGCAGGAAAAGTTTCGTCCTACCATAAAGTACTTTCCTCAGATAGTTGAGGTTTCATCACGTATGTTGAAAGCTGCAAGAATACTACAGATGCCTGTAGTAACCACAGAACAATATCCAAAAGGTAGGAACGGTAGCCTATAAGGGTAAGAAAATACATGGAATGTGTAGCATTGCTCACTGAAAATTTGAAATAAGTGACAGATAGAATTTGCTTTGGTACAGCAACAGTACTCTATAAATAGTTGAATATACTGTACCACAGTCACAATGTATAAATGATGTGGAAAAGTTTGTGCAGTTTTTACAAACATCTTGGATAGAGTTTGGAAGACAACTTTTTTCTGTCAATAACAAAACTGAATCCTTCTTGATGGTAAAACCAAGGAGCTATTACGGATAGAGTTAAAGCAACCATTCCCAGTGTTAGTTAGTTAGAGTTTTATGGTCCATTTTCTAACCTGTAGTCGAGCCAGGAACGGCCTTTTTTCCAGTTGTGGCTCAATGGCTTGTTTTCCCTACTCCGTTGCTTTTGCTGAGCATTACACACAACAGCAGTAGGTTCCATTTTAAGAGTCTTTGGTATGACTCGACCTGGGAATAGAACCCTGGCCTTCTGCATGAGAGGCGGATGCTCTTACCATGTGACCCAACACATGGTCACCAGTCCCAGTGATTAGGCTAAGTTGCTATCATGTGATTTTGATGAAATGTTTATCAATTTGACACACTGATGTTTGTTGGAAAAAGAGGGTGCAATGTTTTCTTACATTTTATGTGTGTACAGTTCCACAAAACTGAAATTTCCAGTAAGTCAAATTTTCCTAGACTTTGTGTATTGACCCAATGTATAATTTCTGAAATGGTGACCTGTCTTATCGAATTTTATCAGACAATACATTACCTTTTTTAGGAAGATATTTTGCTTTACAGATTATTTAGTTTATATTTAAATTTTGTTGTTTATATTTAAATTTTGTTGTTTATATTTAAATTTTGTTGTTTGTATTTAAATTTTGTTGTTTATATTTAAATTTTGTTTGTCTTAGCCTCTTTAATAAGAGTATTATCCATTAATTGGTTCTACCATAATCTTTAACTAAAGACTTGATAATCACAATATTTGTGATCAAGGTTGTCTACCAGTATAGATTTTTCGTCAGTCTCAGATTTTTCGTCAGTCTCCGCATCTAAAACTAACTGGATCTGCCTACTACACTCAAGGTTCACTGGACTGAAGTCCCAGAAATATTCTTCTTTGGATAAGATGTACAGTAGGGCTAGGATTCAGATTACATTACAAGTTAGTGGTTTATTTTATGATAAAATTACAGTTGGGAAAGCATACTATGGTTGCAGTTCAGAGAAAGAATTTCAGTCAGATCCATGGTCTGGCAAGCATGAAATATTGTGAACCTGTAATAAACTTGTGATCCTAGTCGAGGCTTTTTCTCTAAATTTTCATTTTTGTCTCTTCCAGGACTTGGTCCAACTGTTCAAGAGTTAGGTGTGAAAGCGGATGAAGATGAGATTCATGCCAAGACGTGCTTCACCATGTTGATACCAAAAGTGGAAGAAAAGCTGAAAGCAGCAAACACACAATCTGTTATTATGTGTGGCATTGAAACTCAAGCCTGTGTCCAACAGACGACCCTTGACCTCTTGGAACGTGGAATAGATGTGCATGTCATTGCTGATGCCTGCTCATCCAGAAGCATGGTGGATAGGTTAGTATGATGGAAAATTGACCAAGCATCTTGTCATGATGGTGGGATTCCATTGTCCTAATTCTCTCACCCCAAACAGTACCAATTCTCCTAACCTTCTTTTTTAGGCCCTGCCCACAATTGTCTAAAATTCCTCCTCATCCAGACACAATCTCAGTTTATTGCTTTAGGGTGAGTATAGAAAACCCAGTGTAATGTATTACTAGAACACTCTCAGTACAGTTGATGCTGTGAAATGTAAGCTTTGGTACTCTCTATTTTTGGTTTCGATGAAAAGAGAAACCTATGCATTCATGATGGCGTGTGTGTGTATGTATGTGTGTATGTGCGTGTGTATGTGTGTGTGTGTATGTATATGTGTGTGTTTGTGACACTTTGCTTGTTTACACGATATCTTGAGAAGGGAAGATCTGACAGTTCTCAAACTTGGCACACAGATACCCCATACTTAGAGGAAGAACCCTATTTATTTTGGTTGAGGTCAAAGGTCATCTGGGGTCACAGGGGGTCAAAAACCAAAATCCTTGTTTACACAATATCTCAAGACAGGAAACTTGGATTAATTTCAAACTTGATATGTTGATGCGTTATGATGTAAGGAAAAACCCTATTGATTTTGGTGGAGGTCAAAGGTCATTTGGGGTCACGTGGGGTCAAACCCCGAAATCCTTGTTTACACGATATCTCATGGTAGAAAACTTGGATTAATTTCAAACTTGATATGTTGATGCGTTAAGATGTCAGGAAGAACCCTATTGATTTTGGTGGAGGTCAAAGGTCATTTGGGGTCACATGGGGTCAAACCCTGAAATCCTTGTTTACACGATATCTCATGGTAGGAAACTTGGATCAATTTCATACTTGATATGTGGATACCATATGATGTAAGGAAGAACCCTATTGATTTTGGTGGAGGTCAAAGGTCATTTGGGGTCACGTGGGGTCAAACCCCGAAATCCTTGTTTACACGATATCTCATGGTAGAAAACTTGGATTAATTTCAAACTTGATATGTTGATGCGTTAGGATGTCAGGAAGAACCCTATTGATTTTGGTGGAGGTCAAAGGTCATTTGGGATCACATGGGGTCAAACCCCGAAATCCTTGTTTACACGATATCTCATGGTAGAAAACTTGGAGTATTTTCAAACTTGATATGTCGATGCGTTAGCATGGGAGGAAGAACCCTATTGATTTTGGTGGAGGTCAAAGGTCATGTAGGGTCACATGGGGTCAAACCCTGAAATCCTTGTTTACACGATATCTCATGGTAGGAAATTTGGATCAATTTCATACTTGATATGTTGATGCGTTATGATGTAAGGAAGAACCCTATTGATTCTGGTGGAGGTCAAAGGTCATTTGGGGTCACGTGGGGTCAAACCCGAAATCCTTGTTTACATGATATCTCATGGTAGAAAACTTGAATCAATTTCATACCTGATATGTTGATGCGTTATGATGTAAGATAGAACCCGATGTATTTTCGTGGAGGTCAAAGGTCATTTGGGGTCACATGGGGTCAAAACCTGAAATCCTTGTTTACGTGATACATTATGGTAGGAAACTTGGATTCATTTCAATCTTGATAGACTGATGCGTTATGATGTAAGAAAGAACCCAATATATTTTCGTGAAGGTCAAAGGTCATTTGGGGTCACATGGGGTCAAAACCTGAAATCCTTGTTTACATGATACATTATGGTAGGAAACTTGGATTCATTTCAATCTTGATAGGCTGATGCGTTATGATGTAAGAAAGAACCCGATTTATTTTCGTGGAGGTCAAAGGTCATTTGGGGTCACACCCCAAAATCCTGGTTTACACTATATCTCAAGGTAGGAAACTGATTCATTTCAAACTTGATATGTTGATGCGTTATGATGAAAGAAATAACCCAATAAATTTTGGTGGAGGTCAAAGGTCATTTGGGGTCACATGGGGTCAAACTCCGAACTTCATGTTTACACTATATCTCAAGGTAGGAAGCTTGGATTGATTTCAAACTTGATACGTTGATGCGTTATGATGGGAGGAAGAACCCTATTGATTTTGGTAGAGGTCAAAGGTCATTTGGGGTCATAGGGGTCAAACTCAGAAAACCTTGTTTAGGATAGCTCAAGGTATGAAAGGTGGGTGGATTTCAAAATTAGAATGTAAATGAATTATGGTGAGAAGATGGTCTGTATAAGGTTATTTTTTGTGGAGGTGAAAGGACATCTGGGGTCATGATCGGTCAAACTTTGAAAAACTTGTCAAAATGGGATATCTCAAGGTAGGAAACTTGGATGGATTTCCCAATTAGTATGTGGATGTGTTATGGTGAGTTGAAAGTACTGTACCTGTTGTTTTTGGTGGAGGTCAATGGTCATCTGGTATCACCTGGCATCAAACTCTGAAAACCTTGTTTGCAGAATATCTTAAGGCATAGTATGAAAGAAAAACCAGTCACTTACAGGTGGAGACAAAGGCTATTTTGGGTCACCAGTTGTTACAAGAAATGTAGCATTTTATTGAAAAGAGCATGTATGTATCATCGAAACCTCAATGCATTTTTGCATTCTGGTTTGAACTAGCTGCCAATCAAAGAGCTGAGCCAATAGAGAATTTCTGTAGACTACTACAAAAATTGTAGTTTTGGGTGAGACAGGTGTGGATCCAGACATTCCAAAGAAAGGGAGACTGATTTAAGAGAAAGCAGGGGTGTGAGGGAGTTGCACTGCTAATTTCCTATGTATTTTACTTTTATTTATTTTTATTGATGTGACGAAAAGGTAGGGCTGAGACCATAAAAGCTCCCCATGGATCCATGCCTGTAAGAGGACAAGCCCTTAAAATTGAAAAGGTTAAACTTATTATTAGGCTTCCAGCTTTTTTATTATGAATTAGCCCTAACTGAGGCCATAGGCATAAGGGGATAATTTTCTATGAGAGGGCAAGAGCTTTTTTTGCCCGAATGAGGTCACTTTTTATCCTGTTTTGCCCATATTTGTCCATGTTTTGCCTGAATAGACCAACTTTTTTTTTCCGAATTGGGAAGGCAAGTGCCCCCCCCCCATCCCTCCCGCCACTGCATCTCTGCCTCATACGCCTATGATTGAGGCTATGTTTTTGTCTGTGTTATTTTGGGGTCAGAACTTCAGACAGTTATTTTGCTCTAAACATTTCCTTTTTTTCTTACTTCTAAAAAGAATATGGTACTTTGTTAGCTTTTCACAAGTCTCATTTAAGCAGGACAAAATTATTCCAGACAATGTTCTACCAAAAAAATGTCGCAATACTCTTTTCCTAATTCAAGATATCTCACTCTAAGATTGGTTACTTTTGTTTAAAAATCCCTTCACCTTGCCTCAAGATTTTATGTGATTTATGCAGATTGCCTCAAATTTCTTTTATCTTCTCTTAAAATTGAGTAAGGAATTACATGGTTTGTCCTTGAAAGTTGATACTGTTCAAATGTATTCATGAATATCATATCTTAGTACAGTTGATGCAGCATCCCCTGCTGTAGGTAGGGTGTCACAAATAATGTCCCTCAATATATCTTGTTTCAAAATTATAAATAAACTGAATGCAATGTCAACATTAACGTGCTGCAAAACAGGCTTTCCATAATGTTCTTCTTTTTTAAAAAAATTGAAATCCTTTGAAAATTATTATCTTTCCAACAATTTCCTATTTCACCTCAATCCTAAAAGAAAATTTTCCTGCCTATTTGGAATCAATGAATTTTATAACCCATTTATCCTTAATTTAATGAGTGTGCTTAGGAAATTCCTAGTTTTATCCAGTTGAGATTGATCCTGAATTCAGAGATATTAATGCACTCCCTTTGGCTCAATGTTGTCAGTAAAAAGAACTGAACGTAAAGTGGTATCCCCATTTAGTCATATGAGGAGGGAATGGATTTGAGGTGTTAATGGGGACACTTTCCTAATTTCACTTTGTTGCACAAAGGGCACATAGAATAAATCCAAATTGTATCATGTTATGTGTATAATGTGGTGTTTTCTGCATTAATAACAGCAGGAGCATAAGAGCTGCTATTTCTAACTTTGTCCATTTCGAGACCAATCACATGGATGGTCACTTGAAGCATTCGTTTAATTATTAGCCTAGTCAGAGACAGTTAGTTTGCTCCAAGTTTTATGCCGCTTGTTTGGTCTAATGGTAGAGCATCCGCCTCTCACGCGGAAGGCCTAAAAAAGGAACCTACTTCCGTTTTGCGTGATGCTCCGCATAAGCAATGGAGTAGGGAAAACAAGGCAGGGAGGCACAACTGGAAAAAAGGCCATGGCTGGCTCAACTTGAACCAATATGTTGGAAACTTGACCGTAAAACTCCATCTAACTAACTGCTTTAAGTTTTATGGCCTATCCTATACTTTCTTTCAAAAGTGGAAGGGGGAATTCTCCCCCCCCCTTCTTGAACTGTATTTTTTGGAGGGAGGGGGTTGAGATTCCTGCACTTCAATGCAATCACTGGTATGGCCCATTGTCGTAAGTTAAAAGGCATAAGGAGTCACCCCAAGTTGAATTAGTGAAGTAGACTGTACCATAATGAATGGTTCTTGAAACCCCTTTTGACAGGATTCTTCTCCCTGATATATAAAATTTTGGAAAAAATGCTGATTAGTCTTCTTTGAATAAAGTCCTGCTAAAAATGAAAGATAAAATGTTAAAAAATACATTTTAATAAAAAAACAGCACCCAGTGTCGGATAAGGTTTCTCTGATTTCGGTCATGTCTCAGTTTCCTTGCAGTAATAATTTTCAGCAATATCTTTGTAGGTTTATTGCTATATTCCTTTTCAAATGCTTTCATGTTGTTGAAATCTCTGAATAGATTACGGTTCTCTCCACGCACAAAATTCCTTATTTGTGTGGGTCCGGCTCAGTTTACTGTAAAATGGGATTATTTCACTCACTAGTCCGTTGATATGTGCACGTCATGCATGCTTGGTTTATCTTCTCACTTAAACCCTGCGATGACAAGAGTGCGCTTACTATAATAAAGGATCTATTGTGTCAAAAGAGTGGCCGTCTTGTGGTTTTCACTCCATTAGTCACCTATGGAGTCTAGTAACAGATTTTAATCAGGGTTATGTTAAATTACATAACCGGATACAGTATTAGCCTTTAAGAAGATCATCGTGGCTACCACAGTTTTTAGGAAAAAACTGTGGTTCCCAATTATAGTACCCGACCACTGGTTCATTACTCCTACTACCTGCTTCAATGAGCAGCAGATTTGATTACCATTCTGGTACAATAGAAGCCCAACAACGTTGGGGTTCAAACAACAACTTACAACAAATCCTGAAATAAGTGCTGACAACTAGAAAGCCAAAAGGCTTAGTGATTCCTTGCCATATATTGTAATAATGAACATGGATGCCCATATGACAAGCATGAAATCCCTCCCCTGACCCTGACCCAAAATGACCTTTCCCCCTCACTTAAAACAATAGGGAGCAACTACCTAAAAAGACCATCAACATGCTAAATATGAGCAACTCACAAACTGAGTATGAGATCCCTCCACAGTTCAATAACCGCATAAAAATGTCATGTCTACAAGGTTTTGCCCTTTTGTGACCCCAACCTTTGACCTCTACAAACAAGAGAAATCCGCCATGCAGTTATGATGCTGGTATGTTGTCTATTAACTTGATAAAGAGATATTTTTGAAACAAGCTCTTTTAAATCAAAATTTCGGGTACTGAGGATGGCTCTCTATATACTGTTATGATGTCTCTATGATCCAAAAAGTTGACTGCATTGAGGTTAGTGTTAGAACAAGCCCTAATCCTAAAAGTCATCCATGAATTGGAACATACAGTAGAGACATCTCAACAGAAAGGTGTAACCTTGGCTATTAGTGGTGGTCCTTTTGTATTTGTTTTTTGGTGTAATGCACTTTCCAAAGGCTATGATGTCCTTGAAAATTAACTTGACAAAAAAATGGGAACCCTATTAATCCAGAAATTAACAAGATTTGTAATTTGCCTTAAATTGTCTGCTTGTAGGAATACCACATAACAATGTACAAGTCAAGTGTCCTTTGTTTGATACACAGTAGATACTACTATACTTGTTTTGATTACATGAACTACAGTACTTTCTGAAAAACAAGCCTTACTGAGAGGGCTAAATAAGGGTCAGACACTATCTCTAGACAGGTAGAAAATGGTTAAATCCATTGAGCTGTATGATTCAATGAGAAAACCCCTCAGGACACTGTGGCAGTCAAATGTGATAAATTAGGAAGATAACAGTGACCAGCAATTTTCACAGACTGGTGGGTCAGTTACAATTTGATTCATTCAATTACTGTAGAAAATCTCAGTTCAAGCATGCTCAAGGGTATTTGATCCAAATGATCAGTTATTTAGTTCTTTTTATAAAACTAATTATCCATGGTGTATTCAATTATCTAGTTCCCACTAACATGTCCTTATGAGGACAGTGGCACAAGGTTTGTCTAACTTTTAACAATCTTTGATACTAAATTTAATGTTATCTTCATTTTTTCTTTAGGGTTATGGAAGAAACTATGTTTGTATGCTCTAAAAGAAATTTTGGGCATTATACAGAGCACTTGATCTGTTCAAAGTTAACACTTATGAAGTTCCCCACTGAACAATTCCTCTCTGCTTTGTGGGCATGGATTTTGTTCTACCCACTTACTCTTATGCGTATTAATACTGGCACTACATGTTATAGGGCAAAACTTCAAACCAAAATCAACATAAATACTGTACCATATGCACTTTTATGCACTTTAGACATTCTTAATACAGTGAGATTGCTTCAGTACATATTTTGAAATTACCCAACTTGATCATTTACATAATGAAGTGGATTCCAAAAGCTTACCTATGCATCTTACATTACCGATGCCATTCAAAACTCTTAACCCTAAGCACTAGTGAATATTAACCTTAACAGTTACCCTTTTTTGAATAAAGTATGTGCAAGGTTTAACCTCTGATGACCTTAAATGACCTTTGACTTCCAGTAAAAAACAATAGGGATCATCTACTCAATATGGACAATCCACGTGCTAAGTATGAGATCCCTCACAGTTACCCTTCTTGAGATAAACTGTTTACAAAGTTTTGATATTTTGACCTCTGGTGACCCCAGATGACCTTTGACCTCCACCAAAAACAATAGGGATCATCTACTTAACATGGACAATCCACATGCTATGTATAAGAGCCCTCACAGTTACCCTTCTGGAGATATCGTGTTTACAAGGTTTTGACCTTTTTACCTCTGGTGACCCCAAATGACCTTTGACCTCCACCAAAAACAATATGGATCATGTACTCAATATGGGCAATCCGCATGGTAAGTATGAGATCGCTCATATTTTTCCTTCTGGAGATATCGTGCTTACAAGCAATTTCCAAGGTACTTACCTTTGACCCCTGGTGACCCCAAATGACCTTTGACCTCCACCAAAAACAATAGAGATCTTCTACTCAATGTGGGCAATCTACATGCCAAGTTTGAGATCCCTCGGAGTTACCCTTCTTGAGATATCGTGTTTACAAGCGGGCGTCACATACACACACATACACACACATGCACACACATGACATCACCATGGCATAGATTACTTGCCTGCCTTCGGCAAGGAATAAAAATGGGAATCAAATTACTTTATGTTCACTGAAGGGCTACATCCACTTTCAGATTATTATCAGATAAACTGCTATCAAATGTCAACCTTCATGGTCATTTTCAAATGCTTAAATGGGCATATAATTAGTACTGAGAACAGTTCCTGATGAGATAGTGCTAAGGGTATTTTTTCTGCAAAAAACTCCCAATTAGAAACTGGATAGCACCTTTATTTGGTAGGACCAATTAATGATATGAATTCTTATACCACATGATCTTGAGAAACTGCCTCATGTTAGCCTGGTTTATCTCTTTCTCTACTCAAACAGAATGTATGCTTTCGAGCGAATGAAACAAAGCGGTGCATTCATTACTACCAGTGAAGCGATGATACTGCAACTTTTGAAAGATGCCCAACACCCAAACTTCAGAGAATGCCAAAAGATCATCTGGGACTCAGCTCCTGATTCAGGTCTCCTGTCCAAAGAATAATCAAGGTTTCTCTATTAATCAAGAATAATCAAAAGATCAACAGGGACCTCTATATGGCAAAAAGGCAACAACTCTCTGGTCTCTTATTAATTTGAGACTGACTTGTCATACTGCAAGCTGTGTTAAACAGCCAAGGCCAAACACATATTTCCCAGATATTTTGACATGATTGTCATGTAAAGGATAAGAAAACCCAAGTTTCTCCAATTGAGAGTGACCGTCCAGCATGGCTGGAAAAAAAAACAGCAATTTGGGAATGTCATTGCAGTGAAATTTGGTATTTGGAGGGAAATTTGACAACTTTTGTATGTAAACATGTGAAGTCTTTGGAAAATTTTGATGAGTGTGCTGGGAAATTTCATTTGCTTGCAGGGAAATTTGCATTTTTTCAGCCCTGCCATTCAGGTAAACAACATATCTCAATAATGGGATTCCTAGAATTGTATTTATTCCATTCTTGTAATCATCTTTTTTGTTAGCAATCAGTTGTAGTTTTGCTGCATTCAGTGGTAGTTAGGCCGCTCTGGTAGTTTTTAGAGAAGGAGATACAACAAAGAATTTTCTTTTTTTCAGACAGTATTAACGTGAAAACAATTCTCCTCTTTTGAGGTGCAACTTAGTCCTTTTTAGTGACAATCTCTTCCTTTTTTTTTCCAAGAAATCCGCAAACAACAGCTATTGTCTACATATGTTTTGAGTTGAGGTTTGTCTCCTCCATTGATGAATCTTACAATAATTACTGTAGCTTTCAGTAGAATGGCTGAAACAAATGTTTTAACACTATGCTTAAATCATGCCCTGATCATCATCGGATGGAGGCATTATTCAAGTCTATTCATTCCTCATATTTGAAATGTTTTTTTTCATTATTAAGAAGCAAAATTGTGAGAGTAATTTGTTGCGAGATAGTTGCTGACTTCAAATGAAATGAAGCATCATGTCTCGAGTAGTTTCGAATAAGAAAAATTACATAATTATGCATGACGTCTGGCAACGAAATGTTGACAAGTAGAGCGTGAGGATTGTGTCTCTTCATTAAAATTTTAATAATGCATCACTACTCCTGGTTGATTGAAGCATTGAAATAAGAATTTGGGGATAAACGCAAGATTACTGATTGGAAACAAACATTGTCTCAAAGAAACGGTAGAGTGCTCTGTCATCTTCTTTAACATTCCCTTGGTTGGGTATTAGGTAGTAGCCAGTTGTAGCTGTGCTCTATTAAATTTTGGTGCTTGTGCTGCATTTAATTGTAGCTCTGCTGCATTAAAGTCTAGACATTCAGGTCTTAATTAGTTCTACATGTGCTGCATTTCAGTTCTACTGAAGCTATGCTGCAGTCAAGTGTAGCTGTGCAGCATTTAATTGTAGCTGTGCTGCATTAAATTCTAGATGTGCAGGTCTTAATTAGTTCTACATGTGCTGCATTTCAGTTCTACTGAAGCTTTGCTGCAGTCAAGTGTAGCTGTGCTGCATTAAATTCTAGATGTGCAGGTCTTAGTTCAACATGTGCTGCATTTCAGTTTCACTGTAGCTGTGCTGCAGTCAAGTATAGCTGTGCTGCAGTCAATTGTAGCTGTGCTGCAGTAGATTGCATTAGCCATGCTGCATTGATGTCTAACAATGCTGTATTCAGCTCTAGCGTCGCAACATTCAATACTAGCCATGTGGCATTCAGTTCTAGCAATGCTGCATTCAATTCTAAATAGCTGTGCTGCATTCATTTAGTCTACACTGCATTCAGTTGTAGGGGTTCTGCCACCAAATTAAGCTGTGCTACTGTGCATTCAATGCTACTTTTAAGCTGTAATCAGTTGTTGTTTTGCTGCATTCAATTTCAGCCATGCAATATTTTATTCTGGCTGTACTTTTTGACCTTCTACCTGTGCTGCATTCACTCCCTACTGTAGCTGTGGTGCATTTTGTTATAGCTGTGCTAAATTTAATTATGGCTGTGTTGTTCTCAGTTCTGCTTGTGTTGCATTCTGCTATAATTGCGCTTGCGGCCCCAGTTTAAACTTAATGAATGCAAGGTGTAAAGCAAAGTGTAAGGTTTAGTATTTTTTGACAATGGCTTGAAAAACATATTGTGTAGATTGTTAATTACAAAATAAGTAACTGTGATTATTTTTTTTGGTTGTGATAGGTATGGGTGATTTTTACAATACCATAAGCATACAGGATTATTTCCAGTGAGGGTGATTCAGCACTTTTCTGGAGAAGTTGGGGTCAAGTTTAATGGAGTATTATGTGTATATTGATCCATAAAGCTACAGGACAATAGAGGCAGTGTGAATGCATTCTTCTATGAAGTTGAACACACAAGCCACTGTGGTCATCAGGATTTATCTTTTTTTTTAATACTGCTCATGTCATTTAAAATTTTCCAATAAGCTAAGGGCAAGTTTCTCTCATCTTGCAAGAAACGTGAGATTTCTGAGATTTCTAAAGAGACTATGTGGTGTTTGTCTTTGTAACTTTTCATGCAAGCTGAGATCTGAGATCATTGGCTGATATTTTCAAAAGAATGGTTTAATCATTTAAATCTAGCTCTAGGTAATTTTTAGTTTGATTCTTCAGCTGTTTTTGATGAAAAAGTGTTCTGGCAAATTGGGATAAATATTGCAGCTTTTAATACCCAGACAAAATAGAACAATTTGGTTGTTTAGATGAATAACTAGATTAGTAACATCATCTTCATCATCATCTTACTCCTTGACATAAACTTTTTGAGGATAAGACACTTTGTTACAGTTTATGTCGAGGCCATCTATGTCAGGCCATGACCAAAGTACTTATGCCACAGATAGAGCAAACATTGAAGTTAAGGGGGGAGGGGGCAGTCACCAAAGCAGCCCAATATGTTTAACAATATAATAGCTGTGTAATGTGGCCCAAAATAAAGCATCCTTGGTGCTTTTAGCTTGGGATTAAGGGCAATAACATGTGCAGCACTCTTTGATTGTGACTGTCAGATTGTTAATTCAGGTCAGAAAACAAAGCAGGGGAACCAGAAAAAAAAAAAGGATCTCTTGACACACACCCCACCCAGAATTCACTTCCATGGAAATTTTTCTGGACCATCTACCTTTAATGTTTTCCTTGGCCCCTGTTTCCCTTTTTCAGTTCCTTGTGCAGCTGCTGCCATTAGCTTATTGATAACAAAAGATACCATGCATTTCACTGTCATAAGAACACTTGAGTTTAATACAAGTTGCTCTTATGTGATCACCTCAAGGTGAAGGGGAATCAAAGGGCCAGCTCAGTGTGTGTGTGTGTGTGTGTGTGTGTGTGTGTGTGTGTGTGTGTGTGTGTGTGTGTGTGTGTGTGTGTGTGTGTGTGTGTGTGTGTGTGTGAGTGTGTGTGTGTGTGTGTGTGTGTGTGTGTGTGGTGTAAAAACAGAAAAATTCCCACCGAATGTGCCAAGCCTCCTGCAAGGGGAACTTCTTGATTTGTAAAAAAAAAATTGCCAAAAGAAAATAAGCTTTGCTATTACGAATTGTGTTCATAAAACTGGTATTCTTTTTGCTAAGCTCCTGAATAAGTCTCTAAAACACAGGCTGCCATACTTTTAGGTATAGAATTAAAAAATATGTCTACATTTTCCAGAAAGCAGTTACAAAAGACTTGTGGGATAGCATTTTGGCACTTTGTTGCCACAGTTAAAATGTCATCGGGAAAAAAACATTGCATACCAAAAATCTATCCCACAATCCTTTGTAATTTCTCTTTGGAAGAAAGTTGTGTACAACAGATATTTATCAGGGTCTGCTTTTTACAGATTATCCGATAGATGAGATGAGACTTCAATCCAGCAACATCCAATTACTTACAAAGACAGTCCCTGCATGAGAACATAAGGGTTTTAGACCAACACAGGGCTGTAACCTTATCTGAGCATTCAGGTTAAACTCCTTTTAAGGTTGGCGATACTGTACCAAACAGGGGGGCATAAAATCATCGTGATTGGGGATAGTGTGACCATTTAGTGATAATGGGGTACTTGTATATGTCACTGAGGAAAGGAAGAAAGTGCAATTATTTTGGAAGGGTTGTTCAAAATAAGAACTAATGTGTGTTTTAACTTTGATAGCATAAAGTTTCTGGTTATAGATATTCCAAGAATTTCCATGCCAGAAGTGTGAAAAATATTTGAAAGTTTGCATGCACAATTGCATCAATATGCTTACATTTACACTGTGGCAGCTGGACACCTCTTGCCATAATTCATGTTGTGTTCCCATGTTATCAATAATGTGCCTTGAAATTTTAATTTTTAAGAGAAGATTTATTATAAAAATTAAGCAGTCTTGTGATCTACAGTATTTTCTTGTTCTTTTGTCTTTTATTCTTTAAATACACCGCTCTTAATAGCTTCCTTCCGATAAGGCTGTAATCATCGTCCCATGATAGACCCCTCCCATGGGCTGGGGGTTGCAAACAAATAAAAATCTGCAAAGTATTAAATACCAATTGGTTAGAAACCGAGCAGGAAAACTCCACATCTAAGTAACTAAATTTAATTCTCATCAGGAATTTTCACAGGCCAAATTAATGTGGACTTCATATCACATTGTAAATGCATTAACATCTTTATGTAGGACTAGATATCATGGTTATTTAGTTAAATGAGATTTGACGACATATCAACATGAATGTGTAATAAAGTGTCAGTCAGCTCGATAAAAAGTTCAGTATAAATTTACTTTTAAGTATGGTTCATGTTTTGTTCCCCCTTTTGTTGCCTCTTAAGACTGGCAGGAAATATCGTGGGCGTATTCTACAACCCCTTGCCCACAAGGGGTTATGGGCTCTTGCAGTGCAGTGTAACTCTGTGCCACTAAGCGTATGGTACCCCAGGATAAAAGATAGGAAATGCCTGCCCTAAAAGAACATCCATGATTCAAGATCATGAAGGTCATTGTGTCCAAGTTGCTTACAGTAGCTGCAGTTTTTTACCCTTTCATCTAAATGCATTTAATAAAAGTAGGTCCATATATCCACAAAGTTGAACACTGAAAATAAAAAATCACAATGAAAGAAGATCAATATTTCTCTGACTGACATCTGCAGTCATGTATTACAGGTAAAATTTATGTACATGAGATCAACATAAGATTCAGCATTGAAAGGCTACAATGGTATTTTCCTTAAAATTTGTAAGCAACTGTCAGGTAACATTCATTCTTATTTATGGGAAAATTACAGCACTATGGTTGCAAATCTCTCTTACTATTACCTAAAGATATTCTGAAGGGTGGCCTGCCTCCCAAGTCAAATTGCTTGCCCCTCAAAAAGAGCTGATGGCCTCTAAATATCTGCTACTCTAAACAGCACATCCCAAAATCTGCTCTTATATTTTAGCAATTAAACAACTGTTTCTATACTGTAGGAGGTGGAATAGAAAACAAATGCCCACAATGGTACCAAAGTATCAGAAAAAGAGTGAGCAAAAAAGTCAGCAGATGGCAATGTAGGACTATCTGATGCCCTTCATGTAACTGAATTTAAAAATTTCCAATGGGGAGAGGACACTTCAGATATTCACTTGGCTTGATTCCCCTGCCAACCTTTATTTATAAAGTGGAAGAATGTTACTTTTCTGTCCCTCCCTTTGTTGTCATAGCATATACAGTATATTTATCAGATCTTCATTTATAAGAAGGGGTGGTGCCAATTAATTATCTCCTTCTACATACTCCCATTGTTTTAATTTGACTTGAAGCACTTTCAGCAGTAAAGTAGGTTTTCTAAAATAGAAGGTTTGATCCTCTTACACAAGAATACCCACCAATATGTACACTGTGAGTTCATGTCAGATATGAAGAGGAAAAAGCATTTTGCTTTGAAAATGGAGAAAACTGGAACAAAAATTCCTGCACAACTTTTACCTGAAAATTAATTTTAAAATGCCACAAATTACAAACTGCAGTTATAGAATCAACCAATCATTGCAAGGTTTGTAAACAATGACTTTGCTCTTCCTGAGATTAATTTATCAATATGTTAGATGAAACATCCCAGTTGTAATTTAAAGAAGTCCTATTCTACCTTTTAGTTTTAGGGTTACACTTGCTGAAGTCATACTTACACTTGGACTTAAGTTTAACATTATCACAGTCTTTTTATGAGACTTACAAAAGTTCCACTATTAAACTTTCCAGTCTCCATTTGATCATACCTCAGTACTTCCATCAAATTTACCAATACCCTACATAAAACTTCCCAAAGTCTACTTTTAAACATACCAAAGTTTTGCTTTTTCACAGGATTTCTTTAGTAATCAGACTTCACCCAGCAGTGACCTATTCTTACCAAAGGAGTCTTTCATGTTAAAATATAATAGCACTGAAAACTAGCTGGTATACAGATCCAGGCTACTACAGTTTTGAGTTGATTTTACTTAAGCTTTCCAAGATCAAGATGGCCAATCTCAAAACAAAACAAAAACAATGTCATTGATACAAAACATGTTTTGGAAAGCCCTTACCTTGACTAAAATCCACACAAAACACCCTAAGGCCTGTTGACGTGTGGTCTTTCTTTGTATGGATTACATTTGACTCTCCAAGGGCTGTTTGAAATATAGCACACTAGAGGCAGATTTTAACACCAGTGGAAAATGATTCCACAAAAGGACATTGAGTGGATAGAAAGAATAACATAGACAGCCATTGTTAAATGAGGAAATAATGCACTTCCAACCATGAGTACATCTGGCATCCAAAATATATCAAAATAGCCATAGCTAGAGGGACTTCAGGGCATATCCTGATGAGCATGCATGACACTCATGTGTAATTACAACAATCAGAGCATGCTGTATTATATGAGCTACTCAGCTTTTTTTTTTAATCTGATGTCAATCAAAGACCTGTACCAATTGAGAATTTCTGTAGACTTTGGGTAAAATTTTAGTTTGAGGTGATGAATGATTGCCTTTAAACTCAGTTTGGGCTATTGTTGCTCTTTATATGAGGTATACTAAACAGGAGGTCTTCTTTCAAATGTGATGAAAGGGTAACATGTGAACTTAGTTCAGATACTTTTTTCTATTTCTCTTGATAATTTTAACCATCTACTTTAGGGCCTGGTTCAGGTATCCAACTAAACATATAGGTACTAAAATCTTAAAATAAACAGAAAGGGTAGTACCCACTTGTTAAGAAAATAGCTGAAAAGGAATGTGGAACTACCTAGAATGATCCCTCTTTATCAAAATACATGAAAGCACAATACTCTGTCATACAAATAACTTTACATTTTTCAGGGTCAGAATCCAGCTTTCACTACCCTTTAATAAGCCAGGTGCTAGAACAGGTGTCTGGTTTCTAATACATAATGCTCCACTCAGACTTACTCTAATTTATGATGTGCATTTCACCCTCTTGGCAATTTAGTCCAACTTCAACTTAGCATATCAAGATTCAGTGAGCCTATATTAATATTACAGAACACATTACATGGAATAGAGGACCATAAAATTTGAAAATTAGCCCTGATTGTAAATTTTTTCCCTCCTAAGATCATCCTGCCTTTTTCCTTCCAAGATTATCTGCATTCTTGATTCTATCTTTTACGTCCACCTCTTTCTTTCACTTGTAGTTGTAGCACACTGCCATTCATAAAGTTATAAAATGCAAGTGTGTTAGAATCTTTGATGAACATTCCCTGTAAAACAAAAATGGAGAATACAAAATTGTGAGAGATTGTCAGTGTTTTGCAGACAAATACCCCTTCATCACACCAAGGTACTACCTAGCCATGTGCCCTGCAATCTTTGAAAATCTTTAGGGCAAGGGGCAAGCATTAAAAAGAGCAGATTGCCATCTAGTCAAACTTCCTAGGAACCTTATTCCAAACTGGGTATAAAGTTGATGTTCAATGTTGACAAGATTATGCTGGAATTAGCAAATGATGACTGCAAAAACTCAAGGTCTCCAAGACAACACATTCATTAAACAGTGGTTTAAATCCACAGCCTAATTTATGGCAGAAAGGTTTAGGACTGGGTAACATAGGATATGAATGGGCACAAGGGTATAGGACTGATAGTAGACATCACTAAGATGGAGTTGGCTGAGGGTAATTGGGTTTCGTGTCAGTGATACATATCTCTGAAATTTCACAATAGCATTCCTGGGTGTGTAGTTACTGAAGTTTCTTCAAGAGTCCCACAAAGATTGTAAGAAGGAACAGGTTCATTGCTGTTTATGCTCTTTTTTGTGTTTGTCTTCTTGGACTCTACATATTGCATCATATCAAACAAAGTTCATGAAAAATAAGTTAAACACAACACTTACAAATGAACCTACATTTTAGAAAAACTGGCAAGAGGTTGCAAGCCATTCAGATTCATGAAACAATATAATGATAAATAAACCACAAATCTTGCAAAATATTACAATACATTTTCATGAATTTATTAAGTGTTCCATAACCCCAGGGCCCTTGTAAAAGCTTCCCCACAAATCTCAACTCAATTGATATTAAATCAATATTAACAAGAGATATAATCCAAAAAAGGTTCATTTCCTGAAATTTTGTTATTCAGGATTGTATGCAGTATAATAGGAGGGTTCTCCATTCAGAAAGTTTTTGACACAGGAGGCCTAGGTGCAAAATTGTTACCTCTGTCCATTTTTCAAGTATATTTATGCAGTAGAAATTACACCCCACCATTAGCCACAACATTTTGTCAAGCAGAATGGACTTCCTGAGAACTTTTGCTAAAGACTTCCTGAAATCAGGAAATATCTCGGACCCTTACATCTTTGAATAACCTGGGCATCACTCACTAGGGCATGATTACTGAAATATTTTTAGAACACTCACCTCATACTGTAGCTTTTGTTTTCCTGCTGGCATTCCCAACTCTTCAAATAGTTTAGCTTTGATGACAGACACCTGGTCTGTTAAAGGTAGCATGATATTCACCATTTGACCATTCAACTTCCACTCCGGTTTATCGGACTGTGCTGGTACTTGTACCCTGAATGACACAGGACCCTGGAAGGAAAAAAAAAACTGACTCATCATCCAACAACTTCAACTTCCAGTCAGGTTTTAATCTGAAGGGGACAATGAACATGGGTTTAGTTAGTTTGGTGAGGTTTTTAAGAGGTTTTATGGCTCAGTTTCTGAAAAATTGGTTTAAGTTGCGTCTGCCACAGCCATATATATTTGTGTTTGGAACCTGGCATTACTACCATCAGGCCATGCTGCATTGGATATGATCATTCACAGTAGTGAGGATGCTTAGAAATAGGACAACTTGTCAAGTAGTCTGCAGTAATTTTGTTCAAATAATTGATTATACTATGAAAGAACAAGGACCTCACCAGAATTCTAGGTTCAGCTAACTATGTGTGTTGGATACCGTGTTTCATTTTTGCTTCCATTTTTTCAATAGTTAGCCAATGGGGAGGGGCACTGGCAATACTTCAAAAGGAAGCATCCTTTAATTGTAATGCCATCCCTATTGTAAACTTATGAAAACAACTGCAACTTGATTAAGCATATTTATGTCAAGACTCACACAAATTCACAAATAAAATAATAACACTTAGTTACTTAGCAAATCTTGTTATATGAGAAAGTTTACTGTGAACAGAAGCGTATTTTTCTTAATTGCACCTCAAAGAACTCATTAGATATGCAGTTGTTTTACTCAATATTAGTGTTGCTAACAATACAAATATATTCAACAACTGTAATTAACACCATCAAATATCTTACCCTATGCATGGACAAGAATTGCTGTTCAGGAATCAATGAATCTTCTGTCTTCTGTCTCTTGGCTGGGGGCTCTCCATCTGGGCCTGGTCCAACTGGACCACCCCCACCAGGGAATGGAGGTGGTGGTGGAATCATCTGTTGAGGGGGCATTACTGGAGGGGGTCTTGGCATGTCCATGGGTGCTGCAACATAAATATGTGAATGAGAGGAAAGATTACAAAATAATGGCATATAAAATGTTCACAATCAAGAAACTTTCTCATGAATCTTTCAAAATTTACTCAGTGAAGCAATGGGACTGAAACATACAGTAAATTCCTCTTGGAACCTCAACACATTGTATGTGAAATCGACACACTTGCTTTGATGTATTGATAGCTACGTACTGTAACAGTGTTATGAATTGCAGTGCAAATGTAGGAAGTTCCTGGAGCACACATCAATCGAGGTAACCTGTGATTGAAGTGGTGGTGATCAGTATTTTTAAAAATTTGAGAGTAATTGAACTTGAACTGTTTGACCTCCTTACTGTGGTAGCAAAACTCAATCAACCTAATATTGGTTACTTGAAAACACAGACTGGAAAACACAGTGTTTACTGGTGGTTTTGCCTTATTTTAAACACATGGTAACATACAGGGTTACAGGGTACATGAGACCAGGCCTATTGAAAAACATGTTATTCACAAAAACAGGAAATAACCTGTCCAAAGTCACATAAATTTTTTGATTTCAAATGGGAACAAACTATGTAATGTGAATTGTACAAGGACGTCACAAACTATTGCTTACTGCGTAATTTTGAAATTTTCATTTCATTCATTTCATTCATTTATTTATTTTTGGTTTATCACAACACAAGATTGAAAACAAGCATCACAAAGTAAATAAGTAACAAAGAGTGTGAAAGGAAGTGCACTTAGAAGCCCTTTAGGGCTTGTCGAGAAGTGACACTCCATAAAAAAAAAAGAAATAATAAAGAAAACACGAAGATAGAAGATAAGACAAGGAAAAACAAAAAAAAAATTCATAATAGACACACAACCAATGAATGAAATGATTCAAGAATGTTGTAAATTTTCAACATTTAGTATCTCAGAAATGCAACAAGCTGTGACAATGATAGGTGGATGGATATGATAAATTTTCTGATCTTTAAAATTCTAGAATTTTGGTCTACTTTGAAGCAAACAGCCTCAGTCACATGGATCCTCAATCAAAACAAACCCTTCTTGTAAACTTCATAAACCCCTTTTTGTGTTCATATATGATGCAGATCTAACTAAATTATATCATACCACCCCTAGCTGTATTCCCAAGAGCAACAGGTATGTACAACACATAATTCTTTTAAAATCCCACATATCAAACTATCCAGACCTAACAGGCAGGCAGTTACATTGAAACACAGTGCAGCCATTATTGCAAGGAAAAGTCAAAATTACAGATCTACAGAATTACATACAAATTCAAATTACACATTTTAAAATAAAATATGTGATCATATCCATTGCTGAAGTAATTCTAGGTCTTTACACCAGAAATCGCCCTTTGTTCCTAGTTACCTACCTCACTCTGACCAACTTGGTGATTTGACCTTAACTCACTGCCCTAGTGATCAACCCCTAATTGACTGACCTGGTGATCAGGCCCTTACTGACTGACCTGGTGACCAGGCCCTCATTGACCAACCTGGTGATCAAACCCTTATTGACTCCAATGGTGATCAGGCCCAAACAGACCAACCTGGTGATCAAGTCCATATACACAGACCTGGTGATCAGGCTCTTAATTAATTAATTCAAATTCCCTTAATAAATTCAGATTCCTATGAATGGTCGATAGTGTAAAAACCATCCTTCATTCAACTGTGCAAAGCACCTTTTACCTGCTCAACTTCAAAGGATCAGTTCTTCAAATAGAAAGGACACTTCCTACATAAAAATACTTTTAGAGGTTAGGGACTGAAGGACACAGAGCATGGCTAAACAAATTTATTCGGTCTTGGATGCCAAATCCCATTTAATGTAACACATTCCACTCACAAAAATCATGACAGAGATGGTACTACTTACCTGGCCCACCCATCATCGGCCTGACCAATATACTTTGCTGGGCCATCATAGGAGGCCGGGCCTGCATTGGTACAACTGGTTGTGCCCTAATAACTGGCATTCCTGGAGGTATGACCACATTGACAGGTGTTGGTGGTGGTGGTAGTGGGGGCATATTTCTTTGCATGGGTGGTCTTGCAACAGGGGCAGGTGCTTTGGGCTTAGGAGGGGGTCGTGGGGGTTTGGGTGCTTCTCCTTTTTGTTCTTGTACCTTCTTTGGTCCTATCCGCTCCTTCTCTTCATCAGGACTGTAAAAAAATTTAAATAAGAGTTAAAATTCTTTAGATGGGAGGTTTACCGCACTGTTTCCAACCAACTGGTTCAAGTTGAGCCGGCCACAACCTTCCTTCCAGTTGCGGCTTACTGGCTCATTCTCCTGTTCCATTGCTTATGTTGAGCAACAAGCACAATGGCAGTAGGTTACGTTTTTTGAGTCTTTGGTATGACCCCACCAGAACTCCAACTCTCAACCTCTTAACTGCAAGTTTGATGCTCTAACTACTTGACCATGCAGTCAGTGTAAATAATGGTTGAGATGAACCACACAAAGACTACATTTATTCCTCCTATCATAACTCAGGTATTTTTTCATGTAATAGTGAAAGCCTTCATCCAAAGAGAGGCCAAATGGACATGGATGTACCTTGTTGAATACAATGAAACTCAACCTTTACTCCATTTGCATAAAAAAGGAATTAAGCTGCAGCAAAGTTTGCCTGTTTCTCTGATGACCCCCCACATGATCTCTGTTTTACAAGGTTTACAGTGTTTGAATGCCCATGACCTCACATGACCTTTGACATCCACCAAGACCACACAACTCCTATTCTCACCATGGCAATCCACAAAAATGAAATTTATCCAAACATCCTACCTTTGGATATCTTGTAAACAATGTTTCCAGTGTTTGACACTGGCAACCCTATTTGATCTTTGACCTCTTCCAAATGCAAAAGGATTTATCTTTGCATCACAATGCAACAAACCAACTCCACAGCACACCCCCCCCCCCCCACATCATCTCCATGGTCCCTGCTTATCCATAAATGGCAGATCTGATCATTTTACCCAACTACCTGTCCAAAGTTTTGACTTAGTGTTAAACATGAGCATATGTTGCAACAAAAGGCTGAATAATTGGATAGGTACGGCATTTTGCAAATGTTGTCATGATTGAATGTCCCATTCAGCAAAACACGTCTTCATATGCTAAGGAGGAGTGCTATCCCCAAATAATACATTTATAACCCTTGTCCCCAATAGGCACCAAAGAACAAGCATGTGTATGTTTCCGATCCAATTCACGAAACAAAACCACACACATCAACCTGACTACATCAGTTCCCCATGATATCCCAAGGAGACACTTCCATGGCAGAAATTCCTTTTCTATGGGCATCATATTTGATGCAAACAAGTGAAATTGTCCTGTTCACTCAATGACAAAATTTGACTCCTTAGAAATTTCAGATTTGTGCAAGATTCAACTTTGGGAACAAAATAAAATCCTGTTTTTTCATTTTCCCCAAAAACAGGAAGTGTATCAAAATGACAGTATGTTCAAGTACATTTTCTACTATACAACTATATATGTTCCTAGATCACACAGTGATACTGACAATATGTCACTGTGCTAGCAGTAACCCATTGTTTTTGTTCATAATACTGACAGTATGTCACAATACTTACAGCAAACCTTGGGCCTTGTGCAGTGCTTCTATCTGTTCTTCAATAGTGATGTTAGCTTGAGCCTTCCTTGTAGTTGATTCCATACTGAAATACAAGTATAACACTTGATGAAAAGCAAGACAACAAACAAACATGACACAGTGTGAAACAACAAAAGTGGTTTTTCAACTTTCTATAACTGAGTTGCTTATAGTCTGAAGTTGTAATTAACCAGTCACATAAGCTAGTTGACCTTCTTGGACATTAGAATTGTAAAACAAATGCCTGTCAAGACCTGAATTGCAAATAAATTATGATTCCATTTAGGTCAGGGAGATAGACAAGTCCCATTTAACGTATGCATTACTGCCTAGGACTTGCTTCACTGATAGATATTGTGTACACATACACATGTAACACAGCCACATACACATGTAACACAGCCACATACACATGTAGCACAGCCACATACACATGTAACACAGCCACATACACATGTAGCACAGCCACATACACATGTAACACAGCCACATACACATGTAACACAGCCACATACACATGTAACACAGCCACATACACATGTAACACAGCCACATACACATGTAGCACAGCCACATACACATGTAACACAGCCACATACACATGTAACACAGCCACATACATGTAAATGTGTATGTAAACAGATTCAAGCAGCTAGGGAAATCAGCCATCAAAGTGGTTTATCAGCCTTACATTGTCTTAATTTTATTTTCTTCATGCAGCTCATGTTCAGAGAAATTAGGGAAGTCAGATGGTAGATTAGTGTTAAACCATTCATGATACATGTAAGCCAAGGATTTGAAAGATTGAAATGTTTTTTTGTTTGAAACATTAACGCTGATGGACTCCAGTTATGGCCAAGTAAGTCAGACCACCAATTGACTGTTTGGATTCATCTACAAAGCTATTTCAATGTAGGTTTGGATATTTTAGTTTGTTTAGCTGCGACCCCATTTAGTAAGAGTCAACCATTTTGTGATGGTCAAGGTATCTTTTACCCATAAATACTGGTAAGGTAATCATTACGTCAGTTGACCAAATAGCACCCTTTAATAAAGAATACTTTTCTCCCCTCCCCCCATTTCCCTTATACTGTCTACCCTTGTATGGTTGACCCCTCCCCCATTTTTACCTCCATAAACCAGAAAAGGCTTTTTCCCTTCAACATAATGCTTCACCACCAAATCACATGGGACACCATGCCATATAATCTCCCTTGTCTTATCTCCCCCTCTTATTGACCCTTTAATGATGACCATCCTTTCTACTGGTTACCTTGCTGAGTGACCATCCCAAATGACCTTTTGTTTTGCAGATGGATCCTCTTCTTCTCCAATCTAAAAAGAAAAAAAAAAACATGAGAATTGATGAACAGTACCACATCACGTTACATCTTCTTCTGAGATACCATGAGGACACATCTTTCCTTAACCCTATAAAAACATCACATCCACTCCTGTTATTCCAGAATTTCTCGTAGATTTCATCTGCAAAATCAAGCTTCAGGAATCTCCATCATGACTTAACCTTTACACAGGTCATATGTGTGGCATCAGAGTGTTTCAGTTTGCCAAACTGGACATGACTGATCATGTTTGGTGGGAGTACTACCTATGAAGGCACACAACAGTACCTTGGTAACAATTGTTGTACAACGTACACCTCTATGACAAAATAAAGGGATGTGCAACTCAGTAATGTCGGTGCACAACATCTGTATCAGTTGTATACATGCTTGCAGGGTTGGGCTTTGCCTACAAAAACCTGTTTTTGCCTAGAACTGGTAAAAAGTTCAGTGTAGAAGAATAGGTTTTTCCATTTTTCAAAAAAAAAAAACAAGTTTTTGCCTAGATGACTTTTACTGGTGAAAGCAGCTTGCAGAAAACATTCCAACCCTGCATGCTTCTAAAAAAAAGAAGACCTTGTTGAAATGGAAGTATTTAAAGTTTAAAGTTCAGTTTGAGAATTTTCAATTATAAAGTATTCACTTTAAAGGCCCAGTTCTCTCACCCCAAACAGTACCAATTCTTCTAACTTTCTTACTTAAGCCCCTCCCACAACTGTCTGAAATTCATCCTCATCCAGACACAATCTTAGTTTATTGCTTCAAGGTGAGTATAGAAAAACTCAATTTATATCAATAAAACACTCTCAGTACCATTCATGCTGTGTAATATAAGCTTTGGTACTCTGCATTGTTTGAATTAGCTGTCAATCAAAGAGCTGAGCCAATTGAGAATTTTGGTACCCCCATACCAAAATTGTAGTTTGAGGTGAGAGGTTTGGCCCTTTAAATTACAGTGCATTGAGTTCAATCTCAAGTACCAACTGCACATGGCAAGGTACTCAGATGACATCATAGATTATTATTAGGGTTAACTTTCAGATAATAATTTCAAATGGCAGTGCACTCAGGCTAATGTCCTCTTTGAACACTTTGTTCAAATAACAGAATACTCATATTAATTACAGCACAGGATGATCAAGCTAACTTGTCCTCAAACAGATCAGAACAGTTTTCCATATAACAAGCTTTTTGACAACAGTTCTCCATATAACAAGCTTTTTGCAATTACCTTTGGCACATGGAATTGTGGGAAGCAAGGAAGGTATGCAAACCACAATTGTCAGAAGCAGTACGTGAAATGCACTTTTTGGGACAAGTCATGAGGCAGATGTTATAGCCAAGGGCCCCCAGGTTGCTCAAGACACTAAATAACATGTAAAACACCTCTCAAAATCCTGGCTGGCCTAAAAACAGATAATTTGAATATTTACTAAAATTAACCCTTTTGCTATGCATGGTTTTGCTGGAAAACCACAATTTACCATTACTTTACATATGGAAACCATAGCATTCGGCTGCATCCTAGAATAGCTCTTTATAAACCTATGGTATTTTCATGTTTTGGACATGGAATAGACTTGAAGAGGAGATATTTTACATATAAGCATCCTCTTAGGGCAAAACAAGTTCAAACATGGCAGCATTTGTACAAAAACTTAGTATTTCACAAAACAAGTACATACCTACTATGTATACGTAATATATATTTCATAGCTCTGTAGCGGGCGATGGACCCCTTCCGTAGCGAAAGGTTTACTGAAATCACTTGGCACATGTTGTAGGTAGGCTGTGCCTTTACTTAGTAAGATCTGCAAATTCTGAGTGAAAATTGCTAAAAGGCTCACTAGGAAGTACCTCAAAAGTTTTATCATTTACAAACCCAATTCATGTACCTTTTTACCAATCTGAGTCTCTACATCACCCTCTCCAAAGATGTCAGTACGTCTCTCAGCCAGTTTTTTAATATTTTCCGCGATGGAGCCACCAGCAGCAAATACTTCCTCTTCCTTAGCTCTCTCTATGTTCTGACTCCTCTGTTCCATCCACCTCTGGTCAAGTAAACCTATCAAAAAGAAATAAATATATCATGTCTTGTTGTAAAATCATCATGAACAGTTCCAAGACCAATTATTTAGAGCCACAGAGAGGGGCTGTAAAGTTGGTTAGTAGCACTGATTCCTCTAAGAAATAATACATTGGGTCAATACACTCAGTACCAGAAAACTTGACTCACTGGAAATTTCAGTTATGTGAAATGGTACACACATTTAACGTGGGAAAAGATTTAACCCTTGTTTTTCATTTTTTCCCACAAACATCAGTGTGTCAGATTGACAAGCCACAGCGTCAAAATCGCGTCATAGCAGCTTAGCGTAAACACTGATCAGTAGATAGGGTTTAAAGAATCAATTTTTAATCAATTTAAAACTTTCTGGTTTAATCTAGCAATGCCAACAGCCATTCCTCCAAGTTGTGGGACACAACTGGGGATTACTTTTCCTACTCTGTTGCTCATGCAGAAAGAGAATGTAATGAGAATGTAAACCATCAAAAATGAAAACAGACACACAACCCATTGCATACCTTGATGGGGACTTAGAAGCTTCTTAAATACTGCTGAGTGTCACCATAGCTTCCTTGTTTGTTAACACATGTTTTTATTTGGGCAAAAAGAAGTTGCAAACCACTAGCTCATATTACACAAATCCCCACTTGGCCTTAGGTTAAGTATATTGCTACAGTTTACCTTGCCTGTATGTAGGCTATGGGGCTAGAAACGTTTTTAGGCCTAATTTTAGTTAAAACATGAAAGTCCCATATATCACAAAAATTGCATTCAGGCCTTTAACACAATGAGGAGAAAATGTAGGATGGTCGGTACCGGCCACTATGATGACCTAGGCCTACCTTTTGTTGATCTTCAGATCCTGGATCAAATGTCTGCCTAGGCTAGATCATAGATGTTCAGCCACTAAAAACATCACAGCTAGCTAATCAGTAGCTAACGTTAACACAATTTTGTAGCAGTGCCAGGGCTGCCTGCCAGGCAATGTACCTCTTATGGCCAAACCTTCCTGACATTTGGCCAAATCCAAGGTCCTGGCCATCCATTCTCACCAAAAAGGATTTTCAACGGCCAAATAACCAATCTTTTATGCCAAAGTGCCAAACTTCAAATTTGAAGCATATGATATCTGGCAACAAGACAGCCTCGAGACTTCAGTGCAATTCATGTGGTATTCAACTGTGCATGTAACAAATGGGCATAAAATACATGATTATGGGGTGGCACGGTTTAGTTCATGGTACGAGCGGCCGAACGTAGACGTACTTACGTACGTAGATAGGAAGCAAAGCACACATTACTCTTGTCACACTGATTGATTCTACTTTTTGCACATTCATTTCAAACTTAAAATGGGTAGGTGCACACACAAACAATGTAGAAAATTGCTTGTGTATGTATTACAGCAGAATTTTCAAAAATCGCACTGTTCCGATTTTTGGCCTCCAGAAAACCCCAAAAATGGAACAAATATGATAAAATCGGACTAGTTGGCAAGCCTGATACTATGCATAGATTTTCACTACTGTAAGTATGAGTATAAGCATAGCAAGTTGGTTGTCTGCTATGGTTTTGTATGTGAAAGTTTAGACTTGCTCAAGTAAATCAAAACAACAGATTTTGCGCGAAAATTAAAATATTTTCAAAATAATGGGAGGTAAGGTCAAAATCGCTGCACATATTGCAGAATATAATATTGCTCCTCATTCAAATTTAAAATTTGTTTAAAATATTACAAAGTCCTCATCAAATTACACAAATTGTAGCTTCATGGCGGCCATCTTGGTGAACCTTTTTTAACCCAGTTGGTGGCAACAATCTACGGATAGGTAGTACATGTTACATATAGAGGAAGTATGTGGTTTAAATATTTCCTTTAATATGCAATATGAATCTTCTGACCATCAGCTTATTAAAAAGGTTTAACTCAAATAAAGTTCAAGTTTGGTTTTAAGTGCAGTGCCAGTAGGTTCAAGTCCTTCCCATTAGTTACTTTTTTACAACAGGCAGGGAATAGACAAGTTCAAAATTTATATCTGTGCAAGTGTTAGTGACCTTTGTGTTCAGGTCATGCGGTGAAAAACCATCTAAGTGTTGTGCTTGCCAAGCATAGCATTCTGTTTTACCTGTCTTTACATCTGGTAATCAGAAAAACATGCACAAAAGTATTACCTATTGACCTTTGACCTATTGGGCAATACTGCTCCTTGAAACTTTGAGTTGGTCTATACCCTGGGCATATCATACAAACCCCATCCCACAGGGGTGCAGTACAATGAAATTTATCTGGTTGTGATACTCACCTATTCTCATATGTTCTTCCATCTTATCTGCTGGTATCTTCATTCCAGTTATAGGCGAGACCAAAAACTTGTCATCTGATGCAGTGCTAACTGCTGGTTTGGGAGCTGTAAATATCAGAAAATTAAATCTACTTGTTTAGATGCAAGTCAAATCATTTGTAACTTCATCTGGGAATTGAACTGACACAGAAAGAATTCAAAGAACCCCAACTTTTTGTATGAAAAAAAGCTGATGAATCATGTCATGGCTTCTAAAATTCATTAAAAATGTTGCAACTGACACAAAATGGTCCGCTGGATAAAACACTTCAGAACCCATTCTATGAGCCATTGAAACTCTTCTCCTTCCTGTGTCTGGGACTCTGGGTCCATGTTTCTCAACCTGGCCTGGGAACCTTGAAGTTCATTTGAAGGTCTGTGAGGGCAAAAGGGTCAGCAGGGGGGTCCATAGCCTACTGATAATGAATCACCTTGCCAAAAACTAATCACCGCCCTCCTTACTACCTCCAGGTTTTGAAATGCTTACGTAAAGATGATTCACAACTCTCCTTCTGACCTAAATATAATGAGTTTGATGCTTACCCTTGGGGTCATAATCTTTTCTAATCTGGACCTCTCCTGGTTGAGGGGGTAGAGGAGGGGGCATTGGAAGGCTGTCTTTACTTCCTGGTTGCTCATCATCTTTTGTTTTACTATCTCCATCTCCTTCCTCCTCTTCATCACTTTCTTCCATGTCAGAATCCTGTCAGAGGCAGAGGGAAAAGTTAGATGGAGTTTTACGGCTCCCTTTCTTATATATTGGTTTAAGTCAGGCCAGACACCGCCCTCTTTTCAGTTGTGGCTCACTGGCTTGTTTTTCATATCACACTGCATATGCTGAGCACCAAGCACAACATTTGGCAGTGGGTACCATTTTTAAAGTTGCCAACATGACCAGTTCAGGAGTCAAACTCCAGACCTCTCGGCTGCAAGTCAGATGCTCTAACTGCTTGACCATGCAGTTGGTCATTGTCAGAGGCCAGAAGGAAAAATACAATTAAAAAATACAACAATAACTAGCTATGAAGGATAGTACCAATTGGAGGCAACCTAAAAATAACAAACAAAGCAAAAATGTCACTTATTCAAAATCCAATTACCAATTATCATATCTCCAAGAAAGTCATCCCAATGTTTACTGCTACTAGTAAAAGATTCCTGACACAAAGTAAAATTCAATACAAAGTGAAGTTGTTGGCTAATTTTTGGAATTATTTTGATGAACATGACTTTTATGCTTTGTAGAGCCAATTGCCATGCTTGCCAGAAATAACATCTATGACATCACAGGTGGAATAATTACCCATGTGCATGACAACATAAGGACTGCAAGTGTATGCTTACAAGGGACAAAATTCCTGGGTTTGCATAGCAATTTGCTACCCAAGAATTTTGCCAGTTGCTAACCATTTTAATCCTGATATTGCAAGAGTAGTGCTTGCCAGTACTAAAGATTCATTACAAAATTTTTAAGTGATCATTTGCTAATCAATTCACTAACACTGTTTGGTCCCTTGGCTTGTACACTCATGCAAGCTGGCCACTCAACCTGGTTATTTTTAAGTCCAAAAATGTCATTGCAATTGTTAAGGAGATGCTATGATTGTTATTGATAAATTCATAGAACTTAACCTCGGAAATTAGCTTAATATATTTTGAGGGGGAGGAGGGGGAGGGGTTTAGAAAATACTTACTCAGTTGGTTTAGCAAATCAACCATTCCCATCACAACTTAGCACAGTTGGTGAAAATTCCATTACTCTTCTCATTTAGGAAACTATAAGATGCAATTTTGTTTCTTATTACTACCAACCCTCCATGAGTGACTTACCCCTTCATCCATGTCTTGTAATTCTGTATTTTGATCATCAGCTGTTTTAAGGGGTGGGGTAGTTGCATCTTCTGCCAGTTTATCTCTAGTAGCTACCTCTTCTTCATCTTCCTCTTCCTCCTCATCCTCATCCTCCTCTTCATCCTCACTTTCCTCCTTCCTCTCAACTTCTTTCTTTTTCTTCTTCTTCTTCTCTTTCACCTCTTTACCTTCCTTCTCTCCTTCTTCATCTTCGTCTTCCTCGGATTCATCTGATTCCGACTCGGATGAATCTTCTTCCTCTACTTCCATTTCAACATCTTCATCCTCTGCTAGCGTCTCCTGAAACATACCCAAAGAGAGAACTAAAATATTGTCTCACTTCATCTCAGCCATTGGTCCATTTACATCTGATCAATGTGAACTGGCCTTGAAACATTTAAAGATGCCACCAAACTTGTTTAGGAATTCAGTCACTTCCTACAATACTATCTCATTTTGCTAACATATACATATGAAGATGGTTTTAAAATTGCACAAATAACAGTTTTTCTCCCTGAATACAATAAATAAGAAGCTAAAAAAATGTCAACAATTGAATAATGCCATCTTTGAATTAATACAACTGGGTATGCAAATGTGTTTTTTTTTTTTTTTGGAGGGGGAGGAGGGTGGGGGCTGCACATACAGCTTCAACACTGTATCTTGATCAACTTTCTGCAACTTACCCCAAACTGTTCAAATCTCTCCTCAGCTATAACTCTGTTCCCGACTTCATCCTGTTGTATCGGAGGTGGGAACTGACCTTGCTCATTAGGTTGGTAATCTACAGTCTCAACCACTACAAAGTTGTGCCAGTCAATCTGAGCATACGCCACTAAAAATAAGACATGGAGATGTACATATATGAACACGTTATCTATTATTTGTTTTGTAATAACCATTACCAGGGTTCTTGTCGAGAGGAAAAGGGGATTTGTCCAAACAAAGGAGGGCCAAGTCCCTCCTCCAACTTTGTTTCCAAAGAAAATTAAAAACAAAATGCCAATCAGATTTCCTTGTGAACAGCTAAAATAGTGAAATGATTACCAAAATATTCTGTAAATCATGACCTACGCACACTATAGCTCTTTACGGCATTACTCACCTCCTCCTCTCTCTCGCTTTCCCTCTCTCCTTTATGTACCTGTTGTGTAGGTAATTCCCCCCCCCTCCCCCGCAACACACACACACAGCTGTGTTTTTACCCACTACTGGGGACCTCATTATTATCTCCATTGAGTCTGCTTTATTAACCCTAACCTTAACAGTAGATGGTCTACTGTTAGACAACCAAGGACTTGAAATATCTCTTGGATTTGCTACCGAGGACCTAGAAATCTATTGTTTAGGTCCTCCATGTAATAAAAGGCACACACAAGGGCACTTTTTCCATTCTCCATCATTACTTACCCCTTTCCCTTTCTCTTGCCTCCTCTTCTTTACGTCTCTGTTTCTCTTGTAATTTCTCCCACTCTACCCTGTACCTAACTTCATCAAGTACAGCCTTCATTGAGTCACATTCTTGAAGTTTCTTCTGCAAGTCTTTAGGAGGTATCAGAATCTGTGCATACAAGATGTGAAACAAGTTAATCTTATTTGATTTTCCAAAAGGGAAAAGTATGAGACAATCTCCAAGACCTTGCAAAAACTTGAGAGGAACTACGGATTGCAAAGTCATTATTGATTATCACAAACTACCAATCAAATGACTGACCACTACCTTATTGCTTGAGACAGACAAAAACAAAGCTGCAAAGATGCAAACTAATATCACCAATAGTTTATGAGGCCATCAAATGTCTAAAAGTTCTTTGCAGGTTTTACATAAAAAATGCCTTTCTTACCCTAAGAAAACTATTCCTCAGACCTGAAATGTATTTCTACATCAATTCCCATGTAAAATATAAATCTGCATGCTTTGCTTCTGTTAATTGAAGACACACACGAACACAGCTGTCTAGTACAGCAGGCTCAGTGACTGTATGTAGCTATATGTATGTAGCTGTGTGTAGCTTAGAGGGGAAGTTGTTTTGATCTTGCTTCACACAGACTGACTTGCCCTTGGAAACTAATACAAATCAAGAGACTGTTGGAAGACCTATAGACCTGTGCCATAGACCTCGGCCTACTCAGATCTGCCAAAAATTTACAGGCAGTCCTTTTTGGGAGGCATTTATTAGATAACATATATGTTTAGCATTAATTATGGGCCACTTTTCACTGTCAACATTCAACTCTATAGGCTTTCTTCTACTTTTTAAGGGGCCAAAGGTGATTTCTGACAAAGGACAAGGGTTCTTTCAAAAGTATACATTAAAGTGGTTTTGATTGATCCTGTCCTGTGGTCCTGTTATCTTCCCTTAAAACATGACCATAGAGGTGTGTTTACTGAAAAAACAAAATCTGCTGTTTGAGGCCCGCATTCAAAAATTTTTTTTCTCAAGACAAGCTGGGACCAACTTGTTTTTAAAATTTGGATTAGCAGTTTTGCGACATGTTATTCAAAATTGACTAGCAATCCCCAAAAAATGATAAGCAAATTTTCATGTTGACATTTCTAGTTGTACATATTTTTAAAAACTACAGAATCAAAGAGTGAAGAGTAGATCTGATATTTCAGGTAATGAAACATGCGTTATGCATCCATACGACCTGTATCATGTATGCAGTATAACTACAGTCAGGCCAAAAATTCCCCAAGATGTCTTCAAGGCAGTTTCTGTAAAATATGCTGTGGAGACAGCAGCTCCCAACGTCATTTTATGGGATCACCTCAGCATTTTTCTCAATGTTTTGCTTTGCTACCTTTCATTTTCATTTCTACCAACGAAAGTAACAATGGGTGCGCCACTTCTCACTCATCACTATGTACTTAATTCAGGGAGCTGCCGTGGAATAAATCCGTTCAATCAAACAGCCCATTTTAAAACTCTTTTTACAGTTATAGTTTGCACAATAATTTGTGAGAAACTGACACTGTTTGTTGCTCGATGTTTGTGTAACAATTAACTAACAAAGCCACACCGCGGCAACTGAGTAATTGGCAATACAAAAACGTTTAATCTATGAAGAGGAATGACGCATGAGTAATAGACCAGTCAGTCGGTTAACCAATTAACCGTCACAGCCCTATACTTCCTTGCTAACCACTGTAGCTACAACCATCAACATAGAGTTTCTGTAAGGGAGCGCAGCACTTTCTGGTCCCCAGAAGTCAGCAGACATTGGAACAATAGCCAGTCTCTTTTAACTGTGTGCGCAATGGGTGAAATGCAGTCCACAGCTGTGATGGAATGAAAGGCTGTTTATTGTTCTGTGGGTATAGTCTCTACTCATGGCAGCATCATTAACTTGCCCTGTGAACTGTAAGTGGGTACTGAGCTGTTTAGAATATGCAGTAGGAGCACAATGAGTACAATAGTAATCTACTAACTGCTGGGGACTACAAAAAGCTATGCGCCTTACCATCCTAAACAAATCTGATACATTTCCCACTACCAAATTATCTTCATACCTTTGTGTACTGTTCCACAAGTTTGGTGAAGTAGTTAAACATACTATGCTGGGGACGTAAGAAATCAAACAGGTAGTTTCTGGATTCTTTATTCATAAGATTGGTCAAAAACTGTCGACCATTCCTTGCGACAAATTGTGCAGTCAACTTCACAATATCCCTGTAGACAGAAAACAATAAAATTTATAGTCAATGCAATGAAACAGCTGGAAGAAAAATAACAAACAAATGAAAATGTAATGAAATAAAATGATCTGTTACTTTGACCCTTAAACTTAAAAAAGATGCACTCACAATTCAAAGGTGTTGATGGATGGGGGGTCTGCTGTAAATTCAAATGTTGCAGGAGCTTCTTTAGGAACAATGGTCTCTATCACCTGGACGACTGGTTTAGGAGGTACAATCTAAAAAGAGGGAAAAAATATGATTAATAAATATTGCCCTGAATATGCAGGAAGTACTTAAACATTATGCATAATGTAAATTGTCTGAGGGCAGTGAGGTTGGTCACGTGCTGTCCTTCAATGGACTTAATAGCTTCCTCGGGAAGCAGTTTTAAATTTTGTTTTGCCGAACGGCTCTTTGCCAGAGATTCGGGAGGACTTAAGAAAAATAAACAGTACACATAATATCCCTAACCTATTTTAAGTCAAACTCAAAAATTACCAAGTATCAAGCACCAAGTATGTTACAGTATGTCTGTCACCACTCTTGACACAGAAACAGTATGATTTGAAATTGTAAGTGTGCTTCTGAATTAAAGGCTCATACATCAACAACAACTAAGTGATTCTTCCTAACCAATAAGCAGTTCATTACAATTGCATACATGCTGAAATAGTTATAGAAGTGTAATTTCTGATGGGGAAAACCATTGTTTACTACTGAAGGGCATTCCAGAATATAGACAAGGGGTAATTTGAGTCAATCAGTATCTGATGTAAAATTACCACATTTGTATGGTAGGGCTTTCTTTAATCAAGATCAAGGGTACTGTAAACAGTATGCACATTTAGATTGATTTCTGAATTTCTGAAATTCACCAAACATCTCCAAATCTGCAAAGTTTTCTTCACCCACAAAAATTACAAATGGTCAACGTCAAAAAATCCCCATATCATTCACACAAAATATAGTACATGTTTCATGGGTAAGTAATTAACTATACAACTTCAGTTTTTAACATTTGAGACCAGGAACGTTTCATATTATGCACAAAACAAGCCAGAAAGCAAAGAAAAAAGAATTCAAATTTTCACTATTCAGGTAACTGTTAAAGGTTTAACTTGACAAACTACTGTGATAAGAAGCATTGTGATTTAGTACAACCCTTGAATGATGCACACTATTGAATGAGGTATTTCTTGATTGGTTGTTGCCATCATATTGTATCGATTGTATTCTTTGTTAGGGTTGGGGATTAGATTAGGGATTTGTGCTGTCATTAGCCAGTTAAAAATTTCTTGTTAGTCTGTGTGCGTCTGCCCATAAACCTCCAACACCCTTGTTGTGTCATCAATATAAACCCAGTACTGTTGTCCCTTTAAAGTGTACTTCAAAAAGGTTAAAAAGGAATCTCATTCATTAGCTGAGATATAAAATGAAATTAATTCACTTAAATAAAAAAAGTCCAATGTGCAATAATTTGTTACTGTCTTGATGTACAACTCAAATTACTTCTTTTCTCAATGAAATTAAAAGAGTTGATATGACCTCAAAACTTCCAGTTTGCTTGCACAGCATGTTGCACAGGGAGGGGTTACAGTAATTAATCACATCACCTCATAACAGTACTGCAGGATTGCTATGACATATTGGCACAAGGTACAGTAGTATTCAGAAAAACAAAGAAATACCAAGACTGTAACTTGAGAAGTATACAAATGACAAATTATTGCACAAGGTACCATTTTAAATATTAATTCCAATGAATATTTACATCTCAGCTCCAGAAATACTTAAAGAGGATGGAAGGACTGTGCATTCATGCAAATACGTTGCAATATATACATTTTTTTTTTTAATTTTTGACTTTAAGTAAACTTCAACTTAAAGCATAGAGATTCATTCCAATTCCTTACATATCATTGGTAGGTTAACGATAATATCTAGGATATAAACTACATACCTTAGGAACAGTTGCTGCTACAGTTTCATTTGCTTTTCCTTCCACAAATTCTTTGACTTTGTGTCTGTAGTATGCATGGTATGGGTCTCCAGGATTCAAAAAGTTAAACTTTGCATTGGATACTTCATTTTGCCTGATACGGCCCTCAAATTCAGGACCTGGGAACAAAAATATTGAAAAAGGTCATGCAGACTCTCATTTATGAAGAGAGCTTGTGCAATTGCTTTCCTCAAGTTTATGAAACTAGTGTCAGGAGAGCAGTAAATTTGTATTAAATTATTTATATGACTTTTGGTTCTTTTTTTTCTTCAAAACAAAACAGCTCTTTTTAAGAAATTTGCTAAAATTTTGCAATCGGGTTACCTTTTCATCCTCCGATTAAGACAGGTATCTTATCTTTTCTAATTACTGCAAGATAATAACACTTATCATACTCAGTTTTATACAGCATAAACGTAAGGATGTTACAAAGAATTTTTAGATGTTATACAAACACCAAGGATGTCAAACTGCTTTCCTTGTAACCCTATAGAGGGCAAAACTAAATGGAGAAATTAGTCAGAAGAGATAATTTATTTTAGCAGGTAGCCTCTCCTGTATTTTTTTTATACACCAACTTTGGCCAAAGGCACCATCAATTTGCACTTTTGGTTTGGCAGAACTAAAATCCCCCTCCCCCCCCCCCTGCCCTTCTGGTGGAATGCCTAGGACTAGAAGACTTAGAAAATAGCCAGCCCAGTGGACAAATACAGTGAACTGTAATGAAAAAGGGATTATCTAAAACTTAGTCCATCTATAAAAAGAAGAATACCGTGAAATTTGTATTCAACTAACAATAAAACATTTTTGATAAAAATTCTTTAAAAGGGCAAATGTAGTCATCTCAGATTTACTTCAAAACAACAGATTAATATCAGATACTTCCTAGACTTGTTTTTCTCCTCCAAGTAACTTTTATGGACATACTGCATAAGACAGCATATCCAGGTTACTGAACATCAAGCAGTGACTCGTAACTTTCACAAAGGAAAAATCTTGTCACATGATTCTCAAGAGCCAATCATGAAATAGGATAGTCTACTACACTAACCCATATCAGGATGACTCCATTTTTCCACTAAAGCAATTTCTAAAATGTCTGAAGGGAACATAATTATATTCACTGCTAATTACAAACTTACCATTCCTTGCTACAAAGCCGGCAGTTTTGTCAACGATGTCTGTAGTATTTATGGTTCAGGAAGTAAAATGTAGTACACCTTCTTGAAGGGAAATACAGGAAATTACATAAAGATCTTAAACACTAACTCTTGACAATACTGTATAAGAATTGAATATTATGAAAATCTATGTAATATTTCAAACAGAGAGTAAAATCACTTACTGATGATTCCTTGCCATGAATATAACCAACTATTTTAACAACTGTGATAGTTTTCATGGTGGTCCCCTTGTCCTGGGCAACTTTGATTCTATTTTTCTACATAAGAATTTGAAAAGCAGGTTTTTTTTTAATCTGGCTGAAGACTACACTGTTGACTAATTTCCTGTTTCAACTTTTTTCATTTCAGGCTCCGGTGTCTCTTCATCTTTGTATACATCTTCAGGACAAATAATACATGAACAAACTCACTGTTTTGTTGTAGTGCAAAAAATGTTTCAGACTTAACAAATTTCCCTGGGAACGACTACTGTACAAATAGTAAAAAGTTTTATCCCAAGGTTAGCCATATATTTTCCTGAAAATTAAAGCCTGCAATGACAAAGTGTATGTAGTTTCCTGGTTTTATAAAGGTACTGTGTTTATATATGTTTTATACACACTTAACCATGACCTACAGGCATAAATTGATGATCCATGATCAATGTGTTCGCTCCAAGACACAAAATACCTGACAATCTTCCACTGTTCCATATTTGACAACTGAAGGCCTCCATTGACCTTCCACCTCTACCAAACACAACATGAATTTCTCCTTTTTCTTAAATTTACTAAAACTGGAAAATTCAAACAGCACATGGGAGATTCTGACAGGTAATTCATCTGGAGATCAGGACCACAAGACGTACATACACACACACAGAATGGTATCGCATGAGATATTTCTGCCTTCAAACAAATGGAAAATGATCTGTACTTTGTAACCAAGTGAAGCCCTATGTATATACGTACAGTACTTCACATGAACCAAGCTTTCTCAACTGTATTCAGTGAAGCACCACTTAATTGAATAAAAATATCAGCAGCAGGGTTGTCACCATTGTCGGGCCAAACCAACCAATATAGCTAGAGGAAATACCTGCTGTTTTGCAGTAAAACCCTAGTCTCTTTGTCAGTCCAGTACAAGCTCAACCTATGTAGAGTTGGATGTGGCTGGTGGGGGAAGAATTTCGAAGTAGGCCCTGAATATATTCTCTTTTGGTCTAATGAACACTCTGTTTAAAACAATCAGAGAGTGCCGTTTCCAGTCATCTGGAGGTTTTGTACAGCTAAAATTTCCTTGTACTGTACGGGCCATGCCGACTGCTGGTGGTGCTCTACTTAGATTATAATCTTCCTGGCTTGCAAATTGGAACTTAAAACTTCCTCCTACAAATAATAAACTACACCCTCTGAGTGTTGTAGATAACTTTGGACTGTCATCTGCCATCCCACCTAACCCCACTCATTACTCTAGTCTACTTACTTACCATATATTTACAAATTCACTAAACCAAAAAAAGTGACAAGACGACATCACTAAATTGTTTTAGACTCATGACATTACCAATGGGGCATTGGTTATTACCTACAGTAGCCTAGTTCTTGAACAACTACTACACTCAACGGTAGGACCTACTCTGTTCATGGTCCTTGGCCATGTACGCCTTATGAAATGATGATGTGCCCAACTCCATGAGTCATCACAGCTTCCAAAATGCACCTATAGTTACCATAATTGCCATCAATGATATTTGTCACAACATTCAACTTTCTTGACCACATACCTGTGTCTCTCTGCAGATGGAAGCAAGTAAAAAGGTCAAATTTGGATGTTAAAACTGTCAGTAACACCTAGTCTCTAGGCTAGGCCTAGTGCGGAGTAAAACATAGCTTAGCCATAGCTAACTTTTTCATGTCCTCACTAGGCCTAGGCCCTGGAGGCTAGTAAAAAATGTTTAGTAAGATAGTAGTGATCGACTCATGATTAGCCTAGTATACTAGGCTGGGCCTAAGCCTATGTAGCGTAGGCCTAGGCCTAGACAATAGCATCCATGAATCTAGCCCTTGCACAGGGCTGAGTGTTTCATTACATGGCCTAAGCTCATTACACTCCACATCACAGCCCTTGCCCTGCTAACACAGGGAATCCCATCATTAGGATGTCAGAACAAAATACATTCTAAACTGGCAAATATTACACACATCGAACTTATATTACCACAAAATGATGTGCAACTGACTTTCAATCGAAAAGTTAACAATAAATTTTGGCTTTCATGGACAGTCTGAGGTCAAAATGCAGCAAAATGACACTTCCATTCTGGTTAGAAACTCCGTCGTTTGAATGAGCCCTCGTACAACAAGTGTTTCTACATGAACTTGCAAATAGTCAAAAATCACTCCTAGAACGTTGTAACCATTTCACCAAATCGATAACTTTAACGATCATTCCACCTAATGAACGCAAATTGCATATGAAAAATTCTTGTTTGTTAGTATTTGAAGCTTCTTAGTGTTTTTGAAATTGTTGAAACATTGTCAAAATTTCTCTAAGTGTGAAAACTTTTTGAATAAGTGGAAACCCGTGGTATGACCTTTGACCCCAAAGTGGATATCACGAAGACGACGAGTCCTTCCATTCCGCCCGCTGGCACCCGCTGACGCCCGCTGGTACGCTTGGGTTTCACGGTATACCGGTATTTCCGTAAGTACCGGTCGGTACCGGTACCGGTACGGTACAGTACCACCAACCTAAAGGTACCGAAGTATCGTGGTGACTCGGTACTCAACTGTAAGGTGAAAATCTTTTCTCAAAATTATAGCATTTAAACTAGAATGATACTAAAGTGTAACAAACGTCCATTTGATAAATGCTCCGTGTCTCTAAACATTATAATATAAACAAGGGAATAGTCACTTGATAATCACTTCGCACCATTTCAGACACAAATCCCCCCTAAGAATTTCGGAAATTGCCGTTTAACGTTACTTTCGCAGAACTAGCACCATCCACACTAACAAGGAACTTGCTTTCTATCGACATTCTGCGCAATCTCAGAACGATCCCTGCCAGCGCTAGCTTCGCTCGCGCCTTCACATTGTGTACTTAGACGGACACGATTAGTTAACTTTGCAGTGAAAATCTTTTCTCAAAAATAAAGCATTGAATCTGAATGATACTTGGATGAAACAAAAACCTATTTGAAAAATGCGCCGTGTCTCTAAGGATTGCAATACAAACAAGGAACATTCACTTGATAATCGTTTTGCGCTATTTCAGTCACAAATCCCCCTATGAATTTCGGAAAGTGCTGTTTAACGTTACTTTCGCAGAACTAGTACCTTCCACACTAACAGGGCCTTTGCTTTCTTTTGACATTCTGCACAACCCCCGAACGATCACTGCTCATCAGCAAATGCTTTCACATGGTGTATTGCGAATAGATACCATGCGTTGATTGATAAAATTCACTTTGATTACAATAGCACACAACATTATACGAGTGCGAAATTCGTTGTAAGCAGACAAAGAATCATAGCATTGCAAGCTCTGACATGAACGTTGCATCGACAATTTCTGATTTTAACACAATGATTCAGTGGGACCGTTCCATAACGTCCACTGTCTATGTCTGTGGGAGAAAAACTTTCTTACGAACGCAACGAACGTTCTTTCAGAAATTACTGTAACACGGTGAAGCAATGGGACTGAACACACAGTAAATCCCGCTTAAATCATTGGCTCGCGTGTTCAGTTCAACTGATCAACTCACTTACTTTGTTGTATTGCTCTACGTACTGAAGAACAGTATAGTGTTATTGTACAACGGATTGCTGCGCCATGCATTCGTAAATTCAATCTTGAAGCACTTTGATTTAGTTTTGATAGCGATAACTCGGCGGGAAGAAAGCTTGATGAATCAGTCTTTTATGGAAATATTTTTGTAAAGTTCTACTTAATAACTTTTGGTTATACTTTAGGAGGGGGGTTGTTATTATTTGCAGAAATTATTTTTGCAATCTTCATTACAATCCTGAGTGCTCTTGTCATCTTGTGGGGTCTAGCTCCGGTTTGGACGTGCGGCGCTGATTTATTGTGTGTCCCGAAATTATCGGACGCTAAATTTGCAGAGAGGTTATTTCTTTTTTTGTTTACCGATTTGTTTAGTTTGGGGTGACTAAATGTTATAAAAAATACTGAAACGGGAGGCAGGGATTATCAAGAGACTTCACTTATGTCAATGCATGGTATTTTTACGGATATTTTGCATGTGATAAAATCCTACTTTTTTACTCTTCTGGTACCGGTACTACGGTAATACCAGTACCATTTGTGGCGGTACCGACGGTACCAATTATCAGTGGTACCATGAAACCCTATGGTTCGCCCTGTCTCAAGTTCCACGCGCTGCCGTACAAGCCGATAGCATTAAATGAAATTAATATCAGCCTTTACTAAATTAACATCCAGCGTGTCAGTGCATGCCTGGGTACACAAGGCATAGCCAGGCGTGCCAGCGCGTGCTTTAGTAGGATCGAAGTTCAAAGACTTAGTCCTTCGAAAGCTTGCAAACATGGTGCATTGAGTTAGTGTTAAAATCAATTTTTCAATGCAAAATACACCATTATAACATCGAGTCTGGGTGAACAGCTTATGCAGAAAGGTGGATGGGGTGCCAGAGGTCATCTGTGTAAAGTTTGGTGAGAAAACATAGGAATTTGTGAACGTGAGAGATGACGACCCTGGCCAAGGTCGCCTAGTGATGGGATTCCCTGTGTTAACGGGGCAAGGGCAGTGATGTGGAGTGTAATGAGCTTAGGCCATGTAACGAAACACACAGCCCTGTTCAAGGGCTACCATCAATCTTGATCCAGTCTGCATTTGGTGCACTCCAACACAAAGATCTTTGGCATGAGCAACCACTCCTCAGCGTAGCACCCTCAAGTTGTAGCTGCTCCCAGCGCCGGATAATTCCCACCATGTGATAAACATACTGTGTTACACAGTACTTGATTTTGAACTTATTTTTACTAGGCATAACTTAGGCCTAGGCCTAGGCCTAGTTTGTATTTAACAGTGTATCTAACTAACGTTAGGCTACTAAGTAGGCTAAGCCTAACGTAGTTAACGTTAGAGGAAAGGATACTTCTAACTTCAGGCGGTGGGTAAATTATACCGACCATTGGTTTCGCTGACGGTGCTTTGGGCGTCTCATTTTCACTTTCCTTCACTTCTTCGACTGATTTGGCAACCTCGGCAGGCATGATGTTTCAATTCCTCTACAATTTCTGGTTAAGTTATTCAAACGAAGGTTTTCAGTGAGAAAATTTGGGGGTAAAAGAGGAGCAATTTTTAGTTTTAGTCATCCATCTTTACGGAGTTGGCGACAGGCTAGGCTGTATTTCCCTGACTCCACTAATCAAAAACAGATTTTCTTGCAGAAGTAAATAATTTCTCTTGATGTCGTATTTTAACCATTTTTATTCCAAAATTTCGATTTAAGATTAATTATTCAGGAAATTTATTGCAATTCTTTCCTGTTTTTACATTTTATTCTTTTGTTTTAGGAAGAATAATAATGGTATTAGTGGAAGTATTGGGCAAAAGAAACCGTACGCAAAGCGTAATGCTTTTATACTGAAGATCACATTTTTATTCCTACAGTATTGTAAGCAACGTTTGTGTTTCAGGAATAAAGTTCATCAGTAGGAAAATTTGGCCTATCCTTCTCTCATTAAGAAATGCAATTTTCATAGTCTTTGTAAGGGTCTCATGTACAATATTAATATCCAAAGGTTACTTTGTTTGTACAATGTCTCATAATTGATTTGGCATTGGTCAGTGCTTAAAGCATGGCATGATTAGTCCAAAACCTTGTTGGAAAACAAATAATCACATCAAACAAACAAACAAACAAAAAAACTTACGGATGTAAATACACACCATAGACGCTCCGCCGGCGAGATTTTTTTTTTAATTAGCGGTCGGCCGGGATGGAACTTGATCCACTCCGTCCAAGCTTGGACATAACAATCGGGGCATTGAATATGGTCGTCGCGACAGAAAGATGCAGGGGTGTCTCACCCCCAGCCAAGTCCCATCCCATTTTCAAAAAAACTCGTCGATAACAAGCGACGATTTTTTTTAAGAATTTGCTCTCCTTGGAACAAAATTGAAAACTGCACATAGAAACGGTAATCTCCAAACGTCCAAATTCGGCCAGGTCGATGAAAACTTAAGTTGTGCCTAAGTAGAAGTAGCCGCTTTGGTACTAACGCATCTTTAGAGGTCCAAGTTTTTAATAAAGGGCAGCTTTTGTTCAGTATGGAATTCCGAAGATAAGACAGTATTTTACATGTTGACGAATACTTTGATGTCTACCGACCCAAGGGCTTCGTTTCTTGAGAGGCGAAACTGGCGATGCAATAATACAGGGGAGCGGTCTGAAGAGGAGGGGGTGTCCCTAGGAAATTTGTTCTAAGTGATGCCACTAGATGTAATTTGGTGGAACGAAATTTTTAATTTTGTTTTTTTACAAAAAAAATCTTTTCCTTGTTATAGTTCTCGAATAGACATGAAGTATTTTATAGAACAAAGGTAGCATGATATTTCTCCTTGAATTCGATTTTTATAGCGTCGGGTCAGACTGCAATTACGTAGTTAAAGTGAAGTGTTCGTCGGTCGGCTCTACTGTGAGAAATATCTTTCCTGTTCAGAATTTGGCACTAGGAAGGGGCCGGGGGCGGGGAACGTTGCAATTAGGATCTTCAATATGGAGCTGTATATGTGGCCTGTCTGGCTGACACATTTGCAGCGCAGCGTTTGTCAGTGGCTTCGACTTAACATAGCATAACATAACATAACAGGTTAAAGGCAAAGGAGGGCTGTAAAGGCCCCATAAGATGCCCTGTAATCCCAAAAAAACTCAAAACAAAGCAAACCACCAACACCTAAAGAGCCCAGAAAGATTAGATTCTACCACAGTCATGGAAAAACTTGTCAATATTAACCTTAAAACGGTGCACTGATGTGGAGTTAACAACCCACTCAGGCAGGTTATTCCACCCACTAACAACCCCATGAGAGAAACTGAACTTCCTAATGTCAAGTCTAGCAAAAGAATTTTCAAGCTTTTTGCAATGGCCTCTAACCCGAGGATTACTCTGGACCTTTAAATAACTGCAAGCTAACAAAGGATTCCCTTCAGATAGAAATTTGTATACCTGGAGCATGTCCCCCTAATCCTTCTCAGCTCCAAAGTGGTAAGCCCAAGCAGCTTAAGCCTTTGGGAATAAGGTAGATTTTTAACCTCAGGTATGAGTCGGGTAGCTCTCTTCTGAACTTGCTCTAAAAGCAATTTGTCCTTTTCAAAGAAGGGACTCCAGGCCTGTGCAGCATAGTCGAGGTGGGGTCGAACCAGCTGCTTATACAAATTTAGCACAATTTCTTTACTAAAACTCTTAAAATTCCTCCTGATCAACCCAAGCATCCTATTTGCCCTTGCAGCAGAAGCTGCACACCGCCTAGATGACTTTAAATCTTCTGTGATAACTACACCAAGGTCTTCCTCAGAAGTCACTTTGTTCAAATTAGTACCATCCATAGTATAATCATGGTGGGGATTCTTAGAGCCAAAGTGGAGGACTTTGCACTTATCAGCATTAAAAGACATTTGCCAAGTCTGAGACCATGAAAATAACCTATCCAGATCTTTCTGAAGCAATAAAGAATCATCCTTTCCTCCAACCTTCCTATAGAGCTTTGTATCATCAGCAAACTTACTTATACTGGAAGTGATAGAGCTATCAATATCATTTATGAAAAATTAAGAAAAGAAGTGGGCCAAGAACAGAACCTTGTGGTACACCACTTGAGACTTCTTTCCAGGAAGAAAAATTTCCATTGACAACAACTCTCTGAGACCTACCATTGAGCCATGAACTGATCCACTGAGCGCACTTGCCTATGATGTCTAACCTATGCAATTTTACCATGAGTCTACCTAGAGGTACTTTGTCAAAAGCTTTCTGGAAGTCAAGGTAAATGACTTTCAAAAGGATTGGCACACTGTTCCTGGACACCATGGACAGTAGAAAAGTTTGGGTTTTGTTTTGCAAAATGGATGGAATGCAAAATTTCCTACCTTCGATAGCATACTTTTACACGCAAAGCCACCACTCTCGGCTAGACGCACCAACAGCAGAAAGAAATTGCCATTCAGTTTCAGAATCTTCATGGAGATATTCCCCATCTGAAAAATCACCGACCAGGCGATGCGGAATGTTCCGAATTCTTAAAATGTTCAAGTTTTGAGTATGCGTCTGCGTCAGATGTTACGGTATATAAGAAGGAATATTGATAAAAATATGACAACATTGAGTAAGATAGGAAGCACGCGGGAAAAGGCCGTGTAAGTCCCGAATTAGACTAATTGGTAAGAATCGAGCTAAGCATTTGAAGCTCGTGGAGAGCGTGAAAAAAATCGTTATTTTGAACCCGGATTTTGAGAGAACATGTTGAAAAGTGATTCTTGGTCCAAAATCCCCTCTAACCGGCCTATCTCACCCTTTTTTTACAGAAATATCATAATCTTGAATACCGCTGGTGAAAAAATGGAAATCGAGGGGTTCGGGCCCGGCACATCTAAACGAACAATGAATCATTATCCAAGGCTGTTGCCGGCATAATTTAGATATGATTGAGATGCTGCTGATAATTACTAAACAATGAAACTGAAGCACAAGCAGCGCGAAAATTTTGGCAATTTATGAAGAATTTGCAAAATATGAGCTCCATGGTGCTAATTTAAGTGAGAAAAGTCTACGCATTCATGTGATCTCGAACTATATGAAAGCAGTCGGAAAAGCGTACACACCTGATATTAAAAGGTTAAAGAGAGATTTGTCTAGTTTTGATAGATTTTTCATATAAGGTTGCACAGAAGTTTGTACGGTACGGGGACATAGCTTCATCTTTTTAATATGACATGGCCGGCCTGCTATGAAAGCGAAGCGCAACCATCTGTTTGCGCGGAGCGTATAGAAAATTTGGAAAATCGCAACTGTTCGTGGGCAGCTTAAAATTTCATTTTCCAGGCCTGTAAGTAGATTTTTTTTGTATAATTGTATTTTACAATATTTATCAGTAACTATGGTCGCACAAAATTTTAGGAAGCCCACCTAGCATAATGAAGTAGGTCTACTTCACCATTACCGCACACTGACGGCTGTATGATTAGCCTGTAGGGCCTACTGAATGTCCTCAGCGAAGGTCTCCAAACGCCAGGCCTCGGAACCAGTATTTTGCGCTTAAAAAAGAGAAAAAGAAACCCGAGAACGTGATGTACTTTTTTGAAGAGCTCAACATGCTTTTGCGGATAGTTACGGACGCACCTTACAAAAACTATGAACGTACATACAGCTTTTACGTCTGTGCAAACACAGTGTACGTAAGGAGTTTCCCAACCAGGGAAAGGTATAAAAGTGAACTTTAGATTGCACGACGCGGACGTCAACTACAACGTAATGACGTCACCTATTGCGTTGCCCCTGTCATTTCCCAGCTTGGTGTAGCGTTATTTTGCGTTGCGTTCGAAATCGGCATAGACACAGGTGACGTCACTTCGTTGTAGATGAGGTCCGCTTCGTGAAATGTTAAGCTCCCTAATAACTATGCTCTGACAGACCTGACGGAATCTAATACGATCGATCCGCTTATGAAAATTATCGCCACACTCGGGCTCGTCACAGTGGGGTAGCTTGTATTTCTCCAGGAGAGAGGGGGTACGCATGATCAAGCATCCAAGGTTTTAGCTTTTCAAAGTGCCAACGTTACTGGGAGCGCAATTTTATTGCTCAAAATTCTGGGTTCTGGATTTCTTATAAGGAAATTAAGAAAGTTTCGGGATTATTGAAGAATCTGGCCATCCTGCTTGCAAATCAGAGATTTCATGGAAATGGCATTCGTTCAAGTTGCTGTAATATATATCTTAGGCTTGCGGATTGAGGCTTTCCAACGACACTTAATAAAAAGTTTCCGAAACTTTGGTACTATCTCTTGACAGATATTTATAAATCAAGAGCTTGTTTTGGAAAAAACCTCGAAATTTTATAAATTCAATGAAAATTTTGGAAGACCATACTGTAGGAGACAGTAGTGACCTGATGACTTATGTGAAATATAGGGCACAATTTCCGATACTTGTTATTAAGAGGGTCAGGGAAACTTTTCAAAATACTAATTTTTTCAGCTTCATGAGAGATTGCAATTTGCACGATTAAAAATTGATTTTGCTTCCGTAAGGCAGATGTTGAAAACTATTTGCTTGTGTTACAGATTTCGGAATTTATGAAAGAAAAGTAGGGAAAACCAATGTAGTTCCCCGGTTTTACTTGACCATTTGGTTTTCCCAACTTTGCGGTATTTACGCCACTGCTTGTTAAAGTTTTCAATCTTAGCATGATACCCTCTGGTTAAAGCTCACAAGCCCTTGCTTTGGCACTTTCAAATTTCAACACCAAGACTATTGGATTTTGAGCAAAGCCGCGAATGGCGGGTACCTTTTTCTGCCATGGTCACTTCAAGCAGCGAACTTATACGATAAAAAGCACAGTAAAAGTGGTCAAATTGTCTTTTACTTTACACAGTCTGTCAGTGGCGTAGCCACGGGGAGGGTTTGGGGGTTAGAACCTCCCCCCCCCCCCCCCCATGACTCCACATTGCAAGCGGATTTTTCTCTCAATTCTTCGCCTTTTCCCTCAGTATCGTGCCTCAACCCCACCCCCCCCCCCCCTTCATGACACCAAAAACCTCCCCATGACACTATCCTGGCTACGCGCCTGCAGTCTGTAGTTCAATTTATTGTCAAAAACCGCTATTTGAAACATTAATCATATTTTAAAGGCCCAGTCAGAAACAGCGTCTTAAAGACGAATTTAATACTCTGTATTTGTCAGTCGAAAATTTTCCGAGTGAGAATACTAAAAAATGAGTGGTCTGCTTTACCTGTAACTTGATCATTACAGCTGACGTCTCAGATGCACTCGTATTTTGGCGTACATATTGAGGTCGTGCATATATGACGTCAGCGCGTGGCAACTTGCAATTGGCATACTGCACGTTATTGATCATGCGCAGTAGAGGCGTATCAACATGCGCGCAGTGCACTACTTTTCTAACAACTCAGTGTTGTACAATGGGCGCCTGCTGGACGGAAAAGTACTAAAAGAGACCAACCAACAAACCAAAATTAATCCGACGCACCAATTACGTCACATGTAGACTTTGAAATTGCTGATGGGAAACAAGGATCAGCCCTTTTAATTAAATGGGATTTGAGCTGTTTCGTAGGCATCCTCTTCAATGGAAGAAATTCTGTCTGATTATTAAAAGATAGCAGAAACCTTTTGTACCTGCCTAGTAGTACACATTTAAAGGGATTTATTGATTTGATATCGATACCTGATATCAGTAATAGTTTAATGGTACTACCGCATGAAAATGCTTATAATTAACATGATTAGTCAAGTTTCATGTCCAGTCGTTACGGCAGAATTCAAAATTTTGAATTTTGTGGCGTCCTGACTTGAACAGATTTTGTGCATTGAAAAAGTGTCTAGTCACGAATTTTTGGAAGCCGAACTGAACTGTTACGTAAATACTCATTAGCAAAACAGTTATGTTTATGTAGGATATAGGTTTTGTCCGAGTTTGAACATTTGTCATTGATATGTGAAAAAAGTTTAACAACTTTGGAAAAATGTTGATTTAATGAATCCGAATGAGCTGCTTTACTAAGCCATTTGATCATACTCCATTTAGGAAAAAAAGGTGCTTCCTCTTCGGAGCCATACTAGGATCATCCTCCTCTGTCTTGTTAGGCAGTGGCTGATCTACTAGGGCTGCCGTCATCAGTTAGTGAAATAGAGAATCCGACCCATAACTTCCTTTTCATCAATGTGTCCGACATCATTGCCGGAAATGTTAGTTGTTCACCAATGGTTTAAGGTTTTACTTTGAATTTTTGAAAACTTTTTTTTTTAACTTTTTGAAATTTACTTGAATTTGCAAAAGAGTAAAAAAAAAATCAGATGAATTTTCTGAAGCCTTTAGCTCACACACCACAACGAATGCGGATCAGATTCCGATCCGTATTTTCTGGTGTACTAAAATCTTGTCCATCTCTGACCGAAAAGAGCCAAACATTTGCGAACCAGTGTGAATATATGATTTGCTTCAGATTTCTAAGAATTGAAATGTCGGCTGATTTTATTCTTCTTTTCGCGGCACACCGACAGACCGGGGGCTGAGGTGTTATTAATAATAACATGGATAATAACAACTCCCTGGCAGTCTGGACAGACCGCGCTTATCGGTCACGCGGAGTCCAATAAAATCTGTCTGTTGGTGTGACGTCGTGAAATAAGCATAAATTACATTAAATTTTGTAGTCCTGTGGTATAACTCATATATTTACACAAGTTGGCAAATTTTGGGTTCTTTAAGACCAGAGATGGAGAATATTTTGATAAGAATGTCGCAAAAATCGGATCGGAACCAGGTCCAAATTCATTGTAGCGTGACTGACTTGGCTTTAAAGTCAGGAAATCGTTACCGTGGCAGCTGCAGTCTTGATATGCTTTGCTCTTTAACTGACAACAAATTCAAAAGATGCAGAGTAACTAGTACTGATCGGTTACTCTAATACTGCAACATGTATGGCGAGTGTTCTGATTACACATTGAACTTGCACAAAGAAATGAACTTAAAATTTAAGTAATAATGGGGTCTGTATTGTCGAGGTTTTCGTCTTCGAAGTTTACAATGTCGGTTGTTTTAAGGCCTTTATTTCGAAGAGACCCCCACTGAATAAGTTCACGTATTTTCGAGGAACTTTGTTGAATGTTCCTAGTGCAAAGAGTTCAACGGTGTAATAGCCTACGTCAGTGTTGAGTTTTAGAGGCCTATATTTTCGAGGGCTGTGCTTTAAGGGCCGATCTACATTCTTAAATGCTTAGAACAGTTGCATCCAGTTGTCCTAAAATGTAAATCCTTTGATTGAATAAAGCCGTTGTGACAATATTTCTGGCTGACCCATTAGTGCAAGTCTTGGCTGGTTGGCAAGATGGGCGTTATTTCATTTCCCCTTTCCACTAAAAGCTGTCTCTGAAGGTTCTGATATCGAAAATTCAATTTAGATTTCAGAAATTCAGACGATTATCAAATGTAATGATGATTGGTAGTGACGTGCATTTTTTAACAGTTGGTTGATTAAGAATTGTTTCAACGGATTGAATTCCCTTGAAAGCATGCAGACCCAGGCAACTTGTAAAGATTGATCCATCAGTCAAGCAGTGGTGAGAAACAGCTGGGGTCCACGAGTCTCAATTTTAGTGACCGTTTTAGTTGCCAATAACACAGATGGCTGCAAACAACTTCAAACTCCCAAATCTCAAATACACAGATTAGAATCAGGTTTTGACTTGAACACAACTGTTCATGGAACATATAGACAAAAGAAATGAGAAGATTGCCGGTGCCACAAATGGCCGAAAATCTCAAAAACATTTAGTAACTACCACATTGGTACATAGTTAAAGTTAACAAGACGAACGTCTAGACGAGTTGCGGTGCCGACAAACCAAGTCGTCTTATACTTTTAAGGTGATTTGACGACTGTTAGCTACTAATAGCTTTTGGACTTTGGGCATGGACTCTACTACTGTAACAAAGAAGTAAATTTGCCTTTTTAAACAGGATATTCAAGGAGGTTTCCCTTCATGGGCTACTTCATTTTCTGTACAATTCGCGCCTACCTATGGTGACGCTCTGTTTAGAATAATCATCCTTCTTTCAGAGAGGTTGAATCCAACTCAATACCACAGAGTGCACTCTAAAAACACTATGGTCAACTATGCACCGACTCAATGGTATGGTCAAAAAGTGAACAATTAATGGTTAGATCTGACCATAAATTAGCAAATTTTGACCAAAGTTGGAGGTCAATGGTTTGACCATTGTTTAGGTCGGTGCATAGTTAATTAAATCAATGGTCAATTCGAGGCAAAGAGATGAAATGAACGAACGATTTGGCTAAAAATTTAGGAAAATTGGCCCATGTTTGTACAGGGTTTAGACTGTTGGCCCAATCAGCCTGGGGTCCAGGGGGCCGCTTTAAGGGCCCCTGGTGGGGTTCAGGGGACAAAGCCCTGGTAGGGGTCCATGGAGGGCTGGATACTTTTGTAGGGGGTGGCTGGAGTTTACTATCTAAGCGTAGCGCCACCCACCACCAGTTGGCGCGGAGGGTACAAAGAAAATTTTGGATTTTAAAACCTCCCAGATGGCTAGAAATGGCATTTGCCAGGTTTATTTGTCTCTAATTCTGGTGAGAATTTTTTTTATTTTTCTAAGATTAAAACACCATTTTGAGATACTGATTAGCTCAGTTCTTTACTCCACTGAACTATGTATCCTAGGATCGCAAATCCGGAATCCTGCTGAATGTTGCAAGCAGCTGTTCCAGTGCACGCCTGAGTGAAGTATTTCCAGGGGCGTAGGGGAGCATTTCACTTTTAGGGCACAAGATTTTTGCCCGAGAAAGGTAATTCTGCCTATAGGACAGTCAAAGCGGAGCACCACCACTGGTTGGCGCGGAACGTGCAGAAAATTTGAAAATTCGCACCCCTCAGACAGTCAAAAATGACATTTCCCAGGCTTGAAAAGGGGATCCAACAGTCGCTTTTTTAAGTTTCAATTGCAGATAAACGTACGTTCGTTCTAAACTAAAATTCAGCCAGAAAGACTAAGCGGAGCGCCACCTTTAGTTGGCGCGAAGCGTACAAAACATTTTCAAATATCCGACCGCTCAGACAGTTGAAAATGGCATTTCCCGGGCTTATATGGGGATCTAAGCATTCGCTATTTTGAGTTTCCTTTTGTAAAAAATGATCACTTGGAACTTAAATTCTGCTATGAGGCGGTGTAAGTGGAGCACCACCATAAGTTGGGACGAAGCGTGCAGGAAATTTTGAAAAACCTGACCACTTCAGATAGTCAAAACCTTTGACTATCTTAGAAGGGGTCTTCGAAGTCACTAATTCGAGGGTCTGTTTGCACAAAAATTGTTCACTTGAAACTAAAATGCTGCTAGGAAGACTATCTGCGCGGAACTTCACCGCTGGTTGGCGCGAAGCGAACAGAAAATTTTGAAAAATCGGACCCCTGAGACAGTCGAAAATGACATTTCCCAGACTTATAGGGGGATCTAAGCAGTCGCTATTTCATCAGAAAATTACCAGATAAAATGTATCACTGCCAATCGATGAATCCCGCATCATTTCGGGAAAACTACAAACCGGAATTGAAAACATGCTAATGAATTTCACTCTATTGCGACTCTTGGCTAAATTCAATATATATTGAAAAAATTGTGTGCCCCAACTTCCTACTATATATGATTTTACTTTTGAAAAAATTAAGGCCTATGGGGATCTTAAAGCAGTCGCTATTTTTATCAGAAGAATCAGATAAAATGTACCACTACCATTGGATGAAATGAAGTGGATGATTTTTCTTCTATTAGTAACACTTATTGACAGAATTGTCACCTTACACGGTATGTTGAAATGAATTTTCAAGCAGACTTACGGGAAGACATTCTCACCCTACATCATTAAATTATCGAAAATCAGATTACCCGATTCTCATAACCATTGCCCGTATTTGGCAATAGTTGCAATAGTTGAACAAATCACTTTAAAGAGAAAAATGGACTTTATGATGAATAAGTTAAACGTTTTCCTGATAACACCACAACTCCCTGACATAATTATAACAAACTAGAAAATAATTAGCTCATAAATATCTTGCGAACTTTCCATTTCCGAAAAGGGCAAAGAGATGAAACGAACGAGCCACTTAGCTAGAAATTTACAGTTACGAAATGTCTTGAAATGTTCAAATCTTCGTCCGTATACCAACAATTTGACCCTCTGTGCACGGTCTAAATTTAGCGTCTACGTCACATAACATAAGCTGATAAGGATCAACTTATAGTAAGCAGAAAGTTGCAACTTCCCGTATTAAAGGGCCAAACTTTTCACCCCAAACTACAGCTGTATTGAAGACGGGTTGTTGGAATGATGAAATATTCGTCTTCTACGGAATCTTTTACTCGACAGTTTATTCGTATTCATAGACCTGTCTTACTTATTGCTTTCATTAGGTAATCGTTTCATCAATTGCGAGTCATGGCCATACATAAACTTACTACAATGACAATATTTTCTTCCGTAGTAAAAGGGCATCGTCAAAGAAGCGACAAAAAGTCCTTGCTCTAGAATGTAATAAGCAACCTGTCTGGTTAATAATGTGATGACAGACGAATCGCAGCTAATAGCTACAAATTATAAACATCGACATTTTGGTATTCACGTTTCATTATAGGACGTAAAAATGATGCAATTTATCTTTATGATTGATAACTGGATGGTTCGACACTCTGATTTGTGTAAGACAATATCTTTCAAGTTTGACTAAATGCTGAACTTAGAAATAATTGGGGAAGGGATACTAGTGACGTATATGAACGGGACTAATACCAGGGAGCTGCTACTAAAGGCAGCTCCCTGCTGTGACCTTTTTTGAATATAGTTCTTCTGTCAATGCAACCATGGGACGACCCCCATGGTTTTTCCCGGACACGGATGAGTGATATGTATGACTTTGCAGTGAAGACAAAAGGTAGCACACCACCAATTCAAGGGGAACCCCGCCGACGGAAGTTACCCTACGAATTTAACACCCTAGAAATTTTTTTTTTTTTTTTTTGGGGGGGGGGGGGGGGGGAGATTAGACCATCTTAGTGAAGAGATGTGTTCAATTTGTGATCTCTATGTGGTAGGAAAGTAGTTGAAGTAATCATTCAAAGAAAACTGAAGGTATTTCAGGCATTTTTTGCAATATATCCTTCCGCGATGCAAAACGGCATTTTGAATGAGTCAAAAAACAGGAATCTGACTACTCTATTATACAGGCCCTCCTAGCGCGAACTCAACATCGTGTAGGCAAGTAATGGTGGTGTTAGTAAAAGAGGGGCAGCAGACCCACTTACCAGAAGTTGTTCATCCTTTTCAAAATGTGTCTCCCTTTCCTAAGTCATTGTTGTGTATCTTGATATCCACATTTTCTATCAGCCAGCGAGCAGCAAGAACAACACTTCAAGGCCTAACATTTTCAGAAAAAACAGCCGTTTTATAACTTAAGTTCCTCTTAAATTTGACAGGAATTACTTGGCTCTCTTCAAGTCTTATAGGTAAACGGGACGGGACATTAACAACATTTCCCTTAATACTAAATTGCCCTCCTCGAGGAAGCTCACGCAACTGCATAAAAGGTGTTCGCAAAGCGACCAACCTTTCTTCAAGACGATGTAATTTCAATTCTTCTGGTATCTCATACATTTTCATATTATTATCTCGAATTAATAACGGAACTCTGCCTTCTTTTATATATTTTAAACAGGTTTTACAGACCCATCCTTTATCTATACCTTCTTCCTGCTTACAAATATTAGTATTTCCACTAAATCTAACTAAATTCACCCACAGTGCACATTCTTTATACCATAACTGCTCACAATAAAAGCAAACATATGTAGGTCCCTCCATAATTTTATTCCAAAAGCGATGTTGCAATTCTCTAATTGGACTCTCCTCTTCTTTTCTAAATTGACGCTTACGTATTTGTTCTCTAAGCTTCATTTTAGTACTATCACTCGCAATACCCACACTACGTTTTATCACAAAACCTTTATTTTCCCAACATTTATACCTATCTTCAGTCACTCCCATAGACCCTTTCACTAATATATGATTACTCCCCTCATTTAAACAAACATCTGCTCTCTTCACATAACTTTGCATTGACATTTGATTACGCTCCTCTTCAAATAAAATGTCTCCTCTTTTCAATATGTTACATTTAACACCGAAAAATTCTTCACTATGTTCATTAACACAACCCCTCTTCAACCAATTCTCTATAACGCTGCTTTCATGTACAGACTCATTATCTTCTATTTCCAACACTACGTCATAATGTACTCCACCTGTATTGACTAAATAAATGGCACGTTTTTCCCGATTAACTACACAATGAACTTAAAATGACTTGTCTTAAAAATGGTTACCTTCTACCCCTGTAACCAGAAATGCCAAACACCGAAAAAACAATTACCATCCCCACGTACTTTTCTCACACGAATCGGCCTACTCTCAACTGAAACACATTTTCCTATTTCAATAGACGACAAATCAAACCCCCCACTTTTCACAAAACCATGTTTGAATCTATCAACACAAGCTCCTAAACATTTTTTCTCTCCAACAGCTATCAACAACGAAAAAATAAAATGTACATGTAGATCTTTCGGAACGTATAAATAATACCTCACGATCGTCATGTTCCCTACTTTCCCCATTATCACACCTCTGACTTTTTTCACATTCACTAGAACTTTTTTTTTTGGTTTGTTCCCAACTCTGATATCATCATTTTTCTCCTCTTCATAAGTTTTATCTTGAAATTCACCCCCATACTTTCTTTTTCTTTGTTGCCAACCTTTCCTTTCTAAATTAAAAATCTTTGAACGGCCCTTCTTAGGCATTGTAATATTCTCCACATAATTTTAAACTTTAAAATAACAAATTTACCATAACCAGACACCTTGATATAACACAAATATTAATACTCGTTTCCCTCCAACAGAAAATTACTTTGTGAATATTGTCGTTAGTGTGAGAAATACACACAGCCCTTTAAAGTCACAAAAACAGTGAACAAAACCCCTCTAAACTATCAAACCTTTTACTTCACCTCAACCCCGACCATGCTACTTGAAAAGAATAAATCCCTACAAAGAAATCCTCATATAAATACTCAAAATTCACCAAAATGGTGGCGCTGTGTTAAATCAACAAACAACCTTTTCCCCAGAGTACATACGGACCTGGTTTTTCCGCAAGATTGTTACTAAAAATAGAACACGTTTCCAAATTTTGCATGAAAAAAACCCCAATTTTAAACTCTCACGAAAGTCATATTTCCACCAAAACTTAAAAACACGAAAGAGAAGTACCATCCCTACAAATTGCACTAAACCGTATTTCGATACCACAAAGCATCTACAAGAAGATAGAAATAAAGTGCCGGAAAAGTCAGAAATTGACATCGCGAGAGTAACTGCATTAGTTGCGGTGCTGCCTGCAAGGCAGGCACCGCAACTAAAAACAAAAGAAAAAATCTCCAGAATTTTCTATTTTTTTTTTTTGTAAAATACAATTTATTGTTTATTGAGAAGTTCGTAAGTACTCAAAAAGGAAATTTAAAGGCAAATTATAATCAACATTGTAATCATAGCTTCACCATATGGAATTAGATGATGAAAGTATTGCACATGGTTAGAGTATATGAACCACACATAGGGTTTTATATACAACTTTCAACAAATGCTAAATTGTGAACATTTCAACAAAGACAGTACCACCATGAACACATGGGGCTGTACAGCCAGCCATAAAAAAAAACATTTCTCAACTTTAAGGCTTTAAAAAGTTACATTGTGCTATAAAGTAACTTTTTTCAAACCTGTCAGCATCATTTCAAAGATAATGGGGTTAGGTTATGTCAGATGGAGTTACGCAGCCCAGTTTCTAACATTGGTTTTCATTGAGCAGGCCATGGCATTTTCCCAGATGTGGCTCACTGGCTTGTTTCCCTACTAGTACTCCATTGCTTATTGAGCAGCAAGCACAATGGCAGTAGGTTTTGTTTTCAAAGTCTTTGTATGACCCTGCTAGGACTTGAACTCCCAACCTTTGGACTGCAAGTCTGGTGCTCTAACAACTTGACCATGCAGTCAGATAATGAGATATTACTTCAAAAGAAAGTGAATTTATTCAGAAATTTAGAGCACATAATTAATGGTTCAAGATAACATTTTCACTGCTTTAATTGTTAGCCCTCAACTCATTGCATCATATTTCATGATGCCCTCACCACATATGATGCACAATAACAAATTTTGTGCATCATAACACATACTGAGTACCACCACATAACATCACACATTTATCACCACATAGATGTACCTCATCACACATGGTATGCATCCAAGTGCATCAAGACATGTTGTGCTCCATTGTATCGTCACACGATACACCTCATCACACATGATACACCTCATCACACATGGTATGCATCAAAGTGCATCAAAACATATTGTGCACCATTACATCATTACACATGATACACCTCATCACACATGATGCACCTCATCACACATGTTGTGATCCACAACATCACATCACACATAATGCACACCATCATTCCTCACACAAGTCAAACACAAATATGTTTCACATCTCCACATATGCTGCGCATCATATCACATGCCAGGTGACTAAAAAGCGAGACAGAATCGGTTAGCAGTAATTGCCAATCAATGTTTGACTTTGCAAGTTGTCTGTTCTTGATTAAAAACAATTAAAATCAACATACCTGTGTTTTAAATGAGTTGTATATTATTTGACTCATTGTATGATGCAAGTTTCACACTGGAGTGATTTCCACTACTAATCAGTCGTGTGAATCACCACCTCATGTTCAGATCATCACACATGCTGTGCATCATTACGTGGATCATCATATCACACCTATAGGCACAGTCAACAGAAAATAGTGAAAATATCACTGGTATGCTAGTACTTATATCTTTACTGGTTCTGCTGTTTCTCATATCACACCTTTCAATGCCTTAGGAGGTGTTAGGCCTAATCTAAGGATGGGGATGGGGAGAATGTGCCGTCTACAATTTGCCAACAGACCCTGTGGCAGTGCTGCACATGAAGCATTCTGCCCCAAAAGGTCCCTGTGTGATGTGTCCACACAGAAAAGCTGCATCCAAGATAGCAGCCTGTATTAGAAAGCCTCATAAACCAGTATGCCTACTTCAAACATACAATTGAGCGACAAGGTTTGTTAGTAAAAGGTTTTTTCGTGATGATACTGTCCTGCTGAGCCTACTACAAAGATTCGAAAAGAGTGTTAACTTGATTGCCTGCAGATATATGGCTGGGGAATAAACCTTTAGCTGCATGTGCTGGCCTTGAGGAAATGTTACCACGAAAAAGTAACCAAGTTACAAAGCGATGATAGTAAAAAACACACAGTAAAAAAAATTAATGAAGAAACCATTACCAGCCCCCATACCCCTTCCCTGGGTAATGTCCTCAGCACACTCATGAGAAATTTTGCACCATGAAAAATCGGCACTCAAACTGGGCAATAGAGCATCAAACTGGGCGATAGAGCTTCAAACTGGGCAATAGAGCTTCAAACTGGGTGATTCTTTGACGTATATCCGAGAAACTTAATGACCTTGGCTGGTGTAAAGTCGTAAACTTTAGTAGAAGCAGACCGGAAGTCCACTGACTCACCACATTCGGTCTGAAAACATTACTTTTTGGTCATTTCCTATACAAATATGAAATCTCTGGAATTTGTAGTACCATTTTGATCTGTTTCCTGTCTTGATATGTACAAAAACGACAAAATGAAGACTACAGTATGTAAACTGCAAGAATTCACCAAGATCAAGCTTTCATGTCGGTCTCTGAACTAAGGCGTTTGTCCAGATTTCATGCCAGCGTTATTTCTAATGTGGTAGCTGCACTTTCTCTTGATATTTCAAACATCACAAGCAACCCATGCACACTTATTTTTAAGTTGCCACTTAATGTCAAAAATGTCCCCTTTTTTCTCTTGCAAGTAACCTATCTTTTATATTTCAGTACTTCAAATATTATTTATTCATTCTAAACCAATAACTTACAGTACTCATCTTAAGTTTTACAATTCTGTGAAAAAGATATTGTCAGGAGTCAGAAAAATATTGTCACTGGCTACTCAAAAAAATAGGCTAGACTATTACAATATTCCAAACTGGAGAGACTGAATTTTTCCCTTTAGAAAGATTGTTGAAGTGAAAATTATTTTCAAATTGCCAACTTTTCTAAAACAAGAGCAACAATGCTTTACATAATGTTATGTAATGTGGACACATTGCCTCATATTCCTCTTGTTTTTATTTATAATGAATATCATGTTTGAATATCTTTTTCTGCAGATGAAGCACAACCCTGCACCACAAGTTAAGCATAGCAAGTTATGTTGCTGAATATTTACAGTAGCAGCATCAAAATCATACATCAATGTAATACGACATCACAGATTTCCCATGATTCACAAATACTGCATGACTTTGAAAATTAGTCATCTATCCAATGCCATGCAATTGAAATGAAGTTTTCATGCTCTAAAAGAGAAAAAATGCCAACATATTTTCAAGTCAATAAATCTTTTTTCTTTGTAATATGCCTTTAACAGATCTTGACAAGTTTTTATGAATTCCATTTGGTTTCTGATAATGCAAATACATATTACAATATCTATAGAGGGCACCCTCTTTAAGCTATGTTCAAATCACCTGTTTCCAGTTTCTCCCACTTTAATGGAAGAAACACATTTCTTCCAGAAGAAACCAAATCCTGTCATGGGGCCAATCAAAATTAGTTCCCAATACATAGTGTTACCATCCCTAATTAGAACAAAACCTGAATAAAAAAGTATTGGTCAGAGATAGAAAAATTTGGATTGGATTTCAGATTGAAGTCGCTGTGATGTGACATGCCTTTTATTCTGTGCTACAGTATTTACAGTCACCACTCTATCATTCCCTGTGTCACTGGTTTCTGATAATGCAAATACATATTACAATATCTATAGAGGGCACCCTCTTTAAGCTATGTTCAAATCACCTGTTTTTTTTTTTTTTTTTGTTTCTTTTTTCTTTTGTTTTGACGGGGAAAAGGAATGGTCCAAGACTCATTTGAAACAAGAACTTAAAATTATATTCCTTTTTCTCTTCCAAGTTTCTTTCACAACATTTCAGTAATTGAATATTGCAAACTGAGGGTAAACCATAAGACATCCCTTGGTACATTCACAACTGGATTGAGGCGTTAAAATATTGTCAAATCACTATCTCAAGAGACAATCATGAAATAGGATAGTCTGGTACACTAATTCAAGTTGAGGTGACTGCATTTTCTCTTTAAACTGAAACCAAACATAGAATCATGTCAGCAGGTTACTTTCTTTAGTCTTAATAACCACTGTCAAATTTTAAATAAATCTTTCTTAAAATGTATAAAGAGTTTTTTTTGTTTGATCTTCCGAGTTTCAGAAACAATAATACATATTAACTGCAACATTTCTAATGAATACATTCACCATTATTGACCTTCATTGATCTTATCCATCAAACTCAGCACCATTTTTGTTAAAAAAAACTTAACTATGTAATTATGTATGCCTGGGTTGAACACTCCCCTTAAAATGAATTGATATCACACCTATTAGGGGATGATTGTCCCCAAATCTTAATGGCACAAAGATGTTGGGAATTAAGGCTATCACAGAAAATTCATAAGATCTTAAATTCAAACGGTATTTGATAAGGCTATCCAACAAAACAGGTGTATAATGATTTTATGATCAAAGCTCAAAAGATGAATTTGTGAGAGCAAACACAAAGTGCCTATCAAGGACACTGCCCATTCAGTTTCATGTCTAGCGTAATTTCTTACTTTTTCTAAAGAATCTTCAAATGAAACTTCAACAATTTCACTGGGAAAAACAGGGTGAGCAATGCTAAATTAAAACAGATGGTTATATGTTGAGGCATAAAAGCCCTATCTTACTTCACCAATTCCAATATTCTTATGAAAACTACTAAACTACCAAAAGTAAAAATAAAAGTAACAAAAATACTTTTTATCCTTTGTTTTCGTTGTACCTTCATTTCAAGAACAGATATTTTAAGCCTCAAGTCTAAAGAATAGTGCCATTTTTCAATCCCATGTTTCTCAATCTGTCGGATATAACCCAACAAAACCAAGGTACATCAGCACCCATTAAATCCTTACACCAGTTCTCTTAGCACAGAATGCTTTGCATTCGTCAAGTATAGTCACATATTCTATTTTTAAAGTCTTTGGTATGATCCTACCATGATGTTTTGAAACCAGGCCTCCCAGACATATAAAAAAAAAAGGAAATAGCTCTGACAGTTACATAGATCACTTAAAACATATTCCACTCGTAAGAATCTTCACATAAAACAGTTTACAAGTAATTGCCATTGGGTATATGCAAGATTAGGCTTGCACGTAACATAACACTAATATTTCAGGTCTTTCATAGACAATGTGACCAAGGGTCATTGTTTCTCATGGTTTGATGTTCCCAGGGTACAAAATTTCCAGGGTTCAATGTTTGAGTTAGACCCCAGGGTACATTAAACCCTGAAAACAATATCCTGCCCCCCCCCCCCCCCCCCCCCATCTCATGGCAGTAAAGGTGACTTCCTGTCAGTCTTTGTAACTAATACTGATAATTACCAAATATTCTACTTTACAATATCTTATGATACATTTTAAAATTTTAAATATCCACTCACATAAGCTTGATTATCAAGCTGTTTTGAGATCACCTACATTAGCTCTGCAATCACTTTCATTATATCCTGACCACAATGAAATGCACAGTAGTACAATGTTTGAGACCTATTCCTCAGATGTTTAATGGTCATTCCACAATCTTCTTAGTTTCTTCCAGTTTCTTACCATTTCTTCCAGAAGAAACTGGAAGAAACAGGTTTTTTCCAGTTTCTTCCACTTTGATGGAAGAAACACATTTCTTCCAGAAGAAACCAAATCCTGTCATGAGGCGAATCAAAATTAGTTCCCAATACAAAGTGTTACCATCCCTTATTAGAACAAAACCTGAATAAAAAAGTGTTGGTCAGAGTTAGAAAAATTTGGATTGGATTTCAGATTGAAGTCGCTGTGATGTGACATGCCTTTTATTCTGTGCTACAGTATTTACAGTCACCACTCTATCATTCCCTGTGTCACTGGTCTCCATCCAGTCTCATCCATTAGTCCAACTTTTCATTATTCCTATCGACTGTCTCCTGTCTCATTAATCCCTCATTTCACTGGTCTAGATTAAACCAGGAAATTTTAAAATAAAGTGCAAAACCCTGTCAACCCTAATCTAACATTGGTTTCCCAACTCACTGAGATTAAGGTTAGGATTGTGGGTTAGGATTATGGTTATAACTAGGGGACAGAGATGGGTATAGGGTTAAGGGGCACAGTCATCAGAAAACTTAGGGGACTAATGACACAGGGGACTAAGGACATGATGAAATGATGCGACATGGGACTGCAGTATAGAAATTGTCCAAACTACACTCTCCTATAGCTGCAATGGCTGCCACAAGGGTATAACTCACAAAATTGAAGCAAACAAAATTCTTCAGATTTTGCAATTCAGCACCTGAAACAGTGAAAACCTTACACCAAGATACAGGTAACCATAACCCAAAATATATATCATGGAAGCAAAAGAACATTAACCATATTGTACTACATGTAGCATGACATTAACACAGTTTGAGGTATTAGAATGGATTACAAGGTTAACAACAATACTGAATAGCGCTCTTTCTTCCAACTGCAGCATGAAATGCCTTTTTCCAGAACCCTGTTCAGCACACTTTCCCTAAAAACTCTTCTTCTCTTGTCACATTCAGATACCCGGTGCTCCCACCCCAACCCCCTCCCCCCCCCCCCATAACACAACCACTCACGCATCTGCTGGAACATTGACAGAATCATCAGGGTTTGCCAATTTGTATTTCAAGATGGCTGGTAATTCTAATTGCGTAATATCTTTTCGCTTCACGTGCTTTCGAATGTTTTGACAACAAAGTTCTTGCAAGGAGTAAACTGTTGAAAAACAAAAGAAAGAACTGTAATTAAACTTGCAGATGAAATTGGTACATAATAGCTCTGTACATAGTCATATGGCTGGTCAAGAGTAGTCCCTCAAAACTTACTTTGAATCAACAGCTGAATATTACAATTTTCTTCTTATTTCTCTTCAAGGTACAGTATCTTTCATCCTATTTCATAACTTGAATATTGCATATTCAAGGTGAACCAAGCAGTTACTTCTAGTAAATTTCACATTTGAAGAGGAAAATTGTCATAACATGACTCTTAACAGCCAATCATGAAACTGCTCAGTCTACTACAATACTTCAAGTTGGGATAACTACTCTTGCCCTTAAAAAAAAATAGACTTAGTAATTTTTAACTGAAATTCCTAGTGAATTCATGTTGTCTGCTTCCTTTTGTCAGAAAGAAGTATATAAGCCAATTGCTTTTTTTTTTGTTAGAAAACAGTACATATAGTTTTCCATGCAGGTTACTTCCTTGGCTGACTATCTCAGGAATTAGACTACGTAGAAAATGCCTGGTACATAACTAAAACTTTATGAACCAGTAAGAAAAAAGAGATTGTAAGATACAGAAATCAAGTTTGAAAAGATATGGACTACTTCTTTCTGTCAGAAAGGGGCATGGCTGGATACTGCATGTCAAAGGGTGATGATAAAATTAAGGAAGTCAAATTTTATTATCTTCTAAGCCATCAAAAGTTTTAATTTGCTTACAGTAGCCACTCAAAAGAGCTCAAAATGTCAAAAGCAATTACTAATTCATCCATGGGGCTTTTAAACCAACATAATTCACAAATGGAGACTTGCACTTGCCACTGAAGGCATAGGCTAGACAAAAAGTACCACTAAACAGCAGTTTGCTCTAGCCCATTAAGCTTTTCTTAGTTAACCCTTACTAGCCCATTTGTGATTTCAACTAGTCTTTAATATGTACAAAGAGCCGTTACAGTACCACAGTTAAGGTCTGTATGTATACAAGAGCAATATTCCAAAATAATTTAATTGCAAACCAGAAAGCCAAAGGCTTAGTGATTCCTTGCTGCTGAAATGTAAGCCCTTTTTTCACATTGACATTGCTTTGCAATGTTTTTCAATCAACATGGCTCCATAATGTGCCCACAAAGAACACATGCAAGGCATCCAATCTTCCTACATTGAGATCCCCCTTGCCCGTTGTGAACCCAAATGACATTTGACCTCCACCAAAAACTTCTGGGACCATGTATTCACTATGTGCCATCTACAGGACAAGTTACAGGACCCTACATGTGACCTTTCTTGAAAGACTGTGAAGGAAAGCTTGTCAGGCTTTGAACATGCTGACTACAAATGAACTTTGACCTTTCAGAAAATCAATAGGGATCATCTACTCAATAAGACCAATCCAAACACTAAATATGAGCACAGCCACATGTACCATTCTTGAGATATCATGTTTACGAAGTTTTGACCTTTTGACCTCTCATGACCCCAAATAACGTTTGACCTCCACCAAAAACAATAGGGATCATCTACTCAATATGGCCAATGCACACACCAAATATGAGATTAGTCACACTTACCCTTCTTGAGATACCATGTTTCCAAGCAATTTCTAAGGAATTTACCTATTGACCTCTCGTGACCCCAAATGACCTTTGACCTCCAAGAAAATCGATAGGGATCATCTACTCAATATGACCAACCCACACACCAAATATGAGCATAGTCACATGTACCGTTCTCGAGATATCGTGTTTACAAGGTTTTGACCTTTTGACCTCTCGTGACCCCAAATGACCTTTGACGTCCACCAAAAACAATAGGGATCATCTACTCAATATAGCCAATGCACACACCAAATATGAGATTAGTCACACTTACCCTTCTTGAGATACCATGTTTCCAAGCAATTTCTAAGGAATTTACCTATTGACCTCTCGTGACCCCAAATGACCTTTGACCTCCAAGAAAATCGATAGGGATCATCTACTCAATAAGACCAATCCACACACCAAATATGAGCATAGTCACATGTACCGTTCTCGAGATATCGTGTTTACAAGGTTTTGACCTTTTGACCTCTCGTGACCCCAAATGACCTTTGACGTCCACCGAAAAAATAGGGATCATCTACTCAATATGGCCAATGCACACACCAAATATGAGATTAGTCACACTTACCCTTCTTGAGATACTGTGTTTACAAGCAATTTCTAAGGTATTTACCTTTTGAACTCTCGTGACCCCAAATGACCTTTGATCTCCACGAAAATTGATAGGGATCATCTACTCAACATGACCAACCCACACACTAAATATGAGCATAGTCACATGTACCATTCTCGAGATATCGTGTTTACAAGGTTTTGACCTTTTGACCTCTCGTGACCCCAAATGACCTTTGACATCCACCAAAAACAATAGAGTAGTATCTACTCAATATGGGCAATTCACATGCCAAGTATCAGATCCCTCGGAGTTACCCTTCTTGAGATATCTTGTTCACAAGCCAAAGGGTCACATACGCGCGCACACACACACACACACATGACATCACCATTGCATAGATTCCTTGCCTGCCTACGGCAAGGAATCAAAAACCCAAGCAGGCTCGTTTTCAGTCTGCTGCATAGAAAGGGTGAGGAAAAATCTCAAAACACATTTTGGGAGTGTTTTCAAGAAGTTGACATCAATTCTTTGAAAAAAAGTTTTTGTTGCAGAAATGTTTTGGGAATAATGCTTGTGTACATAAAGACCTTTACTAGTCTCCTATAAGGTCTCTGATAAATATATGCATCCAGATAAACCCCTGTCCAACAAATTCCAAGGCTGTGGACACTTCCTTAAGCAATTCCCACTTTAACGCAATTTTAATCCAGGCAATTCCCAACCTTGATGTGTGTGCCACTAACCATCCCCCTTCCTCACTACCATCCTCCCTCACTTTTCTCACTCTCCTGTGAGATGGTCAACCAATTTTAAGAATATAAGTTTTCCTGAGATGAATTTGGCCTCAATGTTGAGGAAACTGCTTGACAATTGTCAAGATCAAAACTGCTTTCTAGGAAATTTAATTGGGGATAGGGTAGTCAGTTAGTCAGCAGCTAGTTAGTCAGATGGAGTTTTACTGCTCAATTTCTAACCAATGGCTTAAGTTGGGCCAGCCGCAGCTCTATTTACAGTTGTGGCTCATTGACTTTTTTCCATACTCCATTTTTTATGCTGGGCGCAAAGCCCAACAGCAGTAGGTTCTGTGTTTAAAGTCTCCGTATGACACAGCAAAGACTTCAACTCCAGCCCTCCCGACTACAAATTGGATGCTCTACTTGACCAGGCAGTCATTCTTAAATGAGAGGTGGGAGTAAATGTAGCTGACTCTTCTTCCCAGTCTCCCTTCTTCCCTGTTCCCTCTCTCTGATTTTCCTGTAGTTGTTTTATTGTTTTCTCTTTCCTTTTGTTAACTCCTGTTTTTTTTTTTTTTTTTTTTTTTTTGGAAGGCTCTTTTACAAGCTTGATGGAGCTTTTTTAAGTTTCCTCCTGAGTTTCTCATTAGTTTTGTTTGGTTGTTTTATTTTTTGAATTGTGTTGTAAATCCAGAGAATGACTCAAATAAATGTTGTCGAACTAAGAACTATAGTAGGCTAACTCTTTCCGAGCTGTACAACTCTATTAAACTGTTACTGAGTGTGTGTGGCTACCTGGATATTGTGAAGTCTTGCTCCCTACATCCACCTTACTTCCAATTTGAACTACTGAAACAGCTTACTTAAGATTTCAACCTCTAAATCAAAGCTCCCATGACACAGTAACAGGGTACAACATCTTGATGTAAAATTTACAGTATGGTATTGCTAGTTGTCATGCAGTTTTTTCTGTATGCAGGGAGTAATTTGTTAATTTGCGATGCAAAAACGAGGAAAAATTGATAATTGCGATACATCATTCGATCTTGAATAGCAGACTTGCGATGCAAAATTTCAGCAGGTATTGTGACTTTGAACGTTCACAGAACAAAATAATGTTAGGAGAAAATAAAACCAGATATTGGAAGTCATGAAAACTTATCATGCAAAACAAAAAAATTGGCCCTACTTGCTCCGCAAACCACGTTGTTTTCAAATAAAATCACCTTAATTTTCCGCTTTCAAGAATTTAAACCCATGAACGCGCCCTGCAGGAGAGATGCATTGCCTACTACTACATACATCGGCATTGAAGGCAAAATCCGCGGAAAGCAACTTCTTTTGCCCTTGATTATTCTGGTAATGACAGGAGACTTTTGCCGTCGATCAATCTTTACATTATTCTCAGTCAAACATGCTCTACATTGTCAAATCACTGTTTAAACTCCTAAAAATGGTGAATATTTAAGGCTGTAAACATGGTTTGAAATTATAGATCACTGCGTAAATATTTCATCCTTTTGTTCATGTTGCATAACTCACGATTCCGTTCTGTGCGGTTCTACTGGATGCAAAGAAGCTTTGCGCCAAGCAACACCAGCATTCCAAATCGGCAACTGCCGATTGATGCAAGTTTGCCCTCGAGACTAGGCTAGGCTCAGAAATCTTTATGTAAAACCTTGTTAGGATAGCACAGGAGCCAAAACAAGCAACTCTGAAGGAAAACATATCGTACAGGGAAATTGCTGATGTAAAGTTTTTAAAAATATTAGGCAGGGCTTAGTTTGAGTATTCTACACATGCCGTGAAACTATTTAATGAAGTGAATGTCATCTAGATAATTTTGTATCCCTATCAGCTTTTACGTTTTGGGCTGGCTAACCTTGAGAAGGGAATACATGTACAGTAGAATGTACTAGTGTACTGTCTTTAAGTCAGATGTTAAGGAAAACTGAGGAGATCATAGGTTCACCTTTTTGACAACTTATGAAAGGATTTAAGAAGCCTCAAAACTTGCTCAGATTATTATAAGTTTTAAAACCTACTAAATTAATTAAGCTGATGACCTCTTTTTTCATCTGTATTAGGTTAAATTGGGTGAAATGTTTTGGACATTTTGGGGTGAATCTCTGTCCTATAGGATTAACTTGATTCTTCACATCGGCAGTTTCTCTGCTTGGTCGTACATTGTAGGAGATGGAGCTTTGATTCATAAAATATAATGGGTAGACTAATTGGTAGTCAGTATGTGGTTACAAACAAGTGGTGGCCCAATTTTAGGTAAGGGAAATCAGCAAAAAAGGAAGAAACCCCTAGTGACAATGTGGACAGTGATGATGAAGAGGATTATGGATGGTTGCATCTGATGAATGTCAATAAAAGATGGCACTGTTCTCTGATTGGTTGCTTTCATATGTCTGTATGTCATACCACTGCTCCTGTTCTAAAATGACACTTACTGTAGCAGCTAGGACAATGAATGGGATAAAGAGAATCAGGCTTTCTAAGATTAGGAACAAACCAATCCAATGAGGGAACTACATTGCTATTAATGAAGTGTCATAGACAATTTATTTTCATGGATTTATTTTGGTCTTTGAATTGACAAACAAACATTTTCAAATGAAAGGAAGCAAAGCAAGAAGGTTAGAAAAATTTTAAGGAGATCCCATAAAATGTCGTCGAGAGCTGCTGTACAGAAATTGCCTTGGAGACATCTAATGGAATTTTTTTGGCCTGAGTGTAGTTACACGACATACGTGATACAGGTCATATGGACGCATAAAGCATGATGTTTCATTACCTGTAATATCATACCTACCCTTCAGTCATGGATTCTGTAGTTTTTTACAAGCTGCTGTAAAAATATGCAGCTAGGAAATGTCAATATAAAAAGTTGCTAATCATTTTTGGGGGATTGCTAATCAATTTTGAATAATGAGTAGCAAAACTGCTAATCAAAATTTCAAAAACAAATTGCTCCCTGGTATGTAGAGTGCTCTTTAACTTTGGACTCATTAAGACAGCCCCTTCCTGTCAACCATGAGGCTCTTAGCATTTTTCTGTTACAAACTCTGAATTAACACTTTTGCTACTGAAGTGGGTCAATCCCTTCACACTGATCTAACATAATCCATTCAGAGTTTATTTTTATATAGAGGTTACCATATTTGAATATGCTATGACCCATGAAGTGTGTGTACATATGCAAAGATCTCTCTCTCTCTCTCTTCACTGATATTCCAAGTCCACAACACAATTGCTTACCAAGTAATTCCAGACACAGTACATCCAATGGTTTTGGGGGGTGAATCCAAAGGTTAGGGCAATGGTAATTTATGCAAATTATGTGTAACAAAGGGGCTAAATAATAAAGATCGTAATATTTACCTGGAATTTGTATTTTTATTATTGGAGCTGGTCTGCCATCCCAAGCAACTGGAAAGTAGACCTCTTCTAGTTTGTTACGGACACTTTTAAAGAACAGTTTGTCATTGGAATCTTTGTCTCTGAAGATCCATGGATGGCCTTCAAATGTGTGCATTTGTAAGTACTGGCGGGGTTTCAGCCCTCCACGTTCCCTGGTATAATCCACTCGTTCACCTCTAAAATCAATCCAGAATACCTTGACAGTTCGCTGAGAGCAGTTGATGAATGTTGCAAAGGCCCGGATACCACTATTATCAGATCGCAATCTCCTCTCCCCACTTTGCTCCTGCCTTTCAACTGGCATCATGAAGAATAACTTGTATTTTCTCCTCCTGGTCCTAATGAATATTCATCACAACCTGTTAATGTACAAAGGTTTGAAAATATTATTAACTAGAAAGCCAAAAGGCTTAGTGATTCCTTGCCATATGATATATTGTAATAATGAACATGGATGCCCACATGACAAGCATGAGATCCCTCACAAATACTGAGGTATACTAGTAAGATCAAAACATTTTGAGATCATGTGACCCAAAATGACCTTTCACACTCACTTAAAACAATAGGGAGCAACTACCTAAAAAGACCATCAACATGCTACATATGAGAAATTCACAAACTGAGTATGAGATCCCTCCACAGTTCAATAACCATATAAAATGTCATGTCTTCAAGGTTTTGCCCTTTTGTGACCCCAACCTTTGACCTCCACAAACGAGAAATCTCCCGCGCAGTTATGATGCCGGTAAACTACTGTATGTTGTCTATAAACTTGATAAAGAGATATTTTTGAAACATGCTCCTTTAAATAAAAATTTGGGGTATTGAGGATATGTAGCTCTCTATATAATGATGTCTCTATGATCCAAAAAGTTGACTGCATTGAGGTTAGTGTTACAACAAGCCCTAATCCTAACAATCATCAATAAATTGGAACATACAGTAGAGACATCTCAACAGAAAGGTGTAACCTTGGCTATTAATGGTGGTCCTTTTGTATTTGTTTTTGGGTGTAATGCCCTTCCCAATGACTATGATATCCTTGAAAATTAACAAAATATGGGAACCCTAATAATCCAGAAATTAACAAGATTTGTGATTTGCCTTAAATTGTCTGCTTGTAGGAACACCACATAACAGAGTACAAGTCAAGTGTCCTTTGTTTGATACACAGTAGATACCATTATGCTAGTTTTGATTACCTGAACTACAGTACTTTCTGAAAAACAAGCCTTACTGAGAGGGCTAAATAAGTGTCAGGCACTTTCTCCAGACAGGTAGGAAATGGTTAAAGCCATTGAGCTGTACGATTCAATGAGAAAACCCCTCAGGACACTGTGGCAATCAAATGTGATGAATTAGGTATTCAAGATAACAGTGACCAGCAATTTTCACAGACTCTGGTGGGTCAGTTACAATTTGATTCATTCAATTAGGCAATCTGAGTTCAAGCATGCTCAGGGGTATTTGATCCAAATGATCAGTTATTTAGTTCTTTTTATAAAACTAATTACCCGTGGTGTATTTAATTATCTAGTTCCCACTTACATGTCCTTATGAGGACAGTGGCACAAGGTTTAACAATCTTTGATACTAAATTTAATGTTATCTTCATATTTTCTTTAGGGTTATGGAAGAAACAATGCTTGCATGTTCAAAAAGAAATTTTGGGCATCATACAGAGCACTTGATCTGTTCAAAGTTTACACTTATGAAGTTCCCCACTGAACAATTCCTCTGCTTTGTGGGCATGGAGGCTTTCTCCAATATGTTCAGACTATGTCCCCAAACAACCTTCGTACAGCCTTTGTTTAACTCACATATTTCATGAAAATCTATAGGCTGAGATACTTATGGCAAAATCAGCATACCTATGACAAAGATAAATTAACTAACATGTCAGCCTGGTGAACAGTTTTTTTTCCTTTTTTACTTTTTCAGATTTTGTTCTACCCACTTACTCTTATGCAAATTAATACTGGCACTAAATGTTATAGGGCAAAACTTCAAACCAAAATCAACATAAATACTGTACCAAATGCACTTTTATGCACTTTAGACATTCTTAGTACAGTGAGATTGCTTCAGTACATATTTTGAAATTACCCAACTTGATCATTTACATAATGAAGTGGATTCCAAAAGCTTACCAGATGCATCTTACATTACCCATGCCATTCAAAACTCTTCACCCTATGCACTAATGAATATTAACCCTAACAGTTACCCTTTTTGAGATATAATATGTGCAAGGTTTAACCTCTGATGACCCTAAATGACCTTTGACCTCCAGTAAAAACAATACTGATCATCTACTCAATATGGACAATCCACATGCTAAGTATGAGATCCCTCACAGTTACCCTTCTTGAGATATACTGTTTAAAAAGTTTTGATGTTTTGACCTCTGGTGACCCCAGATGACCTTTGACCTCCACCAAAAACAATAGAGATCATCTACTTAACATGGACAATCCACATGCTATGTATAAGAGCCCTCACAGTTACCGTTCTTGAGATACAGTGTTTAAAAGGTTTTGACCTTTTTACCTCTGGTGACCCCAAATGACCTTTGACCTCCACCAAAAACAATAGGGATCATCTACTCAATATGGGCAATCCACATGGTAAGTTTGAGATCACTCACGTTTTTCCTTCTGGAGATATCGTGTTTACAAGCAATTTCCAAGGTATTTACCATTTGACCCCTGGTGACCCCAAGTGACCTTTCACCTCCACCAAAAATAACAGGGACCTTCTACTAAATGTGGGCAATCTACATGCCTAGTTTGAGATCTCTCAAAGTTACCCTTCTTGAGATATCGTGTTTACAAGCCGGTGTCACACACATACATACACACACGAACACACACACAACATCTCATAGATTCCTTGCCTGCCTTAGGCAAGGAATCAAAAATAGGCTGCTGTATAGCTTACATATCTACATCACATTAATGAAATTCTATTTCAGTTTTAGTTATTCTTAATGCTTTTAATTTTCCACAATAAATAATTTAATTATGGTAGAACAGTTTTAAACATCCCAATAAGCATGGGGCTTTTTTTCAACTGTGAAAGCTATCATTATGTAATAATCCAATTTTTTGCCCAGACATGTATGAGACTGCAGTATTTAGTGCTTCGCAGTTTAAGTATTGGCTACAGTACATAACGTAATTGTAGTCTGTTACCAAAATTTTCAGTCTGGTGTTGAACTCATATACCTTCCACACTCCTAAAAATTTGTCACAGTTCTGCAAAATAGGTGTTTTATGAGCATTTCTTTTTATTTGTGTGTTGCTTGCAGTAAAAATGATAACCTTTGACCTAAATACCAAAATTGACCAGGTTCATGTTATGACTGATGTGCATCCACATACTAGGTATGTACATTAAAAATACATCCATACTTTGTACCTTGGATAACCAGAATGCAAAAATGCATTGAGGTTTCGATGATACATACATGCTCTTTTCAATGAAATGCTACATTTCTTGTAAGAACTGGTGACCCGAAGTGACCTTTGACTCCACATGTTAGTAACTGGTTTTTTTCTTTTAACCCAAACAATTCTACAAATTTCATACTGTGCCTTAAGATATTTTGCAAACAATCAGCTTACATCATACACATCAACATATCAAGTTTGAAATGAATCCCAAGTTTCCTACCTTAAGATATTGTGTTAAAGGGTTTTTCAGAATTTGTCCCCTTCTGACCCCAAATGACCTTTGACCTCTACCAAAATAAAAAGGATTCTTCTTTACATCATAATACATCTACATATCAAGTCTGAAATGAATCCAACTTTCCTATCATGATGTATCATGTAAACAAGGATTTCAGTGTTTGAACCCCATGTGACCCAAATGACCTATGACCTCCACCAAAATTCTTGGGTTTTTCCTTACATCATTACGCATCAACATATCAAGTTTGAAATGGTTCAAAGTTTCCTACCTTGAGGTATAGTGTAAACCAGGATTTCCCAGGTTTGACCCCATGTGACCCAAAATGACCTTTGACCTCCACCAAAATATATCCAGTTCTTTCTCACATTATAACGCATCAACATATCAAGTTTGAAATGAATCCAAGTTTTCTATCTTGAGATATTGTGTAAACAAAGATTTTGGTCTTTGACCCCCTGTGACCCCAAATGACCTTTGACCTCCACCAAAATATATCCTGTTCTTTCCTACACCATTACGCATCAACATATCAAGTTTGAAATGGATCAAAGTTTCCTACCTTGAGGTATAGTGTAAACCAGGATTTCCGGGGTTTGACACCACGTGACCCGAAATGACCTTTGACCTCCACCAAAATATATCCAGTTCTTCCTCACATTATAACGCATCAACATATCAAGTTTGAAATGAATCCAAGTTTTCTATCTTGAGATATTGTGTAAACAAAGATTTTGGTCTTTGACCCCCTGTGACCCCAAATGACCTTTGACCTCCACCCAAAATAAATCCCGTTCTTTCCTACATCTTAACGCATCAACATATCAAGTTTGAAATTAATCCAAGTTTCCTACCATGAGATATCGTGTAAATAAGGATTTCGGGGTTTGACCCCACATGACCCCAAATGACCTTTGACCTCCACCAAAATCACAAGGGTTCTTCCTTACATCATAACGCATCTACATATCAAGTTTGAAATTAATCCAAGTTTTCTATCTTGAGATATTGTGTAAACAAAGATTTTGGTTTTTGACCCCCTGTGACCCCAAATGACCTTTGACCTCCACCAAAATATATCCCGTTCTTTCCTACATCTTAACGCATCAACATATCAAGTTTGAAATAAATCCAAGTTTCCTACCATGAGATATCATGTAAATAAGGATTTTGGGGTTTGACCCCATGTGACCCCAAATGACCTTTGACCTCGACCAAAATCAATAGGGTTCTTCCTAACATCATAACGCATCAACATATCAAGTTTGAAATTGATCCAAGTTTTCTACCATGAGATATCGTGTAAACAAGGATTTTGGGGTTTGACCCCACGAGACCCCAAATGACCTTTGACCTCCATCAAAATCAATAGGGTTCTTCCTTACATCATAACGCATCTACATATCAAGTTTGAAATTAATCCAAGTTTTCTACCATGAGATATCGTGTAAACAAGGATTTTGGGGTTTGACCCCACGTGACCCCAAATGACCTTTGACCTCCACCAAAATCAATAGGGTTCTTCCTAACATCATAACGCATCTACAGATCAAGTTTGAAATTAATCCAAGTTTTCTATCTTGAGATATTGTGTAAACAAAGATTTTGGTTATTGACTCCCTGTGACCCCAAATGACCTTTGACCTCCACCAAAATCAATAGGGTTCTTTCTAACATCATAACGCATCAACATATCAAGTTTGAAATTGATCCAAGTTTTCTACCATGAGATATCGTGTAAACAAGGATTTTGGGGTTTGACCCCATGTGACCCCAAATGACCTTTGACCTCCACCAAAATCAATAGGGTTCTTCCTAACATCATAACGCATCTACATATCAAGTTTGAAATTAATCCAAGTTTTCTATCTTGAGATATTGTGTAAACAAAGATTTTGGTTTTTGACCTCCTGTGACCCCAAATGACCTTTGACCTCCACCAAAATAAATAGGGTTCTTCCTCTCAGTAAGGGGTATCTGTGTACCAAGTTTGAGAACTGTCGGACTTTCCCTTCTCAAGATATCGTGTAAACAAGCAAAGTGTCACAAACACACACACATACACACACACATACACACACACACACATACACACGCACATACACACATACATACACACACACACCATCATGAATGCATAGGTTTCTCTTTTCATCGAAACCAAAAAGTGGTGTTGCAGTGCAATGTTTTCAGGTTACTGTATGACCTCCAATGACCTCAAATGAGTTTGGACTTTGAGGGGAGGTGACAGTCATTTTCATTTTTTTTTTTGTGTGTGTTGTGCTTGCAGTAAATATGATAACCTTTGACTTAGATACCAAAATTAACCAGGTTCATGTTATGACCGATGTGCATTCACATACTAGGTATGTATATTAACCAGAATGCAGAAATGCATTGAGGTTTCGATGATACATACATGCTCTTTTCAATAAATGCTACATTTGTTGTAACAACTGGTGACCCAAAGTGACCTTTGACTCAACCTGTAAGTAACTGGTTTTTCTTTTAACCAAAACACTTCTACATTCAAAAGGCCAAATTTCTACTGTGCCTTAAGATATTCTGCAAACAAGGTTTACAGAGTTTGATGCCAGGTGATACCAGATGGCCATTGACCTCCATCAAAAACAACAGGTACAGTACTTTCAACTCACCATAACTCATACACACACTAACTGTGAAATACATCCAGGTTTCGTACCTTGAGCTGTCCTATACAGGTTTTTGGAGTATGACCCCCTTTGACCCCAAATGACCTTTGACCTCTACCAAAAGCAATAGGGTTCTTCCTTACATCATAATGAATCAACATATCAAGTTTGAAATCAATCCAAGCTTCCTACCTTGAGATATTGTGTTAAAAAGTTTTCAGAATTTGTCCCCTTCTGACCTTTGACCTCCACCAAAATAAAAAGGGTTCTTCTTTACATCATAACGCATCAACATATCAAGTTTGAAATGAATCCAAGTTTCCTACGATGATGTATCATGTAAACAAAGATTTCAGGGTTTGACCCCATGTGACCCCAAATGACCTTTGACCTCCACCAAAATTAATTGCATTTTTCCTTTAATCAAAACCCATTAACCTATCAAGTTTGAAAAGAATCCAAGTTTTTTACCTTGAGATATAGTGTAATTAAGAATTTCGGGGTTTGACCCCATAGGACCCCATGTGACCTTAGACCTCCACTAAAATAAATCGGGTACTTTCTTACATCACAATGCATCAACTTACCAAGTTTGAAATGAATCCAAGTTTCCTACCATGAGATATCATGTAAATAAGGATTTCGGGGTTTGACCCCATGTGACCCCAAATGACCTTTGACCTCCACCAAAATCAATAGGGTTCTTCCCAACATCATAACGCATCAACATATCAAGTTTGAAATTGATCCAAGTTTTCTACCATGAGATATCGTGTAAACAAGGATTTTGGGGTTTGACCCCATGTGACCCCAAATGACCTTTGACCTCCACCAAAATCAATAGGGTTCTTCCTTACATCATAACGCATCAACATATCAAGTTTGAAATTAATCCAAGTTTTCTACCATGAGATATCGTGTAAACAAGGATTTTGGGGTTTGACCCCACGTGACCCCAAATGACCTTTGACCTCCACCAAAATCAATAGGGTTCTTCCTAACATCATAACGCATCTACATATCAAGTTTGAAATTAATCCAAGTTTTCTATCTTGAGATATTGTGTAAACAAAGATTTTGGTTATTGACCCCCTGTGACCCCAAATGACCTTTGACCTCCACCAAAATCAATAGGGTTCTTCCTAACATCATAACGCATCAACATATCAAGTTTGAAATTGATCCAAGTTTTCTACCATGAGATATCGTGTAAACAAGGATTTTGGGGTTTGACCCCACGTGACCCCAAATGACCTTTGACCTCCACCAAAATAAATAGGGTTCTTCCTCTCAGTAAGGGGTATCTGTGTACCAAGTTTGAGAACTGTCGAACTTTCCCTTCTCAAGATATCGTGTAAACAAGCAAAGTGTCACAAACACATACACATACACACACACATACACACACACATACACACGCACATACACACATACATACACACACACGCCATCATGAATGCATAGGTTTCTCTTTTCATCGAAACCAAAAAGTGGTGTTGCAGTGCAATGTTTTCAGGTTACTGTATGACCTCCACTGACCTCAAATGAGTTTGGACTTTGAGGGGAGGTGACAGTCGTTTTCATTTTTTTTTTTTTTTTTGTGTTGTGCTTGCAGTAAATATGATAACCTTTGACTTAGATACCAAAATTAACCAGGTTCATGTTATGACCGATGTGCATTCACATACTAGGTATGTATATTAACCAGAATGCAGAAATGCATTGAGGTTTCGATGATACATACATGCTCTTTTCAATAAATGCTACATTTGTTGTAACAACTGGTGACCCAAAGTGACCTTTGACTCAACCTGTAAGTAACTGGTTTTTCTTTTAACCAAAACACTTCTACATTCAAAAAGCCAAATTTCTACTGTGCCTTAAGATATTCTGCAAACAAGGATTACAGAGTTTGATGCCAGGTGATACCAGATGGCCATTGACCTCCATCAAAAACAACAGGTACAGTACTTTCAACTCACCATAACTCATACACACACTAATTGTGAAATACATCCAGGTTTCGTACCTTGAGCTGTCCTATACAGAATTTCGGAGTATGACCCCCTTTGACCCCAAATGACCTTTGACCTCTACCAAAAGCAACAGGGTTCTTCCTTACATCATAATGAATCAACATATCAAGTTTGAAATCAATCCAAGCTTCCTACCTTGAGATATTGTGTTAAAAAGTTTTCAGAATTTGTCCCCTTCTGACCTTTGACCTCCACCAAAATAAAAAGGGTTCTTCTTTACATCATAACCCATCAACATATCAAGTTTGAAATGAATCCAAGTTTCCTACGATGATGTATCATGTAAACAAAGATTTCAGGGTTTGACCCCATGTGACCCCAAATGACCTTTGACCTCCACCAAAATTAATTGCATTTTCCTTTAATCAAAACCCATTAACCTATCAAGTTTGAAAAGAATCCAAGTTTTTTACCTTGAGATATAGTGTAATTAAGAATTTCGGGGTTTGACCCCATAGGACCCCATGTGACCTTAGACCTCCACTAAAATAAATCGGGTACTTTCTTACATCACAATGCATCAACTTACCAAGTTTGAAATGAATCCAAGTTTCCTACCATGAGATATAGTGTAAACAAGGATCTCCAGATTTGACCCCATGTGACCCCAAATAACCTTTGACCTCCACCAAAATCAATAGGGTTTTTTCTTACATCATAACACATCAACGTATCAAGTTTGAAATTAATCCAATTTTCCTACCATGAGATATCGTGTAAACAAGGATTTTGGGGTTTGACCCCATGTGACCCCAAATGACCTTTGACCTCCACCAAAATCAATAGGGTTCTTCCTTACATCATAACGCATCAACGTATCAAGTTTGAAATTAATCCAAATTTCCTATCTTGAGATATCGTGTAAACAAGGATTGCGGGGTGTGACCCCATGTGACCCCAAATGACCTTTGACCTCCACTAAAATCAATAGGGTTCTTCCTCTCAGTATGGGGTATCTGTGTACCAAGTTTAAGAATTGTCAGATCTTCCCTTCTCAAGATATCGTGTAAATAAGCAAAGTGTCACAAACACACACACGCACGCATGCACATACACATACATACACACGCACATACACATATACATACACACACACGCCATCATGAATGCATAGGTTTCTCTTTTCATCGAAACCAAAAACATCCGTACTTTGTGCCTTGGATAAAAAGTGGTGTTGCAGTGCAATGTTTTCAGGTTACTCTATGACCTCCAATGACCTCAAATGAGTTTGGACTTCCCTTGAAAAACCACAGCCTGTACACTGATTCAAATCGAGCTCAAAATTATAATTATATATTCCAGATATGAGAAACACCTATCAATACTACCTTGAGATATTATATTAACAAGATAATCATCAAAATATACTGCACACACCTTCTAAACAAACACAATTGCCAGCCATCATTGCATACACTCCTTTTGCTTTCAGCCAGGAATCAATAGAGAACTAATAAAAGCGCATATTTTATTGATTTGATGTAATGTACTAAAGACACGTGCATGTCTAGATTTAGTGTTGCATATGCAGCAAGCTACATGAGTAGACATAACACAGCAATAAAGAAACTCCTGAAATGAGAATGTGGTTAACTACAAACCTACATGTGTAGTTGACAGGCTGTTACCCGTTCTACTGTAGGTTAATCATCATGGTGGTACAAATGAGCAATGCAGCTCTATTAAAAAACCACCTACAGTGGCATTATTCATGGACTTAATGAACCAGCTTTGATATCATTTTATCTGTTTCCTTGTTATGCTAGCAGATTCAAATGTGTGATGAATAAAAATCTGTCTCTGGTGTCCACAATTTCTGAATTCAGATCAGCTACTATATGTTTCAAGATGGGGTGACTATGTTTCAGCAATGCATTACTCTTCACAGGATTCTCAAGAGCAATTAACGAAATAATGGGTCCTGGAGCCAGTGTTTGAAATAATGCATACTGTACATACCCGCACCACTGGATGTAGCCTTTTGCCAGTGCAGGGAACTTTCACTCACCTACAGGCATAGGTGCATAGTCAAGCAGCAGTTTAAAGATAGATGTAGTAAAGGTATCAGACACTTTAGAAAACAGTTTCTAAGATCAAAAGATGGTTCCAAAAAAGAAAAAAGTAAAACTATCAATGTGCCTTTGTGGGTTCACAATTTCACATTTCAGAGGACTCCAAACATTGACTTTTAAGCAAAACGTATCTCCCGGTTGTATCACTACAGAGTCTACACAAGTCATGCAGCAATGTTACAGTATTCTGTAATGAGTAAATTGCATTATGAACCTGCACAAACTGCCCAATACACTGGTACTGTACAAGGTTACAGATATGTTCCATTTAGGCATGTACAGACTTACAACATATGCATGATCTGGCCTTATCAATTGTTTTTGTGAAATGTGTACATCTCCTGGTGAGTATACAATCGTACAAACAAAATGTCAAAGCAAAACTCTTTTCACTTTTTAGAAAATGTATGTATCTGTGGTGGTATCTTCCCCATATCACTCCTTCACAGCTGAAGAAGAATGTGCTCTTGATATTAATGGAAGATGACAATAACCACAACCTGTCATCTACAACCCAGAAACATAAAAAAAAGGGGGTTAATTACTGCTAAACTCCAAGTCCAAATTGATGCTGTCCTAGGCTTAAGTTATCAGTAGGTACAGGGGGACAGAGGCTTGCGCCAAGGCCCCTGTTAAGCTCAATTTGAAGGGTTTTGAAGGTCATTCATTTGGGTATGAACAAACTTCAGACATTGAGCTGCAAAAGTGTCCTCTTTAACATTAATAAAGAAACCAAGGTATTGTGGTCTGAAATAGCTTGTGATTAAATACATTAAAAAAAGTGTTTTAAATAGCCAAGATATACAAATTCTATTTGCTATTTTTACTTGTCATAGACACACTAGACTAATCTATTATAATCTGAAATTCTCTCATTGTTGTGATTGCTAGTCCTTGCACTGTGTCCTAGGCTTAACAGGAACACCTACAGTATTCCATACATGGTCCATGCATGGCCACACACCTAACAAAATCACGATGATGTATGCGATGAGCACAGCATGCAACACCTCACACCATGTAGTACTTGCCATGGTTCATGAATAATCTTTGTCACAACAAACTTTCTTGACCAATCTTTCCTTAGTCCTCTTCAGTCCTATCTCCCAGGAAAGTACACCTCAAAATGTGAAACTGTGGCCATGGACTAGTGGGGAGTACTGTAAAATGATGTGGTCATAGCTTAGAGTCCTATACAAGGACTAGCCAGCACAGACTTTTATTTAATAAGCAGTATTTAAATCACACTTCCTTGTAATTGAACATGCATGCAGGCGGGCGGGCAACGCAGGGAACCCATTTACATGCACACGGATGCGGACGCGGGTAAACGCTCTGGCAGAGAGTACGTGATCATTTCTTCCAAAATCACAGCACAGTGGCCTACGCCTACATCGGTGCAATGGTCGTCCTCTCTACTTTACGTTGCCAAGTTGATCTGCTGGATGAGGAAATACTGCTACTGTACTTGCTCTGCTTAATCGACGACGTAATTGCCGGGCAAAAAGAAACCGTCAGTGGTGGGTACCAGGGTTTGCATTTTAGTGCATCATAGACACAAGGTTCTGTCTGTGGACACGCAGTTTATAAATTAGGCTTCTTCCCATGCAGTAAAAGTAAAAAAGTAAGTAAACTTGGACGCAAAGAAATTTGGCCTCAGCCAGCATAGATATTCCCTGTTACGAAAAATTCTATGGGCTGATGCACAAGGCTTCCTTTTCGAAAGTTCTGGCTTCAATTCAATCTTTTTACTAAAGAAGGTTTGGCTCCCGGATATCCCTAGAAAAACACATAAAAACACTGAGCAGTGTGCACATATACACATGGCCTTATGCCCCATATCAGCACGGAGTTCACTGACAGTCAGAACCAAACGCTATGACCCCAACGTAACCTAATACAGAACTGTTTTGATAGTATACTATAAATAAGGCAACCTGCAAAAAATATCGCTTGTTGTGCTGTGAAGGGGCGGGGCTTATTGCTTCATTCACAGTGCACCATTCAAATGAATGCTCTCTCAGAAAACACATTGACTTAACTGTGTGGTTTTATCGCTTCAGATCCCTGTACGAAACTAACGTACTTTAACGAAATGACTGACCACGTGTTGTAGATACTTTCAGTGACAGACGAAAATGACGATTCCTACCCCTGCAATGAGAATGATCGTTTGATATTTTCCGCCACAACGCGGTAGTATTAAATGGAATTCAATTTAGAAGAGCACTCAAGGTGTATTCCTTGCTGTCTCGCAGAAGGAGCAGCGTAAGTTGATGTACAAACTGTTCTGCACAAAACACATAGTACAGACTATCTAGCTGCAGTGTTTCGCCGATTTTTCAAATCCCCAAGCTTTGCATACATATCTGTGCACGTTTTGTACACTAATCACCTAGAATCTTGTGTAGTTCAGTTAAGTCATTCCCAGCATTTCTTCTGTAATACAGGACTTAAGCAATGTTATCATATAGATGACGTCATTGCAAATGAAAACAGTAATGCACGTGGTCTCTTGCAGCAAATTTCTTTGCCCACGCATGCACTAGACTTACGTTTTTACTAGGGATGCACCGGATATCCAGTCCGGCCGGATAATCCGGCCGGATAGTGAAAAAATATCTGGTTCCGGTTCCAGCCGGATTTTTTTAAAATCCGGCCGGAACTGGATTTTTTTGTTAACTTGGGTAGCATTATGTACATGATTTGAGTTAAAACAAACATGAACACTGGAGTAACTTTCACAGAATTAATTTAAAGTGCATAAATGATAGCTTATCAGTGCATGTTACAGTATATAACATTTGAACACCTTTATTTAGCCCTTAAAAATGACTGAACCAAATGGGCAACAAAGTTATAAAAGTAACTGATTTACATTCAAATTCCTCCAACTGTGTGAAATAAACTGAATGGGTGAAAAGACCTTTCCTGCAATTTAAATAAGTCTACTGCAGTGCACAGTAGCACTGTACAAAATGGATAATCCATATTACAGTTGTACCTGAGTCACCTCATTCAAGGCAGTATTTTAGTTTAATTGCACTGGGTTGTCTACAAATACACACTTAAACACTTAACTTTACTTTTTAACACTTACTTGCCCATTAAAGTTGTGTAGGACAAGCAGGAAATGTGTTTTATCTTGAATTTCAGAAGACATTACTCATTACAAACTAAAGTTGCCTATGGGGTCAATATCAATGTTTTCTGTCCCTAATATTTAATCACACACACTTAAATATACAAAATATGATAAGTGTTCCACCGATCATCTGTTAAGTAATCGGCATCGAGCTGATAATTCTGTAATTGGTAAATAATCTGCATCAGTACAATTCTGCCATTCAACCGATCATTGCCATCGATTATTTGCAAACTGGAAAAAAGGGGCTAAATATACTTGAAAAAGGGCTCTTAGTTTCGTTAAAATCCCCGTAAATACTCAATCCATTAGCTTCCCTCCAAAATGAGATGCATTGATAATCACAAACGTATGAATTTAACCCCTGCCATGGGAATGATTGTTTGATATTTTCTGCTACAACCCATTTGGTTTACCTGAAATTAGATTTAGAATTGCATTCAAGGTGTATTCCTTGCTGTCTCTCAGAAAGTGTGGCATAAGTTGCTGTACAAACTGTTCTGCACAATACACTTAGTACAGACTGGCTTGTAAATATAGGCAGCTAACGAAGCCAGGCGAGTCCCATGCTAAATTCACATAGAAACGGCACCACAAATATCTGCGTCAGTGGATTATCTGGGGATCTATTGTATTAACAGTTGATTTGTATCTTCACTTTTGAATTGAAAATATTACCCCTACAAAAATGATATCCCATTTGTGAAATGAACAGAACTATTCCCAAGATTTTCTATCCTGAACTGGTTATGGTATACACGCTGTGCACAAATCAAGGGGCGTGTACTAAAGAGACAAACATGTGATTTACCTCTTTCTAATAATCGGTAATGGGCATCGGGCTGATTGTTAAATTATAGAATAATCGGTTGACCACTTAATATGATGTTATCAAACATTCAATACGTAATGTCAGAATGTGTGATATACAGTATCTCTGCCAAAAAAATATTGATGACAAATGTGCTTCAGTTTTTAGATATCATGGCATGTTTAAATACTAAAAATGGTGTATAAAACAATGGTGCTGTGCATAGTTAAAAACCTCAACCCTAGAGTCTTTTTACAGTACAGATGAGCAGTCCATTCAGTAATCACTATCCAAGGACTCTCTTTGTCAAGTATTACTGGTCTACATAATTTGTACAATTTTTTTGAACAAGTGGTGATGTACTGTAGTTCAAAAAGAACAAACTGATATGCAAAACAACTTTTAAGATTCCATCAAGAGTTTTCTCTACAAATCTTCACTTAGGGAGGGAAAATACAAAGAGCTCTTACTTGCCCCCCTTTGCTACAGTTTTGCTGTACTTCTGCAGGAACAGTTTTTCATGCCTTTTTTCTATTATACTGCAAATTTTGGTAAAAAAATCAGTTAAATACACTTGTACAACACTTGAAGACAAATTTATAGACATTTCCCATTAATCCTTCACAAACATTACGTCACAAAGCAGTAAACTCCTATCCCAGGGTTTGTCTGCTTTTCTGAATTTCACTTTATTCATCTGCATTGCAAAAATCCGGTTCCTCCCGGAAAAAATCCGGCCGGATTTCAAGTTGGTTCCGGCAAAATCCGGTTCCGGCCGGATCCAAAATTTTGGATCCGGTGCATCCCTAGTTTTTACCGCTAAACAAGGAATAATGTTTTGCTGGGTGACACCATATGCAAAAGATCGATTGCAAAATTTAAATTAGCCCCGACATCGTGGTTGGTTAAATTTCGCTAATTCTAGGCAGCCGATCACAACTCGCGCCTTCGCCTATGTGATTTAGTGTGTGAAAATACTCGGTCTTGAGACAAGTTTTCCCGTTGAGTTTGTGTTATATACGACGATCACGCTTGTAATGCCGGCCGGCTAGCAAAGCCGGACAAGCCCCATGCTAAATTCACCTAGAAACGGCATCACAAATCTCTGCATGCGTGGATTTTTCGGGGATCGGACTTATGTGCATTTCAGATTCTTTTTAAACAAGACGTACGTTTTGGACAAGAACTGCTTAAAATATCTGGGGATGTTTATATCGGAAAGAAACCATAAGATACGTTATACGGGTGCCCAGAACTGCTAAGATTATCATAATTGCTTACATGGGGTTTGCTAAAGTGGGAGAGAAGCTACTGTACAGTATATTAACACAACTACAACCCAGTACAGTAAAAGAATGCAATGTTCCGACATGATTGGGGGATGAAAACTAGACAGAGCATGATGTTGGCCTTTGAACTAAATTATCAAAGGGCATGTGACATGGACTGCCAACAAATGTACTGTATTAAGGGTTGATTTGTATCTCCAATTTTGATGTGAAACTATTTCGCCTACAAAAATGATATCCCATTTGTGAAACGAACAGAACTATTCCCAGTATTTTCCATCCTGAACTGGTTATGGTAATACGATATGCACGAAGCAAGGGCGGGCACGTACTAAAGTGACAAACATGGTTCCCCTCTTTTTAATAATCTGTTATAGCTAGGTAATCGGCATCGGGCCGATTGTTTAATTAAATAATCGGTAATCGGGTATTACCTATTATAGTGTAATTGGTTGATACTAAAAAAAAAATAATGAAATTTGTGGAATCAGCACCCTTCACTCTACAGTATTACCAGGAAAGCAAACAGAAGCATTGATGTCACATATTTTTTCTCTGAGATTATTGTATTCACTCTTACTTAGCACTATGGACTAAACTTTCAGCACCTAAACATTGTAGTATTCAACTCAAGTACCTACAGGGCAGGGTTTTCCCTGGGCGTTTTGAACGTCGCGGCCCGCGACGTTCAAGCTTCAAAACCAAGGAGGCCGCGACGTTCAAAAAACGGCCGCGATGTTCAGAATTGCTGCCAGCTAGCCTCCATAATTTTTCTTCTTTCTGTCAACGACTGCTTTTGTTGTTAATACAATAAACGACAAAATCATTGACTTATTTGTAAAACTGCAACTAACTATTTTAATTTTCATGCACATACCACTGCATGCGAGTCGGAGCTCTGTATGTTTATCCCATAGGGCCTACTATTGAACGAGTAACAACACAGTATTATTATAATTAACTAGCCTGCACTTGCCGTCGTAGGCTTGTATCAGGAAAATGTTTTGCTCACTCCGGAGCACAGCAGCTATGTGGCATAACACGACTTGCATGACCAAAACACATACGCCCGCCTTTGGCAGGTTAGAGGCGGGGCTAATGTCTCAGATTTGCATAATTATCGATCAAACGAACGAACCATGTCATTGTATCTTCACGATGTAATCCCACATATTTCCTGTTACTTCGTTCTTACAACTTACGACACGATTGTTTTGCCCGGCTACAACCAAAGTTTGGGAAATTCGATCGTAGCAAAAATGCAATGGGAGTATTAGAATTCTGTGCGAAGATGGTTGGTTTCTACATGTTTTTCCTACACAGTAAAACTGCATTGACGATGTCACAAGTATGATTGGCTGATTAAACGCAATAATGAACCACTCACGATGTTTAGAGGTAACTTAAAATAAGTGCGATGGACCTTATGTGTATGATGTCATAGAACCCGTTTTCCCAACATGTTTTCATGAAAAGATCGGGACACACACAATCTGTGATTGCTTGCAGCCACGTGCTCCATTGCTTTTACAAATTCTGGCACTCACTTGATCATTACTCCCGATTATTTGCAAACTGAAAAAGGGGTTAAAATATGCTTGAAACTTGCCCTTAGTTTCGTTAAATTCCTGTAAACTCAATCCTTTAACTTCCCGCCAAAACTGGTTGCATTGATAATCACAAACGTAAAATTTTTACCTCTGCCATGGAAGTGATCGTTTGATATTTTCTGCTATAACCCTGTAATATTACATGGAATTAGATTTAGGATTGCATTCAATGTCTTTTCCTAGCTTATCGCAAAAAGCGCCGCATAAGTTGCTGCACAAACTGTTCTGCACAAAGCACACTATCGAGCTGCAGTGTTTCGCCTCTTTTTAATCCCAAAGCTTAGCATACAAGTCTGTGGACATTTTGTACACGTAGCTCCTAGAATCTTGTGAAGTCCGGTGATTATTATCTTGCATAAATTAAGTAATTCCCAGCATTCCTTCCGGCCGTAATGTTATTTACAGGAGGACTTGTGCAATGTTGTCATGCAACGTCATTGCAAACAAAAACCGTGATGCACGTGGTCTCGTGAAGCAAAATTCTTTGCACACGCATACAGTAGACTTCCGTGCGTGTCCGTTTTTCCCACCAAACAAGGCATCATGTTTTGCTTGGTGACATCATATGCATACGACCCATTTCAAAATTTAAATTGGTCCCTGCATCGCGATTGGTTCAATTGCATTGATTCTAGCCAGCCAATCACAATTCGCGCCTTCGCCTATGTGATTTAGTGTGTGAAATACTCTGTCTCGAGACAAGTTTTCCCATTGAGTTTGTGTTACGACGATCGCACTGCCAATGCTTATATAGCCGGCTAGCGAAGTAGGGCGAGCCCCGTGCCAAATTCACCATGAAACGGCATCACAAATCTCTGCGTACGTGGATTTTTCAGGGATCTGACCTACGTGCATTTCAGTTGCAGATTCTTTTTAAACAAGACGTAAGTTTTGGACAAGAACTGCTTAAAATTTCCGGGGATGTTTATACCCGAAAGGAACCATAAGATACGTTAATCGGGTGCAATTGTTGGCTGCCCAGAACTGCTAAGATTCTACTTCTAAGATTATCATGAATGGTTGCTCTACATGGGGTTCGTATTAAAGCAGGAGAGTCGCTTCAGTATATTATAGCAACTACAACCGGCCAGTGCAGAAAACGAATGCAATAGTTCCGAAATGATTGGGGGATGAAAAATAGAATGAGCATGATGTTGGCCTAAGAAGTAAATTATTAAAGCCTGGGGAATGTGACATCGACTGCAAACAAATCTATCGCATTAACAGTTGATTTACATCTCCACTTTTGAAGTGAAAATATATTACGCCTACGAAAATGATATCCCGTTCGTGAAACGAACGGAAATTTTCCCAATATTTTCTATCCTGAATGGTAATATTGCAAGCCGGCCCAATCACGTAAATTTTGGTGAGCAACGGACGCAAAATAACGGCCAACCGGGGGTAAAAATCTTCCGGTGCCAGCGCTTAATAAAGGCCATGCCGATGAACCAAAACTTTTGAAGCAGAAATTACGGTGAAATGGAAGCCAATGTGACCGCTATCAGTAGATCAAAATTTGTGCGAATGTGAGTATCGGTGCTAATGTTTTTGCGTCAACTTACAAAAATTGTGTTGACTAATTTGGCTCAAAAATGTCACCATTTTGCGTCTGGGGACTTGCATAAGTCACAAAATTTCCAAAAGGGGAGGGGGGCACCCCCTCCCCTTATACCCCTCCCCCAGGCCGGCGACCCACCAATGGACGCATCAGATGCGCGACGTTCAATTCTAAACCCAGGGAAAACCCTGCAGGGGAGTTCTCTGAGTTCTCTTATTGGTTCCCCGTGTCTGTTTCTATGTACGTAAAAAGACACCCTACAGGGGAAAATGGGGTTGAACTTGAGGAAAAGTATAGATGGCGAGAGAATTAGACCCTTTAAAATTCCTGGTGGACCAAGTTAAATTTAATGTTTCATACCTTTAAGGGGTCCAAAAACCTAGGCTGGGACCCACTAAATTCGGAGCTCAGCGCTAACCCTGGTGGGTACATCCTATTAACCGCAGAAGATTACAGGGAGTATACCATAATCTCATAGGAGAGCTGCAACAAGACCAGGAAAATTCTACCGCTACTTTCGAACAACTAGAGAACAATTTGCTGATATTCTTCACTACGTATATACTATTCAAGTGTGCACAGCAACAAAGTGAACGTGCTATTTTGTATGTATATTACCATAGTTCTACTACATTCTTGCTTATTAACAATGGGGGAATCCCGGGAAATCGATTGCAAAATACCACGAAGCACACGGAAAAAATTGCTCCCCGTCCGCAAGCACACAAGCATGTAAACTTGTCCATTGAAAACTATGATGAACCCGCCCGCGTGCATGTGAATGCGGCTTTAGTGTGGGGACGGGAAAGCGCTCCTAAAATATTTGGACCCTATGTCCCAGATCTTGCTGGTTTGCACAGAGTGGAATCAGCTATCACACTATAAGGATAATTACTTTAGGCCTAACTAGGCCTAACGTTTCAGTTATTTTAATGGTAAATACATGTCATTCTGAAAATAGGGCATACGTCTGGCCTAGACTAACCCATTTAGAATTACATTTCACAAGTTTGTAACATTACTTTCAGAGTGGGTTATAAAAATTAGTAAAAACGAAGTGGAACAACCTCTTAAATGCAAACCGGCAAGATCTGAGACAAGATTTATAATTTGACACTTGGATTGAGGACCCTTAATTCTTCCGATGGTCTCAATTTACACAGGCCGCGGCTATGCAATCACTGTATAGGCTAGTGACTAGTGAAGGTAGGCCTAGGCTAGGCCAATGTCAGAATGCAAACTGCAACTTTGCAAAGCGCTAAGCCTGACGATTAACTGTTAGGCCTATCTCCGGTTGCCTACGAATGTACTGAGTGAGTTTAGCCTAATGATAACAATAACAGCGTATGAGCCAAAGGAGTAAGGTTATATTAGCCAGTAGGCCTATGGCAGTATTACCGTCTTCAGCCTCAGGCATAAGTTAGGCCTAGGCTAGGCCTAACTAGTAACTTCTAAGTTTTAGGCCTAGCCTAGGCTAGGCCTATCCTATTTTTCACGACTACGATGAATACTATTGCATAGACCTATCCTGTGCCTACGTAACGTTAGAAGTTGGGCTGACCGGAAGTTCAACAAAAGTCACATATATCATGCCAGAACTCTGAATCTGCGGTCTTCAGTTCCAAACAGACACGGCAATGAAAGCGCGATGTTAACTTATCAGTGTTGATTTTGCTTCTACTGAACAACAGTAAAATAAGCATACGTGCAGTTTTGTCATACTCATAGACTTCCCATATCCAGACACACAGTAAACAGAGTCAGTCGTTGCCTGCGTAGCAGACTGTAGAGCATATTCGTTGCTGTCATTTGTGAAGTCTTAGAGGGAGAGTGAACAAAATGAGTCCGCTCCGCGTGGTAAGTCAGAATTACGGTCATGAGCGCGGCGCGGCGCGGCTCCGCTTTTTTGATTGGGGGAATGGAAAGGGGAAAAGGCATTAGTTTCGTGCACCTGTTCTTCTTATTCCATTGTTTTCCGCCTATTCTTTTCATATTTTTGGCTGTAATTTAGGGGGTGGGTCACCTGTCTCCCCCTGACGCCACCATACGCCTGGTCGGTGTAGTTATCAGGACGGATTTGTCCCGAGGCCCGGGCCCCCGTCCAAAAACGTAGATTTTTTAACTTCATACAACAAAATCAAGGCCTTGATCCACCTTAATTCGGCCTATGTGATGTTTCATGTATTTGCTTATTAACCTCAACTTTCTATATCCCCGCATCACTAAACTTCCTTGCAGTTTGTTAGACAAATTTCTGATATTTTTTTACATTGTCATTCTTTGTGTTGAATTTAACATTCCATTGTCGAAAGATAACTCAAAGTTAAGACAGCTTAAACTCTGCTTACAAGTCCTGCAGGGAATGCTATTTCCTACTGTGTTTTGGGTTTTTTTTGGGGGGGGGGGATTACAGGGCATCTTATGGGGCCTTCACAACCCTCCTTTGCCCTTTAACCGGTTATGTTACTGTCTGAGTGGTTGCGATTTGCAAAATTTCCCGAATGCTTCAGTCGTCCCGACTGACTGGTGACGATCCGCTCAGAAAGTCTTTCAGGCATAGGTGTACGTGGTGGGGAGGCAAGGGGAGGAACCCCCCACCCCTTTAAAAAACAGCGAAATCTAAGCTTCGGGCATAAATTTGGGACAAATTCGAGCAGGAATTTGGAAACTCGGGAAGGAATTTGGAGAAAATTTGGACAGCCACTTGATTTCCAAAAAAGTCTCTTTTTTTCAGAAAATTCCTAAAATCGTGCCCGAAATCATAAAAAAGATATGCCCGAAAAAAAACACACATAACTGCGGTGAAAGTTTCATGAAAAATCAACAAGGTTTCAAAAACTCGCTACACATTCGGACAACGCAAAGAGCTATTGGCAATCTTTCACCACACAATGACCGAAAGGTGGAATATCCAAATTCTTTTAAGTATTTGCCTGAGGAAGAAAAGTATCATAGCCAGGGTAACATATTCAAGCAAAATCAAAGCGACAAAAAATTGCTACACATTTGGGAAGCATGTCGTTTAAAAGAAACATCTATTCTTTCAGCATGTATTTTTTTCCTTAAATATTGTGCAACATAATGCGCGAACTTCGATTATTTTAATTCTTTCAAAATCTTTGCCTGAAAAAAAACAGAAAACGCCAATTTCAAATTAAAATTTTCATGACAAAAATAAAAATGATAACATTGATTTGCGACACGTTCGGGTCGCTTGCGAAGAAAGATTTTTGTAAGCCCCACTTCACATTGTAGTCTTTTATAAATCTTTGAGAAATCTTAAACTCTCTGTAGAAAGTTGGAACAAGTTCTGGGATATTTTCAATTGCCAAATGTTATTATACTGACAGACGGGAGGGAGATCAGTCACAGTGTCTACTATAGTCTGCCATATATCCTGTCCCTACAGCCGAAACTCGGGTAAACAGTAGTGAAAAATCAGGTCTATAGATTGTTTTCCAATTACATAATGAAATAGTGTAAGAATGTCTTCCCATAAGTCTGCCTGAAAATTCATTTCAACTCATCTCGTAATAATTAATAGAAGTAAAATCATTTATACTCGGGAGTTCGGGTATAGTTACCTAGACAATTTCACCTATCCAATATATACTGACTTTAGCCAAGAGTCGCAAGGGAGTAAAATACAAGTTAGCAAGTTTTCATTTCCGTTTTATAGTTTACCCAAAAAAGAATACAAGACCATTTAATCCAATGGTACTTTTTATCTGGTAATTTTTTAATCAAAACGGCAACTGCTTATCCCCCTTCTAAGCCTGGAAATACCATTTCCGGCTCTCTTAAGAGTCCGATTTTTCAAAATTTTCTGTACGCTCCGTGTCAACGAATGGTGGCACTCCGCTTAGTCTCCCTGGCCTAATTTAGGTTTCAAGTGTTTTAGAAACAAAAACTCAAAATGGCGACTTCTTTAGATCCCTCCATGAGCCTAGAAGATGCCATTTTCGACTGTCTGAAGAGTACGATTTTTCAAATTTTCTGTACGCTCCTCGCCAGCCAATAGTGACGCTCCGTTTAGATAGTTTTTTTTTTGGGGGGGGGGTAGAACTATACCTTGGGGGCAAAACATCTTCTGTCTCCCAAACTGAAATGTTCCCGTACTCCTCTGCTTTTCAGGCAACCGTCCATGTCTGGCCTTTTGAGGGGTTGTGAGATTTTCAAATTTTCTGTGTATCCGCTCAAACTGATGATAGTGCTCCACTTGGATAGTTCTTCTCCCAAAATTACAAAATAATGACTGCTTAGGTTCTGCTTTCAAGCCTGAGGAATGGCATTTCTGGCTGTCTGAGGGATCGCGATTTTTCAAACTTTTCAACCCTCCGCGCCAACGAATGGTGGCGCCCCGCTTAGATAGTCTTGGAGGAGAGTAATACCTCTCGCCACAACTGACCTGCTCCCCTCCCCCTTCTGGCAAATTCTGGATCCACCACTTGTCATTCGTCACCACAAATTAATGAAAGGCAACGAGCTGTGGGTGGTACCAGAAGTTAGTGTGTCCGGAGAATTAGAGTGATGAAAAACTGCAAAATTCTCATTTGGTGAATCTCTTTGCCAGGATTAGAAAAGAAGAAATGCAGTCGTACTAAATTTGATTGGTGGACGTTGTAGTCTTTTGTGTTTTATAATCGTCTCTTGAGAGTCATGTGACACTGATATTTTTCTCAATAAATTATGCAATTTAGGAGAATAGCATATCTCATTGGTTTATCTTGAATAAGCAAAGTCTATATAGGGAAATATTTTGGACGATACTTGGAAATGAAAAAAAGAAGAAATATGTGGGATCTGACTGTTGTTGGAAAGAAATTTTGGGCGACTGTTTTGCCCTTTAACCTGCAGTACGCTTTAGGGTACATAGTCCCTGATAACTTGGGCGGGGCTCTACGAGCAGCGAGTCCCTATTTTATAGCTTTTGCTAAGTGTTTCGATATTTGTTCATGCACTCCAAACTTCCCATGAACCAACGTGGGAGGCTCTGTTAAGACATCAGAATACCGTCAAAACCGCGATTTGCAGTACCACTCGGTTTACTGTTCTTGTCGGTCAGTCTGCAATGATATTCGATTTGAGCATAGATGAACAGGTTTTAGGTTCATATTGCTCTGACGATTGAATTACTACCTCCATATGCTATCTCTAACCATGAAAGTACTCAGTGTCCTAGCTAGAATTTTTCCAGGAAAAGGGGGTGGGAGAACCGAAATTTTCCGTTTTGTTCAAAGTGTGAAAACCGACACCGTACTGTAATAGGGGACTTAATTTGCGAGAGCGCCAAAAATTTGTGTTCTTTTAATCAAATATTTGTTAATTTTCAACTTTTATTACAGAGAAGTTTAGATTCTGGGTTTCCTGTAAGAAATCCCTGGACTATTCTTTTAAAGAGTGGAACTTTGCTCTTTGAACTTTGCTCTAAGTAGTCGCTATTTTGAGGTCTCGTTTTCAATAAAAAGGGCTTTTTATTAAAGTGAGCAACTACAAAAATGATCAGAAGATGACCACTACCATTTTTCGAAGAAGATTTGAAGCGTTCTAAATACCTGTATATGCATAATTTTCCGGTTATGCCTGTATGCTCCCATGCAACTTAGCCTGCGTAGCACCTCTGTGGCTGTAACCCCCTTAGGCCTGCCCCTCAGTTGGCTTTTCGCGATGAACTGAATGAGAAGACTTCGTCCGCTCCGCGGGCTACGTGTAACCTGGCGAAAATAACATTTCTTACCTGTCAGTCACGTCATCGAAGTAAAGAACTTATGCACATGATGTGACAGAGCGGAAAGTACGCCCTTCTTTGGGGCAAAACAAACCAAAACAGACAAATGCAGACAGCTGATTTTTCAACCAGTCGAATACGCGCATAGTCTGCTACAGGTGCAGAGCGAATTCTTATGCGTAGGCCACTTGTCCGATTGTTCTGTTCAAGGGATGACGTCAGTGTGTCGTCAATGCATGAGGTCTACACACTTTGGACTGAATGTTCGTGGTATAAGTTGAGCGCCCTTAATAGTACAACGGGCAAAACCACTTTTAATGTGCTTTTCACTTTAACCTGGTATATACAAACCCACGGGGGCATGAGAAGACAAGTTCATCCCGATAAAATAATTGATAAAAGGTCTTGAAATGAATAATGTAAGTCCATACCTGCAATAAACCACCAAAACTTAACTTCTAAGACTCACAGTTCTGTAAAGGCAAAAAAATTCCGCATCGCATATGAATCTTGCGAAAGACACAAATAAATCAAGGGGAGTATTCTCCTCGGCCCTTTGACTCTTCCCTGGACCGGGGAAATTTATCTAGAAACCCAGTCCCCACCCCATCCCTTCGGAAACTCGTAGCTACGTACGGGCTTGGAACTGACCTAAGTCAATGCACCTGTCCGCGTGTTTGGCCTATAGAGTTAGAGCATGCATCCCGAGTCTCAAGAAGGCTCGACTTTGATTCGAGGTCGAGTCATATTAAAAAGTTCCAAAATAGAACCTAATGCCGTTGTGCGTGATGCTGTGCAATAGGGTAACGCAAACAACGCTCGTAACTGGAAAAAAAAAACCGCCGCAGTACGCATCGAGATATCCGCTTTGGACTGAGTGGACATGTTGTGAATAGGTATAGAGCGCCCCTAATACAAGCCTAACCAACCAAACTGATACGTTAGTTTTGCGGTCGTATCAATTGGGCCGCGGCTGGCGTTTTTCTACTTGTGGCTCACTGCAGTGGCGTACAAAAGGGGAGTGGGAGGGGAGGGGCATCGTGCCATGCCTCTTGGATGCCATGTTTTTAGATCCTAAAAATTTGTTGCCCTACTCTACTGACACAGATATAACTTCAAAGAATAGCATATGTGGCATGTAAGGACACCCAATTTCTCAACTTTTTCAAAGGGGAAAGATTGTCTCTTCGAGGCCCCTCAGTGATGCCATTTTTTATTTTAATTCCTTAAAATGGGCATATTTTGTCAAATTCCAAACTTTGCTTCAAAAGGTGTACTCTGTAACACCCTGGTGGCACCAATTGCCTCTGAGGACATCTATAGGAATTCTTTAAAGGAAGGGGCTATCCCTTAGCCTCCCTCCCCGGCCGGCATAGACGTGAGTGACGGGGGCATGGAAGCAGGAGGGTTCCGGCACGATGAGCAATAGTTTGCCATTTATCATCCAAGAGATGTTTTGGGTAAAATCTTTAACAGTCGGGAGTTCGAGCAGTTACAGTCAATTTCATCAATTCAGCGGATTTTGAATTTAGTCAAGAGTCACAATAGGGAAACATTAACCATTTTTAATTCCGTTGTGTAGTTTCCCCGAAAAGAATTAAGACCAGTAATATATATAATAGTGGTATATAACATTTTAAGTGGTAATATTCTGATCACTTAGCATGCAACTGATTTTTTTTTATTGAAAACAAAAGCTAAACATAGAGATTGTTTAGATCTCTTTCCAAACATGTAAATTCAATTTTCGGCCATTTGAGGGTTCGCAATTTTTCAAAGTTTTCTTTATGCTCAGCGACAATTAATGGCGGCGCTCCACTTAGATAAACTTTCGGGCAAAGTTACATTTTTAGGGTCAAAGTATGTTTTAATAAGTTTCTGATCACTTTGTAATTTGAAAACTTATTTTAAAGTGATCAATTTATTGCAAACGAAAAGGAAGGTAGCGATTCGTTCGAGTCTTTGTCTAAGTCTGAAAAACGATATATTCGGCCATCTGAGAGGTACGGTGTGATCTTCGAAATTCTCTACGCTCCGCGCCAACCGATATTGTTGCTCCGCTTAGTGTTTCGGGCAAAATTACATTTTTTGAGTCAAAGTATTTCTAGACCCTCTTCTCACTTTGTAGTTTTCCGAAACTTACTTTGGAGTGAGCATTTTATTGCAAACGACAAAAGAAGATAACTAATCCTTAGAATCTTCGTATAAGTGTGCGAAATGCTTTTTCCGGCCATCTGTGGGGTCTGGTTTTTCGATATTTTCTCTACGCTCCGCACCAACAATGGTGGCGCTCCACTTATATAATCTTTATAGCAAAATGACGTTTTGTGGCTAAGAAAAAACGGCAAACTGATTTGCTCTTGTTTTTCGTGACTGTGCGCATCCATTAATGGGGTCCATCAGCCTTTAATGGCCTAAATATATCACCTACATGAGTTTCATACCCTCATATTCAGTGAAATTGAAGGAATTAAGATACAATGTAGTGTACAACAATCCATGAGAGAGGTAAGCAAGGGCGGGGTTCGAAAGATTAAAACGTGATGAACCCCTCTTATGGCCGACTGAAATCAGACCAGCAAACTGAGGAACATTAAAAACATTTTCATTCTTCAAGTTACTAAACTGAATCCATCTAGTCACAGACTATCCAACTGACAGGGTTAAAAGGTATCTGATGAAAGGTATAGACCTATATGAGAGCACTTTCGGTAGCAAATAATTTTCTGCCTGAAGTCTTGCCCGGAAGACTATTTAAGCGGAGCGCTACCGTCAGTTGAGGCGGAGCGTAGAAAAATTTTGAATATTCGGATCCCTCAGACAGTCGAAAATGGCATTCCTCGGGCTTGTAAGTAGTAGCTAAGCAGCAGGGAGGTAAGAAGACTTCTTCAGGGGAAATGGGCAAGCACCCAAATTTTCCGAGTTTTTTTTTTTTTTTGAAGTGTAAACACCACTGTATTAGAGACGTAATTTGCGGCGCGCCAAGCGCGCCGAAATTTATGCCTTCTCTTAAAACAAATTTGTAGCTATGGAGCTTGTAGCCTTTTATTGCATTTGTGTATTGGGCATTTGTGGATTCTAGGTTTCTTGTATAGGGAAATTTGAAAAGGGGATTACTGATCGAAGAATCTGCACTTCCTATATTTGCAAATCTGAAAATGATTACAAGGTGATCGACTGAAGATTGGTGTTGTTACATAATGTTATCTTGAAGGCCTACGAACAGAAGCTCTCCCGGAAAATTTTAAAAGTTTCCGAATCTTTGTTGTTAATTTTAGACAAACTATTTCAAAGTCAAAAGCTTATATTGGAGAAAATTAGGAATTTTTTTTTAAGAAAATTTATAAAAATAGCACTGGTTGCCGGTGTTACTTGAAGATCTGGCGTCACAAATGGTAAATTTCGATTTTTTCATTTCAAGAGCTTGAGAAGGTTTATTAAACTGATTCATGAGACAGCACTTATGCATTAGGAATTGCACGTTGAAGCGCGCGGAAAAGTTTTGCTTTTTCGAAACAATGAACTACAAATTGGCGCTGGTATTGAAGAAAACTTGGAATTTCATGGGAAAGGAGAGTTGAAAATATCACATAAATGAAAAGAGAGTTTTCTGAACCGGAAAGTTGGGGGAGGGGCGGAAGCATGCCCCTACATTTTTCACTGGGCCCCGCACCCCCCCCCCCCCCCCCCACCTAAGCCTATGGAGCCAACAGAGAATTTCCGTAGACTACTGCAAAAATTGTAGTTTGGGATGGAGAGGATAAGCCCTGCAATAAATTTGCTCACATAAGTTCCCCTGAAAATAACAACTCGGGAAAGATTTTGGCCCTCCTTCGTTGCCTAGTCTATCTACCGGCCTGTCCCAAAATCCCTCCCATAACCAAATTCTCGCTACACACCAGTGTTTGACTGATTTACTATTATAACGACAATAATTGTCACGCAAAAAATGGACTAAGATGACGTCATGGGTACTTCCGTCACTGGCTGTCGTTTGACCTACTAAAATCTGATCTCACAATACAATTCCTCGCTCACAAAAACTCTTTGACAAATGGTGCCAAAGCCGAAGCTTGTGTTTTGCATACATGTGTAATCCATGTGCACCGGCGTTTCTTCTTTGATCCAGGTCTACTAGGCATGCGGCAATCTCTCTGTATATGTCAGACAGTCCGACAATACCTCAACTAACGCCTAGGATTGTGCGTTAGTCCTCGACTGAAATAGACACAAGGAACTCATTTCAAAGGTAAGGCGAATAGAGATATGAGATGTAAAATTTTATTTTATTTCAGATGTAAACAGCTTATATTTCGGTGGTTCTCAAAGTGTTTCTTACCTTCCATTATGAGTATAATTCCAACGGCTTTAACTTAGTGTCGAATTATGCACCGCTGAAAGGAATCCTTTTGTACACACACGTTACATGTAACGTTAGGAAATGTGTGGTTAAACAATTAAAGGAGTGAGAAGGGAAATGATCAATTACTGTGTGTAACGCCAGACATGGGCTGGGCATTACACGCTCCGCAAGGTTTATCATACACCTTTGCCGAATATTTTGACAATTTCGAGGGCTGAAGAAGGTAGGCTAAGTGCAACCGCGAGATATAAGGCAGTTTGTGCATTTGAGTATTGGATTCCCCAGTTTTATGATTTCGAAGTTAGGCCTATGGTTACCTTATGTTCTATCAGTCACACTCACAGTGCACTGCAAGTAACACAACAGCTAACGTTAGCTAGCCTAGGCTACATTCAAACTACACTCAGCCCTAACGTTACGCCTAACAATATACAAACATGATGGAGGAAACTGAACCATGTTTAAGTCCAGACAAACGAAGGCAAGCCCTACCGTAAAATGTGATTAGACTAACTTAGAAAGTGTTTCAGGCCTAGGCCTACATACTTAGCCTAGGCCTAGGCTATGTAATAGTACTAGCAGCCACAACACAAGTAAGTTAGGCCTAGAGTAGGGTGTGTCCATTGCAAGAATTGATGTAGCACTGTAACTGTAAAAAAGAGCAAATAAATGCAATGCAAGCTGCACTAGGCAAAGTCTAAGGAAAGCCTCAGGCTAAATTAAATAAAGGTAAAATCTCTATACAATGCTCAGAAATTGTGAAGTGTACACACAGTTTGTATTCCTAGATTCCCATGACCACATGCCTTGCCCTGGGAAAAACATCAACTTCCAATAAAGGTGTGATATCCATACTATGCCCAGACTTTGTACACAAAACTTTTGTTGGAATCGAGAAACATTTCTATTTCCATGTGTCTTGCCTATTGTTCACAAGAATAAAAGCAACAAGACCTGGGAAAATAAAGAAAAGTCCTACAGCACAAGTTATAGCGAGTTCAGACAAGACTAACCCACACTTCACTGGGCATGAATAGATGCCAAACACAAAAAACCAAATTTGAAAAAGGACCAAACTTTTTCAGAGAAAATGGTGCTGCTGGCTTGTATAGAAGAGATGTGTCAGAATTTAGACAGTGACATTCCAGAGTTTTAGTCAAAGGTTGAAAGGAGGGAGAATTTGTTACCCTTTCCCCTTTTTTTCAGATAAAGTTTAAAAGAAATCTCTTTTCATTTCCATAAATATAGAATTTTTTTCACTTAAGAACTCCTAATTTGCAGCAATATTCAAACTTACTTGAATAAATAGCCTTTGGAACCCTCCAGATTGCACCCTACAGCAACCTTAAAGCAAGCTTTAACCTCCTCCACCTGTAAGTTTGACCAAGGGCAGCATCAGTTTGGATGTGGTTTGGCAGTATAATGTTTAGTAAGTATAAGGTGTCCACTTCCCCCCTCCCCCTTTAAATTTCTGGCTGAATCCCTGCAATTAATCATCACAGAAATGAAATTGTATCTGGTTCTCAAACCCATGAATTTTGTGGTATGGGAGTGTGATGTCACACCATCACCTCAATGACTCACCTCAAATCACTGTCAGGAGTATGATCCATTGCTCACCTAGTTGAAGATTTGGAACTCTTTTTAATTTATTGCACAGCTACCATACTCGTTAATTTTTCTGAGGAGTGTAATTTTTGCAGCACTCAAAAAAAAAAAAAAAAATTAAAACTCCTACCCCTGAGGTTTCTTGCTAGCTAGTCATCCAGGCACTAATTTCCCAAGTTGTGCACTGTGCCAAACTGGAATGAAATATGAATTAACAGGACTTGAGTCTTGAGGTGTGTGAGTGCGATCGCACATCATCACTCACCTAAAATCACTGTGAGGAGTCTCATTTTGTGCACACCTAACTGATGAATTGGACCTATTTATAATTCTAATTAAAGTTTAAAAAAACATAACACCTGCTGTACCACATTCTTAATTTTCTGTAAAGGAGTGTGATCTGTGGCACTCCTGAAGAATATAAAACTCAAGGCCTGAATGAATTCAGTCTGTATATGGAAAGGAGAAGAAAAACATACGCTACCAATCAAGATTATCTTCTAAGGCATACTGTAGGCTTAGGGTCAATAAGAAAAAGATCAAGACTTTGCAATACTTTTCATATGTCCCAATACATTATTTTTGCAGTACAGTATGTTTTTTGGAATTATTGTGATTCAAACTTGGAACAACATATTTTTGGAATGATGAAATCGCTTTAATTTTTTTTGAGGATATTTTCTTGGAAAATTTGACTTAACTGTCAAATCAAATCATGCCATTTTGTTAGCATGCCATTGCCATTACATCTTTAATAGCTCTCTGTTTTGTGAACACACAATGGGAATGTTTACTGAGACTCTCTGTTGACTTGGCCACACAAACTGTTGTGACATTGTTGCTACCAGCCATTCACTGGAGTACTGGTTGTACAAACTCATGGGTATAATTATATCCTGCCTTTGGTGCCAGCAGTGGAGGAGATCTGTCAATGCTTCTGAAGCTATTTGAATTTTACTAGAAACTCCTGTAAAGTGTCAAATTTACTTAGTTCAACCAGGGAGCTAATCCTGCATATGATTACTGCATATATATGTGGGGAGCATGCACTTGAAGAAAGTCGTTGTGATTGTTTGGATGCAATGTAAGTTCTGAATACACAAGTTTGACCTAGAAGAGTAAAACCTTCAAAGGTACACAAAATCTGTTTTCTTAGTACAGATCCCGGTACTAATTTAGAATCCGTGCCCGGAAGTAGACATAATTTTACCCACTTCACAACTTCCAAAAGAGGGCGCTGAAACTTTAGAGTTTTTTTTTTTTTTTTTTCTTTTTTAAGTTAAAAACCCTTTTCTTTTTTTCCTCACTCGAGGAACAGCGCTATGAGTATGTGCTGTGGACAGAAGTGAATGGTTTTTTTTTTTTTTTTTGAAGGGAAACTGTATTTCCAGTCAAGAGTATATATACACTATTTACAGAAGTGAATGGTTAGTGCTGTGGAGGAAAGAAAAGCATTGTTAGTACAGGGACCCGAACCCTCGACCCTAGCGGTATAGTGATTCTATCATGAAGACCAGCGCGCTGGCCTACTGCGCTACGAGCGCCGTTGCCGGTGGATGGGTTAAAAATAGTATAAGTACTGTCTAATAATACTATCTATTACATATAGCTATAGGTATACGTATATACGTATACCTAAAGCTAACTGTATGTACTTGAGAGTGTACATATATGTACAGTATGAGATACGTATACGTAAAGCTTTATATACCCCTACGTATACAGTTCCTATGCATGCGTACACCTGCATATGGCCCACCCTAACCCTATACCTATGCGTACGTAACCCTTATACTAAGCGTACGTAACCCTAACCTTATTACTATGCGTACGTAACCCTAACCCTATTACTATGCATACGTAACCCCTAACCCTACAGCTATGACGCAGTTCCGGGCACGGATTCTAAATTAGAGCCCAGATCCCTATTTTAGTCTTCACAAACTCTGGCAAAAGTCTCGAATTCCTGTAAGTGTGGGAACTGAGCTGGTAGGCAACTTAATCATCCCTTTGCACAAAGCAGGTGTGATAGAATATGTGTGTACAAGAGATGTTCTGGTAGCACTTTTGTTAACACAGGTTTGTGGTCTCAGATACAGATGTACTCATGAAGGTGATAATGTTGGGGGACATTTACAAGGCCCAGCCGTTTATGCACCAGTTGATATTTTGCTCTGGATCCTTTGAAACCAGAAAATAAGATTGTTAGCTTGTTAATTTTTGATTCCTTGCCGTAGGCAGGCAAGAAATCTATGCGATGGTGATGTCGTGTGTATGTGTGTGTGTGTGTGTGTGTGTGTGCGTGTGTGTGTGTGTGTGTGCGTATGTGACGCTTTGGCTTGTAAACACGATATCTCAAGAAGGGTAAGTCCGAGGGATCTCATACTTGGCATGTGGATTGCCCATATTGAGTAGATGATCCCTATTGTTTTTGGTGGACGTCAAAGGTCACTTGGGGTCACGAGAGGTCAAAAGGTCAAAATCTTGTAAACACGATATCTCGAGAATGGTACATGTGACTAAGCTCATATTTGGTGTGTGGGTTGGTCATATTGAGTAGATGATCCCTATCGATTTTCTTGGAGGTCAAAGGTCATTTGGGGTCACGAGAGGTCAATAGGTAAATTCCTTAGAAATTGCTTGTAAACACGGTATTTCAAGAAGGGTAAGTGTGACTAATCTCATATTTGGTGTGTGCATTGGCCATATTGAGTAGATGATCCCTATTGTTTTTGGTGTAGATCAAAGGTCATTTGGGGTCACGAGAGGTCAAAAGGTCAAAACTTCATAAACACGATATCTCGAGAACGGTACATGTGACTATGCTCATATTTGGTGTGTGGATTGGTCATATTGAGTAGATGGTCTCTAATGATTTTCTTGGAGGTCAAAGGTCATTTGGGGTCACGAGAGGTCAATAGGTAAATTCCTTAGAAATTGCTTGTAAACACGGTATCTCAAGAAGCGTAAGTGTGACTAATCTCATATTTGGTGTGTGCATTGGCCATATTGAGTAAATGATCCCTATTGTTTTTGGTGGAGATCAAAGGTCATTTGGGGTCACGAGAGGTCGAAAGGTCAAAACTTCGTAAACACGATATCTCGAGAACGGTACATGTGACTATGCTCATATTTGGTGTGTGGGTTGGTCATATTAAGTAGATGATCCCTATTGTTTCTGGTGGAGGTCAAAGGTCATTTCTGGTCACGAGAGGTCAAAAGGTCAAAACTTCGTAAACACGATATCTCGAGAACGGTACATGTGACTGTGCTCATATTTAGTGTGTGCATTGGCCATATTGAGTAGTTGATCCCTATTGTTTTTGGTGGAGATCAAAGGTCATTTGGGGTCATGAGAGGTCAAAAGGTCAAAACTGCGTAAACACGATATCTCGAGAACGGTACATGTGACTATGCTCATATTTGGTGTGTGGGTTGGTCATATTGAGTAGATGATCCCTATTGTTTTTGGTGGAGGTCAAAGGTCATTTGGGGTCACGAGAGGTCAAAAGGTCAAAACTTCGTAAACACGATATCTCGAGAACGGTACATGTGACTGTGCTCATATTTAGTGTGTGCATTGGCCATATTGAGTAGTTGATCCCTACTGTTTTTGGTGGAGATCAAAGGTCATTTGGGGTCATGAGAGGTCAAAAGGTCAAAACTGCGTAAACACGATATCTCGAGAACGGTACATGTGACTATGCTCATATTTGGTGTGTGGGTTGGTCATATTGAGTAGATGATCCCTGTTGTTTTTGGTGGAGGTCAAAGGTCATTTGGGGTCACGAGAGGTCAAAAGGTCAACACTTCGTAAACACGATATCTCGAGAACGGTACATGTGACTGTGCTCATATTTAGTGTGTGCATTGGCCATATTGAGTAGTTGATCCCTACTGTTTTTGGTGTAGATCAAAGGTCATTTGGGGTCACGAGAGGTCAAAAGGTCAAAACTGCGTAAACACGATATCTCGAGAACGGTACATGTGACTATGCTCATATGTGGTGTGTGGGTTGGTCATATTGAGTAGATGATCCCTGTTGTTTTTGGTGGAGGTCAAAGGTCATTTGGGGTCACGAGAGGTCAAAAGGTCAAAACTTCGTAAACACGATATCTCGAGAATGGTACATGTGACTATACTCATATTTGGTGTGTAGGTTGGTCATATCAAGTAGATGATCCCTCTTGATTTTCCTGGAGGTCAAAGGTCATTTGGGGTCACGAGAGGTCAATAGGTAAATTCCTTAAAAATTGCTTGTAAACACGGTATCTCAAGAAGAGTAAGTGTGACTTATCTCATATTCGGTGTGTGCCTTGGCCATATTGAGTAGATGATCCCTACTGTTTTTGGTGGAGATGAAAGGTCATTTGGGGTCGCGAGAGGTCAAAAGGTCAAAACTTCGTAAACACGATATCTTGAGAACGGTACATGTGACTATACTCATATTTGGCGAGTGTGTTGGCGATATTGAGTAGATGATCCCTATTGTTTTTGGTGGAGATCAAAGGTCATTTGGGGTCATGAGAGGTCAAAAGGTCAAAACTTCGTAAACACGACATCTCAAGAACGGTACATGTGACTGTGCTCATATTTAGTGTGTGGATTGGTCATATTGAGTAGATGATCCCTCTTGATTTTCTGAAGGGTCAAAGTTCATTTGGAGTCAGCATGTTCAAAGCCTGACAAGCTTTCCTGCACAGTCTTTCAAGAAATGTCACTTGTAGGGTCCTGTAACTTGTCCTGTAGATGGCACATAGTGAATACATGGATCCAGAAGTTTTTGGTGGAGGTCAAATGTCATTTGGGTTCACAACGGGCAAGGGGGATCTCAATGTAGGAAGATTGGATGCCTTGCATGTGTACTTTGTGGGCACATTATGGAGCCCTGTTAATTGAAAAACATTGCCAAGCAATGTCAATGTGAAAAAAGGCCTTACATTTCAGTGGCAAGGAATCACTAAGCCTTTTGGCTTTCTGGTTATTTTCTGCATCTGCATCGACTTAATTAAAAGTGAGAATACTGTTGGATCCTTTAACTTTTTTCATATTGAGATTCTTGAAAAAAAAAAAAAAATACCCAAGACCCTGACGTCTTGGGTTTTGCCAATTTTTCTGGTCATTTGATATGGAAGTAATACATTAAACTTGTTTTGAGTATTGCACCAATTTGTAACATAATATTCCCACAAGGGTACGTACTACAGTACTACCTCTATGGTGCAATGATCAGTCTATAGATTGAACATCAATATTGTGCAGATGTACAGTTTTGCCCATTTATCAAATACCTGTCCTGTACTGTGTACTCTTGGTGTGTACACATGTTTTTAACTGGATCTAGAATGAAAGTTGGATCGTGATTGCTTAGCCTGATGTTGGTTGTTTGTACTGTACACTGCAGTGGTAACTTCCATACACTCCTTGCTCCTCTGAATTGATATTTTCAAGATTATTAAGGGCAAGAGCAGTCACCCCAAATTGAAGCAGTGTAGTAGACTGTCCTGTTTCATGACTGGCTCTTGAGAGTCATGTGACCACAATTTTTCTTTTCAAACTGGAAGTAAAAGCTTGTTTTACATTGAGTATGCAATAGTGCAGTTGTAAAATATGAGGGAAAATACTTTGAAGGGAAGTAATGAGGAAAATTGTGATATTTAGCTGTTGCTCCAAAATAAGTTTGGATGGACTGCTCTTGCTCTAAAACATAAATGGACAGTCCATGGTAAAATGAATGGCTCACTGGTGGCACATTCAATATACAGAAATAGAGTTATACTAAAGGGGCGACATGCACTGTTCTTAAAACTACAAATTCCTAACTGGCTATTGATAGCCCTTTCCTAACCTAATCCCTAGGCCAAACAAAGAATCGATATTATATGATCGCAACAGCCAATCAAGAAACACCTTGTTAAACAGTGCCCATCAGCCGTACACAATAGCCGTCATGGTTGGTGTCACCTAGGTGCGATTTGCCTAAAGTATTCTCTAATCCCTAACATTCAGTAATAATCATAGTCAAAAGAACAATAACACAGTGTTATACAGTATCACCATGGCAGCTAAAACATGCATGTACTGAAGCATTATAACATGGTTTATCAATTAAGGAGAGGAAAATGTTATGTTGAATAGACCTTTTTCCAAATAGCAATTACAAAGGATTGTGGGATAGAGTTTTGGTGTTTGTCATTTTTGTCAATGGCATTTTACTGTGGTTAAAATTGACGCACACCCAAAACTCTATCCCACAATTCATTGTAATTGCTATAAATTTGGAAATAGGTCTATGCAGTAGCCACAAACAACCAAAATGATCTGTGTAAAACTAAATTACTTGAAATTTGATAGAAGGCTTTATAATGTGTTTTTTTTTGGATTTGTTTTCTTTTTTGTTTAACAGGGATATCTTTCTATGTCAGTATGTATTAGTTTTAAAAATGGTGTAATAAAAAGATTAGAGACAATACTTCCTTGTTATACACAAATGAACAAGACTTCACAGAATGATCTACTTGCATCACAGTGCTATATTATGCTAATTACTGGTAAATAGCATTTTTGATATTACCGATTTAATGTGTGAAAATAAAGGTCCACTTGGCCCTACTGTAGATTTTCGGAGCAAACAAGACTCTAGCATTGAAGTTAATTCCCAGGGAAAGAGTAGAATTTGTCAGAGGATATCCAGAAAGGGAGTAGAATTTCCCACAATTTTCCCTATATTTTTATGTGTTTTATTAAACTTCCATAGATTTATATGGGCTATTAACATTCTTTGCTTAAAGGTGTGCAAAAAATCACACCCCTTACAGTGATTTCAGGTGAGTGATGGTGTGCGATCCCACTTGCACCTCTCAAGATGCAAGACCTATTGGGAAAAAAGAAATTTCTATCTATATACATATGTGCCCAAATTTCTTTGGAAGGAGGTTTCCAGCTTTCCAATCTTTTCCAACCATGCATGGCTCATTAAGTAATCCTACTGTTCATGTAGGAACCATGATGTAGCAATGGTGGTACCCTCTTATGGTAAAGCCTGGCTGAGGATAAGTGCAATTTTGCTTAATTTGATTCCAAGTGTTACACTTTGCTGGTACAGAGTACTGCATGCCATCTTAGACTGTACCTAACAATTTAATGCATTGTAATCTAGTATTGACTGTGCATGTTCAGTGTACAGTACCAGGTTGTATAAATTATCCAAAATTTTGTTGTGCAGTTGAACTTAAAGGCAGTCATTCGTCACCCTAAACTACAGTTTCATTATGCATACATCAAAACTCTCGATTGGTACAGCTCTTTGATTGGCATCACATTCAAACAATGCATCATAGCTAAATTACACAGTATGGGCACTGAGAGTGTCTTGATTACACATTATGGACTTGTATGGCCACTGGGACAAGCCATGAAGCAATAAACTAGAATTGTATCTGGATAAAGATGAGTTTTAGATAGATGTGGGAGGGGCTAGAAGTTAGTAGGTTGGGAGAATTGGAACTGTTTGGGATGATGAAAATTTGCCTTTAAAAACCAATTTTTGTGGTGGTTCTAGGGCCAATTGAGGGAGGATTGATCTTAGAAAGCAATTTGGTTTCCCAAACCTTTTTAAAGAAAGTTTCATGCGTTGACTGAATATCACAGATCTCACTTTGACAGTAGTTTATGAATATTCATAAAATGAGAGGATCAGGTGATGTCTGTGTGATTTAATTATTTAGGTCTATTATTATAAAGCATGCAGCATGGTGTCACATTTTATCATTTAAACTTGTAACTGTAGCTGATGACATTTGATGGCTTTCCAGCTGAGCCTGTGTTAACACTAGGTCTGATTACTGGAACCATTCAAAACCATTCAAAACAATGAAATACAGTACAGTAGTTGGCTGATAGTCAGACGGCAGACTTGGTCACGATGCAGACATTATAATGTATTTGTCTTGTACAGTAATTGCACAAAAGTAACTATTTACATATTGTACACTGTACAGTACATACTGTACTGTAGCAGTGAAAGTTATGGTGACACTTCTATCTTGTGACATTTTTCAATGTCTTTATTATGAATGTTTTGAACATTGTACAGGGACACAATACATAGGTTGAATGGCCAATGGCCTATGTCCTATAAAATCTTGCTTAAATCTCTAACACTAGCCTCAGTGTGGACTTCATACAGACATGCAAGGAGATATAGAAAACTATGCTAATAGTGATACCACAGCACTCTTGGCCTGTAATACAGTATTACAGTTTAAAACAGTTTTTGCATTGAATTGGGGGTGGGGTTACTGGGGACTGTGCACATTCCGTACCTGTATTGTGTGCCCCTTAAATTGGTACGGTAAGCACTGCATATGAAGTGCTAAGGAGGATGACTGACCAATACATTATTAAAATTTGTAGCAATTGCACTCATCTGAATTTGTTAGTTGTTAGATAGATGAGATTTCACAAAACACAAACACGAAACTTGATGGAAAGTTCAAAGTTTTAATTTACTTTCCAGTATGGTTCAAGTTCACATTTGGTTTTCCTTTAGTCCTCTCTTAAAACAGTTGGGAAATTACCATGGGCATATTTTACAACCCCCAGCCTACAAGGAGCAACAGTCATCATCTCAAAGAACTGTAATGACTAGGTATTTTAGGGGAATTTTATCAGACTTTCATTGTTTTTTTTCCTTGATTAGTGGAAGGATTACCTAGATTGTTGTACTCAAGTAGCATTATTCTATTTGCAATGATGCAATAGTCAACATTGCATGTACAGTTGTGTCTGCCAGTAAACAAAATGACCTGACTACTGAGAGACTTGTCAGCGATGAACTTTTCATTTGCAGGTCATACACAACTTTGAAGGTGCAATATAATTGTGAAGGTCTTATTAAGATCATCTTAACTTTGATTGAGTTTGATTTGATTTATTAGCACTTGAATAGGTCTACATGTTAACTGTAGTAAGCTGGAATTTTAGCCACCTATAAGTCGGAAGTCAGTGATGGTTGTTTGCAAGAGGTCAAAATTGAAAAAAAAAAAACCACTGATTCATTACTTACCATGGGCCGGTTCCACAAAGAGTTACGCACAATCCTAGGTTTGATTTACTGTTGGCTTAAGTATGGTGAATCAAACTTAAGATTGTGCGTAACTCTTTGTGGAACAGCCCCTAGCTGGTTGATGAATTGGGCAATTCCAGCATACTGTAGATGAGTCCAATGAGTTTTGAAGTGCTCTTTGTAACAGTTTTGTCATTATAGAAATTCTCTTGCTGATGTGATAGCAACCTTAGCCACTTGTATTGTCACTAGGAGAAAAAAACATACTGTTAGTAAATCATGGTTTGTTCATTCTGCTGGAGTACGCAATGTCTCTGTTACATACTTACATTGCACAAAAATCTCATGGCTTTTTTCTCCAAAATTTTGAACTTCTTCCCCCCCCACCCCCCCCTTTATCCTTTCTGGTGGAAGACGGTTCTGATACATGGTGTATTGTAGATTTTCCTAAGGAACTGTCTAATAATACAGTATAAATGATTTGGGTATTTCCTGCATTCTGTCTGGAGATAGTACAGTGCAGTAGGTGAAGATGTTTAGAAGTAACAACCTACCAATATGAAGTATTCATTTCCTGAATTTTATCTCATTAAACACTTAAATATGTGTCTGTCTTCAAATAGCCAAGCTGTTACTATTTCTAAATTCTGAACTATATCCATGCCTACTTTATAATGGTAGCTGGCATCAGATACTAAATGCTCTCTCTTTGGCCTATGAAAAACAAAAACACAACAGTGCTTTCTCATCGTAAGTTTCAGAAAATGAAAGCATGTAAGGCTGTTTTGGGTAGGGGGAGGGGCAATGACGTTGAAATGGCTGGAACATCAGGTCATACTCTGTACAGGTTGTACAGTACTCTGTGAACGAATGCCACAGAACTCTGTGGATGCTCAAGTGCTACTTTTTGCTGGAAAGACATTGCTGAAGACTTTGGACAGATTGTTTCTGTGGTCAGGGACAAGACATTTCTGGTAGCTCAAATTACAAACAACAAAGTTAGTTACAAGTATGTCCCTAGGCTTCAACCAGTTTGTGTACATGCACGTATTTACCAACCATCAAACTACAGTTCATTTCTGTCATTTGAGTGTAAAGTTTTAGTCTAACTCATCCTTTTCGTTCCTTTCCTCAGAATCCGTGCACTAAAATCAGGACATAATGGAAGCAGTAGAAAAATACGATTGGACCTATCCACCACTGTTTGAATTTGAGCGTACTTTTGATGATGTCTACTGGATTGACTGGGTGGATCGTCACTGGTTCTACACGATTCCCATTGCTATTGTCTACGTCCTCTCACTTTGGCCGTTGCAGAAATGGATGGAAAATCGTCCACCAATGAAATCCCGTACGCCTCTCATCATTTGGAACTTTTTCCTTTGCGTTTTCAGTGTCACTGCAGCCGTGAGGGGTGTCCCGGTACTAGCATATGGTGTCTACAGAGACGGATTTCTATCAACCGTTTGCAATAACAAATACTACAATAACCAGTTTGGCAGCATATGGGGTATTTTTTTTGTCTTGTCTAAGATACCTGAGTTGGGGGACACCTACTTCATCATCTTACGTAAGCAGAAGTTAATATTTCTTCATTGGTATCATCATTTCTCTGTCATGATCTTTTGCACCCACCTGTATGGTCACCGCTGCTCTGCGGCATTCTGGTTTTCTGTCATGAACTTTGCTGTCCACGCTGTGATGTACACATATTATTTCATACGGGCCATGGGATTCCGGCTACCAAAGTACATCTCTATGTCTGTTACAACGCTGCAGATATCACAGATGTTTATGGGAAATTTCATCGTTTATTATGTTTTCTACCAAAAGTGGATTGGTACTCCTTGTGCGTCCTACTATGCTGATCTATACTATGGTATGTTCATCTATGGAAGCTACATGGTTCTATTCGCCATTTTCTTTTTCAATTCTTACCTTAAACCGAAGCCCGAAAAGAAAGCTAAGGAGGTCAATGGTGATGCCCCACCACAGAAGATACAGAATGGTGGATCCATGTCATCCAATGGTAGCCATTATGCAAATGGTGTTCATCACAGAAGCATTAAAGCTGAATCCTAAAGCCTATCAGTGTATTTTGAAGAGGCTGGTGTTGCATGTATCACCATGGCAACTGCATTTTAAATATGTATGCTTCAGTATGTTCGGTACCTGTAATTCATTTCACAGCAAGTGAGTAGAATCCTTCACCTTATGGAAGTAACGATTCCCCTTTTACAGTATCATGGAAAAAGGTGTGGCCCTCCTCCCAATGGGTGTGGTACATCTCCTATAAAGAATGCTGAACTTCTCCCAGTAGGTGTATTCAATGCATCTCCCATAATGGGTTTATAGTAAGTTGTTCAATAATTGGTGTTAAACTTCTCCCATGGTGGGTGTTGAGCTTCTCCCATGAGTGTAGTGAATCTCTCATAAGTGGTGTTAAACTTCTTCCATAATGGGTGTTGACCTATTCCTATGGATGTGGTGCTTGTTTGCATTAACGGGTGTGGTATCACAAGATGAAGTCTGCATTGTTGTCACAGCTCCTTGCAGCCTACCTGCTACAGTACCTTCGACTAAGTGAACAAGTCAGCTGCTTGGAACAAGGGGACATCCTTCATGACTGTATGAAGCCATAACATGAAAGGAGGACTTCACCGAAGTATTCAGCTTAATATCAAGTGCCAAGTATAATCGAACCATTTTTAATTGTGAGCCCTGTAATTGGATTAAATGACCGTTTCATTGGACAGTTTGTGTAGTACGTGATTGCAAGAAGGAGAAAACCAGTACATATTAGCTTCATGAATTGTACACTTTTGATGCACTCAAACTGCAGACCCGTTCTCAGGATCACACATAGAACTTTCCATGTTCCTGCTTTGTTTGGTATCATACTTGGGGTGCTTTGCAAATTCATTTTCAGTGCAATTTGGAAACTTTTGTAGAAGTAGGTATCGTTGCCTTGCTTGGACAAATCGTTGCATCAATTGATGTTTTCCATTAAGCCCATCCTTAGCGTGTCACCCAATTCGTACATACTTCTTTTTCCCAATTTTTTTTTATTTTGAAGGGGTTTTTGGCATTTGTCGGTGCGTTGAGGGAAATGGTGCAAATTCACTAGACTACAGTAAAAGTTGAACAAATGCTGAAAATTAGTTACTGCACCAGGACTTCGTTACAGCCCTGTGTCAATTTGAAAGAAAGACACAATGTTTGGTTTTTATTTTTATGATAATTATTACTTTATTTACTGCTCCATTGTTTTATATTTAATTTCTGCTTTTTTTTTTATGGGTAGACTTGGCCAAGTCATGATGATGCACCATTACACAGATCAAGAAGCCTGTACATATTGCTTGGGAATTGGGTGATAGTGAAACAGATTTTGGTATTTTAACTTAGCAAAAGATCTTTTACTGTAATAGAATTCAAGTTCCCTTGACGTTGAAAATATTTCTGTCTCAACCGATGTCACACCGTGTCAAAGTGCTCACCTTTGAGTGACTTTGAGCATTCCTCAGCCCTTTTGAACAAATCTTTTGAGGTATTGAATAAAATCAGTAGCATTGATCTTTTTAAGGGGTAATTCTTTATTTAGAAAGGTTATCGGACCAGTTAAATGATTTTAAAGGAGAACAATTGGTTTATTTCAAGTGCAAAGTTCATTAGCAGTATTACAGTACTTGTTGTAATCACATCATGTCATTATGTAAAGCTGTCAGGATGTGATGTTGTACATATTGTAACTCCTACATTAGCTTTGGTTTTTTTCTTTAATAGTACCAACAGCGTTATGTGTTTGAGGTAAAACAATTGTCAAAGTTGTTGTTTACAAGTTACTGTGATTGTTTGCTGTACAGATAAGGCACAAACAAGTAGCCTCTTGGTTCCAGATTTAGTTTTTAAACTATTGTCCCAAAGTTATCTGATAAGAGACTTTGTTCAGTAAGGTGACAGTTCTTTATCTAACTTGGCTCTGTTCCTCAGTGTCAAACAGATATGCTGTATACAGTACGGCTACTTAATAGTCAGTTTAGGTGACATGCTTAAGGCACATTAAATGTGGCAAAAAGCTGAGAGTTTGGTCAATGTAATTGTACAAAATTAGGAAAAGGATGGTCATTCCACTTGTTATCTTCTAGACAGTCTGGCTTCAAGCATGATGTCCTCTGACCACGTTGGCACAGTACCAGCTGCATTGAAGTCTTCTGTTCTAATGCCAGAGATGATTTTATTTCAGACACATCTTCTTTTAATCATGCAGCTTAGAATGCAGTGAAGAGCTGTTTCTAGACATCAGATGGGTGAAGACTGAAATTGTGTTTATGCACTTCACTCTAAGCCCTGGTGGCACTTCTCTTAGAGAGTAGCTAAGGTTGCCCTCTTTTCTGTCACCACGGAATGGCCACCCTAGATATGATAGTTAATGAATGAATAACATGATTCAAGGATAATGCTATGGAATCTGTATGAAGTTGATACTACTTTACATGGATAACTTCAATAACAGCAAAGTGTGATTGAAGATACTGTACACCATTTGCAGTGCCATAGCTGGGGGGGACAGGGTGGGGGAGGTCTCACCCCCCCCCCAAAAAAAAAAGATGAAGGGGGGAAAGAAGAAGAAAAGAGAAAGAAAGGTTCCCTAGGGAGAAGAGGAAAGAGAGAAGGGCATGAGTAGCATCCCGAGGACCATATTTTGCACCTGGTGCACCCTCTGTAACCTCCCCACTTTTCTCAAGACTGCAATCAGTCATTTGATTAACCCCTCCCCCTTCCCCTAGATTAAATCCTGGCAATGTCCTTGGCTGTGTAAGGAAGGAATGAGGGAAACTTTTTGTTGGAAGATTTGGATACTTGGAAGGAAATATTCATGAGCAGTAAGACAAAAAATTGGCTAGTTTTGCAAATGAAAACGTGTACAAGTTGTAAGAGAGTGGATCTGTTTACCTGACAATGAGCATGCAACATGTATTTTTTTGAAGACTAGAGACATAAATGCCACTCCTTATTGTATATACTGACAAAGAAGCTACCTACAAGGCTGCACTGTTACACAACTCAAAGAGAATATTAGTTTCTATAAATACTTCAAGAAAAGCTCTTCAAGTTCAGTTATTATTTAGCTTTTTATATGTAGGTTATTCTTAGGCTACATTATGCTACCCCTGGTAACCCCTTTGTACAGTACCCCTATTGACCCCTAGTAAGGGTACAGTAAGTACCGATGTATCATAAATGGAAGGGACAGATCCAGATACTGTACCATATTCTTTAATATTCGTACACTGTAGACTCACAATATACTGTTTTGGCACTCTGTACTTGTTATTGTTGATGTGGCAAAAAGGGGACGGGGGTTTAGAAAGTCCCCTCCTCCCTCTTGAATTAGTGCCTGATTAATGCTGCAGTATACTCTATGAGTTACATTAAGTCCGTATGTTATCTTATTTTCTTTCTGCTATCCAAGGCTGAATAGCTCTTCTATTCACCATATTCCCCATTCAAAGTATGAGTGCAAAGTACAATTTATTTTGTGTTATACTGTATATGGAAATGAAAACTAACGTTTAAGGGAAAAGGCAGTCACAGCAACTTGAAGTAGTGTAGTAGACTGGCCTCTTTTATGATTGGCTCTTTAGAGTCATATGACTTTTTCTCTTTATTTGTGAAATTTACTAGGAGTAACTCTTCCATTTACCTTGAGTACGGAATATCGCAGTCTTAAAAGATTATGAAAGAAACTTGAAGGGAAGTAAGGAGAAAATTGTGATATTTAGCAAACTGCTTCAAGATAAATCTGGGTTGACTGGTCCTTCCCTTTAACAAGAGACAGAAGCAAGTGGTACAGTAATTTATGTATATGTATGTTGTTGTATACTTGTTACAGTAGGTTCCAATATGTGTATTAATCATGTATACATTCTATACAGTCTACATTATCTAGTAATGTTCTGTAGTCATTCAGTGGATGTAAAAAGAGTACAAGTTTTGTTCAACAATAACTATTCAAAGACCTAACCCTGTGTCACACCCAATTCTTTACTCAGCAAAAAATTTATTCATTTATTCTGATTGGAGCAAGCTTAAGTGAATATTAAACAAAACTCTCAATGGACCAGTAGTTAATTTATTCAGACCTTGTTACAGTTTTGGGAAATTCGCCCTCTCAAAATTTGAGAAAAATTGTCAAGTGGGCCTCGGTTTAATCAGTTTTACCCGCAGTTTTTGTTTGTACATTATTGGGGGCAAATGAGTTTGAATCCCTGCAAGTTATGCACATGTAATGAATTGAAATAAAAATTTTTTTTAGGTAGGATTTTTTTTTTGTAATAGAAACCACATTATAATCGATGGGTCACCACACTGTTGTGTACTGTAGAAAAATGCCAGTGTTTAAATTAAAGTCGTCTCCATTCTTCCCTTACCTTCTTCTGGTCAGGCTTTCAAGCCTAGATAAAAAAGAGTGCAAACATATCTCCTTATAAGGTTAATAGTTTGGTTTTACCAAAAATGTAAGACCGCTTTAAGGGTATGACTGTGCGGGTCATTGGTGGCGTTTTGCAATATAGAGTTTTGAAGCGCTTGTAAGGTTAGTAAAAGATGCTTGTTTATAAATATACTCCCTCTTCTTCCCAGAATACTTTGCTTTGCTTTTCCTGTGATGTCTTGCTCTTGGTTTCAGGTGTGCTATAAATTAAAATAATTTTAGTTGCATAAAGTGTATTTGGTTCTTTTAGTAGGGCATTAAATGTCGTATATCTTTTATGTATTGAAGATTTGGGAGGTAATTTAAAAAAAAAAAGTATTGGGTCATTTTCTTATTTGATTTTTCACAAAGCTAAAAATTATTTTGGCCTGGTGCAAAGGTAAGCTTGGAAGGTGCTCTTTTAAATAGTATACTAACAATATGCAAATAGGGTAATTATGTTCAGGAAAAGTGGTAGAATTATGTTTGTAGGATCTGCAAAACCAGTCTTGAAAAGGTATTAGAAATTTCAATACAACTCCAAATCTCACTTATCAAAAAGAGTATTTATACAGAATTTTATCAGTGAAAGTAGAAAGTCTTGAACTTAAAAAGTGATTTTGTTTTCTTTTTTGACCAAAGTCAAGTTGGAACCAGTAACAATTGACGAGGCTGTAGAAACATGCAGTTATCTGATGGACCTACAATATACAGTAGTCTGTCAGGTATGGATTTGAATATGCAAGTAAGATAATTCAGTACCGCTGGATCCCCACACTTTGACTGTCATTAGTAAATATATCTTTTCATAGTTGGGTAGGTGTCCATGGTTTTATGGTCAATATTTTGTTATGTTTGTGTAACCTTTGTTTCATATCGTTTCTTAATGGATTAATTGTGTACAATTCTAGTGTATTGTTTTTTTTTATATTAATTGTAAGGTATGTTGTTACTGTCAGTGTTTTTTACCCGTGTTTCACCTATAGACAACTCCCATTCTCACATAGTAATGCTTCTAGGTTAAGTTGAAACATTACAATGAATAGAATGTTGTATTAGGGCTCAAGTCCCTGCCCACTTTGTGCTGTGAGCATTTCAGCAGCAATAAATAGACCAGTTTCAAGTTGCTTCAAGGAGCAGTATTGTGGTATAGGACAAAGGTCAACTGGTAACACTTTTACATACATTTTTTTAGGCTGATGGAAGGGGTGTAAACACATTTAAATCAGTATGCAATGCAAGATCCCTCAGCGCTCAGATGTTTTGTTACCAGATGACCCTAACAAAAAAGTCACTAATGTATGCGCATGCAGTTTTTAACTTCGGACTCGCCTAATGAGAACTGCAGTGGCCTCTATTTATGCTCTGGTGTGAGATCTAGAGTAAGTTTAAGCAGTTGTCCCAAACTTACTTCATTGGAAGATGAAGAATATGTCTCCATATATCATTATTCATGTTTTAGTCCATAAATGTGGCATTCTGAAGGTAACCCAAACAAACAGGAAGTCCCATAAAATTATTTTCTAATAAATTTTAAGTAGCCATTCATGAATTATTATACCCATGTATACTTAATTTGCAGTGACTGCATTTTTTCCTTTGACTAAATCCACAATGAAGTAGATTTATGTACAGCACCTTGTGCCATATCCAAATGTTATCCTTTTGTATTGGACATGTGACTTCAAAGATGAGTTGTAGAGTTTACATTGAGGATACCTCATATGAATATTTATATTGGAATTTATATTTATGAATATTCAGTTATGTTTGTATCATTAAGCAACAAGAAATAATCATCTTACACTTTATGGGGTCTTAAGTGTACAAAATGTTAGGTTAAATATATATGTGGGAATTGACTTCATTAGCATATATGCTAATGAAGACATGTAAACCTCTAGTAATTCATTCGGCTCAAAGGAACAAAGTTGGTCATGCTGGAAATAGTCATGTGATGTGGCATGGTATGTAAAGGGCTCATTGAGTTGATATCAATAACTTACTGAAATGAGAGTGTTAAAGGGTCACTACCACATGACAATGCATGTAGTTAGCATAATGAGTCATAAAAGGTTCATGTCCAGGGGCCCGTTCCACAAAGAGTTACGCACGATCTTAAGTATGACTTACTGTTGGCTTAAGTATGGTAAAATTAAACTTAAGATTGTGCGTAACTCTTTGTGGAACGGCCCCCTGTAGTTACAAAAATATATATATAATTTTGGATTTTGTGTTGTACTGACTTGTTACATGCTTGGGCATAATTTGAATAAATGTCTGGTCACAAATTTTTGCAAACTGAATTGAACCCTTAAGTACTAGTTCTAATGGAATTAACAGAACTTATTTGTATATAGGATAAGGAGATTGTCTAAGTTTGACCGTTTGGCATTGGTATGTGAAAAAAACTTAAACAGGTTTGGAAAAAATTGTTGAATTGCATGAACCAAGGCAATGAGCTGCTCTAAGGGTGCTTGTTTGAACACAGCTGCATGACCTTAAATGTGAGAGCCTTCAATAGTTGAATGACTATTAAACTTTCTTTTAGTTTCACGTGATGCTGTGTACTGTTTCATGAAGATGTACAGGAGCGTGTGTTTACAACACGATTCCAGATATACATGGTGCTGTTTAACTATAAAGGCAGCCACACAAAAGAATTATAGTATTAGTGCTCGGGACAAAGTTTTTTCTTCCTTCAAGGCAAGTCCAACTTCTTCTAAATTATTTAACATATTTTGGGATCTGGTGCTGTCTGTTATGAGCTATTGCACTTACCTTAGCGTACAGGGCTTGATTTTCACCCGCCCTGACAAAAAGGTGCTATTTGCAAGTAGTGGAATTAGTTGTTAAGCTCTGGTTGCAGTGATAATTGTTTTGCTCAAATTAGGGGATAATATGCTCCCCATGCCCCCCCCAGCCTGATTGGATAGAACCCTGTTAGGAGACGTGTTTTAAAATGAAATAGTAAATTTAAAGGGCAATCAGAGGTTGAGAGAGAGTGTTGACCTTTTGTCCAAGGACCTATTGGCCTTTTGTCCAAGGACCTCATTTTGCCCTCAGGCTTGTCTACTGATAGAATTACCTGATAATAGAAACATTGAAGAGGTCTTTTGGATTTGGAAAAGGTTAATTGAATGTATGTTACTGTTGAATGAAAGTATGTGAATATTCAGCAGGTAAGAAATTGCACACAGATACAAAATTAGGCAACCCCCACAACACTGTAACCAATCGCAGCATAGGATCATGAATGATGATCACTCATTGTTACCTTTTAAGTCACCATACAAATGTGGTGCAGATAATAAAGTTGTTCAAAATTGTGAAAACAAACTCTGATTTCCCCCTTTAAAGAGAGGGATTTGGAATAGATTGGGTTTATATTCTGTACACAAAGTCAATGTCTCTCTATTATAATAAACTAAACCATGTATGAAACCTTAAATGGGTAGTGTTAACAGCTTATTTGATTGAAGTGGCATAGTTTTACCATGTCTGACTGACAGCTCTAGATGTATAAATGTACAGAAGGAATACATAGTATTGGCATGAAAGTGTCAAAATGGGTTGAGGATAAGGGAATAAATGTAAATAAGAATTGTGAATCCATCGTTCTTGCATATGCGCTGTGTGAAAGAGTACCACTTATTTTATTCTTTCCCAAGATTTTTTTCTTTTTCTGTTGAAAAACTGAACCATTTCATATCTTTCTAGTCCCACCAGTAACTTCCACCTTTGTAAAGAAATGACAGTTTTGACGCATATTTTCCCAGGGTGCAGGAAGTTTACACATCCCTGTATACTTTTGCTTTTCGTTGAGATGGTTAGAATATTTAATTATTCTGGAAATGCTGCATGAGTTAGAAGTGTAATAGAAAGAACACAAGCTGCGTATCATGACAGCTGGAGAATATTCAAAATATGATCAAAATATAACCATACAAGAATGATGTATTGAGCAATGTTTGTAGCAAGGGTCAAATGTATATGGCAAACCAAATGCCCAATAATTGAATTAACTTGGTTTATTGGTGGATAAACTAAATTAATCCACGGATAAACCTGGTTTCTTGACCAATAAACCAGGTTTATCAGTCGATAAACCAAGTTTTTCAAGTTATTGGGCATTTGGCTTTCCCTAAACATATCAAATAATGAATTCAGTTAAATATAGACAAAGAGACGTGGAAGTAGATTTGTAGATCAAATATTGCAGTTAACAAACATAGTTTTAATGTGTGCAATTATAAAGCTCTATTATACATCTTTTGCCAATATGACTGCTACGTATGTCACTAAAGTACGGTTTTCATTTTATGCTGGTGTGGTATGTTGGAACCTAGCATTCAATTACAGTATCAAAATTTTGAATACAGTCGTTTTATGTTCCATGGAGATACTCTATGTGATCACATCTGATACTGTAAGTGCTGCACATATCTATTGTACATTAATCTTTTGTCTCAGGTTCAGTAGTTAGTCCATTGATGAAATTTTTCTGTATCCCTGACACCATGGTTCCAAATTGGTTGCCATAGCAACCTTCCCACTCATCAAGGAACAAATAATTAGACTTTCGCAAGCTTGCAATAACGTTTTTATTCAGTGGTAAGACATTTTAGCTTTATTGTGTAGTTGCAATCTGATTGCAATTTTGGAGTTATACTCAGAAGGATAGTTCACTAGCATCTTTTATTTATGACACTTATACCAACGTGAGAAGCAAGGTATCTATTACTTTGTGATTCAATAATTTACTATAGTCAGACATTATAAGCAAATTATCCATTTATTTGTGATACAATAATTGACAACAAGAATAAACATCATTGGTTAGTGTATCAACAAAAGATCTTCCATTGAGTACTCTAGACATCAAACAGCTTAAACTTGTCAAGTTTTCATTAAACAAAAGTGCATTGCTCTTGAAATCTTCAGGACTTCAGACGAGCTGGAGTTGACGTAGATTTTAGAATCACAGCTTCTGTCAAGCATTTCTGTAGAGAAGAATGTTAAATACATTTGAAAATGTGTCAGCATTTAGTGAATATTTAAAAACGTTATATAAATGAAGTTTTTGTGAGACATACTAACCCATGTTTTACACCGTTTTGCAAATATTGGGATCAGGTTTGAAAAAATTATTTCAAATGGTTTGTGAATATTATACTGTATACATTATCAGGTCCCAAAGAGTCTTCTCGTAATTTGATAAAGAATGTATGATGCTCTGCATTTCTGGATGTTATATACTTTGCAGTATTTAATCATTTGGAAAAACTTGACTTGTTTGTAATAACTAAGAATTTGAGGCAAGTACATTAATCCATTTTTTTTAGACTCATCTGGAAATACTATGGTTTCTTCTCTGGTTACCATAGAGATATTTACCAGTGGATAAATTTGAAATTGTACATAATTACCGTTTTACATCTAACAGTGTTATAAGAAACTATGTTACAATTATGTACATATACTTAGCTATCAATATGGTGTGCAACGTTACATCTGTTTCCCACGTAGGAACTGTTCCTTACATGGTTACCATAGGTAGTAAGGAAAAAAAGATCCTGGCTGTCTCGACTTGAGCCAACTGGTTGGAAACTAGGTCCTAAAACACCATCCAACTAACTGTTGGTAGCCATTGGTGACCATGGTAATGCAACAGTATAGTGTCACTGTTTGGCCTCAAAGGGTTACTACTGGTGATGTATATAGTGTTACTAACAGTAATCAATGTTTTTAACAATTGCCCTTGACTGTGTGGTTATCTTTAGGGCCCAGTACAAGGGTCATCTTGGTGCAAGCTACATTGCATTGCCCTCAGTCATTTAACTGCTGATTGCTTATAAGTAGTTTTAGCAGATTCATGGAAAAGAATGTCGCAGCTGAATGTAGAAATCCTACCACCCCGTACCCCTATCCCTACCTGCTGTCTATATTCTTTATCCTCCTTACCCCTAACTTTATCCATTACCTGTCTTTCCTAACCCAGTAACCCATATCCTATAACTACACTCATGCCTATTACCTTTATGTTTTCATTTTAAAGTATTCCACTCATTTAACAGTATCATGTGATTTCAAGTTCATACTAGCTATGTAATATTCAGCACCATGGAATATGATTTGCGAGTTAATATACTAGCTATGTAGTATTCGGCATCATGGAGTATGATTTGTGAGTTTGTATACTAGCTATGTAATATTAAGCACAATGGAGTATGAGTTGTGAGTTGTACTAGCTATGTAATATTAAGCACCATGGAGTATGAGTTGCGAGAAATATACTAGCTACGTCACATTTAGCACCATGGAGTATGAGTTGTGATTTATTTTAGCTATGAAATACACAGCACATACAGTGGATACCACCTAGTTAATTATGTTTGTGAAATCAATTCATATTTAAGTTATACTGCTAACAATATACTGTTTGTTGAACAATAAATTATGTGAAATGAACCAACAATCTTCATTCCATGTCTTGCTTGCATTCATAACACTGGTAGGATGGGCGGGTAAATTGCTGGAATCCATACCTTTGAATGAAAGTGTGGTCCTGTCCTGGGGTAGACTTGGCCAAGTCTCTTGTGAGTGTTTCCCGAATAGAATATGCTGCTGAAAGCTAAATCAATGTGTGAACATTTATGCACTGCTACTGGACAAAGTGGTGCAACAGGGCTTCTCTAAAAACGTAAACCAGTTGCAGATCAGCATTGTGTACCCAGTGGCAACAACAGGATGTCAAAACTGGATGGAAAAAGGAAAATATTTGTGTTCAAAGTGCATGCTCCTCTGGGTAGGGTTCAGCGGCAAAGCCCTGGTGGGTTATTTTGTTTTAAAACAACTTTGCTGTGTCCAAACTTCCCAGACAACATTTTAAGATAGCCACATTATCTGTTCCTGCAGACAGATCTTTCAGTTTGTCTTCATTTAGTTGAGATGTTTTGACTAGTATTGAGGAAATAAACAAGAAAGATTGGGAATGTATCTTCCCAGGTTACCTTCATAGCAAGCTGTGTCAAATGTCAAAAGTATGAGTGCAGTCAATAAAGGCAAAGTAAATACATGTCTGCTGGGCAGGCAGCCTCCAATGACAAGGTAACCTTGTACTGTCATATGTTCAAACCATAAGCTATCGATAATTATTCCTTCCTTCTTTTTCAACAGGGTCTTAAATGTTCTGTTAATATTTTTAGATTGTTTGGGGTCAGCAATTCAAGGACATACTTGTGTTTTGGAAGGATGTTTGATGGGGAGGATGGTTTTTTCAAGAGAAATATTTTGTTTGTTGTTCTACCAGAAAAGTTGCCTTCATGCCTCTGTGCTCAGAGTTATTGTGTGGAATGGTTGGCAATTCAAGATAGTGGGATATAAAAAACTTTGAAGATTCAAAGAGAAAGGCCCATATAAAAATTCACTGACTCCTTGCTCAAGAATAATTCATTGACTCAAACGTCCAAAGTATTAAAGGCTGGATGCAATGTTTGCAGCTGCCATGAGTGTAATATTTGTCATGGGGACATGACCAAGGTACAGAGCAAATACAGGTAGGTGGAACAGTGAAAAAATTCTATTCAAAGAGAGAAAAAACAATACCGAGGCCAATCTTAACGTTTTATCTTTATGTAGCAAATGCCGACTCATCATTTTGCATCTGGCCATTTATTTTCCTTGTACACCTTTAAAGCGTAGTAGCTCCCGTCCCCTTGATTGAACGAATGTGCATGATTCACCGCTTCAATTTGTGACGTTTGTCGTGTGCCAAATCCCATTCATACGCTGAATTTGTTGCCTGGTAGTACGTACGTCTGCAGTTGGTGAACAGATACCAAAAGGAACTCATGCAGACCATCAATTTTCTATGCGCAGACTGATTAATTAGGTGGTAGACCCAGATCGATTGGGCAAGTCATATGCTTACACGGTGCCACATATTAAACACACTCTTTGTTTTATCGAGATGGCTAAAACTTGGTATAAAAATGAAGGGGCGGGGTCACTGCGTGTAACGATCCGGTGTTGACGCAATCGGGAATCCACGTGGAATCCTTTCCTCGTCGAGAGCGCGATCCCATTTCGTCGTACTTACGGAGCGATTTCTGTTTCTCAGCTTCCAAAACTATGACTCAACAAGGAATATCATGCCGTACAGCCTGCTGCGTAGGGGAACTTTCTCTTGGCAGGGAGCTGGAAGAGTCATGATGGGATGGGGGCACGAAATGAGGGAAAAGTCAAAGGAGAGAGAGGAAAACCGCTATTTCAGATGTTTTTTGCATTACAGGGTTGTGCCATGGGATTTCAACCCCCAAAACCACTCCGTGGCTACGCCACTGCTCAAAAGTTGAAAACGTACTAATATCCATTGATCAAATATCGTAACCTTTGCAAATTTCAGATAGGGCTACACAATTGAAAGGTACGTGTCTTCCGACCCAAATGGGCATAGAATTCGACTTTCCACTAGTTATTATGTCTGCAGGGGACAACTGCCAGAAACCTGTCAGGATGTAGGCCTAGCCAACATGCCGACCTTCCTCCTCAAGACCTCACTCTTATTACCAATAAGTTTAGAGAGGATTCTGACATCACAGCTACACTGCAACTTTGTCAGATATGTAGAAATGCCTTTCTTCATGAGATATTGTTATTAATACTCGAGAGGGGGGGGGGCGCATGCAGTGGCGGTGCCATAAAATCAAAATTTATGGGAAGGGACATAGGGGAAAAAGAAAATGGCGGCAAAAATTTTTTGTCAGAAGAGGAAACCGAAAGCGAAACGCCCGCTTCTGAGTGTGGGGTCTAGGTGCAAAGACCTGGTGGGTCAAGGGTGAAGCCCGCAGAAGCTCTGAGAATTTATCATATCTCTGGGTGAAAAAAATTAAAGTGTCAACAGAGGTCATATTACGGTATTTATTTTCTCGGATGACCTAAGGACCGAGTTTGTGGGTGCAAATGCTTTCTCTTGTCCCCCCCCCCCTCCCAAGTGACGTCACTCATGCACCCATAAATGCATGTATCCAAGTACATGGCTTTGAAGAAGCCTCCTTGCCTTCTTGTGTAAAGTGAAAAATAGATCCCTCAACCTCATATCTAGGCATGTACACAAGGACTCCTAGTCCGACTGGAGAAGGCACAGGCGTACCGTGACCCCAATGAGGGAAAGATTCTTCAAGCGGGACAGGATTCTCCCCTTAAAGATATTTTTCTCAGAAAATTTTTGAAAAATGATTGACCACTCAGATAGCTGTGAATGACATTTCCCAGTCTTGCACGTGCAATGTAAGCAGCCGCTGTTTGAGTTTAATTTTGCATTAAAATGTTCTCATCAAAATAAATTAACAACCTGCAAGTCAAATTAATCAAAAACTTATCATAAAATGAAAAAGTTGTCTTATTTTGATGTGGGGAGGGACAAATTCCCTAATCCTTACCCCCCCCCCCCCTCGTTCTGGGGGTGGGTAAAAATATTTGAAGAGGATTTGAAATTAGTTTAACTTTTTCCGGACCCGGGTATGCTGAGGCACACTGCTCTCCCAAACCTGACATAGACATGTAGACCTGACCGAAGACACTGACTCAGGTTTTGCCAACACGATCACCGCCCCTGACATTTCTGACATCTTACGTCGTGCCTCTAACCGCTAACACTCCACCAGGAGAAGACCAAATTAAGTACGTGCACTTAAAGGTACATCCCAAACTCCAGAAACTAGGGAGGCTATACTGCCTTCTTCCAACTTGGTTATATTCCGAAAATTTGGAAACAAGCCGTGACTATTTTTATTTTTCGACATCAGGTAAATCTCATAACGATCCAAAATAAATTCAGTCCAACTGGCCTTCTTCTAGAACTTGGAAAATGTCCGGAGAAAATCATCTCCAAAGACTGTCAAATTATTTTGAAACACGTAAGCTGCTCCCCCCCCCCCCCCCCAGCAGGCCTCTGGAGGAATGGGGTACAACTGACTAAACTTTAGAACTTATTCAGGAAATTACTTCATCCAAATGGAAAGGACTACATACCATGGCGACTTTCTTTGATGCCGAAAAAGCATCCGACAGAATGTGCCACGGTGGGACTGCTAATGGGGAAATTTAACATTCCAAAGATGGATTTCCAACTTTTCCGTGCAGGAACAACAGACTCGTTACAAAGTCGGTGACTCACTTTCTAGAACTGTACATAGTGCTGCATTATGACAATAGGACACCTCAGGGCGGTTCCCTCAGCCCTATACTCTTCATTATGTACGTTGCTGGCATCATCATGTACGTTGCCGGCATCCTGACAACGACACACCGCATCAGCACTTGTCCACCTAACTGGATGAAGGACTCACTCATACGACAATTGAGGACGTACTCAACGACGGGCATCATGTAAGATTTCCCACCAATTGGACAGACAGCACCCTACCGACGAGGTACTGGACAATTTGAAGACTTACACAAGACCTTCCTCACCAAGTGCAGACGAAGGGTCCGACGAACACGCAACTTCACCATTGAAAGACAACTCAAACTTCGACCGATCCATCTCAGACAAACACCCTTGAAAGGGTGGACAACTGAAAGGTGGAAAAACTGACGATAAACAACTGACCACCAAACCACCCACCCGAAGAATACAGGACCAGCCACCGAGGAAGACAGTTTTTACATCTGCCCTGAGTTAAGAACCATAAGCGGAGTGAGTGTATCCCCCAGTAAAGAAGCACATACAACCATCGGAACGGCCCATCTTCATGTTGTCTCCAGCAGCGGTATTTGGTTGGTGACTGAGTGTGTCCGTGGAACCGCTGATGGTGCCTGCCCCCCCCCCTCTCGATCTCTCTAGTTCTCTTTCCTCCCGTGCGGCAGGTCTGGGCATGTTGCCGCCGGGTGGTGCTTTGCTATCTTGGAAGTCAGTAAGTAATGAAATTCAACGCTTTAGCTGGCACGTTTGTCTAGCGTTAGGTAGGGTTCGTACTTGCCTTGTGACATCTTGGCTCCTATATTAACAGATTAATTAATCAAATTACGCAGAAGTATTGAAACAATGCACGGAGTAGGGATCGAAACAAACCAGTATGAGCTTCAACTGGAAAATAAGGACTTAAACAAATTGATGAGAAAATGGGCCAAAAATCAGTCTAACCTAACCTAAGTCATCTGGTCATATGGCCATGTAAGATACTCATCCGAGAATTACAAGTTCACCGCCATCTTCTGACTGTGACGAAAGCTGTATCATTACTTTTTCTAAAGTCCTCCCTACCCACTGACAAGGGGCCTGTATCATTACAAGTGTTGGCTCAAACCGAGTCTTCGATTCCGCGTGAAGTTAGTTAGATGGAGTTTTACAGCCCAGCCCACTGGTTCAAGTCGAGCCGGCCACGGCCTATTTTCCAGTTATGGCCCACTCATGACCGTCCGCAGGTATGGGCAAGGGGGGGGGGGCACTTGCCCCCTGGAAAATCAAAAATTTGAAAAAACGTATAAAAACCAGAGCAAAAACCCGAACAAAACGTGTTTTCCAATTTTGTATGTGAAAAATAGGCTTTAGAAATTCCATTTCATTCGATCTGGGAGGCATTTTGGGCTGAAATTTTCGCATGCTTTGTGTCAATTCATGGTGACTTGGAGGTTTTGCCCCTTCCTAGAAATTTTGCCCCCCCCCCCGACTTTTTTCTGAGGACGCCCATGGGCTCACTGGCTTGTTTTCCCTACTCCATTGTTTATGTGGAGCATCAATCAAAACGGCAGTAAGTTCTACTTTTAAGAGCCTTTGGTATGACTCAAACTGGGAATCGAACCCGAAGAGAATCGAAATCAAAGAGAAGCGGATATTCTTCCGCTAGACGGCTATACCAAACACGCGGTCCGGTTCCTCGTGAAAGTGCTCTTGGCAATCAACTAGGTTAGAGTATAAACTTTCCAACTTTAAGTTGGCCATTCGCTGATCTGAGATTTCAATATGTCTATATTTTACATAACATCCTGTGGCTGTGTTGAAAAGTAGAGGTACCGGTATTTTTCAACAAAAACTTAAGTTGAGTTACCAATCTTATAAGTGATAGGATTATCTTGAGATAGGAAAGGGGTTTAACGACACGGTTTGAAATAAATGGTCTGGAATATTTTAATCTTTCTTGCCAGACCATGAAAAACTTCCATCTGCCTTTGTTCCAGTTAGCAAACAGTTTATCTTCAAAAGGGGAATTACTGGCAGTCCCACTTTACACAAAACTTTTTCCTGAAACGGAGCCATGCTATAAGGATCTGTTTATGGCTTCCCAAACAAATTCTTACACAAAAGCTGATCACTTTCTCTATGTATAACCTGCTATAATAGGCTAACGAGGAAGTAAGCTTACGAAATAAAAGAAAGGAGCCAACATAACGTTAGTATGACATTGCAAAAATGTTGCTTCCCTTTCCGATGTCACCTTATTGTTGGTTGAGGCGGCGATCATGTGTACGGACTGACTAAACCTTTGAACCATTGGAACACCCGTTTTGGGGCATTTCAGACGGATTGTTTTGTAAATTTTTGGCTGCATTAGACGGTCTATCCGCCGCACAGGAAGGGAACTTCGACAAACTGAAGCATTTCTGTCCTGCAACATGGTCTAGCCATCCATTGTGTATCCATTATCACAATGAGCAGATGAGATTACTGTTTAAGTGCGAAATCAGAAATTGCCCCATAAAATGGCCACTTTTTGACGAATTTTGATGGGAATGGCTGCTGTCTTCTTGGCTTCTTGCATCAATTACCGAATTCAGTCATTCATGATGTCAAACGACCTTTAAAGGCCCAATTCCCTCACTCCAAACAGTATACCAATTCACATCAGTTCATGTTGTGAAAATAGACTGAGCTTTGGCACTCTGCATAACATTGTTTGAATAAGCTTTAATCAAAGAGCTGAGCCAATTGAGAATTTCTGTTAACCCCTGCAAGAATTTTAGTTTGGGGTGAGAGGATTGGCTCGTTAAGTGCAAATCAGAAATTGCCCTTATACAAAAAAATGGTCGATTTTTGACGGATTTTGATCGGAATAGCGGCTATTTACATGGACTTTAAAGCTCCTGACATTAATTACCGAATTCTGTCATTTTCATGCCAAACGACCTTTAAATGTTCCGTGCCAAAGAAGGACCGTGCTAGAATCTTGTCAGGTTTCCCCGCGCCTATATGTCCCTTAGGCTGTTTATTGCGCATTTTCAGTAATGTCAGAAATACACTGTGTATGTCCTCTCGTAGTGTGCTTTGACTTCAACTTTCAAGCTACAAACATGCCTACTGCGTATGATCCATGTGATTCATGATTCACATGTCAACGAAACCTGGTTCATTTTCCGTCATAGTTTCATGGTTCTGCAGGCTTCTTAGTTATGCCTAAACTTTTGAGCATTTTCTTAATCGGAAGCAACTATATACCGACCGTACTTAATTAGCAGTTCTTGTTTGTTCAAAACCCTACGAATTTTATTTGGCTCAATTTTCAGGTTAAATGTTTGTTTACTCCTTATAGTTTTGCCTGTGGTCTCTTAACTATTACATGCGATTTGGTCAATCTTCATAGACCTACTTCAGTTAAGTGGTATTTGTGAGTTTCCCCCCTTTTTTACCTACCTTTATACTTCGTTGGAAGAAAATTGGGGTGGGGTGAAGCCATTTAATTGGGGGGGGGGGGATCCCGCCATTAATGCAGAAGTATTGAAACAATGCACGGAGTAGGGATCGAAACAAACCAGTATGAGCTTCAGCTGGAAAATAAGGACTTAAACAAATTGATGAGAAAATGGGCCAAAAATCAGTCTAACCTAACCTAAGTCATCTGCCTTTGTTCCAGTTAGCAAACAGTTTATCTTCAAAAGGGGAATTACTGGCAGTCCCACTTTACACAAAACTTTTTCCTGAAACGGAGCCATGCTATAAGGATCTGTTTATGGCTTCCCAAACAAATTCTTACACAAAAGCTGATCACTTTCTCTATGTATAACCTGCTATAATAGGCTAACGAGGAAGTAAGCTTACGAAATAAAAGAAAGGAGCCAACATAACGTTAGTATGACATTGCAAAAATGTTGCTTCCCTTTCCGATGTCACCTTATTGTTGGTTGAGGCGGCGATCATGTGTACGGACTGACTAAACCTTTGAACCATTGGAACACCCGTTTTGGGGCATTTCAGACGGATTGTTTTGTAAATTTTTGGCTGCATTAGACGGTCTATCCGCCGCACAGGAAGGGAACTTCGACAAACTGAAGCATTTCTGTCCTGCAACATGGTCTAGCCATCCATTGTGTATCCATTATCACAATGAGCAGATGAGATTACTGTTTAAGTGCGAAATCAGAAATTGCCCCATAAAATGGCCACTTTTTGACGAATTTTGATGGGAATGGCTGCTGTCTTCTTGGCTTCTTGCATCAATTACCGAATTCAGTCATTCATGATGTCAAACGACCTTTAAAGGCCCAATTCCCTCACTCCAAACAGTATACCAATTCACATCAGTTCATGTTGTGAAAATAGACTGAGCTTTGGCACTCTGCATAACATTGTTTGAATAAGCTTTAATCAAAGAGCTGAGCCAATTGAGAATTTCTGTTAACCCCTGCAAGAATTTTAGTTTGGGGTGAGAGGATTGGCTCGTTAAGTGCAAATCAGAAATTGCCCTTATACAAAAAAAAATGGTCGATTTTTGACGGATTTTGATCGGAATAGCGGCTATTTACATGGACTTTAAAGCTCCTGACATTAATTACCGAATTCTGTCATTTTCATGCCAAACGACCTTTAAATGTTCCGTGCCAAAGAAGGACCGTGCTAGAATCTTGTCAGGTTTCCCCGCGCCTATATGTCCCTTAGGCTGTTTATTGCGCATTTTCAGTAATGTCAGAAATACACTGTGTATGTCCTCTCGTAGTGTGCTTTGACTTCAACTTTCAAGCTACAAACATGCCTACTGCGTATGATCCATGTGATTCATGATTCACATGTCAACGAAACCTGGTTCATTTTCCGTCATAGTTTCATGGTTCTGCAGGCTTCTTAGTTATGCCTAAACTTTTGAGCATTTTCTTAATCGGAAGCAACTATATACCGACCGTACTTAATTAGCAGTTCTTGTTTGTTCAAAACCCTACGAATTTTATTTGGCTCAATTTTCAGGTTAAATGTTTGTTTACTCCTTATAGTTTTGCCTGTGGTCTCTTAACTATTACATGCGATTTGGTCAATCTTCATAGACCTACTTCAGTTAAGTGGTATTTGTGAGTTTCCCCCCTTTTTTACCTACCTTTATACTTCGTTGGAAGAAAATTGGGGTGGGGTGAAGCCATTTAATTGGGGGGGGGGGATCCCGCCATTAATGCCCACATCTGGTGACGTCCATAGAAGGGTCGTCCCCTTCGCCAAAGCAGTTAGGCCCTATGCATGTCTGGGCCATTACTGAAAGAAGAAAATTCAAGACTAACTGGTGAGTTCAAGAAAAAAATTAACTATTAACTTTCACGGTCTTTGGAGCTTTCCCGGCCGCCTCTCTCCGCTGCCTCAAAAAAAGCATTTTACCTCCTAAAGCCCCCCACCCACCCACTTCGATACCAGCCTGGCTACGGCGCTACGGTCTTTCCATGCAAATATACTTCTCCTAAACTTGATGCTTGGTCGTCAGCCGGGTTCGTGGAATTTTAGACCGGGTGTCTATAAACAAAAGACCTAAGACCTAAGACCCGGAACTATAAAGCGAAGACCCACTCTACTATAAAACGAAGACCCGGGACTAACTTTAAAACAAAGACCCACCCCACTATAAAATGAAGTCCCGGAAGTAACTACAAAACGAAGACCTACCTACCATTTTAGACCTATTATGCAGCTCAAGTTTTTTTCCACTGTTCAGCCCAATGGTTTACTTAGTTGCATATCTAGCACTGCATAAAATAAGGGATCTGTACAACACAACGCCGTAGTGAAAGTAACCCGTACGGTGACATGCAAAATGAACAAAGCCACGTCCGAACTTTTCCTGAAACCGTCGGTAAGTCATGCATTACGTCACACATAGCAACACGATCGTTCGATCTGAAAGAAAGCGGGTACGTTTGAGTGGTTCAATAATCCCATAACCGTGGCCAAAGTGTTATTGTTATCAGAGATCATGGCAAAGATCATAGATAACCATTATGCGAAGAATACAATGGATTTGGTGTAGTGTTTCTTCAGAGGTAAATAAACACTATCATTTTCTTAACATTCAAATAATGACCTCCAACTATTGCATTTGCGAATGTAGTAGAGGAAATTCGGAACTGACAGACAATGTAAGTCGGCACTCTATTAGGATTCAATGTCAAGGATTATGGGAGTGACTGTGCACGAAATGCTATTTCAAGCCCGAGTACTGGATGCAGACTGACTCAAGGTGCAGGTTGTTGCACCGAAATAATAATAATAATGCTTTTTCATGATAAAGCGCTTTTCAAAAACACTCAAAGCGGTTAAAACAAAATACAAAAAACACCAAAATTACACGGATAAAATCAAAACTAATCAAAACCTAAAGCACAGAAAAGAACAAAAAAGCTTAAAATACAAAAACAGTGATCAGTTTAAACAATTAAAAAAAAAAATGTTTTCAAATTCTTTTTAAATGATTAAAATTTGTTAAAGAACGCACATTAGCAGGCAGGCTGTTCCAGACCTCAGGGGCAGCAACAGTAAAAGATCTGGCCCCATAACACTTAGTTTTAGAAATTGGAGGATGGGAAAGAAAAAATTCAGATGATGATCGTAAACAGCGACTTGGTGAGTATTTGGTGATGAGACTTGAAGTGTAATCCGGGGCCATGCCATGTAATGATCTGAAGGTAAGTATAGCTATTTTATAATTAATACGATAATATACCGGTAGCCAGTGCAACTCTCGGAGGATTGGAGTAATATGATCATGCTTCTTAGAACGAGTTACTAGTCTCGCGGCGGAGTTTTGTATACGTTGTAACTTTGAAATATGGTTTGGTGAAAGTCTAGACGTGACATAACAGAAGCATGAACAAGACGCTCCGTGGATTTGCGATCAAGATAGTTGCTTAATTGACCAAAATAACAAATACCAAGCAGGGAATTTGTCGTTGGGGTTCCCGCCAGACAGAAGGTCTGAGGTACCGAAATTACATTGCAACATACGGGAGAAGCTGTAACGTGTTTAACGTGTGATAGAAAATTCATTACGTTTGGGAGACCGAAGGTCCACGAGACCGAAAATATGTAAATGTAGCGGTTTTGAATGGGTTCAGACCAATGAGCCTTCAAGTTGAGAACTTTATAATAGTAGCAGGGAGTGTGATCATGTACCGGTAAGTCGTTTAAGCAGGGAGTTGTTCCTGGTTTAAGTAAGCGGCGGGTGGAGTGGGCTGGGCCTTTGAGCTTGGACCCTTGGCGCCCAGTGCACACATACTCAGCTTGGCACCCCGAACGAAAGGGTTAGAATTCGGAACTTGCGGGACATAAAATGGTCCAAGTACCCAGATCCCCGAATTTTGTAATATTTTACTTAAATTCTTTTAACCCCTTCCCGACGTACGTGTTTGCCCAAAAACTTTGTACCAATCGATTTGTTTCGTCGGGTTATTTAAAAAGAAAAAGATAAGAAATAATTTCAGTACATTCAGTCCCATGGAACTTAATTTGATACCTTTAGTCTCGTGAGCGGTATCTTTTCGTTTTGGTGGAATTATAGTAACATGGAACTGGTTTGAAAAAAGTACCTTAGGCTTATGAAAATATTTCAAATTACGTGATCCAGACTAGGCGCGGATCCCGGGGGGGGGGGGGGCTTTTACGGCCTCAGCCCCCTTTTTGTCACATCAGCAATAACAAATACAATGAAATAAGCATTAATGTTGAATGTTCAATGGGCTATTTCAGGCACATCCTTTCCCTCAGAACACAAATCCAAATAAACGAACCTCGTATCAGGGAGTTGCCTGCTCGTATGATATTAAGCCTTGGTAAATAGGCTATCCACTTACTTTCCGGCCGCCTTGCCTTCCCTTCAACAGGGAACTGCAACTCCCTGGCCACAACAACAAAATTTGAATAACTTTGTGAGCAACTGTCGGCCAATAGGCCTATGTCATCACGTAAAGGGCGTTACCGACTGAACTATGTTCACACAGTCGCACGTCAGCCCATGTGTGCAATATACCGTAGTGGCTGTGAACAGTCGGCACGTTAGTCTTGTCTCCAACGGTGGTTCATCATGTTCATTATGATATGGAACAGGCGTATGCAAACTTTTGGACCAAATCATGTGGCTGTGGCCATCTGGGTGGCCTCATGTGGAGCGGATACAGGTGTATATGAGGTGGCGTCTTACCGTCATCCCTTCCCCCGTTAGATTGACCAATGTGCCAAGACCCCCTGGTATAGAGGAACAGCGATAAAAAACAATCATATCGGAGAAACAACACGCATCCAACAATTTTCAAATATGTGTTACGAATAAAGTGACATGTAAGAATTGAAGCCCTTGTATAGTTGTTGATGCTGACATAGGAGAATGGCCCGGGGCTATAGCTATACGTTGATTTTGATTTCTGTTTCAGCTAATCAGGCTGCTCAAACACATGGCATCCTTGAAAAGTTCGATGAAACTTGTAAATTCTAGGTCGGTATGTGATGCACTGTCATCCTCCCTTGAAGTTCAGAAGGGATTTTCACCGGTCAATGAAGTTGCTCGAATTAATACTCATCAGAATCTTATGTCAGAGTTAGACAGAGTTTTACGGCCCAGTTTCCAACCTATTGGTTCAAGTCGAGGCGGCCACGACCTTTTTTTCAGTTGTGGCACACTGGCTTGTTTTTCCTACTCCATTGCTTATGAGGAGCATCACGCACGACGGCAGTATGTTCCTTTTTTAGAGTCTTTGGTATGACTCGACCTGGGAAGCGAACCCGCGCCTTCCACATGAGAGGTGGATGCTCTTACCGTTAGACCAAACACGCAGTTCGCAAGGTAGTCAAATAATTTGTAGAATGTCCTAACCGGCTTATTTTAGTCCAAAGATTAATTTCTTTACATTACCATTTCATCCAATGGTAGTGGTTCATTTATGTGGTAATTTTCTGATTATTTTATAACTTACCCATTTTTATTGAAGTATAAATTTTATTGCAATTGGGTGAACTTTTCCGAGCTCTGTAAACAGGTAAATGACAAAATCGGATATTTCCATTGTGACACCACTTCATCAAGGGACACAGGCAGCTATATTGCTATTTTTGTAAACTGTCTTTCGTAGAATTTCAAATTTTCTTTAATTAAAGCTCTTGATTTTGAAAAAGGACAACAAAGTTTGGGAAACTTGAAATGTCTTCGGAGAGGGTCAGTTTGTAGGCCTTATTAGGTAACATTATGTAGCAACAACGATTCAGTCGTCGTGCAATCATTCTCCGTCAGATTTGCCACCAATATATGAAGGAAATGGAGATTCTTCAGTAATCCCATTACTCTTTAAATTCCTTTGCAGGAAACCCAGAATTCAAAGCTTTCTGCAGTACATGCTCCATATCTACATATATTTGTTTAAAAGGGGCAAGAATTTCGGAACGATTCGCGCGCCGCAATACGTCCCTGATACAGTGGTAGTCAGTACTAGTCACACTTGAAAGAAAATTAGGAAAACTTAGCTACAACTTACAATCCCGTCTGGCTGAGGGTCGCGATTTAGGCTCTCATACACACCTATCATCAGATAACTTTCCAGCCTGTTAGTTGAGTAGTCTGTGTAGACGGGTTCTAAAGTTACTGAAGCGTCAAGATGTTATCAATGATCAATGCTGTAGAACAGTGACGTTGTTACAGGGAGGAGGGTCGATTGCCCCTGGCTCGAAAAAGTGAAAAAAATCGAAAATTTGCCATTTGAGACACCAGTCAAATAACAGTGTGATTTTCCCAACTTCTCTTTCGAATTCTTCCTAATAAAAGTAAAAGCTTCATATTTGTAATTATTAGTATTAAAAAAAATTTTCGGCGGGCTTCGCCCGCTCTGACCTGCGACCCTTTATGCAGTAAGTGGTCGCTCATAAAGCAGTCAGTGGTAAACTTTCCCGAACCGCTATAGTACCGTTTCCCTCAAATTTTCTTCAGTAAACGCTTTTAATTTTTAAATATTTTGTCAAAGAATATATAACAAAGTTTCGGGACCTTTTTGAATGTCGCCGAGAAGCCTCAATCCACCCTCCTTACATTATGTAACATCAAAGATTTTCGGTCGACGTGCTATCTCAGATATATGCTGACAGGAAACGCAGATTCTTCGATGGTCCCCCAAATTTTCAAATATTCTTACAGGAAACCCTGAATCTAAACTATTTCCTACAATACAAGCTCCATATTTACAAATGTGTAAAAGGACCCAAATTTTCGACGTGCGCAGTAAAGCAGTGTTCAACCTTAAGAAAAAACAGATTTTTTATTTAAGAAATGTTCTTGCTTGTAGAAAAAAGCGAAAATTTTAGCATAAAAATGTACCTTTTGGTCAATGGGGTAGGGAGAGGCGCATGGTCCAAAATTATCCCTCCCCCCCCCCCCTACTTTCGTATTGCTTCCTACGCCACTGAGATATTCAGACAGAGAATCACCGTACGTCCCTATTACCCGCTGTCTCTTAGTTCATCGCCCCCCCCCCCCTTTTTGAAATGTCAGGATGCGCGCCTACATACCCCCAACTATTGAAATATGTCCATATGATGTGAGGGATACATCTTTGACTAAAAATGACCTTCCTTCGGTAACAAAGATGCCGGACAAAAGTTGAAAAATAAATATATTTAAAATTATTTACAGTATGATCAATGTAACTTGCATCTATCTCATTTTAACACTGACAAACAAACCATCACGTTGCTTATTGAGAAAGCAACATAGACACCCTAGTAGATCAAAGACGGTGTAACTGGGTGTATGAGTTTGTTACATGATCTGTGCCCTAAAATGAGCCATGCTCTCATTGTGTTCACACTGCGTGAAAAGCAATAAACACGTGCTTGAGTGGCCTGTTAGCTTTCCCCAAATGTTACGTAACTTTTTTGTGTATTTTAATATAACTGTTACACGTCAATCAACTAATCAGATGTGAAACGTGACTATATCAAGTATGGTATCATCATATGAAGCTATAAGAGGTAATCAGTCAGAGAAGGAAGATGTAACAAAGGAAAGTTTCACACTGTTTTCTTAATTTCTAATCAATCAATCATTTTTCTTAAGTATTTATATGTATGTTTGGTTTGAAGGTATTTATATTAATGTTCCGTAAGTATGTCTCAGCATGTAAACAAAGTTCTAACCCGCAAAGAAAAAAAAAATAAGATGCCGGAAAAAGTCATTCAGAAGGCCAGCCTTTTCTAAACGGTTGTCATTAGGCATAGTTTATAGGCTACATTTAGCTTCACTGGTGCAGTGGCGTCGTACAAAAATGCACTTATTTGTTTACATTTATTATTTTTTCATTTTATTTTTTCGGGGGGCGGTGAGAAGCTGTAGCTAGACACGATTTATAGATACATTCCGCAACACTGAGTTAACGTTTCATATTAAGTTGACTTGTGAGGGTTTTTAAAAAATGCCACTTCAATTGAGAGATCATCCGTTGTAACCGACACATCCTGGGGCCGGGATGGAGGAGTTAGGTTTAGAGTTCATTAGCTCGGCTAACATCCGCACCGGCCCGAATGCCGGGCACGACGCAACGGCATGGATGATTTAGTGATACAAAATGCAGCCGACATGCCTGATTCCATTTGTATGAAATCGTCCATTACACGATAATTGAATATTTAAAGACCCTAATCCTCTCACCCCAACAGTTCCAATTCTCCTGCTAACTACCTTAGCCCCTTTCAATGACGCGGTGTCTCAGTAAAACTCATTCTCATCCAGACGCAATCTCAGTTTATTACTTCAAGGTGTGTGATGTATGCAATACTCCAATGTGTAATCAAAACACTCTCAATTTACATAATATACATAAAGGCCTGTATACACGAGCAACATTTGTAAAACATTCTCAAAACACTTCACCTGCAACAAACCGAAAACATGCTTGTTTTCGGTTTGTTGCACAGTGTAGACAGAGTAAAAGCAATTTGGAAACATTTTGAAAATGCTTTGAGAATGTTTTGAAAAGAATTGACATGACATTTCTTTTGCAACATTTCCAAAACATTTTCAAAACATGCTGTATGCCCTGTCTACACTGTGCAACGCACCGAAAACAAGCATGTTTTGGGTGTCTATAAAACAAAGACCGAAGACCTAAGACCTATAAAACGAAGACCCAACTAGCTATAAAACGAAGACCTATAAAACGAAGACCCAACTAGCTATAAAACGAAGACCCAACTAGCTATAAAACGAAGACCTATAAAACGAAGACCCAACTAGCTATAAAACGAAGACCTATAAAACGAAGACCCAACTAGCTATAAAACGAAGACCTATAAAACGAAGACCCAACTAGCTATAAAACGAAGACCGAAGACCTAGGTGGGACAACTTTGATTGTAAGAATTGCTTGCGACGAGTGCCGACATTTTGAAGAAAATTTATTTGTAATGGTAAAAAATGCAAGGGGACTCAACAAAGGGTTGTGAACGGATATGCCGGAGAGGAACAACTGCGGTAGCTCCCGTTAATGGATACAACAACCCGAATCACTGCCAGAAGCGAAGGTTTGCCGAAAGGATGCCGAACAAAAGTTTCGACGAGCGCCGGAAAATTCTTTCGTTGAACAACATTTGGAAATCTTTTGTTCTTTAATATTGAGAAATAGGACATTTGGTTTTGTGGAAGACCATTCAGCTCCTCATTCCAGACAGTTTCAATTTTCTCAACAAAGTTACTCATATAGCCCAACCACCGAAAACCCCTACTTCATTATTCTCAGGCCCGTAGCCAGCCCATGTGGAGGGGTGGGTCTTTTTTCCAAGATGTGGACCTTTTTCCAAATACGGAGGCGACTGGCGCGTGTCGTAAGCATTCAGTTGCTAGGGGTCCGGGATGCTTCCCCGGAAAAGTTTGAAATCGGCAGATCTCCTGCAATCTGGGGCATTTTAGAGGACTTTTGAGCACAACAGAAGTCCTTTTTCCCATGAATTCCACACAGTACACCACTTTATCAGAAGTGAACGGAAATTCGTCCTCAATATGTCAAGATAAAAAATATTTCATTGCTGACCCTCCAAACACAGTGCTGGAAAATGGACCTCCCTCAAGTTGGGGTTGGTCGTTCGAACGCTCCGATCCCCCCCCCCCCCGGCTACGGGCCTGACTCTGACATGTCTAGCAGGGGCAAACAATGCCTTAATATGTAACCAAAACAATTTCTGTGTATGTATAGTTTTGAACTACTCTGCACCCTTTGATTTTGATGTCAATTGAAGATCATTCAGCAAATGAGAATTTGGCTTTCTATCAACCAAAATGTACTTGGGTGGTGAGTCTCTGTCATTAAGAGCAAAACAGAGACACTGGGTAACTGGTCGAGGGGTTAAATCATTCCCACTACCCTGCATGGACTCAGCATTGAAACGCTTAGGAACAGTTTTTTTTTCTTTATTTTGGTGTTGAGCCTGAGTAAAGAATCTTCCAAACAGTAACAAGAGAGAACAGAATTACTTCTTATCGATTCAGTATTATGTTTCTTAAGAATTAGTCACACACAGAAGAACAATAGCTTTCACCGTTATAGCCCTACTCCAATAAATCTTAAATGGGTGTTTTACAGTTTACTGAAAATGAACTAAAGCGCGCGTTCCGAAAGAGACAAAATATATGCATTATTGCTGGGTTCACAGTTTACATGATGTAATTTTTTTATTTTTTTTTTTATTGATTTTTCGCATGGGTGGGTGGTGGGGGGTACAGCCAGTGGCGGGGGAAGGGAATTCAGTCAGAGGGAGCAAGACTTGCCTGAAAGGGGCGCTTCAAAGTTTGTGGGGCAAAAATATTTGGTCAGAAGGGGCGAGAAATAGGATGAAGGGACGCTTTTGTATTGGTAGATACATATGTCTCAATACGGTCAAAAGAGTAAAAAGGGTGCTGACAGGCAATTTGAATCCGTCAAGGGGGGACTTCCCCCCTCTGACTATATGGAGCTTCCGCCACATGGGCACAGCGACCCTCACGGGTGGGGTCACGGCCCCGTTCCCCCGCATGGCTACCGGCCTGCCATGACGCTTCTCTAAAACAAAGTTCAGCCCCCATTCTCGAACATCTGAGGGTACGCCAATGGGAACGGGTCACACGAAGCACACCGTCCCTTTGTCGATACCTAATTAGTTACCTCCTAAACCGACGTTTACGCACCGATTGCGTAGCTGTCTTCATGGTCGCGCCAATTTGGCCACGTGTCAGTTCATAACACAGTCGATACATTCACTCATGCAGCATTATCAACCGGTTGTTTTTTGCTTGTCTAATAATAAAGCATATACTTCCTTTCCGAATAGCGCATACAAGCATTACTTTGTTGCCCAATTACATTTTCATTCTGTTAATAAATGTAGATGTTCATCATATGCACCGTTTGTGTGTTTAGTTACATATTTTTATCTTCTTTCCTTACTTTAAGCTTCATGAATTCAATTTTGAAACTTTTCATATGCAGTCCGTTAAAAGGGCAGAGAAAATCATTTCACTGTTTTGTTTGTTTTTTGAGTTTTTAAGTTCTCGTCTGCCAAGTGAATAGATGAGCCTTTTAAGTGTACACAACTCTGTTTTTTTCATCTCCTGGTGCTCCTTACTTTTTGTCTTCACCAACAAAGCAGTTTATTTCTTTGGCTAGCGAAAAATGTTGGCTAACAAAGGAAGCATCACATAGATGTAAGATGTAGCCAAACTTTTTTGTTCACCAATGATACTTTTGGTAGGGCAGAATACATTCATGAATAAGAATATAAGATTGATCAATAAATTGCTCTAGCTCAGAAGGGGATGGTGGAGGAGTTACCCGTTGTGTAATAATAAACTGTATTGAACACACATTTTATAATTTCTTTATTTACTAAAGCCCCTGGGGCCAGGGGGGAGCTTTGGCCCCGACCCAGCCAAACTTTGGACTGGCGAAAGTATGCTTCTGCCCCCATCCAAGAATAAAAACTCATTTGTTACTTCGGCGTGTAGTATTTTTAAACTTTCCAATAATATTTCGTACTATTTTTTGCATCAAATTGCATACACCTTCATTTTCCTCAAGATTTTTACAAAAGAGAGTTGGGACATCCCCTCCACTTAAACCCCCAGGGCGTCACACACTATAACAACGTCCACCCCCCCCTCCCCCACAACGAACAGCTTCCTACGACTATAGTTTTGCCCTATTTTAGAATGCACTCTGGTCCGTACGTACGATAGTCCGTCAGTAGAAAAAGCTAGTAATCAGTATTAACTTGCGGCTTCCTGACGGAAAAGGTTTATTGAAAGGTTTCAGCGCTAGGCTACTGTCATATGCCAAGTTTTTATATTATCATATGTATTGGTCATATGAATTAATCCTATAGAGAAATTCAGTAATTGTTCCCCCTCCCAGGAAAGTTTTTGACCATCGATACCCCCTCCCCTGCTCAAAAATCCTGGCCATGCCACTGATCTGTACGGACGTTTCTTCAATCATGGCGCCTCTCTTTTCGTGTATGCGTTCAAATTCATTGCAAATAATTTGCAAAGGTGTACGGTAAGATATAAGAATATCTGATTTAACGGCTCACCAACACGAATGTGTTACATAGGCGTTGGAAGCGGGGGCTGGGGTGTTAAACCCCAGTAGAAAATGTGGGGGCTGAAGTATGCTTCCGCTCCCCAAGATCCAACACCCGAAAACCCGTTTTTGTCTCTTCTTCAAAAAATGTCAAAAATTTGCAGTGATTTTCCTTAAAACTTGTCCAAAATATTGCACCAAATTGGATCTGAAGTCTCTAAAATACCCCCCAAAAATGCCAAATGAGAGGGGTACGCCCCCTCCCCTTAGACCCCTCCCCCAGGCCGGCGATCCGAAACGAGGTACAGCATCCCCAGTCTGGAAAAGGTTCCTACGCCTATGATGTGTTATATCGTGTCAGCTATACAAATACGAAAGTGTAAACACGGTTTCAGACACGGTTCGGCACAAGTTCGGCTTTGTTCTGGCCCCTGACGAGTTTTACCATTTGAAGGGGGGAGGGAAGTGTGTGAATCGAGGGGCAAGAACTGTGATTGCAGCGGCACAAAATTTTCTCTTAACATCCTGTGTACAATTTCAATTTTCATCTGGCGGGGCAGTAATATTTTTGGTGCAGCATTATCCGTAAAGCCCCCCCGTGGCTACGTACCTGGTTTGGTCTTAAACACATCCAGCTCGAATACGGCGCAAGTAATTTCCTTAAGTCGCCTCTTATATTATGACAGGCGGGAAATATCGCGTGTTAGTCTCCTACACACGTAAGCGAATTCTACTGCGTGCGGTACACTGTTTTATCCCAGGTCTACACAAAAATCAGTGGTAAGTCTGTATGTTGTTATACCTCCAAACCTGATAGTGTGTCGTCAATGCATAAGGTCTCATCTAGAAATCCCAAAGGTTAGGATTTCTTTGTAAGGTCTAGGACGCGATTAGTTGCAATACAATTTTTCATGTCTCCAGGAAGTGACGTTTCTTCAACCGATCCGGTCTCTTTGCGTAACTATAGCTGAATTCGCAAGCGCATTATTTTCTTGTATGTAGAAGCAACAATTACTACAGTAACGATAATGTTCAACGTTGGTAAAATTGCTAGAAAAATGTACAGTGATAGCCTCTGGATAGTTCAGGGAACAAAGTTTACGTAAGGAAAAATACTTCCGGGTCTTCGTTTTATAGCTAGTAGGGTCTTCGTTTTATAGGTCTTCGTTTTATAGCTGGTTGGGTCTTCGTTTTATAGGTCTTCGTTTTATAGCTAGTTGGGTCTTCGTTTAATAGGTCTTCGTTTTATAGCTAGTTGGGTCTTCGTTTTATAGATCTTCGTTTTATAGCTAGTTGGGTCTTCGTTTTATAGGTCTTAGGTCTTAGGTCTTCGGTCTTTGTTTTATAGACACCCGCATGTTTTGGATTTGTTGCAGGTGGATTTTTGGAAATGTTTTTGGGAATGTTTTGCAAATGTTGCTCGTGTATACAGGCCTTAATACATGAGCTACAGGGCTCTGTATTTTTTTAACTTGCTGTCAATCAAAGAGCTGTGCCAGTTAAGGATTTGTAGTTTGGGCGAGGGACTGTCTTTGAGAGGAAAACAATTAAAGACACATACTGTAGCCTTTACAGGTTCCTATTAACCTACTGACCGTATACGTATACGGCAAGGACCATTTTAACGGCATATCATATAGCAGTTGCCTTTAAGGGAAACATTGCGTTAGTTTTGCAAGAAAAATTCATCCTTATCAAAACTAGTATTAATTGGCACAGGTTGATAGATTATCAAAAATAAGGCAGTATGATAGCCTTCTTTTCAAGAAATTAGCTTACCAAAGATAGAAATTCAGTTGTTCGTTGCTCAAGAATAATTTGTTCACCCAAACTTTTAACATTTCAAATGATGCAATGTCCATGGCTCATCTCGCTCCTATTGTTCTGAAGAAATGAAGCTAATGCTGTTGTTTATGATTAAGACTGAATTGTTGGATAGTGCCAGAGCCATTTTCTTTGTACTCTTTGTTGGAACATTTCAAACAAAATATTTCCCCTTAAACTTGCTTTGAAACAATAGCTAGATCCCACAAATTTTTAAGTTCTTATTTCTCTTTCAAGCATCTCTCACGATATTGGACTTAAACATTGTATGTTCAAGTTGAAACAATGAGGAACTCTGGTAAATTTCTAAGTTTAAGTTGAAAAAATATTGTCACCTGACAAATGTCAATCACGGACAGGTGACAGGTTACTGCACCCATCCAAATTGAGATGACTGTGTTTGAGTGAAATGCATTTAACAAGTTGACTCTAGTGTAGGCAATTTTAATCTCTAGGAATTAAATTCCACTAAAGTGAAATTCATGTCACGTCAACGGACGATTATTGTTACCTGTTGTCGGTGTTCCTCAGTCCATTTTCGCTCTAAGTTTACACTTCAATAAACAAACATTGTCTTAAAGTTAATCATAAAGAAATTTGTTTTCAATTTATCACCTTGGTCTACCGTTGTGATCGGATACCGAGTGGTGGTGGCTGTCTTGCCTCGCATTTATAAGTGTGGCGGATTTTATTTCTCCCTGTAATATAAAAATATAAAAATTTCATTCAACAAAGCAACAGTTATTTACACAAATAATTCAAGTTTTATCTTTTTAATAGTAAAGTCCAAGCTTTATTCTGGTACTTTATTTTGAAAGGATGCTGAAACAAACACTTTAAGAAACCAAGTCACTCTCCATTAGAATTAAAAGTGTGAATTAACTTCATCAGAGTGTTCGTTCACTCCAAGAATAGTGGAATTGACTAATTGTGAATTTACTCCATCAGAGTGTTCGTTCAATCCAAAAATAGTGGAATTGACAAATTTTCTTTTGGCAATGTAGCGTACTGAAGTCCTAGTCTCACCATTGGCATAGCCAATAGTCTCATTGTTGGCGTAGCCATGGGGTGTGGGATAGGAACGAAAACATGACTTCAGATTAGGTAATGAATCTAACCAGCTAACCACCCACCGTTAATTTTAGTATAAAAATAAAGCTGTCACTTTTTGAAGGACATACTGAGCTAAAAATTTGACGTAATTAGATTACAATCATTTCAAATTTTTATAGAACGTGTGTGAAGAAAATGTTTGTAAATTGGGGCAATCATTTTCTTTAGGTTCTTTATTTGTTTAACCCGAATATTCTACTAGCACTCTGCCAATTTTGTGGCCCTCTGCAAACACCCTCAACGTTGTTTCCTTATTCTTCTTTGAACTACTCGTATAGATATATTCACACCATTCAACATTAAGTGTTAAACAATTCTGTTTTTGTGCATTGACCCGGATTACGACGTAGACACGCCGTGACCAGACATTGTTACCCAAAAAACCTGTGTCAATCACATCTTGAGTGATTCACACCCCTAAGACAACTGTATAACCTTAAAATCTCAAAATATTCAGACTAGAAATTGTATCGGAAAATTGCTCGGATAAATTGAAGGTGGCAATTGGTCCAGAGGTGGTCGAGCTGTCATGAATATTGAGTTGGTGATTTGTCGGTAGAAGAAGAGACTTGTATCAATGAATTTCATATGACAATACAGCAGTGAGGATAGGGAGTTCTCCTGGTTGTTTTTTTTTTTCTTCTTCTTCTTCTTTTTTTCTTTCTCGAGTTTTGGATAGACCAAGCGTATAACGGCAAGGAGCAATTGCAAGCCCAAAATTGACGGCTATACTACACAAAAAATGACTAAGATGGACACCTGATCCCCTTTTGTCCCTAATATTACAGGATCGCGGTAAAGAAGATAGCCGCGTCTGCAAAGGGCCCTCAATATCACGAGAAATAAAAAACGAACACTTTGAAAAGATGTTCATAAAATTCAGGTGAAGGTTTAAGCGCAAGTTTTCTACCTACATGTGACTACAACGATATGGGATCGGATTGCGATCAGATTTTGTGAGTTTCAGTTAAAATCTCTTCAATCCATTGTGCATTACAATTCCCCAGCGTTCGTTTCTGTGCAGCACCGCAATATCTCCGAAAAAGGCCACAGAGAACGTCCTATCCTTTACTGTGAACGCCATGTACTATTTCTCTTACTCGTTCTCAGTCGTTTTAACCAATCAATTTCCTCCCCTCGTCTACTTTACAATTAACCCTTTCTCCCTTTGGATATGTTTGTTTAAACTGGAAATTATCCTATTTAGGACCGTCATTTTCTCTTTACAGAAGAAAGGTAGTAAAATTCTTGCCTGAAAGTGACTCATTGCAATTGCACAGTAAACCACCACTGAAAGAAGGCTTACAGCAACTGTTCATTCATCGAAGCTCTGTGTCACTTTAAAGAGTTCAAATGCATGTATTTCCTCCTTTTTAGAAAGATTACCGCAGTTTCCTTTCCTCTGTTGCAACTCCCTGCTTTTTTCTGAAGTCCTCCCGACCCTCTGGCAAAGGGACGTTCGGCGAAACCGAAACATTCACTGCTTTCTGAAGAAGCTATTACGTCCACTGAAGGACAATACATGACCAACTTCACGGCCCTCAGACCATTTACATTATCGGTCTGTCATGTATGGCTTCATTCTGGGCTGGATGAAAAGAACACATACTACTACACATGATCATAGACTGTTAGACCGCAGTGTCTTCTGTACAATGATATAAACTTCATTTGGGATTGGTTAGGGTTTCATTTTGAACATCCAATGGTAAATTATTTTACATCCGAACCAAATCTAACTGGCCTTTGCGTAATGGTTTTCTATAGACCTACATCATATAAGTCCTTCCCTAGCCTGCGTAGTGCCTCTGTGGTTGCATCCCCCTTCAGACGATGAGCCGGGCGAACAAAATCGTCCGCTTCGCGGTCTAGTCCTACTCACGCTGAAGACTCCCGAGACAAATCTTTTCTTAGGCACGGGAAGTTGACGTATTTCGGCATAAAAAATTCATTTCTAACTTTTGTACTTTTGAAGAAAAAGAGTAAATTCACCACTGGCACGGGAAATCATTCATCGGGACAAACAGTGAAACTTAAATCCCGTTTGTATTCTCAATCAAGCTGTGGAAAAACAGCTTCTAGTTTAGTTGCGTTGGGCTGGTGCATATTTTAAAGGGGTGTTAAACTGCATTGAACGATTAAAAAGACTCTTTCACAAAGTGATTTACTGGTCATTATCATTAAAACATTGGAAAACAAAAATAATACTCAAAATTAAAAAGTTAAACAAATGATTTCGTGACGTCACGTTGACAAACTGCTTTCATCGGTCTACGTATCGTATCCGATTAAAGCTGTCTGCGGATGTAACGTCAATAATTAGCATAAATACTGTGATATTCGTAGTCCTGCGATAAAATCATCTTTTCCTAAAGGTTAGCAAATTGGTGTTTATCTCCGACAAACTATGGCGGAGATTTTAAGTAAAACTCACAAAAATCTGAACGAAATCCGTTTCGATATCGCTGTAGTGTGACCTGGCCTTTAGTATCTTCGTAATAGCTCCATTCTCTAAACAACTATTTGATTAAAATTAAAAAAATATGAAAGACCGACTGCGTGGTCAAGTGGTTAGGGCATCAGACTTGCAGTCTAGAGGTATGGAGTTCGAGTCCAGGCAGGGTCATATTGAAGACCTTAAAATGCTGGTGCATGCATAAGCAACGGTGTAGGGAAAACAAACTCGTGAGCCACAAAAACAGGGGTCGCCTCGGTTAAGCCATTGGTTAAAAACTGGACCACAAAACTCCATCTAACTAACTAGACCTTACCACTTCATAAGCTACCACGTAAAAATGAGCTGACCAGGTGGGAGTCTTCAGTTTTGTCACAGTCACAATAGTATGTATATTAGTTAAAATTTCACTTGAAATTACAAAGTTCATATTAAAATCACATTTTTAAAGACCCTCTAACCTAAATTATATAGTGCCATATATCGTCACCGATAAACACTACTAAGTATTGTACCCCAAGGACGACTGACAATGGAGTGACTGATAATGGAGGGAAATTCCCGTCTTATGGAGCTATTGTGTTTCTTAATTCCCTCCACGCTAAGCATCAATACAGATTCCTGCGAGACCTTATCAGTACAAATGAGAGCATAACCGGTTTCCGCATCATCGCCATCCAATAACAACAAGCTTTGAACACATCGGACTCAAACCAGACCGTTGAACTAAAAGGCATATTTTCATCATTCCAAACAGTTCCAATTCTCCCAACCTACTTACTTCTAACCCCTCCCACATTTATCTAAAACTCATCTTTATCCAGACGCAATCCTAGTTTATTGCTTCATGGCTTGTCGCAGTGGGACCATACAGGTCCATAATGTGTAATCAAGACACTCTCAGTGCCCATGCTGTGTAATTTAGCTATGATGCATTGTTTAAACGTGATGCCAATCAAAGAGCTGTACCAATTGAGAGTTTTGATATACGCACACTGAAACTGTAGTTTAGGGTGACGAATGACTGCCTTTAAAGGCCCATTTTTATCACCCCAAAAAGTACCAATTCTCCGGACCTTCTCTTTAAGCCCCTCCCACGATTGTCTGAAATTCATCCTCATCCAGATACAATCTTAGTTCATTGCTTCAAAGTGAGTATAGAAAAACTTAATTTATATATTCAAAACACTCTCAGTGCCGTTCATGCTGTGTAATATAAGCTTTGGTACTCTGCGTTGTTTGAATTGGCTGTCAATCAAAGAGCTGAGCCAATTGAGAAGTTCGGTACCCCCGTACCAAAACTGTAGTGTGGGGTGAGAGGTTTGACCCTTTAATTGTTATTTGTAGTGTCGAGGTGGAATGGTCAATTAAAGCGGAGTCCATGCAGAGAATGAAGTTGAACTAATTTTTTACGATAAATCATCCGAAAGGGGCGTGGCCATATGATTGCCTTGAAAAACAGTCTCATGCATTCATTAACCAAGTAGAGATTTTTGCCCCTTAATTTTGGTCCCTTAATGTTAATCCATGAGTATGGATTCGTCTTAAGAGATGAGGGCAGCAGTCGCTTTTCTAGCGAAGGGGAGGGGGGGTGGGCAAGGGAACTTTCAACGTTTGAGAATTACCTTCCTTTAGGAGGGGTTCAAGGTTAAAAATTAAAATAGAAGGTGTTGACATGACACATGCAACGATATCTGGATGCAATTTATATTTTGTAAATGTAGAGTTAATTCGTAGTAAAATGTAGTGGTAAAACAAAGTGTCAATAAGCGAGTTCGGTAATTCGTTTGATGGCTGTGCACATGCATGATGCTCACATACTCCAAATCGTCAAGATAAAGAAACCAATCCTGCACTTGCAGCACGAAGGTGTTATAAGATCTAGAACGGTAACACCTGCATGCCTGCTTAAAACACGTATCGTATTTTAAATTTGAACTAACATAAAATCACAAAATCATTCTTTCCCTGTCTTCTATCTGTGCCATAGGGAGAGGTATCAAGTGTGGTTTTGTGCAGTGAAGTGTGTCTAAATTGTCTTTCTAGTGTGAAAATTTTGCATTTGCATTGGCCGCAAAGGGGGATTGAAACCCCTATTTTCATTCGAGTTATAGATACTTAATGTTCACGCACTGACCAAATATAGAACGTCGTATAAGGAAGCCGTATGCTCGATGGTCGTACACCCGTAAACTATGTTCTGACCTTGGTTTCTGTATCCAGGTAGCCTGCGTAGCGCCTCTGTGACTGCAGCCCCCTTTAGGCTGCCACCCCTTGACTTTTTCGTAGCGATGAGCTCGACGAAATAATTCGTCCACCCCTTGGGCTAGTATCCAGCGAGCTGTTAAAGCTCCCTGGTGTATCCCTTTCTGTGCCCCACAATTCCATGCGGCAACGAATTACCGAACTCGCTTATTCGATCGAATTTCGTAATCGTAAAATCGCTAGAAATCGCTGTAGTTTAAGTTAAGGAATCACTAAAAATAAAGGGTCGAAAAAATTTACAGAATATTAACAGAACATTTTCGCAAACTTTTTTTTCGTTTTCCGTTGAAGAAAGAACTTTATTTATATTTTGTGCATATTTCAGGGCTATACTAGTCGAGTCGAGACTCGGACTCAGGATTTTAAAAATTGAAGGATTCAACCAGAGAGGTTGACTTTTTCTCCAATGGAGAAAGTACAGGGACTTGCCAGTCCTTGGAAGTTGAAAATTGCTGGACTCGTGACTCGAACTCTGTGGACTCGACTACAGCTCTAGCATATATACGTAGGCATAATATTTACAAGTTGTTATAGTTTGAACAACTCCCACTGTTTACCTTACTTCGTACATGGTCTCTTTTCATCGTCGAGTCCAGACTCGGACTCAGGATTTTAAAAAATTGAAGGATTCGACCAGTGAGGTTTACTTTTTCTCCAGTGGAGAAAGTACGGGGACTTGCCAGTCCTTGGAAGTTGAAAATTGCTGGGCTCGTGACTCGAACTCTGTAGACTCGACTGCATCTAGGCTAGCATGTTTACGTAGGCATAATATTTACAAGTTTTTATAGTTTGAACACTCCCACTCTTTACCTTACTCCTTACCTGGTACCTTTTCATCGAATAATCACGTGTAATTTCTCTTCATGTTTTGTGCTGAAAATCGAGTTCAGTAATTTTTTAACACCTTGGCCCATTGCTCCTTCATAACGACAACTGCTGCCCTATGCACACGAACAATCGACATAATCATGGAGATCGATGAATAATGTGAGTATGTTTGATAAAGTTAGTGTCCCCTCCACTCAAAAAAAAAAAAAATGGGGGACATTTCCCCCTTTCCCCCTTTTCCCCTCACCCTAAATCGACGCCCATGGATCTGGTCGCTAGGCGGGGGCTGCAACACTGATTTCAAGCTGTATAATTTTGTGTCACGGCTCAAAATGCATGTGTTATAACAGTCTAAGGCTATAGGTTGTGCTTGGACTGTTTTGCAGGCCAGTCAACCATTATTGAGAGAATAGAAACCAAGTGGGATAAGATTCGCCCTTTTAAAATCCTCCAAGTGAGACTTGTAGCGTGTCCATTATGCATAACATTCCGTTAGAACGGTCAACTGTTCATATGTTCTTACGTAACCTCACGGTCTGTTTGTGTACTCTGAGTTTTTGTAAAATCTTAAACAAACTTACTTATTTGTACTCCCTTTAATGGGCACTTAACCCAGGTCCAGGAGTTGTTATTCGGAAATAAGTGACAACTACCTCATACACTAAAATACCTGGCGCAGGAGCATCCGTGACCATGATACACCGCGGAGTTGAAACTGTTTTCTCAGCTACTCAGCTTCTAAAACAGGGAAAAAACTGAACAAGGAATATGCTGTAAAACCTGCTACGTAGGCAATTTTCATAGGAGCGGGAATCTGTGGTCCCGGAGGTTTCTGTCGCATGGCCGTACGGGATCTTTTTCTCAGGTGGGATGGTGACATTTTGCCCGACTTCAGCCTGAACCCACCATATGACATAATCTCTGCCCGACTGAGGCACCGAGACCTGCCCAATTCAGCAAGGTTTTGGCGAATTGGGACCCAGTTCTCGTGTCCCGTACAACCATGGTCGCTGGCCGTGTCACTTTCGTCCGGTCATTTCAAAATACTGCATTTTAGTGCGCGGTATCTCATATATTGTCACTGTCGATAGTTCTTGTCGAGGCCTATTTAGTTGCAGTGCTTTAAGGGGGGGAGATGACATCAGAGGACTTGGACTGAAACCATTCAAATTGCTAGGATTCCCGAATCTCCACGGGGATGTCTCATTGGGGGGGGGGGGGGGGGGTACAGGAAAGAGTGTTGTGACATCTTTAACGCACATGCTCCGTGTTGCCCCTGATCTGATCTCTCGAACCCCGGAAGTGACAATGTTCACAAATATATATGTCATCCGCTTGCTGTGCCAATCAGGCTGTCGGACAAAGCAACCGCGCCCGTGAGGTGTGTATACGTACCACAACACGTTGCTTTCCACGTTGTGGGCGGAATTGGCAGATCTATAGTTTCCAAGCAAGGTGTAAATAGGCCTGCATTTATTTTTAAGGCAGTAATATTATTAACATTTCGGAAAAACAGATGTAAAGAATAATATTTTTGACTATCAAGTGGAGGTACAATCGCTAACATTTTGCTAGTATCTTCTACAACTGTACAACATACGCCTCTCTATTTTTTGGGTTGCACTGTTACACCGCAGTTACATCAGAGCGAATTCGGATCGGATGCCGATCAGATTTTGTGAGTTCTATTAAAATTTTCTTCCTCTCTGATCGGAGGGCGCCAAAATTTGCCAACTTGTGTTTATAATATGAGTTGTGTCTAACTGAGGACTAAGAGAATTTAACTAATTACGGTATTCCGTGATGTCCGATAAAAATGTATATCTGTGTGACATTGGTTTTTTATTTTCATTGACATCATATGCAAATCATATATTGGCACTTGCTGGCAACTTTTTGGCTCTTTTCCGACTAGAGATGAAGAAGATTTTAACCAAAAATCGGATCGGAATCCGATCCGAATTCGTTGTAGTCAGGTAGGCCTAGTGTGATCGTGTGACTTTACACGGGACGCGGCACCGAGTCGATATTCTTATATCAGTCACTCCAAGTCATCCTCTATTCGAACACACTGCCTGATGTAGTTAATTAGATAAATTGAGGCGGCCACGACCAGCCACTGCCGGGTGCAGGTCACACACCATACCGTATGGTGTGACCAGGGAGTTGCAACTCCCTGGTGTGACCAGGCTACACCAAGGAGTGGAGGGTAACTAGTGTGCCACTGACCTACAATAAGCCTACATAGTCCGAATCGTGTGTGAGACGAGTTGCTGAACGCAATCTTCAGAGGCTTGCCAGTCAAATAACAATTACCGTAATAATCAAAATGCGAAGGACTGAGGGAAACGTCAGATGCTGGGGAAATCTTTTTGATTGCGCGTGCAAAACTGCATTGAAGTTTCGATTATAGGCCTACACTACTTTCTACGAAAAATAATGCCGTAAATTTAAACCCATCTTTCAGTTACTGGTCTAATGCCATTAACATTTCAGCACTTTTTGAAAATAGTTCTGTGTTTTTATTTTACGTTGTAGGGATTCTTGGAGCATTGTGCATTTTTACCTTTACTAATAATATAATATAATCTTGGGAACTCTGAGACTTGGAAAAGTTTGCTTTTTGACACCTCGCGACCTTAGTTGACTTTTAACCTAAACCAAAAATCAAAGGCTTTATCTTCAAACCATCTTAACGCATTCACATACAGTACAAGGTATAGTTCGTAAAGTATGTGGTAAGTAAAACACGGATCTCACAAATGTTTTTCTTTTTTTTTCATTTCTGGTTTGATTTCATCTTACTTCACCTACCAACAGTCACTTTCACCTCATCTCGGCAAAAGGATTTTATTTTGATGAGTTAATATAAAAAATTACTTCTCATTTTCCATTAGCTTCAATGTCGCCAAGACATGAATTTTACAATCTGTTGAACTGTGCATCATCCTTCAACTTTTTAATAGTGAAGTGACCTTGTCAATTTACTCAGTGCAATACTGTTGTCCTTCCTAGTTTTCAAACTTTTGGCAAGTCTGTGAAGCAATTTATTTAAAAAAAGTAATCAGGATATTTCTCATTGAAAGTGGGAGCATAGAAAAGTAGCATTTTCTTGACAATATCCACACAGATGCGAATATGACACACGAGTACCTCTCTAGTTGAGAAAGGAAAAAAACCCAACCTCTCCAAATTGATTCCCCTTCCCCTCCCCCTCAAAAAATTAAAAAAAGGGGGGGGGGGCAAATGGCCCTGAAATTGAAAGCAAAATGAAAGGACACCAGAAGACAGTTTGAGTTTAAATATTTCATTGAAAAGTTTTTTTTTCTTTTGTTAAATATACTAACATCAACAGACAAATATCAAAGGACAATGCTTCACCTGATGATCACTTTATTACATATATAAATATGCATGAGACTGATTTAAATATCTAAAAAATTCAATACTAACGATGCAGTCATCAAAATCAATCAGTACTTCCCACCATTTTCTTTTTAAAATTTCTCTCTCCAAGGGCCCCATTGCACAAAGAGTGATTTTTAATCATAAAAACATGCAAATTATTTATTTGAATGAAACTTGTAAGGGCCAAACAGAGTTTGAGAGAAAGTATATTGTTTTTGCTAACCTCCTTTTCCCTCCTGAATTTATTGTCAACCAGAATACAGTGTTGTAACAAGTCACGACTCGAGACACTTCCTCTCAAAATGATAGTGACTTGATAGAATTCAGGACTTATGTCCCCATTGAAATAGTACAGTGACTCGAGTCAATGACTTGACTCGAGTCACTTAAGTTTGAAAACTGGTGACTCGAGTCACTAATCTAGTGACTAGATTACATCACTGCCAGAATATGGAAACATTGAATATTATTCAGGTTATAAGAAACATCACTTTTTTGCTAGTTACTGGCGAATGAAATTTCTGCGTATTTGCTGAAAAAAAAATACCACTCAGTTTCGAACCTGGTTAGCCTCCACCACACTGTAACCGACCACAACGTTACACCCTGACCACAGATCCTTTTTTTTTTTTTTTTAAATCAATGTCCAAATGTGATACAGAATTAAAGGGCAAGAGCAGTCACCCCGACTTGAAGTAGAGTAGTACAGTAGTAGACTGTCCTGTTTCATGATTGGCTGTTGAGAGTCATGTGATGTAAAATGTTCCCTTCAAATGTGAAAGTTACTTGAAGTGACCGCTTGTTTTACATTGTATATGCAAAATTGAAGTTATAAAATATGATAAAGGATACTTTGAAGAGAAATAAGGGGAAAATTGTGAGATAAAGGTGTTGCTTCAAAATAAGTTTGGGGAGACTGCTCTTGACCTTTAAAGTTGTGAAGCAAATTGAGAAAACAAACTCTGATAGTCCCATTAAGGCAATCTCTTCGAAACATGGCGAAAAATAGATACTGCTGGCAATAAGTACAAATTTTGAATCCATTCTCAATAGACAATTCTGATTTCTTTCCTTTGTATAAAGAAAAGAAACACAGTAAAGTGTTTCTTACAATCTTTGTCTGTCAACTTTCATAGGCCTTTTCACAAATGTAATATAATTTCCTTAATAGTAATTGAATTGGGGGTGGAGGATGTGGGGTGCTATATCTGCAACTACTTTAAGACAGGTGCACAGTCCAGCCCAAAAAGCATTTGTTCCAGAGAAGCATGTGGTCAGCTTTATTGGGAAGGTAAAGAGGTCTATTCTGATGGATTGGGTTTTAAAGATGATCACTGGTTAATGAGAATGGGGTGACAACAGAGTAACATCTAAACAAACAGAGAAGAAACAATGGTCAGCAAGAACAAACTAAACCAACTACACGACTTGAGGGCTTGACTGATAAGTACACACGGCAAAGTATAAGAGTGAGAAAAGCATTGCATAACCACAGGGCATGTGTGGTGAACATGTAACTAAACATACACTAATTGGGGTGAACCATTTCACATGAAGCATACGAACTGACAGTTCAGTACCTGGGGAAGTCTAATGGGATTCAAAATTAGTGTCATTGTGTAGAGTATTTGAGCCGATACTAATCCAAGGCTTATTCCTATGATGTAGCTTACTGGAAGAAGTGTTGGGTTAGTGTACATTATATGCTGACCTAACTTGCCCAATTGCACAAAAGTATAGGACCCCTTCTTATCCAAACAATAAAACTAGGTGTTTAGCCTCATCTACAAAAATATGGTGCCTAATATGGGCAAACAAACTGCTTGTGTACAGCAAGTAACAACATGGAAATAGAAGGGAAGGGGGCATGGGGGATACTATCAGAGATGTAGCTAGTCGAATTTGAGTGCCCAGTAATTGTCTGATTTGGCAAAAGCACCTCACCCCACCCCATGTCATGTTCCCCATTTTTCAGACATTACTTTTTCTCCTCATTTTACTTTGGGAAGTGAATTTGTGGGTAGTTTTAGGTCTAATAAGGAAGATTTGTGGTGTATTTGACTGGAGAGCTAGGTGGGAATATAGAGTGATGGGTGTCACCACCCAGCACCACCCAGTCCAGCTACATCCCTGGGTATCATGATAGCTTCTAGTATCCTGATGCATTAATCAAATATATAAAATACCACCTGATAAACTTTACAATCAAATTTGTAGTCAGTCACATAATATACCTCACCTGTGGTATGTTCCAGGAATTTTTTCAAACTTTCTTCAAATTTTATTTTACTAACCAGAATGCAAAAATGCATTGAGGTTTCGATGATACATAAATGTTCCGTTTCAAAGATTGCCATCATGCACCATTATCTTCTCATTCAAATGTTATACTAGAATGTTCAAAAAATAATTTTGTAATTCCAGATGACCTTTTCACCTCCATAAAAGCCATACATAGCTAGAATGACAAACAGACAGACAGACAAATGGGCAAACAGCTATCTTGAAAGATCACATTTAAAAAGGTTTCCAGGCTTTGACCCCTGGAGACCCTAGATGACCTTTCATCTCTGCCAAAAACTATGGGGACCATCTTCTAACCACAATGCATCAACAAACCCAAATATGAAATCTATCCAAGTTTCCTATCTTGAGAAATTGCATAAGCAGGATTTTAAGACTTGGACCAGAAGTGACCCCAGATGACCTTTGACCTCCATCAAAAACATTACGCACCATTTCGTGACCATAACCCATCCATGTAACAAATATGAAATCTATCACAGCTACTTAACCTGAGATATCACATAAACAAGGTTTTCATACTTTGACCCCTGGTGACCCCAGATGACCTTTGATCTCCACCAAAAGCAATAGGGATCATTTACTGACTATGACGCATCCACATACCAAATATGAAATCTATCCAAGTTTCCTACCTTGAGATAAAGCAAGGTAAAGGTAAAGAGGTCTATTCTGATGGATTGGGTTTTAAAGATGATCACTGGTTAATGAGAATGGGGTGACAACAGAGTAACATCTAAACAAACAGAGAAGAAACAATGGTCAGCAAGAACAAACTAAACCAACTACACGACTTGAGGGCTTGACTGATAAGTACACACGGCAAAGTATAAGAGTGAGAAAAGCATTGCATAACCACAGGGCATGTGTGGTGAACATGTAACTAAACATACACTAATTGGGGTGAACCATTTCACATGAAGCATACGAACTGACAGTTCAGTACCTGGGGAAGTCTAATGGGATTCAAAATTAGTGTCATTGTGTAGAGTATTTGAGCCGATACTAATCCAAGGCTTATTCCTATGATGTAGCTTACTGGAAGAAGTGTTGGGTTAGTGTACATTATATGCTGACCTAACTTGCCCAATTGCACAAAAGTATAGGACCCCTTCTTATCCAAACAATAAAACTAGGTGTTTAGCCTCATCTACAAAAATATGGTGCCTAATATGGGCAAACAAACTGCTTGTGTACAGCAAGTAACAACATGGAAATAGAAGGGAAGGGGGCATGGGGGATACTATCAGAGATGTAGCTAGTCGAATTTGAGTGCCCAGTAATTGTCTGATTTGGCAAAAGCACCTCACCCCACCCCATGTCATGTTCCCCATTTTTCAGACATTACTTTTTCTCCTCATTTTACTTTGGGAAGTGAATTTGTGGGTAGTTTTAGGTCTAATAAGGAAGATTTGTGGTGTATTTGACTGGAGAGCTAGGTGGGAATATAGAGTGATGGGTGTCACCACCCAGCACCACCCAGTCCAGCTACATCCCTGGGTATCATGATAGCTTCTAGTATCCTGATGCATTAATCAAATATATAAAATACCACCTGATAAACTTTACAATCAAATTTGTAGTCAGTCACATAATATACCTCACCTGTGGTATGTTCCAGGAATTTTTTCAAACTTTCTTCAAATTTTATTTTACTAACCAGAATGCAAAAATGCATTGAGGTTTCGATGATACATAAATGTTCCGTTTCAAAGATTGCCATCATGCACCATTATCTTCTCATTCAAATGTTATACTAGAATGTTCAAAAAATAATTTTGTAATTCCAGATGACCTTTTCACCTCCATAAAAGCCATACATAGCTAGAATGACAAACAGACAGACAGACAAATGGGCAAACAGCTATCTTGAAAGATCACATTTAAAAAGGTTTCCAGGCTTTGACCCCTGGAGACCCTAGATGACCTTTCATCTCTGCCAAAAACTATGGGGACCATCTTCTAACCACAATGCATCAACAAACCCAAATATGAAATCTATCCAAGTTTCCTATCTTGAGAAATTGCATAAGCAGGATTTTAAGACTTGGACCAGAAGTGACCCCAGATGACCTTTGACCTCCATCAAAAACATTACGCACCATTTCGTGACCATAACCCATCCATGTAACAAATATGAAATCTATCACAGCTACTTAACCTGAGATATCACATAAACAAGGTTTTCATACTTTGACCCCTGGTGACCCCAGATGACCTTTGATCTCCACCAAAAGCAATAGGGATCATTTACTGACTATGACGCATCCACATACCAAATATGAAATCTATCCAAGTTTCCTACCTTGAGATAAAGCATTAACAAGGTTTTCATACTTTGACCCCTGCTGACCCCAGATGACCTTTGACCTCCACCAAAAACAATAGGGACCATCTCCTGACCACATCACATCCACATACTACATATGAAATCTATTCAAGCTTTCTACCTTGAGATATCGTGTTAATGAGATTTTCAGGCATTGACCCCTGGTGACCCCAGATGACCTTTGAACTACCCCTAAAACAATAGGGACCATCTACTAACTATAACACATCCACATACCAAATATGAAATCTATCCAAGCTTCCTATCTTGAGATATTGAGTTAACAAGGTTTTCAGACTTTGACCCCTGATGACCCCAGGTGACCTTTGACCTCCACCAAAAACAATAGGGTTCTTCCTCTCAATGTGGCGCATCTATATACCAAGTTTGAAAACTGTCACACATTCCTATCTTGAGATATCGTGTTAACAAGCAAAGTGTCACAAACACACACACATACACACACACACACACATACATACATACACACGCACGCCATCATGATTGCATTGGTTTCTCTTATCATCGAAACCAAAAAGTATTACCATGTATTATTCATAGTAACCATATAATACAACCACTTGAAAATAGACAGATTTGACTTTTGACAGACAGACATATCAACTTTAAAATCTGAAGTGGCAATCAGACAGATGTAACAAAATTAATGTATGAATACATAACAGAATTTGTGGCGTGTTACAAGTGCATTACACCCGAGTTGGATGAACTGTACATATAGTATCAGTACACACACCTCAAGAGGGTACCAGTATCAATTGGCTAATACTACAATGTCTCCTGATATAGAGGGAAGAACCTTTGGAATTAAAGCCTTGGAAAGATTAGATCACATTCAGTTAGCTGTAACAGTGGGATACCATCACAAGATTGCAAAAAACACAAAACTGTAGAGAATCAAGGGACCATGGGCAGATCAAATTGGGAAAATGACTGACTCAGACTTCCTGGAAAATTTGGACAACTTGCTCAGAAATTTGCATGTTTTATACATAAAAATATGGGTGAGATTGAAGAAACTTTACCTTTCTTCTCTGGGAAATTTCCAGTCCTGCAAAGGACAGTGGAACATCCTCCAACAATAAGACATAAGAATGCAATAAGTCTACCAGCCTCCTTGTAAGAGAAATTTATCACATTATAAAAAAAAACTACTACTAAAGTATTAAGGCTTTAGTTAAACCATGACTGTACTTTCATGGTGTATCAATTCATTCAAATATTAGTGCATTCTGGGTTAAAACTGTCCAAAACCACCCAAAAATTCCATTTGAAGATTTCTATTATACGAACTGACTTTATACCAACTGACATAATAGCTAACATTCCATTTTGCTAAGGTTACTACTTAGGAACTATAACATCAATTGATTTTTTGAACTACAAGGATTTTTACCAGATACTATCTCAGAGCCCTTGTTGTAAAAGAGCTAGAAACAATCAGCAGCAAGGGATTGTTCTACATCCTCCACATCAAATCAGTACACCATAATGAAAATTTAACCAGTAATTGACCACATAAGATAATCTGCATTTTCAAGTTGGTATATGTGCTACTTTGTTTCAAATTTAAAGCTGATTGGAAAAAATAGAATGAGAAGATGGGGGGAGGGGGGGGGATAGGGGGTGGAGTGGTTTGCTAGCTTCCACACCATTCCCAATAACTTGTAGGTCTACGATTTCCTTCTAAACTTACAGCCGAGTCTGCAAATGGGTAAATAATTCCCTACAACAGTGTAACTTCAGGACTTGGAAGGTACAGCAATAACAATATTCCACCCCCACCCACTAATGCTCTGACCCCCACCCACTAACACCCCCTTCCTCCACTAACACAAATGATTGTAGTGGTCTTTGCAGTAAAAAGTTGGTAGCAAGGCTATAGAAATGACATTAAGGTACATCTGTAGGGCATTTAAGTAAACAACATTTCCACCAAAAATTTAATTTATGTTATAAGGACATTTAGCAACTTTCATCAAGTTTAGATTTCATTTGATAAAATAGAAGGTCTTTCTGCCAGTACAAAACCATTGACTGATGAGCACCACCTAATGACAATTGTTTTGGAGCATGTACAAACTGGCCAACCCTATTGTTAGTTCCTGTTACCCTACTCTGAGAGGCAACCATTTCATTTCACAAAGTATCTCAAAGAGTCATTTTCTCATCAAATAATTTCACTTGAAGTTCTGTGATTGTTGTAATATTTCATAAAAACGGAGATGCAGTTGGATCCTTTCCTTTAAACATGTCTTTTAGAGGCATACCTGATTGTTCAGCCCCACCCCCTGGGTCAATACCAGGGGGTCTTTGTCTCAAGTCCACATCTTTTAAACTTTCTTGGGCCCTGGCTGCTTGTCTAGGATGTGTCCTGCCCCTTGCATGATCACCAGGGCTTTCTGTATAAGTACTGACTCCACTGGCAGAATTCATTTGACGCATATCAACATCGCCTGCTCCCTGTTGTGCGAATCCTGGAGTGGGGGAACCCCCAGGGAATCCTCCTTGACTACTACTCTGCTCCTGTTGCATACGAGCCAGTCTAGGGTCCTTTTTTACTCGCATATCCACATCAGAAGTGGTTACACCAGTTATAGATGAACTTCGTTTCATTAATCTTGGATCCGCTGCTCCAGTTCTACCAGCTGCTCTGGGGTCCCGAGGTGACTCACTCTGAGGTGTTTCTTCTGGCTCTGGTAATGGCATTCTAGCATTACCAAACCTTGGACCTCTAGGACCTGGCATTCTCTCGTGCTGTGCAGGTCCACCTCGTGGTGGGCTGCCAAAAGGTGGCTGCAGTCCCGGTCTTGGCGGTCTATGTGGCATTCTCTGCCTTATGTCCGGTCTCATTGGTCGCTGGCCTCTTGCTCCTCGGCCTCCAAATCGAGGATTACCAAAACCAGTCGGTGCTCCATGTGGTTGTGGAGGCCTTGGCATGCGAGGTGGAAAGGATTGACTAGGTTGTCCCATAGGGACCCTCATAAATCCAGGTCCAGGGGGTCTTGAAGGGGTCAAGCCAGGCTGAGTTGATGATGGCTGACCATGCATAGGAAACAATGGGTGTCTTGGAGCTCCTCTGGGATCTGACTGGGACTGAGGATATTGACCATGCTGATTTCTAGGGTCACTTTGAAATCCTCTAGGGTCCTGGGGAGGCATGGTTCTAGGATCTGCAGGTCTCTGACTTCGTGGGTCAGACGGCTTATTTTGTGCTTCACTAAAAACTTTCTTAATGGCATCTACTACTGCTTGAGTTCTAGCATCAGTATCTGTGGGGAACACTGGTTGTTGCTTCATCTCAGTTGGTGTTGTAAGTTCTATGGGGGGTAAACTAGGACGCTCCTCGATGTCAGAAACTGAATACTCGCTACTTTTCCATTTCAAGACCCTAAACATCATGCCTGCCTTAGACTTACGTTCTCTGCCTTCCCTTGGGTCTTTTAAATTTGGATCTTTAATGCATTCCAATAATCTATAATTATCCTCAGTCTTTTTTGGTAATATTCCAGCTAATAAGTCCTTAACTTGTGGATTAGATGATTTCTGGACACTGCTAGTGCCTTTTGTGACTAAGTCCAGAATGTTTAAGGGTAGAGGAGCAGCTTTAGGTGTAGTAGTAGTACTAGGCTGTGAAAACAAGGAGGCCAGTGGTCCAGGCAGCTGGGCCTGACTACTTTGGGCCTCAGATTGTTTATTATTTGCGATGAGAACACTTGACAAAAGTGGGCCTCTATTACTAGCTTCTGGACTGATGGCTGAGGGTGCCACAACATGAGCTGCAGCCTCGGTTTTCACTGAGAGATGAGAAACATTTGTTGTCTTTTTCTCCCCAGTTTGTAATGTTTTGTTGCTTCCTTCTTCTTCATCACTTGAATACCAGTTATCATCTCCATCTGGATGCAGAAGAGAAAAAAAACAAAACATTTTTTAACCCTTTTGCTACGGAAGAGGGTCCACTCTGCCATACTGAGCTATACACTACATTACATAAACACAGTGCATATGTGTTAGTTCTGGGAATACTAAGTTTTTGTATGGAGGCCACGATATTTGCTTTAGCCCATGAGGGTGCACATCTGTTACTCAGATAGTTTTACGGCCCAGTTTCAAACCAATTGTTCCATGTCAAGCCGGCTACTGCTTTTTCTCCAGTTGTGGCTCACTGGCTTTATCTTCTCTTTAAGCCTACTCCACTTGCACAACACAATCACACACCCTGGGTTAATAGGGAGATATTCCACAGAAGAGCAGCGTAATGGTTTTGCAGCAAAACCATACATATATAGCAATGGTGAAATGATTTTGCAGTGAAACCAAGCATAGCAAAAAGGTTAAATTGTGACTGATCAATGGTAAAACAATAACATAACATATCTTACAGAAAAAAACCCAAACCAGTGGAGGGGGGTGAAAGCTAAGCAGATCTGCCAAACATTTTGTGGGCAAATGAAGTCTACCTTAAGTTTGATTCACCAAAAAGTATGCCTGAAAAATCAAGCTCTTCAATCAGCATGCCATTGATTCTTTGTCCACTGCTTTTTTTTTTCTTTTTGGTGGGTGGTTGGTGGAACAGATGATTAGAATTTGTCAGATTCTTAAATGTTCAGCATAAAAATATGGTGATAATAACCTGTTTGGTAGCATACTACAAAACGAAGATTTAGAGTGAGTTTTAAAACAGGGTTACGTGTCTGAAGTGATACAACTAGGAATATGAACTTCAAGGGTGAAAGCAGTTGCTCCAAACATTTCTTTAAAAATAACAGCTTAATGTCACAAATTTCTTTTGTATTCCTCTTCTAGGTATCATCCACCATACTTCAAGACTAAAACATTGCATAACAGTGAACGTCGACCAGGCAATTACACCTTGTAAATTTCACAATTGAGGAAATAGTGTCCTTACATAAACCAGGCTTTGTGTTACAAGTCACACTCCTCAGGTTATTTATATGGGCCCCACATGGATTTACCCATGTGGGACCCATATAGGTTTGCTACCTGGGTAATGAAATCTTTGTCCCAATCTTACCTGCATCTCTCTTATCCTCAGAATCAGCTTCTTGTTCATTATCTTTATTCTGGTCTGTCTTCAATTGGTTTTGTTGGATCCTCATAAACAGAGCTTTAGATTTGGCCGGCATTGATTTAGGCGGTTCTACCACTGGTTTGGTAGCAGCTTTACTGACATCCTCCGGCTTTTGAGAGTTAAAGAAGGTTATTGTCTTCTCTATCTCAGGTGATAACAATCCTACATTTTCTGACCCTTCCTGGGGTGGGATGCTGGTTCCACCTGAAGTTGCAGCTTGCTCCTGCTTTCCTTGCTCATCATTTTCTGTCTTCATCCCTGAAGCAGGTTTACCATCCTCTTCTTGCTCTGAGACTCCTGCTGGCTTTTCATTAGGTTCTTTAATTGTAGGTTGCTGTTGTTTGGAAGATGTAGAGAGCAATGGAGGGGAGGGGGTTGGCAGTAATGGGGGTCTATCTGAAGCATCTGTAAAAGAAAAAAAACATATATTAGTAGAACCTGAAGAACCTGGATTCCTCTGGCATTCCTTTTGTGACGTATCACTGATTTGGGGCCGTAAGACTCTAGGTAACTAACTCTCTAACTCACTGATTTTGGCTACCACCTCACAGAAAATTGCTTTAATTGCCACCTGCACACTATACTAGCTAATAAACAAGTGATAGTTCTGTTAGTGTCAAAGATGGCTTCATTTTACCCCATGGACTAGCAGCACCTCACGAAGTCATGAAACCAAGGGGAAACTATGAAGGACATCAATGATGTAGGACATATCCACGTGGCTATCACAAGAGTAGTTTCATCATGCCTTGCACTTAATGATTTTATGCATGTGAATGGCCCCTGTATCCATTCAGCAAAATTGTTACCACAGTCTTCTGCTGGTAACTTTCAGGCAAGCCATGGGCTGAAATTGATTAGATACTTCCCAATGACGAGGCTATGGGTCCAAATAATAAGCTCAGGGACTACTCAGCATCCATAAAGAAACAAAGTTGAAAGGATTCCATACAACACCTTCTCACCCTACCCCCTCACCCTAACCCCTACCCTCTCACACTAACCCTACCCCCTCATCCTTACCCCTCACCTTAGGCCAAGACATTGTTCTTCTACAGTTCCCATCAGGTTAGTTGCAATATCAGTGATTACACCTCAGATAACTTTTCCCACAAAAAATTTGAATTGTTCGAGCAGGGATTTCTGAAAGGATGGCTGTTTGAAGGGATGACTGTCACAGGTCAACTAAGGGCAATTATTCTGGGGGTAGGGGAGGGGGAGGGGGTATTACATATGTGTGTTGTGTGACAAACTTGTTTTGCATCATAATGTCACCTCTGATTGGTTACGGCGGACTGCTAGCATACAGTAAAACCCTCATATGAATCCAACCTGTTTACCACAAAGCCACTTTATTTTTATATTATCATATTAGGTGGGCATTTAAATGTACCTAAATTCTCTAGACCAATCTGATCAGGGCTTGTGTTAAGTGACTGTAGGCAGCCATTAGTGGGGTCCATCTTCATTATTGTCTACATAAATTTCAAACCCTCATATTCAGTGAAATTGAAGGAATACATACACTTTAGTTCACAACCATCCATGGTACAGGCAAGTTATGGCGGACTGAAATCAGACCATCACTTGCTGTCCAGATTCGTCTATAACTACAAGAAAACATGTCAGTGGTTTGAAAATGAATCTTATTCATCCCACTCACACTATTACAGCCAACCTACACAAATGACACGACATGGTGCAATTTGACCTTTGACCCTTCTTTTAAACAAACTGAAAAGAAGAAATTAAAGAAGATAGCTCAAATAAGGACTGATGCATCTAACTAGTGATCAATTATTTTAATCTGTGTTGTTAGTTCAAATAAGTTGAATTCAGAGAATAAAATCACCTTTAAAAAACTTTTTCTGGGCATGAGTTCAATTTTTTCCAATCGAACGATTTAAATAAGGCTAAATAGTGATTTTTATGAAAAAAAAAAGTCATTTGATTAAGGTGGGGATTTAGGTCAGTGATTTTCATCACCGTGATTAAATTTAAAACGACCTTAAATAAAGTTTGATGCCCTTTTTTGTACAACTCACATTAACTCCTTTTGTTTCCTATTCATCTTATAACGTATCTATGACTTATGACCTAAAAAACTTCAGTTTCATTGTCAAACATGTTGCAAAGTGAGGGCTCGTGTAGTCAAGCCCCCCTTTAACAGTAAGAAAGTGAACACATTTTTGGCATAAGATGCACTAGCTTTTGCAAAGCCAGACACTTGAGAAGTACACGAAAGACACTGCAAATTATTGGTGGCAATTTGGAATTGTATTTTAATTTGAAACTGTTTTTAGCTCACGTTAGTAATGTCTGGTAGTGAAGGACAAATTGCCAATTCGAACATAATTTTGCAAACTGTTTGAAAAATATTTTTAAAATGTTCAGACTCATACAGATAAAGAATTCTTTTAAAAGATGCTACGAAACAAAGGAAACTCACTGGTTGGTTTAGATGAATTATTGGAATCTTGTGATGGTTCACTTTGGGTATCCCGTCGTTCCACAGAAGGTTTGTCATTATGATCCCCTTTAGTCTTTGGATGTACACTATGATTAACAGGGGTTTCTTCATCTGAACTAGCACCATACGACGACCTATTACAATATAAGAAAGTAAAGATGACGTTAGTTTAAAGGTGATAGTCTACTAGACCTTATGACATGGAATGGCAAACAGAAAAGGGTATCCTACCAGAGGAGAAGATTGGGCAATGCCAATGATCCATGTCTTCCACTCGCAAGGCTGTGTGTTCAGGTCCCAACTCCACCATTAAAATGGTCCCATAGTTTCTGAGTTGCAGTTTGTATATTAATCCCTTATTAATAAACATTCATGTGTGAGTTTGTCTTGTGAAACTGGCATTGCCATCTTGGTCTTAATACCATTCATTTTGGACTTGCCAAGTTTGCACAAAGGGAAGATCAAACTTTAACTTGAACCACATATGAAACTTTATTTCAACTTAACTTTTTTTACTCATTTAACACTAGATAATACATTCATGTTGAGTGTGTTGTTAAATATCATCTAACTAACCTACTGATACTACTCACCTATCACTATTTATCTCCAGAATTCCTTTCCTTTCCTTTTCTAAAATTTTCTGTCCTTTCTCACCGACTGGCTTCACATCAAGGTCAAACAGTGACGGGATATTGGACTTTTTCCCTTTGATTGGTTTACCCCCAGGGTTACCTCTCTGGAAGGGAACATTGGGTTTCTCTGGTGATGGCAAGAGAGGTGGCTGGTCACTGTCCCTGCCCTTCTGGCCTTGTTGCTCTTTAATCATCTATGAAAAAAAATGAAAAAAATAAAGCAATATCCTGCACGAACAATGAGCAGTAAAGAAGAACATGAAAAGAAACCCCCCCCCCCCCCCCCCAAAAAAAAAAAACCAAAAATGAGAGGGAACTCCCCTTAGCTCATTTGCAAAAACTGAAGTACCCAAGCAGAAAAAAAATAAATCCTGAGAGCTATCACTGCTTTTGTATACAGTGTCATAGAAGAATAGGAACACAATGCCTCTGTTGTGCTGGTCACTGGACATTTCCTGAGTAGTTTCATGGATCAATGCACACACACAATACTCCATTGAAATTGACTTAATCCATCTTTCCTGCCATGTGCCTGCTATGGCGGGTACTAAATTTGAAAAGTAGCTAAGGGGCTTTTCCTAGCATGTACATGAAAGAGGAATTAAACCTATGCATTCTGGTGGACTTTTTTTTTTAAATAAAATCAGACATACATTACTCAACAACATATCAGCCAAAGAAGTTACCACATTTCTGACCCCAAATAAGCTTGAGGCAATTGATAGTTATATCACTAGGCAGGCTGGCAACAGCCTTTTTTCCAGCTGTCGCTCATTGGTTTGTCTTTCCTATTCCATTGCTTATGCTGAGCACAAAGTAAACTTTTTTAATATGAATATTACAGTGACTCAAATCAAACGTAATACTGCATAAATTGAGTGACTAAGAAAACTGGTGTACTTACTAGATCAATGAGGGGTCTAGTTTCTTCTGTAAGAGGGCCATGAGAAAATCGACATTTCTCTGCACTATAACAAACTTGTCCTGTGTGATAGTATTTACAAGGATATTCCTGTGATTCATGAAGTTAAGGTAACTAATTATAAAAATCCAACACATGCATCAAATATGGAACACATTGCAGAAAACATATAAAAGCATCTTTTAAGCATCAAACTCATGAGTCATGATCTGGTCTGTGTCCAAAAAAGATATTACATTGGAACAAGAAGACTTATCGGAACCAGGGAATATTTTTTCCGCTGGGGGCAATGTGAAAATATACAAGACTGTCAATGACAATTGGAAATTTACAGGATACTAAAACGATTTTAAGTTGTCAGTCACTCTGTCCCCTCCCCCTTGCACATGCACTCCCTCAGCTACAGACTTGGTTTTGACATATTGACAAATTTATCTCAGTTTTAAGAAATACATAAAATTACACAGTATTCAAAAGAGCTGTGACTGTAGACTTGGGTGATGTGTAATAACCATACCAACAGCCACACAACTTGAGCTTTGCTGTCAATAAACTACATATATTTCAGGCCTTAAATTTTGAGGCATGCAGTCACCTCAAACCAGTGTGAGGAGTGTGATTTTTTTGTGCATCTAGATGAAGATGGGAGCTCATATAAATCTATTGAAGGTTAGTAAAACAGCACACCTACCACACCTTAATTTCTTGAGGAGTGTGATTTGTAGCACACCTGGAAAACATAAAACTCAAGACCTGATATTTTGTATGCTATCAGGCATCCATTAAAATTATTACAATTTCATTAATGAGTGTTTATCCTTGTTTGTTGGTTTTCCAATAGCACAGAATATAGAATTATGGGTTCATATTTACTTAAACTTGAACAAGATTATAATTTCAATAAGGATTATACTCTAAATCCTTAATACTATAATGCATGGAACACACACACATGACAACAACCTTAATGAACCTTGTACAAAGCAGAGCAAAGATTTAATAACAACTCCACTCACAGCTGTTATGATACTGTATATGGTGCATCCAGCTATGCCGAGCTCTTATTTAAAAGACAGAGCTTAGTTCACTTTCACCTTCACCACTTGATAATTCAAGGACATATTATGCATCCAGCTGTACTGGGTAGTAATACCAAGCTAGTAAAAATGTGCACTGCATTGCAGAGCTTAGTTTAACTTACCCATTCACCATATATTCCAATTGATGGACACATTGTGTATTTTGCTCTGCAGTCTAGTATTACCAAGCTAGTAGTTGGTTACGTGAGGTTTTATGGCTCAGTTTCTCAGTCAGGGTGGCCAAGACCTTTTTTCAAGCTCAGTTGTAGCTCATTGGCTTGTTTTTCTACAACCCTGATTATGCAGAGCACCAAGCGCAATGGCAGTAGGTTCAATTTTTGGCAGTACGTTCAAAGTTTAAAAACAATCCTAACTGCCTTGCAGAACTTAGTTCACTTACACCTTTACAACTCAGTAATGGCAGACAGGCAGACATACTCTGAAACCAGCTGTGCAGGCCAGCTACACAAATTATTGTTTATAAAGGATATGATGCAGAAACATACAAAGAGGTCCCTTAGAACAGAAACCTTGAAGATAAAACTTGCACTGTTCTGGTCTCTTAGGAATGGTCCCTTCATGCGTATATGAACAGTCCAGGCCCTGTGTAAAAGAGGATAAAGCAATAGCGCTATGAGTTATGAACTAAGAACTTTGTGCCTTAATTTTCTGACATTAAACCTCTACCTATGAGATAGTACAATAGGACTGTTGCAACAGGGAGAGTATAAGTAAAATAACATGAAGATTCATTCAGAAAGAAGAGGATTTTCCAAAGCAACAATATAAAATACTTGCACACTCTCAGGGAGTGGGAAACATTTGAAGCTAAGCTGTACTAAAGTCCAAATCAGGGAGAGGTAGAACTCAGTTGAAGAATTAAGATTTGGAGGTGATACTGAGGTGGGCCAGGATAAAGCAAGGTTGGGTATGAAGAAAGAATAGCCAGATCATGAAGGATAGAAGTTCTTCTTAAAGATAAAACTGAGATTGAAAGATAAAACATCAAAATGAGATAAGGAATGATGGCTTCCCCATTGCCTGATCTTTTAGTATCTGTGAATCCTTGGCCCATTCCTACACACCCAGTGTTCTCATTCTAAGATGCAGGATTGCCTCAAACTCAGGCTGCACTCAAAGTCCCACACAATGAAATAAAGTTCAGTAACCCCTTAACTTGTTTTAGAACAAAACCTATAAATGATTTACTTTTGTTCAGTTCCTCACAAAAAGGGGAGCAAAGTAATCTCTGACTAGAACTAAACTAAAAGAAACTGCACAAACTCAGAGTGACCATCCCTGTGATTGGTCTGGAAAAGTGCAGGGTTGGAAATTCATCAACTTACATCCCAGCTCTTGTGCACCCACAAATGTATAAGAGACACCACATTGTTCGCAATTTAAAGATAAACTCGAAGCAATAAAAGTAATCTCTCCCTACATCCTGCCATGTACCAACTTGAAATTAGGAGTCACTCCTACACATTGCAATTCCTTCTACCAGAAAAATATGAAGGTGGGAGGGGGTAGAATCCCCCAGTCAATAAACCTCTGTCTGCATTTGATAATAAGATGAGGTTTAGCAGCTCAAATTCCAAGTAACTGGGTTGGGTTGTGGCACATTTTCTTGTTTCCCCAACTCCATTGCTTAAATGCAGAGCACCAAACAAAATGGAAGTAGGTTCTATTTTACAGGTATCTGGTATCACCCTTCCTGACCTCCTGGATGCAAGTCACATGCTCTAAACCAATTGTCCGTGCAGTTAAATAGCGTGAATACTGCCAAACACACATATGTACACTTACTTTTTTACATTTATTTTCCAGATAAAATTTACAGATGAGATGAGTCTTGGGTACATGGACCTTGCCCATTTCCTGGTCCATAAGTATCTGTTGGTCCTGCTCTGACAGCTGTTGATACTGATGATGTGGTGGCGGCGGCAGCATTTCATCTTCCTCTTCATCATCTGTTAGAGGAACTTCACGTCTTGACTTGGATTTAGAGTGCTTAGATCGATGCTGCAAAATGCAAAAGATGGTACTTATCGGCCTCCGTAAGAAATAATTAAAATGTTTGATATGAATACTGGTTATTACAAGTCATAAAAGCACATAGCCTACAATTAACATCACATACGATTGAGATCAGCCAACTAGTTTGATCTTAACAGGTTCCGAAAAATTTAGTAAATTTAATGAACCAACTGCCATAAATGGGGCAGTGGAAAGCCAACTTTTCCTTGCCCTGGGTGAACTTACAACAAGTGCAGCTCACAGTGGCATGTAAAGAATAAGGGGGCACCATTCCGGCTCTCCCTTTGTCCATACCATCACACTGATAACTGGCCAAAGGATGACTGCAGATAAGTAGGGTTACATAATGTAAATAGGGGGTAAGGAGGGGAAATGTAGATTGCATTCTCTGCTGAAATGAACATGATAAACTTACATGATGTTTGTGTTTCTTTCTCTTTTTCTTTCGTGGCCTCTGAGATACCTCGAATTCTTCTCCCATTGAACCCTCTTCCTCTTCTTGTTGATGTAATGTGTCACCACCAGAGTCATACCTGAAAAAGGGATGAAGAAAATTAGAATGCAGAGAGACAAAAGGCTGGGAATGGGTTCATACATTTATGAAAAATTGTCTTTGGACTAAATTTTTTTCAACAGGTAGATAAGGTTGTACAGCTCAGTTTCCAACCAATTGGTTCAAGTCACGTTTTTCCTTCTCCACTGCTCATTGCTGAGCAAAAAGCACAATGGCATTACTCCATTTTTTAAGTTTTCCTCATAACCAAATTTCAACAGACGACCCAACAAGCTTTAAGTCTGGATGTTTTGATGCTGCTCCTTGCATTTTTGGATGGCTGCAATTCAATTCCCACATCTCAAAGACATGTCAGGCTGGCTAAAGACCTACAAACTTCCCCATTTTGAAACCCCACATTGAGAAAACCAGAACCCCCACCCCCATGGTATGAAAATTTCCAGCTATACTGTATACGTGTACTTATTACATCATTGCATCAGCTACCTTATTTTATTGACTTATTTGTTTTTTTTTTTTTTTTTTTTTGCAACAACTAGGATTGTAACTATTTATCCATTTTTTCTTTTTAAGTGAGGGAGTGGGCTTTACAGGGGGTGTAGGAGGGTTACTTACATCCCTGGACTCCTCTCTCTTCTATCTTCTGAACTGCTCTCCCCTGATGACTTTTGTTTCATCTTGTGCCTACTCATCTCCTTCTTCAACAGCTTTGCATATTCCTCTTCATCACTTTCTGATGGTGAGGGGGCCCTTTGCCTTTTCCTTTGTTGCTTACTCTTCTTCTTTGGTGAGAAATTCCTTTCTGACATTTGTGGTGGTCCTTGCATGGCAGCATACAGTGCCATTGTCTTAGAGGGAAAAGACAAAAGAATTGGTCATATCTAGTCCTTCATCAGAGTTGTCTGATCAGCTTACAGGGTGAAAACTGTTAATCCAACTAGCCACAAAGGTACAAGCTGTAATAGCTGTAGCTCCCTCACCCAAGCTGTAAAAGTTGCAGCTTACTTAGCCCTCTTCCCCAACTTTTTGGACAGATTTCAGATGGTACATAGGAAACAGTGTAGTAGTATTATCTTTGCAGGACATGTGGATTGAAAGCATGGATCTCACAATCATGCACCTTAGTGTAAACAGTGGTCATGACTTCACTGCATCACAGAATATGGGTGTGTGACAGACTAACTGTAAATGAATGGTTTATATTCACACTGATAACAAACTTCTCCACCTTAAAAGTAATTCTCTTACCTTATTTTCTTCTTCTTCTTCAGTAGGTAAGTAATCATCTTCTTGTTCCCCTTCATCCTGCTGATCTTTCAATTCTCCTGCTGCCATGGCCATGGCCCATGCCTGAAGGGCCTGCATTCTTTTCTCTCCCTTCCTTCTTTTCCTTCTTTCTTTATTTTTCTGTCTTCGTTTTATCCTCTTGCGTTCCTCTGGGTCGAGTTCCTCTGGCTCACTGGCCTCATGTTTTTCTTCTTCCTCTGCAAAGGTATGAAAACACATGTGCATTTGATAATCCCCTTTAAACTCCACCAATTATCCACTCACAACACCACCATCAATTATTCCCACACATCACTGATTTCCACACAACACCACTGTTGATCCCAAGACAACAACACAAATTATTCCCACACAAACACCATAATTTCTTTCCATGCAACACTATATACACTTCAATTTTTCTCCCCACACAATACCCGAACTATCCCCCAAAACACCATTTGATTCATTTCCACACACTTGTAAAACCATCACTAACTCTCTTCACCCAACACCATCAACTGATTCCAGATGGCACAGCCTGGTTGGACTCTCCAACTTGGAGCCATCCACTTAAACTGATCTGGCTCAACAAGCTACAACCTTGCTTCAAGGTTGTCACCACACTGGGTGGTTCCGGGAGGTGCTACCCAGCTCTGAAAATCTCCGCCCGGTACTTGCCATCGATTTCAGCATCACCACCCGGCACAGATTTCTTATCGTAACTGAATAAAATTCCTAGATTTCTTTAGAATGGACTCTCAAATCTGCAATAATTTTCAAAAGGGGAGGGGGACACTCCCTACCCCTTAGACTGCTCCCCAAGGATGGTGATCACAATTTATCTGGCTTTCAAATTGGTTTGGTGACAATTCTGCCTTGCTTAAATGTGTAACTTTGGCAAATACTACTACATACCCACTTTAAGGGCATGAGCAGTCACCCTAAACTTATTTTAAAGCAACAACTATATCTATTTTTTTTCCATTTCTCTTCAAAGTATGTTCATAAAGTTTTAGGACTTCATTCCTGAATATTCCAAAAGGTAAACTAAGCAAATCTGAGGTGAAATATTGTTACATGGCTCTCAAGAGCCAATCATGGAAAAGGACGGTCCATTACACTACCATCGAATTGGCATTTACCCTTTGAAACCAAAGCACTATTCCATTCCAAAACAAATTCAATTGCCAAACTTTCAGTCTAATAAACCTTCAATCCAGTGAACCTTCTACCTAATGAGCCTTTCATCGAGTGGTCCTAAGTTTGACTAGTGATTTCTTATCTTGTGAAACTTCAGTTTATTAAATGTTTGGTTACTGGAACTTTGGTCGAGAAAACTTTTTATGTAGCCAACCCTCCTATTAACATACACCATTACCTACACCCGCCTACTTGGCAACAGAATGATTCACCCCCCTCACAAAAAAACACAAACAAATAGTGTTTCCTTACCTGATTCATCATCAATTTCTCCATCCTCCAATTCTTCTGCAGGTATAGTGCCACCAGCGGCGGCAGCAGTAGCTTCCTCATCTTGAGTCGCTACTGATTCTTCTTGAGCCTCGATCATTAAACTGTATGAGCAAAGAAAAGAAATCATTATTGGACATGTAACATGCATGTTACGCATGTTGATAGCTCTGATACAGAAGGAAGAAAAACCAGCATGGTGTTTGCAACTATTCTGGGAATTTTTATTTCACCTCATGAGAATATTCCCAGACTTGATTGAATAGATTATCATCAACTGTTCACATCACCTCAATGTAATTGCCTATTAGCTTTTACTCAGGAGGACCGCTACAATTAGTGATGGAACAGGTTTTTGAAGTGTGCACATGCCCTCTTAAGTGGGCACGTTGTAAGAAATATTGGAATGTATTAGGTCTTAAAGAGTAGCAGAAAATAAGAAATTGTTCCACCAAGGAATGGTTTGTGACCCTCCAGTGCTTAGAAGTGTGTAGCTATATATTAGTGACCTCATGTACTGCTTTAGGATTGCAACCTTCCTGCTAATCAGCCCTGAATATTGGGACAAAAGTTAGTTTTGATGGATGCAGGCAAGTGTACTCGAGGTGAATTAATCTGGTGCCATGATCTCTGCAAATTTTAATCATGTGCCTTTTAGGTCAAAAGACTTGTTCATTATATATTACTGTAGGTAAGGAATCTAGATGATGTTTAAAAATACATCAACATATGTGTGTCATATAGTGTCTTTCAGGTTAGTGCTTTTCATGTTGCCTACTTTACTTACCTTTTACGACAGGCAGAGAAACCTCCGGCATATTCAACAACCCCTTGCATACAAGGCTTACTTGTTTTTTTTTTTTTTTTTGCACTGACCAATGCCAGTTGTTGGGGGAGTAGGTACCATCAAATCATGTGCATTTTATAGTCGATAGTTGGAGACAAAATTATCACCACACATCCCATCTGGATGCAATTTAATGTCATGCCCAGGACAGGGTTGGAGGATACCATAAAATTATTGGTAGGCCTTTGGGTACAGCAAAGCAGACTGAACTGGTATTGTGGACAGTACCAGGCATTCAGGTGGGCAGAAGCCTAAACCAAACACAGCAACCATGTAATCCTGTATATTGATGAAACTACAACAGAAGTGTGGTAGCATTATCTGCTGTTCAGAAACTTCCAATTCTTATTTACCACATTTCTGTAAATGATTAGGCCCTAAACTGTAGGTGCAGTATCACAGGGGACATTATAATCTGTTCAGTCCTTTTTACACGCTTCAAAAGAGACACAACTGAAATTTTTCAAGGGCCAGTATAAGTAACACACCAAATGTCTATTTTAATTTCCGAGGTCTGTATTTTATGTGAATACCAGATGGTGTACCAACCAACCCTACCAAGGGCCACATTCGCTACATGATATAAGTACACATATATATACATAAAACACAGAATTGGCAGTTTTGACTTCATCAATCTTATGGCAAATGTCCTAATAATACTTGATTGATCCAACATCAAAGATCAAAATTAGCACAAAGAGTCTTAAGTTTGGTCCAACATTTGGGTGTTTACAATGTTGTTTACATCTTCAGACTCATTATAGTACCTGATGGGAGATGGAACTTACATTGCACTGTAGATATATTATGACATCACTGCCCCCAAAATGTTGGTTAACAGCCATTTCCTTCAAGCCTGACATTATAAATGCCCTACTTATCCATGTAGTATAGGTGTATGGTTTAGGGAAGTGTTAATATTGGCCCAATACTGGATTTTAAAGCAAATGGGAGAAAATACATGTACTAAACAGTGAAAGATTTAAGTCTTGCAAATGTGTTGTATTGTTGCGGGCTAGTTCAAGGAACAAGCTTGGTGTATCATGTTATTATGTTACTAGTGGTCTCATTGAAAAAAAAAAAAGGTGTCTTAATCAATGAGGTGTTTAGAAGAACATTATGTGGTTAATCAACTGTTGGGTTTGTGCCCCCAATTCCAGAAGTTGGGTAAAATACCTGCCCCCTCCCCCTCCCTTATCATTTCCATAAAAATTAGAAAATTGTCAATATCTTGGTTTCTTACTCCTGAAGTAGATACTTTTGCAGCAATGTTCTAACTTGTATAAATAAATGACCTTTCAAACCCCTCAAATTGCACCTTACTGGGGGCCTTGAAGCAAGTTTATGTTCCCCTAAACCTACTAAAAACTTTTACCTCATACAGTGTCATTTTTGACTTCCTTTCCTTTTACCGAATCCCTGACTGGTGCAAATTGCTACATCAAAAATGAAATATGCACATGCTGGGTTGAAATTACTGGTATTTCTTTTTTAATTTACTAGTGTTAATACCAGGAGTATACTGTATGCATGCTGCTGAAAAAAAAAAAACTTGTTCACCGTGAATATTCATGACAGAATTTTACAGTCTGCAAAAAAGCTGGTATGTGCAATCCATAACATAAACATTGTACTATACTATCCAATATCTATATTAGACCCCATGCCAAGTTAGAGTGTACAGCATACAGTATCAGGCAACACCAAAATCCTGCATGTTGTGTGTAGTGTGCACACAATGTAAACAAGCAATATGAATTATCACACTGCAAGCCAACACCTTCATATATTCTGAAATCAATATTAACCAACCTAGATTCAAATCGTTGAATTTATATTTTTTTTTCTTTTCATACCTAACATAATTGCTTCTTCTTTCATTTTGCTGCTATCAATAATAGTGAAAATTTGCACTAGATACACTTTTTCTGTCAAATTGGGACTCACCTAACCCAATAATGGACTATTCCAATCAAATCGCTCTTTGACAAGTGATGAATATTCATTATATCAACTTCAGCTAGCTAATCTCCCACTGTGTGAGTGCATGGTATGGAATGTGAGTCTTTGTGCTAAGAATAGACCTCTACACACTTAATACATTGTACAATATGTTATCACTACAGCAAAGCTGTACAGAGTCTATTGCATTACTTCCTGGTAATACTGTAGTGTATGTATTGTGTATACTGCAGTACACACTGTTACATCATATGAAAAGCAGTGACCCAGTGGCAGCTGTCATACGCATAGTAACAATATATACGTAAGCCAATATGCAGGTTACAGTGTGTAGGTAACAGCCATGCATGGGCGTTTCCATCAGATACTAAAATTCATGATGCTGTAAGGATATTAAATTCACAAGAATTTTAGTGCTGGACAGAAAAATGGCAGGGTGGTGGAAGATATATTTATGGGAAATCAATCATATCTTATTTTAATAGTTATAATTAGTAATTTCCTTGATTGTTTACTAACTAGGGGCTTCCTTTTTGAGGAGGCTTCTGCACCTAATAATTAAATGCATTGTGTTGACTGAAAGAACTATAACAGAAATTAACTTTTGATATCAACTGGTAGAAAAATGTGAAAATATGAGAGACATGTCCTAAAGTTTGGTTCAAGTGGACCACTGACTTTCCTGGCATTTTTTGTTTTTATGTTCAAATGAAACAACTAATTAATATATCCTCAAACAGACTGCCTGTTTGGTTTGCAAAACTGGCAAACAACCATAGTTCACAAAAGGGCCCATTAATGTTTTTAAGAGACAAATACCATGGCAGGGGGAATATCCAGGGACTATTGAAAAGATGTGCATGCTTCAAATAATTGTAGTCTTACGGTAACTAATTAAAGGGTGTCTATATTGTTGCATTTTGAAGTGTGTTAAATTTTTAAACTTGCTTGGCAGCAAACAGAACGGATATGCCCATTGTGCGGGGGAGGGGGGGAGGGCAGCAAACAGAACGGATATGCCCATTGTGCGGGGGAGGGGGGGGGAGGGGAGGGGGGGCATGCCTGTTGTGTTCTGCTTGTATACTGCCTGCATGGTGAGGTGAGGGGTATGACTACTGTAGGGGAGGGTATGAATATTTGGCATGGTGGTCAGAAAGGCAAGATGATGCCAGCATCTAACAACAGTCCATGATATTATCATTAGAAAATTACCGGATTCTGCCATGTTTCTTTACCCATGGGGGCAATCCAGTGAGACAGGGAATATGCCACCCCCCCACACCCATGAGACATTGCCCATTGACCTTTAATTTTTGCACGCAATAATTTTTTGAAAAAATGTGGTGATTTTCCCCAATTTGGAGAGCAATTCACCGCCATTGTATACCCAATAATGACTATACTATGAAGGGTTGTTAAAGACAAAATTAAACTTAAATTTGGTTGAGACAGGAGAGACTTTTTAAATTCTTAAATGCATGCAATACACTTCCCCTTTAATGTATTTATTTCCTGGTTAGACTGTGAAAATATAGCACTTTTTTGACCACAAGATAAGGCCAATTGTTTCCAGTCACAAGTTTATAAATAACTTATATACTATACTGACAATACTTCATGTTGGTTGAGGTTTCTGAGCTGTTTAATTTATTCCACCAAACCACTGGGTAGCATTTACTTGGTCCCAATTTACATAATTAACTTTAATGAACTTTGTAGTCATTGCTCAAGGATTAAGCTAACATGAATCTTTTCCCTGAAGATATGGGGAGGGGGCTTGTCCTATGCATATTTTGTAGTTATTGTAAAATCAAAATGAAGTTTAAAATACACTGTATTATGTCCTCCTTCTGTCATCTTCAATGGTATCATTATTTGGATTTATTCAAAGTCCATAAACAGAGGTGGAAAAAGTTTTTATTTCTTGGAATGGGGGGTAAACTCTTACCCAGGAAGGATGTAAAGTTTTCTACAACTGTCTCTATAGTTTCATGTGAAAATCAGGGGAATTTTTCTTTCAAATGTTAAAAAAAACCTTCCAAATGCTTAAATTTCCTTGGAAGGAGCCTCCCAGCTTCCCATTTTTTCCACCCATGCCCATAAAAACATAAGGGTTAAAGGGTGTTCTCATTATAGATACATCACAAGCTATTTATGCCAATATCCAGGAGGGGAGAAGTGGTGAGCACCCAGCATGACGTTTAATCCCTTAGAAAATTCCAAGTTGCTTTAGTTCTCTCTGATACTGATTTGTAATTTACACAACCCCTCCCTTCACCCCCAATATTTGGCATGGTGGTCAGAAAGGCAAGATGATGCCAGCATCTAACAACAGTCCATGATATTATCATTAGAAAATTACCGGATTCTGCCATGTTTCTTTACCCATGGGGGCAATCCAGTGAGACAGGGAATATGCCCCCCCCCCCGTTGACTCTGGATGATGATAAATATTGTACCAGACTGGATCTGAGGCTTCTAATATTCAAGTTTCTTAAAGAGAAGGGTACTTCCTTCCCTTGGACCCCTACAAGTGGGCACTTGATCCCTTTAGCAGTGCAGCTGGTCACTCCCAATAAAAATAAACCTGGCTTCATATACCTGGTGTTATAGTTCCCCCTACATTTTATCTATAAATAGATTTTAAGGCAAATTATTGTCAGCAGGCACTCCAGAAAAAAATCATCCATTACTAGTTGAAAGGGACCAAGAGTGGGACCACTTTTAAGATGGATGATACTTGCAGAGAAAGTGGCTGTGTCTTCAGGTGGGTGGGTGGGTTTCGGTCAGGGGGGAGTGGTTAAGTTTGCAGGTTTGTCACAATATTTTTTGTAGATATTAAAGGTCTCATGATTGAAAGGTTCCAGATAAACAGTTATTTTCTTCCAATGAATCTTTGCTATGGGCAACAAGCTGCACAAGGGACAGCAAAACAACTCTCAAGAAGGAAGGCTCATCATCAGGGCAGCCCAATATTTCATGAAAGTAAGGGCCAGTCTCCTGTTGAATGTGGTCCAACATGCCCACAGTAGAGATGGTGCAGTGGCTCAAGCCCAAACAGACCATCTACTGTACAAGGTCAATTGGCTGACAGAGACACAAAGGTATTTTACACTCATGGCAGAATGAAAAGCTGTCCAAGGGTGCTCAGGGCACAAAGGGCTCAAGGGATAGCTATTCTAGCAATGCCTAGAGAAATTACTGCACCCGGCACACCTGGAATCTCCAGACCCTCTCCTAACTGCTATATAATTAATGTGTATTATTCAGGGTTTGTGCAGATTCAAAATGACAATATTCCATGACTTAGAAGGACCAAGACTGAAATTTCTAGGACCTTTAAAAACACATCCTACAGTATTTTCTGCAAATACTGCAAAATAATGCATCTGAACATGGAGAAAAAAAAAAGGTCTGAAATTTCAAAAAAATTTCTAAAGACTTTCCAGGATCTGTACAAACCCTGATATTACAACTTGCAGGGAATAAATTAACCATTCAAATTTGGTGTAGCACTTCTGAAGATTTTTGAGGTCTTTCACACATTGTTTGTGAGGGTTATGCACACAAAAAATTGCCACACAATTTTTAATTTGTGTAGCAACTTGGCCTGTTTGTGTAGCAAATTGCGATGCGATACTGCATAAATAATTCACTGACATGCTACAGAAATGAAGGATTATATGAACTCAGTGACAGTTCAAAATGTGGTGCAGAAGTGTACCCCTTTAATCTTTTTTATGAGATCTCACAATTTTCTTCCAATTTCTCTTCCAAGTATACTTATATGACCATACAAATATTGCATATCGTCAGCAAAGATTCTCTTTTCATAAATTTCACCCTTTTTAACGCAGAATATTGTGACATGATTTTCAGGACATTTAAAGGGGTGATTAGAGTTTGAAAGCGAACTTTGACCTTTCATTTCAGCAGAATCCACAGACACTGAAATAGTCTTTCAATTGAGAAGATACATTAATTCTGTTTTCATTAATGGGAATTTATTTTGTTCGGGTAAAAAAAAATTCCACACAGCAATACTGAGGCAGCCTCACCCATATGGTGACAGAACACAATGTCAGTGAGTAAGATGTTGACAAATCACTTTTTGTTAATTTTAATTCAATGCATGATTGTAGTGCAGAAATAAAGTTTGGAAAAACTTGAAATCTTAACAAACTGTCATTGCCACTTTAAAATGCTCCTCTTTCCCTCTAAAGGTGGGGGGGGGGTGAGCACTTTCATAAGCCGCTCTTGAGAATCATGTCACATTTTCCTCCCTCATTTGCCTAGTAGAAAATGGATAGAGTATGCAATATTTAAGTCCTGAAATATTATGAAAGACACTTTAAAGAGAAGTAAAAAGAAAATTGTGAGATTTATATGTAGTTTGGGGAAATTGCTTCCCACCCTTTAAATTAGATACATCTTAAGGTTTCATAGTGATGTGGCATGTAACTACATTTTTGCATCTGATATTATTCTTGCTGGCTATCGATAAAAGGCAGTTGATGAAAAAGGGTCAACATTCTATCAATGCTGTGTAGCAGTAATGTGTACATGGCATATATAGTTCAAAACAATTTGCAAAGGAATTTTGGCGCTGTAATGCTCTGTGCATGTATTTCATCATATATGTGGGCTATATGCTCATGCAGTTATTACTAGACATTTTTCATGGTGTATGCACACCAAGTCAGTTTTTTTCTCAAAAAGAAATTGTCTCTAAGAGAAATGAGGCACTTTCCTATTAGACGTTGGAAACCTTGCAGTTGGGTAATGTAGTTAGTGAGAGTTTTACACAGTGTTTCCAAATTATTAGCAAATTATTTTCTTTTCTGATGCACTTTGACATTATGACAAATTTTCAAAAGATGCAAGGAATACAATGGTCTTGCTTTTTGTTATGGTGGTGGGTTGACTTTTGTTCTCATGAAAACTTAAACTGTTTGACTTTGTACCCAAACAGGTTAAGAAATTTTTTGTTGTTGGTGTCCCGAATACAAGATAACTTTGGTTGTTTCAGTCTGATCCACTGCCAACTAAATATATTCTAGGCCTACTCTAGATGGGGAATACATTTCCAATTATCCTGCTCGACATTTTTTTTTTTATAATATTTCCCTTTCTGAATAGTCCAGTCTGTGCATGCATACGAAAAAAAAGGGAATTTACAAAGACAACCAAAAATCATTTTCATCAGGTTTAAAAATTATCCCTACAGATGCAACATCGATTGGGATCACTGCTTTTTAAAGGACAAGTCATGCAACTGTTTGACAAAAATAAAGGTTACAAATGAGGGTTGCATTTAGGCTATGTGCAATTTTAACTAACATGGAAAACAACACTCAACATCTAAAAAAAAAATTTAGACCCAAAGTAGTTTGCTACTGGGATGTGAAAGGTCTGATATGATTTTCACACAACTTCCCTACACCAAAATAGAGCCTATGCCAAATCACTGTATGTGCTCATGCCCAATTCGATTTACACAATATTGTATTATCCCACACAACTCTCAATGAGCTAGAACAGAGCTCATGTTTTGATTTTGATTTTAAAATCCTGTCAAAATGTATTCTCACAGATACAGCTTTGCAATTCAGCAATCCTTTTGTATTCTGCTCCTCTTACTATCTGAAAAAGCTATTACAAAGGTTCTGGAGCCTTAGATAGTGTTTTCAATCTTTTTTCCGAAGTCACGGCCCATCTTCAAAACTTGAACTTTCCCGGGTTTGTACACGTACGCGTTTCACGCAAGTACTACGTGCCATATCAAAGCGCTACATCATTTCCGCTATCCCCTTTCACTTAGTTGACTAGCCCAAATGAATATGCAACAATTATCCGGGAATTTGCAACGTCACGATTTCATTTTCTCATTAACATAAAAATATGGCCAAGCCATGGGAGTTTATTAACTACTGTATATTACGATACGTTACATTCACGAATTACTGAAATACGTGCGTATTTCTTATCCCGAAGGTTACCTCATACTCTGAATCAACACTCATCCACGGGAAACTTGTAAAAAGACGAAAACTTAGAATATTACTTGACCTGTTGTTAGCTGGTTTGTCTGAATCATTGTTTCCTTTGCTCACCAAAGGTGGGGGTGTGTCAAAGAGGCTTTCGAGAGCCATTTTTCAGTCGTACCGCGCATATCACTCCACGAAAATAGTATCAAAATGTTCTCCAATACATAAAGATTTTTGGGAGTACATCTCCCGAGAGTTACAGAGGAGATTGATCAAAATCTAGAAACGTTCTTTGTCTCATGAGTGCGGTACCCACGCACAGACTTACACAGTAATGGCCGACTAATGACGTTTAGCGTAACGTACTGCGCAACTCGTGCGAGGGATTGCTGAGTATATACGGAGCACAACAATGGACATATGTATTTGAATAAATTTGCTGGTAGAATACAGTCTATTAAATCCTCAGTGAGAGCTTTGTTCAATAAAAATCGTTGTAAATGTAGTTAAAATTTATAAATTACCCCAGAATTAAAAAATTATGGTGAAAAAACGAGGTGATAGATCAAATTGGCACGAAAACACTTTGCTATTTCTGGTATTATACTTCTCAGTAGATATGAATAATCATGAAGCATGGACAAGCTCAGCAGATAGTGCAATGCCATGCTATGCTAGCTAGCGCTATATTACGGCGGGAAGTCGTTATGTTGAATGATCATGTGTTGAATCTACACACTGACCGTGCAAACTATGTGGATGTGTTATACTGTATCTGGCAGTTATTTTGTGCGCTGTCCTGTATGTGTACTGTAGATGAAACGTAAGCAGTACGTCATGGACTTCAGAACTTTATTAGTAATGGCGCTAGACAAGAATGGGAACGTTTAGCACATTAGGCTTAGGCTAGGCTTTGGCCCAGTTAGCCGATATACGTCCATGATGAAGTCCATGTGCCTTATACAGTCAGTATATATACAGTTCTAGTGTGTAGGCTGTGTCAAACTGTGCAAGCCTTAAGTTTAATACTCCCTACAGTCCACCTTCTGAAGTTCTGTTTCATTGGATCGAAACGCCTAAACTATGCATTAGCCTAAGTTAGGCCTATTCGGTACTCTATTGTCCGAACTTTACTTAGAAGTTGACAGTGCGCAAACGTTGTGTTGTTGGAATTGAATCGATTGACGTGAAGAAGGAAGAAAAATCAGGCAGGCCTTTTGGAACACATATGAGGAGCCTAGCCTAAGTTATACCTAACGTTAGGCCTTAAGTTAGGCCTAATGCTAGCCAAACGTTAAGTTAGGCCGTGGAGATGGCTCGGTGGTTTGAGCGTACTGCCTTGCATACTAAAGGTCCCCGGATCAAATCCCGGTGGAACCACTTGGAAATTTTCCGGGGTCTAAAAATTAACTTGTTCAGCATAGCTGTTCACAGTGATGCTGAGGGGGTTTAAAATTGGTGAATTACAAAATTGGGAATTTGGTTGTCCATTTCAGGAAGTTGTCCGTTTCAGGAAGTTGTCCGACTCAGGAAGTTGTCAGCTTGCTCAGTTCAGCTGTTGAGCAGTGGTGCAGAGCAAGCATAACCTCCACCCCATCCAGCCTTTGGGAAAGTGGCTAAAGACTGGGGATACGCTCACGTCCGTCGGATGGGGACATTAAATGGCGGTCCCGGGAGCAGGATTGGGAGCTATTAGTACACGCCTGCCTCGTTACCTCTGAGCACTAGTCGAAAAGAGAAGGCGAAGTTCGCCGGTGTTCATCCACACTCACTCTGGCATTGGATCTTCGAAAAGTTAAATGATTAGGGCCTGGACTTCAGGGCATCTTATGGGGCTTTGGCCCTCCTTTGCCCTTCAACCTGTTATGTTATGTTATGTTATGTTAAACTTGCTTAACATGATGCCTTACTTTTGTTACTCTGTAACGTTTTGGCCTAGGCTAGGCTAGGCCCAAATTAGCATGGAAGGGTGAAATTTCGCTAGGGTGTCCTTTCGTTGGCTTTTTGGTGGACAATCCAGCACCCTGTCCTTGGTCAGGTACACACACTGACACAGTGCCAGGCTCACACAGTGCCAGACATTGGAATTCCTCCATTTTGAAAATTTTAATACAGAACTTCTCATTATGCAGCTTGGGCCACCCCAGATATAGCCTAGGCTAGATTGTTACACACAATATGATTATGTTATGTGCCTCACACTGAGTCACAGTCAGGCCTTTCACATCTGCCGAACAGGTAGCCAAGGCTAGGTTGTCTAGTACTACTACTGAGTAGTACCAGCCTGCGTAGCAGAGTATGGGGCATAGGGTTACAGTTAGTTTCCGCCCTCGCTACTTTCCGCCCCTCAAAAATGGTGTTTTCCGCCCCTCTTATTCTTAGCAGAAAACATCTTTTTGGGAGGCGGAAAGTAATGGAATGGAATGTGATATCAGTGGTACTTTCGTCAAATGAAGAATCCATCAATTTTTTCTTAAAGTTTCAAACTTCATTGATGTCTTTTACTATTCAGTGCGACACCCGTTACTGCCATGTTGGCGTCTTTCCTAGCAACATTCTCACTGTAGACTTTAGTATACTTATACGTACTTACATTCAGGTATATGGTATTTAGTGCTGTGAACAACTGTTCCCACATCCAGCATAAGTCTACCTAGGCCTATAGACAAGCGGACTACTTATACGTAAAAAAATACAGGTCCGTGACTAGACTTGACGTTTAGAAAAAAGGTGGTAAAATTCATTATTTTCGATGATTTTTTATGAGGATACTGAAAAAGTTTTAGGCCTAGCCATAAATTTCTTTGTTGACTTGTACTTGGATTTGAAATTTGAAGTTAACAGTTATTTTTATCACATGTTAGTTCAAACATTACTTTCCGCCCTAAGATTTTTAGGGGCAGAAACTATCGAGGGCGGAAACTAACGGACCCGGGGCACAGCCTAGCCCAGCACATGAACAGGGCTGTGTGTTACGTTACATGGCCTAAGCTGATTACACTCCACATCACAGCCCTTGTCCTGCTAACACAAAAAATCCCGTCATTAGGCTTTCAGAATAAAATACGTTCTAAACTGGTAAATATTACACACATCGAACTTATATTACCAGAAAAAGATGTGCAAGTGACTTTTAATCCCAAAGTTACCAATAAATCGGCTTTCATGGACAGTCTGAGGTCAAAATGCAGCAAAATGACACTTCGATTCTGGTTAGACACTTCTTCGTTTGAATGAACCCTTGTACAATAAGTGTTTCTACATGAACTTGCAAATAGTCAAAAGTCATTCCTAGAACTTTGTAACCATTTCACCAAATCGATAACTTTAACGATTATTCCACCTAATGAATGCAAATTTCATATGAAATAATTGTTGTTTGTTCTTATTTGAAGCTTCTAAATGTTTTAGAAATTGTTGAAACGTTGTCAAGATTATTCCAAGTGTGAAAACTTTTTGAATAAGTGGAAACCCCTCGAATGACCTTTGACCACAAAGTGGATATCACAAAGACGACGGGTCCCACTATTCCGTGCGCTGACCCCCGCTGGCATGCCCTGCCTCAAGCGCGTGGCGTTTCGCGGAACTAGTGGAAAACTCAGGGATCCATTCTAACAAATGAAAAGCAACATTTTGCAAACAAAATAAGTGAAAAATTGGCACAATGGTCCATTGTATTTTACTTCTTAATCAGTTATGATAACATGATTAATGATAGCATTTAATGAAATAAATATCAGCGTTAACTAAATTAACATCAGCGTGTCAGCACATGCCCTGGTACACAAGGCATAGCTAGGCGTGTCAGCGCGTGGTTTAGTAGGACCGAAGACGACTACTTAGTCATTCGAAAGCTTGCAAACATTGCGCATAGAGTTAGTGTTACATTCAATTTTTCGAGGCAAAAAACACCATTATAACATTGAATCTGGGTGAACAGCTTATACAGAAAGGTGGATGCGGTGCCAGGGGTTATCTGTGTAAAGTTTGGTGAGAAAACAGGAATTTGTGAACGTGAGAGATGACAACCATGGCCAGGGTCAGCTAATGGTGGGATTTTTCGTGTTAGTGGGGCAAGGGCTGTGATGTGGAGTGTAATGAGCTAAGGCCATGCAACGTAACACACAGCCCTGTTCAACGGCAAAGCCTAGCCTAGATAAGATAGCCTAGGCCTATCAAAGAGAAATGAAGCATAAAGTGTGATTTCCACAGGCCTTAATTCAAGAATGAACTGTTGGATACAGTCAGGATTAGATGCAACTAGGCCTAAGTAGCCTACTTTGGGTAAAGATAGAAACATATCTATCTGTTTTGGCTTCAGAGTGAACAAAAACAGAGCATTTGTTTTGGTTCCAACGCTTTAGCTGGTGCTTTGCTACAGTGAATGGGAAGAATTTTCACTGGTGTGTGAAATTTGGTTGTGAGAAAATTCCAAATGTCCAAAGTAATCCTCTGGTTAGAAGCCATCATAAAAAGCTTCATAAGCCTTAATCTTTTTTTTGCTAGACTTTATGAAGTTCAGTTTCTCTCATAGGGTTTTTAATGAATGGAATTTAGCCTGCCTGAGTGGGTTGTGAACTCCAGATCAGTTCACCGGTTTAAAGGCAGTCATTTGTCACCCTAAACTACAGTTTCAGTATGCATATATCAAAACTCTCAATTGGTACAGCTCTTTGATTGGCATCACATTCAAACAATGCATCATAGCTAAATTACACAGGATGGGCACTGAGAGTGTCTTGATTACACATTATGGACCTGTATGGGCCCTAGGACAAGCCATGAAGCAATAAACTAGGATTGTGTCTGGATAAAGATGAGTTTTAGATAAATGTGCAAGGGGCTAGAAGTAAGTAGGTTGGGAGAATTGGAACTGTTTGGGATGATGAAAATATGCCTTTAAGGTAAACATTGACAAGTTTCTCCATCAGTTTGGTCGAGTCTAATCTTTCTTTTTTGTGAACTCAGTGATAGCTGGGCCAACTACAGTACAGATTACATGCATTCGAAGCATTATGTACCAGGCTATCACACAGTAATATACAAGGTACAGCATATACGGTATATAATGTAGGCCTTCATCACATACTCATGCAAAATTTCTCTTCCTAGGAAACATCAAACAATTTTGTCAATCATGGCAACTGTTTCAAAAAGAGCATTCAACATTTTTTGGCTTGGAACAGTCTGAATATAATAGGAATTTTCTTACATTTTCAGATATCAAGGAGCTACAAATCTTAACAAAGATGTCCGATAGTGAGGATGGCAGTGTTATATCAGACGATGGTGGCAAAAGTGATGCTGAGGTAAGTTATTCAATTATTCTTTACTCCTTCATGTTCAGTAATATGGATCGCTAATATTATCCGCAGCCAGGGGTTTGTTCGTTCAGGGCCAATTCTCTCACCCCAACTACAATTCCTGTAGAAGGGGAAAGACCAAATCTGATGGACTATTGTATTTTATATCTCTGCCACAGAAAACAATCATTTTTTTTTTTCTGTATTTTCCATTTTCTGTCTATGTTTGAATAATGTGGCACCCACTGTTGTCTCAATATTATTTCGTAATCTTGCAGTTTGCAACATTCTTCCTTGCTGATGTAGCCTAGAGAGCTAGCATGTCAATTACAATTCATAAACACCTCTTTTGATTTACTGTATTCTGGTTGGCCAAAACCATTTTAGACTGGTCTCAAATTGCATTTAAACCGGTTTCTTGACAGCATGTACCGTGCTTTACACAGGCATGGTTTGAAGGTGTAAAACATTTCCTTTTTGTTCATCAGCTTTCTTCACATGAAAACAAACATGCCACAGCCTTGGTCTGCTCAGCCTCTGTGATGATGTTATGGTCTGTCTTACTTTAAATTACATTTGAGACAGGTGCACCCTTGCATTTACCCCCTAAATAAAATCTGCTTGTCCATTGTGTAGCAACTTTGTCTGTTTGTGTAGCAAATTGCGATGCAATACTGGATAAATTATTCCCTGTATCATCATTAAAACTCTTTGTGACTAAAACACTTTTATTGACAATCCCTTCCATTGCCATTCTTTTCCTAGCAATCCCTGAACAATGGCTATTATCTGCATGCACTCTGAGTTGAGATTTGATTAGGCCAATGGAGGGCAAAGCTGTTTGATAGAATTTTCAGTAGATTGCCTGGAAAGAAATGTTCAAACATTATACCTCATGATTTTACCATAACAAGCAAAGAGTAGTTTATATGTGTTCAACAGTTGACACTGCGCTTACTGTCAGTGCCATACCAGCCATTGAGTTTAACATTTTCCAGGTGTAATACAAATAATACTTCCCAGGAAATTAAGTGGCGTGGTAGGTGTACTGTTCTATAAAACTTTCATAAATTGCCTGTGTTTTCATTTTGCTTTTAGATGTATAGAAAATTGCACTGCTCACAGGGATTTTAGGTGAGTGATGGTTTGAAATTGCACTCACACGCCTCAGAATTTAGGGCCTGTCATACTGTATCAATCTTACTTGAATATTCATGTAATTTTACACAGGAAGAAGCAGTCAGTGGGGGCAGTATGCCTGGTAGTCCCGTTGGAAGTGGAGGAGAGAGCCCCATCGGAAGCCCAGCTGATAGTCCGGTGGGGAGTCCTGTTGGAAGTCCAGTAGGAAGCCCCGTTGCTGATGACGATGAAGCTGCCGGGAGTGATGCTGCCAGCGAGGCAGAGGAGGTTCCCGAAGGAGAAGAAGGAGAGATAATAGAGGGAGCAGAAGATGAAGAAGAAGAAGAAGGTGAAGACTTGGATCAAATTGATGATGAAGAAGAAGAAGAAGAGGATGAGGAGGAAGAAGAAGATGACTTTGTGGAGGATGATGATGCCCCAACACAGAAGAAAAAAAGAAGAAAAACTGGAGGAATTATGGATTTTATCTTACAAGAAGCTGGTAGGTTACATTATCACATGTATATGATGTAAGGAAGAAGAACCTTTGTTGATCTCAAAAAGAGATTTTTCTTGTATTGTAAAGAAATGTGGGATCATCATTTCTAAAGTCTTTGGATTCTTACAGAATTCCAAATTATGTAAGGGACATAATGAGGAGTACATATGAATTTGTGTAATAGTTTTGCATTGAAATTGACTGTTATGTAATACAATACCATTCCAAAATTTTTTTTTTCTCTCACAATACTTCCACAAAACTCTTGATTTAACTTTGCAACTACCCAAGAGGCAGACCAGCAGAATGTAAGGAGTTACAGCATTTTTCCATTGCCAACTTTTGATCACACAATGCACCTACATTGTAGGCACTTTCGTGTTTCATGAGTGGCAAGCTTATATCTTTTAAATGATGTAGCTACAACTCTTGTTTTCAAGGCTACTTTTCCTGTCTCTTATTTTCCCCACATTTGGATTCTTGTTAAGAAAAAAAAAAAACTCACAAAAAGTTAGTAACAGGAACAAAGAAAGAAATTGGATTATGGGAGACTTGAAGAGTTGCACAGGGATGGGTTGGATGGGGCTACAGAAATAATTGGTTCCGTCGTGTGTGAATATGAACATGCTTACTGTAATTCACATGGCCAACATACTCAGCCCTTGGCTACCTCTAAATTGCATATATTACTCTACTGTAGCACTATGCACTGCTCAGAGGAGTTTTAGCACTGCCTCGTCCTGATTGGCCAATAGATTGCCCTCATAACTCTTCCATCCAATTTTACTACATATCACAGGTTTACTGATTCTGAAGTCTTTGCCTTGAGCTTTTCCCACTGAGAGGTCTTGCTAAGTGTTTGAATTAACCATTGTTTTGTACCAACCATTCGGTGAGGGGAATTTGGTGTTGTAAAGCTATGAATTTTTATAGATCTAAGTCAGTACAAAATGATGCCATCATTTTCTTTTTCTCATCTCTCTCCAGATGTTGATGAGGATGGTGGAGAGGATGAGGATGAAGATGGCTGGGAAGAAGGAGCAAAAGATTTAATCGACAGAGAACCAGCAGGGATTGATGATAATGAATTACATGGAGCTCATAGACTACAGCAGATATGGAGGTATCATGTAACTTTTAAAGCATTATCATTATTGGCTAGGGTGGCTACACAATTCCTGTACTTTTCTCACAAAAAATCTCATATTTCCAAGATTTTCATATAGAATAATCCCCTTGAGATGTGAAATCCTGTTGGAAAATAGTGGATTTCCAATGTTGTAATTTGCAGAGATCCTCCTGCCACCCACCTTCCTTTGAAGCAAAGTATACCCCAGAATATATGGAGGTGGGAGATAACCTCTATCCTCCAAAGTTTGGGGCCTTATAATGAAACTGCTTGCAATGCTTACTCTACTAATCCAGTGCTTCAGTGAGTACTATTCTGTTTTCATTTCTGTCTGTTTCAGTCAAGAAAATGAGAAGGAGATCGAGGAATATTACCGACGAAAATATGCCGAGACATCATCCAGTAGCGGGTATGCAGCCGAAGAAGAATTACCTAATGCCATCACTCAGCAGGGACTTCTTCCTGGTGTCAAGTAAGGTTTTTACATTTTCAAAGTGCTAAGGAACTGGGCATGTTCTGTCATCGTGTCTGTGTAAATCTCAACTAATAAACTTGTACAAACAGCAGTCAGAGTTCTATCCAATCAGAAGTCTGTATTATAATGACAATTATAATTCCACCAGGATCCCTTTAGTGAGCCCCTGTGCCCCCAGTCTCGGCTCATGCCTTTTAATTTTATCTATTTTTAGAAGCTGTAGGCTAATTTTTTTTTTTTTTTTATATTTTAAGAAGTCTCACACTCATCCCTAAGGAATCATTAATTTTGGCATTGTAGTTATACAGGTTTTTGGCAGCTGCCAAAGAGGATACTTATGGATCGAAACAAAATTTGAAGTGCTCAGAGGTAACTTACAATGCTTAAAGTAAAACAAAATTTAAATATGCAATGTTGCCCTCACTTTTTCAGGGATCCCAACTTGTGGATGGTGAAATGCCGTGTTGGAGAAGAGAAATCGACAGCCCTGTTACTCATGAGAAAATTTTTGGCTTACCAGTATCAGGAAGAGGTAATCACTCAAGATACTTTGCTTTCTAATTCATTTTGTCATTCTGTTTTCAAAAAAATTGGCTCATAGTGTTGATTGTTAAAACCTTACACTTTCAGCAATTTCAATAACCAACTCTCAGGCAGAAGTCTCTGGTTCGATTCCCAGGTCAAGTCATACCAAAGACTCTAAAAATGGAACCTGCTGCCGTTGTGCATGATACTCTGTAAGCATTGGAGTAGGGAAATCAAGCCAATGAGCCACAACTGGAAAAACAAGGCTGCGGCCTGCTCGACTTGAACCAATAGGTTGGAAATTGGTCTGTAAAACTCCATCTGACTAACTACAATAACCGATTCCATGGTCAAGTGGTTAGAGCATCTGACTTCCAGTTGGGAGGTTGAGAGTTTGAGTCCTGGCCGAAGGCTTTAAAAGTGGAACTTAGTGCCATTTTGCTAGGTGCCCAGCATAAACAATGGAGTCGGGAAAACAAACCATTGAGCCACAACTGGAAAAAAGGGGGTTGCTGTCTCGACTTGAACCAATCTGTTGGAAATGGCCATAAAACTCCATATAATTAACTTAAGCAGTTAAGGTTATGTTTAATGTGCTTCCATGTTGGGTCAAAGTGTAAAAATAAAGGCCATTTTGTACAAAATTCAAATTTAATAACCAAATATTATTATTTTAGTCTTCATATAGTCTTGAAAGAGTATTGAATTTCAGTATTGAAGCATGAAAATCTGCCACCCTTAGATCCCTCATGCAGGGCAGCTGTCGGAACCTTGTCCAGTTCCATAACAGAAAATTTCTTCCTACAACTATGGTAGTTAAGCCTATCATTAGTGGAGAGAGAAATGAAATTGTTGCAAATTTTGGCATTCATTTAGACAAAAATTTCAGTCTATTTGGTATTTCATCTCATTCTTGTCCTAAATCCATGTATATTTTAGTTTGTAAGGGTCACATTCATATCTTGAGACATATGTATCATGCATGATATCATGTCTCAAGGTGAGTAGATTAGGGTTAAACAGATGGGGTTGGGTTAGGTAGGCTAGAGTTTAGAGCTCTCGAGACATAAATGTTGCATGATACACTGGTGAATATCTTTATTATTATATTATATTATATAATTATATATTTTATTATTATAATTACTTAGTGAATATTCATAAGGCCCTGAAGGTATGTACTTTCTAATTTCATGTTAACTTCCTCATGTTTGCAGCCACTTCAAATCAAGGCTGTAGTTGCTCCAGAAGGGATTAAAGGGATGATCTATGTGGAGGCTTACAAACAGACTCATGTCAAACAAGCTATTACAGGTGTTAGTAATCTAAGGTATGGCCAATGGAAGCAACAGATGGTCCCCATTAAAGAAATGACAGATGTCCTCAGGGTCGTCAAGGAAACAGCCATTTTGAAGCCAAAGTCTTGGGTTAGACTCAAGTAAGTATGAAGTAGTCGCTAATATTGAGAAGACCTTGTTTCAGGAGTGAAAAATAAAATTTCAAGAATGACAGCTTTCATGTGTATCAAGTTTTATGGTTAAAGAGATTTGCCAGAGGCTTCACTAACAACAATAGACAAATAGAGACACGAATAGCATGAAGCTTTTGGAAGACGCTGATTTTCAAAGACGTTTAATTTTTTCAAAATGTAAATTGCATTGCGGGAAAGCTGAGATTTCATGTCTGCACATTTATTAGACATAACCTTGAATTTCTTTGTGATATTGACATTAGTTAAGGTAACTGCAAGGGGAATGGACACAAAAAAATTTGCTACACAATTTTTTATTTGTGTTGCAACTTGGCCTGTTTGTGTAGCAAATTGCGATGCAATACTGGATAAATTATTCCCTGTGTTAGGTCCATTCAAACAAACGACCAACATTCCAATGTTATTAAGTTTGTAAGACATCCAGTATAAAGAAAAAAAAAGGAATCTCACACAATGTGCCCACATTACATACCATTCTGTGGCCTTAATAAGAACTGGAAGTATTTTTGCTCAAAAGGAAACAAATCTATATCTTAAGATTTCTTGAGTTAGAAGTTGTCTATTACCACAGGGTTTGGAGGACATGGATTGGAATATCTTTTTTCTTGTGAGACCGATTTGAATTGCCATTTGAATTTGTCTTCAATTTTCCTATTTTACAGAATAAATTAGAGAGATGTCAGTGGTTTGCTGAATTTCTTCATAAATGGCTTTGCAACAATTAATTCTTTCATAGACCTTTTCCTAATAACCATTACAAAGGATTGTGGGATAGCAATTTGGTGCACATTGCATTTGTCAGAGTCATTTTACTGTAGTCAAAAACATCTCACAAGAGAACCCATAACACAAGGTTTTGCAATTGTTATTTGCAAAATGGTACATTGTTTTAAATCAACCTGTCTTTTAATTCCATGGTGCATTGATAAACTTGGGTTTTGCCACCATAACTTAGCTTAACCATTTGAGATATTTTTCATAAAATTTTAGATATTTCTCAGGTGAACTTTATAGTGTAAGATTTCAAGAAGTTCTTTTTGATTCCTTGCCAAAGAGAAGCAAGGAATCTTTGTGATGGAGATGTTGTGTGTGTGCACTTACAAACAATGCCTTAGCAGGTATAGACCACTGGCTAAGCCTGATGCCTATCACCTCTTTTCTTGCCTAAGAGGAGCTCATAACTGCTTCAGCTTTGCCAAAATTTTGCCACATGGATGAAGTCTGTCATGTGATACCTGGAGCCTGTCATCTCTTCAGTCATCCATGTGCTCTATGCACTACCAGCTAAAGGGGAATTCCCATGACTTTCCTACTGGGAACTATTTTCAGGACCCTATAAGACATTGAGTGTGTGTAAGTGCTGTGTGTAAGTGTGTGTATTTATGTTTCTTACTGAGAACTATATTCAGTACCCTGTAAGACATTAAGTGTGAGTTTGTGTTGTGTGTTTGTGTGTGTGTATGTATGTGTCTGATGATAATAATTTATACTGAATGATGACATTCCTGCCTTTTTTCTTTTGTTTTACAGGAGGGGGATATACAAGGGTGACCTGGCACAGGTGGATTACTTTGAACCCTCACAGAATCAAGTCACACTTAAAATCATCCCTCGCATAGACTACACCAAACCTAGAGGTGTGATACGCAAAGCCTTGACAGATCAGGAGAAAAAACGGAAGAGGAAGCCAGCGGCCAAACTGTTTGATCAGCAAGCAATACGGTATGTATTGCGTAGGGGGTTATATAGTTAGATGTAGTTTTACGGCCCAGTTTCCAACCTATTGGTTCCAGTCGAGCCGGCCACTGCCTTATTTCAAGTTGTGGCTCACAAGGGGGTTTTGTAGGAGGAGGGGTATGCCAGGGATTGGGTGACAAGGATAGGGCAATTTATTTTGATGAGTTCGTAATGGCTGTGTACTTGTGCTGGGGGTGGGGAGGGGGGCAAGGCTTGCTCAGTTTCCTGTATTCATACTCATGAAAGTGACTCCTTACTGTGGGAATATTTTACAACCCCTAGCACACAGGGGTAGGTGGTATAAATGAGATGTGAAGTGTTATTAAGGGGTTGGGTGGGTTGTATTATAAGGTGAAGTAGAAATGAAGGAGTCGGGAATTAGGGCATTATAATAGGGGTGTTTTGATAGAAGGACAAGTAAATGGTACTGCAACAGGTAGGGCATTATTTTAGGGGTATAGTGTTAGGACTTTTAGCCAGGAGTAACCAGTGATGAAGAGTTGGACAAATTTTTGCTGGAATTTGTGCAAGGAATAGTGAAGATTTTCATTACAGGGTCATCCTGCTTGGATAACCCTGCAGAATTGTCATTCTTATAAACTGTACCTTTGTTTTAACTCTTTTCCAGTGCTATTGGTGGTGAGGTGACTACAGATGGTGATTTCCTGGTGTTTGAGGGCAATAGATTCAGCCGTAAAGGTTTCATGTACAAGACTTTGGCCTTGAGCGCTATTATCTATGATGGAGTCAAACCAACCCTTTCAGAACTGGAAAAATTTGATGATAAACCAGAAAAGCTTGACATACAGTGTATCCTTTGTTTATATACTACTATGAATACTATTTTCAAAGCAATGGGGTAGGGAAAGCAAGACAGTGAGGGACAGCTAAAAAAAGGTTTTGGTTGGCTTGACTTAAACCAGGTGGTAAGAAACTAAATGATTAAACTCAATCCAACTAGCTTTGTCCAAAGTCTGTGATGATTTCTGTGCAAAATCTTACAACATTTCAGATGTTGCTCAATGTATTGTATCGGACATTCCTTGCGTTTATCTTGGGAGTAGGTTGCGAGCTACAGCTCCTCAGCAAAGCTTTTCTAAAAGTGCTGCTGTCTCTAAAACGTAAGTCAAGTATTTTACAAATGGAGCTTGCATATTATTCACTTGTTGACCTGTAAAATATTGTCAACTATTAGCTCAGCCATCCCCCTTTCAAAAAATGATTTGGCCTGTACTATCAGTAACTTGAAGTATAGTTATATTAGCCTTACAGTTGGAATAGTGTCTTAAATATACTCATTTTCTATTAAATGTGTTGTTTTTAAAGTCCTTGCATTTTAGTAGAATTTAACCTATGCATTTTTTGTCACAAGTAAGAGATCTTTCTTGACAGTAATAAATGTTAATACTTTCAATCTCAGCGTTTCTCTTAAATGTTGAACTAAAAATGCTTTTAGTAATTGTTGAAAATAAAAGTTGTTTTTTTTCAGGTATGTAAAGTATCCTGACTGTTTGGAATCAGAATATTTTTTATCAGCCTTCCATTGTATCTCAAGTATATTTTTTCAAGTATTTTTTAAAGTTAATATGCATTTCTCAGAAACAGATTTTTGAACCACCTCACAAAACAGTGACAATTTCAGCTTACTGAGATTGATAGTGAAATAAATAATTTTGGGAAAAAGAGTCAAACAGAAAATCTTGTGGCATGTTTTCCTTGATGGTATTTTCATTAGTGGCACCTCAGAAAACAACAGGATCAGAGATCACTCACAATTTTGCCCCTGGTGACATGGTACAGGTCGCTGAGGGTGAATTGCTACACCTACAGGGTCAGGTGATCACCATCGATGGTAATAACATCACCATCCTACCAAAGCATGAAGATCTTAAGGTGAGTCATACATATTCATACAGGCTTCAAAGGCTTTATTAAGGGTGGGACAGTGTGCAAACAATTTAGTACTGTCTTGTTAATGGGGAATTAAGAAATTGTCTCTTTTTACCCATCGTCATAGTCATTAAGAGTAGCACAGTTTAAGAAAATGTCTTTTACCATTGGTCACACCATTTTGGCTAAGTGATGACCTTGCTGAAATCACCATTCTGATAATATGTTCCATTTGTGAGATATTAAAGAATTAAACCTTTGATATTTTGTATTACTGTTTCTTCCAATGTTCTTTTTTGCTGCAGGACCTGCTGGAATTCCCAGCCCATGAATTGCAAAAGTTTTTTCAAGTTGGGGATCACGTCAAGGTGATAGAAGGTCGTCATGAAGGAGACACAGGTCTCATTGTCAGAGTAGAAGATAATGTTGTCTTCATGGTATCTGATCTCACAATGGATGAGGTAAGTGTCACATGGCCCAATGTGTGATATCATGATCAAAATGTGTGATATTATGATCAAAATGTGTGATATCATGATCAAAATGTGTGATATCATGATCACATTGGTTAAACAACAGTGGAGCTTGCATTAGGTCAGGGTAATTCACAATTAGTGGTTAAAAGGGATGCATGAGGGCACAGCATGAGTGCATACAGCATAACAGTAACAAGGGTCCTGCCACCTGGAAAAGTCATGGAGTTATCTTTTGATTCACCAGGCCTGGAAAAGTCATGGTATGTTGTAAAAATGACAGAAGTCATGGAAAAGTCATGAAATTTAGACAAGACCAGTCTTAATTTTTGTACAAGTCAATAGGTTTACTCATTTATTTTTACTCCTTTATTTGTCATGGTCATCACTCTGTTAAAGATTATCAAATATTAGGTAGAATTTGGTCATGAAATAGTTATGTGGAGGTCATAAAATTTTCATGGAAATGTCATGAAATTTTGCTTTTCTTAAGGTGCAGAAACCCTGTATAACCCCAGCCAGTGCATTGTACTTTTCTCAGTCCACAGGTCCAAAGTTGTTTAATGCTTTTCATTCATGCCCATCAAAATTTTTATTTAAAACAATGGAAATGATTTCTTCATGGGATTAGCCCATTGTCACCTGACCGTGGACTAATAAAAGAGGCATTTATGCAGAAACCAAATGTAAATGAATGGATAATGACAGTGAGTTATGTAGAAAAAAATGTTTTCAGTGTTACATTGCTCAGTTTTCTTTTATGAATATTTCTTTTCTATTCTCAGATCAAAGTTGCTCCTAAAACGCTTCAACTCTGCCAAGAGATGGGTACAGGTGTTGATTCTTTGGGTCAGTTTAGTCTCCAGGATTTGGTGCAACTAGAGTAAGTTCATAGACACACTTAACGGTCTTTTAACTCACCCCCCCCCCCCCTCACTCTAACTGTGATAGTTGCATTTTTTTGACAGATTAAAAAGTTAAACAATGCACATATCTAGAGTTTTTCATTCATTTGCAACAAGAATTTAAGAGACCTATTTCCAAATAGCAATTACAAAGGATTGTGGGATAGAGTTTTGGTGTTTGTCATTTTTGTCAAAGGCACTTTACTGTGGTTAAAATTGATGCACACCCAAAACTCTATCCCACAATTCATTGTAATTGCTATTTGGAAATAGGTCTATGGAAAAGACTAAAAGGAACAAATATGCCATTTGTACATAACCACTTGAAAGCAGCTCAACTGTGAGTAAAATGAAATAGCCGAAGATGAGAAAGGCAATCCATTACTGTGAGTTTATGATAGGATAATGCATGATTACATGACCATAGATGAAGTATGGATAGTAACTGAAAATGACTAATATGGTTGTTGTTAATGCATAATGAATGTTTTGTAATTTAATGAAACAACAATTTCATGAAAACTCTTGATTTGAAATGGCAGTGCAACAGGTTCCTAAACAGAAGAGAGAACAGGGATATTCTGGAATTTTATCATGGGTCTGTGATTTTTGGAAGTGGTCTGGAAAACTTGTTATGGTCTTCAAATGTAAAATTTTCAGCCTTGCTCTTTGCTACCATGTTGAATTAATCTGTAGAATAAAAAGCCAATTCATACGAAATCCTTTCGTTTTTCTATGGAAAAGTCTTTATAAAGTCTTGGAAAAGTCTTGAATTTCAGTATTTTGAAACTTTTGGGACTCTGAATTAGCATAGGTTGTTAGGTTCTTACTTGTCTAAGGTGAAGTTTATATGGAATTTATGAAGAGTTTTGGGAGACTTATATCTTACGGAATATGTCAGATTTATGGCTTTCTATGTAAAAAGTTTGCTGTGCTGATTTGCAACAGTTTGCCGGGTAATAGATAAATTAAAATGATCGGGTGAATATGCCTTTTGTTGTCAGATTAGCAATTGAAATGCTTGGGTAAGTTTAAAGCAATCTTTACTTCTCTCTTCCTTACAGTCCTCAGACAGTGGGAGTAATTGTTAGACTTGAGAAGGAGTCCATGCAGGTGCTGAATATTCATGGCAAGGTAAGGCACTCCACCCAATTTTTACAAGAAGAAATTTATTCTCTCTCGCTTAGTACTGTACTTTACGGTGCAAAGCTTGAATAGTAAATATCACAATTTAGAAATACTTCAAAATGACAAGGTATTGGATGTTAATAGCATTGGAAGCCAAGAAAATAGCTGCGATTCCCATCAAAATCTATCAAAAATTGACCAATTCACAAGGAAATTTCTGATTTGCTCTTCATCAGTGATAAATATGAGCTCAATATGCAAATTTTGTGATGTCATAAGAGGGACATGTCATATATGACTAATGTTATCCTTTGTTTTTTACAATCTTCATTTCAAGGACAGTTTAACCATTAGTTCGTCATGAGGGTTTTATTTTGGAAGCTAAAATATTGTGTCCTTGAAATTATCAGTATTTAACCAAACCACCAACTATGTTTTTAGGGCCATTCCATGAAAATATGAACCTAGGGGAGAAAATTTTAAATGTGTCCATCTGTAAAAAAACTCATTATCATTTTGAAGGAAAATGTCTCAGGGGTTAGAAACAGGCATTTCAAGGACAGCTGTACAGTTGGTTTGTTCTGAGGGTTTCATTTTGGAAGCTAAAATTGCGATCATGAAAATCATCAATTTCAATAACCAAACCATCAACTATCTGATTAATAATTAAGAGATAACTAATATAGGGTTAACAATAGAAATGACAACACTGTGCAACACTCCACATCATTATTTTTGCATAAGCAACAAGTTGCTTCAGAAGCACTCAAACTTTGGAGAGGTATATCTTGAGAATGGTAAAAGACATAATTCTCATGGATTTCTACTAAGGAAAATTAATTCTGAAACTGCCAAGTGAAGTTACAGCATTTTTCTGACATGTCACACTACGTTTAATTCCCTTAGTATATCATATAGAAAAACAAGTCTTAAGACCTTACTACTCTAACCTTACCTCATTTCTTTAATCCTAATCTCCTAACCTTGAAACATGAAATCAGGCATAGTATACATGACTTTTGCATGAATGTGACACCTTACAAACGAATGTTTGAAGTATCACCCACCTAGTCCTCACATGCATGATATCATGTAGGTAATAATATCTTGAGACTTCAGTTCCTAACCTAATGCCATGTCTTAAACCTTACCCTGCTTACCCTATTCTATGATATGAACATCATGTAGGATTGTAATATCTTAATACTTCAAATTCTAACCCTGCTACTGAATATTCTATGTCAATTACATCATGAGTTATTCATATTGAATATTTAGTTCTTAAACAGCTTCTCGTATTATTATCTTTTACTGTCTACATTCAATGTAAGCTTAATGTGAGGTATGTAATATGATCAGAACAAACCATAGATTTTACTGTTTTAAAGCCTATGAGTCCCTATGTTAATATAATTGAAGTCACCAAACTAAAGAATCAGTAGCCTGAGAAGAAATTTTATAAGTAGAGTGCAACAAGCAAGTTTGGTACTTTGTTTCTAAGGATATTCACATGTTGCAAATCTTTGGGATAAACAAACCAAACCTGCACCTACAACAGGTGTTCCAAAATTTGAGTTAACAAGAAAATTTGGTGACATCATTCTTTCTTAATGTATCCATAACATAAGGAGGAACTTAAATGAGGTTTTGTGCATTAGGCTGTGTCTTAATTGCCATTTTGGTGTAAAAATGTGCATTTTAATCTTTACTGAAGTAGAGCTAAGACCCCTACTATTTTCATTACAGTTGGCTAGACACTTAGATTTATGCTATGTGTTGTATGATTACACTGTACAAAAACAAGGGCATGCCACATACCATGTGCTGAGCTCAGTTTGTGTATCCCGTGCTTTACCCCACAATTCCATGCACCAACAAATTACTGAACTTGCTTATTAAAGTGAACCTCAAGTTAAAAAGTTCAAAAAAATATTCTAAAGAACATGAAAAATGAATTCTTACAGTCCCATCTCCCATCTTCATAGGACACTTATGAGCTGAGATATAAAATGTTGGAAATTTATTCAACCAACTGAAAATGGTATATTGTGCAATAATTTGTGATTTTGCACACCTCAAATTACAATCTTCATATTCCTTTGTTTTTCAGAAAGTTACTGCACCTTGTACCAAGGTGTTATACCACTTTTACTCTAACAGGGCAATGTAATTAATTAATCCCTCTCTGTGCAACTTGCCATTTAAGCAAACAGGAAGTACTCAAGGTCATAAAAACATGTTCAGTTTCAAAGGAAAATAAAACAGGTTATGTGAGTTGTACAACAAGAAAGTCACAAATTATTGCACAGTGGACAAATTTGTTTTAAGTGAATAAACTTCAACATTTTATATCTCAGCTCAGGAATGTGCTATGAAGATAGGAGTTGGACTGTTAGCGATCATTTCTCATGCTCTTTAATATATATTTTTGATTTTTTTAGAATTCACTTTTCCTGCTCTTAAAAGGGCAAGAGCAGTCTCCCAAACTTGAAGTAGTTTAGTTCTGTCTTGTTTCAAGATTGGCCCTTCAGGGTCACATGACAATATTTTTTTCTCCACAATTGTAAAATTTGCTGGGAGTCTCTGCCTGGTTTATCCTGAATAGGAAATATTGAAGCCCTAAAATATTATAAAAGGTACTTCGAAGAGAAGTGAGAAGAAAATTATGAGGTTAAGCTATTTCTTCAAAATGAGTTTGGGATGACTGCTCTTGCCCTTTAATATATATATTTAAATTTGTTGACTTGAGGTACACGTTAATGTGTATTGTGTTTGGATCTGGATAGGTACTCTATAACACTCTGTATTAGTACAAGTAAGTTTCATTTGTAAATGTGCCAAAACATCACATGTCTTTGATAGTTTAACACTTACCTTGGCCATCTATTTTGCTTCCAGCTGGTACATGTCAAACCACAAGCACTTACAAAGAGGAAAGAAAATAGGAATGCTCTAGCACTTGATGCAGAACAGAACAGCATCCAGTCTAAGGATATTGTTAAAGTAGTAGATGGTCCTCATTCGGTGAGATATTGTAATCAGTAGAGTTTTCTAATTAATCAAATTGACTGCTGGTTATTAGGGCACTTCCAGTCCTCTGTAGTCCCCGTGGGCTGAGGGTTATAGAATATGCCCGCCTTTTGTAAGAGGCGACTAAACGGGAGGACTTGAACAGTATTTGAACAGTATGACACTGTATAACACATTTGTGTTGGTGTGTTGTTGAATCTTTTCTAACTCCTCTGCTAGTCCTCAGTAAAGGCATGCATTTTGCTGTTTAATTGATGGTCCCAACAGAGTGATGTCACTGACGTCACAAGCCCCACCCCTTTTGACAGGAGACAAGCCCGGCCCCTTTCGACGGACAAACACTGTTGTAGTACACTAGCTAGTGTCGCAAGCTGAGAAGCAGCAGAAAACCTTGTATGATTGTTGCACTCAAACAAAGGGGAAAAAAGCCAGTGAGCCACAACTGGAAAAAAGGCTGTGGCCGGCTCGACTTGAACCAGTAGGTCGGAAACAGGGCCATAAAGCTCCATCTCACTAACTGTTGCATTAAAACACTGTTGATTTTTTGCCAGGCAGTAGGCCTGGCCTACCAATTGTGATGTCACATAAAAACACTCTATACCTAATTGGGGATGATTGGGGGGAGGGGGTGTTACCATCACACTGCCGGGCTAAACTGATTTTCTTCTAATATCAATATCATGAACTAAAATTTTCCTCTACTTCTGGAGAAAAGTATACAATTACTCATGAGAACAATAGAATAGAAAAACTGACCTTGTTACAAAAACTAGAATTACTGCAAGTATGTGTACAGAATGTTACTCAGAGTACCAGTACAAAATTATAATTATAAAAGTTTATGTACAAAATTATTGGTGGATATAAGTATAGCAAAGTACACCAGAGTGTCAGTTGGAGTATTCAATTATTCTGTGTGTGCCAGAGACATGTAGGATATCTTGTAGGATTGTTCTTGACATACACGGCTGAAAGAAACGTTAATTTCCCGGGAAGGCAGTATCACAATTCTTATGTATTTTCATCTACAGGAAAGATAAATTGCCCTCCAGTCGGCAAAATTTCTCCACTAATGCCCAAATATCCCAGGAAGGAGCCTTCTAGCTTCCCAACTTTTTCCATTGGTGTCAGCATATTTGAACAAAGTGCTTTCTCTTTTCTTTCAGGGGAGACAAGGCCAGATCCGCCATGTCTTTAGAAGTTACATCTTTTTACATTCTCGTTTGATGACAGAAAATGGAGGAATGTTTGTCTGTAGAGCTAGACATGTTGTGTTAGCTGGTGGCAAGGTATGTTGAAAGAATGCTTTATTGGTATTTATGTAAGGTATTGGCTAGAATACGTCTCATAGGTCCATGAGGGAACATCTTATGATCCACTGTTGAAGAATATGAACAGCCTTGTTTCTCTGGTTTGGACTTGCTGCAAGTTCAAATACTCACATTTATAATTCTTATAATTGTTATAATTGTCAACCATTCTCTAGACACTGACGTGTTAAGCTGAAAACTTCAATACCACAAAACAATATAATCTTTTCTTGTAACTTGTAGATACTTTGATGACACTGATAACTTAGTGCAGAACAGCTTCTATAATTTTAGTGTTTCATCATGTGTATGCTTTGAAGGGTTTAAGTTTTTGATCATAAGACATGAATCCATTCAACATTCTCTCAGTTGTAAGAAATTTTTTCATAAATTATAAGGGTTGATAGTAAATTTTATGAAATCAAGGGCATTACCTTTAGCCTTTAAGTTATATCAAAAGCCATTAGTAGTAGTCTGTTATTGAAGCAAAATTCTACAAATAGTTTGTGCCACTTGTCAAGCAAATGTTTAACCTATTCACAGATGCACTCTAATTTTTATGGACAGGCCATTCTTTTAGCACAGGGTTTGTAGTGGACCGAGGACCAATCCAGTAATATTTTACTCTACGTTATGCTGTATTTCATGTTTGTACTATACATTTATCTCCAGCGTGCTGACTCGCCCCAGTCTACCCCAGGTCTGAGTGGTATGATGTCACCAAGAATTTCTAGTCCTATGCACCCAAGCAGTGGCGGACAAGGAAGGGGTAAATGAGTGCTTCCATTTCATATTTTGTTGAGTGTGAATGTCATGCTGAAAACTTCCTTCTCACTTTTTGAAACATCCTCATTTCTCTGCCTGATTTATTCTTATTGCCTCAAGGAGGAAATGAATCAATAAATCACACTACCTATACACTGGATATAATCAGCTTTGTAATCTGACTAATAAATTGACAATACCAGCCAGAGTAAAATGCACAAAACATGACAAAACATTTCATGTTAGCTATCAGACCAATCAAGTTTGTGTTAAATGGCAGTCATTGCCTTTTACACGGTGTGAACACAATCAAAGCATGAATCAATTGAGGGCATTGATCATGTGACGAAGCCAGATACCAGTTGCACCCCTCACAGCCTTTGATATCATGGGGTGTCTTTGTTCAATTCTTACAAAGTCATAGCATGATTGCAACATATCCTTGTAACTGCAAATTTTGAAAACATCAGTACATATTCCAGGGTTTATGGGGGTCTACCGGATGTTCCCGGGGTTAAGTGTTCCAAAGGTTGGATGTTCCTGATTTTCGTATACCTCGGTAATTTAGCAATAACTGCAAGGTTTGTTACTTCCAGGGTGCGATATCGCCAGAAGTATGGATGTTCCCAAGATTCCAGAACATTCAACCTTGAGAACAGCGAACCTAGGGAACATTGACATCGCCCCAGGTTCTTGTGGTCCTGCCATGTCTTGAAAATTTGAAAATAATTTTAAAGCCTGAAAGTTATCCATGTGGTCCTGGAAAAGCCATGAAAAAATTGATTCTGGAAAAAGTACAGTAACCCTGATATTCCTTCCATAAATCTTTTTCCAAATAGCAGTCACAAAGGGTTGTGGGATAAAGTTTGGTATTCATCAGTTTATACCACAGTCAAATGTCATTAACAAAAACATCATGTACCAAAAGTCTATCCCACAATCCTTTGTAATTGCTATTTGGACATTGGTAAATGACCATACTGGTCCTCAGAAATATACACTTTTGTAGCTTTGGGATGTATACATTTCCATATTTCATAATATTGTTTTTCTTTGAGAGGCTTTCATCCAGTCTTATTTGAAGCCATGACTGGGCTATAAATATCTTTTGTTTTTGATGTTATGGGCATGAAGTTTCCAGCAATTCTTTCTGTCATTTGATGTGTAAATATAAAACATGAAGTTCCCTCCAATTGTTAAAAGTTCTCTCTAAATACCTGAAGTTCCTAGAATGGAGTTTGCAAATTTCCATTACATTTTTTTTTCGCCCATGACAGTTAATAATTATGTTCTTCAGGTTTTATGGGAGTCTAAAAACTTAATGCAACTGATAATCACACTAGTAACATTTGGAATTCAGAAAAACTAATTCTAAATAAATATTAGAGTATTAAGTAAGAAATATGTCAATGATGTTCTTGTATTTTGTGTTTAGGTGGAGCTTACGGTGGAGGTCCACCAAGAGTACAACGAGACAGATCCTTGATTGGACAAACAGTCAGGATAACAGAAGGACCTTATAAAGGTATGTGCACCTTCGAGCAGGTGTGAACATAAACAAATAATAATTTAAATGGATTGTGTCAAAGCAAACAGCATTCTGAGTATGAAGACCAAGCAGTAAGGCAACATAACTGGCTTGATCCAGTCTCAGTTTTTAACAGGTGTGGGCATCACAACAGCATTGCTGTTCTAGTTTTTTCTCTGATATACCTTTCACTTTTATATGATATTTGATGTTTGAACCATACTATTTAGTGTTTTTTGTTCATCTTAGGTTTTATGTGTAATCATGTTCTTTGATTTTGTTAGGTTATATTGGTATCATCAAGGATGCAACGGATTCTACTGTCAGACTGGAACTACATTCCATGATGAGAACTATCAGTGTGGACAGGAACAGAGTATCTGTACTTGGGTGAGTCAATTTGACCATGAAACTAGTCAATTTTCTCCTTAACTAGTCATATGACAGAAACTAGACTCTCTTTGACTCATTTAGCTGACACAATTTTGGCTCCTGAAAATAGTCATAGGAAAGAAACTAAACACTTGACTCATTTACATAGCTAGTCACTTAGTTGAAATAATTTTGACTCCTTAAACTAGTCATACAACAGAAAAAAAAACAACCCTTTTACGCATTCAGGTAGGCATTTAAAACTAGTCATAGGACACTAACTAAACTCTGTCTGACTCATTAAGCTAATCACAAGTCATCATTTGACCTCTTAAACTAGTTATATGACAGAAATTAAACACTGTTTGACTCATTAAGCTGGTCATTTAATAGAAACAAGTCATTGTTTGTTCCCTGAAAGTAGTAAATTAACTACTAACCAACAAAGTGATACCCTTTCACTGAGTCATATTCTGTTTTGTAAAATGCAATAGACAAAAAGCAAATTAAAAAAAAAAAGAGATACCTGGCTAAGATGATTATACTCATAATAAAATACTCTTTTTGAGTTATAATTGATTCTTTTTTTGGTGCTTTGTACCTTGATGTAGAGTATGCCAATTTATGTTTCCTGGGTCAAAAGATAGTTCTTTGTGTTTGTAACAATGCCATTAAGGGATCACATTTGCTGATAATATGGAAGCTTTCTGCTATCCAAAATTAAAAAAAATATATATATATCATATAGGTGGCTGCATTTAGTGTTGCATCATTTGTAAAAGTTGGATATTTTATGAAAGTAGTAATTCTCTACTGGGTTCTCATATAGTGACAAAAACATGTTTTTTTTTGTTTTTTTTTTTGAGGTGGTTAGTTTGAAGGAGCACCAATGTGGTGAACTCTTGATGAGGTTGTTATACTTGTCCACAGTACATGGAATGATGAAGACATCTTATAGCTGAAACCTTTGTAACATTGTTTATTCTTTGATCCCTTGTAAATAGTGATGTAGTTCTTGAAACCTAAATATCCTGGCCTAAAAGATGTGGATACTATTACTGGAACTATTCACTCATACTATAATGTTTGCTGATGGTAACCAGTTACGTTGAACACTTCTATTTTATTAATTTTTGCTTTGCCCTGCGAAGTTCGTAGTGACCTTAAGGAACTTGGTGTACAGTGGAGTTAAATTAAGCAATAGCATACAGCACATACTGTACTTCAAGTAATTCTCATGTTCATCTTTTACAGCCAAAAAGGAAAAGATGGCTCCACTACATCTTATGGCAGAACACCCATTTATGCATCTCAAACACCTATGTATGGTGCTGGATCAAGAACACCTTTGTATGGATCACAGACACCAATACATGATGGTAAGGTGTGATCCTTTAAGTATGTATGGTTTTCAAACACCTATGTATGGTCCTGGACCAAGAACATCTTTGTATGGAATGAATCACAGACACCAATACATGATATGATGGTGTGATCCTTTAAGAAAAGTTATAATAATAATGTTCCAATCTACAACTGTCTGAGTTATGTCAACTTGTTATTTACGGACCAGTGACTGAAATGGCTAGAGAAGTTCAACAGATAACTTCTATTTCCTTTTTTAGAGATGTGTAGTATCTATTTTAAATTTGTTGAGATAGAGCTGCATCACAGACCTGAAATTGGAAGGTCAAGCATTTGGCTGTTTTAAGTTCCTATAACAATCTAGGATCAAGCTCATCTGGTGGGCTTGGTCCCCTTTGGGGACATTTGGGACCAATTTCAAAAACCTCAATTTTGGTTATCATCGCTAAGTCACTTGCTAAACAGAAATTATCGCTAGAAGCAACAGTGGCAAATTTGGGGTTTTACTAAACCCGTCGCAAAGGACGCAACCTAGCAATGAAAAATTGATCCAAAAACTTTAGTGCAATCATATTGAAAAATTGGTCGCTAAATTGAGATGGATCTAAGATTCGGTGATGGATATCTGCGTTAGCGGTGATGGCTTAACATAAGTAAACTCCGACCTTGGTTTAATCTCTTTGTGAGAGTTGTAACAAGAATCCTTAGAGAAGATTTAGTGAAGTTGTGCAACTACCGGTAAATCTATTATAATGTCTGTTGTAGACATCCTCAGGCTCCCATGATCTTGCTGTGAAATAACTATGTACACTTTGTAAATGGTGAACACATCAGACTAGCTTTGAGAAAGTCCTCGTTTTGAAAATTGTAGGATTCATTTTCACCATGATATTCTAATGTTTTTGTGTGGAAACATGACACCATAAATTCACTGTAACATCTTGTGCGATTATTTCTTTGATTACAGGTAGCAGGACACCTCACTATGGATCACAAACACCTTTACATGAAGGCAGTCAAACACCTGGACGCTCAGGAGCTTGGGATCCTTCTGTTAGTAATACTCCCATGCGGTGAGTCAAATTATATAAAAGAAGAAAGCAATGTTAGTTATGCATATTTATGAGAGGATGAAGGGAAGTTTGTGATATTTATTAATATTTATGAGGATAATAGTGTGGATGAGAGTTTGAATAAAGGACAATGAAACCTTAGGTATGAATATTTACAAGTTGAATTGGAAGGGTGTGGTTAAATATATTTATGTCATACATATGAATGGGGTGTACCAAAAATTTTATATTTGCACAAATCAATATGCAGCTTGAAGTTATTTCTTCTTATTTTTGTTTCTCAGACAAAGCGATTCAGATTTCAGTTTTGATGAATCCTCCCCATCCCCCCAACCATATGGCTCAACCATTCCATCCACCCCTGGGTACTCACCAGACACCCCACAGAGTGGCAGTCATTATAATCCAGGTACCCCTGGTGGATCATCTGGCATGTATGGTAGTGATACCAGCTACTCACCCTACCAGCCTACACCATCTCCTGGAAACTACCAACGTAAGTTTATCGTACAAGTCAATTCTCAAAAGAATATTCCAGAGCCAGATTTATTTTTTATATTCTAAAGAGGAAACTATTCTAAGCATTCTGGTGAAACAGTCATTCATTTCTCATGTTTGGTCCTGGAGATATTAGCAATTGAAATCAACACATTTTCTATGAAAGAAGAACTTGAAGCAAGCAGGTGTGATCTCATGAATTTACATTGTTGGCCAATGTTTTGCAAACGCTTTATTTTATATCCTTTTGCTTTGACTTCAATTGATTAGGGATGCTATGTTGCCTATGAAGTATATAAAGTTGTTAAAATTCCATTGCTAAGAATGTGACTGTGGTATCAATATGTCACAGCATAATTTCCTTAAATTGGTGTTAAATTATATAAAAAAAAGGAAAGCATTGTCCAGCAGTGTTAAATTATATAAAAAAAAACAAAGCATTGTCCAGCAGTGTAAATCCATGACATCATGCCTGCTTGCTTCAAGTTTGTCTTCTGTAGAACTTTTGCCACATGCAATTGCTCATATCTCTATCATATATCATATCTTTCGTATATTTCAACAGAATGCCTAGAATGTGTTTATCGTTAACGTATCAAAAATACATTTGGCTCTGGGCCATTCTTTGAAGGTCAATGTTTGTATGGACAGGTTTATGGCAAACATAAAAAAAACAAAGAAGCATTGGGGAGAGGGGGATGGGGGACAAAGTTTTCATATTCCCGTCATGATTTTCATTGTGCTACGGACATCCAGAAATAATGCTAAACTAAGAGTATCACTTTAAACGAGTCATTGTAAGTGATATGTGAGTCAACCATATTAGCAGTGTTTGGTTCCTGATAACAAAGTGCAAATGAACCTCCTGAACCCAACCTGATACATTTCATTTTGCTTTAAGTGTTTTGTCACCTGGCTGCCATACATGGTTACAGTGTTGAATATGTTTTACTTGAAGGGCGGATGTTGATTCTTTAAAGTGTAAAAGTTGAATTGCAAAGCCAACATACCAATACACTTGAGTGACTGAACATCAACACTGTTATACTTATAAAGTATGCCTTGGTGAAAGAAATATTTCAAAAGGGATGCTCTAAGGTGTGTAAAACTTGGTGAAGTTATTCAAAATAACACTAGTGCTTATGACACAAGGCAGTTAAATTGTCTGGGCACATTCCATAAAACTTTAAGGTAAATCATTCTAAAACCAAAAACTTGCAATGTAGCAATCTTCCTACATTTGTGTCAATGGTATGAATGTAAGCTTGTGTGTTTAACCTTACAGCTACACCTAGTCCGTCAGGTAGTTTCCAGCAAGTGTCCAGTCCAGGATCTTACCAGCCTACACCCTCACCACAGGGATACCAACACTCGTCTTCACCAAGCAGTTTCCATGGTTCAACTCCAAGTCCATCAAGCTATCCGTTGACACCAGGTGCACCATCACCCCTTGGATTCAATAACCCTTCTACTCCAGGGATGGCTAACCCCTTGGACCCTTCTCAGACAGAGTGGCAGACGGTGGACATTGAAGTTAAAATTAAAGAGAGCCATGAGGATGCCAACCTTATTTATAAACATGGTGTCATCAGAGGGATGTCGGTGAGTCATCTGTGTTGTATAATGGCTAGGATTTCACTGCCAAACCCCAACTCCAAATTGATGCTGCCTTTGGCCAAAGTTATAGGTGAGGTCAGGGGGCAAAAACTTGCTTTAAGGTTCCTTTAACTTGCAATCTGCAGGGCTTCAAAGGCTATTTACCTATGTTACTTCAAATATTACTGCAAAGCTGTCCTCGTCTTAAATAAGAAACTAAGAAACAGACCCTTTTTTCCTTTTTATGAAAATGAAAGGGGGGGGGGAGATTTTTGTCCTCTGGAAAGGGGGACGAACTCCCCTTCCACCCCCCCCCCCTGACAGAAACACCGATGGGTATACTCCATGTTAAATATAGCAGCATATTGTTAGGTTTGTAAAATGATGTTGGAGTCATAGCAGATTACAGTGAAGGTCTTACGTAGTGTGCATGATGAGTTGTACATAGAGCTGTGTGTGTGTGGTGTGGTTTACTCAGTTTAATACTTGCACAAAAGAGAAGCCCATATTTTAAGAGGCTTATTGACTTTGTTCAAGAAATTAAACAATTTTTTTCCAAACCTGTTAAATTTTGTTCACACACAAATGACAAATGGTCATTCTGAGACAATCCCCATATCCAACATACAAATAACTGCTTTTGAGTGAGCACTTAAAGGTTCAATTTGCTTTACAAAATTCTAGATCAGACACTTTTTCAAATTATGCACAAAACTGTTACAAATCAGGACATCACAAAATTCAAAATTTTACAATTTTAATCTTTTTCTGTAACTATTGGATATGAAACTTGACTTATTGTTCTGACTATAAGAATTGTCATGTGGTAGTGATCCTTTAACACTCTCATTTCATTATTCATATCAACTCAATGAGCTCATTTAATGCATGAACAGTGTTTGTTTCACAATTATTTCACAACTTTTAAGTCTTCACCACATTTGTACATTGACCTAAAGCTGACATAAAATGATCCATGACCATGATCTGACATTGTGATTGGATCACAGTCTATTGGAGGCTACCTAGTCGGACTTTGTGTGAATTTTGTTACCCAACAAATATTCAGAAAATTTCATTCAACAGTAATGAATAGAAAATTAATGTTTCCTCTAACCTGAAAGACCTCTTCAAAGTCTGTTTATTTTCATTTCATTTCATTCATTTCATTTATTTGTTTCACCACCCGAATATATACAATGACATAGTTTAACAAAATTACAGAAGATAAAATGAGAGTGAAAGGAAGTGCAACTAAAAGCCAAAGGCTTGTCGAGAGTGCACTCCATAAAAAAAGAAACAAGAAAAAAAGAAAACTTAAAGACTTAACATTTTGGTAGACGGTCAGTTCAGAATGGAAAATAAGGTACCTGAACAAGGGGTTAATATTCTCTGTCAGACTCTGATTGCCCTCATCAACTAATGATCCATACACACAGCAGTATACTTACTAGTGTGTCTAGAGGTATATGTTGGGGTGTATGGTATTCCTTCTGGAGGTCAATTTCATCACATTTAATTTCTTTTTCTTTATCTGTTAGGGCCCTATGTGCTCCATTTATCTATTGGATGAAGACAGAATCGTTAATGTTCAGAGTGAACACCTGGAGCCTGTCATGCCAGCCAAAACAGATCGGGTGAGATGAGTTTGAGATTGTTTTTTTTTTTCTTTTTAAACTTTGCTTTTGCTAATACTTTTTAGAACATTGAAACAGGTCTACGAAAGACTGTTTATTTTATCCTATATTAGTAGTCTGGGCACCAAATAGTGTGAGAGAACCGTAGGCATATGTATGAACTGTTCCGTTTTCTGAGCTTAAAATTCACAAGAATCATACAGGGTTTTAGTTTTCTGACTTAAATACAGTACTACTAAAAATAATCAGAAAATTGCAAAGCAGCAGCTTGGACAAGGTAATACCAATCTTTATATGAACCCAAGTGATATCCACTGACAATGTGAACATTGAGAGAGTTAAAGAGGAATTAACGCCCTGATTCTCTTCCATAAAATCCAACGATTTCTGTCCATTCTGATTAACAAGTATGGCCACCAACCTGATTGAAAAGTTTTTCCCCCCATTAAGTTCCATGTAATTCTAAAAACATCCCTGATTCCTGTGTGAAACCTTTGTGATTTTTGGATGTTAATATTGGCATCTCTGAGGCTAGTGATTATGGGGTCTCAGTGCTCAGTGAATCATTTGATGTATCTTGCGTTTTCTGAAATGACGAAGTTGGCATATATGCACTTGTTACACATTGAAACATGTGTAGACCACTGCTACACATTTGTGTGTAAGTTACATAACATTTTAACCACATTACATAACAAAGTGTGTGATAATCAATCAGTTTGTTTGTTTATAACATTTGCCAGTCTGATTTAAATTTCAAGGTGCCGGGTAAGCCAGGGTTGCTTAAACAGTTGTCAACCTATGTTTTTTACATTTTTTTTGACTCAGACTATTATCAGTGCAAGGGTTTTGTATGGTAATCCTTTGCTTCTTTTCCAGCATTCATTCCATATTGAAGGCTTGCTTTAAAATTTTAAAAGCCCAATGATTCGTGGATTGTTGCCTCTTGGAATGAAAGAGTCTGCTTACCAGCATACATTTTGTTTCAATTTCATAAAATACTGTACTTGAAATGTTTGTCTTGGAAATACCCCTCATGCAGTAATTTAGGTGGCCTGTAATTGTGTCAATACAGTACCACACCTAAAGGAATTGTATTACAAATTTAAGAGCAATTCCTGCCCAGGTGTCTTTTGAAAGATAATAAAAAATCTTGATTGAGTTTTGCAAAAACAGTCATTTAAAGTTGTACTTTTGACATCATCAGTAGGCTAAAGTTGTGTCAAATACTGCAGTGATCATTTAAGTTAGAAAGAGTTTCCAAGGTAGAGAGGGATAGGTCCACTAAGATCCCTCCTCACACTATCACTGTGTGTGAAATAAGACTGAAAAAAGACACAGGCAAAATGAGAGAGATATGGCTGTCGTCTATGGTATATTATAGGACATTTCAAAGGGGTACCATGTCCATCAATAAAGGTCATCAGGCATGACTGCTGATAATGTTGGTTATTCCTAGCACTGCTACCAGTTGTGAATTTTCCTTGGCTAAATGATCTCGCTGATTTACTGCCCTTGTCCTTTAGAATTCCAACTTTGCATGATATTAAGGTGTTAATTTTTTTTGTTATTGATCAAGGTGTTTGACCTTTGACCTTTCCCTTTTCACAGGTGAAGGTCATAACTGGTGAAGATAGGGAGAGCACTGGAGTCCTCATCAACATTGATGGTGAAGATGGAATTGTTAAAATGGACTTAGGACAAGCAGACATCAAGATTTTAAGTCTCAATTCTTTGGCTAAACTCCATGAAAAATGAGCATAACCTTTGACCATAGCAAATGAGCTTGTCCTCGGTCAGGCCCTACCTTCTGTGTTCCATTGTCACCTTCCTCCCCTGAAATTTATTCATGAAAATTTCCTTGCATCTTAGGAAAGGATGCATATCCTAATTTGACTACAAGGAATAATTAAAATAAATGATTTGTTTTAGGACTTGGTATCATATGTAATCACACAATACAGAAAAATCTGTGATGTCATTATGTTCCTTTTTACTGGAAGGTCCCATGTACAAAATGAGAGTTTCATATTTGGGCATAGTATGTTGTACTAGGCACTGACTGAGGGCACTGCTGAGCCTGGCCAGGTGGTAATAGCTGCTAGCTGGGACATTTTTATGATGAGTTCATCAGTTCCTTTACGTGCCATCGACTTATATCAACAAAATTGTAAATAGCCACAGCTCTGAGAAACTGTAGCCCTGCCTCTTGAACAGAAGCTTGAATTGTGGATTGTAATGAAAAACCTCTCATTTTCTTTGCCATCAGTCAAAATTTCTGGCACATTTTGGATGTTTGAGAGGATGTTGCTGCTGTTAACGTACTACATTATCTGTTAAGAACAGTTTACAGAGTGTAAAAGGGATGTGGAATATACTAAGTGTAAAAAAGAAGTACTAAGCAAATGTTTGCGATGAATTCAAAAAATATTTGCTTCTAATATGTAAGTGTCCATTATTCACTTTATCTTCAAATACATTTGCTGAAAGTTTTTTCTTCTGTTTTTGAGGAGTGTCTAATTTTTGTATCCTACCAAAATACAATTTTTTTCACAAATTTAACATCATTTTCTCAGGGGTTAACTGAAAGGAAAGTATGAAATTTTTCGAAAAACTTTGTAATGGCTTGTGGGAGCACTTGTAGTCATTTGTCAAAGCCATTGTTTTTTATGTGTTTATCAAAGGGAAAGTCCAATAAAATGTGTCGGTGTGATATCACTGGTAATTTGAAACAGGCTCTGTGATTGGCTAAGAGTAACACAAATTAATTCAGCTCTTTAGGTCTGACCTTGTTCTTGAGTTTGGATTTTTTGTCATTCTTGAAAAACTTACATATGGCCACCTTATGGGCAAATGTGTAAAACATGTACTAACTGGTATGGCAATCTGATACTTTCTAGATAAGGGACCAGAAATTGTCAAGGAGTTAGTGACATAAGGCACACCCCATATTTTCATCTTTTTTCCGTGGCAATGTTAAATCGTGTGCACTAAAAAATAAAGAAGTCGCTGGCAGCCAGGCAGGTATCCTCTGTATGTGGCAGCTAATAATTCCACTTACTGACATGTCGCATATCTCAGGATATTAATACTAATCTTGATTATTTCGGAAAACATTTGGTAAAAACATATTGCAACAATAGGAGACGATCTGCAGTGTAGCAGTAATTAGGTTAAACACAGTCAAAACTGTCAATTACAGGAAATAATCAGGAATTGCATAGAATGAATTTGCACATTTCGGGAAGTCCAACTTACAATGTTTCATTGCTGGAACAGCAGTCACAAATTTCAAACGAAACTGGCCCCAAGAGGTGAATTAGCTAGCCACAACTGCATGATCCCTACAGCTTAGAGGCTGTATTTTACTCAGAAAGTTGTAGCCGAAGAAATGTTGAGTGCCCTCGAATGCTCTTTTTGAAGTTGATGTGATTATTAACATAGTCTTTTGGGGTTTCAAAAATATATGTATAGATGAATCCGATTAGCACTTGTTATTAGTGACTGTAGGCAGCCATTAGTGGGTTTCATCAGCCTTTAATTATCTTCATTTATTGTCTACGCCAATTTCAAATCCTCATGTTCTGTGAAGATGAGAAAATTGAGATACACTTCAGTGTACAACCATCCATGGAACAGGTAATGAAGGAAAGGGACACTTGTAGCTTTGCTTTGCAACTTTTTCTTTTAAATCAGTATATTTTCTTGTATGCCAGTGCGGCATATAGAAGTAATTGATTGTACAGATCTAAGGAGGACAAGAGCAGTCACTTCAAGCTTATTTTGAAACAACAGATAAATTCTCACACTTATTTCTTCATTGTTATTCTTCCAAGCAGGGTTCTAGCCAGGCCATTCAAACTGGATGCTGCACACAGTTTGAATTTACTTTTTTAAGTCAGCACCCAGTTTGAAATTTCACCATCCAGTTTGAATCACTGCCCAGTTTGAATTTCATCATATACATACTTTAAACATAGGCCGCACTGCATAGTATCAAACACAAAAACATTTAAATAAATGATTATTGTACTGATATTGGAAATAACCAAAAATCAGGCAACTGACCACAGACAATGTCATTTAGATCTTGAGATATGGCCAGCATCATGTGAGAATGATGCAATGTCCATTAACTCCCACCCGGTTTGACATTTTTCCTGGCTAGAACCCTGTTTCAAGTACATTTCATCGTATGTCAAGAACTCAAGATTTACATGTTACACATCCATGGAAAAGCAAATCTCATCTAACTAACCATTTGACAAACTGAAGATGGGCACTTTTGACAGTTGCTAGAAGTATAATCCATGTGCATCTAGCAACAAAGATTTTAAAGAGCTCAGTGTAACACTTTTATGTACACAATATGAATGATGCACAGTATGGCTAACAGTTCCTACTTAGTTTAATGTACCTTAAAGTGTACCTCAAGTTCAAAAATTAAATAAAAAGGAATATTGAAGAGCTTAAAAAGGGAATTCTAACGGTCCAACTGCCATCTGCATAGGACATTCATGAGCTGAGACATTAAATATTGAATTTTATTCACTTAAAACAAAGTGGTTCATTGCACAATAATTTGTGACTTTCTTGTTGTACAATTCGCATACCGTGCTTTGTTTCCCTTTGAAATTAAATGTTTTTATGACCTTGCACACTTCCTGTTTGCTTACATTGCATGGTGCACAGGGATTAAATTATTATTATTTTAAATTGAATTTAAGTAATTAATGAATTTTATCACCCCATAAGAGCAAGAGTGCTATCACACCTTGGTACAAGGTGCAGAAACCTTAAGAAAAACAAAGAAATACAAAGATTGTAATTGAATAGGACAACAGTGACATCACAAATTATTGTGCAATATACCATATCAAGTTGGGTGAATAAACTTTAACATTTTATATCTGAGCCCAGGAATTTCCCATGAAGACTGGAGTTGGACTGTTAGAATTCATTTTTCATGTTCTTTAATACCTATTTTTTACTTTTTGGACTTGAGGTACACTTTAAGTGTGACTATCTCTGTAAAATTTTAATGCTTCAATAGAACTATCCACATTTCTAAGAAATATGAAAAAGTGAGGGCAGCATTTTACAATTTGTAGAAAGCGGGTAGGATTATTGTAGTATAAGAGCAGCAGCTATGTTTTTGTAAGTTAAACATGTTCTGAGTTCATTATTAAATCAGAAGAAAATGTATACTTCTGTTGTACAGCAGTGTTTTTCCTCATCTTTTCCAAGACAAACGCCTGTGTGGCATTGACAATTGTTGATGCGGGGCTCAAGTAGGGGTGCACCGGTTATCCGGTCCGGCCGGATTATCTGGCTGGATAGTGAAAAAATATCCGGTTCCGGCCGGATTTTTCTGTACACTTGGGTAGCATTATGTACATAATCTGAGTTAAAACAAACATGAACACTGCAGTAACTGTCACAGAATTAATTTAAAGTTCATAAATGAAAGCTTATCAGTGCATGTTATGTGACATTTGAACACCTTCATTTAGCCCTTAAAAATGACTGAACCAAACAGGCAACAAAGTTAAAAAAGTAACTGATCTACATGTACATGTAACAAATATGATTTAAAATTCCTCCAACTGTGTGAAATGAACTGAATGGATGAAAAGACCTTTCATGCAATTTAAATAAGTCTACTGCAGTGCACAGTAGTACTGTACAAAATGGATAATCCATATTACAGTTGTACCTGAGTCACATCATTCAAGGCAGTGTTTCAGTTTAATTGCATTGAGTTGTCTACAAACACACACCTAAACACTTCACTTTACATTTCTTTACTTTTTAACACATACTTGCCCATTAAAGGGCCAAACCTCTCACCCTAAACTACAATTTTGGTACGGGGGTACCGAAATTCTCAATCGGCTCAGCTCTTTGATTGACAGCTAATTCAACATGGCAGAGTACCAAAGCTTATAATACACAGCATGAATGGTACTGAGAATGCTTTATGTATAAATTGAGTTTTTCTATACTCACCTTGAAGCAATAAACTGAGATTGTATCTGGATGAGGATGAATTTCAGACAATTGTGAGAGGGGCTTAAGTAAGAAGGTTAGGAGAATTGTTACTGTTTGGGGTGAGAGAATTGGGCCTTTAAAGTTGTGTAGTACAAGCAGGAAATGTGTTTCATCTTGAATTTCAGAAGACATTACTCATTACAAATTAAAGTTGCCCATGGGGTCACTATCAATGTTTTCTGTCCCTAATAATTAATCACTCACACTCTATGTATTATGTTTGATAACATCATACTTAAGTGTCAGAACATCATATTGTGTTTACTTAAATGTCAGAATGTGTGATATATCTCTGCCAAAAAAAATTATTGGTGACAAATGTGCTTCAGTTTTTAGATATCAATGTATGTTTAAATACTGGAAATGGTGTATAAAACAATGGCGCTGTGCATAGTTAAAAACCTGAACCCTAGAGTCTTTCCACAGTACGTATGAGCAGTCCATTCAGTAATCACTACCCAAGGACTCTCTTTGCCAAGTATTACTGGTCTACATAATTTGTACAATTTTTTGAACAAGTGGTGATGTACTGTAGTTCAAAAAGAACATTGAACTCACATGCAATACAACTTTCAAGATTTCCTCAGGAGTTTTCTCTACAAATACTCACTTAGGGAGGGAAAATACAGAGAGCTCTTACTTGCCCCCCTTTGCCACAGTTTTGCTGTACTTCTGCAGGAACACAGTGTTTCATGCTTTTTTTTGTATTATACTGCAATTTTTGGTTAAAAAATTAGGTTAATACACTTGTACAACACTTGAAGACAAATTTATAGATATTTTCCATTAGTCCTTCACAAACATTTTGTTACAAAGCAGAAAACTCGTATCCCAGAGTTTCTCTGCTTTTCTGAATTTCACTTTATTCATCTGCATTGCAAAAATCCGGTTCTGGCCGGAAAAATCCGGCCGGATTTCAAGTTGGTTCCGGCAAAATCCGGTTCCGGCCGGATCCAAAATTTTGGATCCGGTACATCCCTAGCCTCAAGCCCACAATAATGTTTAGTTTGCCATTAATAATATTCAAAAGGGCTGTTCCCCTCACTCCAAACTACAAATAGTCTACAGAAATTCCCAATCGGCACAGCTCTTTGACTGACAGCAAATTTCACAACCGCAGGTTAGCTCATATTACGCAGCATGTACAGTACTGAATATTTTGAATTCACGTTATGGTCTTGTATACTCACCTTGTGTCTGGACAAGGATGAATTTAAGACTGTTGTGGGAGAGGTTTGAGTAAGACACTTGGAAGATTGGAACTGTTTAGGAGAGAGACTAAAGAGGCTAAGATCTTTAATGAGGTTGCAAGATATGGCTGAGAATTTTGCCATGGAAGAATTCTTTATCTACTACGTCCCCTGACCCACCCAATCTCATCAAGAGGCAGGAGGTCGAGAGTTTGACTCCTGGCTGGGTCATACCGTAGATTTTAAAAATGAAACCTACTGCCTGCCATTATTGTGCTTGGTGCTCAGCAAAAGTAATGGAGTAGGGAGAACAAGTCAGTGAGCCACATCTGAAAAACAGGTCGTGACTGTCCCGACTTGGACCAATTGATTGGAAACTGGGCCATCAAACTCTGTCAAACCTAACCTTACCTCATCGAGGAGACGCTGGTTTATTTCCCAGGTTGAGTTGTACCAAAGATTTTTAAAGTAGAACCTGCCATTATGTGGGATGCTCTTCATACGCCGTCGAAATGGGAACGAAGTTTTTTCAGGGGTCCAAATATGCACAAATATGTAGTCAATTGCAAACTTCAGTCTCTAGGGGAGCCCCTGCACCCTAGAGAACAAACCATGTGACTTTCAACTTTATCAAAGAAAGCCCTGCCCTGCCATATAGAAACGTACCTACTTTTAAGGTGTGGCTTATTAAAGGGCACGAGCAGTCCCCTTATTTTGAAGTAACAGCTTATAGGCTAATTTCCTTCTTATTTCACTTCAAAAGATTTTTCTTCATATTTTATGACTTCAATATTGCATATGCAAGGTAAAACGAGCAATTACTTCTGATAAATTTCACATTTGAGGAGAGAAAATGTTGTCACATGACTCTCAACAGCCAATCATGAAACAGGACAGTCAAGTACCCCACAAGTTGACTTCAAATTGGGGTGACTACCGCTCTTGCCCTTTAACATTTGGTCTGAGGTATTCCCTCTCCTCTGAAGGTTTGCAATTTGCTTAAAATGTACCTCAAGTCAAAAAATTCAAAAGTATATATTAAAGACCATGTAAAAATTATTCTAACAGTCCAACTCCCATCTTCATAGGACATTCCTGCGCTGAGATATAAAATGCTGAAGTTCATTCATCAAATAAATGGTACTTGCGTAATAATTTATGATGTCATTGTTGTACTCCTCAAATTACAATCTTTGTATTTTTTGTTTTTCTAGAAGTTACTGCACCTTGCACCAGGGTGTGATAGCACTCTCACTCCTGTGGAGTAATGCTAGTAATTAAGCCCTCTCTGTGCAATATGCTTCGTATGCAAACAGGAAGTGTTTAAGGTCATAAAAGAATTTTTAATTTTAAAAGGAAAACATAGCAGGTAACGTGAGTTGTACAACAAGAAAGTCACATATTATTGCGCAATGGAACTTTTTATATCTCAGCTCAGGAATGTCCTATGAAGATGGGAGTTGGACTGTTAGAGATAATTTCTCATGCTCTTTAATATATATTTTTGATTTTTTTGACTTGAGGTACACTTTAACAGTGCCAGCGTGTCCGTAAAATTGATTTGTCAACCTGTCGAGTACGCGCATAGTCTGTTACTCGGGCGAATGCGTATGCGTGCGGTCACGTGTTCCATTGTTTTGCCCCAAAGGATGACGTCAGTTTGTCGTCAGTGTATAAGATCTACACAAACAGTTTTTTAGTTGTCTCTTGCTTGTGTAATATAGAGTTGCCAGAGAATCTCTCAAATAAATTATACCCTAGGTGGGATTTAACACTCTCTTCTACCCTTAGGACAAGCGTATCCATTACAATGTTGTGATGCCTTAATCCGTGTCATTTTTAGGGGTAATGTGCATTTTAACTTTAGAATTAATGTAAAGATGAACAGTTCGTTATGGCTTGGTCAGCGAATCTTTGTCCAGTTCCTTCCAAGATCGATTAATGGTTAAGGAAATTATCGCAATTACCATAAGTGCAAAATGAATTGCAGGGAAATTAAAACTTGATGCATGGCCGTACGAGATTCTTTTTCTGAAGGGGCGGAGCTGTTGACTGTTTGCTCGACTCCAAATCCCACCCTTGGGCATTAGCTCTGCCCGACTGAGGCACCGAAGTCTGCCCTATTCAGCAAGATTTTGGCCAATGGGGGTGCACTCCTGGCCGTCCCGTCACTTACGGTCATGCATGACGTGAAGTCCTATTCTCAATTTGAGTGAAGTATGGTAAAAAGCAAACCAAACCTTGAGGGAATAAACAAGAAAAAGTTAGCTGATTAAAGGCACTCCCCATCCCTTGGATGCATGATTTCAGAATTAAACTGAACTCTCTTCATTGCCGTCGACAGTGGCTGTGCCAGAATGTCAAAACTGGGGTGGGGGGACTAATTGCACACAAAAATGTCGTGGGCGCAAATTTTCGGATGCGGTGCAAAACCGAGTCCGAAGCGCTTGCTCCTATAGGTGGGTGTCTGGGGCCCCTATTATTTATGGTCGAGGTCATAGGTCATCTTTGATCACCAGGGTTAAAGTGCTGAAAACACAACACAATACCTCAAAGTAGGAAACTTGAATAGATTTCATACTTGGTTTATGGATGCTTCATGATGAGAATATGGTCTATATCGTTTTTGTTGGAGGTCAAAGGTAATTTGGGGTTACCAGGAGTCAAACTCTGAAAACATTTCAACAAAATATCTTAAGGTGGGAAACTAGGATAGGTTCATATTTGGTAGGTGGATGCATTATATTGAGAAGGTAGTTCCGTTTTTTGCATGAGATCAAAGGTCATCTATGGTAACACAACATTATTTTTCCAACATGTTAGTTAAACATTTGACAGAGGCACATGGGACGTCGTGACATTATTTGGAATAGAGCAACATGGATCATCGACACATCAATCCATTTTTGCGTTCTGATTTAGTTTATTTTTTCTGCATCCTAACGCCTAACTAAGGGAAATGTCCCCGAATAAGTCTTGTGGTGAGTCTTCCCTTGAATAAAAAAGGAAGAAGAAATCTCAGATTTTTAAATTTTTTTTTCAAATTTTCCCTCAAATGTTAATCATTTAGGAAAATGTCTCAACTGCAGTGGCGGCACCAGAATATCAAAATTGGGGGAAGGGGAAAATTAAGGATAAAGTAAAATTTTGTGGGGGAAACCCAGTCCAACGTACCTGTTTATGAGGGTGGGCGTCCAATGGGCGAAGCCCCGGAAGCTCTGAGGTATGAGCATTTCTCTTGGTAGAAGTTTTAGGAGAGGATTTATTTTTTTCGGTTAACCCCCCTCCTAACTGACCTAACTCGGTGGAGGGGATGGGGGCAAGCGGGTGGCAAAGACAAAATCTGGGGGGGGGGAGAGATTCCCCCTTTTGTTTCACCGTAGCACCGCCACTGTTCAACTGCTACATACTTGTTTATAACATTGTTGCTGCAACACTGTAAACACAAATTAGAGAAACAGTTCCTTAATCGACCAATCGCGTTAGTCAACAATATCGATTAATATTTGACCCAGTTGAAGTAGTTTCTAACAAATAAGAAGTCTCCTTTAAAAAATTCGTAAAAAGGCAATGTTATTTTCAATTGTAACATTAAAATTTTCAAAAATGAAAAGTATCCACCCTAAGTCTGGATTGTTTCTCAAGTGACCTGTTAAAAACAAAACGGTTTCTAAAATATTACTCTTTTAGAAAATGTTTTCCCAAATGTAAATCTCCTAGAGGATATATCACCTTCATAAAAGTAAAAACAACGTGTCTAAACTTTCACCATCCTTCAAAATTACTTTCACCAAAATGTCCTCTATTATTAAACAGTTAAACGTTCACCTTTCTTGCTACTTCTTTTACGTTTTCTTCTGTGGCCAGTTTTGTTACCTGACCAACGAATTGAAAAATGTATTTACTCTTTTTTATTAGGACTTTGTTTCCATATATTCTTTATTTAACCAACGTTTGAGCTAACAACTTATCTTTCAGGGGCCAAGAAGAATCAAACGAAGAACTAGTCCAAGAAAGTAGATGCCACCAACATCAAACACATCAGTCAAAATGTCAACTTTCTTACAAAATTGCCTTCCTAAGTTTTACCCGTTACCCTCAAGTGTCTCCTCAAAATGATACTCTTGCAATAAGGTATATAAAAATGTTATGTGCGCAGCCCCTTATTTACTGTGAGAAAATTTGTTCACGGAATAACGACATAATAAGTTGTCCAGCTTTTTCTTTGGATTAGGTTTTTGTTTTCATAGTTTCTTTATGTTACCAGAATTATTAACGTCTTTCCAATCCAATGTTCTGCTCTTTGACCATTTTGCTTTTTTAAAGTTCCCTTTAACACCTTCTCATGCAAAAAAAAAAAATGAAAATTGCATGCACCTTTTCACTAAATTAATATGAACTAAGACCGCCCTGTAGACAACAATAGCGATTTTTCTATTCAGGACGGTAGAACAACAGACCGTATTGACCGTTAAGGTGTTTCGGTTTTGAAGACGACGGTACAACGACGGTACAAGGGAAATTACCATTACAACCAATGTACTTTCTTGTTTATAAACCGACCGTCAAATCGGCCGACGACCGTTCTGAAACCTAACATAAAGGATAAAGTGATGCTCGCTTCTTCTCTTCCTCAGTTTGTTTTTTTTGCTGCATTTTCCGTCCTCTTTGTCTACCGTCCTGAAATGGAAAGTCCCTAAAATCCAAACATCGCCCCTGCCCACCACTTATAGTATCATTTCCGTGCGTCGATATGGAACTCCGTCTCCATAGAAATAGATGGCCTTTACTGTACAAAAAAAAAAGGTAACTAAAACTGTCATTCCTAAACCAATGGTAATTCGTTGTTGTAGATGCTGTCAGCCCTATTAATACGAAGACCTTAAACACAGCTCCCAATTGCGAGGAGACTTCGGTAGTTTTGGAGACGCTTTCACCCCTGTAACAGAAAACCCAGTGGAACAGGTTTTTCTATCGAGCAAGTGCACTCGGCGGACCCTGGAAGAAAACGTCAGAATGAAATATTTCACAGACAAATTTAGACTAACGAGCACTGCATATAACATTGCAAACATTTGTGATTTTGGTTATGATGATAGAGAAACCAATGCAGTCATGATGGTACGACCCAGCCTCCATGATGTGTGTGCATGTTAGTGTGTGTGCGTGTGTGTGTGTGTTGGGGTTGGGGGCCGGTGGGAGTGCACTGGCGCCTGGGTGAATGTGCAATTGTTTCTACTGGGGAAATTTGGAATATTATGAAAAAATTGGCACTGTATTTACCGCTGTCACTTGATGATCAGGAGCCACATATAGCAAATTTCCGATTTTGTCACTTTCAGAGCTCGGAAAAGTTTACCAAACTGAAGGTATGTGTGAGCACTTCTGCCTAGGAATTGCAATCTGCGGAGCGCGCGGAAAATTTTGCTTTTTTGAAACAGGGATTTTTTATTGAAGAGAATTTGGAATTTTGTAATTTCAAAAGTTGTTAAAACCACACAGTAGACTGGTGTAAAGTTTCCTAATTCTTCATTTTTCAGAGCCGCCTGCCCTACGCCACTGGGTGCATAAGAGAAGGAGGTTCCGATGCAAAATGGTGCTAAATGTTTCATGTTTTGAGTTACCGTACTAGGGAACTCCAAAGTTTTCAAAAAATGGTCTTGAAAGTGTGGGTATTTACTTCAACGGACTATACGGTCGATGTGAATTTACCGGGTATACTCTAAAAGTAAACACAATCACAACGAAAGTTGTGATAGTTTGCGAAGGATTTGTGCAAAAGTTCTAATAGTAGCCTAATTAGGACCCATTTGTGATGAAGGAAGGTAAAATAAATCCATGACCTGATCAAAAGCACACTTCAATCTTCTGAGGGAAAATCACAGATCGAGAGGGGATGGTACCCACTGGTGTTACTGAGACACCGTTGCATAGCTCTACGGGTGTAAGATTGTTGATACAAAAAACATTTAAATATGTTTCTTCGAAGTTTAGAACGACACCTCATCATACACTATCTGCAGACAGGGGATGGAGTTTTACCTCTCATTCCAGACTGAAGTCTCTAATCTAGCAAAACTGAATGTGATTTTACTTCTCTAATAATGTTCTAAATGCGAAATCGCTATACGAACATGTGTGATGTGCTCGTGTCGAAATTTTGCATTTAATCATTTATTTTTCTGAAAAAGTTGCATGCGGACTGTGCACCGAGACATTTTCCTTAAAATGTGTTAAGTCTGCCAGGCTGGTCCTTCACTAAAAATTACAAATTTCAATAAAACATCGTAAGGGACGTTGCCTCTTCTTTAAATTCCTAAATGTTGTGGTGCACCTGCTGCCATGTGCACAATACTCGAACAATCGACATAATCATAGAGACAGATAAATAATGTACGTTTGATATGCAAGTGAAAAAAGAACATCAATGAGAATGCAAGCGCGCTCAGCGCGGGAAAATTTGGGGGACTTGCAAAGTATAAACGTGTCATTATTGATACAGAAATCGATCGTAATCGGAAGAGAACATCTTTCATAACCTACATGTTTAGTATCTTTAGTAGTACCTAACTTTTAAGTTTCAGTTCACAAAAAGTGGGGGGACTTTTACGTTAGTGTCCCATCCACTCAAAAAAGTTTGGGGACATGCCCTCTGTCCCCCCGTAATCGACGCCCATGAGCTGCAATGCTACCATCTAAGCAGAACGCAATCACCAGTTGGCGTGCAGCCTACAGAAATAGTTGATGGATGCATGAGGGAGAACAAGAAACAATAGAAAAATAAATGCAGCGTGCTATGTACCACGTCGCGTACTGCTAAGACACTGTGTAAATTTGTATCATAACTGATATGCGTACCACCTTTAGATTGGAAACCCATGACCTAACTCGGAAGGATGTAGGTATACCAAAAGAGCACGAAGGCAAAGTTTTCGTCAGTATCAATTGCACGTTCACCCAGGCTCCAGTGCACTCCCACCGGCCCCCAACCCCAACACACACACACACACACACACGCACATTGGCCACATGCACTTCCATTCCGGCAACTTTATTTGGAGCACAAAGGGGGGGGGGGAGCAAGGGAAAATCCGAGGGGCAAATGCCTCCTATGCCCCAGTACGTAGCGCCGTCACTGCGACTTTGATATCACTGCAGGGGCCGCGGAGCGAATTTTAAAGAGGGGGCTAATCACAAAAGTGGCCCAATATGTTCAACAATATACTAGCACGTAAATTGCCCACGACAGAAAAGTGAGGGTGGCTAAAGCCCTTTATGCCCCTCTCCAAAGTCCCTGCATTGTAGCAATAACCCCTAATTACAATTTTTGTAGTTAGTCTATCATTCAATTGGCACAGCTTTCAAGTTTTTATTGACAGCAAATCCAAAAGAAACAGAGACTGTTCCCGCAGTAGCGTATTAATGGGGCTTTGTCCTATATATATATATATGCTCTACCTTCACTGGAGCCGTTTTTAAACTAAATTTTCGAAATTAAATTAACTTAAATTATGTAAAAATATTAAACATTAAAGGCCTGATTCTCTCACCCAAACAGTAATTCTCCTAACCTACTGACTTAAATATTGCGTTAGCTTTGCAAGAAAATTAATCCTTTTAAAACCAACGTTTATTGACATAGGGTGATAGATTATCAAAAATAAGGCAGTGTGGTAGCCTTCTTTTAAAGAAATAAGTTTCCCGCAGATAGAAATTCAGTCGTTTGTTGCTCAAGAATAATTTGTTCACCGAAACTTTCAACATTTCAAATGATGCAACGTCCATGGCTCTTCTTGCGCATAGTATTTTAAAGAGATAAAGATATTGCTTGCGTTTATAATTAAGACTGAATTGTTGGATATAGTGTTTGAGCCTTTTTCTTTGTACTCTTTGTTGAAGCATTTTAAACACAATACTTCCCTTTAAGCCCCCCACCCCCCAGCCCCCACCCCCAAAAACCTTTAAAATTCATCCTCATCCAGACTCAACCTTGGTTTATTATTCCAGGCTGAGTATACAAGCCCTCAATGTGTTATCAAAAACACTCTCAGTACAGTATTCAGGCTGTTTAATGTGAGCTATATTTTAGTTCAGTTTATTTCGTTTATAAACACATTTACAAAGATGCATATAAAAACATGATGTATAGTGAAATGTAGAGTTATAAATAGGACGCTAGAAAAAACAGTAATATGTTTATTCAAGCTAGCGACCTTTAAAGTAAGAAAAAAAAAAAGAAAAGGAATAAGAAAACAGAACATTTAACATTCATTTAAGCCAGAAGGAACTGACAAAAGGAGGGGGTCGTCCTTGGCATAAAACTTAAGCAGAGTAATTTCTATCAAATAAGATTTAACTTTGTCTTTAAAAGTTGCATCAGATGTAGAAAGTTTAATATCATTTGGAAGTTCACTCCAGATTTTGTAACAATAATTATTCAACATTAGTTCCCCATGTTTAGAATTGTGCCTGGTAAGTGAAATAAGTGCATTATTTCTTGTGGGGTTCGGAATTACATGTGAGAACCTTCTTGGGTTAACAATGTTACAGAATACTTCAGGCAGTCTACTATTTGCATCATAATGTACACATTCTATATTAAAAGAGTAAATGTGAATGTCTCTAGCCTTGAGAATACCAAGATTACTGTGTAGCTTGTTTGTAGGGTAGCGCAGTTGTGAAAAAGTAATTGTTTTTAGAATTCTAATTATTTGAATAGAATTGTTTTAGAATTCTATTCTGTAAGACTTGAAGAGGTCTCAAAACAGAGGCACCAGCTACTACTTCTATTGCCTAACTTAAGATAATTTTGAGTAAACGAGAGAATAATAGAATTGGACAGCAACCGAGAGGGGAAGTGAGATCTTGAGGCGATAGAAAATGCCGTTGTATTTAACGAAGCTAATGCGCGGTCATCAACAGTGGCGGATCCAGGAATTTGCAGTGGAAGGGGAGGGGGGTCTGCATGTGGATGGGACATCAAATGTACACTGAGCGAAGCGCCACCATATGTATGGCTGTTGTTTAGTCTCTGATGCCTATTAGAATTCAGGAAATGGGAAATGGGGGTGGTAGGCAAGCATCCAAATTTTACCATATTTTTAAGTGTGATTACCACTCTACTAGGGGCGTAATTTGCTGAAATTTTCGCCCTTTCCAAATATTTGAAAATATGGAGCTTGTATTGTAGAAAAGTTTGGATGCTGGGTTTTCTGCAAGGAAGTTTGAACACTTAGGGGATTACTGAAGAATTTGCATTTTCTATCGGCAAATTTGAGGTTTGGCGTCGACCAAAGATCGTTGTTGCTACATAATGTTATCCAACGCTTACGTAATGAGGTTCTCCGACAAAATTTTTTGCGTCACTTTCTGATCTGGTGTCACAAGTGTAGCAAATTTCCGATTTTGTCACTTCCAGAGTTCGGAAGAGTTTACCAAAGTACAGGTATTAGCGAGCACCTCTGCCAAGGAATTTCACTTTGCGGCGCGCGAAGCGCGCAGAAAATTTTGCTTTCTTGAATCAAATAATGGTCTGAAGGCCTTGAGGCTGGTCAAGTGTTGTCCTTAAGTGGACGTATACCTTCTTCGGGAAGCAGTATCAAGTTTGGTTTCGCCGAACGGCCCTTTGCCAGAGGGTCGAGAGGACTTTTGAAAAAGTATGAATCAAATAATGACGAATATGGAGCTTTTATTAGTGAAAATAGATTGGGAATTTCGTAACTTCACGATTTGTCAAAACCACAACCTACATTGGTCTCACAATTGGCAAATTTCCGAATTCTTCATTTTCAGAGCCCCCTGCCCCGCCTGGGTGTCTAAGAAAAAGGGGCCGAGATGCATTATGGTGCTAAATGTTTTAACATGTTGAACCCCTATGAAACTCCCAAGCTTTCAAAACATGGTCGTGGGTAATCATTACTTTAACGGACTATACGGTCAAAGTGAATTTAATACTGTACCTTAATATTCCTTAATATTAATTGGTGCGTCACAACTTTTAACCAATCAGGGGATGGCATGTGTTTCGATCTCCCGAGACATGAAAGCTCCGAGCTTGCAAGTTTTGGTCACACTCACACACTGGCGCAGCAGGTCTTAGACGACGAGCACTTGAGTCAATCTGTATATAGTTAAATTTTAATAATTCTTTTTTTCGCCGGCTGTCAATCGAACGGAATAAAACCGTCAATCATCTTGAATCAGAACTAAATATTCTTTTCATCTATTTGTTCATATCCCACCTCGTATTGCCTACACACTCTGGAACATCCCCGTACAAGCCTTATTTTCATAACAAAGATTCGCCCATTATCCGACAGTAGTCGTAGCCCAACGTATTGACATAGACACACATGCGATGTCACAAACAGCGGCTGTTGGCGGAAAACGCTAGATTTAGCATTCGTCATTGCACAATGTCTAAACCAGGGTTGTCCAACCTTTCGCCGCTGTGGGCCACATGTAATGGTTATGATGGACGAGGGGCCGCATTCTGTACTCGTTTTTTTTTTTTCAATTTTCCCGACGCCCAAGGCAACAAAATTAATCATTTCGCGCAAGGAACACTGATTCATTTTCGTTTATGATTGAATAAATAAATAAATTTCAGCAAAAATTGATGGTGTTGTGCAGAATATTCGGACAAAGTTTCTTTTCATATTCCTCCTGAATCATTCTCAACCTGCCCCTGTGGACAACACTCCAATGTAGCTACATGTAGCAGATATTTGAATGAATTATTTCATTCAAAAGTAAGCATGCCATCGCATAATTTTTCACCCAGAGATGTGCTAAAACCTCAGATCTTCCGGGTGCTTCTCCCCCTGTCCCGAACGGACCTTTGCCCCTGGACCCCACCAGCAAGACCTCGCGCTCCGCGTTTGGTTTTGCGCTACGCGCGAAAATCTAACCCAACCAACATGCCCACGTGGGGGCCATATAGATTATATGTGGGCACCGTGGGATTTTCATGGGCATGGGTGTTATGTGGGTGTTGTGTGGGCAGAGGATCGTGGGTAAATAATGGGCTAACTTTAATTGAGCCCATGTGGGTTGAATCTAGGTGATGTATGGGCAGATGGTAATGGGCAAATGATAGGTGAATCTTAATGGGCGACATTTGGGTTTTGTATGTGCACTTGTTTGTAGGCGAATGATGGGTCGATTATAGTGGGTCCATATGGGTAATATATGGGTTTTGTGTGGGCATCTGTTCACGGGCAAATGGTGGGCTGACTTCAGTGGGGCCCATTTGGATTTTATATGGGCAGATATTAATGGGCTAATGAGGGGCTTATGATAATTGGGCCCATAAGGGTTTAATGTGGGTATGGTATGAACAAATGTTATTGGACAAATGATAGGTTGAGTTTAATGGGGCCCATGTGGGTTTTGTATTGGCAGATGTTTGTGGGCAAATGATGGGCTGACTTAAGTGGGCCCATGTGGGTTTTATATTGGTTCTGCATGTCCATTTGTTCGTGGGCAAATAATGGGCTTACTTTCATTGGGCCGGCCCAATTACGAAAATTTTCAAAACATTATTTTATGAGGGGATTAATGCTTCAGAAAATGTAGGTCTTACGTATTTTATCACTTTCTTTGACTAAACATGAGGGAATTTTGACGAAAACAATTTGAAAAAAGTATATGTTTAAAATGATGTGAAGTTATATTGGAACACTAGTTTTATATACCGTTCATCTTAATGGAACATTCCGAATTTTTGAAAGTATATTTGTGCTTACCACTTAATGCAAATCTAACTGAAATAAAGTAAAGCTGGCAATGGTGAATTCTTACAGAAAATCATGTTTCTCAATATATACGACAAAGAGAAGGAGAAATTGAAATATCATGAAGAAAATTGCATTCTTATTTGGTTACATTGACACACAAGTAAAACTGATTATATAAAATAGCCAAACCAACACAGTAGTTTTATGAACATTTCAATAATGCTCGAGGGCGTACGGTCCTGGGCATGACGTTAAACTGCATCCAGGGTGTGGCTTCTGTTCTAGTCAGCCAGTATGGAGCAGGACCACACATGTTTGCCCTTTAGAGGGCGTACTTGTCCTTTTGGAACGTTAAGCTCCTTAAGGGAGCAGAACTCCTTCGAGAGTAAATTTTCAAGTTGGTTTTCGCACCTTGGCTCTTCGCCAGAGAGTCGAGCCAGAGAGTCGAGGGGACTTTAAGAAAAAAGGCCCTTTCTAGAGGGCGTACTTGTCTATTTGGGACTAGAGTACCTTTATTTGGGACGTTTAGCTCCTTAAGGGAGCAGAACTCCTCCAGCAGTAATTGTTTGGTTTTCGCCCCTTGGCTCTTCGCCAGAGAGTTGAAGGGGCTTTTAGAAAAAAGCCCTTTGCCAGAGGGTCGGGAGGACTTTGGAAAAGTATCCATTTGGGACAACTGGACGTATAGCTTCTTTGGAAAGCAGTATCAAGTTGGGTTTCACCGAACGGTCCTTTGCCAGAGGGTCGGGAGGACTTTGGAAAAAGTATGTGACTGGCTCTGGCATAACTCCTTCGGGAGTATTGTTTAGTTTTCGCCCTGGCTCTTTGCCAGAGAGTCTGGGGAATTTCGGAAAAAAGTGGCTGGTAATGTCGGTAGCTTTAAGACTTGGAGAAGGAAAGTTACCTCAGGTTTTTTGTTGCTAACCTAGTTGGACCCTAAAGTGGGACCAACCTCAACTAGGTTACCCCAGACCCAACTGGGCCCTACTTCAGCCCAGCTGGGCAAGCCCAGTTGGGGCCCATCTGGGGAAACCTGACAAGTACGGATTTTCCCAGCAGAGGCCTAGCAATGTAGCCCACCAGGGGCCCTGATGCCACCAAACAGCCCATTGTTTGCCCATGTGGGCATCTTTATGGGACCTGGATGGCCCCATTGAAGTTAGCCCAAGTGGGGCCCACAAGGGCACCGCAGACAAAATCTTCATGGGGCCCATGTGGCTAACCCATATGGGCCCCACATATCATCCCATCCTTTACCCATGTGGGCCTTGTGTGGGCATGTTGATTGGGAAGTTTGAAACAGCGTCACGGTTTTCCTTTGCCCTTAGTTTGCCACCCAAAATTTGACGTTCTGGCGCCGCCGCTGCAAAGTCGGTTGTGCACACTGTACTATTTCTAATGGAGAAAATAAAGTCCAACATTTTACGTAGGCTACCACTTGAATTGAGTTTTCATGCTTAACAATAATAAAATGAATTATGTTTGTCAGTGAACTTTCAGACTTTGAAGTAACCGAAGACGTCATCTTGAACTGACAAGTCATAAACGGAAGAGAGTTATAATTTTTTCCCAGGATGAATGAGGGTGAAAAGAGTAGAAAAATTTGTTATTACGATGGTTTAAGTTTAACGGAGCGTATTTATATTTGATCTTCATTTTAAGAAGCACAAGAGTATTTGAATTTAAATGTATTTGTCTCGTGTTAGAATTGCAAAGAAAGATAGAAAAGAAAAGCAGTCATTTGGAAAAAGCGGAGCGGTCTATTTCCAAATATCTGATCCCTAAAGTTATCAAAATTTACCCTTTTTCATCCGAGAAAAAAAATACCTTCCGCATATAACCCGGTTCATACTTAGTCATCATTCGTTCACTGTGATATAATATGCCTATTATTGTGTAGGCCGGGTTGGGATCCTTGACTTTTTACATACTAACAGTAACAAGACCATAGTACCAGGAGAACGTAAACAAGATGGCGCAAAAGGTGAGTCTTCCGGTTTCAATAATTTCTTGCACTTGTTTTCTCAGAGAAAGTCACCAAAATGTTTCTTGCCTAGGCATACGTCCTGACCCTGATCTTCCGCACCGAAGGCAGCTGGACGTTGTATTGTGAAGGATTTTGTGTGAAAGTGAAGTAAAACTCCTTGCAGACACAACCCACTTGTTACCAATGTTACTGTTAGCCCAGCCTAGGCTAAGCTCTACGCTAAGTGTTATACCATTATGTTACTCCAGTGCCGAACTTTGTACCGTTAGTACGTAACGTAGCGTACTACACATGTAAATCACAGGCAGGACAGGCCACATAGCCTAGTGGCACATTACAGTATGTCTGTAACTTTAGTGACTGAGTAGTGTTACTTACTGACATTACCTTAGGACTATGAAACCTTAAAACCAGTTTGTATAGCCTTGAGGCTTGACCTAGCCTAGTTTTGTTCTGCACCTAATTAGAACTTGGAAGGTGAATCTTCATGTTAAAGTAGGCTACTAGCCTACAATATTGTGCCAAAATATAATGTGTGTCTGAAAGTCAATGCAAATATTACAGGCTAGCAGTAGCAGTTCTCAGTTTCCATGAAGGACCTACCAGTTTTCTCTCTAATCTATCCACAGCATTTTCCATTCAGAGAAAGTGATTCACAAAATGATGCTAATGATTTGAAATACCTTTATTCTCTTCCACAATGAGGTTAATTTTAGATGGCAAAAGTTCTAAGTTATTTCATTTGTACCAACAGGGACTCTGCCAGAAACACAAAAGGGTGGGTTGGTTACCACCAAACCCAGGGTTCGATTTTCATGGTTGTCCGATTTTCCAGGACAGCTAAAATTTCACAAGGACAACCAAAAGTCAAAGATTGGTTGTCGGATGGGCAACCATTTTTCTCTTAGATTGAAAAAGTATAACGCTGGCTAATAAACTCTTTCAACCTTTTTTCTTCTACCATGTTTCAGACTTGAAGTGTTTCTGTTGCTCAGCCATTCCCAGCTTTTTATTCTTCAAGCTCAATAATAAATGAACACAATTACTGTTTTGTAATTGTGTGCAAAATGTTTCAGACAACCAAATTTCATTGTGGACAACCAAAACTAGTGAAATAGTTGCCCGAATGACAACCAGAAATTTTTCCGAAAATTGAGACCTGAAACCCCAAGTCCATTTTGATTGTGTTCTAGGTTAAAGTTACAAGTGGGTACAGGGGGACAAAAGCTTGTTTTAAGGCCCACTGTTAAGTGCAATTTGAATAGTTTTAAATGTCCCATCTTTAAAAAAGAAATCAAGATGTTGGCAAACTTGTGAAAAGGGTGATTTTACTCACCTTCATGTAAAAACTTTCCAAAAGGAGTGGGGGGACAAATGTACTTTCTCTGTGTTTTCTCATCCTTTTGTGTCAAATGCAATGTACAGTACATTAAAAATGTGTGGTCCGTGCAATGCCGCTGAGTTGTTTGGTGTAATTTTGCCTTGTGTTCATTGAAGCTACTCATTGTAACATTTTTCGACCTTCATAACTTCTTTCTTGAAGCTGACCAAAAAGAAATTACAGTCTGACAATCACCTGCCTCAAACTTTGGTGATGAGTGCAATGGCTTGATCATCTACAGTAGCTAGGCCTGGGTGGAAAAGTCAGAAAGCTGGGAGTCCCCTTCCCGGGAAATTGAGGCTTTTTGGAAGGAAATTTTGGCAATTGGTGGGTCATTTCCTTTTTCTAAAAGAGACAAAAAATACGGGTTCATATTAAAACAATTTGCTACCCAAGAATGGCCAAAAATTTTGCTAAAGCAATTCTTATTTTGATTAGCAAAAAGTGCAATACTTGTAAAATACCAAAGACTCATTAAAAAAATTTAAAGCAAGTTTATGCTAACCATTTTACTCTATTTTGTCTCTTGTTCTGTACATGAAAATATTGACAAAAGAATTTTGAGAAATTTTACTCTCTTCACTGGAAATAATTTTACTTGAAAATTTGTGGGAAGTAAACATTTTTTTTTCACGCCTGGTAACAGACTTTAATGTAAATGTACCAAAACTAGTTAGTCAGATGAGATGTGAACACCAGTACAACAGACTGTTATACACTAGTGACAGCCATGCTGTACACCAGTTGTAGTGTAATTGGGTAAAATAGGATAAAGTTCAAACACAGTCTCAAGGTTAAATTTGTTTTCAAATATGGGTGCAATCAGGTTTGAGTCCTTCCCTTTAGTTTGGTTTGTCTTAAAATAATGGATTTTTGGGAACTGCAAAAAAATTGGTATTTAGGGAGAGAGGAAGGTATGTTGTTAATGGCTGCCCCTTTGATGATGCTTCTTGACAACTTTTATTTGTAATAACAAAAGAATAAACTTGCCAGTAGTATACTATTCTTATTAGATCATACCAGTCTAGCTGGAGGGGCAATTACTCTACCATGATCTATCTTGAGTTGCAATTCTTCCAAAGAAATCTCCTGCAAATTGTTTTCAAACATTAAAGAGAAAAATGCCACAGGAAGCTAAGATTTACCAGCACTGATTTCAGACCTTGTGCAACATAAATGACAGTTTCAGGTTATCAGGGTCAACATATCCCTAGTAATGAAATTAAGCTAGTGATAATTTTCCCATTTTGCTAAGTTTGAGTTTTCTGTGTAAATTGGAGATTAGGTTCCTCTAAACCAAATTTCCCTTGAAATCATATTTTGTCGATTGATGTACTGTGAAATAGGACTTTAAATATTACAGGCCCATGAAACATAATGCATCCTCTCTTTCTTTAGTGATCAATGGCCATAATCTCATTAGGGTCATGTTTGTGATGACAGGGATCTCTCTCCCTGCAATCCTGGTGCAGTGTTTTCAACAAGGGAGGGGGTTAAGGGATTTGACCCCATCCCTTTTCCAGAAGAAGGAGTTAAACTCCCCCTTTTCACTTTTATAATTTTAACAAAAAATTTCAGTACAGTATCTTGGTTTCTGATTTAAAAAGAGGACACTTCTGCACCATTGTTTGAACTTACAGTATATTTAAAGAAATGGCCTTAAAAACCCTTTAGATTTCACCTTACAGGAACCTTGAAGAACTCTTTTCCCCTCTTGACCCCACTTGTGACTTTGGCCAGGGGCACCCTCCATTTGGTCATGGGGTTTGGTAGTAATTAAATCCCTGTTGTGAATTCCCCGGTTTGCATTTCTTTCGGTCCAAGGTTCATCTGTATTGCTATGAATTGTTGATCTAGTAAAGCTTTGGTAAAAAATGGAGCAATCCCTGCCCATGGTGGTAGAAAGATTTCAACTTGATGGGGAAGGTAGAGTGCAGATTTTCATCTTACAGTCAGGAGGTGTGGAGTTCGCCTCCTGACCGGGTCATACTCTACTGAAGACTTTGAAAATGGGAACATACTGCCATCTTGCTTTGTGCTCAGCATAAGTAGTGGAGGATGGAAAGCTAGCCAGTGAGCCACAACTGTGGCAACAAAGACTGTGACTTGCTTGATTTAAAACAGATGGTTAGTGAAACCTCCATCAAATCTATCCTAAACTTAGAAAGTTGTACAGAAAAAATTGGGTTTTAAAACTTCTTGCAGACACACTGGTTGTTCTATTTTAAGTCAGTGTTGGTACTGTACATCTCTACAGTTTGGTATTAATGTTCTGTATCCCACACTGTCTGCATAGTAATTTGCAGTTTGCAGTTTTGTCATGTTATGCTTACAAATATGTAGTCAGTTTCATATCCAATAGTTACAGAAAAAAATTAAATCTTGAATTTTGTGGAGCCCAGACTTAAAATGGTTCAGTACACTTACCTGGAAAAGTGTCTGGTCACCAATTTTTGAAAATTGAACTGTTAAATACTCACTAATAAAACAATTATTTTTAGGTAGGATATTTACATAGGGAATATCTTAAGGATTGGTTACTGCTGTCAAACAATCGCCAGCTATTAGCAGACTACAGCCTGTTTTCCTTGTTAACCAGTTGCAATAGTACTCTTATGTGCATTTAAATCAGAATAAGATGAATTCTTAGCCAAAGAAAGAACTTTATTTCCTCATATGTGTCAAAATTGTTGTTTAAAGGTATTAAGTCACCCCAAACTTATCTGGAAGCAATTTCTTTGTCCTTATATTTTCAATGTGTAACTTCCTTTTTATTTCATTATTTGAATAAATAGGTCTACTAAAAGGTAAAACAATGAGTGAGTGACACATTTCACAATTCAATATGTTGTCACATAATTCTCAAGAATTATTGATGAAATAGAATGGAATAAAGTATTATACATACGGAATGCTTTTGAGGGACTATTGTAGTCTTTCTCTTTAAATGTCAAAAATTTGGCCCTCTCAACTTGCACATACAGTATATACTGAAGGCAAGGTAGGACATGCATACTTCTCTGTGACAGCATTCTACAAACTATACAGTGATAAACAATAGTCTCCATTGGATCACTCTTTGGTTTCCAGACCTTGAGTCATACAGTACCAAAGACTCTTGAAACCTGTTGCCGTTGTGTGTGATGCTCCTCATAAGCAATGGAGTAGGGAAAACAAGCCAATGAGCCACAACTGGATAAAAGGCCATGGCCCGCTCGACTTGAACCAATTGGTTGGAAACTGTGCTGTAAAACTCCAACTAACTAAGCATTGGATCACTCTATTGTTTACTGTAGTTTTGTAAATCAAATGTCTGCAAGTATATGCACAGTTAACTAGCTACTTCCTTTGAGTAATATACAGCCTGGCACTGCTGTCTCATGATTCCCCAAATCCTGGAACATACTTGAAGTATAACTTCAAGCCTAATCGCTTCAGCTTTCAATGTGTGAGGCCATTTTGCCTTGGTTTCAGTTTGGATTTTCTAGGCCATCAAGGCCACCAGTCAGGGCTTTAAGGCCATTCTCAATCCTGAACAAGGTTATCAAAGCCATTTGCAAAAAAAAAAAAAGAAAGAAAATCCATCAGCAAATCAGCAAACAACAAAACATGTTGTATTCCTGAGTAAAAGGCACAGAGGCCATACCCAAGTTTACAGTAGAGAACGGTGTTAACTTTTCCCCGACATTAAGTCATTTTATCAGGCCATTGCTGCAGGCAGGGAATGTGATTATGGCATTGGCAACTTTGATGACATTTAGATGTCGTTTGTCGCTTAAATATGGGTCAGATGTGCAATTAAATGGCAAAGCTGTCACCCTGTATGTTGCAAATAAAAATGAGAAAATTTTTGCAAACACACAAAATGTTGAAAGAATTACTGTAGGTCATATGTTCCAAATTTCTAAAATTGTATTAGATACAACATTGCCTCATAAAAACAAAAATACAATTTGTAACAATTTTTTTTTTTGTTTTGATCTACAGTACTGCTGTTCAATAACTTTAGGTAAATTTGTATAGATAGTAGTTACTGGACAGGCAGGGATGTACTGTAGCTGCGGTAATCCGTAGTGGTTGACCCCAGCCAGCACTCAGAAATGCCTACCATCAGGGATGTTACTAGCCAAATTTGAATGCTGGGTAATTGTCTGATCTAGTTAAGGCACCTCACCCCACCCATAACTTCATTTACTCCATTTTCAGCCATTAATTTTTCAATTTTTCCTCATTTGACTTAAATAGGAGTAAAGTTTTGGTTAATTTCATGTCTCATTAGGCAGATTTGAGGTGGGTTGGGAGATGTGTGTGTATTTGTCTGGAATGCTGGGTGGGATAATCAAGTGCCAGGTACGCTACTCAGCACCACCCACTGTAGTTACAACCTTGCTGATCACTTAGAACTAGAAAGAAACAGATATGATATTACCCAGTGACATAGCCACAGGGGTGGTTTTGGGGGTTAGAACCCCCTGTGACCAAACCTTGAAATTCAAAAAAGACCTAAATTAGCAGATTTTTCTTTCTCACTTTAGACTTTGCCCAGATGTTGATCACCCCCCCCCCCCCCTCCCCCACTCCCATGACACAATCATGGCTAATCTACTGATATTGCCAACCAAGTGCACCTGTGTGACCAGCATTTTAAAGCTAAAAAATGATATTCAACATCATTGATTTTACTGCAGATGTTCTTTAACAACCAGCATCTCAGGAAATAAACCATCTTTAGCAATTTGGTAAAGTAACCCAGGCATTATTCTTGAATATTGAAGATGACATTGCATTGTTTTGTTTTGTTTTTTAATATAAGTTTTGAGAACTATTGCAGGAAATATCATGTGCAGTATATTCATTGGTTTAAAACAACATCTGCTCCTAAGGGGAAAATTATGCAAGGGGTCCCTGTTAGAATTAGTGCCTCATACATGCCCTGTCATTGTTATTCAGGAATAACTTGTTTTTATTAGGCTATGATTGTGAAAATATTTTCATTTCTAATTTGATAAATGCTGTGTAAAAAAAAAAAAAAATGTAGTGATACTTACAAAAGAAGGACAGAGGGATTCTGGAGAGTTGAATCGTTAGATTTTTAAGGAACTGCCTACAGAAGACTGCTTTTTAATTGATGAGTACTGCTGAATACAGCTACTACGGAGACTGCATAATAAACATTTGGAGTAGCTGTACAGTATCTACAGACTATAGTAGGTGGCCTCTGTTAAAAAGGAAAATTGGGAGACGGAATTGACAAGCAGTCAAGTCTGAGTAAAACAGATCTATATATTGTGAAAAAATAGTCTGGGGCTAATGTAAATCTCGTTATAGAGATTTTGGAACATGGATTGGTTAGGTTAGATGGAATTTTATGGGTCCAGTTTCTAACCAGTTGGTTCAAGTCAAGCTGGCCATGGCTTTTTTCCAGTTGTGGCATGCTGGCTTGTTTTCCCTATTCCATTACTTATGCTGATCACCAAGCACAGTGGCAGTGGGTGATTTTTTTTTTTAGGTCTGACCTGGCCAGGATTCGATTTCTTGACCTCCCCACTGCAAGTCTGATTCTCTAACCATTTGCCCATGCATTTAGAACATGGAAGACCAAATCTTAGTCAAAAGGATAAACCATTGGACATGCCAAACATTAATTATGTGTACTTCTGCTCAATGCTCTACAAGTATAGATATGTAAGAATGCATACCTGTTAAACAGTATAAATGTATACTACCGTATGCATGCATGCATCCTTGTACAGAATTGTAGGGAAGTGCTAGGGCAGGCTGATACTCTATCTCACTGTGACAACTATTATATTTTAACTATAACAGGGAGAGTACTTACTGTGGAAATATTCTTTACAGTACAGTATACGCAGTTCATGTGCAACTGTACTGTACATTAGGTTCGTAACAACTCGACTTTGAACATTTACTAAGTGTTTGTTGATAAACAGTGAATGTTTGCCTGTATAAAAAAAAAGACAAAAAAACTAACATCTTCTACATGACACTATGTGACATCATGTGGGAGAACCAATTTGCTTAGGAAAGGCAAAATTCTCAGTTTCAGTGAGTACTCTTTGAGTGACAATTATTTCAAAGGGTGCTTGACACTGTAATTTACTGTGCACACTCAGTCAAAAGCATTAAATCCAAAGGATGGCAGGGTACTGTACAGAGCTCAGTACCCATCATGGGCAATTTGTCTAGGTAAACCATTGAAGTACAGTACCAACTGGGTACTTCCATGGTTAAACATTCTGATTGTGTGTACAGGTACAGTAGTTTGCCCAACTAGTATGTCTCTTTAAAAGCACTGTAAGTTTTTGTCTGTATTAGGATTAGATATTCAGCAAATTTTTAGAGGGTGGAAAAAGGGGGGAGGGGTTGGATAGAAATGATTTTTAGTTGAGAGAATTAAAACTATCTGGGGTGGGAACATTTACCCTTTGAAATAAACTCCATCGGGGTGTTCACATTTTAAACTTTTAAAAGGTGTCATGTGGAGTGTGTAGAAAATGTAAGTCTTGGCTGTAAGTTGGCCTGTGGAGTTCAAAAATCTTTTTAACCATATACATTATACTGTAGATACACATGTGATAACGTGTTGTCTGACAGCTAGGACTCTATCTAGTTCATGGAAGTGGTCATCTGTGTCATTGTCTTTGTAAGAACCGCAACACCACATCAGGGAAGGAAACAGCCAAGTTAGTAAGTTTCCTTTCTAAATACAGACTTAAATTCTCATGTTGAAGGTTGTACACAGTACTACGCTCTGTAGGAACTGTAAGGTAAATAAGGCAGTTGTTGAAATTGCTTGAGTTGGCAACCAATTTATGAAGGAATTGAGTTTAGTTGACAGAATAAGAGGAAATGACAGTGTTTTGTGTTTAAACAATAGATGTATTCATAAGTGCTATTCCTTGACTAAATCAATGTAGATTTGAACTGTATGTAAAATGATACTTGTCATGCTAGTCTTTGTCTGAAATGTCAATTACAAGGATTATTATTTAAAGGCCTAATTTTTTTCACCCCAAACGTTTCCAATTCTCCTAGCCTACCTACTTAAGTCCACCCCTCTTACAATTGTTCAAAATTCATGCACATCCAGACATAATCTCAGTTTATTGCTTCATGGTGAGTAAATAACAAGAACCCACTATGTTTGAAAAGACTCTCAGTGCACAGTACTGTACATGGCGTGTTATATGAGCTACAATACTCTGCATTTTGAAACTTGCTGTCAGTCAAAGAACCATTCCAATTGAAAATTTCTGTGGACTACACTGTACAGTACTACAAAATTTGTAGTTTAAGGTGACAGTTGACTGGTTTTAAGCCTGTATTTATTGCCCTACAGTACAGTGCAGTGCAGTGCAGTACAGCACAGTACAGCACAGCTTAGTACTTAATTTCTTCTTCCATAAATATTTTGAGACCAGTTGCTGTAGATACAGTATCATCTTTTGGAAGTGGTGGTGGGTTGTTTTTTTTTTTCTTCAAAATTTCCCACAAGACACACAACTTTTTAAAATAATGATCTATACAGTAGTTATGGGGGTTCAAGTCCACAGGTTTTTTTTTTGTCACAGTACAGTGTATGCTACAGTAGTGTGAAGAAGTGATTTTTGTTTCCATTAGAGTAGAAACAACCAGTGTTCCAAGATAGGCCATTTGTATCTATAGACATTGTGCATTGAAGACACACTGATGTCATTCTTTGGGCAGAACAATGGAACACCTGGCCACACGAATAAAAATTCACCCTGCAACAGTAGCAGACCATGTAGCAGAAATGAACCTGTTGAATGAACTATTTTTGACTGATTTTGATGGGAATTGCAGCATTGTTCGTTCTGCGGGGGTAATTTTCTATGAGGGGGTGAAAGCATTTTTTGCCTGAATGTCAACTTCTATCATGTTTTACTCTTGCTTTGCCCAAATACTGTAGATCAACTGCTTTTGCCCGGTTTGGTAGGGTGAGTGCCCCCCTGCATACCAGCCTCCTATGCTCATGATGTTTGTAGTTTTTAGTGCTTTTCACATCAAATACCCAACTTTGTCATTTTCGTTTCATACAACCTTAAAGTTGTAGCAATGAGAACTGCTACAGTATATAGTCTCTTACAGTATGAACTGTTTAAAGAGGAAATGCACTTTACTGTAACTTGAAGTTATGAAGCAGACTATGCTGTTCCATGATTGGCTCTTGAGAGTCATGTGACAATATTTTTCTCATTATGTAAAATTAACTACAAGGAACTCTTTGGTTAATATACATATTGTAGTCCTAAAATATTACTTATAATACTTTGGAGTGAAATCAAAAGAAATTCTTTGATATTTAGCTATTGCTTCAAAATAAGTTTGGTATGACTGCTCTTGCCCTTTTGTCATTTATAGTGTTAATTGTATACTGACCACTTTAAACATGGTCCTCTCTGTACAGGTACAAGGGTCATTTGTGTTGTTTTCTAACTGTAAGCAATATAAATACATCTATCAGGCAATGATGACTCACTCTGTTAATAGGTTGAAGGTATTTTAAAATTTTTGTTCTGATACCAAGGTGCATCATAACCTGACACATGTAATTATGTGTGACTTCACTTTTAGCAGAGAGCATGGGGCAAAGTTGCAGAGTGCTGTCTCATATTATTTTTTGTACTGTATTGAAGGATTTCAGCAGAAACTCAAAAAGGAGGGGGGGGGGGGGGATTAATAGCTGCCAGACCCCAAGTCCAAGTTGATGGTATTCTTGGCCAAAGTTACAGGGGGGTCCAGTGGAGAAAACACCTGCTTCAAGCTAGGCCTCTTTAAGGTGCAATCAAAGTGTTTTAAAGGCTGTGTAGACTCTACAGTATAATGTAAGTTCAATATTCTGGCAAACTTGTCCTCTTCTTAAATTTATCAGAAACCAAGGTTCTGATTATTTTTATGGAAATGAAAAGGGGGACTTCTACCTTCCTTCTTCTGGGAAGGAAAAACTAATTCCCCTTACCCGCTTGATAGAGACACAGTATTTCATGTTGAAATAAAGGCCTTTTTCCTACTGTACATTGATTTTGGTTTGCTATGTTACAAAAAAGCTGTGGGCACCACTACATAATAAACCAGAGGGTTTGAGTCAAGGTGTAATTTAACCCTATATGGAACTGAAATTTTCCAAGATCAGATCAGATCTTTAGTTCACCATTGGCTGTCTTGTATTTGCATAGACCTGTTTTATGCTACCCTCTATTTGTGTTTTATCTTTTATTATTTAAATGCAAAAAAACATACAGGATAACTGTCATGGTGATTCACAATGAATAATTCAGATTTTGATTTGGTGTTTAAAAAGGACATGACATTAGTATACACTAGACTATTTACAGTGATGGTAGATCAAACTTAAGAGGGTGCAAATTGACTGGAACAACTGTTAATGTTTAAAATTTGTGTGAAGTACACAGACTTCCTTTACATGGACAGAGCATATGGCACAGTACATTGTCACTACCGTAGTGTGAGAAAAAGTGCACTAAGATGGCTGTCTGCTATGGTTTTGTGTTAGAGTTTGGACTTGCTGCAGTAAACCAACAGATTTTGCAAGAAAGTTGAAATATTTTCAAAATAATATTAGGTTAGGTCAAAATTATACACATATTGCAGGAATATGATATTGTTTCTCATTCAAGTTCAAATTTTGTTTAAAATATTACATAGTCATTGTCAAAACATTCAAATTATAGCTTGATGGCGGCCATCTTGCTGGGTCTTTTTTGTCCCAATCTGTGACGACAACCTACGGATGGGACATACTTGTTACATGCTCTGTCCATAGAGGAAGTCTCTGGTCAATTATACTCCTTGGACTGGCTGTGAAAAATTATTTGTCTATTAGGGCCTACTTGTCCTATATTGGACCAGCTTGTCTTTATAGGCCAAATGTTTGAGCCCCACACAGTTCTAATCTTTCTAACCATACTTATTTACTTACAAGCCCCTCCCACCCTCCATCATCCTCATGTAAACACAGGAGTACAAGATCCAATGTGTTATCAAAACACTCCCAGTACAGTACATGATGTGTAATACAGTATGAGCTGCAGTACTCAGCATTGTTTTTTAATTTACTGTCAATCAAAGAGCTGTGCAAATTGAGAATTTCTGTAAACTACCAAAAATATTGTAGTTCGGAGTGAGTGTTAATTGACTGCCTTTAAATCTACTACACTTGACTTGCCAGCAGGCTGTGCTATCCTGCATTTTGAACACCTCACATTTAAGCGATCCAATTGGTCAGGAGTGCACTTTCAATGTAGCAAACAGTCCAGGGCAGTGGATTTGACAACCACATGTACAGTAATTGAGTTGATAAATTGGTAACTTGAAGGGGTTTTGAGTGTGCTAGTACTCAGAATAAGCCCATAGTATCTAGTACATATATGTAAACTACTGTATAGAATGCCAAACAGTCTAACTATTAGAGTCACTTGAATGACAAGAAAGGAAGCAAAAGGTTAATGGCTCAATATGATTGGACAGTCTGTATTCAAGTAGTCCATACATGTAGGAACCTCAGGTCTGTGACAAATTGCAAAAATGAAAGAAAAGAAGTATATACTTTCAGGTACAGTAGCACACTGATTTGAGTTTTCATATTTAATCAAAATTCTAGTTTGGTTGATTTTACAGCAAAGACCTTGTTGCCCTATAAAATTTAATGACCATCAGGTCAATTCAGTTCGACCTCTGTGCCCAACTGTACTTGTGAAATTACATTGTGCTCAGTGCAAAATCATTTGTTTGGCCTTGGTGCCTTTCCAGTTCACATGATGTGCCCTTAAAACTGAAGAGGAAATGGCCTTGTCCTGCTGGAACCTTAAGCCTATTTCGCTAATCCCTAACTCCTATTGACGTAGAAGGAAGTATATAGTCAGGGTATAGCGTGCCCTCATTAGGTAGGGGTTACGATGGTGTTATTAGGTTTTTGCCAGACGGTTATTGCGGGCAATAACAATATACATAGGTCAACAGGAGGTAGGTATCAGAGCTCATAGACTCCCAAACCAGGGATCGAATTTTGGGGATTCTAGCCCTGAAATTGCTTGGAAATATTATTGTCACTTCATACAGTATTTTAGTTTACAGTTTTATCAGCTATCTGTGCAAGTTATTGAACACTAACTATAGTTGTATCATTTTGAATGAATGTCAATTAAAGTGCAACCATATTTAGAACTATATCCATATAAAGTTTGGTGTGAATAGAGAGTTACTAGCAATGTCCTTGATTTATCAGGATGTCATCCCCCCCTTTAAACCTAGTGCTGAGTTGACAGTGACAAAGAACTAATTTGCATTCTACAGTATACAGCAGGATTGCATGGTCCAGTGGTTAGAGCATCTAACGTGCAGCCGGGAGGTCTGGAGTTTCACTCCTGGCTGGTTCATCAGGCCTTGAGTTTTAGTTTTGTAGGTGTGCTACAAATCATATCTTTCAAAAAATTGAGGGATGTACTAGGTGTGCTCTTTTATGAAAACTTTAATAGGTTTAAATATGAGCTCCAAATGTTCATCTAGGTGTGCTAAAAGTCTGTGCACTCCTTGCAGTGAATTGAGCTGATCACACTGACACACTTCAGATTCAGTGCCTGGGTGATACTGAAGACTTCCCAAACAGAACCTACTGCTGTTGTGCTTGGTGCTCAGCATAAGAAATGGAGTAAAGGGAAAAGGACTAGTGAGCCACAACTGGGAAGAAGGCTGTGGCCGGCATAATTGAAACCAGTTGGTAAGAAACTGAGCCATAAAAAGCCATCTAATTAACTACACAGCAGGATTCACAACCCCTGTCTCATACAGGTATCTGAGAAATTCAATTAATACCCAATTTAAGCTTACAGTATAATTGCACTACTAAATACAGTCGGGCCTGGAGCTTTAGGTTTTCCAGATTTGCTACACATTTCTAAGGATATTTAGTAGTGTGGTACAGCATGTGTGCTGTTGTATATAACTTTTATTTATCTGAGTTCTCATTATTTATCTACAGTAGGTGTGCAAAAAAATGCTCTGCATTCCTCACAGTGAGTTGAGGGAGTAGTGGCAATCCCTGCAGAGTGGTGCTGACCACAGCTCTAGGAATTGTGCGCAAATTGTGGTGTGCTACATTTCCATGTTTTAGGCCTATACAGTATGGGTAGGCTTATATTTTATTGTACAAACCTTTTAGTTTCCAACCCTCAGAGCGGTGCATTTTACTTCTTGATATAGAGTTACTAGCCTTCCTCTCAGAAGACTGACTGAAATATCCTCTCATGAGGAAATCAAACCCATCCGACAAACATCATCACCTACCTGTATATCATTGCAATTTTTTGTTTGCTTTGGTTGTACTGCCCTCTATCAAAGTAAGTTGTGCGCAGTGCGTAGTCCTGTGACAGCTATATATACAATAACCACAATTGCTTCATGTAAAGTATTACACAAATAAAATTTGTAAGCCACAGAACTAAAATAATATTTGTTTGAACTGTACTGTAGTCTACTAGGTTACAGTGTATGGAAGAAAAGTGATTTCAAGATGTGTTAAAAATGCCTGAAGTTAAAGTACAGATGATTGCAACAGTAATTGCATGTTTTCTGTTAAAGAACACTTTGAAATGTGTTGTACAGTGCTGCAAAGCATGACCACTGTACAGTACAATATACAGTGCTGCAGCTACTCCTTTAAAAAGTGTACTCTTTAAGTATGGCAGGCCTACATACAGTATTTACACATTAAATCCTGTTCCACATGACTAGTATTCCCTGTGGTGAATTCAAATTTCCTCTGCAACCAAGGTGGACTTACAGCATTAGTATTAAATTCTACAGTACTATGCTGAATCATAAAACAAGTCAAATAAAACATATGGTGTTGGTTATACTGTATAGATCTCTTTATCAGTAACTCCTCCTCATAAAAATTTAGATCTATTTTTGGAACCATTTGTAATGTTTATCTCTTTCCTAGTCCAATTGAGCTTGGTCATAGACTCCCTGTAGTAATTCACAATACATTTTTGTCTGTGTACTGGGAGTTTATTTGTTGTGTATTAACCAACCGGAAAAAAGTTCCTCTTTGACAAAAAAAGTTGCTGATAAGCTCTTTTTAACACCTCACCTCCCCTTCTAATTTTTGAGGAGAATTTTTAATGCTTACAGTCCTTGAGATCGAATTCTCTGCGCATGCAGGACTAAAAATCCAACAGTGTTCACCAGACTGAAAATTATAAACATTTCATGGGACCAAAGTTTTGTTAGGTTGAAAAGAAAATAGGTTGGTCCACAAGACTGACATTAGAAACCCACAGACCTTTATTTATTTTCTGACTCGCAGACCTTCCATCTCATGAGATGGCCCAATTTCTAATGTTTAGTACGTGTACACTGTATGCTGTGAGCCTGGTATGAAAAGTAAACTTCATAAGCTTGTACTGTGCAGCTACTGTACAGTATATTCATTGCCTAAAGCCTAGTAGCATACCCATTACTGGCAGTTACAGTACTTCTACAGCAGATTGAAAGAGCTCACCTCACCATGGGATACAGTGAGGTAGTTTAACCTTTAAAGGGCCAAACCTCTCACCTCAAACTACAGTTTTGGTACGGGGGTACAGAAATTCTTAATTGGCTCAGCTCTTTGATTGACAGCTAATTCAAACAGTGCAGAGTACCAAAGCTTATATTACACAGCATGAATGGTACTGAGAGTGTTTTGATTATTTAAATTGAGTTTTTCTATACTCACCTTGAAGCAATAAACTGATATTGTGTCTGGATGAGGATGAATTTCAGACAATTGTGGAAGGGGCCTCAGTAAGCAGGTTAGGAGAATTGGTACTGTTTGAGTTGAGAGAACTGGGCCTTTAATAGGCTAAGTATGTATTCCAGTAACTGTAGCATAACACTAAAAGTGCATTGAGTTTCTTACATTTTCTTTTCTTTATGTAGAGGTTGTAAATGAAAATGAAATGCTGTATTGTACTGTACTGTACTGTACTGTACTGTACTGTACTGTACTGTACTGTACTGTACTGTACTGTACTGTACTGTACTGTACTGTACTGTACTGCCCTGCCCTGTCCTGTCCTGTCCTGTCCTGTCCTGTACTGTACTGTACTGTACTGTACTGCCCTGTCCCTGTCCTGTACTGTCCTGTCCTGTCCTGTCCTGTCCTGTACTGTACTGTACTGTACTGTACTGTACTGTACTGTACTGTACTGTACTGTACTGTACTGTACTATACTGTACTGTACTGTACTGTACTGTGCAGTATTTTGACCTGAGTGAGGGTCTTGGCATCTTAGTTTCATACTTTTATGAGTAAATTTAGAAACAAGCTGAAAATGAACTGAAACTGAAACTGGAATTTTAACCAACATTTGATTTACAGTAGTCCCTAAAAAATTTTGTCAAATTTAATGGTCAGTCAATTGATGGTCTAATTTTGTTGTCAGAATAGATTTTAGTGCATGTCTTTATATACATGCACTATGTGACACTTTGAAGAAACTGAAAGTTATTTTTATTTGATCCAATTACCCTCATAAATATTATAGTGTTATTTTATTGCATATCTTGTTGCTGTGGTTGGTAACTACTGTACAAATAATTTACATTTAGTATGTTTGTACTTTCCATGGTCAAATGCCTTCTTGTCATGTTTTTATTTTACAATTATTATGAAGGACAGTCTGTACCTTACTAAAATTGATATGAATTTTCTCAATACCATGTTGTCTTGCTCATAGCAAACTACATTACTGTATGGTATACATTGCAAGTACAGGTTTGATCTTCCATTTACAGGCCTCAATTTTCAGAAAAATTTATGGTTGTCCTTCAGTCAACCATATTACTAGTTTTGGTTGTCCAATAGGAAATTTGGTTGTCCAGAACATTTTGCACACAATTACAAAACAGTCATTGTGTTCATGTATTTTTGGTCTGGAAGAATAAAAAGATGGGATGTTTGAGAGACAGAAGCACTTCCAGTCTGAAGCATGATATGATGGAAAACGTTGAGAGAGTTTATCAGTCAGCTGTATGTATACTCCTTCAATCTGAGAGGAAAGTAGTTGTCCATTGGACAACCAACCTTTAACTTCTGGTTGTCCATATCAAATTTTAGGTGTCAATCGGACAACCATGATAATCGAGCCCTGCATTTACCTGTTTTCTGAAAATGGTGGCTCGTGGGTATAAAGTCATGTGGGACTACCTGTTCTTCAGGTTATTTTCGTCCAGAATCTATAGATGCACCTTTTTAGATGAATTTGTGACAAATATTTTTATTTTCTAACAATTTGGTGTAAGTTTCTTTAGTATGGACAAATTTCACCCGAATTTCTGCAAATCTTTTTATCAGTTTCTCTGAATGCTGCCCAAATTTGGAGGTTGTCCCCACCAGGGGGGAGGGGGAATGGGGTTGGTGCTGATGCCTCCTTACCTCTCAAATGCCAGTGTAGACAAATTTAAATGGATATGTTAAGACATTTAATTGACAAGCACAGTACATTGATATAGAATACTGCTGTGGACAGTACTTTTGTACTGAATGATATGGGTATATACTGTACAGTACATGCCCAGTATAAATGCACTTGGCACAAATCGTCTCACTCAGTTTCCATGCATTTTGACCATGCATTCTTGTCAGTATCATTGCATATCATACAACTTGCATAAAAATACCTCACCTTGACAAAACTGAAAGTTGAAACCAATTATAATTTGAATGCTCACTGTTTTAAAGGCATACAGTAATCCTCTCACCCCAAAGAGTTCCAATTCTCCTAACTCACTTACTTAAGCCCCTCCCACAACCCTCTGCATACAATGCTTACTGTGTACAGAAATGTGAACTTCAGTGCGCCACATTTTTGAACAAGCTGCCTACTGTATCAAAAAGCTGTGCCAATTGAGAATTTCTGTGAATTTGTAGTTTGAGGTTTAGATAAGCACTTTAAATCTAAATAGGGTATTCAACCATTTGTATGCATGACATAAGGGTATACATACATGTGTGTCTGTTAAAGCGGCTCATTGAGTTGGTTCATGAAATTCAACAAATTTTCCCAAACCTGTTAGTAAGTTTTCTTTACATAGCAATTTGACAAATGGTCAAACTAAGACAATCCCCACACCATATTGTAGTACAAATAGCTGTTTTGTGAGTGAGAACTTTGAGGTTCAATTCTGTTTTCAAAAATTTGTGACCAGACACTTTTTTTAAAATAGGCACAAAACCGTTGCAAGTCAGGACACCACAAAATTGAAAATTTTAGCTTTTCTCACAACTATTGGATATGAAACTTGGCTTATTATGCTAATTACAAGCATTGTCATGTGGTAGTGACCCTTTAACACTCCCATTAAGTTATTGACGCTCTCATTATGTTATTGATATCAACTCAATGAGTCCCTGTAAATGGGCTATGACACTTCCAACTGTCAAGTACATGGCTAGTGAAAAGGCAGTTGGGGAAATAGTTTGTATGGTGAAATGGTAAGGGAAGTGATTGATAAAAATGTGAAGAATGTAAACCTAACATGTAGAAAAAGATATAATTAATTGATAGTAGAGTCATTCTTTATTATGACATGGTTGAAGGCTGTAGAGTGACAAACTTGAATAGATTTGGTGATTCAAAAAATATCCTGTAAAACTCTGGTCATGTAGGGAATAATTGATCTGTTATTGCATCACAATTTGCTACCCAAGCTGGTCAAATTGCTACACAAATGTAAAAATGTGTAGCACTCCTTTTTGTGTCTAACAATAAATGTTTTTAAGTTATTTCATATAAGAGAAGGAAAAACCCCAAATAAAAACTGCTATGCAAAATTTGAATAAAACACAGTATTCCCTGAATTATTGTGATACTGTATGTAAAGCATGGATTATGTTTCATATGCCACAATTCTCATAAAATTTTAATATCCACTGAAAGCTAACTATTTGCAAGATAGTCACATTTCAAAATTCCTTAATTTTTCCTGGTCAAAATTTGTCTTCTTCTGTTTTTGTGATATAGGTACATAACAGGAGTTTTGTAGCTGATGGTCTTCTTGATAACTCTTAACATGACGACAATTTCGAGCACGGTCCTTGCTGGTATCTAGGCCTACTGTTGTAGACTGTGTTGTACTGTAGGCAGATACTGCATACACAGTACAACAACTGCAGTCAGGTATCCTGGGCTTTGTAAACACTCCATGCATCACATCATTTTATTTATAATCTTGAGCACAAGCTTTTATCCATCACGACTAATCAAATGATAGGGCATTTCTAGCAGGAAGTACTGAGTTTTATATGCCACTACCTGTTCCAATGCAAAAGGGACTTCAAAATCATACTGAAGGATAAGAAAGTTGGAATACAATGGGCCAACTTTTAAGAATGGACATAAAAAGTGTCATGACTTACTGTATTGGTAAAGTAATTGAACTGTGCCTTTAAGGCAGTCAAAGTCATCTCACATCCCAAATTACCATTTTGTAGTCCACACACCACAAAAATTCTCAATTGGTACAGCCCTTTGATTAACAGAAAATTTAAAAATGAAGATTGTATTACTGACATAGCCAATATTACACAGTCATATATTGTTCTGAGAGTGTTATGATTACACATTGGGTTCTTGTGTACTCATGCTTAAACAATTAACAAAGATTGTGTCTGGATGGCAGTGCAGGGAAAAAATTAGCATTAGAAATTTGCCTAGCAATTTTGCTGTTTCTGGACTCCTCTCTTGCAAAATCAGTAGAAAAACCCATGGATATATTATATTTTATGATCAAAATCTGCTATGCAATTTTGCATTTGTACTGTATAGCAATTTGTCCATTTTGTGTAGTAAAATGCGATAGGATGGCAGGTAAATTATTGTCTTCAATGAATGTTACAGTAGGCAGTCTTTTGAGGGGCTTAAGTAATTAGGTTAGAATTGAACTGGAACTGTTTGGGGTGAGAGGATAATGCCTTTAAGCCAAAGTTTAAAAACCCAACGAAGGGTCATGTGGTGTAGACCTACTGTATCTGGGACACAAATCAGATACCTTAGACAGCTAAGATTAGCATCACTAATATGGCTTATTTTTAATGAGAAACTTGAAGTCTGATTTATTCTCTCAGAATCTTCTTTGCAACCCTTCAAAACATTTCCACAACCCACAAAGTGGTTGAAACCCCTAGTCTGCTGAGCCCAGCTGCTCTAGTGACCTGCATTATTTAAACCAAGATTCAACCACACATGCATATGAAAGTCTAGAGTGAGGGAGGGAGAGGAGGTTGATGATAAGTGAACCAATTCCGGAGAGAGGGATGGAGTTTACAGAACAGAGCATGGGAAGATCGAAATATTGTTCCCAGTTTGATTTTTCTGTTCAAACACCTGGACCCTACAAATGCAATTAATTTTCTGACAGGCTTTGTTGTGACTATGTATATAGGTTAAAACCATTGCCTGTGCTAAAGACCAATGAAAATCTCTTGTCATTAATGGAATATGCTTGTATTGGTGTGGCCTATACTGCCAGGGTTGTTGTACTGTATAGTAGCTGGTAATATCTGAGTGCTTATTGAAGCTCTATAGTATCTGACCCTCCATTAATTAATTGGCTGGCTATTTAGCTCCTCCTTACCTCCTATTTACATATGTATGGATCCCTAATTGCCTGACAGTACCCATCTGGCAGACACTAATTAGCACATGTGGCACCCTACAGTAGCTTTTCTCACTATCTCTCCAGCTCTATTGCCACGCTTGCAGTTCAGACGTACACATGTTTTGAGCTGCTTGCCTTCTTTATTGGACCAGACTCATCTCAGGGACTTTTTGAGACTTTCAGTTATTGTTTTTGGCACAAACTTTGGTTTGGACAAGTTGAGAATAACTGGTTCAGAGATTTGGTTGTAAATTTGTTGCTTCTTAATGGTAAAAAGTTGTAATTTGTAAGGTCAGAGGACCTTCAATCATTTCAGGCAAAATATAAGTACTGGCCATTACAGTGCCATCCTGGCACTTGCTCTGAAACCATACAGTACTTGTATTATTAATGTAGAAGCATCATATACCTGAACTCTTTTTTGCTTATAGTTAAAATTGAAACTTAAAACCTTTCCTTAGCAGATAAATCTGTAATGTGTAGTTATTCAGTTCCATATTTTTGACATTTCAGTGAGGTCTTCTGAAACTGTTTACTGTATTGACGTCCAGTCCAGTTCAGCATACTACAGTATACTGCTCTCAATTGAGTATACAGTACTTAAATATTTAAGTATTCCTTCACACTGTAATTGGCTTCAATATACGTGAAAAAGAAGCATCTTATCACTTCCCTTAAATCATATATGCCTTTCAATAGACTTTTGAAACTTGAAATTTATGGTATATAATTTAAACTCAATTTTAGTTTTGAACTAATCCAGTAATAAGAAAAAGAAAAAGTAATTGTTTTGTGACTGATGAAAGTGGGAGTACGTACAGTAAAGTACTTAACAGTGTAAGCAGAGTGAATGCAAAGAAGTTGCAACAAGAGGAACTATGATGCTTTTTTAGCCAGGTACAGTAATTGTTTTCTTAAGTCATACCGTGATGTCGCCTCATGAGAAAGCAACATAGACACCCCAGTAAATAAAAGACGGTGTCACTGTGGGGTGTATCTGGTATCTGAGTATGTTCAACATAATCTGTGCCCTCAGGTGAGCTACAGTATGCTTTCATTGTGTTCACACTGCATGAAAAACCATTAACACATGCTTGGCTGGCCTGTTAGCAATACCCAAATGTTATGTAACTTTTTGTGGAATTTATTATATCTGTTGCTGTCAATCAATTAATCAGATGTGAAATGTGACCATACCAAATGTGAATGTGGTGAGCTTCATTTCCTGCCTGAAGTGATAAGAGATAATCAGGCAGAGAAGAAGGATGTAACAAATAGTTAGAAGGAATGTTTCATCATGTTACCTAGGCTAGTACATGGTCAGTGGTAGATCAGTTTAAACAGCTGTGACAATTAAATTTTAGCTGAAATACATGTACTCCAATTCTATGGCCTGAATTTGTTCTCAATATGGCGGAAGGGAACCTTACAGGGGCATCCATGTAATTTGATCTAGATACTCAAGTCAGGTGATAATACCCGGATAAATTGAAAATGCATCCTTAAACTTGTGACATGTCAGCAAACACCCCTGAATTTCCTTAGCAGTTAAGAAGTAAGCTCTCCAGAGGAAGAATCATTTGGAATAATGACAGAAGCTTTTGTTGGTTCTCAAAATGTCAGTTGCTTTTATTTTTCTCAGGCTCTCAGGATAAACCTTTTCAAGTTTGAATGTTTGTGAAGCAACTTGTCGCTTAAATGCTTTAAAGATGTGGAGTGTTGTACAGTGTAATTTGCTGCATCAACAATCAAAAGGCTTTAAATACTGCAAGTACCTGAACATGATTTTGTAAATTATTGCAAAATCACGTATAGGGATACTCAAGTGATAAAACATACAAAATATGCATGATTACGAGTGTATCTTAAAGGTCATGTGACACGAAAGTATCAAAGTTGATCATATGAGGTGAAAAGCATTAAAAATCAAGGTAATAGCTGCAATTCCATAAAAAAATTGACCATTTTACAGGGTAATTTCTGATTTGCGTTAAATCCTACATGAACATGAGCTCAATATGCAAATCTTCTGATGTCTACAGAGGGGAATGCCATATATGGCTAATGTTATCCTTTGTTTTTGCAATCTTCATTTCAAGGACAAAATTTGTAATATTAATCCCGAGAGGTTTGTTTTGTCCTTTAAATTTATCGGTATCAATTACCGAACTGTTTAATCTATTTAACTATCTTATGAGTAATTAAGAAATAATTAAGAATTTTAATATCTCAGGGTTAACAAACAAAATGTTAAATCACTTTTACCCTCATAAAATTTCAATTTTTCTTACAGGCCAGGGTACTTTATGACTTTGAGGGAGAAGCTGGCAACGGAGAGCTGAACGTCTTTGAAAATGATGTCATTACAGTGATCAGGCAAGATGTTGGTGATGGTTGGTGGGAGGCAGAGACGGCAAATGGACAGAGAGGGCTTGTCCCTGAAGCATGGATGGAGGTAATGCATTGACTGTAGGGCAAAGATGGGTACTATTACAAATGGGTGGGAGGAGGGGGCATCCATGCAGTGGACAGAGAGGACTTGTCCCTGAAGCATTTTCATGCTCACAAAGTGGAAATTTCCCTCCAATTGCTAAAATTTCCCTAGAAATGCCTGAATTTCCCAGGAAGGATCTTCTCAGCTACCCAACTTTTTCACCCTTGTGCTGATAGAAGGTAAGGACATGCAATGGACAGAAAAGGCTTGCCCCCCAACATAGCTGGAAGATAATTTCGATAGCCTAGTGAACCCCTTCCATTTGGTCCATGTTATCTTAAAACATTCACACTTAAAAAACTGAGTTAGTACAAGATCAAACATTTACCTTTGTTATTTATGTCATTACACTTGCAGCTTATAAGTGGTGGTGGTGGACTTCCTCCACCGTCTGCACCCGCTCCCCAGGGCGGCGGGTATAATTATGATGATGACTGGGATGACGATGATGATGACGACGATTGGGACGATTCAGAAAGGGGGTCAGTTCAACAACAGGTGAGTAACACCATAAAGTGACTGGTTGTAGCAATTGTACCTTCTATGTACACCAAAAGTTTAATAAGGGGTGTCTGAAGTAATGAATGGATCCCCTCTTCTTGAAAGTAAGCATCAATGAAGGAATTCACCAGAAAGACACTGGTGTCATATGTTACTGTTATCACTATTTGTGAGCAAACATGGTGATTTAAAGTGACTCATTGAGTTGGTCCATGAAATTCAAGAATTTTTTCCAAACCTGTTAAGTTTTCTTCACATACCAATGACATATGGTCAAACTTAGACAATCCCCATATCCTTTACACAAATAACTGTTTTGTGAGTGAGTACTTAACGGTTCAAGTCAGTTTTCAAAAATTCATGACCAGACACTTTTTCAAATTATGTACAAAACCGTTACTAGTCAGGACACTAGAACATTCAAAATTTTAACATTTTCTGTGACTTTTGTACTTGAAACTTGACTTGTTATGCTAACTGTAAGCATTGTTATGTGGTAGTGACCCTTTGGGACTCTCATCAAGTTATCGATATCAACTCAATGAGCCTCTTTAAAGAGCAAGAACAGTCACCCAAACTTGGAGTACTGTGGTACACTGTATGGTTTCATGATTGGCTGTTAAGAATCATGTGACAAAAATTTTTCCCTTCAAGTATGAAATTACTAGAAATAACTTGGTTCACCTTGAGTATGCAATATTGAAATTATAAAATAAAATGTAAGATACTTTGAAGGGAAATAAGAAGAAAATTGTGATATTTAGCTGTTGCTTCAAAATAGTTTTTGGGGGACTGCTGTTGACCTTTAAGAAATCCTGACCAGTTGTAAATCATGTACAGGCCGACTGATCATTGGCCAATCACAATTTTGTGTTGGTGTTACTGGTCACTTGTGACAGCTGTGTTGGTCTGCGTTATCTATTTAGACTGTATAAACCTACTCAAGTTAAAGTCATAGCCACACAGATTATTTTAACAAGGGATGTATTTTTGCAAAGAGCTGTCATCTTTCTGAAGGAAGTTGCATAATGGAAGAAAGAGGAGAAATATGCTTAAACTTTCCTTATGTTCTAAAAGAAGATTCCACCGGATCTCTACCCTTTTTGGTGTGTTAATTTGTTTACCTACATTTTAAGATTCATTCTGGTGTGATCTTGTGTTTATCTGGAGGTGCTGATGGACGGATGGTTGTTAATGGCAAACCAGACCAAAATGCCTGATAATTTATAAAGTGCTTGTTTGCATTTAATTGGATCTGAGAGATATACTTAATTGTTGCTCTTTGAGGTACTTTAGAGTCTTGTCATCAGTCATTGTCAATGGATTCTTTCGTTAAACATTTCACAAGTCTGTGTGAATAATAATTCACTTTTGATGATCTCGAACTGAGAGGTTTTACGGTTATACTTTCAGGATAAGTCCGAGTGTTCTGGGCGGAGTCTGTCAAAGTCCAGAGCACATAGCAGTCTCTCTCTGAATAGAGCAGAGGCAGATGTCAAAAAAGAGCGAATTCTTTCACGCTCATTGACACTGCAACCTTCTCATCGTAGAGTAAGTCATACCAAGCTGGCATTGCATTATGATTGGACTGTGCATGTCTAGAACATAACCAGGCTTCAATAAATTCTCTTTTCACTGTGTCTTTTGGGTGGCAGTTGTGAATACTGTATCTACTAGCCCAATTTGCCTTTGTCCTCCTTTTTTGGGGAGATCATGCTGGATGGTTTGCCTGACTGGCTGGAATATTTAGCAGTGCATTTGACAGTAACTTTTTACTTGCCGCGGACTGCCGGGCAGAGGATTTGTCGAAGCCTGAATGTGACTCTTGGCCTTCGCAGACCTCCAATTGACTGAGTTGCATCGTGACTAACATTTCTGAATACAAAGACTGCCAACAATGAGTTTAAGTCTGTTTTCTTGAAATCATTTTATGTCATGTGATCAAATTCATGATAATGATAATTTGAGAATTCAAGAATTTGGGGGGTGCTGATGACTTTTAGAAAAGGGCAGAGGATTTGTTGAAGCCTGAATGTGACTCTTGGCCTTCGCTGACCTCCAATTGACTGAGTTGCATCGTGACTAACATCTCTGAATACAAAGACTGCCTACAATGAGTTTAAGTCTGTTTTCTTGAAATCATTTTATGTCATGTGATCAAATTCATGATAATGATAATTTGAGAATTCAAGAATTTGGGGAGTGCTGATGACTTTTAGAAAAGGAGCAATAAACTAGATGAATGGCATGCAGCAAACTTTATCTGCTAAGGGAGTTTCATGGCATGCTAGCACCTAGGGGGTTGTAGAACGTCCTTGCTAGGACAAGGTCAAAAATAGAGCTAAGGTAGGAAACAGAAACCCATTTGTTAATTAGGAATTGAACCCTAGCATTAATGAAACTCATTGGTGGGAATGGTGCTCAGTCCAAACTTACAAAAAAAGCCCCAAATTGTGGTGGAAGCACTAACTATCAGTTAAAGATGGCACATTAGTGGAGTAGCTAAATTTCTAATAAAAAATTCATATCTTGAAGAGTAGTTATTTTTGATGTTATGCAGATCTACAAATGTTGGGAAGTTTGTTGGCTTCAGAGGCCATCTTTCTCATTTGCACCAGTATGCAGAATGAGAGAAGGTCATGACAAAATGAAAGCATAATGGTGTGGTTGTCCACCATTTTGGGCGCTATCGGAGCAAACCTTCTCACATCATTTGTCTACCTGTTGCCATGTTTAGTTGCACTCAGTCTCAAACCATTATGTGAGGACTGTTAAATGTCATCCTCAAACTACAACATTACCAGTAGTCTGCAAAAATTCTCAATGGGCAGAGCTCTTAAAGGCCAAGCAGCTTAAATATTATGCAAAATGTGGTGAGAGTGTTCAGATTACATACTGGGGCCTTGAATGCACACCAGGGTACCCCCTGAAGCAATAAGATAGAATTGTACGTGGGTAAGGATGAGTTTCAGAGAGTTGTAGGAGTGGGTTACAGTAAAAGTAGGTAGGTGGGGAGAATCAGAACTGTCTGGAGGGGGGGGGGGGGTAGATGCACACTGTTTAACTTGATGTTTCTTGATTGGCTGTTGCCATTGTATTGTATCGATTATATTCTTTGTTCGGGTAAGGGAATAGGGTTTTTGTTAGCCAGTTAGGAAATTTCTTGTTAAACAGTGTGCATCACCCCCTCTGGGGTGATGATTAAATGCCTCTTAACTACCCAAATGCCTTGAAACTACCAATGCTTGTGGTTTTGGATTGTTTTGGGCCTTACATGTTTCATGTAAACAAAACAGTTTGGGAGAATTTTGACTGTGTGCTTGCATGGTTGGAACATTCTTTTCTTGAGGTAGCCCCAGGTTCCATTCCTAGGTGGAGTAGGGAAACAAGCCAGTGAGCCACAACTGGAAAAAAGGCCATCCATGGCCGGTTCAACTTGAGCCAAATGGTTAGAAAGTGGGCCGTAAAACTCCATTTGCAAACTAACAAACCTAGGGGGAGTCATACAATACCAAGAAATGGAACCTACTGCCACTGCACATGATGCTCTTCATAAACAATGGAGCAAGGATAACAAACCGATGGGCCCCCGTCTCCCTACGGTCATGATAGTCACTTGTTAGCAATAGTTGCAAGACCAACTTTGCAACCTGTGATCCCTCTCAAGTTTTTGCAAGGTCAAAGAAGGCACCTCTGAATTTTATCATGTCTGGAAACCAAAACCCACCTAGAACTGGAAAAGAAGCCATGCTTCTCTTGAGTAAACCAGAATGTTACAAGGTGAGGCCTGTGACTCCATCTCACCTGCTTATTGCTTCTGGCCCCCAGTAATCACAAATATCAATCTGACATCTTCTTGGCTTCTTGAACTAAACTATACTTTTCAAGTGAGACATAGCAGTTTTGGTTTCCAGGAGAGTACACTTATGACATGACAGACCTTTGGTCAGCAACATCTCACAGGCCTTGAAATGGCCAAAAGGTGATGTGGACAGGTGGATGGCTGAAACTACAAGGAACACCTGCAATAAAGGAAATTAGGAAAATGGTTACCAAAAAGATAGATACAGTATGTACACAAGTCACACACGGGAATGTCACTTAGGTGCACTACAAAAGTAGCTGGGAGCATGATTGCTGCATTTTTGCATATTGCTTGCCTTGCACATCATGCCTGCATGGCTTCTTATCCCCCTGTGGTGTACACTTCATGGAGAATATAAGTTTGCGATCAGTAACAACTGAGACTTCCAAAATTATATCCTCGGCCAAAGGTCACTTTAGAAGTCAGATACTGACATGGTAAAATAACTAAAGATTAGTTTATTTTAGCGTAAACTATGATCCCCTCCCCCTTCCTGTTCATTACTTGCAGTTCTTTCATCTAAATGAACCTACATAGTGAAATGCTTTGTTCTCTCTGCATAGCAGCAGTCGCTTAGTACAGTACATAATAAGCTCCCTGCTTTTTGCTAAACTTCCTTTTCTGCTGATCTCTCCAGTGTGGTAGATAATAATAATAAAATTGGTATGTTGCGGGCTGTGGGAGAGAAATGTTTTTACAACTCAGTCCAGCTTTCTGATGAACTGTTGTAGTGATGATCCTTATTCCAACTAACCTTTTGAAAAACATTCCGAAATAAGTTTTGATAAGACAGGTGGTATGACAACACGGGTTAAATTTCATCCCAGTTTCCATTTAGAAAGGTGAAACTACTTGGATCGTAAACTATTAAAAGAAATTGCTTCCTTATCCATTGGCATTTATCGACTGGATAATTTTGTTTTTTAAGAGAAGGGGAGCAAAAGGGGTAGTGGGAGGAGAGGTAGTATGTCCATTACTGTTTTATCCATTTATCAATTTGTCCTTTTTGAGGAAAAAATTTATTTGAGAAGGTTTCGATGAGAGATGCTTGGGTTTCTTTTGTGCAGTATTGATCATACAGGTGTCACCAACATTTATTTCGTTTCGTGCCAGTTTCCTCCTTGAAAAATGTAACTGCCTGAAACTGAAATTATTAAAGGTAGGGGATGGAATCTGAGGTGGGATGCTGAGGTTTCCTTTTGTGCTTTTGTTTCTTTGAATCTTGAATATTCATAGAACAGTGAAAGTAGTATGTGAGTGAAGCATGACATCTGAAAGTATTGCACCCGTTTTAAAATCAATAATGCAACATATCGACTGAATAGCAAGTGATAGTACTTTATATGGCACTCATATACTTATATGCAAAAAACGTGTTGTATGACTGCTAGTAACAGACCTCTTAAAGCCTAAACTTTCTTTTCTAGAAGAGAAGATGCCTCTTGACAATATGTAAGTGCATTTTGTAGAGATTATATGCTGACAGGTTTGTAGAATATCTTTGTGAAAGAAGGGACAACTTGAGTTGTACGTCTCCAACAAGAAGGCAGGAAAGTCACTCTAGAAAAAGTATCCTACAGTATGAGGGGAGGGAGGGGGGAGACTAAATACATGACCTCTCTCTCTACAGACATTCAGCAGACACATTGTGTAAGGAACACAACAGATAAATAGTAACCCAGCATTGTGCACATGGTGTACAGTATCTGATGTCACAACAAACCCAACACTTTACAACGGTGGCATAGGAAAGTAGGGGAGAGTGGTGGATATAAATTTAGCTCCCACCTATCCCAACACATTTTGCCACCTGCTGTGCACTACACATGGATGGTAGCCAACATTATACAAAAAAAGGGTGCATCAACCTGTGTCTGCACCATGTGTGATCACCCATGGAAAAACAAAGGAAACCATGCGTGCTCTTGGGCGACAAAACTGCGTTTTTGGAACGTTCTACTCGCAGGTTTGATGCAGGTTTGGCACACCTTTCCTTGCCTTTCATATCAAGCCACAGGTTTTGTTGAAGAATTCTTTGTTAGCCCTAGTTTTCATCACCACACGTTTTGTACGTAAAAACCTGTGGCAAACCTGTGTCGAACCTATGGCAAATGATCAACCTGCATCAACGTCAAGGCAAAACATAGGTTTTCATGTAAAAACCTGTGATAACCCCTGGAAAAAACACGTGAAAATCTGCGAATTTGGAACTAATTACCTCACCTTTTTTGCGTAGCTGTTCTGTCAAATATGCAGTGTATGTTTTGAAGGTTTCATCAACATAATATAGAAATAAGTGTTAGGTAATTCTTTGCTGTATGGAATTATGGGGCACACACAGGATATGCAGATGGAGCTCAGTACACTCTGAACTGTTTTCCCCTTTTTACTGTCTAGTCAGTGAAGCCATGACAAAAATCCTTAATCTAAAAGTGGTCAGCTTCAAAGAAGCAAAAATAATTTCTCAATGCTAATTTGAAAAAAATTAAAATACAAATTGTACAGCCAAAATGTAGTGTACGCAGTGTGTGGAATACAAGTAATATGTACAAAGGAGTAGTCATCACTTGATTTCTGTTGGGTTGCAAAGGAGGTTTGACAAACTTTTCTAGAGAAGTTAAATTTTGTTTTATAGGGTGAGAGCGCAGGTGCTGTGGTTATAAATCCCATCTATTAGTGGACGTGTGCATACATGTGCAAATGGATAGACGTCTTCTGAAATAGCAATCACAAAGGATTGTGGGATATGGTTTGTCAGTTTTGTTTCTACTGTGTTTTCTAAGATATACAAATTCTTAAGTCATGTGATGGAAAAAGGTGTGGTCACCTGACATGTCACCTGACATTGAATGGATGCTTTTGTGATGTGGTTTGTTTTTCCTTGCATGTTTAGAATGCACATGACAGACCAAGAAAAGTAAGTATGTGTAGTTATTTAAATACATTGAAGTGTGTACAATAGTATGAGGTAGATGGCACCACTAATTACTAATCCAAATAAAACTACTGCTGTAGCTGTATGCAGTGTTACCAACCCCATGTACAGTAACTTAATGTTAATAACAAAATACATAAATGCTAACATCAGCATGAAGATCCTAGTTAGCATTATTTCACTTGGCAGGATGTTTAAGACCTCACTGATCTTAGTAGTGCTGGACACCCCCTCCCCTTTCCCCCAGGACAACTCGCTCTCAGCAATTATTATCCCAGACAAATTTTCCCGCAGGTAGGTCACACCCATGATAGTCACACACACCCCAGTCACACAACACCCCAATTCCCCCCAAAAGTGAAATTCTTCAGAATGTTAATAGCCAATTCAAGATTGTCCCAGGGGGAGTTTTTCTTGCAGGATTGTCTTAGTGGGAATTCATGCAGGGAGAGTCATGCAGGGGAGATTTTCCTTGTTTGGGGAAAGTTTAGGAGGGAGTGGTTGAATTGGGAGTGCAGTAGGCTTGGGCAATTGGTCGTGGTTGAAGTCATGTGAAACAAATCATTTGAAGTGAAAATATAGAAGTCAAGGTGATTAGCCCAGAAAGGGGTGTTCACTGGTGTAATTGCCTTTGGTGGTAATTGCCATAATTGGTATTCAATTGTCCAGGAACCATATTTCCTACTTTCAAATAATGCAATGAAAGGGATTGATAGGATTGGTTGATGATTTGATTCTCAAAGTCAATCTTTGATTTTGATCAACAATGAGTCAAGTATTGATCCCGTTTAAGATGCTACAATTCCAGAGCAACTATGTATCTTTATGGAAAAGTTGATGAGTTACCTTTTATTTTGGTTCAAATTTCCTTCCAATCTGAAGGCTTGGAAAACATTTCTCTGTATTAGCACTATTGCTCAGTCATTTTATCGTTCAGTGAACTTTATGATGAAATTTTATGTCACTTTCCGATAGTCTTGTTTGAAATTTATACAAACACAGTTTCCCTAGTTTGCAAGAACATAAAACAGTCATGCAAGCAAGCATTTCTTTGAAGTGAAACATGATATGTTTATCAATAATGACAGATTTATTTTTCCTTTCAAATTGTTATCAAGATTTGGTCAGAGTTCTACACATGGAAGATAAGGTGTTACCTTACATGAGTCATTAATAACATCTAGTAAAATGATGATTTCTAGTAAACAGCAATCAGTTTAAAGGAAAACTGCCAATGCCAGTATTACAGTAAGGTAACTACAAATTTTCCCTGGCCATATATGAACTTCAGGTGGACATTTCTGTACTTTGATACTTCTCTAGGAATGTAAGTAAAAGGTTTAGAATATCCTTCTGATGTGATGACAGAATTTTATATTTAATATCGCAAGTGTCAGGTCACTGTCATATGATAGTTTCTAGAGCATAAGGTAAGAGAGAAATATTCTCTGTTCATTTCCTGATATTGAATCTCCTTGTTCTACTAAGTACAGTTCTCTCCTTGACTTCCCAGTTTTTTTTTTGTAGAAACGTATCTCCCCTGCATAGCACAGTATAAGGGAGGAAGAAACAGCCCCCTCCATATTTCTTTTCCAAAGTCTCTTTACAGTGCTACTTTAAAAAGACCTCCTTACCATACCCCTTTAATCAGGCCTCGATTTTCAGAAAAATCCATGGTTGTCCTTCGGGCAACCAATTCAGTATTTTTAGTTGTCCTTAAGAAAATTTGGTTGTCCGAAACATTTTGTCCAAAATATTACAGTACAAAACATTAATATAATTGGTCTCGAAGCATAAAAAAGATATGATTTTTGCAAGACGAAAATATTTGTATGATGGAAAAAGTTGAAAGAGTTGATCAGTCAACAGTATATACTTCTTCCATCAGATAAAACCAAGCTGCTTGAATATAGTTCATTGTGAGAGAAAAATGGTTGTCCATCGGACAACCAACTTTCAACTTTTGGTTGTCCGTATGGAATTTCAGTTGTCCTGGACAATTGGACAACCACGAAAATCGAGCCCTGTTAATGCTATAGATCACCTCTGCTGGACAGCTTTCCTGCATACTGTAGTGTAAGGGAGGGAAACATTCTTCCTTTTCCCTTTTCCAATCTCCTTTTGCTACAAATTAAAGTTACTTAGACGATTACCATACCCCTTAAATGCTATAGATCACCTTAGCTGGACAGTTTCCCAGCATACTGTAGTTTAAGGGAGGGAAACATTCTTCCTATTCCCTTTTCCAATCTCCTTTTATAACTGATTAAAGTTACTCCCTTTACTGTACCCCTTTAACTCCAATGGCTGACTTTGCATGACAGCTCTCATGTTCATCACCCATCCATATCCAGAAAAAAAAGTGAAAGTTTGCAAAGGTGTGTCATGTGCGATACTCCCAGTGTTCAGTGATCTACAACTTGTGAAAAGGTTGTGGGTATCACAAGATTTTAACCAGAAGCTTAGAGTTGAGGAGAACAACTGCAGCTGCAAACCAGACCCACTTGCGTGCACTATGTCAGCCTTTTTAAGTGCCATTTAATGTTCAGAAAAAAAAATATCCCAAATGCTTTTGTTTTCATACAGTAGTCTGTTACAGTATCACTGACAGGTCTCACACCTAATTACTGCATGTTCAAGGGGTTAGAGCTTCCAACTTTCAGCCAGGAGGACTGGAGTTTTAACTCCTGGCAGATTATTAAAAATGGAACCTCTTTGCCTTTGTGCTTGATGCCAGCATAAAGCAATGGAGTAGGGGATATATGCTAGTGAGCCACAACTGGAAAAAGGATGTGGCTGACCAGACTTAATAAAATCTATGGGGTTTGAAACTCAGCCATTAAAGGGCCTCTCAAACGTAAACCCACCATAGTGACAAGGGTTGTCACCAGACCATTTTGAGAGCAGGGTAAATTGTGATAACTGTCCTGGGTGAGCGGTCTAAGGGGTTGAGAGTGTCACCACCCCTTTTACAAATCATCGCAGATTTGAGAGTGCTTAACAAAAAAACAAGGAATTATCAGTCAATTCTAAAGAAAAAGAAATCTAAAAATTTTATTCAGTTAGGATAAGAAATTTGTGCCAGGCTGAGAGCTGGGTAGCACTGCCTGGCACTGCCCAGTTTGGTAACAACCCTGATAGTGACCAAGGCTTGAGAGTTCTTGCAACCAGCTGTGAGCAAAGATGCAAATGCCCAGGCACTGATTGATCATCTTGAGGCCACACAAGATTGCTAGAGCTTTCAGGCCATCATTTACTGTTTAAAGTGGAAGGCTTACGTATCTTTGCTGTGGACTAAATTTTAATGTAACAAAATATTTGAGATTGACAATCTTTCATGTACTAATTGTTTCTGCTAGTCATTAATCAGGTGTTGCTCTGAAATTTAGATACAGTAAATTGAGAGGATCAATTTCTTTCATTAGGTAGACTGCTGTAGAGTTTTCTGTTGTCTGATGAGTCTTAAAGGAAAAAATTCTAAAAAAAAAAATTCTTTACTGTACACAGCATTACAAAGTTAAGGCTATAGTGTATGAACAGTATGGATATTTTTGTTGAAAGGGAAGTGATTTTTGCATGCTCATTGTTTCGGACTGTTGATGGTCGGCAAGAAACATGCAAGCCTTGCATTATATGCTTGTTTAAACCAGGATAAAATCTTTAGCTAGTGCATACTGTAAACAACTGAAACATGTGAGTAGTGTTCATCAGTTTTGTGTGGTTAAGCTACACATTCCCTTCAGACAAGTTTATAGTACAGGTTAGAATATTTTGGTAAATAGATCATGATTTGTTGGAATCTTTCCCAGCTGAAAAAAAAAAAAGTTTTTGAAGAAAGATACAGTAGGATGGGGATATTGTGATCTTTGATATAACTTGACAAGATTATAAGGTCTGCATAAAATGTCACTGGGGTACAATGTAAATGTATTCCTGTAAGCAGCATTATAAGCAAATTCTAATCTTTGTTAAAAATATCATCCCAGACAAAAACAATTTACATCCTTTCCGCTTTCAAATGCAGTTTACAGTTAGATCTTGACTTTCAAACCAATTTTAACTTTAAAATCAGTATTGCATATATTCAGTGTAAGCAAGAAGGTTAATTCAGTTGAATTTCAAGAAAATATTTGTCACCAGATTCTTAAAAACCATTTTATGAGTAGGATACCAAGGTAGAATGATCCAAAGTGGGGCAACTTCCAAAAATCTTGAGAACAGAATTATGCTGAGTCATTTATCTAACTGGCAGTTATGGCCAAGTCCATTATGTATTTTTCTTGTCCATCTGCCCATACAGGCTGGTTGGATAAATTATGATTCTCCACGTACTGTAGTAGCTGTTCCCAATAAACTTGTCATGTGCACACTGGTGTAGAAGTTGGACTATACTGATTGCAAATCTTCCGCAAAAGAGTTGAGAAGCTAGGAGACTCCTTTCCAAGAAATTTGGGCATGGGAGGGGGGAGATACTGTAGCTGCGGGAGATAGCTGTGGGAGATGGCTGCGGGAGATGGCTGCGGGAGATGGCTGCGGGAGATGGCTGTGGGAGATAGCTGCAGGAGATAGCTGCGGGAGAGGGGTTGTTGTGCACGAAAATAGAGAAACGGTTGCAAGTTTCATTCCCAAAAAATGTACAATTTTTCCAACTCTGGGGCTGAAATAGACCAACAGTAGGACATTTTGTCATTTGTAGCAAATGTCAGCCAGCCAAAATTTAGGTTTGTGTGTCTTGTGATCAGTGTGAAAATAGTATGTACAGTATTTCGCTTCAACTGTACAAAATGGTATAATACATTAACAGTTTGTATTTGGGTATTGGGAAACTGATCATGCAGCCTATTTAATATGATAACATACTTTATATTTGCTGTACTACCATATACATTAAGTACTCTAAGAAACAATTTCACACTTTACTTGTAATTTATATCAATATTCATACAAACTATTGGATATTCATTTGTTATGGCTGGTGAATCAGATACATGGATACTGTATTTCTACGTGACTCAACAATGGTTGCATCTTTGTGTACATATGCACAGGTCAAACTTCGTAAAAAACGTCCTGTTCCAGAGGATACGGTAACATTTAATATTGCATCACTTAATAAAAGTATATTGTCTGCACTGCTAAATTTATAAACCTTTGTTTTCCTAGAATACATCACAATGAGTTTTTATTGCTCAAGAAGATGTGCAATTCACCATTGCTAAATTTATTGCATATCAATAACTGTTTACTGTGGCTGGGTTTCACTATTTTGTTTAAAGTTGCAAGTTGTTTTTGCACAATTGGCCTTTACTTTAATTTAAAGAGCACTCTCTAGCTCATTCTTGACTATACTTATTACATATCACATGTTTACACTTTATAACTACTTCCATTCTCTGTTGGACTAACATTTATATTATCCAATGAAACTTTCTATAAATATAGCCAATTACTGTACTCCTTGCCGTAAAGATGGAGTGTCATCATGAAGAAACAATTCTCAAAACGCAAGCCATTGGTAACCTTTTCACAGATTACGTCACGGCCACGTGACTTCATAATTAATCTCTGAAATATGAATACTTCACAGACTACTCATGAAGTCACATAGTTGTGACAAAATCCTTGAAAAGGTTACCGAAGACTTGCTTTTTGGGAATTATTTTTCATGACGACACTCCATCTTTAATGCTGTACATGTATAAATCCTGCTGTAAACAGTGTGTGTATGTTTTTCAAGGGATCTGTTACATGTTGAAGTTGTCCTGGTGGGGTTTAGAGGTCATTGGTTCAGTTCTTTTGGATGAAATGATGCTGGCTTTGGCATCAGCAGGCAGGAAGCATCATAACCAGACTGTGCTCTGAAGTGTTCGTAATTAATTCAATAGGCAATTCCAAAAAGCGATTGAAGGGGGCCACTAGTGGGGCCATTCAGCCTTAAATGACCTTAAATTTATTGTCATACAATTCACAATTCTAAACCCTCATACTGTATTCAGTGAAATTAGGGGAATCTTGCATTTTAATGTGCAACCATCCATGATACAGGCAGATAATTTTTAAGCTGATGGACCCCACTTATGGACTATTTTGGACTTGTCTATACGACCAAACTGTTTCATTACTTGCTAATTTGTCACTTCATGTAATAAACCTGTTTTAATCTTATTATGTGCAAAAATGTGTCACAAAAACAAGTACATTTTGCACAGGCTTTTTACTGTACTGTACTTTGGAACAAGGTGCTGGACTTTGCTACAGTAGAAATATTAATGAGCTGTTACTACAGTATGTGCATGGTTTATAATGGTACTGGTATGCATCATATAACAACTCTACTGTAGCGCTATGCACAGCAAACATAGTCACAGTGCTGTACAATCTAGTGTTAAAGAAAAGCAAACTACATAGTAACAAAACATTGACCAAACATTGACTGAACATTGACTAAGCATTAACTGAACATTGACATATCATCAAGCATCTTGGTACTGTAACGTAGCTTTATGTTTCCCTTCTCCATCGGTTACTATGCACAGTCAATATTAAAATTATCAAAAGCTTCCCCTTTCCTTCACACAACAGCAAATAATATAAAAGCACGGTTAAGATGTTTCTTAAAAAAGTCCTATTTATGGCTAGTTATAGTCACTTTGTTTCAGATGTATTATTTGAAAAATTTTCCTGCTTTTTGTACATAGTTAGAATATCCTGTAGGATAGTCATTTTCTTTTGCTTTGATATCTTTATAGTAAAAGTATTGCTGCACCTGTATACATTAAAATAATGTCAAATGCATTAATGCCTATCAAACATGAAATCTTGGAATTTATTTTGCTGTAAAAATATTTTTAAAACCATTATAATTACGTATAGGCCTATGAATGATACACTATTCAGAACAATTCATTGTTAATGTCGCTTTCTTTTCAAGACACTGCCTATTTAAGTGCCACACAGGTAGAATTTAGTTTCTCAGTTTTTTGTTGTGCAAAGATTATTTGTTCATCCAAACATTCAAAAATGCAAATTATATTTTTTACATCTTCTAAGCTGCTAATTTCCTGGAGTTAAGTGGTGAGACTATAAGATGGTTCAATAATAACTTGAGTTGCCTTTTTCATTTGTCATATATTGGTGCATTGCAAACACAAGTGATTCCCATGTAAGCAGCAATCAGTGTTTATCATTTTTGTTCGCAACTTCAATTCTGTACATTAAATCTGAACATTGACTTACAGCTAGCAACAAGGTGGTCTGTGATAGTGGCCATTTGGCACAATTGGTTGCAGTGTAGTGGAGGCTGTTTGGTCTTGCATTTGTGTTACAGACAAATATTCAGAAATTTTTATTCAGCAATATTTAATTCACACAAATTAACATTTCTTCTAACCTGAAAGACCTCTTCAGTATTCTATAGACAAATCCGGACATAAAGTGATGGTCTGCTTTCAGTCCACCATAACTGGGGTCCATCACCTTTTAATCTTTCGATTTTCTTGCTTACCTCTGTCATGGATGGTTGTACACCATATTGTATCTTCATTCCTTCAATTTCACGGAATATGAGGGTTTGAAACTCATGTAAATGATATATAAAGGCGATTCAAGGCTGATGGACCCCACTAATGGCTGCACACAGTCACTAAAAGCAAGCGCTAATCGGATTCATCTATATTCAGGTAAACAGTCAGGTCAGGAGGGAAAAATGAGGTTCAGGCAAAAAAAGGTTAACACTGTATTCACTTTCAAACTCTGATTGCCACACTAAAGGTATTGATTGATATTCAAAAGCTTTTTCTTCAGACTGGAATGGCTTACAAGAAGATGAGCACTGTGTAATATTTGCCATTTTTAAATTTCCACAGGAATCAGGATTGAATGGCTCAGGAAACTTTGATCTTCAACCAGCCAATAGAACTGCAGGAAAGAAAGGAGGAGATGCCACAGGGAAAGGAACGGTTAAAAAAGGATTTGCAAAGTAAGACAAAAACTCTGTTAACTGTGTCCCCCTCCCCCCCCCCCTCCTCCTTTTACTTTTATTACTCTCGGAGATTAACCAACTTACTTGTATGTACTTTACTAATTAGTAATTATTAACCATAAAATACTTTTAATTTAGAGTCTTTTGACATTTGTATCTCTAATTGGTTTCCATTTTGCACAAATTTAGCTATTGTAAGAAACCTCTGATTCGTGGAAGAGGTCAGTCAATTGTTCATCTGAAGAGCTACTCCTAAATAATGAGGCAGGGAAGTGCTTGCTTTTGTTTGGGAAATGCCTTATTCACTTCATAAGGGCAAGATCAGTTGAATCCCAAAACTACTGTAATTTTGGAAACAGGAGCCAATTCTTACAAATTTCTTCTTATTTCCACAAATTCTTGCAAATTTTGTTAGCATTTAAGGATAGTAATCGGAAGAGGAGGATCGAGGGTGTCCTTGCTCCTCCTTGTGGGAAACAAGGGCGCCCTCGCTCTCTGTGCTATTAGTTTACCTTGGTTGGTTGTGGGTTAGTGGGGTTACATAGGTAAATAGGAGGTAGGTATTAGGACTCATAGATTCCAGATCAGTTAGTTTTGGTGGTTCCATATAGTTATGAGTATCTTTGGCCATGCAAACGGTAAGATGACGTCATGGGGCGGCCTCTATTGAAGGTCATCCGATGCCACTGTTCTATTTGAAGCTTGCCAGGGACTTACTACGGGTAATAAAGGATCATGCATGTAAAAAGGAGGTAAGTATCGGGTTAGTAGATCCCCAAACCAGGGAGTTTTGGGGAAACAGTCCACAAATTTCACATCTCAATGCGATATCTACTGTCATGTGAGCCTGAACAGCCACTCATAGAACAGGGTGGACAACTAGACTATTACAATTTTTAGTGTCTGCTCTTTTCCTTCAAGTATTGGGATATGCTGAGGATACTGTACAGTAGTTATGAATCTAGAGCATTTGGTTAAATTTTTAACAGCTTTGACGAGAGACTTTACCTATTAAGTGCTTGAAGAACTTCTGTCTTATTTCTATCAACAGTCGATTTTCAGTCTTTGCCAAAGCTGGAGGGGATGCGTACCTTTTAGGAACAACACCAAAGTCACGGTCTATGTCAGAGAACCCTTTGTATAAGATTGTTGTGAGTATTTTACAGTTTGGGGAAGGGGGGGGGGAGACGGGAGAGAGGGAATTGATGGAGAATGAAATAAAGCTCAGGTTCACTGTGCAAGTTGCTGAATCAGTGTATGAATCAGCAAGGTGTCATCAGTGAGTGTTTTATTTGAAAATGCAAGTGGGGGAAAGTGGGAAAAAGTAGGTGCTTCAATAAAATGTGCGATTGCATTTAACTCAAGGCAAATGTATATCCCGTAGAGACGTAAAAGATAAGGGGTCGTCTTTGAAGGAATTGGAGAGAGCTGTATTGGTGATACATAGGAAAAGTGTATGGTCTGCTTTTGAGTTGGAAAAGTTACAGTGTTATTACTGTATCTTTGAGGGATATCTTCAGAGCTTCTTTAAGTAGCTATTTGGGGGAAAAAGGAGTAGTATTGAATGATGTACTGGAAGGAGGGGTTTGTAATATACAGTGTGGGGATAGATTTAAAAACTAATGAAATGAAAAAATAAATTAAGGTGTGTAAAGAAGAAGGCATTTTCATCATGAAATTGAGTGGAAAAGGATACTATTAAGGACATTTGTTAAGAAGTCGTGAATGACCACAATGGAGGAGGGAAAATGGTTTTGTTGGAAAGAATTTTTTGAAGACTAAGCATGAAATGCATCATCAGTGGTGAGTGACTACTTAGAAAGGATACTGGTGATGATTGTAAGAAAGACAGTTAAGTATCGTCAGAGAAATGAAGTGAATCATTGTTAATAGTATGCGGCAATTGTAGGGGGGGTGGGGCATTGGATAAGTTCAACTCTCAGTTGTTCCTTGTGAATTGTGAATCATTGTTAAAAGTATGCAGCAATTGGAAGGGGGGGGGGAACATTGGTCACTGACTTTGATTTTTCACCCAGTAATTTGTTCGAAAATTAGATTAGTGTCTCCTCCAATAGTGAGGAGTAAAAGGCTTTTTCCTAAGCTTTCAAAATGTTTCAGAAAACTTACACTACATAATTGGAAACCATTTCTTAAAAAGATTGAATTTTAGATGCCTTATTTGCTGTTTTTTGTTTTACAGGACAGTGAAGAAGGTCCTGTGTGGGATTTTGTTGGAGAAGGTTTTTCAGTCGAAATAAAGAACCCGAAGAAGGCAACAAAGTTAAAAGGAATGAAGAGTTTTATCGCGTACCAAGTAACACCATCAGTGAGTATGAAGCACTATCCTTTCTATGGCTTATTCTCTGTCCTCATATAAGGTTGGTCTATGTGTGTTAGGAGGGTCAAATGCTTTTTGTCCCCCTGTGGGTTGGGGGCATTGAATATCTCCTCTGTATTTCTTGCCTGTCATAAAAAGTGACTAAAGGGATGGACTTGAGGCCCTTCATCTGGATGATACTGTATAACACATACGTGTTGGTGTGTTGTTAAATCTCTTCTAACTAAGAAACATTTATCTGCAGTGATGCACCTGTCCCATGATGCAATTGATGCAACATTTCATAGACTTTGATGCATGTTTTTCTTGTAAGATATGCCAAACCTATGCCACACCCATCAGGTTTCTTTGACCTAAGACAGGGTTGGAAATTTTTTTTTTCCTTTTTCTTTAAAAGTTATGATTTGAATCAGCGATATAAAATAAATCAATTTAAATCAAATAAATTGATTAAAATTATGGTTTCTTACAATTATAATCATGACTTTAATCAACGTGATTTAAATTAAACAACCCTGATGCAAGATTTGGAGAATGTTGACAGACTCTTCACTTGTCAGAATGTCATGTACATTTGACTCACCTATGCCAGAGGGGAAGAAGGTTCATCTTACCAGTGATAAGAAAATTACCAACTATCTTTTTGTGAAACACAGGTTCCTTATACTGTTTAGTACCATTATTTATTAGAGGCATACTGTATTAGTAGAGAGTATGGCTGCTATGAATAGTTCGATGCTCTTTCATTGTAGTAAAGTTGCTATGGTAACGACATTTGCTACGCAAAACAATAATACACAAATCATGATTGTGATAAGATTGTATAAAACAACTGCTTGCCAAAAAAAAAAAAAAATCCTGACACTTGCAAGATTCATTCTATTTAAGTTTTAGTACTGCTTCCTGTCGACCATAATTATATGAGAATAACACTACTAAGATTGCTGAATATTTGAAAGTGGTGAATAAGTTCACTCAGTATTTAAAGTGTACTTCAAGTCCAAAAATTCAAAAATATATATTAAACAGCATGAAAAACTAATTCTCAAATGAAAATGGTACATTGAGCAATAAATTGTGATGTCATTGTGGTACTACTCAAATTATTATTATTGTTGTAACAAACTTATGATGCTCATTTTTGCATGTTAACATACAAATAAATGGCATTTTACACAAACGCATCCTTAAATGCATTAATTTTTATGATATACCATATGGTCTCCTTCCTGACTAACACTCACATGCCTTGAGCAGTGTGTTAGCAAATCCCACACACAATGTTACAGTACTTTCTCACATAAAATGTTCCGTTGCTTGCTATTTTGTGCAAGCTGAAGTTCATAGAAACAAAAACATTTCATAACTATTTTGGGTTGCATAGCATTTTTTTTCATTGTTTTAAATTTGATGCGTTTCCTGCCATTGTCGTTGTTATGTTTTTTTTCATGTTTCACTAGAGAATGATGCAGTTTTAATATTACGTGGATTATTACATGACCTAACCTGTCTATGTGGTGAGGAAAACAGTCCAGTGACTCACAACCCCCCCCCCCCCCAAAAAAAAAAAAAAAAAAGGTTGTGTGCAAAATAAAGAAAGATCAACAAAATAGTGGTGAAATGTCGTCATATTTTTGAATTTCAGATTCGAGATTAAAGGGAAATATTGCATTTAAAATGCTCCGTCGTAGCATTCAAAGTAGATAGCTCAAGTCATTTGGTCTCAAGAATAAACCTCAGCAATTGCTTCATCTCCTCAAAATATTATGCACAAGAAGAGTTATGGAAGTTGCGTCTTTTGAAATGTTGAAAGTTTGGACGAACAAATTCTTGAGCAACAAGCAACTGAATTTCTATCTGAGGGAAACTTATTTCTTGAGCAGAAGGGCTACCATACTGCCTTATTTGTAATTATTTATAACTCTTTGCCAATAAATATTGGTTTTAAAGGGATAAAATTTCCTTGTAAAACAAACACAATATTTTCCTTTAAACTAGAAGTATGTAAAACAACATTTTCACTGTCTGCTGAGGACTTACCCCATCTGTTTATAGTCAAATCATATCAGTGTCCTTGACAAGTTGGAATTCAAGGAGGGTTGCAATCATGGGGGGAGGTGAGTGAGAGGAGGGCTTGGCACCCCTTCTCTGAAAACATTGAGATTTGATAGCATGAATGGGGCAAATGGTGCCAAATGGGTTTTTTTTTCTTTGCTCATTAAACTGTGCTAGAATTCATACATGTTGCGGCATTTGCATTACCCATATTGAGAAGGCAATCACTATTGTTTTTGGTCATTCAAGAATCATTAATTTGAAAAAAAAAAAAGACTTACATATCAGCAGCAAGAAATCATGAGAAGTCTAGGTAGGAAACAGTGTGGACACTTTTTGGCTGTCACCCTTCAACAAAACATATCCTTCAACGTAAAAGACACACCATCCAGTCTGTTCAAGTGAAATTCTTTTTAGGAAGTTTGACTATTTTCATAGTTAAAAAAAGTCCATTTGTATGAATTATCTATTCATTATAAAGGAATGTTGGTTGTATTTTGTATAATGCTGAGATGTTATCTCAACACATGGTATCATATACACAGTCTGCCATACTTCTCCTCACCTCCTATTCACATGTATTACCCCTACTTGTCTGCAAGTTCATCTGCAGTATTTTTCTGCCAGAGGGGGACAAGGGATGTGACCCCCTCCCCAGAAAAAGATGGGTAAAATCCCACCTTTTCATTTCCATAAAAATTAGAAAACTCTCAATATCTTGGTTTCTTTACTTAATAGGAGGACACTTTTGCAGCATTGTTTGAACTTAACACAAATAAATGGCCTTAAAACCCTTCAAATTCCACTGTACAGTGGTCTTGAAGCAAACTTTTGCCCCCTGAACCCACTTGTAACTTAATCCAAGGACATCATCAGTTTGGCCTCCAGATTTGACAGTAATAAATACCTGGCCCCCTTTTTGTGTTTCTTTATGTGGTATAAAATCCGTTACCCCCAGAATAGTTTCCTCTCTCTCTCTCTGCCAGAGGGCGCCCTATTACTCCTTCTATCTTTCATTGCTTTGAGAACAATGTGGTTTAGCCTCTGTCTGGCTTTGAAGATTTTTGTCATCAGTTGTCCCAAACCCTCATTATTATCTTTGCTGGGAATCTACCCAAGTCAGTATATAACATGAAACCTCTGTGAATGGTGTTTGAGTGTTCCTCCTGTGCAAAGGAACACGAAGTGATGTTTACTTCAAAAGCTTACTTCCAAACTGCCAGTGCAGTATTTTTATTTTTATTTGTTATTATTTCATCATTTATGGCTATATTTTCATTCATTGTCCACAGAATACTGGTATTCAAGTTAGTCGAAGGTACAAACACTTTGATTGGCTGTATGAAAGATTAACAGCAAAGTTTGTTACCATAGTGGTCCCACCACTGCCAGACAAACAAGTAACAGGTGAGTAAAAGGATACATTATAGTTTATAGGCACAACAGGTGAAAGGCATTGGTCAAGGGGTAGGGCTAAGAGGTTCAGATGAGCCTTTGTTTCAATCTGATGTTGAAACCCCAGTTTTGTCTTGAGGTTAGGTTAAGTTAGATGGAATTTATAGCTCTCTCCTACCAATTCCAACCAAAAAGTCAAGCCAGCCTCAGCCTTTTTCAAGTTGCAGCTCACTGGTTTGCTTTCCCAATGGCAGTAGCTTCCATTTTAAAAGTCTTTTGGTATGACCTGACCAGGACATGAACTTCCAACCTCCTGACTGCTATCCTGATGCTCTAACCACTTGACCATGCTGTCTTGAGTGAACCCCTTTATTCAAAACTGAATGCTATTTATGTGTAGTGGTACTATGAAAGTTAATATTTGGCTACATGAAGAAATTCAGAATAGCATCCCCCTTGGAAAACCCTAACATGCAGACTCTTATAAATTGGGCATGGTAGTTTTATCCGTCCTAAGGTTCCATTGTAAATAAATTGGGATGTTTGACATTGTGCAATAACTTCCATTAAAATCGACATCCCCAATTACATAAAAAAGTATTCTTGAAGTGAATTGTTTTACTTTTCAATTCAGGGAGGTATGAAGAATCTTTTATTGAGAAGAGAATGGATCAACTGAAGAAATGGATCTTTAGAATGACCACTCATCCCGTTGTTTCTAATTGTGATGTTTTTCTACATTTTTTGACATGCACAGATGAAAAGGTAAGATCCACAAGCAGACTTGCCAGTTGTCAAGCTGTTACCATGTTTCTTGTGGTTTATGTGTGGTTTAAATGATCTAATAATCAGTTTTGTAGATGGCACCTTAACTCAGTTAAGATAGTAAACCTCCCAAACAAAATAGTAAATAAAAGAGTCACAAAAAAATCCAAAAACATTAAAAAAAATCTCACATGGAAGATGTGTTATTGGACATGCTCAGAATTCATACATTTATTAATTTGCATTGTATCTTGCTGTGAAGGATTTATAAACTTCCAGAAAATTGTGACACTTTAAGGTATACTTGACCTATTTTGACTTTTTAACATTTTTTTCCTTTAGGAATGGAAAAGGGGTAAGAGGGATGCAGAAAAGGATGAATTTCTAGGAGCAGCTTTCTTTCAGGTTATTGAAGTACCATCAACTCCTTTGGATATAACTGTAGTGTAAGTGGCCAGATGAGTATTTGCGATTCAGCTTTAGTGTAATGAGCAACACTCCCTAACAAAAGTAAATGAAACAAGTCCCCTTCCCCACTCCCCCTTTCAATGTTGGCTACAATTTTGTAATCATCAGTTAGGGTGCAACATTGAAAGAGGTGGAGGGGTTCCAGGTTGAGTTGAGGGCTCATTAGTACATTTTGTCACTGTTACAGTGATCTTGTTTCATTCGTTTTGTTCGGGATTGTAGCTGAATACCATAATTGTAGGCTGTGGTGTAAGTGGCCAACTGAATACCCTGGATGTAGCTGAAGTGTAAGTGGCCAACTGAAATCCCTGGATGTAGTTGTAGTGTAAGTGACCAACTGAATACCCTGGATGTAGCTGTAGTGTTAGTGGCCAACTGGAAACCCTGGGTGTAGCTGTAATGTTAGTGGCCAAGTGAAAACCCTGGATGTAGTTAACTGAAGACCCAGGATGAAGCTGTAATGTTATTAGCTAAATACCATAGCTGTAGCTGCAGTGTAAGTAGCTGTATAGTTAGAGACTCCTGAATGTAGCTGTAGTTTAAGTAGGTAAGTGAATACCCTAGATGTAGCTGTAGCTATGTAAGTAGGTAATTGAATACCCTGGATGTAGCTGTAGTGAAAGTAACTATGCATGGCTGTCCTGGATGTTTCTGTGGTGTAGCTATATCCTGGTTGTAACTGTATTGTAAGTAGATGAGTACCCTGGATGCTGCTGTTTTATGTGTAGCTGAGTCTGGATGTAACTGAATTTTAAATTACAAAGTAGTTACACCATGCTCTTGATATGTACACATTTTAATGTATCAATTTGTACCATTCATCTTCATTTACTACATCAGTGTTTGCCACAATATCTGATGATCTAATTTCAGTGTTTGTGACAATAACTGATGATCTAGTTTCAGTGTTTGTGACAATAACTGATGATCTAGTTTCAGTGTTTGTGACAATAACTGATGATCTAGTTTTAGTCTTACTCAAAGATGTAAGGCATGAGGAAATTTTCTACTTTGAGGAATTTGGAAGTTTTGAACAAAATTCTCAGAAAATCCATTTTCCTGAATGAAAAATTTTGGTCAAGGGTGGGGTGCAATTTCTAGTGCATGGACATGCTTGGGAAACAGTGAAATGTACTATTTTACACCTAGTACCCCTCAATGACAAGTTTTCTCAAAAGGGAACCCTCCCTAGACAGCCAACAACCCTGATTAAAAAAGTTTCAGAAACAGAACCTCCCTGCTTTGCTTAGATCTTTCCCTCTTTTTTTTTCCCATTTTTTTTGGTTCCTTGCGTTAGCAAAAGGAACCTATGTAGTCAGGTTGGCATGTGTGCGTGTGTGCGTGTGTGTGTGTGTCTGTGATGCTAGCTTGGGTACGCTGTAACTCAACAAGGGAAAGTTGGATTAAATTGAAACTTAGTATATAGAAGTGCCATAGTTTGAAGGTGTGCCCTGTCGTTTTTGGTGGAGGTCAAAGGTCATTTGGGGTCACCAGAGGTCAAAAACTAAAAACCTTCTTAACATGATATTTCAAGGGAGGAAACTTGGATAGATGTCATACTTGGTGTGTGGGTGTGTTATTGTGTAAGGATGAAATCTGACATGTTTGGTGAAGGTCAAGGGGTCATCTGGGGTCATCAGGGGTCAAACACTGAAAAATGTTTTAACACAGTATTTTAAGGTAAAAAGGACAGATTTCAAATCAATCTGTGTTTGGTTAAGGTCAAAGGTCATCAAGGTCACTGGAAATGGTCAACCACTGGAAATGTTATTTAGAAAATGTTGTAAGCTAGATAAAGAAAGGTTCAATAAATTTTTTATCTCACCTGGTTTTGCATGCTTACACACCCAAACACCTTAGAAATTTGGCCTTTACATCTGTTCAGTAATGATTACTTTGGGTTGTACACAGATTTTGGATCATTCTAAGTTAACTGAAGGCAGTGACTGAAATCTGTAAATTTCAATGAGCACAGGTCACACTGCATTTAACTGGTCTCTCTGCCAGTGGAAGCAATGCATGGGTTATACCGTATGTCTCTTTAATACTGCTGTGCTCTGTGGGGTAACCTAATCCTCATTCTATTATCAGGCCCCATTAATCACTTGCTTTCTGCTTAACTACCCTGTTTTCTGTGTAGAGATAGCAAACAGGACAAATGGTAGATTGTTTTAAAGTAATAACAAGTTTTATTTTAGAGCAGGTAAAAATAGCTTATGAGAGAAGTACAAGGGGTGTTTTTCTATCTCTGACCACATTGTGTATTGTTCATAGGTGATAGTATCAAGTTTGATTACAAGCATAAATACATATGGAAATGAGGAAATGTTTTTGAAGGATCACCAAGCATTATACAAGTTTAATGTAAGTTGGGGCACAAAAATTTAATCATTGATATCATGTAATATAAGTACTAAAATACCCCTTGTGAAGACGTTACAAACATTGAGTATGAGCGTTCGCTTCGCTCTATTTCGAAGACTGGCTATACACTAGTTCTTATAACATCCAGCAAGGAACCACAGTGCCCATTGGGCTCTTGTTTTTACTTCCCTACAGAGAAAGACAACATGAAAATTTCAACAAATTTGTCAAAAGTATGGAAGCTAGTATGACACAAATATCGCAAGTCATTCATGATCATGGCAAAAAACACATTGGACGTAAGTTAATTTTTTATTATTTCCCTCTTTTAGGGGTTGAATAGTGACTGTAACCTTTGCACTTATTTGGTCTGAATGTAAAATGTTAAATCATAATATGTTATATTCAGAATGATTTTGTCATTCAAAATGTTACATCATTATGGAATCACTTGTTCAGTCTAATGGTGGAGCAGCTTTCTCTGATGGGGAGGCCCAGGGTCTTGGAACCCACTGCTGTTGTATGTGATGCTCTGTACAAGCAATGGAGAAAGGAAGATAAACAAGTGCCCCATGACTGAAAAACAGCTATGGGCACTACTTTATTATATCAGAATTAAGGTTATATTAAAGTTAAGGCATAAAACTCTATCTGATTCTGCTTGAAGCTCAGCATAAGTAACAGCATAGGGATACAAGCCAGTTAGCTGCAACTGGAAAAAAGGCTGTGGCCAGCTAGACTTAGACTAATTGGTTTGAAAAGGATCCATGAAAACCTCATCTTAGTAACGTTACCATAGTGTTACTTTTGCAGTTGAAAATGTACTAAGTACTGATAGGAAAGTGATGAAAAGTGTATTGTTTATCTGAAATCTCCCAAAATGAAGAAAGTATGATTTTGTGTTCATGAGCTGAAGGTTTTTGAATTATGAATATTATGCATAAATGTGTAACAAGATTGGTTTCTTTTTTCAGCCTTCAAGAGGGAGTACCAAAAAATTGGAAATGCCTTCACTGGTCTTGCTAGTTCCTTTGAATTGGATACAAGGCCACGTAAGTATCCCTTGGATAACCTTTCTCTAAAATGGTTTTGTGTAACTGAATCAAGCTTTTAAATAGCATATTATATGTGGTCACTGTGAAGTGAGTAGCACTGAATATGCATATTTGTGCCTTGATACTGCTGAATATTCATAAAAGTGAGTCATCACCAAAGCACCAGATGCCAGCTGTCAATCATCATCAGAGTTGAGTGTTGCAAAATCAAATTGAATATGCTTACTTAATATTCATAGAAACTGTTGAATAGTCATGATGCATTTTGTTAGAGCTAATATCTTCCACACAGAAGTTTATGTCATTTTCCAACTGTTATCCATCATTTGTGTGATTTATTTGAAGCAGTGTTGCTGTCAACAGAGTCCCTTAACTTACTTCATTGGATGAATGTAAGTAATGACTTACTTTTAGTATGGCTGGAATAATTGTCAAGATTATCTCCAGTCTCATAATACCTTTAAAACTTGTTAATGGATTTGAAGTGCTAGAGATACTCAAGGTTGTGTGACATGTCAGCAAAATGACCAGACTTCACTGAGTAGTTGTGGAGAGCCAATGATGTAAATGGTCTGAGGGCCATGAGGTTGGTCAAGTGTCATCCTTCAGTGGATGTAACAGCTTCTTTGGGAAGCAGTTTAAAGTTTGCTTTTGCCGAACAACTCTGTGCCAGAGGGTAGGGAGGACTTTAGAAAAATTAATGGAGCGAGCTTTTTGTTGGAGTTATGTCAATGTCTTTTAAGGTTCTCAAGATATACCTCTTTAAAGATTGAATGTTTCTAAAGCAGCTTGTTGTTTTTGCAAAAATAATGATTTGGAGTGTTGCTCAGTGTTGACATTTCATTTGTTAAACCTGTATTTATTACCCTTAATTATTCATCAGACAGATATAGTTTATGGTTTGGTAGTTGATTCTGATAATTTTCAAGGATAGAATTTTAACTTTCAAAATAAAACCCTCAAGACAAACATGTGTTACCACTCTCCTTGAAATGATGATTTTAAAAACAAAGGTTAACATTAGCCATGTATGGCATGTCCCTCCCATAACATCAAAAGATTTGCATATTGAGCTAATATGTATTAATAAGTAAGGGCAAGTCGGAAGTTTCCAAGTAAATTGGTCTATATTTGACGGATTTTGATGGGTACTGTGGCTGTTCTCTTGATTTTTAATGCTTCTTACTTCAAGTACTCAAATTTGTCATTTCCATGTCACATGACCTTAAAAAGGCTTTCCATTTATGCCCTTTCTAAGAAAGTAGAACCAAGCATAAACTGGATTTGTTTGTCTGGCCTCGGTTCTCTTTGGTAAGCACAAATGTTTCCTACAAGCTAACTTAAAATATTGTCTTGCCATCATGATTTGTTATTTCCAGCCATGAAATGTGGTCTTCAACCAATGTTACATAAAAAGCACAGAAATTAGTTTTGAACAGTGGCTTATGAATATGCATTAAGGCATCTTATGATATTGATAATAAAGATGACATTATTCTAAAATTAATTAACTTAAAAGCTACCATATTTCCTAACATTTTTTGGTGAGCAGGGTGAAATGGTTGCAAATTTAATAAGATTTCGCAGCATCATACAGCTTATGAATATTCATTGAGGATATTTTACCACCGCTGTCATGATTTTGCCTACTGCGTTCCTCATGACATGGAAATGTCTTATTCAGATCACAAAGTTGTCATACATTCAAACATTGCTTGATGAGCAGGGTTCTGTAGGAAATTTAACATCCAACATCAGTAAATTGTGCTACCAGTTTATGAATATTCATAAATTTCATTGCAGATATGCTCTTCCTGGTGGTGTGAAAGACATAACTGTTGGTGTTTTTTACTTGAGCAGCTTTATCATGGCTATTTTATCTTGTTTGTGCTGTCCTGCAAAGCTGGTTCTAAGTGTGTCTTCTATTTCACTTATGATGACATAATTTTCAGTAGAGGGGACCTCCATGGGTTATCGGTTTGCCCTCTCCCCTTCTACCAACCCTGTAAACTATTGCTACACTCTTCCACACTATCATACATCAGTGATATTACTACTTTGCCCCACTCTCTCAACTACTTTTTCACTACACTACCCCATACTTGTGATGTAGTTTTTACCACATGCATACTGTACACCATATCTCTACCATTGCATGTTTTTTTGCTCTACCGCTCTCAAATTGTAAGACCAGAGCTGCACAGTCCTATATGCAGTATAAAGTATTACAACATAGTGCTCTACCAGCTAGCTATAGGCCTACATAGTATGATATAAAACATCATGCTGCACCATGAAAATGAAAACTTATTGCAGTGGACATCATTTCAGGTTTCTTTAGAGTCTTCTGCTTTATGGTAAGGATCGGTGTACTCTATCAAACATTACAGTGGTTTTCTTTGTTGAACAGAGAATAGACACTTCTTTACAGGTCTCTACATTCTCTTACACTACAAACCATGTGTTTGGTGTACTGCATCCACTCTCACCTGGGGGGTCCCAGTTTGGTTGCCAAGTCACCTCCTTGTACCAAAGGTGTTAAAAATGGAACCTACTGCCATTGTGCATGATGCTCTGCATAAGTGATGGAGTATGGAAAACAACTCAGTGACAGTGACCCCCCCACCCCCCCTCCAAAAAAAAAAGAAAAAAGAAAAAAACAAAAAACAAAAAACTGTCCACAAGGCTAGATTTAATTAGAAGATATGAAGTTGAAGCATAGGCATAACCTAGGTACAATCCATTTGAACTCAGTTGCCCAATTAAAATGGTTTGGGTTGAACAACTCAACTGGGTGCAACTGGTTCAAGTTGGTTTTGCCCAAAGTTCCATATAAAATCAACTGGGTTGGACTGAATTACCAAAGGTTTCAACATTTAAATTCAGGTGAATTGTTCCAAATTTCATATTGGATAAATTCGATTTAACTGTGTTTTCTGATGGGTTTTAATTTGAATCCCACTTTGTCCAATTCAACCGAGTTAAACTGGAATTTATACCAGTGAAAACTGATGCAAACCAAACTACACAGCACACAGTATGACGTTGTCCCATATTGCACATAGTCATACTACCCATCTCATGGTGCTCCACCATATCCAATACATTGCTGATATGTCTGACATAGGATGCCCACCATCTTGTCTCACAGCAGAGCCTCACACTGCACACAAAGCAGTCTGTGCCTTGTCCTATGCTAATCAAGGTTGTCCCACAGTCCCACATGAAAATATCCACTCTTCTGTGTGTCACATATCAGACGACTGCCAGCACTCTCTCTCCCATTATAAAACACTATTTTACACTATCAGATACAACAGACAATTGATATACATTGGCCTAGTATATTATAGTGTCCTATAACAATTATATACCCTTCCCCCATGGATCTGTTGGTGGTATTCTGCCTGTGATCATTACAGAATTCCTTAACATTGCTTGTCTTCAATCTCTCCTGTACATTCATGTGCTCACAGGAATCAACGATATTGATGCTCCTACTGAAGGTATTCAGTGTCATTTTTCATTTTCAGCTCTTCTTTATAATGCTTTTACTCCATCTTGTATCGCTGCCATTGTCACTATCATGGTCTTGGTCAATGCATAATCATCTGTGTTTACATTTTTTTGAGTTAATCTGGCTTGTCAAACAAATGGTATTAGTTTTAGCAGCAGTAACTGTAACAAGGTATGTTTTAACGTAATCCTCCAAGCCCCAGATTAAACCGTGCTATTTACTCAAGCCATTTCAAGCCCATTAAATGGCTTTGAAATCTAACCATGTCTAATAAAAGGAGTTCTGTTTGTTTAAATGTTTTCGTTTGGTTTATTAGTCAAGCATAAGGCTGGCTTTTTATTTCTCATGTAACTCAAAACTAAAAAACTAAAGCATAATCTCATGTTACTCTTATGTAAGAAAATAAAGGGCAAAGCAATCAAATCACGCTGAAACCATAATAAATGTTTTACATGTCATATATTTCTTTCCTGCTGTTATAAATCTACATGCAATACATGGAAGAGAAATTTGAATTCACAATGTTGTACTGTAAGGCAAACGTCTCTATTTAGATGCTGTCATACTGAAATACAGGTCTTGAAAAACCCAATGTGCCAAGTGCCGAGGCTTTCTAGTTCAATATTTGGGCTTTCAAAGTTCATATCTGACAAGCTTGTCAGGTTATTGATATACACACAGCAGTTGCATGTACATTTTAATTTGAAAATTGATTAGGCTATGTCAGGCTCAAACGGGCTACAACAGTCTGTTACCACAAAGCCGTCATGTTACTTCTTTCAAAAATATTTTGAGAGCACTGAGGTGAAGAAGTTACAGGAAATTGAAAACCAGCTCATTTTGTGAAGCTAAAAAAAAAAAAAAAATCATTTCATTTTTGCATGAAGCTTTACAGATAGTAAGGTAGGCTGAGTTTCACTACATCTTTCTAAGCTAAAAACTTCTAGTGTAAGCTCTTTTCCGTACTGAATTTGTTTTCTTTTTTTAGTTGTGGACATACTTTCAATAAACACGAAATTCGTTAAACTGAGTATTCCTAAACTGGGATGCACTATTATCCAGTAAACTGTTTAGCCTAGAATCTTGACTTCAATTGTCACTCTAATATGAAAGTTTCAAAAAGTACTTTGTAGTATTAAATATGATTCACCATCACAACCATACTACTTAGGTTGTTGCATTTTCATTTTTATATTTTAGGAAGTTGTTTCTTTTGCGCTAGTGAACTTGAAAATACCAGCTAATTCACTGTAAACTTACAATACACTTATTCATGTTAAATAGTCAGTAAAGTAGTCAGAAAAAAAAAAAGATGCCCTGTTCCAAGTGGCATATATTTCATACTACTGTGGTAGTTGTGTTTTCATTTTTACATTTGGGCATTTTAGGAAGTTGTTTCTTTTGCCCTAGTGAACTTGAAAATGCCAGCTAACTCACTCATTAATTAGGCATGTTTCATTGAATTTATAATACACTCATTCAAGTTAAATATTGGGTGACTGAGTCAAAATTTAAAAAAAAATGCTGTGTTCCAAGTGGTATATTTAAGCTAGTAAATAATACTCTACCACACCTTAATCAAACAGCATATATTTTAGTTAAAAATAAGAATGTAAGGAAACTTAAAATATGAATGGCATATTTCTAAGAAAACTGATACGTTACTGAGTATACAATATTTTTTTTAATACATGACTTATTTTATTAAGGTGTCACATAATATACTGGCATTTATACAAGTGAGATAATATTAAGACTAGCATACGTTGTTCAATTGATCTAAGTATGTAACTGACTATACCTATATTTAAGTGCCTAACTCCCAAAGAAGTTAATGCGTAACTGAGCATGTTTTTACTCATCCAAAATATTCAGATGGGATTTGCCTATAACAAATGAGCTTTTTTGCACTGAGTCATATTTTAACAATTCAAATGATGCAATTTATCAAGTGAAGCATTTTAACATTAATAGATTTTGTATTATATCTACCACTAGGCACGCAATGTCCAATTCTTTTGTATTTCAGTACCTGCATCCCTGCTAGGCAAAACTTTGAATTAAGTTGTGACTCTTAGGATAACAACATATTAAAGGGGGAGCAGGTTCTCAATACCAAACATCTCAATTACTTTCCTACCAATTCAGGACCTTTAAACACTCAAGTTACTAAAGGGGGACAAAATCGTTTCCAAGGGGATGTGATGAAATTTCCAGTGGGGCAAGGATTACTATTTTCAAGCAGTTGTAACTTTTTATCTCCCTAGGGGTTACAAAATTTCCCAGGTGGTCTTTGCATCCCCCCCTTCCCCGTAATTTACCCAGGAATATGGTCTCGCATTTAATACCACCTATTTAGAGAGTAGTTTTGTTTATTCATGCTGCACCTTCTAGTTACATGATAGTCTTCTCTCAGTCATTTGGATTTTCATTTACTTTGACGTTTTGGGTTTTCTGTTTAGCTCTCATTAAGCCTGTTTTGTCATGACTACAGTAACAGTATATGGTGTGCTAGACATGACTCTTGGTTCATTTTTGTGGCAAAGTCTGTTTCATCTAATCATAGTATAGACATGCCTCTTAGTGTCTATTGCTTTCAGAGCCCATTGTGTTTGCTTATTGTTGAATGCATGTTTATGTTTTGTTTATAAGTGCACCTGGGGTTAACAGCATGGTTACACTATAGTACTGTTTATAGTTCACTGAGATGCAGACATTGTTATTTATACTAAGTCAGCAACAACGGTGATTTAGGTTTGCTAAAGTTGGTGGGTTGAATGATTGTGAATGTAGTTTATATGATAATGTGTGGATTTAGGTTTATGCTATATTAAACCGAATAGTACTGCAGTCACTTACAGTATGATATGAGTCGTGTAGTAATGTTGACATCATGATATATGACTATGGACTGATTTGTACATTTCATTTGTAATGTGTGATGCCCTGATTGTCCATGTGATGCTGTATGTTTGACTGAAGTACTATTCGTACAATGCTACCAGTATTAGGCAGCATTGTTCATGCGTTTCTTTTTCTTTGCAAATTTTTTTTGCAAATTCCAATGCAGTTGCCCCAAACTTCTTATGAAGTCAATAAACATGTATGTTTTACCTCCGAAGAAATATGAAATATATACAAAAGGTATTGCAAGGAGTTATTCTCCATGAATTTTATGCGTATAAATAAAAATATTGTTACATGGTTATTGCTAAAAACCATTCATAATATTATGATGGGTCTTTCTAATTCAATTAGGGGTCTGTCCCTTTAAGTGCTTTGGTTTTAATACTGTAGGTATGTTAGGTCGAGGTTGTAATAGATCTGCAAGGTTGGGCTTGTATTAGGTATGGTACTGCAGGTTGGGGTTGTGATACTTATTGTAGGTTGGGGGTTGTAGCCACACAGGGTACTTAAAGGGGACATAGTTGTTTAAAGGGGGATTTGATAAAATTTTCAGTGGGGTGAAGATTGTTAAAACTCATTAAGCAATTGTAACTTTTGATCTCTCTCGCCTGTGGCTGTAGAAGGTCTACTAGGTTGGGGTTTTAATAGGTCTACTAGGTTGGGGTTATGATAGGTCTGCTAGGTTGGGGTCTACTAGGTTGGGGTTATTATAGGTCTTCTAGGTTGGGGTTATAATAGGCCTGCTAGGTTAGTGTTGTATCAGGTCTGCTAGGTTGATGTTGTAATAGGCCTGCCAGGTTGGTGTTGTAATAGGCCGGCTAGGTTGGTGCTGCTTTTGGCCTTAAGCTCCTTCTTGTACTTCCCTTGCATTCATTACTAAATTGACCCAAGAGGTAAATCTATTAACTGAGGGTGAAGTTCACATCAGCTTAACCAAGAGTAAAGTCTGGTCAATGCGCGGCTGGCCCCAGCATTCTTAAAAAGTGGTACCTAAATGCAGTTGGTCAAACAGAGGCTGTTGAGCAGGAAACAGGCACCAAACAATGGCCAAACTGGCAAAGACATGTATAAATTCACAAATAGTAATAGCTGTAACTGTGATGATGAAAACTTTTAATTACTAGCAAGATCTCATTCCTTATTTTCCTGTTAATTTTCACTCAATCCTCCTAGCATGTTATGTAAAGTAATAAGTCTCAAGACCTTCTAACTCTAACCCTAACCTCATCCCCTGTAACCCTAACCTAACCTTGATACATGATGTCAGATATGATATCAATCTCTCAAGATATGAATGTGACACCTAAGAAATCAAAATGTGAGGATTTAGAGAAGTTTTTGTGCCTTGCAAAGCATGAAATCATTATACTGCAGTCAATTTAATCCAGCTTTTGTTATGCCCATGGCAATAAAAGATAGTTGCAGCCTTGCATAGGGAGCTGCAGCCTGATACTTAACCCAATGCCTCATTTGATTCCTCATACCCAATCAGATGCACCAGTTACGTTATAAAACCCCATGTTTACATCTCACCTATTACTTCTAACAAAGTAAATTACAATTGCTTGATTTGTGTCAAAGATGTGACATTTTTCAGCTCCCATTAGCCAACAAAAGTTTGTTTTGGTTGAGATATATATCTGACAATGAAACTAAATAAAATATACCTTATTAACCAGCAAGAACCATGAAATAAACAACTTTTATCACTTTCATTATGGCAGTACATGCAGTTATGATAAATTACATGTTATTAAATAATGTTATGTGTCACAAGTTCTGATACTTGTCTAGACAAATATTGCAAATTTTTCCAATCTTACTAGGTTATTTATTCCTTGTAGTTTGATGTCTTATTTTTAATGCTCCCCACTTATTTTGCCTGGCTGCTTCAAACGTTGTCAGTTACTAGTTATCACTGATTTGGCAAGTGGCTCAAAGAGAGGGGTGTCGGAAAATTTTAGCTAAAATCAGTAGTGATTGTAGTTATAGATTCCTTTGATGATTAGGAACATTTGTGAAAATCATTATTAGTGAATGCTAACACTGATATTATTACTGTTTGCTCTATTGTAAGGTTTTAAATTAAAAGCTTTTATCCAGGTGGCTCAACCTTTTTGTTTGGGTGCTATAACACCTTTGCAAAAATAGCTAGTAGAGAACACTGCATATTAATGTGATGTACTGAATAACAATATGTTTTGTAGCAATGCTAGTAGTATGAAATGGAAGAATTAAAATGTTCTTAAGCTGGTGAATTTATCCCAACTCAATTAATCGTAAGTGGTTTAGCATAAAAAAAACACAAGGGAGTGAAGTGTGGCTTAGTTTTGAGTAATCTGTAATTTTTCTATAACTGAGGTGTATCAGTTGTACAGTAAATTTGTGTGTTTAAGTAATTCTGAAAAGAACTGACAAAAGCTTCATCTAAAACATCACAAATTACATTTCTGCTGAAAGGAAAACAGCATAAAAAAAGCCTAAAAATAGCCTAACTGAATATTATTTCATATAGCAGTTAGACAGAATGAACAGAATTAGTAAGAAGATGTGCATGCACCATACAGCAAGCTGTTTGTGTATGGACTATACAGCTACTATCTCCAATGTTTCTGTATCAGGCTTATCATTTGCATTTTATCATGTTGGGTCCTGTTATGAGTATCTGGGACACACATTTTGCAACATATTGACAGATGATTTTTCATGTGTATTAGCAGAACTTGAGTTTGAGCAGAACTCTTTTTATAGTGTGACCAGAACATGAGTTTGAGGAGAACCTCAACTCCTAGTGTTGAGGTATATTTATATCTCAGATTTGAGTAGAGTTTTATGTGATATATTCTTTAATGTTTGCTATTTGTTTTACAGGTTCCCAACAGCTCACAGATGCCATCAAATTTACGGGGAACACATATAACGAAATAGGAGAACTATTTGCAGCTCAACCCAAAAATGATTTTTATATACTGGAAGATTTCTTGCGGGAGTACAATGGCATGCTTTCATGTTTTCCTGATATGATCCACTTTCATAAGGTATGGCCATGTTGTCTCAGTCACGTATTATATTAAAAAAATAGTCTTGTTGTCCCAGTCACTTTAACATTAAATGTACGGTCATGTTGTCTCAGTCATGTATTATATTAAAAAAATAGTCTTGTTGTCCCAGTCACTTTTATTTTAAAAGTATATTCATGTTGCCCCAGTCACATTACATTAAAATGTAGTCATGTTGGCACAGTCAGTTTAACATTTAATGTATGGTCATGGTGCCATAGACACTTTTGCATTCAAAGTTCTAGTCTGGTCATCCCAGTCACTTTTATATTAGAATTAGAGTCATGTTGTCACAATCACATTTATATTAAAGGTTCAGTCATGCTGTCCCAGTTTCATTTATATTAAAGGTATAGTCATGTGGTCCCAGTCCCTTTTATGAGTTCAAGCCTGCTGTGTTGTTGTTCTCAAGTGGTTTGAGTTCAATGGTCTTCAATTTTTTTTTTATTGACCTTTAAGAAAATTGGAATATAAATTTGCTAAAAGTGCCTGCTTTTTTAAAATGCTGGCAGAATTAGCATTTATATTGCAAGCAAAATCAACCAAATGTGGAATCCAGTTTCATATAAATACATTTTTATAAATGTGTCAGTATTTTCAATTAGTTTAAATATACATCACAGTTTGCCTTATGAGCTGTATATGATATTCATAGCACACTACATCAACTGTACATATTAAATCCTCACATCTCACTTTGTCAACTGTATATAATATGTATGTAAATGTACTGATTCCTCACAGCACACTATATCAACTGTCAAGGAATGTCAGAAGCAAAGAGAAGAACAAAAGATGGAGTTTGACGATGCCGAAGCCATAAAGACAAGAGCTGATGTGGTCTCCTACTCCATGATGGCAGAGATAAATCATTTTCAGAGGCAAAGAGTACATGATCACAAAGCAACCATGCAATATTTCTTACAAGAACAAATCAAATTCTACGAAGCTATTACAGAAAAGCTGCGTATCGCCCTCAGTCGCTATGACAACATCAACGTTTAGCAACATCTCCTGTAGATTGAGTAGTAGTGCAAAACAACTTTTTGCCGTTGAATATTCAGATGATTAAGTAGCAGAGTCACTGAATATTGAAATGCTGCCAGCATCTCAGCCATTGGATAAAATACTGAAAACTCTACTAGGAACCATTCCATCCTGTTACCATGGTGACTCAAATTGTATTGTTTTCCAAGGTTTTCTACTGCCTCTGCTATGCATAGGATGATGATATTGCATGAAGAAAGAAACTAAAAGACTTTCCATTCCAAACTGGAATAACCTTAGGGATCTTTTTACAAACTAAATGATTATTCAAAACATCTCATTAGCATGATGCAAGATGTTCTCAGATGATGTTACAAAATATCCATGCTTAACCATTCTTTTTAAAGCTAAGGTCTAAGCATGTTTATGTAATTTGCGAACAAAATTTGACATGATGAGATTGTTTGACAAAATGTTCACTCAAAACCAACTTTGGGTGTTGGGTAACACTATAAGTGGTGCAGTCTCATGAATATTCATGAACTGATTTAACCAGGGATATCAGCATGTAATATATTGAAAATATTCCTATTTCCTCCTTTCACTAATTTTTTATACATTTGTAAATCATATAGTTGGTTATTTTAAATATTTTAAGCTCAAGCTGCCATTAATTGCTAACTTTGGTTTATTTAATGTGTGTCCTGGCAGATGCACAGAATACCATATACCTCTCAGTTTAAGTAGTTGAATGTAGTTGCATGTTTCTGTGAATATGTGTTTTTCTGTCAGTTAAAATGTTTTAACATTTGTTAACTGTGGCCCATAAGGTGAACAACTCGGTTAAGAGTTTGAAAGCCAGCCTCTTGTTAAGCTGCAAACTTGATCCTTTTGATTGATAAACTTGAGCGTGGCTGATCAGCCAATTATTTTCCTGACTTCTCCAGTACAGGACATGGTGACAGCTACACAAGTCCTGTTTTTTCCTTCGTTTTATATTGTACAAAAAACTAGAGCAATCAGTTCAAACAATTTAATAAGCAGGCTTGAAAAAAAGGGCACAAATTAGTTTAGATGAACTTGTGTCAAGTAGTATAGTCAGGCACTGGGGCAGAGGGGAGGAGATGGGGGATCTTAAACCTTTCCTGGGAAGGCATATTTTCTGAATTCTCTCAGGTGGGGTTAATTTGCTTAGAAAATTTTTTGCAGTGGTCATCAGTGAGGCAAGACTCTGTTGTTGGGGTGGGGTATGAGGAGTATGACCCCAGATAGGCTCTTGGGTAATTTGTCTCTTTCTCCCCCACCCCTTATAGCTATATGTAACTGCTCGTGTCACAACTGTAGTGTCACACCAGTAATAATTCCTAGTGACCCTTATCATCCTGTCAATTTTACCTACACAGTACATGGGAGGGGGGACTGAGGGGGTTTTAACTCCCCCTCCCCCCACTTTTTCTGCCATAGGCACTTTGGACCGTCTTACATTGCTATTATATAGTTGAACATATTGGGCTGCTTTTTTCATTAACCCCCAACCTTCCACTTCAAAATTCCCTATGAGGGTCCTGGTGCATTCATTCTGCTGATTGAACTTAAGAAGTCTGCTTTCAAAACATGAGCATTTGGCCATGAGGTACTTACCCAAGTCAGAAACGATTCATTGCTTTGAAGATTCAATTGAAAGGGCATCCAATTAAATACTTAATTCAACAGGAAACTTCAACTTGATGCAGGTTGTATTCATCGTAAACTGAATTTAATTTACTACCGCTGTTCAGAAAATTTTTGCTCAATACAAGAAGCCTTGGCTAACCCTATTCTATGGACTTATTCTGTGGGAAGGGCCTACCCAATACTAGGGGCTAGGTCTATGCAGGGACTAACCCAATTACCAGGAGCTAATTCTGCAGTACAGGCCTAGGGCTACCCCAATACTGGAAGCAGTTACTCAAATTGAGGGGCTAACTCATATATAAGTATATTTTTCCCACTCAATTGATAAGTCAACTAAGTTGGTTTAGTGTTTTTTGCCTACGGGCTGATTGATTGAGACTGTTTACTGAAACAGTTCATATTAGATAATAATAGCTTCAAAGTTAGAGGGCTTTTTTTAGCATCAGCTAAATTTAGGAGGGAATTGAGTCTAGGTGAAAGGGATACGATAAGTGGCTGATGCCTGTAATTGAAATAATTATGTCATTGGTGTTATCTACCAGAGTTGGTGTAAAGTCGCTCTTTTTCGTAGCAAGTCAAAGCAACTGCAATTATTTTAGTGATGAAGAAAGTCCCAACTCGAGTCAATACATTATTTACAAGGGGGAAAATCAATTGGCATTTTTCAAGTTGGCCAACTTCACAAGTTGTGACTGAAGTCATGACTTTGTAATAACTCTGCTGTGTGATCAGTTGTACTTATCACCTAGCAGAGTTATTACCAAGTCATGACTTGGTAATAACTGTGCTGTGTGATCAGTTGTACTTACAGTTTATTTGTTTCGTAAGATCGTCATTTGAAGGAACTTGTCGGTCTCCAAGAAAGGAGTAAACTGTTTGTGGTATGAACATATAAATGACAGCAGTTATGAAATTTACATGTTTCCCCTCCTGTTTCATGAGGCTTATCAGCTGTAATGTCTATCTTTAAGTGCGTGCCCTACAGCATATGTATGATTCCAGTGCTATATAACTGTCATCGGTTGATTTATTGATCGATGGATTGATGAAGATTTGGAACTATGTTATAACATATGTAAAAAGTTTGTATTGTGATCATACATGGTTAGGTTGTATTTTGTTTGTTAAAAACATTGTTTAAGAGCAAGTGGTTAAAAATGCCTCTTTTTGGGATGTTAACAAGGCAAAAATCGCCCCTTTCCAAAATAATATGAGCACACAGAAAATGTGGGATCAGTTTAAAAACTGCTTTGTCATTCATGGGTATTGGCCAGGGTAACCCCAGCAGTTTTTGAGGGAACTGCATATTAGAAACTTGAGCTCACATCAAGATCTGTGCAGTTGAAATTGTCATGTAACGTGTTGAATATTCATTTCAACCAATATTCAGCTCTGTAATTTCATGTTTACTGTAGGGCAACACACACTGCCACACAGTCCTGCTGGTAATTCTGTATTCATTTATAACAAGGGGAAACAAGTGTTTATCACATATAAAGATGACATTGATACATCGCTGTGAAATGAAAAGATGCATAAAATATGCACCAAGCCAGTTTTGATGCAAAATAGATTATAGAAATGCAAAATTGTCCAAGTATTGATGTTAAAACTCAGATAGTAATGCACCATGGCAAAGTAGTGATGTTCCACAGATGATAGTGATGCACGGAAGCAGAGGTTGTGATGCTTCACAGATGTAGTGATGTATCAGAGCAAAAGTAGTGATGCCCTATAGATGATAGTGACGTGCAATTTCATAGTGTGTCAAACAAAATAGTAGTATGCCATGGTTGTAGGGAAGTTAGAAGATGATAGTGAAATGCAAAATTGTAGTGATGCACAATTGGCATGAGTAGTGAGTGATACACAACAGGTGTTAGTGATGCACAAATTTGATAGTATGCATGTCAAACTGGATAGTGATACACCATGGCAGTAGTGATTTAAAATGAGGGTAGTGAAGTGCAAAATTATTGTGATACAAAATTGCCAAAGTATTTAGTGATGTTAAAGGGTGATAGTGATAAATAGCAGCAGAAGTAGTGATGGTAAATAGATGATAGTGAACTGCAACATCAATGACAAATGTGCACAATTGTTTAAGTAGTGATGTTTTACATGATAGTGATGCATTGCAGAAGAAGTAATGATACTTAATTGATGTGGTGATACACCACAAAATAGAGTAGACAAAATATGATTGCTGTCCCAAAAGTGTTACATCATTGATAGTGATACACCATTGAAGATGTAATACAAAGTTAATGATAGTGAACCATTGTGCAGTAAAAATTGTGGGTAATATACAGAACCTTGCATAACTATCAAAAACTGGCCACATGAATAACAAGAACAAATTAATTTTGTTTTTGGTTTCACAAATCGTTGAAATGAGCAGGATTGTTTTGATTTGACTTAAGGAAAAATTTACAGTCAGGGTATTGCTATTTCAGTATTTTAAATTCAGGTTTGACTAAGTGCCTAAAGGGAAAGTATTCCATCTTTTACATTATTTTCACAAGATTACAAAATGTGTAGTTGTTATGGAGATTCTCTTCCCTCAAAGCACATATGCTTTAGACAGATATGAAAAAAAGATACTGTTTCAAAAATCATCAAATTGTCAGAAAATATTTATGGGTCTTGCTCCCCTTCCCTCAAAAACTTAACATTTTGTACTCTTGTGAAAAAAATGGAAAATTGGTCTTTCCTGCAAGAGATTGATGCTTTAATACATCGGTTGTCTTTATATTTGGACATATGCAGTTATTTCAAGCAAGTAGTCATGAAGGATTTTTCCACTCTCTTATGTTGAATGGGCTAAATTGAGGTTGAAGGAGTTTACAGCTCATTGTTTTAATATTAAAGGTGGTAGTCAGAGTTTGTTGTTCCATATTTTCATAAATTTGAATTCTGTACCACATTTGAACATTGACTCAAACCTGACAAGCAAAAAAATGCAGGATCCAGTCTAATGTTATGATTGGCTGCAGTGTAGTGGAAGCTGTCCATCTGTGTGAAATTGTGAAATTTTGTAACTTGGCAAATATTCAAAGATTGGTTATTTTCATTCAAAATGCAAAATATAAGTTTTGTCCAACCTGAAAGAGGTCCTCAATTTTTCTACATTCTGGTTAACAATCAGTTGAAAAAAAAAAAAAGAGGAAAATGAGGTACTGGAACATACTAAGGTTAATATTCTCTGTCAAAACTCTGGTGGTCACTGCAAGCTTAATTTAAACAAAAAAAAAACAAAAAAAAAAAAGAGTGGTTTGTTTTGGTTGAGATAATATGTTTTGCAGGGTTCAATGTGCCTATAGCATTTCCATCACATTGTGGGGGCATTGTTACAGTGTGTGACTCTCTCAATACCTTATTGGTATTTAGGGGGGTACTTTCATTTCTCTGATAACCTCTTTGTTGCCTGAGTGAATGGAGTGAGTTGGAATTTTCCTCCAGGTCGGTAAGAATCATTGTTCCTCCATCTTGAGGAAGGCTGTCATAAAGTTAAGTGAAATATGTAGAGAAGTTGGAGTCTTAAAAAAATTATTTTACAAAAGGAAGCAAAAAACTGTTAACAGTGACCAGAGACTTGGTGTTTCTGGTGGATTTACGGTTATATGGAAGGAGCGTTTGTGGAACTTGGTTGGAGGCATTTGACAGTCAAGTTGTACAGCATTGTAGGAGGAGTGTGGCAGATGAGTTGTACTGGTTGTGTGTTTGGATGTATATTTGTGGTTATTAAATAGCAAATGACAAGTGTAGGTTTGTTAGGTGAGATAGGGCTCAATGCCTCAACATATAACCTACTAGTTTAATTTAATGGTGTGTATGGTCTTTTCTTCAGTTGAAGGAATTGTTATCCATATCCCCCATCACTATGTGCAAAGGTTCATTGCAGACTAATTATAAATCCACCACTTGCAGAAAATTCAATCAGGTCTACCCAATGTTCCTGTGTTAAATGTTCCTAAGGTCTAGTCAGTTAATTAATTAGATGGAGTTTTACTACCCGGTTTCCAACCTACTGGTTGAAGTTGAGCCAGCCACAACCTTTTTTCCTATGGTGGCTCACTGGCTTGTTTTCCCTACTCCATTACTTTTGCAGAGCATCATGAACAACGGTTGTAGGTTCCATTTCAGAGTTTTTGATATGACTCGACCTGGGAATTGAACCTTGGCCTTCCTCGTGAGAGGCGGATGCTGTACCATTAGACCAAACACAGGGTCGTGTGCCTAAGGTCTAATGTTTCATGTTCATGTATTTCAAATGTTTGCAATAATTGCAATGTTCCTTATTGTCAGTGATCCTTGTTTCGCAGCCGTTTGTCCAGTGGCAGAGGTAGGAATTTTGGGTGCAAGAATGACCTGTAGGGGAATGTTACAGCAGGATATTAGAAACCTAAAGAAGGGTGCTGGGCAGGTAATTTTGGTCCATCAGAAGGGACAATCGCCACCCTGACCATATGGATGCTCCTCCACTGAATGCGTCCAACATTCTGACCAACCTTGGAACACTCAACCCTTGGAACATTGACGTAGCCCCATTCAGTCCATGATATATTCGGTTTCAAGCAGAACCATCTGTTGTACTGCAATTGTACAGAATGGAGTTCCATTGAAAGCCCTTATCTGTGAGGAAAATAAGATTAAATTATCAATTACGCATACATAATCATTAGTTTTTGTGCATTGCCTGGCCTAGCCCTATTGGATTGTTCCTGTTGTTGTGATCAAAGCTTGTACTTTTAACCAATATGTTGGAATTTGAAGTTGTCACAACATGTTATGATGAAAAAGAGTTTTTATTTCCAGACTTTTTGAGGGAGTTGGTAAGACTACAGCCATTCTGCCACTTAGGTTTGAAACATGATGGTAAAAAAAAAGGGCATTCACCACCATTCTAAAATATTTGTAAGATTTGGGTCTGGAAAATTTGGAGGGGTAATTTCCAAATTGTCTAGTGAAATATTCAAAACATCCAAACTGGAATATGTTCTTTGTTACATTAATAAGCAGTTCAGAGGAGTTAAATGAAATTGATAGCTTTTTTATTGGAAGATCATTGAATTTTCAAATGTTTTTCTATAGATGACTGCATAAGCAGCAGGGACAGTTTGACTCTCAAATACTGTTATCTGTGATGATATTCTTCAGTTATGGAGAATACTGACATCTATAAATACATGTAAGTGGTTAAATAGAGCAGGAAGGCAAGTACTTGCATGTGAAGTTAAAGGTGACCCTCATGAGCTTTCCAACATGTCTTCCATTTGCTACTGTACAATGACAGATTCCCACCACCTCTTTCTAAATGGTATATTCCTGCCGCAATAGGAAAAACTTGGTTCCCTTCATTGAAGGAAAGCAAAAGCTGGTATGAAAGAGAGAGGTAAGGAGATAAGGCTCGAGCAGTATGACTATGTAGTCTACAAAAGTACAATTGTCAAGTGTTATAAATTAGTTCTTAATGTGTAATCTGCACATGCATGTTTAACCTTAAATATTCATAGCAGATGTTGTTTTCCACATATTTTGTGGTCTAAAGTATAGACCTGGGCATCAATGGTTATTTTTTTTTTCATCACTCATTATACCGACTGAAGTTTTGATCCTTTCATCTTCCAGTAATAGTTCTGTAATTTCAATTTCATTGCCTGTTCTGTACAGGCATTTCAAATTTATGCTTCTAGAATTTACATATTTTTTTCATGCTATCAGAAAATTTTATTATAATTTAATCACAGCTACAAATATATTTTGCATGTAATTATACCTGCTACTTTTATCATTTGTATAATACCAGTGCTATTTGATAAAAACAAGATATCAATGCAGACCTTCCGTCTTTGAAAATTTGTTTTTAAAAGGGCCCAGAAGATATGGTCACCTAATCCTGAATCATTGTAGTATTGGGTTTCATGAGTGGTTTTGAGACTCATGTGAAGTAAGTGGTTTACAGTAAATGCTGAAATATGATGAAAGATACTTGTGTGAGAAATGAGAGGAAGTCCAATGATGTGAATTGGCCTTACCTAATTGAACCCTACCTTAAATTGTCTTGGGTCTGACATACTGTTCATTTGGGGTACATATTCCTTCCTACCCCTTAAAGACCCAGTTCTCTCACCCCAAACTGTACCAATTCTCCTAACCTTCTTACTTAAGCCCCTCCCACAATTGTCTGAAATTCATCCTCATCCAGACACAATCTCAGTTTATTGCTTCAAGGTGAGTGTAGAAAAACTCAATTTATTTAATCAAAGCCCTCTCAGTACCATTAATGCTGTGTAATGATATAAGCTTTGGTACTCTGCATTGTTTGAATTAGCTGTCAATCAAAGAGTTGAGCCAATTGAGAATTTCTGTAACCCCATATCAAAACTGTAGTTTGGGGTGAGAGTTTTGGCCCTTTAAGCAATCATAAACTTGAAGGAGAAATAAACAGTTTTGGTCACAGATCAATCTGAGCTCCAAATTCTTGATGTATATGATCCGTTGTTCAATTAGTGAATGGCTAATTACATTTCAGCTCGTACAGAGATATTTAAATAGACACAGGTAGCATCTAAATTTGTTTTTGGCTGTAAAAAGTTTTCACTGGTGTGACAAGTTGGAAGTTAAACCCCTCACCCACTCTGATATTTTTCTCTTGCCACCGACATAGCTTAAACTATTCACAACAGGTCTTTAATGTCAGCACAGCACAATATGTGGATGGGATTAATGATGACAACTTTCAGCTATGCCTTGCCATGACTAGACCAGAAAATTACCCAACCTTCCCCCCTCTTCAGCATCTTAATATGAAAATGCCACCTGGTAAAATTCCCACAAATGAGACCTTTCCTGCCATAAGATGTATTGTTCGGGTATAAAATACCTCCACAATTGCTCTACTGCCCCTCTTGTACAAACTATACTTAGTTGGGTGTTACATCTCAAGTTGCAACCTGGTTTAATCTGGAGGCACCTACAGCCTTCTTTCAAGTTGTGAGTCACTGAATATGCAAGGCCATTTTAACTGCAGATACTTCTCAGTGATGTTGCAATTAGGGGTTAGCAACTGCCATGTCTGAGGGCAAGCCTGTGCCTTCATACCTGGGTTGCCCTCAAACATGGCTGAAATACTCAATGTGTGAAAAGCTTCCATGACATCACATGAGAACAATCTACAGATGCAACACAAATTTGACAACCCTCTGCAAATAATGACCTTGAAAGCCTATTCATTTGTATATAAATGTATGTAGTTTCCCTACATTTTGCTATGTATTTATATACAAATGTCAGATGCACTGCTTACCCTGTCCCACTTGTTTTCCCACTGCCTACCCCACCCAGACCCCCACTTCGCATCTCCTGTGAATGAAAGGTGATCAACAATACTTTGATACAGGTTTGTCTCAAAAGTGCATTGCAATGTCATGTACAAACGATACCTCACAATAAAGTTACACAATGTACATGTGTGTTTGTGTGGAGGAGATAACTTTTGATAACTTCTAAGGGTAATATTTTAGTGGATCAACTGGTATAGCTTAAAGAGGGAGATTTTCAGGGGGAAGTGACCCAAACCCACCCTTCCTCTTGGAGCAAACACTTACTATAATGACACACTGCAGAAGTGTATAGTTCCATGAGGGTTTAGAGCCCAGTTTCTTACCAATTGATTAGCAATGAACTTTTTCCAGGTTTGGCTTGCTTTCCTTACCCCATTGCTTATACTGAGCAACAAGAAAGGTAACAGTAGGTTTCACTTTTGAAGTCTTCAATATGACCCAACCAGAACTGGAAATCCAGGCACTCCTGCTGCATTAAGTCGGATGCTCTATATAGACACTTATTGTGTAGATGAACCCGATCAGTGCTCCTGTATAGTGACTTCAGGCAGCCATTAGTGGGGTCCATCAACCTTAAATTGTCTTCATTTATTGTCGTGTTTCAAACCCTCATGTTCAGTGATATGATATAATTTAGTGTACAACCATCCATGGTACAGTTAAGCAAGGAAATTAAAAGATTAAATGGTGAAAGACCCCTGTTATGGCCGACAGAAGTCAGACCATCACTTGCTGTCCAGATTCATCTCTAAACATTTGCCATTTGCTGATAAACACTCATGAATCAACACCAAAACAGTCATTTAAATGAGTAGGTATGTATTAACGAATATTAACAGCCCTTTGTAAATTAAAGGCAAAAAACAGATGAAACCTTGACAGCATAAAACATTGAAAACAAACTTGCATCTTTTCAATTTCACTGCTTGGTCATCTGATTACCTACAACAAGCATGTTACAACAGTCTGGGCAAATTGCACTCAAGTGCACTGTCCCCACCCAAATTAATAGAATGCCTGGTGGGAAAATGTTTCACCCAGAAGTGGCCAAGATACCAACAAAATGGTGTTATCATTTGAAGTTTAAAAAGAATTACTATGTTTGAAATTATTGTTATTTTGACAGAAATTGCCAGGAAAACTGATTGCTGTCTCTTTTTGTCCATATGGATCATTTGCCACATTAGGATACCTGGTACTATTAACACATGACTAGGACCAAATAATATAACAATAATTGACTCCATTCTGGTAAAATTACTTAGTCAAACCTCAAACTACAATTTAAGGGGTGGTTAACACAAATTTTCAATTGCCTTGTGTCTTTGATTGATATCAGATTAAAAGAATACTGAGTTATAAAGCATGCATAAAAAGCATGAACTAAAAGTATTCTGATTAAACATCTGGGCTTTATATACCACAAGGTACCCTGAAGCAACAAACTGGGGCTGCCTCCAACTGTGGATGAGTCAGTTATGGGGGGAGGGGGGTACGAGAAGTTAGTAGGGTGGGGGAATGATAAATGTATGGGGTGATGAATCACTGCATTCAATATTTTTCCCTCTATGACAGTGTTCACATAAGAATTGTGATATGACACATGAGCAACATGGATCTAAAATTTAGTTTATGCTGCATCGCGACTTGATCTGATAACTGCCAGCTTAACGTCTCCATTTTGAGCATATATAATTGAGTAGTGAGTATGCAATCAATTTACTCTGGGTTTCTTGTTATGGACTAACTATCAAATTTTATCTTAGGGTCAAATTTATACAAAGGTGTGAGTGAAATAAACCACCACACATGTAAGAATAGGCATATGGTTTTTTTTGGGGGGGGGGGGCAAGAGCAAGAGCAATTTTTGCCCGAATATTGCTCAATAGTGCCATATTAATTATCATGTTTTGCCCAGATGGGAAGGTGAGTGCCCCCCATAGCAGCCCCACTTTGGTCACCTATGCATGCAAGGCAGAGATAAGTCACAGTCATTACAAGCTTACATCCACCAAAACCTTCTGATGGGGATTGTATATGTCTTCAAACTACACCAAATCCCTACCACCTATCAGTTCTACCCTAAAGACACAGGCTGATGCAAACATACAATTGCATTTCTCAAAGCATCAGAGTACATGGGGAGGCCTAGGCAAGAATTCCATATGGAAGAGGGTAAACTGCAATCTGCCATGTGCTAGATGGAGATTTATGTCCCAGTTTGGTTCAAGTTGTGCCAGTCAGGGCTGATTTCCCAGTTGTGGCTCCACAGCTTGTTTTCCCTACTCCATTGCTTATGCGGAACATCAAGCATAATGGCAGCAGGTTCCATTTTTAGAGTATATCTTGGGTGGCAGTGGGGTCACAACTGTTATATTATGCATGAAATGCTGAAATATTAATAAGTCTGAGCATTCCAACACAGCTAAGAAAATGAAAGTCAAAGACGTTCGGGCTCCAGCTACAACTTTTGGTATCTTGTTTCCTGGAAACTGTTTCAGTTGTCTTTCGGTTTTTTGTATCTCCATGAAGACTTGAAAGAACTTGCAATGCACTCCTTAGCTATGACAAAACATTCCTCATTTACAACTGATCAACTTAAAGAGTTTCTAAACTTGAAAGAAAAGTGAGGCTGATGGTATTTAGAGTCAAAAGAACTTGACGAAGTGAACTTGTCTCTGCATAGCTGTGGTAACACCCTCCTTACTGTGGAGTTACAATCGCCATCTCTCAAACCCCCAACCCCTCCTTGGTGTTATGTCATCCTTTGTACAATAACTGCATTTAATAGGTTAGCTTCTGATAGGGTCTGACTGTCATCATCCAGAACTTTGTTTGGAAATGTTGTCATCAGCTTGTATGTCCTTGTTGCAGACTCTGGCTTGGATCTGAGTAAAAAGGTTAAGGAAAACAATCATAAAGTTATCCCTCTATTTCACACCTGCCAGTGTTTCCATCAAGGGGAGGGGGTGGGAGGGAATTCCATCTTTCCAGAAGGAGGGTATAATTCCCATCCCCCTTCATATTCTATATATTTTGGTTTTTCATTTCAGAAGAGAACACCTTTGTAGCCATGTTTGTACTTAATATAACTAAACAGGCCTTAAAGCCACACAGATTGCATCTTATGGGGGCATTGAAGCAAGCTTTTGCCCCTCTGAACCCACCTGTAACTTTGACCAAGAGTACCATCAATTTGGACTTGAGAATTAAAATTATTTGACAGTAATATTCCTCCTCAACTGTGAAATTTTGTACGAGGAACTGCTTGGTTTACCTTGCTGAATATAGAAGTCCTGAAATATTATGAAGTTAATTAGATGGATCAATTGGTTCAAATGAGCCTGCCACAGCCTTTTTTCCAGTTGTGACTCACTGGCTTGTTTTCCCTACTCCATTGCTTATGCTTAGCATCCCACACACTGGCAGTAGGTTCCAATTTTAGAGTCTTTGGTATGACCTGACCTGGGAAAAAAACCCGGGCCTTCCGTGTGAGAGGCGGATGCTCTACCGTTAGACCAAACGGTCTGAAATATCATGAAAGATACTTGTAACAGAAATTAGAAGAAAATCTGCGAGATTTAACTGTTGTTGAAAAAACTAAGTCTGAGGCAACTTCCTCTGACCTTTAAATGAATAATGTAGTTAGTTAGCTAGTTAGATGGGATTTAACGACATACCAACACGAATGTGTTATATAGTGTCAGTCCACTCGATAAAAAGTTCAGTTTAAATTTAATCTCAAGTATGGCTAAAGTCTGGTTTCCCTAAAGTCACCTCTTACGACAGGCGGGAAATACCGTGGACATATTCTACAACCCCCAGCCCACAGGGGGCAAACGAATAAAGTAAAGCAAGCAGATTACATATGAATATTGTAAAAATAGCAACACATAAGTGCTTAAGCATTTTTCTGTAAATAGTTAAAAGGATACAATGATATATATCTCCTTATATCACCCACTGTGTGAGAATGGTTGAACTTTCCTATTAACCTGAAAAAAAAAATTAACAAAGAAGAAAATGTTAAAAAATTGTTTTTTTTTTTTGATTCTGAACAATGTCATGGCACAATGTGTTTAAATTGGTTTGAACACTGTTGTGTGGTAGTTACGGGACACCTGCTGAAGGGATAGAGCAGTCAACCCAACTTGAATTACTCTAATAGGCTATCCTGTTTCTTGAAAGGCTCTTGCGAATGATGTGACGTTCTTCCTCCCCAGTTGTAAAATTCACAAGGGCTCTAACCTTGAATGTGTTACATCTTACTCTTAAAATATCATAGAAGGTACTTGAAAGAGAAATAAGAAAATTGTGATGTAAGATGTTACTTCAAAATAAGTTTAGAGTGACTGCTCTTGCCCTTTAAACCTTGCCAAAAGCAGACTGCCTCAAACCTTTGCACTGGGCAGATAAATCTGAAACAAGAGCCCAAGGGCACTATGGTTCCTTGCATTAAAGATGATATTGTATTAAGGTAGTCCCAAGGTAAGGCATAATTTGCACCTTTAACCCCAATGACTTTTGGCCATCACCCAAAAACATAGGGGCACATTAAATTTCAAAATCATACAAGCACTTGCCGTTTGAGAGAAATGGAACACTAAACTTTTCAAATTATCACACTGCACACTGCTCACTTCCATGCGACAAATACATTCATCACCTTTCACTAAAATGTCATTTACTTGAGTTTGGGGTAGTATAGGAGGGTAGTTAATTGCCTTTTTGGTCAATCTCAACAATTCAAATCCAGACCTTAAAAAGAAGTCACAAAGGTCAAATACAGTCAAAGTAGATCAAAACTGATTTTAAATAAACACAGTCTCTTCTGCACCAAAGAAATTTAACAGTCATCTGGTCATTCCTGACCACCAAAATTTATGATGGATGACTAGAAATTATGTCATGGTTGTCCTTTAGACTACCCAATGTGTTTGCCTGAAAAGCAAAAATAAGGAAAAGCCCACAATTCTGCTACTAAAGGCAGCCCGATAGTGATTTATTACCACCAATTTCTTCTTCACAATTTGGCTAGAAGACCAAGAAACAAACATAGCTCTGTAGAATCTAATAAATGACTTTCAACTTGACCTTTTAACCTAAAGAGGGTGTTAGAAACAGCATTGTAGTCCCTAGGGTAAAAGCAGAGGTAAAGAAGAGAAACTGCTTTCATATTTTACTATTGAAATTGGAATCTTAGCTTGCACTGTGAATAACTTTATTCAATACTGTATGTGAGGAAAAGGTTGTTTTTAATAATAATTGCATTACTGTCCTGATTGTTAACTAAACTGCTTTTAGACTGAGAGGGGTTATAATTCTTCTTTTCTTTTATACATTGCATTTGTCTAAAGGCATTAAACTTTCAGCTGGACTTTTAAACCAATTGAACAAAGACCCAAAGAGTCTTCACGTGCACTTTACTTAGGCAGAACACAACTTTCCATTATTTCCACTATGTTACTTGGTTATTGAGTAATTGCACCGCATACCTGGCATTGCAATAGGCCTACATATGACCTACATGTACACACTAGCCTGTCATTTAAATGTCAGTAACTCAAGTAACGAACATTGTAGGAGGGTAGTGTAATAGCCTTTTTGGTTCGTCTGATCAAGACAAATCTTGACGTCACAAAAAAGTCACAAAAAAGTCACAAAGGTCAAAAAGGTCAAATGAGGTCAAGTGAGGTCAAGGGGGTCATCACGTGCATTTCACTTAGGCAGAACACAAATCTCCATTACACCACCCCTCTAAAATGTTTCAGTGGCAAGATATCAATAAAACATTACTTTTTGACCTTTTGACCCTTTCCAATTATTTTGGTTAATGTACCAACATTTTCACCTCCTACCAATCTAACTTATCCTAAAATGATGCCACTGCTTGAACAACGGATACTGAGTTACAGCTACTAACAGAAATTCAGTTTTTGGCCTCTGGTGATCACCAGTGACCTTTGACCTCCACCAAAAACGATAGGGCACTTCTACTCCACAACATCTACATACATACCAAGTTTGAAAAAAATTGATCACTCGGTTATTGAGTTATCGCACCACATACCTCGCATTCCAATCCATCACATACACACACACACACATACACACACACACACACACATACATACATACGCCAAGGTGACTGCATAGGTTCCTTTGTTACACAAGGAACCAAAAAGCAAGGAAATCTAAGGCTAAGATTTTGTGGTGGCAAAGCTGGCTGGTAAGCTAGAAGCCAACTGGTGAAGCAGGTGGCCCTCTATCACTGTGCTTTTAGTGCTACCATGATCATTTGCAGCTAGGAAGGGTCTGCAGGTGCGAATATAGTAAGTGAGGATAGGCAATGAAGAAACATAAACCATTTTAAAGATAATTTTAAAGTTACTTTAGTGTGACAAATTTGGGACAAACAGCATTTATGATTCCATAAATATAAATCACCACTTCAGAAATTCTTTTCATTTCTGAAGTTAAGGATAAAATATCTAGTGACTTATGAATGAAATAATCAAATAATAACTACGGTGGTATCTAAAGAAGAAAATCAGACTTCTTTTTTAATACAGGAGAAAGTACAAAATATCAGGAGAGGTTTTAAAATAGTAAAATACTATGTGACAAAGTGGCAAATTTACCAGGTGCAAATCACTTACCTTGTTCCATTCCCTAATCTGAGCTGTAATGTTGTTACTGGCTGTGATGTATCTACATCCCATTGGGGAGCTGTCTCTGAGGGCGCTGTACTAGCTGCTGCTGTAGGTGGGGCTTGTGATTGACTACTCTCACCTGTTACTGATGGTGCTAAACTGAAAGAATAAAATCAAAAATTAAGACCTATTAAAATTCAATGTTTTCATTTCTTTAAATAAATGGAAGTAAACTTCATACTATGACAGAAAATGACTGAAGTTGCTTAAAGGTTTGTTACTCATGATGAAACTTTCCTTCTCACTTTTTGAAACATCCTCAATTTCCTTCCTGATTACATCTCAACACCTCAAGGAAGAAATGAAGCACACTAAATACATACCTGATACAGTAAGCTTTCACATATGACTAATTGATTGACAGTACCTGATTTACCAAAATACACAAAAAGTCATTTAACATTTGGGGTTAGCTAGCAGACCAGTCAAGTACGTGTTAATTAGTTATAATTGCTTTTCGTACTGTGTGAACACAATGAAAGCTTGTATCAATTAATGGCATGGATCCTGTAAAAAACTAGGATATCAGTTATGACTGGCACCCTTTGATCTGGTGTTGTGTCTTTGTTCAGTTCTTAAGATGCAAAGTCATGTTACCCCAGACAGTTCTCACTCTCCCGTCAGGCACTTCTAGCCAGTCCCCCTCCCCTTCCCCTTTAAGACCACCAAGACCATTGTTCCTTTAACCTCAATCTATCGTTTCTTTACCCTACAAAAGATAACAAAAATTTGTTCTCTTTTCTCCTGAACCCTAAAAATCACTACAATGCAACTTACTTTCCAAGCATGTACCCTTTTCCTTCAAAAGGTTTTCTCTGTGGTTTAGGTTTCTGGTATTCTTCTTCTCTGTGGTCTTCTAAATCTAGGTTAACCTCTCCTCCCTGAGCATTCTGAATAAGCTCCATCGGGATTTCACTGAAGAGAGAAGATAACGATTTAATGGAGGTGTTGCTTGATGGGTTAAAGGCCCAATTCTCTCACTCCAAGCAGTACCAATTCTCCTAACCCTCTTACTTCAGCCCCTCCCACAATTGTCTGAAATTCATTATCATTCAGATACAATTTCAGTTTATTGCTTCAGGGTGAGTGAGTGTAGAAAAGCTCAATGCATATAAACAAAAAACTCACAATACAGTTCATGCTGTGTTATATAAGCTTTGGTACCCTGCATTGTTTGAATTAGCAGTCAATCAAAAAGCTGAGCCAGTTGAGAGTTTCTGTTACCCCCTACAAGAAGTGTAGTTTGGCGAGAGATGATTGGCCCTTTTGGTCTTTATTTTAACTCTTTTGCCACTGAAGGAAGTCCATCCCCTCATTCTGAGCTATACATCATACTACATACACACAGTGCTTATGTAAGGGATCTGTGAATACTAAGTCTTTGTGTTGTGCTTGCTATATCCCAAGAGGGTGCACATATGTAAAAATAACTCCTCCTTGAGACCATTCCATGTCCAAAGCACATTTACACAACATGGTTTTATAAGGAGCTGTTCCAAGATGCAGCAGTGCAATGGTTTTCAGCAAACCCATACATATATAGCAATGTATACAAGTTGTAGTTTTGCAGCAAAACCATGCATAGCAAAGGGATTAACAATGATGTCCTTTGAGAGAACCTTTTGGCAAAATTTTCAAAACTTAAAACAGATATCAAAATCTTGAAAAATAAACCCAAATGGTCATTGCTTTAGGAGGTTCCCTTTACCAATGCAACATTTGAAATTGACAGTGTAGGGACGGATCTTAGTGGAGATGTATTCAAGTCCATTTTGGATCCCCCGCCCCCCTTTTTATTTTCAAATGTGGTCTCCACATGGCAAGGCTCAACATTTGATCCAAATTGAACTTCCAGAAGAGGTGAAAAATACAACTCTTAATACCCAATTCTTCTTGTAGAACCCAATCTAGGAAGTTTCTTTCATACAACCTGTGCAAAAGTTGGTCCTTTGACTGTGTATGTGTGTATATATGTGTGTGCCAAGGACTGTGCCTTGACTACTCACATTAACTCTGAGGACCTTCAGTTGAATTGTGAAAAGTATTTGTGTTGCATAAATAATCACTTTTTAGCCTTTAACCAAACTTGGGACATTTGGCAACGTATCTTCTCTTAAAGGTCCAGTGACGTGACCAGGGTGAGGAAATTGTGTAGTAGTTGGGCATGCGGTTGTAGGCACAGTTCGTTTTTTTTTTTCTTTTTCTTTTTTCTATTGTTTTTACTCTATATTAATCATTTTCTTTATAGAAAAATTACAAGTGATGGTTTAGTTAACCTGAGTAAGTCGGAATGACCGGTTGGTTATATTTTAATAGGTATATGAAGGTCTATAAGTTGGCCCTTCAAAAACATTATTAGTTTATAATTATCATCAAATAATTTGATATTGGATACATTTTATCATGTTTGCCAACCTTTGAAATATTCTACATAATAATTTTAATATATTATTACGTTAAAAAAAAAAAAGTGTGAGGACCTTTTCTACTTTTGAGGACTTAAACCCTAGGTTCTTAGAGGTTTGCATGCTAAATCAACTTAAAATGCATTATATGAGCTGTGGTGCATGTTTAGGTGATGTCCCCTAACATGTCAAAAAGTATGAAACAGTGTGGAGAACTGCATCCTGTTCTACAGGGACTGAATCGCACAGTGTACATAAGATACCAACAGAGGACATGGACCAGAATACACACCATGGACCAGAGATTCGTAAGACAACTGAGGACAAAAATTAAGGTTGTCAGCTGCCTTGGAATGCAACCAGCACTGCAATTAAACGATGACTTGTAGGTTTCCTCAGAAGGTGTGAAAGTCCTTAGTCATACATTGCTTAAAGGTATGTGTGTGTATGACATTCCTTTTGTTTGCAAAACATTGTCACACAAATATTGGCTTGCAGGGTTGTCACCACACTGGGCGGTCCTGGGTGGTCCTACCCAGCTCTGAAAATCTCTGCCTGGTACTCGCCAGCAATTTCTGCATTACTGCTCAACACAAATTTCTTACCTTATCTGAATAAAATCTTAGATTTCTTTAGAATTGAGTGATAATTCCTTGTTTTTTGTAAGCACTCTCAAAAGCACAATAATTTGTCAAAGGGGAGGGGGACACTCCCTACCCCTTAGATTGCTCCCCCAGGATGGTGGATACACTTTACCCAGTTCTCAAAATGGCCTGGTGACAACCCTGTTGGCTGGCTAAACCACTCTCACCTTTATAGGATACCCCATAGCTAAAATATAAATGTTGGAAGAAAATGCCAATTAGAAGATTAATAACACTTTATTGCCTTGCCCTCGGAGAATTGTCAGAAACAACTTTGGCTCCACAGAAGATTTTGTGCTTGATGGGCCAAAAAAAAAAACAGTTTTAGCAGTGAGAGTTAAAGTCTTCCAGTTCAGATAACTTCTGCCCTTTGAAAAGCATGCATTTTCACTAGACCCTGATCTGTTTCCCTACGGTAGGATGCACTGCTCTGGATCATTTTCCTTTTTTTTTTGGTGAAAGTGCAGATCAGATATGGATCTGATCCCCTAATTTTGATCCTGGTAAGAGGGGAGGATCAGACCCTGAACCAGGCAATGAAATTTTGCAGTGTAGATTGCTCCAGGATCAACAGTGACTCAAGACCAAGGGTAACTCAATGTGATCCATCTGAAGTTCACTTCTGCTGAAGCAATGATTTATACAGAAATGAGGATCAGAATTTGAGACAAGTGTAATTGCATCAGGATCAAGCCATATAATCATGCAATTCCATCTGCTGAAAGGATCACTTCCTAGCAGGGGTGTCAATCCTGGTCAAATTCCCCCTTAATGAAAATGATGGAGCCAAAAAGCATATTGTTTTGTCCCCAATAATTGAGGCAGATTCGAAAAAAGAAAAGAGGCAAAATAAACAAAACATTAAATTGCGGTATACAGATGATTTAATGGCTTAAAGAAATGACCATTTGAGCCAATTGAAGAAATATCACTGCCCTTATAATGCACCAATATATCTTATGTTCTGTGTATGTGCATGCCAATGTGAGTGTGCATGAATGTTGGTTGGTGTGCATGTACATGAACACTGTTAATGTGAGTGGATGAATTGCTTGTAGACAAATCTGGTCTGGTTCCAGGGTTCCTGCTGTTGGAAAATTTTTGGCCGACCAACCCACAAACCAGATCTATGCCCATATTTCCTAGAACCCTCCCACACGGAAGGCCCAGGTTCTATTCCCAGGTCGAGTAATACCAACGACTTTAAAATGGAACCTACTGCCCTCGTGCGTGATGCTCAGCATAAACAATGGAGTAGGTTGGAAACTGGGCCGTAAACTCTACCTTACTAACTAACCTATAACCCCTGATTTTGCTATGCCTAACCCAAGAACTGGAGAGCGGTGACAACCATGAACAACACCACAACACACAATAATAATCTAACAATGAACAACACCAATAATATTCCATAGTTTGAACATAAATATGGGCAGTAAAGTTTCAAAACAATTAAACATCAGAAATTTCAATTATTTTGATAAGAGAAATATATGACTCATTCAACACAGATCAGAATAATTTTGACTTACCCTTTTCTTATTGATGCTAAAAATTTTTCATTTTCAGGAGATTTGAAGTCTCTGAGAGGACCATCATCAACACTAAAGCCATTCTTCCATAACTTTAAAACAACATGTTGCTGTTAAATAGAAAGGAAATAAAATAACAATTTCAAGGACACCTTCAAACCTTGCTATAAATGAATTATACAATAACAGAAGATTTCTAAATCAGATCCACATGGAAGTTTTCGACAACCTTCAGAACACAGACCTTGACAAGAAGTTATTGTGGTGAATATTAGGTGATCACCAATGCGGAAGAAGTATAAATGGTTTAAAAATTACAATTTGCATCAGGTGGCTAACCAACTCAACAATTTAGATCTAATTTGGTTTCTTTTGTGGTAGACTAGTTAAGATCGGAAAACAGTATGTTGCTTTCAGACAATAACGTTCCTTACATTGAGCCTCTCAGAGGAATCAGACATTGTTGCACCTACATGGCTTCCAAGCGTCATCCCTTCAAAGGCCACTGCCTGTATCCTCTTGTGCACAGCCCAGTGAGTGTAGGTTCTTTCAAGACTAAGAAAACAAATTACTTTAGCTGAGACAGCATTGGCAGTTGATTAAATTGTCACCTTTAAAGATGAGGAGAATACATCTAGGTTTTGCCTTTCATCACTTGCAAGTGCTGTTTTTTGCGACTTATCACAACAAACACCATAACAGGACAAGGCTCCTAGCAACTTGGCAAGCAGACACAACGGAGCATAGCATGTGCACGTTTGTATGAAGAAGCACGTATTCCATGGGGCTGCTCAAAAAATATCTAGTAGTTTTCACAACAGTGGCATTGTGATATTTTCCCCAGAAGCTGAAGACAAAAGCCACTGTGGCTGTGTGAAATTATCTTCTTTCTACTTTTTACATTTCAAATGAGTTAAATATACTTTCCTTTGAAGAAAAAAAGAGGTCAACAAGCGAGTTTAGTTACATTAAGTAAGCAAATTTTGTATAAAACAAGCAGACAATAGATTATGGATTCCTCATTACATCTTTAGTTCTGGAAAGAGTCTTAACCCTTTACCATTGTTTGGGTCCTTTTGGACCCATGCGGGGAGCTCGTCTGTCACCCATCTTTACTGTTTCACGCGGAGCTCGAAACTGCGAATAGCTACCCGAAAATTCGGCCACAACAACGAGAGAGACAATAGTTTAAGGTCACGGGGTCGATGGCCTACGGAAGCGGATGCGGGGCGGGCTACGTCCGCTTTTCCGTCCACTCCCGAGGCGCGCCAATATGCCCCGATCGGAGCACAACGATAAAGGGTTAACACTGGGTTTGAAGAACATGGATTGGAATGTTAAGGTTTTTCACATGCAGCCCGCTGGCCATGCCACTGGAATACCAAAGTATGAACTCTCCCTAAAATTCTTCACTTGAGATAAAATGATGACAATGATTTAACAATTTGATTGTTATGACCCCAGATGACCTTAGACCTCCATTGAAAACCATAATCTTCTTCTCACCATATTGCATATACATACTGAGGGTACCACCCAACTAATTTTCTTACTTTGAGATATCACATTACCCAGGTAAGACCAGATTCTGCCCCCTGGTGAATCCACATGACTTTTGACCTCCAGCAAAAGCAAAAAAAAGTTCATCCTTTCACCATTACACATCTACACAAAAAGCATAAACTCTTCACAACTTTTTCATATTTAAACCCCTCTTTAAATCTAAGAATGACCCTACAGTAAAGAGGAGCAACAAAGAATGGTGAAGATAAGGCTTATGGCAAAATTTACAGACATGACAACTTTGGAAGGAGGGAAAAAAATGAAACAGAGGAAATGTAACTATAAAGCAACTTTTCAGTTATGAACTCTTGATTATTAATACTTGCTTGGAGAAAGCTGGGAAGCTGGGAGGCTCCTTTCCAGGAAATTTGGAGATCTGGAGGGAAATTTTCTTTTTTTATTATTGAAAATATAGGTAGAATTGAGGGAAATTTTACTCCCTTCTTGGGAAAAAATTTCACTCCCTTCCTTAGAAATAAACATATTTTCCAGCCTGGTAATAATACCTCTTTTGCTTTTGGTATTGGCAGTGTTCCTGCAGTGCCTGGTACTGGTTGAGTTGAGTCTGTGGGTACTTCACCTAGACGATAGGCAGCTCCTTTGAAAACAAATGAACTCTGACTACTGGATCCTGGTGCTGACCCTGAGGCAATCTCTTCTGCACCATGACTAAGAAGAGAGAAACCATTTCAGTACATCAAAAGACTATAAAGTAGATAAACTACAGGTACAGGAAGAGCTAAATGTGACTCATTGGGTCGATTTATGAAATTCAAAAAATTTTCCAAGCCTGTAAAGTTTTCTTCACATACCAATAACAAATGGTCTAACTTAGACAATCCCCACATCATAACTACAAATAACTATTTTATAAGTGAATTCTAAACTATTTTATAAGTGAATTTTAAACAGTTAAACTTGGTTTTCAAAATTTCGGGACCAGACACTTTTTTCAAATTATGCACTAGACCATTACAAGTCAAGACACCACAAGATTAAAAATTTTAACGTTTTCCATAACCATTGGGTATGAAATCGGGCTCACTTTGCTTACTGTAAGCATTGTCATGAAGTAGTTACCATGTAACACTTGCATCAAGTATCAGTATGAACTTAATGAGCCTCTTTCAGCAAAAATGTGATAATCATAAGAAATGCCTTGCTTGCCTTTATTTTTTCAGTACGTTGTGTTGAGCATGAAATCAATAGGGATAGTGGAAAGTTATAGAAAGTTTGCAAATTCCCATGCCTCTTATACCATCACCTTGATAGCATGGGGTTGATGAGAGCAAGTTTGGTTTTTAGGTTTTAAGAACTACTTCAACTGTTGATATCTTGATAACCACTTGACTGCAATGAAATTTCACCATATTGCTTAGAATAAGTGCCCCTCTAACATATCAAGACCCTTCTTTTAAAAGGCAAAGGTCTCATTATATGTTTACCAGTCACAACACATAAAATAGCAGGCAGACGCAATTTCACTTTGTGGTACAATTCAACATGTAATAAAAAATTCCAGTAAAAAGTTACTCACTCTCTAGCTGATTTAAACAAATCCTTTACAATATTGTCTGTCGTCTTTTTCTTTCTTGGTCCAACAACCTGCTGTCCACTGAAAAAAAAAATATGCCACAACTACTGATAACTACTGAATATTCTAATCAGCTGAGTGACTACAAGCAGTCCACTGGGCAAATTAATGAGGCAGCCATGGGCAGAGACTCAGTAACTTGCCCAGCAGACTGTTTGCAGTCACTGGGCTGTTCAGAATATTCAGTTTAGGAGCATACTGGGTAAAGTAGTTATCTGCTGACTGCTGTGGACTAGAAAAGGCTATGCTCCCTTATTGAATTGGTTGTCTCATATCAAGAGTTAGTTGGCACTAAGACACAGTCATAGGTAAGTCTAGATTTAATTTCACAACAGTGATGCCAGTCATCATGGTGGTAAACTATTGAACTTTGATCAGACCAATTGAGGAAGACCTGGTGCTAAATAAATGTTTCTATTACTATCATAAACATTTATTATTTGTATACAATGACACTGGATTCCTGCCAAACACTGATTGGAACACATCTAGTACTTGATAAAGCTTACAGACTTAAGTCATGTGATTCAATGAATGAGTGTGGTCCTATTCATTTTCTTTACCAGTTCCAGTCTTATCAAATGCACTTTTTTTTTTCTTTTTCCTGCTAATAGTTAAAAGGATACCCCCACTAAAGTGGTGTGCAATGTAACTTTGCTGCTAAAAGAATAGTCCAGAACAAACTTTATGTTTGATATGTTAACATATTCTAAGCATTCTGGTGAAATTTTCTGTATTCCAATTTTTTATTCACAAGAGTTGAAATATTTTCTACAAAAAGGTGAACTTGTACCAAGCAAGGGTGATGTCATGGATTCAGGTTGGTGTCAAATGTTTGTTTTTCCTTAAAATTTACCACCAATTTTATGCAACTTTACTCTGGCACCACACAAGTGCATCCTGAGCAATGGAATTTTGAAAATTATAATGCCTTGGGGTCAAGCATCAATCCAAAAACAAAACAATAGGATGAAAAAAGGATAGCAAAACATTGACCAAATGTGAATCCAGGACAAAACACCTCCTTACTCTCAAGTTTACTGTACTCTCCATAGAAACTGTGTCAACTTGAAGTGCTGACATCTCTGGAACCAAACATTACCAATGAATTGAAATTTCACTAGAATGCTTTAGAATATGTTCCATATACCAAACGAAACATAAATTTTTTTCTAGACTGTCCTTTAAAATTGTCAAAACCAATAATTTCACTGTTTCCTCTTGATAGGTGTAGGCAAGCAAATTATTTATTTTGGATCTAATTACTTCATTAACCATTTTAAAAAGTGTTTAACTTTTGTCCATGCATGATATACAACATTCTTTAATAAAAATGTTGTTGTCCATACAATGGTGACTTTATATAGAATGATCAAAAACTCCCTTTTTCTGTGCATGTCCTGAGGGTGAAACATTACCATCTGTATCACTCTTGTATTGTTAAGGTCATGGCAAGCTGGGCTTGAACCAATTGGTTGGAAACTGGGCTGTTAGACTCCATCTTAACTCATGGGAAACCACTTTTTGCATGGTTATATGGTTAGAGCATTTAAATTGCAGTCTGAAGTCTGTCTGACGATTGACTCCTGGCTAGGTCACGCCAAAGACTTTAAAAATAAAACCTACCGCCATTGTGACTGGTGTTCAATATTAGCAATTGAGAAGGAAGGGAAAACAAAAGACAGTGAGCCGCAACTGGAAAAAAAGCTCAGGCTTTTGGTTTGAAACCAAACCATAAAATCTGATCTAGATCTCATTGCCAGTCAAACTGGAAACATTCACTACTAAAGAATCTTGTCCTTCATCCATAGGTATGTTCATTTACAATTGAACCCATACATTTACATAAATCATGTACCCTTCTTGAAACCCGACTTCAAATGGGCTTACACCAGGACTTCAATCAATCTTAGTTTCTATGGTTATACTTAAAACAGATTGAGCAGTAAATACTGTACCCACTGTACCCACTTTACTGTACCAACTTTAGCCAGGATGTTGAGCTCAGGAAATTTAAAAGGGTTATAAAAGTAAACTCTTTGCATTAAAGTGTACTCTACAGGTCCACATTTTATATAGGCTCTTGTCTCTGATCCTACAGATATATCCAATGACCCCCTTTATACAGGGGTTGCTTTCAAAAATTTTTGCAAATGTAAGGTGGATTAGATGCAAAATAGTGCTGGTTCTAAATTGAACAATTACACCATTACCAAAAAGGTGGAAGCAACACTTTTCCATCCATGCCACCAAGGTTTTTGGTGAGGATGGCAACATGCTCCACAGATCTTGTATGGGCCTAGCACCCAGATGAAATGGTTAGTGCATACCTCATAATCTAGGATTCAGGGAATACCTGGACCTCTTTCTGGTTAAAGTCCTGCCTAGAGCCTCATTCAAGCTAGCATCTTGATATCCATATGTACATGGAGGTGCAATGTAATATACACACAGAGAATTGTTATCAGTACAACATCTGATGATGGACCACAGATGAAATGTCCAAAGCAATCATGTGATAAAAAAAAAATGATAGTATTCCAGGATTGCAGTTAGAAACATTTAAGTGTGGGACCTAAATTGCATCAATGACTATCTAGCACAACCATTGATGACCTGTTGTGTAGATGTTAGCTTGAACAAGTTGAGAACAACTGATTCAGATAATTGGTGGTAAATTTGTAGGTTATTTATGGCAAAGTTGGGAATTTGTGAGGGTCAGAGGTGCTTCAGCTTTTTTAAGTCCAAGTTTGGGGAGGCAAAAACTAGTCCCAGATATTACTTTCCAATCTACCCTTGTAGCTACAGTATACCCCTGGTTCATGCCATAGTTAATTGAATGTCTAAATTCTTGCGATAAAGCTTATTGGATTGACACCACCAATTTTAATACCTGCCATGGTCAGCACCACCAGCATAAAACCTTTGACCTTCCTCCTCGCTGTCATCATCCTCTGGTTGTTCACCCCGTAAATCCCCTATGGTAGCAAATCTGGAACTGAAGAAGAGAAAAACAAAGAAGGTTTAATTTGGTTCATGGGCCCAAGAATATCCCCATGATATTTAAAAGAGTTTAATAGTCTGGTACTGACATCCCTATTCATGTTTCTGATCTGGGAATAGCCAGTTCAAGAGTCACTTTTCCTACATCAATCTCTTCAAATTGTGGAAGCATTACTTCTCCACTCAATCTTATTTTCTCTACTGTTATATACAATGCGATAAATATAATCATTGCATGTATAATGAAACTATCAAACAGAAGCAACTTTCCTGATAAATGAAAATCAATGTTTTCAGTAAAAGCTGTGCCAAACAGAATTAGTTTTTGCTCTACCTTTCACTGTTTTTGTTCAAATGTTGCTTTATTCCAATATGTTGGTTAAGAATTCAACTTCTGAGTGTGGGAATACCCTGTTCAGAAACACAATCAACCATGAATAAATTTCTCCAGCATAACACAATGGCTGGGCTAACGTCTTGGTCAGACTGGACAAGATCATGTAACAGTTACCTCTTGTTTCATTTAGCAGAGGTTTGAAGCCAAAGACAAAAGAGCCGGACTTAATAAACACAATGCATTTTGAGAAAAAAAGGAGGAAGAAGCAATGGGCTGCAATGACCCTGTTTTCTACTGCACAACTGTTTGACCCTTTTTCCGTCAAAATAACTGAGGTATCAACTTATTATATTATTCGTACACATTCTGATTCTGGCTCCTCAATAATTATGCCGTGGTACAGAGCTATAAGATTTGATGATAAGAATGTAAAGCCTCCCTAATTTGGTGATACTGACAAGAACACAGTAGCGCTACAGCTAGCAGCTGGCTAGTGTGACAACATATATATCTCCACACTGTACATGTTCTGTAAAGTGTAATACCTGGGTTTTTTAGGCTGTTTAGCAGGACCAGCTGAGTGACTGACACCAAGACTTGCACTTATTGGAGCTGGTACGGGCACATCCTCTTCCACTGGTTCTACAATGGGGGGACCCGAAGATTGCTCTTCCATTGGTGTATCATCTTCATCAAAAAAACTTGCAAGTGCTACCTGAAAAATGGAGAGATTCAACTGTTTCATAAATATCATCAGTAAATAGTAGATGAGGTTTTCTGGTTTCTAGCCAGCTGGTTTAATTCCAGCTGACCACAGCTTTTTTTTTACCAACTGTGGCTCACTGGCTTGTTTTCACTACTCCATTGCTTATGCTGAGCACTAAGTGGCACCAAAGTGGCATTGGGTTCTATTTTATCAAGTCTTCAGTATGACTAGACCATGACTGAAACTCCAAGCCTCCTAGATGATACTGTAAGTCACATCTGAAGTTGCAATGCTACATTATTGCATGAGAAATTGGGAATAGTAAGCATGGTGGAGTTAGGCGCAGAGTGTGAATTGTAGATTTAGCCAAAATATGTTGGTATAAAGAGATCTTGAATCATTATTTTGCTATTGTTAAAGGGTACCTCAACCTCCAAACACAAAGAAAGGAGGCAGTAGAAACATTTGGCCTATTTTGTGTCATGCATGACCCACATGCCTTACTTAGGTGAGGTAGATGGTTGATGCTTCAGGAGAAGTCATCAGCTTTGATACTTAGCCTTATAGAATTAAAAAATGATCACTACCAGCTGAGGGTATGTTGGTAAAATCCTTCAGTTTAAGGACTCAAAAGGATGCATGTAAGTATGTTGCTGACATTGTTTATGTTTGACCTGATATTGGTGATATTCCAGTAAATGCACAGGTATAAGTCCCTGGCTGGGATTCCACCAGAAACTCCAAAAAGGCCCAGAAGGGGAGCTCTAGGAGAGGGGACAGTTCATTTCTGCCATATCCCAAGTCCAAATTGAAGGTGCCCTTGAGGGAGCTTGGCTTAAGTTACAACTTACAAAGTTACAGGTGGGGTCGGGTCAGGGGTCATCAGTTTTTTTTCTGCACACAGAAAATGAATTTCTAAGTTGAAAACATCCCTAAATGAGATAATGTTCACCTGAAGCTCAACACAATTACATGTAGACTCAAAACATCACACACCTATTGTCCAAAATTGCACACGTATCACTTAGAAGTTGTCACAAAGGAGATCTTCTGCGTGACTTACAAACTAAGCAGTCTCAGGGGCAAGAAAATTTCTTCAAGGTTCATAGGCTATAAGGTGAAATCTGAAGGGTTTATGGGTTACTATTAAATGTAAGAGCTGGCAAAGGACATTACTGACATTCATGACCTCAAGTTAATTGAAGGTCCCTCAGATGGGAGCACTGACACTTTGCAAGCACACCACCCCTGTATGTTTGACTCCACCTGGAGTGTTGGGTGCATTACGTACATGTCCAGATCCAGATCGTTTTAGATAAGACACCAAGCAAGCAGGTACCCAGCCTAGGCCCAGCTGGCAGTTTTGCCTCCTTTCTAGTTTGCCCCAAAGCATTTACCACTTTGCCTCCAAAGACCTGTTCACCCCCTTATCTATCAGCCGCAGTTTTCTTTCCAAAACATATTTATGAATTGAAATATCTTATTTGATTTTCTATTAAGATGAAACTTAGAAACTTACATCTTTTATCTTGTTGACTACATCATTCATGCAGCCTTCTTTTTCAAGAAGTATACACAGTAGTGACAACTAGAGTTGGGTGGTATACTGGTAGTGGCCTTAATACCAGTACTAGAGGTACGGGCAAAGAAAATAACGAAAAAATTTGGTGTGTTACTAATACCAGTTCTCGAAAAAAAAAATACTGTTACTTGAAAAAATTACCAGTACTCATTATATTGGCCAACAAAATTTGTGGAAGTTTTAAAGATTTCCCACACACATTTATACCCAGTTAGAAACTGAAATGATATCCCCTTTTCAGCTCCCAATATCGCCATTTATCAGCCCATGCAATCCCAAACAGTACACTGTTTAATAGTACATGCATAGGCCACATATGGTGAATTCTTTATCGCTGGGAAAAATGGACAACCCTTAGTTTAAGTGATCATTCCTTATGTTTAAGTAGGGCTCGAAAAATAGGCTGCCCGAGGGCATCTTTTCCAATGGCTTGGGCAACAAAAAGAACTAATGAACCGGCTGACTCGGCACCTCAAGTCACTGTGCAGACAGATTCACTGTGATGGAAATTTCCCATTAACTATTGTAATAACAGTACTAATCAATGTGTAGGGACCGAGGGATGAAACAGAACCAAAAGAAAGCAAACACAGCAACATAAAGAAGACATCTGCACACTCTGGAGGCCAGTGCAACTCTGTTTAATCACATGTCCAGCCTGTCTGGAACTGACAAAGCTTCCAGACATATCAACCAATCATAAATGTAATAGGCTTACTTAAGCCAACCAAAATCACTATTCAAATTACAGTAGGCTTAAACAAACTAACCTTTTTTACTTACACAATATCATTGTATACAGTACAGAATGCCTGTAGCAGCATGCCTATAATTAGCATAACAATGTTATAAAGATCACTATGCCATACCCAGAACAATTTTGCTATACCATACACAAAAGGGACATTCCAGACACATTCTTACTGCAGATGAGAACACTTAAGAAGGATAATACACATAGCAGTGCCTGCTGTAGAAGCTACTGTACTAAAAGTTATCACTGCTGAGCATTAATCCCTGCAAATGTACAGTACTGTACCTCTCAATCCTTCCTACAGTGATTGTTACTGTAATGCCATGGGACAACGGTGTCCGGTCAACTCGGCCCCTGAGACAACTCCGCCCAGATGTCTCAGCCCCTGGACAACTTGGTCACCAAGATATCTCGGCCCCTGGGCAACTCAGCCTCTGAGACAACTAGGCCACCGAGACATCTCGGCCACTATTGACATGCTGTATTAAGTGAATTGTGAGATTGCATTTTTGAGAAAATTTGCACAGCCTAACCTTCAGCTTTAACACATTGCTCAAAGTAAACCTAATTTGGTTACATGAGTGAACATTTTTGAAAATGACTCAAATTTCTTACTCTGTTTCTTGATTTTTTTAATTTGACAACATCAATTTTTTCAATGTCATGCCAAACCAAAGGGGCCAGAACGCTAGTACTATATCCTAATTGCTTGAAATACAAGAGAAAAACTGCTTGGTTTCAAGTTACAGTACCTTGAACATACAATAGTGAAGCACTAATTAGCGAGCAAGCACTTGTATTTCTAATGTTAATACTAATATTAATAAGGGTAGTGCTTATTCAACAGTGGCCAAGTTGTCCAGGGGCTGAGTTGTCCAGGGACCCAGATGTCCCATTGGCCAAGTTGTCCCAGGGGCTGAGTTGACCGTAAACGGGGGCAACAAAGTTATTAAATAATAAAGCATTACCATGATATCCTATTTCCTTTATCTTTTAACATTTTCTTTATTTGGGCAACAATAAAGCTATTTTGGAAACCAAAAACTACATATTGAAAGAATTGGTTGCCTGATAGGTTAAGACATAGGAAAATTTTTCAAGCCATGTTAAGGCATCATTCCTAACAGTATTCTGGTTTCTTCCAAAGTTCTTTGTAAAATCCCGCTGTGACTGAATATGTCCCATATAATCACAACTCAAGGTTCCTACAGTATTTTCAAAATTTTTCAAGAGCTGTAAACCCCAACAACCCATGCTGAAAACTCCCTCAGAGGTTGCTGAAAACCACAGCAGTGAAGTCAAAACAATTTTCCTTAAAATTTCAGCAAGTACTGGTATTCAGAACCTGAAAGTGCTTTATATGTGTAGATATATCAATTACCTTCAATTATAATGAGAAATGATAGAAGAACAATGCATATTCTTCAAGCAACATCAAGAATAATTATTTATCATCATATTTTTTGATGTTTAAAGCAATGAAGAACTCACCTTAAAGGTGTTAATTAATGGGATTTTCTTTGTCTGTTTTATAAAGTGATTGACTCAAGATTATTACTTCATAGGCAATGCTATTTGCCACTACCACCTATATTTCAAGATGGATTTTGCACAGATTACTTAGGCCTTATTTGAACAACACCAAAATACAGCACAAAGAGGAAGACACATTACAAAATGTTACTGTCAAGTTTCATTGATTTTTATTGATGTTCTCAATTTTTTGGGTTACGAAGTTTGTTAAGTGATCAAGTCATGATCAGTATGACTCATTATAGCCTAGGCTCTAGACTATAGCCTAAGGCCTATAGTAGGGTTGTCACACGCACACAGAATTTTTCTCCAAAATTCTCGCGGAACTACTCACACCCAAGCACGAAGTCGCTAAAACAGTGTGTTTAAAAACTGAATTTACAACACTCAAAATTGTCGAAATTTTGCCTACACTGTAAAATTAGTACACCAAAGACATATTTCTACTATAATATTTCACCAAATAAGCTTTAAAACAAAAAGAAGAAAAAACATGTTACAGTTTCTAACGATCCCTTTGAAGCATCGTTACAACCGTGACAGTCAAAAGTGTGTTTTGGTCACACGTAAAATGCCACACACAGCCATCTTTGACTTGATCGTGCATTGGGGCTGAACCTTTGACCCCTACAAACCATATATCGTTAGAAAGAAGAAAAGGAACTCTGCATTATAATGAAGGGAAGAGATCCCCCAAAATAATATTTCTTTACCATTTTTGGGCTTAAAACATTGGTGACATGATTACAATGGGTTCCAGAAAAATCCGCAATTGCTTCCAGGTATCATTTTGTAGCCTTTTTTATGATCTTTCCATTTCCAAAGAAAAAAATGATTTTTTGCTCAGCCCCGATGCACGCTCGATTTAAATGAAACAGCCCATTGATCCCCGCCTACATCTTTTGTACTGAGCCGACATTGATATGTTTATGTATGAGCCCATTGTTCAGCTTAGCAACATGGTACAGTATTTCCAGCCAATATGCTTACATACAGTACTGCATTGTATACAGTATACCTGTACGTGCAATAACGAAGTACAGTTAGTAAATTATGTACTTGTGTACCTGTGCGTAAGCACGTGTACGTATTGCTATAGCAAAGACTGTGTGTAAGCAGGCTATGTGCGACTTGTTAATGCACGTTACGTACACAGAACGCAAACTATCATGATACGGATGCGTGATCACTGAGTGTCTTGCCCAGTAACGTTGCATATTCACGCCGGCACATCTGGTGTACGTAACACAGTGAAAAGTAATCAAAGCGTCTGAGTGAGCAGTTACGATGTTGTTTTTGACCAACTTTTGCAGGCAGATTGTAACACTGAAGCATACGGCGATTTGGAGAAATCCTAAGGATTATAAAGACATAAAATCGGCTATATTTTCAAAAGTACTGGTCGGATTTTGATAAAATTTGGCATGGTTGCTTAGAAAAGGGTACTTAACAATGTGAATCAGTCAAATGCTTGAAGTTTTACATTTTTTGTGTAGTCGTATTTTTAGTGCGACAACCCTACCTATAGTGTGTGATGTCTGATGTGGCCTAGGACTAGCCCTTGAACAGGACCCAGCATTACGTTCCTAGGCTATACTATACACTCCACTTCTGGGTGTACACAAAAACACAGCTCATTTGCCTACTCACGCATGAGAAGGCACCTCTCACGTCCCCATAGAGTTACCTTTTCTGACCAAACTTTCCACAGATGATCTTTGTCATCACATTCATCTTCCACACTAGCCCTTGAACAGGGCTGTGTGTTACGCCATGTAACGTAACACACAGCCCCGTTCAAGGGCTATTTCCACACAAGTCTGTTACCAAAATAAGACTGCTAAAAGGGTAATTTTGGTGGAATAATTCTGCAAGTAACGTTAAGCCAGTGCACAGTAATTTTTCAGTCGAAAAAGTAAAGTGCTTGTCATGTGATCTAATATAAAACAGGGGAGCCTACACAGTGACATTAGAATTTCATAATGTACAGAGACCTTACTATAAAGAGTACAATGTATTGACTAGCCGTGCTTACTAGTTGGTCTCGATAGCTTGTCGAATGTAAGTCCTTCCCATCATGCAACACAGCAACAGACGATCAAGATGTCGATGTTACCGCAAAGGATGGCACCACATTTTTCCTGCCTTTTGCCATGAATTCGCTGGTATTAAACATTCCAGAAGGTATAGGCTAGGCTGCAGTAGTATTTTAAGAATGATCGAAATCATTGTGTTAACTAAAATCTGTTCTATGAACCACACCATCGTGATTAGAGACCAGTTTGTTGTATTGTGGCATAAAATGGCCTTACCTTTGTACATGTAGGCCTAGGCCAGTGACTGTAGTAAGGAATGACTAGAAGGAGCGGATTTTACAGTCACGTTCAGTGACTAGCCTACCTAGCCCTTGAACAGGGCTGTGTGTTACGTTACATGGCCTAAGCTCATTACACTCCACATCACAGCCCTTGCCCCGCTAACACAGGGAATCCCATCATTAGGCGACCTTGGCCAAGGTCGTCATCTCTCACGTTCCCAAATTCCTATGTTTTCTCACCAAACTTTACACAGATGACCTCTGGCACCGCATCCACCTTTCTGCATAAGCTGTTCACCCAGATTGATGTTATAATGGTGTGTTTTGCCTCGAAAAATTGAACGTAACACTAACTCAGTGCGCCATGTTTGCAAGCTTTTGAACGACTAAGTCTTCGGTCTTCAATCCTACTAAACCACGTGCTGGCACACCTGGCTATGCCTTGTGTACCCAGGCATGCGCTGACATGCTGGATGTTAATTTAGTTAACGCTGATATTACTGTAATTTCATTAAATGCTATTGGCTTGTACGGCAGCGCGTGGAACTTGAGACAGGGCGTTCCAGCGGGTGTCAGCGAGTGCCAGCGTGTGGAATGGAAGGACTCGTCGTCTTCGTGATATCCACTTTGGGGTCAAAGGTCATACCAGGGGTTTCCACTTATTCAAAAAGTTTTCACACTTAGAGAAATTTTGACAACGTTTCAACAATTTCAAAAACACTTAGAAGCTTCAAATACTAACAAACAAGAATTTTTCATATGAAATTTGCATTCATTAGATGATGATCGTTAAAGTTTTCGATTTGGTGAAATGGTTACAACGTTCTAGGAATGATTTTTGAATTTGCAAGTTCATGTAGAAACACTTATTGTACGAGGGCTCATTCAAACGACAGAGTTTCTAACCAGAATTGAAGTGTCATTTTGCTGCGTTTTGACCTCAGACTGTCCATGAAAGCCGATTTATTGCTAACTTTTCGATTGAAAGTCACTTGCACATCATTTTGTGGTTATATAAGTTCTATGTGTGTAATATTTACCAGTTTAGAACGTATTTTGTTCTGAAAGCCTAATGATGGGATTGCCTGTGTTAGCGGGGCAAGGGCTGTGATGTGGAGTGTAATGAGCTTAGGCCATGTAACGAAACGGTAGCCGGTCGTTTCGCCCCCTTGCCAGTTCGCCCCCAACCAGTTCGCCCCCTAAATACCAGTTCGCCCCCAAGAATAAACCAGTTCGCTCCCTAAGACCTGCCAGTTCGCCCCCAAAGACCTACCGGTTCGCCCCCTAATCTTTCTGAAGCAGGTCCCTTTTCAATAAGTGAAGGTTTTAGAACAAACGATGTCCACAAAGTGAAGTTTCTCATTTAATTCTCTTTTTCAGATGAGATGGAGTTCATTGTTAAAGGTGAAACAAGTTGTTCATTTGTACCAACTCATAACGTTACCGTACGCTCGTGCGCAATTGTTGAGTGTTAATTGTGTTGATTATGATTGATAGGCCTAGTACTGATGTACGCTTTCTATCTGCGTTATCTTTGCTACATCGTTCGTGTGCTTCTTTGTGTAAACGTTCCCACATCATATTTTGTGGTTGTTCTGTTTAGTTCTATTTAAAATATCCAATAAATGGTGCAAAAACTGAAAATGATTTTACAAAAAATGCTAAACTTGCTTGTGAAACTTAATTCTGGACCGTGCAAGTGAATACCAGGTCAACTTAACATATGACTGGTTGGTGCGTTAGATAACGCACGACCCACCCTTACCTGACTTGATTTTTTTCACAATCTGGCCAACTGTCGTAAATTTTTTTAAATTCTGTAATGACAACTACAAAAAAAAAAACTGCATTTAAAGATCAGTTATTTATTCGATGTCATACTCATAAGTATTTGGGGGCGAAACGACCTCCTCTTTGGGGGCGAAACGACTTCCACTACAGTGCGAACTGGCAAGGGGGCGAAACGACCGGTAACCAACGAAACACACAGCCCTGTTCAAGGGCTAGCCTAGGCCTAAGCCTACCTAACCTAGGCCTAGCTTAGCTAGGCCTTCCTTCATCTTTAATGGGAGGTCAAATCCCCTGGCCTAACCCACAGGTCGTCCTAGCATTATATACTATATATAGTATATATATATATAAAGGAAAAGGTAAGACACACCGCCTAACACCAACACAGTGCTTCGCACAAAACTGTTTATGATTTCTCACCTTATACTACATTTACCCCTTCAGATCTCTCCAGAACTTTCCCATCATCTTCTTCTAAAGAAACACAACAAACTTTAAGTTGTCTTAAACAAAAAACCTCCTATCAAATGCAAAAAATCTTCTCCTCCAATTCAATGTTAACAACGGATTAGATCACTCTTCTCCAATTCATGACGTCACATTACGTAATGGGAATTGCCCTGTACGAATCCGGTTCTCCCATTGGATAGTTCGAACTGCTTTCAAATCTGTCCACGACCAGACTGTAATTTCTTTCTGCACAGGGAACCTGAACAAGAAATGGAAAACGTGCGGATCAGAAAACCCAGCATACCAAAACATGTGCCCTGCTGCAAGTACATGCAACACGTACAGGTATGTACTGTACAGTAGAATTCCCCTAGCTGTACTATGAAAAAAAAAAAACTTGCATGCAGCATACGTGCCAACTTCACGTGCAGCATGCATACAACCAGGCGTTCTCAGCATTTACATGCACTGGCTCAACGATGGAAGAACCGGATTCGTACAGGGCAATTCCCATTACGTAATGTGACGTCATGAATTGGCGAAGAGTGATCTAATCCGTCGTTAGCATTGAATCGGAGGAGAAGATTTTTTGCATTTGATGTGAGGTTTTTTGTTTAAGACAACTTAAAGTTTGTTGTGTTTCTTTAGAAGAAGATGATGGGAAGGTTCTGGAGAGATCTCAAGGCGTAAATGCAGTATAAGGTGAGAAATCATAAACAGTTTTGTGCGAAGCACTGTGTTGGTGTTAGGCGGTCTGTCCTACCTTTTCCTTTATATATATATATACTATATATAGTATATAACGCTAGGACGACCTGTGGCCTAACCCCCCACCCCACTGACGGAAATACTGGTCCCAGGGCCCAAGTAATAACACTGATTGTTAATCAGAACACTGCTGCTAAGCAAAGCTTGTGGGCTAAGGCTTAGGCTAACTTAGCCTAACGTACAGTGCACAAAGACTGAAGGTACAAACCGATGGATACAACGCAAAGAAAGGTTTTGGAATGATACCTGCAGTTGCCACGCGGAACTATCCAAGTAAAACCTAGCTCTCTCTTCATCTGCCGCCGTTACAGCCACAAATTGTCTGATCATTTCATTTTGACTTTCGTCGTTCGAAGACATTTTGACGAAGATTTGTGCAGCTCGTATTCGTCAAGTTTTGCAGAATAAATAAACCCACTGTCATTGTTAAATTGAAGTTAACGCAAGACGTCACTTCAAATTCAGCTTCACATTGCAATCACTGCGAAAGTTGATGTCGATCACTAGCTAACAGAAGTTGATTTACTAAACCTAACGGGGCCAGTGGCGGGACGGAGACTGGGGCAGGGGAAGATGACCTCCCAATAGTGTTTGCAGTGAAAATGTGAAAGAGGAAGAAGGAAAAGAAGAAAAGCACTCAACTCATGCTTTGACACCGACCTATCATATCATATCATATCATCGGGGGAGGCCAGGGAACGGGGCCCTGGGACGTACGCTCTGGGAGAACATGGTTTTCCCCCACAAAAATTTTGTCATTCCTCCGCTTTCCCCCTAGTTAGATCAGTTATGAGTTGGTTTACACGAAAAAATAAAAATATACCCATCAATACATGATTTTTTTCACCCAGAGATCCGTCTGCTAATTTAAACCTAGGAGCTTGCAGTCCCTACCCCCAGGCACGGGCGTTTTACGTTAGGTTTTGCGTTGCGTCCTAAAACGTTTGCCCCACTTACATTATCCCTTGGCCTTAGTTCCCCCAGCTTATTTTGACATTCTGGCACCGTCATTGATCAATATACCCTGGCGTCACCCTTATAAGCCTGAGCTCTGAGAAATACTAGTACAAAATATCTGCATTCTAACGTTCCATTAAAAAAGCACATGAAACAAAATGGACGCCGTGTAAAAGTTACAAACTTTGGAACTAAGTTCGAGGAAATGTATACGTAAATCTGATGATGCTAGCTACCACCGTCACATGAGGAATTTCTTACCCTAGGTATTTCACCCGAGTCAACACCAAAACAATGTTTGGGGTGGGGTAATCTAATTTTACCCGACCTCCTTTCTAACTCATTCAACCACACTCCAAGAAATCACAACCTTGATAAGAGATAGCTAGCAGAAGATGTAAACAAAGGTGAAATAATACCGGCCAGATGTACCACTGTTTGCGAGGTGTGAAAGGCAAGCAGTTGGGCAACTTTTTATCTGGTTTTTCATGACCTTTACTCACTGCAGCAAACAGGCGTGGACAAAGTTTTTATATGCAGGGAAATTCAACATGACCTACTTTACATGGTCGGCGTGCCCTAGCTCTAGAGCATGCAGTGCCACCAAATTTACCAGCACGTTTAAGAGCAGCAGCAAAATCCCACACTTTTTTCTTCTTATTTCTCTTCAATGTACATAATATTTAGGATTTAACTATTGGATATTGAAGGTGAACCAAACAATTACTAGCTAGAGGCTAGAAGGTTGAGGAAAAGAAACATTGTCACCTGATTCTCATCATTTTCTAAAAAGCTAATCATGAAACAGGACAGTCTACTACATTTCTTCAAGTTGTGGTGCCTGCATTTCCAATTAAAAGAATTTTCTGACGGTCAGGATAAAGTCATTGACTTTAAAAATTGTCCTTCTTTCAGAAGGTGAAACATCTGCATCCCAGTTACATATAGCGCTCCGGAGGTTCTAAGTTTTGAACAAGAGCATTTTTTTTTCGTTCAGGTATAGAGCATTACGGGAAAATTGTAATGTCACGCGACACATTAATTTGACATCGCATTCAATTATTTTTAATTTTGACGCTGCTGGTGCAGCAGGGAATATCGCGTTTGCTATGCCTTTCATATGGCGTATAGTGTAATGCTAATTCCTTAGAAACAGTGGCGTAGCTAGGACATTTTTCGTGTGGGGGGGGGGGGGAGGGGCTATGGGGGAGCTGGATACTTTTGAAGGGGGGCTGTAGTATACAATCTATAAAGCGTAGCACCACCATCGGTTGGCACGGAGCGTACAAAGAAAATTTTGGATTTTACATCTCCCAGATGGCTGGAAATGGCATTTGCCAGGTTTATTTGTCTTTAATTCTGGTGAGAAAAATTTGTTTTTTTTTTTCCTCAGATTCCAACACACTTTTGAGATACTGATTGGCTCAGTTTATTACTCCACTGGACTGTTTATCCTAGGATTGCAAATCAGCGGAATCCTGTTGTATGTTGCAAGCAGCTGTTCCAGTGCCAGTATTTCCATAGGCGTAGAGGAGCATTTTAGTTTTGGGGCAGAAAATTTTTGCCCGAAAAATGTAATTCTGCCCCCTAAGACATTCACAGGGGAGCGCCACCAATGGTTGGCACGGAGTGTCCACAAAATTTGAAAATTCGTACCTCTCAGACAGTCGAAACTGAATGGCATTTCCCAGGCTTATAAAGAAGATCCAAGCAGTGACTATGTTAAGTTTCGATTGCAGATAAACGTTTACTTTAAACTAAAATTCAGCCAGAAAGACTAATCGGAGCGCCACCATTAGTTGGGGCGAAACGCACAAAACATTGTGAAGTATCCGCCTCTCAGACAGTTGAAAATGGCGGCATTTCCCGGGCTTATAGAGGGATTGAAGTAGTTGCTATTCTGAGTTTCCTTTTGCTAAAATGCCCACTTGAAACTTTAATTCTGCTATGAAGCGGTCTAAGTCGAGCACCACCATAAGTTGGGGTGAAATGTACAGGGAATGTTGAAAACTCTGACCCTTCAGACAGTCAAAAATGTCATATAGCAGTCGCTATATCGAGTTAACGGTTGCAAAAAAATTTTCACTTGAAACTAAAATTCTGCTATGAAGTCTATCTACGCGGAGCTCCACCACTGGTTGGCGGGGAGCAAATGGAAAATTTAAAAAAAATCGGACCCCTGAGACAGTCGAAAATGACATTTTCCAGGCTTATACGGGGATCTAAGCAGCCGCCATTTGATCAGAGAATTACCAGATAAAATGTATCACTACCAATAGATGAAATGGTCCCGCATATTTTCGGAAGACAACTACAACACGGAATTGAAAACGTGCCAATGACTTTCACTCAATTGCGACTCTTGGCAAATTCAATATATATTGATAAAATTTTGTGATTGCCCGAACTTCCAACTATATATGATTTGACTTTTGAAAAAAAAACGTAACATTACAAGGTGTGTTTAAAGGAATTTTCATGCAGACTTATGGGAAGACATTCTCACACTGCATCATTTAAGTATTGAAAAACAAATAACCCGATTTTAATAACCATTGCCCGTATTTGACTCTAGAGCAGGATAGATGGCAAACTTTCGGGCACCTGAACATCCTCCTCTCTGTTCGTATTAATTAATGTGGCAACTGATAACGTCCCAGCATTGTTTTAAGCTTTGCCCGAATATTTGACCATTTCGGGCAATTTTTGCAAGACTACAGTATGAAGTGGGTATGATGAAAACCTTTTTTTACATTCTACCCAAATTTGTCGCAGGTCTTTGTTATTTCCCATGAAAATTTTACTTTCAGTATAGCGTTTTCTGTTTTTTCGGCAAAGATTTGACGCTTTTAAAATAATCGGCCATTTCGGGTATTGTATATTATATGCAATATATTGTTTCTTTTAAGCCATTAAAGATTTTAATACATTCTCATCTGTTTGATTTTTCTGAACCATGTTACCCTTACTGTGATACTTTTCCATTTTCGGGCAAATGCTTGAACGAATTTGGATATTCGACAATTTCGGGCATTAAGTTGTGATTATTAGTGTAAAAAAGTAACGAAAAATAGGTTTTTGCGCTGCCCAAATGTGTAGCGCTTTTTTTTTTTAATCTTGACTTGGTTTTTCATGAAAATTTTATTGAGACTTTATGACGTTTCTTTCCCTTTTCGAGCATACTTTCTTGAGATTTCGGGCACATTTAGGATTTTTCTGAAAAAACAATCCCAGTTTTTCAAAATTAAAGGGCTGTTCGAGTTTTTTCCAAATTCCTGCCCGAATTTAGATTTTGCGGAAATTTGGTTCAGTCTTCCCCCAGCCCCATCTCGTACGCCATTGGGTATGCCCACTCCACCCAAGAGCTAAGCGAGGTCCTGTGAGGTATTAGTGGTGAGGTTGCTACACTTGAGACTGCATTACATGGGTTTGGTTGTTGCACTGACCAATGACGGACAGCTATGGCCGTGCCAAATGCAAATTCCTTCTAACCATATTTGACTCAAATATTTTAGCCACTACACCAATTATGATTTTGGAACAAATTTGTACATCCCAAGAAATAAAAAAAAAAAACCCTACAGGAGATAGAAACAGGCCAGATGCAAGGGGCACGCTTTAATCCACACCAAGGAAGCCAATTTCAGCCACTCTAAATCTGCTAGAAAATTATCCATCCAGAAACCCGACGCCACTGCTTAGAAAAAGCTATTCAAACGTCTCAACTGTATAAAATTTCAAGAACAAACAAGACATTTAGATATGAGAAAAAACAAAAAGAGCGTTGGGCATTTAACTTTTTGAAGATATGTTGAAAAATGGATGTATTTTTTAACAGAAATAGGACTAACTAATGTTTAAAGTGGCTCATCTCTTGAGTTAGGGAATCGGCATTGTAACAAGACTTGAAGGATATTATGGCCTAGAGTTCTTTGGTCTTTCTAATGCACTCCCCTTGAAAAGCCACCGTATTTTGTTATTTTTGGTCACGCCCATACTACGATTAGGTCACTACTGAGAAAGGTGTCAAGAAATGTTTGAGGGGAAGTGCAGTCACCCCAACTTGAGTAAGTGAAGTAACCGAGACTGCCCTGTTTCATGATTGGCTATTGAGCGTCATGTGACAATATTTTACTCTCTGATGGAATTTTTTAAGGAGTTACTGCTTGTTTTTTTCTTGAATATGCAATACCAGGTTTACGGTCAGTTTCCACACGTGAGTAATTCCCATTAAGCAGTCAGGAAAAACACTTGCTTTTAAGTTGCGCGGCGAGTTCTCACTTAAGCTCTTTTTGGAGATGTGTATCTGCACTCGAGTGCTTAGTTGTTTTGTGTGTCATGACGATTTATTTCACGCACTTATCTCATTTGATATTGTCTATCATATAGGTTGTTTTAGTGTACTTTGGAATGTCTTTCACGATTGGGTTATGGGCGTAAAAAGTGACTACGTATAGTCTACCCTTTCCTTTGAAGCTATGAGATCAGTGCATGTTCTTTTAAATGAACTTTTAAGTCGGTTGAACATGCGTCTTTTAATAGACTGGTTTGTAGGTTATTTCCTTTAAGACATTTATGTACGGGTTCAGCAGTTGCCAGTACAGACAGTTTGTAGGCTTTTTTCTCTGTATACACTAAACTTTTAAGTCTCTCAACCTAAACATATCAAGTTCGAAGAACAACTGATTAAGCTTACCTTAATTAGAACAATTTAGAAATTTTGATGTAAAATGAGCAAATCGTTTTTGTACAAAATTTTTCGATATGTTTTAAGGAGTATGGACCTACTTTAAGCCGTTAACCTTTTAAAGGTCAAGAGCAGTCCCCCAAACTTATTATGAAGAAAAGGTTAAATATCAAAGTTTTCGTCTTATTTTTCTTCACTGACTATCGTTCAATATATTTGGAAGTCTTTACTGTTGTATATTCAAGGTAACTTCAAACCAAGCAGTTTTTCTCTTGTAAACTATGCCACATTTGAAGAAAAAACTGTTGTCACATGACTTTCAACATCCAATCATGAAAGAGGACTTTTTTTCTAAAATCCTCCTGACCTCCTGGGCGAAACCAAAACTTTCACTGCTTCTCGAAAAATGCTATTACGTCCACTGGAGGACAGAGAGTACGTGACCAACGTCAGCTGCCCTCAGACCATTTACATTATTGGACTGTCAGATATGGCTCTATTCTAGACTGGATGAAAAGAACAGATGCTACGCACGATCTTAGCCAAAGGCCGAGAAGCAATTAGGACTGTACATACTGAGTACTACGCGTTCCTGCCCCTTTAAAGAGAGGTTTCAAATGACATTGAATAAGTTGATGTTGTCAATTAAATTAAAAAAAAATCAAGAAACAGAGTAAGAAATGTTCATTTTCAAAAAATTTTCACTTACATTTTCGAAATTAGGTTTACTTGTGAGCAACGTCTTAAAGCTGAAGGTAAGGCTGTGCAAATTTCCTCAAAAATGAAATCTCACAATTGTTTAGTTCACTTAACATAGCATGTCAATAGTGGCCGAGATGTCTCGGTGGCCGAGTTGTCCAGGACCGAGTTGTCTCAGGGGCCGAGTTGACCGGACACCCAATACAAAAGTCCTAAAATATTATGAAAATTATACTTCGGAGTGAAACAGGAACAAACTTGTGAGATTTAGCTGATGCCTCAAAATAAAATTAGGGTGACTGCTCTCAAACTTAAACAATGTTTTCGTCTTCTCTTGGGGTCACGTCCTCTTCCTTTTGATTTTGTCCCACATTTATATTTAATAATGGGTAGGAGAAAACAATACTCATTCTCAATCCCCAATCCAGTGGCGTAGCCAGGGTTTGTGGCGCCCGGAGTAAGGAAAGAAATTTGCGCCCGTACCTCTATCTTCCGGGGGTTAACCCTGTGATAACTTACACATCCCAAAAAGGTGAAACTGCAAAATAATTATCATGTTGGCGAATGGGAAATCCAATTTTTTTAAGTGATTATTAATTTTGCGCCCACCTTAAAGGGGCTCCCCGGCACCCCCCCCCCCGTCCTACCCTAGCTACGCCACTTCTCCAATCAGCATTTTCAAAGAAAATGGTAAGGAGAAAGGTGTCCGGTTAACTCGGCCCGGACATCTCGGCCCCTGGACAACTCGGCCCCTGAGACATCTCGGCCCCTGGACAACTCGGACCCTGAGACAACTCGGCCACCGAGACATCTCGGCCACTATTGACATGCTGTGTTAAGTGAATTGTGAGATTGTATTCTTGAGGAAATTTGCACAGGCTAACCTTCGGCTTGAAGACATTGCTCAAAGTAAACCTAATTTCGAAAATATAAGTGAAAATTTTGAAAATGGCAAACATTTCTTACTCTGATAATTTTTTAAATTTGACAAAATCGATTCATTCAACGGTCATTCGAAACCTCTCTTTAGAGGGGCCGGAACGCGTGGTATGTACAGTCCTAGTTACTCTCGGTCTTTTGGCTAAGTTCGTGCGTGGTATCTGTCCTTTTCATCCAGTCTAGAAAGGAGCCATATATAACAGTCAATAATGTAAATGGTCTAAGGGCCCTGACGTTGATCACATACTCTAGTCTGTCCTTCAATGGACATAATATCAGTTTTCGGGAATCTTGATCATAATGGCCAATCTCGTTAAATTCAAACCCCGGCTTCCTTTAAGAAAAAGCCTAATATATTTGGCATGAAATCCACAAGTTGATTTCGGACCTTTCCTAAAAAATAAGCAAGTTTCATTGACTGTTGAGAGTCATGTGACAACATTTTTCCTCTTCAAATGTGAAATAGTGTACAAGAGAAAAACTGCTTGGTTTCAAGTTACAGTACGTTGAATATACAATAGTTAAGTACTACTAAGTAAGACAGTACTTGTTTTTCTTAAGGTTAATACTAAAATTAATAAGGGTAGAGCTTATCCAATGGTAGCCTAGTTGTCTGAGGGGCCGAGTTGTCCAGGGGCCGGGTTGTCTCGGTGGCCGAGTTGTCCAGGGGCCGAGATGTCTCGGTGACCGAGTTGTCCAGGGGCCGAGATGACCGGGCCGAGTTGTCCCAGGGGCCGAGTTGACCGTAAACCAGGAGAAAACGGTCCTCGATTCATCCCCCACGCTTCACAGCATCCGTACCTCTGATAGGATAAGGGGCATATAGGAATAGAGGAATCTGTTTCAATGGAGTGTACCACAGTTGTCCTAGCGTGGTAAAGCTTATAAGGTAGGCCTGGTTGTATTGTGAGCTACAAGCATAGGCATAATTTTACAGGGAGCACAGGGTGTTCAGTGCCCTGAAAATTCTGCCCACTGAACTCCCCCCCCCCCCTTGCCCTGAAAATACAGGTGCACGGTTCCCTGAAATAAGCATTTTTCTGGTCTGGGAGGACTGCAACCACGAGTTCCTCTGCAATTTACGTCTATTTTATAACCTTTGCCGAACAGTAAACCCCATTAAAACTGAGCCCAAGTAACTGCTTTTTTACGCCGGATTATCACAACTTTACCTAATTACTTTCGTAAGCCACGACCTACACACTTGGAAAAAGTTTAGCTACGTTTGTGGGTGAGTGTGTGTGTGTGTGTGCGTGTGTGTGTGTGTTTTCAGTCCCCTGATGACAAAAAACCGAATTTCAAAACCGAACATTTACCCAGAAAGTTCTTCAAGCAGGTTGAGTTACTTATAACCTGAAAGTTCACATGAGTTGCCCTTTAGACCTCTTAATCAAGGGCTCGTCGCGACGTGTTCTATGTACATTCCACACATGATGTACTCTAACTTGGACGTTTTGACATAATATATCTCGATATATAACGCACTAAAAGTTTGCCAAGCCCAGCCTTTGAAATCTTTTTTTCACGACTGTTAAGGCTACCTCACCTCTCAACTGAAACTCCTCTTTAGAGGTAGGCTAGTACGTGTCACGGCCCCTTATTTGTTTTGAAACAGGCATGCGTGCCGTGTGTGTGTGTGTGTGTGTGCGTATGTTTTTGGTGTAAAACGGGGACATGAGCCTTTTTTTCTCCGGGCAAGTGTGGATACACCTGCAAGTGGGGATATCCCCACTTGCCAAATGCAAAATTAGCCATGAAATCGAATTTCTCACCTTTCAAGGATGTACCACAGCAAGTTTGAAGCATTTTGGAGTTTTCCCCAATTTCCATGTGATGGACCTAACATTAGGTGACAAACCGTGGGCTGGTGCATGGGTGTATGTGTATCTGTGTAGTACCAGTAAATTGGGGACATGAGCGTTTTTTCCCCTAGTCAAGTGTCGATACACCCAAAGTGGGGATATCCACATTTTCATGGTTAAAAAAATGTGTCCCGATTGACGGTCAAAACATGTGTGTGTGTGTGTGTGAGTGGGTTAGATGGCCGAGGGGTCGAATGGTGATCAAATGGTAACAGAACGCCCACTTGCTGTCAACGTCCCTAGTGAATAGAGTGCTCCACTTTCTTCACAAGGACCACCCCTTTAAAAATGAGAAATTGGTGTAGTACGTGCGCTAGCTAGTGTGGCAACCTGAGAATCAGCTGACGACCCACGTATGTGACGGTTGCATCGAAACGCTGATAATTTTTGCCCCGAAGGGGGGGGGGTGGTCAATTGTCCGGGACGTAACGTAAAAGCACTCTAACACAGGGGGTTCGTCATAGTAAATTTCACCTTTTCAATACAGACACTGAACAAATCCATAAAATTGTTACAATACAATTACAAATGAAGGCATAACTACGTCACTAGTCAGCCAAGTGAACATTTCGAATTTTCGTTATTTTTTTTTTCTCCTTTTTTTGAGCACAGTATTAAATCTGTATTTTAATTACAAAAAATGGTTTTGTATACTCTCCCTGAAGCAATAAACTCAGATTAATGTGTCTGGATGGGGATGAATTTTACACAGTTGTGGGAGGGGTCTCAATAAATAAACTAAGAGAACTGTTTATGGAGAGAGATTTAGGCCTTTAGAAACCATTATGCCATTCAGTTTTGGAAAGGACTGAATATAAAAAAAAATAAAAATTCTGTAAATTTGTTTATGACATGCCCCAACAGATTTGTATAAGGACCAAAATTTATTTCAGTCAATGAAGGCCGTCTACGAGGACAGAAGCAAATATTATTTGCATCAGATGCTATCAATGGTCCTGGTTGAATTTCATAGAACTCGCATTTGTGTTCTGTACCTTTTATTTTCAATACCATTGAAATGATAACAATAAGATTTTTACCGCCACCATATGCAGAAGATAGCGCAGACGAGTTATGTAGTCGATCAGTATTGCTTTTCGTCGATTACAAATAACCTAGCTGCATCTGCAGACTGCTCATTGGCTGGTATTTGTTTGATTTCTACCAATTATAACGTCATTTATATCCTCAAATATTCCAAACTCTGTCATTCAAAGAGATAACTTCAAAAAGTAAAGAAAAAAATCCACCCGTATCTGAAACAAACCGAATTTTAAGCCAGCTACAGACGATAGTCTAAACTATTCGGCAATGTAAGGTCATCATTGTCAAATCGTCTTCATGCACAAACAACTGAGACCGGGTATTGCAGGAAGCCAGTAGCCAGGCTGTAAAAAGGGAAGAAACATAAAAATAGCAGATACTCAGTCATACTTGGTAGCGATCTTCAACTATATTACTGGTTCCTTACGATCAGGTAACCATGCGTTATCCCGGATAAACTCACAATCATTGATAACGCACCACTCCGTTTTACTCGATATCAAGTAACTTTCATGTGGTAATATACGCTCTTAGACTGTATGTTACACGATATTTTGTTACTTCCATATCTTTATATACAAACGGACTTCCATTCCTTTTCTGTCTTTTAAAAATCAAAATAGGCCTATTGATGTGTATGAATAAATAGCTTCTGCCTGTCAAGCGACACACAAATCTAGATCTGTGCGTATAAGAATAGAACGAGTCGGTCTGCCGCCCTCTATTTTCGCTTGCATTAGCCCGATATATTGTGGATTAAAATGGTAATGTAGTACGTTCTATCTGGTTTAATGTTTTATTGATATCTGACAAACATTTATTTTCCAATGTACACAAGGAACATTAATCAATTTTCATATTGTAAAATTATGAACGAATATTGTCACAAATTCACCCGTGCATAAAAATACACAAAGAAAAAGACGTGAGTTACTCTACACAATTGAAAGGGGTGGTAGTATATCAAATTGATTGACAGTTGCAACCACTGTCTCTTTCACGTGGAAATAAGTTACCACTCCGGAAAGTCTCAGTCGAGTCCATTGAACAAAGACTCTTTTTTTTTGCTTATTTTTCATATCTTTGTTTTTTGTTACGTTGACCACGATTGTCTGGTAAAATACATGACTAACACTGTGTAGGTAGCATAAAGAGACGGAATGGCGATTTTTCACCAGGCGGATTTAGAGTGTAGGACTAATATTTTTAATCTGAGAGAAAGAACCAATGTAACATGTTTAATAAAATTAAATCCAACCGAATTAGCTTAAATTTATGTCTCATCAGAGGACTATCGAGTCCTTTCACTGACATCACAAGCACCGCCCTTTCAGCGGCGAAATCTACCGTAGTGTAGTGAGCTGAGAAGCAGCTGACGACCCACGTGTGACTGTTTATTTTTGGCGAAAGTGGGCATGGCTTACCAATTGTGAAGTCAAGGGAAAGCACTCCATAAACTTACGTAATCAAAACCAGTTATATCTTCCAGCTCCTTGGTCAAACCACGAATCAGTCGTGTCTTCGCCACATCTGTCTTCACACTCGGAGATGGATCGAAAGTTGTTTGCATTCCCCCTGCATCCACCGTAGATGAACTGTTGACACTGGCCATCCTTAAAGCCAAATCGACGTTTTCGTGCTTTACAAGGTCCCTTTTTCAGAGGCAGATTACACACTACGCGAGAAAAAAAACGATATCGCAAGGTTCGAGCATAGGTGTTTGTTCGCAAATGACCATTTCAATCCAAAATTTACATCATGTAGCTATTTGATAAGAAATTAAGAAACTATAAGTCAATGTAACAATTAATCCAACTCAAGTTCCCTGGTTATATATATACACTCTTGGAGGGCACTGTACTAGCACTTTAAATCAAATTGTAACCCAGCCTGGCCAAATGTTCAGTGGCGGAGCTAGGGATTCCGGCCAGAGAGGGCGAAAATGGTCTGCAGGGGCGCTTCGAAGGAGTAAATACCCTGAGTCACGGCACGATCGACGCCACGGTTTTTCAGACTTTCCATTTGATTTTCCGCACCTGGTAGGAGACTACTTTGACATTTCTCTTCAGCAGATTTTTCTGTTAAAGCATGTTTAAATTTTCTATCCATGGGCCTCTGCGGAAGAAAATTCGGGGGGGGGGGGGAGGGGGGTAAATTCTTTTAGGGGAAAAAGCTCCGGGCCGCCTCGAGTTGGCGCGGAGCGCAAGAAAATTTTGGCCCAAAATGCCTTTCAGGTCGCTGGAAATGACATTTCTAAAGCCTATTTAAGGCATATAATAAGGGAAAACACTTGAGTGGACTGTTAAGAAATATTGATGTTAATTTTTCTTCGTCTTTTTCTTTATGTTTTCTTTGTTTTTCTTTCAGGGTTTGTTTCATTTTCCAGGGGAGGGCAAGTTCCCCCTTGCCCCTACCTGTGGACGCGCATTTTTCTGTCCCTCTCTTTCACATTCTGGTAAGAAGGTAGTCAATATATTTTGTGTATTATTGTCAGGTCTCGATTCAAGATTTTAATGAAATAATGGGCTACTTTGTGAAGATAAAGATTGAATCTGCTGGAGCTAAATAGCCAGCAATCTTACGGAGGGAAAATGTTATGGAAATTAATCAACGTTAGGTGTACATTTTTCGGCATCTAGACATTAAGATAAGTACACGAAGAAACATTAATTGACGTAATTCACATCATGTGATCACTCTGAAATAGCCATTAATTAAGTTTATTTAAAGAAATAGCCAAGACAAGAGCTCTGCTTGGCTCTCTTAATACCGAATTCATAATAAATAAGAGTAGCTTAAACTTTAGCTTAACTAGTTTTCTGGTTTTTGAGACCACGAAAGTACAGAAATAAGCATTTTCATGGGATTATCGTGCAGTGTCATGAGAATGGTCACTTGAAGAAAAGCAAAATGGAAACTGCTCATTAAAACTCTTAAACCATTACCGCTATGATAACAGTTTTATTTTATTTTAAGCTGAATTTTCTCTTCAAATGATTTTGAAAAATGTTGTGGAAGCTATTTTGGTATCTTTATAAACTCTCTTTTTTGTCCATGTTGACAATTATCCCCAACAACAAGAGGGCTGTTTGCGCTACAATTATTGTTGCTCCGTTTGCAACATCTTTTATTGGCCGGGAGGGTTAATTTAATGTCATTCTGTATTTTGTGAGCTTATAATCACGCTTGGTGTGAAAGCAATGAACTTAGCACAGCGACAACATTCATTAGTGCGATTAAAGCATGAAGATACGTTTCGACAAAATCTATCCATATATTACAGAAGATGACCCTTTTCATCACAATAAAGTGCAGATAGTACAGTTACTGATGGCTGTTTAAGCATTTTGTTATCTGGCCTTAAAAAAATGCTATTAAATTATGTCTTTTGCGCAAAATGGTGATTTTGTTCAATATACTATTACTTCAAATCCATTACTTTAGCTGTAACTCAATGTAACAATTCACTCAGTGCACTGGTTACAAATAGTATTAGAATACTTAGGTCTCAAGGGGACTGAACCAACATTTTGGGTCAAATTGTAACCTAAGTAGGTCTAATATAACCCAATTTGGGTCATTGTCATTCACGTTATTTTATTCCGTAAAAGTGTTTAAAATTCATGCCAATCGAGAAGTTCAGCAGAATCTAGAATGGAGTCATACAGTCATACATGGCAGAACATTTATATTAATGGTCCGAGGGTCGAGAAGTTGTTCAGTTAAGTGTTATCTTTCAGTGGACGTAGCTTCCTTTGAAAGCAGAACTCGTGCGAGAGTATAAATTTTGTTTCGGGGAACAGTTCTTCGCTAGAGAGTTGGGGCGACTTTTAAAAAGAGGCTATTCCAGATCGTTATTTGAATTACGGAAGTCCGTAGAAACAATTAGACAAACTAAATTCGTAATGTAAGGATAAAAAGACGATAGAAGGAAAAAAAAAACACTTACGTCTAGGCGAGTCATATCTTGCACATTCTACGATCAATCCGAGCAATGAAATAGTCACCAGCAGGTAATAAACAAATTTCGTCGCCATGGTAACTTAATAAATGTGGTTCTGGTAAGAGATTGATTTCTTTTTTTAAAATCACTATACGCTTCGTTTTGCCTTTCCTTTGAAATAAAGTCACCTCTGCAATTTCTGATGCTTCTATCTGTTACTATTTTCTGATGAAGTGTGATTCTATATTTATGCTTGAAAGTTCTCGAATCAGGATTTGAAAACGTGGTTGAAAACCGAAACTCGATACTTTTGGAACAAGCAGAGCAATCGACACCGATTAGAAAATATCAGGTTTAATTTAGTCAATCATGCATGTCGATAGAGAGAGGTCAACGAAGACCCCATTCTCTAAGACCTTTTCAGATTTATGTAACCATAGATAGATAATACTGGGTTTAAACAATAATGTCGATCTGTCGATAAAAAGGTCTAAAAAGCCCCCATTAGATAGCAGGAATAAAGTGAAGGCTTTCCAGATACCCGGGTAATTGCTATTTTACTCTGATATATGCATGTTCCTTGATGGGCCAATAGGCTTCCTGGTCCTCAATACGTAGTTCAGTTTAAACTTCTAGAAACCCAGCAACCCCATGGGCGCAACAAATTAGATGTTTTTTATATACCCTTATTTCAACAAGAGACCAAAGCAAAACCAAGGTGTATAACATGATCGCTTGTGTGTAAAAGTCCACGGAACCGGAGGGGGGGGGGGAGGGACTTCAACTCTGTCTCACTTTTTCTGATTTAGGCATTTTGGGTCGCCTTATATTGCTATTATATTGTTGAAGATATTGGCCGCTTTGATGGTTACCCCCCCCCCCACTTCAGAATTCGCTCCACGGTCCCTGGTGTGTCTGGTGAAATTAAATCTTGATAATCTTCAAAGATCTTATTTCAAGGGGTTCGAGATGTAGGGGTATGGTATCTTGTAAAGATTAAGTGGTGCTTCAGTGAATGTCGGGTTCAATTCCGACTTTGTACAGAAACCTGAACAAAGTTTAAAGCAAATTCTTTGGGAAACACAAGGTCCGTGTTCTCCTCAACCCCAAAGTACAATTGACTATGACCTCCCCGATCAATTTCAATTCCTCCGTTGTATGTCTTGGTCACGTAACCGGGATCAACATGTCGTAATAGAGTCTGTTAGATATTTAATCTAGAAGTCCGGGTAGTCACGCCATGTCATTTTTTTCCTTCACCAGATTCTTTGATCCACAGGTTAATGATCATCCATATTGGATATCAAGTTGATTTGAGACTCAGTGTGTAGAGAATCTTAACTTTTCATATTTGTGATTGATGGTTGCATCGTATTATTATGAACTGGCTCTCAGCTCACTTTGAGTACTATGGTATTTCCCCACTTGGTGTACAAACGAATCGTCCAATTGTCAAAGTGTAAAATGCGTATTTGTCCACTCACTTTACAAATGGACCAGTCCAACTTTTGTCCGAATGTCATTCGGGATAAAGGCCGATCAGATTGATCATTTCATATGTATTGATCTTAGTATTATTATTACAAACTGATTAAATGGCATCATAATTTATCGAATTTTATTTCTACAAATTAAAAGTATAATCAAAATGCCTCCAACTATAAGAGTACCTTCGTCACTTTGCGAAATGGAAAACAAAACAATTTTTTGAAACATGGGCTTCGTCGGTTTGTCTGTACGTCTAAAAAGGAAGCTACAACAGCCTTATCATGACAAACACAAATAAAACCATGTTTTTCCTTTCTCTCTCTTGGGATCACCTGTGTTTTCATTGCGCAAGAACATTTCTTTCAACGGTTATAAGGCGTAACCTTTACACTTTTTGTACAAATGTCATTTATTTAGATGCAATGCTTTCTTTTTTTCTACTAGCCTTTCTTACATAATGGAAATCTTGTTGTGAATGAATGAAAAATGTTAAACAACTCTTAAACGTGGATTATTGCTCGATAATGCACTCCCTGGGTAAAATTAATCCCATCGCTGGCGGTTGCATTGACCCGATGGTGCATTATCTTGCAGTAATCCATGATTCGTCGTTGTGTTACTAGATTGTAACCCGAATATCTGTGTACTTTTTAAATTCATGCAGATCCATTCCCAGTATATAACTTTGCTATACTGCCACGGGAAGACTTCATTCATTTAATTTAGACTGCTTCAAATACCATTTGATGGCATTATGGGTATTAAAGGGTAGAAAAAAAGAACGGGACTTGTGAGCACGATATATCAAGAGAGGAAGATGAAGGGTACATTTTATATTTGGTTTGTGTATTAAACGGCATCGTCGTCATGAAATTACTTTGCAACTAAAGCTTCCTGGCTAAGTCTCATAAATTACTCTTTATAAAGTGCAAGAGCAGTTGCACCAAACTTATTTTGAAGCAACAGCTAAATCTAATTTTTTTTCGTAGTTTTCTTCAAAGTATCTGCGCAATATTTTAGGACTTTATTATTGCGTATTCCACAGATAAACTACTAGTAAGCGGTAACTCCTTAAAATCTTCACAATTGCTGAGAAAAATATTATCACATGACTCCCTAGAGCCGTAGCCGTGAAAGGGGGGGGGTGTGGGTTGAACCCAGAATCCCCCCCCCCCATGACCCAAACTTGCAATGCAAACACCTAAAATAGCCGGTTTTTCCCTTTATCCTTAGACTTTTCCCTCATTTCGTGCCCCCCAAATCCCCCCATGACACCAAACCCTCTATGACGCAATCCTGGCTACGCGCCTGCGAGAGCCAGTCATATAATAGGATAGTGTACTGCACTAGTTCAAGTTGGGGTCACGGTGACTGCCAGTTCATTTCCCTTTAATGTCTCCCCGAAATACATTTTAATCCTCCCATGATAGTTTAGAACTAAGTACATTTTAAGACAACGGATCACTTTTCGGAAATTTTCCAAATAGAGGGTAGGGTCTACTAACCGCCCCTCCCCTTCCACTTACGCGCACTTTGGATCCTGGTGTCGTAGGCATATATACGCCCAGAATTCTCTCAGCTGAATTTGTAGTGCTCATGTAAGTTAAGTTTGGTTTCGGCCCTTTGCCGGAGGGTTGGGAGGACTTAGGAAAAAGTATGTAACCACTTCTCAATAAGAAACTAGAAAACTTCAGAAAACTTCTCCACCGTACTTATACACTCTAAAATCGTGTTTACCAATTAAAAATTTATTTCTCTCCCAACTTTGTAAATGTATTTAAATCTTTAACATGTTTAGTTATAAAACACTAAACGTTTAGCAATTCAACGTGTTTAAAAAAACAGGGCAGTTGGTTTTGTCATTTGAGCAAGGATTTATTCCATTCTGTTACTATCACTCAAAGATATTTAACACGTCGGTGAGGGTTCCGTCATAGTGATCCATCGGTCATTGACCAAATGAAGGATTGACTTGAAGGTCGCCATAAAAAAAAATATATATAATTAGGCCCCTTTCTTATCAGCAGGTCAGCTTGTATAAGCTGAAAGGAAGAGAGGCTTCGTAATCCGCCGCATGCATCATAACTGGACACAGAAATTTGTCACTGTAGAGGCTGTGCTTTCTAGACACATTTCGCAGACGCGTTGGTATGGGCGGCCAAAAGGGCAAAAAAGACAAAGTGCAAAATATTCATTTTAATTTCAAAAATAAAGTTTAAAGGTAAAAAAATATTCTAAGTGAGAAATTTAAAAATAAAATAAGCAATGATTACATTTTAAAAAACGAGCAATATTTATTACGTCCCCAAAACAAATTAAAAAACACTAAAAGTAGTTATAATTAATCTTAAAACTAACACATTACCGTTTTATCCAAATGAAATATCAAAGCCCCCCAATAAATAAAAACTGGAAAACAAATAAAAAGAAATAAAATAAAAACGCAAATAGAGACGCAATTTTGTGTTTTTGTTTTATCTTGTGTTTTCATTTTATTTCCAGTTATCTTTTTTTTTAATTCATTTGGGTTCCTTAATAGTTATTTGAAATCGTCTTTTTTTGCCCTTTTGGCTCACCATAGGTGGCCAAAAGGGCAAAAAAGACAATTTGCGAAAAAGACAAACGGTGAAAAAGACAAACGGCGAAAAAGACGATTCGTGAAAAATAATGAGGGCGTCCTGAGATTGACGGATTCAGAGCACCTAAATATGCTTGGAAATATGCTTGGAAATCGCATTAGATATCCAAACCCGCACAACCAGTTAAAGGCAGCGCGAAGACTTGCTTGCAGCCATACACTCCCTTTGTTGAGGAGCATGTAGCAAGGCAGTACGCACATCAGTGGGCAGTCTGAGTCGATCAGGGAGGTGTAATTGGCTATTAAAACCTCCATGGAGTGATAACGTTTTCTCTCGGCCAGCAAAGCAACCAGTTAAGAGGTGGTGAAGGGAATCACATGAAAGTGTGGGGGACTTTTTCACCATTTGTGGTGGAAGGGGAAACGGCGTCGTCAGAATTTTTTTATTAAAACCTCCATGGAGTGATAACGTTTTCTCTCGGCCAGCAAAGCAACCAGTTAAGAGGTGGTGAAGGGAATCACATGAAAGTGTGGGGGACTTTTTCACCATTTGTGGTGGAAGGGGAAACGGCGTCGTCAGAATTTTCGTCGCGGAGGGGGGGGGGGTAAGTTTTGTGATCGTTGGCATAAGGGAGGGATCTAAAGGGACGGAGATAAGTATAAGGGGTCTCCCCCTCTCTTTTGGAAATTGTTTTAAAAAGTGAATGCCCTTGAATGTCCTTGGCGGGAGGGGCGTGGGACGCCCCCTCACTTTTTTGAAGGGGGACATCTTCAAAAAGCACCCTCACTTTTCAAAAATGATGGAACAAACAGCAATTATTGCCCAGGAAAACAAAATTTTTAGAAGAAAACTAACCTAGCAATTTTCGCTTTTTGTTCCAAATAGCATCTGAGGGCATTCAGTTTTTAAGTCTTCGCGCTGGCTTTAACTGGCTGTGCGGGGATTTCCAAGCATATTTAGGTGCTCTGAATCCATCAATCTCAGGACGCCCTCATTATTTTTCACGAATCGTCTTTTTCGCCGTTTGTCTTTTTCGCAAATTGTCTTTTTTTGCCCTTTTGGCAACCTATGGTGAGCCAAAAGGGCAAAAAAAGACGATTTCAAATAACTATTAAGGAACCCAAATGAATTAAAAAAAAAAGAAAACGGGAAATAAAATGAAAACACAAGATAAAACAAAAACACAAAATTGCGTCTCTATTTGCGTTTTTATTTTATTTCTTTTTATTTGTTTTCCAGTTTTTATTTATTGGGGGGCTTTGATATTTCATTTGGATAAAACGGTAATGTGTTAATTTTAAGATTAATTATAACTACTTTTAGTGTTTTTTAATTTGTTTTGGGGACGTAATAAATATTGCTCGTTTTTTAAAATGTAATCATTGCTTATTTTATTTTTAAATTTCTCACTTAGAATATTTTTTTACCTTTAAACTTTATTTTTGAAATTAAAATGAATATTTTGCACTTTGTCTTTTTTGCCCTTTTGGCCGCCCATACGTTGGGACGTCGGAGTAACCACAAACAAACAAACAGGAAAACGTATGCGTGTTATAAAAAATGATCGGCTAAGTAGCCGCGAGGTCTTTGGCAGGAACATGGAGGATTCAGAGAGATATGTTTTGGGAGCACCTGCAACAAAATTTGCATTAGTTGTTGACTCGTTGAGTGTGAGGAGAATTAAGAAACGGCTAAGTGGCTATGGACAGTTTGCGGATTTTCATCGAATTAACATTTTATCGCAAATAGCTACAATCTTGGACAAAACTGTTGAAACACCTCACGTCATTATGTTGTTTATGGTGCCGAGTGCTATTTGCACGACCTCTATCCCCCGTTAACATTTTGTGTCCTACAAGAAATAGCGATTTACGAACCCCCCGTCTCCCAGTATAATGTCGGTTCCCAAAGAAAATGGTGCGTCCCGAATTAGTCTCATCGTCTCCAACATTGCAAGGGGGACCGGGGGTGCTCCATCTAGTTTTGTCCAAGATTGTGGGTGGCAATACATCATTTTTAGCAGTAGGTCACAGAATTTAGGTGACAGGCGTCCACGTTCCGCGATCGAGGTCTCAGTAGTGTCACCCCACACCAGTCTCCACAACCCCTACCCCCCAGTAGCGGGGCTATGTTTTAATTTCTCAGGGTTCACTGTTACTGAGGTTCAACGTTCCCAGTTTTTGAGAACATCCGAGGCCTCTCTGGAAACATCAAACCCCGGGAATAACGAACCTTGAATTCACGGCCAAAACATCGAATGTACACGAAAGGGGTGGGACTTGGGGTAGACCCCTACATCAACACGTTCACTTTTTACCTTTTCGCTTTCCCTTTCTCCATTTTGCTAAGTTTTGTTTTGAATGTTTCCGCCATGATGGACGGTTCATGTGGAATCCGCAAGTAAAGAGAGGAAGGGCTCGACGGGTGGGAAAGAGCAGAACTTTCATTGGATTGGGTGAAGAGGGTGTGGATGGGGGATGTGAAAGGAAGGATAGACGAGATGGGAGCAATTAAAAAACAACTAAACATTGTTGAAAGCTCCAAGCCTTTCTGGCCTTACTCATTGTTTATACGTTTAAGATTTTTTGAAATTATTATTTCGGCTGGAGGACCTTCCGTTGAGATCGGCAACATTCCGAGAGGAATGGGGAGGTTTGTCCAATGGAGCATTGTCCCTAACCCAGTTATGGTAGCACCAGTTTTTTTCAAAAGTGAGGGCAAAATTAGGCGAATAGGCGAATAATTTCCTCGCGTTTAACCAAACTGAGCGTTAGGTGTGCACAAGGTCTCGTTGGTGGGGTCCAAGGGATAACTGAAGGTAGCCTGCATTGGGCCTCTGTGGCTGCAGTCCCCCCCCCCCCCTCTTATGGTGACGTCCTCAGTTGGTATCTCGTAGCGATGAGCTGAACGAAAACGAAAAAAGCTTATGAGCCTGAAACAGCTCCCTCGAATATTCTCGTAGATGAACATTGTGCTTATTTTAGTGAATTTGTAATTGTTGATGTGACGAAGGGGATGAGACCGCAACCCCCCCCCCCCCACCTTGAATCCGCGCCTGTTATTTGAGCTATTTACATATGGTTTGTCCTTTAATTAATCTGTTGTTTCAGATTGAAGTGTGCATGATACTTACAGGTTTCGTATCAATAGGATTTCCGTTGTGTTTATTTGTGGAAATTCTTATCAATACGCATTTTGTTGGTTTACTTTCACTACTGTGAAGTAACGCTAGTACGGGGATGTTGCCGAGTGTGTAGGCGATACGAGTTGAGAGTCAATAGACGAGAAGAAGATTTATTTCTGATTCAAGATTATTTATTCGTTGATTGAGTTCCAAAAAAGATCAAGTTTTAAAAGAAGGGTTAAGGCCACAACAGGATTTGAAATGTTGAGAGGGGTACTTATTCTCAGCATTTTGGTGAAATTTGCATTGAAATCCGATTTGTGGTTCCCAAGATATGAGCACGTAAAGTTTTCACAATTTCAACAAAAAGTGAACTTGAAGCAAGCACATATGATATCACATCCCCACATTAATGGGCAGTCTTTTGTTTTTCTTTAAAATTTTCTGGATTTTCTCCTCAACTATCCCATATTATTAAAATGTGATTGCATAAGTGGCATGAGAATTTTACAAACTTTGCATCCCCCACAGGGAGGTCATACTCCTATTAAGTTCAAGAACAACACAACAGTCTGATAAAACAAAGGGAAACAAAACATTCCTTGTCAATGTGAGGAAGTGATATAAGCTCTGCTGCCCTCAAACTCACTTTTGAACACAAATCCACTGACTTCATTTCCTGATATCTCAAGAAATACATGTCCGATTTGAATGGAATTTTCACCACACTCTGTAGATTTTGTTCCTCTTTCACATATGAAAATTAAATTTTTGCTAAAACTTCCCCTTCAATTATTCGTGACAACATGCTTCTGCTTCGAGGTCTTCGAATGCCCAGCTTGCTTGTCTCGTGCTTCCAAGTCATGAGGGTTGTGGGAAGATCCTAGTACTAATTGCAGTCCCTGATTGGTCAAAAGTTATGACGCACCAAATTAAATGAATATAAATGAGTATGTTGATCTAAATGACCAACGAGGAAGCTGTAGAGGGTGAAATTGGCCACACCTTGAAAATATGAGTTATAGCGTACACGTGGAACTGAAATAAGGTAATATGTCACGTCCACCGGTAACACGTGACGGGAAACAGGAAGGGTCCTGGAAATCAAGGACAAAAGGAAGGGAGAGTTGCTCGTAAACAACAAGATGGCGTCTGCAAAAGCTCATGGAGAGTGCACCATACAACATACCGTACGATTATTTATGGCCCAGTTACTGATATCCACATTACGTTGCTGTGGAAACAGGAGACGCTTGGACGTTGGAGCGACATTTATATAAAGCTGTCGTGTGAAATCTCGATTCAAAACCTAACCTCCTTATAAAATGTAATTCAGATGCTATTGTAGGGCTTGAAAAGTTTCTAATGCGTCCTTCAGATACTGTTGTAGGGTTTAATAAGTTTTAAATGTGTCTTAGTACGGATAGCAAAGTACAAGAAGTGACTGTAGTATTAGGTAGCAATGGACTGTGAAAGCTGCTTGACTGGTTGGACCGTTATTGTTAAGAAGTCGGAACATTGTTTTTATTTTCACAACATGGTCAATAAAATGTAGGTCCATCATTTTTTAAAAGCTTGAAGCATGAAGTACATACTGTAAGTATGTCTTGCTAAAAATGTTAGTTACTTTCTATCCGCACCGTGTCATCTTCAGTTCATACAAAATGAGACCGTACTTTAACTGAACTGTAGATACTAACTGGTGTACGATCCCGGGACATTTTGTTTGTCATACAGTTTGTTGACTTACGCCTTCACTTTAATGAAAATCGGAGTTGGTAGAGAGTAACTAACGTCCCGGACAAGACTAGTATTACTATTAAACTAGTATTACTTTTTGAGTAGTATTGGTATTAAACAAGTGCAGTGCCGTAGCGACAGGGGTTGGGGTAGAACCAACCTTACAATGCAAAAGAAAATAGCGGTTTTTCCTCTCTATCCTTAGACTTTTTCCTGATGTCGTACCCATGACACCACCCCTCTCCCCCATGACACAATCCTGGTTACGCCCCTGAACACTAGCAGTAGTATTAGTAGTAATGCATGTCCGTCAAGCAGATTGAGCCAAACTAGTAGGCTCGTTGCTGTATGGAACAGATGGGTGGAGTTGGTCGTCCCTAACGATAAATCTGGCTTAATTCAGGCAAATAGTGTGCTTCAATCGGGTGAAAATTTGGAACGCCGGAGAGGTATGAAGTCGAGCAAAGAAGCCGTCTCGTACGACTATCAGTACCGTATCAACTCTTCTGCTTAGCAATGATTTGATGTGGCAGAAATTTTCTTTTTCTAAGGAAGGTATGCTAATCCCTCAACCTTTACTGGGATTTAGACAAAAATATAAAAATTATTTTTTTTAGCAAGACCTCATCTGTGAAATAATGCACAAGCTCGCAGTTGAAGTCACTAAATATTCTTTTGACTGATAAATTTTATTATCAATGATTACATGGGAAGAGTTCCCAAAAGTATCACTCTTACAAAACCCTTGCAATTACATAATATGGATGTTAGTAAAGGGGTAAGCTGTTCAATACGCCTCCGGTAAAACCCAGAGCCGTATCAGTAAGAAATGCGGATCTGGTAAAACCATGAGTCGTATATTCGGCTCTGGTAAAACCAACTTAAGAGCTTCCGTACTTTTCGCAAAAAAAAAGGATGAGAGAAGAAATGATGAAGGCAGACTCGAATCAGGGACATGATTGCTCGTATTCGTACTTAACACAGTAGAAGAAAGATCGCTCGTACATATGCAGTGTTCAAATCTACACGGGTCACCAGAGAAGAAAACATTTTATTTTGTAATTGTCATGTCACGGCTATTGCTGCGTCCCTTTTAAAGGTAAAGAACAGTCCCTCAAACCTATTTTGAAGAAAAAGCTAAATAACACAATTTTCATCTTATATCTCTTCATAGTAACTTTCATTACATTTTATGACTTTACTGTTGCATGCTCATATAGATGGACATACCTTGATTATACTTTTAATTTGTAGAGAATAAATTCGTTAATTGACAACTTCATTAGAGGTTATACATAATAATGCTAAGTTCATAAAATGATCAATCTAATTTTTGTCAATTTTCTTTCCAAAGGACGATAAGAAATAAATAAGACTGGTCAATTTGCACATTTGCCAATTTGGCAATTGGACAATTAGTTTGTCCGTCAAATGGGGAAATGACCACAAGTAAGTATTCAATAAGAGTTGAGAGCCCCACCCAACTCCAACCAACACCCGTTCATAATATGGCAGTGCAACCATAAGTCACAGATGTGAAAGTTCAAGAATCTCCACGAAGAGTCTCAAATTAACGTGGTATTCAATCTGGGTAATCACTACCAGCAGCAACTTAGCCTAGTGGATCAAACTGATGAATCTCTCCAAGGAAAGAAACCGAGACCTAGCTAGTGACTACCCGGATTTCTCGATTAAATATCTTTATTAGCCTACGGCATTTTGATTTTACCAGGTAGCTGAAACATGTTATGTAGCTCCCCATGCGTATATGTGTCCAATACGAATTGGGAAAGTCAAGTAATGGTTTGATTTTAGTAGAACATGACTGGGTTCCATTACCTATAGACTTTCAATTTTCTTTCTTACCTGTATATTATGTATGGCTGTACTCTGAATTGTATCTACTTTTTCTAAAGTCCTCTCTACTCTCTAGCAAAGAGCCGCTCGGCGAAACCAAACTGTAGCTGTAAGTCCACTGAAGGAAAACACTTAAAAGAAGGGTTTAAGGTCACAACTGGCGTCTATATACCTTGCGGTGGTTTTCATAGCTTTTTAGCTTTCCAAACCACCTTTAGGGATATGGCTGAAAAAGGAATATGCCATACCACCTGCTACGCAGTAGACTTGGCCAAGTCTCTCGTGAGTGTTCCCCGGGGAACTGACAACACTACCCCTCCAGCAAATCACAGCATACCGTACTTGCCTGTTTTTCTAATACGCCCTCTATCGGTCTAAAAAGGTATCGCTTCTCAACGTTGAGAACGATACAATTAATAGACCTGTAGAGGGCGTATTAGACAAAAGGAAAATACGATATTCTGTACTATTCTGCAGTGGGGGGATTTTGAAGAGAAAGTTTTCAGCTCCCCGCGGAACACTCACGAGAGATTTGTCCAAGTCTAGCTACGCAGGTAAGGGTTTATATTGCCTTTTAACTTCTTTCAGTTTCCTTGCTTACCTGTATCATGGATGGATGTACACTAAATTGTACATTGATTCCTTCCCTTTCACTGAATATGAGGGTTTGAAATTCATGTAGACAATAAATGAAGAAGATTTTAAGGTTGATGGACCCCACTAATGGCTGCCTACAGTCACTAAACACAAGCGCTGATCGGATTCGTGTATAGATGTGGGTAGACTATGGCCCTGGTTAAGTACACATATATACACCATTACGATACGGTTACTTGATTGTTAGTTATAAGCTACCGTCAATAACTGAGCTCAGTTTGTTGTTCTGGATTTTGCAAAAAACATGCTATTAAACATGATCTGCGATGTGATAAATTTATCTATGGTTAGTACATAAATCTATAAAGCTCTCATCATTGTTCTAGCTGCTACCAAATATAGTCTCTGTTGACTCGTATCGTTATCGATGTGATCGATTAAACCTAATATTATCGATCTATGGTTTCATAAATCTGGAAAGTTCCTTGTCAGCAAATGAGGTCCTCGATGACCTCTCTTTATAGACCTAATCGATCAAATCTAATATCATCGATCTATGGTAACGGTATTAACCTGGAAAGCTCTAAGCTTAGCATTATTCCTGGTTACCAAATGTCTTCATTGATCTTTCTTTATTGAACTGATCGATCAAATACAATATTATTAATGTATGTTTACATAAATCTGGAAAGCTCTTAGCCTTCTGTCATCAATGAGGTCTTCTTTAATCGTTCTTGATGTCGATGTGATTGGTTCAAACTTTACCGATGTCAATCACCTGTTCCAAAAGAATCAAGTTACGGTTAGCTGTGACCCCAGAAGTTACAAGCATAAATATATGTTCATCATGTTGTCAGCACGAAACAGATCCAGACAAAAGGAATAAGCGATTACAGAAGTGATTTATTCCAAAGACCAGCATAGACAAAGCGAGACCGGTCTTCAGTGATTTTTTAAAAGACTATCAAGCTGTCACTTATAAAACCACATTCGATCAAGCTATTATGGCCACCAAATTTGTTTATCGCCTTTTGCTGACCATTGTATTGTTCGAATTGATCGGAGAAAGTTTATCACTTCAAATGCCTCGTTGTAAGTGTTTCGATTTTTAGCCTTTCTTTTACATTCTTATGCTCATTTAAATTGCAAATTTAGTTTGAATTGTACCTTTTTTATACACTACTGACTTCAGTGAATGATTTGGAGTTAGTTTCTGCTAACATAAGTTCTCGATTGGCAAAAATTAATAATAAATTAATAATAAAGTACTCATCAAAATAATGTAAATGACCATTTTCTCAAATAATGAACAAAATTAGATTATACATGACCTAATTTAGGTCACAATTTAACTCAAAATGTTGGTAGAGTCTCCCTGTGACTAGTGCTAAAAGTATATGTGCCCAGGAAATGGGTGGACTGTTACATTGTGTTTCACTTTCTGAAATTTGTTATATAAATGCTCAACTACGGTCCTCGACTGACAATAACTTTACTGATTGAAGAAACGCCCGAGGATCATGAAGAAGGAAGATCTAGCTCAAATGATGACCCGAATAAGATGTTAATTTGACCCCAAATTAGCTGATGTTTTACCTAATTGAGTTACAAATTGATCCAAAATGTTAGTTCAGTTCCCTCGGGACCTAATATTCTTTCGAGACTAAAATGACCGTGAAGTTGGATAAATTGCTATGCAATGAGTAAGAGTGCCTGGAATTTTTATTTTCCCTATAAGTAGCTATAAATATTTCATTTTTGGATTAGAGTGATCATTTAGGAAAATTTTAACCGTTCGATGTCGTTTCTTTTTTTTTCTTTTGTTTTGTCTTTTTTTTCTCAATTAGTGTGTGATCTGCCTCTAGAAACCGGACCCTGCAGAGCACACATGACTCGATTTGGTTTCAGCGTGGAAGAAAAAAAATGTAAGGAGTTTATCTATGGTGGATGCGGCGGAAATGAAAATAGATTCCGAACCCTCGCCGAATGTGAGAAAAAATGCGATAACCAGAATCGCCTGCAGTGACTTGCAGGTAATTCCAGACCCGATTAAGTAAGTTTATAGTTCTTTTTACGGGCCAAGTCTGTTTGATTTGAAATTTATGACGTATATTATATTGGACATTTCTTTCACCTTTAAAATACTAGTCTGCAATCTGAAACCATGTGTTTAAATTGCACCATTTCGTCTTTACACTCTTAAAACACAGATGTTAAATTTAATCAGAAATCGGTGTTCTATCTAAAATGACATATTCCTGGTTTAATTTGACATAAAATCCTGGTTAAACTAATGAAAATCCTGGTTATACTAACACAAATTCTAGTTGAAGTAACTAGGATTTGAGTGTAACTACAAAAATCATCCAGGAGTGATGAACAGAACACCAATCTGGGTAAAATGAAACCCCGGTGTTTTACACATTCTTGGTTAAGTCATTTTACCAAGGAATCATAGTCACATCCCCTTTGCTCGTGAATTTAAACCAAAGAAATGGTTATTTTTCTAGTGTCTTTGACTATATTCCCGGCTAAATAAACCAGGACAGAGCTTGTAGTTTACATATAACGGTGAAACCGCCGGTGAAATTTTACCTGATTGTATTTTATAAGTAACGCACTTCCCGAAAAAAAGTGAATTAAGAAGATGAAATGGGGGGGGGGGGGGGGGTATTTTTTATTTTGTTATAAAGGTGATCATTCACTTCAAGTAGTGTGACACTCTCTTTACTCTCTTTAATGAGAGTGAAATTCACTCCAATAAGAGTAAAATTCTCTCCACGAAGAGTGAAATTCACTCTTCAACAAGCGCTTCCATGGTTCACTCTTTTTAAGGGTGCCTCCAGGGATCACTACTTTTTAAGAGTGCTCCCTGTAGGCATTCCATCAAGAGTGAAAATATGCTTTTCTGGAATGAATTTTACTCTTCGTGGAGCGAATTTTTGTCTTTTGGGAGTAAGCTTTTTAACTTTTACTCTTGTTACGAGTAAAATTTCACTCTTTTAATTTTAAGAGTGTAATGTCTCTTTTAAAGTGTCTAAGCTTAGAATATTTTCCCCACTTTCCTACTACAAAAAATAATGTAATGAAAAGATCTAAAGGTCTCTCGACAAATAAAGAAATAAATAAACTGACAAAAAACTTAGGCTCTTGGTAGACACCTTTCAAACCAAACGTGAGAAGCGCCGGAGCGTGATGATATAGTTTAAAGTACAGTAATATGTTATGTCTTCAAGAAACGTTCCACTAAAAAGTGAAATTGGTTTAGTGCAAGTTTCCTAATGATTTCATGCTAATCTGATGTAATTTTCCTTTCGACACTTTTTGAAATGCATACCTGGTTTGAGGTAGAGTATTTGCAAGTTTCCATAGGCATAAATCCAAGGGGAGGGGAGATATATTCCCCCACTTTTTGAAAAAGGGTGATGGGTAGGCGTAGGAAGCGGGGGAGGGGGGCTGGGGAGCGACAGCCCCCTACCGTGAAAAATGAGGGGGCGAAAGCATGCTTCCGCACCCACTTCCCGGGTCCGAAAACCCCTTTTTCTTTTTGTCGAAATCTCAGGAGAGCAAAACTGGGAAACTTTTGAAATGTCATCGAAGAATGTCAGCTCGAAGGCCTTAGATAACACTACGTAGCAACAACGGTTCTGTCGTCGTGCAATCATTCTCAGATTTGCCACCAATATATGAAGAAAGTTCAGATTCTTCATTCATTCTCCAAAGTTTTCAAATTTCCTTACAGGAAACCCAGATTACAAAGCTTTCTGCAATACAAGCTCTGTATCTACATATATTTGTTTAAATTAAATTAAGGGGCAAAAATTTCCACGCGCTTCGCGCGCTGAAATACTTACCTGGAACAATTATGGTGTTCACTTGAAACTTAGCTATGACTTACAAGCCCGAGACATGCATGCTGTTTCCGGTTATCTGAGGGATCGCGAATCCGCACTCCTCAGATAGTCTTCTGTATAACAACAACGATCTTTAGTCAACATGTTATCTCAGTTATCTCGGATATTTGCTAATAGGAAACGGAGATTCTTCGATAGTCCCCCAAATACTCAAATTTCCTAACAGGAAACCCTGAATCTAAACTATTTTGTTTGCAATTCAAATACCATATTTACAAATGTGTAAAAAAGTCCCAAATTTTCCACGCGCCGCAAATTACGTTCCTTAGACAGTAGTGTTCACCCTTGAGAAAAAAAAATCAGATTTTTCTTTCTATTTAATTAAAGAAATATTCTTGCTCGGAGAAAAAGCGATAAAAGTTAGCAGCCATACAAAAATGTACCTTTTGGTCAATGGGGCAGGGGGAGGTGCATGGTCCAAAATTGTTCCGTTCCACTTTCAAATTGCTTCCTACGCCACGGGGGGTGACCTACGAAATGACACCCCCCCCCCCCGATTTTCAGAAGAGGTAAAAAATTTTGTAGGCTATTTATCACTAGTTTTGTAAAGTTGTAACTTTGATTCCAAAGTCGGTGTTTCCGGTCTTACAAAATAAACATGTATTTAGATTGTCCGAACTCTAAGTCTACCGGGTCCCACAATCCGCAATCTCACGGAGATATTAGCTAAATACGACATTCATACGATCATATGGACATCCCGGTGAATCAAAGCTACTACTACGCCAAAACAACAAAAGGCCTCTCTACGATATGAGCAGAGTGACATTCGCAGCAGGCGTTGGTCATATATGTTTGGTATTGGGAGTACACCCAAGTAACTTAAGGTGCAGGAGTGTACGCTTTCGATGAGCGGGCAGGCACGTACATTGAGTCACGCGACTTCCGTTGCTCATAGATGGAGAGGAAACACAACCTTATTTCTTCGTTTCGATGCCTTAGCGTGTTCTTACTTTTGATTAAAAAGTTAACAGATTCAGACATTCGTTAAAATGTAGGAATTATCCTTCCAAAGCCACTCTTAAACCCTGTCAGCATGCGCCTGCAAGCTAGGTTCATCGTTGGCCACCCGCATGTATTAAAATTTCCATGTTTCTTTACTAAGGATTCAGGTGTCTATCCTTATTAGCTGCAGGGCTCATTCTGATGGGAAAATAACTTCATATCTCTAGAGCCCCAGAGAGCTTTGCCCGCTGGGTCTCCACCGGAGCCGTGTCCCTCAATCCCACCTGTGGCCTGAAGGAGGGTCGTGGACCCCACGCATTTAAAGGGAGTTATTGCACGCTTCGGCAGCACCTCCGACGCCGGCTCATCCCCATGGTTTAATCAACACCTAATTAAGAAAGTTTCTCCGAGTCGAAACTGAGGAGACTCAAGCTGGGACAACTGAAATCGTTGATCCCGTTTGCTTAAGTCGTAGAACAGGATGGTGTTGTTAGTGGAACGATCAGGGAAGTTGTTTTTTTCACACTATAACTGCGGTAGAAAGGCCGATCGACGGGTCGGTGAACTTTTAAGAGGTACAGTGTCTTCTACTTAGAGGGCCAAACATCTCACCCCAAACTACAATTTTGGTGCGGGGGTACCGAAATTCTCAATTGGCTCAGCGTTTTGATTGACAGCTAATTCAAACAATGCAGAGTACCAAAGCTTGTGTAACACAGCATGAACGGTACTGAGACTGTCTTGATTATATAAATTGAGTTTTGTTATACTCACCTTCAAGCAATAAACTGAGATTGTATCTGGATGAGGATGAATTTCAGACAATTGGGGAAGGGCTTAAGTAGGAAGGTAAGGCCGAGAATTGGTACTGTTTGGGGTGAGGTAACTGGGCCTTTAAATTATGGGGAGTAAAAACTGTAAAAGTTCGTAGCAAAGGTATCGTTGAAGTTTACAAATTCAAGTCTTAAAAAATGATTTTAAACAATTTTTCTTTGTCGAAGTATAGATGTACAAACGTCAGCCACTATGTATGAACTGAAAGACGGCAATATTGAATATTGTCTTCTTATCAAATAATGTCATAATCACTAACTGACCCAAATGCATGCGTTGTGTTTCTGTTACGTAACTGCGGTCGAAAGGCCGACGAAGTGTAACCTTTTAGAAGGTACAATTTCTTCCACTTAAATAAGAGGGAGTGAACACTGTATCTTGGCTAAAATTACCTCACAATTCTTAGCGAAAGTATCGAACAAGTTTACCATGGCGAAAGAGTAGTTAAATTATAATTTAAAACAAAATGACAAAGTACTTATGTATAAATGTCAGTCATTATGTAAAAAAAAAGAATATTTAACATTTATGCAACCAAAAATTATAGAAATACCCAATGAACGACCCACCCTTTTTTTTTCAAAAAGAAACATACAACCAAACATTGCAAAATATTTTTGCTTAATTTAGTGTCCAACAATACCATTCACACAGTTGTCCCTCTAAACAATGATCTACCCTAGCAACAAAAATCTTTTAAAAGGGGCCAGGTTTACCCCCGCCCAAATGTATAAATCTCTTTGAGCCCCCGAAACTTTCAAAAAAGGAAGCCACTCCAACTCACTCATTTCTCTCTAGGACGGCATGCACTCACTGGTCAAACATAAACCAGGGAGCTGTCACTAGTTAGAGTGGCAGCTCCCTGGTGAGAAGGAAAAATTTACTGTAGGTTCAATAGAAAGAACGTATAGACAGGTAGAACACCCGAACGGCTTGAGATCATCATATAGTTATCATGTTAAAAGACTGGCCAAAGTTCTGGCGAAAGGGCAGCTAAACAATGTAACGGAAAATCTATAATAAATAAGTGTTCTCTTCATCATGCAACCGATAATGAGCCTAGCAAGGTGCTGAAAAGGAGGAAGGGTGTTTTCGTATCCCTGTTAAGCTTCTAAAGTAGACGCAGTAAGAATTTTTGTCCATCGGGTGAAATAAACGATTGAAGAAGAGATGTGCGACAATGCACAGCCGTAGCAAGGTTTTTGACAAATCGCCCCCATCTAGTACCGCCATTCGGGTGAAGGGGGTACGAACTAGACAAGAGGAACGGTTGTTTTTGCCTCTTTGTATTACTTTTATTTCGAACTGTCGAATGGTGCTAAATGTTGTTTTTTATACTATCCAGAGGTCCGGTGCAGAAAGTGCCCCGGGCTGATTTCGTTTCATAGATGGATATTAATTTATGTGCTAAATAAATTTAAGTGAAAAAGAGCCTAGACGCAAAATGGTGCGAGATGTTTCGCAAGGTACCAAGATTTATTTCTGAAGTTTTCAGTCCTCGTGGTGGTTTTTTCCGGATAATGTATTTTTTCCGCGTGTCCCCCCCTTCCTCCGGGTACTGGTCGGCACCTGCACAATTATGGAATATTGTTCATCCCTGTTTTAGGAGTTGTGAAAGGATTTGACCAACGCGCTGGTGTTTAAAGGTCCCAGCTGTTGGCGGCTTCTCAAACTCCGACAAAAGCAACGAATTACCCCCAAGGACGTGGAGGCACAAACTGAAACGCTGCAAATATGGGACTTGCACATGATAAAATAATGGACTCTTTCAGAGAACATTTTGGTTCATTTTTGTCGGGCAAGTTGCAAAATTTGACGATTATTGAAGTATCTGTCCTTCATACTTATTCGCGAAATCTGAGATAGTCGGGCGACTAGAGACTACATTTAGGCCCACGTCTGAGGAGCTCTAACAAAATGTGAAACTTTTTTCGGTAATGTATTATCTGTTTCAGATAAATCATTGGAAATCTGGAGATAATTCTGAAGATAATACTGGAGAAAATTTGGAATTTGAATCAAAAAACCTATAGGGTTGATATTAAAGAATCTCTTTCAACGGCAAGTTAATTATGATGATAGGGCAATAATAGATCGTCTGAGTAAAATGATTTAGCGTATGTATGGAAAAGGCTATCCGTGCAATTTAAAATCCCGAAATTCCACTGCAGAAACTTGGCAAATGTGAGTTTCTGGATAACAGTTAACCTTTATAGTATTGTGTATTCATTGAAGAGTCTACCCTCCCTATACAAATGTTAACAAAACCAACCAGGTCTTCAGGGCGACAGGTGCACACTGTAAAGAATGAAATGTAATTTTACAGTGAAAATACTGGCAGCTGGGAGCTCTTTCCAGGTAGAAACGTTATTTTACAGTTTTGCATTAGACAGCCAGAACTTAGAGACTGCAAGTTTGTGACCACTTTTTCCCTAAATACCTCACTCGAAAGTCAATTTAGTGTGCAACAATAAAATTGGCTTCATAGGTACCGCCGTTTTAATTGGATTTGCGAACAATTGTAAAATTACAGTTCGAGCACCGGAATCCCAGCTGTCAACGTTGTTGTAAAATAAAGATATTTTTTAACATTTAGTTTGTTAGAGTTACATATTTTATTCACGTATACTTTGAGGTCTTTTAAGCTGAGGGAATCTGTTTAAAGATGCTTTACTCTCCGTTCCCCAAAATTCAAATGTCTAGAGCTGTGACTGAGCGAAAATGTGGAAATGATTGAATTTATATGAAGAAAATTGAAAGTGTGGGGATTTCAAAGAATATTGGTTTTCGCAAATTACTCCAACAGATCGGTAGGGAAGGGGCGGACGGAAGCTACCCGGAGATGTTGAACTGTTTACCCGAAGGGAGGAAGTTAATTATTCCCGACAGTGCATATGGCTTATCATCACTACACACCGTTGGCACCCCGTTTTCAACTGAGCATGGGCAATTAACAGGCACTTTTGTGGACAATAGAAACCTCGATATTACGATAATTTTAAACCAACCCGAACAGTTATAGTTCTGTAGTAAATCTTTTTCATCTTCTTTTTCAATATCATAAAAAATCGTGAAGCCAATAGGTTACCAATTACTCCTCCTTACCCTTAATCCCCCCATATTGCCCTACCAACTTTCCATCCCTCCGTCTTCTTGCCGTTTTACTTTTTTTTTTGTTCTTCTTGATCTTTTTTTATCATCCTCCAAAATATCTTATTCCTTTGTTCCTTTCTCTGGCCATGCAACTGTGAAAATGTTTACCCACCCCTGCGGGAGGTAACGATTTATCCCACATGTCTGGTCATAGTTCATATAGCCTTCGTTTGCTCCATTTCTCATCATAGGCCTATATTTCACTGTAAGTTTCATCCTGACATGATCGGTATTGAAAATTCTTCCTCATGCACAAGGAATTGTACATAACACGATTGGACTGTCAATATACAGTATGTCATTACAACAGCTGCACACCGCAACAGTATTACTCCAACATCTTTTCAGAGCTAATTTGAAGGTTTGAGACTGGAACGTACTACCATGTACTGTTAGACCAAAATCTGTCCTGCTTTTTCGTGTTACTTCGTGACGCACTTCGGAGGGTCTGATTGAAAAAAATACGAATCGATGGGAAAAGATGAAATAATAACCCATGCAATTACCACAAGCGATCCGTTTGGCCTATGGATCAAGAAAAAATAAGTAAAAATATCCCTTTAAATTCAAAATCTGGCGAAGGTGAAATAGACACACAACTTCCACGTTTTAAGTAAACTTTTCCTCGAACAGTACTAAAACTACAGCTGCAGCCTCTAATCATGTTCTAAAGGCACTTTAATCATCTGAAATGGCTTTAATATTAAATATATGAAAAATTTAACAAATTTTAGTGCTATTTTTGGTACGTGGGATTGAAAACGGTAAAAAGATGTGGAAAGAAAAAGGACACTTTTTCGCGAACGAGGAGCTGTATATGTCCCTGCTCCGTCGGTTTCGCGCGTAACGTTAGCTGCGAATGAATAACTCGAGCTGGATACCGATCCAAATTGTGTAATCTGCGTCACTCCGATCTCTGAAAAACGAATAATACCCTTCAACCCATCTAGTATCATTTTTGTATCGAGGAACGACGAAATCTGGAAGGTTAACAATACGAATACGGGCGAGAATGTCGCCAAGCTGTATTTCGTGTAATAGGTTCTAATAGGCACTGGCATCTGGGGTGTGTTGGTTCTCAAGTTATTAGGGAATAGTTGTAGTTTTAATTCGGCTTAGCAGTAACTTACATGCTATCTAAAAATCCTAAACCGCTAAAAACTTACTTAAAATTTTGTGGTCGAACTGTTATTAGCGGCTAAGAACGGTTTCCCTTCCGAAAATTATCGGAATTCGTGTACTAAATTTTCTGGTCCCAATATGAGCCACCGAGCTCAGTACTAGTGCCAAATTGAATACGGTACACTGACCACATTTTGCCAAAAACGATCAGCCCTTTCCCGATGAAATGCTTGTTGCGACACTCAACGAAGTAGCCATGTATTAAAATTTTGATCTTTCTGGCAGAAAATCTCATCAGAAATTCCTGCCCCTGGAGACTTGGTGTCATGACATGCCCGATAGCTTTAGACAGGGGCTGGTTTTTCACAGAAAATCGCAAGCAGACCTTGGTGTCTTTCATGCTTTTAGGCGTCGACCTTTCAGGAGTGGGGATAGGGGGATTGCACTCCTCCCAGAGCAGGGGAAGTGCTTATTTCAGGGCACTGACATTTACATGTATTTTAGGGCAAGGGGTAGCCTGTAGTAGCTAGTCACTTCGGCCTGCAGCGGACCGTGTTGACATGCGGCCGGGAAAAATAGGACTTGAAAAATATTCAGTTCACGGCGAATAGGATCCGCCTCTTCCCGTACGCCTTTGTGTATTTTTTGAAATGACGGTACCTGATATGTTTTTTTTTTTTTAAATTTATCAACTTGAAAAAAAATTACATTCTATTTCCGCTTTTAAATCGTAGTTTCAGTTGAACATAACTTTACTAAAGTTGGACCGACTTCCTTGGTTCAAGATCATTTGGTATCTAGGCCTAATTATGACTGAATTCGATTCCGTCAATATTCAGATACAAATCAATTCTTGAAACTCGTTTGAACTTGGTGCGGGTTCGGCAAAGATATACGGAAGGTCACTGCAAGCTCTACTCTGGATTCGATGTCCCGCATGTGGTGTGTATGAGAACATTTGACTACGGTAGGCCAAAGCTTCCCTGCCTGGAATATGAAGTCTTTCTCGAAAGACTAATTTGTGCGGAGCGTATACAAAATTTTGAAAAATCGCGACCCCACAGACCCCAATGACGTTTCAAAAGTTTCCCAAATTTGTTGTCCTTTTAGACAAAATATTTCAAAATCAAGAACTTTAATTGTAGGAAAATTGGAATTTTATGAAAGACAGGTCACAAAAATAGCAACATAGCTGCCGGTGTCTCTTAATGATGTGGTGACACACAAATGGTGAATATACGATTTTGACTACGTCCAGAGCTCAGAAAAGTTTACCAAACTGATCTATTAGTGAGAACTGGTGCATTTTATGTTGCATAATGCGGCGAGCAAAGCGCTCCGGAAATTTCGCTGTTTTTTGAGATTTGGAAAATTAAAGAAGGAGTTTCTGACACGGGAAGTGGGGGAGCGGAACTGCTTCCGCCCCTAATTTTTCACTGGGGGTTTTTCCCCCAGCCCCCCGCTTCCATATGATTAAAAAGGTTTTTTTCTTTTTACTTTTCGAAAGGTAGGCCTACCATTTCAAATGGAATGTTCACCTATAAAATACATGCAAAATACCAAGCATATGAATAAGTGGCAGGTTCGAACCACTGGTTGTTGTGATTATATCTCTAAGTTCTGCTTTGCCGTAAGGCCTGTCCATTAAGGCCTATCCTCTCAAGTTAGTTAGATGGACGGAGTTTTACGTGACGGCCCATATGGCCAGTTTCTATAACCAATTGATTTATGTCGAGCCGCCAAGGATCATCTAGCTTTTCCACTTGTGACTATCTGGCTTGTTTTTCCTACTCAATTGCTTTATACTGAGCACCAAGCACAAAGGTGTTTTTACAGTCTTCAGTATGACCCGGCCAATACTCGAACTCCCGTCGACCTCCCAACTGCACGCTAGTCCAGGCACGGATCCGCACATTCAAAAAATGGGGAGGGGGTTGACCTAAGGGAAAAAAGGGGTGAGAGGGCGTTGCACTATTAATTGTCCATATGTTTTATTGTCGATGTGGCGAAAGCTTGAGGGAAGTCTGGGGCCGTAAGCCCCCACCCCGCCTGAAGTCGGATGCTTTAACCACTTGACCATGCCGTCGGTTATTTACTCTCTCATAACTCAACTGCAAACCAGACTTGACTGAACAATATCATGTGAATTATCTATTAGTATCTTTACTGAACGCATCTCTACTCTCTGTTTCTTGTTTTTTCATGTCATGTGTGTTTATTTTCTTCCTCTTTTCTGTTCCAAATTCTTATTCTTGTTTTGTCCTATTTCATTTTCCTTCAGTATTCGCTATCCCTTCGCTATCCTTTCCCTTTCCTGTTCCTGATTTATTCAACTTTTCCTCAGATGAGGAGAAATTCGTCCTACTTCCATGCTTCCCCCCTCCCGTCAATTAATTGAAATAAAAGTTTATCCGTATCAATTTTACTGACCACTGCCCTGTGCACTATGCACGGCATTGTAGAGATTTTGTACGTGTCAGAAAATTCGTGGAGCTAGTATATACAATGAATGATGGCCAAAAAAAGCCAACAATTTACCCTCAAATTTCTCTTCGTAGGCCAACTCGTTCGCTTGTGGTAATTGATATGATGTTCAAAAGGTTAAAATTGACCTTCGTGGGTAATTTTTATGCCGACCCTCAGATGTGCGTCACGAAAGTTAAAAACGAAAGCACTTTTTCGTGTACGGCCCGCTGCCTATGTTTTCTGTATTTAAGCAACCAGTCATTGTAGTATACATGACTACACACAAGCAGTTTACTGTAAGCACACTGTGTATGCGTATGTTCTTTAGACCAATCAGATAACGTTACTTCACATGGGCGGGAGTTTGAAGATGCCCACTATTTCAACGTCACAAAAGTGTAAACACTTGTGATTTAGACCTGGCCCTATATGTCTAAATATGTTTGGCGGGAAGCTACACACCCTTTAACGTACAAAGTGAAGACAAGCGTTAGAGTTTGTACTGTGCAGCTGAAACAATGCAAAATGAACACATAATTCTCCTTAGTTAAGCTTATAAACCATAGCTTATGCCAAAACTAAAATGCACGATCCTTCATTAGTTTTGCAGTCAGTCAGTCGGTCAGTCGGTCAGTCGGTCAGTTAGTTAGTCAGTCAGTAAATTAGTTAATTAGTTGATTAGTTAGATGGGGTTTAACGGCCTAGTTTCCAACAAATTGGTTCAAGTCCAGCCGGTCACTTCCTTTTTCAGTTGTGGCTCACTAGGCTGACTTGTTTGCCTACTCGATTGCGTATGCTGAGCACGTACGAAGCACAATGGCAGTAGGTTCCGTTATGACCCGGTCAGGACTTGAGGAATTGCTTCTTTCGCACGTACATATATGTGCAACCCCTAAACCAGTGGTTCCAAACTGAATTCTCTTCGTGTGTGAATATGTGACAATGTACCGCTATTTACTCGTTATTTTTAGATATGAAACTTTATTAATGTTTGATGTGTACATCGGAAAATTAATGTGTGTAAAATATTAATGAAAGATTGAACAACACAGACCGTACATTAGTATGTGATAATGCACGGACACGTTGGTGCAAGCTACGCACCGGGGTTCAGCCCGCCGAGAGCATCCAGAGAACCATTCTTCTGTGTTTTTGTACCTGTTCAGATTTGTTCAACCTTGCAGTAGTTGACCATTCATGCACATCAACACCCTTTCTGAAATGGGACAAACAAATAAAAAATAACCACATAAAAGAGCGCAATCTCGATTAAGATGAAGTAGCCAAGACACGAGGGCGTTTTATACCATAAAAGACTGTTTATCGGGGGATAACGTACGATCACATGAACTTATTGAACCAATAATGGTTGTGGATCATTACCAAGTATATGACTGAATATCTGTTAATGTTTAGGTTTGTTTTCTTTTTACAGCCTGGCTACTGACTTTCTACAATACCGGTCTTGTTTCTGGAGAAGAGTGGACAAAGAGCTCCGTACAGTAATTTCCGTTCAGAATACTGGTGGAAGATTTCCTTATTTATTTAATTATTTTTACTCTGAAAGGTATCTTCTTTGAAATGCATTTTTAGGAGTATTTGAGGAGATAAACAACGTTATAATTGGCAGATTAAGCAAACATGCTCAGACACCAGTGAATAAGAAGTCTGCAATTAAGGGCGAATCTAGGATTTCTTGTAATGGGACATGGGCACCTATGCGCGGTGACCAGCCGGCGTGGATAATTATTTTCACTAATGTTTAAAGATAATGTAAGTCCACGACCTCTTGAATGAATCTACAAAATGGTTCGTATAGCTTATTCTCTTAAATTTCTTACGCAATCGATGATAATGTTAACGACACTGGAATAAAACATGGACAAATCGGTACTTTGACAGCGTTTGACGTGATGTTTCAATTAGAAAATTATGTGCTTATATAGACCGTGGTATGCCCTGTAACTTACAACGCATTCCGACCCGTCAAAGTTCACTGGGTTCCAATCATTCAACCACAATACTGTAAGTGATACTACAGTACTACTGCAGTAAAAGAGGTATTGTATGGAATACAGTTGATAAAGCATTCGTAACCTAAGTAATAATTTAGTTACGTTTCTGATTTTGTTTGACAAAAAAAAAAATTGGAATACCAAGCATTTGAGTGCAACATAATCACACTGTGAAATCCTCTTTAAATAACGATGTTTAAATTTAAAGAAAACTATTATGGGGTTGTTTAACTAAATTTTAACACTTGATTAGTTTTGGTTGAAACAGTGTTAGTGAGCAACTTTAGATTGTTTAAAACAAAAACAACATTGAGCAATTAACTGGTTAAAATTGATTTTTTAAAAGTTAAACACCTTGCTTAATTTTGTTTTAACATTGCACCAAGGAGAGAGATGGGGAGGAAAAAAAATCAGAATCATCGAGAGCATAAAAAGGCTAGGTTAGGAGGAGTCTTACCGCCCAGTTTCCAACCAATCGGTTCAAGTCCAGCTGGTCATGGCTCTTTTTCAGTTGTGGCTCTCTGGCTTGTTTTCCCTACTCCATTGCTTATGCTGAGCACCAAGCACAATGGTAGAAGGTTTCTTTTTTTTTTAAGTCTTCGGTATGACCCAACCAGGACTCGAACTCTCGACTGCAGGTCTGATGCTCTGACCATTGGACCAGGGGTGGTGCCAGGGTTTTCCCGACAGGGGGCCAAACTCTGCGACAGGGGACCAGCATTTCGAGGCCCCGACATAGGCGATGATTTATTCTTGGTGGGAAGTGTCATGATAGGATATGGGGCGCGCGTATCGCGCCGAATTTTGGGCTTTATTTTTAACAAATATTTAAAAATCTGGAGCTTTTTTAATGCAAATATAAAATTTTGAACAAAATTGTTATTTTTAGGACCATTAAAAAGTTGGGGTATTCATAGAAAAATCAGTCCTTCATATGGGCAAAAGGAAAAACGTTATAGGGGTGACAGCTGAAATTCTTTCGGGATTACTCATTTTATCGTAATAGGCCGACGTATCAAGGCTCTTTGACGAAACTGCAAATTTTCCCCACAACGTTTTCCCTTTTGAATAAAGATTTGAAAATTAAGAGCTTACTATATTGGAGAAGTTTTGGAATCGGATGAGAGAACACTTGTTTTTCGGCAAGGTTATAATAAAAAGCTCGGGTTTTTGTTTAGTGATTTGCCCTTCAAGAGCCAAATTAGGCAAAATGTGGGAGTGATTGACAGAAAGGTTTGTTTTTTTATTGAACCATGACGCTAGAAGTGAATAGCAAGTTTCAGTCATCTCAAACTGGCAACTAATAGTCCAGAATCTATCAGAGAACTTACTTTTCAGGTATCTTGAGATCAATAAAGTTGGAGGCGTTTGCCCCCATCAAAGACTATTAGCTCAATAGAGCAACAAGGTTGGTTTTATCTGCCGTAATTAGAGAGGCAAGTCTCACCCGAGTAAACGCATTTTTCTCCGGTAACATTGGCTAAAACGTTCTGTTCCATTTTAGCAGCATGCAGAGTATTCATTGAAATTGGAGAATTTTGCCATTTTCATATAACAAATATTAAAAACTTTCAAGCTTATATTGGGGAGAAAAATTTAAATTTTATGGCAGCTAGCCGGCATTTCCCAGACTGGTAACTAGATACGAGGCAGTCGTTAATGATGAGCTTTTCTTTGCAATAAAAGTTTCACTTTAGTAGAAAAAAATGTTAGGTGATTAGGAAATTTCCAGATAAAAGGCACCACAAACATTAGATGAACTGATCTTGTCTCTTTTCAGGTGAAAAGTATGCAAGGTCCGCTAAATTGATGAAATTAATTTTCTATGTGGCTGCCCTAACCCAGACCATAAATGATTTTACTTCTAACGATTTTAAAAATATGTCATGTTAACAGGTGGCTTAAAATGGATTTTCAGTCAGACTCATTGGGAGACATTCTCACACTACTGTTTATCATTATGTGTAACTGGAAAACGATCTGGCCGATTTTTGATTCCTTGCCGAAGGCAGGCAAGGAATCTATGCGATGGTGATGTCGTCTGTGTGTGTGTGTGTGCGTGTGCGTGTGTGTGTGTGTGTGTGACGCCCGCTTGTAAACACGATATCTCAAGAAGGGTAACTCTGAGAGATCTCAATTTTGGCATGAAGATTTCCCATATTAAGTAGAATATCCCTATTGTTTTTTGTGGAGATCAAAGGTCATTTGGGGTCACCAGAGGTAAAAAGGTCAAAACCTTGTAAACACTGTATCTCAAGATGGGAAACTGTGAGGGCTCTCATACATAGCATGTGGATTGTCCATGTTAAGTAGATGATCCCTATTGTTTTTGGTGGAGGCAAAAGGTCATCTGGGGTCTCCAGAGGTCAAAACATCAAAAATTTGTAAACATTATATCTCAAGAAAGGTAACTACTACGGATCTCATACTTAGCATGTGGATTGTCCATATTAAGTAGATGATCCCTATTGTTTTTACTGGAGGTCAAAGGTCATTTAGGGTCATCAGAGGTTAAACCTTGCACATACTATATCTCATAAAGGGTAACTGTTAGGGTTAATATTCATTAGTGCATAGGGTTAAGAGTTTTGAATGGCATGGGTAATGTAAGATGCATCTGGTAAGCTTTTGGAATTTACTTCATTATGTAAATGATCAAGTTGGGTAATTTCAAAAAAAGGACTGAAGCAATCTCACTGTATTAAGAATGTCTGAAGTGCATAAAAGTGCATTTGGTACAGTATTTATGTTGATTTTGGTTTGAAGTTTTGCCCTATAACATTTAGTGCCAGTATTAATATGCATAAGAGTAAGTGGGTAGAACAAAATCTGAAAAAGTTAAAAAGGAAAAACTGTTCATCAGGCTGACATGTTAGTTAATTTATCTCTGTCATTGGTATGCTGATTTTGCCATAAGTATCTGGGCCTATAGATTTTCATGAAATATGTGAGTTAAACAAAGGCTGTATGAGGGTTATTTGGGGACATAGTCTGAACATATTGGAGAAAGCTTCCATGCCCACAAAGCAGAGGAATTGTTCAGTGGGGAACTTCATAAGTGTAAACTTTGAACAGATCAAGTGCTCTGTATGATGCCCAAAATTTCTCTTAGAGCATACAAACATTGTTTCTTCCATAACCCCAAAGAAAAAATTCAGATAACATTAAATTTAGTATCAAAGATTGTTAAAAGCTACAGACAAACCTTGTGCCACTGTCCTCACAAGGACATGGAAGTGGGAACTAGATAATTGAATACACCACGGGTAATTAGTTTTATAAAAAGAACTAAATAACTGATCATTTGGATCAAATACCTTTGAGCATGCTTGAACTGAGATTGCCTAATTGAATGAATCAAATTGTAACTGACCCACCAGAGTCTGTGAAAATTGCTGGTCACTGTTATCTTAAACCTAATTCATCACATTTGACTGCCACAGTGTCTTGGGGGTTTTCTCATTGAATTATACAGCTCAATGGATTTAACCATTTCCTACCTGTCTAGAGACAGTGTCTAACACTTATTTAGCCCTCTCAGTAAGGCTTATTTTTCAGAAAGTACTGTAGTTCAGGTGATCAAAACAAGCATAATAGTATCTACTGTGTATCAAACAAAGGACACTTGACTTGTAATCTGTTATGTGGTGTTCCTACAAGCAGACAATTTAAGGCAAATTACAAAACTTGTTAATTTCGGGATTAATAGGGTTCACATTTTTTGTTAATTTCCAAGGACATCATAGTCATTGGGAAGGGCATTACACCAAAAAACAAATACAAAAGGACCACCACTAATAGCCAAGGTTACACCTTTCTGTTGAGATGTCTCTACTGTATGTTCCAATTTATTGATGACTGTAAGAATTAGGGCTTGTTGTAACACTGATCTCAGTGCAGTCAACTTTTTGGATCATGGAGACATCATTATATAGAGAGCTATTCTCAATACCCAAAATTTTGATTTAAAGGGACATGTTTCAAAAATATCTCTTTATCAAGTTTATAGACAACATAGTTTACCAGCATCATAACTGAGTGGGAGATTTCTCTTATTTGTGGACGTCAAAGGCTGGGGTCACAAAAGGGCAAAACCTTGAAGACGTGACATTTTTATGTGGTTATTGAACTGTGGAGGGATCTCGTACTCAGTTTGTGAATTGCTCATATTTAGCATGTTGATGGTCTTCTTAGGTAGTTGCTCCTTACTGTTTTACGGGAGGGTGAAAGATCATTTTGGGTCACATGATCTTAAAAGGTTTTGACCTTATTAGTATACCTCAGTACTTGTGAGGGATCTCATGCTTGCCATGTGGTCATCCATGTTCATTATTACAATATATCATATGGCAAGGAATCACTAAGCCTTTTGGCTTTCTAGTCATTAACCGTTGCTAGAGTTCGGCTGCAGCGGCTGGACAGATGGCAAATCGTTGGGCACTGCCTGCACCTGAACAACCTCAAGTCAGTTTTTGTATGAAAAAAAAATGAGAATTGTGAGAGTTTCCTTGAAGAATAAAAGTAGTAAAAAAAAAGTTAAAAAAAAAAGAAGTAATTAAAACCGATTCCGATCTATAATTAGTTCATGATCATCTATCCAGTAACTTCAGTCCTACAGGTTTTTTTTTTTTTTTTTTTTTTTTTTTTGGGGGGGGGGGTTATTATCGCCATCCTCCCAGATAAGGGGGGGGGGGTGGGACAAGGTACATGGAATGAGGTACAACAGAGATACAAAGAAGTGATCGAAAATCGATTTCTATATGTTAAAAAATAGCGTTACAAAAGAAACAATATCTTCAAGATTACCTATCCAGTAACTGCAGGCGTTGTGGGGCTTTAATTTATTTTTATTTTTTGTATGATGTTTTTGCCGCCCGACGAAACCGCCGAACTTCCCCAACCCGGGGGCCGAGTGTTCCCGACCGGGTCTTGTCCCCCGGTCTCTCCGCTGGCGCCACATCTGCACTGGACCATGCAAAAAGGTGGAGAAACGAAATGCGGCTCAATTCAGTTGATCCTGGCCACCGTAAAGAAGTGATGCTTCCACGAAGACCTTTAAGAAAATAAGTCAGTTTTTGAAGATGGCATCAGAAAAACAGTGAGAAAGAAAAGGAAGCGATCGCTAGACTTATGGACGTACATCAGAAACCGGCAATTAATCAAAAGAGGTCAGACGGAGCGTACATCCGAATATATAGGCCTATGCACTCTAAAATCGAAAGAGGAAACTTAGTCACTCTCTAGTAGGGGGGAAAGTGTTAATGATTTCCACTATAGTGTCAAGTCACTCCAAAAAGAGTAAAATTTACTCCAAGAAGAGTGAACATTCACTCTTTCACGAGTGCCTGCAATGATCACTTTGTTTTAAAGAGGAAATGCTGTATGCGCTCCATCAAGGGGGGGGGGTGGGACTTCTTTTGGAGGGAATTTCACTCTTTAGAAACTCTTTATAAACCTATCCTGGAGCTGAAAAACGATCATACTGTATGACCATGTGGGTTCGGTCAGCCTACAGCCTTAAAGCATAGGTCACACTACAGCGACATCGGATCGGATTACAATTCGATTTTTATGAGTTTTAGTTTAAATCTCTTCCATCCATTGTCGGAAAGAACCAGAAATTTTCCATCCTGTTTAAATATATAGATTGGTATGAGAGAACCACGGAAATGAAATGTACAGTATTTATTTCGTGAAGTAAAACTTTCAAACAGCTTTTTTCGGACTACGCGTATCCTGTAAAAGCTGTCTGCGAATGTGACGTCTCGAAATAATTGAAATAACTTAAAATTTCGTAGTTCTGCGATACAATTCATATATCTTCACAGGCTGGCAATTTTTTGTTTCTTTTCGACCAAAGATGGATGAGATATAAAATAAAACTCACAAAAATCGAAGCGAAATCCGATCCTATATCGCTGTAGCGTGACCTGGCCTTAAAACAAAAGAGTGAACAAAGTCACCCTTTTATAGAGTGAAAAGTGTGATTTCACTCCGTTGAAGTATTAATTCACTCCACGAATAGAGAAATTCACTCCATAAAGGTGGAACATTATTTCTTCAATGAGTGTTTGTAGAGACCACTCTTTTACTGGAGAGTGGTCGATGTAGTTACTCCATCCGATAAGGGTAAAACTTCGCTCTTTTGGAGTGAATATCACTCTAAAGAGTTAATTTCAACTCTTTTGGAGTGAAATTTTTAACTTTCACTCTTCTAACGACTGAAGTTTCAATCTTTCCATTTAAGAGTGTATAGTGAATGCATTTTATTGTATTACTTTTACTAATATAGCCCAGTTTCTGATATCCACATTGCGTTATCGTGGAAACGTGGCACGCCTGGACATTGGGTGCGACATTTTTACGACTGTCGTGTGAAATTCTGACTCAAAATCTAACCTTTTTCAAAATGTACTTCAGATGTTGTTGAAGGGTTCGAGAAGTTTTAAATCTGTGTTAGTACGGATTACAAAATACAAGAAGTGACTGGGGTATTATGTAGCAATGGACTGTGAAAACTGCGAGGAGGCAGGCTGTGCATTCACCATTATTTTAACAACATGGTTAATCCAATGTAGGTCCAACATTTTGACATTAAAAGCTTGAAGCATGAAGAACATACTGTAAGTATGTCTTGCTAAAAATGTTAGTTACTTTCTATCCGCACCGTGCCATCTTCAGTTCATACAAAATGAGACCGTGCTTTAAATTGAACCGTTGGACACTGTATGCGATCCTGGGAACAGTTTGTTTGCCACACAGTTTCAAAGATATTATAATATCTTTGCACAGTTTATTGACTTAGGCCCTCATTTTGATGAAAGTCAGAGAAAGTGGAGAGTAACTAACGTCCTGGAAAAGACTAGTATTACTATAAGACTAGTATTAGTATCATTATCAGCATCAGTATCAGTATAGTATCAGTATCAGTATTAGTAGTAATGCATTCAGTGAAACTAGTAGGCTCGTTGCTGTGTGGACCAGTTGGATGGAGTCGGTCGTCCCCAAAGATCAAAGATAAAAATCTGGCTAAATTCAGACAAATAGTGTATGGAAACCGAGAACGGCACGATAGGGAGAAAAGGCAAGTCGATTTCTCTGTACCATGAACTCCAACGAAATACAAGAGGACGTACTTCAAGATCGTTTTTTTATAGCATGTGAAGTATTTAGTATCCTCAAAATAAATGGACGAGTCTCAATGCTACTAGAAAACAGAACCTTTCAAACAGAAATAATAATAATGGTTCCCTTTATTTCTACCGTTTATAGAACAAACAAGAAAATCATTAGAAATACAGGGAGAAAAGTGATTATGCATTTAGTGCGAAGAACACGGGACTAGAAGGTTTATAAAACTATTTCAAGTAACGAAAACGATCAATATATTCGAAAAATAGGTTCAATCTACTAAACCCTTTTGCTCCAGTGCGGTACTCATTTTTCGAGAGCCATCATGCTAATGAGAGTCTATTCCTTGCAAAAGGAGGTAAAGTTTAGTAAGTTTGGAAGAGCCTTAGCGAGACTATCTGCTTACCCTATACTCTTGGCGCCCCTATGAGCTGGGGTTGTAAAATGTGACCACGGTATTTCCCGCCTGTCGTAAAAGGCGTACAAGCGTGTGTCCGTGGTGTAAAAATCCCAGCCCCACCACCCCCCCCCCCCGTCCAACCTCGAAGAAAAATAAAAAAAAATGAAAACAAGAAAGAAAACAGAAAGAAAAGACTAAGGAAGATTTGAAAAAAAGAAAATATGTAACCAACCATTCCTGGTTAAAACTACCGAGGAAGACTGGTTAAAATTTACCATAAAAATTTTAATATTGGACCACAAGTCAATATCATTCATCGATTTTACCCAATTTAATGTTAATTTTGACCCGTTTTTCCTGATTATTTGAACCAGAGAAAGGTACTAGGTTAATCTGTGGCCACCATATTGTTTAAACCTAACCAATGCGTTTTTAGAGTTCACCGACAGACAACTTTTATCAGACCACGAGTGTCCGATAAAAGCTTTCCGTCGGTGTGACGTCACAAATTAATTAGCATTTCATTTTCGCAGTTCTCTGATACAAATCATACGTTACACAATTTCTCAAATTTTACGTTCTTTCCTATCAGAGATTGAGAAGATAAAAAAAGCTGGATCGGTAATCCGATCCAAATTCGTTGTAGTGTGACCGCGGCTTTACCCTTTTATTTTTCCTTTTTCCTTCCCATATTTCTGGTTCTGCTTTCCTAATCGCCTCTTCTTATTTTTTTCTTTCCTCTTGCCCCTCTTTCTCTTCCCATTTCTCTCAGTCCTTTTTCTGGCTCTCATTCACCACCCATCCCGACAGCTCTCCGTCCTGGATACCAGCCTTTTAGTTTTTGATTTTATAAACTTAACAGGGAAGTACTCTAAAGTATCTACTGTAATTCTACCCCACAGCTCAAAGTTGCTGCCATTCTAATTACAAGAAAAAATACCCGTTAAGAACGAAGTAAAATTCAAAACTTGAAATAAGGGACGACATTCGTAGTATAAGATTATTCTCCCGCCTACCTATTATATTAGTTATACACTGAGTTCACACACTAGTTGAAACATAACTGTACTCTTCTGCAGATCCTAACGTCTTTCGTCGAAAACTTGCCTAAGATGAGTTGCCAGAATACACAGTTAAAAAACAAAGATCTTAGAAAGACACCATGCACAGAAATGTCATACTACCAGATAATTATTGTTTGCGTATGACCCTCGCAAAAAGAGTGAATGCGAAAAAAGGTGGTTTAGGTGATACTTCGCATGTTATCATTAAACGCTATAATTTTTGAGCCTTCGAGACTTGGTGTTCTCGCATTTAGTTACCAATACCAAAACACCTGCTCCTTTATTTTCATGTTGTTGTAGACAAAAATGGGTAGGAATGCAGTGTTCTTGTCTAAACGGCTCTGTTTTCGAGTGGCATTGAGACTCGTCCGTTAATTTTGAGGATACTTAAAAGAAGGGCCTAAGCAAAAATTTTCTTTCTATATGTGAAAAGAGGAACTAAATCTATGCTTTTTGGTGAAATTTTTATTAAAATTGGACAAGTATTCCTCGAGATATGAACAAAAGAAGTTGTAAACAAAGTAAACTTTAGGCAAATGGGAGCTGTATCACTACGCTGCTCCCTGATATCACTTCCTCAATTTGATAAACGAATCCTGTTTTTCCTTTATTTTTTCAGGATGCTGTGTTGACCTTGAAGTTAATAGGGATAGGACCTCCTCATGGAGAATGTTGAATTTGAAATTTTCCCATGCCTCTCATTCAATCACATTCTGTAAACATTTTATTGTTGAGGGGAAGCTGGTTCTAAAGTTTAAAGAAAAACAAAAGACTGTTCATCAATGTGAGGACGTGACATCATATGAACTTGCGTCAAGTTCACTTGGTGTTGAAAATGTGACATCTTCAACTGCTGCTATCTTGAGAACCACACATTGTATTTCAATGAAATTTCACTTGATTGCTCAGAATGAGTGCATCTCTAACATATCAAAACTTGATTTGTGCTTAGACCCTTCCTTTAATACTTTACATGCTGTAACAAAGCGATCTTGAAGTATGCCCTCTTCCGTTTTGTTGAGGGTTCATGGAACAGAGCAATCGATTTGCGTTTTTTACCTCTCGCGCCGTTCTCGGCTTCCGTAATAGTGTGCCTCAATCGGGTGGAATTTTGGAACGCTGGAGAGATATGAAGTCGAGCAAAGAAGCCCTTTCGTACGAATATCAGTAATGTATCAGCTCTTTTGTTTGATAATAATTTGAGGTGGCAGAAATTGTTTATTTCTTTAGAAGATATGCAAATAAATCTCTCACCTTTAGTGAGATTAAGACAAAATATAAAAATCATTTTTTACTAGCAAGACTTCATCTGTGAAATGACGCTCAAGCTCGCAGTTGAAGTCACTAAATAATCTTTTGACTGATCGATTTTATTATCAATAATTACATGGAAAGAATCCCTAAAAAGTATCACTAATTCAAAACCTGAACAATTTCATAATATGCATGTAAGTAAAGCGTAAAGCCGTGCAGTAGCCTACATCTCCGGTAAAATACAGAGCCGTATTATTAAGGAATACGGATCTGGTAAACCATGAGTCGTATATAGGCTTACGGCTCTGGTAAAACCAACTTTAGAGCGTCCTCACTTTTCGCAAGAGAGAGAGAGAGAACTTGGGCTGGACACAAGAATGATGAAGGCAGACTCGAATCAGGGAAAGGCTTGCTCGTATTCGTACTTAAAACAGCAAAAGGATTTGATCACTCGTACATATGCAGTGTTGAAAACTACACTGTTTATCAGAGAAGAAACTATTTCATTTTGTAATTGTCATGTCACGGCTATTGCTGCGTCCCTTTTAAGAGTACAGACAAACCGACAAAAAACCAATTATCACGAGTCTGCTTTCTTTTCAATTTCGCTTAGTTACAAAGGTTACGATATAGTTGGAACTGCCTTGATTATGATTTTCATTTGTAGAAAATAAATTCGTAATTCATGATTTCATTAAAGGTTATACAAAATAGTGCTAAATTTATAAAATGATCTGATTCTTTTTTTAAATTTTCTTTCCAAAGTGCAATCAGACAGAAATAAAATTGATCTTTTTTCACATTTGTCAATTTGACATTTCTTCTGTCCGTCAAATGGGGAAATGACCACAAGTAAGTATGCAAAAAGAGCTGAGAGCCCCACCCAACCCAACCCAACCAAACACCCGTTCATAATATGACAGTTAAACCAGAAGACACAGATATGAAAGTTCAAGATTCTCCACGAAGTGTTTCAAATTAACATGATATCCAATCTGGTGGATGAAAGTGGATCAAAGAATATTTATGGCGGTATGGTAAGAAAATGAGACCACGTGACTACACGGACTTCTCCATTAAATATCTTTATTAGCCTGCGTCATGTTGATGTTACCAGGGAACTGAAACATCTTGTGCAGCTCCCTGATGCCACTTACGTATATGTGTTCAATATAAAGACGAATTGAGACAGTCAAGTGATGGTCTGGTTTATGTAAGACATGACTGGGTTACATTACCTTTAGATTTTCAATTTTCTTGTTACCTTTGTATAAACTGCTCTCCGAAGAAGCTGTACTTTCACCAGAGGAAAACAATTGACCAACCTCACGACCCTCAGACTATTTACATCATTAGTTTGACATGTAGCACCATTCTAGACTGGATGAAAAGAACAGATTATACACATGAATTGTGTCTTGATTCCCTTAATTTCACTGAATATGAGGGTTTGAAATTCAGGAAGACAATAAATGAAGACGTTTTAAAGCTGATGGACCCACTAATGGCTGCCTACAGTCACTAAACACAAGCGCTGGTCGGATTCGTCAGTAACGGAAAGGAGAAATTGATTATTGGGGGTATGTTTATACTGTCAGTGGGATTGAGCATCCTTAAAAATCGAAACAGCTCTTAATTTGATTTACAGCAAGTTAAAAAAAATACAGAAGACCGACGCTCATAATTACAGAGCCTGCGCTGTACTGAAAGTGCATGTTTTAATTACAACTAGGGTCTTTTTTTAATCACCCTGGAACAATTTCGTTCCCTTTTTGACGCACTGGCGAATCGCAAAATCAAGAATTTCATGAATCTGTGGATCTTGTGTTTCACATAGTGACGAATGTTGTCTTATTTGGAGAATTTTCGCCATATTCATCGCTTTTATGTTTGGAATTGTAGAAAATGATATATTTTACAAAGTCGTTGCAATCTTTACGGCTGAGGTGAGCCGATTACGGCAAAACATGTATTCGTCACTAAGCCAAAATTTCCATATTTACACATTCGTCACTATGCTAATTTGCGATTCGTCAGTACGCCAGGTAGGGGGCGAATTAAAAAGGAGATTGTGTCTGCATGAAGATGAGCTGTGACAGTTGTAGGAGGGGCTTAAGTTAGTAGGTTAGGAAGGTTGAAACCACATTCTTAAGACATCTAGTCCAACGGGGCACCAACCGGAATCTTGTCGAATATTGAAGTTTTGTTTCAAAATTGACTAGAAACGGCTTAATAAATAAAACTCTATTCATTTGAGTCGAATCTAGTCAAAGTTTTGACAAGATTCCTTATCGTGCCCCAGTTGATTAGATTCTATTCAAATATGACTAGGATGTACCTAGAGAGTGTTTGGTGTGAGCGGGATAGGGCTCTAAAAGTTTGAAACTTAAAGAGCCAATTACATCTCACAAACAGTCATGCTGGACCGTACGTACTCCTTGTTTTAGTAAAGTGAAACTTCTTTTGGTGAGTGAATAGCTTTTACCTGGTTGCATCTGGAAAGCTATGGATACAATTGATTAAATCTAGGATTATCGACCTCCTAGTATGGTTACATAAATCTAGAAGGTTCTGACATTATTCCCGAATTAGGCCTCTGTTGAATTCTCTCTATTCATATGGTAGTTTAAAGGCAGTCATTCGTCACCCCAAACTACAGTTTCAGTATACATATATCAAAATTCTCAATTGGTACAGCTCTTTGATTGGCATCACATTCAAACAATGCATCATAGCTAAATTACACAGCATGGGCACTGAGAGTGTCTTGATTACACATTATGGACTTGTATGGCCACTGGGACAAGCCATGAAGCAATAAACTAGGATTGTGTCTGGATAAAGATGAGTTTTAGATAAATGTGGGAGGGGCTAGAAGTTAGTAGGTTAGGAGAATTGGAACTGTTTGGGATGATGAAAATGTGCCTTCAAATCTAATATGATCGAATTATGGTTACATTTTTTTTGGAAAGCTCTTAGCGTTATTCCTGTTACAGAATGAAGACTTAAAGTTTGTCCGCAATTTGATTGATAAACTCTTTTTCGGCCGGGTGTACATTACACAAGTTTTTAAAAAATAGCTGTTGCCAATGAGCACTCCGCAACTTTCAATCCGAACCACCAAAATGTAGCTAACATAATGAAGATCTTTTCAAAAACAACCTTTTTTTTTGGGGGGGGGGGGAGGGTAGGGGTTATGTTGAACTTTATTTTGCAAATTAGAGTATAATTTAAATATTACGTGATAATATAAAATATTCAGTTTGACCCCTCCCCCCCCCCGCAAAATAAAAGAGTCACCCTCTCACTACTTTGTCCGAGTCTAACTTACCTTTGGGTCCGGCCATCCAAAACATGTGCCAAGGAAAAATACTCAGTTTAAAAGGATGCAGGGTTTGGTTATGTAAAAAATGGTGAAGAAAAGGAACACACAAAAAAAATCCCCAAATTATGGATTCCCAGCAGAAATTTACAACTCGACAATTCCAAGTCGTATTTTCCTTCGCTAAACACCGAAATGTCTGTTCCAAAATTTGAAGCAAACGAAAATGGGCTACCAATAAAGCGAGACATACCGTATATACAAAAACATTAAAAACGTAGATTACAAACCCCTATCCCTACACTGTTAGACTTGCTGATCATTCACGGAGGCTTAAAACTGGAACAGGAGACATGAATTGTAGATTTGACATGCGCACAGTTCTATTAAGTAAAACAGTGAACAGTACTATCCCCTCACCATTCCCAACCCCACCCCCACTATACCCCACCACCACCCACCACCACCACCACCCTCCCCCACCACCCCACCACCATCCACCACCACCACCATCCACCATCACCACCATCCTTCGTTTCGAGATCCATGAGGAGCCATCTATTCTTGTAATATCTTTGGTACATAGTGACATAGCGCCGTCGACTTAGTCAAAGAGGTCTGCTGTTGTGCTCTGTCATTTGTCTATACTATGAGTAAGTACACACATATAGACCATTACGATATGGTGACTTGATTGTTGGTTGCAAGCTACTCTCAATAACTGAGCTCAGCATGTTGTTCCGGATTTCTTAAAAGATGCTTTTTTAACATTATATGTGATGTAATAATGCTGTCGATATGGTAATAACATAAATTTATAAGTTATAAATAAACCTAATATTATCCATCTTTGGTTACATAAATCTGAAAAACTCTAAGCATTGTCCCTGGTTAGAAAATGAGGTCTTTGTTGACCTCTCTTTATTGAACTACTGTAGATCAAATATACGGTAACATATAACGATGTATAGCTACAAAAATCTGGAAAATTCTAAGCATTAATTATCCCTCGTTAGCAAATGAGGTTTTTCTTGAATCGTTCTTTGTTATTTGTATGATAATTGGTTCAAACTAAAACTTTACCGATGTCAATCACCTGTTCCAAAAGAATCAAGTTTCGGTTACCCGTGACCCAAGAAGTAACAAGCATAAATACGTTCATCATGTTGTCATCACAAAACAGATCCAGATAAAAGGAATAAGCCATTACAGAAGTAATTCATTCCAAAGACCAGCATAGACGAAGCGAGACCGGCCTTGTGATTTTTTAAAAGACTATTAAGCTGTGACTTTAAACCATATTCGATCAAGCTATTATGGCCACCAAATTTGTTTATCGCCTTTTGTTGACCATTGTATTGCTCGAATTGATCGGAGAAAGTTTATCACTCCAAATGCCTTATTGTAAGTGTTTCGATTTTTAGCCTTTTTTTTTATATTCTTATGCTCATTTAAATTGCAAATTTAGTTTGAATTGTTTCTTTTTTTATAGACTACGGACTTCAGCGAATCATTCGGAGTTAGTCTCTGCTATAAACTTCTCAATTGGCAAAAATTAACAATTATAATAAAATACTCATCAAAATAACGTGAATGACCTTTTTCTCACTGAAATAATGAACAAAATTAGATTATACATGACCTAATTTAGGTTACAGTTCAACTCAAAATGTTGGTTCAGTCCTCTTGTGATTCCAGTGTGTAGAGCATATGTGATCAAGAAATGGGTGGAATTGTTTCATTGAGTAACACATTCTGAAATTTATTATATAAAAGCTCAACGACAGTACAGTACTCGATTGGCAATTTTACTGCATGAACTTAGTAACGTCCGAGGACAGTGACGAAGGAGTCTCTAGCTCAAATGATCACCCAAAGTAGGTGACATTTGACTTGATTGTTGACAATTTGACCCCAAATTCGGTGTCACTTGACCTGATTGAGTAATATATCAAAATTGATCCAAAATGGTGGTTCAGCTCCCCCTCCGCCCCCTCCATGACCTACTATTCTTTCGAGACTGAAATGACCGTGTAGTCAGATGAATCATTACACAATTAGTTTCAGTGCCTTGGTTTTTTATTTGGGCTAAGTAGCTATAAATGGACCATTTTGGATAAAAGTGGTATTTTGAGCGAAAAGCTAAGTTTGAATTTCTTTTTTCTTTTTCTTTTCTCAATTAGTGTGTGGTCTACCTCTTGATACCGGATCTTGTTCTGCACAAATACCTCGATTTGGTTTTAGCTGGGAGGAAACCAAATGTAAGCAGTTTATCTATGGTGGATGCGGCGGAAATGAAAATAGATTCGAAACCGTCGCCGAATGTGAAGAAAATTGCAATTACCAGCTTTTTCTTAAGGTGTGGAATATCATGATGGCACGTGCAGAAAAATACGGTTCCGATTAAGTAAGTTTATAGTTCCCTTTAAGGGACCAAGTCTGTTTAATTTGATTGAAATTTATGTATCATATTATATTGGTCATCTTTCAGCTTTGAAGTACTTGTCCCTCCTATACAATCTGAAACCGTGTCGTGAACTTGCACCATATCCGTAATGTACACTCTTCAAACACCGTGGTCTAATTTAAATAACCAAGATCGGGCTTCTATCTACTCCAACCAGGGAGTTGTTACATGAACTAATTAGAACTCCCCGCTCCAACATAATCCTGATAAAATTGTACATGAAATTCTGGTTAAACTAATGCAAATCCTGATTAAACTAACACAAAATCTAGTCTAGTAAGCACGATTTGAGTTATTTTAACTACAAAACTCAACCAGGATTGTATCGGAATAAACTAGAACATCATTCCTGGTTAAATTTAACTCCGGCGTTTTACTTATTCTTGGTAGTGCCATTTTACCAGGGAATCGGGGTAGCCCCTTTATTGGTGAATTTAACCAAACCCCTGGTTAATATTCTAGGTTTTAAATTAGTTTCGTTTATTTTAGTATATTCTCGGCTAAATTAGCAAGAATTGCATTGTAGTTTGCATCTCAACAGTTAATCCGCCAGTGACGTAAGTTTTATCAGATACTATAGTCTATTTTGGTAAATAATGCACTTCCAGAATAAACGTGAATTAAGAAGATAAAAGAGGAGTTTTCTTATTTGTAGTGAAGGCGAAAGTTCACTCCAAGAAGGATGAAATTCACTCCAATAAGAGTGAAATTCTCTCCAAGAAGAGTGAAAATTTACTCTACAACAAGTGCCTCCAGGGATCACTCTTTTTTAAGATTGCTCCCTGTAGTGTAGACACTCCATCAAGAGTAAAAATGTGCTCTTCTTGTGTGAATTTTAGTCTTCATGGATTGAATTTCCGCTTTTTGGAGTGAACTTTTCAACTTTTACGCTTGTGACGAGTGAAATTTCACAGTGTGATCTTCGTAGCAGGCGATGGTCATGCACGGTTGGTATGAGGAATTAACTTAAGGTGCAGACTGAAGAATTTCATATTTGAAAAGAAAAAACATTGTCACATGACTCCCAACAGTCAATCATGAAACTGAACAGTCTACTACACTTCTTCAATCTGAGATAACTGTTCCTGCCTTTTAAGGAGGGCCCCTAAACCCACGCCGTTAGGAGGAGTTCTTGCACTTTTCCACGGCACCTCCAGCTGTGGCTCACTGGCTTGTTTACCATACTCCGTTGATTATTGCGAGCGCCAAGCGCAATGGCAGTAGGTTCCGGAACCTACTGTCATTCTGTTTGGAACTCATCAAAATCATTGGAGTTGGGTAAAAATTTCCTTTTCATATCTGAACGAGGAACTAAATCTTTGCATTTATGGTGTTTTTTTTTTTTTTATTAAAATCGGATAAGTTTCCTTGTTATATCAGCAAAAGAATTCGTGACACAAAGGGAGATTGAGGCCAATTCGAGCTATATCACAAGGCAGCTCCCTGATAATTCTGATAACATTTGATTGTTGAGGAGAAAATTGCTTGTACAGTTTAAAGAAAAACAAAAGACTACCCACCAGTGTGGAGCTGTGACGTGCCTTGTATCATTTAGTTTTGAAAATTCGTCAATTTCAACTGCTGATATCTTGAGAACCACACATTGTATTCCAATGGAAATATCACCAGATCGACTAGGTTAAGTACCTCTCTAGAACATTAAAACTTGATTTGTGCTTAGAGTCTTCTTTTAATGTTGATAAGTTTCTTTTCTCGTTACAGCCTGGCCATTGACAGACTTCCCTCAATACCGGTCTTGTTTCTGGAGAAGGATTGTACAATGAGAATGACCTTACGTGCAGTAATTTGCGTTCAAAATATCTGTAGACTAAAATTAGGATGTTGCAGATAGTGGAAGATTTTATTAATTATGTATTTATTATTTTGTACTCTTGCATGCACTTTCCGGGATATTTAAGGGGATAAACGACGTTATAATTGGCAGAGAAAGCAAACATGTCCTGACACCGGGTAAAAAGATGTCTGCAAGGGCGAAGCTAAGAAATTTTTAGGTACAGGGGCACCTTTGCGCGAGGAACAGCATGTGTAAACGATCTCCCTATAAAATTTAAAGAAAAACGTAAGTCTACGGCCTCTTCAAGGTTTTAGCATGTTTCGTATTGACGAATCTGAACAGCGGTTGAGTGTCCGGCTTCAGGTGGGCCATAACTGGGTTGTATATATTACCTGTCAATCTTTCAGTTTCCTTGCCTACCTGTATCATGGATGGTTGTACACTGAATTGCATCTTAATTCGTCCAGTTTCACTGAATATGAGAGTTTGAAATTCATTTAAACAATAAAAGGTTGATGGACCCAACGAATGGCTGCCTACAGTCACTAAACACAAGCGCTGATCGGATTCGTCTATACCTTAAAGGTAGTGTGACATGTCATCAAAAAGCCCTGAATTTACTTGGTTGTTAAGTTGCAAGGTCTCCTAAGGCAGAATCCGTTGGAATTATGTAAATATCTTTTACCTTTTTCAAGATAAGGTATATCTCTTCAAAGTTTTAATGTTTCTGAAGCAACCAATTGTTGGTTATGCAAACATAGTGATGCTGAGTAATACACAGTGTTAACATTTCTTTTGTTAACCCTGTATTAATTCATCAGATAGTTTATGGTTTGGTGATTGATACTGATGGTTTTCAAGGACACAATTTAAACTTTCAAAATAAACCCTTCAGGAAATACTAATGTTACAACTGCCTTTGAAATGAAGATTGCAAAAACAAAGGATAACATTAGCCATATATGGCATATCCCTCCCATGAAATCACAAAATTTACATATTGAGCTCATATTTATGCATGATTAAGTGCAATCAGAAACAAACCTGTAAAATGGTCAATTTTTAACCAATTTGATGGAAATTGCGGTAATTTTCTTCGTTTTTGATGCTTTTTACATCAAATACCTGACTTTGTCATTTTGGTGTCACACTACCTTTAATCTCTTATATTTTTTACGCAATCAGTGACAATGTAAACAACACGGGAATAAAACATGAACAAATTGGTACTTCGACAGCGTTTGGCGTGATGTGTCATTTAGAAAGTTTTGTGCTTAGACCATGCTGTGCCCTGTCATATTGTGACGTATTTCGACCCCTCAAACCTCCCTGGATTCCAATCATGCGCTCCATCAAGAGGGAAACATCTCTTGGAAGGAATTTCACCCTTTTGAGAGTGTATTTTCACTCTTCTTAGATCACTCTTTCTATTTCATTGTGCGGGAGCGCACCCCAGCCCTGACCAACGTAAGGCTATAGGGTATGTCTTGCGTGAACCATGGAGGTTTACGTGCACGCAGAAACGTACCATGCAGCTGGAAAACCATTATGATCTCATACTGTATGACCATGTGGGTTCGGTCAGCCCTTAAAACAAAAGAGTGAACAAAGTGACTCTTTTATAGAGTGAAAAGTGTGATTTCACCCCACTGGAGTGTAAATCCCCTCCATGAATAGTGAAATTCACTCCACTGAAGAAGATGGAAAATTTTCTTCAACGATTATTTTTAGGGACCGTGCACTCTTTTTGAAGAGTGGTCTTTATGTAGTCACTCACCCGATAAGAGTGAATTTTTCCTCTTTTGGAGTGAATATCACTGTTCAGAATTAATTTCAACTCTTTTGGAGTGAAATTTATAATTCTCACTCTTCTAACGAGTGAAATTTCGATTATTTTATTCTTAGAGTGTACTGTCGAGTCGTTATAAACTCATGTCGACTCGAATCTGAACCAAGGACTCGAGTCATTTCAACTGCTTATACAAGATCTTTTGTGATATCTGTTTTAGCTCTTTCACTGAAAGTTTGAAAAGGAATGTTTCTCCATAAAAGAACGTGAGGATTCAATTTTAAATAATTATGGAGTCTTCTTAGAATTAAACGCGCACATCTCTTTGACTGGCAGAAAATTCAAAATTACCGCAAAGCACTGTGGTACATATTTCACCGTATGAACTGTACTGAGAGGGTTCTGATTACACATTGGGATACAAACTCACCTTGAAGGAATAAATCGACATTGAGCTTGAATGAGAATGAGTTTTAGACAATTATGGAAGGTGCTGAACGGTCCAATTCTCTCATCCCAAACAGTGTCAATTCTTTTAACCTTCTTACTAAGCCCCCCCCCCCCCCCCAAAAAAAAAAAAAAAAAAAAACATTGTCTGAAATTCATCCTCTTCCAGACACAATCTAAGTTTATTGCTCCAGGGTGAGTACAGAAAAGCTCGATGTGTATAATCAAAACAATAAGTACAGTTCATGCCAGTGTCGTAGCCAGGATGGAATTTTAGGGGGCCTAGGTAACAAGTGGGGGCTGGTACCTCCGAGGGTCAAGCGCGGCAAGACTATCTAAGCGAAGCGCCACCATCCGTTGGCTCGGAGCGATGAAGAAAATTTGGGGTGTTACAAACCATCCCAATGGCCGGAAACGGCACTTCCCACGTGTTAAGCTGCATGTACCTAGCCTTGAAATACGAATCATCTCACGTCTGCCACTTCTCAAATAATGAGAATAAAAAATCAATCTATGGAAAATGGTAACACCAAAACTCTATACGGACCCCAAAACTGGGCATTTCTGGTCTGTGGCCTGGGGGGATGAGACTAAAGGGAATCGGCCGGTATCTCCCTTTCCCCTCGGAAAAATTTTAAACTTCAGGGGCACGTAGATCGCAAATGCGGCAATATTTGAATGGATTTCAGCTTAAATAGGAAAACCAAAAGTAGTTGTGTCCTCTGAGAAACTTTCTTTGCGTTAGATTTACTAAATGCAAAACGGTACCATGTTTGGAAAAACTTTGAACTGATTATAGGGCAGCGTGTTAGGATTTTTCTTTTTTGGGAGCATGAAAAAATTCAAAATACTCATTTTTAGTATTCGTGGAGATTTTACAAGATATGCATCATACCAAAGAAACAATTTTTCGATTTTCAGCGGTATCTAGATGCAAAATGGTGCAGTATTTTTTCAGTCATCGGTATGTTTTGTAGTCAAAGTCAAAATACTACGAGTAAATCTCTCAAAATATTTTAACCGCAAAGCAGAAGTAGGAATCATTTGGGAAATACATGAAATCCGGACCTTGTGGACATTTAACATATCCGCCCGGACACCAGAGCCAACTAGTAAAAAGAGTACGTGTCGAAAATTGTTCTACAGTGGCAAGGAGTAAGGCACGACATAGGCCTACTTGTTAAGAATGGAAGAGAAGAATTACTCGAGGGCAGTAACTTACCCTTACAGCTAGCATATATTTTGTGTATGATAAAGTATAAGAATGGTCGTGTAAGAATGGTCTCCAGCGTATGGTTGCCTTGTTTTCAGTTAATCAACCAGCCATCCGAAAGGCAGAAAGGGTCTCAACCTTACAAAGTCACATTCGACGTTCGTTTCATATTCGAAGACAATGTGTGTGTAAGACACAATGTGTTTTACACACATTCCAGCATGTTTTCTTAATAGCAACACATTTTATTCATTTACTGTTTTTAAAGAAAATACTTTAAAGTTTATTTCCTTTCAAAGATTTATTTTTTTCAATATCTTTGTCAGGACGCGAAAAATCTGGGGGTCTGAAAAATCGGGGGGGGGGGGGTTATGCCACTGGTTTTTGCTGTGTAACATAGGCTTTGGTAGTCTGTGTTGTTTGAATAAGCCGTCCCTCAAAGAGCTGATTTTAGCCAACTGAGAATTTCTGTTAACCCCTACAAGAATTGTAGTTTGAGGCGAGAAGATTTGGCCCTCTAAGTAGGTAGGTTGGAGAATTCGTCGAAACGGGTTTTTGGGGGGCAGTAGCGTAGCCACGATTGTGTCTTGTGGGGTTTGGAGAGCATCACATGAGGGAAAAGTCTAAGAGGAGGAATAAAAAAAACGGCAAATTTAAGTGTATTTTGCCATTATTTTTCTTTCAAGGTTGGGTCATGGGGGGGGGGTGTTCAATCCCCAAAACCACCCCGTATCTACTCCACTGGGAGAGAGGTAACGGCCTGTAAGGACAGTGGAACCATGATTAAAATGCACGTCATCTTCACAAGTTCACAACATTCACTTCAAATTGCAATAACAATATTGCTATACTTCTTATGTAATATCGTTATATTTCCATTTAAAATATAAAAGTGTTAAAGCCCATTCTGTATAAAGTATGACATGTAGAAATGTCATGTTGAAATAACAGATTAATAAATTATTTAAATTGATATAATTTATAAATATACTATAAACATGAATTTATTTCTCGCTTAACGCTTTTGCATGGAACCTTTTTTTATTATTATTTATGAACCGTTCGATAGACTTAAACTTACTTTCTCGAAACCACCTTAACTTCATAGAAGAAAAGTAAGTTCAAATATTACTACGAAGGCATTTGGCCTTTGTAAATCTGGCATTAAAATTTCACATTTAAAGCGGCAAACACAAGAATGACACGGGATAAATTTATTCTTCTTAAACGGTATAACCTCGTAGTACTTAACTATTCTCTGTTTCATTTCATACTTTTATTGCCTTGCTCATGATGTTTTTCACTTTGTTCCGAGCTGCTTTCAATAAGCTAGTTCGGTAATTTAATGCCGAATGGAATTGTGGGGCGCAGCTTGGGGTATACAAACCGTGCTCGTAGCGTACAGCGTTTCCTTGTTTTTGTCAGTACGAACTTACAACACTGTCTATTCAAGTCTAACCAAGCCGAACGAAAATAGAAAACTCGGTGCTACTTTACGGCCGATAAAAATACAAAGTATAACACAAATTGACAATTTAGACTTAATCCACGGCACAAAACCAAACTCGAGATCCCTCCTTATGTTATGGGTGGATTAAGAACGAATGATTTTACCAAATTTTCATGTAAACTCAAATTTTGCAAATTTTGGACGATGTGGGCATGTACATAGCCATCCAAAACGAATTATCAAACTGGTTTATTGAAGCCTGGCAATGTCTAAAAAAGTTCGAGAGGTCAGTCGTTAGACTGTGAAACACCGAACAAAAATCCTTTTAGGCCCTAAGTCAAAGGGAGGGGATCAAAATTTCTTCAAGGGAGTTTGAAGTTTGCCATTGAATTAATAAAACATTACATATTTGGTTCCCTTTGAAAATCGTTGCGCCTTGGGACAATTTCACCCCACCCCACCCCCTCAAAAAAGGGAGTACATTTAACTATGACGTCATTGAGAAGTTGGGTTCATGTAATGGGCGATTTACCATTTTACTTTTAGCTATGACGTCATTGAGAAGGTAGATTCATGTACAGTAATGGACAATTCATGTTTTCACGTTCAAACGCCACATACTTTAGAAACAAAAGAAGAAAGCGCAACTGAGATAATAAAAATGTGGGTTGTTTTGAACATATGCTACCTGGAAGTCGTTAGGTTACAAAATTACCCAGGTTGAAAATTTCTCCGCCCAGGAACAGTGGCCAATGGACATTCGTGCCCAACAGTTTTAAAAGTGAATATAACCGGTTGAAGGGTTTAATTTGAATGTATGACTAATTGTTCTGTAGGATAAACCTCTCGTGAACCCAGATCGAGTGAAACGACATTCTTCCAAACTTTCACCTATGTTTCCATATTAATTGGAAAGAAACAGAAGCAACGTATCTGTTATTGTTTTTATAGCAAATTTTGCTAAAATCATTGCAGAAAAAGAAACTTTGTGTGATTTGCTTATGACGTCATACCTAGTTCCCAGTGCAGTTGGGACGATTTGGAACTACATTTTAGGTGCGTTCGATTTAGCGGCTCGAGCCGGCTCAACTGGCTCAGTCAACGATCGATCTTTCTGAAAAGTGATCTTATCGTCATAAAAACGTCACAACTTGAACCGGCCCAAAACGTACAGCCCTCCAATGTGGTCTAGTTGAGCCGGTGACGTATTTTACGTCATATTTCGTCCAGTCAAGAAACTGGTTGAGCCAGTTGAGCCGGCTCGAGCCGCTAAATCGAACGCACCTTTTGTCATCTTAAAAAGACCTTTATGTTTTGACGACACACTGACGTCATCCTTGGGGAAAAACAATGGAACACGTGGCCGCACGCATAAAAATTCGCCCGGCACGTTTAGCAGACTATGCGAGTATTCGACTACTTGACAAATCAGCTGTCTGCATTTGTCGGTGATGGTTTGTTTTGCCCTCAAAGGAGGGCGCACCTTTTGCTCTGTGACATCTTATGGATAAGGTCTGTTAGCTAGAAATTCATAACTGGGGCAGGGAACTCTTTGAGGGGGCCAAACCTGAGGTGCAATTGAAAATGAAAGTTTTGGGGCATGACTTAAGTTTGGAACCAAGCCCCCCCCCCCCTTACAATGGCTACATCAGGACATCGCTGCTTTATTTCTTCCTACGAACTTTGATTTTACTTAATACTGTCTATAAACCGTTTATTTATGGCTACATAAATCTGGGACCTTTCTTTGTCCATTATGATTGATAAAAACTAATATTTCGTAGGTGTCAATTACTGTTCTTGTTCCGAACGAATCGAATTTTGGTAATCTGAGCCAAGAACTAACAAGCATAAATATATGTTCACATCATCATCACATAACAGTTTCAGATAAATGTGACAGAGGTTGTAAAAGTTCTTTATTCCAAAGACCAGGGAAGACAAAACGAGACCGATCTTGTAATTCTTGAAAAGAAAATAAACTCTTACTAGAAACCACATTCGAACAAGCTATTATGGCGACGAAATTTATTTATCGTCTTCTACTGACTATTACGTTCGTCGGATTGGTAGTAGAATGTTTAAAAATCAACTTGCCGGGAGGTAAGTGTTTCATATTTTATTTCTCCTTTTATATTTTATCCCCATTTACATTACAAACTTTAATGCAAATCCTGGTTAAACTAACACAAAGTCTGGTCAAAGTTTCTAGGATTTGGATTTGTTCAACTGGGAAACGCAACCAGGATTGTGTTGGAGTAGTTAGAACACCGATCATGGTTAAATTTAACCGAGGTGAGTTTAGAGTGCAGTTTGAACTGTTCTTTTCTACAGACGACTGACTTCAAAGAGGGATCTCAAGTTAATCCTTGCTAAAATTCTTCATTGGAAGAAATTTCAAACGTTTAATCAATAAAACAACCTAAATGAAGTCAGCTGAAATGTAACAGTGATTTACAATTCTTCTTACAACTCTTTTTAAATAGCATTTAATACACCATTTTGGATTGAAGCGATAATTTACGAGTCAACAGCTGAGCCTTCGAACCCTTCGATATCGCTTTTTCTCACTTAGAGTGTGGGCTGCCTCTCAAAAGGGGACCTTGTGGAGGACGAAAGCTTCGCTTTGGCTATAGCTTTAAGGATCTCAAATGTAAGCGGTTTATCTATAGCGGATGCGGGGGAAATGGAAATAAATTTCGAACCTTCGCCAAGTGTATGGAAACATGCGGTTTCGACACTGATTTGTTGTCGTTTGGCCAAGAAGCTCTCCCAACTCTTTCAGTTCCGGTGATCGACTAAGTAAGTTTTTAATGTCCTCCTACCATAACCCTATTTTCAGTTAATAGCAATTTACTAAACACATTCCAAAAAACCATTTCCGTCTTTTTGTATGCTACCAACGCAAGTCTTAGTTGTTTTTTGTTGTTGTTTTTTTTTTTACCAGAGAATCATGGTCAAGGAAACAAGAAAAAAACCCTGGTAATTCTAACCAAACACCTGGTTGTTATTCTAGTTTTAACCAGTTTCTTTTTTGATTTGAATATATTATTGTTTAAGTTAATAAAGATTATGCAGTTGGCAAATAAACAAGGAATTTGGTGAAATTGCAACACGTATGAGTTCCCTTCTGGTGTATAATCTTAGTGTTAAAGATTGAAATACATTCTTGTGCTATTGTTTAAAGCCAGTTTTACTTTTTAAATGGACGCGACTGAGATCTCCAGGAGTGGTAGCTTAATGCCTCGTGAAACAGAAAGGGGTCACTGATGTAAATCAATTTGGTAAAGTAGCGCCCTTTCCATTCAAGAGATATACTAGGACTAATTTTAATAAGTGATTTAAGTGGAAACTACAATAATACACACATTCCATTAAAACGTTACCTAAAGCGGTTTCGTGTTCCAGAGATTCCATTCAGTTAAAGGGCAAATGAAGTCACTCCAAATTGAATTAGACTGTCCTGTTCCATGATTGGCTATTGATAATCATGTGACGACTCACCTTTTCCTCCGAAATTGCCAAATTTATAAGGTGCAACTGCTTTGTTTACCTCGATTATGCAATATTAAAGACCGAAAATATTATGAAAAATACTTCTAAGAAAAATAAGAAGAAAATTACACTTAGTTGTTGCTGGAAATAAATTTGGGGTAGTGCCGTTGTCCTTTAAAGCGGTATATTGAATGTAAATTTGAGGGCATACTGCACTCTTAAATGGTTGGCATATATGTCCATGAGCTTTTTAATACTTAACGGCGACTGTGGACAGCTATATTGTCCAAACATTAATTTGTCAAATTTTAATGAAGCTTTCACATTCCGCATTCCCTGATCGGCTAAGGGGGAATTCCCGCGACCATACGCATACGAGACAGGGTCGGAGGGCGGGAGCAGTCGCCCTCCCAATTCGGGCAAAAAACAGGTGGTGCATTCGGACAAAACATGATTAGGGTACCATTTACCAATATTCGGTCAAAAATTGTTCTGGTCCCCCTCAAAAATTACCCCAACGCCTATACCCGAGACTTCCTTACCGGAAACTGTTCTCACTACCCCATAAGGCATAGCGGTTGAGTACGTGCTGTGGGTATGTGTGTACGTGTGTCTGTGACACTTTTGCTTGTAAACACGATATCTCACGACAGAATATCCTTGTTTTTTCATATTTGACATGCCTAGGTTATAAATTTGTTACTGCTGATAGAGGAAGAGCCCAATAATTTTTGGTGCAGATCAGAGGTCAAAGGTCTTTTGAGGTCACTGGAGGTAAAACCGGGAATACTATAAAGGCTTGTTACCGCGATATCTCAAAACAGGAATGACCAACACATTCCGTGTGTTAGATATAGATCTGCCATGTTGAGAGGAAGAACCCTAGGCTGTTTTCTTCAGTGGTGACCAAAGGTCATTTGAAGTCACCAGGGTTCAAAATCCGAAAACCTTTTAAAACACGATATTTTAAGGTAGGAATGACTGGCACTTTATAAGTTGTGTGTAGATTTATCATATTAAGAGAAAGAACCCTATTGTCTTTGGTGAAGGTCAAAGGTCATTTGAATTTACTGGCTGTTGAACCGATAAAATCTCGAAAATGGCTTGTAAACACGATATCTCATGATAGGAATGACCAACACCTTTCATATCTGGCGATTGATTGCCATGTTGTGAGGAAGAACGCTATAGTTTTTGGTTGGAGTCAAAGTTTATTTGAGGTCACTAAAACTGCAACTGCAGAAACGTATACTTGGCCTCAATTTGAAATGTTCTTCAACCCTAGAAAGTTTAAAGTTTGCCATTAACCCTTTGGCTTATCTTGCCGCTTGCTGCGTGAAAATATTTTCCTCCCTGTCCCTCCTGCCACCTTGCCTTGACAAGTTTTCCTGTCCAGCATCTTGCGTGGCTACATGGCTTGTTAACGCAATACCTCAAGATTGCAAAGTTGCCCTTTTTAATTTGGAATATATATTTGCGATGTTGATAGGAAGAAGCCTATAACTCTGGTGGAGGTTTGACCTGTACATTTGAGACCACAGGGGCTAATTTTGCAAAAACCTCGTAAATGGCTTGTAAGCACAATTTTAATATTTAGTATGCACGTTTGTCATGTTGAGAGGAAGAAGCCTTTTGTTTTGTTAGAGGTCAAACGTCATTCCATTTCACATGAAGTAAAATTGCGAAAACCTTGCTAAGCACAATGAGGGGAAGAACCCCATATTCCCTGGTTTGAGTTGTCTACGAGAAGGGCGGCGCTACGGGGACAATTCCCTGATTTGGGTCTTGCCTCCACTTAATCCCCAAATTAGGTCAATTAGTTAGGAGTTGGGTTAACCGAAAAATTAGATACATTTCCGGAGACTTGATTGAATCATCCAGAGATGTTCGTAAACCTCCAAACTTCCCGACCAGGGGCTTCTCCCCCTAGACCCCTATCCCCAGGGATGGGCGCTTTGGGCTTGGTGTCGCCCTTCACCCGGGTCGATGCAGTATGCTAAAGAAGAGAATCATACTTGTTTTGGGTTGAGATCAAAAGTAACTCATGTCATCTGGGATCATCACCTATCAAAAGGTAAAAGTTCCAAAATTATCTCTTAAGGTCACCAAAGGTCAAAACGCAAGACAAATTTTACAGGAAATTTTCCTCTAGGCGAGGAATCACTAAGCGTTTTGGCTTTCTTGGTGATGTCGTGGTTTGACAGAATGCAGCTTTGGTCTGTCGTCTCTTTCAAACACTTTAAAACCTAAAACATTTCTCTTAATTAACCCCGTATTATGAAAAAATAATTGAGGGTCATTATAGATGCTTTCAAACCAAACATAAGAAGCCAGAAAGTGAGGACACAGATTAAATTTATATGTTTTGTCTCCAAAAATTATTTTACCAAAAGGTAAAATGGGTTTAATGCAAGTTGTCATATGGTTTTATACTTTAAAATCAATTTTAATATTCCTGTCGACACTCTTGGAAATGCCAACATGGTAAGTCTGAAGTAATTTATTTACAGGCGCTAATGTACATATCATTTACTTGTTGAAAGCAAAAGTTACCAACAGGCATCTACTCTGCATAAAATACCTGTGGTGCCGTTTGGTATAGCCTACCTATTGGAACCCTATTGAACTCGGTGTTAGTAATTTCGAATTGTTTCTTCCACTTGTGCAAACCTTGATCCCTAATTTCAAAAGAAGTTCACCTTGAGTGAATTTGTGACAGCACCTATCAATATTCTTACAATATGAATACTTATTAAATGTTGCATGCGAAATGTGGAAAATTAATATGAATGAAAAGTTGAACAACATAGACCCTGCATTAGCGCATAATAATGTACGCTCGGGATTTAGAAGCGATTGCTCTGTGTTTATATGCAAATATCTAGATTTTTTTACCTAGTTGCCTATTCACGCATATCAATACTTTAACGAAACTGTTAAAAGACTACAGAGAAACCAAACGTAACCCAGATAACGTGTAAATAGCGCAATCTCGATTAAAATGGAGCAGTCTAAGACGAGTGCTTTTGTCATATTAACGTAAGTTTGTCGGGGGATAACGCACGGTCACATGACCTTAATGAACCAATAATAGTTGAGGATCATTAGCAAGTATGGGTGAATATCTGCTTATGTTCAGTTTTCTTTTCCTTTCACAGCCTGGCTACGTTCTACAATATCGGTCTTGGGCCTGGCAAAGACTAAACAATGACGCGACCTTTCGTTACAGTATTGTCCGTATAATTAGATTAAAAGTAAACTGTTGGTGAAACTCTTTTTCTTACATTTGAAGTTATGTTTTGAAAATAACTGTTAGGAATGTAAGAGAAATAAAGGACGTTAAATCTGGTCGAGTAAACACATATTTTCTTACGTTTTCTGTGGTAGTCTGCAAGGGCAAATCTAGGGTTTCTTGTATAGGGACAACATATATTAAAAATGTCGCAGTATTAAAAATAAATAATTTTCTCTTCGGCAATGGTCAGAGGTTTGGAATTTTTCATAAGCGGTACACCGTAAACACAGATTAGTCAGATGGTATCTGAAATGACTAACCACGTTAGTCACTCATATTTGACTAATTTATGATGATATTTGACTAATTTCGTAAAATGGACTTAATAATTTAAGTCAAAACTTTGTTAAGACGGCTTAACATTTGTTAAATACTTATTCAATTGGATCAAATATTCGTCGATATTGTTGTCTTACGTGGTTAGTAAGTTCAGCCACCGCTTGAATAATTTGTGGTTTCAGTGTTTTACCTTCTTTGTTTATTCAGTCTTCAATAGAAATATCTTATTCTCTCGAGACCACATGAACTGAATAAATTGCATTGAAGGATTATAGATAAATGTCATACGGTTTTCCGGGTGGATGTCATCACACAAAGACGGTTGACTTTGGTGAACCTGGTATTAAAAAGGAAATACAAGAAAGAAACGGGATAAGTTATTCTATTTTACCGCTACCCTCGTAGTGCATTACTCTTCTTTCATTTCATATCATACATTTTATTGTCCTGCTTATCAATTTGTTAAACAGAGCTGCTTTCCGAGCTGCTGTTGGTAATACTGAAGGCAGCAAGTGAGTTCAGAAGTGCGACTGTGCGTGAACTGCAGATTAAAATTCGTTTCAGGCCGGTATAGTCAGTAGGAGGAAAGGGTCGATGCCCGCCCAAGACAGTTTGAAAATTGCCTTTTACTTAATACAATATTACACATTTGGTTTCTCTTGAAACAAACTCGCCCTTGAATAATTTTGTCCTCTCCCGGACCTTTTCTATTAACGGTCCAGGTTCCTTTCCTGGGTTTGAATTGTGTTATACGCACCGTGACTGTAAACAAAAATTAGTCAATTAGTACCTGAACTGACTAATCAGGTTAGTCAATAACATTGACTAATATTTGACTCATATTTGACCAGTGGCGTAGCCAGGATGCGATTTTTTGGGTGGCCTAGGTAACAAGTAGGGGGCCTGGTACCTCCGAAGGTCAGACACGGCAAGACTAGCTAAGCGGAGCGCCACCATCGGTTGGCGCGGAGCGTACAAGAAAATTTTGGACTTTAAAACCCCTCCAGATGGCCGGAAACGACACTTCCCATGTGTTTTAAGCTGGATGTATCCAGCCTTGAAATACGAATCTCATGTCTGAGACTTCTCAAATAATGAGAATAAAAAATCAATCTATGAAAAGTGGTAATACATACACTCTTTAGGGCCCCCGAAACTGGGCACTTCTGATCTGTGGCCTGGGGATGAGACTGAAAGGAACCGGTATCTCCCTTTCCCTTGGGAAAATTGTAAATTTCAGGACGTAGATCGCAAATGCGGCAATATTTGAATCTAAGCGGAGCGCCACCATCAGTTGGCACGGAGCGTACAAGAAAATTTTGGGCTTTAAAACCCCTCCAGATGGCCGGAAACGGCACTTCCCACGTGTTTTAAACTGGATGTACCCAGCCGCAAATGCGCCAATATTTGAATGGATTTCAGCTTACCTCAGGCTGTATACCTTACCCTTTAACAGGAAAAAAGTGGTTGTGTCCCCCTATGAGAAACTTTCTTTATAGATGCAAAATGGTGCTATGTTTGGCAAAACTTTGAACTGATTACAGGCCTAAGTTTTAGGATTTTTCCTTTTTGGGAAGCATGAAAAATATCAAAATATTTTTAGTTTTTGTAGAGATTTTACAAGAGACATACATACTGCCAAAGAAACAATTTGCAAAATGGTGCAGTATTTTTTCATCGGTACATTACATAGTCAAAATTAAAATACTACGAATAAATCTCTCAGAATAATTGAACCGCAAAGCAGAAGGAAACACATGAAATCCGGACCTTGTGGACATTTTAAAAATCCCCCGGACGCCAGTGCCAACTAGTAAAAAGAGGACTTGTCGAAAAAATCGTCCTACAGTGGCACTTGTCATGGGCAGGAGTGAGGCACGACGTAGGCCTACATGTTAAGGATGGAAGGGAAGAATTATCCGAAGGCAGTACCGTACCCTTACCTGCTTACGGCATATTTTGTGTATGGTAAAGTATAGGAATGGTCGTATAAGAGTGGTCTCCAGTATACGATTGCCTTATTTTCAGTAAATCAATCAGCAATCCAAAAGGCAGGAAGGGTCTTAACCTAACAAAGTCACATTAAAGATTATCGTCGAGACTTTCGTTTCATCTTCGAAGTGAAATGCAATAAACGACAGTGCAGATCACAAACGGTATCCAGTTTAGTGAAAGTAGGCATTTTGAAGTTATTACTTGATTTCATACGTGCGCACAAAATGTGTTTTACACACATTCATCCATATTTTTTTTTTTAATTTTTACACATTTTATTTATTTACTGTTTTGAAGGATATTCTTCAAAGTTTATTTCCGTTCAAACATTTTATTTTTTTTCAATTACTTTATCAGGACCCAAAAAATCTGGGGGCCTGAAGAAAATTTGGGGGGGGGGGGGGCTAGGCCCCCAGGCCCTTCCGTGGCTACGCCACTGTATTTGACACAGTTGAATAAGTTTCTAACAAATATAAAGCCTTCACTAAGTTTTGACTGATTTTCTTTAGTCGTTAGATATTATCACAAACTAGTGAAATGTGAGTGACTAACGCGTTTAGTCAATGCAGACACCACTTGACTAATTTGTGTTTACAGTGCGAAAACAATGAACATATTCAGCTGTTTTTTACCCGAGAAGACTTAATACTTTTAAAGAGATATATAACATATAAAATTTGTCTGGAAAAGGAAAAAAACGTCTGGAAAAGGAAAAATAGCCATTCTGACCCAGGGGCGTAGCCACCGGGGTAGGGGTGGGGTGGGGGTGGGGTGGGGTGGAGTGGATCCCATTATCCCTACCCTCATGACCCAACCTTGCAAAGCAAAAAACACATACACTCTAAAAACACCGGGGTTAAATTTAACCAGGATCGGTGTTCTATTTACTCCAACATAATCCTGGTTAAATTTTAACCCCAACTCCTGGTTAAAGTGACTCGAATCCAAGTTATTTTTAACCAAAATTTGTGTTATTTTAACCAGAAGTTGTGTTAGTTTAACCAGGATTTGTGTTAAAAGTTAACCAGGATTGTGTTGGAGTAAATAGAACACCGATCCTGGTTAAATTTAATAACCCCGGTGTTTTTAGAGTGTAAAATAGCGGTTTTTCTTTCTACCCTTAGAGTTTTCCTTCATGTCGTGCCCCCAGCCCCCATGAGACCAAACCCCTCCCCCCATGATACAATCCAGGCTACGCGGGTGTTCTGAACTACCCTGACTTAGCAGAGTTTATGGGATTAGCTCCAATGCCAAAAAGAATATTTGTGCATCCATGGAACAAGCCACGATGGTGCCACAAAATTAACAGTTATCAGACTGAACAGGTAATGATATTGAGAAGTTGACAAAGAAATGGGAGATTTGGAATTTGGACAAATGGTCTCTCAGAAGAAATTTCCTGCTGGGCTTATCTCACCAAAATTATCCTTCTTAACACTTATTGGTCACCTTAGGCCTATACGGCCCTGTGGACGCAGTAATAAATGATGATAGCATATAATTTGGGTTTCCCCGGCAACTCCAAATGGTCTTCCAAAAACAAACTGACGGCAAAACTCATGAATGATGTCAACAAATAATGACAAAAACATTCTTTTAAAATATTTTTTTAAGATGTGAAAACAGAATTGAAATTTTATAAAACATAATAGTTTCCAGTTTACAATGGCGGGAAAGCGAAAGAAAATCGTAAAGCGACGTTTCACACAGAAGGCCTATAAGAAAATGCAAGAATTATCACTCAAATATATTTGGATTAAATACCCTGAATGATACCGTAACGACAAAATAAAGCAAGTGGCAGAGTTATATATTTTAATCAGGGGGAGAGAATGGAATACAGGGACGCCTTAAACAAATATTGTAAACCTTAAAAAGGGCGCCGTCAGGCAATCCGGTCCATCAGGCAGGCTCACCACCTATGGTTTATAGCTCCGCCACTGAATACAGCGACATAGCATACAAAACGTATACAAAACATACATACGTATGTCAGCTTTGCATGTAATATATAGACATATTTTAAGACAAATAATAACAGGTTATCATTTAAAATACTTCTTTTGGATTCAGGTCATGCAATCAAGATGGCAGAAAATTAAAATGGCTACCAGATCGATTCTTATGTCAATTAGGCTAACACAAACTTATCTGTGAAACTCTTTGAAAACAATAGAACTCAAGTTCAATCGTAGCCGTATTGTAATTATTATTTTAAAAGTGTATGTGATTCATATCAATCAAAATGGCGGTAGTAATCAAACAAAATGACCGCTAATGCTGAAATGACAATAAATTAATACGCAAAAGCAAAGTAGTACTCTCAAAATATATTATTCACAGATGTTTTCTTACTTTCCTTCAGAATTCAATAACATGTTATATTTTAGAACATCATTTCCAAATTCAAGGGTTTTAATATGCTTTCTTTTAAAGGGTCAATTGTCATTTGCGGGTTGCACAGAAAGAAATTAGGGATGGGGTGGGGTGGGGGTGAAGTTTTTATTGATAAAATAGTGAAATGCTTTACTCACTCCGAAAAGAGCTTAATTGTCAAATATTGGCGACTTTGACAAGGAATTTAACAAGGAATCTCTATGGTGACGAAACCAGTAAGCTTGCAAAAGTGTTCATGTGCATACTCATCGTAGTGTGGCTGGAAGAACAAACAATGACCAAAATACTTCCCAAATCTCTGAAAATGGCTCTTCCCAAACCATGTGAGATGCATTTATTTGTTTCTCCTTTGAAATTTTATTTTCAGGGAATTTCTAGGGATATAGGGTAAATGCTGATTTTATTTTAATTTTTTTCAATTTTCCAGACCCCACAAGCACCCCAACCTGCGGATGTCCATGATAATGGTCTGGTGTTATACGAAATACGTTAACGTTAGCATTTTGAAACCTTTGCCCTCTTGCATTTGGCGATTTGCGAAAATAATTTTTGGGCAAAATTTTTACAACTTTTTATTAGTCAAAAGTACATGTGCCATTCAGGCTTTTTATCATCTGAAGATTAAACGATCGATTTTCTAAACGGCTTATTGTACTATACGTGACTTTGTACGGTACATCAGTGGCGTAGCCACAGGGAGGGTTTTAGGGGGTTAGAACCTCCCTATGACCCAACCTTGCAATGCAAAAAACACCTAAAAATGCGGGTTTTCTCCCTATCCTTACTAGACATTTCCCTCATATCGTGCCACAACCCCCCAACCCCCCCCCCCCGACACCAAAACCCTCCCCATAACACAACCCTGGCTACGCGTCTACTGTACATACTTTTAATTGATTCTTTCTCGTTAAGTTTGAACAGGGAGTTGCTAGAGAGTAAGTCCCTGGTTTGAATAATAAAAATAAAATCTAACAGAAATAACTGGCGACTGCTGGTCTAGACTTGATATCTCGAAACAAGTTGACCGATGAATTAACCCGTTCTGGAAACTTTGTAAAGAACTAGAAGGACTCATTTGCTTACCTGATATTGACATTAAAAAGGAAACAGTAAAATGCGACGGGTTTATTATTCTAATACAGAACTACCATCATATACTATTTATTCTTCTTTTATTTCACTTCACTCGATGCTTTAAATTATTTCCATACCAGACGAGATCACTCTGTTCAACTGATAAGGTCATCGTTCGATTGTGAAAGTCAGTTGATTTCCCTTCATGATATCATTCGTTCCCCTTATTATGCATTATTGAATACATGAGTCTTCAATTCACATTTAAAAACACAAGAAGTCCTTACAGTTCTGAAGACTGGAAAAACCAAATCGATTATCTCTGATGTGCATCGAAAATTATGTATATTGAAAAATGAAACAAAAAATGGGGTCTAGAAATTGATTCTACAATCGCTTCGTAAGCAAATGAAACAAAGTCCCTCCAAATCAAACGGTACATTACCTCTGTCCATTTCACATGCTAGCCGCTCTCCCTCCTTCCCTCTCTTCAATTTTGGTTGGGAAAAAGTTTTTCCGGAATGTTATCCATACCCATTTGCCTATAAACTCTTTAACTGCTCATAAAATATTGCTTAGGGTAGTGCGCGCTATTTTACATCCTTACGATACACCAATAATGGTATGTCATCCTAATATTTCGATTTACAAGCCAAATTTTACCTACAATCGCTGCTTAAATAAATGAAACAAATTCCCTCCAACGCAAATGGTACATTGATCCATCTCACATGCTAGCTGCTCTCCTTTTCCCCCACTTCATTGTTAGTTTAGAAAAGCTTACAAGTCCTCAGTATAACATCACTGAAAGGGGGGAAAGGGGTGTGTTTCATTTACTTTTGGTCGCCCCTGTGGCTTCTTTTCCTAATAGTTGGTCCGTAGATAGGTGAAGCCTTTTCTCATGTGTTTCCTCATAATTAATTCTCCTTGCCATTTCCCACGACCACGAAACATGCACAGCTACATCAAGGAAAATATAATAAAAGGGAAGGACAGGGGTCACATAATGACAGATGTCTGTGGTAGTACATGTACTTAATGTAAGCGGGCCACTATTATTTTGGGGAATGCACCATAGTTTGCTGAGGCAAAACCTCCTAGATAATCAAAAATTACACTTCCAAGCCGGTTTGAATTTCAAAACTGCCTACTTACCCCGTAGCGCAGTATTTATGCACTCGTACACGCACCCGTGTTACACTCTAAAAAACTTTGTGTAGAATTTACACAACGTTGTGTGACTAGTCCACCAATCAACAAATGTGCAGAAAGAACACATGGTTGTGTAATAAATTTACACAACATTTGTATAAATTACACAATGTTGTGTAAATTCTACACATGTTGTGTAAATTTTTACACAACCATGCGTACTTTCTACACACTTGTTGGTGGAATAGTCACACAACGTTGTGTAAATTCTACGCGACATTTTTAGAGTGTATCTGGAATTCTTAAACAACCAGTAGCTGAACTCTTTGGCAACATTCTATATCGAACTTTCCATTTCGGGTAGTGTTGTGCATGGATGTGAAGTGAAGCTGAGTAAAAATTATTTTTCATGCATAGGTCATACGAGTTGTCAGAATTTTTGTCCAAATGTATGTAAACCTTTTGAATCTTCATCGACATTTTACCGAAACTTTATTTTTTTTTTATTTTTTATTTATATATTTATTTTTGATCATGTAGAATTTGGAAATGTTTTGAAGTTTTTAGTTTAATTTAAAACGTACCAGAATTTTTAAGATAGGAGTGGTTGGCGGAATTTTTTCTGGCCCTGCCCAAAGTTCAAGAGTTGAGGAAGTTTGGTTCATAACCTTTACACTACGCCCTTGCCTCATATGTCTATGCATTAGATCTTTAGTTTTATCTGAAAATATAACACTATGTTATTTGAAATTGCTATTGTTCTATGGAAATAAAACATGATGTAAAAACGAGAAGACCAAACGACCCATCCACGAAAGAAAGAAAATAAAAAAAAAAAGAAAAACATTGGTACCTTTATCCACAATTGGTATACTAATTCAAGGTAAACTGATTGTCAGCGGTTATTTAAAAGCCCAATTTCCTCATCCCAAACAGTACCAATTCTCCTAACCTTCTTAATTAAGTCCCTCCCACAATTGTCTGAAATTAACCCTCATCCAGACACAATCTCATTTTATTGCTTCAGGGTGAATATAAAAAGCTCAATGTTTATAATCAAAACACTATCAGAACAGTTCGTGCTGTGTAATATAAGTTTTGATACTCTGCATTGTTTGAATTAGCAGTCAATCAAAAAGCTGAACCAATTGTGAGTTTCCGTTACCCTATACTAGAAGTGTAGTTTGGGTGAGAGGATTGTCCCTTTCATTTATCAGCGATGATGAGTGACATTTTGCTATTCGTGGTTAGTGGTGGCGGTAGATAGCATCTTGTTCTCAATTCAAAAGTAAGTTGGGAGTTTTACAGCCCAGTTTCTAACCGATGTGTACAAGTGAGTCCGACCAGGTATGAAGTGGATCCGACCACGGCCCTTTTCCAGTTGTTGCTCACTGACTTGTTTTCCTTACTCCATTGCTTATGCTGAGCACCAAGCACAATGGAAGTACAGAAGGTCCGTTTTTGAAGTCTTCGGTATGATCCGGCCAGGATTCGAACTCCCGACCTACCGGAGGCTGCAATTCTGATGCTCTAACCACTGGACCAGGCAGTTGGTTCAATTTTCAATTCAAAAGTATTGGAAATACAATATACACAAAATGAATACATAAATAGCATGTGAATAATTGGTAAATTCGACCAGAGACGGGTTACTAACACCTAATACTAGCCGAGATTTCTTCTGTCCGCATGGACGGCCTTCCCCTATCGGTGGCGTCCTTACAGAATTGCCGATTGTGCCAATTGCCCCCATTACATAACGTCATTTATTATGCAGCGATGCTCTAGGCTAGTACAGCTCACTGGTTCAGATTTGTATGTATGCAAAAACTAAATTATCAAAAACTAAATTATTATGATGAATGATAAAAGAATGGTATTTGCTGGTATCGGTAGGTTATTTAAACGCCTAACCCTCTCACCCCGAACAGTTCAAACTTTTCCTAACCTACTACTTTAGTCCCTCCCACAACTGTCTAAAATCCATCCTCATCGGGACACAATCTCATTTTATTGCTTCAGGGCGAGTATGCAAGACCCCAATGTGTAATCAGAACACTAATATGGTACATGCTGTGTAATATGAGCTACAATACTCTGCATTTTGTGAACTTGCTGTCAATCAACGAGCTGTGCAGATTGGGAATTCCCGCTGTGACTACGACAAAAATTGTAGTTTGGGGTGAGAGCCTGAGAGGCCTTTTTAAGGAACAGGTCCGGTTGTGTGTTCTGTGGAATCCAAACCTTCCTGCTTAGACAGTACTGCATGCTAGTTTGGTAAAGGTAGATCAAGGAACTTTGCCTTGGTATGAGCTCCACATGTGGACTTAACAACGAAGAAAGAAGTGAGGAGGGAGGCAGCAAGAAATTTGCCAGTTTGGAAGGGATAACCCGGTGAACTGAATATCTAAGCGTAGCGCCACCATAGTTGCCGCGAAGCGTTCAAGAAAATGTTAGCCGAAAATTCCTAGCTCCTGAATCGCTGGAAATTGCACTTTCAGGCCTTACTAATAAAGTTAATCCAGAGAGTTGCGAGGACTCGCACCTCCCTGGTTCATCTAAGCATATCAACGTAATGATCCTAAAGAATGTTCACTGACAAAGGTGGGGCTGTGGGCTCGCTCCCTCCTCAGATAACACAAGACGATCTTAAAACATGTCATGTGATGTTTAAAAGCGTTTTATAACCCGCATGACACCCTTTGAAACGTTTCCCGTTACCTGGGGTCTTTGCTACCTCGTCCGAAAGTTAGTAAAGTTTTCTTCAAAGTAACTCTGACTGGAAGGCAATACGCTTTTGATGTATTGTTCGTAAGACGTCCTACGATGTAAATTCCGGTAGAAATTCTTATAGAAATTCCTATAGTATGTATTGGAGGTCGCAGACGGTTGGTGGGTGCATTTTGTGGACAATTCACGACCAGAAAATAGGGACAGGACCAAGACGAAAAAAGAACATGAAGACAAGAACCTTTATATGAATACCTACTGTGCAGAAGGATGGTACTTTTCCTTACGCAAACCATACAGTGGCTGACTACTAAAGCGTAAGTTGCCTGGCAATCAAAATCTACTTCAGATAAAAAAATGGAAAAAAAAAGATCTTTGGTTTAGTGAAACTTGGATGTAGCAATCATTCTATTTAACGATCGCTGAAAGGGGAAAAACACTCCCAAAAATGTTATATGTTATATTGGAAAGAAATTCAGGAATTTTGACTCGGACGCGGAGATCATTATGGTCTGCAGTCCCTATACATCTCCTTCATTTGCCTCACGTTTGAACCTTAGTGTACATAAAAAAGGTCCCACGTTACCTTAGAAAAAATAAATTAAAACTCACAATTGCAATTTTGAGGTTCGATCATAAAAAGTTTCGTTTCCCGACAATCATGGTGACTATTTTGTGTTTGATTAAAGGGTGAGAGCACCCCAAGCTTATCATGAAGTATCCGGGTTAAATTTGAAGATTTTCTTTTAATTTCTCGTCAAAATATTTTCATAAAATTTTAGGACTGAAATATTGCATGTTCAAGGTAAACCAAACAGTTATTTCAAGTAAATTTCACATCTGAGGAGAAAAAGTTGCTACATGACTCTCAAGTTCATGCAACAGGACAGTTTTCCCTTTCAAGTTACCATAGCTACATTGATAAAGAGGTTTTTCATTGGGTAAAACAGAAACAGTGGACATATTATAACACCAAACGGATGACAAGTCAAAGCCAGTGCAAAATGCAAATGTGTTTAATAATTTCAAAATCTTTGAAATTTAAAAGTGTAAAAAGTGTAAAAGATCTGACAAAAGGCAAAGCTTATATTATTAAGGCACTGAGAACTTCTAGAAAAATAAAAAATATGTATATTTATGTACAAAAGAAGCAACTTACAGATCGGAAGAAATTAGAAGATCGCCCCCAGTTGGATCTCTCTTTACCGTAGCCTACGAAACTAAGGTAAGAGGACGGATTTAAGCTTGCAACTTTTCATACACTGCCGATGGTGTAGAAATGTTTCCAGGTTTGGCAATTATTAAAATCCTTCAACTCACCAACTGGAGCCCATTCTGGTAGGCACTACAGGGGGCGGAGGGAGCGAACGGACCACATGAAAATTTGTCACCCTAACAGGGTTTCAAGATGCCTTTGAACTTTATACATTTTAAAATGTTTCATGTCTCCTGGTGACTTTACACTCTTTAAAAAGGAGTTAAATTTTCACCGTTCTTAGAAGAGTTAAAGTTAACTCAAAATGGCGACGTTTCATTCGTGATGGAATTTCCTTCAAGAACACTTTTAAAAAGAGTCGGATTACCAGGCAACTTAAGCACTCGTGAAAGAGCGAGTTTCACGGTTATTGGAGTGAAGTATCTCTCTATGGAGTGAATTCACACTTTTTGTTCTATTATAGAGCGACTAAGTTCTTTCTTTCTTTCTTTCTCAGAGTGTAATAATAATAGTACATCTGAACAAGATTTAGAATTACATATTTTCAAGGACGTTGTAAGTTACAAAGAACTTGTTTTCTGGTGTGAGTTAGCCCATAGTAGTGGCAGACAAGGCGACAAGGGAAATGGGGGAGGTGAAATATTCCTCTTAACTTTTCCCGGTCCCTAGGGAAATTCTAAGTTGACTTTGATGAAAAACTGAGTTGAACAAAGATCTCACTTGAAATTGTGTTTTCTCCCTTTACTGCATTGTCTAACTACGCGCCTAGCCTAAAGTAGACTTTGCCGACAAGTTTACTTTCTGCCCTAGGAAACGCAATTTCTGTCTGTTTGAGGATTTTCAAAGTTTTTTGTTTGCTCCACGCCAACTTGAAGTGACAATTTGGTAAGATAATTTTTATATAAGCTTTTTGGCAAGACCATGTATATCCTCCCCACACATTTCAATACGAGTTTACTCACCGCTGAGTCCACCCGAGTCTCCCGAGACTCGAAAAGGAAAGCACCCACTTGGTATTACGGTTGTGATTTCAGGTTAGTCCTATGAAAATTCTGCACAGTTCCGAGGAAGATTGCTTGAGTCCCCAGTAAACGAAGGGATGATCCAGTCCTGACTATAGGGCCCGCATTGGTCCCACCAAGTGGCGTCACCAAGGGGGAGGGGCAGAGTGGCACGTGCCCCCTGAAATTCGTGTGCCCGCCCCCCCCCCAACTGAGATTTGAAATTTCAAAAAACAATATGCCTTCTTTAGTTAGAGTGTGACTATATGAAAATTTTTAAAAAAAGGCAGTAATTGTCATACTTTTCAACTGAAAATATCGCAAATTACCTGGAAATTGCCATGTCCTGCTCTCTGAGGGGTTGTGTTTTTCAAAACTCTCTGCACACTTACGAATTCGCCAACTGAAGCTGGCGCATAGCTCAGGTAACCGTTCAAGCAGGATTAGGCCTACATTTTTCCTTAAGAGGATCAAAACTAACTGCCCATCGACTGCTTCCTCTTTCTCTTACAAGTTCAGCTCTCCTTCTTCGAAATGTCAGCAGATTCTGCTCTTGATAGTAGTTTCACTAGTTTTGCTACCAATAAAATCTTACTTGAAGTTGCCCTGGAGGTAATTTTGAGACCAATGTAAAGACAATAGAATTACCGGTTAATTACCACGAGACCAATGTAAAGAAAATAGAATTACCGGTAAATTACCACCTTAATACCTAACAAACCCAGGAGCTTCTGGGGAATTCGCCCCTGCCCCCCACGGAGACACACTTTAATACACAAGCAGAGGGACATGACCAAAATTTAGGTATATTGAACTGCCCATCAAATTCTTTTCTCAATAGTTCATCTCGCCTTTTTCTAAAATGTCAACCGCATCTGCTCTTGAAAGTTGAATCACTTTTTCTTACCAAAAGTCTTACTGAAAGTTATCTTGGAGGTATTTTGTAGACCAGTGTTAAGTTAATAGAGGAACACTTAAATATGATAGCCACCATATACACCAGAAATACTACACCTTGCCCGACCTGAAAACTTTGTTGAACAGACAGATTCTCCCCTTATTCTTGGATCTCTCAAGGAAACCAAACTGTATGCAGAAAATTTCTGACGTAACTCACGTCTTTGCTATGGAAATTGACCCCACCCCTCTCCCTTTTTACTTTTTTATGTATCTTTTCCTCAACAATGTAACTTTTTCTGTCTGATGACACTATACACTGACATTTGTGTTTGTACCACCAACTAAGGAGGAATTTGGTTTCAAACCCTCCCCCCACAACAAATGACGTCATTTTCAATAACACTGGGAATTTCCCTCTGTTTCTTTAGGGAGGGCGCCCGACAAAAATTACACGAAAATTGTATCGTTACATACATATGAGCGTGAGTCACCTAGTTGCACACTGGACATTGCATGTTTGCTTGCCTAGCCCATATTAGTATTGTATTTATGGTACACATGCACATTTCTCGCTTAACAACTGTGCACAGTGTGTATGGCAAATAACGTAGTGTACGTACGTACGTAGTATCGATCTACATCATATCTACCGCCTAGCCTATGAATGGGAAGCTTGTATCATTGACCAGGCCTGTGTTGTTTACCCTGAAAGCTGTTCTTATTTTTGAACTTTGCCTTCTCTGAAACGCCGGTGGAATTAAGTTTAATATGAATAGACCCGAGCGGTCAATGAGGTATATTTAACGTCAGGTTCTTTCTTTTCATTTATTTTGGTGAGAATGTGAAATCTTCTTTTGCCTAACTAACGCAAAGTTAGGCCTGTACTGTAGCCTATAGCCTAGCCTAGGCCTAACGTTAGGCCCTAATTGAACTTAGCTAACGTTGGGCCCAGGCTACTGACCTTGACAGCTTAATTCCCGGCGAGGCTTTAATAACTCTAAGTAATTCAATTTCATTTTTCAATTCACTTCAATTCAATGTTTATTTCGGCTCGGTAGGCTCTAATTTAGAATTAGTGCCGGGAACCTAACAATAACATAGGCTAGGTGAATACGTAAGCATAGCCTAGCCCTTGAACAGGGCTGTGTGTGTTACGTTACATGGCCTAAGCTCATTTCACTCCACATCACAGCCCTAGCCCCGATAACACACGGAACCCCATCACTAGGCGACCTTGGCCACGGTCGTCATCTCTCACGTTCACAAATTACACTGTTTTCTCACCAAACTTTACACAGATGACCTCTGGCACCGCATCCACCTTTCTGCATAAGCTGTTCACCCAGATTCGATGTAATAATGGTGTATTTTGCTTCGAAAAATTGAACATAACACTGACTCAATGCACCACGTTTGCAAGCTTTCGAACGACTTAGTAATCGGTCCTCGATATTACTAAACCACAAGCTGACACGCCTGGCTATGCCTTGTGTACCCAGACATGGGCTGACATGCTCGATGTTAATTTAGTTAACACTGATATTAATTTCATTAAATTCTATCATAAACCACGTTATCATTACTGGTTAGGAAGTAAAATACAAAGGACCATTGTGCCAATATTTTAACTTTTGTTTGCAAAAGGTTGCTATTCATTACACATGTTCAGGGAATAATTTATCCGGTATCGCATTGCAAAATGCGATGCAAAATTACAGATTTGTGACACAAATAAAGTATGTGTAGCAAAATTTGCGATACAATTTCCGAGCAAAAGCTCCAGTACTCGGTGAATGGAAATGACAACGGGAATACTGCATGAAGGCCTACAACTGTTCAATATATAATTTGTACAGGCACACTTGTCAAGCAACGAAACACTGCAAAAAAGCAGCAAGATTAAAAGAACCCAGACACTTGAGTGTGTTCAAAAAAGCAAGGTAATTCACGAAACTTTAACGTGCACCTATTCACTGCTAGTTACATTGTTGATGGTGCGACATATGCAGCTGTGTATGAAGTATGAGGCACTCTGTACGTGGTAGTGTTACGATAGCTCGGAGACTTCCCATAGGGATCAAACTTCTTCCACATAAAACACGAGACAGCCTAGGCTCTACACTTCTCCATATGCAAACACGTTAGGATAGTGCAAGGTCTAGCACAAACAACTCAGAAGAAAAAAGCATCGTAGGGCAAAATTACAGGGGTTAATCTTTCGAAAATAGTATGAAGGGCTTAGTAGGAGTATTTTACACGTGCCTCCTAATTATTTTATGAAATTTGTGAAAATTTGATTATATTGGACATCTTTCAAATTGACATCGTTCTGACTACCCTGAATGAGGCTGTAGCAGTAGGCCTTGTATGTAATACATATGAGAAGTTTGAGAACACTTTTAGAAACAGATTACAAGGTCGAAATTTAGGAAACTTCCCAGGATTTAAGAAGCATGCAAACTGCTTATTATCATGGTGGAAGAAAAACAATAAGGTTACTGACTGTCTTCTGGCCCTGTTCCAGTTTGTTAGCACACAGTGCATCAAGCTTGATGAGTGAATGTTTTTTACTCGCTCTCTGGAGGACCTTACACTGAAGGCCTATGTCAAAGCAAGGAGCTGATTCAGTCAGATATGGAATTGAACTCAGCATTTTGTGCTTTGTTTCTGCAGATCCACAAAGAATTATTGCAGACAGGACTTTTTGTGGAAGAGTGCTGTCACATTAAGTCAATGTTTAGGTTTAGTTTCAGCATATAACTGAACACTGTATCATAGCGGGGAATAGCATCTGAGCATGAATCAGAGTACTGCATAACAGAAGAAAAGTATGACAGTGAAAATTGCTATGCAAATTTTGAAAATTGCTACACAAAATGGAACTTGTATCGCAAAAATGCTATGCAAAAATTCTGTACTAAATTACTCCCTGCAGTGTATTTTTGATTAGCCTAAACTGTTTAAAGCAATTTGTCCTAGGCTAGCATGGGGGAGAGGGGGGCAGTAGTGCTTAACATGCATAGGCTACTACGAGTTATACAGGTTGGTTAACAAAGACCAGACAAAGGGATATTTGCTTGACCATAGATACCTTTAGGTAGGATTCGGAGCCAACAATGCCTACTGCCAGTGGCGTAGCGAGGATTTTTTTTAGGGGGGGGGGGGCAAAGGTATGAAATTTCCCCAAAACTTTTCCCGGTCAATGTCTGGAAAAAATGTAAATTTCCCTGCAAGCAAATCAAATTTCCCAACAACCAAATCAAAATTTCCCAAATACATCATATGCTTACATACAAAAGTAGTCAAATTTCCCTCCAAATACCAAAATTTCCCTGCAATGACATTCCCAAATTGCTGGTTTTTTCCAGCCATGGTCAGTGTGTATGTATTTCATATAAAATATGCAAACTTACAAGTATAACCACATTACCATGTCATTTTGTAATATTACCTGCATTTTAATTTTAAGTATAACAGAGCAATGGGAAATGAAAAAGTATATTATTTTGGTAAACAATATCTGGTTTATTTGTATGTACTAACGCATTGGCGTACGCAGGATTTCTCTGAAGAGGGAAGGGCATGCAGTATGGTCAAGGGGAGGGGTGTCTGGAAATATTTTGACGTTTTCAAGGAGCCTTCATGCAAAATGGTGCAAGATTTTCGACTTTGACAGGTTGAATTGTGGTGGTTCATGAGGATAAAACTGAAACTTTTGTGCCTTGACATGCATTTCTTTTTATGCCATTTGTGCTACCTTACGAAGAAAAACTTGTCATTAAATTTGCACACTTTTAGGAGTCAAAATAAAAGAGCATTGATCGGTACTTGTGGTTTTTCTTGGCCACAAAATGTTATTTTGTTATAAAGATTATCTAAGCGGAGCGCCACCATTGGTTGGAGTGGAGCGTAGAGAAAATTTGGAAAAATTAGACCCCTTAAATGGCCGGAAATAGCATTTTCTAGGCTTATACTGTACGAAGAATCTAGCCAGTCGCTTTCTTCTTTTGTCGTTTGCAATAAAATGCTCATTTTGAATATGTTTGCAAACTGCAAAGTGATCAGAGAGCTAAGAGCTAATTTTAACCCAAAGATGTTATTTTGCCCAAAAGACCAAGCAAAGCGCCACCATTGGTTGGCACGGAGCGTAAAGAAAATTTCGAAAAATCAGACCCCTCAGATGGTCAAAATAGCGTATTTATACTTGTAAAGAAAATCTAAGCATGAAGTCTTTTGATAGGTGCCACCAGTGGGAAACAGAGTCTACCTTTTCTAAGTAAAAATTGGAATTTGACAGAATTTGCCTAGGTCTATTTGTTGGAATTAAAAAAAAAAAATGGCATCACTGTAAGACCTTGCAGGGACAATCCTTCCCCTTTGAAATTTTTTTGGGTGTCCTTATAAGCAATCTGGTGCCACATACGGTATGCTATCTTTTGAAGTAAAATCAGTGTTGATAAAGTTAGACTGCATATTTTTAAGAACAAAGAAAAATGGCATCTGTGAGGGGAGCATGGCCCGATGGTCTCCCCTTCGCACGCCACTAAGGAGGCCTAATGATGGCTCGATCACACAGGATATCCTGTGAGAAAAGCAGTCTGTTAAGTGTAGAAGGCTAAAAGGTACTCATTGTCCATTTATTGTTACACTCAAAGTGAGGAGAAAGCTATTTTCCCGAACCAGCTTGTAAGCCTCCAAGGATTAGGCTAAGTAACAAAATCTAAGTGTGCCAAAGGATCCCGTTAATTCTAATCTCTAGATTAACTTTAAGTTTATCATTGGCCATGGATTGTTTCAGCCCCATCCATCGTTATGTACACAGAGTAAAATCGTACAGCTACTGCTGGCTTGTAGAAGAACATAACAACCTTGGGGGTCTACGGTAGTGACTTGTCATTTTTCACATCCTTTTACTGAATTCCCAAAGTATCACCTGAGTAACAGCTTCCTGTGCACTGAAATGCTTTGATCATAACCCCCGTGCGTATACAAGCACAAGAGAACATTCAATCTGCTACGCGCCGAGGACATTTCTGTGGAACGTGAATTGGGCCGGTTCATGCGACACTGAAGAAATCTGAGTTAATTTGTTGCATGAAAATAGGAATTATGTATGAGAAATGTCTCACAATTTCTTATTCTAACAAAAATTTTGAGAAATTTTTGTGAAATTTTTGTAATAATAAGAAGATTCATCAAATTTCCCCCAAAAATTTTCCAGGGGGGGCCACTTGCCCCCCTGCCCCCCCAGTGGCTACGCCACTGCCTACGGCAATCAGATAAGAGCCCCTAGACCAAGATCTTTCAAATGGGTAGACATCTAACCAACTTCAAAGCCCTGGTACTAACAACAGGACCCTTGCTTGGATACACTTCACAACCATAGTCACTAGCCAGGGTGCCCGCGGAGCAGCACCTTTTGCGTCCCCCCTAAAAAATATTCCCACCAAACTTCACGCAGGTGATCTCTGGCACCGCATTTACACTGTAACTTTCTACAAAAGGTGTTCACAAAGTTTCATCAAAGAATGGCCGAATTTTCACTGCCAATTTTGACCATAACAGTAGGGTTGTCGCACTAAAAATACGACTACACGAAAAATATCAATTCACATTGTTAAATACCCTTTTCCAAGCAACCATGCCAATTTTTATCAAAATCCGACCTGTACTTTTCAAAATATAGCCGATTTTATGTCTCCATAATCCTTACGATTTCTCCAAATCGCCGTATGCTTCAGTGTTATGATCTGCCTGCAAAAGTTCGTCAAAAACAACATCGTAACTGTTCACTCAGACACTTTGATTATTCATGACTGTGTTACATACACCAGATGTGGTGGCGTGAATATGCAACGTTACTGGGCAAGACACTTAGCGATCATCCGTGTCATGAAAGCCTGCGTTCTGTGTACATAACATGCATTAACAAGTCGCACATAGCCTGCTTACACACAGTCTATGTTATAGCAATCTGTACACGTGCTTATGCATACTGTACGTACACAAGTACTTAATTTACTAATCGTACTTCAGTATTGCACGTACAGTACCGGTGCTGTATCTGTCACACCCGGAGTTGACTTTCAACTTGACGGTGGTTGATCAACTAGTAGATTCTTTTCAGTCTCAACTCAGATCAACTCAAATCAATGACCCCTCCTCCTTCCTGATATTTCCTTTGAAGTTCTGCCCGTTGTTAGTCGACCTTGCACTTTCTTTTCACGTACAACATTGAAGCACAAAGCACTGGGAGATTTCAATATGGAGGCTGGCCAATAGATAGCGAAGGGATTATCAGTCCTTCAATGAAAATAGTAAGTTGTACAGTGTACTGTTGTGTAAAGTTGAGTGCGGAACATCGTTTCATGAGTGATTGCTGTCCGCACAGAAACATAAAGCAGTCAGGAATGTGCATAGTAAGCTATGGCACTAATTTTACAGAGAGGCTTCATACAGCCATATAAAGTTCTATGAATGACTTTTAGGAATAGAAAGTCCCTCACTGCAAAATTACATTCAATCTAGGCAAGGGTGACCTGTGACCTGTCATATTTTCAACTAGAAAATCTATGATTTATTCACTTCTTGTTTTGAAATAGTTCCATTTCTCTAAATGTAGAGTTCCTTTTCTTCTTTCTAATGATATGGGTTGTAGGGGTCAAAGGTTCAGCCCAATGCACGATCAAATCAAAGGTGGCTATGTGTGGCATTTTACCTGTGACCAAAACACACTTTTGACTGTCACCCTTGCAACGATGCTTCAAAGGGATCGTTAGAAACGGTAACATATTTTTTCTTCTTTTTGTTTTAAAGCTTATGTGGTGAAATATTATAGTAGAAATATGTCTTACCGTATATTCTGTAATAAACGCTCCCCCTCTAATAAAAGCCCCCCTCAAAATTTTTAACAACTGCGTAGGCCAAGGCCTCCCACACTACAGGCCCAAACCACAGATAAAGCTAGTGTTTGACCGGTTATGCATAATCATTTTTTAATTTAACAATCGGCCCGATGCCGATTACCCATTATTAGAAAGAGGGAAGACACGTGTTTGTCCCTAAAGTACGTGCCCCTTGCTTTGTGCATATCGTTCAAGTTGGAAAATATTGGGAATAGTTCCGTTTGTTTTGCGAATGGAATATCATTTTTGTAGGCCTAATATTTTCTTTTCAAATGTGGAGATATAAACCAATCGTTAATACAGTAGGATTGCTTTCAGTCGATGTCACATACCCTTTGATAATTTAGCTCTTAGGCAAACGTCATGCTCTGTTTAGTTTTCATCCACCAATCATGTCGGAACAATTGCAGTATTTTACTGTGCTGGGTTGTAGTTGCGTTAATGTACTGTAGAATCCCGCCTTAATGAGGCCATGTAGAAATAGGCAATCGTAATTATCTTAGTGGTTCTGGGGCAGCAAAACAATTGCACCCGATTAACGTATCCTATGGTTCCTTACGGGTATAAATATCCCCGTAAATTTTTAGCAGTTCTTGTCCAAAACTTACGTCTTGTTTGAAAATAATCTGCAATTGAAATGCACGCAAGTGAGATTCCCGAAAAATCCAAGTACGCAGAGATTTGTGATGTCATTTCTTGTTGAATTTAGCACGGGGCTCGCCCAGCTGCGCTAGCTGGTTATATCAGCATAGGAAATGTGATCATCGTAACACATAAAAACTCAATAGAAAAGTTCGTCTTGAGGCTTAGTATAATCACACACTAAATCACATAGGCGATGGCGCTAGTTGTGATTGGCTGGCTAGAATCATCGCATTTGAACCAATCACGATGCAGGGGCAATTTAAATTTTGCAGTGGATCGTATGCATATGATGTAACCGAGCAAACCATGATGCCTTGTTTGGCGGTAAAAACGGACACGCACCTAAGTGCGTGGGCGAAGAAGTAGCCTGCATGAGACCACGTGCATCACTGTATTCGTTGGCAATGAAGTTCCCATTTCACAAGTCCTACTGCAAATAACATTACGGAAGGAATGCGAGAAATGGCTTAATTTATGCAGGATAATAACCACTGAACTTCCAAAGATTCTAGGTGCTACATGTATAAAAGGTGCACTGATATATATGGTAAGCTTTGGGACTTGGAAATACAGCCAAACACTGCAGCTCGGATAGTCTGTACTTGTGCTTTTGTACAGAACAAATTGCACAGCAACTTACGCGACACTTTTTCCAGACTGCAAGGAATACAATTCCCGGTTATACTACATTGTTAAGGGGAAAGTAACCAACGATCCCGCTCATGGCAGGGGTATAATTTACACGTTTGTGCTTATCAATGCATTCCGTTTTGGCGGGAAGTATTGAGTACGGTATTCACAGGAATTTTAACGATTGGGAAATTAAGAGCAAGTTTCAAGTATATTTGTGCCCTTTTTTCAGTTTACAAATAATCGGTGGTAATGATGGGTTGAATGGCAGAATTTTACCGATGCCGGTTAGTTAATTTTTTTATTACAATATACCCTCAAATAAATGCCCCCCTTTTCAAAAATGTAACGCCCCGGAGGCATTTATTACAGAATATACGGTAGGTGTACTAATTTTACAGTGTAGGCAAAATTTTGACAATTTTGAGTGTTGTAAATTCATTTTTTAAACACACTATTTTAGCAACTCCGTGTTTGGGTGTGAGTAGTTCCGCAAAAATTTTGGAGAAAAATTCTGTGTGCGTGCAACAACCCTAATAGCAAGCAGTAAGTCAATGCGTCATGTTTTCAAGCTCTGGACAACTGTTCTCAGTAGAGGACAAAGGTCACGAATGGCAAACTTGGGGAAATGGTATAGCCCGGGCGTTGATTTTCAGAAAAATTTACGGTTGTCCTTCAGGCAACCATTTCACTAATTTTAGTTGTCCACAAGTAAAATTGGTTGTCCGCAAACAGTTATTGTGTTCAATTCATGTACTTGTAGTCTTGAAGAATAAAAAGATGTGATGTTTGAGGGACAGAAACACTTGAAGTCTGAAATATGGTAAAATGCAAATAGTCAAAAGAGTTGGTTAGTCAGCTGTATTCCCTTTCAGTAGGCTAGAGGAAAATGGTTGTCCATCGGACAACTAACCTTTAACTTTTGGTTGCCCATATGAAATTTTAGTTGTCCCAGACAATCGGACAACCACGAAAATCGAGCCCAGGTTGCTCCACCTAGGCAGCTGTCTTCATAACACCATCTTGAATCAGTAACGATACGAAGTGCATATTACTCGGAATACCACGTAAACTCAAGTGACTGCGGTTGCATAACGTTAGGACGGTGGTGTCCATTCGTCCGGCTTTTCGCCAGACAATCCGGCTTTTGAGCACCCTGTCCTCCGTTCGGACTCACACATGGTTCCGGACATTGAAATTCCCCATTTCTGAAAATTCTAATGTAAAACTTCTCAACAATGTGCAGCACAGACCGTCCTGGAGTATAGATTACATGCAATGTGTTATGTGCATCAGTCACGTCTTTTACATCTGCTGAACAAGTAGGTGGTGTATAGTACATTACAGAAGAAGGCTACGTGAAAACAATAGAAATACTGATTGCAATACAAGCTGGTATAATGTAGGAGACTCATATGTATACGTAATAAGTACTAATGAGAACATGGTTAGAAATGTAGCTAATGGTGGTAAGGTAGGGTCCAGTGACCATGACCTTATTTGTTTTGAGTTATGTTGTTTCAGCAATCATAATGGTAGTGATGAAACAATTCTAGATTTCAGCAAGGCTAACTTTACTCGTGCCAAGGAGCTTTTAACCATAGATGGGGCGGTTTGTCTCACTTAGGGGCTGCTGAGTTGTGGAGTGTTTTCCGGGATGTTGTTTCTGACATAACAAAGTTGTGTATCCCACTTAAGGAAGCTGTGGTTAAATAATAGGTCTTTTTGGATAAATTTCTAGAGATGTTCTTAGAGCAACTACAGTATGAAGAAACGTACACCGCAAGTGTTGGCCTGGCTGTAGGGCCAGTAAAAGCCCAGGTAACTTAGCAGCTTACAAGAAGTAGGAACTGTTAGTTAAAAATTTGGTAAATGGATCTAAAACTAGGTTTGAAAAGCAATTGGCCAAGGAGGTTAAGATAAACTCCAAATGTTTTCATGCCTATGTGAGGTTTAAGCAGAAGCTTAAGGAGGGTGCCAGGCCTCTCAAAGGTGATGATAATACTTTGGTTAGTGACAATCAGGATATGGCTAACTTGTTAAATGACTATTTTGTATCTGTTTTTACTAAGGAATCATCTTTGTTGGGGACATGTAGGGGTTCTGAGGTCTCTTCTTCAATCAGTTGTGTCATTTTTTCAGAGGAACAGGTTTGTAGAAAGAGAGTTTGAAGGCTAGTAAGGTCCCTGGACCAGATGGGGTCCACCCAGCCATTTTATGTGAATGCTTTGAAATTTTGTCAGTTTTTCTCTCCATCATTTTTCAGAAGTGTCTGGATTCGAGTTTTGCTCCTACTGACTGGTGGGTAGCAAATGTTACTCCAATTTTTAAGAAGGGGGATCGAAGTATGCCTTGCAATTACATGCTGTCAGTTTAACCGGTGTTATGTGCAAAGTTATGGAATCTTTTATTGAGGATAGTTTACTTAAGTATCTTTTAGATAATGAGTTACTTAATCTGTCACAGCTTGGTTTCCTGCCAAGCAGACCTTGTGTTACTAACTTTCTGAGCTTTCTTGAAGATGTCTCTTCATCTCTTGATTCTGGGTATGGCGTGGATGTCATTTACCTTGACTTTTCAAAGGCCTTTGATAGAGTTCCATTAGGTAGGCTAATGGTTAAACTGCATAGGTTAGGGGTTCAGGGCAATTGTGCTGATTTGATAAATTTGTGGCTTCATGGTAGATCTCAGAGAGTTGCTGTCCATGGTACCTTCTCGTCTTGGAAAGAATTCGCAAGTGGAGTACAGTACCACAGGGTTCTGTTCTTTGCCCACTTCTTTTCTTAATTTTTATGTTATGTTAATACAATCAAGCGATGCACAAATTTTCAACATCACGTTTTCACGACTGTAATCTATTCATGTTTCTTAGAACACCAAGAAGGTCTGTTTCTGGCCATCTAGGGGGTTTGTAAAGGCCAAAAATTTTCCGGTACGCTACACGCTAACTCAAAGTGGTGCTTAGCTTAAAGATATTAGTAAAGGTTGTCCTCCTTTTCTGTCATGAAGGAAATCAAGGAATGGACACCCTAGTTAGGACTTACCAGTCAAAATGTCCCTACTCCCTGGACCAAAATGACCCTGTACCAAAAAATTCCCTCTGCTGGTCAAAACGTGTCAAAAGATTCCTGTGTCAAAATGTCCCCGTGTCAAAACGTCCCCGCCTCAAAATGTCCCCATTGTGGGCCAAGGCTACATTGTATGGTTGTTTAGTTTACGCAAAACATTTTAAGTGCTAATTCTGGAAAACTTACTATTTATTCCAATACTTTTCATTCCATTTTAAAACAAACCTGCTACGTGTAGGCATATAGTGCAATGTGTCAATGTAATGTATTACAGTAGTACTAGCCTATTATACTCCACACATACGTGTATACTGTACAAGACATGTTTGAGAGCGGTACACCAGACCTGTCAACCTATCAGACTCTGAAATACGGAGAATTTCATTTTTCAGAGCCAAAATATAGGGAGATCCTGTAAGAGGGAAAACAGGGAGGTTTAATAGTAATTTTAATCAAAAATTGTATAAATCCTAGCAAACAAATAGCCTTCTTTATACACAAAAGGGAATGAGAATATCCAACCAATGTTTCTTGTTGACAGGTTCGTTTCTTAGGGAAACCTCAGAATTGTACTGTATGTTACTTGCGTAGCCCCATACTCAACTGATGGAACCGGGTCAGACAAATAAGGGAGGGCAAACTGAGTGTCCCGAAAATTTTATTTGTTTCAAAATCATGGTTAGACTTAGAATTAAGGTTATGAATACATGGATTGGGATTATCTGGCCTGCTCTTTCACACTCCGTCGGTGTCAGAATTGTACAAAAAGGGTCCAGTCGAAGTTTTTCATTTAAGAACTAGGCGTAAGGACTTTTCCAAGAAGCTGGTTCATCCATTGGCATGCATTGCCCTCATTTGTCCTGGGAAAAAGTTACAAGGGCCGGTCGTACTGTATCATCGATGTGGAATTCGCTACAACTTTCTCATGTGTTAAGGGGTGCTACTATTCCGCACACTGACAACCACTGACATGCCCTGCCACAAGTTCCATGGGCTGCCGTACAATTTGTGTGGCAGCACGTGGGGTTTCCCAAAACTAGTGGAAAGCTCAGAGATCCTTTTTAACATAAATATTTAATGAAAACAACATTTTGCGAACAAAATTAAGTTCAAAATTGGCAAAATGGTCTGTTGTATTTTACTTCCTAATCAGTAATGATAACAGCAAGAAGTTCAAAAACCTTTGAAATCCTGCACATGGCACTGAATAGATGTTGGCGGCATTAATTGGTGCCTTCATCATTAAATAACTTTTACGTAGACATAAAAATGCATGTCAGTTGGAAATGACAGCATTTTTAATGAAATTAATGTCAGCGTTATTAGTCTCAGTATTATATTGCATTTATTGTCCTTTGCTTTGTTTCTACATTTACAGAACATAAAATGAAAAAACAAACGCAGCAAAAAGTGCTGTCAGTTCATTGACAGAAATTTGTAGCATAACTTTTGTATTTTTTAATTTTTTCTTCTGTACCTGTAGAACAAACAAATAAACTGTATAGTCAGTCACTGCCAGCCTTGAGTTTTAGATTTTTCAGGTGTGCTAAAAAAGGAGTGTGGTAGGTGTGCTGTTTTATTTAATACACTTTAATCGATTCAAATGAATTCCCATTCCTCATCTAGGTGTGCAAAAAATTGCACTCCTCACAGTGAGTTGAGGCGAGTGGTGGTGTGCATTGTACTCACACACCTCAAAATTCAAGGCTTGTCTGTGGGAGAGTTGCACACCTACAGTATGTCACTAAACCATGCATAGGGGAATTTTTAAGATACAGTTTTCATGTAAATTACTTCCCTGCATATGGCCATTAGGTAAGTCTACTGTACTGTACATTATTAAAGATATTCATATCTGCAGCATGTGTGGGGGGAAAGTATCAGTTGGGTATAATTTGACTCAATTCAGTTCAAATTTATTTCAAACAAAATTGATTTTGCAGAAAGTACTTACTGTACCTGTATTGGAGGCAGTAATACAGACACAACAGTCAAACTTAAATGGAGACCATTTCCCACTTAAGTATTTGAACCTTTCATTTTGAAAAGAATATTACAACAGTTAATGAGGAACTCTGAAATCTGCAGTACTGGTTCCCATATATTAGGCCTGCTGTATTTGTAGGAACACCCGGCACAGTAGGCTGCACTATACTGCCAGTATGCTGTATACATGTGAACAAACTTGAAAACTCATGTTTACACTATATAGTATATTGACAGCTTGGTGGCAGTTTTATGGCTTTGAGACTCCTTATGTAAGTAAAGGGGCTTTATAAAAGAAACTGACATTGTTGTAATTCATTGCCCCTCCAACACATTTGTACAGTACAGTATGTACACGGTACTGCAGTGGATGCTGTCTGTACTTTATGTACAGTGCTGTGTGTCTTACGTACTGTATTGTGTTTTTAGTACAGTGACACAACCAGTGTGCACAGTTTACATAAATGTAGTATGTGTGTGTTGACATGTGACTGGCCAATTGTGTAGAAAGCATCATACCAGTATTATGTACTAGTATTCCAATTACACCTTGTATTGATAGCATGACAATGGAAGGAATAAAAGACAATTAGGGCATAATTTTACTGTCCCCTCCTTTCGTTTTTCTGCAGCATTCTGTCAATTGGACTGTAGCCGACTTAAAGTACTTCAAAAGCAACAGAGATCCTCTCTAAATCTCAAAAGTTTTGTCTCATTTCTTTTCCAAGTATCTTTCAATATTTTAGAAATATTGCAAATGCAATGTAGGATTCAGGGTACAGTGATTCAACAGTAACTCCTTTTAAATTTCACAAAATTGAGTGAGAAAATGCAACTTGATTTTCAACTTGGAGGCATCATGACATAGGTGTCTACTGTGCACTAGTCCACATTGGGATGAATTTATTTGACGAGCTCAAAGATCATTTACCAGTATACTTTAGGATCTGCTGTACAAATTAATATATACTGTAAATTAATCCCAGTTTTAGTCTTCCTAGCAATTTCTCTTGGACAGAAATATTTTTTAATAAACTGCTATGTACATTACTGTACTATACTGTAGTCAGTACTGTGCATGTGTACACATGTAAAGCACAATACTTAGCTTTGGTGGATAAAGATTTGATTAATCAATAAATGCTTGTAATGGGACTGTCCTGGTTGAGTGACTCTCAATTATAGAACTCACTGCCATCTGCTATTACAATGATTGCTTTCATGTACAGCCAACCTAGGTTAAGTGGGTTAATTGTTCTTCACATGTATTTTACCATTTCATCTCTCCATTTCCGTGTGTATTACAAGTCTGCAAAGTTCTGTCACTGTTGCAGTGGTTCTAGTTTTAGTGTGCCTTAAACACCCAAATGAAAACTAGTCCAGCAAGTAAAGTATACTACAGTACATGGCTCTGAGCAGGAGAATACTGTACCTAGCCAGTTTGACTTGCCATGTGTAGTACACAGTGTTTAATTGTGGTATTGAATGCTGCATCTTTTATTCATACTGCATTTTTTCAGCTCCTCAACAGTCAATACAATTTGGATTTTTTTCTTTGGGGGGGGGGGGGGGGAATAGGGGGAGGAAGGAGCCATTTTGCACATTAATGAGAAATTGAAGTTGTTGCAGTTGGAAGGGTAGGGAGAAGACATCCCAGGAGCTGTACAGTACTGTACATGACAGACTTTGTATGAATGTCAGTTACGGTAGTGAATGAACAGTACTTGAAACAAATGCAAGTCCACAAAACAGTAGTGTATAAAGCACATTGTAGAGTACTTTGTACTGCATGCATTTTAGTACAGCAAGTTCCCTACATGTAGTATTTGTGTGGTTGGCTGTAATTACAAGTTAACATACTGTATACAGGCTGGGCATACAGTGCAGGTACATCCAAATTCTATAGACTGAGCATACTGTACACAATACATACTGTACAGTATAGTAACTGTAGGGGTTTATGTATACCATTTGATATCAAATGGAAAATCTAATACTGTCAGAGCTAATAGTTGCATTCCTAAAGTTATAAAATTTTCCAGGTGTGCAATCTCTTAGAATATTAAAGGAGTGTGGTTGGTGTACTGTTGTATTAAAGACATATTTTCATCATCCCAAACAGTTCTAATTCTCCCAACCTACTTACTTCTAGCCCCTCCCACATTTACCTAAAACTCATCTTTATCCAGACACAATCCTAGTTTATTGCTTCATGGCTTGTCCCAGTAGCAATACAAGTCCATAATGTGTAATCAAGACACTCTCAGTGCCCATCCTGTGTAATTTAGCTATGGTGCATTGTTTGAATGTGATGCCAATCAAAGAGCTGTACCAATTGTGAGTTTTGATGTATGCATACTGAAACTGTAGTTTAGGGTGACCAATGACTGCCTTTAAACATTACACTTTGTTCATTTTGGTGTGACTTTTGTGGTGTTCCACTTTTTTACCAAGGTACTGTAGGACGGTCACGGTGCTGTCATCCCTGAAGTCCCTTAAATATGTGCACAACAATGTACCTGGTAAACGCCCGCTCCATGGTTGCCCCCCTTTGAGCAGGGGGTTGTAGAATATGCCATGGACGGTATTTCGCACTTGTTGTAAGAGGGGTCTATAAGGGAAGGACTCGCACAGTTTTTGAACAGTATTGGAAACCTAAATTTTAAGTTGTAATGGTCATATTAGAAAACATGTTTAAAGGCCCAATTCTCTCACCTTAAACATTACCAATTCTCCTAACCTTCTTACTGAAGCCCCTTCCACAATCGTCTGAAATTCATCTTCATCCAGATACAATATCAGTTTATTGCTTCAAGGTGAGTATAGCAAAACTCAATTTATATAATCAAAACACTCTCAGTACCAGTCATGCTGTGTAATAGAAGCTTTGGCACTCTGCATTGTTTGAATTACAGTAGTTGTCAATCAAAGAGCTGAGCCAATTGAGAATTTCGGTACCCCTGTACCAAAATTATAGTTTGGGGTGAGAGGTTTGGCCCTTTAAACATTATCTTTTCATCTAGGTGACACTACAGTATGCAATACATTTGTATAGGTGTGTATTAATCTCATCTAGAACTACAGTAAACTGTAACTAACCTGGTGAATACAAAAATGCATTCTGGTTGCACCAAAGACCAGGGAACCAGGAGGCACTTTCGGACTAAAAGTGGACCCTGGTTCAGCCAATTTTAGTATCACCCTTTACCAAGAAACTATACGATACAGTTCTGTAAGAACAGTCAGTACTCTCATCCAACCCATTCACTGTAGATAAACAGATACACTGTAGATCAACAGATACAGTACTGTATGTATAGTAGTTGATACAAAACTAGAAACTGAAACCTGCAAACTGAAACCAGCACAAAATAACTTTAAATAGTGAACCAATCAACCCTAGGATCAGTGGCTTACTTGAAATTGTTTAGGTTGGTATGGTAGGGTGTTTTATTAAACAAACCAGGTTATGGCCTGTGATGAATAAGAGGTGTTTTCTTTACAATAGCCCTGTACTTCCTTCTTAAAGAGGTACTGTACATACATGTGCAACTGACAAGAAAGAACCCATATGTTCAAAATACAGATGCTTAAAATTCCAGGGTGACAAGCCCAACATCCCCTTTAAACCCCAAAGCCCACAGTACACAGTATATTAAAGATATGTAAAACTCCGGTAACTGGTTGTAGAGCCTGGGCATGTGTACAATCAAGAATTTGTTTTAAAAATACTATTCTTTGACATTCTTTTCAAAGTTTTACAGTATGTCACTGCTGGTTTCAGTTCCGAGTTTCTGAATTAACTCTTCTTTGAATCAATACAGTACTGATGTATGTTGAATGGGAATATAGTGCCATTCTGTTGGGTCCATGCCTGCACTTTTGTTCTGATTCCTGGTACTGCATGTACAGGACACATGGTTTAATAAAGAACTGGCAATTTTAACTTTCTTTTTATTTTTATGCAATTAAATTTTAATAGGACCTACAGGATGAGCAATATATGTTTGCTGCAGATTTATGATTCACAAAACTGATTCTCCTAAACAAGAGTTGTGAGCTGTGTTTTTACACTATTTTGCCTGCAGTCAATACTCTGCACACGTCCATGACAGGCCATTGTACAGAACAGTAATCCAATAGGCTAATTACCCTTACACTGTGCTGTATGTACAGACTGTCTACAGTCATTGAACATCAGTACAGTGGCAGGGCTCAACAAAAATTGTACCTGTGCAAGTTTGCTCTGTGCTTTCACAAATTTTACAACTGGTAGTACATTGACTATCACATACTGTAAGTAGGAATTTCCCCATCCACCTTAGTACGGAATGTCATAGCCACAATATACAGTAGTGAGCACTGCTGTGAAGCATTTTCATACAGTAAGTGCAGCTTTCGGGCTATCGCAATAGTCATTGTCAAGTGGTCCCTTGGGCTCGAAAAAGGTTCTGAAATTTCTAGACTTCAGTGTTGTTTCATTACCTTTAGATGATATTGTTTTGGATTATTCATATTTCATCGTTTGCCTTTCTGTAGGATGAAGAAGCCCCCATCCATGTACAGTTTTTAGAGATGTAAAAGTGTAACTTTATCACCTTTAGTTTCAACAAGTTTCAGGTCACAGGCCACAGCAAGATGGCTTCACTGACTAGGCCTCATGCTGGGCCTACATTGTAGTGGACCGAAATACAGTAAGTATTATTGCCACACATGACACCTCTGTCCTGAGAAAAGACTGTTGAGCTGCCAGCAGCTTACCGACATACATATGGCCAATGTATTGTTGAAACGAATAATTTCATGGCATTATCTTTGAGGTTTTGGTAGATAATTTTGTTGGCAGTTCTGTTAAAGGTCAAAAGTCACAAGAGTAGCTGGTTGAGTAGTTGCTTGAGAGCAAATTTATCGTCCTCTCATGGTGGTTGATTTGGTGCTAGTGAATGCTTCCTGAATGTGGCATGCATCAGTCATGTCAACTGCACTAATAGAATGTGCAAAATGAAGGTGCACTTGGAGGAAGCTATGGATATGCATAGTGTGCAAATTAGTGCAGGTGCTACAAGTTCATTAATTGAAGGTTTTAATATACATTCTTTCTATTTATCCTCAGTGCTTCAGGGGAATCCCTTTATGTTTTACTAGGAGTAGAAAAAGCTGCCACCAATGATCAAATAAAGAAAGCTTACAGGAAGGTAAGGATGTGACATTTTATGTACTTGAATGTGACATGTTACTGTAGGTAAGCCCCTGTCACACTGTTCTGGGCAGGCAACACAGGCTTGTTGATGGCAAGGATTTTGTTGCAAGCAGGCAAATTTGCAGGCAGGTCAAGATTTGGAACTGCACTTATTGCAGGAATGTGCAACTGGTCCCCAACTTTAAAACTTTTGTTTAAAATATTACTGGTCCTTCATCAAATCAAATTACAGCTTCTTAGCCGCCATCTTGGTGTACCTTTTTTGCCCCACACGGTGGCACCAAGATCTACACATACTGTAAGTCATAAACGTAACAAGCTCTGTCCATGAAGTCTGTGTTCTCTACAGTACTGCCAAAAAGATCAGCATGCACATAGTTGCCCATCAACTCAATGATGTTTGATTTACTTAGTTGAACCTTTGGAATTTTCAACTCATTTCAACTTAGCCCCTCCCACTAGTAGGACTTCTTTTTGAAGTCAGGTCTATTGTTCAGAAATGATTCTACATATATCCTCCCTTCTCCCCTCCAGGCTAACAACAGTCCACATTACAAGATAAACCCTCTGTGTGAAAGGGAGGAACTACATTCATTAAATGCTCCATCTTGAATGTTACAAAAGAAATTCCTCTGTAGGACACAAAGAGGATGAAGGACATGATGAATGGGTCAAGTTGGTCAACTAGTTGAAGATTAGGGACCATTCTGGATTGACATGACTGACTTGTTACAATGGTTCTATTGAAGTTCACAATAAAAACTAGTTGATCAACAGCTGTAAGTTAAGTCAAACCCACTTTGCTGAGTTGAAAACATGCTGATCTCTTTGACACAACTGTAGTGCCCACAGGAAACATGTAGGGCCCATTGTACGGTATGATCTTAAATGTGAGTAACCAAACTGATGTACTGTGATCGATTAAGAGACAAATTGTTAAAGTAAATAAATGAAATTTAATAGAGTTTTCCAAATACCAGTTGATGCCCAAGTCTCTCTTTGTGGGTGTGTGCATGGATCCTTTGTTTGTTCCAGGATTTACACTTTGTTGTTTTCTTTTTTTTCAGCTTGCACTAAAGTATCATCCTGATAAAAACAGAGGAGACCCTGCAGCTGAAGAAAAGGTACGGTGTGTGTAGAAGCAGGGTACTGTATGCATAGAAGCAGGGTACTGTATGTGTAGAAGCAGGGTACTGTATGTGTAGAAGCAGGGTACTGTATGTGTAGAAGCAGGGTACTGTATGTGTAGAAGCAGGGTACTGTATGTGTAGAAGCAAGGTCCTGTATGTGTAGAAGCAGGGTACTGTATGTGAAGAAGCAGGGTACTGTATGTGTAGAAGCAGGGTACTGTATGTGTAGAAGCAGGGTACTGTATGTGTAGAAGCAGGATACTCTATGTATAAAAGCAGGATACTGTATGTGTAGAAGCAAGGTCCTGTATGTGTAGAAGCAGGGTACTGTATGTGAAGAAGCAGGGTCCTGTATGTGTAGAAGCAGGGTCCTGTATGTGTAGAAGCAGGGTACTGGATGTGTAGAAGCAGGGTTCTGTATGTGTAGAAGCAGGGCACTGTATGTGTAGAAGCAGGGTCCTGTATGTGTAGAAGCAGGGTACTGTATGTGTAGAAGCAAGGTCCTGTATGTGTAGAAGCAGGGTACTGTATGTGTAGAAGCAGGGTACTGTATGTGTAGAAGCAGGGTCCTGTATGTGTAGAAGCAGGGTACTGTATGTGTAGAAGCAGGGTACTGTATGTGTAGAAGCAGGGTCCTGTATGTGTAGAAGCAGGGTACTGTATGTGTAGAAGCAAGGTACTTTATGTGTAGAAGCAGGGTACTGTATGTGTTGAGGCAGGGTACTGTATGTGTAGAAGCAGGGTACTGTATGTATGAAGCAGGGTACTGTATGTGAAGAAGCAGGGTACTGTATTTGTAGAAGCAAGGTCCTGTATGTGTAGAAGCAGGGTCCTGTATGTGTAGAAGCAGGGTACTGTATGTGTAGAAGCAGGGTACTGTATGTGTAGAAGCAGGGTACTGTATGTGTAGAAGCAGGGTACTGTATGTGTTGAGGCAGGGTGTATGATATGACCATGGCTAGCTGACTTAGCCCAATTACACAACTTGCCTGCTTTGTCACTGAATTAATACAATGTTCATCTTCTTTGCAGAGATGACCTACCCCATGATACCAACTTAAATTACCAAACTCAACCAATGCAAAACTCTACAAATGCAAATGCAATGCTTTGTTGTTAAAGTTGTTTAATGCACACAAACAGTACCTCCAAGAATTGGAGATTTTCATTATCATGTGGTCAGGCTAGGACAGAGTTAATTCATTACAACTGTATTTGTTGTTCCATCTACCCTTTTCACAGCACTTTCCTTTGAAGAAATAACATCCATTGGAACACTAGTTTTGGTTTTGACTTCCTGAAGGGAGAGAAAAGAAAACATAAGTCAAAACCTACACTACTTTTATATTTTTTTGAAAATCTCAAATTTGAAAATATTTCCTCTTACAGTGTGTACTTGCTCTTAGTCCCATGATTTTGTCAATGTTTATTTCCTGTAGAAAAGTGAAATTGTCCAATCATTGTGCACATTTTTCATGTGTAAAAAATGTCTTATTTTCCAACAAGACTTCCCTCCAACCACACAAATTTCCAAAACTTATATTTAGCTTTCCAGCATCCAGACTTTTACCTTTCATGTTTTCACCAAGAGTTGCCATGTATTTAATGAACACGGTCTGTACTGTCTTGTTCCTGCATATCAGTGAAAGTCAGGGAAAATCAAAATTTGACTTTCCAGCCTTGGGAAGTCAGAAAACTGAGCATTTTTTTTTCAAAACTACTTCCCAAAGTCACAGAATTTTATGGAGTCAACTTGTCCTGATTTTGTCAATGTTTAGATACATTGATTGTGGAAAAAAGACAAAAATGTATAGGATTTTACCGTTGTGAAATTTACTAGAAATATCAGTCAAGGTCCTTGAATGGTCATGGAAAAGTCATGGAATCTTGTCATTGTTGACATGCAAGAATACTGAACTGGGTGCAGGTAATCACTACTTGCCAGAATGTTTTGAATGTCAAGGGAAAATGCAGTCTCCCCAATGTCAGTAGCCTGTTCCATGGTTGACTCCTGAAAGTGACGTGAGAGTATTTTGTCTTCAGATAGAAATTTTTCAGGAGTTACGGCTTGTTTCATCTTGAATATGCAATTTGATGTCCGCAAATGTTAAGAATAAAAAGGCCCCCCCTTTTTTTTTTCTAAGAGAAATTTATGAAACCATAGTTTTGAGATTTTAACAGCTGTTGCTTCAAAATAAATTTGAGTTGACTGCTCTTTCCCTTTCAGGAGTGTTTGCAAATTAAAGTAAATGTCAGGGATGCTGCCATTAACTCTAATTTTGATTAATTACTGCCAAACCACTAGTCCAAATTAATGGTGCTCTTGGCTTAAGTTACAGGTTGATTCAGGGGAGAAAAGCTTGCTTCGAGGTACATATAACATGGAGTCTGGAGGGTTTTAAAGGCTATTTATTTAAGTTGAAACATTGCTGCAAAGGTGTCCTTTGTTAAACAGGAAATCTAGATACCCTCTTTTTTCTTTCTATTATGAAAATGAAAAAGGGGGGTACTCTACCTTCTTCCTTCTGAAAATAGGGGACAACCTCCCCCCTCCCCCTTCCTTGATAGAAACCTGAATGTTATTTTCTGTTAAATAAAAGGAACTCTGTAAACAACAATGGCTATGCATTTGGTTCAAACTATCATTTTTCTTTTCCTCACAGTTCAAAGAAATTAACAGAGCTCACAAGGTTTTAACAGATGAGAAGAAGAGACAGATATATAACGAATATGGTTCGTTTGGTCTTTATATAGCAGAACAGATTGGAGAAGAAAATGTAGATCTTTACTTCCTTGTGAACAGCAAGTGCTTTAGGGTAAGTGACATTACAGGTTAACGTCTCAGATGTGATCCTGCAGCATGATCACTAAAAACATTTAACCACAAAAATTTGTGATCATTTAGCAATTACTCAACAGTAGCTTATACAGGATAACACAGACACAGAATCCAGCAATATGTCAGTGCAATTCAGCTACCAGCTAGTTTTGTGATTAATCACTAGTTGCTATGAAATGGTATGGAAGGTACTTGGAAGTAACTCAAAGGATTTCACCAATGGGTGTTGAAAGTTTAGCAGGGTGCACCTCTTCTTTTCATTGAGTGGTTTGTTTCATTTTGTTTCAAAACAATGCATGGGGGAAGGGATGGGGGAGGATGGGGGCCAGAGGTTCCTAGGGTCCAGCTTCTGTAACCTTTATGGCAATGATGTCAAAGTCTAGGACTCATCTTTGCTTCATGACATGAAAGTCCTTTTAGCCCAAAGTCTTGTAGAAGCTGACCATAGTGTATGGCTTGCATTAAGACACAAAGGGTTAAACCTCTCGCACGTTATCAGCATAGTGTGCACTCAAGCAAATAATGACTTGCAGTGATTAATAAGTAGTTCTAGCGATATGCCACTGCTTGGCAGAATCCTACATCTAGATTGAGCATGTTTGTGAAAATACAACTTCTTAGGCTAACCATCAGAGAATTTGAGAGTCATTGACCATCACATTACAACTTTCCTAAGCTATGTAGGACTACTCAGGGGTGTTTGCTTAGGGAGCATAGCTTTTTTTTAGGCCCTGGCCGTTGGCAGATTACTTTTCCACCCAGTGTGTCCCTACTGAATATTCTAATTCTAAACAGTCCAGTGACCACAAGCCGTCCACTGAGCAAGTTAACCCTTTACCATTGTTTAGGTCCTTTTGGACCCATACAGAGAGCGCGGCTGTCACCCATCTTTACTGTTTCACGTGGAGCTCGAAGCTGCGAGTAGCTACCCGAAAATGTGGCCACAACAACGAGAGGGACAATAGTTTAAGGTTATGGGGTCAGTAACCTACGGAAGCTGATTCGGGGTGTGCTACGTCTGCTTTTCCGCCCACTTCCGAGGCGCGCAAATATGCCCCGATTGGAGCACAACGGTTAAGGGTTAATCTAAAGTATCTGCAGCACGGGTCTGTGCACACACAGAGAGAGAGCAGCATCAGCTTTGCAGTAAACACACTCCACAGGCTTATTTTAACCCTTTACCGTTGTTTGGGTCCTTTTGGACCCATACGGAGAGCGCGGCTGTCACCCATCTTTACTGTTTCAGGTGGAGCTAGAAACTGCGAGCAGCTACCCAAAAATTCGGCCACAACAACAAGAGGGACAATAGTTTAAGGTCAATCACCTACAGAAGCTGATGTGGGGCGTGCTATGTCCGCTTCTCCGCCCACTCCCGAGGCGCGCAAATATGCCCCAATTGGAGCACAACGGTAAAGGGTTAATGAGTCTCCACTCATGACTGCCTCAGTAACTTGCCCAGTGGACTGCTTGTGGTCACTGGACTTTAAAATAATCAGTAGGAGCCCTCTGGATGGAGAAGTAATCTGCAGACTGCCGGGACCAGAAAAAGCTATGCTCCCTTATGTGTATTTTCATAGCATGTTTGTGTTTACATTTGATATCATGTTATTATTTCCTACAGATAACGTTGACCTGCTGTTTCTTCTGTACTTGTTATTGTTTCTGTTTCTGTTGCTGTCTCTGCTGCTTTGGTTGCTGTGGTAAATGTCGCAGTGAGCGGGAAGAAGACGAAGATTTTGAAGTTATCTTAAATTCAGACAGCGATTCACCCCCAGGTAGCAATGATTCTCCAGTGACCTCACAACCACAGTCACCAAAAAAGGAAGCCTTTGCAATGCCCCCTCCAGAGAAATCACAAGAGGCAGAGAATGTGGCCATACCAATGCCTCCACCACCGGAGGCGACAGAACAGACCAGTCTGAATACCTCGGAGGTGCCCAAATATACAGATGGTAGTTATAATTAACTAAGGGTTGATAGCTAGGTATATTTTATTATGTAAAGATCACTTGTACACTTGTATGTGTTGGAATCGTGGTGTCTGGCTATGCTAATAGTGATTAGGAAGTCACTCACTGCCTAATTTTCAAAACAAGTGTGTTAGAATGATTGCAAATGCCTGTAGCATGGAGGACATAACACTATAAATGTGTTTTATGTAGCATTGGCGTGCCTGGGATGATTCACCCGGGATATAATTTATTGTTACAGTACAAGTTTACTCACTTGTGTTTACCTTGCGTTAATATAGCTCAATAACTCCATTCTTTCCTTCAAGCCCACTTGCTTTACAGGTGATAAACATAAATATGACTTTGAAGAAGGGTTGCCATGGAAACCTGAGACCACCTGGATAGTACGAAGGTCTTACAACTTTTTTATACAGTCATTACATACCTCTTTTGGGTGAATGGAAAAATTAAACTGCATGTATTTGTGAGGGCAGTATTTGAAAATAAGGACAGTATAACCTTTATTGGTCTTAGAAATTTTTGTTTGCAGAAATTTCCATTTGAGATATAAATGGTTGTGAAAAAGACCAGGGTATGGAACTAGTGCTGCTTGCAAGAACAAAACAAATGTTTTTAAGTGTAATTGATTTCTAGGAAGTACTATTCCTAGTCACTGCCTCAGTGATTAGTGAGTTGAGATGTGATGTCATATCATTGTGTTCGTTCTTTTGTCTAATGGCCGCATACTATTAATTCCCATGTAAATACGGTAAGCAGTGTTGCAACCTTTGTTGAAGGTTTTATCTATTCCTTATATAATTCACAACACAGGTATACTAGGTTTAGGAAGGGTAGACTGGCTGACAATTCTCCTTTGCAGCCAGATTTGCTCTTTTACAGATGGTTGAAATTCTTTAGGTAGAATTTACTCTAGCCTCTCCTCTAATTTTAAAAGTAATATCACATTAGCCTCTATAGACAAAGGTTTGCAGTTCCTTAAGCTGTAATTTAGCTTAGTACAATACTGTGTGTGATGTGCACCAATCATTTACCAGAGTGGTATTATATTTAAACTGCAATTACCAGTGATGAGATATGAGATTAACGTTACAAAAAAAGGTAACGGAATGGTCTCCACCAAAGAAAAGACAAAAAAATGTTGCATGATTTGGAGCATTGTGTAATACTTTCTTAAAAGTTGGATGGGCTACTGTAGATAAATGATTCTTGGTAGTAATGCCTGATGTCCATAAACAAGGTTTCATTGGGTACCTGCAAAACTAGTTTAGCCGTTTGAATTATCTCTGTCCCTATTATGGCTGAAGTTTGAAAAGCACAATAAGGCTATGCAATTCATTAAGTCACATTATCAAATAATTCATACTCTCAAATGAGTTTAATGTAGGTAAGTACTCCCCTTTCTTGCAGCCCTTAGCAGCTTGCATTGTGAAGTAAGAAATAATGTCCACAATAGTGTTGTAGACATCTCTGTATTTCGATTGCATGGAAGTTATTGTTAGGATATTGGTTAGGACAGCTGAGAGAGGAGTACAATGGTTAAGTGTGTTATAACACATAGATAACTTTTGTGAAGGAAAGACAAACCACACATAGTGTTGCATCAGTATAAATGCAAGGCTAACACAAGACATCAATTTAGGCTGTAAAGACGGTATTTTTCTGTATATCCTTAAAGAAAATATATATTAAAGCAAAGTGTAATGTGATAATTCCTCATATTGCATATGACTGCAGCACTGGTCCTATTTTATCACATGTCTTGGGTACATCTAGCTAATGTAACAGAGGAGAACTTCTTTGTACCTACAGTACTATACATGTAGTATGAAAAGATATGAACACTTCATTGTAGTTCCAGTGCTGAGAGAGATGATAATGTAATGGAATTTCACACATGCACACAGTGTTTCATGGGGTTCAAAATGTTCATAAGATACTGGTTTATTTAAAAAAGGTTTTTGTTTCATCCACTACCAGAAGATGTAAATAAGAAAATTAACCATTGTTCATAAATGTCATTAAATCAGATTAATTCTTGTCATAAAGTTGATCTGTCTGTAGGATATATGTTCATCTTTCAAAGTTAATCTAGTCTTAATTTGGGTGTTCACATCAAAGCTGAACTCTGCTGAATTTGTGGGTCTTTTAATTTGTTTTTTGTAAAAATAGGGGCAGATATTTGGATATCTCCTGTGTCAATATCTTCCCTATAAAATTCTAAGATAAAAAAAATTGGCACCCCCCTTGAACGGTGCAGATATGCAGCTTTGGTGTGAAGGGTCCTTTGCTAAGAATTGGTGAAGTTGAAGGACCTACAGCATGGCACACTGAATGACGATTGATGATACTCTTCTGTCTAAATATGTATATGTTTGATTACATATATATTATGAACATCTAAAGGTTATTCAGCTGCCCCTGGATAAATGTCTTTATGGCTTTATTCAATGCATTTGGTTAGAATTGCAACAAATGGGAAGTTAATTAGTGAGTTAAGTAATTTGTTGGCACATGTGCACATCTACCAAAGAAAAAAACAAATAATCCTGCACCAGCCACAAGTCTTCCAAAACTTAAGTTTCCCAACTTATTTGTTGGATCACCTTCTTTTAATCCACCTCTAGCATGAGGAGGGTTCTCCCAGTGAAACATTAATAATCTGCATCATCAGAGTAACATTTGTGTTGGATTCTGCCAAAAAGAAGCATTGAGTATTTATTTTTGTGCAGCGTAACTGGTCACACTCAGATTTGGCTAAATTAGCTGATTGATGTCCCATTACAAGGAAAAACTAAAGGAAACAGAACATGTAAACCCTTTGCCTTGAGCTTAGTTTGTGTATAGCGCATGGTATTCCTCAGTTGAAAATATTACCCCTCAATTTTCTGTCAGCCGCAGCAAATTACTGAACTTACTCATTTCTTCTTGTTTTTACTTTATTCAACCTCACTGTGGTTCTGTTATATGATGCTAGTAGTAATTTATGCTCAGTTATTGGCAATTCTCAATTAAGTACTAAGTAGAGCCAATAGCCTCTTGGCTTCTTGGACCTTTTACAGAGGTGCCAACTCTCCCTGATTCTCAGGGAGGCTCCCTGAAAATTCAAGAATTTCTGTCCATTCCAACTAGCAAGTATGACAATCTCCCTGACTCAAGCAAGCTTTTCCCCCATTGAGTTGCATGTAATTTTAAAAAATCCCCCTGATTCCTGTGTGAAACCTCCCTGATTTCTGTATGTAAATGTTGGCATCTCTGCTTTTAGCCTGTCAGTTTCTTAAACCATGTTTTACAGAAAAGTACCCCATCGATCTCAAACATGTTTGTACATTGTATTAGACAGAATTTTGTGTGTTTTGTTTATCTCGGCCCACAAATTCCTGTGTCTCTAGTCAATTTACACACCCTCATCACATTTTACAGTTTAACATGTGGCTACTACTGTAATATATGTTGTAATAAATTCTCTCAAGGCCGGTTTTAGGTGGACTTTGACCTTGGCATTTTACTCTGTAAATAGGTTAGTCTGCTATCCTCTCTTAAAATGTTTGCTTTGCTAATTGTAGAAGATAAGCCATTAGCCAGTTGTAATCCTTTTAGTGTGTAATATGGATTTTGTGCATGAGATACTTACTGCATGTTGCTGTTGTATGAACTGAGAGGAGGGGAGGGGAGATGGAGGGTGTCCTTCCAAGCCAAAATCATTTCTATTCTATATTTTGGAAATTAGAAAATTCAGATCACTGAAAATAAAAAGAACAGTTTTAAGTCAACTGGTTTTAGTAATTATTTGCTTGGTAAATTAATAATTTAACTGTGGTTCTTAATATGATTGTCATATATTATGGGAGTATTTTTTAAATATTTTGAGGTTTAACTTTTGAAGCAGTAGCTTAAACATGGCATCTTCCTATACCTGTGATTATGAAACAAATTGCATGTTGCAGTATAAGGTAGCTAGGATCTGAGACATTGGTATGCATGGGTAAGGATTGGGACTGATTATGGCATTGTGCACAGATCGGAAAAACAGTCCTAGTTTCTAAAAGCAGCTGTGTCATTGAGGTAAAGTTGTGTGTCCAAAGCTGAGGGGGGAGCGTTGAAAGGGGGTTAAAAGGCTGTATATTATATATCTACAGCCTCATGTTTATTATCTTACAACCAACCGATTCCGATACTTTATAGAGATATCAATGTAATGGCTCATACTTTGTGATCGTTTTTTAATTTTTTTTTTTAAGTTGACTGTGGCCTTTTGTTTACTGGTAATTGCTATCATTTGAAAATCCAATAATCTAACATAATCATGTAAGATACCTTATAATTCTTTTGTCAGCGTTCTATGCAGTGTATAATTTGTCTATTTGGAAAGGTTCAACTTTGTAAAGCGTACTTCTTTGCTATGTTTATTGCTTACTTGAAGATTTCAAGTAAGTAATTTACAAATTTTTTGAAAGATAAGTTTTCATGCCCCTCAAAAAGGGATAGGTTAAGGAATTGAAATAAGTTGATGCAAGAGTCTACACATTCACTTCCTTTCACAACTGTGATAATTGGCTGGTTTGTGTCTGATGTAATAGAGTTAAACCCTACTCAAATTATATGTTCATATTCAGCCCCAAACGGGCCTCCCAGAAAGGGGCCTCCCAGAAAGAGGCCTCCCAGAAAGGGGCTGGCATTTAGGGAGGAGGGCCATAGCCGTTTGGTAGAACTATTATAGGGATGTCTATGTGGCAAAGAAGCATGTTATCAATAATCAGTAGCAATTATTTCTTAGCTGTCAGTACTAATAAATATGTTTCATCTGTGTGTTTCTCATTGGACGATGTTAAAATTTAAGAAAGTGTTGATGCTAAGGTTATACTAAGACTGTTTTATGGAGTAGAATAAAGTGCCTGGACATTGTATATGCATGCACTTAGACAAAGGACATGCAATTGGTTTGTGGTATTACAATAATTACATGCCGCTTGTGCAGGTACAAGTGATCTGTGGCCGAAGCAATTGGTCTGTGACATAACAATTGACTTGCCATCATTGATTTGCACAATTGACATACATGTGCAAGTTCAATGATGGATCTGTGCCTGCCTTATTGGCAGCATGTGCAAGCTCAATTGGACCTATGCTTGGACAATTAGCTTGTGCCTGCACAATTGGTATGTGCAAGGTCAAAGGACTTGTGCCGAAACAATTGACAAGTGCAAGTACAATTAATATCCACTTGCATAATTTACCAGAGGCAGCACAATTGACCTAGCACAATTTGCTTTTTAAAAGCAGAGCTTGGAATCCCATCAACTTGTGTACACAGCAGTTTATTCTTTAATATCCATATTTAGCCAGTCAGTTTGGAATGCATAGTGTCTTTTAACAGCATGATTATTTCTGTGTGTATATCTAACAACTGAGGTATTTTACTGTCTGTTTTCTGACAAAATGCATTTAAGACTTTTCCTTTAGGGTAAGAGAGGGTTCATTGCTTGTTGAGAAGGATAATGTGACAGTCTTTGTATAATCTTTTTTAAACTGTACAATATACTTGGAAAACATCTTTGTTTGGTAATTTATTGCTTTTGTCTGCTTTCATGTCTCCTTTGGAATGGAGTGATTATCAAATGATAACTGATAAATGGTGGGGGTGATTATCAGGTGATAACTCATAGTTGGTGGCTGATTTTCTGGTGATAACTTATAGCTGGTTACTAAATATTTGGTGAAAAATAATAGTTGAGGGGTGATTTTCATATGAATCTGATAGTTGAGCCAAGGTGATGAAAGTGCACATGTTGATTCAAGTGGGGGAGGGGGGAGGGGGTCAGGTTTTGATTCAAGGGAGGGGGGAGGGGACTAGGCAGCAGAGTCCCTCCTCTTTTGCTACATTTGTAATGCAGAATAGGCCTGTGTGAAAATTAGCATAAATCAATAAGCTAGGAGAATACTCAAGAAGCTTTGAGCCCCCTTTTATGGAATGTCTGAATATTCACTTGGAATGGACAAACATCCATTGAATTACAGCATACATGGGTGAAGACAAAATTAAGAAAGGTGGATTGGTGCAGAAAGAAAGTTGTTGAGAGCACTTAAGGGAGAGAGGTGATGTCAGGAAGGGGATGCAAAGGGTGTTTGAAGGAGTAGAAATCCAAGACTTGGAATCCTGTGGTAATCTCACAGCTCTTGTAAATGTTTGTGTCTTCAGCAATTGTAAGATGAATGAATACCCTGGGCAATTTAAAAAGACAATAAGACTATGGGTTGAGATGTGGGGAATAAAAGCCTTGAATCAGTGACCACAAGATGATGCATATTCTATTTGCAGTGAAAAATATAGTATGTTATTGAAAGTTGTTAAAATATAAAAGCAATGTAAATTGGTTATATTTTGGTTTTATCCTGATTCAAACAAATATGAAGTAGGATTTTCAGAGATTATCATAGGGTTGACAGGTTATAATACCAGGCAACTTCAAGTTAAATTAAATGTGGCTGTAATGTGTTCAGTTTGGGGTTTGCATAGGGTTTTAGATCATAAGTGCCACACTTCTGTCAATGAGTGACTTGTTTGACTAGTGGACCCTTCCATCAGGTTCACGTGGCTTGATTTCATAGTAAATTAGTAAGTGCAGTGTTACTATTGTCACCATTTCATTTCTTTTATATTTGTAACAGTGAGAACTATTTATTCAGGTAAATCTCATTTACATATTTGTACAGCCTATATATACTGTTGGTTAGTTACTCCATATAAGGCCAGTCTTGTTGGTTGTTTCCATAACTGTACACCACATGGGAAAGGGGAGAAGGGGCACATGCCTATAAAACCTTGGCAAAATTAGTGGACTGATCCTAGCAAATGAGACATCCAGAAAATATGTTATACATCATGTTTTTGGGATGATATAACTAGGCCTCTCTTGCCAGTTGATCCAAAATTCTATTCTTGGGAAATAAAAGATCCCTGAGCTCCTCCCACACCCCAGACATTGACCCTTGTATGCATGTGCTTGCTTGTTCCCATGTTATGTCATAATTTTATCCTGCAATGCACAAATGGCCATCATGTGCCTCCATAGAGCAGATTTATGCATATTCATGCTTTGTCACATATTTTCATGTTCTTATATTTTTTGAAAATTTTTCGTGGAAGAATCCAAAGTTGATATATAATGATTAAACTTTGATGGCAGAGTTGATTTTTTTTCCCTTTGCATGTATGTATTGATAATGAATCTTTCAAGAGTTGTGCAATCTTACTGTATTTCATTATCTTTGTAAAACAGCTATTTTGTGAGGAGCATGTGAGGAAGTTTTTTTTTTTTTATGGAAATCTGTATGATTAAGGAGCTTGCAAAGTTTGTTGTAAATAATAAGAAATAGGTTAATCTAAAACTAAGAGCTGTTAAAAGGTGAAGAGAGTTTCAAATAATTTAAGTTTAAACATAATTTTTTAAATTGGAACCTGAACCTGTGAACAGATAATAATTTAATAAAATTTATTGAAACTTTTTGCACTTTTCTTGGGATCCCAGTGGATACAAGCATAGACAACACATAAGTACAGTTTGGTTTTTTTTTAGCATGTAGAATGGTTTGCCTATGGTACCTAAGTTTGACTGGAATTTGTTAGGGGCCTAGCTTGCCATCAGGGCCACTGGCCATGTTCGTAAAGTTATGAATACCAATCAGGCAAGTTGACTCTAACTCAAATGTTTATTTTGTATCATACAAATCAACTGGTAAAATGTCACATAGGTCACTGGGTTATAGTCAAAATAACAAATGTTGGATTCATATGCATGCTCAGAGAGATTAGCATTCACAGCTTCATTGGACTAGGTTATATACATTGTGGTATTTCTTTTTAATGATTTCCAGTAAGACATTCAGGTTACAATAAATGTCACCATCTGGCGTAGAGCATGTGCAGGTACATGCCCATACATGTAAGGTTTTGCATGCAAATATAGACAAACTTGGCTTTACATTTCATTGTGATGAAAATTTAAGCTCACCTCGTCAACTGTGTTGTCAAACAGCTGTAATGCCATTGGTTTATAAACAGGAATGAACCTATACATGGAAATGAACATTTCCAGGATTATTCTGTCCCTTCATGTATGGAATGTAACTATTGCCATCCAATGACATCATACACTTCCTCAATCATTTAACAAACATTCATATCACTCCTGTATGGTGACATAATCATAGGCATGTGAGCATAATTTTTAAGGGAAGGGCAAGAGCAAATTTTGCCTGAATAAAACCTTTTATCATGTTTTGCCCGAATCGCTTAACTGTTTTGCCGGAATTAGGAGGGCTAGTGCCCCCTCCCCAGGACCCCTGCCTCGTGTGCCTATCCATATGATGTGTCAAACAGTGGCTCCTAGATCTAGGGCTGGCCTGACTTAAACAGTTGGTCAGAAACTGGGCTTTGTAATTCTGTTTAACCTAACCCTTAGATCTAGAGTCATTTTGCACATGACATTTCTTCTACCATGAAATTTCTGGAGTAATATTGATATTAATTTTAAATCTGTTAAACATGATTATAAAGTTTTAGTATAAGGAGTTGTGATCTTTTAGCTAGCTGTGGAAATTGTGTGAAGTTGGCTGGATTTGGGGAAGAGTGTTTAGCCATAATATGTCAATTTCAACTACATACACTTTGGTAGCCCTCTAAAGACCGGCATCAAATGTATACTCTGTCTTGCTCCCGTATAAAAAGCACTTACCCAACTATTTTAGGGATAGACTGCTTGGCAGGCCCATAACACTTATTCTATTAGATTGAAGCTTCCTTAATTGTCGGTAATAAAGTAAAAATTTGCCATCATTTTGATCCTTCCTGTCCATCATATATTATTGATCTAAGATATATACTTCAAAGTCAGGGATGCATGTGGACACCTTTTATGTTATCTGTATTCATCTACCAGCTTCAAAAAGTTATTATCAAAATAAATTTTTCATCGCTTTTCTCTCTTTTTTGTGAAATTTTTAAGCTAATATTATGGATTGAGCATGATATTAACTTATGCTACAAAAATCTTTTAAGTACAGTATGTTGTAAAATATGTTTTTGGTAACAGCAGTGGTACACGAAGCTGCTGTATATGTGAAGCCATTATGAATGCCTGTTGCCGTGGTGATAGAGTATATATTATGCTTCTTGTGTTTTGCATCTATTCTCAATATCATCCGCAGCATAGCCTCTTAGCCCTTGGCTTTAAAGGTCAGGAGCAGTCATACCAACTTGGAGTGGTGTATTGTAGTGTAGTCCTGTATTATGATTGGCTCTTGAGGGTCATGTGACAGTATTTTTCTCCTCAAATTCAAAATTGAAAATGCAATAATGAAGTCCCATAATGTTATGGAAGATACTTTGAAAAGAAATAAGAAGAAAATTGTGAGACTTAGCCGTACTTGCTTTGAAATAAGTTTAGGGAGACTGCTCTTGACCTTTAAAGTTCTTCATGGGGCCAAAAAGTTAGCTTAGGGTGAAATTTGCTGCTTTACTAATTACTTTGTGTGACAACTTGCTGATTGAGTTCAAATGTAGTATTGTTTTCTATTAAAATGAGTTTTGTAGCTTTGTGTATGTATTAAAGTACATTCCGGAACACTAATGGCATATCAATGTTTTTGCTATCTTTTAGAATCTCCTTTGTTACCCTGTGCATTTTGGTACTCTTTGCCAAGTTGCCATAATTACTCATCAGCTTTGCATTTCCTTTCAATGTCATTGCCTCTTTAATGCAAAAAGAGCATTTAAGTGCAGCACCAGTGTGACATTAGGAACTGTGTACAGATTTGTACTTTCAATATTCCTGTCCTTAAAACCCAATTCTCACATCCCAAACAGTACCAATTCTCCTAACCAATACTTAAAGCCCCTCCCACAATCGTCTGGAATTCATCCTCATCCAGACACAATCTCAGTTTTTTGCTTCAGGGTGAGTATAAAACCAGAATGCAAAAATGCATTGAGATTTCGATGATACATACATGCTCTTTTCAATGAAATGCTACATTTCTTGTAACAACTGGTGACCCAAAGTGACCTTTGACTCCACATGTTAGTAACTGGTTTTTCTTTTAACCAAAACATTTCTATATTCACAAAGCCAAATTTCTTACTGTGCCTTATTGAAGATATTCTGCAAACACGCTGCTTACATCATAACGCATCATCATATCAAGTTTGAAATTAATCCATTAAGTTTCCTACCTTGAGATACAGTGTGAACAAGGTTTTCTGAGTTTGACCCCCTATGACCCCAAATGACCTTTGACCTTTACCAAAATCAAAAGGGTTCTTCCTCACATCATAATGCATCAACACATCAAGTTTGAAATCAATCCAAGCTTCCTTCCTTGAGATATTGTGTTAAAAAAAAAATCAGGATTTGTCCCCTTCTGACCCCAAATGATCTTTGACCTCCACAAAAATATATAGGATTCTTATTTACATCATGACACATCAACATATCAAGTCTGAAATGAATCCAACTTTCCTACCATGATGTATCATGTAAACAAGGATTTCAGGGCTGGACCTCATGTGACCCCAAATGACCTTTGACCTCCACCAAAATTAATTGGGTTTTTCCTTACATCATAACGCATCAACATATCAAGTTTGAAACGGATCAAAGTTCCTTACCATGAGATATTGTGTAAACCAGGATTTTGGGGTTTGACCCCACATGACCCCAAATGACCTTTGACCTCCATGAAAATTACTTGGGTTCTTTCTTACATCATAATGCATCAACCTATCAAGATTGAAATGAATCCAACTTTCCCATCATAATGTATCATGTAGACAAGGATTTCAGGGTTTGACCCCATGTGACCCCAAATGACCTTTCACCTCCACCAAAATTGATTTGGTTCTTCCTTATTTCATAAGGCATCAACATATCAAGTTTGAAACGAATCTAAGTTTCCTACCTTGAGATATAGTGTAAACAAGGATTTCGGGGTTTGACCCCACATAACCCCAAATGACCTTTGACCTCCACCAAAATTGATTGGGTTCTTCCTTACATCATAAGGCATCAACATATCAAGTTTGAAATGAATCTGATTTTCCCACCATGAGATATCGTGTAAACAGGGATTTGGGGGTTTGACCCCATGTGACCCCAAATGACCCTTGACCTCCACCAAAATAAATAGGATCCTTTTCATCATAATGCATCAACATATCAAGGTTGAAATGAATCCAAGTTTCCTACCATGATGTATCATGTAAACAAGGATTTCAGGATTTGACCCTATGTGACCCCAAATGACCTTTGACCTCCACGAAAATACCTCAGGTTCTATCTTACATCATAAAGCATCAACATTTCAAGTATAAAATTGATCCAAGTTTCCTACCTTGAGATATCGTGAAAACAAGGATTTCGGGGTTTGACCTCACATGACCCCAAATGACCTTTGACCTCCACCAAAATCAATAGGGTTCTTTCTTACATTATAACGCATCAACATATCAAGTTTGAAATTGATCCAAGTTTCCTACCATGAAATATCGGGTTAACCAGGATTTCAGGGTTTGACCCCACGTGACCCCAAATAACCTTTGACCTCCACCAAAATAAATAGGGTTCTTCCTTACATCATAATGCATTACCACATCAAGTTTGAAATTAATCCCAGTTTCCTATCTTGAGATATTGTGTAAACAAGGATTTTGGTTTTTGACCCCGTGTGACCCCAGATGACCTTTGACCTCAACCAAAATATATAGGGTTCTTCCTCTTGGTATGGTGTATCTGTGTACCAAGTTTGAGAATTGTCAGATCTCCCTTCTCAAGATATCATGTAAATAAGCAAAGTGTCACAAACACACACACATACACACACACACACGCACACATGGCATACCCGTATTCAATGCCTTATGGAGTACACAGAACTGTTCCCCGTAAGGAAAGGGTTGGAATTCCCCTTTAGCCGTTTATGTCATGCGGCACGTGAATGCCGCGAGCGAGGGCGGGCTCTTGCATATCACGTGACAGAGCTCATTGCAGTGTCCGAATTTTCAGGTAGCTACGCCAGTTACGAGCTCCGCATGAATGAGGAAAGACGCTCGAGGCCTCAGCTCTCGTGAGCTGCCTGTACCCGGCAAGGTATTGTTTACAAGCTCATGCACGCATATAAATTGGCGTGTACACACTACCAGTACACACACACCATCATGAATGCATAGGTTTCTCTTTTCATCGAAACCAAAAAAGCTCAATGTGTATTATCATAACACTCTCAGTACAGCTCATGCTGTGTGATATAAGCTTTGGTATTCTGAATTGTTTGAATTGGCTGTCAATCAAAAAGCTGAGCCAATTGAGAATTTCGGTAAACCCCTACAAGAATTGTAGTTTGGGGTGAGAGGATTGGTCCTTTAAATGTGGCCTGTGAGATCCTGAGAGAGGAATCTAGGGGAGAGGTATAGGCGTCTCTTTCTCTTTTGCTGAGTTTCTGGCTTTTTCAGGCATCTAATACGGTGCAAGATTCTAGATTTCAATGGGATTAACGTTGAAGATTTTGTTGTGGTTGTTTATTGGGGTAATATTCGTTTTCATCCTTAAGTTCTGGACCTAATATTGGTAATGAGGTTGATATGCAGCCTGGTCCCCTAGGTCCATGGCTGTAGACCTGGCAGGGACAAAAGTTTTTGTGGGTTAAAAGTATATGTTCACTTTATGAGGATATGCATTGCCTTCCCCTTACTAGCTGACTAACAGCTAGTAGCTGACTAACAGCTAGTAAGGGGAAGATCCAGCTCTTGCATGTACTTCTACTTCAACAGATACCCCCTGCTGTATTATGTGAGCACTCAGGACCCCAGAAACTGAACAAAGTACCCCTTTTGGTATATAAAAGTCAATTGGAAGCATATAACATTCTGAGCTTCCTCTGCTTTGGGGAGTCCTGACAAGTAAAGGTCATGGCATATATTGAGATGAGATTTTTACACAGAATTGCTTTTGTATCAACTTAATATTTGATGTATTTTACATGCATTTTGTATGCCAGTACCAGCCAGCAATACACAAAATGTAGGAAACATTTACACTGGTATTAGTTACATCTTGAGTATAACATGTTAACAATGTTTCACATGGGCACAAGTGAAAGACTGAAGCTTAAAACACATTAAGCCACACCTACTGAAGGTGCATCACTATGATTTTTTTTAAAGGTAAGAATGATGCCTAAAGACACGTCCCAAGCATAGCAACACCCATGGAGTGGTGAAGAGCTTGTACAAAAATGCCTAACAGGTAACTGGGAGTATGTGGCACTTCCTGGAATTGTAACACCCTTAACGTGTACTGTAAGGAAGAGAAATGCACCGCCATTTCATTTGGCATTATGTGTTAAAAAATGCCCTGTGACTACCTGATAAATAATGCGATGAATTATCATTGCTTTCTCTCAGAGTGACTGTGACATAGTCAAGACATAGTCTGTTACTACCAGAAGAATTCTAGTGCTCATAAACAGTATAGTGCTTTACCTTCCATCTATTGACAAGAAGGATGGAACATTCAGTAGTACTTCAAACAAATTACTCACAGCTTCTTTACCCAGGCCTCGATTTTCAGAAAAATTTATGGTCGTCCTTCGGGCAACCAATTCAGTATTTTTAGTTGTCCTAAAGAAAATTTGGTTGTCCGAAACATTTTGCACAAAATATTACAGTACAAAACGTTAACTGTGTTTATGTATAATTGGTCTGCAAGAATAATAAAGATACAATTTTTGCAAGACAAAAAGACTTGTATGATTGAAAAAGTTGGAAAGAGTTGATCAGTCAGCAGTATATACTTCTTCCATCAGATAAAACCAAACTGCTTGAATATAGTTCATTGTGAGAGAAAAATGGTTGTCCATCGAACAACCAACTTTTGGTTGTCCGTATGGAATTTTAGTTGTCCCGGACAATCGGACAACCACGAAAATTGAGCCCTGCTACCTGCTTTAAGTAAAATTAATGTATAGACTACGAATGATCCTTACAAATGCTCCTCTACTGTATATCTTAACCCTGCTGAATCGACTGTATGACCATTTTAAATCTTTGCTATACCATTGGTATACCACCTCAGCATAAACCTTACATGCACCACACTAATTACCAGGCTAATGTGGACTTAAACCCTCCTGTGAGCCTGCATGATGTCACAACTGAAGTTGGGAAAAATGTACCATTGCAACTTAAAGTAACAAATGCATATACTGCAGATAACAAGATGAAAAGTACTGTCGATGTATAAGGTATATTCAGAATGACACCATTTCCTTCACCTTCTATATCATCTATTTTAGGAAGAATTAATCTGAAACCTTGCAAACATTCTTATATTCTCCACTCCCCTCATGTCAATCAAATCTTTATGTGCAAGCAGCTGATAGTGTCCTGCATGTGTATCATGACTTCATTAGCATCCTCCACAGTACACACAATCTTGAACCTGTAACTTTCATTGGCAGCAAGCAAGTCCATCCATACATCAGTCAGGGCCTTTGGACAGGGCTATACATGAATCAGTCATTAGGGTCCTTGGGCCTACATGTTACGTCAGCAACCAGGTGGTCTATATGCGGGGCATATGACTTCACATGTTCAATGTGATAAACACTGACTTTCCATTTTTTGCTGTAAATGTTCTCCATTAATGTTCCAATCTCACTTTCAATATGTCCGACCCAAGACCCCCAGTACTTGTTCTTTTTACTCACTTGATCTACAAAATCAGTTTCACCATTACTACCACATAAAATATGAGACTGTTCCAAAATGCTATAATTACTTTTACTACTACTGTTGCCCTTTGACCTCCCTGTGTCCATGCTTCCATTTATTTCTTGGTTAATACTGCTGTGTGACCTTCGTTTACCAGGATAGCTGTCTACATTGCCGTGAATGTGAAGTATACCCCCAGTTGGTTTCAGTGCTGCACACGCTACTGGCCAGGCATCTTCTGAACTTGGTATTAATCCAAGGTTCACTCTGTCAGCAACTGCCTTTGGACAAACCTGAGAAAAGAAGATCAAACTAAATACATAATCAAACAAATACAGCACCATATTTACAAGGAAGAAATCATAGGTGCAGTGATAAGTTAAAACAATATATATGTGAAAATGAAAGAGGACGATGGCTGAAAGTAATGGAATTAAAAATATCAAAAAGTAGGAAAAATAAAAATAAATAAATGAAAGTCCAAGCTAAAAACAGGAAAGAAAAATAGCAGAGATAATAGTGCTGCCCAAAAAATAAGATATAAGAAGTGAGTTTAAGGCTTTTCTTAAAGGGGCAATCAGAGTTTAACAGAAGCCTACAGTAATTTTCCTTTTGTTTCAGTACTTCATTTTTTTCCTTTTTCAACTTTATTATTCGTAAGAATCAAGAGACACTGAAGAGGTCTTTCAAGTGCAAAGAAATTCTGTGATAATTACTGTTTAATGGCAATTTCACCTTTTTTGTTGGGGTAAGAAAATTCCACACGGACACAAAAGCCTCATCCATACAGTGACCATGATGGCAGATCATTCATTGTACAACTTTAACTGAATGTACAGTATGATTGAGACACAGAAATAGAGTCATGGAAAACTTGTAAAACAAAATCTGATTGCCCCTTTAAAAGTAAAAAGGGTGTAACAAGCCTGTTTGAATACCAACATGCCTACTTTTTCAAAGTCTTGGTGTCACACTGTAAAGGGAAAAGCACATTCTCATAACTTAGAAGTGACTCTGAAGGCAAAGACTTTGGACCACTGATGGATCATGTACCATATACTGGAGGTACTGTTTCTTAACAATATTACAAATCCTTAAGAATGTAACATTCCTTGCTATTGAGCCACGGGTACATTTTCTTGTACAAATATGTATAGGGCACTATTTCTGTACAGTAATTAAATGCAAAGTCTGCACAATGTCAGCTACATTCCACATATAACAGACTAGTTCTTACTCCAAACTCTGCAGCATCTGAAATATCCTTCAAACTGTCCATACCATATGAAGCTGTGAAGTTAGTAAGCTAGATGAAAGTTTTATGGTGCAGTTTCCAACCTAATGGTTCAGGTCTAGTCATCCACAGCCTTTTTTCCAGTTGTGGCTCACTGGTTTGTTTTTCCCTACTACAAGGCTCATGCTGAGCACCAAGCACGATGGCACTAGGTTCCGTTTTTGAGGCCAGGACTCAAACTTCTGACCTTCCGACCTTCCCACTGCTAGTAGAATGCTCTCACCACTTGACCATGCAGTCAAGGTGGGTTAAGATACTAAGCATTTGGTTGCAAATTTTGATTTTGAATGGAGAAGTTTGCTTCCCCAATGAAACTACCTCCTACACAGTGGTACATGTTACTACACAATTCAGGGAAGAAAGGTAGGGTGCAACTACCTAAGCTTTTTCAATTTAAAGGGGCAAAGGCTGTCACATTACTTCATTTTAGAGTAGTAGACTATCCTATTTAGTGAATGGTTTTTGGGAATCTATGATATACGGTAATTCAGTATTTTTCTTCCTCACTTAAAAAATTTACAAGGTGATACTGCTTGAATTACAGTACCCTGGATATTGCAATATTTATGTCCTGAAATATCATAAAAAATATTTAGAAGAGAAATAGCAGGAAATTTGTGAGATTTAGCTCTTGTTTGGAAATGAGTCTAGGGTAAAGTTCTGCTTTGCCTTTCACACAGTGTAAAGGGGAAGTTTAAGCAGAAATTTAATCTTTATATGTGAAAGAGGAACCAAATCAAACTACAAGTATTTCTTGAAATATCAGTAAATTACATCAGTAGATTTGTGTTCCAAAGTGAGTTTGAGGACAGCAGAGTATATCACTTCCTCACATTGACAAGGAATGCTTTGTTTCCCTTTGTTTTATCAGAATGTTGTGTTAACCTTGAAGTTAATAGGAGTATGACCTCCTTGTGGGGGATGCAGAGTTTGTAAAAATCTCATGCCACTTACACAATCACTTTCTAATAATATGGGATTGTTGAGGAGAAAATTAACTCTAGAGTTTAAAGAAAAACAATGCTTTAATGTGGGGATATGATTGCTAGATGAAGCTATTACGTCCACTGAAGGACAATATGTGACCAACCTCACGGCCCTCAGACCATTTACATCATTGGTCTGTCATGTATGGCTCCATTCTAGACTGGATGAAAAAAACAGATACTACACATGATCTTAGCCAAAAGGCAGAGAAGTGAAAACTTAATGTACTTTTATCTTGAGAATTACACATCAGATTTCAATGCAAATTTCACCAGAATGCACAGAACAAATACCCCTCCAGTAAATCAAATTCTGTTGTGACCTTCAACCCTTCTTTAAAGAACTTGTTGGTTACCTTAGACAGATACTTGAAAATCAAAAAGCGAACAAAATTTGGAATTTTATGAAAGAAAATTTGAAAAACCACACGTACAGTGCTGTAGGCAGTGCCACTTGGTGACCTGTGGCCCACTGCCAAATTATCTCATTTTCCAGATTCATGGAAAGTTTCTAAAACCAGGTTTTCTTCCTTTTTACACAAATATGTGAAAATGAAGTGATTTGGAGGAATTATGAATTCTACAAAAGAAAGTTTTGAAAACTGTTACAGTGTGATAAACTGCTTTCACTTGACGATCTGGTGTTACATGCAGCAAATTTTCAGAATTTTCTTTTTCCATTGTGAAACATCCCCCTACCTCAGCTATGCCACTGCTCCTATGCTAGCAAAAGTACTTTTATTTTAGAAAAATACCATTGCTTGTTGCATTTGTCTTTACAGTACTTAAAGTGTACTTCGTGTCAAAAAGCTCAAAAAGAAATTTTAAACAGCATGAAAAATTAATTCTATTAGTTCAACTCACATCTTCATAGGACACTATTGAGCCGGAATATAAAATGTTGACATTTCTTCACCTAAACAAATTAGTCCATTGTGCAATAATTTCTTGTTGTACAGCTAATATTTCCTGCTTTGCTTCCCTTTAAAATTAAAAATGTTTGTAGGACCTTGGGTCCTCCTGTTTGCTTGAATAGCATGTTGTACAGAGAGGGCTTATCTAATTAACTACTGTACATCACCCCATTAGCTGCAGTAGGAGTGCTATCACACTTTGGTACAGGGGGCAGTAACTTTCAGAAAAACAAAGAAATCAAAGATTGCTATCCGAGTAGAACAACAATGACATCACATATTATTGCACAATGTACTGTTTTAATTTGAGTGAATACACTTCAAAATTTTATATCATGGTGTATAATGTTCCAGAATATCAGAGTTGAATTATTAAAACCCATGCTCCTCAATATATATATTTTTTCTCATTTTTTGACTTGAGGTAAACTTTACATAGTCTACTGTACCTTCTTATTGTCACCAAAATAAACCTGACATCTGTTCTTTACACCATTCAGTTCTAGATTTCTCTCCAAGGCTTTGACAGCATGAGGGTTCCACTCACATGCATGAACAAACTGGGCACCAGCATGCAGTAGGTATGGTAGGCTGAAGTATCCTATACCTGGCAGAGATTAACAACATAGAATTTGTACTATTCACAACAAATACAATAGGCAGAGTTTGCAATGGTTTGTGAGGGGTTAGTACTTATACCTCGAAGGTTAATTTTCAAGATTCATCCCCAGTTCAACTATGAAGCCAAAACAAGCTTTAATAGGCTTAGTGGACATCAGCCTTGTTTATATTTTTCACACAGTACTGTACTTGTGAGCAATTTAAAGGCAGCCATTCATTACGAAAAAATAGAATTTACCAGCAGTAGGTAGGAAATTCAAATTAGCAAAGCTTTTTAATTGACATCAGATTAAAAAAGAAAAAACAAACAAAAAAAATTCAAAAACAAAAATTCAGCATATAGCATTTACAGTACTAAAGGAGACTGAAAATATGATGAAAAGCCCCACCAAGGTCTACCTGATGTTCCCAGGGTTCAATGTTCCCTGTTTTCATATATCTCCATGAATTGGCGATGAATAAGAGGTTGGTTATTCCCAGGGTTCGATGCTACCAGAAGTTCGGATGCTCCTAAGATTTGGGAACATTAAACCTTTGGAATAGTGAACCCTGGGAACAATGACATAGTCCAGCCTCACCTGGCTATGGTATGCTCTAAAGCAATAAACTGGCATGTGTCTGGATTATGATGAGTTTTAGACAATAATGGGAGGGGCTAAAAGAACAGATCTGTAAGTAAGCAGGTTGGGAGAAGTGACAATGTCTGGGGTCATGAATATCTGTGTTTGGCATAACAAAGTGAAACTGTTGGGGTTTACCAGCTATCTGGAACTATTGCACATACATCATGTTATGATACCGCTTCAGTTGAATTGAGTAAGATATGTAACTGGTTCTCTGCTAACAAGCTATCCTTAAACATGAGTAAAACTAACTATATTATCTTTGGTAATAATAGAACTAGCAGGCGGGGTAGTGATGTCTGTATAAATGGGATTGCTATTAAGCAGGTGACCACAACGAGGTGTCTAGGAGTACACACAGATGAAAAGCTCACCTGGCGAGAACACATAACAAATATTTCCAAGACAATTTCAAGAAACGTGGGCGTACTATCTAAACTAAAACACTTTTTGCCAAGAAATATACTCATAACACTATACCAGACTTTAATTATTCCCCACTTAAATTATTGTTCCATTGTCTGGATCGGGGCTAACAGTTCTTACCTTAGCCAACTAACTACATTGCAGAAACGAGCGGTTCGCCATTTAGCTCATGCAGGTCCCAGGGACCACACCAGCCCACTATTTAAAAAGTTTCAACTACTCAAATTTACCGACATCATTGATTACAACATTGCTGTATTTTCTTACAAGGCTTGGAATAGACTACTACCAGATAACATTTCATAATTTTATAATTAGCAATACTTCTGTTCATAGGTATAGTACCAGACACGCTAAATCTGCCCATCCTCTTTACTATCCTACGAACATTGGATCGTTTAGCTTGCGTAATCGTAGCACTAAAATCTGGACTACCCTCACAGACTCGGTAAAAAAATCCGCCTCTCTGTTTATCTTTAAGAAAGCGATTAAGGAAGGCATCATCGATAATTATTAAGTTCCCTTGGTGAAATTGAAATTATTCTTAATATCTTTCAAGTATGCTCATAATTTTTCCAGATGTGAGTGCACAATACGGAGACATGTCATAGTTATGTAAGTTTTTGTTTGCTGTTTGTTTTGTAGACGTTGTAAATATCTGTTATCTTTTTTCTTAGTTATAGGGAGTCATCCACTTTGTTAAGCCAATTTTGGTTTTCTGGATGACTTCCTTTCACATCATATTGTAATATGTAATGTGATGAAACAAATAAATGAAATAAAATGTGATGGATATCCTGTTAAGTGGAAAAAAAGATTTAAAAAAAAATAGAGCACTTTTTGTAGTCCCAGCTTTAAGGAAAAATACTTTGCCTAAATTTGTATGTCACTTCAGTACTAAAAGATTTTTTTATGAATGGCTCATGGGAATCATGTGACAATATTTTCTCTTTCAATTGTGAGATTTGATTTATGATGATTCAATGCTCGATCTACCCTGAATATGTAATATTTATGTCCAGAAATATCATGAGGGTACTTGGAAGAGAAATAGGATGAAAATCCAGAGATTTAGCTGTTGTTTTGAAATAAGATGAAGCAGATGTTTTTGCTCTGTAAATTGGGAGAGGGTAATTCCCTTCCCTGACCATCAAATAAAAGGGAAGTGCTCATATGGAATGTAATATGATACATCAGTAAAAAGGTATAAATGACTTGCTGTACAATTAATGTTAAGTTCAAATGCAGACAAATGAGTACCAAGAATGTCTTCAGCCTAAATTAAAACAAGAGCCCAAGGGCACTATGGTTCCTTGCATTTAAGATGATTTTTTTTATTTAGGGAGTTGCAAGGTAAGGCATAATTGGCACCTTTAGCCCCAATGATTTTTGGCCTTCACCCAAAAACATACGGGCACATTAGATTTCAAATCAAACACTTGCAGTTTGAGAGAAATTGAACACTTGGATTTTTCAAGGTATCACTCTGCATACATCCCATTTCCATGTGACAAATACATACACACATCACCTTCACTAAATTGTCATTTACTTGAGTTTGGGGCAGTATATGAGGGTAGTTAATTGGCATTGCCCTTTTGGTCCATCTCAATAATTCAAATCCAGACCTTACAAAGAAGTTACAAAGGTCAAATATAGTCGAAGTAGGTCAACACTGCATTTTACAAACACAACTGTCCCTTGTGCAAGGAAGAAATGTAACAGTCATCTGGTCATCTCTGACAACCAAAACTTATGATGGAGAACTAGAAATTATGCCATGGTTGTCATTTGGACTACCTATGTGTTTGCCTCAAAAGCAAAAATAAGCAAAAGCCCAAAAGTCTGCTACAATTTCTATTTCACAATTTCACCTGAGAACAAGAAACAAACATAGCTTTGTAATTTTATCTAATAAATGACTCTCAACTGGACCTGTCAACCTGAAGAGGGTGTTTAAAAACGCATAGTAGTCCAAGTAGTGTGAAAGCAGAGGTAAAGAAGAGAAACTGCTTATTTTAGTATTGTGATATATACACAATATTATAAAAATTGGAGTCAAAACTTGAATTGTTAATAATTTTAATACTGTATATGAGGAAAAGGTTTTTTTTAAAATAAAAATTGCATTACTGGCATGATTGCTAACTAAACTGCTTTTAGACTGAGAGGGGGTTATAATTCTTCTTTTCTCTTATACATTGCATTTGTCAAAAGGCATTAAATTTCAGTTCGATTTTATACCAATTAAACAAAGACATATCACCCAAAAAGTCTACGGGACATGTGTGCCATAAGGTATGAAAGCATCCAGATGAGCCTCTTCTGCTTTTTCTCTTGAATTTTAAGTTGCTATAGTACCATAGCTTACAGCAGAGCTTTTTATTTTTCTTTGGTATTACTAAAAAATACTCTCATAGCTTGCAAACATATTTTGCATTTGTTGTGGGGGACATTTATTTTTGGGAAGGACAACCAATTTCCAATGCAGGTTGTCTGTCCTCTGGACAACCAGATATATTTGCTAAAGGATCATCCCTGCTTGTGTGACCTCCCTTCATCATTTGGTTATTGAATTATCACACTTAATGCCTTGCATTCCTAAGCATATAATGCACAAACATACACACACACCACTAACTTTTCACTGAAATAACAATAACTCAAGTTAGCAACATCATAGAAGGGTAGTATAAAGTGCCTTTGTTGTTCATCTCAACAAGACAAATCCAGGCATCACAAAAAGTCACAAAGGTCAAATGAGGTCACAAAGTAAGTCAACACATGCACTTTCCTCAGATGAACACAACTTTCCATTCAGCCATCCCCCTATGTTACTTGGTTACTGAGTTATTGCACTCCATACCTTGCATATATGACCTACACTAACTTTCTAGTCACTTAATTGTCAATAACTCAAGTTAGGAACATCCTAGGAGGGTAGTGTAATTGCTTTTTTAGTGTGTCTGATCAAGACGAATCCAGGCATCCCGTAAAATTTACAAAGGTTACAAGGTCAAATGAGGTCAAGTGAGGTCAATCTGGGTCATCACATTTACTTCACTAAGACGAACACAAATCTCCATTACACCACCACTCTAAAATGTTTCAGTGGCAAGATGTCATTTTAAGAATTTTCACATTAAGCCCCACCCACTCATATGCAAGGTATGACCACCAAAAACAATAGGGCACATCTACTCAATAAAGTACATGTACCAACCAAGTTTGATGAAAATTGAGCCCTCCGTTATTGAGTTATCGTGTCACATACCTCACATTCCAATGCACACATTATGCCCTGTACACTCATTAATATGCAAGATATGGGCACCAAAAACAATAGGGCACATCACCTGAATATGATACACGTACACACCAAGTTTGAGAAAAATTGCGTACTCAGTTATTGAGTTATCGTGTTACATACCTCGCATTCCAATGTGTCACATACACACACACACACACACCAATACATACGCCAACTTGACTACATAGGTTCCTTTGTTAACACAAGGAACCAAAAATGGTAGCAAGAGCCAGAGACAATACATTCATGTGCCCTTCATTGCACACATTTCTTTTTAAAACAGATTTGTAAAAGTCTCCTCAGCAATTAGCAGCCATACACTCAACTTCAGTACCAATAGATCAAAGGCATTGACTGAACAGTTCTTTGTTGGAGAGTGGAAGAATATTAAGTTACTTATCCGGAAGCTGATTGAAAGCCTTTTTATAGACAGCCAGATGCTACAGTATGTTATTTGTAAACAATGGATTTGCTCTTCAATGCTGATGTGTTCAAAGATAAGGTTACAGCGATTATCATGCATGCATGATACAGTTGCATGAGGTTTTTGCTGGAAGTATTACCCTGCATAGCCAAGTTGCACATACAGTGCATGCATTGGCTATAGAACAAATTGGGTGGATCACTAGTCTATGAATCTTTTCAAGGAATGTTTATATCATGTTCCGCATGCTGTCAAGTCACTTAGTTCAATGACACTGTTAATACAGTAGTACTTACCTGCATACAGGTCTACCACTGTTTCTCCCTGACACTGAAAGGAACTGACACGAAGCTTCTCGGTAATATTGCCAGCTGAAAACATGGAGTACAAGATATCATAGCAGTATCTGGTGATAGAAGAAGATAAGCAAAAAACAAATATTCACTGTCAGCATTAATACAGTAGTATGTACAGAAAAACAAGATTTAACTTTCAGATTTCAGAAGATTTTCGATTAGTCTCATATAAGAATCATCCATGGCTTATTGTTCCATAACTTCATACTCTTAACATTTTCTTGGTTATTGTAGCGGCAACCAATCATAATGTACAACTGCACTGTAGGCCATGTTGTTACAGTACACAAACACATTAAAATGTAACAAGAAGACATTACATTTGAAATATATGGCACCACACTTACAAATGCTATACTGTATACAGTACAAACCAAAGATCAATTCTGTATTTAAATGAATCATGTAGCTCTCTTTCTAAAACAAACAGGACAAGGATCTACAGTATGAGACACAATTCACCAGCCATCCACCACAATGCTAGTGCTCACCCAAAACATACTGAGTCCTGGCTATTGTAAAACTATATTGTAACCATGGTAACAAAATGGCATAGGTGCCTTCAAGAACACTTTCAGGTTCCTACCTAATTCCATTGTCTACATGTTCAACCCAACTATTGTCTCCAAGTAACATCTTCACAGCTGGTGTTCGAAAATCATCATCTTGAACCCGACTTTTCTTAGCTAATCTCTTGCAACTGAGGGATTCTGCAACAACTCCCCATAAACTATCCCCTACAAGTTTCCACAACGACCTGAAGGATGACTCTGGTAACAAAATGAGGTCTCCATGTATCTCCCAGTGTTTTGGGATATCTGCTGCCAGCTCCTCTGTCCAAGCACACCCTTCCTTAATGACCAAATTCCTCACCCTCTGCACCAACACATCATGGGGGGTTAGTAGTTTTGACTTCCTGGATGGAGGTAGATTAGCCTTCACAAGAAAACCTTGAATACCTTCTAAACAGATACTCTGTACATGCTGGTCATGTGATTGATCAGGTGAATTGCCACTAAGACAATGATCATGCTTTGTCAAAAGATCATTAAAAGTTTGGTGTAATCCATGACTTTCTGTCCTAGATACATCAGATGGAAGGCTTGAAAGCTTTGTCTTATAATCCGTAGAAATAGGGATTAAGACAGTCTTTGAATCAGAGCAGTGCTGTAACTTTCTTGTCCCATCCCACAGACTGTGTTGTTCAAGTAGCTGTCTGAGGAAAAGCAGAATGGATATAATTTAAAAGGTTTGAAATACATTGTTCGAAATTTTGTATCACTGCAGTGTTGAGTCAAGACAGACAAAGAGTACTGAGAAAAAGATCAGTATGTTTTCAACTAAGCAATAAGAGTTTAAGCAACAAGAGTTTGACATTAGTTGACCTACATTACAGCTGTTGATCACGTCTTTTTTTCATTGTGAACTTCAGCAGAAGTTACAACCATGGTAACAAGTCAGCCGGAGGTCCTGTCAATCTAGGATGGTCCCTAATCTGCAGCCAGTTGACCAACTTGACCCGTTCATCATGGCCCTGATCCTTTTTGTGTCCTCAAGAAGAATTTCTTTTGTACCATTTTTGATCAAGTATATAATGATAGGGTAGTAAATGAATACAGTATAGACAAATCCGATTGCACTTGTTTTTAGTGACTGTAGGCAGCCATTAGTGGGGTCCATCAGCCTTTTATCATCTTCATTTATTGTCTTCGTGAATTTCAAATCCTCATACACAGTGAAGTCCAGAAAATCAAGATACACTCCAGTGTACAACCATCCATGGAACAGGTAAGGAAGAAAATTTAATAGGTGATGGACCCCAGTAATGGCCGACTAAAATCAGACCATCACAATCTGTCTGGATTCGTCTATACAGTAAATTTCCCCTCCAAAGAAGCTTAATCTTCTTGTAAGGGCTGTTTGTTAGCCTTGTTGTGAAAAGTAGGGAGGATATGACAATGATTTTTGAACTACAGACAAAACCTCAACAGGAAGCTCCACAAGTGGGAGGAGCTTACAGTATTAAATTTTCAACTACTGTATTTGATCCAACAGCATTGCAGAAAACAGTCAACTATTAAGTGTACGCTGATCTTTTTGGCACTACTGTTGAATACATACTGTACATGTGAGAAACTTTAAACACTGAGTATTAAAATACTGTGCTGTACTTGACAGTTACCCTTGCAATACTAGCAGCTGATTATTCAACATAATGAAAGACTCATTTATTTTGATAAAATATTCACACTTGATTTCTTGAATAAAATTGAATTTAAATTCACCATTGAGTCAATAACTAACAAAATGAGCAATCAAAAAATGTAATTTTTTTCACATATACCAATGACGTATGGTCAAACTTATACAATACTCATATCGTACATACAAAGGACTGTTTTATGAGTGAGTTCTGAATGACTCAATTTGGTTTTCAACAATTTGTGACTACTGTAAGGTCTTTTTCAAATTTTGCATAATACTGTTGGCAAGCCATGAAACAACAAAATTCAATTTTTTTTAAATTTTTTTGCAACTATTGGATATTAAACTTAACTACTGAACCTAATCATGCTAAGCATTTTCATGTAGCACCGTTAAACACTTTCATAAAGTCAATATCAACTCAATGGACCCCTTTGAAGGGCACGAACAGTCTCCTACTGTACACTTGAAGTGATTGGTTGTTGCAAGTCATGTGACAATATTTTTTCTCCAAAAATGTGAAATTTACAGAGAGCAACTGCTTCCTTTAACAAGTATATATGCAATTTTACCTGTTCATCCTTAAATATTTTCAAAGATATTTTCAGGAGAAATAAGAGCAGCATTGTGAGATCTAGTTGAGCACTCTGCTGAGCACAATTTTGGGTAGAATGCATTGCTCTTCAATAAACTGTCAATCTGAAAAACAGTACATAGGTAAAGTGCTCAAGGATATTGAAAGATTAAAAGGTGATTGATCCCAGTTATTGCTGACTGAAATGAGACTATCACTCACTGTCTGGATTCGTCTAAGTTGCCTGTGCCACAAAGTACAAACACTTTCATATAAATCAACATTTTGCATTGAAACAGTACCTTCAGTTTGGCTGGGTATTGGGCACTTATTGGGATTCCAGGGCTGGAATTTAAGTTCCAGTAGGGCAAGGCCATCTTCCCATCAGTTTTAAGGGCATGTCATGTGAACTAAGAGGGCACCAAGGCCAAACAAGTGATTTTGTACTGACCACAGTGTTATCTCACAAGTAGGGCATGGAGGCCAAATGACCTTGACGGTCATTACATTTTATAGGGCAACAAGGCCATTGCCAAAAGTACGAAGGCCATGGCCTTCGTGGCCTTTGATTAATTCCAGCCCTGGGGATTCCGTACTGAGTGCATGCATAGAACTACATATAGCCTACCCTAACTCAACACATACATGTATGCATGTATCACACCTCTCAATTGACCGGCATTTCGCGGGTTTGACCCAGATTTGAACACCCAAACCCGCTGACCCGCCCATCCCCCATCCCTGTGAAAATCCGCATTTCAAATCTCCATGGTATCTATTACTCTAGGTCTAAGCAAAAAGTCAAGGAAGGTATTGGGCCCTTCCAAGGCATTCATGGCCCATCACTTCGTGATCACCAGGATATGGCAAATTTGTTTTTGTGATTACTTTGTGTCTGTATTTAGAAAGAAGTTATCAACTTTGGGAACTGGAAGGGGATCTGATTGCTCATCTTCAATGGGGGATATTGTCTTCTAGAAATAAGTCTGTAGTAAATTAAGAAGTTTAAAAGCCAGTAAGGCCCCTGGACCTGATTGGATTCAACCAGCCATCCTGCACGAATGCTCTGAGATCTTGTCAGTTCCTCTTTGCATTATTTTTGAAATGGGTTTGAATTCAAAATTTGTTCCTGATGATTGGCTGGTATCTAATGTCACTCCAATATTCAAAAAAGGTCATTGGAGTTCACTTTGCAATTACAGACCAGTCAGTTTAACCAGTTTAGTGTGTAAAGTTGTGGAATCTTTAATCAAGGATTATTTGCTTAAGTATCTTTTAGACAATGAGTTACTCTGAAATCTGTCACAGCATGGTTTCCTACCCAGTAGATCCTGCATTACTAATTTACTGTGCTTTCTTTAAGATGCATATCTCTTGATTCTGGTCACAGAGTTGATGATGATGACAAAGTTCCATTAGGTATCTAGACTTATGTTTAAGCTGTGTGGTTTAGGTGTCAGGGGCAAATGTGCTGACTGGGTTAATACATGGTTCCATGTTAAATCCCAGAGACTTGTTGTTAATGAGAAGTTCTCATCTTGGAAGGCAGTCAAAAGTGGAGTACCTCATGGTTGTGTCCTTGGTCCAGTTCTGTTCTTAATTTTTATCAATGACATTGAAAGAGAAGTCACCTTTCATCTACAGTAGTATAAGTACAGTAAGTTCACTGATGATAGTAAGCTCTATAAGAAGGTTAGTGATGAGGATGATGTTTTACTATTGCAAAAGGACATGGATAGGTTATTTTCATGGTCTTTGACTTGGCAAATGTCTTGTAATGCTGATATGTGCAAAGTCCTTCACTTTGGTCCTAAAACTGTCAGTTATGACTATAAAATGAATGCTGGTGTTTTAAGTGAAGTTACTTTTTACCCAGAGAAAGATTTGGGTGTTGTTATCACAGGTGACCTGAAGCCATCTAGGCAGTGTGCAGCTTCTGCTGCTACTGTAGGGCTAACAGGGTGTTTGGCCTGATCAAGAGAAATTTCAGTAATTTAAGTATTTATTGTTCTGAACTTGTATACTGTAAGTAGTTGGTTAGGTATCATCTTGACTATGCTGCTCAGGCTTGGAGTCCCTTCTATGAAGAAGATTAGTTTTGTCTTAAGCAAGTTCAGAGGAGGGCCACTCGTCTCATCTGTGAAGTAAGAAATTTGCCTTAAGCTGCAAGACTTAGGAATCTTGGAATTACCACTTTTGGGTTAAGCAGGATTAGGGGGGACATGCTCCAGGTTTACAAGTTTCTTTCTGATAGAAACCTTTTGACAACTTGTAGCTAGTTGAAGGTTCAAAGTAATTCTCTGGTTCCTAGCCATGGTAAGAAGCTAGTGAAGTGTTTTGCTAGACTTGACATTAGAAAGTTTAGCTTTTGTTTGGTACAACTATAGAGTACCCTGCCTATAAATAAGTCCACTGTGTAGCCCAGCTACAGAATACCCCACCAATAAATAAGTCCATGGTGCAGCCAGCTATGGCATCACAGAGGAGGCGATGTAGCCAGCATAGCCACATCAGAGAAGCCTTTTGGACTTGAAATATTTTCATTAGTTAAGTCAATTATAGTAAATTGATTTTCTCCACGGTGGGGCCGACATAGCCACATGGGAGGGTCTTGTTAGGCTTGAAATATTTTTCACAATTTTAAGTAATAATATTGAGAAAAGTTAGCCTACTATTCCAAAGGGTGTACAAGCCAGGATGTACCCGGTGAAGCCTCTCCAGAGAAATGTCTTGGTCTTAGAAAATTTTTGCAAGCATTCCCAACACTGTAGAAATCAATGAGGGCAATGATGCATTGTTCTCAGAATAACTTGAAAGGGTTACTGTATGCACGGAGGAGCCCAATACTTGAGAACTTGATGTAGTCACACAATTTAAAAGGGTGTTTTCGCATGGCGGGGTATTCTACAGTATACTGTAAGTGGTTACTCCAAGCTTTTCAGATAGAGTTGCAAATGAGTGGAACAGGCTGCCTGAGTGGGTTGTCAACTCCACTTCAGTTCACTGCTTCCACTGCAGTTCACTGCTTAAAGGTTAACCTTCACAAGTTTTTCCATGCTTGTGGTAGAATCTACTGTAATTGTACTGGTCCTGCTTGGTGTTGATTTGGTTGTCTCTTTTTGGTTAGGGTTTAGTCTGCAGGGCATCTTATGGGGCCTTAGCCCTCTTTTGCCCTTAAACCTGTTATGTTTGTTTGTTTGTTTTCTTTGATCCTTTTTGTGGGAACTCGTTAATGCCCAAATGGATGGGGTACTCACGCATGCCAAGCTGGCATTTTCCAGTACAGTATATTATGTTATGCTATCTTTAGTTAGAAAAACACAAAAGTTAAAAAATAGTTCAGCATGTACCAGGGACTGCAAATTCAGTAAATTGTATCCAACAGCACATTAAACTGCTTGCCCTGCCATACCATGCACCTGCCTTTGTATGTATGGACCTATGTTTGTGATCCAACACTGCTGAAGACTGACCATCCCAGCAGGGATATAGGCCTCTAGAAATTTATATTCCTGCGTAAATAGTGTAACAAAGTTGTGCAAAGCCTCGTTCAATGGCAAAAAGGAATGGCCCACTTTGCAGGTCAGAGGTGGGGCTTTTCTCAGCTTCCCATCAAACAAATGTTCTGGACTGTCTGTAATTTAACATGCTAGGCTAAGCCTAACTCTGTGAGTCTGTGACACCATAGTTACTGTATTATACCACACCCTGGTTGGGAAACTCAGCCTGTGAAGGCAGCATTTTGAAGTTCGCATATTTAGTGGTCAAGTGACTGTGAGAGTTCACGTCCCACTAGCACAGCAATGGTCCGTACTGCATTGTACAGTATACACTACAGTTCTCATCATGTCGGAGGCAGTAGAAAAGGCTTTTAAAACACATTTGTGACCCACCAGAAGTGAGGGGGTGAAATTTGCACATGATGTTGGGTACTACTGTAATATCACAATCAAAAGAAAGAAAGCAGTCCAGCTCATTGAAAAATGTGCATGGTTGCCGTACAAACGGTTACTACTGTACTACTGTATACAGTTATAACATATAGTGTACAGTAGTCTCGTCCTTACAATAATGTGTAATGTAATATGCTAGCCGCCCCATAGCAGTCTCTTAACAGCACTGAGGCGATTCCTAGTTTTACTGTACCTTAACAGGGTATAGCTCAGAGTACGGTTTTTTCCAGCCCTTACCTTTTTTAAACACATTCCTCCCTCTTATGGCAAGTGAACCACAATGAATGCTGCAGGCTATTCATTTCGTTAAGCTCACACAAGCTAACATGTTAACGTGGTATATTCCAATTGCAGAGTGATCTCACAGGCTCGTCCCAGTGTCTCAAATTTTAGAATAGGCCCAATGCAGCTGGGCAAAAGAACTTGAATGGTCTCTAATTTGGGTGCATGCAAAGGTGACCACTTACTTTTTGGTACTTCAGTTCACTCAAACACCAATCTACATGTACAGTAGGCTATTCATTCGTACTTTTTCTGTTGGTTGTTGTTAATGAAGTGTTTACAAGCGATTCGATCGTGTGCACTATCGCCTGATGTCATGTGGAGCACTTTTCTGAAGTTCTCAACATACCTGCTCTGGCTTGTATGGGTGTGCACATGCAGTATGATGGGCCACACCGGAAAGTACATTTGCCATACCCAAAAGAATCACGCCAATTATACGCCACACCAATTGTTGCAATCGTTTGCCAACTGTTGTCATTTTCCCTGTAGCAGCTGGGTATGCCGTACCCCAAACTTGTTGGCATAGCCTACATTTCTGTGTGCCAAAGATCCTTCTGTGAAAGGCCCTACTTTCCAGTATGGATGATGGGGTGACCGTCGAGTGCACGGGCCCTTCAGGTGCGTACCCGCATTAACATAACGAGTAAAAATCTTGAATGACAGAGCTCTACCCGTTAACTTTCCCAACTGACGGAAGCTAACTGTCAGGCCTAACTTAGGCCTAGGCCTAGGCCTAGGCCCTATATTAACTAATTGCGACACAATCAGAAGGCATATTTCGCTAATCTAGTTCCTGCAATGAGCCTGTACAGCGTGTCCCGTCCCCAGACTCCCCACCATCACTGTTCCCGGTTTCTCCACAAACAACGTGCCTTTAATTATTCTTGGATGTACCTACCTCATCCGTTGGGCATGATGCTGAGATACCTGTACGGCGTGCATTTTATTACTATCAGCCCTTAAAAATAACTTACAAAGCCTCGAGTTCAAACTGAATAAGTAATGTGGTAAATGAATTATTGTTAAGTCCGAGTTTATCCATTTCCACCCTACGCATACGGAAGCCGAGAAAGGCGCAGTCCACGAAAATTGATTTTCACCCAACCTTATTGCAACAAAAAGATGGCGTACTTCAAGAACGTGCTGTTATAGTAAATAGAGTACAGCACATGCTCGATTTAGATGGACTACAACATGGCAGAGGCTCTCAGACAAGAATAGGCGGATATCCAGGGGGAAACTGGTGAGGAAATGAAAGCGAGAAAAAAGAAGTGAAAAAAGAAATGGAAGGGGGAGCAAAGAAGAAATATAAGAAGAGGACAGGAGGAAAGAAGAACGAGGAAAAGAGGAAGGGAAAAAAGGGAAAAATAAAAAGATACAAGCCGCGGTCAGTCACACATACAACGAATTCCGATCGGCGGAATACCATTCTGTTTTTTTTTTCTTTTTTTTTTAATTTTTAGTAAATATCTTCTATATCTCTGATCAGAAAGAACTTGCCAACTTGTGTAATATGAATTGTATCAGAGGAATACGAAAATGAAATGTTGATTAATTAATTTGGGACGTCACACTATCAGTAAGCTGTTGTCGGAAACCAGCCTTTCTCATAAAAACTGCATGTCGGTGTGATATCACGACCTACTACAAATAGTATAATTCTGATTTTGTTAGTCCTGCGATACCAATCACATATTAACAGAAGTTTGGAATACAAGTTTTTAGGTTATTTCCGATCAGAGATGGAGAACATATTTACTTAATAAAAAATATCGGATCGTTATTCGATCCGAATACGTTGTAGTGTGACAATTAGCGGCTTTCTCCTTTATTATCTCTCCTTTCCCACGGAAATGACGCGTTTGAAGAAAAAGAAGCTGTTGGTGGACCTCACATGTCGATGGTCAGCCAGAGTTGTGCCCCTCCACCCTCCCGCTACCAAAATCATGCAAATATATAGGCGCCTGTCTAAGGTGCTAAAAAGGTAACTTCATTCTCATAAAATTCATGGACCACCGATTTCACTAACATCAATTTTTAGCGGTCATCGCTTAGCTGCTCGTAGTAACATAAAATTATCGCTAGTAGCGGTACCTAAGTTGAATTTTGGGTGTCACTTAACCACTAACGCAAATAAAACATTAGCGATGAATTTTTCACCGCCAAGTGTGTTGTCAGTGCTAAACTGTTGGGAAATCTTTTTAAAAAATCTTTTGCTAAATTGCGATCGCTTTAATATTCAAAGATGGATTTCTGGGTGAGCGATGATCGCTAAACGTTAGTGAAATCGGCCTCTGGTCTGTGTGAGGAATATTTCTACCCTACTAATACAGAAATCTCCAAGTAGTGTAGCGCCCTTGGTGGCCAAGGAAAGCCACGTTTGGAACTTGAAAGGTAGTTGTCCGGAATAATATTGGAGCAAGTGCCGCACTGACTTTCCATGCTATCATAGACACTAAACTCAAGTTGAAATTTTTTTTTTGATAAACACGGCGGAATTACACAATCATTCCGTAAAAGTTAAAGATTTTCAAGTTAATACTTATAAAATTTGAATAGGCGTTTATACACATCCCTAATATTCAGGTATGTAAATCGACCAGTGATTCGTACAGCACATCAAAGTTAAATATAGTTAATAGAGGGCGGCACATTGATAGAGAGCGATAAAGTATGCTTTCATAGTCCCGTACCTATGGCTTCCGTAACTCGAATGAAAAGTTCCTTATAATGTATATCGAAAAATCAAATAGGTGAAAATTGTTTCCTACGGGTTTTCTTACATTAATGGCATCGTTTATTTTAATGTGAGTGAGTTTTGCACAAATCTTCCGTAGATCTTCCGTCGTAATTAGAGAGTTCAATCACGTTTTAAAACCTGGAACGGCGTGATCTGTATCGAATGGTGTGCGTGCGTGCGTGTGTGTGTGTGTGAGAGAAAGTGTGTGTGTCGGGGGTGGGGTAATTTTCCAAACGACGGGGGAGGGGATAACCAGGAACTCTGATATGGGGAAGGGTCACCAGATTGTGTTTATATTCAGAAGCGACACCATGTGATGACCACTATCACATGATATATCCAGCCTGCCAAAGACCGCCCAGATGTTTCGACGCGTCTCTCTCGTGTCTTGCCCAAGCGTTTCCCTCCTTGTGACACTTTCCACCTTCTTTTGCAATAGAGCACGAACATGAAATTTGAGCGGTACATTGCATGACAGAGTCCGTCTTCAATAAAGAAGGTTATTACTCAGGAGTGGCGCCAGTGAGGGGCCGAGGGGGGCCATGCCCCCCGTCGGGGAGTACCTCCCCCTCCCTCCCCCCCCCCCCGTCGGGGGAAGGTCGGGGGTTTCGTCGGGGCAGCCTAAAAATAAAAAAAATATTAAAAAAAATCTACAAGGACCGAAGTTACTGGATGGGTGATCTTTAACATATTTTTTGTTTTGAAATGTTATTTTAATACATAGGCCTATCGAAATTGATTTTCAGTCACTCTTCCGTAGCTCCGTTATACCTCTTTCAAGTACCTTATCCTATCTCCTCCCCCGTCGGGGAAGGACGGCAATTTCCTTTAGGGAGGCTTAAAATTGAACGTAAAGGATTGAAGTTACTGGATTTATGATCATCGACTTTTTATGTTTATGATTTTTTTATTTTGTAACGCTATTTCGATGCATATCTGAATCTGTCTTAATCACTTCTTTCTAACTAAGCTATCCCTCATCCCATCTTCAATCCGAAAGGTCATACCCCCGTCGGGGAAGGTGCCCTCCTCCTGTTTTTGAGAAAATCCAATTTCTTCGGGGAGCCTTCATCCAAATGCCCCCGACAAACTGATAAAAGATGCGGGTCTGATAAACTTCAGTCACCCGGAAGATCTTCTTGGTTTCTTTTACTAGAAGACCATATTCTTCAAGGAAACTCACAATTCCGAATTTTCCTTACAAAAACGGACGAGATGTTGTTAATTATGTGCATGCAGTGCCCAATGGTCTGTTTTTTGGCCTGCCCCGACGGCCGAATTCTAGTAGCAAATTAAAATTGGCCAGGCCGTTTCAGCGACACATAATGATAAAAATAAGTGTGAAAATGTCTTCTAATAAGTCTGACTAAAAATGTTTTGAAGCCACCTTGAAAGGTGACATATTTTCAAATACCTTTGAAGTAAAGTCATTTTTTATCTGGAGTTCGCGCAGTCACGTAGAAAATCTCATTTGTAGCAGACCTTGCAATTGAATACAAAGAAGATTATTAATAGAGACAAAAACACTTGTATGTTTTCAATTCCGTTGCATAGTTTCCCCTGAAAGAGACAAGAATATACATCTAATTGCAGCAGTGCCTTTTTTCTGGTAATTTTCTGATCACATAGCAAGTTGGATTTTTTCTATTGAAGTGAAACTTTCATTTCATAGGAAAGCTCAAAATAACTACTGCTTCATTTCTAGTTACAAGTCTGAGAAATGGGATTTCCGGCTGTCTGAGGGGTTACAGTAGATTTTTTTACAATTTTCTGAACGCTCCGCGCCAACTGATGGTGGCACTCCGCTTAGATGGTTTTTTGGTCGAACAGATTACTTTACAGGACAATTCATGCCTGCAAATTATTCTTCGTTTTGGGGCAAATAAATGAAGTGAAAATTTTATTGAGGAAGAAAGCTCTAAACGACGACTGCTTTGTTTTTAGTTACGAGCCTGGAAAATGCCATTTCCTGCTGTTTGGGCGTTCTCAATTTTCCCAAAATTTCTGTGCTCTGCACTTTGATAGTCTTTCAGGCAGAATTACATGTTCGGACAAAAGAGACAGTTCCTCCCATTTCCAAACCGAAGCGTTCCCGTACGTCTATGCCAATATATACAATATAAAACTTTAAATATATGGGAAGCCAAACTTTTTCCGCGGGAAAATTTTTCAAGTTGGTCCGAGGGCCTAAATCTGCATGATGATATTAGGTAACCCCGATAAAACTACAGATCCTCCCCCACCCCTCCCTACTTGAATTTTCTTGTGAGAAGATTAGATACTTCCATAAAATCCCAAAATCTGTCATAAAATCCCCAAATCTGTCATAAAATCCCAAAATTTTCTCTAATATAAGCTTCAGATTGTTAAAAGTGGCAAAATTTTCTAATTTCGGTGAATACTCCGAAAAATAAATAACCACATCCAACTCTTTTTATCACTCCAACAATCCACCTAATTTTGCTCTTGAAAGCCATATCACTTCATAAAAACGCAAATTTTTCGTTTTAACCGTACCAGAAAAACAGATTTTCTTCCATTAAATTCAAGCTCTTAATTTAAAATCTTCGTTCAAAAAAGGAAAAAGAAATCCGGCAAACTTCTAGTGTCGTGTTAAAGTCTTAGTAGCCTACATAGGCCTAGTATGATTGAATGCGTCACCCCCCCCCCCCCATGTTCAGTTGTTGCCTATATAATGTTTTTGATTTTTCCAATAGGAAGGACAGATTCTTCAATAAACACCCCAACTTTTAAAAGGTCCCAACAAAAGCCAAATTTCTTTCAAAGGTTTTAAATTTTGTCTTCAAAATAAACTCAAGACCCTTAAATGTTTGTTGAAAAGAAAGGCAAAATTTTCGCGCGCTACGCGCGCCTCACAAATGTGCTCAGTTACGTCACACCGCAACTAATTCAAAGCCTCTATCGGGGCCTTGAAATGCTGGCCCCTCTGTCGGGGAGCTGGGCCCCCTGTCGGGGAAATCCTGGCGCCACCCCTTTTATTATTATAGTGCTTTAGTTAAAACAAATTTTTCTCATGATAAAGACAGAAGATAAATTTTGAAACAAATTTGTGGTAAGAGTACGAGTTTAAGTTCAAGTATCCCAGCCATTACGTTAGACGTGTTAAGTCTAGTATTTAACGAGACTGCTACATGATCTATGAGGCAGCCTCACATTAAATAAGTCAGTTATCCTGCATCATTTGACTTTGATGATAATCAAAGATTATTAAGCAAATAAAGAAGTTTGCTGTTCCTGATACATATACTTGGGATGAAAAACCGAGGCACCGGGGATAAACTCGCTCCAATAATCACTCGTAATAATTTTTTCACAATACCATGCGTCCGAATAAAGAATATTCCAAACAACAGCAAAAAGGGAACTTCGGTTGATTAAATATGGTCTTTCTGTAGAATAACGTCCGCAAGGATTTCTTGTAGGCTGTTTACGAAAACAATACTTTTTCATTTGATCAACATATCTGAAACTCCACTAAACAGTTTGAAAACGTAACTCTGGAGGGAAGGGCGTGAAAATTTTTGAAATTTAAGAACAATATGCTCCAGGAATTAAGAGTACATGTCACATTACTCGCAAAATTTATTGACTAGGTAACAAATAAGGAAATCGGCCTCACATATTTTTCTTCATGCCTAAAATATTGGGCGAACATTCAATATAATGTCGTGATTGTCGCTCGTGTCTTCAACCTTTCCTCATGTATCGTTTAAAGTGGAACTCTTGTTTAAAATTTTAAAAATATGTAATTCGGAGGTTGCAAAATGAATCTTTTTCATCCAACTTCCATTGTCACGGCTGGTTTCATTGCTGAGATAAGAAAATGTCAAAATTATATTCAAAAAGCAGACTGAAGAAGAAACGGTGCACAACGAGTGTAAAGTGATTACTTTCTACTGTATTATGGGTAGATAATACTAGTCTAAAATAATGCTAATTTAAATCACAATTCCGTGTTCCAATGTTCAGGTGAAAAAACAAGAAAGAGTAAAAACGTGGGTCAATTCCCAGTAAAATGTTTTGCAAATTTCTCTATCTGTCTATAGTTTGCTATCCTCGACAGAGCCTAAAGTAAAGGAAGAATCTGTCTCTCAATTGATAAACTTATTTTAAGGTCAGGCACGGTGCAGCCACTGCAGTATTTCTGGCGAATATGGAAATATCCATAACAGTCAACTAGAACGTGACTGACAGTGAAAGCACAGTTCCAGGGCCACAGGGCAAACAATATGGTATTTTCCGCCGTGAAGTAAATAGGCGTGGGTAACGAAAGTGTGACCGATGCTAGCCCGAGTTAGGACTAATTCATACCTCTATGGAACAATTTTACCTAGTATCATGGCCAATAGGAGACTCCCCTGTTTCTCATTCAAAGTGTTATAGACTGCTTTCGAGTGACCCAATTACTAGCTGAATTTCCCCGGATATTTTCAGAGGTGGGGGCATGCCTCCATTGTGAACCGAAACTGAATTTTTGACAAACGGTCATTGACTTTTGCGGTAATGGAGGTATGATGGGAGGTACATCATTACTGAAATACTGTACACTCTATGACGTGTGAAAATTTCACACTTCTACGAGCCAACAGTGATCACTCTTTATATAAAAGTGAACACTGTAAGGACTCCATACCATCAAGAGTTAATCTTCGTCCTTTGTAGTGAATTTCGTTCTTCATGGAGTGAATCAATTTTACCCTTCTTTAGTGCAGTGATTATTCTTATGGAGTGAATTCACACTTTCCAACCTATCAGACAGTGACTTAATTCCCTCTTTTGTTCTAAGAGTGTATCACACTCGGTATTTCCATGAACACATCAGGAAGTAGACGACTAAAGACGAATCCGGACAGTCAAGTGGTGGTCTGATTTTAGTCGGATAACTGGGTCCGTTATCTTTAGTCTTTCAATTTCCTTGTTTACCGGTATACTGAGTTTTATCTTGATTCCCCCAATTTCACTGAATATGAGAGTTTGAATTTCATGTAGGCAATAAAGGAGGAAGATTTTATTTAAGGCTGATGTACCCCCACTAAAGGCTGTCTACAGTCACTAAACACAAACGCCAATCGGATTCGTCTACGCTCGGCTTGTTGCAACCAAAGAACATTTACAATTTCACCTTTTGTTACACTTTGGCGAAATTCCTTCCTCGTCCCCTCCATTCATATTTGGCACATAAAGCTTTGTTAGCTTTACAATGACCATGTACACTTTAAAACAGAGTGAACTTAGGCACTCTCTAGTAAAGTGAAAAATGTGAACCACAGACTTATAGTATATATATGGACATAGCTTGTAACGTGCACGTCGTATCCGCAGATTGTCGCCACCGACTGGGGCAAAAAAGGCGAACTAAGATGGCCGCCGGGAAGCTATAAATTGCCTGATTTGACGACCGCTCTGTTATATTTTAAACAAGAGTTAAATTTGAATGGGAAACAGTAATATATTCCTGCAATACGTGAAGTGATTTTGACCGTACCTTGCCATATTTCAAAAATATTTCAACTTTCTTGCAAAATCTGGGAATTGACATGAGCAAGTCCACACTTTTACACAAAACCATTAGTATCCCTAAGGTAGGTTTAATCTGTTTAAAAGAAGCTGATTTCACTTGATTCTGATGGGTATGGGTGTCAACATTTACCAAAAAAGTGAGCTTGTGTGGGGGGTCCGGAAAGTGCATTTTGGGGGTCTAAGGTCATTGACCTCGAAATATTATATATATATGCTCACACAAAAAGTTACACATGATCAGTGATGTAGCCCTAATATGACACTCTAAAGGCGACCAATCAGGAAGGAGCAGAGTTACACAGGGCGGAAGTTACGTTTTGGAGCGTGGTCGAAAATTAGTGCACAAGAGATTCCAAAGACGGGTTAACAGAAGTACCATACACTTTTAGTGTAGCCAATAAACATTAGCGCGGAGGCAATAACACATTTTGAGGTACACTGTAATAGAGGTATGCAGAATTCGAGAGAAAAAAGAAAACGATAAGGTAAAAAATACACATTAATTTAGATATAAAGAAAAAATAGCAAAGTAAAATCACGGGAAAAAGGTTATAAAAAACTGAACAATAAAATTATAGACCTAAGTAAAAAACAGGGGAAACAGTAAGAAAAAACCCAGTCTGCAACTAGCTGCAACAAATATTAAAGGTGCAAACTGCTGGAACGGTGCCTATGTGCCGCTAAGTTGTTTCATTTTTCTTTTTTGCTTTGGGAAGGAAGTGACGTTTGATGTAAGAGCCGGTGTCGTGGGGAAAAATAGGTCAAGTTTCTTAGTACTTTTGGGAGTACGAAAAGACCGCAATACGTTTTTCTGTATTGCTAAGTCAGGTGTTTCCAGAGAAACCTAACAGGTAAGAGGCCTTCTAAGAGACCACATCTTTCAATGATGGTGGTATCCTTAATGATCTTGGTTTTGTGTGAACGAGATATAAAATCATAATAAGGCCTCAGAACTCCGTCAAAAGGAAAAGTTGATTGTTGAAGCCATTTGCAACCTTTAGAGGTAAAAGAAAAAGAAGAAGGAGAATAATCGTGCAGGGTTTACTTATTTCCAAGCTTCATTTGTACCCTGTAGGAGAAGGTTGTAAATAAGGCAGCAGTGTTAGGTTGTAGGGCAGCAATGTTATGAGGCGACCATGATGGGTGGCGCTGTTGTTGTAAAATCACGTAAGTTTAACTTACAAATTCTGCCTTGAGAAACCTGCTCAACACGCTGGCTTTGCGCCAGTGGCACGAGAAATTCATCCGTGATTTTTCTACTTTTCCTATTTAAAAATAGTTCATTTTTAATGAAAGGTATCAACATTCAATTGGATGCTTCTGATATTGGATCAGAAATCCCTTTCTTGGGGTGTGGCGTGTAATACCTTGCGGGTGTAGGGGAGTATTTACTCCGTAGTGGGTCGGGAGGACTTAACCCTTTACCGTTGTTTGGGTCCTTTTGGACCCATGCGGAGAGCTCGGCTCTCACACATCTTTACTGCTTCACTCGGAGCTCGAAACTGCGAGTAGCTACCCGAAAATTCGGCCACAACAGCAAGAGAGACAATAGTTTAAGGTCACGGGGTCAATGGCCTACGGAAGCCGATGCGGGGCGGGCTACGTCCGCTTTTCCGCCCTCTCCCGAGGCGCGCAAATATGGCCCGATCGGAGCGCAACGGTAAAGAAAGGGTTAAGATTCACATTCTGCTATTTCGAAACTAATACTTGTAATGTAATGTTTATTCATTGCATATTGTGCATAGGACTATTCTACAGTCTATTCAAAATGATACAATGTGCCTATATCAGACGCCGGTAACGTATTAATAGTTGAATGGCTTGAAATTCCATGCTAAACAGTGGTAATGTCTTTCACTTAAACCTGACATTTTACAGAAGCATCAAATGGCAACATAAATGCTTCTCACTGGATTTAAAGTAAAATTTCCCTTCATTTGAGATCAAACACGATATACTTTAATTAATATTTGAGGTCAATTACCTTTGACACCCCAAATGCACTTTCCCCACCCCCCCCATCCAAGCTCACTTTTGGGGGGTAAATCTTTACCCCTAAACCTACTCAAATCAGATAAAATCAGCTTCAATTTTTTTCACAAATTGGCTTGAAATTGGTCTGATTTAGGGTTACTATGTAGCAGACAGCCATCTTTTGCGCTTTTCCTCGCACGTAAGGTAGCGACAATATACTGTACAGTGCAGTATGCTCTGTCCATGTATGGGAAGTCTGTGGTGTGAATTCACTGAATAATTTTGTTGAGTCAATCCAAGAAGAGTGAAAATGCCTGCAATGATCACTTCTTTTTTAAAAGAGTAAAACTTTTTTGGAGTTGATTTCACTATTTTGGAGTGAATTCACTCTTTTCAGTGTAGTGGAGAGTGTCTATAAGTTCACCCTTTTTATTGAAAAGTTTGGTCTCATGGACATTAAAAAATCTTGACCGAGAAATCGTTACTTTTGTTAATCGTTATTGACATAACTTTATATTGACTAAATATTCATGGGCGTCCGCAGAAAAAAGTCGGGGGGGGGGGGGGCAAAACCTCCGAGTCACCATGAATTGACATGAAGCGTGCGAAAATTTCAGCCCAAAATGCCTCCCAGATCACCGGAAATGGCATTTCTATTTTTCCGTAGAAACTTGGAAAACACGTTTTGTTCCGGGTTTTTGCTTTGATTTTTATACGTTTTTTCAAATTTTTGATTTTCCAAGGGGGGGGGGGCAAGTCCCTTGCCCTTAGCTGGGGACGCCCATGTAAATATTGTCGTCATAATCAAATCAATCAAAATTTTTAGTTGTCCTTACAAGGAATAAATTGTAACAATTAATCTTAAAACGAAAGAATTACCAACTCTAAATACAGAGCAGAACACTCTTAAATCACAAGAATGAACTTAGCTAGTCACTCACTATTAAAGGTGGAAAGTGTTAATTCACTCCAAGAATAGTAAAATTTACTTCGGAAAGAAAGAAAATTCACTCTTCCACAAGTGTATGCAATGATTACCCTCTTTTGCAAGGGTGATCACTATAGGCACTCTATCAAGAGTGTAATTCCACTCTTTCTGAGTGAATTCCTCAATTTGCCGAGTGAAATTTCACACTTCTTGGATTATATTAACACTTTTCACTCTATTAGAGATTGACCTAGTTCCCTTTGGATTTTAGGGTGAAAGTAAAAATAAAGCAAAAAGACAATGTAAACATCAACACGTGAACTAAGTTCTAAGCTGAACATTTATGTTAGAAAAAAAAAAAGACCTAGCTGGAACGATACTGGGAACGTTTTAGTAAAAAGAGGAACCTGATTGGTTGCATATACTTCTCTTATCAGATTTTGGGGTACATTGAAAAATCATCACTGAAAGTTTCATCATGTCCAAAGAAACACATGTAGACCTGCCACTGTAACAAGTTTCTCAACAAGCTATCACTTATAATGTTACAATTAATCAGGATATGAGCAAATAGTAAATATGACTGTATCAACCATGCTCTCTTCAACTTTTAGTTCGTTATTTAGTTAGTGGTAGTTACTAAGTTGTCAGTTCGATAGTTAGATAGGATTCAACGACACACGTTGCCGGATTATGTTGTAAAACGTCTCCGGGATACATGGTGCTGGATGCAACTTGAATACGGTTCAAGTTTGGTTGTATACATGGTGCAAAGAGGTTCAAGTCTCACCCTTAAGTCGTCTCCTACAATAGACATATCCTACAATCCCCAAAACACACATGGGCTATCATGGCAAAGTCAAGTGAAAATACAGGTAAACCGTGTCCCAGACTGTCCGGATGTAGTTGTGAGTAACCTCACCATTTCAACATTTAAACAAACTTCTCAACCGCAACGTACAGACCTACCCAGGACCCGCTCCCTCAAAAAAAAAAAAAAAAAAAAAAAAAAAAAAAAAAAACCCACTGGTTTCGCTATTAGTCAGTGATTATCTTCCTTTGGTGAAGCACAGGAAAAGAGTATCAAGACGAATTTTCCCAAGTTACTTGTCCCTCAGCTGTCTGTTTTGCCAGTCTGATGTGCCAGTATCTATGCACCAAGAATCGCAAAAAAGCGACAACCCCTTCACCTGTACAGAAATAAAAAAGAACGTATCATACAGAAGCGATGAAATATTACGTCATGGATACGTCATGCTGGAGGACATTCATGCAAAATATATATACGGCTTGTGCGCGATCGCACTGCACCGTGTGCACTGTGGTAAACGCAGTGATAGAGCAGGAAAGCGTAGTTACACGTACTCCTCAATGGCTGCTAGTGAGTACGTGTTGTTACGTAATATGAAAAGCCTCTAATGTCGTTTTGCACTTTCTAGGCCCAGTTATTTACTTGTTTTGTGTAGAAGTCAATCTTATAAATTTATAAAACCATGCTAACAGAAAAGGCAGGTTGAACGTGGAATAATATTTTTCAAGTAAATGGAATGTGTATCTCTACTCTGTTAAAACTCACCCAGTATGATGCAAATAACAATCATATTGACCAATATCAAACAGGTTGAAATCGCTGGTCCATATTCGGCTGGTATTGGCACAGCAACAATGATAATGTTGATAAATATTATTATCAAGGAAAACATCTGTATTATGAGAAAGAAAACATTTCAACTTTTGTCGTGATTTGATTAGAAAGCACCCGCTTAAGAGGGTGGGGTGGGAAAGGCAGCGTCCCTTTAACAAGTACTGAAGCTACTATAACCATTTTTAATGGCAAAGTCAGAATGCCATTTTGGGGGTAGGGTGGGTTGGACCTGGGGTGGTGCTAGGGGTAAAGAGAGACGTTGGGAGCGAAACCAAACGCGATGTCACCCGCTCCTGCGGATGTTCCAGCCGTAAATCCCCAAAGGGCCCAAGGGGCGAAAGCCGAAAAAGCTGTGTAGTTTTAGTATATCTTTGGGAGAAAACTCAATGAAATCTCAGGAAATTGTCATCATTATTAATTTTTTCGGTTGTCCTAAATGCCCATTAACCTACCTTGAATGGGAGGGGAGCAAGCAAAAGATTTGCCTCCCCGTAGAAGTCCCAATGGTTTTATCGCATTTTGGAATATGAATATATCTTCAACTCGGGGCGGTATTTCAAACCCTTTTCCTCAAACTTTTCAATCTTTTACTACTTGACATATTATCATAGGCGGCGGAAGCTGGGGGCCATGGGGGGGGGGGGCCCCCAATAATTTTTTATGAGATTTTTTTTGGGGGTGGTATTGCCAGCAATAATTGAATGTCGCAAAATAAACTTTTCAAAAGTAATTAACCAAATTTAAGTTGCTTTTATTACATTTTTGCTACTCTTTGGCTTAAATATTACTTTTCAGAGTGCAAAAGTTGCAAAGCTTCCGAGGGCTCCGCCCCTGGACCCCCACAGTTTATTTTCGCCCTTCAAACAGTTGCAAGGTATTCTGCAAATGTCTTTAAATGGCTTCATATCTTCGGAATCTCTCGACTTTTTACTCGTCGGGTTTCAGGATGGATAATTTTCTAACAGATTTGGAGTGGCTAAAATTGGCTACCTTGGTGTGGATTAAAGTGTGCTCCTAGCATCTGATTTTTTTTCACTTCCTGGGGATGCACAAAATCGTTCCAAAAATCATACTTGGGATGGTGGGTAGAATATTTGGGTCTATTAGTTCAAAAAGCTATGACCGTTACTTCACAGATAATCACAATACAATGCCCGAAATTTTCGAATGTCCAAATTCTTTCAAGCATTTGTCCGAAAATGGAAAAGTTCCATAGTAAGGGTAACATAGTTACGAAAGGTTAAGAGATAAAAAAAATCGCGACACATTTGGGAAGCCTGTGGCTTAAAAGAAACAATCATTCTTGAGACTGTTTTTAAATCTTGTGTAGCACAATGCCCGAAATGGCCGATTATTTTAACAGTTTCAAATCTTTGCCGAAAAACAGAAGACGCTATGTTTAAAGAACAATTTTCATGGAAAATAAAAAAGATCTGCTTCACATATGTGTAGAATGTGAAAAAAGGTTTTCATCATCCCAACTTCACAGTTTAGTTTTGCAAAAATTTGCCCGAAATGGTCAAATATTCGGGCAAAGGTTAAAAAATGCTGGGACGTTTTCAATTGCAAAATAATTGAACGGATGGACAGGACGGTGTTAAGGTACCCAAAATTTTGCTATCTATCTTGAGCCAAATACGGGCAACAGTTTTGAAAATCTGGTAATTTGTTTTTCGATACTTTAATGATGCAGGGTGAGAATGTCTTCCCGTAGGTCTGCTTGAAAATTTGTTTCAACAAACCTTGTAACGTGACTATTCTGTCAATAAGTGTTACTAATACAAGAAAAATCATCTACCTCATTTCATCCAATGGTAGTGGTACATTTTATCTGATTCTTCTGATCAAAATAGCGACTGCTAAGATCCCAACATGCCTAATTTTTCAAAAGTAAAATCATATAGTCGAGAGTTCGGGCACACAATTTTTCCAATATTGAATTTAGCCAAGAGTCGCGATAGGGTAAAATTCATAAGCATGTTTTCAATTCCGGTTTGTAGTTTCCACAAAAAAATTAGGGACAATTTCATCGATTAGTAGTGATACATTTTATCTGGTAATTTTCTGATCATATAGCGACTGCTTTGATTCCCCTATAAGCCTGGGAAATGTCATTTCGACTGTCTCGGGGGTTCGATTTTTCAAAATTTTCTGTTCGCTTCGCGCCAGCCAGTGGTGAAGCCCCGCGCAGATAGTCTTCCAAGCAGCATTTTAGTTTCAATTGAACATTTTTTGTGCAAACAGAACCTCAAATTAGAGACTTCTAACACCCCTATAAGCATAGGAAATGGCATTTTGGTTTTATGAAGTGGTCAGATTCCCCAGTACGTTTCCCCGAACTTATACGGTGGTGCTCCACGAAGACCGTTTCATAGAAGTTTGAAGTGATCATTTTTTACAAAAGGAAACTCAAAATAGCGATTGCTCATATCCCCATAAAAGCCCGGAAAATGCCATTTTGAACTGTCTGAGGGGTAGGATATTTCAAAAAATTTTTGTACGATTCGCCAACCAATGGCGGCGCTCCGCTCCGTCTTTATGGCTCAATTTTAGTATGGAACGAACGTACGTTCATCTGCAATTGAAATTTAAAAAAGCGACTGCTTGGATCCCCTTAATTAGCCTGGGAAATGTCATTTTTAACTTTCTCAGACGTACGAATTTTCAAATTTTCTGTACGCTCCGCGCCAACCAGTGGTGGCGCTCCGCTTTCACTGTCTTACGGGCAGAATTCCATTTTTGGGGCAAAAATCTTCTGCCCCCAAACTGAAATGCTTCCCTACGCCTCTGGAAAAACCTTACCCAGGCGTGCACTGGAACAGCTGCTTGCAACATTCAGCAGGTTTCCGGATTTGCGCTCCTAGGAAACAGTCCAGTTGAGTAATGAACTGACCTTATCATTATGTCAAAAGTGTGTTTTAATCTTAGAAAAATCACACATTTGTTTCACCAGAATTAGAGACAAAGAAACCTGGCAAATGCCATTTCCTGCCATCTGGGAGGTTTTAAAATCCAAAATTTTCTTTCTACGCCCCGCGCCAACTGATGGTGGCGCTACGCTTAGATAGTAAACTCAGCCACCCTCTACAAAAGTATCCAGCCCCCCATGGACTCCTTCCATGGTTTTGCCCCCTCATCCCCACCAGGGCCCTTAAGCGGCCCCTAGACCCAAACGTCGATGGGGTTTTGTGCTTGGCGCAAAAGCAGACCTCTTAACGGAGTCAACATTATGTCGGCTGCCGAAAACTGTGACCCCCAATAAAAAACATCTTCCTCTGCATATGATTATAAAGGACTATTATATATTATTTCTTAAAATTCCAATCTACACCAACGCCCTTTGCCGTTAAGGTCAAGGATAGAGCCGTGATATTATTTTTGTGGGGGATAAAATGATCCCCCACCCAACGTTTTGAGGGAAGGATTGAAATTTTGATCTTGCTGAGTGTAGGTCAGATCCAAAGTGGCGCTATATTTCATATAAATTTGCATTTTGCTCTCTTCTTCCCTCTTCTTTTCCCCATTCGTCTTCATCTTCACACGTTCATTTTTGTGTGTGAGGAGAGTACGTATGCTGCAACCTGCCTCTCCATAGTCATGTGAAGTGGAGTGAGTACAGCGGGGGGTAATTTCCGCCTCCGACCGCCCTAGCCCCCAACATATTGATGGATAAAACAATATTATTCAGGGGTGAAGTGTGTGATGTAAATAGCTTTCAGTGTAAATGAGTGACCTCATAGTACCAACTGAAACAATCCTAAACTGTGCATCTTCTTAAACCTCTGAGTATTTTCTTCAGGGGCGGCGATAAGTTTTTGCTTGTATACTATTACTATCGACCAAAATCGATGGCTGTAATGCCACAGCTCCTGCTCCAGTATTTGAAATAATTTTAAACTTGGAATCTCCAGACAAAGATGGTTTAGATGCATGTTGGGGTGCTTGGGAAGTGATATTTTCCTGGGATCAGGAAGAAGTATTTGGTAATTACTTCAAAGCTCCAGCTGATGGTGGAGATCCGTGCCAAGTTCCCCCTACCCCATAGGTTCTAAGTATTTATTTCCTGAGACCAGGGAACTGCCTTTTAACGGTGGATGCATCTAGAACTTGGTTTTTCCTCAATATATTGCATCTATGGACCCTCAAATATCCTAAAAGTTTCTAGGGGAAAAGGCAATGGTTGGGTCATATCAAAGACTTCAAAACTGAGCCTTCATGCCGTTGTGCGTGGTGTTCCGCGTAAGCATCAGAGTAGCGGGAACGATCTTACTCGCAACTGGAATAGATCGAGGCCGTGGGCGAGCTAGTTAAAGCAGACCAAAATTAAGGCGCAAAGCCCAAATTAAACAGCTTAATCAAGTGATTTGGAAATATCTTCACCAAAAATTTGGTGAACGCTACGAGCCAATTAATGGTGGCGCTCCGCTTAGATAGTGGGCCTAGTGCTGCCCTGCACTGTCCTGTACCTGTATTCATCATTCCAAATTTCGTCACTTTGCATACACCACGGAAATCCCTTGGCACTGACCTTTTGATGTATCTTTTAAATATATTTTCCTTCAATAAAACTGATGGAAAATAACAGCAATAATTTGATAATAATCCTTTTAATTAATATATGATAATATTGTAGATGTCCTGGAGGGTATCGTGAGGCAGACGCGTAGCCAGGAGATGAAGGTCGAAGGGGCAGGGCCCGTTGGCATATTTGTGATATTTTTATGTTATTTTTTACAACATTGCCAGTGTTTCTCCACTCATATACTGTAAGCAGGCCTGGGAAGTGTCTTATCCAGCGATTGGGGAGGCATTTTGGACCAAAATTTGCTTGCGCTCCGCGCAAACCCAATTATTCCAGCAATAGAGGGGTTTTTTTATTTCAATGCAGTTGTTATTAGAAAATAGTTCATACAATACATAATAATGGGTCTCTTTAAGCAAACAAAATATCGTATAAACTATTCACCAAATCACGCATTTTCATCTTAAAAGACTAAAAACTTCACATCGTGGGAGCGGAGTGTCGTCCTTGCAACACCTCCCCTCGCGCGCAAGCGCGTTCGGTCGCTTCGCGCCTTCGCAAAAGTTTTGCCCCCCCCCCCCTTGCAGAAAAGGTCTAGACACGCCCTTGCACCCTTGCAACGCCGTTAGTAACATTCCCAGGTCTTTTTCCTAAGGAGTAATCATACTTTTGCAATAATCGCATAAAATTAATGAACAATCTTGACTTACCTGCAGCCTCTGTTCAAACTGAGATTTCATTGGCGACAACTTGACGTGGAGCGTCAAATACAAGACGGATAATCCAATCGTAAACAATACGGTCAGAGCATTATCCCATCCGAACAAAGTAACAAACATTGTCTGTGACATTTTTCTCGCCAGCTCAATTATTTCCCAATACCAATACTGGGGCTTGTAGTTTTCACAGAGAAATCTCAACCATATGGGAAGAAAGTGGTCGTCAGTCTCCCTCTTAATGATCAACGGGGAGTTTTCATCATCAAATGTAAGTTCATCAGAATTTTCTTTTTTCTTTTCTTCCAACACGTGACCTCTGCAGTACTTTCCCAAGATTAACAGTAAAACGCATGGAAACATTACAACATACAATGCTGTAGCACAATAAGCTAATTTTTGGTACGTGATCAAGTCATCACATTTTAAGTCGAAATCTGATCGTAGCAGTGTTATTGTCTCGTTAGGCCTACCATCTTCATACAACTGAAACGTTTCACAAGCTTTTGGATACAAGTTAAATACCGCCTCACAAATCGGTGGGTAAGTAACGAATAAAAGAAGAACAACGTAACAAAACAACTTCGATCTTAGTTTCGACAGGTCAGTAAGTTTTCGTCCTAGATTCAACTTTGAACACACTTTCATCATCTGGTAAAAAATAAACATTGATGTTATTAAAGCTACCGGGAAAGACAACCCGATTTTGAATTTCAGTTTCGCATCAATAACCCAATTTTCCCGGAAACAATGTGGTCGTATAACAATCCGAAGGATGCTGAACCTAAGAAGGGAAAGAAAGGCTGCAAGCCACTGAAGGGGACCAGTCCATTCTATATCGTCAAATGATTGAAGGACCTCTGCAACAACTTGGTAAAACCCTAATGTAATTTTCATTCTAGAAGAAACTTTATCAATCAGACTTCTTTCGCTATCAAGATGACGTGTTAGTCTATTTTGCCAAACCACGATAAAGTAAATAATTATGCAGAAAAACACGATGCAAACCATTTCTACAACCATCCAGACAGTGCTAGGGCACGGATAGCAAGCGTTCAGCAGAGAATAATAAGTCGCTTCACATTTACTGCATAACCATCCCCGGTAACCTGGACCGCAAGTTCCTTTAATTCTTGAATGACTATCGTAGTTTGGGCAATTTTCCGTCCTTTCGCATTTAAGCACTTTGGGCATCCGGTATGTATACGAAATGTTTGGATCTGACGGAGTGAAGTTCTGCTCGACTTGTAGATTTCTGGCGAAAATGGAATATTGGGTTATATTCGCATCCGGTAAGGACCAATTCCAATAATATCCAGGGAGGAGAACTTTGAAATCGAGAGTACAATTCAGACCTTCTCCTATGCAGAAAGAACACCCATCAAATCGGTTAGTACGGGCGTAGTTTTCCTTGCAAAAACAAGCCCTAAATCCGGCCTGCTTTGTCTGGTTTGTACCTTCTGGACATACTTCACATTGCGCAGAAGTATAACCACCTTCTGATTTTGAAAATGTTCCAGTTTTACACAACTTGCATTGTGTTAATCCTATTTTGTCCTGGAAGAATCCACCTGTTGGTAGGATAAAGGTTCTTCTAGGTTTAGATAAAATGCGAGATCAGATTTGCAAATAAAGTCCAGAAGCGAAATTCTACGAGACCTGCAACTGCGCGCATCAATTTGAAACATAAGTGTGTACCTCACTTACAATGTTTCATAAATATTTCCCGAGAAAAGAGAGGGATTCTACGGTACAAACTCAGTTATATTGATTGTATTGTGAATTTCTTTGTCAGTACTTCTCGGTCCACCTTCAAAAATGGCTGATGACGAAACCATTTGTAGTTAGTTGGTGAGTTAGATAAGATTTAACGACACACCAACACAAATATGTGTCATACTGTTCAAATGTCTAAGAATACAATGTACTCAATACATAGGTCGACACGTCTTTAAGTATGATAATTTATGCACAAGTCTGTGACCTTGCACAATTCCTGAATATTTCAAGAAGAAACCCCCGGGCAAACAGTAGGCTAGACTGCCCCTGGTCAGTTTCCTTAAAGCGGCTGGACAGACACTTTAAAGAAATGTTCCTTCCTATTTGAAGTATGTCCCTTCCTAAACACGTTCGTCGAGTACAAGCCATATCCATGTTTGGAAAATTACCTTTGATCACGTGGGCATATTTCATATTTGGTATATGGATGTGTTATGGTTAGAAGATGGACCTTATTGTTTTTGGCGGAGGTCAACGGTCATCTGGGGTCACCAGGGGTCAAAGTCTCAAAACCTTTTCAATTGCAAAATTTCAAGAAAGCTGGCTGTCTGTCTGTCTGTCTGTCTGTCTGTCTGTCTATCTATCTATCTATCTGTCTATGGCTTTTATGAGGTCAAAGGTGATCTGGGTCACTGGAGGTCTAAATGTGAATGAAAACCTCAATATATTGTCATGTAGTATGGTGCACTCTCCATGACCTTTAGCAGACGCCATCTTGATGTTTACGAGCAACTCTCCCTTCCTTTTGTTCTAGATTCCCAGGGCCCTTCCTGTTTCCCGTCACGTGTTATCAGTGGACGTGACATATTACATCGCCGTAGCTCCACGTGCACACTGTAATCCATATTTTCGAGGTGTGACCAATTTCTCCCTTTGCAGCCTCCTCATTGGTCATTTATATCATAATACCTATTCATATGGGTGCGTCATAACTTTTGACCAATCAGGGGACTTCAGGTGTTTGGATCTCGCACGAGGTTTTTAAGACCGAGCCCGCAAGCGGGACACTCGTGCATAAGACTTCAGACGAGGAGCACTTGAGTGAGCTGTAGATACTGATTAATATTAGGCTGGCCGAATTAATTAAAACTTGATCATCTTTTTGCGGAACCAAATCATCAAATATAATTATTTAAAATCAACTGGAAACTCTCTCCTTTTTTGTTTCTGGATACTACGCAGGATCCCCTACCTAAGCCTTCGTTATACGATTGGCCCGTTATCTAACAAGATCTGAAGGTCAGAATTGTAGATAGATTTCACTTGTGGTTTGTGGGTGTACATTATGGTGAGAAAACGGTCCCTTTTTTGTTAGTGGAAGTCAAAAGTCATCTGGGATAATTAATTAATATAAAATTGAGTGAGAAGATAATAATACTGTACATGATAGCATTATTTAAAATGGAACATGTATGTATCATCGAAACTTAGATGCTTTTTTGCATTCTGGTTGTTGTAGCAGGACATATTCATCTTCTTTGCAATGGTAAAACGTGAAATGGGTCTATTTCAAGCGAAAGAGATGATGCGAAAATCTGCCAAGGTATGGAAACAGTAATTGGCTACCTGGAGTTTAGTGGCTTTTGTAACAGTGACCAATAGTGGATTACGGTTAGGGCGTAATGTGATGGTTTGATTCTAGGGCAAAATATTGTGCTTAATCTTAATCCGAAAAATCAGTTGTGACGGGTCATATGTTTTTACAGTTAAGCACATAGTGTACGACGTTCCCTTGTTTTTTCAGTAGGTGCTTACAACACTCACTGCAAACAAAAAGTGGTCAAGTGGTGTCCGAATTAACTAACAACGTTTGCCACTCATATTTGAATAATGTGGGATGTTGTCCGACTAATTTTGTAGTAATGGACTAGAGAACACCAGTCAGCGCTAGTCAAGGAGGCTTAATATGTATTAGAACTAATTCAACTGGGTCGAATGTTGGTCAATATTGTTGACCAACGTGATTAGTCAGTTCGGGAACTGTTTTGACTAATTTTTGTTTACAGGGCAGATGCCTTTTCTAGTCTCTTAAAATGTGTTAAAAATTTGACACAAATTTTAACCTAGAGAGCTTATATAGCGTACCTGCATCTGCTTTTGCTGCACATGATCTGAGCAAAAAGGCCGAGGAGGTTAAACACTTTGTTTGAAGTCCTCCCGACTTTGCGGCAAAGATCTGCTTCGAGACACTCCCACAAGGGATGATAAAGAATGTAATGTTAAATTTATTGGAGTACAAACCGCCGTCTTTTTTCATGCTGGATGAAAAATGCCTTAAAATTTCCAAGTGTATGCTTTGTGGCAATAGTGATGTGCGCTTTTTTACTTTGTACTTTGTTAAGTACTTGGCTAAACTTTGTTTACTGCTCAGTGCACAGTGAAAATTATTCTTCTTAAATACTTAAAACACTCACGGTTGTAATAAACACATGATGCCTTCCCTACCCAACTACACTTGCACTCTGTGTGCATAATTTTAATTTTGTGAAATCAACAACTCCCTGGTCCAACAGTCAACCTTTGTGGGACTATACTTACGTACCTGCAGGACACGGTATGCAATTCCCGTAGTGATCTCCGAACGTTCCAGCTTTACAAGGACTGCATTTTGTTATCTTATGACCAATTTTGCATCGGAAACCCTCTGCCTCTAGCCTCAACTTGGATTTCGTGCTCGCCCTTTTAATCACTATGTTCGGAACGAATTCATCATTTACGCAAGTTCTGTAAAAGACAAACAAGGTACGGTTACCTTTTTCACAAAATACCAAGGTATCGCGTAAACAGGGAGTGTAGGGACTTCTTCTCTCCAATCGGAGACATGTTTCAGAAACATCGGGAGCAAAAATTGAGAGGTGTTAAGTCTCAAGCCAATTCCAAAGTCGTTTGAAAACTTTTGAGCAAGTCTCAAGTCTTCATGAGCAAGTCTCAAGTCTCAGTGAGCAAGTCTCAAGTGTTTTGCTGCACAATCTACTCACACGAACGCTCGGTCATGACTGAACAGATTCCTTTGGTCGGCAAAATTTAAACTGATGTATGGTAAATATATCAGGTTACTTCCATATATATTGGAAACATAAACTGATCATGGAGAGATAATAACAATATTTTAAACGTCTTAAACGTTCGTCTTTTACTCATGTCGCCATTATTTGCTGCAATAAATTTTGATAGCTGAACGGACTATAGCGGGATTTTCTGTCAGCTTTATATTTTTCTAGAGATTGTTTAACCTCATTTAGGCTACACATGGCTCATCATTATTCAGTACCCCTCGGTTAGGCTTCACCACTTCATTTGCAATGGCTTTGATTTTCTGTAGAACCAGGGCCTTTTACCATTGAATAGCAGATCAGTAGCTTAGGCCAGGATTGTGTCATGGGGGTGGTGGTTTGGGGGCACGACATGAGAGCAAAGTTTCAGAGGAGAAAGAAAAACACCCTATTTTAGGTGTTTTTGCAGTGCGAGGTACGTTCATGGGGGTTTCAACCCTCAAAACAGTCCCGTGACTACGCCACTGTAGCAGATACTCGTGAGCTAAAATTTTACATATACACGCATAAATATATTTTTATACAACATTATCTTAAACGCTCACGGTACTTTTATGTATGCGTGTTTGCCAGCAAACCATGAACAGGTCTAGACTATGTAGGCCTAAGTGTATTATTGTACAGTGTTTGTAAAACTCCTATTAATACTAGCATAAGGTAGGCCTAAATTTTAAACCTCAGTAAAGACAAGTGTATATAGGGATTATGAAGGTGACGTCAACGCGTTTCACTGGATGGAAATGATCAGAGGCAGTCGTTGTTTTACCGAAACACGCGCGCGGCACCTTAGCAACAATTGTTGTAAAATGGAGCAAAATGGACGCCCCGATGGGAAAACAGAGAGATGCGCAACAGATTGGGACGAATCCGGACAGCAAGCGATGGTCTGATTGAAGTCGCCCATAACTGGGGTGTGTTACCAATATTCTTGCTTACCTGTGCCATGGAGGGTTGTACACTGAATTGCATCTTGATTTCCTCAATTTTACTTAATATGAGGGTTTGAAATTCACGTAGACAATAAATGAAGACCATTTAAGACGATTTAAGGCCGATGAACCCCACTAATGGCTGCCTACAGTCACTAAAATCAAGCGCTGATCTGATTCGTCTATAGTCGATCCTCGATAACTCCCTACACGGTCCTCACTAGGACCCATTGAGAATCGGGGTTATTCTTTTACGTACCCTCTGTTGTTTTAGGGAATGCTAGGGCACTGAATGGATACGTTCAAAACGTTTGTTTACATCAGAATACCACGTGCGTAACATTGTGACGTCACACAGAACATTTGGTCTAAGCAGGTCCACACATCTTTATCACTGGTTGCAATGGAAGCGTTTTACACTGACGTAAAAATCAAGCTGGTTAGCATACTGTTGTAATAAAAAATCTATTAGTCACACAGCAAGTTTTACGGCCCGAAAAATTTGCTGATCTCATTTCAAATTTTTGACACTTTGCGTGATCAAGTGATCCTCAGTGATCAAGGAGCACTGTAGTGCCCCTCTAAAATTTAAAGAAGAAAGCAAGTGTCAGTTTTGAAGGAATTAAGGCACAATATTTACTTTCAGAGGGAAGTCAGTATCGAAGATCATACAGACTAGTACGACTACCGATCCCCCCGCTATTAGGACTTTGTATATATAGAGCTATCAGCGAACGTCCGTATAGTCTTTTTCTTACGTATAGGCATGACTAACAGTACCGCAGTAATGAACTTGTTTTCGTGCCAGCTTTAATGAGCTAAGACATGAACATCATCAGTATCAGGCGATCTATACTGGCGACTCCAAAGCCACGAACAAGGTTGCGGCCGCGGCGTTAAGCTATGACGCATCCTTGCAAATCAGACTACCATGCAAGTTTATAGAAGTTTCTGACATGACTCCCGCCTTGCTATCTTCTAGTGGAAATTGACCTCCGTTATACTTTTTTGAGGTAGTTTTACATCAACGATGTAACTCCTTCAAACTTGGCAACACTAACACATTCGTGTTGGTGTGTCGTAAATCCCAATGTAACTAACTAACAAATTGACCTTCACGAAAATTAAAAGGGATCATCTTCTCAATAGGGTCAAACCCCACACCAAATATGAGATAATTCAGACCTACTCTGCTTATAGCTGAACTACGGGATTGGAATAATGAAATACTTAAACCTCGAAAATTCGTGATAGTACGAGAGTCAGGTAGCTGAAGCTGGACACTGTTAAAGAGGTTCTAACATACTTAGAAGGACAGTCTTGGCTTCTTTTGCATGGAAGTAATCTTTGTCCGTAGTGCAGTTCTTGAATTCGGTTTGCCAAATGAAAAACGAGTCTTTTCCGCAGTAATGAGCAGTGTTGTAGTCGAGACCGGCATATCAGAGACCGGGACCAAGATCGAGACCAGAGGGTGTCGAGACCGAGACCAGGGGTAAAATTCGAGACCAAGACCTACAAGGTCCGAGACCGAGACCGACTGTACATGTTGCATATTAAAATAAACCGTCCAAAATTTTTAATTCCTTTTTACCTAATTTAACCTTAGTTACTGTATGCTCTTAAATGACTCGCAGCACCAAAAGTGCATCATTATTGATTTTGTACATGTTTTATCATATTCATGACTGTATGCGACGGGAGGCCGGGGCTGTGGCCCCCAATTGGCTAAGACCTTGCTTGCTGAATCGGGCAGACTTCGGTGCCTCAGTGGGGCAGAAATTATGCCCTAGTTGGGGATTTAGAAAAAATGCAAAAGGTCACCCCCGTTGAGAAAAAAAAGTCCCTTACGGTTATGGTCATATGCGAAAACAGGGAGCTTCCAGTTGCCGACCAAACATAGAAGAAATAACTTTTAAACACTAATCCATTTTTTTTTTTTTTTGATGTGGCAATCATTGCCGTACAAAACCCTTTCTCAGAGGGGGAGGTGACTTTTTCCCGAATCCAGGTGCCCAACCAGAGCATAATCTCTGCGCCACTGAGGGGCCAAAGTCCGCCCGATCCGGGAAGGTAATGGCCATTTGTGGGGTGGCAGCCCCCTACCCGGCCCCCGTCCAGTACGGCCCAGGTGGCCATGCTCATCAAATCAGAGCCAGTGGGTGCTAAAAGTCTTAAATCACAGAATAAAGATAAAGGACCTGTCCTCTCACCTCAACGTACAATTATCGTACGTAGTAGTCTACAAAAATGACCTATTGGCTCAGTTCTTTACTTGGCAGCTAGTTCAAACCATGCAGACTATTAATGCTTATATTACACAGCATAAACTGTACTTGAGTGTTTTGATTAATACACATTGCTCTTTTATAGTCACCATGAAGCAATGAACTGATATTGCGACTGGAAGAGGATGGATTCTAGACAATTGTGGAAGGGGCATGAATAAGAAGTTTAGGAGAATTGGTGAGAGATTTGGGCCTTTCAGCCCTTATAGATGGAGTGTGTGTACTCATTACATGAAAACTTTTTTTCAATGATTAGCCTATTTTTCAAAGCAATTGACGTTTTTGAAGTGTAAAGTCAGTTTATGAGTTTATAAAGGTAAGGTGACAAGGTGAGGTTCAGTGAAGTAAGCAATTTTTCTGTGAGGGGGGGGGGGGCATGCAGTATGTTGAGTGATTGCCGGTATGAAGGAGGGGTCTGCGGGAGAGGGTTTTACTTTCCCCTTTATGAATTCTTGGCCTTTTCAAGGAGCTTAATGCAAAATGGTGCATGATTTTTAATTTTACAGGAATACTTCTGAAAGTTGAATTGCGGTGGTTAATAGGGTAAAACTGAACATTTTGTGTCTTTACATGTAATCAGATGCCATGTACGCTACCGGTGTCTATTCGAAGTATTTCTTTTTTAAATTTTGCATACGTTAAGGAGCCAAAATAAAAGAGTATCATTGAAGGGCACGGGAACATGTTAGTTTTTATTTTTAAGCACGAAAAAGGTAACTCTACCATAAATACAATATATAGGCCTACTATCTAAGTTGGGCTCCACGATCAGTAAGTGTGAAGAGAAAAGGAAACTTTGAAAAGCCTCTACGCTTCAGATGGTCGAAAATTGTGTTATCATGCTTTTAAAAGTGCATCTGAATAGTTTTTATTTTAAGCTTTCTTTGCAATAATAAAAACCAGCAAATTACTAAGAGATCGGAAATTTATCACAAAATGTACAATAACATCAGATGAAATGGTGTTTAAACTTCAGGGGAAACTACAACGGAATTGAAAATATGCTGATATTTCCATTTTGCAACTCTTGGCTAAATTCAAGATCCGCTGAACTGATGCAATTGTGTATGTAGCTTTCCGAACTCCCGACTATAAATGGTTTTACTCCTAACACCTGTTGCATGATAAATGTAAAACTATTGCTCACCGCACCTGAACATCCTCCACCCCTTCCCCCGTCTTTACCGGCTGCGGAAAGAGCCTAGGGATGGCCCCTCCCCTTTGATTTTTTTTTTGTAAAAGTTGGTGTCTTTACATGCAATCTAGTGCCACATATGCTACCTTCTGTGAGGAAGGGGGTGGGGTAGCATGGCACAGTTCCCCTCCCTGGGTACTTCATTGGTGGGGTAAGATAAAATCTATTGATGTCCATCATAAAATAACAATGGACAAAAACCACTCACTTAAAAATGAATAAATGTATAGATAAATTTATCTATGCATCTTACAATGAAGGTAACAATGTACGTACGTATTTTTAGACATCATTCATCTTATTTAAATAAAAAATAAAACAACAAATTTTTGGCCGGTCTCGAAGCGAGACTAGGGCAATTTCCGAGACCGCAAGGGACAGAAATCGAGACCAAGACCACAGGGTGTCGAGGCCGAGACCAGGAAAAACCGGTTTTGAGACCGGCCTCGAGACCGAGACCGGTCTAGGGCACTACAACACTGGTGATGGGCCCATCAGTCAGAAGCATAAACCAATGAAAGTATATTTGTTTACGATTATTCACGAATAAACAACTATAGGTGTCATGCGTACATGCCCAACTGAAAGTAAAATGAGCACACGTTAACCAGTGCATAGCATTCGTTTGTTTCTTCGACGGATGGCCTATACACAAACAACCTACGACTATACTCAGGTTAGCTGCAACGTTAGGCTTAGGCCTAAAACTGAGTGAGAAACGTTACCCACGCCATCGAAATGGTTGCGCAATAACATGAAGAAGGAGGAAAATCTCACCGTAAATCATAACGGAATAGGGGGAGAACGTTGCCTGACGCAGCGAGGCAGCATGATAGGCCTAGACTACAGGTATAAACATGTACAGCAAGACCCTATAGCTATACATTTTTTGTACTGCGACTGCGAGCACATCCTAGCCTAGCCCTTGAACAGGGCTGTGTGTTACGTTACATGGTCTAAGCTCATTACACTCCACATCACAGTGTTATGAGCTTAGGCCATGTAACGTAACACACAGCCCTGTTCAAGGGCTTATCCTAGCCTAACATTCGTCGTTGATTAATGTAATGAAAATATGGTACGCGATTGTGTACGTACAGTATCAGTATACACTGGCTGCATCTTGACGGTGTGGTCAATGCGATTTCGAAAGCAGCTGATACATGAATGTTCATAAAGTGCTAATGACTACCTACCACTAGCGTAGCCAGCGGGGGGGGGGGGGCAGGGGGGCAGAGTGCCCCCCACAGAAATTTTGGGGACGCGATGGGCGATGTTGAAAAAATGAAGGAGAGCAAAAAGAAAAAAAAAATAAATACAAAAAACATAAACGGCAAGAGGAGGGAGGGAATCGGGGGCATTTTTTTTTACAGTTTTTAGAGGGGGGGGGGGGAGGGTAGCTCCTAGTCGTTACGATAAAGTATGCAGTCCCCGACGGCGGCTAGTGTCCCCAATGGTTTACCTGTTTTTTGCTCTTAAGGGACAATTTCCCTAATAAGAACTCCAAATTTGTAAGTGTAAGTCCTGTCAACCTTAATAAGAAACAGGGAGGCAGAGTACACAGGTTATTTAGAGGTCTTAAATTTCATCCCATATCACAAAGCCTAGTTGCTGTTCTCTTGTGTGCGTCATGCGATAGGTCAGTTGGTGAGCGACTCACGGACAGACGGAGCATAGTTTGGTTATTTTATCGGGTATTCCAGGTGTTTTCGACGCAATTCGACGCAATCCCCGATACGGTCTACAACCCCCACAGTTTCTATTTTTTCTTTTTGTTTTTAATGATTACATAGGCTATGTCATTTTTGTAAGTCTACAAAAAAATTTAGCGCGCTTCGCGCGCTTTGTAATTTCACGATTCAGACTCAACAGAACACTATCAGTGCGCAACTCGGCTTTTAAAATATTAAGTGATATTGTGCAAAATGTGCTAAGGGGTTCAATAACATGGGATAGTTAGGCTCCTTCATATCCCCTTCTCACCACCCCCTCGACATAGGGGCCGTCGAAACTTGTGGTCGCTGACATGGCCCGCCCCCTGTCGGGAATAATCTGTCGCCTTCCCATGGTCGGTTCAATTATTTTAGCTTTTAAAAGAGTTATTTCTGCGATAAAACCCAAAATGTTCAGAATGCTTTTCACACTCTTCCTCAGTTCTGTTACCTAGAGCTAATAAATTACAAATCCTTCCCATCTTTTCTAGTAAATTAATATGTAGAATGAATGGATTAATGAACATGTCGGGAATTTCATCTCATTTCGCTAAACCAGGGAGGTGTGATCTCTTGTGTCAGTCGTGCGGTACGGACTCGAAGAGGGGATCGTATAAGTTGTGCCCGATAGGGCCTAAAGGCCGTGACAATTGATCTATGTAAGCTTTAAATAAGAACAGATTCTTTTAAGTGTAGGCTAACCCCCAAAAATTTCGCCCGCTTTTCCACTGTTAAATCAGTGCGGAAATATCTTCCTCTAGCATATACGAATTTTATGTCGTATATGACTCGCAATGGCAGGTATAGTGCACAGGTTTTCTTCAAATCTCCCTCACCAACTCATCGACGGCATCCTGGCTGTCGGGGCTTGGGGTCGCTACCCACCCTACCCCTCCCCCGTTCGGAGAGTGGCCCTTCGTCGGGCAAATCCTGGCGCCAAGCCTGGAGGGAAGACACATTTTCCAGTTATGACTTGTATATGTGTAATGAAGCAATGAACTAAAGATGGAAGCTGCATTTTTGGAGAGCGTCAACTATTTTGGAGGGGCGGCCAATTTCACTAGGAGGGCGTGTCGCCCCTCTAAAACCCCCTTGTGGAGAACACTAGAATTTAGTATAAAAATAACAAAATATAGCACCATATTGCATCTAAGCTCTTCGAGACAACACAAAATTTAAAAAGGGGAGACACCCAGGAAGGCAGGCCCGTAGCCAGGGGGTTCGCACTTACTCCCGCCAGGACCTATTTTTTTTTTATTTTTTTTTTATCTAAATGGAGTTTTGGTGTTTTTCAAGGTAAAATGTCAATTCCGCTGGTTAAGCCAATGTAAGTCTTATGAGTAGCTGTTTTGTTTCAGTACAACACAATTTCCTAGGGCCCCATTGACTCGTACAGGCACACACTCTTACAGGCACACACTAACTCTCGAGGGAATAAGGAAAACATTGATACAAGATTGAAAATGTCCAAAAATTCCAGCCAAGGTGTTCACCAGATCGCTCAATTTTGATGTAAAATTGCAACATCTCCTTGAGGTAGGAGTGGGAGAACCACACCCTCTCCCCGTTCGGATGCTGGGCTCCTCACTTGGGCGCTTCGCTCCCTCAACAAAATGCCACACCCCAGTGGCGGCGATGAAAAATGAAAAAGTGGGGCTAACGGTATGTGCAGACCTCAATATTTGTCAAGTGCTCCAATTAAGAAGCGGGGAGGATTTCAAAGTTGGGTTGAACATATTCTTGCTCTGAACACTCGGGAAGTGCCGTTTCCGGCCATCTGAGGGGTTTGTAAAACCAAAAATTTCCTGGTTCGCTCCGCACCAATCGATGGTAGAGCTCCGCCTAGAAACATGTATTGACATTTTTTATAGATTTTTTTTTTTTTTTTGCACTAATTGAGAAATTTCAGAAAAGAGATCCATTTCCAGGTTGGGAACATGCAGCATAAAACACTCGGAAAGTGCCGATCCTGCCATCTGAGGGGTTTCTAAAACCCAAAATTTTCTTGTACGCTCCGCGCCAACTGATGGTGGCGCTCCGCTTAGATAGTCCTGTCGGTCAAGATTGGGGACGATGAGTCGACTTTGCCCCCCCCCCCCCACAAGAAAATCCTGGCTACGCCCCTGCTGCCTACACAGAAAACGACTTGCATATTCTACAGTCGTTTGAGTAACTGAAACTGTTTTTAATTGCTTTTGTTTTATACCCTATTAATAGTTCATTTCCGCCACAAAAGCTCACTCCTCGTTATATTTTTTGAAGAACATGAAGCAAAGCTTATTCTTTGCCGTTGGGAGTTGTCAGAGATCTCGTAGTTCCGCTTTAAGATATTTTGACTCTCGTGACCACAAATGAACTTTGACATCAATCAAACACAATCATCTAGGCCTACTCTATAAAGTCAACCCACACACCACATATGAGATTGGTCGCACTTAACCTTCACTGGAAAAAAAAAAAAAAAAAAAAAAGTTAAATTTAACAGTGAAACCGCTGTCAGCAATATTGCCAACAAAACGCGTTATTTTAACGGTCAATTGTGAACGAAATCACGCAAATCCTGTAGAATTTACAATGAAGCAGTTGTAAATTTTACAGTAAAAATGTCAGCTGTACTATGTAGAAGTACAGAAAGGCCATAAAACTGTTTTGCATTATGATTGCTATGCCGCACCCAGCAGAATAAATAAAGTACATTATTTTGCTGATGCCCCCTCGTGTCCCGGGCATGAGATCCCGAGTTTTCTCTACAAGTCCCCTCGACTCTCTGGAAAAAAGCCAAGTAGGCGAAAACCAAACATTTACTCCCGGAGGAGTTCTGCTCCCTTAAGGAGCTAAACGTCCCAAATGGACAAGTACGCCCTCTAAAGGGCAAACATGTGTGGTCCTGCTCTAGGCTGGCTGAATAGAACAGAAGCCACACCCTGATGCAGTTTAACGTCATGACCAGGACATGAGATCCAGAGTACTTTTTCCAAAGTCCTCCCGACCCTCTGGCAAAGGGCCGTTCGGCGAAACCAAACTTGAAACTGCTTCCCGAAGAAGGTATACGTCTACTTAAGAACCAGAGATCCGGAGTTTTTTTTCTTAAAGTCCCCACGACTCTCTGGCGAAGCGCCAAGGGGCGAAAACCAAATGATTACTCCCGGAGGAGTTCTGCTCCTATAAGGAGCTTAACGTCTCAAATGGACAAGTACGCCCTCCAAAAGCAAACACTGAATGGTCCTGCTCTAGACTGGCTGAATAGAACAGAAGCCACAACCTGGGAGCTCCGCCTCCATGATCACGGATACTCCTGCGCCAGGTAATAAGTATCCAGAGATTCAGATTTTTTTTTTCTAAAGTCCTCCCGACCCTCTGGCAAAGGGCCGTTCGGCGAAACCAAACTTGATACTACTTCCCGAAGAAGCTATTACGTCCACTGAAGGACAACACTTAACGACCAACCTCGCGGCCTTCAGACCATTTTCATCATTGGTCCGTCATGTATGGCTCCATTCTTGACTGGTTGAAAAGAAGAAGAGATTCAGAGTCCACGGGCGGCGTTCATAATTTTGCTTGAAGACATTGTGTTAACTATGTAAAGTAACACTATGCTATACGTACCACGTCTATCACAAGTTGTTTATTATGAATAACTTTTATACACAGTTTTTAAAGAAATACAGTTCATACATCTCAATTTTCTTTACCTGTATTGATTGACTACTTATTCTTTTTCCCAAAACTGTTTTTTCTACCGATCCTATTACTATAGGCCTGACCTAAGCATAAATTTACAATTTTTATGTCAAAATTTTGGCCACTCCCACTTAAGTAGCTAACAGGAGTTAAGGTCAGTTTGAACTAATCTGAGGGTTACACAGTGCTATATTGTGATATCACTAATAACCTATACCCTGCAGAGTGTTTACAGTGTAAACTTGTAACAAGTTAGATATCCTGCTAATTTGCATAATTGAAAAACAATTGTTTGTGGTAAACACAAAATACAGAAATTATGCTGTAAATGTTACAGGAATTTGTTGTAAATTTTACAGTTTTGTTTTTACAGTGTTCTTAGGGTACTGTGTTAACGAGCAATTTACCATTTGACCTCTTACGTTCCCAGATGGCCTTTGACTTCCATAAAAGTAGATAGAGATCATCTACTTAATACGGCTAATTCAACCAAAATAGTGTTTATAAGGTAATGACATTTTGACCTCTCGTGATCCCAACTTTCCTTTGGCCTCCACCAAAAACGATAAGGATCACGTGCTCAATATGTCAACACACACACTTAATATGAGATTAGTCACACTTACCCTTCTAGAGATATCGTGTTTACAAAGCGAAAGCGTAACATACAAACACATACAAACGAACACACACGACATTACCATCCCATTGATTCCTTGCCTGCCTTCGGCAAGGAGTGAAAAATGATGATGAAGACAACAATAATAACAACGAATGGACCACGGGCGTAGGAAGCGGGAGCTGGCTGGCGACAGCCCCCAGTGAACAATGAGGGGGACGGAGCCATGCTTAGGCCCCACTTCCCGGGTCCGGAAACCGCTTTTTCATAAAAAGGCAAACTTTCCGGCGCGCTTGGCGCGCCGCGAAATGCAACAGCAAATGCATTATTTCTCGCTCATAAATCCGAGCTCTGGAAATGACAAAATCGGATCTTTACCATATGTGACACCACATCATCAAGAGAAATAGAATTCCAAGTTTTTCTCTTTATTTTGAAATATTTTGTCTAGAAAGGACAGCAAGGTTTGGGAAACCTTTAAAATGTCTTCGGATAGTGTCAGTAATTCGTAGGCATTAGAAAACATTTTGTAGCAACAACGATTCAGCCATAGGCGTACGAGGCAGGGCGAAGGAGGGCACTCGCCCTCCCAATTCGGGCAAAAAACAGTTGGTCCATTCGAGCAAAACATGATACAGGGTGCCATTATTCGGGCAAAATTTGCTCTTGCCCTCCCGACAAAAATTATCCCCGTACGCCTATGGATTCAGTCGTCGTGCAATCATTCTCAGATTTGCCACCAATATGAAGGATGAGAAGAAGATTCTTCAGTATTCTTCAACTCTTTAAATTTCCTCACAAGAAACCCAGAATTCAAAGCTTCCTGCAATATAAGCTCCATTTTTACATAAATTTGTTTAAAAGGGTCAAAAATATTCGGCGCGATTCGCGCGCCGCAAATTACGAAGCCTGCGGAGCCGAAAGATGGCGCTCTCTGAAAATCATAATATACACGGGTCTCCAAACAGTATAATATACAGATTCTGCAAACCTTCGCCCAGTTTCCATTTACAGGAATCCCAAATTTTTAGGGATGAATTAGTAAACATGAGATTGTCACGTGGTGCACGAAACAAGTATGATGAGTGTATTTTCGTACATACAGCTGATACAACGAACGGCGACCAACCTAATTAGCTTTTGTATGTGGAAGATGTGTACCAGGCCGTACGTTCGATACGTATATATATTACCTATTACGCGAGATATAATTCAGTATTTTAATTTTTGTCGTGACGTCATTTTTGGTGGTTGTAAATGAGATTCGATAGAAAGTTGGCAGGCTACTGTATACCGCAGGTATGTATTGTTACTAAGGTGGAAACGTCAAGTGCTCAGCAATGAAGCCGTAGAAAGACTCATATAGTATTATTTATAGTAGCGAAAGTAACATTTTTGATTTTTGAATGTAGTAGTTGAAAAGCTAACACAATAGCCTGCTTACAGCAGGCTACAAATTACGTCCCAGGTACAGTGCTGTTCACAGTTGTAAGAAAACAATCGGAAAACTTAGCTACTACTTACAAGCCCGCGCCTGCCCTTTCCGGCTCTCCGAGGAGTCGCGATTTTCCACAAAATATTTGTACACCCCGCGCGAACTGAAGTTAGTCTTTCCAGCAAAACTCATTTTCCAGGCAGGGATTCATTGGCCAACCGTACTCAAATGCTCTTATAAACAGCTATCATAAGATACCTTTCAACCCTGTCAGCTGAGTAGTCTGTGTGGATGGATGCTTTACTTATTGAAGTGTCAAAATGTTATCAATGTTCAAAGTTGCGGAGCAGTGACGTAGCTAGGGGAGGCAAGGGGGTGATTGCCCCCTAACTTGAAAAAAATGAAAAATTCTGGAATTTGCCATTTGAAACCGGAGTTAATTACAGTGAAGTTTTCCCAACTTTTCCTCCATAAAATTCCGAATTCTTCCTAATGGCAGCTCCATCTTTGTAGTTATTAGTTTTAAAAAAGGCAAAATTTTCCGCGCTCATAATTGCCCTTAATTGCAACCTCTGATGCAGTAAGTGGTCGCTCATATAGCAGTCAGTGGTTAACTGATTTCGTAACGATTAAATCGGAGACGTATGACAGGACAGATGACGGACATATGGAAAGGGAACTATTTTTTATTACGAAAGCGAATTTTTAGAATGACGGATGACAAATAAAATAGCCTGTGCTTTGCTGGAACGCAGAGTATAGCAATTATTGATCTGAATTATCAGAAAAACAGATTATCAGAAAAACTAGGTTGGCATACCATAAAATGAATTGATAAATATTATGTAGACCTTTGAACTTAGTTCTGAAATCGACTTATTCAACTGATACCATTCGCATTGCAGTATATCAGATTTAAAGAGGAAGCAAAACATTGATTTTATCGATTAAAGCTACGGAGGTAGAAACTAGACTTTATAATTGCTGGGTTAACGTATAAAGATGATCATTCCTCTATACATCTGAGCAATTCATTACTACAAATTCACTCACTGTTGCCATCCGAGCTTAAACTGCTCGAGCCAACACACAGTTTTTTTTTAAGAGAAAAACGATGCCCAGCGATCAATTTAAGTCTTCTCCCTCTCGTTTACCAGAAGAATGAATTCATCAAGATTTTTCTTTTTAAAACGCACATAGAAAAAAGCACGTTGTAACAAATAGACAACTCAATTCGTCAAGATTACAGACCAATATTTAATTATCTCGTCCTCATGAAACGCATTAGTCTTAATATACGAGATTTTATAGCAACTGTACCCCCAAAAATATGATCACTCACTGATTGCCAAAGGTATATGAACGGTTTAGTATTGAGAGCTGATTTAACATTAAACATTAAATCGGAAATTCCAGATATAACGATGACTTTTACGTATCCTAATTATTTCATCATTGTTAATATCTAAAAAATTATTTAAGATATTCAAAAATAACTACGAATTTTCACATATGCAGTACTCAATTCCTGATATCTTGATCTCTATTCCATATATCTCGAATGCTCTGTTTTAAAGATATCTAAAATTGAAGAAACATCGAATTAGGTTTCAGATCTCTCAATATAAAATTTATGCATCCGTACTGCTTCTATTCAGATATCTCGTGTTCAATTACCGATATGTTGATTTCTTTAAGATGTTAACAGTCAATAATCTTTATCTTGTGAAAACAAATTTTAGATATCAGAAATTGTGAATTGGAGATATTTCCACTTCACATTGTTAAGCTTGTTATAGGGCGATGTGCACTGTTTAACAAGAAATTTCCTAACTGGCTAACGATAGCCCAAATCTCTAACCTAATCCCTCACCCTGACCAAAGAATACAACCGATACAATACAATGACCGCCAATCAAGAAACACTTTCTTAAACAGTTCGCATCTACCCGAGGGTGTAAAATTTTTAAGCATTACGATGTACTAAGAATATAAAACGCAGATATGTTGCTTTTTTCATGCTTTATGTATGCGTTATAATAATGCAGCTACCTTTGTGAATTCATAAATATCAATCTCGGATATGATGAATATGAAACTTAAATACCTGAAATTGTCATGAATTCAAGATAACAAAAATTCGAAATTAGAATTTTGGATATGTCCAAATCAATTTAGCAATCTCGAATTTTAAACTTAATTTTATGTTAGACATTTCGAATACGGTTTTATGTACCTTGAATTTAACGTAAGGTGTTTAGGTTTCTGTCTCAGATATCTTGAATTGCTGTTCAGATATTTCGGATTCTGTTTTAGATTTTGACTTCTATTTGGATATATCAAATTCTATTTAAGATATCTCGAATTCTAAATCAGTTTACTGGAATGAACTTAAGATACGGCAAATTAAATTTTAGTTGTTGAATAGTAGTATAATTTTAGATATTTAAAATAAATTTAACATATCGCAAATTCCTGATTAAAAATTAAAACCGCTGTTTTCGGGGTCTATAGCCACAGTTCGCAATCCATACCCAAAAAACATTTAATAGACTTGGACCCGAGTGGAGGGTTTTCCCGATATTGCAGAGATCAATGTGTATGCCACACTGCATTATTTTGTAAAACAAAAGTTTAAGGGAATTGCTTACAACGATGAAGTCCAAAGTATAACTTACATGTTTATGTAGTTCTTTGACCAAGGTGTGGATCTTAATTTTTCGCAAGAGAGAAATCTGTTACAAAGAAAAGGTAAGAGCACGTAAATCTTTCACGTACATTGATAACCAATATTTATTTAAGAATGTGGCATTAGTAACTATGCGAGTCAGTGCACTGAGAGGAGCACACAATAAGGAATAAAAGATTTTTGACATTAAGTAAGTAAAGCCGTGCTTTCGACCCGCGTAACTTAAAACAAAACTTATACTTAAATGACATACATTACTATATAATAAATGAAATCATCTCGACTCTCACAATATGCCGTAATATCTATAGTGGAAGAAGTTTCTAAGTGAGGGTAACTAAAATGGCTTAAAAAAGAGGAAATATCTAGTATCGCATGGCAAGACGCTCGGACCCATGAACAACAAAAAGGAGGGGCCAACTTACTGAGACCGTTTCAATCTCCATTTAGGAGTCACAGGGTAAGAGCACCTGATCCAGATTGATAGATTAGGGTACCTAGACAGTGTCCGCATATTTCGCAATCATTTGTTTGCCAGTGCCAACTTCTCATGTTGAAACTAACAGGCAAAATTCGCAAAAAAAAAAAAAAAAAGTGTCGGATAAATGTCGAAAATGCAATTTTAAGTTTTTGTCAAAAGATTCTACTGAAATATTAAAGTCAAATAAGGTAGGCTTGGAGTTACAGGACACTGGCTTCAATATCAAATAGAGTTATTTTGTTTACGTGATTAAGAGTGCAAAATTCTTGATGTCACGGTTGATGTAGTCATTTCAGTTGACGAGCAGGAAATTTTTAGCCCGAAAAATGTAATCCTGCCCAAAAGATTATCTAATCGGAGAGCCGCACCATCGATTAGAGCGGAGCGGGCAGACAACTTTGAAAATGGGATCCCTTATTACAGCCGGAAATGGCATTCCCTAGGGCTTAAAAGAATCAGATCAGTCGTAATTATGAGTTTACGTTTGCACTTAAAATGTTGAAAAGTTACTAATTTTGGGGGACGAGAAAAATGAAATCCTGTCCGGAAGACTACCTAAGCGGAGCTACACCATTGGTTGGCGCCAAGTGTGCAAAAAAGTTTAAAAATGGGACCCCCGTCCCTCACACCGCTGGAAATGACATACCCAAGGCTTATAAGTAGAATTTCATCATTTGCTAGTAAGAATTTTTGTTTTCAATAGCAAGAAAAATCAGCATCTTGCTAAGTGATCAGAAATTTACCATCTAAAATGTACCATTGCATTAAACATTTCGTTTTCGGGAAAAAGTTAACCTACTGCCATTGCGCGTGATCCTCCGCATAATCAATGGTGTAGGGAAAACAAGCCAGTGAGCCACAACTGGAAAAAGGACCGTGGCCGGCTCAACTTGAACCAGTAGGTTGGAAACTGGGGCGTAAAATTCCATCTTACTAACTACAACGGAATTAGAAACCATGCGAATGCTTTTTTACTCTTTTGAGAATTATGGTTAAATTTCAAGCCTATTGATGAAATTGTCGGTGTGCCTGCAATAACGGCCATAAAAATGTTACTTCTAAAATTTTTTGAAAAAGTGCCACGTTACGAGGGGAATTTAAATGAATTTTCTTATGGTACTTATGTGGAAATATTTTCACACGTGTAGAAAGACAAATTATCCTATTTTTCATATCGTTGCCCAAATTCGGCTGTAGGGGCAGGGTGGCAAATTACTGGTCACCGCACCTGAACACCCTTCAGTCCTCCCGCGTAATTAATTTGGCAATTGTAAACTTTTTGAGAAACCGAAGGAGTGAGGGCTCACTTGCAATGTTTCAAACAGAACACTTTCCGTCTTCAAGGTGAGAATATGATGAAATGTTATTTGAAAGAAAAAGAACAAATAATTTTTCCAAAACAAATTGGTACCTTCCTTGCTATCCTTTTATCTTCAATACAAATGCTGTCCAGAAGCCTGGTGTCTTTGTTCTGCTTTTCTATGCATTTTATGTACATACGTTCGTATCAGTTTACGTATGTGCATGCCTAAAGCATGTCATTGTGTTGGATCTTGAGTCGTTGTGCTGCATGCAGCTACCATCATGCATTGCGTTTCAAGATGCCTGACTGACTATAGGTGTACTGCAAACAGATTCGTAGCATAAACAAAGCGGGATTGACCGTCTTCAGGAAAATTGAAATAATTTATCAATGAACCTATGTGGGAAAGCATATATCCTGACTAAATGTGTATACTTGCCAATTGTTGTTCAGCTTCGGGATGATTTCGGGACAAATTTGTGACCATTCGCCGAACGTTCAGAAAAGGTGACCTAAAATCTCCCGGGGTTTTCATGCCTTTTGGCCGGCAATTTCGCTTAAAATCGGCTTTATGATAACCTGCAAAATTAGTGTGGTAAGTTTCATAGTTTTCTTGATCGTAACTTGGAAGGAAAAAAAAAAAATTTTTTTCCAAGTGTACGTTTCCATAAGCGACTAAAACTAAAAAATGTGGACGATATCAGGGCTTAATAGTTTTCGGTGGCCTCAAGGTCAGCTTCCAAACTGTTGTTACGAAGTCAATAAGCGATGCAAGCCATAGTAATCTATGGAAGCGGTCATTAAATGAAGAGACTATACGGTACCCCTTTGTTTGTGAATACCGTGTATTTACTGGCACATGATGTTACAACCGATAATGTTAAAGTAACCGATAATGTAAAAAAATCGATAATGTAAAATAAATTTACCGATAATTTAAAAGTTCTTTGGACCGATTAACTTAGAAAAAAATTCGATAATGTAAAAACTGTTCTGATGAAGGTTTCATACGGCCCTACCTATAGGATCATGTGTGCAAGTTTATGTAGGAGACAGGTTAGCTGATAGGCGGCAGGCGGGCAGGGCGGGAAGCAAAAAGGTTCGTGGGCCGGGTGGCGGCGTGTGTACATACGTTTGTGCGCATGGGGGAGATGGACAACTACAGGACCTGATCGCCGTCAGGGAAACTTTTTCATTAATATAGAACCCTAACGGCGATCAGGCCCTGTAGTTTGCCACCCCCCCCCCCGCCCCACACACACAATAAAAAGCCCTGGGTACATCGGTGATGAAAGCAACACAGACACAAAGTAGTCGATAATACACACCAATAAATTCGCACAGGTCATAGGCGCACATAGACATGTACACACACACCCATCTACGAACCTATTTGCTTTCCCGCCCTGCCGCCTGCCACCTGTCAGCTTACCTGCCTACCTACATAAACTCGCACATATACACACCTAAAGGTAGGACCATACGAAACCCTCATTAGAACAGATTTTACATTATTGGTATTTTCTTTCTACATTATCGGTAATTTTTTACATTACCTGTTAATTGCTCCTAGCAAAAAAGTTTCTAAATGTGCCAGCATTTCTCTTTCTTCAGTTCGATGAAAATTTCCAGGTGTTTTGAACGTTCGTCTCCGTTGAATTTGCGCGGTAGGATCGCAAAGAATCATGGGAGAAACTTGCAAATGGTGCCATTCTTGGCAAGATTCCGCCCGGTCGGGTGAAAAACCGTTTTCTCCCGAAAGAAGTTACCGTATCTCTCGAACCGTTATGCGGTCTCCTCAGATTTTCATTAGAACTGATCTTAAGAAACTCTACAGGATGCTGTAGAGAATGTCTGCAGGGTTTTCTGCAGGAGCTCTATAAAAATTTAAATTTAGTTTATAAAGATTGTTTTCCATAAAATTGTATGGAAAATTTCTCAATGGGCCTTACCCTGACTATGATAATTTTCTATTGTTTGGGCAATTGTTTGAAAGTATTCGGATATTCGACCATTTCGGGCATTGCGTTGTGAAATTCTCTGAACTGAGGCTCACTGGGATAATAGCTTTTCGCGCTATCCAAATGTGTAGCATTGTTTTAATTTTGTCCATTTTCCATGAAAATTTTTACCGCGTCTACTGTGTTTTGTCCCTTTTGTAACACATCCCTTTAAAATTTTAGACACGCAAAAAAGGAAATATCTAAAAAGCCTTGCTATTTCTTTTAAAAACTTAAGATCTTGCGAAAATTGGGTGGGAAGGGGGCGCAATTTGAACAAGAAGACAATTACATTCGCAATATTCAGGGACCGGGGAGGCGGAGGTGGAGTGGCGGTCTAAGGAGGCTTTCCCTTACTCGAAATCCATAAATGGGCCATGTATGGGAATTTATGTCTGGCCCATATTTAGTCCAGATATTGGAATTTGTATCTGGCTTTAACAAAAAATGGGCAGATATAACCTGTTATAAAATCAAGGAATATATGGCCCAAATGAAATTTGATATGGCTCAAATGTTTTATGGGACAAATATGGTCCATATATGGCAAATGCACGTATGGGCCATCTGACCCATATCTTGTCCAGATATGGAATTTGCATCTGGCTTCAACAAAAATTGGGCAGAATGATATAACTTGATATAACATAAAGGAATATATGGCCCATAAAAATTTGGTATGGTTCAAATTTTATTTAGGACAGGTATTGTGTGAATATGTCCCATATAGGGATTTATATCCAGGCCATTTCTGGACCATATATGTCTGCACCGAAAATATTACTGCAGTACCTTTGTGTAAAGTGTATCAGAAGCCTGTCTGAACATCTCTAACAAAGTTTATTGTCCATTGTTTTGTATTGACTTAAGAATTTGAAGTGGTTAAATAACTTAATAGTAAAGAAAAAACTGCTTTGAAATTCCTATTGTTGAGTGTTTACACTGCATTATTTAAATTATCATATGAGGTGATACCTCAACATTTTGTTGAAGGTTGTATGATTTTACACATTTTGCTTCCTTAGTCATGGAAAAAGAAAACCAGGACCTTAAATTCCTGACCACGCCCACATTGGAAAGTCATTTGCAAATGTTAGTACAATACGGCTGAATTTGGTTCGAATTTTATGATTTTGGTTTGCTGATATTTATTCATCTTCCCGTGGGGGGGGGGGGGGGGGGGGGTTTGACTATGACATGCACGCAAATTAGACGAAAAAGTATTAATATGGCCATATAAAAAGTTTATATATATATATCTGAAATGGTATTTTAATCGGTTATATGTGGCTTATTATGGCCGTATAAAACTTCTGGATCTGCCATTTCATCACGTTATATCCGGCTTAATATGGCCATATAAAACTTTATTTAAATATATGTTTCATCAACTTATATCTGGCTTGATATGGCCATATAAAACGTTATTTACATATCTGGACTGGCTTTTCAACAAGTTATATCTTGCTTGATATGGTCATATTAAACTTTATTTACATATCTGGACTGGCGTTTCATCAAGTTATATCTAGCTTGATATGGCCATATTAAACTTTATTTGCATATCTGGAAAGGCTTTTCAACAAGTTATTTCTGGCTTAATACGGCAAGATAAAACTTGATATTATGTATCAAGATACCTATATAGGGTTTTATATCTGGCTTTATATGGCCATATAAAACTTTATAACAGCCAGATATTTCCAGATATAAATTTTGAGTAAGGGTTTCGCCCCAACTTTTTCTGCCATAGACATTTAAGGCCGCTTTTAATGCTATTATATTATATTGTTCGACATACTGGGTCGCTTTAATTTGGTGATTAGTCCCCCACTGCAAAAAATTCGCTCCGCGGCCCCTGATGTTGGGAGTCCTCACTCTAGTTCTTATAATCGTGCTCTATAGGCTGCCCACTAAGACCTGCAACGATTTTGAAAAATGGCCGCCGGACCCATTATCACGGATGTTCACGGCAGACTATCATATCTGAACATCAAGCAAGCCGATCGATGCGATATATCTTATACTTACAAAGTCACAGTGTTGCTCAAAGGTGCCAGAGCTCTCGCGGCGAGCGTCTCTATGTTATTTCTGTATAAGTGACTGTAAAGCAGAAAAACCATTGTTTTAGCAAAACAACAGGTAGGCTTATTTAAAATACAATCAAAGCAACTTGATTGTTCATCAAAGTAAAGGTTGGTTCGGATAAAGTAGTCAAAAAACAATCGTATAAGTGGTGGGCCCATGCATGATATGCTCACACGCATGGATGTAATACCTTCTAGTTAGTGCTCCATTGTTTAAAGGTACAAATTATTCTAGCATACACAACGTCAGGCTGGCATTGATTTTGCGTTTCTTAATAGTAGTGCGTAACTGGCTATATAGGCCAATAGGATAAACTCTCTCAGTGATCTCTTTGCCACACGATAGGTAAGATTTCGTGGCTGAACTTTTATATAATAAAATGGCGATATTGTTTAAGCCATGCCTTTCTTTTATCTCCCGAAATCAAGGCAATGATTCGTACAAATGGGTGTAACTATACAAGGTGATAATAACAAAATTTTAGTTATTTTTTACGGCACACTAACACGAATGTCATGTGTCCTGTAGTGTCAGTTAGATATCCAAAAAGTTAAGTTAAATTAAGGTTTCAGATAAGGCCCAAACTCGTTCAAATTCAAGCCCGGATCCTCCCGGAGGTAAGTCTCCCCTTGCTGCACGCGGAAAGTGCATGGACATATTCTATCATCCCCAAACCACAGAGGGTCCGCATAATCATACACACAGGAGCATTTCAGTCTGACTGACACAAGATTTTTTGGCCGAGAAATGTAATCCTGCCCCAAAGACTATCTAAGCGGAGCACCTGCACGGCTAGTTGGGGCGGAGAGGATAGAGAATTTTGAAAACCCCTCAGAAAACCGGAAGTGGCATTATCCCTTTCATCAGATGAATGGGTTTGTACGTTTTCGTTGGAAAACTTTTGAACGGAGTCAAAACCATAATTCTCTTTTACTATGTTGCGACTTTTGACTTAATTAAGGGTCCACTGAAATTCAGAAATTGTCGATGTGATGTGACTTTACCCAAACTCCCAACTATAAATGATTTTACGTTTAGGGCCTTTTCAAAATATGTCACCTTACAAGGTGGGTTCACATGGACTTTCAGGCAGACTTATGGGTAGGCATTCTCACACTTGTGTATATCACACATGTGCTATTGAAAAACAACCGTTGCCCGAATTCGGTCATAGAGGAGGGAAACATGACAAACCGTTGGCATCTGGATATGCGTTTAACCGTGTAATTTGGGAATATAATCATAGCAGATTTATTTGTCAACATTTACCAGAATATTTCACCATTAAAGTTTTCGTAAGACTAAGGTACGAAGAGCGGCTGAGTTTTTCCGTAAGCGAGTTTTTTCCAAGTTGCCTAACTAAGTGTACAGAAATTTTGTAATCTTTTCGGGACGTATCTTTTCAAGATTTCGGGCAAGTTTACTTTTTTTTTTATAATGAACAATTCCAGAGTTACCGATTTTTAATACAGGTCCAGGTTCAAAAAGGTTTGAACTTCTTAAGGTTGTCTATAATGGGTATACTTTGGTATATAGAGGAGTTTCTTCAAAGCAATGCATTTAGCAATAGTTTTACTAATAAAATCTGTAAACTTTATCAAGTGATCATTTCAAATGAAAGAGGAAGAGCAGGTAACGATTAAAATAAATTTACAGCTGTTGAATTACCACTAGATACTTCAGCTGTGTAGGACGGTGTGTTCTATGGAATCACCCTCTAATGCGCGTTGCAATAGGAAATCAGTACAATCTTTTCTTGCCTCTCCCTGACCCCCATACGATTTGAGCTGATTTGTGGGTTCCACAATCTAGTCCTTGTTCCATGGGTATAACCACTTTTTTTAAAAGAAGATAATTTGTACTTACATTTCTTTTGTTCCCCCTTCAAATGAGGTATTTGATATTTTTGTTAAATTGTTCCCGAACAAATAGCTGGAAAAGGAATATTCTTAAACTGAAGTATTGCTTTTAGCTCAAATAACAAAGAAATGCTCACGAATGATTGAGTAATCTTCTGAGTTTAAACAATTATTCGTCGAGGAGATCAGTACACTCTTAATACACAAAGGTAAATTTAACTAGGTTCGTGATCTTCTATTTACTCCAACATAATCCTGGTTCAAGGCGGGTTAAACTACTGCAAATCCTGATCGATCAACCACAAATTCTGACTGAAGTTACTAGGATTTGAGTTATTTTTACAAGGAGACTTAACGAGGATTGTTTTGGAGTAAGCAGAACACCAATCCCTGCTTAAATATAACCACGGTGTTTTAAGAGTGTACAAAGGGTGTTTTTTATTAGTTAGTGGGCAGGTCACGGTGAATGTAATGGCTCGGTCACACTCAAACCAGTAACAGCAAAAGACCGCAGAAGGGCGAGTTAAAATTCAACAACTTAGTTATTATTTACAATTAACTCTTCCCAATTAATCATACAATTACTTTATCTTAATTCAAGCCTGGTAACAACTAATTATTTGCTTAATGTACCGAGCAAACACGAAATATTTTTAACTATTCTTAAAACAATCCTTAACAAGTTTGTTGGAAATATTTTTTGTTGAGTTGTATACTCATTTTGAAAATATTTTTCTAAAAATTTTGGATTGGAAATATTTTCCTAATACTATCAAAATAATATCAGTCTGGGAAAATGTTTGAAGGATCTTTTTGCAACTAATCATTTTATACTTCTAAAACATTTTATGGTGTACTGCTGGGATATCGTTCGGCTTGGTTCCGCGAAGGCTACTGCAGTCGAAACGATAAATGATGACATCGGAGGCGACTGTGCACAGTAAATATCACACAATTAACGGTGTAAGGCACTGCAAAATAAAGTGGCGGCTTCGGTGTGTTCAGATGATATGACGATTGGAAACAGCATGCGCACAATAGATGAAGAGTAGCAGTAACAGCAAGATGTAATCAACGTATTATAGCAGAACGGCATCCACGCAATAGGACTTGTATTGATTCTTCTGAAGTTGTTCGGATCTCTATCCCTGATTGTCGTGAGACTGTCCTTTTTCATTACTGTAGCCAGCCTTTTTTTTACAGAAATCCCTAGATCATGATTTCGAGACTGCAGTCCTGGGGTAGGGGTATAAGGCGGAGTGTCACTCCCCCTTTTTTTACCCCCCCCCCCGGTGAATTTGTTTGCTTTCTCCAAGCGCCTACTACAAAATAGTGCTATCCTTTCTTACAAGAGTCGTGTTCTGAAATAACCTGAATTTCTTTCAAGGGAAGATAAATATTACTTTTCATAAAACAAAATATGCTTTTTTCTGCCACCTTCATTCTACAGCATCCGACCGCATGGTCCAGTGGTTAGATCGTCAGACTTGCAGTTGGGAGGTTGGGAGTTCAAGTCCTGGTCGGGTCATACCGAAGACTTTTAAAATTGAACCTTCAGCCATTTTGATTGTTGCTCTGCGAAAGCAATTAATGGAGTAGGCCTAGGATCAATTGGTTGGAAACTGGGCCATAAAACTCCATCTTTACTAACTATTTGCAGCATCCGGACCAGTGGCACACCATATACTACTTGTAATATATGGGGCATTCCCTGCATATGGGCAGTCTTCACAAGTGCTTGTACAGTGCATCTGATTGTTTTCGCGTTCGTCAGGGTTGAATTATCGATAAGAACAAAATAATGAATGCTGATGTATAGAAGTAAATCGACGTTGACCGACGTGAACACACGTGCTATGTGCGTTTTCTGATCTCGATACGGTTGAATAACGGATATTATCAAACGATTTGGTGAAATCAGCCAAATGATTTCTGATATCAACAAGTAATGAATTAGTAAAATGTGCTGCTCTTTTGCTGTTATCATTAAAGCAATAAAATATATCAGTAATTGATTTGATAATATCAACAGATGGTTTGTTGATATAAGCAACTTAATTCGTGAAACGTCCCATTTGATGATATATCAGCAAATTACTGGTGATATTATCAAGTTAATTAGTCAGGTGGGATTTAATGACACGTGTACATCAACAGCACTCAACAGCAAGCAAAATGGCAAAATTTGCCTTTTCTGTGCTTTTTTGTCCGTTATGTTTTAGTAGTGTGCAGAATCCCAATGTTGAGGTTAAGGTAACTCCTAAGATTGTTTTTTTAAGCGTTCGTATTATTCTACTTAAGTTTTCCTTATTGAAGCAGTTATGGGCCTTTTTGAGATGTTTGATCAGTGACATATTTTCCCAATTCGTCTTAAACAACAACTTGTTTTTACTATGTAGACTTGCGAAGGACTTTTCGATGGTTTTGGTTGCAATATTCTTCAAAAGTGGTGTACAGTAAAGAAACTGACTAGTGCACCATTAAAGGCATAAGCAAACAGACAATTTATGGGGGGGGGGGGGGGTACAAGTAGAACATGCCCTGTTTCATTTGATACCAAAAATTCCTAGGAAAGGTGCTGTAACATTTTGAAATAAACGTATCCAAAGTTATCACACGAAGAAATTCCGAGGTTAAAAGAAAAAACTTACACGTAATGAATGTCGTGGTTCACAAATACGTCGTTGTCAATAGAACTAATTTTGTTGTTCTGGAGAAATCTGTAATTAGAAGAATAGTCTAAATGTTGGTATTCTTTTATTCGGGATTTGGGATTTAGGCGTATAATAGTATGGTGAGCTGTTGGGTTTTGGTTTCCCGCCTTGATTTCAAAACATTCTAGTTTCATCAAGATATGTTTTTAGGTTTCTTCCTTCTGAGAAATTCTCTTGATGAAGATGAATAGTCAGTTAAGGAGGTGCTTTCTCCTAGTTTGAGGTGTGGTCTGTTCTCCTTCTTTTGAGGGCAAAAGTAACGTTTAAAAAATGGTCATGTGTAGAAAATCTCAAGCAATGAAGGAGTAGATAACAAAGCTAAACATGACTAACAAAAGTTTCACACGATGCCGGTCCATAAAACCAACCTGGCTTTAGAACGAAAGACGCTTTAAAACGAAAACTGCCCCCTTAAATTGACCTCGCTTCGTTATCTTGCTCTGAGTGAAAATCCCCTGTTGTCCCTTAAGAAGGCAATCATCAAACCAGACGATAACATGGCGCTGTCTCAGTTTCGCGCAAATTGCTGAGGCTAATAAACAGTTATCGGACCAAAGTTCATACCTGGAACTTTTCACTGTCCCCACTCCTGCATATCAAATCTTTGTCAAGTAAACATTTAATAACCTCGTGGACAACGACCAACTACCTTAAACAGCTGCATATCTACTTCAGCTTTGTCCACAAATTTCTAATTTCTACCACCTTCGGAAAATTCGTAAAGCTACTTGCACTGTTTGCCGTGGCGTTATACATAAACCCTCTGGCCGGCGTCACTTAATAATGGCATCGATTCTATCATAACGAGCCTGTTTTTGAAAAAAAATGAAATCGGCTGGCTCCTCGACATTTCGTGTACGTGGTACAGCCAGGGGTTAGTGATTGGGTAAGAAACCACAAAAGAAGTTGCATTACGTAATCCTGGTCTATAGTTCAGGCGGTATATGGGAAGACCACAATGCTGGACAAGAATTAAAGGATGCTATTTCTAAAGTTCTAAGGTGAAAATCAATTCTTCCTTCACTTTAAAAGTAATTAATCACCCTGGACAAAAGATTACCCAATCGTTGGTTAGGTATGCCTCCTGACCGGAATTGGGTAAAAACTGCCCAACTCAGTTGGTTAAGTGTTTTACTCATTAGTTGGACAGAAGAAATTACCCAACCATTTCACCCGACTAATTTTGCCTAACAAATGGTTAAAACTTGTACCAACACGTTTGTCCAACAGCTGTATTGTTGGGTGCTCGTTTGGATTTCAACACAACCTAATATATAATCGTATGATTTCGGCAAGGAGAAGATTTAACAAAAAAACTCTAGTCTTACACCGTTTGCCCTCCAAGAGTGGTTGTGGACACCAGCGACTTTTTCGCAAGTCTTCCCAACCCTCTGGCAGAGGACCGTTCGGCGAAACCAAACTTGAAACTTTCCAGAAGAAGCTATTACGTCCAGTGAAGGCCGAGAAGTGACGATGCTCTTGGTTAATAAACAGTGAAATGTGTAGTTTGATATAAAAAAAAAACGCAATCGTGAACTTTTTATTTCCATTCCCATTTATTAGGTTGTAGTGATCTAATTTCTATACGGCCATTGCTCTTCCAGATTTTTACGGCTATTTCACCGGTAGCTTTTTATTTACCAAATCCAACCTTATTCAACCATGAGATCTTATAATTAACCCCTTTATTTACTACAATTATTTTTAAAACCTAACTGATCTTTTACTTACAATGTGATTGGTCAATTACATTTTACCCAACTGTTGGATACTTTAAAGAGCCCATGAAATGACTCAGTGACGACGATTTGGGGTCATTCTCTGAGTCTATCTACCAACAAAAAAGCATTTATTTAAAAAATTATGCCCCACAAAAGAGAAATGCTCGAGAAAAACGGCAACCCTTTCAGCACAACAGCTGAATCAAAACCTAAGTATGAAAAGTTCCCCGAAAGAAAGGAGAAACATTTCTTTAGATGTGGGCAGTCCAAAACAACCTTCAGTAGCCTAATTGCAAAGTTTTTTCTTTGGGTCTAATTTCAGGCTGTGAAAAGACTCAGTCATTGAAATGATTCAACGAAATTCACGCATGTGTTGTCACTGCGATAAAGAATAGAAAGGTCGACCGGATAAGTGACCTTTTAGGAGGTCCAGGTGTCTTCTACTTAAATCATATGGAGAAAAGTGTATCTTGTCTAAAAAGTTCATAACAATTTGTACCAAAGGTATTTTGGAAGTTTGCAAATGGGAGACAAATCTTTAAAAATGATTTCAAACAATATTTTGTGGAAGTATTGATGTATAAATCAAAATAAATGTTAGCCTCCATGCAAGAAACACGGTAATACTTTACTTTGCTCTCTGTTGATAAAAGGTCACAACCACTAACTGACCCGAATGCATCAGTGGAATGCATGTATTGTGCATGCTATTACGTAACTGCGGTCGAAAAGCCAGCCGGACGTGTGACCTTTCAGACGGTACAATGCCTTCCACATAAATAATAGGGAGTAAAACTGTATCTTGAACTAAAAAAAACCCTCACAATTCTTTGCGAGCATCGAAGTACCTTTTACCATGTATAGCGAGTAGTAAAATTATAATTCTAAGCAAAAATGTTGACAAAATAGTGATGTATAAATGTCAGTCACTTTGTGAAAACATGACGATATTTGACTATGCCCTGCTATCATGTAATGTACAACTTCTTAGTAAAACACAGCTTCTTCAAGATTGCTACATTTTACAGAAGGTACACGTATTTCTGACGGCCTCATGTGGACGTATTTTCTAGACGAAATTTGATGTTTATGCAAGTATGCAATCAGAAATTACAAATATATCCCGATGAAAGTCACAGTATTTGTTTTCAAAAAGAAACAAACAGGCAAACATTGCAATATATATTTGGTGAATTAAGTGTCCAGCAATATCATTCACACAGAGTTCCCTCTTAAAATGATCTACCCTAGCAAAAACAACCTCAATCATCCAAAATGAAGACAAGCTTTGGCTTGGTACTATTTTACTGAAAACGAAACAAAACAAAGAAATAATTCTCAATCGTTGAGCTTACAAACCATAGCTTTAGCCAACACTAAAATGCACGATCCTACACATGTTTTGCAAAAGTGTAATCTGCATGGGTCCAAAGGATTTCCCTCTCGGGAAACCAAAAATGTAAAAGATGTAAAAGTGCATTGAACCAAGAATGACATCATCACAGGAACCCAAATTCAGAGTGTGTGTATTGCTATGTTTAAGTACCATTTTGCCCACAGATTGCGTAGCACGACAACGGTATACTGGCTACATAATTTCTGAATTATATCTGAAGAATGTCCCAGAATAAAGCCAAAATATATCAATCAAGATTTGAAATTCTCACTCCCAATTCCTCAAAAGCCTAACTTTTTTCATTATTTAAACAAGCTGTCTAATTCATGTTAGACCTATCAGTTTGAATTTTTGGTTCCAGCAATCTAGTCGATCTATGACTAGACAGGAATTCTTTCAACCAGAAAAAGAAAACATTTCAACTCATATTCAATCAGCTTGAGGAATAAGAAGACTGACATCCCTTCCAAGTAAATTTGTCACAAACGTTAATGATAAAAACGTTTGACAAAAATACAGACTACTTCCTTAAACAATCAAAATATCAGATAGTCTCCTTTCCCACTATAATCACTTTTCCTTTTCTTTGAACCAAGTCAAATCGTAGCATTAGCACATGCATCAAACACAACACAAAACTTGTTGGTAGTATTTAAACCACTGTGCAGAATGGTATACAGTATTGCATATGGACCGGTGTAATGAGAGAATCACTGCTTCCTCCCCAATAAAAATGAAAGTTACATAACACCGGAAGACAAATGGATGCAGTTACATCCCCCAGGAGCCCGAGGTATTTTTCTGTGTGTATAACCTCTTACCAGGAAACTCCCATTCACTTGTATGATGTGTACCAAACAATTTTCCCTGCTAGTTGGCTCAAGGAGTATTGAGAAGTCACAAAACTCCATCTGTTGAACAGGAGTACTCGTAGGTGTTGAAACCCACTTTTGCACTAGTTTTGTGAAGCAAACATACATGAAAGTTTCTGTTTGCCTAACGGAGCAGGGTATACTCCAAGTGCACTGTGGTACACACACTGTGAAGTTGGGTTCCTGAGATGATGTCATTCTTGGTTCAACGCACTTCTACATTTTTCAGCTGTTGTGCTAAAAGGGATACCATTTTTTAAGATAAATGCTATTTTTGTTGACAGTGTCAGAGAATGGCCCCAAATCATTGTTACTAAGTCATGTCATGGGCTCTTTAAAAATTGCGCAACACATCTTACCAACAACTGGATTTTATCCAACCTTAATTTGCCCAACAATTTGGGTACAGCTGTTTACCCATTAGTTGGACAATAATTTGCCCATGCCGGGCATTCTATATTTTGCCCAACGCTTTTTACCCAACTGTTTTTAGAGTGTTCAAGGATGGGGAGGGGAGGAGGAAAAGCAAAAGCCGGGAAGTAAAGGGCTGAAGAGATGGGTGTGCTCGTTACTTCTGCAAGAGAGTTTTAGAACGGCGGCCTAACGAATCGGACATTGTTCGTGGTTTCACAGACGTACATGGCTATAAAAAATCTTCTTTTGTCATCTGGAATCTAGCCGATGATACTTACACATAATGAAGGTTTCTAAGGCTACTAAAAGAGTCATTTCTCAGGGCCTTCAGGTTGTTGTTCTGAAAATAAAGCATCGATGTCGAGTGATTTCTGCCTACGAACAGGCCACTTGGAATTTCTTCGAGACTGTTATTGGAAAAATCCCTACCACACAAAAAGCGTAAAAACAATCGTTAGAAATTAACTTTAACTTGTTTTATTACACTCGAGGGTTCTCACCCTTGCGCGGTGCGTTGTCGACAAACATTTTTTGGTATCCAATCGGACGTTAGAAACTTGAAGCGGTACGCATTTTCTGCCATTTTCGTTAATAACAGCGTCCTCTATGGGACAGCATCCTTAGCTGAAACGTTTGCATAACGAAATTACCCGTTAACCAGAATGGCTACATGGTGCAATTCAGCCCTAGTGCCAAGCTCACTATCACCCGTCTTCATTGGAAGCGATTGGAGAGTACAGATATCTCAGACGTAGGCTACTTTTCATGAATAGTGTTGATAATGGGTGCTATGCCATAAATCCAAATTCTGACCAAATAGCAATTGTCTCTTTCTAATTCCAAGCAAATACGAAGGATAGCGCTGGTTCAGCATGTTCAACTTACAGATTTTTATAAGTCGGGTGACGTGAACGCCAGAATTAGCTCTGGATGCCAAAATTATGATGACAACTTTGCCACAATGCCTATAACTGTTCTCTAATCGTTATTTAGTTGTTATACTACGGAATACAGCAAAAACAAATACAAGACTTTGAGAAATTGTGCTCTGTTTTGAAATCATAATTCTGCAATTAAATGACCACAACATTAAAATTATTAGATCACCACACCCCTAAATATAATCCTAATGAAAAATTATAATAATAACAAAAAAACAAAGTGATATGTCTGTCGGTAAGAAAAATTTTCCTAATAATCCAAAGGCATAATCCATCAACGACATGCTATGCTATAGACAAATAAGTTTAGACATCCTGCAGAAAAAAGCTGAAGGAATTCTTCAAACGTGTTACAGGGCTTGCTACAATCTTGTAAGAAACGTACCTTTACAACTAAATGACAGTAAATTGAAGGACCTATCCTTCACTTCTCTGCATTGTTCATGTTCACGTTCTGTAGTTTACTTCGGCTTTGCATGAGTGATGAGTGATTTTGTAGCCAAAAACCTGCAGGTTCTTTGTATGATTTTTTGCCAGCTTATATCGCGGTGCCAAAACAAATTCCAAGCAAAACAAAATCTAGGCGAAACACTTACAAGATGCCACGCATGTCTGTGTCTTTGAAAAGTTCTGCAGGCAACGACGACAACTTGTTTCCAGCTACAGAGCTACAAAAACAGAAATGACACTTAATTCAAATATAAACATACAAATCACTTTAAAAACACCGTATTGAGCTATAAATTATGCTGAATACAGGAATTCCAGAAGCAATAGCTATTACTTTCAATTTGTTGTCAGAAGAAGAGGAAAAGTGCAAATATCCGCGCTATGAAATTCCTAGCTTGTTATTAAACGTTACCAAATTTCGCTGTTAAAGGGGAGCAATAGTGGCCATTTGACTCCCCACATATGTGTAGTTCATATATAAACATTAGATATTAACACTACTGTGTTGTTTTTCCACAAAAAAACTCATACCGAAAAAAGTTTCAAATCTCCCGCCCTTCAAGACATGAGTGTCGCCATACTCGAAGAAACACGACCATGGATCAGCTGATTGATGACGTAAAACCTGCACCTGATCAGATTTCACAAAAGTGGTTACCAACTTACGTACACTTACAGCTGAATTTACAATTACCCTTTACGAAGCTTAAAAAACTTCATAGTTGCTTTTGCTTTACTGATAAAAATTTTTGATAACCCAATAATTTTTTGTTCTTCTTTTTGTTTCATCCCTCAAATAAAAAATACTCGTTATTTCTGACTGCTTTTGTACAAACCAAAATAAGTTACTTCCGGTAGACCCTGAAACTACAAGCGGTAACAACAACAAGCTGGGACTAGCGACACCGTATTTTAGCATGCTTTTCCCTGCAACAGCTAGGTTCGTTTTCACTCATTTTCGCAAAGATTCGATTTAGTCGAACTTTTTGTAATTCTCGTAAGTAATGTAGGATATTTGTGGACACTTTAACGTTAAAAGAAGGCAATCGCGAAGAGAAATCGGCTAAGACACCATACACATCGATCGGTGTTATTGTTATACGGCATAGGCTACGTATTGCTATACTAGTATAAGCCTACACGTAACGTACTGACTCTTGGTCTACTACTGTACGTTAGCTTGTATAGACTGTACGGCTGGTTCGCTGCGGGTGCTGGTCACATCGCTCGCAGGTGCTCGAGTTTTCCTTGGTCGAACTGGCTCAAAATCATATGCACTTGGCTCGGAAGAGGCAGCCATATGCTTTTAAGGAGTTAATCTTTTGATTTCTGAACCTTCATCTCAAACTCAACCGTTGAAACATTTGTAAAATGAATGGAACGATGGGCAGTTGTGCTAGTCTTCAGTAGTGTTACGAACGTTTGTGCAGTATAGTATATATGATATTCCGCAATAGCAAACAAAAGTATACATTAGGTGCAGGTTTTACGTCACTGTTCTGTTGCACTATGGGTAATTTCGGAGAAATATGGTGCTTTGCCCAACTGCCTTCCAGACTTGCCTCGGAAAAACTCATACTACGATTGACTTGGGATAAAATTGGTCTTTAATGATACCACATTGCTTGGAATAATTATATTGAATTTCTGTGCTCTCCTGAAGGCTGTACAATTGCTTCTCTTTAACGAAGTTTTCTTTATGTTCTCGTTGGATGTGCATCATCAAATAGTCACAAAAAAGATCACAAAATGTTGCGATACAAAATTTTACAAAACCAAGTGGTACAGTCCTTTGATTGATAGTCCACATCAAATTATAACAAAATGTCGAGTAGATGCTCATACTACATTTGCATGCCGAGAGGTGTTTCGATTAGGATGAGGTCTGAAAATAAATCTCAAAATATGTCCCATATTGGCACCAACGTATTTCCTTTGCTCTACTCAAAGGATAGTAAATGGGAAAGTGTGACTTGAATGCTCTGAGAGGTTTGCCTTCTGGACGAGTCGCGAGTCTTTGTGCAGGTATAATATTTTGCTACCTCTTTGACTAGGAACGTCTAGATACAAGCGCCTTTTATTTTTATGGTTATTATTATCAACTATTGAAGTAGTGCCTCCGAGGCAGTCCATATATAAACATCCTATTTTCCTGTATGTGGCAGTGGTGAGGGTAATATGATGACGGTGACAACGACCGTGACCACGTTAAGAAGGAATAAGGAGACCTGTCACCATTTTGAAATCTTGACATATCTCTCAGACGCGCGTAATTGAGGTAAACAGCCATAGGCATGCAGGGGTAATTTTCTATGAGGGGACAAGAACATCTTTTGCCCCAATAATGCCACCTTTTATCAGTTTTTGCCCGAATAGACCAACTTCATTTGCCCGAATAGGAAGGGCGAACCCCCACCTCGTACGCCCATGAACACAGCCGTCCAATGCTTAGACGAGCCCACGTCGAGACTTGAATGTTACAATTCGCTAGACAGCGTTACATTCTCGGACTAAAGTTAACAAAACTGACCGTAGGATGGCTTCGAATAACAGAAGCGGTATCCCAACAAGTAGGCTGTTTGCATGTAACCCACTCCCTGCGGGAATGCTCGTCAACGGCCACAATGCTCGCGTGCGTGCATTCAATGCATGCAACACTAGTAATCTCTAGCAGGGCTGCGCTAATACTAATACTCGGCCAACTTAACCTGCTTTACTTTCGCACGTACCGCGGCCGTGATTCGAAGTGGTTGATTTATCCGTCTCTCCTCAACCTGGGGGAGTACAGGATGTCGCAGGGAAGAGGCAGTTTCAACGCTTCCTCCCTGCAGGTGAGGTATCACTCCCACGTGTGCTTAAAAATAACGGTCCAACATTGCTTGTGGCTTCGACTTCTCATGGGCATTTATGTTAGAATTCCTTTAAGAGCATTAAAGTGATACTTTGTGTTCGACAAAAGGAAAATACATTAAATTATTCTGACCAAACTTTTCACAGAACATTTAATTCTTTAAATTAAAGAACTTTAAAAATTAAATGACTTTGTCCATGCCAACAAAGAGGACGAATAAACAGTCGTGAATCGTAAACGTGAAATCTCTGCAAAATTCCATAAAACTAACGACAAAAAAAAAAAAAAAAAAAAAAAAAAAAAATACAAGAATCGACAATGTGAGCCAACAATCTTTATCTCACTTCATCTGTACCAGTCAGTAACCCAACCAATAAGAGAACACTTACATATGAATTTTCAATGCAACAAAAACAAAGAACGAGCACTGTACCAGATGTGGTAATGCTAATACCACAATAATACTCAGCTTGTTATAACTAGAAAGCGTTTTTCAAAAGAGCTTGCAAACTTTTCAGTATTTTGCGGCCTGTTCTCTAAATTTGAGCACTTTTATTGTCATGATCCATCAAATTATGAAATATTTCAACCATGAAACACAAAGAATCACTTTAATAGCGGCTGGTCATTTGGCTCCCCACATATGTAGTACATATATAAGCATAAGATATGAACACTACGGTGCTGTTTATCCGAAAATGACTCACAAAAAAGACAAGCTTCGAATCGAGAGATGAGTATAGTCATACACAAAGAGAGTTGAACATCGATCAGCTGTTTCATGACGTAAAACCTGCACCTGATCAGATTTCACCAAAATTGGTTTTCAACTTACAATGGACTTTCAACTGAATTCTCAACTATCCTTTGCAGAGCTTAAAACACTGAAAAGCTACCTTAAGTATACTGATTAAAAGTTTTGATAAACCAGTAAGCCTTACTTTTACAACTTCTGTTTGCTTTAACCTCAGATAAACATTACACGTTTTTTAGTAGGCTGTATAGACTACCATGGGCCCGTACCTAACGCATTGACTAACGTTAGGTTGCATACGCTGGTTCGCTGCTGGCTCTCAGGCACCCTCCGAGTTTTCCTAGGTCGAAGTAGCGCAACATTCATATGCAGTTGGCCCGAAAGGGGCATCTATATTCTTTTGAATGAGTTAATATTTTGATTTCCGAAACTTTATCTCAAACTCAACCCTAAATAAATTTCTTTAATGAATAAAACGTTTTCGGTAGTATTACCAACGTTTGGGCAGTTAGTGTGCATAACCGATATTGCAGGTTTGACGTCACTTTTCTGTTGCACTTTGGATCATTTTGGAATAGTATGGTGATTTGCTTGACCTCGTTTCAGACGAACCATAAAAACCCCATGGTGCCCTTCATCTCGCATATAATTGTTTTGTAATTATGCCACATAACGTGGAACAACTATATTAAAATTTCTTTGCTATCTATAGGTCTGTAAAATTGGCTTACTTTTTAATATAAATGGTGCCATCCTAGCCATGAATAAGTATGAAATACTTAACCTGAACGACTTTTCCCATACCTTAATCTTGTTTGTTAATTTAAAACCAACCATTGCATTGCTTTTCCTAAAATGGTACTATAAAATATTCGTTTAGGCGTGCCCTCAACTCCCACTTGTCTGTCTGTCTGTCTGTCTGACTGACTGACTGACTGACTGACTGTCTGGCTAGCTGACTGGACTGACTGACTAGCTCGAGCGCTTTACTAAATCTAAACTCAATGGCCAAGTCCATTCATTTCAACACCTTTTTGTGGAATGGAAATTATCCGGTAGCCTAGCTACAGGGGGCCATGGGGTCGATTGCCTCCTCGGCAAACACTCGGAAATTTGCAATTTGTAACACCACTCAACTACAGTGTTGCTTTCCCCAACCCTCCTATCATGAAATTCCTAATTCCTGATCCCCTTCAAGTAAACGTTCCATTTTTGTAATTATCATTTTTTTTTTGCAAAGTCAAACATTTTCCGCCCTCTTCAGGCGCAACAATTTGCATTTGGGAATGCAAGCGTGTTCGCTCATAAACCAGGTGTATAAAATTTTCCGAACATGACGAAATAACGAGATCTGCAAGTGATATCGGGACCACCTGCTATTGTCATAAATTTTCTCTCATTAAATTCCCAATTTTTCTACAATAAAATCTCTTGACACTTAAAATCCTACTACGCCACTAAAATATCTGTTTCATTCTTGGTCCTCTCTACACCAAATTCCCGCATCAATATTAGCGCATTCGAGATTCGCAGTGGCAAACCCTGAATAGTTATGATAACTGGGAATTTATTTTATTTTTTCTGGGTCTGCGTCGGAAGTATCGACTAATTGGCAGAGGCCGACGCCCGCCGACTAGAAACTGAGAACAATCCAAATGAAATGTGAACAGTTGGTAGGTCAGAGCATGAACGTACTCTTTGAAAAGGGTAAGGGGGTGGAAACTGGAGAAATAGCCTACTTACAAGTATTCCAAAACGGCCAAACTACGAAAGATATCTTTTGGTAGTTTCCGAATAGTGTTATTTGATAAACTCCTGGAGTTGGAAAGAAAAGGAGAAAGAATGTAGTTTTTGAGAAGACTCAGATTGAAAGATGCTATCAAGAAGCATCTTAACTCTGAAAAAATCCCGTCATTGCTTCGGTCTTGTAAAGTGACGTGCAAAATTACAATTAGAGTAAGAGGGGAGAAAATCATGTTGTTAGATGAATTTCTTAAATTAAATCATCAGGTTCACAAAAATAATCAAGATTCACAAAATGGAGTGATTCACTTCCAGTTTAACCACGACAAATGGAATTGAAACACACGAAACTGTAAAAAATTACGACTTACAGAGCAACAAAAATAAAGAGATAAATTAGGATTGCAAAAAGGTTGTGCAAACTTTCTCTTTTTATTTTGTATATTTAAAGCGATTATGAGCCATGTTATTACAGCGTACGGCATTGCTATTGGAAAACTTCATCTGTCAACAACAATGATTCGAAACAATACCACCTGAGTGCCTGTAGACTGCCTCGATTTAAACTATTTCGTTTTCTTACAGTTACATTAATATGAGACCAAACTTGCTGCAGAAATTTGAGACAGATTTGCGTTAGTTATTCTTTTTAAATTCAGGTCATCAGTGTAAATGAAAGCAATAACAAAAGAAATCACAACTCACAGCGTATGTAACTTCGTACAAGATTGAAAGAGTTGAGAAGGTATCTCCGATATTTCATTTGAAGAGAAATCACTGATCAGAAAGAAAATGGATAACAATTAATCGTAATCTCAGGCAAAACAAAGATGGATCTTATTACCAATGCATTTAAAATAAGCTTCACACTCACACTTGAGCCAATCGACTATTACTTGAAAAAATATCCTCTGGAACCTCCTTCAGTTTGTTTTCCCCAAGCAATCTGATGAAACAATTCATAACAAAATATCGAATCTTAACATAGGTTGTTGAATGGATTACAAGCAAACTGCTTAAGTGTAAATTTTAGAACTCCGTTTAGGATGCTCTACGTACTCACGGTCTCTGTGATGAATGTCAGGTATAGATCAATTGTCAATAAGGATTAATAAAAAACAATTTCGTCAATTAATATTTTCGTGTGCTTATCTTGATTTCCAGATACGAAAAACTACACCTAACGATGATTAATTTCCATAACTTTCCCCCCTGTAAGATTGCTTGCTATTTGGCTGTAAGTAGGTTTAATCTTTATCGTCACAAAGTAGCCCATTATTAAAAAAAATGGCTACCGTAAGGGAGGGGGCATGGCCCAGTGCCCCCCAGATATTCCCAGATATAAATTTTGGGCACGGGTCCCTTAGTTTTCAGGTCAACGATCCCCCTAAAAATCATAACGATATGTTGGACACAGTGAGCATCATATAACAAGCCATGGGCTTTGCTGGGAGACACAAGCATTTCCTATGAGTTCCCGCCACCTATACTACGATGATGCATCAGAAGCCCTCGACCTCAGTATACAGGTGTCAGCTGACCTTACCATATGTGGTCACTTTTAATCTATTCGTTAGCTACATGAATATGCACCTGCGTATTGATAGATCATCGCAGCTGGCTGGGGTAACGCCCACCCCTGAAGAAGGATGTCCGCCGTTGGACATAACAGGGAAGATAAGAGGAAGAATATGATACATTATTGAAGTGTTATAATAGTCATAATAACAAATCAGAAAATGTTCCACTTTGGCAGTGTGTGTTACAACGTTGGGAGAGCTTACCTGAGGAGTTCACCTGGGGCTCAGGGGGCGAAATACTTGGCCCATCTGAATTGATATGAGCACCTGTACTTAAGGAAAAGGCTGAGTAAAATCTCATCAATTTGCAAAAAAAAAAAAAAAAAATGAAAACAAAAGGTGCCTACCTACTTTTTTCCAGGTTTGCTTGACTATATAAATTGGTAACTATTTTTGTTAGGCTAATATAGGACCTGGTAGGTGCAATTTCCCGGCTCCCCAGAATAGCTTTGAACATTTACTCACATGATGCGGAGGAAAGGCAGAGATCTGAATAAACCAGACTGGATATTCTGAAGACTGTTTGAAGCTAAATTGCTGAAAGAATAATCCAAAACAGAAAGTTTGCGTCTCCCTGTTCTAAAGAAACTAAATTTCACTTCAGCTAAATGTGCCTATGTTACACCAATGCTATACAAATGTTCCATTTCAAACAATGCCATAATGTACCATTATCTTTTCACTCAAATGTTATACTAGCATCTTCAAAACATAATTTTGTTATCCCAGATGACCGTTGCCTCACCTCACCATAATGTGCATCCTAATACCACATGTGAATTCAAGTTTCCCATCTTAAGACGTGTTGACACCTTAGACGGTTTACATTTACATTTTGACCTCCAGTGACCCTAGATGACCTTTGGCCTCCGCCAAAACAACAGAGAACATCTCCTGACCATATTGCATTCACACACCCAGATATGAAACTTATTCATTCTTCCAATCTTGACATATCAGGTTGACCAGATTTTCAGACTTTGACCCCCTGTTACCCCAGATAACCTTTGACCTCCACCAAAGCCATAGGGTACATATGAAATGTACCTACCCGTCCTATCTTAAGATATCGTGTAAACGAGATTTCTAGACTTTGAACCTTGTTGACCTCGGATAACCTTTGACATTCCAATAAACAATATGGACCATCTTCTGGCCATAAGGCGCCCAACAAATATGAAATCTTTCCAAGTTTCCTACCTTGAGATATCGTGTTTACAAGACTTTCACACTTTGACCCCCGGTGACCCTAGATGGTCTTTGACTTCTGCCAAAAACAACAGGGACCATCTCCGGACTATAATTCATCCACATACCAAATATTAAACATGTTTCCTACCAAGGATTTCATACTCTGACCCCTGGTGACCCCAGGTGACCTTTGAACTCCGCCTCAAAAATAGTGTTCTTCCTCTCAGTATGGTGTATCTAAGTACTAAGTTTGATAACTGTCAGATATTCGTACGAGATATCGTGTTAAAGAGCTAAGGGTCACAAACACACCCACATACAGATATATACATACATACATCATGAATGCATTGATTTTCTTATCATCGAAACCAAAACGATTGCTACCTAGAAATGTGCTTTAGAAGTTGAAATAAACAGCAAATTCACACCTGGCTTTGTTATTTACCATGTCAGATAAATGATTGCAAAATCGTACCTTATAAGCAGTAGATGTGGATCCTACATATTTCAAACTACAGTCAAGACAAGTGGCAAGATAAAAACTATTGCAACTAGAACAAAAAGGTTGTCTTTAATGGGCTATTTTCTACCCGTGCTTGAACTTGAAAAATTTACACATTCTTCCAAAAGGTTTTCACAAAGATCGCAACGCCCCCTCTAACATTGGAAGTAGCTAGTCCTGATATTACCGTTAACATATTTTCCATGGGTTATTAATCTAAAGATAATCTTACAATGATTTACACTTAATAAAAGCAAGAAAAATAGAATTATGTGGAAAAAATTCTTTCATCAAAGGGAAACTTTACAAAAGATGAAGATTCCAGCGAATAACGTTACTTATGTTAGACACAGACGGGTAAAAATAATAAGTGGAACTTTTTTGTGTTAATTTTTCCACCCCCTCCGAACCTCTGGAAAAGAGCCGTTTGAGCTACGGTTTTCATATCATTAACTCAACATACTTCAGGGTATTACAAGAGTGGTTGGCGGATAAAAATTGGTTGACATTTTCATTACGAAAGTGGTGAATTTAAAAATGACTACAGTTGTGAATGTAGTGACCTTTTATTACAGAAGAAGCAGGACCAAATACAACAGTTGTGAACTTTTACAAAAGAGGTTGCCACAGGTGCTCCCGTTTGTTGTTCTTTTTATTTTTGTGGCTGTGTGGCCTATTAAAAGTGAAGCAGTTTCGTCATAAGGGAGCTGCTTGCAGTCCTAATCCACCCCCTATTTGTAACTCGAACGTAAAACATTGTTTTTTGAAGTGAAAATAAACTGCAGCCGAAGCTTTATATTGCTGAAGCATGTACTCACAACTTTATTAAATAGAAACAAATTCCACCACCAATAAGTTTCACATGGTTTTTTTTTTTTGAGATACTCCTTTGTGCACGTATCAAGGGCAAGGTTTTCCTTGCATTTGCAGAGGGCCCGTACATGCCAGACAACTTCTCCATCCTAACGTGCGTCTAAACAACCCCCAGGTTTTAGTTGTGCAGGGTTTTTGTGAAAGGAGTATAGGCATTCCCATTCAAAGAAGTTGAGTATGTACAGATATACTTACATGGTTGTGATATTTTGTACGGAGAATATGGTTGATGGTAGCTCTTGAAGACAGTTTTTAGCTAAAACACTGCATATTAAACAATCGCAAACGTCTGAATAAGTCGTGATAAATGCATCTGGATGCAATAATTTTTTTCACTAATTCAGGATTTTTAGAAGGCAGACTAATATAAACTTTGCAGAATCAAGCTTTGGAATTCGTTTTGTTCCATCACATCTATTGAAATGCAGCTCAAAGTTTCTTACAAGAATGTGCATTACCTGGGAAATACGGTGCCCCCTCCCACAAATACGATTTGCGATTTTCAAAAAAAAAAAAAAAAAAAAAAAAACACTTCTGAAGTCAACATCTAATGTTCTCATGATTTGATTTTTCTTCGGATGAGGAAAGGTCGTGATTGCCAAACTCTTCCAATAACCTCACCCAAACCACCTGGAAAAGTGCCATGTTTGGGTGTCTGGGGGAAACGTCCTTTCAAACTTTTTTTCAGTACGTCTCCGCCAATTGAAGGCGTTCAGCTAAGGTAGCATTTCTGGCAGGACAACATGCTTGCATAACATGATTGCGCTAGTTTCATGGCCCATACATGTTTCGTCTACAGCTCAGTGCCCAGCACCTTTCTCAGCGTCCCACTGCCTTTTGACAAAATGTCTCATGGATCCGCTCCTGGTTTTGCTTTTTACCAATTATATCTTTACGTTACCCAGCCATTGTTTACACCAGATTTATTCAAAAGAATAACTCTTAAATAACGACTTTAATACATAACAAATACCCCCAAACACACGATCTCCAAAACCTTTTCCCCCTGGACGCCCACTCTGTCTTTGCCTCTGAATCCCACTGGGGGCATTAGGACACCTTTGTCTATTCACACCACGAAACACAAACCACGGTTAGGGGTGGACGCGAACGCAAACTTTTCCAAATATCCAGCGCCCCTTTCTACCTGCTTACTCTTGCGGTAAATGGCGGTAACTGAAAATTATTCCGAAGGATATCTGCTCCTTAAGGGATATACATATTGAGCATACAGAATTCTTTCTTTGACGTCACAAGCCCCGAACCTAACGGAAAAATGCGATGTGTCGTGAAACCAACCTACAGCATTACTCACATGGTGTCAAGCTCACTATTTGCAGCAAAAAGGTCACCTGGTAATTGATTCAAACAGTTACTTGCGAGCTGTCTAAAAAAAAGAAGAAGAAAAAGAGGTTTTCGCTTTTTTATCTTCAGAAGTTATTAACCTCAAGGCGTCTCAGAATTTCAAAGTATTGACTATTGAGAGTCACATAAAACATAATCCCCTTCGAGATTATTTTTCATATGCAATAAACTAACAACTGAATTCTTTACGGACTGATCTATTTATTTTTGTTTTGCGGTGAAATTTTCTTAAATACTTTAGATCTGAAAAAAAAAAAAAATAACTGATAAACTGATAAAAATAACAACCTAGCAAGCAAAGTTGAACGGATTTGTTTCGTTTCCGACGAAACATTCAGAGGAAAATTAAAAACCTATGTAAAAAAAAGAATATAGATGCTTACATTCCAACGATCAGGGAATTTGCATTTAACTTATGGGTGATCAATGCGATTGTGAATTGTCACCGAAAAGACTACAAGCTCGCATCTTTCCGGAGCAAGAGGAACATAAAGCTCATCTTGTTTACTATATTTTGCTCTTGGAAAACCCCAGTTGGAGTGTTGTAAGTGCATGGAAGCGAACAGGGACAAAAAAAAAAAAAAAATAATAATAGAAAAAATAAAATAAAAACCCTTAAACCGGAACGGACAAAAAACTAAAACTATTTATGTTACACCGTCAACCCGACCATCACCCAGGACTATTTGCGGGAGCAATATTTACGTAATAAAAGATACTTACATTTCTTTTAATTTAGGAGCTTTATTGAGAACACCTTTTGGTAAGGTTTTAAGACGGTTATGTGAAATCAATCTAGACGAAATCAAAATGTATAGTCATGTTACCGGAAAAGACAATGAAAATTTCATTTTCGACATTCAGTATATGATTTACAACACATCATGTTTACTGGAATTAACCTTTCATGACATATAGCTAAACATTCGTTAATTTAAGAGCCTACCAATTCTTACAACACGATACAAATTGGATGAGTAATGAATCTTCTAGGATCCACTGAAACTGCAATGTTAACCAGGGGGGTAGCCAGGATTTTCTTGTGAGGGGGGGGGGGCAAAGTTGACTCATCGTCCCCATTCTTGACCGACAGGACTATCTAAGCGGAGCGCCACCATCAGTTGGCGCGGAGCGTACAAGAAAATTTTTGGTTTCAGAAACCCCTCAGCTGGCAGGAAACGGCACTTCCCGAATGTTTTATGCTGCATGTTCCCAGCCTGAAAATATGGATATCATCTCTGAAATTCTCAGTTAATGGGAAAAAAAAAATCAGTCTATGAAAAATGTTAATACATGTGCCTAAGCGGAGCTCTACCATCGATTGGCGCGGAGCGTATCAGGAAATGTTTGGCTTTACAAACCCCTAAGATGGCCGGAAACGGCACTTCCCTAGTGTTCTAAGCAAGAATATGTTCAGCCCGACTTCAAATTTTTCTCCGTTTCTTCATTGGAGCACTTGTCAAATATTGAGGGGCTGAACATATCTTTAACCCCCACATTTCCATTTTTCATCGCCGCCACTGGGGTGCGGCATTTTGAGGGAGCGAAGCGCCCAAGTGAGGAGCCGAGCGACCGAACGGGGAGAGGTCGTGGTTCTCCCCCTCCTACCCCAAGGAGATTTTGCAATTTTACATCAAAATTGAGCCATCTGGTGAAAACCTACGCTGGAATTTGTGGACATTTTCAATTTTGCATTAATGTTTTCCTTATTCCCTCGAAAGTTAGTATGTGGCTGTAAGAGGGTTACTGTACGAGTCAATTGGGCCCAAGGGAATTGTGTTGCACTGAAACAAAACAGCTACTCATAAGGCTTACATTGGCTAAACCAGCGATATTGACATTTTACCCTGAAAAACGCCAAAACTCAATTTAAATAAAAAAATAAATAAAAAATTTAGGTCTGTGCGGGGGTAAGTGCGAACCCCCTGGCTACGGACCTGACTCCCTGGGTGCCCCCCTCCCCTGTAATTTTTTGCTGTCTCGAAGAGCTTAGATGCAATATGGTGCTATATTTTGTTCTTTTTAAACTATATTCCATTGTTCTACACAAAGGGGCGGCACGCCCTCCTTGTGGAATTGGCCGCCCCTCTAAAATAGTTGTCGCTCTCCAAAAAATGCAGCTTCCACTTTTAGTTCATTGCTTCATTAGACATATACAAATCATAACTGGAAAAATGTGTCTTCCCTCCATTTTTGGCGCCAGTATTTGTCCGACGAAGGGCCACTTACCGAGCGGGGGTGGGGTAGGGCGGGTAGCGTGGGTAGCGACCCAAAGCCCCGAGAGCCAGAATGCCATCGATGTGTTGGGGAGGGAGATTTGAAGAAAACCTGTGCACTATACCTGCCATTGCGAGTCATATACGGCATTAAATTTGTTTATGCTGGCGGAAGGTATTTCCGCACTGATTAACCCGTGGAAAAGCTGGCGATTTTTTTGGGTTAGCCTACACTAAAAAGATACTTATATTGTACTTCTTTCTTCGAGTCCTTACCGCACGACTGACACAAGAGATTATTAACTAAGTTTAGCGAAATGAGATGAAATTCCCGACATGTACATTAATCTATTTATTCTACTAATTAATTTATTTGAAAAGATAGGAAGGGTTTGTACTTTATTAGCTCTAGGTAACAGAACTGAGGAAGAGTGTGCATAGCGTACCAAACATTTTGGGTTTTATCGCAGAAATAACTCTTTTGAAAGCCAAAATAACTAAACCGACCATTGGAAGGCGACCGATTATTCCCGACAGGGAGCGGGCCATGCCAGCCCCTATGTCGAGGGGGTGATGCAAAGGGAATATGAAGGAGCCTAGCTATCCCATGTCATTGCAGCTTGGGGCACATTTTGCACAATATCACTTAATATTTTTAAAGTCGAGTTGCGCACTGATAGTGTTCTTTTGTGTCTGAATCGTGAAATTGCAAAGCGCGCGAAGCGCTCGAAAATTTTTGGTAGGCTTACAAGAATAACATAGCCAATGTAATCATAAAGAACAAAAGGAAAAAAATAGAAACTAAAGGGGTTGTGGACCCTATCGGGGATAGCATACATTGTGTCGAAACCCGGAATAACCGATAAAATAACCAAACCATGCTCCGTGAGTCGATAACCAACTGACCAATCGCATACACACACAGGAGAACAGCAACTAGGCTTTGTGATATGGGATGGAATTTACGACCACTACATAACCTGTGTACTCTGCCTACCCGTTACTTGGTAAGGTTGACAGGACTTACACGCCCTAGATATGTGGAATGGAAGTACTGTAAAAACTGGAGTTAGTCCCATAGCGCGCGTAGCGCGCCGAAAATTTGGGGTTCTTATTTGGGAAATTGTCCCTTGAGAGAAAAAAACAGGTAAAACATCGGGGAGACTAGTCGTCGCCGGGGACTGCATACTTTAACGTAACGACTAAAAGCCCCCCACCCCACCCGAAAAAACTGTAAAAAAAAATACCCTCGATTCCCTCCCTCCTCTTGCCGTTTATTTATTTTTTTTTTGCTCTCCTTCATTTTTTGAACATCGCCCATCGCGTCCCCAAAATTTCTGTGGGGGGGGGGGCACTCTGTCCCCCTTGCCCCCCCCCCCCCCCGCTGGCTACGCTAGTGATGTTAACTCTAAAGCAAATTTACGCTTACGCTTACGCTAAATATCAATGAAAATCTTGCAAAGGAAACTGAACTACATACAATGTTTTAAGTTTCAATGTGTGCTGCAACAGCTTCTCCGGGATATACTCAATCAAATTTGAAGTGAAATCCCTTAAAAAGAAAGACGATACAAAAGCAGTTGCTACAGTCTTTGTTACATATTAAGAGAGATCAGGAAGGAAATGATCTATTGATAAAGGAAGAAACCGCTGTAACTTAAAAGCAAAGCAATTTAAAATGGGCATTACATACTATTGCGGTTATAAAGTCCACAAGCTGTAAAAAATAACACCGAACAATTAATTAATTTTTGAGCGTGTTATCGCTAATGTTTGTAAAGTGAAGGTATATGACTTTATGCTTTCTTAAAACTAGCGTTTTATCGGTGGGTCAGTAAGCATGTTGAGGTGTTATTAATGTGAACGCATGAATGTGTTAAACACAGCTTAAACACTCTCTCATGTTAATATTCGCACTTCAACGTGATAATGCCTTACCTTTGAAGCTTAAGTGTGTTAATAAATTGCAATACCCTAGGCTTATACCTTAACTGTACAGAGGTAAGCTATTAACACCTTCAAGTGTAGATTAAGAGCAATGTGTCATTTTTTTACAGTGCAATGAAAGAAATAACATACAAGTGTTTAAGTCGGACGGTGTTCTTTAGTAGATCATCTGGAAGGTGCGTGATGGAGTTGTGTGTCAACCGTCTAGGAAAAATGAAAAAAAAAATGTGTTAAATACATGTTTGAGATTGTGGAGATGTAATAAATATATTATAAAGTGTTAAAAAATACGGTAACGACCCTTTTACATTAACAAGCGAAAAAAAAAACCGCGCAGATTTTCAATATGTTGTGAGGTAACTTTTGCTCCAAAAATCCGGGTTTTAGGCCTTTTTCAGGGTATTTCCACTTCATTCATTGCACATTAAGATAAAGACTCCCTGGCCCAGTGAACCATGAAATTGCAGATAGGGTGCCAGGAGACTCTTCTCCATAAAGACATAGTGTGACTACATAAAGCAGCTTTGTGCTGTTATCCCAGTGTAGTCAGTCAATGAGCAGAGAGGTCAGTGGGAGCTGAGAGCATTATTTACACTTCAACTTAGCTATCGTGAAAGTGCTATATGGAGAGCATCGGGCTAGATTTCATCATGTTGTCGCCTGTAAAATTCAATCAATTAATCTGTCAATAACATTTTCAGCACCCAAATCACATACATGCTATATGGCGGTTTACAGAAGCACATATATAAGCCGTACAGGTGGTCCTGTAGAAAAACTTGCAAATGTCATAACTTTTGTATTTTATGTTGGGTAAGTTATATGTTCCATATGGTAGCGTAAACTGAATGAGTGACACTTACAAGTGAAGCACATAGTATAGGGCTCAAAAGAGGATGCAAAGGTGACCGAGATAAACGGAGACGTGGCTAACGGATGCACATGATTATCTGTTTAAAAATAGCTTTTTACCAAAGGAAAAGAACTTACATAGTTGATACGGGGACCCAGGGAACGGAATCGTCTTTACGCCCATCACATGTCTGTGTGGCGGAAGTCGGCTGTATATGTTTAAGATTATTCACGATACGATTCAAACGACTCAGGACGATTGCAGTAGTCAAGCTGATTCTCCTGTATTTCCTCTAATGTAGTTTATATTTTAGCTTGTGGGAGATGTAACTCTTTGCATATGTGGGAGAGACCAAGCGGATACTCGGTGGCTGCACATTTTAATCCCCCTTCACCTTGTTTAATACAGCATTTAACCGTTACGGCAGCTTTGATGTGCCGAGACTCACATCGTGACCGCCGTAGTGCTGAAAACCGACATATCATGAGGCTAGGTACTCTCGCTTCGCACGGCCTTAACGTTAGAATTTCCTTGCCTAGTTTTCGATTAATTTTTTCCGACCATGTTCGATTTTTCCGTGCACTTTTTCATCCCGGACGCTCTTTTTGTTTTTCCCTTTTTTTGTGTGTGTTTCATCCTTCGCATTCACGTTTTCTGACAGTGACTTTCGCCCGGTTCTGTTTTTACAGCGATAGCTTCGGATTTGATGTTTTTCGTTTCAAATTGTTACGTAATGTTGGTTGTTCAGTTTGGTTTTGGCCACCTGGTGAAGGGTTTTTACCAGAAACGTCGTGGAGTTTTGCACAAACTTTAAAGCATATATATATATATATATATATATATATATATATATATATATATATATATATATATATATATATATATATATATATATATATATATATATATATATATATATATATATATATATATATATATATATATATATATATATATATATATATATATATATATATATATATATTGTTTGGATTGCCATAAGCAGTATGTGGTTGAAATGGATTAGAGCTTAGAACTAGTCATAGGGGTCACCGACAGAAGTTTAGGAAAGGTCGAACTCCCATTGGTAAGCATTATTAGGTGCGTAAAATTTTAGAATTATAGGTATCGAAAAGAAAATTGAGAAAATTGAACATATTTAAATTATTTCTAGGAGAATAAAAAAGCTGTGGCCTCTGTGCTTGTTCACTTCGCCGATATTGAGATATCCAACAATTTTGCTATTTTCTTTGTCCTAAGCTTAATTTATCAATTCGTCAAAGCCGTATGTTTCGTGCAATATTTTCCGCATAAAGATGTGCAAGAGTATCGTGCCAGCATTTGTGTTTGTAAATACGTTTTTGAAGGTCCCTTGAAGTTTCGCCCTTTGCGTCTTTACTACGATTTCACATTTGAATGCGACAAATTGTTTAAACTACTCGGCGACTGTGAAGAGGTTGACACTAAATGATAATAAATTTTATACAGTTGAGACAGGAAATTTTTCCCAGATCTGGGGAAAACCACCTTTTCCCCCGAAAGTGATCATCTCTCGAACTGTTCACTGGTTGGCAAATTTTAGCGCTTCCGACAAGAACTGGAAGGATTTCGTCAAAAGCTCACAAAAATTGGAACGAAATCCGATCCGAAATTGTCGTAGTGAGACCACGGCTTAAGACCACGTATTAAGGTCACACAAACACCATGTTTAAGTTCAAATTTCAAATTTATTATTCACGTTTATGGAAGAATCTAGTTCTAAATTTCTTCCCTAACCTGGGCAGTGTTTTCTTTTCCAACATGTCGGTAAATATGTCAAGAATGAAAATTTAAGTTAATATTCGAAGAGATGAAGGCATTGATAAGGTGAATCGATTGGCCAGATCCCAACCAAAAACTTATGTTAGGCAAATTATCTACACAAACAAAACCAGTAGGCAGGTTATTCATACAACAAATGGATGTAAAGTGGTTTTGCAAACCTTTCTTCAGGTTCTGTTTGAAAGGAAACGGGCACAATTCATGAAAAAGACTCATGAAAAAAATAATGGAAATTGTTGAGGTATTTAATAAAGGTTGTATTCCTTTTTGCCCCAAAAGAAGTACCCGAAATAGCAGCATGTTATAGAAGCAATGGCTTTGACAAGTATCGGAATCGAATCGATACACTCTAAAATCAAAAGAGTGAACTTATTCACTCTTTGATCGAGTGAAAAGTGTAAATTCAATCCAATAGAGTGATGATTCACTCCGAGAGGAGTGAATTTCCCTTAAAACGAGCGAAGTTTCACTCTTGATGGAGTGCCCACGGTGATCGCTCTTAAAAAAAGAGCGATCATTGCAGGCACTCGTGGAAGAGTGAATTTTCCCTCTTCATCTAGTGTATTTCACTCTTTTTGGAGAGAACTTCACTCCTCTTGGAGTGAATTATCACTCTAATGGAGTGAATTTACACTTTTCACTCGATCAAAGAGTGAATAAGTTCACTCTTTTGATTTTAGAGTGTAAGCAAAGAAGCATAACCGGATGTGTCGGCGGGTGCGGGAATTATTCTACTTTGGCCACTACACTACCTCTTTAAACTCGATGCCTGTAACACACTTGCGTCGTCAAAAATTACTTTTAATCGAAAGTTGATTGCGAAATTGCTATGCAAGTTCATCAATATGTTGTGCATGTTAACAAGAACAACCGCACGGCAAGCTTTCTAATTAAACCTGGTGGTTAGGAATGCAGGGGAAAAAAAATCAAAAGTGCCCTCTTACGTACATATTTGTAAGGTTCGTCATATTTACGAAAACGTCATTTGGCAAATGTGTCAGCTTGTTTTCACCAAGGTCTCTGCAGAAAAACGTAAATAAGGTACGAGTTAACTGTTTTAGCGTTGCCAGTGAAATTACACCATATTTACTTTGCATACTTTGAACTATTACATCTAAAATTTTCTCAACGGAAGCACAGCCAGTTAAATTCCGCACATTGTATATCCATTACGTCTACATCTTTTCGAATAAATAAATAAATAAATAAAAATAAATAAAAAAGATGTCACCCTGAACAGACGATCGTTTATTTCATGTTGCAAGCGTATACTTTGAAAAACGTGAAATATGGGGTGTGTCATAAACGTCAGAATCGATATCTTTCAGACAATAAGGTATTTGTGCTGTAAAGAACATGTTGAAAGAGTCCTTAATGTATTAAAATATTTTCTGGTTTGAAGGAATCGTATCTAGAGAACATGGGAAATGCACAATTGTTTTCCCGAATTTGTACAGGTTGAGTTGCTCCTACAGAACATATAGTCCAGTCCAACACAACTCGGCTTCAGTTTGGCTGAGAAATCAACATATGCACCCCAATAGATCAAAGGCGGTGTGGAGTTTAAGTGGTTTCTGAGTTTGTTTCATAACCGTGTTCAATACACATCCTTGACTGGAATGTTTGTTAAACACAAATGTTACGTACCGTAACATGTCGTGCATTTCAATTTATCCGTTTCCGTCAATTAATTAAGTTAAGGTGAAATGTGACTACGTCAAGTGTGAGTATAGTGAGCTTCGTTTCCTCCCAGAAGCAACAAGATGTAATCAGGCGGAGGAGGATGTAACAAAAGGAGGGAACTTTCCATCATGTTGTATTTTTCTCCTTTGTGTTTGTATCATGTTCGATGTTTGACCTTGTTTTAAATCATATCAAAGGAAAATTGTGTCATAAAACTCATAATACGTACACCAAGCCCAATTACCCCTCGAAAAGTTAACAATATAAAATACTTATGAAGGGCAAATATCTGACTTCAAACTTATCAGACATTCCCGTTCATTGCCGCTTGTGAAGATTTAGAGTTATGTGGCATCATATTGTTAATTTTTTTGCTGGTATCCGCTACTTATGCAGTTCCTTAGTGCGAATACACACATTGTGCAGTCCTCTGTGCTTCCATTTATAACGCAAACTTGAATACTCACATGGATGTTGCCCATTGTGGTATGTTTTGTGGCATTCTGTCGAGACCTTTGTTGGCGCAGTTTACAACAAAATGATGTTTCCTTGTTCTATTGCAATGGCATACCCTGCAGGCGTCTTTCCCTGCAAAGATACGTAGGAGAAAAATTGAAGATACAAAGTAAAGTTTCCTGATTGTGACGAAATGGGAAAAACCAAACGATTAATTCCCAAGTTCAGCTTTGCAAGGAACGTACGTCCTGCCTCTTACACTGAAATATTTATAAGACTGGAAGCTTTTTTCAACTATAATTACCTAGTTCCGATGCACCATTCTTGCTTGCACAGAATAACCAAAACACGAACAGCAAAATTGCCTTCAAAACCATCCTTGTCATAAAAATTGTACACGATGAAAAGGTCGTTTGGTCTTTCCTAATTAACACATTGCAGCATTTCCATGCACAATTACACCGTCGATGTTCTGTCAACTAAAGTACTGCAATCGTTTCCCAAAAAGGGATAAATTGGACAGCACTTCACAAAGCTGGCACGTATAATCATGTACCTTGATATCAAATCAAGGTTGCAAAACTTCGCAAATAAGAAACATAAACGTACTAGGTTAGCAGCCAAAGTCGTTACGTAAACTATTTTAACATTGACCGATTAAAGAGCTTCACTGTAGAAAATTTCAGCTTTCTCTTGTCAAGCTAAAATTTTTTGTTATTCGAAAGACAGAAAAAAAATATCCTTTAACTTTCATTCTGAAACAACGAACGATAATTCATAGTATATACTACTTCACTTTTTGCATGCTTGTCATATAGGCTTAGTTCAAATTTAACATAAGATATGGCAAAACTTAGCCTTCCTCATCTACGGTGGCTTTGATGTTCTCTTTCGGGGAAAGGTCAAGTGCACTGGAAAGGTTTCTGGAGTCAGTGCAAGCTAACACCGTCATTGTGATAAAAAGCACAAGTTTCATGTTTAGTAATTACTTTCAACTTAAATGTTATTCATCTTCGTCAATTGTTAGTTAAATTCTTGCTTGTATTGACACTTGAATGTTCTTAAGCCTTTTGCAACCTGAGGGCATGCACTTCAATGGCAAAAGTTCAATAAATCTGTGTGGTAAAAGTTAGTAAGGTGGAAGTGGTTAAGGACAAATCAAAACGAATGGGTTATATTGTCTCATAAAGAAAGAAAATGTTGCATTGTAGGGGAAAGCTACCCCAAAAAGATAAAACGGAGTCGATTTCCACTGAAAGGCTAGCAAGGTGGGCGTCATGTCAGGAATTTCTATAAGACGACTTTCCTTGAGAAAGCCAACAATAAGGGCAGAATCTGTTTGTTCACACAAAGGACGAGAAATACAAGCGCAAGGCCTAACTTGATTCTAAGTTGAGAGTCTGAGACACTACAAAACGCACGAGTATCACATCAACTATGCAAAATACACTATGCGCTACTGGGTAAACCTTTCCCTAAAAATGTCTAGCCCTCTAGAACGGTACTTGAATAACCACTCGTGCTGGGAATGTTTTTCGACAGCGTTATGTGGACAACCAGGCAGCTTCACAGTAGTAGCGGTTACAGTATGCTCCAACTATCCCCCTGAACTAGATTTGTAACGTCCGTAAAAGTATGGCTGCGAATGAGGCCTCTGGAAGTTCCCATAAGGTCTCAATAACTCCGCTGTGGGGCTTAAGATTCATCTTTCAATTCCTTCACCTTTTTGTTCAGATCCTCCTGAAAGAGAAACCTGGTAACTGAGTTAACTGAGTTTGAGGGTTTGCATAAATGAGAAAGCGTGAATTAAGGTGTGGTTTCATAAAGTCCTTCCTGATACAGTTTAGTTCAGATATGGCTTCCTGTTGTTGCTTACAAATACTGTCTGCTGTCAGTGTACGCATGAAGGCATTGAGCCCCTAGTTAGGGACTCTTGTATCTTTGGAGCTTGAAGTAATTAGGTTTGGCCCCAGTGGGCAGGTTATCCCAAACACTAGGGTTCACTCTTGGAGAGTCTACGAACTGGCAATTACTGTAAGGCTCCAGCTTCTTTGGTTCTAGTTTTCTTAGCAATGTTTTCATCTATGGGGTCCCTCCTCAATGCCCGTGGTGATAGGTAAATTAGGCTTCGTGGCAGTTTCATTAGGCGCATTGCTGTTCGTAGGCCTAACAGTGCCACGACCGGGACTACTCGGGTTAGAGCCTTCCGTTTCGTCACAAAAAAGAAGTTGATTTTTCGATCCGAAGAAATTCCAGATCCACCGAACACAGCAAATCATTACAAATTCGGCTCAATTTGAGTTTCAACTGTCGACACAAATAAAACGTGCGAAAGACACGGTAAAATTTACATCATGGCAAACTTGCTTCTAGTGATAAACAAACCTAGAACTGACATGCGCATAGTCTGCATACCAGCGGGTACTCTTCTGTTTTATCTATGGTGTAATGTCTGACGACATTGCGAAGAAAAATTTGGTAGCCAAGCATAATTTAGGAATACCGGAACAAGACATTCAAACGTGTTTTTTCCTTCTCCCACTTACGGCATCAGCGTTCGGAATTGTGTCCGCACGTAAAGATGGGGGTGTTGGATCAATTTGTTAGTTAGTTAGTTAGTTAGATGAGATATAACAACACACTAACACGAATGTGTTATACAGTGTGAGTCAACTAGGATAAGGGTTCCAAAATGAAAGCAAGTATTGTTAAAGTTCATTACCCTTAGTCGCCTCTTACGAAAGGCGGAAAATACTATGGGCATATACTTCTACTCCATCCCACAAGGGCGACCATGGAGGGGCTTACTCGGTTTTGTGGCACCTACAACCCGCCAGTCGTGGGATGGGTAATACTCACCCGTAAAGAATCTTAACCTTGTTTTCCTATGTGGACCTTTCGTTCCTCTCCCGCCCTTTTCACTGTCCCTAGAGGCCCTGTGGGTAATATCTAACGGCAAACGCTACGAACAACTCGGCCATTTACTCCCCGGATTTCCCGAAACAATATTGCAGCGCAGCTCACAACCCTAATCGTTGAAATGAATTTAACAATGGGAAAGAGAGCCTGCCTAAGCAGAGCAATATTCCGGACTTCTTCCCAAACAAAAGTAGCGAAACAGACAGGTTATCCTCATCATTTTGTTAAACGTATTCGGTTGGGCTCGCTTTGTCTTATGAGTAAAGCTAGCCATCTATTTGTCCGGTATGCGTTATGCGTTATCCGTATGCGTATAAAATTGGTATACGTAACGTGTGTGCGTATGCGTAAAAGTCCCATCCATTCACACGTCAAAAACATGTGCTGCATTGCGTATATAATCTCTAGTACGGCTATTTTCTGCCTTTTACTGGCCTGAACTCGAAAGAACAAACACAACAGACAACCTTCACCATGCTTCACCATTGACACTTTCAGCTCTCGTGTATTTCAGGGAGAAGAGAAAAAAAAAAGGAGAGAGCACATATACTGGGTTAGTCCCAGACTACACGGTCGAAACGATCACGGCGCCTATAAACATCTTGTTAAAGAGTGGGAACTAGATGACATTTCTTTTCAGAAGTACTTCCGTTTGACTAGGGAACAGTTCAAACAGGTTCTGTACCACATTGAGGAAGATATAACGAAGTATTGCCCTTCGAGAGAGACTATTGGAGCAAGACAGCGCTTGGCAATAACTTTAAGGTCAGTGTTGTTTTCTAGTTATACCAAATATTAACAAAATGGTGTATACTAATATGTGCATCAAAACCGGTTATCATCATAGTTGTTTTATTTAATATCAAGACAGGCCTATCAAATGTTCGGATTGGGATAATCGTTTCTTGCCAGAGAAAATAATCAGTACTGAACTATTCATTCCGCAATTTGCTGCCTTGCTCATACATACTATCTTTTTTAATTAAAAAAGTGTCCATAAATAAACTATTATAAGCCTTATATAATAAGGACAAAACGAATCGAATACATGATGATAACGATGATAATATATATTTTGAACACCATGTATTGAGTATTATATACGGAAACATGCTATGTTTATAAAATAATATTAGTAAAATAAATTTCAGGTAGTTAGTTATAAAAATGAATGTTTGTAGTCAAATGGTCAGAGATATGTCAAGCAATGATACGCAGTTACCATGGATATTTACATTTAAAACATGCCCGGTATCTTTCCCTAAGTTGCAATGGGACCTTAATCAAACAATAGATCAAAACCTAAATTTTGGGTGATGCGGTTGGCGATGATCTCTATAGGCTACTAGCCTTGATGACGATGATAACAGCTTTTTCCTCTTTTTTAATGTCCAAGTCATAATAATACAGTAATGATATGCCTCTTTTTTTAGGAGGAATACAATTTGTTTCTTTCAACACGGTATAATAAGCGCAAGAACAAAACAACAATTATATTTTCTCAAGTAACAAAATAAAGATAATAAATAGAACAGTACACTTTTGGCATGGATGGAGATGTGACAGTTTATCAGTTTATAAAGCATAGCTTACATTAAACTCTGTATGGCAGAAGACACTATGTCAGATGTACCGGTTTCATGGGCAGATGGGTTTTGTGGAGATTGGAGAAATTCGAGCAGAAACAACATTTGAAGAGGCACTGGGCTGAGGGAACATATTTCCCTTAGAATTATTAGGCAGTACATGTACATTATGCACGCGACTGACAGGCTTGTGAAAAGCCGTTTGGCTGGTACCGATGACTTGTTGGGGGTTTTCTGGGTTTTCTGCATTGTACAAAATGTTTAATATTTGAAGCTGCACGAGGCCTCTTAGTGCTGGTGGGAGTTTTTTTGGCACGAATGCTACAGCTTTCATAGAATGCATCCTCTGCGTCTCTTTGATCGAGGGCAGCCTCCCTTTCTCGCTCTCTCTCTGCTCTTCTTTTCTTATGTGCAGTCGCCATATCCAAGATAGCTTCGTCAACCGCAGATGCTGGTACTTCTTTGCTGGCTTTCCTTTTCCCCTTGCCTGTGAAGGCATTGGTAGACTTTGGGGTAGAACGCACCGTGGTTTGGACCCTTTTCCTGTACATCGCCCTCTGTTTCCATTGGCACCCGAGGCACTTGCAGACGAGATAACAGAAGGGCTTGCTTCTATCTCTTCAATGTCGTCTCTGCAAGAAAAATGTCAAAAGCCATAAATTACCTAGCACTGAATGTCAGCGCGTAGCCATCATTCATAATGGGAGGACAATGCTGTACATGTCCCCATAAGCACACGGGACCATTTCAACTGGGGGGGGGGGGGGGCACAGCCTTCTCTGCCAGAAAAATGGTCGGTGTTTTTTGTTCAAATCTGACAGGTCCAGTAAATATTTTAGAATTGTCGGGCAAATTTAAAAACTTTAACTTTTCAGGAAATCAGCACCACTTTAAACAAATTTTTACAGCCAGTCTTGTACATTTTACTAATAGCCTTCCCGGGGGCAGACTCCCCCACCGCCTCATGGGCCTAAAAGGAATTTTTTTCTCAATAGCTCGATAAAACATTAATAAAAGCCGAAATTACAATAATGTTATCCACTTTTTGTCCCCCTAAATTAATCTAGGGTGCAACTGTGTCTCTTGCTCTCTACTGGCCACGCCAATGCTTTACTAGTATGATTATGCTATTTATTTTACAGATTTCTGGCAACTGAGGAGACCTTTGCCTCGCTAGACTTTCAATATGCCGTTGCAAAACAAACCATAGGGAGTTTTGTCCCTGAAGTGTGCAAAGTTCTTTGGAATAAACTGTCCAACGTGTACATGAAAATGCCACAGTCAAGTGAAGACTGGAGACTGATCGCAGAAAATTTCAATGAGAAATGGAATTTTCCCAACTGTGTTGGAGCCATTGACGGCAAACATGTCGTCATCAAGGCCCCTGCAAATACTGGCTCTTTGTATTACAATTATAAAGGTACATTTTCTGTGAATTTGCGTGCCCTTGTTGATGCAAATTTGCAGTTCATATGCATAGATGTTGGATCATATGGTCGAAACAGTGATGGAGGGGTCTTCTCCCTCTCAAATCTCGGAAAGGCACTTTTAAATCGAGCTCTAAAATTACCGAACGACACACCGTTGCCTGGGGCAGAGCACATGGGACCAATGCCATATGTCATTGTCGGGGACGAGGCATTCCCACTACAGAACCACCTCATGAGGCCATACCCTGGTAGGGGGTGTCCAGAAGATCAACAAGTGTTCAACTACAGACTTTCCAGGGCTCGCAGGATCGTAGAGGACGCATTTGGGATTCTAGCTGCACGTTGGCGCATCTACCATACAAAGATGGGAGTTCAGCCAGCAGTGGTTAAAGACATTGTGAAAGCCACTTGTGTACATCACAACATCAGTGGCGTAGCTAGGATTTTTTCCAGGGGGGGGGGGGCAAAGGTATGAAATTTCCCCAAAACTTTTCCCGGTCAATGTGTATGTATTTCATATAAAATATGCAAACTTACAAGTATAACCACATTACCATATCATGTTGTAATATTACCTGCATTTTAATTTTAAAGTATAACATAGAGCAATCGGAAATAACAAAGTATATTATTTTGGTAAACAATATCTGGTTTATTTGTATGTACTAACGCAGTGGCGTACGCAGGATTTCTCTGAAGGGGGAAGGGCATGCGGTATGGTCAAGGGGAGGGGTGTCCGGAAATTTTTGACGTTTCCAAGGAGCCTACATGCAAAATGGTGCAAGATTTTCGACTTTGACAGGAACAGTGTTAAAGGTTGAATTGTGGTGGTTCATGAGGATAAAACTGAAACTTTTGTGCCTTGACATGCATTTCTTTTTATGCCATTTGTGCTACCTTACGAAGAAAAACTTGTCATTAAATTTGCACACTTTTAGGAGTCAAAATAAAAGAGCATTGATCGGTATTTGTGTTTTTTCTTGGCCACAAAATGTTATTTTGTCATAAAGATTATCTAAGCGGAGCGCCACCATTGGTTGGCGCGGAGCGTAGAGAAAATTTGGAAAAATTAGACCCCTAAGATGGCCGGAAATAGGCTTATACGAAGAATCTAGCCAGTCGCTTTCTTCTTTTGTCGTTTGCAGTGAAATGCTCACTTCAAAATATGTTCGCAAACTGCAAAGTGATCAGAGAGCTAAGAGCTAATTTTACCCCAAATATGTTATTTTGCCCAAAAGACTGAGCGAAGTGCCACCATTGGTTGGCGCGGAGCGTAAAGGAAATTTCGAAAAATCAGACCCCAATTTCGAAAAATCAGATGGTCAAAATAGCGTATTTATGCTTGTAAAGAAAATCTAAGCATGAAGTCTTTCCATAGATGCCACCAGTGGGAAACAGAGTCTACCTTTTCTAAGTAAAAATTGGAATTTGACAGAATTTGCCTAGGTCTATTTGTATAGGAATTGAAAAAAAAAAAAATTGGCATCACTGAAAGACCTTGCAGGGACAATCCTTCCCCTTTGAAATTTTTTGAAAAATTGGGTGTCCTTATAAGCAATCTGGTGCAACATATGCTATCTGTTGAAGTAAAATCTGTGTTGATAAAGTTAGACTACGTATTTTTAAGAACAAAGAAAAATGGCATCTGTGAGGGGGGCATGGCCCAATGGTCTCCCCTTCGCACGCCACTAAAGAGGCCTAATGGTGGCTCGATCACACAGGATACCCTGTGAGAAAAGCAGTCTGTTAAGTGTAGAAGGCTACAAGGTACTCATTGTCCATTTATTGTTACACTCAAAGTGAGCAGAAAGCTATTTTCCCGAACCAGGTTGTAAGCCTCCAAGGATAAGGCTAAGTAACAAAATCTAAGTGTGCCAACGGATCCCGTTAATTCTAATTTCTAGATTAACTTTAAGTTTATCGTTGGCCATGGATTGTTTCAGCCCCATCCATCGTTATGTACACAGAGTAAAATCGTACAGGTACTGCTAGCTTGTAGAAGAACATAACAACCTCCGGGGTCTACGGTAGTGACTTGTCAGTTTTCACATCCTTTTACTGAATTCCCAAAGTATCACCTGAATAACAGCTTCCTGTGCACTGAAATGCACTGATCATAACCCCCGTGCGTATACAAGCACAAGAGAACATTCAATCTGCTACGCGGCGAGGACATTTCTGTGGAACGCGAATTGGGCCGGTTCATGCGACACTGACGAAATCTGAGTTAATTTGTTGCATGAAAATACGAATTATGTATGAGAAATGTCTCACAATTTCTTATTCTAACAAAAATTTTGAGAAATTTTTGTGAAATTTTTGTAATAATAATAAGATTCATCAAATTTTCCCATTTTCATTAAATTTCCCCAAAAAATTTTCCAGGGGGGGGGGGGGCAACTTGCCCCCCTCCCCCCCCCCCGTAGCTACGCCACTGCACAACATGCTCCAATTGCGAACAACACCAGCGCAGGTGACCAGTCTGTTGCAAGAATATGAGGATGCCCCTCGTGAGGCTATTTAACCGTTGCGTCCAATTGGTCACGGACCTCGACTACAAGCAGCAGGTGTCAGAAATCGATTCAAAGAATACTTTCTTCATGTTGCACCACTTGATTGGCAGAATGAACACATACGCCGGGGTCAGTTCATTGTGTAAAACGCCTACCTGTCAGATTTACCAGTGCCCGAGTCATCACCAATATCAAACTCCTGAAAATGTTGTGAAGCTTCTGTGCCATCAATGGAGTCGTCAGGGTCTGGAACATTTGTCTCAGTACTGTAAAAAAGAAAGTTATGAATGGAAGCTCAAGGACAATTTTTTCGATACAATCTTAATATAGCCCTCTACATAATCACTACTACCAGGCTCGTGCCAGAAGAGCTGTTCAACGATCATGACAACCGACCGGAAAGAACACCTTTGAAATCATAAAAGTGTTCTATATAAATGGATGAAGCTAAAGAAGGCTTTCTGCACAAAAGGTTGTCTGTCGTTTTTTTTTTTTTTTTTAATTTTGTATTATATTAACAATATTTGATCAGGTTAAGCCGACGTCTTAAATTCTTGGAGTTAAAAGCTCAACTCACCTGCTTTCTTCAATGTACGAGATCAGAAAGCCCATGGTTTCCATAAAGGGCCACTTTGCCACTCTCTTTGCTGCGTCCCCATTCTGGTAGATAGTTCTTTCCTCTTCCGTACATAGGTGTCTCGAAGATTCCGCCACTTAGATTTCCAGAGTGGGCCTTTAAGATAAGTGAATCAAACATAAGCGATTGATTGATACATCATATTATATCACGCCATTGGAAGAGTAAAAGATATCTGAAAAATCGGTATTCCATATAGAACATTATATCTTTTGGTATGTGTTTGTTTTCATTTGTCGCTTCATAAATCATCCGTAACGTAAAATCCCCCGAATGTATAGGAGGATTCAAGTATGTAGAAGAAGCTTCTCGAAGTTTACAGGAGAGATTCATGGAACATTTCCAAAATACAAGCGATGTCAATTCATGGGGAACAAGATTTGAAATTTAACCAGGCCCGTAGCCAGCTTTTCATTTTCAGAAGGGCAAGTGTTGTAGTTGGGGGCAATTGCTGTGAATGGGGGGCATAAAATATTTCTCCTCCTTTAAATCTAATGCAATTTCAATTTTCACCGGGGGCAGAAATATTTTGGGGGCATTGTCCTGGAATGCTCCCCCCCCCTCCCGTGGCTGCAGGCCGAAATTAACATTACTATTATCAATTCCCACACTGGGGACCCTATGCTCCGCCAAGTTGCTTAATGTGTCTCCATAGAGACCATCAAACCCTTAATCAACAGAAAGGAAAAAATAGAAATATATGCTGCCTCTCGCACACACGCATACCTCAGTATAATACTGTGCGAGTCGAGCAGTGCCTCTAAATAACACAGCTTAGGCTGATTATCATGGCAAGGAAGGCTACGTATAGGCCTACATATGTACCACTCATTTCAGGGTCTTCCATTGCCGTTGCAATGCTGTTCCAGATGTTACTCAGCCTGACAGCATCTTTATGTCCCGGCAACGTGGGGTCATATAGGACAGGAGTTTGCCTGACCAATTCCACAAGCTTTTCCAGCATTTCTGTGGTTGTCTTTCGCTTGGGCATCTTGTATTTTGGCAAAATTAACGGGAGAAACACACGTGCAACTTAAGAAGAGTATGTCAGTCACAGCATGGCCGGAAATGAGGCCCGGGGAATCCCTCATCTGACGTCATATTTCTGTCCGATTGGTCTGCGTTTACGTAAAAAAAAAAAAAGGTCCTCTAGGCTTTCCAAAACGGATACGCATGACGGACACAAAATCGCATAACGCATGACGGACAAATGGATGGGTGCCTTTTACAAGTCTTTGAGACCTTTTTTTAACGCATACGCATGACGGATGACGCATAACGTATATCGGACAAATGGATGGCTAGCTTAATATTACACCAACAATTAACAGAAGGCCCAGCTGTCTATTCAACAGATAGAATGAGTTCTGAACCTTCGTTATTTCAGTCTCCCCTTTAAGGCCTGCGGAGGCACCCTTAGGCAACAAGCACTTTCGTAAGCCGAAAAGCCCTTGGCTGAATTGACGCTTTCTTTAATTAAGATAATAAACGTTATATTCTAAAGAGACAACCACTTTACTTTCATTCTGAGCTGTCTGCGATAATGGCAATGTCAATTACTCAACTTTATGTAAAAGCAAATAGCTAAATATTTATGCAATCAATGGAAAATGAAAGGCGACAGATTGCTTCCTATTAGGCAGTAGGGATTGTATCACATAGGATAATTTACACTTCTCCGACCTTCCTTACCATAGTAGCCGTGGGTGTGTCACCGCCGGTTTTTGTTGTCTTACATGTGCATGAAATTAGAAGTTTACGTTCTGACCTTTGCTCTCCGTTTTCAAGGTTGTGGCGAAATCGTCAAAAAGCAACCTTACACTACTTGGGACCTTTCCATTTATCTTATTGCATGTGCCATCTTCACAGCAATCGAGTGCGTTGGGAGCAAAGTTCGATTCGTCAGCCACTGTTTTAAGATTGATCGCTAAATACACTTGTCAGTTATTCCACCTTTACGGATTAAGGAGGATGCGTCACATGGCTTGTATTGTATTTTCGCCAATTCTAAAGAATGAATGTTTATTATCGTTTTGTTTCCTTTCGCTTAATCAATATAATGGCTCACCATTGCTCATGGCCATGTGAAATGGTAACTTCCAGCTGTATTCCATCTCGTTTTTGATATTACCAGTACATCGGGTGTGTTATAACCGTGTGATTATGAGCGTTTACAAAATTGGTTTGTTACAAAACGCTTAGCGACACACCAACACGAATGTGATACATTGTGCTAGCAAGAAACACTCAAGTAAAATTGAAGAGAATAAACAAGGGGGATTCCTAACTGGGCTTGTCTACAGAAGTTTACAAAATGGATGAGAAACATGGGCCTTGGGTAGGCACAAAATAAAGGCAGACGATGTCGTTTGGCCCTCAACGATGCAATCAGTGTGGTACGCATATTGATTGAATGATACTGTGAACAAATTGAGTGGTTGTACGGGGTAAGAGAAACGCAATGGGCTCAGCTGTTTGATTGACCGCAAATTCAAACAATGCAAAGAACCAAAGCTTATATTAAACAGCATGAGCTATGTTGAGAGTATTTCGATTATACACGTTCAGCTTGGCTATTTAATAAACTGAGATTGTGTCTTGATGAGGATGAATTTCATTGTATTTCATACAATTGTGGGAGGGCATAAGTAATTGAGTGCTACGATGTTTGATGATATTATCAGGGTTTAGTTAAGGTATCTCAGAAACTTGTTACGACGTTAAACTGCATCCGGTTGTGGAGTTTGCTTCAATGTGGGAATAATGAGGTTACCCTTTGCCACAACTGCTTCCAGGGACAACCCTGTATATTTGCCCAGTGCTTTTTACGTGTTGTTGCCTTCGGGCGTGTTGTTGCCTTCGGGCGTGTAGTTGCCTTCGGGCGTTGCTGCTGCCTTCGGGCGTGTTGTTGCCCTCGGGTGGTGTTGCCTTCGGGTATGGGGGTGACCGTGGGGCGCTGTGTGGAATGTTCTTGGCTTTTGTTGTCTTAGGGCGGTGTGTGTGAGTTGGGGTTTGTTTGGGTGTTGGGGTGGAGTTGATTCGTCTTTCCCATTTGTCACAGACCTTAATGTTTCATGTTGTGTGTGTGGATGGTTGCTGGTTAACGTTTGTATTTAAGTCGGATCGGTTTGAGTTGCCTGTTAGTTTCAGCGTGCCTGTTTAACCAAAATAAGTAACAGCGTTACAAGTATGTTTGTTTTTATGAAGGTTTTAAGTCGCATAAACGAATACGAGGGCAGGTATGTTGGCCTGGAGTTATACACAAGGCTCGCTATAGTACAGGACAGCTACACAGTACAGTGAGTATTCAAGGTTTGCTCGTTCCTTGTATTTGATTTCTGAGATTGTAAACTGACTGTTTAAGTTATTCATTGCAGTAATAGAACAATCAAAACATCGAATCAAAAATACCAGCTGCCCCATAGCCCTTTATTTCATGGTCCTTAAAGCCGGAGTGGTGTACTACCACAGCAGACCAATTCTTCCCAAACCAGCCAATCACCAGTACCAATTAGAAACCGATTACCGTATCAAACGGAATAAAAATTCCAGCCATACTAAAGTGACGAATAATACAACAACTAAGTACCTCTTGGAACTCCTGGAGGAGAAAACTACCCGAGTTGATGTTGACGGTGTACTAAGGTATGTTACACCACTGTTACGACTTAAAGTTGCTACCTGTCGCAGAGTGCGTTGAATTTTACAGTGAAGGAGCTGACCTCAGGTTGAACTTATCGGCCGGGGTTGGAAATTTATTACGTAACCTAATTTGTTTATCGAGGGTAGTTCTATTCAAAACATTTTGCGGGCGGTTAGTGGGGAATAGTTCAAAAGCTAGGGGGAAAGGCTTATTTGTATTGCGCTTGCGTAGTCACCTTGGTTCTGGCCTCTTCAGGGTGCAAACGGAGGAAACGTCTTTCACGACGAGTTAATCTTCGTAAAGGAAAACCAGGTGGAGCTGATGGGATAACCGAGTCACCTGTAAGTGTATAAGTTTTGTTTCTATTTATTGCCGCTTGGCTAGGACTGTTTTAGGGATTTTACGGAGTTATAGGGAAGTAACAAGTTAGTTAAAGAAAATGTGGACCGTGCGTATTTCTATATTTGAAGGGCTGGGGCTACGTCGAACAAAGAAGTTAGGGAACAAACATCGTTGTAAATATTTGCCAAGTTATCTATATGTATATATGAATGTCAGAAATGAATGAAACATTGTTATATGGGTTATGTAAAATAGAGTGATCTTAAATGAGAACTATTCGTGCGATGGGAGGGCGTACTCCAGTTCAAAGTCGCCCTAGTGTAGTTTAGAACATTGCAGTGCATGTTTATGTTTAAAACGCAGAGTGTAGATAATGCAATTCTGAATATTTGTAGTAAAACCGCTTCTGTAATTTAATTTGAGGGGTTTTCCCTCTGGATTGAGATGCGCTAGCATCGATATCTGAAATGATAAATAATAAACAGCGTTATAGCTGTTTATTGTCGTTAGCTGGAATTAGATGTGTTTGCCGTGGTACCAGCGCTAGTTGGGGGCAAGTTACATCAAACCCACTAAAAAGAGAAAAAACAGTAAAAAGAGAAAAGACTGAAACACTTTTAACAAAAACCAAAACAAAATCTCATTTAGTGCAGTGCTGACCAACAATCCATTTTTCCCAACTTGAAATGAACAAAACGTCATCTCCAGAGTAAACCTGAATTTATCAAAATTCATAACGAGCAGGTTGATGACCTTGCGGAAGCAGATTTCTGAAAAAGAAGCAAACAAATCAAAGGAATCATGGTATATTTCACATCATATTGTCGAACACAAAAGGAAACACCGCCTGGTCTTCACTTGTTCCTATGAGTCTGAAGGCAGCTCACTGAAAAAACACCTACTGCCAGCCTTATTGGGAGTCTCCCTGAGATTCCTTCAACACCCCACTGCCATATCTGGTGATATCAATGTTTCATCAGATACAGCTTTTACCATAAGACAAACCTTTACTTCGCCTCCAGTGGCGTAACACGGAGGAAAGTGTCACCACCTAACCAGCTGTTCATGAATTGCAGGTTTTAACCTTTGGGACGTCGTGTAGCCCATGTTGTGCCTCCTTTGCCTTGAAGAGACATGTTACCGATAACAAGAATGGAAATGAGGAGATATTACAAACTCTTGAAGACAGCTTTAATGTGGACAAGTAAGCAAGTAATGACCTCAAAGTAGTAGATGATCTACCCTTTGATGAAAACTCAGAAAATTACGAGCTGTCAATTATGTCTGAGCATGATGAGAAGCCAGAACCAATGTCCAGACTCAGGTGGAGGTGTGGGAAAGACATTAAGACGTGTGCAAGACAAGTTATACTATAACTACAAACCAATACTGTATGACTGACTCAATCTGAGGAATGTGTACAAGGTCGTTGCAAGTCAGTAGACCCCTTGGGATATCTCAGCCAGTTTACAGCCAGAGTCCAAATCATTGTACAAGACCTATGGGAAATGTTGAAGATTGGGGTACTGAATTAAAAAACGGGGAGCCAAAGAGAGGATGGTGGGAGTGGGAGAAAGTACTCCAAGACCTACCCTTCGTTAACTTGCCTAGAATGTTATACACCCTCGGATGAGGACACAACAAAGGTCAAACGCCAGCTCCATATATTCTATGGTGCAAGTGAACGAATTAATGGGTCAGGTGCCTACGTAAGATCCGAAACTGAAGAGGGAACTGTCCATGTAACCACAGAGAGTAGCCCCAAAACGTCAGTTGTCTGTTCCTCGTCTAGAGTTGTGTGCTGCCTTAGGTGGAACAGAATTAGCATGACTTCTTAATAAACAGTTATCATTCTCCATCAGTTCCACTTACTTTTGGAGTGATTCCACTACAGTCCTCAAAAGGTTGAGATCAGAGTCATGCGGATACGAAGTTTTTGTGGGGACCGGATCAGTGAAATCCAAACCATAACTAATGACAGTAAATGGGGTTATGTTAATACTCAAAGCAACACAGTACAGTGAACATTCAAGGTTTACTCGTTCGTTATATTTATCTTTATTTCCTGAGACTGTAATAGCTTTTGGTCTGACTGTTCAATTTAATCTCCGCAGAAAAAACATCGAAGCACCGAAAAAAAGGAAACATAAATACAAACCTATCCCGTTGTCTTTATTTAAACCATGTTTCACATTAAGTATCAGATTTAGTACCACATTTGAGAATTATATGGGACAGCACCTAGTTTTTTCATGTGTTCAGTATTCTTCTATTTTGTGTGTTACTTCTTGGTGAATGACAAAATTACGTATAAAAGTAGTTGTGACATATAAAGGCTTGTTTTTTCTTATTTAAAGATGTTTCGGATGCAATTTAAAGCCTTTTTCGTATTTACTGAGAATTTTTCAGGTGGGATGAAGCTAGTCATGGTTAGTCAAATATCTCGGAAGAAAAAAAGACAACAAAAAACGTCTGCTCGAGATTAAGCTGAAATTGCCGTCAAAAGTCTCACAGTGGAAGGAGAGTCATATGTACCGTGCCACGTGACCTAGATCAACATTGACTACATTTCGAAGTTCCCTAAGTAACAAGTATTGACATGAAAAAATATTGCAGACAACGTTGGTGCAAACCTCAAGCTGGTTTTAAGTCCCAACTGCGTCACACATACAATGGATGGAGCTGTTTTTTATTTCAGTAGCACCCAATCTGGTTATCATTTGCCACGTGAGGAAATAAAAGAAATATAAAAATAGAAAGTTCAGCTGTGTCTGCAGAACTTGTTTGTACAGAGGAACGTGAAATGACCGATCACACATTAGACGAGCACGCCAATTCATATTCTTAGCTGAGAATGACCATATTTTGTTCGCATAATCACAGCCTGTTATTCTTACAGACGATCATCCAAAGAATTTTGGCAAGGAAAATCTTTCGTGACCCAGGATGACCTGCCCCACCCCCCAAAAAAAGCTGGATAGTTTTTCTAACCATAAGAAAACTACATACAAGTGCCAAGTCATATTATGCAAATAATGTGTAGGATTTTGACCCAGGTAACTCGGTGACTATATGATTTTTGACCAGCAACCAGAATTCAAATATGCAGTTAGGCTTCGACGAAACATAAATGTTACATGTCAAATAATGGCATGAATGTCCCACAACTTCTATACTAAAATGTTACAGTATACTAGCGTGCACAAAAAATTATTTTGTCTCAGATGAGGCTTGCCTCCATTATAAAAAGGGATCTATCTTCTTTCCGTAATGTACATCCACATACCGCATGTGAAATCTAAGTTTCCAACCTTGGGATGCGTTTAACACCTAAAGGGTTTTCATTCACATGTTGACCTCCAGTGACCCCTAGATGAGCTTAAACCTACATAAAGTCATTAATAGATAGACAAAGAGCTATCTTGAAATATCGCATTTAAAAAGGTTTTCAGCCTTTGACACCTGGTGATCCCTCATGACCTTTGACCTGCACCAAAAACTATAGGTTTGTTAGTTATATGGGATTCACGACACACCAATACACATGAGTTATGTAGTGTCAGGCAACTCGATAAACAGTTCAATTTATTGTTAATATTCACTTTTAGTTTTCCTTTCGTCACCTCTTACGACAGGCGGGAAATACCGTGGGCATATTCTACAAACACCCGCCAACAAGGGCAATAATTAAGGGGTTTGCTCGGTTTTGTGGCACCGATAACCCGCCAGTTGTAGAAAGAGTAATAAAGGCATTTTGTGTGCATTATCGGGCCATCTTTTGACTTTGACATAACGCATCCACATACCAAATATGACATTTATCGAAGTTTTCCATCATGAGGTATCTCTTTATCAAGAATTTCAGACTTTGACCCTCAGTTGACAAAGGCTTTGACCTTGGCCAGAAATATTTTGGACCAGCTTCTAACCCTAACACATCTACATACGATTTATGAACCCTTGCTTGAGATATCCTGTTTACAAGATTTTCAGACCCTGACCCTGGTGACCCCAGGTAATCTTTGACCTATACCAAAAACGATACGGTTCGTTTTTCGACCTTAACACATCAACATACCCAAATATAAAATCTATACATTCTATTTTGAGATATCGCACCACCAAAAGTTTGACCTCTGGTGACTCCAGATGACCTTCGACCTCCACTAAAACAGTTGGGACCACCTTCTGACCACACCGCAACCATATACCAAATATGAATTGTTTAGTTAGATGGGATTTAACGACATACCAAAACAAATGAGTTATAAAGTGTCACCAAGTTAGGAAAGGTTATAAAGCTGATACCAGATATGAAATCTATTCAAGTTTATCTTGAAATACCGCATCAACAAGAGTTTCAGACCTTGACCTCTGGTGACCCAAAATAAATTTTGACCTCCACCAAAAACAATTGGGACCCTGTTCTGACAATGAAGCATCCAAACATAGCAAATATGAAATGCATCCAAGTTTTGTACCTTGAGATATGGAGACAAGAGTTTCAGACTTTGACCGCCGATGACTCCGTATAACCTCTGACCTCCACCAAAAACGATTGGTACAATTTTCTGACGCATCCACATACCACATATGAAATCTATCCAAGTTTCCCATTTGAAATGTCGTGCTAACGAAATTTTCAGACTTTGACCCCTGGTGATCCCAAATGGCCTTTGAACTCCACAAAAAAGAAGGGTTACAAAAAGCGGTCAGCTTGTGACAATTTTTGATGATGAAGTAGGTTCCTTTCGTTCAATATGGCACATCTATATATACCAAGTTTGAAAACTGTAAGACATTTCTATGTTGAGATATCGTGTTAACGGGCAAATTACCACAAACACACACATACATACACGCACGCGACCCCATGAATGCATTGGTTTCTCTTATGAAAAAAGGCCGCCAGACCTATTACCAACGGATCTTAGCATCCCAGGTGACTCGCCCATGCCGTGACGTTACTTCTTGAGAAGGCATCAAAGACACCCCAGTAGATCAAAGGCGATGTGTGGGTGTAACTGATCATTGAGTTTGTAACGTGACTGCGTGAAAAGCAATTAACTCATGCTTGGCTTGCCTGTCAGCCAACCCCAATGCTATGGATAGGACGTTAAACTCAATCCGGTTGTGGAGTTTGTTTAAACATGGGAATAATGAGGTTACCCTTTGCCACAACTGCCTCCGCGGCACCCTTGGGAAAGGTGTACCTGTATATTTGCCCTGTTCTCTTTGAGTTCCGTTGCCTTGGGGCGTGTTGTTGCCTTAGGCGTACTGTTGTCTTTAGGGGCGTTGTTGCCTCCGGGCGTGGGTAGGCCTTGAATGGTGGTGTGGGATGTTATTGGTTTTTGTTGTCTTGGGGATTGGTGCTGAAAGCGGTTGTGGATGGGTGGGTGTTGGGGGTAAGGTTGGAGCCTCCTTTTCGTTTGTGACAAACCTTTTGGTCCGTGTTTTGTATATGAGTGGCTGATTGGTGGCGTTTGTGTTTTTGTCCGGAAGGTTTGAGTTTCGTATTTGTTACAACGTGCCTGTTTCGATGTACATTTTAAAAAGAACCCCGATGTTATGTAACTTTTTATGTTTGTAATATTTATTACTGTCAGTCCATTAATCACATGTGAAACGCGCCCTTATCAAGTGTGCGTCCTTATCAAGTGTTCCTGCCTTAAGCGATAAGAGGCAGTTAGGCAGAGAAGAAGGATGTAACAAAAAGTAAGAAGGAAGGTGTCTTCTTGCTCTTTGCTGATATACTAATACACTACTGTAAGTTAAGTTACAACTATTTCAGTGATTGAAAGAACTGTAAATGTCAATTGCTAAATTGTATGAAATATTGTAACTTATCTGATTTGCCTTATATTTTCAGAGCATTGGGGAAGTATGAGTAGAGAAGCTGGCAAAAACGAGATGGAAGATAAGTTCATTATATGTCACAACAGAATCTGTGAACTTGTGAGGGCTGGCTTAGTTGGATTCTCATCTGCTACTGTAGTGTGACATCATTATTTTTAACAGTTCAGTAAGTGCCTTAACCCTACTGTATTTACAGTAGCATTAGCCTAAGTGAAAATACTTTTTAACAAGATGCATAGCCACAAAGGAAGGTAGAGTTCATCCTTGTCGTGGCCTACTCTCCCAAGCTACTGAAAAGAGTGCACGGTAAAAGTTGAATTTTATTGCAGTACACCTTATTTTTAATTTTTTTTAGGGGGGGGGGGGGTCGGGGTAATTAGGATTGTGCACATGTATGATTTAATTTATCACAGTGAGTTTTGTTAAAATAATGTTTCTACAGTTATAATGAGTATTGGTAATTTTTCAAAGAACCAGTTAGTAACACACCAAATGTCTTCGGTATTTTTATAACCTAAACCAGTAGTATCTGTATACAACTTAGGATTGGGTGTTTACCGGTACTGATGTCAATACCGGTACTATAGTTACAGGAAATGAAAATACCGAAGATATGGTGTGTTACCTGTACTGGTACTTGAGAAAATACTGGTACTTATTTATATTCGCTGACAAGAAAAACTGTTAGGATGTGTGGATATAAACATATAGAGCAGAGGTTCCTGCATTTTTATAAGTCAATCAAACAACCAGATGCATTAATATGCAGGATAACATGGGGGCCATGCTTGGCTTAGGTTCCTTCCCACCAGATTTCCCTACCCTAGAGTTGGGAACCAGCACTGCCTTAATACCTGTTCTAATTGTCTTACAATACTGGTATCATTATTTTCAAGGTTCCCAATATGCAATACTGAAGTCTTAAAATACCATAAAAGATACTTTAAAGAGAAACAAAAAAAAAAAAAAAAAAAAAAATAGTGAAATTTAGCCATTGCTTCAAAATAAATTTTGGACAACTGCTCCTGACCTTAAAGGCCACTACTGTAAGAAGGAATGTGGAGGGCTTTAAGAACCGTTTATTTATACGTAAGTTAAAAATTTGCTGCAAAAGTATCTTCCTTTTTGAGTAGGCAAAAACAAATCAACAATTTTCAATTTTTTTTAAATGGGGGGGGGGGGGGGATTTGATCCGCATTGGTTTTCTACCCTTGATAGGAAACAAATTTCCCTGTTACCCCTGTTTTGCAGAAACATTGAAGTACCAGTATTGTAAGTGCAATGATAGTGTAACTAATACCTTGTAGATCACTTAAAAATGTTTCAGACAATTTTTTACGTACTGTAATATTCCTAAATTTACTCTGTCTTAGGTCATCATGAAGCTCCAACCTACTGCAACTTGAAAACTCAGGATGGCTCTGTAGTGAAAGGGAGATCAGGTGAAGCACCCACACTAACAGCTTGTGACAGGTGTAGTGCTAATACCTCGATTTTAATATTGCCTTTTAAATAGTGTTTGCACTGGGTACGCGGATACCCGACTGACGTTCTTGCTACCCGGGTAGCATTTTTCTATGATTTCTTTTTGATTTGCAAAATAAGAGGGTTACTGAAAGTAACAAATGTATTAACCCACATCTCCTTCACAATTATTTGCAATGAGGTTGCGTAACTTGTTTGTTTTCATAACATGCTTTTGTTAAATTGCACTTTTCCAGAAACAATTCCCACAATGTGTGTTTCTAACATCCGCTCCTATACCATTTAACGAAACAAAATAGGCCTACATACTATACTGTGCATATCCTAGCCTAGCCCACTTGGCGGAGGAAAGATATTGCAAGGTTTAGGATCGGGTACCGGGTATTTGACGGGTATTCGAAGGGTAATACGGTTTGGGTACCCGGGTACGAATTTCCTACCCGGTGCAAACACTGCTTTAAAATGCTCCAACATACTACATACTGTTACATTTAAAAGTAAATAGCTGTAGTCATTTTCAAGTCATTCGGTCTCAGTAATAAATAACAGCAATGGCTCCATCTCCTCAAAACATTATGCACAATAAGAGTTTTGGAAGTTGCATCTTTTGAAATGTTGAAACTTTGGATTAACAAATTATTCTTGAGCAACAAAAAACCAAATTCCTATCTGAGTTGACCTTATTTCTACAAAAGAAGGCTACCACAATGTCTTATTTGCAATGACTTATCACTCTTTGCCAATAAATACTGGTTTTAAAGAGGATGAAATTTCCTTGTTAAACAAACGCAAAGTTTCCCTTTACAACAACAACAAAAACAAAATATTATACCATTAGCAAACCAGAATAACATTATCATAAAATTGTTATCAAAGTTTGTTTAATTCCGGAAATCAGGAATCCCCCACTGTCCTGCACTGTTGCATGGTGGATTTGTGAAAGATTGCCAATGTTTATTTTATCTTCACTTACAGTACAAGCATGTATTGAAGAAGTGGTGAAAACGTTGAAACATGAGTATTGTTTGTCCAGCTGCCATGTTCAAAGATGATTTCCTACCCCATTGTGTATTGAATTGTAAATGAGAAGAGTACTGTAGTTCTTCATAATTTGTTCAAGATCTCAGGTTACAATAAATTATACACTGTCACTGTTTTGGAAATCTTGTCACTGTTGGAAAGAATGCCTCTCATTACAAATTTATTCTTGTATTAGAATACCTTGATGAAAAACTTTTTTATTTTGCCTTTTTATAGGTTTTGACCAATGACATTTGTACTTTCCGAATGAGGTTCATCATCAATACCTTACTTCCAGTGGAGAGGTTCAGACGGTAGTCTTTTGTTTTGGAGTTAGGACCAGGAAAGCAAAGTAGTAGGTGCCTGTTACAGTGCAGTTAGTTAGGTTAGGTTTGTAACTCAGCTTCTAATCAAATGGTTTAAGTCTGGTTTCCCTTCACCCTTTCTGATGCTGAACACAAAAGCAGTAGATTCTAATTTTAAAGTCTCCTGTATTACCTGGCCACTTGTGAAACTTCAGGCTTCTTGGCTTATTATAGTGTAGAAAGGTGCTTACCATGGAAGGGGTGTTTGCAGGGTGTTGAAATTTGCTTTCAGTTATGGATGACTTGAACATTTATTATGCATTTCCACTTTCCATTGATGAAAGACTTCTGCAAGAAGCAGAATCCATCCTTAGGAAAGGTAAAGCTAAGGAGGATAAACCTATTTCAACAGGTAAGCTAGGTACAGTAGCAATTTTGGAACCAGCAAGATTGAATGAAGAGTACAGTTTATGTTGCATTTTTTGTGCTTATCTCATTAACTGTGTGGTCTAGCCAGTGATATGCTACACTGATTTAAGCACTGCATGATATTTTCATAGTGAGGTAGCAATTTTTCATGGTTTAATTCCCATGTTTATTTAATTCTCTATTACAAGAGTCGGTTATCACGATATTGTAGTGCTTAAATTTTACTTAATTGTATGGGGAAACATATCAGACATTAACTGAAACTGAGTCTGCCACTGGAATATTGACACTGAGTGGATACAAAATATGTTAAACATTATCGAACTTTCAAAAATTGCCTCAACAAGTAACATCAGTTTTCCCTTAAATCTCCCAACCCCCTCTCAAAGAAGTATTAAAAAGCAGAGGCAGCAGCTGGACAGAACAGCACAATCATATTCTTCCCATCCCAAAGACAGCCCACCTCAGCAAAAGCATAGAACAAGTATGGGATCAGTAGCCTAGGCCCCACATGCTAACCCGGTGTATACCTATCATGAGAATCTATTTTTCACCCAGAGACATTTTAAAAACCTCAAACCCCCCTAGATGTCCTCTGGCCATTGGACCTCCACTAGAGGCCCTGAGTTGGACTCCTAAATCCATCTTGCAAGATATTGTAGTTTACACAAATTTTTAGGTCTCGGCATTTCCTTTGCCTTCAGTATGCCCTTGATATACTGGCGCTTCCACTATATAATATGGCACAGTGCAGCTACTTCACCCTTCCCTACCACCATGATAAATTCCGTGCCAGTGGGTGGAAAGTTGGAACTCAAAGTTCATTTTCCATTACTTCTTTATTATCGTGTAGCAAAATCCAATTACGTCAAGGGTATTCCCCGATAATCACATGTTCATTTATAACCAATCACGTAGTGACCCAATGTCACAAATGGAAAAGTTTAATGTTCTGATTTATGATTTTCAGTGAAGGGTTTCCATAAGTGAAATGCAGGGTTTTTTTGGGTAAAATTGTGTGAAGAAAGCTATACATGTGCAGATTTGCAGATTGACGATAGACGAGCGCGTGCAAGCTAAACAAATAAACATCGAATATCAAGTTCATCAAATTTCGTTTTCAATCATCATTTTCTTTTTGCTGAACGTCCGAGTATAAAGTAACTACACCCCAAACCCCGTACGAACACGACATGGTGAAGGAGCGTGGCTCAACTAACTTTAATCATCTTCGCAAAGTCTCAATCTCATCTTGATTCGACGAGTTCAGCAGTCACCAGACGTACGTTACCGGTTAGGCCGTTAACCTACCATTTGAATACACGCTAGCCTCCTGTGCCAGCGAAGCCTTCGTCAACGAACAGCACGGTCCTTTTATCAGCTCGATTAATTCTACCGTTTAATTAGCATCGGGTGGACGTTAATGTTCATTTGTTTGTGAGTATAGCCATAGCCTAACAGTAGAACGTTACAACTGTGACTACGCTACCATCGATCTCGTAGTTACTAACAATGCCATCCAATTTAGGCTCCATGCTCACATATGTTTCATTACATCGCTAACTTATCCTACCGTATAGACTATATGGCCAAGGACACTTATCCATGTGCCCTAGTCAGCCTTCGATAATCATAGTGTCATACCATTAGGCCTACAAGCTGTAGTCAACCCTATCCTGGAAAGATGTCACAAAAGGGGCAAGTTCTGTCAACCCCAAATTAACGAAGTGTCATTTCAAGCAGAACATTGATCATATTTTCACAGTGATTCAGGACTGAACTAAGGATAGCCTAACCTCTCAATTGCCTGGCCTAGGCCCCACCTAGCCTTCGTTACTACCTAGCCTATCCAGAACCTAATAATGTCACACCCTATCGATGCCAATGGGCGAAGCCTAGCCTAGCCTACACCTTCAACACAGCCTTGGTGAAGCCTAGCCTACATGTAGCCTACATTGCAGCCCAGCAGTGTACTCTACCCTGTTGAAGCCTACTGAAGTACGGCTTGGTCTAAGCACTGTCTAGCCAACAGAGTCCTAACCAAGCAGTCTAACATGGACTAGCCTAATAACATCAAGACACTGAAGATGCCATGAAATTGTTCGCGATAGCTACGTAATTTTGAAGCAATCCTAACAGCTTTACACAAGTTTTAGTTCATCATTCGCCACGTAGTACCAGCCTGTATTCTTTCCAGAACTTGAAGCCAATCAGTTAGTCATGACGACAAGTCTCAGCATTTTTTTCCTTTTCAGATTTTTGATATGTTGCATAATGTTGTGTGTACTTGTGTATTAATGCAATATCAATAATCTCATGTTCTCATTTTTTTTTAAAACATGCCTAAGACTAAGCCTTAACTAGTTACACGTGCTGCATGTAAACTCTGTATTGCATGAAATTGCAGATTTCGCCTTTCCATTTTTTTGCACAATTTAATTGAGCTACTGCATGAGGTATGTTTGTTTCGAAGTTGCTTTGCATTTCATTGTTAGTATTTTATCAGTTGTCATAATGGCACAGCCAGCACAAAGGTTGAGAGTAACAGATTTTCTTCCTACCAGATTTTCTGGTGACAAAATAGACCGTGATTTGTGTACAGCACATTTCTATACCTTTGTAGACTATTTAAAGTCTCATGACCTACATGAACCTGCTGATCAAGCCGAACTTAATAATGTTGTACAATTATTTAAACGGTCACTTCAAGGAAGCGCACGATTGTGGATTCAGGGTAAAGTTTTTGAAAACTTACAGGATTTGCAAACATCATTTGTCAATCGTTTTAGCCCATCACATTCTCAGTTTGCTCATGTTTCTCAGTTTGAAAGTATTAAATATACTCAAGGTGAAAGTGCTGAGCAGCACCTGTCAAAAATAAGGCAACTTGCTCAACTTATAGGATACGGAGAAGATCAAGTAAGAGATAAGTTTTTGTCTAGCCTACCATCCAAATGCAGAACCGCAGTACTCATGTCTACTCCGGACAATAACTTGGATACTATTGTTTCACGATCTCAATGTTTTTTTGATCTTCAGCAAGAAACGGCTTCAAAGGGAGTATCCTTTTCTACTGTAGAAGTACCCAGTGTTGAAAATTCTGCAATTCATGATGAAATTGCACAATTGAAAGATCAGTTACAGAGTCTTAATATGGCACAAGGAGAGTTCAGGGAGTCGCGTAGTAAACACCGTGCATCTACTCCCACTCGTAACAGATCCCAATCCCCATCAGTTGATAGAAGAGACAAAAGTCCCAATAGGCAACCTTATAGATCACACAATAGGGATACTGATAGATATTACAGACGCAAAGTATTTTGCGACTACTGCTTATATCCAGGACACGTATGGCGTCAGTGTAGAAAAAGACAGAAAGACCTAGAAGAGCGTCAAAAACAACGAAAGGAAGACCCTAAATCTGATAGGGATAATTTTGCAAATGATGATCAGGTCATTTCTCAGGAGTTTTAGAAGGGGAGAGTTTTCAGTGCGCTCCTGACCCCTCTCCCAGTTTGAAGTCTTTGAGGACTCAGATTACACCAAACAAGAAACAAGGTGATAATGATCACAAGGCAAAATATTGAGATGCAGTTGAAGCAGAGATAAAGTTAAATTCTAGTAACTTTGCAAAGGGTTATTTACCAGACAAGCAAGGTATTGTTGTCCTTTTTGATAGTGGTTCTACAAGATCTATTATTGCTCATTCATTTGTCAAGTCATCCAGGTATTTGTCACAACTTGAATGTCACTCTGTGAAATCAGTTTCTTTTCGTTTAGGAAATGGATCACATTTAACTTCAGATACCATGACTGAGTTTGAGGTAACGATACAAGAAACAAATTTCCGAATCTCAGCAATGGTTGTTGAAAATCTGATTGGAGTTGATTTGATTTTAGGATCAAAAACCATGGCAGAGTTAGTTTGAACCTTAGAATTTAAGACTAACAAATTCAAGATTTCAGCCAGAAAGTTGCATCTTAGACCATCAGCTTATGTTGCAATTAAGCCTGGTTAAGAAAAATGTATCACTTTGAGAGGCAAAATGCCACCTTATTTAAGAAATGCAGAGGTGATTATCCAACCTTACAGGTTTCTTTCAAAATTTTGTCCATCACAAATGTTAGTGAAATTTCGAAGAGGTCGAACAAGTATTCCAGTTAAGAATCTGCCATGTAAAACGATACATGTTGCATCAGATAAGCCCATTGCTACTCTTCATTTCAGTAAGTTGATTGATGTTGTTCAACCTTTGCCATCACAATACGTGACTCAGTTTACAGGTAATGACTCGATACACAACGTATCTGTGGTAAGTGCAGAACCTCAGTCAGTTGAGAATAGTGAAGTGGAAAACAGAGTAACGAAATATCCACACTTGAATCCAGATTATCCTATTTTGAAATTGTCAGAAAGTGAAATTATTCGTAAGTTTGTCAGTTTATCTCAGAGTGTGTTGACACCTGATGAAAAAGAAGAAGTGTATGACTTGCTGTCAGAGAACAAACAAGCATTCTCATTATACGGAGAGTTGTCAAGCTGTCCAAATTTTAAAGTTGACATTGAGTTGTCTAATTATGAGCCATTTTACATCAGACCGTATTTTGCTTCAGATAGTGATAAGCAAGCTATTGACAGGGAGTTGAATCGTTTGGTCAAATTGGGTATTTTATCCATTGGTCATCAGTCTTACACATCTCCAGTGTTGCTCATATCAAAGAAAGGAACAAGTGACAAGAGAGTAGTGACGGATTTTAGGTACTTGAATTCTAGGATAAGGAAAATTAACCACCCTTTTCCATTACTTTCAGAGACTTTGAAGACAATAGGTAATTCAGAAGCCAAAGTGTTGAGTGTTGTAGACATTAAGTCAGCTTTCCATTGCCTTCCGCTTTCCAAGCATGCCCAACAATTCACGGGAATAGCTTCATATAATGGAGGAAATCACTTTTATTTGAAGAGGTTACCTCAGGGACTTAACATTTCCCCAGGTATATTTCAAGCCAAGATTAATGATATTCTTCATGCTATACCTAACTCGAAAGAATTTTGTATTGCACATCATGATGACATTATCTTGTTCAGTAAGGCTAAATGTGACCATAAGAAGCATTTGAATTTGTTACTTAAATGTTTGGCACATAATGGATTAAAAGTTTGTCCTAAGAAATGTAAGTTGTTCAGAAGCAGTGTGTTATACATGGGTCATAAAATTTTTGTTAAAGAAGAGAGTCATTTGTGTATACAACCACTTGCAAATCGTTGTGAAGCAATTAGGCAAATGAAACGTCCCAACGATCCAAAAGAGGCAAGAAGATTTGTTGGAGCAGTTAACTATATTTCAAGTTTCTTTCCAAAGATCCAAAGTGTATTAAAACCAGTTCACCAACTTGCGAGAAAACATAAGAGATTTTTTGGACTGATGAACATGAAGCAGCCTTTGAACAGATAAGGTCAATGATGACTCAGCCCCCAATATTGCATTTACCAAGAAATAATGGCATATTCAATTTGTACAGTGACACATCACGCATTGCAACAGGGTCTTACCTAACACAGACAGTTGAAAATAAAGAATACATTGTTGGTTACTATTCCAAAGTGTTACCACCTGCTTGCCAAAACTATAGTGTCACAGAGTTAGGAATGTTCGGACTGTTGATAAACATAACAGCATTTAGGCATCTCTTGAGACAAAATGAATTTAATGCATTTGTTGACCATTCATCTATAGTTCAGATTTTACAATCTAAGGATGAGATGAACCAAGTACTTCAAGGTTAAGAAAACTGATTTTGAAGTTATCTGACTATTCCTTCAAAATTGGATACAAAAAAGGTTCTGATTTAGCTTTAGCAGACTTTTTATCACGAAATCCAAACTATGATCACTCAGAGATAGACAAGGTTGTTCCTATAGCATTCTCCATGTTTGCTTCAAAATGTTTGAATGATGAATCAGAAGAAACTGTTTGTAACCCAATTGTTACAAGGTCATTTGCAAAGAAACATGGCATTAATATTCCAGATTTGTTTCCAAAGGGATTAAAGAGCAAGGACAGTGTTGCAGAGCAACCACAATCACAGAGTCAAAATGCTCAGGGTAATATGGGTAATGTAGTAAACCCACCTGGTAGTGGCATTACTGGAAGACAAGTTCCATTACATAGACCTGTGAATTTGCCAGCCCAAGGTAATCTTAGACATGTGGTTAGTGGTATCAGACAGCCTGTTAACATTAGATCTACACCACTGGTGCAAGAACCCAGACTTGTGGAAACATCCTGCTATCAGAGACCCACCTCCTGAACTGTATAGGGTACCCAAACCGCTAATATCCAAAGTAGATGGTCTTGTTACGCGCCATATACCAAAACAAGTAGAGTTGGATAAGATGATGGATATTATTAAGAGGAAAATAATCAGGGATCACAACTTACCACTTGATGTGAAGCAGTTGAAAACAGAGCAGGAGACCTCAACTTATTTTAAGCCAGTTTACGATTACCTAGCTTATGACATCTTGCCTAAAGACAAGAAGGCAGCAAAAAAGTGTGCAAATAAGGCAGAGCAGTTTATTTTATGCAATGGTATCTTATTCAGGTTGTTCTTTCATGATAAAGGTAATGATTTCACATTGCAATTAGCCATTCCAGAGAGTCTTTCAGAAACTATTATCTCTCGTTATCATGACAACTTGTTGTGTAACCATCAGGGAGTTGTTCGTACATATGTTACTATCAGACGTAATTTTTACATGCCTAATATGTTTGACACAATTAGCAAGTATGTCATGTCCTGTTTAGCAATTTAGAAACAAGCCTGACTCTTTGGGGCCTTATCACATGAGAGTTCCTGACGATTACAGACCATTTGATAGGATAAGTCTTGATTTCAAGTCCATGCCGACTTCACCAACAGGATTCAAGCACCTTATGGTAGCATGTTGTGAAATAACAAGATTTATTGTTTGTGCACTAATGAAAAGTTTGGATGCCGAAACAATTTGCGAGGCACTCATCCAAAAGATCATTTGTATTTTGGACCACCCTCCTGTCTTAGAACTGACTCAGGATCCTCATTGACAGGCAAATTGGTTCAGTTACTGTGTAATACACTTCAAATTGATCAAAAGATCATCAGTGTTCAAAATCATGGTAGTTTACAAGTGGAACGCTATATCCAAACAATTGCAAACTTTGCAAAGGTGAACTTGAATCAGTTCGGAACAGATTGGGTTCGTTTTGTAGCTACTTCAAGTTATGCCTATAATTCATTCTCGTCACCTTACTTAGGTAATTACAGTCCATACGAATTGGCATTTGGTAGAAAAGCACCTGATTTGAGTAATTTGTCATTCAACCCTATGTCGGGTATGTCTCACTCTTATGACGATTATGTTGAACATTTGAAAGAGAAATTTAAATCTGTTTCAAGTACTACTCTTTCCCTTCAGAGAAAACACCAGGAAAAACAAAATGTAGAAATAACTCAGAAGTTGAGTAAAATGCCACTTTATTCAGTAGGACAATTGGTGTATCTCTATAAACCAACGTCCTCATCCTTAACAGCATATTCAAGGAAAATACGAGCTGAATGGTGTGGACCATTGGTAGTTCATCAAATTCTTGATAGAACGCATTATATTCTTGCTACACTTAAAGGTGAGATATTGCACGATGTTTTCAGTTGTAACAGATTGAAGTCTGCGTTTATTAGAGCTTCAAGTGAGAAGAAGCTGAAAGAAGCACTAGGTAAAGCTACAGCAGATCCTAGTGATCAAAAGACTTCAAATTCAGTTGAAATAATGGATGAAAAAGGTAACTCACTGCCGAATGTTACAAGAGAACAAGTTCTGTGTCTTAGACAAAGTGAACCAGTTGAATTGCAAGATCACATGAATTGTATGTCAGTTAACAATGGTTTAGCTGTACCATATCCAATAGGTAGAGACCAGCTCGAGAAACAGCTCAACCTAATTGTTGAATCGCCTACAAATAATGAAATGACTATTTGTAGAGCTAGATTTGAAGCAGGAAAATAACAAGTGTTGTTATCATTTGTAATGTCTTCTAAAGATTGTAAAAATCAAACCTGTTATTTTTGGTGGGATGTTGAAGTATATCCAGAACCAAAGGATATTGTCTCAAGCATTTTAAAAGATCGTAGAATTCAGCTAAGTGGAACTCCACAAAAGTTTTTGAGAAATCTTCATGTGTAATGTAGTGAAAGTATTCATCACTAAAGTCCTGTATTTATATCACATGAGATGTTGTCAAATATCTTCATGTAAATGCTTGTGAGGTTAGAAAGCCAGTTAGGATTGTGAATTTTGAAGTCCTCAGATTCACTAAGTCAAAATAAAGTTGGATCGAATTTGGCCATATTTTCTATGAATGCTATTTTGTAATAGTCCAACATCGACAAAATTATTATCTGGTTTCTCTTGAGCGTACCTTTTCAATGTCATTTACTGATGACGTCACAGGACCTCTCTAGCTGTATGAACATGGGTTTTGATATCTTACTGAGTTATTAATCTTTAAGAGGAGAGGATATTCTACTTACTTTGAAACGAACAGTCTGTCAGGTTTATTAGAGTTTTGAGAATTTTTAGATACAATGATATGTAAATATTGATTTGATTCATCAAAGGTTTTAGTTGATTTGAGAGTTTTGGGAAATTCAGTCAGTGATTGCGAGAAGAGTTTTGATCACATTTTGTTGCAACCCACAAGGAAAGCATTGTGAAACTGGAAAAAAAAAAGTGTGTACCAATTTTTTTTTAACTAATTAGGGGGATGTCGTGTAGCAATATCAAAATCCAATTACGTCAAGGGTATTCCCCGATAATCACATGTTCATTTATAACCAATCACGTAGTGACCCAATGTCACAAATGGAAAAGTTTAATGTTTTGATATATGATTTTCAGTGAAGGGTTTCCATAAGTGAAATGCAGGGTTTTTTGGTAAAATTGTGTGAAGAAAGCTATACATGTGCAGATTTGCAGATTGACGATAGACGAGCGTGCAAGCTAAACAAATAAACATCGAATATCAAGTTCATCAAATTTCGTTGTCAATCATCATTTTTTTTTTTTGCTGAACGTCCGAGTATAAAATAACTACACCCCAAACCCCGTACGAACATGAAATTATTTATGGTATGCACTTTTTATCTCACCTGATGCCTCTCAGCTCTTAATTTCCAATATCTTTCCATTGTGTAGCAGGATTTCATGTTTTTAAAGGGCTTACCCCTCCCCCTTCCCTTTTGATGAGTTGTTGTCTTAGTTACTGGATCAGAAATGAGTAGTCAGTGTACCATTTTCTTCAATGACCATTTGGAGTAACCTCCAAAGATTTTTATTGGAAGTGTTCGAATTTTGAAGTAAAAGACTAGAAGTTTAGTATGAAAATCAACATTGTAGTGAACATCTGTGGAAAGCATTCTGATTAAAGGGATATTTTCATCATCCCAAACAGTTCCAATTCTCCCAACCTACTTACTTCTAGCCCCTCCCACATTTATCTAAAACTCATCTTTATCCAGACACAATCCTAGTTTATTGCTTCATGGCTTGTCCCAGTGGCCATACAAGTCCATAATGTTTAATCTAGACACTCTCAGTGCCCATGCTGTGTATAATTTAGCTATGATGCATTGTTTGAAAGTGATGCCACTCAAAGAGCTGTACCAATTGAGAGTTTTGATGTATGTATACTTAAACTGTAGTTTGGGGTGACGAATGACTGCCGTTAAGCAAATTAGGGTACGACATCAGTATGTCAGACTGACCATGAATTTTTTTTATCTAACATGTACAAACATTGCTACCTCAATTAAGGCTGTTTTTATTGTCATGCTACCCTTTTGAGATTTAAATTTATCAACATCAACATTGCTGGAATTTTCTGCCTCTTTAAACGGCCTTTCTTTTCATAACATTCTTCACAGATCATAGTCAAATTATGTCAACATGAGTGTATAAACCTTTTTATGCTTACTGCTTTTCATGAAGCAGATTTTTTGTTGTTGGAAATTGGTAATTTGTTTTGCAGTGCGTTCCAATATTTGTAGCTATTATTGTTTCTTATTTCTACTGTTAAACTAAGTACTTTAATCGGATGCTAGCTAAATAGCCACTTTGTTTCCTTCAGAGAAAGCTTTTATAAACATCGTCACTTATTCTAACCAATAATTTCAAGTTGTTTTCATCTGGATCAAATAGCAGCCACTGGGATATCATCTGAAATCCATTCAGATTTGAACCTGAATGGAGTCACTGGTTTCCAGAAATTCCAGTCATATCCGGTTGGAATAGGTACCCAAGGATGCAGAGCCCGGATCAGATTTTATCCAGGACAGGGTCAAAATGGTGATCAAATAGATGCCCCTTGGGAACGGAATCCGGATTTATTTGATCCGGAACTAGATTGTTTATTTTTTATCCGGAATTCCGAGTCATTTTCATCCCGGACGGATAGGTGCCCCTGGGACTCGGAATCCGGATCATATTTGATCCGGAACAGGATCATGTTTTTTTTTATCCGGAATTCCGTGTCCTTTTCATCCGGAACGGATAGGTGCCCCTGGGACTCGGAATCCGGATCAAATTTGATCCGGATTGGATCAAATTTGATCCGGCTCAATTAAGAGTGTGAAATCCAGTAATAACTTTAAAATGCCTACTTTCACTAAATTGGATACCGTTTGTGATCTGCACTGTCGTTTATTGCATTTCACTTCGAAGATGAAACGAAAGTCTCGACGATAAACTTTAATGTGACTTTGTTAGGTTAAGACCCTCTCTGCCTTTCGGATTGCTGGTTGATTTACTGAAAATAAGGCAATCGTACACTGGAGACCACTCTTACACGACAATTCCTATACTTTATCATACACAAAATATGCCGTAAGCAGGTAAGGGTACGGTACTGCCTTCGGATAATTCTGCCCTTCCATCCTTAACATGTAGGCCTACGTCGTGCCTCACTCCTGCCCATGACAAGTGCCACTGTAGGACGATTTTTTTACTAGCTGGCACTGGCGTCCGGGGGATTTGTAAAATGTCCACAAGGTCCGGATTTCATATGTTTCCTTCTGCTTTGCGGTTCAATCATTCTGAGAGATTTATTCGTAGTATTTTAATTTTGACTATGTTATGTACCGATGAACATATACTGCACCATTTTGCAAATTGTTTCTTTGGCAGTATGTATGTCTCTTGTAAAATCTCTACAAAAACTTAAAATATTTTGATATTTTTCATGCTTCCCAAAAAGGGAAAATCCGAAAACTTAGGCCTGTATTCACTTCAAAGTTTTGCCAAAGGTAGCACCATTTTGCATCTATAAAGAAAGTTTTTCAGACGGGGACACAACTACTTTTGGTTTTCCTGTTAAAGGGTAAGGTACTGCCTAAGGTAAGCTGAAATCCATTCAAATATTGGCGCATTTGCGGCTGGGTACATCCAGTTTAAAACACGTGGGAAGTGCCGTTTCCGGCCATCTGGGGGGGGGGGGGGGTAAAGCCCAAAATTTTCTTCTACGCTCCGCTCCAACCGATGGTGGCGCTCCGTTTAGATTTAGATATTGCCGCATTTGCGATCTACGTCCTGAAATTTACAATTTTCCCAAGGGAAAGGGAGATACCGGTTCCTTTCAGTTTTATTCCCCAAGGCCACAGATCAGTTCAGTTTCAGATCAGTGCCCAGTTTCGGGGGCCCTAAAAAGTGTATGTAGTACCATTTTTCATGGATTTATTTTTCATTCTCATTATTTGAGAAGTCGCAGACATGAGATTCGTATTTCAAGGCTGGATACATCCAGCTTAAAACACATGGGAAGTGCCGTTTCCGGCCATCTGGAGGGGTTTTAAAGTCCAAAATTTTCTTGTACGCTCCGTGCCACCCGATGGTGGCGCTCCGCTTAGATAGTCTTGCCGTGTCTGACTCTCGGAGGTACCAGGCCCCCCACTTGTTACCTAGCCCCCCCCCCCCAAAATCGCATCCTGGCTACGCCACTGATGTGTATGTGGGTGGTTTTTTTCTCGACAAAAATACATGGGACAAACCCCGCTCCCCGTATCAATGTTGAAGTTTTCAGGACGCCTTGGGCTGCCTCAACACTGAATGGGGGAGTGGGGGGGTGGTGTTCCGTTCATTGCTTGTTTTGCTTGTTTTGTCCCATAATATTTTTCGAGGATTGTCGGTGTCCCATAATATTTTTCGAGGATTGTTGGAAGCCTGTACAAATGTACAAGAAGAAGTTTTCGGTCTTCGGCAACGTAATGACAGTTGGTGAATAAAATTTGTGCAGTCTGAAAGGATTGATTCGTAAGCATTATGAAAAAGCAATTGCTGCATGACAAGATAATAAAAGCGGCTTTAAAATATTTCACGGGGAAGAAATGTAACTTATTACGTATTATTGACTTCTGTCCATATTCGGTCTTTCTAATTAGGACAGGGAAGTGATCAAAATAAGGTACCCATGGGTGGTTTAACGTCGTTAATTTTGTCATTAACCTATTCAGAAGACCCGTTCCCGCAGGGTACCGAAGGGGGGGGGGTCACTTTCAAGCGAGAAATATTTCTTGGGGAGGGGGGAAGATCAAAACAACCTTCAGGGGAGGGGGAGAACAGATATTCCAGATGACTTACAGGACAAACAAATTTTTGAACCCGAACTGCTACAGAAAACTCCGAAAGTGGGCTTTATAACGCTACATTCATTATCCCGATGTAGAACTCGTCCCTGCTCCCTTTTACTAAGAATATTTAATTAGCGCCACGGTTTACCACTGACCTCACCACGATTAACCATTGACCTCCACTCTATTTCAATGACTGTCGAGGGTTAATCGTGCAAACAGATCTCTCTATTTATAGGAAACTTTCATTGTGCAAAAATGGTTAACCGTTTCAATTTCGAGAAATCTTTACGTAAATTCTCATGTTCACTACCCCTAATTCTTACATATAATTTCGTCTTTAACTAGATTGTAGTTTGAATCATCATTCAATGTTTATTTTTGCGAAAAAAGAGAATTTTGTGGTTAATCGTTGGGTATATCGTGAAATATGTTACCCCCAACCCCTAACACAAAAAATAAGATGGAAAAAGTTCTTTGTTTTTTCCCATTACAGTACATGAAATTTTTAAAGTAAATTAAATCTCTCACCACCCAGAGTACTATTACCCCTCCCCCTTCCTCGTATGAGCTACTTGAGGAAGACAAATCTTTATTCGAGCGCCCAGCGCTAATCTGACACGCCCGTATACTGGTAGGACAAATTCAACTGTTACTACTTTCCTGTAGCTTGAAAAATAAAAAGGCAACCTACTCGCTTCAGAGCATTTAAAACGAAAATTTGGAAACTCCTATACCTTTGTACAGGCTTCCGACAATCCTCGACAAAAATACATGGGACAAACCCCGCTCCCCGCATCAAAGTTGAAGTTTTCAGGACGCCTTGGGCTGCCGCAACACTGAATGGGGGAGTGGGGGATGGTGTTCCGTTCATTGCTTGTTTTTGTCGAGGATTGTAGATCAAATAAAGGAATCACTAAGCCTTTGAGCTTTCTGGTTCTAAAGGAAACTCCAATTTTCCAATTGCAGGTGATGTTTTTCAGCCAAGAGGTGCTTGTAGCTACAATGTGATGGGACTGTAGTCAACCCTAATGAGAAATACTTTCCAACAGCATTGGAAGATGGCATTATACTACTGCTTGGTATTCATGAGAAATCTACTGTGATTCTTTACTTTTTCCAAAGGTAATTTAATCATACCTTTACGGTATGGATTGAAACAAGCTGATGCAATGAATTCTCCTTTTATTTATTTGTTTGTGACTACTTTCAGAAAGTATTAGTCGTAAGGACATTACTGCTTGGTGCATTTCAGGGTACTAAAACTATGAAGTGACTTATTGTAATTAAATCCCACACAATGTCCTTGAAACAGTTATGACGGAAGTCTAATAGACATACGACTGTTGGTAGAAATTTACCTGTAAAGTTCCTCTAGGTATTAAACAAATAACCCTGTCTGTATGTTTTGTGAGGTATCTCATCAGAAAGGCCAAGATCAGTCACCACAAACGCACTACAAAACAACAGATAAATCTCACAAAGTTTCTCCTATTTCTTTTTCAAGTATCGTTCATGACTTTGAAGCAGGTAAAGTGTACATACTGAGGGCAATTCAAACATGTGATAACTTGTAATTTTCACAATTGAATGATAAAGTATTGTCACATGATTTGCAAGGGGCAATCACCAAAACGGAGTGTCTACTATTTTATAATCCAAGTTGGGGTGCCTGACAGGATTTCCACTATCAATGTTTTCTAAAACAACAGAACTGGTGGTCATTTCTGCAGGAATAGTATCAGTAGGTGTAAGCTAACTTATCTTACATGACTAAGTGTAATCAAATGTAATTCGTAATAACCAATTTTGTGGTACAAAAATGAAAAACCACAACAAGTATGTAATTTTGAAAAACATTACTCATTGTTTCAGTAAAGCTTTATTTGACATGAGTTTGGTGCATTGACTTGTCAATTTGATGCCCTGATGATTACGGTTGAAACAAAACAGAGATATTCCATTTCCTTACCCAATGGATCCCCATTTCAACGAGACTGAAAATTCTAGTGAGTCTAATTATCTCACGTTGAGTGTATTGCCCCAATGATAATTTCTTAAAGAGGACACTGAATTCTATACATAATAGTAAAGACTACTTCTTTTCAAAAATGGTTTTATCTAGTCTCAAATCAAGTTAAAATAATAGTAATCTGGTTAAATTTCCATATAAATCTTATGGTATGCATGGTCCCAAGATACCAGCAGTTAAAGTCGCCACTTAAGTGAACTTGAAGCAAGTTCATGGGGCATCAAAGCTCCACAATAACAAGCAGTATTTTGTTTCTCTTTAATTTTACAATCAATCTTCTGCTGAACAGTCCTACTTGGTATCAGAATGTGTTTGCATGGATTCATAAGGGCTTTACAAACTTTACCTTTTTAAAGGGGTAGTCTTTTTTCTATGAACTTACAAAGTAACTTGAAGTTCAATTCAGCAGACTGAAAAATCAAAGCCAACAAATGTGATTGAGTGATATAACCTCAGATGACCCTTGGCTCACTTTGGGTCAGAGGTATAATAAAGTTATGCATATGTTTCAAGTAATGCAGTACATACAGTACATGTCTGGTTTAGAGAAAGTTTCGTCCAACTGCAAAGTTTATGGTCCTCTTTTGCAATTCCCAATTTGAATTGTCATTTCAACACTACCAATTTAATTATATTCAGATTTAGCTTGATGAGACAATTAACCCACAAAAATATCAACAGGATTCTGGGATTTTGTCTTCAGGCTAGAGCATGAGTTAATACAAGTTTGAATGTAATATATCACCCTAATTCTGATTGTGTTGCAGATGCTTGCTAATGATCAATCCACTGGCAGGAAAGGGATCCAAAGTGAAAAAGCTTGCAGCACCCATCAAACAGTTCTCTCACTAATCAGTAAGGTTTATCAGTGGACAGCCTACTTTGCTTCATCAAATGTCTTTCTTAATTTTTTTCATGTTTTAAGGAAACCTGTGTCAACATTTACATGGTACCATGGGGGAGTTCAGAGACTCAAATTTTCTCAGTCATTTGTTAGCACCAAGTTTATATACTTACCAAACATTTGATCGTGTGTAAGTTTCATTTCAGTTACGAGCCATTTGTTCTTAGTACTTAAATTGAACACTTGGGTCCAAGTTACTTCTTTGCTGTACACAACAGCTCTACAGGTGTTTGTAGAAACAAAGATCTTTTCATTCATTATAAATCTCAAACAGTTTTACAGTAGCATGTTTTAAGTCTTATTGATAACAGATCTGTTGACATTAATTGTTCATTTGTGATGACTGAGCTGTGCAATAAGTGCAATCTTGACAAAAAATGGATAAGCCTATTTGAACTGCATTTTTTAATCCTCAAAGTTATGACAAAAATAATAAAGTATGTTGTAAAATGCCAGTCCAGATTTCAAGAAAATCAAATGAACACTGCATAGGAAATGTAACCTGTACATATTTGAATAGATGCTTCAGCAATGGTTAAAATTTAAGATTAAAATTCATTCAATTTTGAAATGGATCGGAACAATCGTTTGGGGAGATTTCCTATTCCATGCCCCTTGAAGAGACATTTCTAAAATAGATCTCATGTTTAACATTATTTATTAGTTGTGCTGGAGTCAGGGACTGCACATTGCAAAATTTTACTCACCCCTCCACCTCACTGACTTCAATTTTTTTTATTAGTTCCTAAAAACACGTAAAATGTTTTTAAACAATTTTTCTTCTCAAAAGGTAGCAAATCTTATACCAGATTGCATGATATAAGCATATGTTTATTTTCACAAATTTCACCAGTTTCATTGTAGCTTCTTTATGACATTCAGGGGTTCTTCAAAACTTAGGTTATTTTAAATAGTAGTTTTTTTAACAAAAAATCCTCGTCAGCTGAAATATTCCTTAGCTTGTACGAGTGAAGGCATGGATGTGAATTATATGCCATGTTTTACACTAACTTGTAAAGATACTTTCAGGCTCTATGTACTCAACTTGTTTTGGAGTCCAAACAGGTACTAATAAACATTCATCAAATAAAACCATATTGTTCTTGGTCCTTCCTCGATTGGCTTTGTTTTGCTAATACTGGCGATGCTGTGGTTGCTTGTGAAAACCAGTTGGATGAAGTAAAACTTGAGGGAATAGACTGCCTGCATTGCTCTGAATTTAAATCATCACAATTGTTACTTTCATGACAAATCTGCAGTATTATGTAAATTTTACAGGTTAAAAAAAGATCTTTTCCTGTAAAATTTACAACAGGATCTATTGCAAATTCTACAATTTTTTTGTTTCATTTACAATGGACTGTAAAAATAATGAGATTTTTAGTGATTTCACTGTAAACGAACTTTTTTACAGCGATATCGTGATGATGCAAATCATGCAATGTTTTAGTTATGGTACTCCATGAAACATAGGTGCAGGAAGTTTCCTTTTAATTGGGGACTGATCAAGCTGGGTGGAGGAGGGAGGGCTGAACAATGCAGTTTCCGGGCCTAAGGGGAGGGGTGGAAAATATTTTGGTATTTGGGGGTCTGTAGATGCAATTTAGTAAAACAAATTTGGTGATTTTTTGAAAAAACTACTGCGAAGGTTTGACATTTTTAACACAAGCAATAATAAGATGTTTTCATCCTCGAAGGGACTTCAGGATGCTTCAGGCCGCCCCTGACACGTTCTTGACTGCAACCCCAACCTCCACCCTTCATGCGTCCACGTCTTCAAATTAAACCGATGCATCATTTTCTGATTCCTTGTGTGAATAGATCATGCTGTGGGCTTTGGATGTTTGCTTGAGCACATCTTTCCCGCATTTCCAAATGCCATACTTGCATTTCATGTTCAGAATTTGTTTTGGTTATGTACAATTTGAGTATTTGGGTTTGGGTGTGCGATGCCGCTGGGGGCGTGATTGGGGGTATGAAAGGCTACGTTTTGAGTCTGATTCATTTTGAGTTTTTAAACACCTTGTCTGATTATGCCGCCGCGCAAGTAGAGCAGACACCAGTTTTAAAGAGCTCGGGAAAGTTGTGGGGTAATCGACAAAGATGATGTCGTCCTGTGAGTGGAATCAATTTGAAAACAATTGTAACCTGATTGATTTTACTTTTTAGGGATTCGATAGACTGATTTTCTTCTCCTTTAGTCTGAAAATTTTCTGTCCTCATCATAGATTCTTAAAAAATACCAGTTGTGATTGCCGCCTCTTCACCGAATACCGGCAGATTGTTTCATGTCTAGGCCATAGGCTGTCACTGAAACTCTTCCAGCGGGCAGTCCTCAACCCTGTATAAGCTCCATGTGATACACGTTGATTTTTATACTTTTAGGAACCTTCATTACAAGGGGCTTTTTACCACTTATCTTCATCTTTTCCTCTTGCTCTTTCTGAATTTTGTGTTGATTCTCTCTTATTCAACGCAGTGGGGTGTGTAGGATTTTGGAGGTGGGGGCACAATCTGTGATTCCCCCAGACTGACAATGAAGCGTGCATGGAAGGTGCACCACAAGAGCGAAGCGTAAGTTTGAAAACGCGGGGTCCAGGGTCCCGCAAAACAATCTTAAAAACGCTAGTCAAATGGGGGCACCAACTGGTTTCTTGTCAAATATTTGAAAGAATTCCTTTTATACTTGATTAGTAGTTCAAAAATGAAACTATTCTTTCATTTATGAGTCGAATCTAGTAAAAGATTTGACAAGAGTCCGGTTTGTGCCCCTTTTGATTAGATTCTTTTCAGATTTGACTAGAAATTTTTAAGAGTGTAGGGCCCCTGGCAGGGTCCAAGGCAGACTTCTGGTGGGTCTAGAGGTAAAAGCCCCAGGAAGCTCATGCAGTATAAGGTGTAAGGACAGCTGTAAATAGGTCACTATTGATCAGTTTTTTTGTTACTTGCAGAATTTGTTAAATTTGATGTCAATGATGAAAACTTCAGGTTTCTCAGAAGCTATCTGATGACATTACGGGATACCACAGTTTTTAGGGAAAACGGCGGTTCCCAATTATAGTACCCGATCACTGGTTCATTGCTCCAACTAGCTGCTTCAATGAGCAGCAGATTTGATTGCCATTCTGGTGCAATAGAAGCCCAACAACTTTAGGGTTCAAATAACTGTGACAACAAATCCTGAAATAGGCGGTGCTGCCAAAGAGGGAATCGATTTACTTTAAGATAACTGGGGGAGGAGGGTGTGTGTACATCCCCTTTCAGTTTATTCTGAGATAATGCAATGCATTGAAAAAGTTCGTTAAAACATTTGTTGTTCTAAATATATTTATAGTACATAGGTTAACGGGAGACAATCAGCTCTACGGATATGTTATTCTGGCACTTTTTTTAGCAATTTCAAATCTCACTGTACTGCGATTAATCGGATTGTACAGTAAGTGCAGCTGAGAGACACCATTGACGTAGAGATACAGATATCTGTTCAGATAGACCTAGACACTATTGTACATCAACAGAACTGGTATCTACAGGGAGGCAGCACACATGTGGAACAGCCCGGTCAGAGTCATCAAACGAGATATGAGCGGTGTATCTTTACACCTTCAGTAGCGCAGACAAGCCTTGGGCAAACAAATCCCCAAAGCAATGAGTTCTGTACAGTCAAATTCTCATGTGGTTTCCCTACAGTTTCATTGGAATCAAAGACAAACAGACACATATGTGTGAATGAACATCTCATTTTTCATACAAGACAAAACGTTTTAGGTCAAAGGAAGAGAACTACATAACACTTTGCAAATTGCTTACAAACACCCTTATCCGGAGAGATGAAAAGGCACGTGATTATCCTGCTTTGAACCTTGTTGGTTGTATGCAAACAAGGCAAACATATATTTTAAAGATAGGGGCGCTTTGAAGGTTTTTGATCTTTTGATTTCTCTGCAAGGAATTGTGGTAACACAGTCCGTGACAGTGACAACTTAATTATGTTAAAGTGAAAGCTTAAGTTGTCTCCATGGAAAACATTGCCACGAGCAAAACATATCAAGAAAGATGGTTTTAAAAAGTGAGTGTAAGCCGTAATTACTAGTGCCAAAACATGGTTGCGTTATGAGTTCATTAACTATTGCAACTCCAAATCCTGTGCTGCCAGATGACCTTTTACCAAAATCTGTACCATTTTTCCTCTCATCATAATGCTATTTAGCTAAGATTTAACGACACACCAACACAAATGTGTTATATAATGTCACCTAGAAAAAAAAAGAAAAAGTTGGACAGTATAAAATGGGTTCAATCTACACATAAATGTCTGGGCATAAGCAAGAGTCGTATCACAAATTTCATTGAAGTCTACTCTCCTTGAGAAAGCTCAGCATAATGCATTAACATATCAAGTTTGCAATCGATCAAAGCTTCCTCTACCTTAAGTAAACATGAAATCAAGGTATTCAGATTGTGGCACCCTGTGACTGCAAATGACCATTGACCTTTGCCAAAATAAATGGGGTTCGCCGTCCCGTCATAATGCATCAACATATCAAGTTTGAAATCAATCCAAGCATTCTAACTTGAGATATGTGGTAAAAAAGTTTGGGAGTTTGCCCACCAATGACCCCAAATTACTTGTTACCTCTACCAAAACCGATAGGGTTTTTCTTCCCGTCGGATGCATCAACATACCAAGTTTTAAAACAATCAAAGCTTGCTTAGTTGAGATATCGTGTGAGGAACTTTCGGGGTTTGACCCCTATGACCCCAAATTCCTGTTACCTATACCAAAATCGATACGGTTTTCGTCCCGTCATATGCATAAACATACCAAGTTTGAAACTAACAAAACCTTCCTAATTTGAGATATCGTGTTAACAAGGTTTTGACCCCCTGTGACCCCACATGACCTTTGACCTTAACCAACACAGTATGGTTTTTTTGTCTCGTCGCAACGCATTGGTCTACTAAGTTTGAAATCGATCCAAGCTTCCTATCTTGAGATATTATTTAAACAGGGGATTTGACCTTTTGGCACCCCAGGTAACCCTTGACCTCCACCATAATCAAAAGGGGTCTGCCCCTCAGTATTGGGCATCTGTTCACGAAGTTTGAAAACTGTCAGATCTTCCCTTCTTAAGATATCGTGTGAACAACAAACACACTCTCATACACACTTGAATTTTGGTATAACGTTAAAACTGCATCCCAGGTCACGGTGGGCTGAGGTGGCCGTCTGTGGCGAGAAGTATGTCCCAAACTATCCCCCTATAAAATGCACACAAAAAGCTTGATTACCCATCCGATGACAAGCGGGTTGTCGGTGCCACAAAACCGAGCAAGTCCCTCAATGGTTGTCCACCCGTGGGCTGGGGGTTGTAGAATGAGCCCACGGTATTCCCGGCCTGTCGCAAGGGGTGACTGGAGGACTTGAACAGTATTTGAAAATTATGACACTATTTGACAAATTCGTGTTGGTGTGTTCTTTAATCTTATGTAACTTACTGACACACACACAAGTTGCGGTTCTTGTTTTTGTTTCTCCGTGCCCGTTTCTGTGTACGATAAACCTTTGTTCGCCTCCCGAGGGCGACGTTCGGCGAGGTCCACTTGTTTCGGTGAGGGCGGGACGGGTGGTTGTTATTCCGTAAATGATTCCCTTTTCCTGTTTGTTAACGGTGGATGGGGGGGGGGGGGGGAGTTAGGTATGTTGGTAACAACATTGGTCGTTAAACCTTTTCCGTGCACCTAGATTGACCTAACCACTATCCTAACAAGACCCTATGACACAATAAACTACTTACATCTCAATTTCTTTCAGTTACACGCCCCGCACCGGCACATTTTTTTTTTTTTTTTTTGCTCTCATGACCTTCCAAAGCTCTACCAATGATAAAAAATTCACCAGCATACCTCTTTATTCCTTATTTGTTATCCCCGAGTGGTTTTCATCACTTGAATTCATCTGATGGCTGATATTTGAACTACAACAACAGTGATCTTCACAATAACAGCAGTCTAACTGGTTATAGATGGTGCTATATCACTATAGGGCACCAATTTTGTGATTAGATTTGTGTTAGGCAATTCATAAGGAACAGGAAATGAGGAAAATCGGTTGAAGGGTTAGAGAATTATAAATTTTTGAAAGGAGGGCTTGTTTTGGGTCGTTTTCGACAACATATGTCAAATTTTTCAACTTTATGGAGCAATTTCTGCAAAATCATGCATCCCTCTGAGTTGAAACTGTCTGAGAATGTTTTAGATGTATGAAGATATTTTCAAAACGAGTAAAGAGATTCGTAAATTTTGACATTTTTTTTTTCATTTTTTTTGTTAGGCAAAAAACGTCTAAATTCTTGGCCAGTGTGTATACCCAGATGCACGGAAAAGGGTTAATCGGTAAATGATATCCTTCTCCTGTTTGTTAACGGTGGGTTAGGTGGGGTAGTAAGGCATGTTGGTCACAGAAATTTTCATTTCTTGCGGGTGTGAATCGTTGTGGGTGGTTCAACGTTGTGTTCTGTCTAATCCGGTTGGAGGTTTCCTGTTTTGACAGTGTCTGTTTCCAAGGACTTTCAAAGAAAAGACACGTTCACACACACGCGCCATCATTAATGCATAGGTTTTTCTTTTCATCGCAGCAAAAAAGGAGACAATATTGTATTGAACCTTAGCCGCTAACTCGGTTCACTTGCTAGGTGTATGAAAATTAGTTTCGCTCTGGGTTTCACCTATTGCTACGACCGGCGAGAAAATGAACATTTTACTGCAATTGAAGGAAAAAGAGCCAAAAGCGCACCAACCGATAAATGAACAGAATCATTGGTATTGCACTTAAGATCCAGAATATTATGTTTAAAGCCTAGAGAGTACAATATCGGATGTACTTGGGCCAAAGTAATTTTACGATTTAAGTTGATGCAAAATGAGAAAACGAAGAGTAAACATTGTAGGTGCAAAATTTCATTTCACCTCATTTCGAATCTGAAACTTCAAAAGTGTTGTGCTTAATAGCTTTTAATAGTACCCATATTTAGAAAATGTTTTCAGAAAATATAGTGTGTTCAGGTCAGGGGTCGACGTCACAAAAGTGTGAATGCGATACACCTTGCTTGTAAAAACGGGTACCTAAGCGTTCTTAGGAAGGATACTTACACAGATTGTGCCTACAGCTAGATTAGATATAACGACCCACCGACGCATGTGTAGAGAAAAATCTCTACACAAGCATGTTACCAAAAGCTTTATAATTTGTTTACAAACACCCTATATGCTAGATACTAGAGGTACGTCAGTATCATGCCTCTTAAAATATTGATTGTATGCAAACAAGGGTCATCTTTTATATATTATGGACGTTTACGAGCTTTTGGTCTTTCGATTTTTCTGGAAGGACAAAACAGTCCGTGATTGTATTGTTTTAAGTGAAAATTTTAAGTTGTCTTCACAAGCAAAAACATCTCCACAAACATCGTGATAAAAAGTAAAAAAGAAGTGGATTCAAATCGATTTGGTTATGTTACGAGTTCATTAACTATTGCAACCCCAAATCCAAGAGAGTAGAATTCAGAGCCTTCCTCTTTTCCATATCTGTCTTTACAAGGTACAACATTCCAGTGCTGATCTTGGAAAATAACTCCGCAACTTCGTCCGGTGATTTTCGTGCAAGACTAAAGGAAACCGCAAAAAGAGTGGCAACGTTTACAAGCAGATTAAACACATTCATTGACCTCCAAAACCAACCCCAGACTTTTCTCCTTAGTGCTGCTTTCAAATAACTCCTTTCCAGCTGCAATGAAAAAAGTAAGAACATCTGTAGATAAAGCGATTCCTTACTTCCACTAGCAACTGAAGTCGAATGGAAGTAATCGTCTGGATAGCATATTCTTCTAACATTTATAATGGTATTTGCCTGTCAAATAATAAGGCTAATCGCCATGCACTTAAATACCCCCCTTGACATTCTACTTCAGGGAGTTTACTTTGGGAATTCAAGCAGACAGGTTCTGACAGCTCAGCCCCATTATGTGGACGTTCCCACACAATAAATTCGATGTCCTGTCAGATTCTTGACACTTATAGTTTTGATGAAGTCCATCCAGTGACATAGCCAGTGTCTTCCCCAAATACAGAAATAGAGGTCGCCAGTCAGCGTCCTACTTATTGCAAAATTTTCTCATTGGTCATTTGTTAGGCATGTGCATGTCTTAGTCCAATCAGGATTCCCCATCCCATATTTTGCAGACAACTCTGTCTGGAAACCACCTTAGCACTTTTAGGTAACTTCCTTTCTGGAGAGAGTTGGAAATAGACAGCCAAACAGAAAGGATCAACTCAAGAAACACGCACAGCTCCGCGGCCTTTGCCGCTGGGCCAAGCCTGCTGGACTCTACCAACTCTTCTTACTTTCTTTGAATTTTCCTTTAACCTTGGAGTAGTTTATAGGAATCAGTTTTTAAATTTAAAGGAAGGAAACTTAAGTTTTGAGACAGAAGTTCGTTTCTCACCGTTAAGAGTAGAAGTTTGTTACTCATCATGTAGATTAGAATCAATTCATACTCAACATGTGACAGTGTTTAATCAAGTCTATCCTGGTAGCTCTTTGATCGATCAGAGAAAGGGATTTCTTTCTGACTTAGAATAAACATTAGTCAACTTTAAAGCTTTGTTCGAGTCTTCTTTCTTGAATCTCTTTTCTTAACGTACTACCCCCTAGCCTTCACGATGTGATTGGCCCAAACAACGCAACATGACAGTCAAAATTATACGGCCATTATATTTAGCTATAAACACGGAGTCAAAAGGTGGTTGAACAGTTTAATTCCCCCCAATAAAGGTCATTTATGGATTAATGATCCATACCTCAAGTATCTGCTTCTTCATAAGGTTCCTTGTGACGGTACAAAATGTTAGAGACGACATAATATCGGACCCTACGGACCTTGAGAATGATTGAAACAGGAACCTGCAGTGCGATTTTCACAGGTACTGAATCCCAAATGATTAATTTTAAAAGGCGGATACTTAATTCTAGTTATTTGTTTACAGGTCAATTTACTAACCGATGTTATAATCTGGTTGGTCTCAGGGTCCCTCTCGACGTAGTCTGTTCCAGATAAAACAGTTAACGTGAGAGCCACCCCCATTTCGTTTATAACAATAAAAATGTTTAAAATGATACTTCTCTCCCTCTGTAACGTTTCGAGCATTGCAACCACATGCTGGTTAGCCTTTTCTGATTTTGGGGGTTGATATTCCACTTCGTTGAATGCATTGTAGCTTTTCCTGACAAAGGCGCAGATGGACACAAAGAAACGCCCTAATGCCGGATATTCTAGTTTGTTCATCTTTAGTTCGTCAGCACACCTTTCTAAGTCTTTCCGCGATTCATGAAAATCAAAACTTCCAACCTCTTTAACCTTTTCGTCATCCTCGTAGCATCTGCCTTTCTCTAGGTTATTTTGAAACAAAGTGGTATAGAACCTTTCCTCTGCTTCCAGAAACAAACAGGCCTCGATGAAATCTTCTACTGTATCTTTAACACTTTGCACAACTTTCCACTTACACAACTGGAAAGCGAAATCAGAGGCGATTGTTACGATTACACCTAATACAACTAGGACAATACCAAGTGATAGTAAGCTTGAACTTCCCGATGATATCTTCCATGCGATAACTGTAATGTTGCCAGCGATTCCGGCGACAGCTCCCGCCAACTTTGCAATGTTAGCTCTTTTCCGATTTACTTTTAAGGTAGCTGCTGCAGCCTCAACAGCTTGAATGCCTTCATCGTCAAAAATTGGGTCTTTAACTAATTGATGACAGTTTTGTGCTATCTAGAGAAATGAATGAAAACAAAAAATTTCGAGAGAAAACATGTGCTAAACATGTAATAAGCAAGATAAAAGGATTGTCTTAGGCTGCATCCAGTTTCGATAAATAGGACCTCAGAGGGGTACTTATTCTTGGCATTTTTGCGAAATTTTCAACAAACAGTGAGTTTGCAGCAAACACATACATGTTAGCTTTTACATCAAGGCCGGGTCTCTTGGTTCAGTTTAAAATTTAAAAAAAACAATTTTCTTCCCAAGAGTCTTATGTTATCAGAACACGACTAGCATTCATTGTCACAGTGATATTAACTCTGCTGTAATCAAAGCTAACATTGGAACACAAATGTCGTTACTTCATGCGCTGCTGAAAACTATCATGGCCGATTTAAATGGGGACGCTTCAGTATGTTGTGCACAGTTAGTTCCTTTTGTGAATATGACAATCGACACGTTTGCCCAGAGGTGCATCAGAAACAGATGTATTTTGCCATGTTTAAGTTACAACAAGATACAAAGATTAATTGCAGCGGGAATTCAAACGCCTAGTCAAAAAGCAAAGCGAAAATTCCAGCATTACCTTGCTACCTTGAGAAACGCACACACAATGCTTCTCATGAGGAATTCTGATCCGTTATCAAGTTTATGAAATATCGATACCATTTATCTGCAGTATATTTATTGCATATATGTTATTACATGTGAGACGGCAATAAGTTATGCGTTTGACGTGGGATAGGATAATCCCTAAAATAGATATTAAAGGGGAAGATGTTACGTTCATTAAACAACTTGCCATATATACCATTAGCATCTGCCTGGTAAACCCTTTGCCGCAATATGCTTCACTATCGTCATTCTCCCCAACAGCTGTAAACGAAAAGTAAATATAGAGGCTTTTCACATGACGTCATAATACTCTCCGGCGGCCATGTTGGAGTACATGTAACTACGTAGTAAACCATACGGGACGCGCTTGCTCGTTGAATTTGTACATACCATGCATGTCACAGTGCGCACTGTGCAGTGCGTTCGGCACAAAGCCACGTGTATTTGGCATGAATGTCCTCCAGCATGGCGGTTCTGTGACGTAATTGCAAAGCCTCTATAGAGTACATGTGGCCACAAAATATAGTTCGGTATCACATAACACGTGAAGCGATATTACCTAATTAATTGAAAAAAGAACCAGTCGCAGATGTTGGATTTACAAAAGTAAAGTGAAGAAGCGGATACGAAACAATTGAGGATACTTACAGTGGCCACCGTCGCCTGAATCCATTGTTATTCCACTAGACGAAAAACTGGGTTCTCTTTGCCGCAGAGTTGCTACAAAGTAAAATATGACATCAGTTACAGGTTGGAAAAGAAGGTAAGGGACATACATTTGGAACCTACCAGAAAGGCAAAAGGTTTTGTGATTCCTTGCAGACCAAGATTCTTTTTAAATTGTGCTAAAAACGCTGAAAATCAGGATATTAAAAGTGACAATATTGCCAGCCCTCCTCTTAACTGGTCATACTTTTTTAGATGGGTTTTCAACTTCTTCAAGTTTGATAGTGACATATCTGGAAATCACTAGTGCTTAGTGCAAGGGGTATACAATTCTGTACTATTTAATATCGATCTGTGTCTTTAGTCAGGGGGAGTTAGATAAACGAAAATTACTACTATATAAATTGTTAATTGCATCTGCGGGGTTCATTGTGGAGGACATACCTTCCCGCCTCCTAATGTGTAGTTCCCGTTGGTATATTTAATCTTATTTAATCTCCTCCGCTTTTGAATGTATCTCTATAGGGTAGGTGCTGGGAATGTGGACCCCTTAAGGACCATTTGACTCATGAAAAATTTCAGCAGAGTAATCATGCGCTCAGCACCTACCTTCGAATATTTGTTTATATAAGCTTTCAAGTTGCATATTCAACTGTAACAACCATAGACTAGTTTGATCATAAGAGGTCAGAGTTCAAAGGTCGAAAGGGTCCAATTTCTCTTCATAGGCAGGCAATGTGGACTCTAATGATTAATCATTCAGATGAACCAAAATGAAAAGTGTTTCCAATCAGGATCAAACAAAGAGCCGGTTAGTTTATTGGCAAAAGTATATTCAAGAGAAAAATCATTAAGTAACGTTTCAAGAGGGGAACTTACGCGATTATAAAAGTAAGGGCTGTCTATTAGGCGGAAAGGCTAAGTCCGACAATTCAGTGTGTAAAGTTTCCACATATTAGTCTCGCGAAACCCACAAATTACTGTGACAGGAAAGAGTCAGTTTATGAATTTTAATGTCTTCAAAAAGTTCCATTCCATTCCTAACATTTTTTGCTATTACTTATGCTCTTATTGTGTACATATCCGAGCAAATATCGTACTTCTATCTGTACTCCATAAGTATGTTAAGACAGTTACATGCACGTCGCAAAGTGGGATCCACTTTCCCTGCATAACAAGTGTACCGCGTTGCTAATTATACGATTAATCAGTGTAGAGTGATCGATAACTAGTGCCCAACAATACAATTATGAAATGCAATGCCAGAACTACATTAACCTCATGGGTTGTGTTAAAAGAAAACACGGCCTTCGATCAACGAAAATTCAGATCGGACCCAAAATAGCATAAACGCGTCCTACCCGCTGCAGAAGTCTTAGCATAAAATGGAAAGAAATCCTTTAATCTTGACAAATCTTCAGTTCGCCGTGTACCGTGACAAGTTATTCCACGAAACTATGGGCAAAGCAAGATCTGTCGTGGGGTCCGCTTTACTCTCAGGGTCTGCATTCCCTTCAGGATATTGACACAGTAAATATTTTGATGAGTTATTGTTGTTAAGGCGTACTTATACTCTCTACGAAGCTTTTGCGTCATCTGTACTAATGTAAATAATTTTTTGGAAAATTTTTGGCAATGCATTATGGACTAGATGCAATATGTTGCAACATTTGGTGCTGGATTTGAATGAAATTTATCTTCAAAAAAATCAAATTGTCTAAAAAGGGTTCTTATTTTTCTTGCTTGGTGAGGCCTAACGTTAGTGTCACTGTTATTATCCAACTGGAAAGACCCCGCAGGATTTCACAGAGCTCCAACGGTAGCAGTGATTAATCCTGATGTCGTTATTTAAAAGATTTTCCGACAACTTGCAAGTCTTATTTTGTTCTCTTGCCTATTTGTCAGATACGATATCCTAACATGCAATACATATTACACAAATCCCTAAGGTTAAGTATATTGCTACAGTTACCACTGCCTGTCTGTATGGGGCTGGAAACGTTTTTAGGCCTAATTTTAGTAAAAACTTGGAAGTCCCATATACCACAAAAATTGCTTTCAGGCCTTTAACAAAATGAGGAGAAAATGTAGGATGGTCGGTATCGGCCACTATGATGACCAAGGCCTACTTTTTGTTGATCTTCAGATCCTGGATCAAACGCCTGCCTAGGCTAGATCATAGATGTTCAGCCACTAAAAACATCACAGCTAGCTAGCTAATTTTGTAGCAGTGCCACGTGCTGCCTGCCAGGCATTGTACCTCTTACGGCCAAACCTTCCTCACATTTGGCCAAATCCAAGGTCTAGCCATCCTTCCTCACCAAGAAGGATTTTCAACGGCCAAATAACCAATCTTTTATACCGAAGTGCCAAACTTCACATTTGAAGCTTATAAGTTACATATACACACATACATACACCCAGATAACCCGAAAAGACCAGTAATTTCCTAGGTAGTTAACCATTTGACTGCTGGTGATCTCAAAGTAACTTTGACATCCTTGACAAATAATAAGGACCATCTCAATGGTCAACCAACACACTTCATATGTGAGATCCCTTCACACTTACCCTTCTTGTAATATGGTATTTACAAGATGTTGACATGTTCACCTCTTGTGACCCCAATTGACCTTTGACCACCGCAAACGATAGGGGTCATCTCTTCAATATGGACAAGAAACACACCAAATATGGGATTATCAATCTACTCAATATGGCCTACCCACACAGATTTGTTGCACCTGCCCTTCTTGAGATATCGTGTTTACAAGCAAAAGCGACACACAAACACGCACAGGGGATCATAATCGCATACATTCTCCACTGGTCCAAGAAATGAATTAAGTTTCGGTATTGCTACGCCAGGGGGCTTTGTAATCCCTTGCAGACCAACATTCTTTTTTAAATTGTGCCAAAAATGTTAGGATGTTGCAAGTGAATATTGTGTCCAGATACTTCAACTGCCCTGCCCTTTAGTGTTCATACTGTCTAGATGGCTTTTAATTTTCCTCAATTTTGGTACTGCTTACCTGGAAATCAGCAATGTTAATACAAAGGTGTACATGGCTTTATGAAGAGTTAGTGAGATGGGGTTAAACGACACGCCAACAAATTAGAGTTGGACATAGTAACAATGTTGGGGTAAAAGTACCTAAAAAGAAAAAGTAAACAGGATAGAACGGGTGGTCAATTTCAAAAGGATAGCAAGGCGGGAGTCATGTCAGAAATTTCTACAAAGTTTACTTTCCTTGAGAAAGCCAAGAAGAAGGAAAGGATCGGTTTGTTCAAACAAGGTTTTTAGGTCGGGTACGGTGTAGTATTTCTGGCCAATATGGGAGTATTCATAACAGTCGAAGAAAATGTGACTGACGGTAAGAGCACAGTCACAGGGTATACAATACGGTCGCTTACTGGGGAATCAGTTTCCCCTAGTTCCTACCTTAGGTTTTACTCGTTATAATTGTTTTCTGGAAAGGAATCCCACATTTCTTGCCATTTTGATTTTATAAAGCCATTGATGCTAGGGCGGTAGTCAGTGTGAGGCAAGCATATGTTTGAGACGTCAAGTGTGTCGGCTCTTTCATTTCCTGGTATTCCCACGTGACTAGGGACCCACGCAAGTACAACTGACTTTTGTAGTTGCACCAAACTTGAGTAAACTTCACGGAGAGCTATTACTGAAGGGTGTTTAAGCTCATTGTCCTGTAGTGCTACGAGACTTGAGAGCGAGTTTGTAAACACAATGAACTTGGTTTTATGAAGAGGTGCGGATTGATGAAAAAAGACATGAAACATAGATGCAGCATATTTCAGATGCAACGCTTTGGAGGAGTTTTGCCAATGATAATTTGTCAAATACTTCACAGGTACCATTTCTCAAAATGGCCAGCCCACACACCAAATATGAGGTTTTTTACACTTAAATTTCTTGAGATCTTCTGTTAACAATCAATGGCCGATGTATTCACCATTTGCCCTCTGGAGACCACAAATCATTTGTCCTACGCCAAACAAGATATGGATTATTTGTTTAATGTGGGCAATTAACATGCTACGTATGAGATTCCTCACACTAACCCTATGTGAAACATCGTGTTTACCTTTACCAAAAGTAAAAGGGATCACCTACTCAAAACGGCCAACCCAAACGACCAAATATGAGATTTGTACACTAACCTTTTTACAAACAATTTCTCAGGTATTTACCATTTAACCTCTGGTGACCTCAAGTGACTTTTGACCTACACAAAACATGATAGGTATTATTTATTTAATATGGGCAATTCATGTGCTGGGTATGAAATTTCTCACACTAACCCTTCTTAAAATACCGTATTTACAAATGTTTGACATCCTTTGACCTTCATCACAAACGCTAGGTATCATTTACTTCACATGGGCAAATCACATTATGAGTTGCCAACAGACAGATTCGGTCATTTTAACACCCCAACATGTGGGGTGTTTTTAGTCTCATCTAGTGTCGTTATCTAAAGTCTGCAAATCCAGATGAACTGCAACGAGGCGGAAATGCCATGGAACTAAAACCACAACTTTCTGTGTAAACAAAAGCCTCCCAGAGAAGTACTGTGAGAAGTGGACCAGAAAATCAATAAAGCGGGAAAGTAAACAGATTCAGAACAGCCGAATGCAATACAGATTTGCTCCTATAGGTTTGCAACTCATGTTGTGACCTCACAATAAGCAGAAACAATGTGATAAGGGACTGAAGAAAGGAGGTCTATTATGAGAAATGGTTGTTTGACTTCTAATGACAGTGTTTTCACGTTAATTTAAACTTTTTCTCATTACCGATTAATATGATGAGTAACAATAAATTCCTCGTGGCGAAAGTAACAGCTTCGATTTTGTAAAGAAGTTAGTATATAGTTAATAGGCCAACAGTGAGTTGTGCCTATCGTTCCGCGAAAAAAGAAAATTCCTAGGCCTATGTGTAATAAATTGATAACCACCTAAATTTTTGCCAAAGAAAAAAAAATCGTGGCAAGACGCGAGTTTGTTTGTACAATTATTTTCTCCCATTTTGAAAATTGAAAGAGAGTAGGCTACGTTGTGGTGGATATGCGTGACATAAGCCTGCCTTTTCTACAGGTTACACTTTGGGGTTTTCGTTCAACTTTTTTCAGTTCATGATTAAACGGATTACCGTACATGATTCAAAGACATAATCAATATGGATAGAAAGCTAAACGTGTTCTCTACCAAAAATGTGCATTTTGTGTACAATGTAATCTCTGGAGCGCTTGTATCACGATTCCGACCAATATCATCGCAAGTCTTTACAGAATAAAATTTGGGGAGACCACGGGAAGTGAAGTGACAGTGGCTGTTGGAATTGAACTAATTAATATAGCCAAGTGTTCAGCAGTATGACTAGACACAAAAACTTATTAAGAACACCCTGTCTTTCCTGAGAAATTTTTTACGCCCAACGAATATTATTCTGTTTCAAAATCAGTTTGTGAATCGGAACTACAAGTTTACTATGTGCATCGCACAACAGCAAACCTTTGCAGTTTATTTTTCTCTCAGAGGACTCCAAGTTGCCCGATCGGACATTATGCCCTGAGTCGAGGTACTGCTAGCCCGTAAAAAATCTGGTTGTCCCAGTGGCGGAGCTGGGGTTTTCTGTTAGAGGGGGCGAAAATGGTCTACAGGGGCGCTTCGAAAGAGTAAAAACCCTTACCCTAAGCCTCAGCACAATCGAAGCCACGGCTTTTCAGATTTTCCATTTGATTTTCCGCACCTGGTAGAAGACAATTCTGACATTTCTCCCCAGCAAGTTTTTCTATTAAAACATGTTTAAATTTTCTATCCATGTGCCTCCGCGAAAAAAAATTCGGGGGGGGGGGGGGGGTAATTTCTTTGGGGGAAAAGCTCCGCGCCACCATGAGTTGGCGCGGAGCGCAAGAAAATTTTTGGCCCAAAATGTCTCTCAGTTTGCTGGAAATGACATTTCTAAAGCCTATTTACCGCATATAAATAGGAAAGCACCTAGTGAACTGTTAAGAAATATTGATGTCAATTTTTCTTCGTCTTTTTCTTTATGTTTTCTTCGTTATTTCAGGTTTTTATTTTCCAGGGGAAGGCAAGTTTCGCCCCCCCTTGCCCCTCCATGCGGAAGCACATGTTTCTATTCCTCTCTTCCACATTCTAGTATAAAGGCAGTTATAATATTCATTAAGTCATTAAGATTTTAATGTAAAAAAAAAGCTACTTTGTGAAGATAAAGATTAAACCTGCTAGAACTAAATAGCAAGCAGTCCTACAGAGGGAAAATTTTATGGAAATTAACCACCGTTAGTTATACATTTTTGGCATCTGGAAATCAAGATAAGTGCACGAAGAAACATTAATTGATGTAATTTAAGTCATGTGACTACCCTGAAATAGCCATTAATGAAGTAAATTTAAAGAAATAGCCAAGGCAAGAGGTCTGCTTGGCTCTCTTAATACCGAATTCATAATAAATAAAAGTAGCCTAAACTTAAGCTTATTTGATGGAATTTTCTGAATTTTGAAACCCACGGAAGTAGAGAAATAAGCATTTTCATGGGTTTATCGTGCAGTGTCAGAAATAGCCATTTATCATGAGAACGGTCACTTGAAGAAAAGCAAAATGAAAACTGCTCATTAAAACACTTAAACCTTAACCACTATGATAACAGTTTTATTTTATTTAAACCGAATGTTCTCTTTAAATAATTTTGAAAAATGTTGTGGAAGCTATTTTGGTATCCTTATAAACTTTTTATTGTCTATGCTGACATTTATCCCCGACAACAAGAGGGCTATTTGCGCAACAATTATTTGTTGCGCCCTTTGCAACACCTTTTATTGGCCGGGAGGGTTAATTTAATGTAAGTCTGTGTTTTTGTAAGCTTATAATCACGATTGGTGTGGAAGCAATGAACTTAGCACAGCGACAACATTCATTAGTGCTTATAAAGCATGAAGATCTGTTTCGGCAAAACCTATCCCTATATTACAGACGATGACCCTTTTCATCAGAATAAAGTGCAGACAGTACAGTTACTGGTGGCTGTTTGAGCATTATGTTATCTGGGCCTTAAAACAACGCTATTAAATTATGTCTGTTGCCAAAATGGTGCAAGAGTAAAGTATTTTAAAAATTTATAAAAAGGGCGCCGACAGACGATTTTGGTCCGTCAGGGGGGCGACCGCCCCTCTGACCATATGGCAGCTCCGCCAATGGGTTGTCCCTGACAATCGGACAAGCGATTTGTTGGCGCCTGCTGACAGTCCCTCAGTCATGCAGGCATCCGACTTGTATGTATAGCAGGAAGGTCTGGGGTTCGACTACTGGCAGGGTCATACGAAAGCTTAACAACTTGGTGGCATTCTCGCCAGTATTCGTATTGTTAACCTTCCCAGATTTCGTCGTTCCTCGATGCAAAAATGATACTAGATGGATTGAAGGGTATTATTCTTTTTTCAGATTATACAATTTGGATCGATATCCAGCTCGAGGTACTCATTCGCAGTGAACGTTATGCGCGAAACTGACGTAGGAGGGACATATACAGTTCCTCGTTCGCGAAAAGGTGTCCCTTTTCTTCCCTTATCTTTTTACCGTTTTTAATCCCACGTACCCAAAATAGCATTAAAATTTGTTGAATTTTTCATAAATTTAACATTAAAGCGTATTTCAGATAATTAAAGTGCCTTTGAAACATGATTAGAGGCTGCAGCTGTAGTTTTAGTACTGTTCGAGGAAAAGTTTACTTAAAACGGGGAAGTTGTGTGTCTATCTCACCTTCGCCAGATTTTGATATTAAAGGGATATTTTTACTTATTTTCTCTTGATCCATAGGCCAAACGGATCGCTTGTGGTAATTGCATGGGTTATTATTTCATCTTTCCCCATCGATTCGTATTTTTTTCAATCAGACCCTCGGGAGTGCGCCACGAAGTAACACGAAAAAGCAGGACAGATTTTGATCTATTAGAGGGGTCTTAGGATAATGGGTTAGAGGTTCCCTCGCTGATTCTGGCCAATGAGCCCCGAGAGTATTTCTACCCCTTGATATAGGCTTAGTAGGCCTATGTAAAACCAAAGAATTGATGTTTATCAAAGAACGTAATTAAGTTTAAATAGATTGTGAATTATTTTAATTTGAATTTGTGATTTTTATTTACATGGGAGGATGAACTAAAAGAACTCGCTATCTACTTTGAATTCCAGATTGACCGTGCTATGCGCAACGATGCGCTGTTTTGTATACTTTTACCTTCTCCCGCTTACGTATTAGCCAGTCACTCACCACCGTTTTATGATTTACGAGTAATTTAGACCGCCGTGTAATACAATTGGCGAGTGAAAGTGTCATTTTGAATTCCTAATAATTATTCAATTTGGACACTCGCCGATCGCTTTGTCCTCTATTATAGTTATTGTTAGGCTACTATTAGTATTAGCAGTAGGCTTATGTGAAAAACATTTGTTACAATCGTCGGGTCTTAGTTGCCAAACTTGCCATGCATCACGAACAAACCCCAACTTAGTCACAGAACCACACAAAGCAAGCAATTACGTCACGTAGTGTTGTGTACTATTAATAGCTACACTGGTAACACAGAAAGGCGTTTAACTGGCTGTGCACAGAGCTAGAGATGGCATAAACGGCGGAAGCAAGGATTTTTGCACCGAAGTCACGAAGAGAAAATGCAGAAGAACTGTTTAATCATTTTACAAGCGGATTTAGTATACCTATGTCTTTCCTTTTCAATTCAAGTATAATTAATGTCGTCAACTTATTAGATGACACTCAAATCTGAAATGCCTTGTGTTTGCCGTTTGACAAGACTTGAGACAACCATTTTAAAAATGTAACGTTCCACCAATTCACAGTTAATAGCTGAGGTAATAAATTAAGAGTATCGTCTCGACTTCATCTCTAATTTTTGTGTGGATTCATTATGCGGCGTTAAATGTAGGCTTATTATAGAATGTAGTCTTTTCTAACACAGATAGGCCATTGAAAAAAAAAGTATAACTTTTGGGGGAGTAAGTGCAGTTGAAAGGTCAGTAGCCCCTCGAACTTTGTGGTCGAAAAGGTCCGAGCCCTTCGAGTTAAGGGTCGAAAAAAAGGGGGGGGGGGACATACTTTTTCAACAATTTGTTATCAATTTCGGTCAATATTTCTCTTTTTTCATAGTAAAGTGTCCGCCCATTCGGTTTTTTGTAAAATCTATGACATTTTTCTCTGGAACTAAAATAGATCTTTCAACTAATTCTTCACTCTTTTGACTCATCGTATTGAAGCAACAGAACAGGGGTCCCAGAGTAAGGACACAATGTCCAAGAGTAATGCCCAAAAAGAATCAGACAGTTTTGTTAGATCGACTTGGCATGTATAAATTATAGTCAGCATTCATATTCAATCGTACTGACTATTATTTTACAGACAAGTTGATATTGTACCCAATGTACAAACGACACCGTTTTTACGGAACTTGCAAATCCGGCCGTCGTATTGAAATATTGTGCAAAATCATAGAGCTGATGTTTATCAACGAACATAATTAACTAAATAAGACCACAACCCTTTCCATAACGCTGAACTAAAAATATACTTTTTTGAGAAAAGGAACGTTTAATTTCACTGTCAAAATTCTTCATTGTACCGACTTTAATGTTACGCACTAGTCTTTGCTCACTGAACATGCAGATCCAGAGTCGTATTGAAATAGTCACGTGTGTTAAACCGCAGAGCTGATGACTTGACAAGAAATCACTCGATTGTAGAAGACTTTAATGGATGAAATACCGGTAATTAAGCTCAAATAAATGAGAAATTGTTTTAGGGGTGGAAAAAGTAAGAAGGAGGGCTTCGACTGTCATATTACACACTTGTTGATATTGTACACGATGTACATATGCGACACCGTTTTTGCTCACTGAACATGCATATCCGGTGTCGTATATAAATAGTGTGTGAAATCAGACAGCCGATGTCTTGACAAGAAATAACTCGTTTGTAGAACATTTTAATGGGTGAAATACCTGTAATTAAAGGGCCAAACCTCTCACCCCAAACTACAATTTAGGTACCGGTACACCAACATTTTCTCAATTGGCTCAGCTCTTTGATAGACAACTAATTCAAACAATGCAGAGTACCAAAGGTTATATTACACAACATGAACGGTACTGAGAAAGTTTTGATTATATACGTTGATTTTTTCTACTCACCACGAAGCAAACTGAGATTGTGTCTGGATGAAGATGAATTTTAGACAATTGTGGGAGGGGCTTTAGTAGGAAGGTAAGGAGCATAATTGGTACTGATTGGGGTGAGACAACTGGGCCTTTGAGTTCAAATAAATGAGGGGTTTTAGGGGTGCGAAAAAGGTCCAAGGAGGGCTTCGTCCCTTCGCCCACCTTTTTTACTAACTTGCCCTAGCCTCTTCCCTACCTCTAACCCGAAAACAAAAAAACTTGTCTGAACGAACTTTAAAGTTCACTGTCTATACACTTCATCGTACTGACTAGTTGTTACACTCTAGTTGATATTGTGCTTCGTCCTTTCGCCCCGCCCTTTTGTTATGGGACTGCCACAGCAGCTTCCATGCCTCTAACCTGGATGCAATATATTTCAGTTGTTTTGAAATAAATGTAGAATTGTTTGAGGGGTGCGAAAACGGTCCAAGGAGGGCTTCGTCCCGTCGCCCACCTCTTTTACAAAATTACCCTAGACTCTTCCCTAACTCTAACCTGAAAATAAAATACTTGTCTGATATCATATACGAACTTTAAACTTCACTGTCCATATACTTCATCGTACTGACTATTAAGTTACTCACTAGTTGATATTGTGCACTACGTACACATGCGACACCGTTATTGCTCATTGAACATGCATATATCCGGTGTCGTATAGAAATAGTGTGTTAAACCACAGAACTGATGTCTTGACAAGAATTAACTCGATTGTCGAGCACTCTAATGGGTTAAATACCGGTAATTGAGTTCAAATAAATGCGAAATTGTTTCAGGGGTGTGAAAAAGTTCCAAGGAGGACTTCGTCCCTTCGCCTACCTTTTGTTACGAGCACACCCTATCCTCTTCCCTACCTCTTACCCATAGACGTGCGTGGCGAGGGTGAAGGGGGCGAGGCACTCGCTCGCCTCCCTATTCGGGCTTAACTGTTGGTCAATTCGGGCCGGCGAAACATGAGAAATGGTGTCATTATCCGGATAAAATTTTCTCTTGCCCCCACCCCACATTATTATCCCCGTACGCCTAGGCTCTAACGGGATCACCAATATCGGCCTATTTGTTTAAGATAAACGAACGTTAAACTTCACTCTCCATTTACTTCATCGTTCTGACTATTATGTTACACACTAGTTGATATTGTGCACTATGTACATATGCGACACCGTTTTTGCTCACTGAATGTGCAAATCCGGTGTCTTATTGAAATAGTGTGTTAAACCACAGATCTGATGTCTTGACAAGAAATAACTCGATTGTCGAGCACTTTAATGGGTTAAATACCGGTAATTGAGTTCAAATAAATATCAAATTGTTTCAGGGGTGTGAAAAAGTTCCAAGGAGGGCTTCGCCCCTTCACCTACCTTTTGCTACGAGCACACGCTATCCTCTTCCCTACCTCTTACCCATAGAGGTGAGTGGCGAGGGTGAAGGGTGGGGGGCTTAGGTGGATGGAAGACACTTGCTCGCCTCCAAATTCGGGCTTAACTGTTGGTCAATTCAGGCGGGCAAAAACATAAGAAACGGTGCCATTATCCGGGAAAAATATGATCTTGTCCCCGCCCCACATTATTATCCCCGTATGCCTATAGCTCTTACGGGATCACAATATAGGCCTGTTTGTTTAAGATAAACGAGCGTTAAACTTCACTGTCCATATACTTCATCGTACTGACTATTATGTTACACACTAGTTGATATTATGCACTATGTACATATGCGACACCGTTTTTGCTCCCTGAATGTGCAAATCCGGTGTCGTATTGAAATAGTGTGTTAAACCACAAATCTGATGTCTTGACAAGAAATAACTCGATTTTCGAGCACTCTAATGGGTTAAATACCGGTAATTGAGTCCAAATAAATGTGAAATTGTTTCAGGGGTGTGAAAAAGTTCCAAGGAGGGCTTCGTCCCTTCGCCTACTTTTTGTTACGAGCACACCCTATCCTCTTCCCTACCTCTTACCCATAGACGTGCGTGGCGAGGGTGAAGCGGGGGGAGGGGGGGGCACTCGCTCGCATCGCAATTCGGGCTTAACTGTTGGTCAATTCGGGCCGGCGAAACATGAGAAAAGGTGCCATTGTGCGGGCAAAATTTCCTTTTGCCCCCGCCCCACATTTTTATCCCCGTATGCCTATAGCTCTTACGGGATCACAATATTGGCCTGTTTGTTTAAGATAAACGAACGTTAAACTTCACTCTCCATATACTTCATCGTACTGACTATTTTGTTACACACTAGTTGATATTATGCACTATGTACATATGCGACACCGTTTTTGCTCACTGCATGTGCAAATCCGGTGTCTTATTGAAATAGTGTGTCAAACCACAGATCTGATGTCTTGACAAGAAATAACTCGATTTTCGAGCACTTTAATGGGTTAAATACCGGTAATTGAGTTCAAATAGGCCTAAATATGAAATTGTTTCAGGGGTGTGAAAAAGTTCCAAGGAGGGCTTCGTCCCTTCGCCTACCTTTTGTTACGAGCACACGCTATCCTCTTCCCTACCTCTTACCCATAGACGTGCGTGGCGAGGGTGAAGCGGGGGGGGGGGGGCGGATGGAAGACACTCGCTCGCCTCCCAATTTGGGTTTAACTGTTGGTCAATTCAGGCGGGCAAAAACATGAGAAAAGGTGCCATTATCCGGGAAAAATTTAATCTTGACCCCGCCCCACATTATTATCCCCGTATGCTTATGCTCTTACGGGATCACAATATACGCCTGTTTGTTTAAGATAAACGAACGTTAAACTTCACTGTCCATATACTTCATCGTACTGACTATTTTGTTACACACTAGTTGATATTGTGCACTACGAACATATGCGACACCGTTTTTGCCCACTGAACATGCATATCCGGTGTCCGGTCGTATTGAATTAGTGTGATAAACTACAGATCTGATGTCTTGACAAGAAATAACTCGATTGTCGAGCATTTTAATGGGTTAAATACCGGTAATTGAGTTCAAATAAATGTGAAATCGTTTCAGGGGTGTGAAAAAGTTCCAAGGAGGACTTCGTCCCTTCGCCTACCTTTTGTTACGAGCATACGCTATCCTCTTCCCTACCTCTTACCCATAGACGTGCGTGGCGAGGGTGAAAGGGGGGGGGGGGAACTCCCTCGCCTCCCAATTCGGGCTTAACTGTTGGTCAATTCGGGCCGGCAAAACATGAGAAAAGGTGCCATTATCCGGGTAAAATTTGCTTTTTCCTCCACCCTACATTATTATCACCGTACGCCTATGCTCTTACGGGATCACAATATTGGCCTATTTGTTTAAGATAAACAAACGTTCAACTTCACTCTCCATATACTTCATCGTTCTGACTATTATGTTACACACTAGTTGATATTGTGCACTGTGTACATATGCGACACCGTTTTTGCTCACTGAATGTGCAAATCCGGTGTGGTATTGAAATAGTGTGTTAAACCACGGAACTGATGTATTGACCAGAAATAAATCGATTGTAGAATACTTTAATGGGCGAAATACAGGTAAATAGGTTCAAATATATGAGAAATTGTTTCAGTGGTGGGGAAAAGTTCAAGGAGGGCCTCGCCCTTTCACCCCGCCCTTTTGTTATGGGACTTCCCCAGCATCTTCCGTACCTTTAACCTGGATGCAATATATTTGTTTTGGAATAAATGAGAATAATTTGTTTTAGTGGTGCGGAAGGATCAAATGAGGGCTTCGTCCCTTCGCCCACCATTTTTACTAACTTGCCGACATGTCAAATGGACGATTGCAGTTCAGTAGTTGTCAACCAAGAGTTACGAAACACACAATGATGCTCGAAGATACGCTTATTTCGACTGGCGTGCGGAAATTCATTCACGCAAAAGTTGACACATCCTTGGCGCTAAGTGGTACAGTGGTTATGAACTGCGTCTTCCAGTCATGAGGTCGTGAGTTCAAGTCCCAGCTCCGACATCAAAATTGTCGTCTAGTTTTCTGGGTTGTAGTTAATCTGCTATCCCTTAATCATAGACGTTAAACTGTGAGTTTGTCTCACAAGACTGGCGTTGCCAGCTTGGCGTTAATACCCCTTCATTGGGGCGTTGCCGAGTTCCCGCAAGGGAGGATCAAATGAAAACAAACAAACAAACAAACGGTGTGATCGCACACACTGGTTTTCATCAGCTGTCTAATCAACCAACCACACGTTCCGGCTCAAAAGGACACGCCTTCTTATACGCTGTGTGTAAACAGTGACGTATTTCTCTAACCAACCAACCAAATACACATGTGGAAAAGATAACATTGTACAGTGTAGTGTATTCAGGTATTGTACTGTGTGCACGTGCCAGCAGAGAAGCGTCTTGGGTAAACATGATAAGATGGTGCTAATATGGCTTGCGATGGCATAGATCAACCACTTGTGGTTAAACTTAAAATGCCCAGATCTGTCTGTTCGCAACCCGTAATGCACACCAAGAATATGACATTTGTAACATCTACTCTTTTGGGGATACAATGTCTAAAAGCAATACAAGCATTTTCCGTGGTGTTTAGCATTCGACCTCTGGTTACCTCATGAACTTTCACCCCCACCAAAAAAGAAAGGTGTCATTCATTCAAAATGCCCAACCCACACACCAAATAAGAGATTTGTCGTACTTACCCTCTTTGAAATACCCTGTTTACAGGCAATTATTGAGGCATTTACCATTTAACCTCCACCATGAGTGGAATCATCTACGCAACATGCCCAACCCACACACCCAAAATACGAGATCCCACACACTTACCCTTCTTGAGATATGGTGCTTACAAGCAAAAGCGTCACATAACACAAATACATACATACAAAAACAAATACACATACATCACCGTCACATAGATTCCTTCTGCTGACGCAAGGAATCAAAAATGTGAAAGATGGGACTAAAATCCACTACCAGTGTCTAGGCATATAAGGGGTCATGCCAAGAATGTTGTAAACAGTTTCATCTTCCTCTGACAGAGCCCAGTATGAGAAAAGGTCGGTCTGCTAATAGTTTTCAGGTCTGGCGAATATGGGAGTATTCATAACAGACAACGAAAATATGTGCACTTGCGATCGCTTTTGTAGTATTTGATACCACTCGGGTTTCGGAATAGTAAAGAGCAGTCCCCAAACGTATTATGAAGAAAAAGCGAGATATCACAGTTTTTGTCTTGTTTTTCTTCAAAGTATCTTTCACTTTATTTGTCATGATCTTCTTATCGCATATTTAATGTAAACCAAGCACTCATTTCTAGAAACTTTCACATGAAGCAGGACAGTCTACTACAGTGTTTCAAGTTGGGATGACTGCTCTTCCTTTTAAGTGACCATAACTGACATGAAACCACCTTTAGAGGACGGTCTTAGGTTTGAGCTTAACTGAAGTTATGAATAGAGTGAGTTTGTCTCCGACTATCGCAGAGAAAGGCGCACATAAAACTGAGAAAGCCAGTGGCGTAGCTAAGGGGGGGGGGGGGTTGCTGTACCTGGAACATATTTTTTGGAAATTTGATGTTGCAGACATAATACTTGTTTGTCCTATTCCTTTACATTTTCTCAATGTAAGTAAGCGTGAAACATTGCTCATGCATAATTTCCTTGAAACGTATTTCCATAGATCTCATCCGTGTCACTACAACATGAAGTGCGCTTAACTCGACTTCCACTGAAATACCTTCTCTGCAGCAGCGTGAATGTTTTCTGGTACACATGCAGGGTGATTTAACCGGTGCAGCGTGTACTGTGCAAAACTGTCAGGCTGTGAGACCGGAGCATAGGATACCATCATAGAGCTAGTTCCCTATGTATTGTGGAGCTAATGTTATGTTCAATTGTATTGATGCACTGTTGGATAATGCGTTGCTAATAAATAGTAACCTCATAGCCTAGTGAACGAAATATTCCCTCATTTAATAATCACAATTTCCGTTTGTTTTCGTTTCAAACCATTATATATATTTTTGATTTAAGGCTGTCAGCAGTTCATACTTATAGGCCTCAAGAGTTTCCAATCCTTTCTTTTCATGTATGTAGTGAACAAATTGTCTCCTTAAAACTTACAGGAATATGAAACATGTGGGGCAGTCTAAACATGCAGTAATGAGGCACAGGTAGTGTCATTTCCTGCAACCTAGGGGTGTTTGTAGCGAAATTTCCCCAAGCAGGACGTTCCGCATAGCACTCTCAATCGTCACTGAAGTTGACAACGCCCTGGGTCAGGTTAGGTTAGACGAGTCTCAACGGGCCCAGTTTCCAACATATTGGTTAACAGCACCCTGCGTTAAGTTTAAGCATTTGGTGGCCTCTCATCCTACAAGCTAGTACCGGCATGTTATACACTGATCTTACTCTGTATTCAACCATGGATGGAGCTAAAAGTGATAGCTTACCATTGTCTACACATAATAACCGAGCAAACCTTGACAAACGTATAATGCTTACCTTATTTTTAAAGGACTGGTTTGGAAAGTTAATCTATTTAATCTGTTCCAAAAAATGACAAAAAAAAAAATAAAAAAAAAAAAAAAAAAATAAAAAAATAAAAAAAAAATGGTAATAATCCCTGGGGATGGGGGACAACGGGCCTATGAATACATATTCTTAGTGCGATTTATATAGTTGGCAGCTTCAGGATCTTGTAGGCTATGTGTTAACTTAGGTAACATATGACGTCATGAAAATATTGAAACTATCATAAATTTACGTATTTTGTATGTAATACATATACTTTGACCTTGAAAATAGACTGAATTTGCCAAAACTGCCGTTTTGGCAAAATTTCGAGCTTTGCCCCCCGGAAAATATCCTAGCTACGTCACTGGCCAGATCAAGCTTTTCAACGACTGGCGCCATATGGGTTGATATTTCTAACAATGTGCTCACGGTATTTTGTCTGACTAAACGGGTTAACTTGCACCGTATTTGGACTGTATGACCCCATATAACACATTCGTCTTGGTGTGTCGCTAGATGTTGTCTAACAACCCAAGCTTTATACTCGGTTAGAACATCTAACTCGAAGCCGGGAGGTTTGTTCGAATTCTGACTGGGTTATAGAGTAGAACCTCCTGCCACTGTGCATAAAGCAATGCGCCACAAATTGGGAAAAGAGGCCGTGGCCGGCCCGACTCAATATAACTAATTAGAAACAAAACCTTATCTGACATTGTGCAGACGCATAATGATACAGGGCAATTTTCAAAGGCATAGGATACAACTATCACTGCAGCAGTCTTGACAAAGTCTTTCCACAAACTTTCCGACTGTGTTTATCAATTTCTGAAAAACACGATTTCGGAGTACAAAAGCCCATTTGCCTATTTTGGCTAACACTAACATATCACTTGTAATTGTTTTTTACAGGCCTGTCTTTCAAAAAAGCAGTTAGAATGGGTTTTGCGACAGAATTTTGGTACACGTTTTTGTCAATATCATTTCCAAGTGGCAGAAAAAGACGAACAGCTAGTTAGTAAGTAAGTTAGATGGAGTTTTATTGTCTTCTCCTTCCTATTGGTTCAAACAAGTCGACACGGCCACGACCTTTTTCCAGTCGTGGCTTGCTAGCTTATTGGGAGCATCACGCACAACGGCAGTTGGTTTCATACAGTATTTAGAGTCTTTGGTATGCCTTGACCTGGGAATAGCACCCGGGCCTTCCGCGTGAGAGGTGGATGCTCTACTGCTAGACCAAACACGCGGTCAAAGTACTCACCTGGAGTGATAGGTTGCATTTCCAATTTGCATGTAACTGCTTCCACGGATGTGCGCAAAGTCGTCTCCACTGTCAGTTACTAAGCTGATTCCAAACAAATCCAAGTAACTCACCAATTTGTTTCCAAAGAGGATCGAAAATAATCTGGTAGAGCAAAAGGGATCCCTTCCTATGCCATCTATTTAGAAATATTTATTCGAAAGGCATGGTTGGATTTTGGTCGCGTAAAGCTCCCCTACAGAATGTTGTCTTCTATGATTTTAATGAAGAAAATTGTTCATTTTGGAAAACGTGTTCAGAGCCGTTCTCCCAACATCAAAAAACAACATTTGTTACTTGACAGAATGGATACGATTAGCTGTATATCTTACAGTTACCTAACACTTGCTTGTACTCCCCTTCTGCACATTAAAAACCCTGGTATCATGTCCTTTATTCTTCACTTATTACCTGTAGGTTGTCCAGTCGGATGTCAGTGGCAAAACACAAACATTCTAGTACACAGTACAAGTGAAAGTTTCTGACTTGAAACTCTGCAAAGTCCTTTTTTATCTGAAACAAACAGTACTCTGTACTCTGTGGCCACTTTCGATTTTTCATGGAGAAGCCTTCTATGCTGTTTAATTTATAACAATCTCTGATGAGGTGATATTAAATTAAAAAGGGAATAACCAGTTGACGGCATAAGCAAGAGTACTTGAATGAATGAGGAAGTAACAATGCTGCCACGTGGTAAGTTGATCGTACGTTGACATATCGACACGAATGCGTTATGTATTATCGGTTTGAAAATATAATGCGATGTCATGTGAGGTGAAAAACATCGACCAAAGCAACAATGATGCGGTGGAAATTAACCTACGCCCTGAACCTAATTCAAAGTAGCCCATTGAGTTGTTTCATGGATTTCGTAGATTTTTGTGATACCTGTTTAATTCTGCTCACAATTTGATGGTAAATTTTCAAGCTAAGAGAGTTATCAGGTGTAGTACACAACGGAAACGTTAATTATAAAGAGTAATTAGCAATTATTTAAAGGTATTAAAAATTCATGACCGGACACTTTTTTACGTGAAAAAAATTATAAGCACATCCCGTATTTGATGATTTATTGTGTTGCGGCACAGAAAAAAGGAACATACCGAAATTTCGAGACTCATAGCTCAAGCGGTTTGGAAATTTTGGCTTTGGGAAAGTATTGCGCAATACCATATTTTCGTGCGAAATGTTGCTTTTGACATTTTTCATAATAACTTTTCACAGGAAAGAGGTGTAAGGCCCAAATTTGACACATGTGACGTCTGGTTACAATTTAGTTATAATCTGATTTTGGGATATGTGGGCCCTTAAAAATGCACCTTTTTTACTCTCAGAGGCAGTTGTTGGGACCACCTGGACCCAAAACCAATAGTCCAAAGTGCCTTTATACTACACAGCATTAATATTTGGGCACTTGACTAAAAGTAAGGGTAAGCCTCACAACATGGATATCTAATAACCATGGTTTGCCCTGGAGGTCTTAACTTAGTCCCAAGGAAAATTTTTCAAAAATGGCGCTATCCTTCGGAAAGGGCGTTGACCCTGTTGGCAAAAATACACAAAATGGAAACTTTCACCGAGGAAGGATGCAAGCATGATGCTGATGCTCCAAAAATTCAAATTTGTTACATATCCCCCCCTTTCAAGGTCGAATTACAGGATGTAAACGGCCCATGTGGCCTATGTGAATGATATACTATTGGCTCTCGAGAACTATGTTAGCGTTTGTGTTTTTGTCCGGCCGGTTTGAGTTTTCTACATGTTACGTTTTCTATGTACGTTTTAAAAGAAAAAGCATTCTCCCCATATTCTTGGCTTTCTCAGGGAAAGTAAGTGCTACAGAAATTTCTAACAGAACTCTCGCCTTTGCTATCTTTTTTGTGGAAATTTAACCCCATTTTAACTTTCCTTAGGTAGTGTTACCTCAACAATGTCACCTTTTCCTATGTAACACTTTCGTTTTGGTGTGTCGTAAAGTTAGTTAGGTGGTCTTTGACGACACACCAACACGAAAGTGTTATATAGTGTAACCACGTTGGACAGTTACATTGTTTGGGTAAAACTACCTTGGTGTGTCGTAAAACCGTATCTAACCAACCTACCCAGTTAACAGGTAACCCCTGCACGCCGTGCAATCCTGCCTCTGCAAAAATTATGCTTCTGAAAAGTATCTGTAAGAAATGCTACCAGCTGTTCCTTTGAATATTCTAGGGTCAAAACAAGACTGAACTAGGCATGAACTGCATAAAAGTGTGCAACACTTTACTACAATATATTCACAAACCAAAGTCAGACTGCAATGTGCAAATTTGGTCCAGAATGACAGGCATAATTATGTAATCCAACCGTAAACTAGTTAAGTTACGACTCCCTCATTTCCCCACAAAAAAAGCTGAATTTCTATCAAACGTTATGTGAGTCATTATATCATGGTAAGGAATAAACCCAACAATCGCATGACAGGTAGGTCTTGAACGTATGTCTATACCTTGCATGTTACTTGTTGATACAGTTTGCTTTGGACATGATGAATTAAAATATTCCCGAAAGGAAAACATTCTTGCAGCACATGAACTGAAAAAACGGTAACAAAACAGCCCTCTGTCTGTCAGCCACTGCACTTAGTGTAGTCTGAGGGATTTAGCAGTGTACAAAACAAGCACACAGTGACATATTAAACTGCACTGGGCCTGCAAAACTTATTCCTGTGTAATAAGGCGTCTTGTTAGAGACAAGTTGTAAGGGTTACCACAAAACTAGTAGTTACGCGAGGGCCTGTAGCTACAATCCTGCACAAAAATGATGGGGCACTTTGGCACAAATGTAGCAACATCTACCAAATAGTTTCGCCGTTTTCCCATATTCCCCTTCTCCGTATTTTAATGTTGCCCGAAAGGGGGGAGCGGGGAACTTTCCCATGTATTTTTGGTAAGGATTGTCTGAGCTGTTGTACACAGGTGTGGGAACATTCAAATATACGGTAGAGTTAGATAGTTAATTTAGGAGAGAAGTGGTACAATTAGGTGGAACAACTCTTAGAGCCGTGGTGGTAAAGTCACCGGATAAGTGATTAAAAGACACCGTACAACTATTCATTTTCGAATGGAGGAATCTATGAATTTAAGTTTGGAGGGTGAACTTGGATATTACAGTAGGTTGGAAAGTTATCACAAAAGTGAAATGTTTATAAGATAAAGTAAGAAAGACAATGAGAAGCTACAATTGATATAACTATGTAAAGGTGTGGTTTGTGTTCATGATGTCATTTGACATTATGACAGTCTCATTTTATTCCTTCAATTGCACTTTCACCCTTGGTTGTCACGGTCAAACCGTAAAATTGCGAAAATATCACATTGTAAAATTGTGATAATATCTCATTGTAATATGCTTCCCCCCGGGAAAGTGAGTCAACGAGTTGGATGGAGTTTCACTCAGTGGCGTAGCCAGGATGGGATTTTTTTGGGGCCTAGGTAACGCGTGGGGGGTCTGGTACCTCCGAGGGTCAGGCATGGCAAGACTATCTAAGCGGAGCGTACAAGAACATTTTGAGCGTTAAAACTCCTCCAGATGGCCGGAAACGGCACTTCCCATGTGCTTTTAGCTGGATGTACCCAGCCTTGAAATACGAATCTCATGTCTGTGACTTTCTCAAATAATGAGAATAAAAAATCAATCTATGAAAAATGGTAAAACATACATTTTTTAGGGCCCCCGAAACTGGGCACTTCTGATCTGTGGCGTGGGGGATGAGTCTTAAGGGAACCGGTATTTCCCGTTCACTTGAAAAAAATTGTAAACTTTAGAAGGACGTAAATCGCAAGTGCGGCAATATTTGAATCTAACGGGGGCGCCAACACCGGTTGGCGCGGAGCGCAGAAGAAAATTTTGGGCTTTAAAACCCCTCCAGATGGCCGGAAACGGCACTTCCACGTGTTTTAAACTGGATTTACCCAGCGGCAAATGCGGCAATATTTGAATGGATTTCAGCTTACCTAAGGCTGTACCTTACCCTTTAGCAGGAAAACCAAAAGTAGTTGTGTCCCCCACTCCTCCTCTGAGAAACTTTCTTTGCGTTAGATTTCCAAGATGCAAAATAGTGCTATGTTTGGCAAAATTTTGAACTGATTATAGGCCTAAGTTTTAGGATTTTACCTTTTTGGGGAGCATGAAAAATATCACAATATTTCCAGTTTTTGTAGACTGAGATTTTACAAGAGACATACATACTACCAAAGAAACAATGTGCAAAATGGCACAGTATTTGTTCATCGATACATTGCGTAGTCAAAATTAAAATACTACGAATAAATCTCTCAAAATAATTGAACCGCAAAGCAGAAGTATGGATCATGTGGGAAACACATGAAATCCGGACCTTGTGGACATTTTACAAATCCCCCGGACGCCAGTACCAACTAGTGAAAAGAGGACTTGTCGATAAAAATCGTCCTACAGTGGCACTTGTCATGGGCAGGAGTGAGGCACGACATAGGCCTACTTGTTAAAGATGGAAGGGAAGAATTATCCGAACTTAGGCAGTACCTTGCCCTTACCTGCTTAGGGCATATTTTGTGTATGATAAAGTATAGGAATTGTCGTGTAAGAGTGGTCTCCAGTGTACGATTGCCTAATTTTCAGTAAATCAATCAGCCATCCGAAAGGCAGAAAGTGTCTTAACCTTACAAAGTTTGTCGTCGAGAGTTTCCTTTTCGTGAAATGCAATAAACGACGGTGCAGATCACAAACGGTATCTAATTTAGTGAAAGTAGGCATTTTGAAGTTATTACTTCGTACGTGCGCACAAAATGTGTTTTTAATTTTGTTTTTTAAATTTGTACACTTTATTTATTTACTGTTTTCAAGGAATAATTCAAAGTTTATTTCCGTTCAAACATTATATTTTTTTCAATTACTTTATCAGGACGCAAAAAATCGGGGGGGGGGGGGGGCGCCTGAAGAAAATCCCCCCCCCCCGTGGCTACGCCACTGGTTCCACTGCCCACGTCCCAATCTATTGGTTCACATCGAGCTGGCCACGGCCTTATTCCAGTTGTGGCTCACTGGCTTGTTTTACCTAACATCACATTGGCGAAAGGTTCTATTTTTAGTGTCTTTGGTATAAGACTAGACCTGGGAATCGAAGCCGGGGCTTCCGCGTCAGAGGATTAAAGTAGCGTGTACGTCAACGGTAGATTGTCATTGGGCCAAGGCTAGACCGTCGAAAGTGGGGTCGCTATTGTCCATTATTTGTTGAAAAGGGTTCATAAGTAACCATTCCGTTCAAATCTAGCCCGGTTTTTGAATCAAAAATGTGTTTACCCTTTCCTCTTTGTACTATGATAAGTAATTTTTCGCAACACAAGTACCCCACTGTGGAATTTCACGCTGTTTCTACTCAGGGATTTGCGACTGAAAGGGTTAGAGTTTGTGTTTTGCCCGACCGGATTGAATTCTCTATTTGTTACACGTATGATTGTCGTTCGTGTGCTGTGGTGACATGAAGAAAGTTGGATCAGAGCGTACGCGCAGGATATGCATATTTATATACTTTCCGACATGCCGTTATAAAAATGGACGATGTGCTCGGAAAGAAGCCTCGTTGGCCGTCATATTTAAGTCAACTTAACAGTCGCCTCAAGGTGGTCGCCTCGTGTGGGGTGGTTGGGAAATATATATGTCTCTACGGTAGATTAAGCTACCGAATAGTACAGTACAGAGACCGAGCTCGTTAACTTGTTAGTTAGACGGGGCTCAACGACACACCAACGGGAATGTGCTTTATAAGGGTCACCAAGTTAGACTAAGTTACAAATAGGGTAAAATTACCTAAAAAAAAAAAGAAAAGAAAAGTGACAGTAAAAGGTAAAACCGGGGGTCAATGGTCTACTTAAATGATAGCAATGCGGGAGTCATGTCAGAAAGTTGTATATAGTTAACTTTCCTTGAGGAAGCCAGAATCGGTTTGTTCAGATAAAGTTTTTAAGTAGGGCACGGTGTATTTTTTCGGCGAATATGGTAGTATTCATAGCAGTAAACGAGAATGTGACTGACGGTGACAGCACAGTCACAGGGTATACATCATAATCTTTCATCTACGTGAAGGAAATAGGCATGGGAAAGGTAGGTATGCCCTCGCGCTCTAGTAAGGACTAGCTCATCCCTACATTGGTTTCACATTGAGGATGGCACCACAATGCAGTTCGGGGACCAGGATAAGTTGTATAGGTATACATGGTAGGGTTGGGGCATGATACCAGGAAGGATACGGGGTGGTATCATATTGGAAGTGAAGGATATGCTAAAATGGGCCTACAAATTTCACCATGGGAATCCCGCATATTCCAATAAAGGTGGGTACTAAGTGCTATGAGGAAAGGGGCACTTTAACAGCTAGAGGGGGTATACGTACACCTTATACTTTGAAGGCAGAACAAGTAACAGTTTTAATTAATTGGCGATCAACATGAACATTCACTTCAGCACATATAAGTCAACTTTATCCTTCGTTCTTATATTCATAACCATCGATACGGGAAGTTACATCCGGGGCCATATTAAGGTGATAGTTAGTAAGATGGGGTTTTACGACACATCAACACGAATGTGTTATACAGTGTCACCAAGTAAGACAAAGATACAATGTTGGGGGAGGCAAAAATGGGAAATCAATTTCCACTAAAAAAAGGTAAGTCGGGGGTCATGTCAGAAATTTCTATAAAGTTTACTTTCCTTGAAAAAGCGCAGAATAAAAGAAGAATCTGTTTGTTCAAACTTTTCAGGTCGGGCACGGTGTAGTATTTTTGGCGAACATGGGAGTATTCATAACAGTCAACGAGAATGTGGCTGACGGTGACAGCACAGTCACAGAGTATAAAGTATGGTCTTTCATCCCCGCGAAGTAAATAGGCATGGGTAAGGTAAGTGTGGCCGATGCGGGCCCTAGTCAGGACTACATCATCCCTACGTTAACTGGGAACTCTTCCCCCAGTCCCTACCGCAGGTTATACTCGGTACAACTTGTTTTCGGGAAACGAATCCCACAGTTCTTGCCATTTAGATTTTATAAAGCAATTTTTGTTGGGGTGGTAGTTACTGTGAGGCAAGTTGATGTTGGTTATGTTCATCTCTAGGGCTACTTCAGCAAGTGTATCGGCCCTTTCATTTCCTCGTATGCCCAAGTGACTAGGAACACACGCAAGCACAAGTGACTATCTCATTTTTCATATTGGTCCACATTTTGTGTTAGTTAGCCACTTGTGTTAAAAAGGCCATAAGCCTAAAATCTTGATTGCTGCAAAGTTTTGAAAGTATTGTCTGCGGGATCGTCAGTAACTTGCATATTGTGATTTTACCCCAGCCAGTTGTGTTGACAACGCAACTAGCTGTAGGCCCTCGTTAGTGAACAATGGCAACTCCATGCTAGAGGGCGCGGACAAAAGAAAAAAATTCAGAAGCAAAATGTCTTGGATTCATGCATTCATGGTTCGAAAGTACCACATCTTGAAGTAAGATTCCAGTTGATGACCCCCAGATGAATTTAAGTGTGGTGTTTGTAACAAAATTGCTAGCGAGACATTGGAATCTCGTTGCCATCGCTTCTTTTGCCTCAAGTGCCTAAAAGCGACACAGGAAGAAAGAGACACCCGTTGGTGTTAATCACGTGGCCAATATTTCAACCTTTCTGAAGAGTCATTTCCGAGTGGATACTTCTACCGTATGATGTCCCTGGTCCCAGTCAAATGTACACTGTCAAGCAACCATTCCACTGCAGGATACAGAGGGCACCTACGTGAGACAGGTATTCTCCAGCGTCCATTTGACAGCCCGTTGACACCAGCTATGCAGGCAATTGGATCACACATTTTGAAATCATAATACGTTTCTTGATAGAGCTACTGTTTCCTCCAAAACTAGAGGGCAGGTATAATAGCAACCTCCCCAGCCAACATGCCCAGCTGGGCTCCAAATGGGTTTCAGCTGGGCCACTTGCTGGGCCCCAGCTAGGGCCCATTCGTGTTTTTCAGGTGTTCCCACATGGGGCCCAACTGGGCTAGCCTTTCCTAGCCGGACTTCAGCCTGGAAAGGCTAGCCCAGTTGGGCCCCACGTGGGAACACCTGACAAACACGAATGGGCCCCAGCTGGGGCCCAGCACGTAGCCCTAAAACCCAGTTGAAGCCCAGCTGGACATGTTGGCTGGGTCTGTCTTTTCTCCCAAGAGCTTAGTCAATTCACCATACTACAAAACTATTCCTAAAGACAATCTCAGCAACCTACGCCCGGAGAGCCCGACCCTGCCTGAATCAAGCGACAGGTTCTACAACAATTACGTCAGGCGTGTGGGGCGTATCTTATAGACCTTACGACAGGGAGACGAAAGAACGCCTGAGAAGTACCTTCAGTCCCTGCTACACAAATACCGCCTCACAACTATCACTTGAGACAGTCTCAGCAATTTAAGCCCGGACAGCCCGGTTCTGCCAGACTAAAGCGACAGGTTCCAGATTGCAAATATCGTCGGGCATCTAGGGCGTATTTTATAGATTGTAAAGTACGCCTGCAGACAAATCGATCAGCTCTTGTTTAGTGACTGTTCGCAATCATTCGTGGGATCCATCAGCCTTAAATTGTCTTCACTTCAAACGCAGTGGGAATCAGAGGGGATTTCAGTGTACAACCACCCACGGTGCATATAAGCAAAGAAATTTAAAGATTAAAAGGTGACAGACCCCAGTCATGGCTGACTTCAAATTATCCCACTTTGACCCCTCCTGAACCCAGCTGACCTATGACTTCCATCTAAAAGGAAAGGCACCTGCGTTCTCTCACTTTTAATGTATCCACATACTAAATATAAAATCCATCCAAGTTTCCCATCTTTAGATAACATCTTAAAATGGTTTTCAGCATTTCACCCCCAGCGGCCCCAGATGGCCCTTTACCTCCACCAAAAACAATAGGGACCATCCCCTCACTATAATGAATTCACGTACTGAATATGAAATCTATCCAAGTTTCCTACCTTAAGAAAAGGTGTTTACAAGGTTTTCATTATATGACCCCCAGATGACCCTTGACCACCAAAAACAATAGGGACCATCCCCTCACTATAATGAATTCACATAGTGAATATGAAATCTATCCAAGTTTCCTACCTTAAGAAAAGGTGTTAACAAGGTTCTCAGCATTTGACCCCTGGTGACCCCAGATGACCTTTGATCTCCACCAAAAACAATAGGGTTCTTCCTCTCAATACGGTGCATCTATGTACCAAAGTGTCACAAACACACACACGCACACACACACACGCATGCCATCATGAATGCATTGGTTTCTCTTATCATCGAAACCAAAAAACTCACCCACATTACTCTTTAATCCTTATTTGTTATCCCTGAGTAGTTTTTATCACTTGAATCCATCTAATGGCCGACATTTGACCTTGAAAACGAACGTCGAATTAAGGTTCACTGCATGCAGGCTTATGGAGAACTACAACAACAGTGATCTTGACAATTACAACAGTCTTACTGGTAATAGATGGCGCTATATCACTATAGGGCACCAATTTTGTGATTAGATTTGTGCTAGGAAATTCATAAGGATCATTATACTTTCTGAACGAGGAAAATCGGTTGGAGGGTTAGAGAATTATGAATTTTTGAAAGGAGGGCTTCGGTTTCGACAATATTTTTTCCAATTTTTCAACTTTATGGAGTTATTTCTCCAAAACCCTGGTATCCCTCTGAGTTGAAACTGTCTGAGAATGTTTTAGATCTTTGAAGGTAGTTCCGAAACGAGTAAAGAGATGTTGCCTGCTTGATAGGTACCTGAAACAATTTTTTAAACTGAAATTCGTAATTTTTGACATTTTTGCATTTTTTAACTTCAACCGTGATTAGTTCAAAAATTGTCCAAGATACCCCAAAAGTAGTTCATAATAAAGAGCATCTATTGATATATAATTTGGTGGTTGAATAAAGGCTGAGGAGTGTATAGTGAAAGAGTTATGGATTTTAGGGAAAAAAATGTCTAAATTCTTGGGTAGTATGTATACTCAGAGGCGCGAAAAAAGGGATTTTAAAACGCTTTTGAATTTGGTTTTTTAGGTTCAAATTTTTTGGTTCTGAATGCTTAGTTCCGGTGAAGAGGGGGTGATTTTCCATTGCCATGAGTTTAAATTATTATTGGTAAAATCGTAGTTAACGTTGTTTGTACAAGAAAATTAATTGCAGGAATGTCTTGCGCGGTCGGAAATGCCCTGTAGGTTGAATTACCAGCATGCAGCACACTGCAACTCGCATGGGCAAAAAACTTAGGGGAGACTTTATCAGTCGACATAATTTATTTACTACTGTAGGTTGCGGCACCGCATCACATATATTTTGCACAATCTCTTGAAGCAGTTTCCCACTTGCACCCTTTAGACATTAACACAAGGCCGTAAATGCCAGTTCTGGCTTTTAATTGAAATCTACATAAATCAGCAAGTCTCTTCTGGGCTAAGGAGTATGCGATTCATGGAATTTTGATGGATTTTCTACAGAATTTGTTTACTGAAGTGCAAAAAATTTTTTTATTTTACACTAAAGCCACAAGTTGGAAAAGTATCGTTTAACCTATTTATTTTATTTTGCATGTAACCTTATACAATGTTCATGCTGAGAGGGTGGGAGAGGGGCATGAGAGTCAATCCCCACATAAAATATCTTATCCTTCCCTTAAACTTCAAAAGCGCTAGAGAGTGAGGAAGGTTCAATGTACATTGATATTTTGTAGGCCAATCATCCCTGTTCCAGACTCACCAAAACAATTTTTTGCTGCAGCAATTTCACACGTGGCCTATGTCACCTTGAAATATGAGCCACTTTCGTATTAGAACGACAAGGTACTATAAACGGTTTCAAATTTATAAAGGATTTACACAGTGGCTCCAAACTTACGTTAAACAACATGCGGCTAAATCTCAGTTTAATTCTTAAAATTTTTAAGCATCTTTCATGATACCGTATTTCGGACTTAAATATTCTCGTACGTAGCAGCTACTCTCTAATAGTAAAGTTGACAATTCAGAAGGAAAAAAATGTCATAGGATTCTCAAGAACCATTCAAAAAAACAGGGCGGCCTCCGCCATCTTGTACTTCTTTTAGTTGGAGTGATTGCATTCTCGGAAAATCTATTGCAGCTCTGTGCTCTGTGGATTAACAGGGAGAAAATTCATGACCCTTTTGCTTGAGAAATAGTATCTCCATACAACAGGTTTTTGAATTTATACACCTTTATTCCTCAGCAGAATTCTGTCAACTATGCTCCGGATGTCCATCGTAGAAAACCCAGTTAGACGACCCTGGCATTTTGAGACATCAATTATGGTGTTGGCATTTTTATCATTGCTCCTAGCTCTTATACTTATCCTTGCTTAAACCCTCTCGTACATCCGACATTTCCATTGATATACTGCATTGCAAACTCAGGTACGTATTGTAGAGCACGTACTTTATTATAACTCTCAGTGTAAATTGATAGACACACAATTTACATTGACTGCAACTAGTAAGTTTGCCTCATTTGACAGGGTCTTAGTTACCTTTGCAATGGTCCTTGTTCACGTCACATTTTTTTGGCTTTAACTTTTCAAAATGAACTTAATAACTTAATTATTGGGGGAAAAAGTTAATGTATACAACGTACTTTAGCTACTACATGCATGGGTATAGTCCCACTCGTTGATCTAGCCAGTTCTGTAAAACTATGTGACTCATTTGCCCTACAACAGACGTTACTACGTTTCCTCTTCGTTGACATGAATAAATCCATTGTTACTTTATTCTTGTCAGATTGAATTAGCCAGTAGCGTTTTTTTTTTTCAAACTAAAAACCATTATTTTTCAAAACGCTTAATAATTGTGCAAAGTCACCATTTTACAATTCAAAAATGATAACCAATCGCAACTTATTGATGAGTGATCTTTCTGAAGATTCTGAACAACTGAGACGTCAGTGATTGTTATATTTGAATTTGATGGAGCTTAACGACACACCAACACTGTGTTATATAATTTCACCAAGTTTGACTAAGTTACAATTGGGGTAGAACTGCCTAAATCGAAGTGGCAGTAACAAGGTCAAACGGGCGGGGGGGGGGGGGGGGGGTCAATTTCTACTAATATGATAGCAAGGTGGGTATCATGTCACAAATTTCTATAAAGTTATATTTGAAACGGTTATTCAACTTCTTGTTAAGTCAGGCCCAAACACTAGTGTCCAAGTAGAGTTGATACCCTTTTCCTTTAAAATGAACTGTTGTTAGAACCATTAAGTGTGTTCTCTTTTTATGTACATAATGCTGTCTAATTTCTAAAGTGTCAGGCATTTATGCCACTTCATTTGGGTTCTTTGTCTCATATGTTAGGACACATATAATGATCTTCCTTCCCCATAAGGAATTCCCTTCTGAGACAGGGGAGACCGAATATGTACCTGAGTTAGTAGCATTGGAGAAAAGTACCATAACCCAAATTTTAGAAATACTCCAACCACAACTATTTCTTTAATTAAATAGACTGAGCAGTTCTACTTCTTGACTGACATGAACTTTATCTTCAATTCTAAGAGCTTTCATTGTTAAAATATACTCATGTGTGCGTGACACTCAAACTGTGCTGGGCCTTAATATGAGAACTTCCCAAACAGGAGGAAACCACATGTGAGGAGGAAACCACAAAGCACCTACCAAACCCGTAAGGTGTACTGATTCATCTCCCCTCACTTGCCAAATGCAGGTCTGGAGAGTCCTAAGACGGTCATGACTTACGAAGTGTCACATTGCTACCTCAATTGACGTTAGGACCATTCTTCAATCGGCTACATTGATATTCATCTGGATATTTCTTTTCTCTCCTACCTCCATCCTACTATAATAACATTGGCTGTGACCCCTATTTTAAATCTGGTGGAAAGCTAGAGTGGGTTTAACTTTGGACAGTATCTAGACATTTCAATATGCCTGTAGCAATTTTGAAGTTAACCTACTGCACCTGAACTTAACAAAGTGATAACAAGTACAGGCCAGAATGTGTATGAAGTGCAGTCAATTGATGATGTTACAGTGAAGAAAAATCTTCACCGAAAGGAGCTTCTATACAGCCATTATTTGTATAGAATAAACCGAGAAGAGGGTATCGAGGAGGATGGGTTTGATTCCTTTCCATTGGAACCTGCTTTCCAAAAAGCAGAGGAGCCTGTTGGGAGCCGCATCGTTGCAAATCCAGCTGGAGAATCTGAAAGTGAAGTGGGAGATTTGCCGGCAGCCACTCCAATCAGAAGGCATTCTGAACGGTCTACTGCAGGTGTGCACCGCAACCCTCACCGCCTACCAATGGCTGTAACACAGTCAGAGCTTGCAGAGCTTACCCAGTGCCTCGACCCACATATTCTAGCCACTTTCACACAAACCCAACTCTTGTTAGCACTTAGCACAATTACTCCAAACTAAAGGTCAATCATATTTCTTGCACTGAAACGGTTTTGATGTAGCCAAGTTTATTAATACTTCTTGTGTTTTTAACACTTTTGTGCAGGGTGTTTGTTGTTGAGCAAGTTTGAACTTTATTTTCAAGTTTCTCATGTATTGACTCGTCGAGACGACAGTCTTTCGCAGGGGAGTATGTAGCATTGATAAACGAGGTGAGCTTCCTTGTTAACGTAGTACAGCGCCACCACTTGTTACCTGGAGTTGTTTCTTATCTTTACGATAAATGAGAAGGTTTTGTTACCCGTTGCGAGATATACAGCTGTTTTATCCTTCATGTACCACCTCGCATCGTGTAGTCCAAATTGACAGTTGAATTGTATGAACCATCCATTTGTGAGAATCAGAGTAGAGGAGAGAGGATGTCGATGAAATCTGATTTTCGATGATTTGATAAGGGGTGAGTACTAGTTGCCTTTTTGTGTTTACGACAGGCTATGCTGTAGTGTATATTGCCATTTCTTGTAATGTATCTTTTGCCTTGTTTTATGACAAGTAACCAAGAGAGTACCCGTGCCTTTAATAGGTGCTGATGGATGATGTCATGTATTAAACTGGAACTGGCGTCCCTCCTGTGGTCCTGTTCAATTGCTTTAACCAGAGTGCTTGTTTCTGCCTTGACCAAGGCTTCACGCACATCTCTTTTGCCCCTTGGCTCTTCGCCAGAGAGTCGAGGTGGCGTGTTGCTAAGGTCAATATTTAGGGGAATCCCCCCAGCCGATGAAATGTAGGTAGAGGGATGTTTGTATTTAGCTCATATTGCCATACAGTTGTGATTTAGCCATAAAAGCGATGTGCAGGTGGGGCAACCCCTTTATGATACAGTATGCCAACAGCTACTAGTTGTTATGGGCATCCTGCAAATAAGGTAACGGTACTTCTGTCGGTCGTTGTGTGCTGTCAATAATGTTTTCTTGTATTTCAGGTTTTCCTTTGGTGTTCTACTTGTAAGGAAAGTCCATACGACCATTGTTTGTCCTTGTTAATCATCCAGTGTAACATTTTTTTGTTTGTTGGATACGGGCAAATCGATTAGAAGTCTAAAATTATGCTGACGATGAAGCAAACTATCATCGTCGCCGTTATTTTTAGTATTATCAACTATGTTATTATCAACAATTTGTTGATGACAAAGGTATTGAAGCCAACTTGGTTACTACAAGAGGGGTTTTGTCATACATCTGTTTAGAAATGCTGATGACATGAAGGGTAGTTACAATCGTGGGTGACTCCATTTCAATCGATTGCCAGCCAAATAATGTTTATCTGGCAGTATTAATGTTATTGGCTGCGTATTATGTCTTTGACTTGGACTGCCCATGGATCTACAGCCTGGTCCTTGGTATCCTCAAGATTCACTTTTTAAAGACCATGCCTTATGATTGCCAAAAAGTAAAAAGTACTGTTTTTCCTACACAGCTTAGGGATGAGATAAAAAAAATCGAAAAACAACAACCAACTTTTCCTTTTTTATGTACATTTCCGCGTGAACCTTTAGTGGGAAATTAGTAGTTAGTAGTAGCTGTTTCTCTCTACCATATGCTGTATTATTTTTTCACCAAAAAGTCAGCTCCGTCCACTAAGAACAGGTTGTAATCGTTTTGAATAGTTTGGTTTGGCTCATATCCGTTTTGATTTCACCCTCGTTATTTTACTATACCCTGCGTGTGAAGTCAGTTTGTTGGAACCCACATATTCAGTGGTCACGTGACTGTGACAGTGCACATCCCGCTAGCACAACAATGGTTGGTACAGTATTATACAATAGACACTACAGTTCTCGTGTCGAAGGCAGTCGAAAAGGCATTGAAAACACGTTTGTGACCCACCTGAGGGGTGGAGGTGAAATTTGCTCATGATTTCGGTACCAATATCGCAATTAAAAGAAAAGAGAGCAGTCCAGCTCATTGAAAAACGGCAGACAAAGCCCAGTGAACGCCATAATGCGCGAGGTTGCCGTACAGACGGTACAACAACAACAACAACAGTTAAACAGTGTATTCTCGTCATACCTACGTAACGTAATATGCTAGCCGGCACGTAGCAGCCTCTGAACAGCACCTAGCTAATGCAAAGTTAAGTTAATGTACATATCATTTAACAGGGTATGACTCAGAAAAACAGCCCTTGCCTATTTTGAAACACGTTTCTCCACTTATAGCACGCACTCCTCTGTGACGAACGCTGGCTATTCGTTTCGTTAAGCCCACACAAGCTAACACATAGATGATAATTTGGCAAAGTCCGGTTGCAAAGTGTCTCAGAGGCTCGTCGCAGTGTCTCGTATTTTAGAATAGGCTCAACACAGCTGGGCAAAAGAACTTGAATGACCTCATTGAGTTCACGGGAAGGTGATCACTTACTTTTTGGTTCTTATGTACACCATTCTATTTATTCGTACTTTTTCTGTTGGTTTTTAATGCAGTATTTACATCGTTTGATCGTGTACACCATTAAAGTAACGTGACGCACTTTTCTGGAAGTTCTCAACAAACCTGCTCGTGCTTGTACGCATAGGCACACGTTAAGTTTCCCAACCAGGGAAGTTAATATAACCCATGATTTCACTTACCCCCGTATGTTTTAGTACTGTGCAAATAAAAGACAGGTTTGAAAAGTACCATTAGTAACTTCATTTAAACACAATCAAGGCTTTTGGGGTTCAAAAATTGATTGAGTTTCGTCCGAAAAGATAGTCGTTTTGAAGGGTTTTTGGCGAGCTCATCATGGTGAAGGGCATGTTTTTTGTGGCGTTGCCTAACTCACACAGGACTGTACCATTAAAAAGAGGTTTATTTCTATTTACACAACTACCACAAAGTACTGAAGTTTGAAGTAAGTTTGTCCTGGGTAGGACGTTAAAACTGCATCCGGTTGAAGCTAGCTGCAAACTGAACGACTACGTTTACTGGGGAATCTGTTCCCCAGTTTCTACCTTAGGTTTTACTCGGTATAACTTGTTTTCTGAAAAGGAATCCCACAGTTCTTGCCATTTTGATTTTATGAAGCCATTGATGTAAGGGAAGCCATTGATGTTAGGGCGGTTGTAAGTGTGACGTCCATCTGGTATTCCCACGTGACTAGGGACCCACACAAGCACAACTGATTTTTGTAGTTGCACCAAATTTGAGTAAACTTCCGAAGAGCTATTACTAAAGGGGGTTTAAAGGTCACTGCCCTTTTGTGTTAAGAGACTCGAGAGCGGGTCTGTGAATACAATGAACTGGTTGTTATTCGATGATTTCACGTGGTCGAATGCCATCTTAATTGCCTGGAGTTCGGCAGTAAATATTGATGCACCATTTGGTAGTCTGGCTTGCAACGATGCATCACGGCATTAGGCCGCGGCCGCAATCCTGTTTGTGGCTCTGGAGTCGTCAGTAAAGATTGCATGAACTGATGATATTTTTGTCTCAGCTCATTAAAAGCTTGAACGGAATACGAGATAATTGGTAGGGTTCTTCATATACTTCCTTGAACTAAAATCAACAACTGGATCGTCTTAACTTCCAAGGTGGCTTGGCGGGGAACGAAAAGGGAGCCACAAGGTCAGGGTTGCTGCAAATTTGTGACAGAATTTCCCCGACGCGAATAGCAAAATGGAGTGACATCTCATGGCTTTCTCGCATACATGTCACCAAATTTATGGCAGTAGCTCAGAAGGTGTGCCATCAAGTAGCAGGTGTGCCAGTAACATCATCCCTGCACAACACCAACTGGGTTTCAAAATATGTGGTACCACTGCAGAAAATGCCCACTGGACTGATTACTGCATGTGAGAAAGGTGATAGACCATCAGCCTTCAGTTAGGAGAGAAATAGTCCGTAAAGTAGTGAAGGACATTTGTGTAAGAAACAGCTTCACCGGGCAAAGAGAATTTGGACATTATTGCTGAACGGGTAGTAAAACAGTACCCATAATCCTTTAGAGATGGATATGAAAGTAGAGTCATAGGCAGTGGGTTTATTTACTCTCTTGCGAAACGGTTGCTGAGTAGAGTAGAAAACATTAACAGAAAACCTGGAGGTGCCCTTCGTAAAAGGCCTAATGCAACTTCTTCCAACACTGATAGTGAAGGTTTGCAGAAGTGAAGGTTTGCAGAAGATGCTGCTGACATATACCAGTCAAAGGTTGTGAATTAACGAAGGAAAGAAAACAATGACTGAACGACATGAAGGGTATCCATTTTTTTTCGATGAGTTTTAACAAGCATCACTGAGAAAGCACCAAAGCTCTTTAGGTATGTGCTCAGTTTTTAACTAAGCATTAGGGCTGACTTACAGAGTAGACTGTAAACTTGTGGAAAATACTGTACTGTAGCGTTTACTTTAGTACAGATGATATGTGTTAGTTACATGGAGAGAGACACCCGATGATATGGGATAAAGAATTTGCCTTGTAAGAGTGCAGCACAGCTAATGACCAAAGGCAGGAAATGTAAAGTTCCAATATGCGTAATGGGGCATCAGATTCCTACTATATGTTTGTTTTGTTTTGAACCTCTGTTGAGTTAGTTAGTAAAAAATGTTTTACGGCCCATATTCCAACTTATTGGTTCAATTCGAGCCGGCCACGGCCTTTTTTCCAGTTGTGGCTCACTGGCTTGTTTTTCTTCACTCCGTTGCTTTGTGGGAAGAGAAAAGTACCTTCATTACAAACTTCAGAGAACCACTTTGCTCGGCATAAACTAGGATGCTTCTGTCACATTAAAAGTACTGTAAGTAGACATGACTTTTGGTTGAAGCATTTATCACTTACTTTTTCAGTAAGCGTTGTCTCCCGGTCACGGTAAGTAAAGTTTTGGCTCATGTGGAATCAAAAAATTATTCAAAATGCCAAGCCAACCACTTGCACCCTCGATCCTCTACCGTCGTCTTTAGTTAAAACTCATACCGATATATTCGCACCGATATTCTGCAAAATCATTAATACATCTCTGGAAACAGGCTATAGTCAAACCTCTTCTAAAAAAAGTAATATCGATCACATAAAAAAGAATTATCGTCCGGTGAGCAATCCTTTTTCCTGTCTAAGCTGGTTGAAACGGCTTCTCTAATTAGTTTTACAAAACACATGGATAGTTACGGCCTCCTTCCTTCGTACCAAAGCGCATATAGGGCTAACCACAGCACGGAGACTTTGTTGGTAAAATTACAAAAACGACATTTTGTGCAACATGGAGAAAAGTTTAGTAACTCCATTGGCTGCAATGGATCTAAGTGCAGCGTTTGACACAGTCAATCACCAACTGTTACTGAATATTCTTGAAAGATGTTTTGGTGTTTGTGATGTTGCAAAAGATTGGATATCATCTTGTCAGATAGGCAGTTCAAAGTTTGTGTAAATAATTCGTTTTCTGCGCCACTAAACCTTGACTTCTCGGTACCTCAAGGCAGCATAAACGGCCCAGTGTATTTCACTTGTTACTCTAGAACGATGAATACTTGTGTCACTATTGACAAATCCCTCATTGGTTATGGTGATGACCACAGCATTTACACTAGTTTCAGAGCAGGAGACGTTTGTTCTGAAGTGGATTCCATTAAAAAACTCTCTTCGTCGCTAGGAAAAGTGAAAGACTGGATGCAGTGTAACCGTCTTAAAATGAATGACGAAAAGTCTGAATTTATCATTTTTGGAAGTAAGGCCCAATTGACAAAATGTATAGCAAATGTTATTTCTATTGGTGACATACCCATTCGTCGGTCTGAGAAAATTAAATTACTTGGTGCGTTTCTGGATGAATCCCTTAATCTCAAGTATCACATATCTATGAAAGCAAGGGCATCCGCCCTCGCTATGTATAATTTGAAGAAGATCCGTAATTATCTAGACAGAGCAAGTTGTCTTAAATATGTTAATTTTTTCACATATGGATTATTGTAATAGCCTGTTCATTAACCTTCCAGACTCTACGTTGCATCCACTTCAAAGAATTCAAAACCTTACTGCTAAGCTACACATTCTGCCCATCAAAGCTCGTATTGGGTATAAGATTCTTCTCCTTGTGTTTAAATGTCTCCACAATTTAGCACCAACTTATTTATCAGGGTTGATTGAACTCAAAGAGTCCTATTATGCTACTAGATCTTCAAAAGGTTTACTTCTTAAGGTACCTTTAACCACTCGCAGTTCTTTGGCGGATCGTTCTTTTATGGTCGCTGGCTCGAAGCTTTGGAATGCCCTCCCGATTCATATTCGGCAGTCGACTTCTATTGATTCTTTTAAGAATGCTTTGAAAACTTATCTTTTAAGGATATCCTTTTCTTGATTTTTGTACTTTGTAAAGAGCCATTGAGTGTGTTTCATCACAGTAATGTGCGCTATATCAAGTTTTGCAACCTTAACCTTAACAAGTAACAAACTATAAAGGAAAAACCGCACGGATAAATGATGCACGTAGGTATGTTTTGATGAAAGTGTTACCCTTCAAAGCTTGACTAACTACTTTTCTGTTATGCTTTGACGTATGAAAATATTTTATACCGCAAACCCAATATTTTCCTTTGAACACTTTAGTGAGAGTGACGTCACGTGCAGTCTCCGCCTAAAAGATTGTGTCTTCCTGAGCCAAGTGATTACCTTATAAAGCTTTACCTGGGTACAAATTTGAAAGTTCAGTATGAACCGCCCTTGATATTGTACAAGGCTACCAGCTTTGGTACTAGCAGTCATGGAGAACTGTAATCCCCTTGTGGTATAGTTGATACAGTACAGATGGCCATTACATGTAGGTGTATATCAATTCTCTGTGAAGTGGTTGTCAAAACTTGCGACATGGTGGTCTCTTAAAGAGAAGAGAGAATCCTGTGCTTTAAAGTTACAAATGAGGCATTCTTTCCATTTGTTTTAGCAGTTGTCCGTGACACCGAGGCTCAATACGAAGTGCTGCAAAATAAATCAATAACTTACAAAAGCTAACCATGAACCACCCCACACACAAAACACGGAACACAAACGTTTTGTCACAAACGAAAAGTACGTAACCAAACCCCACCCTCAACTCGCAAACCTGCCAACTTACCAATCACCGCCCAACACCAACCTGCAAGACAAAGAACAACCCAACCCACGCCAGAACACCACAGCGAAACACCTACCAATGGCATTCACTGTATAAAAGTCGAAACTGTAAGACGAGTCGACAGAAGAATGTTTCAATAGCCGTCATTTAAAAGTATACTCGCTAGCTGGTCGCAAATATTCTCCAAAGAAAATCATATCTCGCAGCATTACACCGTTAATCGGAAGCCATTCACAGAAATACCTAAGTCACAAGAACTTCATGATGAATTTCTCTCCAGGTTCGAAAGCAGAAGCTTAGATGAATGCGGATACTGGGCAAGGTGCACTGTTTTGGAGACATTCCTGGCAGTGCACTGCAGTTTTTCATTTCTTTTGATTGATGGTCATCTCAACGGAACCGGAAGATTATGCAAACGAAATAAGACCGCCAACTGTACGTTTTATTGTCATTTATTCACTGACAGTAAGCAGAGGTGAAATGTACTAAAACTAGTACCGGTAACGGCACAAACTTGGTTATCATTTGACTGCGTGTGTACTTGCATACCTCACGGCGTATAATAATGTTTATAATGCAATTATGATAATTGCACAGCTGTCCGAAAGATTTTCAGGATCCGTCAAAAGATTTTCGGTTTTTTGGGCTGGAAGAAAGAGAAGAGCAAAAAGAGAAAAGTTTGTTTTGTTGCCTTCGGGCGTGGTGTTGCCTACGGGCGTGTTGTTGCCTCTGGGCGCGGGTTGGCTTGGAAGGGTGGTGTGGTTTGTTATCGGTTTTTGTTGTCTTGGGGGTTGGTGTGGGGTTGAAGTTGGAGGCAATTGTGGGTGAATTGGCGGGTTTTTTGGGTGGGGTTGAAGCGTTGGTTCCGTTCGTGACAGACCTTCTGGTTCCATGTTTGTGTGTGGATGGTTAATGGTAAGCGTTTGTGTTTTTGTCCGGCCAGTTTGAATTGTCCATTTGTTACGTGTCCGTTTCCAAGTGCGTTTTGAAAAGAAGTTAAAAAAAAGAAGAAACTAAGCAAGTTGCAGATCGTCGTGTTAAAGCATCAGCATCAGAACACGAAGTTTGGAAGGAAAATGCACAAGGCCCAACCCACCACGCCTAACATCCTGATATACCATCCCTCTTCTTACGAGCTCCGTCTTCCCTGACCATAAAAACCTAAACACAGCCCTCTCGAGACGCAACAGGACACCCTTTGGAGCAGCCAGAACGGTGCCTGGATACCACAAAAGGGGATAAATAAAACTGTTGATAACTGTCACCTTTCCGAACAGGCTAATGTGCCGCTCGCCGAAGTCCTTCAACCTAGCTTCCACCAGGTCCACTTTCTCATTCCAGGTAAGTAACTCGGTTTGCCCATAACCAAACCATATGCCGTTTATCCTTATGGCGTCGTCTACCCATGATGCAGCGAAGGGCAGTCTTCTTGACCGCCACTTACCTAGGCGAAGTCCTTTGGTCTTATTGGGATTCAGTCTGGCACCTGTGGCTCTTTGAAACTTAGACAACGTGCCACTAAGGGCCTTGAAGGAAGCTAGGTCGGAGACTACGCATGTGACGTCATCAGCATACTGAAGGCACTTAACTTCAACACCACCGGGAATGTGAAATGGTTGAAACAAAGGCTCTACTTGAAAGGCCCTTGCTATTGATTCACTAAACAATACGTAGAGTAAAGGTGATAGGGGGCACCCCTGCCGTACGCCACGTTGGACACTGAAGGGGTCTGACGGCAGGCCATTAACGATAACCCGACTATTTACACTATTGTACAATAAGGAGGTCCATTTAACAAAACCTGGATGCAAACAAAACTTCTTCAAAATTTTAAAGAGGAATCCATGATCAACCATGTCAAAGGCCTTCTCCTGATCGAGGGAGACCAGGGCACATGGAAGATCACGGTCCATCACGTATTCAACTAAGTCCCGCACCACCCAGAGGTTCTGCTGAATACTGTGTCCCCGCACCGCACAAGTCTGAAAGGACCCTACAAGATCTGGCATAACTGTGCCTAGCCTGTTGCAAAGGGCTTTCGCCAGAATCTTGTAATCTACATTTAACAAGGTGATTGGCCGTTTGTTTTTCGGTTCGAGGGGGTCTCCCGACTTAGGCAGCAAAGTAATTGTGCCTGTGCGCTGCGAGTGGCTCAATGAGCCAGCAAGGAAGCCAGAGACGAATACGTCACGGGTGCTACAGTACCCCAGAAGCGTTTATAGAATTCTACTGGAATACCGTCGGACCCAGGTGCCTTTCCGCCTTTCATCTTCGCCACTGCCTTCCAGAGCTCGTCAATGGTCAAAGGGGAGCCAAGTTCATCATTCTGATCTTTAGAGGGGGTCTCGTCAATGTTATCTAATAGGGACTTTTGAAGGTCTTCATCGACATCTGCCTGGGTATACAGCTGCTCATAAAAGTTTTTATACACTTCTACAATGTCGAGAGGGTCCTTATGTACCACACCGTGGGCGTCACGGACAGCTGATGGCATTCTTTGTGACGTCCCGGTAGAACTTAATGGTTGGTTTCTCCTCCGCCTCCACACAATGCACACGAGCACGAACCCGGGCCCCGTGTAATTTTCCATCAAGGTACTGTTGGATTGCATGAAGTGCGGAGTGGTCCCCGTTCCTCTCCCTAGAGCAAAGTGAAAGGAACTCCTCCCTTCTTCGACGAGCTCTTGCTACACAATATTCCACTGTGAACTGTTTGATGCGGGTCTTTACATCATCCCACCACTCTAAATCTGTTGAAAAGGCCGGCCTCAAAGTTCGCCACCCTTCGTATCTGGCCTTAAAATCGTTGCTATATTCAGCCTCCGTTAGAATATCTGTGTTCATTTTCCAGAACCCCCTCCCTACTGGCCATGACTCTGGGGGTTTAAATGAGACAGTAACTGCATCATGGTCCGAAATTGGACATGCCACAACTTCGTAATGATAGAGCCGTTGGAGCGTACACCCTGTCCAACCTTGAGGCGTCCGTGCCATCAGGGCGGTGCCAAGTGAACACGGACAAGCCAGGATGCTGCACTCTCCAAACGTCAACCATATCGTGATTCTTTGTGAACATGTCCAACTCCACCATACCGACACTACAGCTTGAAGATGTGAAGGTGGACATTCGATCAAACCGTGTGTCAGGGACACAGTTGAAGTCTCCAGATAGGATACAAGGGGCACAGCCAGGAACGAAGGATGGCAGGGTAGCAAAAAATTTCCTTCTGTCTGTAGGTTGGTTGGGGGCATAAACGTTACATAAGAAGAAGTTCCCGCAAGGATGTTTGATGGTAATGCATACCAACGTTTTAAGTTCCGTGTTCCTGTGTGGATGCTCGTGGTTAGCCATTGTGTTTTTGTCCGGCCGGTTTGGGTTGTCCTTTTGTTGCAGCGTGCTTGTTACGATGTACGTTAAAAAAGGTATTTAGTATGACAGCACAAAGTCTGAAGCAAACCAGCACAACACAATAGAGCTCCGGGAAACACGTCCGCTCTCGACGAAGACCCGAACTGTGTCTAGCATAGGGACAGTGGCTCTTCGGGAGCGCTGTTATTTCGGTTTAGGAGTGTACTGTTGGTAATCAGTCTTTGGCCATAAGAAATCATTATGCCTTCTGGCTGTGTCTGTTTTGTAGCACGTTTAATGCTAGCATTTCAGTGGCCACTGGAGGGGCTTATGGCATAAGACCAGAAGCAGCACGTGGGGGGAGGTAGTACGCTCACCCCCGACGAAAACTCCAACTTAACAATTGTGTTATCCCGACCTCCGGTATAGCAGCAGGGTTTTTTGTGGTACGAGGCCACCAAGCAACAACCAAAATAGTGAAAAAGGGTTTTTTTTTTTTTACGTACATCGAAACAAGCACGTTGCAACAAAAGGGCAACCCAAACCGTCCGGACAAAAACATGGCTAACCACGACCATCCACACGGGAACTAAGACGTCTGTCATGAACTTCTCAAACTAACCAGGAACCACCCCACACAAAAAACACGGAACGAAAACATCCGTCAAAACGAAAAGAATGCAACCAACCCCACCCAAACAACCCACCAACTTAGCGCCCAAAGGCCTGAGTCTTGACCACTTTACTCCGTGGACTCGGTAAAGGTGCCCCAGAATGGTCATCAACTGGCCTCTTCAGTGGAGGCCCCTGAACCCCCACCCTCCCAAAAATCAAACCAGCCCTCCCCTGAAGGTGTATCCTCTCCACCACCTGACGACACAGTTGAAGTCTCCAGATAGGATACAAGGGGCACAGCCAGGAACGAAGGATGGCAGGGTAGCAAAAAAATTCCTTCTGTCTGTAGGTTGATCGTTACATAAGAAGAAGTTCCCGCAAGGATGTTTGATGGTGATGCATACCAACCGGCCCTCATGATCATGATCAACCTCATGAGCGTCCTCATTAACAATGTGAGTCTCTTGGAGGAAAACGAAGTCCACACCTAATGATTTACAAAATTGGAATATTCTGGACCGCTTCCGACTGTCCCTCATGCCGTTTACATTCAGGGTCATGAGGAACAGGGGACCATTCATGAAATGTGGAGTGTGAAATTACAAAACTGTCTCTGACCTGGCCTTTTTGTTACATGGATCTGGTGCTGGTGGCACAGGACTAACTCCCCCTCGCCGGTCGGACACCTCCCCTGAGGCCGACCTTTTCAACTTTGGCTCAAGTTCAACGGCCTCACACAAATCAAACCAGCCCTCCCCAGATGGTGGGTCCTTTGGTGGAGGCTCTGAGGCAGGTCCTCCCACATCTGACATGGCACTGTCAGACTCCGAATCCGATGACAGTTGAAGGTTATTCTCTACTGTCAGTATTCCAGCCTCCCCAGGAACTGGTGCGGATTGTGCCTCAGGTACTGATGTGGAGGGTTGGGAAGGGCCTACCTCAGGGTTCCCACAGACCACCTCACGTCTCTTAGAAGCTAGGAACTCTTGTTCCACCTGATGTGCCACCTCATCAGGCGTAGGGGACCTGGGTTCCTCCACCATTGGTTCAGGGTCTGATAACGAGGGTTCACTTGCCGGCTCCACATCTGCGCTTGCACGCGCAGAGTACGACGTGGGGCAGGCACCAGAGACATGTCCCTCCTCCCCACACAGGTTACACCGCACCTCATTGGGACATGTTGCCCTGTCATGCCCCAACTGCAAGCATCTGCCACAGCGTTTGTTTGGGCATGACTTGGCCTCATGCCCCTCCTCTCTACACTGGAAACATGTGCGGGGCTGGCCAAAATACCTGATGTGGGCCTTAGACCCCCCTATGAACAGGACGGAGGGGATGTCTCGTTTCAGCTCCATACGGAACTGTCTCTTTCCGTTGAGAATACCGGCTAATTCACCCTCACTGTATTTCACCCAACGCCAGTCTGAGACAGTTCCGTACTGTCCTAGAACCCTCGCTACCAGGCTCTGATCTACCTCAAAATTGAGGTACAACACTGTCACCACCACAGAGCGGTCATATGGGGTGACAGTCAGACCCTCCACTCCCTTCAGGGAGGAAACCCCCTTTAATCGAACAGCATCAGTCCGGAACTTCAAATCATACGTATTTCGCGATGCAAGGGCCTGCAGCATCTCTATATCCTTAACCTCTACCTTATTGTTCTTCAACACAGAAAAAACATGCTGGGGTGTAACATTCCCCCTCGACTCAAACTGTAACTTAACGATACTGCTATCCCGACCTCCGGGCATAGCAGCAAAGGTTTGCGGCACAAGGCCACGCAGCAACTAGAGGGAAAACTTCAGCACAGCACAGCAGTTCAAACCCAGTCAGGGAAAATAGAAAGGGAACCCAACCCAACACTAAACTATAGACAGGGCGTGCTTTAAAACAAGCACGTCCCCAAGCGAGAGACCACACCCAATATCCAACAGTAAAACGACAGTAGTATATGTTAATATGTTAATATAACAAGCAGCACAGTACAGCACAATGCCAAAATTCAGCACGATCAGCGAGAGCTCCGAGAGAACACGTCCGCTCTCGACGAAGACCAGTCTTCCTAACTATTATCATTGTCATTGCCACTGCCACTGCCATTGCCATTATTATTATTATTATTATTTTTCCTCTCTTCCACAGCTACGTGGGCTCCTGTCGGCGTCTTATGGTGAATGCATGGGGGATGACTTCCCTACAGTCAGACCTCATTTAGTTACGAATTACATTTCATACCTTCGTTGTTGACAGGGTGAGGGTGGGTTCTCGAGGTTTTAGAATCGAAACTGGGTCAATTCTAAAGTGCTCAGCTCATATGAATCAACAAAAAAAAAAGCCTTTCTAAAACAACAAATAAGTTACTGACGATATATCCGTTTGTACCTATTTTTTTTTTTTTAAATTGAACCTAGGAGTCTTCAACTAAAGGATACCATCTGTTTGATATTTTTAGTCCTTCGTGCCTGTGTACGAAGAAGGTTTTAATTAAAATAGGTAGGCGGTGGCATTATCTGATACTACGTATGCAGTCCCTTGTTTCAATTTTTGAATTTTTATGCGTTCTTAACGACTATTCTGTCTTGTAATCAGACAGGTAGCATCTTTGTGCTGTGGGTGGGATTGAAGACCGCAGATACTTTGAAGTACTGCTCTGTTAGGTTTCTAAAACCTTTAACTAGACATGTTTCTGCTCTTGTTTTTTAGATGTTGAGCTTCATCAGTAGTTGGACTTTTTAGTTTGTCCTGGTCTTAATTCGATAGAATATTTGCTCTTTCAGAGCGCCTCGATGAGAGAATCGAGGGAGCAATCTTCATTCTCCTCGTGATTTGTTTCCAATTCACCGTCATTTAATTTGAACCTAGAAATAACTAGGTATTGTTTAGTTTGGATGCCCTCTCAAGGGCTATGACCGGTGGTGTCGGAAAATTTGACACAGATTCGGATTTTTCCTATATTAAGTGCCAGTGTCTTAGCACTGCAGGTTTTGGCTTAGCTCTTTGGTTTTTATACAGAGTATATCGTATCCTCATTGATTTACTTGAAATGGTCCTTTGAGGACTATGAGGCTTGACATTCTGATTGCAGGATGGGGTATAGCTTTAAACTATTACCCCTTCCTAGAGCTATTTTGTAATATATATTTATCCGATAGAGATCTATCGGAGAGGTTGTTGATGAAGTGCTCGGTTTGTTCCGCCTTCAGACAATAGTTGGCAGTTTTAACTTCGCCTTTTACGGCTGTACACTTAATTCGACACTTTTGAGACTTTGCACAAAGTTTCTCCCCTTTTGGAGAGCTCGGGAAGTCTTCCTACTTTTAGTGGAAGGAATTCTTGATTCAGTATCCTGTTTCTCGAATTTAACTTTTAGGACGGATAATGCTTTTAGCAAAATGAACAGGATTACCGAAGAAACTTGTACACAAGTTATGTGCTGGCTAATTTTACCTCTTTTTAAGAGTGCTGTGGGTTTAACCCTTTGAGAGTTCTTGAGAGACCTATTCTTTGAAAGGCTAGCTCAGAACTGAGGGCAGACAGCATGGCTATAGGCTTATATTAGGCCTTTGTGGCCAAAGTAAAAACAACTTCCCGCATCACGTGCCAATCACAGAAGGGCAGCGTGTGCATCCTGTTTGTGTTTTGCTCTGATTTTGAATTTCCAAGGTTGCAAGAAGGCGACCAATCAGGAAGGAGCAGGGTTACACAGGACGGAAGTTACGTTTTGGAGCCTGGTCGGAAATTAGTGCACAAGGGATTCCAAAGACGGGTTAGCAGAGCTATTATACACTTTTAGTGTAGCCAATGAACATTATAGCGTGGAGGCACTAAGACTTTTCGAGATACAGTGTAATAAAAGTTTGCAGAATTACAGAGAGAGGAAAAAGATAACTAGAAGGGAAAAAGGCCTAAACTAAAATAAGGGGAAAGGTGATAAAACGAAATACAAAAAAGTTTAAGAACATAGGCCTAAGTGAAAAAACAAAAACAAATAAAAAATGAATTAAAATAGGTAGGCGGTGGCTTTATCTGATACTACGTATGCAGTCCCTTGTTTCAATTTTTGAATTTTTATGCGTTCTTAACGACTATTCTGTCTTGTAATTAGACAGGTAGCATCTCTGTGCTGTGGGTGGGATTGAAGACCGCAGATACTTTGAAGTACTGCTCTGTTAGGTTTCTAAAACCTTTAACTAGACATGTTTCTGCTCTTGTTTTTTAGATGTTGAGCTTCATCAGTAGTTGGACATTTTAGTTTGTCCTGGTCTTAATTCGATAGAATATTTGCTCTTTCAGAGCGCCTCGATGAGAGAATCGAGGGAGCAATCTTCATTCTCCTCGTGATTTGTTTCCAATTCACCGTCATTTAATTTGAACCTAGAAGTAACTAGGTACTGTTTAGTTTGGGTGCCCTCTCAAGGGCTATGACCGGTGGTGTCGGAAAATTTGACACAGATTCGGATTTTTCCGATATTAAGTGCCAGTGTCTTAGCACTGCAGGTTTTGTTTTAGCTCTTTGGTCTTTTGAGGACTATGAGGCTTGACATTCTGATTGCAGGACGGGGTATAGCTGTAAACTGTCACCCCTTCCTAGAGCTATTTTATAATATATATTTTTATCCGATAGAGATCTGTCGGAGAGGTTGTTGATGAAGTGCTCGGTTTGTTCCGCCTTCAGACAATAGCTGGCAGTTTTAACTTCGCCTTTTAAGGCTGTACACTTAAAACGACACTTTTGAGACTTTGCACGAAGTTTCTCCCCCTTTGAGAGCTCGGGAAGTCTTCCTACTTTTAGTGGAAGGAATTCTTGATTCATTATCCTGTTTCTCGAATTTAACTTTTTTAGGGCAGCAAAATGAATAGGATTACCGAAGAAACTTGTACACAAGTTATGTGCTGGCTAATTTTATCTCTTTTCAAGAGTGCTGTGGGTTTAACCCTTTGAGAGTTCTTGAGAGACCTATTCTTTGAAAGGCTAGCTCAGAACTGAGGGCAGACAGCATGGCTGTAGGCTTATATTAGGCCTTTGTGGCCAAAGTAAAAACAACTTCCCGCATCACGTGCCAATCACAGAAGGGCAGCGTGTGCATCCTGTTTGTGTTTTGCTCTGATTTTGAATTTCCAAGGTTGCAAGAAGGCGACCAATCAGGAAGGAGCAGGGTTACACAGGACGGAAGTTACGATTTGGAGCCTGGTCGGAAATTAGTGCACAAGAGGTTCCAAAGACGGGTTAGCAGAGCTACCATACACTTTTAGTGTAGCCAATGAACATTATTAGCGGGGAGGCACTAAAACTTTTTGAGATACACTGTAATAAAAGTTTGCAGAATTACAGAGAGAAAAAAAAAGTAGAAATAAAGAAAACAAAGTAAACTAAAGTAAAAGGAAAAGTGATAAAACAAAATACAAAAAAGTAAAAAATTAACAAAACAAAACTAAATATTAAGAAAAAAACATTAAGAAAAAAACTTCCATCTGCAAATAGCTGCAACAAATATTGACAGTGTAAACTGTTGGAACGGTGCCTATGTGCCGCTAAAATGTTCCTTAAAACTTTTGCTTTGGAAAGGAAGTGACGTTTGAGGTAAGAGCCGGTGTCGTGAAGGGACAAACTGGTTAAGTATCATAGTACTTTTGGGAGTACGAAAAGACCGCAATACGTTTTTGTGTATTGCTAAGTCGGTTTTTTTCCAGAGAAACCTAACAGGTAAAAGGTCTTCTAAGAGACCTCATCTTTCAATGATGGAGGCATCCTTAATCTCGGTTTTGTGTAAACGAGATATGAAATCATAAAGAAGCCGCAAAATCCGTCAAAAGAAAAGGCGATTATTGAAGCAAATTGCAACCTTTTCAGGTTAAAGAAAAAGAATCAGCGTTCAGGGTTTACTCCTTTTCAAACTTTGCACCCTGTCGGTTAGAGGAGGTTGTAAGGCAGCAATGTTAAGAGGCGACCATGATGGGTGGCTCTGTTGTTGTAAGACCAATAAGTTTAACTTACAAATTTGCCTTGAGAAACCTGCTCATAAAACGCGGGCTTTGCGCCCCTGCTTCAAATAATTCATCCTTGAGTTAGTCTACTTTTCCTAATTTTGAAAAAGTTCATTTTTAATGAAAGGTATCAATTTGCAATTAGATGTTTCTGATATGTGTGATCAGAATTCCCTTTCTTGGGGTGTGGCGTATGATACCTTGTGGTGTAGGGGAGTATTTACTCTACTCCGTAGTAGTATTTGGATGGGCTTAAGATTCGCTTTTTTCAAAAGTTATATAGCCGTTAAGTTGTACGTAAGTAAGGCTCTTGGGGCACGTACAGAAAGACTCTTTAAGAGTCAATATTTACCTTATAAGGTTATAAGGAGCCCAGCCACTCAAACTTCAAAAATTTTCTCGAGTTTTTGCTAATAGCCACAGAATAGTATGCATCCTTGAGGTCAACTGAAGCTAGGTAACAATTTTTTGTTACAAGTAATGTAGCAGTATGGATATTGTCCATCTTGAAATGTTTATATAGTAGGTGTTAATTGAAATATGACAAATCAAGAATAAGACGCAAACCACCATTCTTTTTTGGTCGCGTAAAGACATTAGACAGGAAATCGCCTGCCTCCCTGGTGCAAGGTTCAATAATACCTTTTTCATGGAGTTTAATGATTTCATTTGAAATAGCCCCTTGCTCTGACGGTTTACGCCTGAAGTAGCAAAAACTACTACCCTTATACTGAGGGGGGTTGTCTGGGTCTACTTCTATTGTGTATCCTTTTATAGCCCTCAGAATAAAAGGATCAGAAGTTATCTTGCACCAATTATTGTAAAAAAGCTTCAGTTGACCTCCCACAAAGGGGGTGAGGGGAACTAAGTTGTGTGAAGGTATGTAAACAAGACTCACCTTTTCTGAGTCTATTGCTTTCTTTGTGCTTGAGCTGGGTTGGTCTTGGCTTTCGTTCGATGTCGCTGTGCGACTGTTCTGACGGCCCCGTTGGGGCTGTCCACCTTCTGTAGATGGGTCGTGTGACCTCTTGCCTGGATCCTAAAACCCAACCTGCTGAGTGGTTCTGGCGATCCAGTCCCCTGGGTCTTTGTGTTTTGGTGAACAACCCTTGAGTTTTCATTACTCCTGATGTGGCCTTCTGTTCCTCTTTAGATCTTTGACCTGCTTGCTCAGATCATCACCAAACAACAGTTTTGTAACTGGGTTGGAGGGTTTGCAAAGGTGTGCAAATCTGGAGTTCAAATTTGGTTTGATAAACTCAAGGGCGTCTTGTTGCGCCTCTGTAATGTTATCTGAGTAGAGTGTGCTTATGAAGGCACTAATACCTCGAACCAGTGACTCTTTGAAATTTGAGGTCTGTGGTCTTGGTCCCAGTGGGTATGTTATCCCAAACACTTGGGTTTACCTTTGGCGAATCTACTAATTCACAATTAGCTGGAGGCGGATACTTAGCCGCAGTCTCTTAAAGGACTTTTTGTTCAAGTTTATGATTGATCATATACAGCACAGACTGTGCAATCTCTTCATCAACAGGGTGCCCAACATCTGTTGGCACTGCGAACTTTGCTGCAAATGTCGGAATATCTCTGGGTAGTTCCCCTTCATCTATGTTCTCATCAAAAGTTGCTAAAAACTCTGAGTCATCATGCAACAGGAGTACGTCTCCTTCATCATCCGCAATGGACTCTTGACAGTCTTGTAAATCTCCCTGGTTAGGGTTATGAGGGATGGTAAATTGATTCAGCTCCCGTCTTGGAGTCTGAATAAACTGACTCAGCATATTTTCTGATTTTGCCAGTCGAGTGTCGATGTCGGTGACATGGGCACTGGCATTAGTGTTAGGCTTAGGTCTAACGTTAGACCTAGTGTTACTACTAGTAGTAGTACGCCTATTGGGAGCACTGTGTGCTTTATCAGTATTGCTATTGTTGCCGGTTCTGGCCCTTGGCTTTGGTGGGGGCTTGGTTGCGCTCGTGGCGCCAACTGTGTTCTTGATTCTAACGTTAGAAGTTGCCTTCCCCTTTGGGGTGGTTTCTTGGCTTCCAGAAGTGTCGGTGACACTTGGAGTTGGACATTGCGAAATCGGCAGCGTGGCCGGATTTTTCGCGGAACTGGTATGCGTGTTCGTATCGATCGTGTTCGCTTCGTCACTTTCCATTGTGATGAAAAACCACGAAAATCACGCAAAAAATAACACAAATATCCAAAAATATTCGGGAAGAAAGGACACGTGAAAATTTTGCTACCAGTGATAGCAAAAACACCGACGTAAATTGGCACGTTTTGCACTGGCGGGATCTCATATGTTAATTTTCCATTACGTAATGTCTGACGACATAACGTAATAAAATACAATAATCACCAAGCAATTAACACCAGCTAAGTGGACGACTACTTTGAATGTATTTCCTGTGTATTCATAAACCATAGTGTTGATGGGAACTATGCTGCTTGTATACAAATAGGACTTAGCACGTAAGGTAAGGAATCATGGAATCAGTGGTAACTTGTAACTGAAAGTAGACCTGTTGAGCAATGAGCGTGGTGCTTAACTCAAAACTGGGAATATAACATAGTGTTTTGACAGCGCTTAGGCGCCGATGTAAAAAAAATTTACTTTGGCGCCGACATAAAAATGTACCGCCGATCTAAAAATGTACTTTGGCGCCGATGTAAAAAAAAATGTACTTTGGCGCCGATGTAAAAAAAAATGTACTTTGGCGCCGATGTAAAAAATGTACTTTGGCGCCGATGTAAAAAAAAATGTACTTTGGCGCCGTCGTAAAAAATGTACTTAGGCGTCGATGTAAAAAAAAATGTACTTTGGCGCCGATCTAAAAAATGTTCTTAGGCGTCGATGTAAAAAAAAATGTTCTTAGGCGTCGATGTAAAAAAAAATGTACTTTGGCGCCGATGTAAAAAATGTACTTTGGCGCCGACGTCAACAAATGTACTTTGGCGCCGATAAAAAATGTACTTTGGTACCGTCGGTCTCGCGGACCTTCGGTCTCGCGGGCCTTCGGTCTCGCGGGCGGTAACCGTAAAAGATATAGAGATGTTGCAGGCGCTTGCAGCCCGCAACACGTATGACCTAAAGTTCAGGTCTGATGCTGCCCGAGTAAAAGGTGTGTCATGCCTGAAGGGGGTGGAGGGGCTCACTGTCACACCATACGATCGCTCTGTGGCTGTGACGGTGCTTTAGCTGAACTGCGAGGTCGATCAGCGCTTGGTTGCGAGGGTTCTGAGCCAATACGGAACTGTCTCTGACATGCGGTGGTGCAAGTACGGTGAGGGTGAGTTGAAGGGCATTCTTAATGGGAAGAGACAGTTCCGTATGGAACTGAACAGGGACATTCCGTCCTTCCTGTTCATAGGGGGTTCGAAGGCCCACATAAGGTACTTCGGGCAGCCACGCACCTGTTTTAAGTGTGGTGAAGAGGGACATGAAGCCAGATTGTGTCCCAACAGGCGTTGTGGCAGGTGCCTTCAGGTGGGGCATGACAAGGTAGAGTGTCCAAACAAGGCGCGGTGCAACCTTTGTGGGGAGGGACATGTTTCTGGTTCGTGCCCCACATCCTACTCTTGCCCATGCCAGTGCGGATGTGGAGAAGTAACCCGAACCCTCGCAACCAGACCAAGAATATTCCACTCAGGAATCGGAGGAGGCAGCTCACGAAGTGGAACACGATTTTCTTGCCTCGAAACAAATTCAGGAGGCAGACTCCTTACCATCCCCCCCCCCCACTGGCTCCCGTGGAGGCTGATGTCATGGCAGTGGAGGAGGACTTGCAGCTTTCGTCTGACTCCGAGTCCGCCTCTATGTCACATGATGGGGAGTCTGCCTCGGAGCCTCCTCCGAAAGATCCACCTTCTGGGGAGGGCTGGTTTGATTTATGCCAGGGGGAAGAGACTTCCTTAAAGAGGTCAGCCTCAGGCGAGGTGTTAGACCCGGGGGTCCATTATTCTGGGGTACCTTTACCGAGCCCACAGGTTAAAAAGGCCAAGTCTCAGTTGGACACGTAGCCACTCATTTCACTATGGTTGATCCCCTGTTCCTGCTGACTCTGAACGTGAATGGCATGAGGGACAGCCACAAGCGAAACAGAATTTTCCAATTTTGCAAGTCACTGGGTGTGGACTTCGTTTTCCTCCAGGGGACACACATTGTGAATGAGGAAGATGTCTACACTTGGTCCTTTGAGTGGGGTGGGGGTTTCTATGCTTCTTTCGGGTCAACATCATCTTGTGGTTCAGTTATATTAATTCGGTAAGGTTGATTCTGATCACGAGGGTCGGTTGGTGTGCGTAACAATAAAGCACCCATATGGGAAATTCTTCCTGTGTAACGTTTACGCACCCAATCGGTCGTCAGACAGAAGATGCCATCCTTCGTTCCTGGCAGTGCCCCTTGTATCCTGGCTGGGTGTGCTTTTTAAGTGCATTGAAACGGCACATACAAAACAAAAACAAAAACTGAAACCGGATCGGGCAAAAACAAACTAAATCAAACAGAATATTATGTTCAATACAGTAATAAGCTATATATACAGATATTTACAAAACTATGTACAGAAAATTATACACACAGATATTTACATACTATTTACAAGCCCCTTACATACCCACCCTATTACAAATTGACCACCACACGGTCCCCCCTCACCGAAACGAGTGGACCCCATCGCCTACCGAGCGCCGACCTTGGCAAACGAACGAAGTCGGACTCAACCCTCAGCCTCACCTCCGCCTTCACCGACGCCAGGACGACGTCCGCAGGCTTCCCCATCCCCCCCCCAAAACAACGTTACATCGGTCTCTCCATAAGGCCAGCTTTATGGAGGCCGAAACAAAGGTAAGTATGCCCTGAATACTTGTATTGCATGGCGGGGGTGAAAGACCATACAAAGCATAGTCCCGGCCGACCGCCCATGTGTTGCCCATCGTCAAATGAGGGCCACAAATTCACACTGCCAAAACACATGTGACACACTCTCCCACTTTGTGCATCCAGTGCGTGGGCAAATTCCATCTCCAAGACGCCACCGAAGACGCTTGAGATTAGTCACAACAGGTCCCCGAAGAATAGTGATTCGATTGGACCTGGCCAACCAAATCTTCAAAAACAGTCTGGTATAGGTCCCTTCGCAGTCCCCAACTCTAGATATAATTAGGAGCGTTTCTCTCATTTGACTGTATGTCTCCGAGGGCCTCCAGCTGTGGGGTTCACTGTTACTAAACAGGGAGGGAAAGAACCGACGGAATGATAATCCCCCCAGGGGGCACCCCTGCCGTACGCCACGTTGGATACTGAAGGGGTCTGAAGGTAGGCCATTAACGATAACCCGACTGTTTACACTATTATACAATAAGGAGGTCCATTTAACAAAAACTGGATTCAAACAAAACTTCTTCAAAATTTTAGAGAGGAATCCATGATCAACCATGTCGAAGGCCTTCTCCTGATCGAGGGAGACAAGCGCACATGGAAGATCACGGTCCATCACGTATTCAACTAAGTCCCGCACCGCCCAGAGGTTCTGCTGAATACTGTGTCCCCGCACCGCACAGCTCTGTTGCAAAGGGCTTTCGCCAGAATCTTGTAATCTACATTCAACAAGGTGATTGCCCGTTTGTTTTTCGGTTCGGGGGGTCTCCTGACTTAGGCAGCGAAGTTATTATGCCTGTGCGCTGCGAGTGGCTCAAACACATCACGGAGCAGCCACGCACCTGTTTTAAGTGTGGTCAAGAGGGGCATGAAGCCAGGTCGTGTCCCAACAGGCGTTGTGGCAAGTGCCTTCAGGTGGGGCATGACAAGGTAGAGTGTCCCAACAAGGTGCGGTTCAACCTCTGTGGGGAGGAGGGACATGTTTCTGGTGCGTGCCCCACATCGTACTCTGCCCATGCCAGTGTGGATGTGGAGCAGCCCCCTGAACCCTCGCAGCAAGACCCAGAGTATTCCACTCAGGAACTGGAGGAGGCAGCTAATGTTGTGGAACAGGACTTCCTTGCCTCCAAACAAACTCCAGAGGCGGATTCCTCACCGTCCTCCCCACTGGCACCCGTGGGGGTTGACGTTACGACAGTGGAGGAAGATCTACTGCTTTCGTCAGACTCTGAGTCCATCCCTATGTCCCATGATGGGGAGCCTGCCTCGGAGCCTCCTCCGAAGGACCCACCCACCGGGGAGGGCTGGTTTGACCTATGTGAGGGGGAGGAGTCGTCTTTAAAGAGGTCGGCCTCAGGCGACATGTCAGACCCGGGGGTCCAACACCCTGGAACACCCACACCAAGCCCACGGACTAAAAAGGCCAAGTCTGTGGTGGACACGTAGCCACTCCTTTCACCATGGCGGATTCTCTGTCCCTCCTGACTCTGAATGTTAATGGCATGAGGGACAGTCAGAAGCGGAACAGAATATTTCAGTTTTGCAGGTCGCTGGGTGTGGACTTCGCTTTCATCCAGGAGACCCATATTGTGAATGAGGACGATGTCCACACCTGGTCTTTTGAGTGGGGTGGGGGGTTGCACGCTTCCTCTGGCTCAACAACATCTTGTGGTTCGGTTATATTAATTTCGCCAAGGTGGGCTGCCCTCGTCGGAAAAGTTGATTCTGATCATAATGGTCGGTTGGTATGCGTTACCATAAGGCACCCTAGTGGTAGCTTTCTACTATGTAATGTGTAGGCACCAAATCGGCCCCCAGACAGGAGAAACTTTTTTACAACCCTGTCATCCTTCGTACCTGGTAGTGCCCCATGTATCCTGGCTGGAGACTTCAATTCTGTCCCTGACACACAGTTCGATCGTATGTATCCATGCACATCTTCGAGCTGTAGTGTCGGTATGGCGGAGTTGGACATGTTCACAAAGAGCCACGACATGGTTGACGTTTGGAGAGTGCAATATCCTGGCTTGTCCGTGTTCACTTGGCACCGCCCTGATGGCACGGACGCCTCAAGGTTGGACCGGGTGTACTCTCCACCTGCGCTGTCACCGAGTGATTGTGAGGTTGTAACATGTCCAATTTCAGACCACGATGCAGTTACCGTCTCCTTCCAGCCCCCAGAGTCATGGCCAACGGGGAGAGGATTCTGGAAAATGAACACGGATATTCTGACAGAGGCTGACTATAACGAACAATTTAAAGCCAGGTACGAAGGGTGGCGGACACTGAGGCCGCATCAAACAGTTTACAGTTGAGTACTGTGTAGCAAGAGCTCGTCGAAGAAGGGGAGAGTTCCTCTCGCTCTGCTCCAGAGATAGGAACGGGGACACCTCCGCACTCCACGCCACGCCATCCAGCAGCACCTTGATCAGAAATTACACGGGGCCCGCATTCGTGCTCGTGTCCTTTGCGTGGAGGCGGAGGCGAAACCAACCATCAAATTTTACCAGGACGTCACAAAGTATGCCATTGATCGCCGTGTAAGAGCAGTCCGTGACGTCCATGGTACAGTACAGAAGGACCCCATCGACATTGTGGAAGTATATAAGAACTTCTATGAACAGCTTTACACCCAGGGAGATGTCGATGAGGATCTTCAGCAGTCCCTTTTAGATAATATTAACAAGTTCCCCTCTACAGAGCAGAACGATGAACTTGGTTCCCCCTTGACTGTCGACGAGCTCTGGAAGGCAGTGGCGAAAATGAAGGCCGGAAAGTCACCTGGGTCGGACGGTATTCCGGTAGAATTCTACAAACGCTTTTGGGGTACCGTGGGACACGATCTCCGCGATGTATTCACCTCCGCCTTCCTCGCTGGATCGTTGAGCCCGTCGCAGCGCACAGGAGTGATTACCTTGTTGCCCAAGTCTGGAGACCCCCTTGAACCGAAAAACAAGCGACCAATTACTCTTTTAAATGTGGACTACAAGATCCTGGCGAAAGCTCTTTGCAACAGATTGGGCTCTGTCATGCCGGATCTTGTAGGTCCTTTTCAGACATGTGCGGTGCGGGGACACAGTATTCAGCAAAACCTCTGGTTGGTGCGGGACTTAGTTGAGTATGTGACAGACCGTGATCTTCCATGTGCGCTTGTCTCCCTCGATCAGGAGGCCTTCGACATGGTTGATCACGGATTCCTTTTTAAAGTCTTGATGAAGTTTAGTTTGAATCCAGGTTTTGTTAAATGGATCGCCTTATTGTATAAAAGTGTATATAGTCGTGTTATTGTAAATGGCCTACCGTCGGACCCCTTCAGGGTCCAGCGCGGGGTACGCCAGGGGTGCCCCCTGTCACCTTTACTCTATGTGTTATTTAGTGAATCCCTTGCGAGAGCCCTCGAAGTTGAGCCTTTGTTCCGCTCTTTTCGCATACCCGGTGGAGCTGAAGTCAAGTGCCTCCAGTATGCTGATGACGTCACATGCATAGTCTCTGACCTAGCTTCCTTCAGGGCCCTTACTGGCACCCTGTCCACGTTTCAAAGAGCGACAGGTGCCAAACTGAATCCCACAAAGACCAAAGGACTTCGTCTAGGTAAGTGGCGGTGGAAACGGCTACCCTTCACAGCATCATGGGTTGACGACGCCATGAAAATCAATGGTATATGGTTCGGTTACGGCTCTCCCGAGTTACTTACCTGGAATGAGAAAGTGGACCTGGTGGAGGCTAGGATCACAGACTACGGAAGTAACTGTAATTGATCGTTTCATCTACCCTCTCTTGTGGTACCCGGGCACTGTTCTGGCTGCTCCAGAAAGTGTCCTTGTGCGACTTGAGAGGGTTGTCTTTAAGTTCCTATGGTCAGGGAAAACGGAGCTGGTCAAAAGGAAGGTGGTGTACCAGGACCTTCAGCACGGGGGACTTGGCCTTGTGCATTTTCCCTCAAAGCTCCGTTTTCTCCTGGCCAAGTGTATTTTTAGTGCTGTGGAAAGTGAGATGCCATTTTCCTACTTTGTCCGTTATTGGGGGGGAATATCACTCCGTAGGTTCTTTCCGACCCTGTTTAGAAATAGTGCCCCTCACAGTTGGAGGCCTTCGGGGGCATATTGTCACATGAGGGACACTCTCCGTATGATGTCAACAGCAGGGGACGTCTCGCAGTTCAGTGCAGGGGACCTGTACCGGGGCATTTTTGATGACTTGGTCGGGCAGGCCCAACCGAACAACCGGAAGTGTGGCGCGTAGTGCACAGCAGGTCACTAGACTACCGCCAGCGAGACCTGTTGTGGCGAATTGCACACGATGCCATCGAAGCGCCTCCGGTGGCGTCTTCGAGATGGCATTTGCCCCCGCACTGGGTGCACGAAGTGGGAGAGTGTGCCTCATCTGTTTTGGCACTGTAGCTTTGTGGCCCTCCTCTGGGAGTGGTTTCAAGTCCTGGCTGACCGCCTGACGTTTTGTAACACCTGGGCTGTCAGCCAGGACTATGCTTTGTACGGTCTATCGCCCCCACCATGTAACACAAGTGTTCATGGTATACTCACCTTTGTTTCGGCATCGGTTAAGCTGGCCATATGGAGAGACCGTTGTAATATAGTCTTTAGGAGGGAGGGGAGGCCTGCGGACGTCGTCCTGGCGTCGGTGAGGACGGAGATTAAACTGAAGGTTGAGGCAGACTTCATTCGTCTGCCGAGGTCGACGTTCGGCAGGCGGTGGGGGCCAATTATTTCGGTGAGGGCGGGGCGGGTGGTAGTTAACCTGTAACCATGTGTGATTAAATATGTAAATAGCTTTGTATATAGCTACACAAATTTTTGTTTCTTGATGAATGTTAAGGTTCTGTAAATAGCCTTTGCCTTTGTGTTTTTGTCCGGTCTGGTTTGAGTTCCTGTCCCTTTGTTTCTCAGTGCCCGTTTCTCAGTGCCCGTTTTGATGCACTTAAAAAGCACGGAGACCATGTGCTACGGTACCCCAGAAGCGTTTATAGAATTCTACTGGAATACCGTCGCATCCAGGTGCCTTTCCGCCTTTCATCTTCACCACTGCCTTCCAGAGCTCGTCAATAGTCAAAGGGGAGCCAAATTCATCATTCCGATCTTCAGAGGGGGTCTTGTCAATATTTTCTAATAGGGACTTTTGAAGGTCTTCATCGACATCTGCCTGGGTATATAGCTGCTTATGTCGAGAGGGTCCTTATGTACCACACCGTGGGCGTCACGGACAGCTTTTATACTGCGATCAATGGCATATTTTGTGACGTCCCGGTAGAACTTAATGGTTGGTTTCTCCTCCGCCTCCACACAATGCACACGAGCACGAACGCGGGCCCCGTGTAGTTTTTCATCAAGATACTGTTGGATTGCATGAAGTGCGGAGGGGTCCCCGTTCCTCTCCCTAGAGCAAAGTGAAAGGAACTCCTCCCTTCTTCGACGAGCTCTTGCTACACAGTATTCCACTGTAAAGCGTTTGATGCGGGTCTTTACACCATCCCACCACTCTAAACCTGTTGAAAAGGCCAAAGTTCGCCACCCTTCGTACCTGGCTTTAAAATCTTTGCTATATTCAGCCTCCGTTAGAATATGTGTGTGCATTTTCCAGAACCCCCTCCCTACTGGCCATGACTCTGGGGGTTGGAATGAGACAGTAACTACATCATGGTCCGAAATTGGACATGCCACAACTTCGCAATCACTTGGTGACAGAGCCGTTGGAGCGTACACCTGGTCCAACCTTGAGGCGTCCGTGCCATCAGGGCGGTGCCAAGTGAACACGGACAAGCCAGGATGCTGCACTCTCCAAACGTCGACCATATCGTGACTCTTTGTGAACATGTCCAACTCCACCATACAGACACTACAGCTTGAAGATGTGAAGGTGGACATTCGATCAAACCGTGTGTCTGGGACACAGTTGAAGTCTCCAGATAGGCAGGGTGGCAGGGTAGCAAAAAACATCCTTCTGTCTGTAGGTTGGTTAGGGGCATAAACGTTACATAAGAAGTTCCCGCAAGGATGTTTGATAGTGATGCATACCAACCGGCCTTCATGATCATGACCAACCTTTCCGACCAGGGAAGTCCATCTTGGAGAAACTAAAATGACAGATCCACAGGAAGATGCGGAACCAAAGGAAGCGTAGAAACCCATTCGTAGGACCAGGCGTAGACATCGTCCTCATTAACAATGTGAGTCTCTTGGAGGAAAACGAAGTCCACACCTAATGATTTACAAAATTGGAATATTCTGGACCGCTTCCGACTGTCCCTCATGCCGTTAAGATTCAGGGTCATGAGGGACAGGGGACCATTCATGAAATGTGGAGTGTGAAATTACAAAACTGTCTCTGACCTGGCCTTTTTATTACATGGGTCTGGTGCTGGTGGCACAGAAGGACTAACTCCCCCTCCCCGGTCGGACACCTCCCCTGAGGCCGACCTTTTCAACTTGGGCTCAAGTTCAACGGCCTCACGTAAATCAAACCAGCCCTCCCCAGATGGTGGGTCCTTTGGTGGAGGCTCTGAGGCAGGTCCTCCCACATCTGACATGGCAGTGTCAGACTCCGAATCCGATGACAGTTGGAGGTCATTCTCCACTGTCAGTATTCCAGCCTCCCCAGGAGCTGGTTCGGATTGTGCCTCAGGTACTGATGTGGAGGGTTGGGAAGGGCCTACCTCAGGGTTCCCACAGACCACCTCACATCCCTTAAAAGCTAGGAACTCTTGTTCCACCTGATGTCCCACCTGATGTCCCACCTCATCAGACGTAGGGGACCTGGGTTCCTCCACCATTGGTTCAGGGTCTGAAGACGAGGGTTCACTTGCCGGCTCCACATCTGCACTTGCACGTGCAGAGTACGATGTGGGGCAGGCACCACAGACATGTCCCTCCTTTACACCGCACATCATTGGGACATGTTGCCTTTTCATGCCCCAACTGCAGGCATCTGCCACAACGTTTCTTAGGGCATGACTTGGCCTCATGTTCCTCCTCTCTACACTGAAAACAGGTGCGGGGCTGACCGAAATACCTGATGTGGGCCTTCGAACCCCCTATGAACAAGACGGAGGGAATGTCTTTCTTCAGCTCCATACGGAACTGTTCCTTTCCGTTGAGAATTCCGGCCAAATCAACTTCATTATACTTGACCCAACGCCAGTCAGAGACAGTTCCGCACTGCCCTAGAACCCTCGCCACCAGGCCCTGGATCCACCTCAAAATTGAGGTATAACACTGTCACCACCACAGAGCAATCATATGGGGTGACAGTGAGACCCTCCACACCCTTAAGGGAGGAAACCCCCTTTAATCGGGCAGCATCAGTCCGGAACTTCAAATCATACGTATTTCGGGATGCAAGGGCCTGCAGCATCTCTATATCCTTTACCTCTACCTTATTGTTCTTCAACACAGAAAAAACATGCTGGGGTGTAACATTCCCCCTCGACTCAAACTGCAACTTAACGATACTGCTATCCCGACCTCCGGGCATAGCAGCAAAGGTTTGTGGCACAAGGCCACGCAGCAACTAGAGAGAAAACTTCAGCACAGCAGATCAAACCCAGGCAGGGAAAATAGAAAGGGAACCCAACACTACACTGTAGACCAGGCGTGCTTTAAAACGAGCACGGCTAAACCACGTCCCCAAGCGAGAGACTACACCCAATACCCAACACTTCAGTAAAATGACAGTAGTATATGTCAGTATAACAAGCAGCACGGCACAGCACAATGCCAAAATTCAGCACGATCAGCGAGAGCTCCGCGAAAACACGTCCGCTCTCGACGAAGACCAGAACTGAACGAAAACACAAAAGCAGTGTGAATTTATGGCCCTCTTCTGGGAATGGTTCCAAGTCCTGACTGATCGCTTGACGTTGGGAAACACATGGGCGGTCGGCCAGGACTATGCTTTGTATGGTCTTTCACCCCCGCCATGCAATACAAGTATTCAGGGCATACTTACCTTTGTTTCGGCCTCCATAAAGCTGGCCTTATGGAGAGACCGATGTAACATTGTTTTTTGGGGGGATGGGGATGCCTGCGGACGTCGTCCTGGCGTCGGTGAAGGCGGAGGTGAGGCTGAGGGTTGAGTCCGACTTCGTTCATTTGCCAAGGTCGGCGTTCGGTAGGCGACGGGGTCCACTTTCGGTGAGGGGGGATCGTGTGGTGGTCAATTTGTAATAGGGTGGGTCTGTAAGGTGCTTGTAAATAGTTTTAAATAGTATGTAAATATGTGTGTGTATAGCTTTGCTACTGTAGTGGACATAATTTTCTGTCGATAGTTTTGTAAATATCTGTATAGGCCTATTTAGCTTATTACTCCCTTACAAAAATTCCCCACATGATTTCCTACAGGAAATTGGTATGTAGGAAATGTATAGGATTTTGGGCATCTTCCTGTAGGAAATCAAATTTCCTGTAAGAAATGCTTCGCACATAGGAAATTGCTTTCCTACATAGGAAATCACTTCCCACATGGGTCATTCCATTTATATTGTGGGGTGTCTTTTGCATCTTTGTTCATAAACAAACATTTGAGGCTATGAGCATCATGGTGCTGATTGCTGGGGACTTGTGCATAGGCGATAGTGCCATGGCCGTAGTTGCATGCATTTTCCAATCACTGAAACAGGTCACCAATCCTCCACGGAAATATGTGGTATAGGCTTTATGAGAGGATGATAAATGAATATCCAGAACTCCATGATTAATTGCTGTGCTCAATGCCTTTGCTCCGATTGAAAGGAACATAGCTAAATTATCTGCCTTTTCAGACAGAGCAATGCAGTTTAAAATAAGCTACAACCAGGTTATTCACTCGTTGATATGTTCAGATAACTGCAGTTATCCAACCTTCTTATCCAAAAGAAATATTCCATATCAAGAATCATAATATGCCATGACCTGAACTAGTGCATGGATATATCTGTACTGCACAGTCCTAAGCAAATATATTTCTCAGATTATCCATGAGTGGCCACCATGTAAGGAACAGTAATATTCTCCACATTATAATCACTGCTAGAACCACTTAACATTATTTGCTGCTTGAAGCCCTGAAGCCTATTACTGCACTGAAGCAATACACTGTGCTGCTATACTACAACATATGGTCAAGCTCATAACTTTACACAGCCCAAAACACATACAAAGGACAGATTTGAAAAGCTCTTTGTTGTGACTCAGTAGGCTTTACTGACCAATGACAATGGACTTCCTTCCATGTGCCAATGAATGCAATGGTCAGTGTATTAGAAATGCTCTCCTATTCCTACGTAGGAAATAGCAAATTCCTAAATAGGAAAATTGAAATTCCTGTAGGAATCTTAAAATTCCTACTGGAAATGGCTTACTTCCTATAGGAAATGTGTTTTTCCTACAGGATTCCTACAGGAAATGTACTGGGAATTTTTGTAAGGGCTGTAATGAACATAATTTTCTGTTTGATTTAGCAGTCTGTAAATAGTTTTGCGTTTATGTTTTTGCCCGATCCGGTTTCAGTTTTAGTTTTGTATGTGCCGTTTCAATGTACTTAAAAAGCACGAAAACACAAAAGCACGAAAACACAAAAGCACACCATCAACCATATGCTTTTTACGTACATAGAAACGGGCACGGAGAACGAATAACACAACTCAGACCAGACGGGACAAAACAAAACTTGAAACTATGTACAGAATTCATACCATTACGGACGCAAAGAAAGATTTTGTGACGATAATTTACAAAATCCACCCCAACCCAGGACTATTTACAAACTCACCTATTTACACATTACCAAACAAAGAAAAAATATGTACAAAACGACCCCTCAGGAAACAGGATTAATTACAAATTGGTCCCCAACGTTTGCCGAACGGAGTCGGCCTCGACCCTCAGTTTGATTTCCGTCTTTACCGACGCCAACACGACGTCGGCAGGCCTCCCTTCACCCCTAAAAACAATATTACATCGGTCTCTCCAAACAGCCAGCTTAATGGAGGCCGAAACAAAGGTGACTATGCCACGAATACTTGCATTGCATGGTGGTGATGGTGGCGATAGACCATACAATTGCATAGTCCTGGCTGACCGCCCAAGTGTTGCAAAGCGTTAGCCGGTCAGCCAGGACTTGAAACCACTCCCAGAGGAGAGCCACAAAACCACAATGCCAAAACACATGGGGCACACTCTCCCACTTTGTACACCCTGTGCGGGGGCATATGCCATCTCCAAGACGCCACCGAAGGCACACCATCAACCATATGTTTCTGCCCGATCCGGTTTGAGTTTTGTTTTGTTTTCGTTTGTATGTGCCGTTTCAATGCATTTAAAAAAGCACGAGCTCTCGTTGATCGTGCTGGATCTTAGTACTGTTCTGCTCTGTGGCAGCTTGCTTCTTTACTGAACTACAGTACACTACCGTATAGATTTGTCGTGCCCGTTTTGGAGTACGTGTAAATAAACTGTTGTTTTTCTGTATGTGATAGAACGTGGCCTGGAGTTTACGGTGCTTTTTAAGTGCATCAAAACGGGCACTGAGAAACAAAGGGACAGGAACTCAAACCAGACCGGACAAAAACACAAAGGCAAAGGCTATTACGGTAGGTGTGAATGTTACACCACCGCAAGTGTTCAGTTTATTGAAGAAAAATGGGGTAAAGGTGGAAAAAGTAGAGATGTTGCAGGCACTTGCAGCCCACAACACGTACGACCTTAAGTTAAACTGAGGCCGACTTTTTTCGTTTGCCGAGGTCCACGTTCGGCAGACGTTGGGGGACAATTGTTTCGGTGCGGGCGGGGCGGGTGATAGTTAATTTGTAAATAGGCCTGTGTTTTGCTTCTCGGTGGCGGTTTGTATGTAAATGTTTTCTGTTTGATTTGGTGATGTGTAAATAGGTGTTTGTAAATAGCCCTGGGTACTGGGTTGGGGTCTGGGTGGGTTTTGTAAATTATTGACACAAAAATCTTGGTTTGCGTCCGTAATGGTATGAATTCTGTACATAGTTCAAGTTATCATTTTGTCCCGTCTGGTGTGAGTTCTCTTATTGGTTCTCCGTGCCCGTTTCTATGTACGTAAAAAGCACGACCTTAAGTTCAGGTCCGTTAAAGCCCTATTGGAGCAGTGTTCGCGCTAAGCTGCGCGATTGCGGGATTCCCGCAACAGAATCAATAATCCCGCAAGAAAAATATTTGTCTGCGGGAAATTCCCGCATCGATTTTCTTGCATAAGCAATAGGGTTATAATCAAAGCACAACTTATTTACTTGTCCGTTTTACGAATAAAAACCATGAAAATCGATGAGTCATCGTTTGTAAAACGGAGCTCTACACAGTACACCCTTACACCCATACTGCATGGACTGGGTGTGCATGTACTAGCACTACCTATAGTGTAGGGCTGTAGGCCTAGCGTACGATCGCGCAGCAGTGGCAGCTTGCTCTGTGCAGTGTGTGTACTGAAACTAATCGCTCTGTGTGCAAACGTCGGTCGTGTTTTAGACTGTTGTGAAGTGTGAAATGGCCTCCAAGTCAAAGTTGGATTATTTTTCAAATCGCTACAGAGTAGCGATAATAACGTAAATAGTAACACTACTAGTAAGTTAGGCCTAATACTACTACTACAGTAGTAATACAGTACTAGTACGGGGCCTAATGTTAAGCCTAGGTCTGCTAACAAAAGTAGTAAAACTAAGAAGAAAAAGCTGACAAGTTTCAGTTAAATTGGCTGAAAATTTGGCCGTGGTTATGGTACGAGAAAGGAGAAATATTCTGCGCCACATGCAAAGAAGCCAGGCCAACTGATAGGCTACATCTAACTTTGTTGAAATCATGTTTAGTCATGCCTATCAGTTATTGGCAATGTTAAAAAATGTACTTCATTAATCTCTTTATTGGTAAATGCAGATTGCAGACTCGACTTAACTTCTCAGAACTTAAAGACTCCTCCCCCCCCTAAAAATGAAAATCCCCCCCCCCTAAATTTTTCAGAAGGGGGGAATTTCCCCCCCCCCCAAATTTCAAGTCCCAGCGCTAACACTGTATTGGAGGGTGTGTCTGCCTTAAAGGGAGTAGAAGGGCTCACCGTCACACCATATGATCGCTCTGTGGTGGTGACGGTGCTGTACCTGAACTTTGAGATTGAACAGGGCCTGGTTGCGAGGGTTCTTTCTCAATACGGGACTGTCTCTGATATGCGGTGGTGTAGCTATGGTGAAGGTGAGATGAAGGGCAAAGTTAATTGAAAGAAGGAATTCCGTATTGTACTGAAAAAAGATACATAAAGGCCAAAGCCCACATTCGTTAACTGGGGCAGCCTCGTACTTGTTGTAATTGTGGGAAGGAAGGACACGAAGCCAAGTTGTGTCCCAATAGCCGCTGTGGCAGATGCCTGCAGTTGGGGCACGGCAAGGCAGAGTGTCCCAATGAGGTACGGTGCAATCTCTGCGAGGAGGAGGGACCTATGTTTAATAAATGCCCTACATCATACTCTGTTCGTACCAGTGCTGATGTGGAGTCTGCACCTGAACCCTCGCAAGCAGGCCCAGAATATTCTTCTCAGGAATTGGAAGAGGCAGCAAATGAGGTGGAACGGGGCTTCCTTGCCTCCAAGCAGTGTGGGGGGGGGGGTGGGGTGGGGTTCTGGGGATCCTAAGGCAGACACTTCGCCATTCTTACCAACAGCACCCAGGGAGGCTGAAATGATGAAAGTAGAGGACACTCAGCTCTCCTCGCACTCTTCAGTTTTAGCAAAGTTGGATGGCGGGGGGGGGGGGGGGGCTGCCTCAGAGCCTCCTGCAAAGGATCCACCTTCAAGAGAGGGGTGGTTTGATTTGTGTGAAGGGGAAGGGCCAGAGTCTACTCTTAGCTTTGGTCAGCATCTGCAGACATATCAGACTGGATGGCCCATCAGTCTGGGACGCCTGTACCCGAGCCCATGTATTAAAAAGGTGAAATCCCCGACCGATGAGTAGTACTAGGGCAGTGTACATAGTTATATCCTGAAACACTTTAATGTAATTGGGTTCGTAATTAGTTTTGCTCCGTGTTGATCTGACTTAGTTGTATTTGTACTTTTTCATGAGTGTTTTGTGAATGGTTTGTAATCTTGTTTTGGTCCAGTCCTGTTTTGGTTCTACTTTTTGTTTCCCCATGCCCGTTTCTGTGCACATAAAAAGAACCTTATTTTGTGTACATACCTGTATATAGTGTTGCGGTTGAGTTGACGGGTTGTTCAGGTATTGGGGTGGGGATGGTGTGCCGTTTCCGTTTCTGACAAACCTTTTTGTCCTGTGTTTTGTGTGTGGATGGTTGGTGCCAGTGGTTAGCGTTTGTGATACCTGATGGCTTCCTCGGATTAATGTCACTAAACTAATGGTTGAAAGTTGTCCCAAAGGTCAGGTTGTGGATGTCATTCCTCATTTTGAAGACAAGGAGTGACAGCTTCTTCCATCTGAAATGGAGAGGTGGTTCATTCGCTTCCATGTAAAAACTTTGCACTGGGGAGGTATGACTCGCATGCAGAGCTGTAAACAACACAACCCTAATAAGTTTGGGCCTCACTAAAGATATGTAAAGTCTATGTAAAACGGGACGGTCAGCGCCCCAGTCTGTCTTTGAGACAACCCTCAACAAGTTAAGCATTCCTTGGCACTTCCGCCTGAGATTCTTAATGTGGGCTTTAAAGTTAAGCTAACTGTCAAGTGTTAGGCCTAAATGAATCTGAGGAGCAACAGGAATGCGACCACCGTTCAAATTAAGGTCTTGATCGCAATGGGCACCTCTCCTTTTGCATACAAAACGTCTTCACTCGAGAAAAACGGAATCCCTCTTTGTCAGCCTATAACGGGTTCTTATTGAGGCAGTTTTGGATTTACCTCTCAATTGACCTCTCTATTAACCTCATGTGACCTGAGGAAAAGGTAATAGGTAAGTCATCCACAAACTAAGACTTCTCAATCCCAGAGTTAACCACATCGGCGATGCTGTTAATTTTCACGATAAATAGCTTGAGGAACGTGCATCTCCTGGTCTTGGAGCTTTGAAAACACGTTACCGACACTGACTCGAAAAACACAGCCCTTGAGGAAATTTGCAATGAAAAGCGGCATTCTGCCCCTCAGGCCCGCACTGTGTTATGTGTAGGTCCTTCAGTTTACGAGGACTGATCCATGAGCTGGGACAAGTGGATGGGTCACCTACTAAAATCTATGAAGAAAATCAAGGTCCCATAGCAATTGCCAAGAATCCTGTTAGACATACAAGGACAAAACATACTTACGTAAAATTTCATTTTGTTCGGGAAGCAGGTAACAAGAATATATGGTAGCAGACTTATTAACAAAACCATTATCAAAAGGACAATTTGAATTCATTCGTTAAAAGATGGGACTTGTACAACTGAAACATTAACAAACTGTTTACTAAGTGGGAGTGTTGGAAATGTATACATTCGCACAGTTACTTTCTATTTATGTACAGCACCTGTTTTGATTGTTTTGTAAAAGCAGTACCTAGGGCATTGAAAGAACTTTGGAATTTTAGTACTTCTGTAGTCTCAGTTGTGTGCAGAGCAGTGCTGTCAAGCAAGCAGTGTACAATGCTAAATACTGTATAAGAATACAGGCATAATAACTTTGCTGCCTAAGTCAGGAGACCCCCTCGAACCGAAAAACAAACGGCCAATCACCTTGTTAAATGTAGATTACAAGGTTCTGGCGAAAGCCCTTTGCAACAGGCTAGGCACAGTTATGCCAAATCTTGTAGGGTCCTTTCAGACTTGTGCGGTGCGGGGACACAGTATTCAGCAGAATATCTGGGTGGTGCGCGACTTACTTGAATACGTGATGGACCGTGATCTTCCATGTGCGCTTGTCTCCTTCGATCAGGAGATGGCCTTCGACATGGTTAATCATGGATTCCTCTTAAAAATTTTGAAGTTTTGTTTGAATCCAGTTTTTGTTAAATGGACCTCCTTGTTGTATAATGGTGTAAACAGTCGGGTTATCGTTAATGGCCTACCTTCAGACCCCTTCAGTGTCCAACGTGGGGTACGGCAGGGGTGCCCCCTATCACCATTACTATACGTATTGTTTAGTGAATCACTAGCAAGAGCCTTTCAAGTAGAGCCTTTGTTTCAACCATTTCACATTCCCGGTGGTGTTGAAGTTAAGTGCCTTCAATATGCTGATGACGTCACATGCGTAGTCTCCGACCTAGCTTCCTTCAAGGCCCTTACTGGCACGTTGTCTAAGTTTCAAAGAGCCACAGGTGCCAGACTGAATCCCAATAAGACCAAAGGACTTCGCCTTGGTAAATGGCGGTCAAGAAGACTGCCCTTCGCTGCATCATGGGTAGATGACGCCAGAAGGATCAACGGCATATGGTTTGGTTATGGGCAAACCGAGTTTACTTACCTGGAATGAGAAAGTGGACCTGGTGGAAGCTAGGTTGAAGGACTTCGGCGAGCGTCACATTAGCCTGTTCGGAAAGGTGACAGTTATCCATCGTTTTAGTTATCCCCTTTTGTGGTATCCAGGCACTGTTCTGGCTGCTCCAAAGGGTGTCCTGTTGCGTCTCGAGAGGGCTGTGTTTAGGTTTTTATCGTCAGGGAAGACGGAGCTCGTAAGAAGAGGGATGGTATATCAGGATGTCAGGCGTGGTGGGTTGGGCCTTGTGCATTTTCCTTCCAAGCTCCGTTTTCTTCTGACCAAGTGTGTTTATAGTGCTGTAGACAGCAGGATGCCTTTTGCGTATTTTGTCCGTTATTGGGGGGGGGGGGGGGGAAATTATCATTCCGTCGGTCCTTTCCCTCCCTGTTTAGTAAACAGTGAACCCCACAGCTGGAGGCCCTCGGAAGCATACAGTCAAATGAGAGAAACGCTCCTTATGTCCACACTTGGAGATGTTTCACAGTTAAGTGCAAGGGATCTATACCGGGCTGTTTTTGAAGAATTGGCTGGCCATGTTCAATCCACCCACTATGCTTCAGGGTAGGAAGTTTGGCGTGTGGTCCACAGCAGATCACCGCAGGCGAGACCTGTTGTGGCGAATCGCACATGATGCGATTGTAACTAATCTCAAGCGCTTTCGGTGGCGTCTTGGAGATGGCATTTGCCCACGCACTGGATGCACAAAGTGGGAAAATGTCCACATGTGTTTTGGCAGTGTGAATTTGTGGCCCTCTTCTGGGAATGGTTCCAAGTCCTAACTGATCGCTTGACGTTGGGAAACACATGGGCGGTCGGCCAGGACCATGCTTTGTATGGTCTTTCACCCCCGCCATGCAATACAAGTATTCAGGGCATACTTACCTTTGTTTCGGCCTCCATAAAGCTGGGCTTATGGAGAGCCCTATGTAACGTTGTTTTTAGGGGGATGGGGAAGCCTGCGGACGTCGTCCTAGCGTCGGTGAAGGCGGAGGTGAGGCTGAGGGTTGAGTCCGACGAAATTACCAAGGTCGGCGTTCGGTAGGCGATGGGGTCCACTCGTTTCGGTGAGGGGGACCGTGTGGTGGTCAATTTGTAATAGGGTGGGTCTGTAAGGTGCTTGGAAATAGGTAAATAGTATGTAAATATCTGTGTGTATAGCTTTGTTACTGTAGTGGACATAATTTTCTGTACATAGTTTTGTAAATATCTGTATATATAGCCTATTACTTTAATGAACATAATTATTGTAGTGCGCCGCACTACAATCTTGGCATTATTGGTCGACCAGCAAATTCGTCTGGTGAGACTTAATGGCTTACAACGCCTTTTCCTGAAATTCCTGCGCGTACCGTAACTTAGTTCGTACAATTATTCATGCTCTACCTTTTAACAATAGCAGTAAGTGCAATCTGTGGCCGTCTTTAAACAAAAATCTACTTCAGAAAAGCAAATACTACAACTACAAGAACCATTTAAGGACATGATGAAAGGGCCTTGCGGTTTAATTTCAAGAAAACGCCATGAAATGTAGTTTTGCCCCTTGCCCACTGATGTGATAAGCCTGGAGAATCAATCGCTGCTTCTCAATCGGTACGAAACATGGAGCCATTGCCTCCACTATCGTATTACAGTATCAAGGCGTCATTGTACAGTATCATGTACTGCTTGTAGGTTTGAATTGGCTTCACTGTATTGGATTACGGCGAGATGTGCTGTAGCAAAACAGATTAGAGAGCTATCGTGACAGCAGTCGAGTCTGGCCGGATTTTTTTGACAGTAAGTTACAAAATATTGGGAATTTACGATACAGTATAGTACACAGCGTCAGCAGCTATTCAGTCCCATTCAGCGTTAATACGGAAGAGACCGAGTTTTCGAGTTCAGGCCTAGGTTTCAACTTCAAGGTAAGCTAGGCCTAGCCTACAAGTTGTAAAGGAATAAGGTTAGACTAAATTAGTGCCTACGCAAGTTAGTGGAAGCCTTGTGACAGTATTCCAAATAGCAGCACTGTGTTGTAGACCGAATTTTCGAGTTCAGACCTAACGTTATTAACGTTAGGTTTCAAGGTAAGCTAGGCTACAAGTTGTAACTAAAGGAGTAAGGTTAGGCTAAATTAGTGCCATCGCAAGTTAGTGGAAGCCTTGTGACTATTCCAAATAGCAGCACTGTGTTGTTCCCTGCGGTTACTTGAACCCCAGTGTGTTGACCTCGCCCATCACTTTGATACCGTCTACAGTGTAGCCAAGCCTAGGCCTCTTTTAGTTTTAGGTTTAACTGTAGCTACAGAGACTGCAGCCAATATCTGATTAAACAATTGCTCAGGAGTAAGGTTAGGCTAAATTAGTGCCTTCGCAAGTTGGTGGAAGCCTTGTGACAGCATTCCAAATAGCAGCACTGTGTTGACTTTGCCTATCACTTTGATACCATCTACGGTGGTTGCCTGCGGTTACTTGAACCCCAGTGTGTTGACTTCGCCCATCACTTTGATACCATCTACGGTGTAGCCAAGCCTAGGCCTCTTTTAGGTTTAGGATTGTACAGAGACTGCAGCCAATATCTGATTAAGCAATTGCTCAGGGTTGCACATATAACAGGTTTAGCCAAACGATAACATTAGGCCTAACGTTACTGTTTTGGAAAATTGCACCAACAGTAAACTGTATAGGCTACGCCTATAGGCCTACAGACTCGTTTATAATATCATCTTACACAATTGCACACAGGACATTTGCACAGAGAATGTAAGGTTAGTTTATTTTGTACTGTTACCATTGTTCCACTTCTGAAGCAATTTAAACAAGACCATTAGGTTTGATGTGTCTGTCTCATGCCTAAATTAGTAGAAGCCTTGTCACAGTATCCCAAATTAGCAACCCTCACACTTACAGTATTTATTGCCTGCGGTTACCTGAATCTCCCATGTGGACTACACTCTCATGCCTAAATTAGTGGAAGCCTTGTGACAGTATCCCAAATAGCATTAGCAACCTTCACACTCACAGTATTTATTGCCTGTGGCTACCTGAATGTTCAACTCTATAGAGACTGGTTTACAATTTTTGACTACACAATGGAACATTTGTGCATGTAACAGATTCCCTTTTATTTGCTGGTAGTCAAGTAGTTGCCTCACTTTGTTACATCTGTTGTTGGTTTACAATATTTACCTGATCACAATTGCACACATTTGCACATAACAGGGCATTTCACATTAGTTTATATTAACATTCAGTACAAGATTTTGCACATAACAGGGGGCTTCACATTAGTTTATATGAACATTCAGTACAAGATTTCCATTTATTTGGTGGAAGGCCTACATGAAGTTGCTACATCACGTTGTGGTCCCTGTTGTTTCGATCCAACTCATTGTTTCCTTGCTGTTTCCTTAAAAACATTAAATACAAGATTTTCACGTACAGTATTTGGTGGTATATCAAGTTGCTACCTCATTCTGTTGCCTCTGTTGTTTCCAACTGTTGCTATTGTTTCCTTGCTGCTTCCTTTCCTTGCTGTTTCCTTATAAACATTCAATACAAGATTTCCATTTATTTTGTGGTATATCTCAAGTTGCTACCTTATTTTGTTACCTCTGTTGTTTCCTACTATTGTTATTGTTTCCTTGCTGTTTCCTTATAAACATTCCATACGTTTCCACTTCTTTGGTAGTACATGAAGTTGCTACCTCATTTTGTTACCTCTGTTGTTTCCTACTATTGTTATTGTTTCCTTGCTGTTTCCTTATAAACATTCCATACAACGTTTCCACTTCTTTGGTGGTACATGAAGTTGCTACTTCATTTTGTTATCTCTGTTGTTTCCTACTATTGTTATTGTTTCCTTGCTGATTCCATACGTTTCCACTTCTTTGGTGATCCATGAAGTTGCTACCAGTACCTCATTTTGTAACCTCTGTTGTTTCTTACCAGTGCTATTATTTCTTCTGCCATTCCATACGTTTCGTTTTCTTTGGTTTTACCTCAAATTGCTACCACATTTTGTTACCTCTGTTGTTTGCTACCAGTACTATTATTTCTTCTGCTATTTCAAAATAAAAATTTAATGCAACACTTCCAGTTGTTTCATAGTGTTTCCAATTAACATCTGAAATTGGAGTATCTCAGTTACCTTTAATATTTTGTCCTCTGCAATTTTACAGTTTGACACATCACGCTTCAAGGCTCTTTCCATCAAGGATCTGACTGCTTTCCATCGGAAACCAAGGGGAAACAATGCATGCCTAATTGTCTGATATTTCTGTCTGTTTGTCACTTCAAACTGATATTTTTTTACTAAGTGAAGATTTGGACCATATATTGTACCTCGGTGATCACATGTATGCATGGATCTGTCGACACTCACCTTTTACCTGCACCCACTGGCTGCACATTACAGACCTACCTGTAAATTATATGTTTGCTGACAAATACTTCTCTTAGACTTTAGTCAGGACCTTTTCAGGATTTGTTCTCATGCACAGTGGAACACTATTGATGATTGTAATATATTTTCGGGGCTTTTGAATCTGGACCTACTTGTGTATTTGTTGCTAAAGGCAATGCAATTGCTCTTTATCATGGCAGATTTACATCATCGTATCTTCTATTTGATTCACATAGTCGAAGTAATGAAGGCTTGCTTCAGCTACATGGCAAGATCATTGTAATGCAGTTCACAAGTATCACATCTACTTGTGCACATTTGAAAGAATTGTTACTTTCATTGTCTGAAGACCCCCTTGAATGTCAGTTTGACCTACACCTAATCCAAATTTTACAGGCCGCACAATTTCCAGTATCGCAAACGCTTCTCAAAGAAAAACTCAAATGTCCAAGGAATTGGATTATACCTGATCAACATTCAACTAGTGTGGACAAATAACAGAAAAATAATGTACCCAAAAGCCCTCATGATCCAGTATACAGTGAAGAAAGACAGCAGAAAAATAATGTCCACAAAAGCCCGCTTGATCCAGTATACAGTGAAAAAAGATTTGCACAAGCAGTAATTTTTCTAACTCGCTCCATACTGATCTCACCTAGTCTTATGAATAGTCGCGATCTTTCTGACATTGCTCATATCGGGTCTCATTTTTTGTTGTTTATGAAGGAACAATCAGTACTGAGCTGGCTTGGGCATTGACCATCCACAAAGTCCAAGGTATGACTTTGGAAAAAGGTACTGTATCATTTGATGGTATCTTTCAAGCTGGCATGGCATGTTGCTCTTAGCCGTGTTTCCTCATTAGAAGGCCTACAACTGAAGGATTTTGATCCAAGCCTTATTTATTGCAATCGCCTCATTGAAAACACCATCCTCAACATGACAAAATGCAATGTCCAAACAACCAATCAGCTCCTTTACACTAACATGAGTTTTACAGTTTTACACCATAACACACAATCACTTTTGTGTCACCATCAGGATATTGTAAGCAATCCAGAATTTATGAACAGTGACATAATCTGCTTAACAGAAACTTTTATCAATAATATTGACATGGAATATTTGGCAATCTCAGGATATGAATTGCTGTGCTCAGACAAGCAAGGAAGGGGTCAAACAAGGAAATGCAGTTCTTTGCTAGTTGCAACTAAGTCCATCCTTTCTAATTTTGGTAGTATACAGACCACCATCAGTATCAATTTCCAACTTTTCAACAGATGTGGAAAATGCTCTTCATCAAATGGATCATTACAGCCAAATGTATTCAACCGACCACAAGATCATATTGGGAGACTTCAGTCATGACCTCATGAAGTACCCATCTATACAACAACTTTCACCACACTTCCAACAAGTCATAAGAGGCCCCACTACAACCTCTGGCACCCTTTTAGATCATATATATGTCAGTAATACCCTTTTACACTGCACATGTGGTACACTAAATAGTTACTACAGTTACCATGAACCAGTATTCCTTTCAACCAACATTGCTATGTAAAAATACTCCACACAAAACTAGTGTATTGAAAACTGTTGCTACATTATAAGTAAGTTGGGGTAGTTAGCAATATGTTTGAAAATATCAATAGTGTGGGCAATATTCATATTTTCACAGAATGGGAGAATGTATTACTCTGTACCCAGTACCCATAAATTTCAATGGTAAACTTAATTGTTATGGAAAAAACCAAAATCAGAATTAGTAATGACAGCATAAAAGGATATGACACATCATATATACATGTTACAAATGTGTACAAAGGTATTCCGATAGACTTTTGCTTGCTGCCTTGGAAGAATCTATCTTTCGATACAATTTTGATAGTCACTAATGTTTCATGCTGAACCACAAACAAAACACGAAAACTGTATTAATGTACAGATATTAGAAAATGCACACATTTGGTGACTGCTCAGATTTCCAGAGAAGTATGACATCCTGTAAACCTTAAATCAATATCAGTCAAAGAATGTATGTAGATTGTAGATTCTTTCAAATACAATGTATCATTCCAGTGCAATACACTGACATGTTCCACAATTTATTACAATTTCAGATGCAGAAAATCAGTGACATCATGGATGCTGCCATAGTAAAGCCATACCATCCACCAATGAAAGTCATCTTGGCAATCAGGAGTGATAAAATCACATACAAGAAAGACAACATGGATAAAGAGATGATGTACTTAGGTCTCTGTGACTCATCCGGACATATCAAAGCCACTCTTTACGATCTGTCAAAAGTTGATCCTTTTCCAAATGGCACAAAAGTTATCATCAGAAATTACTTGGTAAGAGCAGATAAGACTTTAGCAATAACCTCAAAATCGCAGGTTTTCAAAAGCAGTCAGTTGGAAGTGGCAGATGAGATATTACACCAGGCTATTTGTTCAGTAAGGCCCCCAAAACCACCACCCATACCACTGAAGACTGTCCATTCTTCTCCAGTCAAGACGGGTTACATCAGTGACAGGTGTAGTAACACAGGTTAGTAACAAGCTTATTAGTGCACAATAAGGAACAAAATGCTAAACACTGGGAACAAACACCCCTACTCTGTAATTTTGTACACTTTTGGAGTAGTAATTACATAGTATAGTCAATGACCCTCTATTTCGCGCATCCACATCACGCTTTTTGAATCCTGTAAATGCGCGAAAATTATAACCATGCTGCGTAGTTCCCAAAGCCTTCTATAGCTCTGACAGATTCAGTTATTTACTAGTTGTCCATTTACTTCTGTCCCAAACAAAATACTTCAATTATAGGACATAAGGTTCACGTTATTCACACCTTTACATGTTGAAGTTTACTCACTCTGTTTAAAATGGTAAATTCCACAATAATTTGTGATGTCATTGTTGTACTACTCAAATTACAACCTTTGTATTCCTTCGTTTTTTTGGAAAGCTACAGCACCATGTGCCAAAATGTCATCCCATTCTTACTGCTTTGGGCTGACTGGACTATACAGGCCGTCCCTAAACAGCATGTCATGCAAGAAAACAGGAAGCATTCAAGATCATGTAAACACTTTTAATTTCAACAGAAAACAAAAGCATTTAATGCGAGTTGTACAAAAAGAATATCACAAATTATTGTGCAAATGACTATTTGGATTTAAGTTAACAAATATCAACATTTAATATCTCGGCAACCATGAGACCAAGCTATGACAATGGGAGTTTGCTCAATAAGATCAATTTTGCAACCTCTAAAATATATTTCAAAATTGTAGGTACATTTTAACCTCCACAATGCCCCACCCCTCCTCCAATATTCACAGCATCTTACTTGCTACTTTACAAACCACTGCTACTAGCTAATCAGCATTCACAGTTCCTTTTTAAATGAACAAATTGTTCAATTTTCTTTTTCTACACTCTTATTACAGCTAAAGAAATTTCATGCCATCCATATTTGATGCATAAGAGTACTAATCATTTCCTGATCTACTTGCACCATTGTCTTTAGCTCAATTATTTTCTAACCATGACATGTATACATCTCTCCAATTACAGGATGAATTGCCCACACAAGTTCTCGTCAGGGGAGAACCAGTACCCGTACGAACCATTGTCCTGTCAGACAAGGAAGCCAAAGTGAAGGTATCCTTGTGGCGAGATGATTCTAAAACAGAAATTAAAACTGGTGACTTCTTGTCTATGACTAATGTCATCGTTAAGACAGATCAAGGAGAGAACCAGCTCTCCACAACCTCAAGAACAACAATCAAGGTACTTCCTTCTTTCACTATCAGTGTAGTCAGGGTAATTACCTGCTGTCAAGGCATGCTTCATTTGGGCCTTTCATGCCACCTGGACGTCAGGGCACAGATAACAACAAAAGTGGTTTCCCCGAACCAAAAAATTTGGTTAAATGTGGTTCACCAGTCAGGGGAAGAACGCTCATCTGATATGAATATCCATATAGTTCCAAATTCTAAGCCAATGGAAAATGTGCATGGAAAACAACTTCAGTAGAGAACAAAACAACATACCTTTGTCATTGAATCCAATCCTTACAAAAAGTCTGGCACATAAAAGGGTGATTTTGTTTGCTCCATAACTGTCTGAAAGCCTCAAGCCTACATAACTGTAGATAGACATTGAAAATGTTCGTGATTTAGTTGTTCACTGCATCTCAAATCATAGGCATTTGAAGCTTATATGTATTACTCTGTACACTGTCATAAGGGTACATATGTTAATGCAAATTTTACGAATACTTAGGCCAGTGATACTGTTTGAATGCTTTTGGTGACGAGTGGCAATAGAGCTTTCAAAAATATGTAAACTTCACCTCAAAACTCCACCTTCATTGGAAAAGAAAATCAGTACAATCTGTGCCCTGACATCTAAGTGGCATGAAAAGCGCAAATGAAGCATGCCCTCAATGGCTGGTTACCCTCACTACTATCAGTGCAGCCACTAAAGTACCATATCATAGTGACCCTTAAGTGCTACTGCATTGCAGGTTGTCAACTCCTTAACCAAGCAATCAGCCCCTAAAACATATGTCACTTGTCATTAGTTTTAACCATTTTTGTAATGCTAACAAGACCATGACCATAAATCAGCTTTGTTCAAAGACAATACAGAGTGATAGCTCCTTTACCAAAGGTGGTGTCACAGTGGCTATCAAAACATTCAAAAAAGGTAATCAACTTCAGGGATTAACAAGTCGGCAGTACAATACAAACCTTACATTGCAATAGTGTCTGACATGAGGCACACCTTTTCTTTCATAATCATGTCACAGTACTTCACATGCATCTACCCTAATGCTTAATCCTACCAACAAAATATGAAATGTTTATCGCACAGGTCAGTCCAAAACATATATCTTCAACCCAATACAGTCATTTTGCATTTATTCCTCACCAACAGAAAACCGATCAGCCACCAGAGGATATCATTGGACAGATTGTTGGCTACACACCAGAAGAAAATTTCTTCGAGTTACTTCTTGACAATGATTCGACAGTAAGAATCAAACAAACCCTACTCATGGAAGCATTCAGTGTGTCAGAAAATGACCTAAAAGAAGTTCTGGAAACTAGGATACCACTCCAAGTTAGAATGACCATCCACAACTCAGAAGCTGTTCAGATCACTCTGAACAATAAAGAAAAAGACTAGATTCAATGACCATGCCGAGAAACAGGACAGCGCTATCTTGTGAAACGATTCTTGCCAAAATACTTCCATCTAATTTTTTACAAGCTAACTAAATACATCAAAAAGTAAAAAAAAAATTAAAAACAAACAGTTCACATATTGCTACTAACATTCTTAGTCCATCAAAATGAAAAAAAAAAAAAAAAAAGAACTTTTGTTTACAGACCTGTACATACAGTAGCATCTCATTAGTTTTTTCACTGCATTTAAAGAAGAGTGTTAGTGTTGCGATTTTGGTTCCTTGCGTTACCAAAAGGAACCTATGTAGTCAACTTGGCGTGTGTGTGTATGTATGTATGTGTGTGTGTGTGTCACATTTGCTTAGGTACACTGTAACTCAATAAGGGAAACTTGGACTAAACTGAAACTTGGTTTACAGATCTGCCATAGTGAAAAGGTGTGCCCTATCATTTTTGGTGGAGGTCCCAGGTCATCTGAGGTCACCAGGGGTCAAACACCGAAAACCTCCTTAACACGATATCTCAAGGTAGGAAGCTTGGATAGATTTCATATTTGGCATGTGGATGTGTTATGGTCAGAAGATAAATGCTATCACTTCTGGTGGAGGTCAAAGGTCATCTGGGGTCATCACAAATGAAACACTAAAAAATTTGTAAACAAGATATATCTCAAGGTAGGAAACTGGGATAGAGATCATACGGTATGTATAGATGCATTATGGTGCAAAGATGAATCCTGGTATGTTTGGTGAAGGTCAAAGGTTATTTGGGGTCACCAGGGGTCAAGCACTGAAAACCTTAACATGATATTTCAAGGTAGGAAGCTAGCATAGATTTCATACTTGGTATGTGGATGTGTTATGGTTTGAAGATGAAATCCGGTATGTTTTGTGAAGGTCAAAGGTCATCTGCGGTCACCAGGGGTCAAACACTGAAAAACTAGTAAATGCAGTATTTTAAGGTAGAAAGGATACATTTCAAAACTTTTCGTTATTGGTTAAGATCAGGGGTCATCAAGGTCACTGGAGGTCAAAAACTGAAACAGTAGTTACCAGTACCATAGTGAGAAAATCTTCTAAGCCAGATCATGATAGGTTCTATACATTTCTTTCTTCACATGCTGATACATTAAATCAGCTTTAAGAATGCATTACCTTAAAAGTTTGGCCTCTTATCTTCATTTAGTGGTCCTTCCTTAAGGTTGGAGACAGATTTTGGATCATTTGAACTTATTACAATCATACTCCTAGACTTACAATGAGTGCACAATGAGGTAGCCTTGTTATCATTCTATTATCACACCTCATTAACTTGTTTTCCGCTTGATATATGGGTAGTAAACAGGCCAAATGGTACATTGTGTCAAAGTAATAGCAAGTTCTATTTGAGAACAAGTAAAAGTTTGCTTTGACATACAATATGTTCTGCTCACAAGTAAGTTGTGAGGACAAGAGGTATTTTTTTTGTTTCCTCTTAGCACATTGTGTTTTGTTAATTGGTGGTAATACATGAACTTTGATTACATGCTATTGAGTAGATTATACTTGATGCTATGCCGAATGTCTTTGAAGGATCACCAAATATTATGCAAGCTGAGTTTTAGTAAGGCCTCAAAATTTAATCTTTTAGTTCATGGAATATTAAAAGGTACTAAAATACCCCTTGTCAATATATCACCTTCCTTGAAAAAACATTGGCTATTGCACTGTCAATGCTCTACTTTGGAGGTCTTGTTATCAGGCTTTCTACCAGCCCTACAATTCCTATAATATTGAGCAAAGAACCACAGTACCCATTCGGCTCTTGTGTTAGTAATCCTTGTCCACCCCCAACACCATCCCCTTTCAAAGACAGGGGAGAAAATGTCCAAACATAAGTATTCAACTCTGAAATGATTACACATATTGATACTACCTATCACACAAGTGGTAGCAAACATTTGTCCCTTCATTTCCATCAAGAATGTCCCTCCATTACCATGAAAATGTTTACATGGCACTGAATCCCATCCAGTGTTTTTCTCAAAATGTATGATAATATTCCATTCTCCATCCTTCTCCTTATGTAAAAGTATGCTGTACTTAATTACATATGTGCCTTCTGCTAGCCTACTACATTCACTCCTCACCAATATATTTACTTTGCATAAGTGCACATTTTTTCTTTGTTCTGTTTTAAGCACCTGTTATACACTATCTTCCCATTTTCTATTTTATCACCATCAAAAACAATGTATCAGCTGTAGAATAAAGTCATGCAAGTACAAGTACAATAAGATGCCTCTATTAATTTTTCTTTTGTTGTGTATTATATCAAGATTGGATTGGGAGAGGGGTCAATAGGAAAGGACATCCCCTACCCCCAGAAGGCAACTCCTTTCTTGTAACAATCCACAACAGCCACGCACTACAATTCTGCGTATTTGCAGGCAAATGCAGTTCTAGTTTTCTGTTTGATTTAGCAGTCTGTAAATAGTTTGCGTTTATGTTTTTGCCCGATCCGGTTTCAGTTTTTGTTTTGTATGTGCCGTTTCAATGCTCTTAAAAAGCACACAACTCACCACCCGACACAAGACCAACACCAAACCAACAAAAACAATCACGAACCCTAATTACAGTGAACCAAAACTATGCACAACGTCCATTTGTTTGAACGCCGCAACAAACTGAAAACTCTAACCATGAACCACCCACACATACAGTAAAGCACGGAATTCAATCGTTCGTCACAACGAAAAGGACGTCCATGAACTAAACGAACCAAACCCCAGCCCAACACCCAAACAAACCGCCAAACTTACCACCCGGCACCAACCTCCAAAACAAATCAAGAACAACTCACCCCACCTCTGGAGGCCAAATCACGAGGAACCACTTCTCTACGTATCTACCTGGGGCTTGACCACTTTACTCCTTGGGCTCGGTATAGGTGGCCAAGAATGGTCATCCCCAGAGAGATCATCAATCGACCTCTTTAGTGAAGGCTCCGGAGCACCACCCTCACAAAAATCAAACCAGCCCTCCCCTGAAGGTGGATCCCTGGGAGGAGGCTCTGGGACATGCTCTCCACCATCTCCAGAGTCGAAATCTGAGGAGAGCCGAAGGTCCTCATCAACCATCATCACTTCATCCTCCCCAGGTGTCAGTGGGGAGGACGGCGGAGAGTCAACCTGAACACACCCACTGCTACCCTCACACCTCTTAGAGGCTAGAAAATCCTGCTCCACCTTCAAAATCTGGAACTGATTGCACGGGTTCTGGTGCCGGCCCTGCATCCCCACCGACACGAGCAGAGTATGATGAAGGACAGGCACCAAACACATGTCCCTCCTCCCCACAAAGGTTGCACCGAACCCCATTGGGACACTCAGCCTTGCCATGCCCCAACTCCAAACATCAATTTTGAGGTAGATCAGGGCCTGGTGGCGAGGTTTCTAGGACGGTATGTAACTGTCTCAGACTGGCGCTGGGTGAAATACAATGGTTAATTGGCCGGTATTTTCAATGGGAAGAGGTAGTTCCGCATGGAGCTGAGGAGGGACAATGGGGATGGGACAATGGGGTAGCCTGTGGACGTCGTCCTGGCGTCAGGGAGGCTGAGGGTTGAGTCCGACTTCGTTCGCTTGCCAAGGTCGGCGTATGGTAGGCGATGGGGTCAACTTGTTTCGGTGAGGGGGACCGTCGGGTGGTCAACGTGTAGTTGGGTGGGTCTCTAAGGTGCGTAAGTTGATGTAAATAGTTTTGCAAATTTCAGTATATATAGCTTCATTACTGTAATGAACATGTAAAGAGTTTGCGTTTATGTTTCTGCCTGATTCCGGTTTGAGTTTTTCTTGTTTGTATGTGCGTTTCAATGCATTTAAAAAGCCTACTAGTGGGACACGACTTGCCTTCCTGCCACTCCATCCCACATTTAAAGCGGGTACGGGGCTGCCCCGAATACCTAGTATGAGCCCTCGAACCTCCCATTAAGAGGAAGGATCGTACGTCTTTTTTACCCTGCATCTCACCTTCCCCATATTTGCACCACCACATATCTGAGACAGTTCCGTACTGCCGAGAACCCTTGCAACCAGGCCCTGATCGACCTCAAATTTCAGGTACAACACTGTCACCACCAATGAGCGGTCATATGGGGTGACAGTGAGCCTTTCAATTCCCCCTAGGTTTGGCACACCCTTCATTAGGGCTGCATACGACCTGAACTTTAGGTCGTACGTGTTGCGGGCCTCAAGTGCCTGCAACATCTCTTCATTATACTCAAACCTTCCTAAGAAACTCTAAATAAAAGAAACATACTGATAAGCTCTTCTAGACACAGGAACAAACATCTGCTGTGTAATTATTGTAATAGGTAATGTACCTTGGCTCGCTGTAAACCGTTCTTGCCTTTTCAAAACCAACACGTCCCGAAGACATACGTATCAACGTCACTGACACCATTTTAATTCAGGCTTCTGAGGAAGTGAGGACCTACATTAGTCGCCCTTACAAAACGATAATGTATGTATAGGTCGAAAGTGAAGTAGTAATCCATTCGATCATGAAATTTATACTGATCCAAGATAGAGTATAAACCCTTATCAAAGCGGGAACGGTTGAAGAAAAACACCAGAGAGAAAAATTGAGCCGAACGGGGGACCGAACCCACTATCCTCCGCTTTCCGGGCGAAGTCTATGGCCACTATTCTATGACAGCTGGTCATTCCCAGAAACGACAACAGGCTATAAATACCCCGCTCGAATCAATTTTGTCTCCTTGGTACCATAGAACTCCCAAGCAGGATGAATGATCAGTGAGGCGAAGTTCGATCTGCCAACTTGGACACACACATCTGGACGGTCAGCCAGGACTACGTTCTGTTTGGTCTTTCACCCCCGCAGTGCAGTGTAGCTGTTCGCGACATACCTTTCTTTCGGCCTCTATAAAGCTGGCCGTGTGGAGAGACATGTGATATTGTATTCAGGGGTGGGGGGAGGCCTGCAAACGTTGTCCTGGAGTCGGTGAGGTCGGAGATTAAGCTGAAGATTGAGGCCGACTTCGGCTGGCGATGGGGTCCGCTTGTTTCGGTGCAGGGGGGCCAGGTGATAGTCAACCTTTAATTCTGTAAAAATGGAAATATGATTTGTAAATAGCCTTCGGTTACTGGTTTTGGTTCTGGGTTGGGTTTGTAACTGATTAACACAGAACTTTGGTTTCCGTAAAAAAGAATTCTGTAAATAGTTCATCTCAAAATAAAACTCACACAAAAGTACTCCTCATTTCACGGTATTTTACAGTAAAAGTCAAATAATCCAATAAGTGACGTCATGTTTACATAACTACATATACAATAACATTTGCCTCTCGTCCATATAAAAACTTCTCAACGGGGCATGTAATTGCTCTTTAGGAAGCAGGAACATATATTTTGTCTCACAGATATTAAGTATGTATTCTTCTGAGTATGTATTAAGACCGCATTAGGTATTTCAGAAAAAAATATTGCACTGTCTCACGTGAATATGGCCACTCTCAGCCCTCGAAATACTTCTCACTTCCCTAGAAGCTGCTGCACAACGATAAACACGATTAAGCGAGCTCTCTACGTCACTTTTAACTGTTAAACTTGTTCTTGTACCCACTTCTTCCCTTTTTCCGGTCAGAGAAATAATTGTACTACTATTTATACAGTGCTGAGCTTATTACGCTGTTATCTGCTCGGAGATTTCTTTGTAACTGATAAACCAGGTGGTTTACCAAAGTCACTTCACTGGCGGTCCTCTGTGCCACTCCCTGGACCCTTTATTCTGGTCCCGCTGGGTCAACCATGTAATATTTAGTTTGCACATTAAAAATGCAGCTGGGTACAAAGTAACATTGGTGGCCAGGGTTTTCCGGAACAGCTATGTCAATTGGTCCTTGTTGGTTTAAGGTTCCCATATAACACTCACTAGTGGAGTTCATTGTGATGAAATTGCTAGGGGCTAGATGCAAACATCTCTACCGCGTGTTTGGTCTAACGGTAAGAGCACCCGCTTCTCACGCAGAAGGCCCGGGTTCGCTTCCTAGGTCGGGTCATACCAAAGACTCTAACCAAAAGACTTGAACCAATAGGTTGGAAACTGGGCCGTGAAACTCTAACTAGATGCATACATCTCAATGGGGCTGAATCAGGCCGTTACGACTTAACAAAAGAGGTCACTTATCTTGAATACCAGGTAAATGTGATTTGACATTTAAATTGTTGGCTAGAAGGTATACTCAAAGGAAACGGCTCAATATGAGTCAAACTGAAGGCAAAAAGTACGAACACGAAGCAGACAGGTGGAAACTAAATATTGAGGGCGCGCTCGTATTTAGCAAACAAAAGAATTCATTAATGCGCGTTTCCTTACTTTCACTTTAAAAATGGCCAACTGAAAACTCAGACAATTTTTACTCGTCCCAACTGCGCTAACTCCCAACTGCGCTAACTTGGACATAAATATGAAAAAAGTTTTAAATAGGCGGTACTTTGCGATGTGAGTTGGTTGGATGCCGTAACGGATAAGAAAATTCAAAGCTTTTCTCTTATATTTCTTATTGCAGATGAAAAAAAGGAATCGGATACGCACTTTCAAGTTTCTTCACCTATTATTTCCTATGCGTATTTTCGTACTTTAAGAGGTGCTAAAAATCTCAGGAATATATTGAGAAACTCTATTTCTTTGCTTTTGCTTCTTCATTTTTGTTAACATTTTTTTGTTCAAATTACCAACTAGCTTTCAATGATTCACTTTTAGCATGGAATTATCATCAGAAAGATTGCCTAATAAAACATTATTGAAACGATATTTCCTGGGAATATTTTTCGTCTTCTCTTGCAAACATTTTAGCGTCGTTGAAAGTAATATGCCTATATACGCAAAATACACATTTAAAAGTTAAAATTCCAACGTAAAAGACTTCTTATTTGGTTTTAATGTTTAAACATAAACGTGGAGCGAAACCATGGGTTCCCGTAATGGGCACGCTAGATGCCAGAATGGTTAAACAATTGGAAAATCTTACCTGTGAGAAATTGCCTCCTGTGTCGCCCAGTACGAAATGCTGCCTTCAAATGAGTAAGGGGATCTCTAAAGGTATATCACCTTTGATTTGGTTTTCGCCCCTTGGCTCTTCGCCAGAGAGTCCAGGGGACTTTTAGAAGAAAGAAGGTATATCGCCTGTTTCAACTCCATCCAGTATGCTTTCTAGAGCAAAAGTTGGATTTGGGATTTTTTTCCAGCACGAATGGCTTCATTTATTTCAGGAAATAAAATCTTCCTCCATACCCTTCACTGCTTTGGAGCCTCCTCGGAGAAGCAAAAGTCCTTTTGTACAGTCAGTTAATTATACATTACGTCAGTGAAAGAACTTGTAGCTGTTTCTTCTAAACATTATCGTGCCTCCTTGGACATACTTGGAGTTGGACGCAGACACAAGGGTACCGGAATAAGGGAGCGATCCAGCAGACCTTGTCCCTCATCAAGAAGCGCCGTGATTTTAGCTAAGGGGTACCCCTGGATTGACCCGAAAAAACAAGGCATTTGTTGAGGAATATCTCTTCTTGCTTGGATCACACAGAAGTTCGCAGAGTGAAGACGAATCCCCCCCCCCCCCGAGCCTACGTCGCCGTCTCCTTTGAGGCGCCTAAACAAAATGTCAAAGATTTCTGTGCAAATAATGTATCCTTTGTGGTCTAATGAAATTTTCCGTAAATCTAGCGCCCTCTCCTTCACTGCTTGGCTTTTTTCTGTTGGCGGGGGATCACAAACCAGGTGGAACAAAACTTAGGTTATGCCTTGGCAATAATAAAGTTTAACTTTCTCACTAACCAAACTTTTGTCCATTTGACATTCAGAGCACAGAGCTCAACTTTCTTGTAAATTTTTTTTTTTTTCCGTCTGATAGTTTTGTACTGAGAGACATAGTTATAGTAAGCGTAAGCAGCACAATTGATTAAGGAGGAAACAATACAGTTGATGGCAATTATTAATTAAAATAAATTAACATGCGTAAAGTTTCGCACGAAGTTATCGAAATATTGAAAATTGAGAGACAGCTAAACACGAGTAAAGTAACAAGGATGTTGATATTGGCACTTCGGTATTCAAAAGGAGACCCATCGGCCCATGGTCCAAAACTACTTCAAACTATAGATAAGTCTCTGCACATAATTTTGTAAATATCTGTATTTATAGCTTTGTTACTGTAATGAACATAATTTTCTGTTTGATTTAGCAGTTTCAAAATAGTTTCCGTTTATGTTTCTGCCCTATCCGATTTGAGTTTTTATTTTTTTGTTTTTTGTCTGTGCCGTTTCACTGCACTTAAAAAGCACACAAAAGCTAATCGAGGCACGCCTTGTTTAAAGGTGGCGTGGGGTTTATGCAATGAAATACACTGTGCGGGATGTATGCAACTAATCAGGAGAAGATTATGTTGCCCTGGCGGGTCTCTTTCTTTCAATTATGCACTTTCACAATATTTTCCTGTGTTTCTCTGGCCAAAAACTAGCTGGATAGAAAATGTCTGAAAAAGTGTTCCTTCCTTTTTTTAGACACTACTTGGGGTCAAACTCTTCAACAAGAAATGATCGCCAACGCAGAGTTAGCTCCACATTTTTGAATTTTGGGTGAAGACGGACATTTTTCAGTTTCGTTTATTAAAAGAGCCATTCCGTGGCTATTCACAGGGACGTTTGGACCAATGACCGGAACGTTTTGGTACAGAGACGTTTTGGTAAAGGTACACTTCGACTGGTACGAGTGACAAGATACACCGTGGTGTTACAGTGTGCAATTGCGGGGTATTCTATACGTAATTGTAACAGGGTCAGGGAATTGCAAATAGATATTGCTACTCCTTGCCAGGATGATATTCGATCTACAATACCGCGGCTAAATGGTAAGTTTACCTCTTAAAATTTGTAATATTCCGTACTGGTGGGCTACCGCACAATAAATAACTGACCTTTGTCAAAAAATGTACCGTGCCTCCGTCATTACCCAGTCGTTTTCCCTTGTGTTCAACAACAGCTGGCATGACTTGACTAAGATTCCCAATATACGTCCTGCAGATTTCGGGGGTAAGTCTTTGTTTGCAGAAGAACAGGATGCATTTTAGCAATTCTTCCTAACTTTTAAGTTTGCGCTCTTTTCTCAAAAAGTGCTTATTAAGTTCATATGGAGATTCCGGAGGTGTCTTCCACCGAGTGATGTTTCAACTGCTCATGAATTGCTGAGAGTACCGGCTCGTATGTTTCGGGTCGTTGTCCTTCATGACACAAAAACCCGAAGGGTAATATTTTTGGACGAAGGGATAAGAGCGTCTTTCAAAATATCAACAAAAAATTCCTCATTCATAATACTTTCGAAAAGTACGACATTTGCTGCTCCTCGCATCGATACTTCAGCCCAGATATGGAGACCACACCGATGTTTCGGTTAACCTTTCAGCTTTGCTGTCTTCCCCTTTTTCATGAATGGCAAACGTGCATGATTAACCAGTTCGATTGTGCACTCATCTGTAAAAAGAAACGCGTTTAACCGATTTGTGTGTCTGATGCGCTGAGCATATCTTGATTTAAGCATATTTCTGGACGTTTTCAGTGCGAAAACAACAGCGAAAGGCAGGTCTTTGACCATTACATTCCAATAAAGTTCAAAGGATGATCTCACCATGTTCATTTCAAAATGGCCAAAGCCAATTGGCACATTCCACCGTGACGGACTCTAAATTGAAAGAAAAGATTTAACTTCAAAGTAATATTATTTCTCTTAAAAGCAAATATATTCTCAGATTACTACCTGAAACACTTCTGGATAACATATTTCATCATGAAACATTGTTTGATAGAGAAAGAATATTCATTTTTATGAATTATTAATTTTTTAATTGGCTGTGACGGACTCGTTTTTCAGCTAAGGTACTTGGTTCTATGGTAATATTAAGTTCATAACTGTTCGCAAGGAAGAACCTAAAATATCATCGCATCGCATTCAAGGCGATTTTTCCTTATTATGTTGCTGAAAATAAGAGAGTAGTTGCTTTAATAAGTATAATCTGATAAACAATTTTGAAATAAATATTCTTTTAGTTTTAGCAATTAATGGTTGTAGAGTATTAACAATATCAACACAGTCCCTAGACTAGAGCCAAATGTATACCAAATGAGGGTGGTAGCTTGGCTGATATCCACAATGAATTAATCTTTCATTATGAAAATATGAACCCCAGGGTATGTGACTACACACACAAAAATAAAATCGTGACGGACTCTTAAAACTTCAAGGTGTTTTTAATGAAAATGACCAAAAGCATGATATCATATGTTAAACTAATAGAATCAAAGGACTTTATTTAAATGGTAAAATTTGTTCAACTTTTTGAGAAAACCTAAAAACCATGTTTTCGTGTGACGGACTCAAAACCTTATTTTGCATAGATAAAAAACTTTTTCATGTAAATATGAATTTTTCCACATATGCTTATTTAAATGCCATAACATTTTTCTGAACATATTTTGTTTTGTTTTTGAAAAAATTACATAAAAAATCCACTTTTTTCATATTATAGATTTAAAAAACAATTAGACCAATGCTCACTGAACCATAACTTAATGGAAATGAGTATATACATTTTATTTTGTTGTTTCTAAAAATTCAATGTCTTAGCTTTAATTTGATGTTGAAAAAATGCAAAAAATTTCCATTTGTCATGGAATAGGCCAATTCTCAAATGAACCCAATCAAATTCTAGTAAATACACAATGTCATGTACAATATCAAAGAACGTTTGGAACACCGTCACATACAAGAAGCAAGCCACTCTCTTTCAGAACCATCACAAGCCTCTGTGAAGGTGGTAGAAATAGAGATGTTACAGGCACTTGAAGCCCGCAACACGTACGACCTAAAGTTCAGGTCTTATAAAGCCCTGATTTGGTTCTGACTAGGGCCCGCATGGGTCACAGGTACCTTACACATGCCTATTTAATTCACGGAAATGAAAGGCCATATTGTATACCCTGTGACTGTGCTGTCACCGTCAGTCACATTCTCATTGATTGTTATGAATACTCACATTTTCGCAAGAAATACTACACCGAACCCGACCTAACAACTTTGTTTGAACAAACCGACTCTTCCCTTGTTCTTGGCTTTCTTAAGGAAAGTAAACTTTACAGAAATTTCTGACATGACTCCCGCCCTACGTTCTGTTTAGTTGAAATTGATCCCCTATTTTGTTTGTAACTTACTAACATGGCTGTGTCTTCCCTAAAGGGAGTAGAACGGCTCACCGTCACTCTGTGGTGGTGGCGGTGCTGTACCTGGACTTTTGAGGTCGAACAGAGCCTAGTTGCAAGGGTACTTGGACAATACGGAACTGTCTCTGATATGCGGTGGTGTACCCATTTTGAAGGTGAGATGAAGGGCACACTAAATGTAAAGAGACAGTTCCGTATGGTACTGAGAAAAGTCCAAAGCCCACATACGTTATTTGGGACAACCGCGTACTTGCTTTAAGTGTGGAAAGGAGGGGCACGAAGCCAAGTCATGTCCAATAGACGACGTGGGAGATGCTTACCGCAAGGAGAGTGACCCAACGAAGTCACGTGCAACCGCTGTGGGGGGGGGGGGGGGGGGGGGAGTGGCACGTTTGGTGACTGCCAAGGATGGTACTCTGCTCGTGCCAAAGTGATGTGGAGTCTGCACCTGAACCCTGAGGCAGGCACTCCGCCATCTTTACAAACGGCTTCAGCTCTCCTCGGACTCGGAGACTTCAGTTTCAGCAATGTCGGATGACGGGGCCTGCCTCAGAGCCTCCCGCCATGGTTCCACCTTCAGTTCAGGGGAGGGCTGGTTAGATTTGTGCGAAGGGGTGGGGCCGGAGTCTCGTAAGAGATCAGCCTTTGGAGACGTATCCGACCGGGTGGGAGATCAGCCTGGGACGCCGGTACCGAGCCCACGCGTTAAAACCGTGAAGTCTCAGACCGATGGGTAGCAGATAGGCATTGTACACAGCTAGGTTTGGTGCGTCCGTTTCGTTTTGAGGGACGTTTTCTTTCCTTGTTTTGTGTGTGGTCCACATTACACCCATACCAGCCGCTAGCTTTCTTAAACGTTGAAAATAAAAAAAACGAGTGTTCAGCAATTTCTCGATAAGGTGGCTACCGGGTAAGCAGAGAGCCCGACAGAGCGCAAACATCACGTCGCCTTCCACAATGTCGGTAAAACATTTGTTTCAACCTTGCAATTTGCATGCATCAGTCTTCCAGCATTTTTAAAAGCCAGATATTTCGAAGTCTGTTTTAATCATCCTTTTACTCTTAAATGTGCGAGAAAGGCATGCGCACGCCCCCATCTACGTGCGATCGCAGCAAAAGATCTAACTCTTCGATTTCCTTTTTCGTCGGGGGAGGGGGGTTGAGTTCGGAAATGTCCGTGAAAAACTTCTCTCATTACTTCATGATCAGTGTCATCATAACGGCTGCCGACGGTTAATACAGAGGCGGTATAGATCTCTTTTGGTCCAGCGTCGGTCTTTTAAAAAAAGGGGGTTGTTAGTTGCTGCTGGACAGGGGGTAGGACCAGCCCTTTCTATTCTTTGTGGTTCCTCGGTGTTTGGAGAGTTAGCTTGTTCCGTTTCTCCGTCGTCATCTGTATCTATGATAACTTACTCCTTTTCTCTATGTTTGTGGTGTGGAGATGACTGGGTGTGGGTTGGTGGCGTGGTTGTAGTTTCAGGGTGGGTTGTTGTTGGACCCGACGGAGACTTCAGCTCCACCTCTGTGAGCATGGTTACGGCTAAGTCGTCTTTCCGGCGTCGGTCGCACCATGCGCTCTGAGTTCGTTCGCTATGGCCGACATATCCACGCCGCCATCTTCTCTGCTCTATAAAGAAATCGAAACTTTTTTATTTCTAATCAACTATGGTTAGGGAAAGATACTGTATATCAAGAATCAACATAATAGAAAAAAGTGGGTCAAATAACGACCCAAACGAGGGAGAAATTGACTCGAATTTTGTTAAATTTTTACCCCATATTTACTCAAGTACCGCGGCGTCATAGGTTACTGAATATTCATCCTTGCAACTGCCGTCTTCCGCAGCAGGGTCGGGCTAATGCAGCCGCGTAAACCCGCTTCATTCCAGGATGCTGTCATCATCCCATGAAGTCTGGAACTTGTCACGGGTTCCAAAGTAAAACGAGCCCAATGGGCACTGTGGTTCCTTGCTGGATATTATAAGAATGTACAGCCAGTCTCTGAAACAGCTAAGCTAAGCTAAGCTAAATTACTCAATGTTTGTAACATCTTCACAAGGGATATTTTATTACTTATATTACATGATATCAAAGATCAAATTTTTGTGGCCTTCAACTTTTGTAATGCTTGGTGATCCTTCAAAAATATTTCCTCATTTCCATATGTACAGTATTTATGCTTTTATTCAAACTTGATATTACCATCAATAAACAATACACAATGTGGTCAGAAAGAGAAAAACACCCCTTGTATTTCTCTCACAATTTATTTTTACCTGCTCCCAAATAAAACTTGCTATTACTTTAAAACAATCTACCATTTGTCCTGTTTGCAACCTGCACACAGAAAACAGTGTTTATTCAGCAGTTGAAGAAAGCAAGTGATTAATGGGGTGTGATAATAGAATGAGGATTAGGTTACCCCCACAGAGCACAGCAGTATTAAAGAGACATACTGTATAATCCATGCATTGCTTCCACTGGCAGAGAGACGAGTTCAATGCAGAGTGACCTGTGTTCAGTGAAATCTACAGATTTCAGTTATTGCCATCTTAAAACTATTGGAATGATCCAAAATATGTGTACAACCCGAAGGAATCATTAGTGAACAAACGCAAAAAGCCAAATTTCTAAGGTGTTTGGGTGTATAAGCATGCAAAACTAGGTGAGATAAAAAATCTATTGAACCTATCTTTATCTAGCTCACAAGATTTTCTAAATAACATTTCCAGCGGTTGACCTCCAGTGACCTTGATGACCTTAACCAAACACAGATTGATTTGATATATGTCCTTTCTACTTTAAAATACTGTGTTAAAACTTTTTTCAGTGAATGACCCCCGGTGACCCCTTGACCTTCACCAAACATATCCAATTTCATCCTTATACCATAACACATCCACACACCAAGTATGACATTTATCCAAGTTTCCTATCTACAGATATCGTGTTGAGAAGGCTTTTTAGTTTTTTACCTCTGGCGACCAAAAACGATAGGGCACACCTTCTCCCTATGACGAATCTATGTACCAAATCAAAGTTCCACCCAACCTTCCCTTGTTGAGTTAGAGCGTACCGAAGCAAGTGTCACATACACTGGTTCCTTTGCTACCGCAAGGAACCAAAAAAAAAAAAAAAAAATGGTAATAACGTTTAGGTCAGAACAAGGATTACTTTTGTTAAGTCTTGCCCCATTACGTCATCCTTGAATTTTATAAGTTACCTATTTTTAATCAGGGGCGTCGATCAGGGGGACTTTGATGGTGGGGACTCAATTGTTCGAACGCTTGGGGAACAAGGGAATTAAACCAACCTTTTGGGTCGAAATGTAATCAAATTCGGGTCATTTTCCTTCTAATGTGTTTCATTGTTTGACCCAAATATTCGACGTGGTGGTTCTCTTTTTATGGGTCCGATTACACATATCTGAAAATCATGGACCCGCGCCTTTACAAACTAGTACTTTGCCCCTCCCCACACTTTTGAATATTGATCTGCGCGCCTGCTTTTTATATTCACTCTTACCCGATTTCTCCAATGAACAGCAAAGTCAGCTGATACCTTTCCTCATTCATTGCCAAAACGGCACAGCCGTGGGTAGCATATGTCTTCGTTTTCTCGATTCCAATTGAGTATATTTTGCCCTTTTGTTTATCGTACTTTGACTTTGCCGTTAAAAACTTGTGCACTGGAGATTGAGGATGGGGGCATTCCTGTGACGATTCTGATATAATTTCTCGTCTGGTTGTGAAGTTTCCGACCCACCGGTCCAGACCTTTCTTCGACTCTTAATTCTTCTCCCCTATTTTCGTGTGATCCGAACTTATGTATTTCTGTAAAGGAAACAAAAGCGGAAACATGAATATGTTTTAGGGCCCTTAGTCTTCGCCAGTTGAAACAATTGATATCGAAATGAATGAAAAAGTGATTAAACGTTAGATAATGACCGATGCTGTGGTAACGTTCAACAGTTTAAGGATTAAATTAGGGTAAGAATTGCTGTTCAAATAGATCAGAAATGTGTGGATGGCATACTGATATCCTGGTGAAAATTTACACGGGTTTTTTCCATAGTATCTTAAATATGACGGGAAAATACTAAGTGCCAAATGACGTATGTACCAAAATGTCCTCGTTGCTTTTAAGCCGTTCGCTGTCTCTCTCCTGAACTTCAAACTGCCTCGAGGCAGCGGCCTTCCCAACAGTTTTGGCGATTGACTCCACACACCATTGTCTGGCTTGCCGCTGTCTCCGTTATTTTTCTAGAAAGAGAAAACATAGAAAACTACGGCAAGAGCCGATGTAAGCTTCCACTGTTTGCTTTCTTTCCTCTGGCATTAGCGTAAACAGTCGATTGGCGGCGAATGTGTCACCCCCTCAAGTGTTTAGTGTTCTTAAGAAAAGTGGTCTTTCTGTTCAACTCCTTAACTCTCTTCACCGTAGACTCATATTCCAGGAGGAAATCAGAGCCGTCAGTCTCGGAGCTGTCTTCTTCTTGGATTACTCGGACGGCAGTCTTTTTTGAAAGAGGAAACGCAACAATATGTAGTGCACAGAAACATCTCAAACAGATAGCCAATGTGCAACAACTAACAAGGGTTACAAAAGGGAGACACGTAATGAATCATGTACTTGAACAACATTTAAGGCATAGAAAATGTGCCAAGGCCACTAAAGCAAACGTACACTTTATGAAAAAATCTTTGAAACCATAGCAGGTCCACAATCAGAGGGTTGGGTGAAATACGGCACTGCCCCCTACAAAAGTAAAAAAAAAGTGCAGCCTCTACTTTTCTACACCCCTGCCAAGTATGCTGCCCTACGAGAGATACCTGACCCCTTCCATACCTACTGTAGTCTGGCTTTCTGACTGGCCATTAACCAGACAAATTTGTTGCTGAATGCTCTGAGGCCGCTCTGACGCCATGTTATCATGAATGTTCTCTACGGTAACTCGTGAAGAGATATAAGCTCTGATCTCCGTTACATAATGGGAAATTACAGTTTCAAAACTGAGGAACAAAATGACGGCTATAACTGTACTTTTGAAGCAAGCTTAGTAAGTGGTTGGCAAGGTCACTCATAAAAACTGACACTTTATGAAACCGTTCAACCAAGAAAGTCTTTTGCTGAATGCTATCAGACTGTCTTCCCATGATGATTCTCTGTTTTAGCCCTTGAAGAGAGGTAAGCTCTAATCTACCTAACACAGGGACGTTACCACTGGGCATTTCATACACGACACTCGCAAAGAACTTCCATACTGTATACCAGACTGGTTGGTATTCCATGTGAAGAACATAGAAGCACTTAAAAACAAGCATGTGTAGGACTTCGTTCACACATTCTAAGTGCACCATACACACTTACTTTATATACATATACATTAGCTACCGAGAGCAGCCTCATGACGTCAGGACTACTGACCAATCACCATCAGCTGCATCGAGTCAATGGAGAGTCCAACATGTGCCAGGCAGCATGCTCTCCCCACAACCACTCTAGCTCTCGCACGTGCAACGTCCACTTCTAGTGACCACTACTCTAGCAATGTGCAATGTGTATGCGCCCAATCGGTCTTCAGACAGAAGGGACTTTTTCATGACCCTCCCATCCTTCGTTCCTGGCAGTGCCCCATGTATCCTGGCTGGAGACTTTAACTGTGTCCCCGACACACGGCTTGATCGAATGTCTATACATGCATCTTCGGACTGTGGTGTCGGCATGGCGGAGTTGGACATGTTTGCAAAGAATCACGACGTGGTTGACGTTTGGAGAGTGCAGCATCCTGGTATGTCCGTGTACACTTGGCATCGCCCTGATGGCACGGGCGCCTCAAGGTTAGACCGGGTGTACTCTCCACCCGCTTTGTCACCAAGGAAATGTGAAGTTGTGACATGTCCACTTTCGGATCATGATGCAGTTACTGTCTCCTTCCAGCCCCCACAGACATGGCCATCAGGGAGGGGATTTTGGAAAATGAACACCCATATTCTATCGGAGGCTGACTATTGCGAACAGTTTAGAGCCAGGTACGAAGGGTGGCGAACATTGAAGCCGGCCTTCTCAACGAGTTCAGAGTGGTGGGATGACGTAAAGTCCCGCATCAAACAGTTTACGATTGAGTACTGTGTAGCAAGAGCTCGTCGAAGGAGAGAGGAGTTCCTCTCTCTCTGCTCAAGAGAGAAAAACGGGGACCCCTCCGTACTGCATGCAATCCAGCAGTATCTTGATGAGAAACTACACGGGGCCCGCATTCTTGCTCGTGTACATTGTGTGGAGGCGGAGGAAAAACCAACGATCAAGTTCTACCGGGATGTCTCGAAGTACGCCATCGACCGTCGCATCAGGGCGGTTCGTGACTTTCTCGGTACAGTACACAAGGACCCTCTCGACATTTTAGAAGTATTTAGACGCTTCTATAACCAGCTTTACACCCGGGCACAGGTTGATGAGGGCCTTCAAGAGTCCCTGTTAGACAGCCTTGATAAGATCCCCACGAAAGAGCATAATGATGAACTTGGTTCTCCCTTGACTGTCGACGAGCACTGGAGGGCAGTGGCGAAGATGAAAGGTGGAAAGGCACCTGGGTCCGACGGTATTCCAGTGGAATTCTATAAACGCTTCTGGGGTACCGTTGGACATGATCTCCGCGATGCGATGTATTCGTCTCTGCCTTTCTTGCTGGCTCATTGAGCCCCTCGCAGCGCACAGGTGTAATAACCCTGCTGCCCAAGTCAGGTGATCCCCTCGAACCGAAAAATAAGCGGCCAATCACCCTGTTAAACGTGGACTATAAGATCCTGGCGAAAGCCCTTTGTAACAGACTGGGCACAGTCATGCCAGATCTTGTAGGGCCTTTCCAGACATGTGCGGTGCGGGGACACAGTATTCAGCAGAACCTCTGGTTGGTGCGGGACTTAACTAATTACGTGATGGACCGTGATCTGCCATGTGCGCTTGTCTCCCTTGATCAGGAGAAGGCCTTCGACATGGTTGATCACGGATTCCTCTTTAAAGTTTTGAGAAAGTTCAGTTTGAACCCTACCTTTGTTAAATGGACTCACCTATTGTATAATAGTGTATATAGCCGTGTTATTGTGAATGGCCTACCGTCAGATTCCTTTACAGTCCAACGGGGGGTGCGGCAGGGATGCCCCCTGTCTCCTCTACTCTATGTGTTGTTTAGCGAGTCCCTAGCAAGAGCCTTTCAATTGAGCCTTTGTTCCGACCATTTCATATTCCTGGTGGAGCTGAAGTCAAGTGCCTCCAGTATGCTGACGATGTCACATGTGTAGTATCCGACCTAGCTTCCTTCAAAGCCCTTGCTGACACGTTGACTACATTTGAAAAGGCGACAGGTGCCAAACTGAACCCCAACAAGACCAAAGGACTTCGCCTAGGTAAGTGGCGGTCAAAACATCTGCCTTTTGCAGCTTCGTGGGTTGATGACGCCCTAAAAATCAATGGCATATGGTTTGGTTATGGCTCGCCAGAGTCACTTACCTGGAATGAGAAAGTGGAGCTGGTGGAAGCGAGGTTGATGGACTTCAGCGACCGATATATTACCCTGTTGGGAAAGGTAACAGTTATCAATCGTTTTATTTTTCCTCTCTTGTGGTACCCGGGCACTGTTCTGGCTGCTCCAGAAAGGGTCTTGGTGCGACTGGAGAGGGCCGTTTTTAAGTTTCTGTGGTCAGGAAAAACGGAGCTGGTCAGACGAAAGGTCGTTTATCAGGACCTTGGGCGTGGGGGGCTGGGCCTCGTTCACTTTCCCTCGAAACTCCGTTTTCTCCTGACCAGGTGTGTTTTTTGCGCTGTTGGTAGTCAAATGCCGTTTGCCTGCTTTGTCCGTTATTGGGGGGGATTATCATTTCGTTCCTTTTTCCCCTCTCTGTTTAGCAACAGTGTACCTCACAGTTTGAGGCCCACAAAGGATTACTTTCATATGAGGGACACTCTCCGTGTTATGTCAACCATTGGGGATGTTTCACAGTCCAGTGTGGGGGATCAGTACAGGTCCGTTTTTGATGACATGGTTGGCCAGGTCCAACCCAATAACTATGCGTTGGGGTTAGAAGTGTGGCGTGTAGTCCACAGCAAGTCACTAGACTTCCGCCGGCGAGACATGCTGTGGCGAATTGCGCACGACGCCATTGTAACTAATCTCAGGCGTTTTCGTTGGCGTCTTGGAGATGGCATTTGCCCCCGTAATAGATGCACAAGGTGGGAGAGTGTGCCCCACGTGTTTTGGCAGTGTGACTTTGTGGCCGTCCTCTGGGAGTGGTTTCAAGGCCTGACTGATCGCCTCACGTTTTGCAACACCTGGGCGATCAGCCAGGACTACGCTTTGTATGGACTTTCGCCCCCACCATGCAGTACAAGTATTTGCGGCATACTTAATTTTGTGTCAGCCTCCTTGAAGTAATATTGTCTCCTTGATGTAATATTGTCTTTAGGGGGGAAGGGAGGCCTGCGGACGTCGTCCTGGCATTAGTTAGGGCGGAAGTTAGTTTGAGGGTTGAGGCAGACTTTGCTCGCTTGCCAAGGTCGACGTTCGGTAGGCGGTGGGGTCCGCTTGCCAAGATGCGGGCTGGCCAGCTGGAAGTTGTTTTGTAAATTGTTAACTAGGGGGTTGGGGGATTGTATATAATTGCCATAAACAAGCCCACAAACAAGTTTGTAAATAGTTTCGTTTTGTTGGCCACTGGCCCGTGCCTTTCTGTACGTTGAGAGAACACTTTAATTTGGTTTGTTCTCACAGAAATCTTTGTTTTCTTCGTCTTTAGAAGTATGTGAATAGTTCATAGTTATGTTTTGTGCAGTACGGTTTCGGTTTGTCGTGTTGGCCATTGGCCCGTGCCGTTTTTGTACGTAAAAAGTACTCTAGCCAACCAGTGAGTTCAGTTCAGGTCTTCGTCGAGAGCGGACGTGTTTTAGCGGAGCTCTCGCTGATCGTGCTGAATTTTGGCATTGTGCTGTACTGTGCTGCTTGTTATATTAACATATACTACTGTCGTTTTACTGTTGGATATTGGGTGTGGTTTCTCGCTTGGGGACGTGGTTTCCGTGCTCGTTTTAAAGCACGCCTAGTCTATAGTTAAGTGTTGGGTTCCCTTTCTATTTTCCCTGCCTGGGTTTGAACTGCTGTGCTGTGCTGAAGTTTTCTCTCTAGTTGCTGCGTGACCTTGTGCCACAAACCTTTGCTGCTATGCCCGGAGGTCGGGATAGCAGTATCAAGTTACAGTTTGAGTCGAGGGGGGATGTTACACCCCAGCATGTGTTTTCTGTGTTGAAGAACAATAAGGTAGAGGTTAAGGATATAGAGATGCTGCAGGCCCTTGCATCCCGAAATACGTATGATTTGAAGTTCCGGACTGATGCTGCTCGATTAAAGGGGGTTTCCTCCCTGAAGGGAGTGGAGGGTCTGACTGTCACCACATATGACCGCTCTGTGGTGGTGACAGTGTTGTACCTCAATTTTGAGGTAGATCAGAGCCTGGTGGCGAGGGTTCTAGGACAATACGGAACTGTCTCAGACTGGCGTTGGGTAAAGTATAATGAAGGTGAACTGGCCGGTATTCTCAACGGAAAGAGACAGTTCCGTATGGAGCTTAAACGAGACATCCCCTCCGTCTTGTTCATAGGGGGTTCTAAGGCCCACATCAGGTATTTTGGGCAGCCCCGCACCTGTTTCCAGTGTAGGGAGGAGGGGCATGAGGCCAAGTTATGCCCAAACAAACGCTGTGGCAGATGCTTGCAGTTGGGGCATGACAGGGCAACATGTCCCAATCGGGTGCGGTGTAATCTGTGTGGGGAGGAGGGACATGTCTCTGGTGCCTGCCCCACGTCGTACCCTGCGCGTGCAAGCGCAGATGTGGAGCCGGCAAGTGAACCCTCGTCATCAGATCCTGAACCAATGGTGGAGGAACCCAGGTCCCCTACGCCTGATAAGGTGGCACATCAGGTGGAACAAGAGTTCCTAGCTTCTAAGAGACGTGAGGTGGTCTGTGGGAACCCTGAGGTAGGCCCTACCCAACCCTCCACATCAGTACCTGAGGCACAATCCGCACCAGTTCCTGGGGAGGCTGGAATACTGACAGTAGAGAATGACCTTCAACTGTCATCGGATTCGGAGTCTGACAGTGCCATGTCAGATGTGGAAGGACCTGCTTCAGAGCCTCCACCAAAGGACCCACCATCTGGGGAGGGCTGGTTTGATTTGTGTCAGGCCGTTGAACTTGAGCCAAAGTTGAAAAGGTCGGCCTCAGGGGAGGTCTCCGACCGGGGAGGGGGAGTTAGTCCTTCTGTGCCACCAGCACCAGATCCATGTAACAAAAAGGCCAGGTCAGAGACAGTTTTGTAATTTCACACTCCACATTTCATGAATGGTCGGCATGAGGGACAGTCGGAAGCGGTCCAGAATATTCCAATTTTGTAAGTCATTAGGTGTGGACTTCGTTTTCCTCCAAGAGACTCACATTGTTAATCAGGACGATGTCTACACCTGGTCCTACGAATGGGGTGGGGGTTTGTACGCTTCCTTTGGTTCCGCATCTTCCTGTGGATCTGTCATTTTAGTTTCTCCAAGATGGACTTCCCTGGTCGGAAAGGTTGATCATGATCATGAGGGCCGGTTGGTATGCATTACCATCAAACATCCTTGCGGGAACTTCTTCTTATGTAACGTTTATGCCCCCAACCAACCTACAGACAGAAGGAATTTTTTTGCTACCCTGCCATCCTTCGTTCCTGGCTGTGCCCCTTGTATCCTATCTGGAGACTTCAACTGTGTCCCTGACACACGGTTTGATCGAATGTCCACCTTCACAAAGAATCACGATATGGTTGACGTTTGGAGAGTGCAGCATCCTGGCTTGTCCGTGTTCACTTGGCACCGCCCTAATGGCACGGACGCCTCAAGGTTGGACAGGGTGTACGTTCCAACGGCTCTGTCACCAAGTGATTGCGAAGTTGTGGCATGTCCAATTTCGGACCATGATGCAGTCACTGTTTCATTCAGACCCCCAGAGTCATGGCCAGTAGGGAGGGGGTTCTGGAAAATGAACACAGATATTCTAACGGAGGCTGAATATAGCAAAGATTTTAAGGCCAGATACGAAGGGTGGCGACTGCAACAGATTTAGAGTGGTGGGATGATGTAAAGACCCGCATCAAACAGTTTACAGTGGAATATTGTGTAGCAAGAGCTCGTCGAAAAAGGGAGGAGTTCCTTTCACTTTGCTCTAGGGAGAGGAACGGGGACCACTCCGCACTTCATGCAATCCAACAGTACCTTGATGGAAAACTACACGGGGCCCGGGTTCGTGCTCGTGTGCACTGTGTGGAGGCGGAGGAGAAACCAACCATTAAGTTCTACCGGGACGTCACAAAGAATGCCATCGATCGCAGTATAAAAGCTGTCCGTGACGCCCACGGTGTGGTACATAAGGACCCTCTCGACATTGTAAAAGTGTATAAAAACTTTTATGAGCAGCTGTATACCCAGGCAGATGTCGACGAAGACCTTCAAAAGTCCCTATTAGATAATATTGACAAAACCCCCTCTAAAGATCAGAATGATGAACTTGGCTCCCCTTTGACTGTTGACGAGCTCTGGAAGGCAGTGGCGAAGATGAAAGGCGGAAAGGCACCTGGGTCCGACGGTATTCCAGTAGAATTCTATAAACGCTTCTGGGGTACCGTAGCACATGATCTCCGTGACGTATTCGTCTCTGGCTTCCTCGCTGGCTCATTGAGCCACTCGCAGCGCACAGGCATAATAACTTTGCTGCCTAAGTCAGGAGACCCCCTCGAACCGAAAAACAAACGGCCAATCACCTTGTCAGGCTAGGCACAGTTATGCCAGATCTTGTAGGGTCCTTTCAGACTTGTGCGGTGCGGGGGACACAGTATTCAGCAGAACCTCTGGGTGGTGCGGGACTTAGTTGAATACGTGATGGACCGTGATCTTCCATGTGCCCTTGTCTCCCTCGATCAGGAGAAGACCTTCGACATGGTTGATCATGGATTCCTCTTTAAAATTTTAAAGAAGTTTTGTTTGAATCCAGTTTTTGTTAAATGGACCTCCTTATTGTACAATAGTGTAAATAGTCGGGTTATCGTTAATGGCCTACCGTCAGACCCCTTCAGTGTCCAACGTGGCGTACGGCAGGGGTGCCCACTATCACCTTTACTCTACGTATTGTTTAGTGAATCAATAGCAAGAGCCTTTCAAGTAGAGCCTTTGTTTCAACCATTTCACATTCCCGGTGGTGTTGAAGTTAAGTGCCTTCAGTATGCCGATGACGTCACATGCGTAGTCTCCGACCTAGCTTCCTTCAAGGCCCTTAGTGGCATGTTGTCTAAGTTTCAAAGAGCCACAGGTGCCATACTGAATCCCAATAAGACCAAAGGACTTCGCCTAGGTAAGTGGCGGTCAAGAAGACTGCCCTTCGCTGCATCATGGGTAGACGACGCCATAAGGATAAACGGCATATGGTTTGGTTATGGGCAAACCGAGTTACTTACCTGGAATGAGAAAGTGGACCTGGTGGAAGCTAGGTTGAAGGACTTCGGCGAGCGCCACATTAGCCTGTTCGGAAAGGTGACAGTTATCGTTTTATTTATCCCCTTTTGTGGTATCCAGGCACCGTTCTGGCTGCTCCACAGGGTGTCCTGTTGCGTCTCGAGAGGGCTGTGTTTAGGTTTTTATGGTCAGGGAAGACGGAGCTCGTAAGAAGAGGGATGGTATATCAGGATGTTAGGCGTGGTGGGTTGGGCCTTGTGCATTTTCCTTCCAAACTCCGTTTTCTCCTGACCAAGTGTGTTTATAGTGCTGTAGACAGCAGAATGCCTTTTGCCTATTTTGTCCGTTATTGGGGGGGATTATCATTCCGTCGGTTCTTTCCCTCCCTGTTTAGAAACAGTGAACCCCACTGCTGGAGGCCCTCGGAAGCATACAGTCAAATGAGAGAAACGCTCCTTATTATATCTAGAGTTGGGGACGTTTCGCAGTGCAAGAGACCTATACCAGGCTGTTTTTGAAGAATTGGTTGACCAGGTCCAATCCAATCACTATGCTTCAGGGTCGGAAGTGTGGCGTGTGGTCCACAGCAGATCATTAGATTACCGCAGGCGAGACCTGTTGTGGCGAATCGCACATGATGCGATTGTTACTAATCTCAAGCGTCTTCGGTGGCGTCTTGGAGATGGAATTTGCCCACGCACTGGATGCACAAAGTGGGAAAGTGTGTCACATGTGTTTTGGCAGTGTGAATTTGTGGCCCTCCTTTGGGAATGGTTCCAAGTCCTGACTGATCGCTTGAGGATGGGCAACACATGGGCGGTCGGCCGGGACTATGCTTTGTATGGTCTTTCACTCCCGCCATGCAATACAAGTATTCAGGGCATACTTACCTTTGCTTCGGCCTCCATAAAGCTGGCCTTATGGAGAGACCGATGTAACGTTGTTTTTAGGGGGATGGGGAAGCCTGCGGACGTCGTCCTGGCATCGGTGAAGGCGGAGGTGAGGCTGAGGGTCGAGTCCGACTTCGTTTGCGAAGGTCGGCGTTCGGTAGGCGATGGGGTCCACTCGTTTCGGTGAGGGGGGACCGTGTGGTGGTCAATTTGTAAAAGGGTGGGTATGTAAGGGGCTTGTAAATAGTATAATTTTCTGTACATAGTTTTGTAAATATCTGTATATATAGCTTATTACTGTAATGAACATAATTTTCTGTTTGATTTAGCAGTCTGTAAATAGTTTTGCGTTTATGTTTTTGTTTTGTATGTGCCGTTTCAATGCACACTCTAGCCAACCACAATATAAGGACGCTGAAGTAAGCCACCGGCTTCGCTGAAACCAGCTACCTTCGTGGAAGTATTACTTAGCCAACTAGGCCATTTTACTAGAAGTCTACCACTTGAAATCTCGGAGCTATTTTCATCTACTACTCGTGTCCGTTTCGAAGCACGTAAAAAGCACCCTATTCGTTCCACCAACACGGACAGTCTCGTGAGTCGGGCAGCAGCTGGCAGCTCGACATTTGTTACTTTACTTGGGACTGTAGTGTTGAGTGGAGCCATAGTGCCGCTTATGCAACAGCTAAGATTCGTTCGCGAGGACACGAGGTTTCGTTGTGACGCCATATTGTTTCAACGGTATTGACGGGGCTGCACAGAACACGGCAACCTGAGGTGAGACTACCCAACTAATTTGTTATTTCCAACGCCTCCACACATGTATCGCTTCGAGCAGTGTATGATAACACAAAACCTTTCTCCAGTGGCGTAGCTAGGATTTTTTTCAGGGGGGGGGGGGGGGGGCAAAGGTATGAAATTGCCCCAAAACTTTTCCTGGTCAATGTGTATGTATTTCACATAAAACATGCAAACTTACAAGTATAACAACATTACCATGTCATTTTGTAATATTACCATCATTTTAATCTTAAAGTGAAACATAGAGCAATCGGAAATGACAAAGTATATTATTTTGGTATATTATTTGTATGTACTAACGCAGTGGCGTACGCATGATTTCTCTGAATGGGGCGGGGCATGCAGTATGGTCTAAGGGGAGGGGTTTCCGGAAATTTTTTGACGTTTTCAAGGAGCCTAGATGCAAAATGGTGCGTGATTTTCGACTTTGACAGGAACAGTGTTAAAAGTTGAATCGTGGTGGTTCATGAGGATAAAACTGAAACTTTTGTGTCTTGACATGCATTTCCTTATGCCATTTATGCTACCTTGCAAAGAAAAACTTGTCATTAAATTTGCACACTTTTATTAGTCAAAATAAGAGAGCATTGATCGGTATTTGTGGTTTTTCTTGGCCACAAAATGTTTTTTCGTCATGAAGACTATCTAAGCGGAGCGCCACCATTGGTTGGCGCGGAGCGTAAAGAAAATTTCGAAAAACAGACCCTCAGATGGTCAAAATAGCGTACTTATGCTTGTAAAGAGAATCTAAACATGTAGTCTTTATTATCGATGCCACCAGTGAGTCTAGCTTTTTAAGTAAAAATTGTAATTTTACAGAAGTTGCCTGGAGGTCTATTTGTAGGAATTAAAAAAAAGTTGGCATCACTGAAAGACCTTGCAGGGACAATCCTCCCCTTTTGAAAATTTCTGAAAATTGGGTGTCCTTATAAGGACTACGTATTTTTAAGAACAGAGAAAAAATGACATCTGTGGGGGGGGGGGGGGGGGGATGGCCCAATGGTCTCCCCTTCGCACGCCACTAAGGAGGCCTAATAGTGGCTCGATCACATAGGATATCCTGTTCCCGAACTAGCTTGTAGGCCTCCAAGGATTAGGCTAAGTAAGAAAATCTAAGTGTGCCAACGGACCCTGCTAATTCTAATTTCTAGTTTATCGTTGGCCGTGGAATGTTTCAGCCCCATCCATCGTTATGTATTCGGAGTAAAATCGTACAGCTACTGCCAGCTTGTAGAAGAACATAACCTCGGGGTCTACGGTAGTGGCTTGTCAGTTTTCATATCCTTTTACTGAATTCCCAAAGTATCACCTGAATAACAGCTCCCTGTGCACTGAAATGCACTGATCATAACCCCGTGCGTATACAAGCACAAGAGAACATTCAATCTGCTACGCGGAGAGGACTTTTCTGTGGAACGCAAATTGTGCCGGTTCATGCGACACTGACGAAATCTGAGTTAATTTGTGCATGAAAATACGAATTATGTATGAGAAATGTCTCACAATTTCTTATTCTAACAAAAATTTTGAGAAATTTTTGTAATAATAAGAAGATTATTCAAATTTCCCCAAAATTTTTTCCAGGGGGGCAACTGGCCCCCCTGCCCCCCCCCCCCAGTAGCTACGCCACTGCCTTTCTCTCTATAATCAAGGAAGACTGGGCCCTACGGCTTTATACGCCATCACCTGCACATAACAAATAGTTGTGGTACCACTTTTTTGAGATGATGAGCAACAAATGTTACCACACCTAAAACAAGCACGTGGCTGCGCCAAATAACGCATTTAAGCTTTGGACCCCCCCCCCCCTCATCTCACCTTCACCATAGGAACACCGCCGCACATCAGACAGTCATGTATTGTGAAACGGGCACATTGTAACTGATAAACATCTCAAACCGGCCGGAAAAAAAAGAAAACTCTTACCATCCACACAAACGCCCAAGACGACAAAAAACAATATCCCACACCACGACCACCCCACGCCCCAAGGCAACAACACTTGAAAACAACACTTGCCCAAGGGTAGCCTGATGCTGGTTAACGTCCTACCCAGGGTAACGTCATTATTCCCACTTTTAAGCAAACCACAACCTGATGCAGTTAAACGTCCCAGGCAGGGTTGAGTTGTCTGTTTGGGGGATTTTTAAGTGCATTGAAACGACACATACAAACACAAAACTCAAACCGGATCGAGCAGAACGCAAACTGTTTGCCTTACTGTACTACAATGCCGTCATTACAACGAAGCCCAACGTCCCAAATGGACAAGTACGCCCTCAAAGGGCAATCATGTGTGGCCCTGCTCTAGACTGGATGCAGTTTAACATCATGCCCAGGACAATCCACAACCTTCAACAACTAGTGGAGTCGATCTCCCAGAAATAAAACCAAACTTGTCTGCCACTTCAAGTATTTTGCATGTTACACTTGTTAAATTGACTGGCCTACAACTTCCTGGAAGAGCCTTGTCACCTTTCTTAAATTATGCATTAAAATTGTACTTACCATCCAGATTGCCCATAATGTTTTTGGTGGAGGTAAAAGGTCATTTGGGGTCACCAGAGGTAAAAAGGTCAAAACCTTGTAAACACTGTATCTCAAGAAGGGTAAATGTGAGGGCTCTTATTCATAGCATGTGGATTGCCCATGTTAAGTAGATGGTCCCTATTGTTTTTGGTGGAGGTTAAAGGTCATTTGGGGTCACCAGAGGTCAAAATTTCAAAACTGTGATGATCCCTATTGTTTCAACTTGTTAAAGGTCATCGGAGGTTAACCCTTGCACATACTCCATGTCAAAAAGGGTAACTGTTAGGGTTAATATTCATTAGTTCATAGGGTTAAGAGTTTTAAATACCAAGGGTAATGGAAGATGCATAGGTAAGCTTTTGGAATCCACTTCATTATGTAAATGAAGTTGGGTAATTTCGAAGCAATCCCACCGTATTAAGAATGTCTGAAGTGCATTGAAGTGCATTTGGTACAGTATTTATGTTGATTTTGGTTTGAGAGTAAGTGTTTAGAACAAAATCTGAAAGAGTTACTTATGGCAAAATAAGCATACCTATGACAAAGATAAAGTAAATTTATCTTTGTCATAGGTATGCTTATTTTGCCATAAGTATCCCGGCGTATAGATTTTCATGTAATATATTTCCTACTCTCATGTGGAAACTTCTAGCAGTGTCTGGAACATGTGAGTTGAACAAAGACTGTATGAGGGTTATTTGGGGACATTCTCTTCAGTGGGGAACTTTTAACAGATCAAGTGCTGCATATGATGCCCAAAATTTCTTTCAGAGGAAAGAAAACATTGTTTCTTCTATAACCCTAAAGAAAAAATGAAGGTAACATTAAATTTAGTATCAAAGATTGTTGAAAGTGGGAACTAGATAATTAAATACACCATGGGTAATTAGTTTTACAAAATGAACTAAGATTGCCTAATTGAATGAATCAAATTGTAACTGACCCACCAAAGTCTGTGAAAATTGCAAGTCACTGTTATCTTACCTAATTTATCACATTTGACTGCCAGTGTCCGAGGGGTTTTCTCAAAAAAAGGACACTTGTACTCTGTGATGTGGTGTTCCTACAAGCAGACAATTTAAGGGAAATTACAAATCTTGTTAATTTCTGGATTAAAAGGGTTCACATTTTTAATTTTGAACATCATAGTCATTGGGAAAGGGCTTAAACAAACACAAAAGGACCACCACTAATGGCCAGTGTTATACCTTTCTGTTGAGATGTCTCTTCTGTATGTTCCAATTTATGGATGACTGTCAGGATTAGGGCTTTTTCGAACACTAACCTAACGCAGTCAACCTTTCAGACATGACATTTTTATGTGGTTATTGAACTGTGGATGGATCTCACACTCACTTTTGATGGTCTTCTTAGGTAGTTCCCTATTGTCTTAAGTGAGGGTGAAAGGTCATTTCGGGTCACATGATCTCAAAAGATTTGTATACCTCAGTATTTGTGAGGGGATCTCATGCTTGTCATGTGGACATCCATGTTCATTATTACAATATATCATATGGCAAGGAATCACTAAGCCTTTTGGTTTTCTAGTTAGCGGAGCACAACTGCGAAGCCCCCGGACCTTTGCAGACTGAAAAGTATTTTAGCCCCAAAAATAGCCGAGTTGTAATAAAAGTTGTTTAAAATTCTCAAGAAATGTGCAAGCCTTTTCGCGCTTCAGTGGGTTGATGGTCTATTGCACTTGAAATATTCTGCCTCCAAATTAGAAGAGTTCTTTAAGCCTACTACAGCAGCTATTTTAATATTACTTTGTTACTGAGGTGCTAACATTGTGCATTACAATTAATCACTCCTTGTTGATCTTGAAATGACAACATCTTAATCCAAATTCAACATTATTTAAAGGGGGGGGGGATATTGTTACCTGAATGCGAAATTTATGAGACCAAGTGCATTTGGTCAATTTTGGGTCGCTCACCACGCCGATTTTGAGAAATCGAACAAACTTGTTACGTTCTTTGTCCAAGTTTGGTACACCATTTTCAACCTTAACCCGATTGGGGGAAATTTGCCTGTCTCTACGGTATGAATAGTTATCAGGGCGGATCTAGGATTTTACGTTTGCTTACAATTACCTTGAAAGGAATGGAATTGCAAGTGATAACATAATATACATGTTCATACAGGTTACACTTCCATAGTCGATTCTTTGGTTTTCCCATGACGAGTGCATGACAACATTTACGAGGATTTCCGTTTTCACTCCACATACATTCCAAGAAAAAATTTAGTGTACATCTAAAGGCGTGGTCCGAAATAGGCCGGTTGATGTGCCTTTTATTGCTATTAGTTTGTAACAATTGTAATAGGTTGAAAATTATAAGATAATGTAACATATCATGCAGGAACAAGTAGGACATGTGATCTATTTAGTGAAGGTAGAAAAATAAGGTTTGGAAAATTTCAGGGTGCGGGGCGCGCCGGGTGCGCCCCCCCCTAAATCCGCCACTGGTTATGAGAACTTAGTGTCTACCTCTTCACAGTCGTCGAATTGTGTAATAAATGTGTGTATATTCAATTGTGACGCCCTTTAACTACGTATTTACAATGATTTCCTTAATATCAAAACTTTTGTTTATCTCTTTGAACCTCTTTAGAGAGTACATCCTTTTATAAATAAAGCTCTCTCTCAACACTACATTCTTCCTCACAACTAACCCGGTCAAGTCAATCTGAATATCCCAATCTGAGTAACACGACTGGAGATATTCCATACGGCCCCAAAGCCTCAACCACTTTTTTGCGTATTCAATTGTGTTTGTCCTATTTCGGCGTCTTTGTGCTTCACTATAAACTTTCTTAAAACTTTTTTTTCGGCCAATGGAATTTCCCAACTTCTTTCAAAAGTGCTTGATTTTTTTTTCAGGTCACTGATTTTTCTCTAACATTTTCTTCCAACTTTCGCTTCCTTGGGGTATCTGTTTAGTCTTCACTCCTTTGCACTTTTTCACATTTTGGGTTAAGAATACTGCACCTTAAATCCAAGACTTTTGACTACTGGGGGAAATCTACTTTGGAATGAGCGATGGACTTATTCTGGAGAGGGGATGTAATTATTTTACTGGAAGACTCTTAAAATTTTGGAAAATTTTGACTAGCAGTTGCTTGTCCTTTGGCAATGATGGATGCAAATACAACAAAGCATGAAGGTTTAAAGATACACAACTACAAAATGGCTGCTAAATGATTATTTGACGTCTTTCGTAACGCCAGAACCTAAGAGAGCCAGGTAAAATGAAACAAAAAGTCTCCTGCAGCGTTCAAAGTTCTGTAGTGCCAGTCCTCCCCAAGATAAACATCTAAATCAGCTGAGGAATTCACAAAGAACTTCTTGCGGTTTCAAATGCAACGAAAGAATAGAGTGGAAAGTATCCTTCTAAATAGCATTTTTTATTTCAACAAGTGAATCAGTCTTTCTGTCCTGGGGTAGGACGTTAAACTGCACCCGGTCGTGGAAGTTGTTTAAACGTGGGAAAAATGGGGTTACCCTTTGCCACAACTAAATCCAGGGTTCCTGTATACTTGCCTCGCGCTTTTTACCTGTTGTTGCCTTCGGGTGTGCTGCTGCCTTCGGGTGTGGGGGTGACCGTGGGGCGCGGTGTGAGATATTCTTGGTTTTTGTTGTCTTAGGGCGGTGTTTGGTGAGTTGGCGGATTGTTTGGGTGTTGGGTTGGGGTTGCCCCTTATCTCAAAAGAAGAGTTATTTGAATTTTCCGGCCTCCAAAATTAATTGGTATTATTAGAGTTTCCTTTCAGTTTCGTATAGCTAATACCCATTGGGTTGGTACTGAGGGAGTTGTTGGCACCCCGTTTACCGCTGTGTTTTGCTAAATTTGAGGAATCCATAGTAGGGGAAATTAATTTCGTTACCGGTGCTCCCCACCCACCATGCAGCCCAACAAGGGGACATCAAAACGTCAGTGGAACAACACATCACTAAGTGATGTCAGAGATACACCAGTGATATACTCAAGGCCATTAATGAATCAATAACCCCGATTGATCTGATTAAGCAGCCGCCTTCTGAGAAAAACAAAGTCCACTTGGGAGCGAGTACATGACAGGTTCGTGCGAACTTTGAGGCCGGCCTTTTCAACAGGTTTAGAGTGGTGGGATGATGTAAAGAGCCGCATCAAACGTTTTACAGTGGAGTACTGTGTAGCAAGAGCTCGTCGAAGAAGGGGGGAGTTCCTTTCACTTTGCTCTAGGGAGAGGAACGGGGACCCCTCCGCACTTCATGCAATCCAACAGTATCTTGATGAAAAACTACACGGGGCCCGGGTTCGTGCTCGTGTGCAATGTAAGGAGGCGGAGGAGAAACCAACCATTAAGTTCTACCGGGACGTCACAAAGTATGCCATTGATCGCAGCATAAAAGCTGTCCGTGACGCCCACGGTGTGGTACATAAGGACCCTCTCGACATTGTAGAAGAGTACAAAAACTTTTATAAGCAGCTGTATACCCAGGCAGATGTCGATGAAGACCTTCAAAAGTCCCTATTAGATAATATTGACAGGACGCCCTCTAAAGATCGGAATGATGAACTTGGCTCCCCTTTGACTATTGACGAGCTCTGGAAGGCAGTGGTGAAGATGAAAAGCGGAAAGGCACCTGGATCCGACGGTATTCCAGTGGAATTCTATTAACGCTTCTGGGGTACCATAGCACATGATCTCCGTGATGTGTTCGTCTCTGCCTTCCTCGCTGGCTCATTGAGCCACTCGCAGCGCACAGGCATAATAACTTTGCTGCCTAAGTCAGGAGACCCCCTCGAACCGAAAAACAAACGGCCAATCACCTTGTTAAATGTGGATTACAAGATTCTGGCGAAAGCACTTTGCAACAGGCTAGGCACAGTTATGCCAGGGGACGGGGACGCAGTATTCAGCAGAACCTCTGGGTTGTGCGGGACTTAGTTGAATACGTGATGGATCGTGATCTTCCATGTGCGCTTGTCTCCCTCGATCAGGAGAAGGCCTTCGACATGGTTGATCATGGACTCCTCTTTAAAATTTTGAAGAAGTTTTGTTTGAATCCAGTTTTTGTTAAATGGACCTCCTTATTGTATAATAGTGTAAACAGTCGGGTTATGGTTAATGGCCTACCGTCAGACCCCTTCAGTGTCCAACGTGGCGTACGGCAGGGATGCCCCCTATCACCATTACTATACGTATTGTTTAGTGAATCATTAGCAAGAGCTTTTCAAGTAGAGCCTTTGTTTCAACCTTTTCACATTCCCGGTGGTGTTGAAGTTAAGTGCCTTCAGTATGCTGATGACGTCACATGCGTAGTCTCCGACGTAGCTTCCTTCAAGGCCCTTACTGGCACGTTGTCTCAGTTTCAAAGAGCCACAGGTGCCAGGCTGAATCCCAATAAGACCAAAGGATTTCGCCTAGGTAAGTGGCGGTCAACAAGACTGCCCTTCGCTGCATCATGGGTAGATAACGCCATAAGGATCAACGGCATATGGTTTGGTTATGGGCAAACCGAGTTACTTACCTGGAATGAGAAAGTGGACCTGGTGGAAGCTAGGTTGAAGGACTTCGACGCGCGCCACAGTAGCCTGTTCGGAAAGGTGACAGTTATCAATCGTTTTATTTATCCCCTTTTGTGGTATCCAGGCACTGTTCTGGCTGCTCCAAAGGGTGTCCTGTTGCGTCTCGAGAGGGCTGTGTTTAGGTTTTTATGGTCAGGGAAGACGGAGCTCGTAAGAAGAGGGATGGTATATCAGGATGTTAGGCGTGGTGGGTTGGGCCTTGTGCACTTTCCTTCCAAACTCCGTTTTCTCCTGACCAAGTGTGTTTATAGTGCTGTAGACAGCAAAATGCCTTTTGCGTATTTTGTCCGTTATTGGGGGGGATTATCATTCCGTCGGTTCTTTCCCTCCCTGTTTAGTAACAGTGAACCCCACAGCTGGAGGCCCTCGGAAACATACAGAGTTGGGGCCGTTTCGCAGTTAAGTGCAAGGGACCTATATCAGGCTGTTTTTGAAGATTTGGTTGGCCAGGTCCAATCCAATCACTTTGCTTCAGGGTCGGAAGTGTGGCGTGTGGTCCACAGCAGATCATTAGATTACCGCAGGCGAGACCTGTTGTGACTAATCTCAAGCGTCTCCGGTGGCGTCTTGGACTGGATGCACAAAGTGGGAAAGTGTGTCACATGTGTTTTGGCAGTGTGAATTTGTGGCCCTCCTTTGGGAATGGTTCCAAGCCCTGACCGATCGCTTGACGATGGGCAACACATGGGCGGTCGGCCGGGACTATGCTTTGTATGGTCTTTCACCCCCGCCATGCAATACAAGTATTCAGGGCATACTTACCTTTGTTTCGGCCTCCATAAAGCTGGCATTATGGAGAGACCGATGTAACGTTGTTTTTAGGGGGATGGGGAAGCCTGCGGACGTCGTCATGGCATCGGTGAAGGTGGAGGTGAGGCTGAGGGTTGAGTCCGACTTCGTTCGTTTGCCAAGGTCGGCGTTCGGTAGGCGATGGGGTCCACTCGTTTCGGCGAGGGGGGACCGTGTGGTGGTCAATTTGTAAAAGGGTGGGTATGTAAGGGGCTTGTAAATACTATGTAAATATCTGTGTGTATAATTTTCTGTACATAGTTTTGTAAATATCTGTATATATATAGCTTATTACTGTAATGAACATAATTTTCTGTTTGATTTAGCAGTCTGTAAATAGTTTTGCGTTAATGTTTTTTGTATGTGCCGTTTCAATGCACTTAAAAAGCACCATTTGGAGCAGCCACCTGGATACCACAAAAGGGGATTAATAAAAAGTAACTCGGTTGCACATAACCAAACCATATGCCGTTGATCCTTATGGCGTCATCTACCCATGATGCAGCGAAGGGCAGTCTTTTTGACCGCCACTTACCAAGGCGAAGCCCTTTGGTCTTATTGGGATTCAGTCTGGCGTGGCGTGTGGTCCACAGCAGATTATTAAATTACCGCAGGCGAGACCTGTGGTGCGATTGTGACTCTTCGGTGGCGTCTTGGAGATGGAATTTGCCCACGCACTGGATGCACAAAGTGGGAGAGTGTGTCACATGTGTTTTGGCAGTGTGAATGTATGGTCTTTCACCCCCGCCATGCAATACAAGTATTCAGGGCATACTTACCTTTGCTTCGGCCTCCATAAAGCTGGCCTTATGGAGAGACCGATGTAACGTTGTTTTTAGGGGGATGGGGAAGCCTGCCGACGTATTCCTGGCGTCGGTGAAGCTGAGGGTTGAGTCCGACTTCGGTCCGCGTTCGGTAGGCGATGGGGTCCACTCGTTTCGGTGAGGGGGGACCGTGTGGAGGTCAATTTCTAATAGGGTGGGTATGTAAGGGGCTTGTAAATAGTATGTAAATATTCGTGTGTTTAATTTTCTGTACATAGTTTTGTAAATATCTGTATATATAGCTTATTACTGTAATGAACATAATTTTCTGTTTGATTTAGCAGTCTGTAAATAGTTTTGTTTTTGCCCGATCCGGTTGCACTTAAAAAGCTCTTTGAAACTTAGACAACGTGCCAGTAAGGGCCTTGAAGGAAGCTAGGTCGGAGACTACGCATGTGATGTCATCAGCATACTGAAGGCACTTAACTTCAACACCACCGGGAATATGAAATGGTTGAAACAAAGGCTCTACAAAGGCTCTTGCTAGTGATTCACTAAACAATACGTATAGTAATGGTGATAGGGGGCACCCCTGCCGTACGCCACGTTGGACACGGAAGGGGTCTGAAGGTAGGCCATTAACGATAACCCGACTGTTTACACTATTGTACACAATAAGGAGGTCCATTTAGCAAAGACTGGATTCAAACCAAACTTCTTCAAAATTTTAAAGAGGAATCCACGATCAACCACACCGTTGGCGTCACGGACAGCTTTTATACTTCGATCGATGGCATATTTTGTGACGTCCCGGTAGAACTTAATAGTTGGTTTCTCCTCCGCCTCCACACAATGCACATGAGCACAAACGCGGGCCCCATGTAGTTTTTTCATCATGAAGTGCGGATGGGTCCCCGTTCCTCTCCCTAGAGCAAAGTAAAAGGAACTCCTCCCTTCTTCGACGAGCTCTTGCTACACAGTATTCCACTGTAGAAGGTTTGATGCGGGTCTTTACATCATCCCACCACTCTAAATCTGTTGAAAAGGCCGGCCTCAAAGTTCGCCACCCTTCGTACCTGGCCTTAAAATCTTTGCTATATTCAGCCTCCGTTAGAATATCTGTGTTCATTTTCCAGAACCCCCTCCCTACTGGCCATGACTCTGGGGGTTGGAATGAGACAGTAACGGCCATCATGGTCCGAAATTGGACATGCCACAACTTCGCAATCACTTGGTGACAGAGCCGTTGGAGCGTACACCCGGTCCAACCTTGAGGGGTCCGTGCCATCAGGGCGGTGCCAAGTGAACACGGACAAGCCAGGATGCTGCACTCTCCAAACGTCAACCATATCGTGATTCTTTGTGAACATGTCCAACTCCACCATACCGACACTACAGCTTCAAGATGTGAAGGTGGACAAACCGTGTGTCAGGGACACAGTTGAAGTCTCCAGATAGGATACAAGGGGCACAGCCAGGAACGAAGGATGGCAGGGTAGGAAAAAAAATTCCTTCTGTCTGTAGGTTGGTTAGGGGCATAAACGTTACATAAGAAGAAGTTACCGCAAGGATGTTTGATGGTGATGCATACCAACCGGCCCTCATGATCATGATCAACCTTTCCGACTTGGAGAAACTAAAATGACAGATCCACAGGAAGATGCGGAACCAAAGGAAGCGTACAAACCCCCACCCCATTCGTAGGACCAGGTGTAGACATCGTCCTCATTAACAATGTGGGTCTCTTGGAGGAAAACGAAGTCCACACCGACAATTTACAAAATTGGAATATTCTGGACCGCTTCCGACTGTCCCTCATGCCGTTAACATTCAGGTCATGAAGGACAGGGGACCATTCATGAAATGTGGAGTGTGAAATTACAAAACTGTCTCCGACCTGTCCTTTTTATTACATGGATCTGGTGCTGGTGGCACAGAAGGACTAACTCCCCCTTTCCGGTCGGGAAGTTCAACGGCCTCACACAAATCAAACCAGCCCTCCCCAGATGGTGGGTCCTTTGGTGGAGGCTCTGAGGCAGGTCCTCCCACATCTGACATGGCAGTGTCAGACTCCGTATCCGATGACAGTTGAAGATCATTCTCCACTGTCAGTATTCCAGCCTCCCCAGGAGCTGGTGCGGATTGTGCCTCAGGTACTGATGTGGAGGGTTGGGAAGGGCCTACCTCAGGGTTCCCACGGGCCACCTCACATCCCTTAGAAGCTAGGAACTCTTGTTCCACCTGATGTGCCACCTCATCAGGCGTAGGGGACCTGGGTTCCTCCACCATTGCTTCAGGGTCTGAAGACGAGGGTTCACTTGCCGGCTCCACATCTGCACTTGCACGCGCAGAGTACGATGTGGGGCAGGCACCAGAGACATGTCCCTCCTCCCCACACAGGTTACACCGCACCTCATTGGGACATGTTGCATCTGCCACAGCGTTTGTTTGGGCATGACTTGGCCTCATGCCCCTCCTCTCTACACTGGGAACGTGCGTGGCTGGCCAAAATACCTCCCCCCCCCCCGTGAACAGGACGGAGGGGATGTCTCGTTTCAGCTCCATACGGCACTGTCTCTTTCCGTTGAGAATACCGGCCAATTCACCCTCACTGTATTTCACCCAACGCCAGTCTGAGACAGTTCCGTACTGTCCTAGAACCCTCGCCACCAGGCTATGATCTACCTCAAAATTGAGGTACAACAGTCACCACCACAAAGCGGTCACATGGGGTGACAGTCAGACCCTCCACTCCCTTCAGGGAGGAAACCCCTTTAATCGGGCAGCATCAGTCCGGAACTTCAAATCATACGTATTTCGGGATGCAAGGGTCTGCAGCATCTCTATATCCTTAACCTCTACCTTATTGTTCTTCAACACAGAAGGTAATATTCCCCTCGACTCAAACTGTAACTTGACCTCCGGGCATAGCAGCAAAGGTTTACGGCACAAGGCCACGGCAAAAAAAAAAAAAAAAAAAAAAAAAAAAAAAAAGCACAGCACAGCAGTTCAAACCCAGGCAGGGAAAATAGAAAGGGAACCCAAGACTAAACTATAGACCAGACTACAGCCAATATCCAACACTTCAGTAAAAATCAGCACGATCAGCGAGAGCTCCGCAAAACACGTCCGCTCTCGACGAAGGCCAGAACAAGAGGTAACACATAGGATATCAGAGCAAGTACGTGATGCTCGGGTTACCGCTAGAGCTTTTGGTCATTTCCCCCCTCGTCAGGAACTCGTGAAAGGACCCTTTAAGAGGGGGTTTTCCCCACAGACAAATGCCCCACAGCTATTCAAGAAACCACGGTGGGGAGAGTCGCCTGAATTTGTTCAAAGGAAACGGGGGTTTCGCCCTCAGGTCAGGGGTTCACAACAGCGTTCAGAAGGTCTGAAATCTTTTCGTAGATTTCAGACTAAGCAACTCTGACTACCAATTCCCCGGCGTAAAGGATGGTCGGGTGGGGGTCGTCTGGATAAATTCTCAGGAAAACTGGCAATCAGTCACAAACGATTCTTGGGTATTATCAGTAATAGAGAAAGGGTCCCTGCCGGAGTTTCTCAAGTCTACCCTACCCAAGAAAAATGTGGAGCGCAGGGCTCTTTTATTGGAGGTAACAGCTTTGCTCAGAAAAGGAGCCATCCGTCCAGCACCTCAGGAAAAAAGAAACGAAGGGTTTTACAGTACCCTTTTTATGGTACCAAAAGCATCGGGCGTTATCGACCAATTTTGAACCTAAAGCTTCTCAATCGTTTGTTACTCTTCAGTTCCTTCGGCCAGGAGATTGGGGGCATCAATAGACCTCATGGATGCTTACCTTCATGTTCCAATTCACAAAGCACACAGAAAATTTCTTCGGTTTTGTGTGGCAGGTCAAGCTTTCGAGTTTGTCGCACTCCCGTTTGGCCTAGCCACGTCCCCACGGACCTTCACAAAAATATTGGCACCAGTCTTAGCGTATCTTCGAAAGCAAAATGTTCATATTCTGGGGTATCTGGACGATTGGCTGATAAGAGGGGCCTCATCCTCGGAAGTAGGTTGGGGAGTAAGACAAACCATGGACGTGATACAGTGGTTGGGGTTTCTCCCAAATCTAGAAAAGTCAGAGTTAACGCCCATGACAGAACTCACCTTCCTGGGAACTTCCTTCAATCTAAGGAAAGGCACAGCCTCCCCATCACCCGAGAGAGTAAACAAAGTAGTAAGGGTGCCCAAATTAGTAATGGGTTGCACAAGAATGAAAGTCAGTGGAGGCAGTGTTCAGGGGTCTTCAGGCATTCCTGTCTCTGGTAAAAGGTTGCGAGGTTTTGATAAGGTCCGACAACTGGACAGTCTTGTCTTACATAAACAAACAGGGAACGAGGTAACTATAAAAGCAGCACACATTCCAGGAAAGAAGAATTCCGTAGCAGATGGACTGTCACGGAATCGCATTCGTCACACAGAGTGGAAACTGAACCCGGAAAGTCTGAGGTTAATTTTCCAGTTACTGGGCCAACCGGTGATAGACTTCAAACTAAACAAGCAACTTCCGGTTTATGTCTCCCAAACTGCAGAAGAGGGTGCTCTGTGTGCAGATGCCCTGTCAATGTCTTGGAAAGGGATTTTGCGTATGTGTTTCCTCCTTTTGTGATTCTTCCAAGGGTCCTGCAGAAGATCAGAACAGGGCAGTGCTTGATAATTCTGACTGCTCCGTTCTGGCCGAGACAGAGCTGGTTCCCCAGCATTCTAGATCTCTTGGTGGAGAACCCAATCCGGATCCCGGTGTCAGAACACCTGTTAACCCAGTCATCCAACCTCATTCACACAGTTTTCCAATTGGTTGCATGGAAATTGTCAAGCAACAGAAAGGCTTTCCTTCAGGTACTGCAGGAAGAGCAGCAAGTTGGAGGCAACTTTCCACTTTTATGGCTTGGGCCAGGGCAAGGAAGGTTGATTTCATGCATGCTTCGATAGGAGAAGTGGGAGAATTTTTCAATTATCTCTTTACGGTAAGAAACTTTGCAGTTAGCACTACCAATGGGTACAGAGCTGCTATCAGTTTGGTATACAAAGTTTGGAAAGGGGTCTCAGTGTGTCAGTCAAGAGACTTGAGTGATTTAGTGAAGGCAATTTATATATCAAGGCCCCCTGGCTCCTCCCTCCTTGGAGTTTCTCCTTAGTGTTGGATAAATTATTAAGGCAGCCTTTTGAGCTCTTGAAAAAGGCAAGTCTGAAATTTTTAACATGGAAAACTGTGTTTCTTTTGGCTGCTGCTTCTGGTAGGAGGCGAAGCTGTATCCATGCTTTAACTACTGAAGAGGGCCATATCAGGTGGGATCAAACGGGGGTCACGTTAATTCCCCACCCAGGGTTTTTAGGAAAGAATGAATCTGTTCATTATATTAGTAAAGGAATCTTTTTACCATACATGCAGCAGGTGTCTTCTCAAGTGGAGGATAGAGTCTGGTGCCCATGTAGGGCCCTTCAGTTCTACTTAGCAGCCACAAAGAAGTTTCGTTCTGGTCCTGGTCAGTGGTTTCTGACTTACCAGGATGGAAACCATAGAGCAGCCTCAAGGGACACCGTTTCCAGGTGGATAACGGCATTAATTCGTTGGGCCTATGAAAATAGTGGGGAAGGGGACCTAAAGGCCTACAAAATTGGAGCTCACGATGTAAGGGCCTTGTCAGCTTCTTGGGCTTTATTTAAAGGGGTTTCCTTGGCTGAGATAATGGAAGCTGCTTCTTGGTCAACAGCTTCTACTTTTAGTTCTTTTTATGTCAAAGATGTTGCACAGGAACGTGGTTCCTTTGCAAGGGCAGTGCTGTCATGACATTAACACTGCCAGTTTTATGTATTACTGGTTTATGCATGTTCGTTTTCAAGTTCTGCTACTTTGTGTAGCTTTCTTATGCTTTTTTTTATTACATGTGAACAGTGTTTATTTTGGAGATCTGTTGGGAGATCTCTTTGTTTTGTGTAGGGATAGCTTGTTCTTTTGAGCTCTTCCCTCCGCCCTTAATGCTTTGAATTCTTAGCCTATTGTTCATGTTCCGGCAGGTAGATATGTTGTGTGCCGGAGAACCACCTTTCCTTCGAAAGAATTCTCGTTTCTCTCCTAACACAATCATACCCACCCTCCTCCCCACATGAGAGCTTTGGTCTCTGACAGCTTCATTTTAGTGGAGGGTAGAGTGCGAGGTCAGAGGTGAGTGCATCAGTTAGCTAGACTTTTTTCAGCGGTTTTAAGTGGGATTGATAGCCGATAGCCTATTGCATATGTTCCAGCAGGGAGGTATGATTGTGTTAGGAGAAAATCCTTTCGAAGGAAAGGTGGGTTTAAGCCATCTTTAAAATAAGAAAATTGGATTGCCCACACTTAATTAGGAGCAATATATATTTTACTGTACATGGTTCAAATATTAGTGAGTATATCACAATAAAGACTGTATAAAAGGAGTTCCTTTGTTTTGGCAACAGAAATTCAAATAATGAAAAACGTCTATTTTTGCTGCAAGAAATAAAGCAACCCATATTTCAAACAATTTTAAATAATTCTACCTCATCTCTGTCATTTCCACACCTTTGTTGGTCTCCCTAAAGCACATCTTCCTTTTCGGATGCTACTGCTTAGAATGCCAGCTGATTATATCTTCATTCAGGGCTCAACATAAGCTTCAAAAAGGGCACAGCAAAAATGCCATTGGTAGGTATGGAAAGTGAAGGGCATCATGGCAAAAGGAAGGGGCATGACGGCTAAAATGATTGTGAAGATAGGGCATCATGGCATTTTTCAAAGTTTGCATTTATTTAAGCAAATTAAGCTGGTGGAAAGATCACCTTATCATGGAAACATTAAAAGTTTTTTTTGATACAGTATTAGGATGTGGATGGCCTGGATCTTCTTGCTGCCCCTTGCCACCATCTGTTGACTGCTGGCTCAGAATTGAATGCAGATGGTTCAGGTCCCTCAGTACAAATCCTCAGAAGATCCTCCAAGGTTTCTCTTGTAAGAGATAGACGCCAGTCTCCAAGGAACCTCTTCTTCAAGTATGAAAATGACCATTCTACTTGTGCAGTAGCCACAGGGCAAACCAGCAGGACATTGACAAGGTGCATCAGGTTGGGATAGTGCAAGGACTTGCGTTTAATGATGTGCTCCCAAGTTGTATTGAAGGACTTGCTTCCTGTCCCTTGTGGTACTTTCTGGCTCATTGATAGGTCCAACTTCAGTTTTGTCCATTCTCTTTGAATGTCATTCAAATTACAGCCATTCATTAGCAAAATGTCCTGGAAATGGTCCACCAACTCACAAATGTGATCGTTGCCATAGTCTGGTTGGGAAGCTTGGTCCAGTGGTATGTTGGCAGGGTCTAGAATGTCTGCTGAAAGAAGGACTTTATCCTGAGTAAAGTTTGCAAAACGTGACTCAATGCAGCTAAGAACATCTGTCAGAACCTCTGTTGAAATGGTTTTGAATTTTTCAAGGGTGTCTGGAGATGAAGTCAGGTCAACCCCCCTAAACTGTGCTTTTTAAGTGCATCGAAACGGCACATACAAAACAAAAACAAAAAACTGAAACCGGATCGGGCAAAAACATAAACGCAAAACTATTTACAGACTGCTAAATCAAACAGAAAATTATGTTCATTACAGTAATAAGCTATATATACAGATATTTACAAAACTATGTACAGAAAATTATACACACAGATATTAACATACTATTTACAAGCCCCTTACATACCCACCCTATTACAAATTGACCACCACACGATCCCCCCTCACCGAAACGAGTGGACCCCATCGCCTACCGAACGCCGACCTTGGCAAACGAACGAAGTCGGACTCAACCCTCAGCCTCACCTCCGCCTTCACCGATGCCAGGACGACGTCCGCAGGCTTCCCCATCCCCCTAAAAACAACGTTACATCGTTCTCTCCATAAGGCCAGCTTTATGGAGGCCGAAGCAAAGGTAAGTATGCCCTGAATACTTGTATTGCATGGCGGGGGTGAAAGACCATACAAAGCATAGTCCCGGCCGACCGCCCATGTGTTGCCCATCGTCAAGCGATCAGTCAGGACCTGGAACCATTCCCAAAGGAGTGCCACAAATTCACACTGCCAAAACACATGTGACACACTTTCCCACTTTGTGCATCCAGTGCGTGGGCAAATTCCATCTCCAAGACGCCACCGAAGACGCTTGAGATTAGTAACAATCGCATCATGTGCGATTCGCCACAACAGGTCTCGCCTTCGGTAATCTAATGATCTGCTGTGGACCACACGCCACACTTCCGACCCTGAAGCATAGTGATTGGATTGGACCTGGCCAACCAATTCTTCAAAAACAGCCTGGTATAGGTCTCTTGCACTTAACTGCGAAACGTCCCCAACTCTAGATATAATGAGGAGCGTTTCTCTCATTTGACTGTATGCTTCCGAGGGCCTCCAGCTGTGGGGTTCACTGTTACTAAACAGGGAGGGAAAGAACCGACGGAATGATAATCCCCCCCCCAATAACGGACAAAATAGGCAAAAGGCATTCTGCTGTCTACAGCACTATAAACACACTTGGTCAGGAGAAAACGGAGTTTGGAAGGAAAATGCACAAGGCCCAACCCACCACGCCTAACATCCTGATATACCATCCCTCTTCTTACGAGCTCCGTCTTCCCTGACCATAAAAACCTAAACACAGCCCTCTCGAGACGCAACAGGACACCCTTTGGAGCAGCCAGAACGGTGCCTGGATACCACAAAAGGGGATAAATAAAACGATTGATAACTGTCACCTTTCCGAACAGGCTAATGTGGCGCTCGCCGAAGTCCTTCAACCCAGCTTCCACAAGGTCCACTTTCTCATTCCAGGTAAGTAACTCGGTTTGTCCATAACCAAACCATATGCCGTTTATCCTTATGGCGTCGTCTACCCATGATGCAGCGAAGGGCAGTCTTCTTGACCGCCACTTACCTAGGCGAAGTCCTTTGGTCTTATTGGGATTCAGTCTGGCACCTGTGGCTCTTTGAAACTCAGACAACGTGCCACTAAGGGCCTTGAAGGAAGCTAGGTCGGAGACTACGCATGTGACGTCATCGGCATACTGAAGGCACTTAACTTCAACACCACCGGGAATGTGAAATGGTTGAAACAAAGGCTCTACTTGAAAGGCTCTTGCTATTGATTCACTAAACAATACGTAGAGTAAAGGTGATAGGGGGCACCCCTGCCGTACGCCACGTTGGACACTGAAGGGGTCTGACGGTAGGCCATTAACGATAACCCGACTATTTACACTATTGTACAATAAGGAGGTCCATTTAACAAAAACTGGATTCAAACAAAACTTCTTTAAAATTTTAAAGAGGAATCCATGATCAACCATGTCGAAGGCCTTCTCCTGATCGAGGGAGACAAGGGCACATGGAAGGTCACGGTCCATCACGTATTCAACTAAGTCCCGCACCACCCAGAGGTTCTGCTGAATACTGTGTCCCCGCACCGCACAAGTCTGAAAGGACCCTACAAGATCTGGCATAACTGTGCCTAGCCTGTTGCAAAGGGCTTTCGCCAGAATCTTGTAATCTACATTTAACAAGGTGATTGGCCGTTTGTTTTTCGGTTCGAGGGGGTCTCCTGACTTAGGCAGCAAAGTTATTATGCCTGTGCGCTGCGAGTGGCTCAATGAGCCAGCAAGGAAGCTAGAGACGAATACGTCACGGAGATCATGTGCTACGGTACCCCAGAAGCGTTTATAGAATTCTACTGGAATACCGTCGGACCCAGGTGCCTTTCCGCCTTTCATCTTCGCCACTGCCTTCCAGAGCTCGTCAACAGTCAAAGGGGAGCCAAGTTCATCATTCTGATCTTTAGAGGGGGTTTTGTCAATATTATCTAATAGGGACTTTTGAAGGTCTTCATCGACATCTGCCTGGGTATACAGCTGCTCATAAAAGTTTTTATACACTTCTACAATGTCGAGAGGGTCCTTATGTACCACACCGTGGGCGTCACGGACAGCTTTTATACTGCGATCGATGGCATTCTTTGTGACGTCCCGGTAGAACTTAATGGTTGGTTTCTCCTCCGCCTCCACACAATGCACACGAGCACGAACCCGGGCCCCGTGTAGTTTTCCATCAAGGTACTGTTGGATTGCATGAAGTGCGGAGTGGTCCCCGTTCCTCTCCCTAGAGCAAAGTGAAAGGAACTCCTCCCTTCTTCGACGAGCTCTTGCTACACAATATTCCACTGTAAACTGTTTGATGCGGGTCTTTACATCATCCCACCACTCTAAATCTGTTGAAAAGGCCGGCCTCAAAGTTCGCCACCCTTCGTATCTGGCCTTAAAATCTTTGCTATATTCAGCCTCCGTTAGAATATCTGTGTTCATTTTCCAGAACCCCCTCCCTACTGGCCATGACTCTGGGGGTGTGAATGAGACAGTAACTGCATCATGGTCCGAAATTGGACATGCCACAACTTCGCAATCACTTGGTGACAGAGCCGTTGGAGCGTACACCCTGTCCAACCTTGAGGCGTCCGTGCCATCAGGGCGGTGCCAAGTGAACACGGACAAGCCAGGATGCTGCACTCTCCAAACGTCAACCATATCGTGATTCTTTGTGAACATGTCCAACTCCACCATACCAACACTACAGCTTGAAGATGTGAAGGTGGACATTCGATCAAACCGTGTGTCAGGGACACAGTTGAAGTCTCCAGATAGGATACAAGGGGCACAGCCAGGAACGAAGGATGGCAGGGTAGCAAAAAAATTCCTTCTGTCTGTAGGTTGGTTGGGGGCATAAACGTTACATAAGAAGAAGTTCCCGCAAGGATGTTTGATGGTAATGCATACAAATCGGCCCTCATGATCATGATCAACCTTTCCGACCAGGGAAGTCCATCTTGGAGAAACTAAAATGACAGATCCACAGGAAGATGCGGAACCAAAGGAAGCATACAAACCCCCACCCCATTCGTAGGACCAGGTGTAGACATCGTCCTCATTAACAATGTGAGTCTCTTGGAGGAAAACGAAGTCCACACCCAATGACTTACAAAACTGGAATATTCTGGACCGCTTCCGACTGTCCCTCATGCCGTTTACATTCAGGGTCATGAGGGACAGGGGACCATTCATGAAATGTGGAGTGTGAAGTTGCAAAACTGTCTCTGACCTGGCCTTTTTGTTACATGGATCTGGTGGTGCTGGTGGCAAAGAAGGACTAACTCCCCCTCCCCGGTCGGAGACCTCCCCTGAGGCCGACCTTTTCAACTTGGGCTCAAGTTCAACGGCCTCACACAAATCAAACCAGCCCTCCCCAGATGGTGGGTCCTTTGGTGGAGGCTCTGAGGCAGGTCCTCCCACATCTGACATGGCAGAGTCAGATTCCGAGTCCGAGGACATTCTAAGGTCGTGCTCCACTGTTTGTATTCCAGCCTCCCCGGGAGCTGGTGGAGAGTGTGACTCAGGTACCGATGTGGAGGGTTGGGAAGGGCCTACCTCAGGGTTCCCACAGACCACTTCACATCCCTTAGAAGCTAGGAACTCTTGTTCCACCTGATGTGCCACCTCATCAGGCGTAGGGGACCTGGGTTCCTCCCCCTAAACTTCCAATTACTCTCTTGGGTGACTTCCTGCAAAACTTTTGAAAGTCTTGGGCCAGGTTTGGTTAGTTTTGTACGTAGCTCTAGAGTGGTTGCCTCAATATTTGCACGTACAGCAGATATTGCCAAGTTGTCAGCCTGTAGAGATACAGACAATTCTGCCAAGTCATCTACCAAATCCTGGTAATATGCCAGATGAAGGACAAATTCATGTGAAGTCATCTTCTTTAGGTAACCCTTCATCTTAGCTACATCACCTGCAGGGATATCTGCCCTCATTCCAGATGCAACATCTTGGAAGTGCGACACCTGGCAGACATAGTCTCTATCAAGGGTTCTTAGGGCTTTCCTCCTGTGGTCAATCCAGCGAGTACCTTGGGCTCGAACTGGTTTGAGTATATCCTCACCAAGAATTTCTGCTACAGCTTTCAATTCATTCCATTTCCTTGCAGACCGGTGGTACATGTAATAAAAATTGAACATGAGGTCATCAATCTAGGCAGAAAAGGAAAGAGTGAAAACATTAGTACAAACTTTCATCTTCACCTGCAGCTGGGAAATCAAGGCCACAAGTGCTAATGAAAACTAGCTTGGGGTTAACTTATCACATAATGAGATTACCTGAGTGTAGTAGGACCCTTTGAATGCACTATTTAATGCCAGCTCAAGCTTGTGAGCAACACAGTGGAATTCCAACATCCATGGTAACTCCTTTTGCATTCGCATCAGTACACCACTTTGTGATCCAAAATTTACAGATGCCCCATCTGCAGCCATGGCAATGCAACTTCTTTCAAGAGAAAGATTCACCTCTTCAGCCTTGCCTTTAATTGCTGAAAATATAGCTTCTGCCTTCCCACTTTCTGGTTCAGTAATGCTGTGGAAAAAAATTGTAAAAGTTTGTAGGTTGCCCAGCCTGGTCATTGCCACATTATACTGATACATTTAGTAATGTAATGTAACTCACCCGAGGAGCTTTATGGTGGGAACTCCTTCATCAAGGTACTTGATACTGATGACTTCCTTTTCTGACAAGGATTTGTCTGTGCTCCCATCAAACAGCAAGGAACAATGGAATGGTTTCATCTGAAATTTGCTTTTCATGTCATCGAGAAAAGTCATGGAAATGCCATTGATAAATGCCTGACAGGCTCTATCATAAAGGTAATTGTCTCCCAAATCCACCCCATGCTTCTTCTCAAGAAGAGCTATTGTCTTAAACATTTGAAATGATTGCTCAGAGTAGGCCACCGTGTAGGCTATGTCAAATAGCTTGATCATTTGTTGATGTTTTACAGCATCCCACTTCGATAACATTTGCCCAATAGCAGAATCTTCCACTGGCTGCAGGGAGTTGACAGCATGTGCATGGTTAACTGACTTACTGTGTGTAACTACATTACACTTCTTCACAGTGTTTGTTCCCTTCACATAAGCATCAACCTGTCCGTCACACATTTGAGCTTGCCCAGCATTCATTACAGTAGATCCTTGCTTCTCTTTGTAATAACTTCTGCAAACTTTACACCACAATTTGGATACTAAACCATTTGTTACTTCATATTCCAACCAATCATTGAAACCCCAAGCTTCTACAACACTCTTCTTTGGCGTCGTATTTGTACGTTTGGTTTGTTTTGCTGCCACTTGTTCTGATGATAGAGGTAAATTGTTACTAGACGTTGGGGGGGGGTCATGCACAATAGCTTGGAGTGGCTGAGTTGAAGAGGATGAAGCATCAGTAGATTTTGAAGATGATGGATTTGAAACCCGCCTACAAAAAGCAAAATATAAATATGAACTGCCGATCATCTCCTAACAAAACTGAATTCTATAGTGCACCATAAATTTCAAAACCCAATTTTTTCTATTACTCCATTCATTTGTTTCCATAAAAAATTGGCACAATTTATTAGCCCCAAAGAAACCCCATCCCCTACATTACAAATTTAAACCTGTTTCCCCATATTACCCTTCCCCTGTACTTGTCAAACCAGTTTTCACCCAACAACCCCCCCCCATCCCACCCACCATCTGCCTGTTAGTTGACTATTTTGCAGAAGTACATCTTTCCGTTCAGTGAGTCGCCGTGGGGCAAGTGCAGAAACAACAGTAATCCTTCATAGGCCTACATTTTTCTGAGGCTAGTTAATTTGAATTGAATATAAAAAATATCTACCTGAACATCTGATCTATCCGGGCACATTTCTTCGCAGCTTCAGCCATCTCGAGTTCTTTCTTCCGTTTCGTTCTTTCGTTAGAAGGCATATTGACAATAATCTATACTTCCCGATTATAAAATATTGACTTAAAGAAAAACTTTTCGCCCACGCGGTTCGCATCTAGAAACTTTCACATATAATTATTAGCCCATGAGGGAAAGTAATGAACACTTATTCATTTCCACCCTTTTAAAATGGAATGTTCCATCATGCCGTACCAGTTCGTTATTGTCTTCCTCACATTAGAAGGTACTACTTTATACTAGGGATGTTCGTATGTACATTCCCTCATAGCTAATCACTGAACACCGGAAAACGACTAAAAGCAAGTCTGATTGCAGGTTATCTCGCGACAATTTTAATAGGCCTTCAGTGTGTGTTTCTGTCCGCTAAAAGAACGAGATTGCCACCTTGACGTTGTGTACGGTGAATCGTAGAAGCAACGTTGCTTCCAAGAAAGAGAGACATGGTGATGACGATCGCTGATAGAAATGTTGCGGTAAGGAATAAAACGCTAGTTTTGTGCTCACATTTCTGACAAATGACCAGTTGCTTAATTTTACACAAAACAGCAACGCGATGGACGATTCAAAGCAATATACAAAGATAAGTTTGTGGTGTTACTTAGTGCATAAACGGACACTTGGACTGCGCATTTCTGAAGGGGAAAGTACCGACGGCAAATAGAAAAGGGCAAGACGGCAACTTTTGCCGTTGATCGGGTGTGTTTTTCGGGGGCGCTACGGCAAACATCTAGGGCACGGAGGCTTTTTGCCGTCGGTGCCGTCGGTTATGTCGAGCCCTGTTCATTCATACTGATTAAGTAGGCAGTCATGCCAGTAGTGTAAAATCTTATGAAAATGATAATCAAATCAATGTCAATTTACTCAAGAAGTTGAGGCACTTTAAAAAATCATGTGATCTCAAGTGAGACCGTTCAGCCAGAAATGAAAAGATTTGACTAAAATGGTGTGTTTTTTAAGGACTTACTTCTATCAACTTGTGGAAAAGTAGGTCATTCAACTTGGGAGGCTTCAAACTTTTTGAGGGTGTATGTATTTTGAGGAACTTAAAACCTGAACGTTTACGAACAGTAAAATACAAATTACACTAATCATGACAAATATCAGTGAGTATATCACAATACAGACTGTTCTGTTGTTTTTTCACAGTAAGTTCTATCAAAGTGAGTCCATTCTGTCCAACAGAAAATGTAATAATGAAAAACATCAATTTTTGCTGTGAGAAAATAAAGCAGTCCATATTTGAAACAATGTTTAATAATTTTACCTCAATTTCTATCATTTCCACATCTTTGTTGATCTCCCTCAAGCACATTATCTTCCTTTTCTTTCATTTCCTGAGAAATTAAAAAAAGGATGCTACTGCTTAGAGTGCCAGCTGATTTTATCTTCATTCATACTGATTAACTAGGAAGTCATGCCAGTTGTGTAAAATCTATGAAAATGATAAACAGCTTTGAGTATGCTTAGGTACACTATCAGACCACATGTTACTAATAAGAACAAAATTTATACCGTTACGGATGCAAGCCATAATTTACAAAACCCTAACCCAGTACCCAGGGCTATTTACAAACTCACCTATTTACACAAATCAAACAGAAAACATGTACATAGAAACGGCCACAGAGACAAATTACCCGCCCCCCCCCCCCGCACTGAAACAATTGGCCCCCAACGTCTGCCGAATGTGGATCTCGGCAAACGAACAAAGTCGGCCTCGACACTCAGTTTAATTTCCGTCTTTACCGACGCAAACACGACGTCGGCAGGCCTCCCTTCACCCCTAAAAAACACTATTACATCCGTCTCTCCAAACAGCCAGCTTAATGGAGGCCGAAACAAAGGGGAGTATGCCACGAATACTTGTATTGCATAGTTGGGGCGATAAACCATATTGTAGCGACCGACTGGGGTCGCTATTTATGTTTATCCCCCTAGAATTAACTCTTTTTGTTTTCTTCTTCCGCAGGCCGAGACGTTGGCTCGATGCTAGAGCACCTGCATGCCAGTCATCATACTTTTCTAGTGTTCTGTTAAAGACTTCTATTGTTTTGTTAATGGGGTTCTGTTGTTGTGTAAATAAGGTCTTACGGGAGCGGGGTGTTGGCTCGAGGAAACTAGTCACTCGCTCCTTGCTCCCCTCTCTGTAAAGTTTCTTCTTAATTTGTGTATTCTTTTTGGAAGTCCGTGCGGGGAATCTCCGGAGGCCGTCGACGTGGCTGAATATTGTAAGTTAAGTTTAATTTGTTTATATAGTTTGGAGCGGGTCCGGGGTTGGGCACGGGCTCTTGGCGCTGGGATACCCCCCAAGTTTTACTCTGTGTTAAGGGATGTTTTGGGTGATTTTTAGGCTTGTTTCATGTGGGAGGGAGGGCCCTGACCATAATTAGTACTTGGGTTTGGAGCGTTTCTATTGCCCGTGCCCGGCTTCGTGAGTAGGTTTTGGCCACGTCTGCGGTTTCCCCCACGGCAACATTGGGAGTATTTGTTGTTAATATTATTGATCATGATTTTGAGAATAAGTTTATATATGCGTTCGATAATTGTAAAGATTTAGGTTAATGCTGCATTTGCTCCAAAGGAGCCGGAAGTTATTTTGTTTTGTATATAGTTGAAAGTTGGTTTTTGCTCTGTAAGAGTCGTTTCGTTTGTTTGTTTGAATCTTCTTATTTTGAGTCGTGCCGTTCCTTTCTGACCAGTCCCTTTTAAACTTAGTCATGCCCCTGCCCCTCTATCCTGGCCTCGGGTGACCTTCAGTTGCCCGAGTACCCACGCCACCGCTCGGCCAGGGACCCTGTTTTATTTTAGGGGCGCTACAATACTAGGCAAAGTCCTGGCTGACCGCCCTCAGCCTCACCTCCGCCCTCATTGACGCCAGGACGAGACGCAGTGCTTTTTAAGTGCATTGAAACGGCACATACAAACAAAACTCAAACCGGATCGGGCAGAAACAGAATTGCAAACTATTTACAAACTGCTAAATCAAACAGAAAATTTATGCTCATTACAGTAATAAAGCTACATATACAGCTATTAACAGAACTATGTACAGAAATTACGTTCATCACAATAATAGAGCTATATATACAGATATTTAACAAAACTATGTACAGAAAAAATGTCATTACAGTCATAAAGCTATACATACAGATATTCACAAAACTATTTACAACAACACAAGCACCCTACAGACCCACCCAATTACACGTTAACCACCACACGGTTCCCCCCTCACTGAAACGAGTGGACCCCATCGCCCACCGAGACGCAGTCGACGAGAGCTTTTTTCTTAAAGTCCCCACGACTCTCTGGCGAAGAGCCAAGGGGCGAAAACCAAACGATTACTCCCGGAGTTCTGCTCCCTTAAGGAGCTTAACGTCCCAAATGGACAAGTACGCCCTTCAAAGGGCAAACACCGAGTGGTCCTGCTCTAGATTCGCTGAATAGAACAGAAGCCCACAACCTGGATGCAGTTGGGGTCTGGGTGGGTTTTGTAAATTATTGACACAAAAATCTTGGTTTGCGGCCGTGAATTCTGTACATAGTGTTCCTAAGATATCATTTTGTCCCGTCTGGTCTGAATTCTCTTATTGGTTCTCCGTGCCCGTTTCTATGTACGTAAAAAGCACCGCTCCGTGAAACCACGGACATAGTTCATAGTACGTAGTTTTAAGTTATCATTTTGTCCCGTCTGGTCTTTCTCTAAGTGGTTCTCCGTGCCCGTTTCTACGTACGTAAAAAGCACACGTCATGCCCAGTCCGCTCTCGACGAAGACCTGAACTGAACTAAAGCTGTGAAGTAGTAATGGTTTGAGGTTGTATTTTTGACCGGGCCGGTTTCGGTTCTCCCGTTTTATTTCTTCGTGCCCGTTTCTGTGTACGTAAAGAGAATAACCCCACCACTAAAGCACAACTAACAGGCGGGCTTAAGAACGGACTCGACGAATTCTTTCTCAAAAGAGAGACCGCATCTCAACGCTATTATATAGCGGTAGCCTAGTGCTTTTTACGTGCTTGGAAATGGACACGATCAAACTATTAGGCCTTTAGTCTTTCCGTACCCGGCCACTGTTTTGGCTGCTCCAGAAAGAGTCCTGATACGAATTGAGAGATCCATATTTAGATATATGTGGTCAGGGAAAACGGAGCTAGTCAAAAGATTGTACAACAGTTCTGGCTGCTCCAAAGGGTATCCTTTTGCGTCTCGAGAGGGCTGTGTTTAGGTTTTTATGGTCAGGGAAGACGGAGCTCGTAAGAAGAGGGATGGTATATCAGGATGTTAGGCGTGGTGGGTTGGGCCTTGTGCATTTTCCTTGCAAACTCCGTTTTCTCCTGACCAAGTGTGTTTATAGTGCTGCAGACAGCAGAATGCCTTTTGCGTATTTTGTCCGCTATTGGAGGGGGGGGGGGGGGGATTATCATTCCGTCGGTTCTTTCCCTCCCTGTTTAGTAACAGTGAACCCCACAGCTGGAGGCCCTCGGAAGCATACAGTCAAATGAGAGAAACGCTCCTTATTATGTCCACACTTGGAGATGTTTCACAGTTAAGTGCAAGGGATCTATTTTTGAAGAATTGGTTGACCATGTCCAATCCAACCACTATGCTTCAGGGTCGGAAGTGTGGCGCGTAGTCCACATCAGTGACAACAGTGAAGGGGGACCTCCAGCTCTCCTCGGACTCTGAATCCGTTACTGCAATGTCAGAGGATGGAGAGACTGCCTCAGAGCCCCCTCCAAAAGATCCACCATCGGCGGAGGGCTGGTTTGACTCGTGTGAGGGGTTTGAGTCAGACTCCCCACTCAAGAGGTCGGCCTCGGGTGAGATATCGGACCCTGGAGTTCACCACACAGGGACGCACGACCAACTGAATAAAAAGGCCAGGTCCCAGGAAAATATGTAGCCAATTAATTCACCATGGCTGATCCCCTGTCCCTCTTGACCCTGAACGTTAATGGCTTGAGGGACAGTCGGAAGCGATCCAGAATATTTCAGTTTTGTAGATCACTGGGTGTGGACTTCGTTTTCCTCCAGGAGACCCATATTGTAAATGAGGATGATGTCCACACCTGGTCCTTTGAATGGGGTGGGGGTTTGCATGCTTCCTTTGGTTCCTCGATGTCATGTGGTTCGGTAATTTTAGTTTCGCCGAGGTGGACTCCTCTGGTCGGAAAAGTTGATTCTGATCACGAGGTCGGTTGGTGTGCGTAACAATAAAACATCCATGTGGAAGCTTCTTCCTGTGTAACGTTTACGCACCCAATCGGCCTTCAGATAGAAGGAACTTTTTCATGACCCTGCCATCCTTTGTTCCTGGCAGTGCCCCTTGTATCCTGGCTGGAGATTTTTAACTGTGTCCCCGACGAGCAGCTTGACCGTATGTCCTCTTGTACGTCTTCGGGCTGTGGCGTCGGCGTGGCGGAATTGGACATGTTTACAAAGAATCACGACATGGTTGACATTTGGAGAGTGCAACATCCCGGTTTGTCCGTGTTCACTTGGCACCGTCCTGATGGCACGGACGCCTCAAGGCTGGACCGGGTGTACTCTCCCTGGCTTTGTCTCCGAGTGATTGTGAAGTTGTGGCATGTCCAATTTCGGATCATGATGCAGTTACTGTCTCCTTCCAACCCCTGAGTCATGGCCTTCAGGGGAGAGGGTTCTGGAAAATGAATACAGATATTCTAATGGAGGCTGACTATAACGAACAATTGAAAGTCAGGTACGAAGGGTGGCGAACATTGAGACCGGCCTTCCTAACGGGTTTAGAGTGGTGGGATGATGTAAAGTCTCGCATCAAGCAGTTCACAGTTGAGTATTGTGTAGCAAGAGCTCGTCGAAGAAGGGAAGAGTTCCTGTCGCTCTGCTCTAGAGATAGGAACGGGGACTCCTCCGCGCTCCATGTCATCCAGCAGCACCTTGATCAGAAATTGCACGGGGCCCGTGTTCGTGCTCGCGTGCATTGCGTGGAGGCGGAGGAAAAGCCAACCATCAAATTTTACCAGGACGTCACAAAGTATGCCATTGATCGCCGCATAAAAGCAGTCCGGGACGTCCATGGTATCGTACAGAAGGACCCCCTCGACATTGTCGAAGTATATCAGAACTTCTATGAACAGCTGTACGCCCAGGCAGATGTTGACGAGGTCCTTCAAAAGTCCCTTTTAGATAATATTAATAAGTTCCCCTCTACAGAGCAGAACGATGGACTTGGTTCCCCCTTGACTGTTGATGAGCTCTGGAAGGCGGTGACGAAAATGAAGGACGGAAAGTCGCCTGGGTCGGACGGTGTCCCTGTGGAATTCTACAAACGCTTTTGGGGTACCGTTGGACACGATCTCCGCGATGTTTTCACCTCTGCCTTCCTTGCTGGTTCGTTGAGCCCCTCGCAGCGCACAGGCGTAATAACCTTGTTACCCAAGTCTGGAGACACCCTTGAACCGAAAAACAAGCGCCCGATCACGCTGTTAAATGTGGACTACAAGATCCTGGCGAAAGCCCTTTGCAGCAGGCTAGGTACTGTCATGCCGGATCTTGTAGGGCCTTTTCAGACATGTGCGGTGCGGGGACACAGTATTCAGCAGAACCTCTGGTTGGTGCGGGACTTAGTAGAGTATGTAATGGACCGTGATCTTCCATGCGCGCTTGTCTCCCTCGATCAGGAGAAGGCCTTCGACATGGTTGATCACGGATTTCTTTTTAAAGTCTTAAAGAAGTTTTCTTTGAACTCGGGTTTTGTTAAATGGATTGCTTTATTGTATAATAATGTATATAGTCGTGTAATTGTTAATGGCATACCGTCGGACCCCTTCAGAGTACGGCAGGGATGTCCCATGTCACCTTTACTCTATGTATTGTTTAGTGAATCCCTCGCAAGGGCCCTTCAAGAAGAGCCTTTGTTCCGACCTTTTTATATTCCTGGTGGAGCAACAGTCAAGTGCCTCCAGTATGCCGATGATGTCACGTGTGTGGTCTCTGACCTAGCTTCCTTCAGGGCCCTGTCTGACACCCTGTCTACCTTTCAAAGAGCGACTGGTGCCAGACTGAACCCCGCAAAGACCAAAGGACTCCGTTTGGGTAAGTGGCGATGGAAACAACTGCCCTTCGTGGCATCTTGGGAGGACGATGCCATGAAAATCAATGGTATATGGTTTGGTTACGGCTCACCTGGGTCACTTACCTGGAACGAGAAGGTGGACCTGGCGGAGGCTAGGATGACAGACTATGGGGACCGCTACATTAGTCTAATGGGGAAAGTAACAGTTATTAATCGTTTCATTTATCCTCTCTTGTGGTACCCGGGCACTGTTCTGGCTGCTCCAGAGGGTGCCCTTGTGCGACTTGAGGGGGCCGTTTTTAAGTTCCTATGGTCAGGGAAAACGGAGCTGGTCAGAAGAAAGGTTGTGTACCAGGAACTTAGACATGGGGGCCTGGGCCTTGTGCATTTTCCCTCAAAGCTCCGTTTTCTCCTGGCAAGGTGTGCGTTTAGTGCTGTCGACAGTGAGATGCCCTTTGCATACTTTGTCCGTTATTGGGGGGGATTGTCATTCCGTGGGTTCTTTCCGTCCCTGTTTAGTAATAGTATGCCCCACAGCGGGAGACCCTCGAAGACATATTGTCACATGAGGGATACTCTCCGTATGATGTCAACTGTAGGGGAGGTTTCGCAGTCCAGCGCGGGGGACCTGTACCGGGCCATTTTTGATGACTTAGCTGGCAGGGTCCATCAAAGCGACTATGCCTTACAGCCAGAAGTGTGGACCGTAGTGCACTGCAAGTCACTAGACTACCGCCGGCGAGACCTGCTGTGGCGAATTGCGCATGATGCCATTGTAACCAATCTCAAGCGTCTTCGGTGATGGCATATGCCCCCGGGCTGGATGTACAAAGTGGGAGAGTGTGCCTCATGTGTTTTGGCATTGTGAGTTTGTGGCCCTCCTCTGGGAGTGGTTTCAAGCCCTGGCTGACCGGCTAACGTTTTGCAACACTTGGGCGGTCAGCCAGGACTATGCATTGTATGGTCTATCGCCCCCACCATGCAATACAAGTGTTCGTGGCATACTGACTTTTGTTTCGGCCTCCATCAAGCTGGCTGTTTGGAGAGACCGATGTAATATTGTTTTTAGGGGGGAAGGGAGGCCTGCCGACGTCGTGTTGGCGTCGGTGAGGACGGAAATTAAACTGAGGGTCGATGCCGACTTTGTTCGTTTGACGAGGTCCACGTTCGGCAGACGTTGGGGGCCAATTGTTTCGGTGCGGGCGGGGCGGGTGATAGTTAATTTGTAATAGGCCTGTGTTTTGCTTCTCGGGGGCGGTCTTTGTAAATGTTTTCTGCTTGATTTGGTAATGTGTAAATAGGTGTTTGTAAATAATCCTGGGTACTGGGTTGGGGTCTGGGTGGGTTTTGTAAATTATTGAGACAAAATCTTGGTTTGCGTCCGTAATGGTATGAATTCTGTACATAGTTCAAGTTATCATTTTGTCCCGTCTGGTCTGAGTTCTGTTATTGGTTCTCCGTGCCCGTTTCTACGTACGTAAAAAGCACATCAGATTATTAGGCGAATCGCACATGATGCTATTGTAACTAATCTCAAGCGTCTTCGGTGGCGTCTTGGAGATGGCATTTGCCCACGCACTGGATGCACAAAGTGGGAGAGTGTGCCACATATGTTTTGGCAGAAGAGGGCAAAAGTCCTGACTGATCGCTTGACGTTGTGCAACACGTGGGCGGTCGGCCAGGACTATGCCTTGTACGGTCTTTCACCCCCGCCATGCAATACAAGTATTCAGGGCATACTTACCTTTGTTTCGGCCTCCATAAAGCTGGCTTTATGGCGAGACCGGTGTAACATTGTTTTTAGGGGGATAGGGAAGCCTGCGGACGTCGTCCTGGCGTCGGTGAAGGCGGAGGTGAGGCTGAGGGTTGAGTCCGACTTCGTTCGTTTGCCAAGGTCGGCGTTCGGTAGGCGATGGGGTCCACTCGTTTCGGTGAGGGGGGACCGTGTGGTGGTCAATTTGTAATAGGGTGGTTATGTAAGGGGCTTGTAAATAGTATGTAAATATCTGTGTGTATAATTTTCTGTACATAGTTTTGTAAATATCTGTATATATAGCTTATTACTGTAATGAACATAATCTTCTGTTTGATTTAGCAGTCTGTAAATAGCTTTGCGTTTATGTTTTTGCCCGATCCGGTTTCAGTTTTTGTTTTGTATGTGCCGTTTCAATGCACTTAAAAAGCACACAACAGATGTTTGATTCAAGGGGCGAAAACCAAACGATAACTCCCGAAGGAGTTCAGTTCTCGTCTTCGTCGAGAGCGGACGTGTTCTCACGGAGCTCTCGTCGATTGTTCGTGCTGAATTTTAGCATTGTACTGCTGCGCTGTGGTGGCGTACTTGTTATACTATGCTATACTACTGTTATATTGTTAATTGTTGGGTGTAGTCTCTCTCCTGGGGACGTGGTTTGGTCGTGCTCGTTTTAAAGTTCGCCTGTTGTGTAGTTGTTCTGTGTTGGGATATCCTTTATTTACCTGCTTTGGTTTGACCTACGGTGCTGAAATTTTCGCTCTTGTTGCTGCGTGGCCTGGTGCCACAAACCTTTTGCTGCTATGCCCGGAGGTCGGGATAGCACAATTGTATGTTTTGTTTTGTATGTGCCGTTTCAATGCACTTAAAAAGCGCAATTGTTAAGTTAGAGTTTAAGTCGGGGATGAGTGTTCCTCCGGCGCACGCGTTTACCTTGTTAAAAAATAAGGGTGTTGAAATAGAGATGTTGCATGCGCTTGCGACCCGCAACACGTACGACCTAAAGTTCAGGTCTGATGCTGCCCGTGTTAAAGGCGTGTCTTGCCTGAAGGGGGCAGAGGGGCTCGCTGTCACCCCATGTGATCGCTCTGTGGTGGTGACAGTGCTGTTTCTGAACTTTTGAGGTCGAGCAGCGCCTGGTTGCGAGGGTTCTGGGCCAGTACGGGGCTGTCTCTGACATGCGAATGTGTGTTTACAATGAGGGTGAATTAAAGGGGATTCTGAACGGCAAGAGACAGTTCTGTATGGAATTAGATAAAGATATTCCATCCTGTCTGTTTATAGGGTGTTCGAAGGCCCACATAAGGTTCTTCGGGCAGCCCCGCACCTGCCTTCATTGTTCAAAGGAAGGGCACGGGGCCAGGTCTTGTCCCAACAAACGTTGTGGCAAGTGCCTACTGGTGGGGCACGACAAGACTGATTGTCCCATCGAGGTGCGGTGCAACCTTTGTGGCAAGGATGGACATATATCTGGTGCTTGTCCCACGTCATATACTCTGCCCGTGCCAGTGCAGATGTGAGGCAGGCACCCGACCCCTCGCAATCAGGCCCAGAATATTCCACACAGGAATTGGAGGAGGCGGCTCAGGGAGTGGAACAGGATTTCCTCGCCTCCAAACAGTGTGAGGCGGGAACTGGGTCTCCAGGGGCAGACTCTCCAACATCATCACCAACCCCGGGGAGGCTGATGTGACAACAGTGAAGGAGGACCTCCAGCTCTCCTCGGACTCTGAATCCATAACTGCAATGTCAGAGGATGGAGAGCCTACCTCCGAGCCCCCTCCAAAAGATCCACCATCAGGGGAGGGCTGGTTTGACTCGTGTGAGGGTTTTGACTCCCCATGTGGGAGGTCAGCCTCAGGTGAGATACCGGACCCTGAAGTTCACCACACAGGGACGCACGACCAACAAAATAAAAAGGCCAGGTCCCAGGAAAATACGTAGCCAATTATTTCACCATGGCTGATCCCCTGTCCCTCTTGACCCTGAATGTTAATGGCTTGAGGGACAGTCGGAAGCGATCCAGAATATTTCAGTTTTGTAGATCACTGGGTGTGGACTTCGTTTTCCTCCAGGAGACCCATATTGTAAATGAGGATGATGTCCACACCTGGTTGAATGGGGTGGGGGTTTGCATGCTTCCTTTGGTTCCTCGATGTCATGTGGTTCGGTAATTTTACTTTCGCCGAGTTGGACTCCTCTGGTCGGAAAAGTTGATTCTGATCACGAGGGTCGGTTGGTGTGCGTAACCATGTGGAAGCTTCTTCCTGTGTAACGTTTACGCACCCAATCGACCATCAGATAGAAGGAACTTTTTCATGACCCTGCCATCCTTTGTTCCTGGCAGTGCCCCATGTATCCTGGCTGGAGATTTTAACTGTCCCCGACGAGCAGCTTGACCGTACGTCCTCTTGTACGTCTTCGGGCTGTGGCGTCGGCGTGGCGGAATTGGACATGTTTACAAAGAATCACGACATGGTTGACATTTGGAGAGTGCAACATCCCGGTTTGTCCGTGTTCACTTGGCACCGGCCTGATGGCACGGACGCCTCAAGGTTGGACCGGGTGTACTCTTCCCTGTCTTTGTCTCCGAGTGATTGTGAAGTTGTGGCATGTCCAATTTCGGATCATGATGATGTTACTGTCTCCTTCAAACCCCCTGAGTCATGGCCTTCAGGGAGGGGGTTCTGGAAAATGAATTACGGATATTCTAACGGAGGCTGACTATAACGAACAATTGAAAGTCAGGTACGAAGGGTGGCGAACATTGAGACCGGCCTTCCTAACGGGTTTAGAGTGGTGGGATGATGTAAAGTCTCGCATCAAGCAGTTTACAGTTGAGTATTGTGTAGCAAGAGCTCGTCGAAGAAGGGAAGAGTTCCTATCGCTCTGCTCTAGAGATAGGAACGGGGACTCCTCCGCGCTCCATGTCATCCAGCAGCACCTTGATCAGAAATTGCACGGGGCCCGTGTTCGTGCTCGCGTGCATTGCGTGGAGGCGGAGGACAAGCCAACCATCAAATTTTACCAGGACGTCACAAAGTATGCCATTGATCGCCGCATAAAAGCAGTCCGTGACGACCATGGTATCGTACAGAAGGACCCCCTCGACATTGTCGAAGTATATCAGAACTTCGATAAACAGCTGTACACCCAGGCAGATGTTGACGAGGTCCTTCAAAAGTCCCTTTAGATAATATTAATAAGTTCCCCTCTACAGAGCAGAACGATGGACTGTCGACGAGCTCTGGAAGGCGGTGAAGAAAATGAAGGACGGAAAGTCGCCTGGGAATTCTAGAAACGCTTTTGGGGTACCGTTGGACACGATCTCCGCGATGTTTCCACCTCTGCCTTCCTTGCTGGTTCGTTGAGTCCCTCGCAGGGCACAGGCGTAATAACTCTGTTACCCAAGTCTGGAGACCCCCTTGAACCGAAAAACAAGCGCCCGATCACGCTGTTAAATGTGGACTACAAGATCCTGGCGAAAGCCCTTTGCAACAGGCTAGGTACTGTCATGCCGGATCTTGCAGGGCCTTTTCAGACATGTGCGGTGCGGGGACACAGTATTCAGCAGAACCTCTGGTGTGTAATGGACCGTGATCTTCCATGCGAGCTTGTCTCCCTCGATCAGGAGAAGGCCTTCGGCATGGTTGATCACGGTTTTCTTTTCAAAGTCTTAAAGAAGTTTTGTTTGAACTCGGGTTTTGTTAAATGGATTGCTTTATTGTATAATAATGTATATAGTCGTGTAATTGTTAATGGGATACCGTCGGACCCCTTCAGAGTCCAACGTGGGGTACGGCAGGGATGTCCCATGTCACCTTTACTCTATGTATTGTTTAGTGAGTCCCTCGCAAGGGCCCTTCAAAAAGAGCCTTTGTTCCCAGTCAAGTGCCTCCAGTATGCCGATGATGTCACGTGTGTAGGGCCATTCCAAGAATAAGTGCCCAATCGTGTCGCCAAGTTTTCATCGCTTGCTATTAATTTGTACATAATAGTTTACTCGTTGAACTCCTTTATTCGTATTTTGCGTAAGTTCCTGAGAAAAATGATACATGATTTATGGTATAACTAGTTCATAAAGTTACAATGTTTTTTAAGCAAAGTTCAGGTACGGCTGATTTCCTGATGTCGCCAAGTCATTACTAGCGTGGTTTGGAACAAAGCGCTCCTTGAATTACTTTATTTTTGTGATAAAAAATAATACCTGACGAAAGACGTTAATGGTTACTTTGAAAAAATGTTAAACTATAAGCAATTTTCTGGTAGTACATACTTGATCTGATGCCCGGAATGCCTGTCGCCAAAAACCAAGTCAGATACGTTACCTTCGGTAAATTAACACCCACAGTGCATGAAAATCCCTTAAATGTTATTGTTCCAACTTTAAATTAATATAAGGACTATGAAGGGTACTGTATTATCTGCAAATTTTAGGTATTCACACGGATAAAAGAAAAATTTGACTTTGATTTTCCAAACTTAGCATATTACTCTCCTGAAAAAACAGATACGTTACATACAGTTCTCGTCATTGACAATAATATAAAAGGCGTGTATACAGACGGACTATGCCAGCTATACGTATGTACATTTGGGTAGACCCGCGCATGGAAAATGTCAGTGGGAATCCCTCCTTGTAATAGCAGACGTCAATTTATTCAAAGTGGTCACCAGATACGTTACGTCAGATACGTTATATAAGATACGTTACATAATTCTTATAGAGCGCGTGAAACGACGAAGCCTCAACGTTGCAGGCTGCTTAACATTAGAATACGTCCCAGACGTTTGCTGCATAAACTGAGGTGTTGTTTTCCGTTATAGAAGTATTACGTGTGCTGACATCTGCTGCTCAACCCGTTGGAATTTTTGGTAAGTAAAATGAATTTATAGATCTGTTCATATATTGGGACACCTTTCAGTGAAAAGACATGAACGATTGTAGCGAAAATATACAAAAATGATTGACATTACATGTAGTAAACGTACTAGCAAGGTTAAAAGATGACAGGTGTTAGTAGCTGTAGTTAAATGACTTTTAAAAATAGGTAACGTATCTCACCAAGCCTGGTAACGTATTTGACATCCGTTATATTAATGCTTGATATGCCTTAATTTTCGACACGTTGTTATATTTTCGACCTATACCTATGCAGACGAAGATATCATCGCAGTATCAGTGATATTTACTAATATTATGACTTACTCGGGGAGCAACTTAAAGCTAGGCCTATGATAACGTAGGCCTATACGTGCTGCAAAGAGTAAAATTTGTCAAGAAACTAGACTAACGGGTAGCAAAATCATTAATCATAGAATAACGGTTCTGGAGGTACAATTCCTGGTATCTATGTTTTTAATTCAGACCGATTTTAGTAAAATAACGTTTGAATGGCTCAGGTATACATTTCATAATATTTTTGAGCGCGCGCACGTACGTGTGACACGTGGCCCAGTGGTTAAGGCGTTGGACTTTGCATCCAACAGCTTGGGTTCAAACCCACTCGGGTGGCCATTTTAATTTTTTTTTTTGTTTTTTATCACTTTGCTGCCATGTGCTGGGTTGCATGAAGAGTTTGGCAATTACGAGGGGTTTCCAGGAAAATGCAACTACCGTGTTTCTTGAAAGTGTCAAATTTGAGCACAAACAACTGCGATTTCTGGTTTCAGTTGCAACTGGTTCCTTGGACCTAACATGATAAATAACTGGGTTGGACTAGACCAATGAAGTGTTTCAAATCGGTATACTATCCCTTTTTGAATTTGTTGTTACGTAAGATAGTGTGGATTTTTATTCTTAATTTCAGTTGGGGCACAGAATGGGCAAAACAAGAGCTCAGATTCAACGGGAGTATAGGGAGAGAAAGAAGAAGAATGACCCCGCATTTCTTGAAAGAGAAAAGCAGCGTCAGAGAAAATACAGAGTATCCGCCAATGAACTGTCCGAACACCAGTTAAGACGAAGGCGATCAAAGAACCGTCTGTACAGTAGCCGGTACAGAGAGAATATTCGGCAACTGCGAGAACGTATAGCCTCACAAGAACAACAAAGTCCAGTGATTCAGAGTAGCGCCGTCGATTCTCCACGACCCACACTGAGGTCATCACCATCCCCACTACAGATACGATTTAGGTTCCCCGTTAGGAGAAAGGAAATTGTAGGTCGAAGGCCTTGCGTACCGCAAAGACCAAAATAAAAACTTAGAAAAGAAGAACGCGATGCTCAGGCGCCGCATTAAAACCATTCAGAGGCGTGAACAGCGGGAAAAACACAATCACAATCTGACACCAAGAAGGCAAACGAGGAGGGACCTACGAGGTGTACCCGTTGATGTATCCCTAAGGAAGAAAGTGCTGTTTGCCAATGTAATTACGGCTCAACTCCGAGAAACCGCAGCGGCAGAGTCAAGGAAGAGGGGGCATTCGTCACTTCGGCAGATTACGTCAGGCAGAATAATCAAGAAGTACCGCATGATGAGGACACTTTCGGTTCAAATCGACGCTAGAGAAAACCCTCGCAAAGTCTCCGGTAAAACGATCAAACGTATAACGTATCGTGGTCAGGTAATACGTGAAGTGAGAAACCAGGTCATGTCCTTCTACGAGAGAGATGACGTTAGTAGATGTCTGCCCGGCAAGAGAGATGTTACAAAATGTGGACAAAACGAGAAGCGACAAACAAGAATCCTGAACGACTACTTGACAAATCTCTTCAAGAAATTTATTGGAGAAAATCCGACCATCACATTAGGGCTTACGGCTTTCTGCAGTCTAAGACCAAAGCACGTAAAACTAACATCAGCACTGTCGCGGAATGTATGCCTCTGTGCCATCCACCAGAATATTGCGTTTAAGCTGAAAACACTTGTTGAGATAGGTATCGATTGTCCAGTGCATCCCGAAAAGGCTGCTTCCGAGCTAACTCTCGATAGACTCAACACACTTCTAGCTTGCGTGAATGCAGATTATGATATTGAATATGAGCAATGGATGAAGGTAAAGAGAAACGACGGAAAGAAAAGAATGACGATTAAGAAAGTCAAATGTTCCATTGCAGAGTTTAAAGAAATAATGATGAAGGATTACGAATCCTTCTTAGGGCATATTCACAGAATGAAAGAACAGTTCAAGGCTCTCCGTGACTTGAAGCAAACTTTACCTGCTGGTCATGTCATCGTACAGATGGACTTTGCTGAAAATTTTACGTGTGTCACTGCAGATGAAGTGCAATCTGCGTATTGGAATCAAGAGGGTGTGACTCTTCATCCCACTGTCGTTTACTATGGAGATCCGTCGACTCAGCTGCAACATATTAGCTACGTGTTTGTTTCAGAGCTAGAGAGCACAACGCATCAGCAGTTGTAACCATAATGAAGAAGCTGGTATCACTCATCAAGACCGCACTTCCAGGTGTTAAAATGATACATTACTTTACAGACAGCCCATCGTCTCAATATAGGAACAGATTCGTGTTCAACATGGTCCGGCTACACGAGAGCATCTTTGGTGTTAGCGCCAGGTGGAACTACTTTGAGAGCGGACACGGGAAGAGCGTGTGTGATGGTATCGGGGGTACGTCTAAACGTCAGGCAGCAGATGCAGTGAAGCAAGGCAAAGCCACCATCCAATGTGCTGAGGACTACTTTGCATGGGGAACATCATGTGAAGAATCTAAGATCCAATACGAGCTCTACACGAGGGTGGAATATGACGAAGCTGAAACAATGGTTAACAGCCTATTTGACTCGAAGCCTTTTCCGGGAACAATGAAAATCCACGCCGTGGTACCGGCGGAAGACAGAAAATCGATTTTCGTCAGGGAAACGTCGTGTTATTGTAGCAGTTGCCTGGCTTTTAACGGCGTGTGTGATGGATGGACCCGCAAAAAAGCCAATAAAGCCAATCAGCAAACCTCTGTAGCGCCAGCAAATGTTGGGGAATATGTCGCCGCTTTGTACGGCAATAAGTGGTACATTGGGATTGTTAAACATGTGGACGAAGGAGATAAAGATATGAAAATCACCTTCATGAAAGAAACAAGAGGAGTCACATGCATGAAACACCAGTACAAGTGGCCAAGTCCTCTGACTGCATCTGGACTGGCTTCGAAGATATCCTGACAACGATCCAGTCAGTAACACCTGTCGGTCGGTCGGAGAGAGCATTCTTCATTTCGGAAGAAGAACACAGGAAGATAACCCAGCTGTTCAACGATAAAGTTAAACAGATGGAATAATTTCGGTATGAGGATATTCTCTTACATAATCATACCAGGACTTACAATGTAAACAAGACGATTTAGTGAATCAGTAGCCATATAAAACTTCACAATGGACTCTCGCAATAAGTATTTCGGGCGAATTTATTGCTATGTTAGTTCTTAACCGATGTTGAGATGTTTTGAGATTTTTCAATCCTTTTGATCAGATACGTTACCTGTAGTTATCCGATGAGTTGATGACCATAGTGGACTTTTTCACCGATTTAAATTGATTTCATTTCAAATAAAAAGCAATAATGGCTTTCGTATTGTTTGAAACAACTATCTCGTAACCAATCATATGTTTTTTTCTGCATGCAGTTCATGTTAAAAACGAAAATTGTCATTTCATTGGTTGATGTTTTGGGTTGTTCAGACGTTTAACTTGTTTCACTTCAATTGCGAATGGACCATCAGCCATTAAGTATTCACAAATACTTCTGCGATAATACTTTGGTGCGCAAAGTAATTACTGTGCTAGTTCTTATTCGATGTTTGCATAATTTGGGATTTCTAGATTTGCTTGCTCAGATACGTTACCTGAAGTTACCTAATGTAAGTGATGATGTCAGTAGCCTATTCCAAGTATTTCAGCCGCTGTTTTTGAAAATAATATTTCATGGTGGTTTGCGTATTGTTTAAAATTAGTAACTCCCAACTTATCATATCAGTTCATTTTTTAACAGTTATTGAAAACTTTAAATCGATGTTATGACACATAAACTGGTCAGATTTTAAACGAAGGAGTTGTTTGTGGGGCGAATTCTTTTCAAAAGGAAAGTTTAAAAATCCTGAAACAGTATGAGTTTTGAAAAAATGTGACTACAGCAAAATAAAAATAAACAGGAATAACAAGTAGTGCTTGGTATTTTGCTTTCGTCGGTTGTTTAAACCATGGTAACGTATCTTACCACGTGTTTATTGAGTCAATTAGTACCATTCCCAGAATTCAGGTTTTCACAAACTTCAAGAGGTTTTAAAAAAGCACCCATTATTGAAACAGTATTATAGACCCATTAAAGTTTCTAAATAGATACATTCCAATGGTAAATGCTTAGTTGTATTTTTTGACTGTTCCGTAGCTCAATTGGGCACTTATTCTTGGAACGGCCCTGTAGTCTCTGACCTAGCTTCCTTCACGGCACTGTCTGACACCCTGTCTACCTTTCAAAGAGCAACTGGTGCCAGACTGAACCCCGCAAAGACCAAAGGACTCCGTTTGGGTAAATGGCGGTGGAAACAACTGCCCTTCGTGGCATCTTGGGTGGACGATGCCATGAAAATCAATGGTATATGGTTTGGTTACGGCTCACCTGGGTCACTTACCTGGAACGAGAAGGTGGACCTGGCGGAGGCTAGGATGACAGACTATGGGGAGCGCTACATTAGTTTTTTTCATTTTTCATTTATCCTCTCTTGTAGTACCCGGGCACTGTTCTGGCTGCTCCAGAGGGTGTCCTTGTGCGACTTGAGAGGGCCGTTTTTAAGTTCCTGTGGTCAGGGAAAACGGAGCTGGTCAGAAGAAAGGTTGTGTACCAGGAACTTAGACATGGGGGCCTGGGCCTTGTGCATTTTCCCTCAAAGCTCCGTTTTGTCCTGGCAAGGTGTGCGTTTAGTGCTGTCAACAGTGAGATGCCCTTTGCATACTTTGTCCGTTATTGGGGGGGGGGGGGGGGGATTATCATTCCGTGGGTTCTTTCCGTCCCTGTTTAGACCCTCGAAGAGATATTGTCACATGAGGGATACTCTCCGTATGATGTCAACTGTGGGGGAGGTTTCGCAGTCCAGCGCGGGGGACCTGTACCGGGCAGTTTTTGATGACTTAGCTGGGAGGGTCCATCAAAGCGACTATGCCTTACAGCCAGAAGTGTGGACCGTAGTGCACAGCAAGTCACTAGACTACCGCCGGTGAGCCCTGCTGTGGCGAATTGCACATGATGCCATTGTAACCAATCTCAAGCGCCTAACCGGCTAACGTTTTGCAACACTTGGGCGGTCAGCCAGGACTATGCATTGTATGGTCTATCGCCCCACCATGCAATACAAGTGTTCGTGGCATACTGACCTTTGTTTCGGCCTCCATCAAGCTGGCTGTTGAGAGACCGATGTAATGTTGTTTTTAGGGGGAAAGGGAGGCCTGCCGACGTCGTGTTAGCGTCGGTAAGGACGGAAATTAAACTGAGGGTCGATGCCGACTTTGTTCGTTTGCCGAGGTCCACGTTCGGCAGACGTTGGGGGCCAATTGTTTCGATGCCGGCGGGGCGGGTGATACTTAATTTGTAAATAGGCCTGTGTTTTGCTTCTCGGGGGCGTTCTATGTAAATGTTTTCTGCTTGATTTGGTAATGTGTAAATAGGTGTTTGTAAATTATTGACACAAAAATCTTGCGTCCGTGAATTCTGTATATAGATGAAGTTATCATTTTGTCCCCGTCTGGTCGGAGTTCTCTTATTGGTTCTCCGTGCCCGTTTCTATGTACGTAAAAAGCACCGCTCCGTGAAACCACGGACATAGTTCATACTACATAGTTCAAGTTATCATTTTGTCCCGTCTTTTCTGGGTTCTCTTATTGGTTCTCCGTGCCCGTTTCTACGTACGTAAAAAGCACAACAGATGTTTGATTCAGTAATCTGTAAATAGTTTGCGTTTATGTTTTTGCCCGATCCGGTTTCAGTTTTTGTTTTTGTTTTGCATGTGCCGTTTCAGTGCACTAAAAAAGCACACCGATTGTACAACAGATTGTACAAAGTTATATCCTGAAACACAATTAATTAGGTTCGTAATTTCGCTCTGTGTTGGTCTGAATTTTCTTTTTACGTACACAGAAACGGGCACGAAGAAACAAAAACCAGAACCAAAACTAGACCGGGCCAAAACAAAATGACGAACCATTGGTGTTGGTCTGACTTTGTTGTATTTGTTCCATCCCTGGGTGTTTCGCGAATGGTTTGCCATTTTGTTTTGGTCCGGTCTGGGTTTGGTTCAAGCTTTTTTTCTCCGTTCCCGTTCTGTGTACGTAAAAAGAGAAAACCTTTCAAAGCTCCGTTTTCTCCTGACCAAGTGTGTCTTTAGTGCCGTTAATAGCCAGTTGCCGTTCACGTGCTTTATTCATGATGGGGGGTTAAGTCAGGTCTATTTGTTCAAACGTGCCTGTTTCTATGTACGTTTTAAAAAGAAAATTCGTGATGGAGGGGGGGGGGGGGGATCTTTTCGTTGGTGCCAGCAGTCATTCCAGCATATGCTACCTGTTGTTCTAGGCAATTATATTTTTAGTTTGCAAGCACATACCAAAGAGAACTCAAACATGTTGTCATGCGTAAGCTTTGTCTCCCCATTTACTTCTATAACTGCGATTACTGCAAACGATTCTACCTACAGCTAGTGACTCCAATATCTATAGAACGCATCATAAATAATAAAGATTTTTCCCGAAACATCATCCATTCCCGACAGAAGAAACCGTGATTCTACCGCAAAACCTGATTTTATAACGAAATTGCCTTTTTAATGCTTTTATGAAACAACTTTAATCTACAAAATATGTAGACCTTCATTACCCTGTAAAAAAAGACATGAAGACAACAAGGTCAGATAAACCTGGCTTATAGTGTTAAACAACACGTCATGTCTCACCTTGTTGAATATTTGTTGTGCTTTTAGAAGGTGCCATGGTTATAGCTCATCTTTGTGTTGGGGACGTTTCCTCTCACACATCTTACTTTCCCTCCATTGTTAATTTGTATAAAAAGGTTTGGAAAATGAAATATGGCTAACTCAGGTATGATCTGATGGATAATTGGGCACCCGTCACATCTTCATTATATTTAAGATTATTCTCTCATATGTGCAGGATGTTGTTGATGTGATAATCCATGGTGGTGTATGAGCAGTTTTGGGCAGAGCCATCACCTTCAAAAATGCAAAGATGTAGAAAAACACAAAGGGCTAGTTGGCATGGAGCTTTCGGACTAGACTCTGTAGTAGGTGAAAGGTGACGTCCTCTCAAAACCATAGTACAATTGCACCCAGTTCTCTATACAATAAGAAACAGTCTGCAAACCCTCGCACAGTTTCCTAGTATGAATAGTGTATTTTCGTACATACAACGAACATCCTAATAAGCTCCTGTACGTGGAAAATGTGTAGCAGTCCGTAAGTTCGATGCACATATATAACCTATTACGCGACATATAATTCAGTATTTTAAATTTTGTCGTGACATCATTCTTGGTGATCGTAAATGAGATTCAAAAGGAAGTTGGCAGGCTAAAGACTCGCAGTATTATTCACAGTCCTGGGCATGACGTTAAACTGCATCCAGGTTGTGGCTTCTGTTCTATTCAGCCAGTCTAGAGCAGGACCACTCAGTGTTTGCCCTTTGGAGGGCGTACTTGTCCGTTTGGGACGTTAAGCTCCTTAAGGGAGCAGAACTCCTCCGGGAGTAATTGTTTGGTTTTCGCCCCTTGGCTCTTCGCCAGAGAGTCGTGGGGACTTTTAGAAAAAAAGGATTATTCACAGTACTAGTAGGATTTTTGAGTGGAGTCTAATGAAAAACACACAATGAACAATTATTACTTTTTCTCTAACAATGCAACATCTTTATAGTTTAAAAGCAGTATGCACTATAAAATTAAATGGGGGATTATGCTTTTTAACCTGAAATGAAAACCTGAAAAAGAATTGCTGCTGAAGTGCCCAAGTCCCCAGCAAAGTTTCTCTCTATCTTCGGCTGAGAGTACCATTTGTTCAAGACCTGCCACTAGTAGCAATCCTATATTTAAGATGCAAATGGAAAAAGAAATCACCTCAGATTTAAGGCTTTAAAGTTGAACTCCCTTTCCCTGTTCCGTTGCAATTGCTGTGGAATTCGAGAATAATACTTCCGAGGACAAGAAAAATGTATCACAAAATTAATTTGTGGCATTATTCAAGGTCATGAACTGTAATCCAGCTTTCATACAACTTAATATTTAATTTAAAAAAAGAACAAATGATGACATTGGTCAGCATCTGTGTAGTATTTTGCATTCCTTACCCAATTGAACCTGAGAGCCGTTCCAATCTTCTTATGCTTTTATCAGTGAAGTTGACTTACAAGCTTGAACAATGCACTCGGTCACTGGTATTTCAGCCAGAATTTGCATAATAGATTTCGAATATGCAAAGCAGGTCTGATCTCTGACGATCTCCTCGATGTTGGCAGCTGGCTGTACTGCACCCTCATCTTCAGACCCTGCATCAATGAAATCTTTCTTCCCTCACTTCAGGGTGACTGAGGATATAAATATGTATGCATAGAATAAATGTTGCTGTATGCAATTTTGATCACATAACATGTATTGAGATATAGTAACACTAGCCGGTTGCTAGCTGTAAGCTAAAATCCTTTTAAAGTAATTACTGTGCTAGTTCTTATTCGATGTTTGCATAATTTGGGATTTCTAGATTTGCTTGCTCAGATACGTTACCTGAAGTTACCTAATGTAAGTGATGATGTCAGTAGCCTATTCCAAGTATTTCAGCCGCTGTTTTTGAAAATAATATTTCATGGTGGTTTGCGTATTGTTTAAAATTAGTAACTCCCAACTTATCATATCAGTTCATTTTTTAACAGTTATTGAAAACTTTAAATCGATGTTATGACACATAAACTGGTCAGATTTTAAACGAAGGAGTTGTTTGTGGGGCGAATTCTTTTCAAAAGGAAAGTTTAAAAATCCTGAAACAGTATGAGTTTTGAAAAAATGTGACTACAGCAAAATAAAAATAAACAGGAATAACAAGTAGTGCTTGGTATTTTGCTTTCGTCGGCTGTTTAAACCATGGTAACGTATCTTACCACGTGTTTATTGAGTCAATTAGTACCATTCCCAGAATTCAGGTTTTCACAAACTTCAAGAGGTTTTAAAAAGCACCCATTATTGAAACAGTATTATAGACCCATTAAAGTTTCTAAATAGATACATTCCAATGGTAAATGCTTAGTTGTATTTTTTGACTGTTCCGTAGCTCAATTGGGCACTTATTCTTGGAACGGCCCTGTAGTCTCTGACCTAGCTTCCTTCACGGCACTGTCTGACACCCTGTCTACCTTTCAAAGAGCAACTGGTGCCAGACTGAACCCCGCAAAGACCAAAGGACTCCGTTTGGGTAAATGGCGGTGGAAACAACTGCCCTTCGTGGCATCTTGGGTGGACGATGCCATGAAAATCAATGGTATATGGTTTGGTTACGGCTCACCTGGGTCACTTACCTGGAACGAGAAGGTGGACCTGGCGGAGGCTAGGATGACAGACTATGGGGAGCGCTACATTAGTTTTTTTCATTTTTCATTTATCCTCTCTTGTAGTACCCGGGCACTGTTCTGGCTGCTCCAGAGGGTGTCCTTGTGCGACTTGAGAGGGCCGTTTTTAAGTTCCTGTGGTCAGGGAAAACGGAGCTGGTCAGAAGAAAGGTTGTGTACCAGGAACTTAGACATGGGGGCCTGGGCCTTGTGCATTTTCCCTCAAAGCTCCGTTTTGTCCTGGCAAGGTGTGCGTTTAGTGCTGTCAACAGTGAGATGCCCTTTGCATACTTTGTCCGTTATTGGGGGGGGGGGGGGGGATTATCATTCCGTGGGTTCTTTCCGTCCCTGTTTAGACCCTCGAAGAGATATTGTCACATGAGGGATACTCTCCGTATGATGTCAACTGTGGGGGAGGTTTCGCAGTCCAGCGCGGGGGACCTGTACCGGGCAGTTTTTGATGACTTAGCTGGGAGGGTCCATCAAAGCGACTATGCCATACAGCCAGAAGTGTGGACCGTAGTGCACAGCAAGTCACTAGACTACCGCCGGCGAGCCCTGCTGTGGCGAATTGCACATGATGCCATTGTAACCAATCTCAAGCGCCTAACCGGCTAACGTTTTGCAACACTTGGGCGGTCAGCCAGGACTATGCATTGTATGGTCTATCGCCCCACCATGCAATACAAGTGTTCGTGGCATACTGACCTTTGTTTCGGCCTCCATCAAGCTGGCTGTTGAGAGACCGATGTAATGTTGTTTTTAGGGGGAAAGGGAGGCCTGCCGACGTCGTGTTAGCGTCGGTAAGGACGGAAATTAAACTGAGGGTCGATGCCGACTTTGTTCGTTTGCCGAGGTCCACGTTCGGCAGACGTTGGGGGCCAATTGTTTCGATGCCGGCGGGGCGGGTGATACTTAATTTGTAAATAGGCCTGTGTTTTGCTTCTCGGGGGCGTTCTATGTAAATGTTTTCTGCTTGATTTGGTAATGTGTAAATAGGTGTTTGTAAATTATTGACACAAAAATCTTGCGTCCGTGAATTCTGTATATAGATCAAGTTATCATTTTGTCCCCGTCTGGTCGGAGTTCTCTTATTGGTTCTCCGTGCCCGTTTCTATGTACGTAAAAAGCACCGCTCCGTGAAACCACGGACATAGTTCATACTACATAGTTCAAGTTATCATTTTGTCCCGTCTTTTCTGGGTTCTCTTATTGGTTCTCCGTGCCCGTTTCTACGTACGTAAAAAGCACAACAGATGTTTGATTCAGTAATCTGTAAATAGTTTGCGTTTATGTTTTTGCCCGATCCGGTTTCAGTTTTTGTTTTTGTTTTGCATGTGCCGTTTCAGTGCACTAAAAAAGCACACCGATTGTACAACAGATTGTACAAAGTTATATCCTGAAACACAATTAATTAGGTTCGTAATTTCGCTCTGTGTTGGTCTGAATTTTCTTTTTACGTACACAGAAACGGGCACGAAGAAACAAAAACCAGAACCAAAACTAGACCGGACCAAAACAAAATGACGAACCATTGGTGTTGGTCTGACTTTGTTGTATTTGTTCCATCCCTGGGTGTTTCGTGAATGGTTCGCCATTTTGTTTTGGTCCGGTCTGGGTTTGGTTCAAGCTTTTTTTCTCCGTTCCCGTTCTGTGTACGTAAAAAGAGAAAACCTTTCAAAGCTCCGTTTTCTCCTGACCAAGTGTGTCTTTAGTGCCGTTAATAGCCAGTTGCCGTTCACGTGCTTTATTCATGATGGGGGGTTAAGTCAGGTCTATTTGTTCAAACGTGCCTGTTTCTATGTACGTTTTAAAAAGAAAATTCGTGATGGAGGGGGGGGGGGGGGATCTTTTCGTTGGTGCCAGCAGTCATTCCAGCATATGCTACCTGTTGTTCTAGGCAATTATATTTTTAGTTTGCAAGCACATACCAAAGAGAACTCAAACATGTTGTCATGCGTAAGCTTTGTCTCCCCATTTACTTCTATAACTGCGATTACTGCAAACGATTCTACCTACAGCTAGTGACTCCAATATCTATAGAACGCATCATAAATAATAAAGATTTTTCCCGAAACATCATCCATTCCCGACAGAAGAAACCGTGATTCTACCGCAAAACCTGATTTTATAACGAAATTGCCTTTTTAATGCTTTTATGAAACAACTTTAATCTACAAAATATGTAGACCTTCATTACCCTTTAAAAAACATGAAGACAACAAGGTCAGATAAACCTGGCTTATAGTGTTAAACAACACGTCATGTCCAACCTTGTGGAATATTTGTTGTGCTTTTAGAAGGTGCCATGGTTGTAGCTCACCTTTGTGTTGGGGACGTTTCCTCTCACACATCTTACTTTCCCTCCATTGTTAATTTGTATAAAAAGGTTTGGAAAATGAAATAATAAATAAAATAGAGCAGGTAAATGGCTAACTCAGGTATGATCTGATGGATAATTGGGCACCCGTCACATCTTCATTATATTTAAGATTATTCTCTCATATGTGCAGGATGTTGTTGATGTGATAATCCATGGTGGTGTATGAGCAGTTTTGGGCAGAGCCATCACCTTCAAAAATGCAAAGATGTAGAAAAACACAAAGGGCTAGTTGGCATGGAGCTTTCGGACTAGACTCTGTAGTAGATGAAAGGTGACGTCCTCTCAAAACCATAGTACAATTGCACCCAGTTCTCTATACAATAAGAAACAGTCTGCAAACCCTCGCACAGTTTCCTAGTATGAATAGTGTATTTTCGTACATACAACGAACATCCTAATAAGCTCCTGTACGTGGAAAATGTGTAGCAGTCCGTAAGTTCGATGCACATATATAACCTATTACGCGACATATAATTCAGTATTTTAAATTTTGTCGTGACATCATTCTTGGTGATCGTAAATGAGATTCAAAAGGAAGTTGGCAGGCTAAAGACTCGCAGTATTATTCACAGTCCTGGGCATGACGTTAAACTGCATCCAGGTTGTGGCTTCTGTTCTATTCAGCCAGTCTAGAGCAGGACCACTCAGTGTTTGCCCTTTGGAGGGCGTACTTGTCCGTTTGGGACGTTAAGCTCCTTAAGGGAGCAGAACTCCTCCGGGAGTAATTGTTTGGTTTTCGCCCCTTGGCTCTTCGCCAGAGAGTCGTGGGGACTTTTAGAAAAAAGGATTATTCACAGTACTAGTAGGATTTTTGAGTGGAGTCTAATGAAAAACACACAATGAACAAGTATTACTTTTTCTCTAACAATGCAACATCTTTATAGTTTAAAAGCAGTATGCACTATAAAATTAAATGGGGGATTATGCTTTTTAACCTGAAATGAAAACCTGAAAAAGAATTGCTGCTGAAGTGCCCAAGTCCCCAGCAAAGTTTCTCTCTATCTTCGGCTGAGAGTACCATTTGTTCAAGACCTGCCACTAGTAGCAATCCTATATTTAAGATGCAAATGGAAAAAGAAATCACCTCAGATTTAAGGCTTTAAAGTTGAACTCCCTTTCCCTGTTCCGTTGCAATTGCTGTGGAATTCGAGAATAATACTTCCGAGGACAAGAAAAATGTATCACAAAATTAATTTGTGGCATTATTCAAGGTCATGAACTGTAATCCAGCTTTCATACAACTTAATATTTAATTTAAAAAAAGAACAAATGATGACATTGGTCAGCATCTGTGTAGTATTTTGCATTCCTTACCCAATTGAACCTGAGAGCCGTTCCAATCTTCTTATGCTTTTATCAGTGAAGTTGACTTACAAGCTTGAACAATGCACTCGGTCACTGGTATTTCAGCCAGAATTTGCATAATAGATTTCGAATATGCAAAGCAGGTCTGATCTCTGACGATCTCCTCGATGTTGGCAGCTGGCTGTACTGCACCCTCATCTTCAGACCCTGCATCAATGAAATCTTTCTTCCCTCACTTCAGGGTGACTGAGGATATAAATATGTATGCATAGAATAAATGTTGCTGTATGCAATTTTGATCACATAACATGTATTGAGATATAGTAACACTAGCCGGTTGCTAGCTGTAAGCTAAAATCCTTTTAAGATGGTGTAGAGCCTCCCTTCAGGGATCCACCGTCAGAGGAGGGTTGGTTTGATTTTTGTGTGGGTGGGGTTCCGGAGCCTTCACTGAAGAGGCCGGTTGATGACCATTCTGGGGCACCTATACCTAGCCCAAGGAGTAAAGTGGTAAAGTCCCAGGTGGAAACAGAAGAAGTGCCTTGTTGTGTGGCTTTCGGGCGTAGGGTAGGTTGTTCTTGGGGTTGGCGAGTTGTTTGGGTGGGGTTCAGTGGTACGTCCTTTTCGTTGTTGCAGCGTTCCTGTTTCGAGATACGTTAAAAGGAAACAAATGGGCATTGTATATAGTCTGCTTTTTAAAACGTACATAGAAACAGGCACCCTGAAACTAACAGGCAACCCAAGCCGGTCGGACAAAAACACAAACGCTAGCCAGCAACCATCCACACACAAAATATGGAAAAGAACGAACCCCACCCCAACAATCCTCCAAGTCACCCACAACCGCCCGAACACCAAACACCGCCCTACGACGACAAAAACCAAGAACATCCCACACCGCGCCCCACGGTCACCCACGCACCGGAGGGCAACAGCACGCCCGAAGGCAGCAACACTCACACTGACTACCGCCCTAACATCAATGGCTTTATAAAATCAAAATGGCAAGAGCTGTGGGATTCCTTTCCCAAAAAACAAACTGTACCAAGAAAAAGGTACGGTAGGAACTGGGAGAAACGGAGGGATGATTTAGTGCTGGCTAGGGCTCGCATTGGTCACATTTACCTTACCCACGCATATTTACTTCACTGAGAAGAAAGACCGTACTGTATACCCTGTTACTCTGCTGTCACCGTCAGTCATATTCTCGTCAACTGTTACAAATGCTCGTATAATCGCCAAAAATACTACACGGTGCCCGACCTTAGAACTTTGAACAAATCGATTCTTCACGTATTCTTGGCTTCCTCAAAGAAAGCAATCTTTATAAAAAATTCTGACATGGCTCCTGCTTGCTTTTGTTTTTGCTGAAATTGTATACCCATTGTTTATATATTTTTTCCTCTTTAGGTAGTTTTACCCCAACTTTGTACTTTGTCTAACTCGGTGACACTAAATAACACATTCGTGTTGGTGTGTCGTTAAGTCCCATCTAATTAACTAACTAACTAACCGAAGGCAGCAACACGCCCGAAGGCAACAACACGCTCCAAGGCAACAACACGTAACCTTGCCCATGGGTGCCCCTGGAGGCAGTTGTGGCAAAGGGTTACCTAAATATTGCCAAGTTTAAACAAATTCCACAGCCGGATGCAGTTTAATGTCCTACCCAGGACATAGTTTTAGTTTGCTGTGATTGGGTTCGTGATTGATTTTGTTCTGTGTTGGTCTGACTTGGTTTTATTTGTGAATGTTCGTGATTTTGTTTTGGGGGTGGGTTGTTCTTGATTTGTCTTGGGAGGTTGGTGTCGGGTGGTGAGTTGGCGTTTGTTCGGGTGTCGGGATGGGGTTTGGTGCGTGTTTTACGTTCATGACAGACGTTTTCGTTCCGTGTTTTGGTGTGGATGGTCGTGGTTAGCCTTTGTGTTTCTGTTCCGCCGGTTCGGGTTGTCCTTTTGTTGCAACGTGCCTGTTTCGATGTACGTATAAAAAAAGAAGATATCCAAGGAATAGAAATGTCAAAGGCATTCAGGTTCTAATTTTTGTTTCTCTGTGTCTGTTGGTGTACGTAAAAACAAAAAAGTATTGTTGTCGTCTTTGACTGGGTTCCCCACTTTTTTCCTATACTTGCCAGAGACTTTTCCTCTTGTTGTTTTGTGGCCTACAACTACAAACCCATCGCTGCTATGCCCGTGTGTAGAGGTATAGCAGCATTGTTAAGTTAAGAGTTTAGGTCCGGGTGAATGTTACGACCCAGCAGGTTATTACTTTGTTAAAGAACAACGCAATTGAGATCAAGGAAAGAGAGGTGTTGGCAGGCGCTTGAAGCCGGCAACATGTATGAACTAAAGTTCAGGTCGTATGCAGCCTTAAGGAAGGGTGTGCCTTGGGCTCACCGTCACGCCATATGATGGTTCTGTGGTAGTGGCGGTACTGCACCTGAGCTGTGAGGTCGAGCGGGAGCGGGGTCTGGTTGCGAGGGTTCTTCGGCAATGTCGAACTGTATTTGATATGCGGTGGTGCACCTATGGGGAAGGTGAGATGCAGGGCGTACTGAATGGGAAGAGGCAGTTTGATATGGCACTAGACAAAGATACCGTCCTTCCCCTTCCTTGGGGGTTCAAAGTCGCACATCCGTTACTTGGGACGGCCATGTACCTGTTTAAGGTGTTCAAAAGAGGGGCATGAAGGCAATCCCTCTCAGCCACCGCTATGTGGTGGTGACAGTAATCAACCTGACTTTTGAGGTCGATCAGCGCCTGGTTGCGAGGCTTCTTGGACAGTTTTCTTTCTTTTCGACGTACACTGAAAACAGGCACGCTGCAACAAAAAGACAACCCAAACTGGCCGAACAAAAACGCACAGGCTAACCATGACCATCCACACACGAACACGGAACGAAAACGTCTGTCATAAACGTAAAAGACGCACCAAACCCCATCCAAACAACCTCCAAGACAAATCAAGAACAACGCACCCCCCAACCCGAAGGCCAAACCACGAGGTTTCACTCTTGCATGTATCTACTTGGGACTTGACCACCTTACTCCTAGGGCTTGGTATAGGTGCACCAGAGTGGTCATCCCCAGAAAGATCATCAACCGACCTGTGAAGGGAAGGCTTCGGAACCCCACCCACACAACAATGAAACCAGTCAGGGCTCTGAGGCAAGTTCTCCACCATCCGACAAACCCGTTTAAGACTCCGGATGGGAAAATAAGACAGTATTAACTGCCTAAACGTTTTCAACAGAAACATGATTGCCCTTACCAACAGGCGCTGTCTTTTCCGATGACGACATGATCCAAACAGGGAGTTGTAACTTGTAAGCTCTCTGATCCAAGTTAGCTCTCTGATCCAAGTTATGATACAGCTGTAGATATTTAAATACAACCGTGGCTTACAAAGACATTTTCGATACCCTCTCCAAACAGCAAAGAAAACCGTGGCCTTTCCATTCAGAGATACTTGACGCTTTCTCTTTCAACGGACTACCAAGCAAAAGAGCACAATTTGTTTATAAAGGGTCATTGTAAAGGCTTAATGGCCTTCAAGAAGCATCATTTTACACAGAAATCCCCCTCCTCAAAAATCTAATACTTCAGATCCCTTACCATGTCAGTCAGGGAATATACGGTCTGTCCCAGCCCTCACCGTGGCCTCAAGATTCCTGTGGAGGTATATTAATATATGGCAGACCGGTATCAAGCTTGACGTTTTATCCCCTAAACTGCCATGGGTTCTAAAATGGGGGGGGTTAAAGAAATAGCAAACCAGTGTCGGTGAAACTAAGGTTCAATTGACACGTGAACTGTCAGATAAATGCACAAGAACAAAGCTGTTCACACGCATTAACTTGTCCCAGTGGTTCGAGTCTCGATGAGCCGGTATTCAGAAGATTGCAATTGAATACTGAGATAAAGAAAAACATAAAAACCAAACAAAGTAAAATCGTGAATGATTATGAACAATGCAAATGATAATGAAATTATGCACGAAGTATTCTAACTGAAACTGGCCAAGCAGAGTTTGACATCGGAACATTGCAGAGGTCTCTCAGGTTAGACGAAGCGTCAATCTTGTGTTAATTATTCCAACGAACTCTTATCGGGAAAAATTCCACACAGATGCAAGACTACATGTCGTGCACCACACTGTAACCAATCCCGACCGTGATCACAGATAATTGTTTCTTACTTTTAAGTTAACGTAAAGATGTTGGCAGAGTTAATCTGAAGCTACAAGGTATCGTGCAGTAGCTGTTGGAGTTTGCTTTTAGAACTTACATCCTTCTCTTCGTGAAGCTTCTAGGATCTTCCACGTCCGACGAGTATGATCTCGGTAACTTTCTGTAGGACTTGACTCGCTTCAACCCAGAGAATGTCGTCTCTGGTTGGACAAATTTATTTTCACCTTTTCGTTCCATGAAGGTAACCTGGTAGAATCCACTACATACGTCCACCACTTGAGCTGGTAAAAGAGGGAAGTAAAATGTTTGATGTACTACTGTAGCTACAATTGTTGAACAATTGCACTATAGTAAACAATTTAGGGCTCATATAAATATGCGCAACATCGTAAGTTTGCGTATTCCAAAAAGACCTACCTGTCAGTCGCAAGTTAGGAAACATTTGCATTATCTTGAAAACGTGGGGCGTAATACCCCAGGCATGGGGAATTGAGATTTGTCCACACTGACTAAAGGAACAGGCATGTTAATATGATAGCAGACTGCTTTAGCCACCTTGCACGGATCAGAGAGGTGTGGATCATTTTTTGCGTCATCTCAACATTGTGCGCAAAAAATGAAACTAGGCAAATATCGAGAAGGGCTGCCACTTAGTCGTCCCCACTAGTCTCACAACACTGACTACCTACATGAACCTTATTTCTGGTGAATATCTTTGCATGGCTTCATGTTTGACTTGTCCTAAAAAGAACCTTTCGTTGCTCAAAATTCCTGATGCGCAGTAATCAGTAAAAAGGGTCCCAACCTGGATGCCACTCCGCGTCGTAGACGACGGCTAGTAATTGGCCACGTTCATACAGGGGGGATTCGTCTGGTTTGCTACTCTCGTCTTTACCCCCAACGTCAGCATGTTCTTCCACTGGTGTAGTAGTGTCTGCTTGGTATTCAAAAGTTGCATCCGCATCAGAATCCCCCACTATCATCCTGCCATCAACCGGCTCAAGTGCCTCCTCTTCAGATATACCGGTATCAATCCTAGGTAGATTATCTGATGGGGGTCATCTGCTTGAGAAGTTCCGGCCATGCCCATGTTATTCTTACGTTTGCTGTTAATGGCAAGAAAATGGTCTAATGCTTATATCTAGAAGGAAGTTATGTACGTTTTTCTGATGTTGTCGGTGAACTCTATTGTTTTGAGTGCCAGAGCTTTTTACGAAAAAGATCGCATGACGCTTGCTAACAGTAATTCCATTCAGCATTGGCCTCTTATGCCCAAGCTGAGGCGCATCGTTCCCAGGGGCCCGGATCCCATCCCCCCGCTATGAACTTAGTTGTCTTTGAAACACTAGGCTCAATAAAAATATGCCAAGAGTCATGCATTTCGGTGTAATTTTTAAGCTCCTACGTGATTCTCTCCAAAAAGTGAAAGGAGGAAAAGGGTCCTCATTTATATGCACTGTGAAAATGTTTTTAAAATTACATAACTAAAATATAAAGAAAGGTAAAGAGCTTAAATGTTAAACTTATATGTTGAGAAAATAATCTTGTGTTACCCCAGATGACCTTCGACCTCCACGAACAAAAGAGGGACCGTCTTGGCACTTTCCTGTTTCCTGTCAGATATTATGTCAAATTCGCCTCTAGCATATGTACTAATTGCTCTCAGCTGACGATGCACGCTGCCTTGAAAAAAACCTTACTAGCGGAAGAGCAATTGATTAAATTTTTCTTTCATGCAACATTATGAACTCTACAGATATAGACACAAAGACTAGTTATACTTGACATAACAATTTCCCGTGTATCGCTTTCTTTCGTTGTTTTTATTTTCCTTTTTAAGCTATCAAATGGAAAACCCGTGAGAGGCAAATGCCATCCGTCCCCGCATTCCGACTGATTAATTAAAAAAGGGCAGGCGGTAGCATTATCTGATACTACGTATTCAGTTTCAAAAGTTTTAACATTCTTTTGCGTTCTTAGCGGACGTTCTGTTTTGTAATTAGACAGGTAGCATCTTTGTGCTGTGATGTGGGGTTAAAGACTGCAGACACTTTGAAGTACTACTCTGTTAGGTTTCTGAAACCTTTAAACTAGACATGCTTCTGCTCTTGGTTTTAGATGTTGAGCTTCATCAGTATTCAAACTTTTCAGTTTGTCCTCGTCTTTATTCGAAAACAAGAATTTGTTCAAAAAGTATGCTCTTTCAGAGCGCCTCGATAAGGGTATCGATAAAGGTAGGACGTAAAACTGCATCCGGTTGTGGAGTTTGTTTAAACGTGGGAATTATGAGGTTAACCTTTGCCACAACTGCCTCCGGGGCACCTTGGGCAAGGTGTACCACTATATTTGCCCTCTGCTTTTTCAGTGCTGTTGCCTTCGGGCGTGTTGTTGCCTTCGGGCGTGTTGTTGCCTTCGGGCGTGTTGTTGCATGCGGGCATGTGGGGTGGCCATGGGGGTGGTGGTGTTTGATGATCTTGCTTTTGGTTGTCATGGGGGTTGGTGGGGTTAGTGTTGAAAGTGGTTGGCGGATGGTTTGGGTGATAGAGTGGGGTTAGAGCGTCTTTTTCGTTTGTTACAGACTTTTTGGTTCCCCGTTTTATGTGTAGGTTGTTAATGGTTACAGTTTGTGTTTTGGTCCGGCTGGTTTGGGTTGTCTATTCGCTACAACGTGCCCGTTTCTGAAAAACGTTTTAAAAAAGGAAGAGCATCGATAAAGCATTCTTCGTCCTCGTGATTTACTTCCAATTCGCCGTCATTTTTCAATCTAGAATTAACTTAATCTTTTAAGATGGGCGCCCTCTCAAAGGCTAGGTACGGTGGATTTTATTTTGAAAACTACTGGAATGTTTATTTCAGGTGCTTTGGGCAAAAGATAATTTGATCTTTCTTTAAAATTAATGCCTTTAATGCTTGGCCCGTGTAGTTACGTGCAATGAGCTTTTCTTTGACATTGAGCTTTTCATTGTTTGACAATCTCACATATCTTAAAATTTCTCCTTTTATAAACCCTTTAAAGGTCGAGAGTCTCATTTTTGTTTATTTCAGGTGGTTTGGGCAAAAGATAAAAGTAATGTCTTTAATGGCGTGATCAAATTCTTGGCCCGTGTAGTTACGTGCAATGAGCTTTTCTTTGACAATGAGCTTTCATTGTTTGACAATCTCACATATCTTAAAATTTCTCCTTTTGTAAACCCTTCAAAGGTTGAGAGTCTCAATTTTTTACGTACATCGAAACAAGCACGTTGCAACAAAAGGACAACCCAAACCGGCCGGGAAAAACGCAACGGCTAACCACAACCATCCACACAGGAACGAAAACGTCTGTCATGAACTTAAGCCAATCGGAGAGAGGCAACGGGTGGATCCGGTGTGGGGACACTTTGTTCTGATTTTTAAATTTTCGAATTATAAGAAGGTCGCAGGAAAGCGACCAATCAGAACGGAGCAGTGTTGCACGGGGCGGAAGTTTCGTTAACGAGCCTAGAAGAGAAATAGTGAACACGGAACTCGGGGGTGGCAAAGTTGAAGGACACTTTTAGTGTAGTAAAAACGACTTAGGCGGGGAGGCACTATTTTTAAGTTGCTGGAGTACCTGTGGGCCGCTAAGTCGTTTCACCTTGTACTTTAAGGGGGGTGTAGCTGGGTAAACGCCCCATGTATAAAGGGAACAGTATCTTTGTACTAAAGGATGTGGATATAGACCGTTGAGTTAGGATGCTAAGTTTGGATTTTCAAAATTATCCTAACATGAAGGTGACTTGTAAGATCTTCCATCTTTTCGTGATAAGTAGAATTGTTATTCTCGATTTGTAATGATACGTTTCTGTGTAAGCCTCGACAGACATGGAACAATACTTACAGGGTGACTTGTTTCAACGGCAGATAGATGGTGCTGTTTGGCGTTGAGTTTGGCTTGACTTGTCTAGAACTGACAAGCTTGTTCCCAGTACGCATCTGCTTTAAAAATTCCTTCCCTGAATGTTTTTGGGTTTCATTTTTGATGAAAAAAGTATCATGCCATATGAGTGGCGTTCCGATGTATGATCAGAGTCCCTTTTTAGGGGCTAAACGGATGATACTTGAGTCGCAGTTTTTACTCCTTTTTGTTTAAGTCGGAAGGCCTTATTCTTTTGAGAAATTGACTGACCGTAAAGTTGTACGTAACTAGGGCTCTTGGCAGTCCGGGAGATTCTCCGTTATCGGAGAACTTCACTTTCTCCAAAAATGGAGAATTTTTATGCAAAGTGTTGTATAAATATTTAGAGCCTTATTCTCGTAACAGCCGTTGCTTCTCAGACAAACACATATGATGCATCCTGTAACAGTATACAACTAACGAAGCGAACGCACACTGTGATATTTCGTAGGACCGTTTTTTATACAGTAAGGTGTGAAAAGATAACTAGAACGAGTAACAAGAACTCATCCTCAGCAGTGATTCATTCTTATTGTTGTAAGTTTATCTCGTGTTTCATTCAAATGCCGCACAGCTGCAGTTTAGAGTAACGTGAACTGGGAACAGTAGTCTGAACTGTTTAGTGTGTAGGATTAGTACTGTTTACACTCGTCAACGTGCTTTATTCTAGGGTCGAGTTCCTTACACCTAAAATAATTCATGAAGACTGAGGAAATTAGCAGTACTCAAATTGAAAGTTTAAAGCAAGTTCGTGTAATATACTGAGCTGTCAAACAAAGGGTTATGAAGGAACGCGTTCTCTTTGTGCGGACACCAACTAACGATCCTGCAATAACGATATGTGCAACGACAGCGACGACTGTACTGCGTCTGTTAATGAGGGTCATCGGAAAGTGTCATTACTTTAATCGGTATTTTCTCAAAAGTGGCACGGTGGACTTCCATTTAGTGCACGGAAAAGTTGTAGATAACAATTTCAGCGACACAAATATTCAGTTTTTGACCTTTCCTAGGCGGGTACTAATTTTCCAGAAGGGTTTCAAAGGTTGAACCTTATGTTTTTTATTGTGTAAATAGTGCAGCATTGTGGGTAAATTTCAAAATGGCGCTTAAATATTCTCCGAAAACGGAGAATTTGAAGTTCTCCGTTTTCGGAGAATCTCCCGGACTGCTTGGGGCACGTATCACGGGACTAGGGTCCGCATCGGTCACACTTATCTTACCCACGCCACGCCTACTTACTTCATGGAGATGAAAGACCATATTGTATACCCTGTGACCGTGCCCTCACCGTCAGTCACATTCTCGTGCTTTTTACGTACATAGAAACGGGCACGGAGAACGAATAACACAACTCAGACCAGACGGGACAAAACATAACTTGAACTATGTACAGTCATACCATTACGGACGCAAAGAAAGATTTTGTGACGATAATTTACAAAACCCACCCCAACCCAGGACTATCTCGTTAACTGTTATGAATACTCCCATATTCGCCAGAAATATTATACCGTGCCCGACCTTAAAACTTTGTTTGAACGAGAACCGATCCGTAACTTATTGTTGACTTTCTCAAGGAAAGTAAACTTTATAGAAATTTCTGACATGACTTCCACCTTGCTATCGTTTTTGTTGAAATTGGCCCACACTTTTTTCCTGTCTTTTCCCTTTCTAAGTTTTTTACCCCAAGTGTAACATAGTCTACCATGATGACACTATATAACACATTCGTGTCGGTGTGTCGTTAAGCCCCGTCTAACTAACATCTAGAAGCCTCGACTCCACCCGGGAGAAGATTCCATTCCAAGTAGTTTGGAACTCCCCCGAGTAGGAAAGGAAGCCTGGGAGGCTGTCGCCTCAGAAAGAGGTGTCTTGGCACTGTAGAGGTGGCAATTGCCCTTTCAAGAGTTTTTACTCTTTCTGCAGTTCATGGACTGCTCGCCTCTTTCTAAGGAAGGTGTCTCTATGGTGGCGGACCTGCAGGTTGGTGGCCTCTTGGAGCTGGATGTGGCCGGCCTTCTTGGTTTTCTTCTGGGGAGTTATTGTTGCCTCCCGACTCTCCAAAAAGCCCACGTCCATCACAGTGTTGTCTTCATCAGAGGTAAACTGGTCCTCGGGCAGAGCCGATGTCTATTAATTCCCCGCATTCCGACTGATGGAGGTAGAGGTTGTACTGGTGCTAAATGTGGGCTGCAGTTCGTATTCTGATCAAGGACCTGTTTTTGCTCCCTGTTCCGATGATGGCTAGGAACTTCGAAAATATAAATTGCCGCCGCAGTTTAATGCAATCATCATTGGCCAGCATTTCGGGGTTGCGACGTCTGGGGGAGACTGTCGAGTACGTTGTTAAATTCCATGCATCATGTGTTTATCACTAACTTGGTTTTATTTCAAATTTCCGTGCCCCATGAAAATTCTTGGACACCTCCCCTCAGGTCCTCGTCGAGAGCGGACGTGTTTTTGCGGAGCTCTCGTCGATTGCTCGTGCTGAATTTTGGCATTGTACTGCTGCGCTGTGTTGGCGTACTTGTTATACTATAGTATCCTATACTTCTGTCATATTGTTAAAGTGTTGGGTGTAGTCTCTCTCTTGGGGACGTGGTTTGGTCGTGCTCGTTTTAAAGCACGTCTGTTGTATAGTTCTGGGTTGGGATATCCTCTATTTACCCTGCTTTGGTTTGACCTACGGTGCTGAAGTTTTCTCTCTTGTTGCTGCGTGGCTTTGTGCCACGAACCTTTTGCTGCTATGCCCGGAGGTCGGGATAGCACAATTGCTAAGTTAGAGTTTAAGTCGGGGGTGAGTGTTCCTCCGGCGCAAGTGTTTACTTTGTTAAAGAATAAGGGTGTTGAAGTTAAAGAGCGACCCGCAACACGTACGACCTAAAGTTCAGGTCTGATGCTGCTCGTGTTAAAGGCGTGTCTTGCCTGAAGGGGGCAGAGGGGCTCACTGTCACACCATATGACCGCTCTGTGGTGGTGACAGTGCTGTTTCTGAACTTTGAGGTCGAGCAGCGCCTGGTTGCGAGGGTTCTGGGCTAGTACGGGGCTGTCTCTGACATGCGAATGTGTGTTTACAATGAGGGTGAATTAAAGGGCATTCTGAACGGCAAGAGACAGTTCCGTATGGAATTAGATAAAGATATTCCATCCTGTCTGTTTATAGGGGGTTCGAAGGCCCACATAAGGTACTTCGGGCAGCCCCGCACCTGCTTTCATTGTTCAAAGGAGGGGCACGGGGCCAGGTCTTGTCCCAACAAACGTTGTGGCAAGTGCCTACTGGTGGGGCACGACAAGACTGATTGTCCCAACGAGGTGCGGTGCAACCTTTGTGGCAAGGATGGACATATCTCTGGTGCTTGTCCCACGTCATACTCTGCCCGTGCCAGTGCAGATGTGAGGCAGGCACCTGACCCCTCGCAATCAGGCCCAGAATATTCCACACAGGAATTGGAGGAGGCAGCTCAGGAAGTGGAACAGGATTTCTTCGCCTCCAAACAGTGTGAGGCGGGAATTGGGTCTCCAGAGGCAGACTCTCCACCATCATCACCAACCCCCGGGGAGGCTGATGTGACAACAGTGAAGGAGGACCTCCAGCTCTCCTCGGACTCTGAATCCGTTACTGCAATGTCAGAGGATGGAGAGACTGCCTCAGAGCCCCCTCCAAAAGATCCACCATCGGCGGAGGGCTGGTTTGACTCGTGTGAGGGGTTTGTGTCAGACTCCCCACTCAAGAGGTCGGCCTCGGGTGAGATATCGGACCCTGGAGTTCACACAGGGACGCACGACCAACTGAATAAAAAGGCCAGGTCCCAGGAAAATATGTAGCCAATTAATTCACCATGGCTGATCCCCTGGACAGTCGGAAGCGATCCAGAATATTTCAGTTTTGTAGATCACTGGGTGTGGACTTCGTTTTCCTCCAGGAGACCCATATTGTAAATGAGGATGATGTCCACACCTGGTCCTTTGAATGGGGTGGGGGTTTGCATGCTTCCTTTGGTTCCTCGATGTCATGTGGTTCGGTAATTTTAGTTTCGCCGAGGTGGACTCCTCTGGTCGGAAAAGTTGATTCTGATCACGAGGGTCGGTTGGTGTGCGTAACAATAAAACATCCATGTGGAAGCTTCTTCCTGTGTAACGTTTACGCACCCAATCGGCCTTCAGATAGAAGGAACTTTTTCATGACCCTGCCATCCTTTGTTCCTGGCAGTGCCCCTTGTATTCTGGCTGGAGATTTTAACTGTGTCCCCGACGAGCAGCTTGACCGTATGTCCTCTTGTACGTCTTCGGGCTGTGGCGTCGGCGTGGCGGAATTGGACATGTTTACAAAGAATCACGACATGGTTGACATTTGGAGAGTGCAACATCCCGGTTTGTCCGTGTTCACTTGGTACCGCCCTGATGGCACGGACGCCTCAAGGCTGGACCGTGTGTACTCTCCCCTGGCTTTGTCGCCGAGTGATTGTGAAGTTGTGGCATGTCCAATTTCGGATCATGATGCAGTTACTGTCTCCTTCCAACCCCCTGAGTCATGGCCTTCAGGGAGGGGGTTCTGGAAAATGAATACAGATATTCTAATGGAGGCTGACTATAACGAACAATTGAAAGTCAGGTACGAAGGGTGGCGAACATTGAGACCGGCCTTCCTAACGGGTTTAGAGTGGTGGGATGATGTAAAGTCTCTTATCAAGCAGTTCACAGTTGAGTACTGTGTAGCAAGAGCTCGTCGAAGAAGGGAAGAGTTCCTGTCGCTCTGCTCTAGAGATAGGAACGGGGACTCCTCCGCGCTCCATGTCATCCAGCAGCACCTTGATCAGAAATTGCACGGGGCCCGTGTTCGTGCTCGCGTGCATTGCGTGGAGGCGGAGGAAAAGCCAACCATCAAATTTTACCAGGACGTCACAAAGTATGCCATTGATCGCCGCATAAAAGCAGTCCGGGACGTCCATGGTATCGTACAGAAGGACCCCCTCGACATTGTCGAAGTATATCAGAACTTCTATGAACAGCTGTACACCCAGGCAGATGTTGACGAGGTCCTTCAAAAGTCCCTTGTAGATAATATTAATAAGTTCCCCTCTACAGAGCAGAACGATGGACTTGGTTCCCCCTTGACTGTTGATGAGCTCTGGAAGGCGGTGACGAAAATGAAGGACGGAAAGTCGCCTGGGTCGGACGGTGTCCCTGTGGAATTCTACAAACGCTTTTGGGGTACCGTTGGACACGATCTCCGCGATGTTTTCACGTCTGCCTTCCTTGCTGGTTCGTTGAGCCCCTCGCAGCGCACAGGCGTAATAACCTTGTTACCCAAGTCAGGAGACCCCCTTGAACCGAAAAACAAGCGCCCGATCACGCTGTTAAATGTGGTTACAAGATCCTGGCGAAAGCCCTTTGCAACAGGCTAGGTACTGTCATGCCGGATCTTGTAGGGCCTTTTCAGACATGTGCGGTGCGGGGACACAGTATTCAGCAGAACCTCTGGTTGGTGCGGGACTTAGTAGAGTATGTAATGGACCGTGATCTTCCATGCGCGCTTGTCTCCCTCGATCAGGAGAAGGCCTTCGACATGGTTGATCACGGATTTCTCTTTAAAGTCTTAAAGAAGTTTTCTTTGAACTCGGGTTTTGTTAAATGGATTGCTTTGTTGTATAATAATGTATATAGTCGTGTAATTGTTAATGGCATACCGTCGGACCCCTTCAGAGTCCAACGTGGGGTACGGCAGGGATGTCCCATGTCACCTTTACTCTATGTATTGTTTAGTGAATCCCTCGCAAGGGCCCTTCAAGAAGAGCCTTTGTTCCGACCTTTTCATATTCCTGGTGGAGCAACAGTCAAGTGCCTCCAGTATGCCGATGATGTCACGTGTGTGGTCTCTGACCTAGCTTCCTTCAGGGCCCTGTCTGACACCCTGTCTACCTTTCAAAGAGCGACTGGTGCCAGACTGAACCCCGCAAAGACCAAAGGACTCCGTTTGGGTAAGTGGCGATGGAAACAACTGCCCTTCGTGGCATCTTGGGAGGACGATGCCATGAAAATCAATGGTATATGGTTTGGTTACGGCTCACCTGGGTCACTTACCTGGAACGAGAAGGTGGACCTGGCGGAGGCTAGGATGACAGACTATGGGGACCGCTACATTAGTCTAATGGGGAAAGTAACAGTTATTAATCGTTTCATTTATCCTCTCTTGTGGTACCCGGGCACTGTTCTGGCTGCTCCAGAGGGTGCCCTTGTGCGACTTGAGAGGGCCGTTTTTAAGTTCCTATGGTCAGGGAAAACGGAGCTGGTCAGAAGAAAGGTTGTGTACCAGGAACTTAGAGATGGGGGCCTGGGCCTTGTGCATTTTCCCTCAAAGCTCCGTTTTCTCCTGGCAAGGTGTGCGTTTAGTGCTGTCGACAGTGAGATGCCCTTTGCATACTTTGTCCGTTATTGGGGGGGATTGTCATTCCGTGGGTTCTTTCCGTCCCTGTTTAGTAATAGTATGCCCCACAGCGGGAGACCCTCGAAGACATATTGTCACATGAGGGATACTCTCCGTATGATGTCAACAGGGTCCATCAAAGCGACTATGCCTTACAGCCAGAAGTGTGGACCGTAGTGCACTGCAAGTCACTAGACTACCGCCGGCGAGACCTGCTGTGGCGAATTGCGCATGATGCCATTGTGACCAATCTCAAGCGTCTTCGGTGGCGTCTTGGAGATGGCATATGCCCCCGGGCTGGATGTACAAAGTGGGAGAGTGTGCCTCATGTGTTTTGGCATTGTGAGTTTGTGGCCCTCCTCTGGGAGTGGTTTCAAGCCCTGGCTGACCGGCTAACGTTTTGCAACACTTGGGCGGTCAGCCAGGACTATGCATTGTATGGTCTATCGCCCCCACCATGCAATACAAGTGTTCGTGGCATACTGACTTTTGTTTCGGCCTCCATCAAGCTGGCTGTTTGGAGAGACCGATGTAATATTGTTTTTAGGGGGGAAGGGAGGCCTGCCGACGTCGTGTTGGCGTCGGTGAGGACGGAAATTAAACTGAGGGTCGATGCCGACTTTGTTCGTTTGCCGAGGTCCACGTTCGGCAGACGTTGGGGGCCAATTGTTTCGGTGCGGGCGGGGCGGGTGATAGTAAATTTGTAATAGGCCTGTGTTTTGCTTCTCGGGGGCGGTCTTTGTAAATGTTTTCTGCTTGATTTGGTAATGTGTAAATAGGTGTTTGTAAATAGCCCTGGGTACTGGGTTGGGGTCTGGGTGGGTTTTGTAAATTATTGACACAAAAATCTTGGTTTGCGTCCGTAATGGTATGAATTCTGTACATAGTTCAAGTTATCATTTTGTCCCGTCTGGTCTGAGTTCTGTTATTGGTTCTCCGTGCCCGTTTCTACGTACGTAAAAAGCAATCTCCCCTCTCTGCCCTTGTAACCCGTGTGGTAACCATTCATCTTTGGCGCACAGCTCAACAATTCAACGTTGATTGATTCATTCGAAACCATTAAGAGGGGTTGAAGATTCTTGGGACAAGGAAGGTAAAATTAACGAATTTCCGTGTACCTGCCTTTTTATAGACGAAACTAGAACCCCTTTATGCACAAAATACAGTTTCCCAATGTACACCCCTACTAAAGACGTCCCTTTACATACAGTGGCATGCCAACAAACTTGTCTTGATTTTATTCGAGGAAGAGCAAGTGAACTACAACTGGTAACTAACTAACTGATCACAATTGCATGTCATGATTAATTTTGTAATCTTTAATTACTGATTCCCCAAAACAGGTTCTTCCGATCTTACGAAATAAACATCTGTTTGCGAAGTTTCCTATGGTTTTGGACGACTAGAAGACGTATTATACATTTCTTCCTCATTTCTTTTCGTTTCCCTCGCAGTTTTAATTAGTTTCAATAGAGGGTCACGCAGCACATGTATAACACGTTTGTTCAATTCCTTCCACTAAGTATTCATGAAGAAGTCATACTTTGCCGACAAATTGGTTTGATTCCAAATGAAGCTGTTCATAAACATTCTATAGCCGCATATGAATTCTGTTTACAGTAAATGCCATTGAAGCTCTTACATAAAAATCTTGTCATGTTTCAATTTTTGAAACTGCTGCAATATATCATTCCCTTGCTGTTAACAATGAACGTTGTTTGAAAGTGCAAGCCGGTGAATCCCTGAGTTTTTCTAAAATTAGAATTTCTGTGGTTAATGGTTCAAGTAAAAAAAAAAAAAAAAAAAAACGATTCACATTTCAAGAATAGTGTCTTCCCTTGATTTCAGTGGCGCAGCCACGGGGGTGGTTTTGGGGTTAGAATCCCATGACCCAACCTTGGAATGCAAAACACACCCAAAGTAGCGGATTTTTCTATTTTTCGACATTTCCCTCATTTCGTGCCCCAACCCCAACCCCCCCCCCCCCCCCACACACACACAAAACACAAAATGCATTGTGCACGAAATTCTTGTCTTTCCCCTTTTGAAACTGCTGCAATACATCTCATTCCCCTTGACCTGGTGATACGACGGCTATTAATAATGCTGTTTGGGTTTGCAAGCGCTTGACAGTATCGTCAAACTCTGAGCACGTGTGCTGGCTCGCCTTTATTACGATGTTTCGGTTTGTACTTCTCACGGAAATTAGTTTAAAGGGGGTTCCTGAAAAAGGAGTTATTTTATGATATCAGTTTCCTTCGAGTTCTTTATCCATGGAAACATTGAAGACTTGGAGCCCAGATGTCAATTAGCCTACCTGACGGTGGGGTTTAGTGACACACAATTTCTACACCCAACACTAAGAACCCGGTTCCCAGTGCAGGACTTAGAACCCACGAGGGACCCAGTGGTGAGTGTGATAATTGGTAACCTTCCCATGTACCCTGTAAGTAAACCCCCTCCCGGTCTGAGCCTAACCAACAGACGTTGGGGAATTCATGAGGTCATTGGGATGCATTTAAAAAGATGGGAAACTGGTACTTTGTGCGTAAGTGATTTGTGAAGTGATAAGAACTGAAGAATAAATTGTGGCCCCGTTATCGTCGACTGCTACACGACCTCGGAAGTTAGACAAACTAGTTTAAGGATATTTGCAAAGAGCTCAACAAATGAAGTTGTGTTTCGTGCTAGCTTTAATGAGCTGAGACAAAAATATCATAGGTATCATGCAATTTATACTGATGGCTCCAAAGCCCCAAACAGGGTTGCTGCTGCAGCATCAAGTCGTGACGCATCCTCGCAAATCAGACTAAGATGCATTCGGTCTGATTGAGGAATGGAATAGCGACCGGTTCGTTATGTCTACAGACTCACTTTCAAGCCTTTGGGCACTTCAGGGCTATGAGCTCAAACTCCCTTTGATAATGGATCTCCGTGAAGCTTATTCGAACTTGGTTCAATTGTCGGAAATTGGTTGTGCTTGCGTGGGTCCCTAGTCACGTTGGCATAGCAGGGAACGAAATAGGCTGTATATATAGCTTTATTACTGTAATGAACATAATTTTCTGTTTGATTTAGCAGTTTGTAAATAGTTTGCATTTGTGTTTCTGCCCGATCCGGTTTGAGTTTTGCTTTTGTTTGTATGTGCCGTTTCAATGCACTTTAAAAGCGCAGGGAACGAAATAGGCCGATACACTTGCTAAAGAAGCCCTTTTGTCTCATACTGATTTCCGCCCCAAGATAAGTGGCTTCGTAAAATCTAAATGGCAAGAACTGTGGGGTTCCTTTCCCGAAAAGAATTTATATCGAATCAAGCCAACGGTAGGAAGGGGAGGGGGGGGGGGGGATGGAGTCCCCAGTAAACGGAGGGCCGATCTAGTCCTGACTAGGGCCCGCATCGGGCACAGGACACACTTACCCTACCCACGCCTATTTACTTCACGGAGATGGACAGACCACACTGTAAACATTGTGACTGGTGCCTTCACCGTCAGTCACATTCACGTTGACTGCTTTGGATACTCACTTATTCGCCAGAAATACTACACGGTGCCCGACCTGAAAACCGTGTTTGGACAAACTGATTCTTCCCTTGTTCTTGATTTTCTCACGGAAAGTAAATTTTTGACATGACTCCCGCTCTGTAATCGTTTTAGTTTTAGTACCTGGTGACAGTTTATAACACATTTGTGTTGGTGTGTCGTTAAGCTCCATCTAACTATCTAACTGAAGAATAAAAACCTCATCGTCGGCAACTGAGGGTGCCCAAAACTTCTCCCATATACATTAGTGTTACGTGGTGCCATTGCAAAATAATGTCTAGACTCTACAGTAATTATGGGGTTGGTTCAAACTTTTGCACTGTAATCTAACCCTCAAGTATTATTAAACCTTTGGAAGTGGGGGGGGGGCTTAATTTAGAGTGGTGTGATATCTCACGACTTTTTACAGATAATACAAAAGAATCCACCATCAAAACCATCATCATGTCATTTCTTAATTGCACCATGGTTGTTTAGGGTTGCCCTAGCGTGAGAGGGGTCCACTTTTAAAGTAAGGTTTGCATGATTCCTATTTTTCATTTGTGGAAGCCGAAATTGCAATGTTTCAAGATGACTGTCTCTATGTGTTTTTCCATCTCTTTAATCTATGGCTTTAATGTAGGTTAGAGGTTATCTGGGGTCACTTGAGTCAACATGTGAATGTATCCTTGTTAGGTGTTAACACATCTTTATTAACTTTTGAGCATGTTAGAAATACATTTGCATGGGATGAATGGTACGTGATAGAATTATTTGAAATGGAACATTTGTGTGTCATTGAAACCTCAATGCAGTTTTGCATTTTTGTTCTTACATGCAGTGGCGGTTTGCGTATTCCATTGCAATTACACATCTGGCGCTCTTCCTCTGTAAAAAAAGGCTAGCCCGCGACCATCCTCTTTAGGGTTACCCGCGTAGCACGCGAGTGTGGCACACATATTTCTTGTGAGAGGAGCAAGGGCGGATACATTTTCTTTTTCGAGGGGTGTCGCGAATTTGGCACGTGTATTTTCAGTGCATTTTCTTTTTCAAGGGGTGTCAGTGGTGTTGCAGAAACTACTGGCGTAGAATGAGGTGGGAAGCACTAAGTCTCAGGGGCAGTATATAATACATCCCTTCTCTGGCTCTTTGGAGACTCTGGCAGCCGCCCTGCCACACCCCTGTCCTGAGACACACGTTCTAGAAGCCTAATGGTACTAAATTACTATGTAACAAGCAATGGAAATTGTAATGAGTGACTTTCTTCTCTTCTGGGTCAATTTCAGTAACGTTTAGCGATTATCGATAACGCCGAAATCCATCGCTGAATTTTACATCGATCACAAGTTGTGCCAAAATAAGACGTCGGCGATTAAATCTTAGTTAGGAAGCGACTTAGCGACGATCGCTTAAACTGTTAATTTATTTTTCGGTGTGGTGTTTGTCACTCTTGTGGTTTTCGTAGTTGTAGTTTTCCTTGTGCCTGCTTCGTCTGAACACCCTGAAAATGAAAACAGCAAATTGATTGCAAGGAAACTGATCAGTGTGCGAACACGGAATGTTATGATTTTCCCGGGAGGGGGATGTCCTGATTTGTGAAATGAAAGAGTAATGAATGGAGAACATTTGCGTAGAACCTCATGCATAGACTGAGTTATAGCAACGCAAGACCACGGCAGAGTCATGTGTAACCATAACCAGCTGGGTCCGAAGATCGCCTCTGAGCCTATGCTGTGACCAAACAAAACATATCGAGGATTTTGATAAAACGTCGTTTGTTTGAACGCCGCTACAAACAAACTCAAACCAACCAACACAAACGACACACAAAAACACGGAACGAAAAAGGACGCACGAAACCCCACCCAAACAACCCGAAGATGGCATTCGGTCTGATTGAAGCCGCAAACAGTAACCAGTTCATTGTTTTCACAGACTCGGTATCAAGCCTCTTAGCACTTATGGGAAATGAGTACACCCCAATAACAGTTCTCCGTGAAGTTTACTCTTATTTGGTGCAACTTCAAAAACCAGTGGTGCTTGCGTGGGTCTCTAGTCACGTGGGCACACAAGGAAATGAAAGTCCTAAAGAAACCCTACAGAAGGACGTCACCAACACATGCTTGCCTCACGCTTACTACCGTCCTAACATCAATGGCTTTGATTAAGAACTAAGGGATTTCTTTCCCGAAAACAAACTGTACCAAGTGAAAGTTGCGGTAGGAACAGCGGGAAACGAGTCCCAATTTGGTCCTGACTAGGGCCCGCATTGGTCACACTCACCTTACCCTTGCCTATTTACTTCACGGGGAAGAAAGATCATACTGTTTACCCTGTGACTGAGCCATTACCGTCAGCCACATTCTCATATTTATGAATACTCCCATATCCGCCAGAAATACTACACCGTGTCCGACCTGAAACCCTTGTTTGAACAAACAAGGTTTCTCGTTTGAGTTCGTCTTTTTGTTGCAGCGTGCCTGTTTCGATGTGCGTCTAAAAAGGGAGATTCTTCTCGTATTCGTGGCTTTCGTGGCTCTCTCTGCTACAAGAAATTGCAATAGGCACCACATTTAGAATTTTAACTACCTCTCTGTGTTATGAAGCAGAATAAGTTTCACTTGCCAAAGTCACTATCTGATAGAAAGGCACTGCAAACTTCTCTCATACGTGAGCTAAGAGAGGCATTCGTTCTAGGATATGCAGCAGGTTTGCACAGACTCAGTGGAAATTTTCTACTGAGACAAAGGGAGATGCTAGGTTGTTTTCACTTAATACAAGCAATTTTCAATATTAGGCATCACACATCACTGCAGCTTCAACACTGCACTAAAAAATATAATACAAATTGGACAACAAAAACACAAATTAGCAATTCCTATAAACTGGAATGAGTCAACATATAATCTTGACAATTTTGCCATCAAATATTGCAAAACTCAGATAGAAGCAGACAAAGACTGTCCCTTTCTGGAAAACACTTTCAGATCATATCATGTGATAAAACATGCTTATTTCAAGTAAGAATTTTCACCTTGCAAATATATATGAGCCAGATGAGTTGTTTACATCCTTTTTGCATGTTATCCTATCCCTTATCAAGGTAGCATTCATTTCTTACGTAGTACTTACTGCCTCTGAAATCTGTCCATTCGTAGTTGGTGCCTTTAAAATGATTGAAATCCCAGATGAAATTTTCAACCTACTATATCACTAAAATCAGACTGGCACATGAATCAGAAACCTGGAATTTTTTTCCACCCTAGGAAACCGATTCTTCCCTTATTTTTGGCTATCTCAAGGAAAGTAAACTTCTGACATGACCTCCGTTCTGCTGCTTTGTTTTAGTACAATTTGAGCCCCCCGTTCGACATTTTACTTTTCCCTTTTTTGGTAGTTTTACCTTAACAATGTTACTTTGTCCAAAGTGGTGACACTATACAACCCATACGTGTTGGTGTGTCGTAAAACCCCATTTAACTAACAAATTTCCACCCTAGGAAACCAAAGTTTAACCAAATTATTGAAAGCTCACAAACATACTAAGCCGTCTCTCTATTTTATCACTTAACACTTTCAACCCCAATGAAACTCCTTTTTCACTTTTTTTTTTTTTTTTAATAGTTAATTCCAAAACCAAAATCAGGCTTCACAAGAAAATACTAAAAAATCTCGGGCGCTTAATCAATTGAAGGCAAGGCTAGACATTTTCAGCTTAGAGTTCTGTTTCCTCAGAAAAATTTTCTTATATCATGAGGGAACCAATTCAGGAAATCCTGCCGGTACAGTTAATAAGGGTAAACCCAAATGACTTTAATGCCAATAACAAAAGTAATGAAACTCTAATCTTTCAGACTGACCTTGTGCTTGGTTGAACTGATACATACTCTTTGAAATTCGCAATGATAATTTTCATTTCCAAAACCCCTGGGTTGGGGATTCAATTTATTTTTTTTTTTTGAGGAAAGGGGAGGGGTGGAAGTCTTAAATATGGTTCACAACCTTTTTAATAGCATCTCAGCAAGGCAAGATACTGGCGATTTTCTTTTACAATGAGGGAACAAAGAAGTATAAAGTCAGGAAATTTCACCTGTACAGTAGAGTATCTATTAAGGATGAAATCAACTCCCTTTAAATGCTTGGAACTTTGGCAGTGTGAATTTGTGGCCCTCTTTTGGGAATGGTTCCAAGTCCTGACTGATTGCTTGACGCTGGGCACCACATGGGCGGTCGGCCAGGACTATGCCTTGTATGGTCTTTCACCCCCGCCATGCAATACAAGTATTCAGGGCATACTTACCCTCGTTTCGGCCACCATAAAGCTGGCCTAATGGAGAGACCGATGTAACGTTTTTGGGGGGATGGGGAAGCCTGCGGACGTCGTCCTGGCGTCGGTAAAGGCGGAGGTGAGGCTGAGGGTTGAGTCCGACTTCGTTCGTTTGCCAAGGTCGGCGTTCGGTAGACGATGGGGTCCACTCGTTTCGGTGAGGGGGGACCGTGCGGTTGTCCACTTGTAATTGGGTGGGTCTGTAAGGTGCTTATGTTGCTGTACATAGGTTTGTAAATATCTGTATATATAGCTTTATTATAACTTTCTGTTTGATTTAGCAGTCTGTAAATAGTTTGCGTTTATGTTTTTGCCCGATCCGGTTTCAGTTTTTGTTCTGTACGTGCCGTTTCAATGCACTTAAAACATGGCTAGACTGCCCGCAAATAAGGATAAACCAAAATGAAATACTGACACTTTTTCAGACTGGCCATGTCTTTGGTTTAATTGATAAATAGTCTTTGTTAAATTCAGAAAGATCATTATGATTTCCACAGCCCTTGATTTTGGGATTCAACCTACTTCTTTTTTTTTTTTTTGGGGGGGGGGGGGACTTAACCATGTTCAGAACTTTTTTAACAGCATTTCCTTCCAATAAAAAATAACAAAAAATAACTAGTAGACTGCACTTGTAAACAAAAATGTATAACCACAAGCAGTAGCTGCCTCCTTAGTCATAAGCTACAGCGAGTGAATGTAGCAGATGATTAATCAACTAACATTTCTTTTGTGACTGGATGATGTCATGAAGCTTAAAATAAATCCCAGACCAGCTGCGTCTCTGTAAGAAAGGCTATTGTTTCTGTAGTTGAAATACTTCATATTTTCATGGGACTTTCTTTAGTTGAATGTGCTTTGCAAAGAAGATTTCAATAGCAGCAGTTTCTGAAGGCGTAAATGGCATTTACTTTCTCTGCTTGGCCTTTTTGGGGGCCTCCTATGTCTTAAACAGATTCAATATCATCTTGTGCTGTGAAGAATATATGGTGTGTATTACCCTTTGCCACAGCTGCCTCCAGGGCACCCGTAGGCAAGGTGTTCCCTTATAATTGCCCATACCTTTTAGACGTTGCCTTCGGGCGTGTTGGGACCTTCGGACGTGTTGTGGCATTCGGGCGTGTTGTTGCCTTCGGAGGTGTTGTTTCCTTCAGGCGTGTTGTTGGCGTCTTGCGTGTTGTTGCCTTCGGGCGTGATGTTCTTGGTTTTAATTGTTTGGGGTTCGGTGTGGGGCGGTGGTTGTTGTTGGGGACGGTTGTGGTTAAGTTGACCGGTTGTTTGGGTGTTGGGGCGAGGTCTGGTGTATCGTTCCCGTTTGTTGTGACAGACCTTTTTGTCCCGTGTTTTGTGTGTGAATGGTTGATGGTTAGCGTTTGTGTTTTCGTCCGCCCGGGTTGAGTTAGGCCTATTTGCCTGTTTCTATGTACGTTTCACTGGTCAACATAACAATTTCCTTAACTTATCCTGGCAATTTGTTTTGTCGTTGGCCGTTGGCCAGAGATGGAGAACATCTTATAGCCCCCCCCCCCCCCCTCTTATGCAAGAGGAAATAAAGAGAACAATTTGAGGAAGAATGTCCAAATCTGTGCAAAGACAAAGATAATTTGATATCTATGCATTTACATACCCATAGGCAAATCTCTTCGCACCATAGGTGAGAAAGTGGCTCTTGGAGTTCCCAGCAGCGGCGTCAAGCTGTACCTTTCCTTACAAATCAGACTACCGGATGATGCATCAATATTTACTCCAGGCACTTAAGATGGCATTCGATCTGATTGAAGCCTTCACCGGTGACCGGTTCATTGTTTCCATAGATCATTACCAAGCTTCTTAGCACTATAAGGCGATGAGCTTTAAACAATTTTTTTTTTCTAAAAGTACCCTCTACTCTCTAGGGAAGAGCCAATGGGCGAAAACCAATCATTTACTCTCGGAAGAGTTCTGCTCCCTTAAGGAGCTAACTGTCCCAAATAGACAATTACGCCCTCTAAAGGGCAAACATGTGTGGTCAATGAGCTTAAACACCCTTCAGTTACAGTTCTCCGTGAAGCTTACTCTAACTTGGTGCGGCTACAAAAAAAAAAAACAGTTGTGCTTGCGTGGTCCCTAGTCACGTTGGCATACGAGGAAATGAAAGAATCGATTACTTGCTAAATGGGCCCTCCAGATGGACGTTGCCAATATCCACTTGCCCCATAATGACTACCGTCCGAAGATCAACTTTTTCATAAAATCAAAATTAAAAAGGCAAGAACTGTGATATTCCTTTCCCGAAAACAAATTGCATCTAGTAAAACCTAGGGTAGGAAATGAAGAAAACGGGATTCCGCAGGAAAGGAAGGGATGATTTGGTCCTGACTTGCCACTATTCTGCAACAGATGGTTGGGGTCCACTGGCCTAGTGGTTGGGGGTATCCTCCGAGGGTCATCTGTTGATAGCTGTAGTGGTCGTCTTAGAGGCCGACCATCTGCCAATCGCTTTGACAGAATACTTTTCAATAAATTGTCCATATGAGGATATGTATTTGCCTCCGTTACTGACACACGAGACCACCTGCCAGAAGACTTGGAAAAATTCCTGGTGAAGCTGTAGGTGGAAAAAAGCAAAATGTTTTGTTATATACACCTTCCACCAAACTTCTTATAAAACAAGCACGTATGATTCATGAAGAATGAAGACGAAACATTTGTCTTTTTCAATGCGCAAAGCATTGGGATGGTTGGCCATCCCTAGTTTTTTGTTTTCTTCCCCTGTGGTACTGGTAGTCGATAGCTGTCAACAAATTCCTGGCCTTATGCGATGGTTACCTGTTAGGGAAATTTTAATGGGAAGTACAGCATTTAAATATAAATATGAAGTTTTTTACCAAACTTATCAACAAGACAAAGATTCGGTGCAGGAACATTCTGCCTACATCCAATCTAATGAGAAACCCTGCCCCCCCCCCCACCCCCTCTAATGCAAGAGGAAATGAAGGGAACAATTTGAGGAAGAATGTCCAAATCTGTGCAAAGACAAAGATGATTCGATATCTATGCATTTACGTACCCATAGGCAAATCTCTTTGCACCATAGGTGGGAATGTGGCTCTGGGAGTTCCCAGCAGCGGCGTCAAGCTGTGACCTTTCCTTACAAATCAGACTACCGGATGATGCATCAATATTTACTCCAGGCACTTAAGATGACATTCGATCTGATTGAAGCCTTCACCGGTGACAGGTTCATTGTTTCCATAGATCATTATCAAGCTTCTTAGCACTACAAGGCAGTGAGCTTAAGGTAGCTTATACCCTTTGCACAGTGTTATTTAAGTTTTTGCTCATTTTTCCCAAATAACTAACCCAAAACTAAGTTTTAAGCACAAAAATTGCTGAAAATAGCAAAATGAAGTATCCTTGCATGTATTTGCCCACTTCCCATATTCAAAAAACAAAGAAATACATAAGAACTGCCTTGTTTTCCTCATAACTTCTTCAAACAACCTTGAATACTCATGAAACTTTGGTTACATGTAGCTGACCTAAGGGTTTTACTGACAATTAATGCACTTATGATTTACAGCCCTGATTAGCATACACTAATTACGGAATATAATTACGAGTTCGTTAGCAGCCATTTCTTCAAAGTTCATAGTTCAATTACATTTTCTTTAGAACACACTGTAGCCAGTACAATAATACACATGTATGCCAATTTTGGTGCTTATAGCATAAACAGATGTTGAGATATTTGACAAAAGGTTGGGGGAAAATGCTGATTTTTAAGTTTTGAGTAAAATGCAATCGAAAACTTGGCCACTTTCCTATAATCCGAAGTAACACCCTCAACATGAACCTACTGAGCATTAAAAGCTTCCTGGGGCATAAGCTTCCCCCTCCTTGTCCTTTTGGGCTTCTTCAAACCCTTTTTTGATGTTTCTTTTCTTCTGTCGCTGCTTAACACCTTTAGCAGAGGCTTTGGCTTGTGCTTGCGACAGTCGTTTCTGGTCTGAGTTAGCAAGAAATTCATCAGTAAAAGCTCTGTTACTGATTTTTATTAGTTCCATCACTTCCTTTCTGGTCTGTATACCATCATTGAAACTACATGTAGCAGTTTTGCTCCAACAAAGGTGTCTTTAGGGCACCGATTCCAAATTACGTGGTTCAGCGACTCATTTCCATTTTGGGTAATGCAATCTAAGCATTTCTTCAACAGCTCGTCATCTGACAAACGGACATAAACTGGTTTGATGGCTTCCATAACACTCTCTGGAATTGAATGTTTGTGCTTGAATTCTGCACCAGTGGCTTTTGCTTTTTGAAATGGGCACCATGAGGTTTCACCAGTAGGACATAGGTGATGCTGTGGTTTGGAGTCTGTTGAAATTTTGTGGAACCATGTAGCCCACACTGCATCACGCATTCCCTCCAAGTTGCCTTTATTTTCCCTTATAGCCCTTCCATACCAGTTTTGCAGACTGTCAATCACTTTATCAGTTAGTCTGCCAGCACCCCCTATTCCCTTGCCATCACTGAGTTTTTTCCCCTTCATGTCTTTTTTAAGGTTACGTAAAGCAGTTCCCAGTCTCTTCTGTACATGTCTACCTTGTGTGCCTCCCTCTCCTTTGATGACCACTTCTTGTTGGCAGAACACACATGACAGTATCTAGTCAATGGTTCATAGTCTAAGACTTTCCCTGATTTACTCGAGAGTACAGTTACAACTCCGTGAAAGGAGGAGTATCCCCTTTTTTGCCAGGTCCCATCACAAGTAACTGATACATCAGTGACCTTGTTATATTTCTGCAAATCTGAAGCTGCTCTTTTCATGCTGTCCTTTGCAACTATCTCTGTGGAAGTGTTTGTCCCATGACTTTTGTTTACTTGGGGGACTATGTTCATAATTCCGCAAAAGGTTTCACCGGCAGTTCTACCTTAACCTATGCATGACATTGCATATACAAACTGCTTGTTTGTAGCAAATGAGTTCTTTCCAATTTTCTCACTGGTATGCCATGCTCTTTCCTTCTGACAGTCAGTCCCAGTGCACACAAATTTTAGGGTAGATGCAAGTCCATTCCTGCCTGTTATCTCTAAGCACAACTTCTCTCCACAAGAACAATGACAGAATTCCCCAACTACTTCTGAGAGAATGTCTACATCAACAAACATGTTGCCAGCTTCCTCGCCACCTTCTAAAAGCCTTTTTTTCTTAGGTGGAGTCTCTTCAGGCACATAAAGATGACCAAACTTTCTTTTGGAGGCACTTTCAACAACAATGTCTTCTGCAATTGCAGAACTGGTCCCTACACTATCAACTGTACAGTCAACATGTGGCAACTCATGAGATTCACTTGCTGTACTAACGTTGGTAGTTCTACGCTCACCAATTTTTTCTTCCACCACTTGCTTCTTTTTGGTAAACCTGTTCCCATGAAACCTCCTTTTCTTTGATTTGTATGAGTACTTTCTGTCCATCCTGAAATCTTCAGACTTTGTTTAGAACTGCACTGTTTTGTAGTAACTTCGACTGATTATATAAGCTGTTATTGTATGTGTTGAGTATGCATGCTACTCAGCTGAGTCACAGCTTTGTTAGGCATGTGACCTCTTCAATGAAAGGTCACTGGCACAGTCTATTATGTACTAGGGGGTATTGGACATGTACCATTCTCATCAGCAGGGAAAATTGAGCAAAATCAAGGGATAAATGGTTTAAAATGATGGAAAAATAGGCAAACTTTCAAATGGTTACCATGGCAACGGAATCAAAATAGAGACATTTAAATAGAGAGCTTCAAAAAATCCTTAGTTTTGAAGGGTTTTTAGTTGAGAAAAGAACTTTTTTTGACTGAATATTGAATATTGAAAGTTGAGATGTTCAAGCTCTACAAAATGCAAAAAAAAAAAAATAATTTTTTTTTTGCATGTAAAGGGTATAAGCTACCTTAAACAATATTTTTTTCTAAAAGTACCCTCTACTCTCTAGCGAAGAACCAATGGGCGAAAACCAAACATTTACTCCCGGAAGAGTTCTGCTCCCTTAAGGAGCTAACTGTCCCAAATGGAAAATTACGCCCTCTAAAGGGCAAACGTGTGGTCAATGAGCTTAAACACCCTTCAGTAACAGTTCTCCGTGAAGCTTACTCTAACTTGATGCGGCTGCAAAATCAGTTGTGCTTGCGTGGTCCCTAGTCACGTTGGCATACGAGGAAATGAAAGAATCGATTACTTGCTAAATGGGCCCTTCAGATGGACGTTGCCAATATCCACTTGCCCCATAATGACTACCGTCCGAAGATCAACTTTTTCATAAAATCAAAAGAAAAAAGGCAAGAACTGTGGAATTCCTTTCCCGAAAACAGGTTTTAGGGTAGGAACTGCAGGAAACGAAGGGATGATTTGGTCCTGACTTGGGCCCGCATTGGTCGCACTTACCTTACCCATGCCTATTCACTTCAGGGAGATGAAAGACCATACTGTATGTCTTATGACAGTGCTGTCACTGTCAGTCACATTCTCATTGACTGCTTTGAATATGCTCATATTCGCAAGAAATACTATACCGTGCCCGACCTGACAACATTGTTTGGACAAACGGATCCTTCCCTTATTCTTGGCTTTCGCAAGTAATGTTAACTTTTTATAAAAATTGCTGAAATGCGTTGCTATTTAGCAGAATTTGAGCCCCCGTATTACGTTTCCCTTTTAAGGTAGCTTCACCCCAACAATGTAACTGTCCACCTTGGTGACACTGTACAACACATAAGTGTTGGTGTGTCGTAAAACCCCGTCTAAATCTGGATTCAATTAAAGAAGGTTCCTAATGCAATAGGTCACCCATTCAAGCAGTATCGATGTACTTGACTTTCAATCATTGCACAATACCGTGTTTAGGAGTCTACCAGATGTTGGAAGTGAAAGGGTATATCGGTTTCGTCAGTGTTTTCTTTTGACCTTGAAGTGATGAGTTATATGACCTGTGCTCAGGCTGCAACGTTGTTAAATAGATTGTGGCTAATCATGAATGTCAACCAGTTTTAAAAATTTAAAGAAAATAAATGAGGTAGTTAAAATGCTGCTTTGATATCTAACCTGCTTACTCTTAAGTCCATGCGAAAAAAGGTGATTATGTCAATAGCCACTGCTAAAGAATGGCCTGTGCACAACTCAAGTTTTGATATACTAGACAGAAACTTATCCTCAGCAATCTGGTAAAATTCCGATTGAAATGCAATGAGTGGTTCTCAAAGACAGCAGCTGAAGTTACCGGGATATGGTTGCATGAGAGGCACGGGGAAATTACAAGTTAAACATTCTCCATGGGGAGATCTGCATTAACTTCAGGGTCAACAGAACATATAATACAAAGAAAGAAAGAATTCCTTATCAATGTGAGGAAGTGATGTCAGGGAGCTGCCTAGTGATATAGCTACCATTCACCTCAAGCTCCTTTTTGGTCACAACTTCTTTTGCTGAAATCTCAAGGAGTTTTTGAACGACAACGACTTTAATTGCTCCTTCATGTACAAAAAGGATTTTTTTCCGTGAACTCTCATTTTCAGAACATAATGACTTGAAGGTACATTTCATCAGACTGGTAAGTTAGGTACAACTTTTTTGGACTAGTGGTTAGAGATGGGAGATATGGGTTTGAATCGCGGTCATGTGAAACCAAAGCCTGAAAAAATGGAACATGTTGCCATCTTGCTTGGTGGTCACCATATTGAGTTAGATGGGGCTTTACGACACACCAACACGAATGTGTTATATAGTGTCACCATGTTAGACTAAGTCAGCATATTGAGGTTGGAACAGTGTTTAAGCTGTGAGCGTCGAAGTGAGATAGATTAATGAAATGAAGAGATTGTGAGGAATTCATGTTTTGGGACTTAAGCAGAATTGTTATATGCACTCCTTAAATCCAAGGATTGTGTTTTATACTGTTTGCATTATTACAGTCCATATCCTAAGTGAAGGATCAGGTTGAAAAATAAAAGAAAACAGACATAAATTTAATTTCAGTGAGCTGAAGTATGTTTTCGGTAAGCTTATGTGAATGGATGTATTACAGAAAGACCTGGTAAGCAGGTAAGTTTGTAAGAAGAGCCCATGCATGTCTCAGTTTTTGATTGCCAAAGTCCTAATTTGGGGTATTTAAAGAGCAACATGAAAGCAGGACTATGTGCAGTTCAGTTAGTATGGTAGCAAATGCAAACAAGTTATGCTTCACAAGTGTAAAACTGCTTACTGTCAAACAACAATAAACTGTTCATTTTCCTATAAATTCATACATCCATTCTTTAATTACTATTGCCTAATCCGTCCTCACAATTCTGCACTGATAATATTGAAAGTGACCTTTCAGCCAATTTCTTCATTTATCTCTTATGGGAAGGATAATCTTACCTCCAGGCCTTTCCAATCATGATAAATTCTCTTCTTGCTTCTCCGTGCCCGTTTCTATGTACGTGAAAGATCGACATCCGGGGGACTGAAAAGTTTTTTCTCTATGCCCAAAGAGTTGACAAGATTCGGAAAATCTCAGTAGGGATGAATGGTCCTAGTTGAGCCGGAAGGTAAGCTTAGCCACCCCTAATATCACCGTGAAGAATTTGTTAGATGGGACTTAACGACAACGACACACCAACACCCAATGTGTTATTTAGTGTCACCGAGTTGGACAAAGTAAAATGTTGGGAGTTTGCTCTCTTAGAGGAAGCCAAGAGTACGTGAAGAATCGATTTGTTCAAAAAAAATTCTAAGGTCGGGCACGGTGTAGTATTTTTGGCGAATATAGATGTATTCGTAACAGTTGTGGAGAATATGACTGACGGTGACAGCATAGTCACGGGGTATACAGTTTGGTCTTTCTTTCCGTGAAGTAAAAAAGTGTGGGTAAGGTATGTGTGAACAATGCGGGCCCTGGCCAGCACTAAATCATCCCTCCGTTTACTAGCGTATCCGTTTGCCCCAGTTCCTACCGTACCCTTTTACGTGGTAGTTTCCATTTTGATTTTATAAAGCCATTGATGTTAGGGCGGTAGTCAGTGTGAGGCAAGTAGATGTTGGTGACGTCCATCTGAAGGACTTCTTTAGTACATAGTTTTGTAAATACCTGTATATATAGCTTATTACTGTAATGAACATAATTTTCTGTTTGATTTAGCAGTCTGTAAATAGTTTTGCGTTTATGTTTTTGCCCGATCCGGTTTCAGTTTTTGTTTTTGTTTTGTATGTGCCGTTTCAATGCACTTAAAAAGCACTTCTTTAGTAAACGCATCGACTCTTCCATTTCTTGGTATGCCCACGTGACTAAGGACCCACGCAAGCACAACTGATTTTTGAAGTTCTACCAAGTCAGAGTAAGCTTTACGGAGAACTGTTACCGAGGGGTGCTTGAATTCATTACCCTTTAATGCTAAGATGCTTGACAATGAGTCTGTGAAAACAATGAACTGGTCACTGCTTGAGGCTTCAGTAAAATCGAATACCATCTTGCCTGAAGTTCTGCAGTAAAAGTCGATGTATCATTCGGCCGTCAGTATAGATTGCAAGATACTGATGATATTTTTCTAAGCTCATCGAACGAAGCTCTTCAGGTATACAAGTTCATTTGTTGAGTTCTTGGGATGATTACTCAAACTTAGGTCAATAGCTGGTCCGCACAACTTCCAGGTAGGAGTGGCGGGGAACGTAAACTGTGCCCATAGCGTATACATTCCCCTGGCCCTGTTACAGCAAAATTGTCTTTGAGAAATACACTGGAATTTTAATCCCTTTACGGTCAATTAAACAGAAGATTCCCAGGTCCATCAAAGAGGTGACATCTGGATTTTAAGGGGCTATTGTGTGAGTGGGCTTGAAAGCTTGTCACACAAGCAGCTATAGAAGTGTAGTACACAATAGGTCTTCCTCACAATATGTGCTGTGAATTTTGTTTGCAGTACCGTGAAGAGCGTTAAAGAGGTCATGCAGGAAAGTATCCTGTTGTATGTGAAGATTTGCATGGCTTTCTTCATATATTCATACCGTATGTAAGGCCTAAAAAGTTTGTTTGGCCTGCTTGAACCAGGGAGTTCAGCAAGGAGTGCATGACAGTAAGACTGTACCTGTTACATTGACGCACAGCGATTTAATTTACTGTAATTTTGCAGGTAGCCTACTTGGATCCCTTACAAAGTGACAAGACACTTTTATTTTATGATATGCTACTGTGAAATGAGGTTGAGGTAAGGTAAGGGTCCTAACTCAAAAAGGATTGGGAGGTGAATGTTACTACCTCTGCGAAATCAGGTAAATGCTGATCTACTGTGGGGTGAGGTGTGGGTGGCGATTCATTTTTTAGAGTTCCAGATATATTTGATGTTAAATGCAGAAGCATGGCCCCAAGTGATTGGACGAAATGCCAGGGGAAGGGATAGACTTTTCTTTGGGAAATGTTTGTTGATGCAATTAGGTGTCTTATATCTTGAATGCGCATTGCACAAACTGTTTTACAAACCTAATCTATAACCGTTAGAGGGCAATTGAAAAAAGGCAAATAATTCCTTTCTTTTTAAAACGTACTGAGAAACAGGCACGTTGCAACGAATAAACAACTCAAACCGGCCGGACAAAAACACAAACCACCAACCATCCACGCACAAAACAGGGAACAAAAAAATTTGTAACAAACGAAAAAGACGCCAAAACAAACAGCCCACCCATCCAAAAACGACTTCCAAATCATCCAAAACAACCCTTAAAACCACTTAACCAACCTAACACCAACCCCAAGGCAACAAAAAACAAGACCATCCCACACCACCCTCCACGGCCACCCCACGCCCGGAGGCAACACCGCCCCAAAGGCAACAACACGCCCGAAGGCAACAAAACGCCCGAAGGGAACAGCACCGAAAAAGCACAGGGCAAATATACAGGTACACCTTGCCCAAGGGTGCCCCGGAGGCAGTCGTGACAAAGGGTAACCTCATTAATCCCACGCCTAAACAAACTCCACAACCGAATGCAGTTTGAAAGTCCTACCCACGTACCTTATGTAGCAGCAAAATGCACCAATTTCCTATTCTTTCATACTAAGCCCTTGGCACCCGTTCTGGACTCCCACGGGCTCAGGCTCCGTGGCAAATAAGGTAGGGTTGTCTCGGGACCCCTCGCCTTTAGGAGAAGGGGGAGGACTTATATTCTCTCTCAATGGTCCTGGTATGGTCTCCGCCTTTTAGACATCTAGTCAATCCGTCGCTGATACAGGGGGCACAGAAAATGGTTTCCATGTTCCGGTGATTTAAAAAGGACAGCCTTTTGGGGTTGGGATAATTGATTATGGTAGGAGATGGAAAACATTTTTTTTTACATCATAATACTTTTCAGTGACTAGTAATAGATGTGTGGTTTTCACAGATTTGAATGTATTTGGTGGCTGAATTGTACATTGAAAACTAATCTTTACTTTAAAGAAGATCAGGAACTTTTACTATGTTCAAGTTACAACCTCATGCAAAAAGTAAAACAGTAAATTACAAAAAAGGGTCCAATGCCTGACCATTTACTGACGATGTACAGTATTGGCCAAATTATGGCATGCAGTAACAGTAAGAACAGTATGAAAATAGAATGATGTGAACAAACTAAAAAGCATGCAGCATCGAGGCTAGTACTAATGCACGTGGGCCTACTTGAAAAAAGGCTGCCGTAAAAGTTTTAATCACAAATGCCTAAATATCTTTCTCATGAAGTCTGACTAAATAACTCCTGTGGCCTTTTTGCCTTATCTGCAGTACTGCATGCAATTTTTACAAGTGCAGAATAGGTATCGAACATATAGTACGAGTTAACAGCTATAATAAATAAGACTACAGACAGTAACGTACACCAACAACATTCATTCAGCAGCAGTATGAAGAAAAGATTAGTATCAACATTTGGAATATGAATATCTCTGCACAAGTCTATGTGACGTGTAATTAATTCACCTTGCTTAAGTACATAGATGCAGCACGGAACATGATCAGTGAAGTATGGTACTGCAGTATGCTAGTCAGTATACACAACATTAGTTAATTCTTCAGTTCAAGTGTCGCCAGGTCCCACAAATTATTCTCCTAGTAAGCTTTCTCAGCTATGGTTGGGAGGGGGAGAAAGAAGGGACTGTTTCAATGATTTGACATGTCGGTAGGTTGTGACGTAGTACATTTTTTTCTCAAGTTTTCCCAGCAAATGCTGCAATTTAGTTCCTGCGTGTGATTTTTGGTTTCGATGAAAAGAGAGACTTATGCATTCATGATGGCGTGCGTGTGTATGTATGTGTGTATGTGCGTGTGTGTGTGTGTTTGTGACACTTTGCTTGTTTACACGATATCTTGAGAAGGGAAGATCTGACAATTCTCAAACTTGGTACACAGATACCCCATACTGAGAGGAAGAACCCTATTGATCTTGGTGGAGGTCAAAGGTCATCTGGGGTCACAGGGGGTCAAACCCCGAAATCCTTGTTTACACGATATCTCAAGATAGGAAACTTGGATTCATTTCAAACTTGATATGCTGCTGCTTTATGATGTAAGGAAGAACCCTATTGATTTTGGTGGAGGTTAAAGGTCACGTGGGGTCAAACCCCCAAATCCTTGTTTACACGATATCTCAAGATAGGAAACTTGGATTAATATCAAACTTGACACGTTGATGTGTTATGATGTAAGGAAGAACCCTATTAATTTTGTTGGCGGTCAGAGGTCATTTGGGGTCACATGAGGTCAAACCCCAAAATCCTTGTTTACACAATTTCTCATGGTGGGAAACTTGGATTCATTTCAAACTTGATATGTTGATGCGTTATGATGGAAGGAAGAACCGTTTTAATTTTGTTGGCGGTCAGAGGTCATTTGGGGTCACATGGGGTCAAACCCCGAAATCCTTGTTTACACAATATCTCATGACAGGAAACTTGGATTCATTTCAAACTTGATATGTTGATGCGTTGTGAGGTGAGGAAGAACTCTATGTATTTTGGTGGAGGTGAGAGGTCATTTGGGGTCACATGGGGTCAAACCCCGAAAGCCTTGTTTACACAATATCTCATGGTGGGAAACTTGGATTCATTTCAAACTTGATATGTTGTGTTATGATGAAAGGAAAAACCCTATTAATTTTGTTGGCGGTCAGAGGTCATTTGGGGTCACATGTGGTCAAACCCCAAAATCCTTGTTAAAAAGATATCTCAAGATTGGAAACATGGATTGATTTCAAACTTGAAATGTTGATGTGTTATGATGTAAGGAAGAACGCTAGTAATTTTGTTGGCGGTCAGAGGTCATTTGGGGTCACATGAGGTCAAACCCCCAAATCCTTGTTTACAGAATATCTCATGGCGGGAAACTTGCGATTCACTTCAAACTTGATGTGTTGATGCATTATGAGGTGAGGAAGAACCCTATCTATTTTGGTGGAGGTCAGCGGTCATTTGGGGTCACATGGGGTCAAAGCCGGAAAATGTATTTTTCTTCTATGTACAAGATTGGTTAACCTCTGGTATTTCCATCTTTACTTTGCTTCAGTTACTTTTATTCCAGGCCGTAAATTCAGTTCTCAAGTTTATACTGCACAAAAAATATAATCCTTCTACACCCTCATGAACACTCAGGCAAAATATCGATCCCTTTGATACGTGCCGAACTGTCGTTGACGGTTCATGTCTGGACTAACTCCTCTCTCTCTCACCCATGACCATCTGATTAAACAAAAAAAAAAAAAAAAGAACCCTCAGTGCCAGAACTAGCGTGACACAAAATTGATGCTTAACTTTTTAGTACAACACGTTCTTTCGTTTCTTAACGTGTGAATTCTTTTGACTGATTTAAAAACTCCTTGCATTTATTTTCACGGAAATATCCTCCAGTTATGAAAATTGATCGGTACACACTTTCGGGCCGGGACCCCATACTTTTCACCATACGCACCTCTTTCAGCAATTTACTGAAACGAACCACACCCTGTTTGTAATTCCTAACACTTCTCATTTCACCTCAGAATTCTGTTTATAAACTTCGTTTCACATCCTACAATTTCCACCTCATTCTAATATGCGTTTCTCTAACAAAACCTACCGCTTCTACTGCATAACACCTGCATATTAATAGTAATGTAAAACTCAACTTACGGTTTGATTAATCGATCACCATTAGAACACCTTGTCATCTAATCGACATCATATTTCTCGATAAATCACCTTTCAGATGGCTCAGATAGCCCTAACACAGTTGAGAAGTATACAATTTTAGCGACTGGCTTTTCACCAAATTTCGTGGCTGGAAATCCACGACTGCATTAAAGGCGGTTGCCTAGTCCCTTCAAAAAACACGTTTTTCTCCCTCGGAGTCTATCTTGTTGTCTGCGTCACTTTAGTGAAACACCCAACTAAAGCGTGGGCTTGCTCTCACACACAAACATCTTGACAATTCTCTAAACAATGCAAACACGCTTCATATAACAATAAGCCCCACACAATGACCCTTTTCACCCTGGGCCAGCGCAGCTTTAATCTCTGCATACCACCAGTCATTAACAGCGAACCGAATACCAAACCATGGTCATACTATACTAGCCTCCGACAATAATGATACTAAACAAACGAACAAGAAAAAAAAAAAAAAAAAAAAAAAAAACGCATCAACTGTGACAGTTCATTTGGCGAAATGTTTTAAGCATGCAGCTCAAAGTTTCAATAAATTGTTGACAGTTTATCACATTAGGTGTTTTCATATTTTCACATGATTTGAGTGAAACCAAATTTTGTTTTTTGTATTCAAGATAAAGTCAGGCAGGGAGTAGAAGATAAGACTGTGATGTACAAAAGCACAAAAAGAGCATTAGGGCTGTGAATGTGTAGCAAAATAGCTAAATTTTTAACCCTTAAAATTTACAATCCCCTCGCTACTAATTACGATTACTGTACCTTATCGCGAAAGGAATAAATTGCAGCATGTAGAGATTGATAAGGATTATAATAGTTATTGTTTTGTTTTGTAGAATTAAACCAGGCCTATTTTTGATGTCTGACTAAATCAACAAGGCCTGTTAACAAATTTCATCTCAAATTCAACGTACCACTTCGCTAACAGGTCTGTAGAATCTCAAGCTGGAGAAGGTGAAGAGGTACGCTAAGCTAGAGGACAGGACACAACTAGAGACCAGTCACTTGAGTAAGTTTCATCTTTCATACCTTTTCTTTGTAGTATATTCACATCATGAAACCATAGAAGCTGGATGAAAACTATTTAAATAAAATATATTTTATGATAATTTTCAAATTCTAAGAAGGAATGAATTGGTCAGCTACAATTATTGCTTTATAAATTTGTTTTGAATCAGTCCATTGACATTTCTTTATGTGTTGGTGGTGATAGGGAGGGTTTTGTATTTAAGGCAGAAATTAATGAACATAAGCAGTGCAACAAATGGCTTCATTGCAAAACTTAAAAACAGCAGAGATGGTAAGAACATGCAGTCCGCAATGCTTTTCTCTTAGTTCCCCTTTCCTCTGTCAATGAATGTAGCACTGTTGAGTAATGAACTACATTTACAATTACAGCAATTCACGATCATGTATTTCATGATTTTCTCTCTACAGCATTAGTGTGGAGTACACAAGAAAAGGAGACTTCATCTTTCCAATTGAACCAGAGGACGAGAATGATGACTCTGATTCCAGTTGGGATGAGCCCATGTGGGAAGATGAAAGGTCATGGTCTGATGTCAGTGACGAGCTTGATGCAAAGTAAGAACATCCAAACTTCTACATTATTTATAACTTGTAATTCTTAAAGATCATGTATACCAGGAACTTATCAAAACTTTGTGACAGTGTGTGATCTGCTGCTGCCGAGAAGACTACTTGAGGAATTGCAGAATACATTGAAGTTGTTCTGGCTTGTAATGCTATGTCATGTGTAACTGTTAATGCAGACCAGACTGAAAAGATACCTTAAAATCTGAATAGTGTACAGGCTTTGGGTAATCGTAATCAGCAATCGTAATCGATTGCAATCAATTACACATTTTGAAGTAGTTGTAATTGCAATCGATTACTTTTGTGGGAATCGCAAAGTAATTACAATCATAAAAAATTGCAGTGGCAAAGTAAATGCAATCGTGGTTTCATGTCAGATTACGTTGAACAAAGAAATAAAGTTATTAAACAGTTTTTTCAGTGCTAAATGGTTCTTCCGTTGGAATGACATTTCAAAAAAAAAAAAAAAATGTAACAAAATCTAGAGCTTATCTAGAGTACTGTCCATGGCTTTTTTTTTTTTTTCCAGTTGTGGGCACTGGAATGTGTTGCCTACTACATTTGTTTATGTTACTGTAGTGGACATAATTTTCTGTACATAGTTTTGTAAATATCTGTATATATAGCTTATTTCTGTAATGAACATAATTTTCTGTTTGATTTAGCAGTCTGTAAATAGTTTTGCGTTTATGTTTTTCCCCGATCCGGTTTCAGTTTTTGTTTTGTATGTACCGTTTCAATGCACTTAAAAAGCCCTCTCTGATTATGTGGAAACAAAATGTAATCACGATTGGAATCTTGATTACATTGCAATGTAATAACAATCGTAATCAATTACTATCAATTTTAGCTATAATCGCAATCGTAAAATATGAATTAATCGGAATCGTAATCGATTACATCGAATGTAATTGCCGCAAGCCTGATAGTGTAACAGGCAATGTTTGAAATATGTGAATGAGTTGTCCATAGTGCCATGGTAAATTTTGTTTGAAAGCGAGTACAACATGTTTGATTAATGGTTTTCTCTGGTGCATGATCCTTGCACTTTTTTTTTTCTTCCTTTAATCCTTTAACGTTGTGCTCCGATCGGGGCATATTTGCGCGCCTCGGGAGTGGGCGGAAAAGAGGACGTAGCCCGCCCCGCATCGGCTTCCGTAGGTCATTGACCCCGTGACCTTTAACTATTGTCTCTCTCGTGGTTGTGGCCAAATTTTCGGGTAGCTGCTCGCAGTTTCGAGCTCCGCGTAAAACAAAGATGGGTGACAGCCGAGCTCTCCGCATGGGTCCAAAAGGACTCAAACAATGGTAAAGGGTTAATTTACCTTGTTGAGGAGTGGTCATTACATGTTCTATATAAATTTATCTTCAGTCACCCTGCAGGCAAACAACCGTTGACAGTGGAAGATGTTTTTGATGTGGAGGAGTCTTCATGTGATGTTGCACCAGTAGATGAAACAAGTTATGGATCTGACAAAGACAACGAAATTGTCACTGACAAGACTTGCAATGCTTATTCTGGCAACATTTTAGATGCACTTAAGGCCATACCAGTCCCTACTTGCTCTTCTCCATCGTGCCATTCTCAGCCTGAAATTAAGTGGAAGATGGTCGGAACTGCTATGATGGTCAAATGGGTAAAGCATTTGGCAGTGCATCTCTGCACCACACAGTCATTGCAACAATGTTTATATTTCTGCAAATCCTGATTAAAGAAGGATGCATGCCCCATGACCTCGGTAGCCGTGTCGCATACGGAGGTCTGTGGTTCAATCACAGGTTGGGTCATTCCAAAGACTACAAATTGAACTTTCTGCCGTTGTTCAACGGGAGCACAAGCCAGTGAGCCACAACTGGAAGAAAGGAGATGTTGCGGGCGCTTCAAGCCCTCAACACGTATGACTTGAAGTTCAGGTCAGTTCTGGTCTTCGTCGAGAGCGGACGTGTTTTCACGGAGCTCTCGCTGATCGTGCTGAATTTTGGCATTGTGCTGTACTGTGCTGCTTGTTATACTAACATATACTACTATTGTCGTTTTACCGAAGTGTTGGATATTGGGTGTGGTCTCTCGCTTGGGGACGTGGTTTGGCCGTGCTCGTTTTAAAGCACGCCTGGTTTATAGTTTTTTGTTGGGTTCCCTTTATTTTTTCCCTGCCTGGGTTTGATCTGCTGTGCTGAAGTTTTCTCTCTAGTTGCTGCGTGGCCGTGTGCCACAAACCTTTGCTGCTATGCCCGGAGGTCGGGATAGCAGTATCGTTAAGTTACAGTTTGAGTCGAGGGGGAATGTTTCACCCCAGCATGTTTTTTCTGTGTTGAAGAACAATAAGGTAGATGTTAAAGATATAGAGATGCTGCAGGCCCTTGCATCCCGAAATACGTATGATTTGAAGTTCCGGACTGATGCTGCCCGATTGAGGGGGTTTCCTCCCTTAAGGGTGTGGAGGGTCTCGCTGTCACCCCATATGATCGCTCTGTGGTGGTGACGGTGCTGTACCTCAATTTTGAGGTATTCTCAACGGAGACAGTTCCGTATGGAGCTAAAACGAGACATCCCCTCCGTCTTGTTCATAGGGGGTTCTAAGGCCCACATCAGGTATTTTGGCCAGCCCCGCACCTGTTTCCAGTGTAGGGAGGAAGGGCATGAGGCCAGGTCATGCCCAAACAAACGTTGTGGCAGATGCCTGCAGTTGGGGCATGAGAGGGCAACATGTCCCAATCAGGTGCGGTGTAACCTGTGTGGGGAGGAGGGACATGTCTCTGGTGCCTGCCCCACATCGTACTCTGCGCGTGCAAGTGCAGATGTGGAGCCGGCAAGTGAACCCTTGTCTTCAGACCCTGAACCAATGGTGGAGGAACCCAGGTCCCCTACGCCTGATGAGGTGGCACATCAGGTGGAACAAGAGTTCCTAGCTTCTAAGGGATGTGAAGTGGTCTGTGGGAACCCTGAGGTAGGCCCTTCCCAACCCTCCACATCGGTACCTGAGTCACACTCTCCACCAGCTCCCGGGGAGGCTGGAATACAAACAGTGGAGCACGACCTTAGAATGTCCTCGGACTCGGAATGTGACTCTGCCATGTCAGATGTGGGAGGACCTGCCTCAGAGCCCACCATCTAGGGAGGGCTGGTTTGATTTGTGTGAGGCCGTTGAACTTGAGCCCAAGTTGAAAAGGTCGGCCTCAGGGAGGTGTCCGACCGGGGAGGGGGGGGGGGTTAGTCCTTCTGTGCCACCAACACCAGATCCATGTAATAAAAAGGCCAGGTCAGAGACAGTTTTGTAATTTCACACTCCACATTTCATGAATGGTCCCCTGTCCCTCATGACCCTGAATGTTAACGGCATGAGGGACAGTCGGAAGCGGTCCAGAATATTCCAATTTTGTTAGTCATTGCGTGTGGACTTCGTGTTCCTCCAAGAGACTCACATTGATGGGTTTGTACGCTTCCTTTGGTTCCGCATCTTCCTGTGGATCTGTCATTTTAGTTTCTCCAAGATGTACTTCCCAGGTCGGAAAGGTTGATCATGATCATGAGGACCGGTTGGTATGCATTACCATCAAACATCCTTGCGGGAACTTCTTCTTATGTAACGTTTATGCCCCCAACCAACCGACAGACAGAAGGAATTTTTTTTGCTACCCTGCCATCCTTCGTTCCTGGCTGTGCCCCTTGTATCCTATCTGGAGACTTCAACTGTGTCCCTGACACACGGTTTGATCGAATGTCCACCTTCACATCTTCAAGCTGTAGTGTCGGTATGGTGGAGTTGGACATGTTCACAAAGAATCACGATATGGTTGACGTTTGGAGAGTGCAGCATCCTGGCTTGTCCGTGTTCACTTGGCACCGCCCTGATGGCACGGACGCCTCAAGGTTGGACAGGGTGTACGCTCCAACGGCTCTGTCACCAAGTGATTGCGAAGTTGTGGCATGTCCAATTTCGGACCATGATGCAGTTACTGTCTCATTCAGACCCCCAGAGTCATGGCCAGTAGGGAGGGGGTTCTGGAAAATGAACACAGATATTCTAACGGAGGCTGAATATAGCAAAGATTTTAAGGCCAGATACGAAGGGTGGCGAACTTTGAGGCCGGCCTTTTCAACAGATTTAGAGTGGTGGGATGATGTAAAGAAATATTGTGTAGCAAGAGCTCGTCGAAGAAGGGAGGAGTTTACTTTCACTTTGCTCTAGGGAGAGGAACGGGGACCACTCCGCACTTCATGCAATCCAACAGTACCTTGATGGAAAACTACACGGGGCCCGCGTTCGTGCTCGTGTGCATTGTGTGGAGGCGGAGGAGAAACCAACCATTAAGTTCTACCGGGACGTCACAAAGAATGCCATCGATCGCAGTATAAAAGCTGTCCGTGACGCCCACGGTGTGGTACATAAGGACCCTCTCGACATTGTAGAAGTGTATAAAAACTTTTATGAGCAGCTGTATACCCAGGCAGATGTCGATGAAGACCTTCAAAAGTCACTATTCGATAATATTGACAAAACCCCCTCTAAAGATCAGAATGATGAACTTGGCTCCCCTTTGACTGTTGACGAGCTCTGGAAGGCAGTGGCGAAGATGAGGAAAGGCGCAAAGGCACCTGGGTCCGACGGTATTCCAGTAGAATTCTATAAACGCTTCTGGGGTACCGTAGCACATGATCTCCGTGACGTATTCGTCTCTGGCTTCCTTGCTGGCCCATTGAGCCACTCGCAGCGCACAGGCATAATAACTTTGCTGCCTAAGTCAGGAGACCCCCTCGAACCGAAAAACAAACGGCCAATCACCTTGTTAAATGTAGATTACAAGATTCTGGCGAAAGCCCTTTGCAACAGGCTAGGCACAGTTATGCCAGATCTTGTAGGGTCCTTTCAGACTTGTGCGGTGCGGGGACACAGTATTGAGCAGAACCTCTGGGTGGTGCGGGACTTAGTTGAATACGTGATGAACCGTGATCTTCCATGTGCCCTTGTCTCCCTCGATCAGGAGAAGGCCTTATTGTACAATAGTGTAAATAGTCGGGTTATCGTTAATGGCCTACCGTCAGACCCCTTCAGTGTCCAACGTGGCGTACGGCAGGGGTGCCCCCTACCACCTTTACTCTACGTATTGTTTAGTGAATCAATAGCAAGAGCCTTTCAAGTAGAGCCTTTGTTTCAACCATTTCACATTCCCGGTGGTGTTGAAGTTAAGTGCCTTCAGTATGCCGATGACGTCACATGCGTAGTCTCCGACCTAGCTTCCTTCAAGGCCCTTAGTGGCACGTTGTCTAAGTTTCAAAGAGCCACAGGTGCCAGACTGAATCCCAATAAGACCAAAGGACTTCGCCTAGGTAAGTGGCGGTCAAGAAGACTGCCCTTCGCTGCATCATGGGTAGACGACGCCATAAGGATAAACGGCATATGGTTTGGTTATGGGCAAACCGAGTTACTTACCTGGAATGAGAAAGTGGACCTGGTGGAAGCTAGGTTGAAGGACTTCGGCGAGCGCCACATTAGCCTGTTCGGAAAGGTGACAGTTATCAATCGTTTTATTTATCCCCTTTTGTGGTATCCAGGCACCGTTCTGGCTGCTCCAAAGGATGTCCTGTTGCGTCTCGAGAGGGCTGTGTTTAGGTTTTTATGGTCAGGGAAGACGGAGCTCGTAAGAAGAGGGATGGTATATCAGGATGTTAGGCGTGGTGGGTTGGGCCTTGTGCATTTTCCTTCCAAACTCCGTTTTCTCCTGACCAAGTGTGTTTATAGTGCTGTAGACAGCAGAATGCCTTTTGCCTATTTTGTCCGTTATTGGGGGGATTATCATTCCGTCGGTTCTTTCCCTCCCTGTTTAGTAACAGTGAACCCCACAGCTGGAGGCCCTCGGAAGCATACAGTCAAATGAGAGAAACGCTCCTAATTATATCTAGAGTTGGGGACGTTTCGCAGTTAAGTGCAAGAGACCTATACCAGGCTGTTTTTGAAGAATTGGTTGGCCAGGTCCAATCCAATCACTATGCTTCAGGGTCGGAAGTGTGGCGTGTGGTCCACAGCAGATCATTAGATTACCGCAGGCGAGACCTGTTGTGGCGAATCGCACATGATGCGATTGTTACTAATCTCAAGCGTCTTCGGTGGCGTCTTGAAAATGGAATTTGCCCACGCACTGGATGCACAGGGTGGGAAAGTGTGTCACATGTGTTTTGGCAGTGTGAATTTGTGGCCCTCCTTTGGGAATGGTTCCAAGTCCTGACTGATCGCTTGACGATGGGCAACACATGGGCGGTCGGCCGGGACTATGCTTTGTATGGTCTTTCGCCCCCGCCATGCAATACAAGTATTCAGGGCATACTTACCTTTGCTTCGGCCTCCATAAAGCTGGCCTTATGGAGAGACCGATGTAACGTTGTTTTTAGGGGGATGGGGAAGCCTGCGGACGTCGTCCTGGCATCGGTGAAGGCGGAGGTGAGGCTGAGGGTTGAGTCCGACTTCGTTCGTTTGCCAAGGTCGGCGTTCGGTAGGCGATGGGGTCCACTCGTTTCGGTGAGGGGGGCCGTGTGGTGGTCAATTTGTAATAGGGTGGGTATGTAAGGGGCTTGTAAATAGTATGTAAATATCTGTGTGTATAATTTTCTGTACATAGTTTACATAATTTTCTGTTTGATTTAGCAGTCTGTAAATAGTTTTGCGTTTATGTTTTTGCCCGATCCGGTTTCAGTTTTTGTTTTTGTTTTGTATGTGCCGTTTCAATGCACTTAAAAAGCACAACTGGAAGAAAGGCAGTGACCAGCTTGAATTGAACCAATTATTACATCTGTCACTGTTTAGGACATCCTCTGATGTTGATGAGGTGCCTTAAGTTAGCATATCGTGACATTAATGTCATAGGTTGGGTATGGAGGGATACGTAATCCCCCCAACTCTCCCCCACCCCCACCCATCACAACAAGGATTGAAAGTTGTTCAGTTGGTACTGTTCCCAGGTGTACAAAAAATTCATATGTATTGAGCATTTGAAGTATAACTGCAATGGACCTTCATTGTCAGATAACTCCAATGGATCTTCATTGTCAGAGAAGTGGATAGCTTACGCATCAGCTGCATGTGTGGAAGTAATAAGCTATATAAAATGAAAAAAAATGTCATGGAATACTACAGAGTACATTATTCTTCTATCCAAAATATCACACTGGATTGCGAAAAGGGTCATACGACAAAGAGGTGGGATTCTCAGCCCAAACTGAGACGAAATTATGCTGGGGATATTGGACTCTCTGCATCTATTCTCTTCTCTGGCAACAACTACAACAAAATTAAAATGCTCCTCAGGTGCTTAAATATGGCAATTTGTCATGTCAACCTTTATCACTATGTCCAAAGAACGTACACATGTCCTGTTGTTGAGGAGTATTAGAATGGTCTGCAGTCACAGGTTCTTGCTGCCAAGACGTGAAAAAGAAGTCCTTTCAGGTTTGCCACCTTAAATATCATGTTGAAGCTACCTACAAACCTCTCAAATATTGTTTTACAAGGAAATTTCATCCTTTTAAAACCAATATTTATTGGCTACAAGTGATAAAGAATGACAAAAAAGACAATATGGTTGCCTTCTTATCAAGAAATTACTAGATATAAATTCAGTTGTTTGTTGCCCAAGAATAATTTATTCACACAAACTTTCAACATTTCAAAAGATGCAACTTCTGTAACTCCCTTGTGCATAATATTTTGAGGAGATGAAGCTATTGCTAGTGTTTATTGTTGAGATGGAATCCTTTGATAATGACTAGAGGTAATTCCTTTTAATGCTATGCTGGAGCATTTTAAACGCTATATTATTTCTCTTTGAATACTTACGCGGTAGACTTAACAGTTATATCAGTAAACTAAGCATGTAGATCAAAGAAGTAGTTCTGGCCGCTAACATTAAAAATTATTTTATGAATATTAGATTGTTGTCAAGTGTCACAGCATTGAGTGAGAATAATCAGTATGTGGGCTGAGCCCTTTTATTAAGATCTTTCCTTGATATGCAGATCCCTCATGCAAATATAGCAAGAATTTTGCAATTGTATAGGTGTAGCACATAGTTCAAATGGTTATGTTGGGGAGAATGGGACTTAAAAATGATTCAAATACCTGTTTCAATAACTATGTAAGCAAAGCAAAATAGTTGCAGATTGCTAATGAAAAACAATTTTTGGAGGAAAAGTGATGGATGTGTTTCATTACCATATTTACAGATAGAAAGCAGGTCCCACATATATGTTCACAGTTTTTTGGTGTATGAAAATGTCAATATTATATACAGTTAGATATACTTTTAGTGAATGCTATTGTTATCATCTTAAAGTAGTGCTGTTCTCTCTATTTCAGGTGATGGCCGTAATGATAGTCCAGGCTTTTCTGCATAATATTGTACGTACACAGCCATGGACTATCACACCGGTGATATTCTCAATGTGGCGATCGTGGACAAGAGAGAGGTAGCACCTAAGTCACCTAACATGGAAAAGGTGGCTTTTCTAAAGTGCACGCAGATCTTGAAAGACAACAACGTGAAGGTCACAGAAGTCATCACAGATGCACACCCTTCTATTAGGGCACATTTGAGTAAGTATTTTATGTAATTAGTACACCCTCACAGCATTGTCTTCCATTGACTGTTATTGCAATTGCTGAACAACTTTGCATGCAAACAAAGCATTTAACAGTGCGTGAGTAAGAATGAAAGCAGGTAACTTCAAACTATCCCCCAAAATAATAATTGATAGAGAGGAGTTAGATGAGGTTTAAGCACACATCAACACGTATGTGTTAAATATATAGAGAGGATTCAAATGAAAGCAAGTCTACACTAGTGAAGTTATTCAATAATTGATCTCCTCACAAATGTCCATCAATATCTTTCTTAATTCATTCTGATAGTATGTTTTTGTTTGGTCTCAACTATGTCTATTATCTGAATGTTTTGTATTGTTTTTCTCAAGAACCTGACATCTACCACTCTTCAGATGTATGGCATGGTGCCAAGAACATTGGAAAGAAATTAGCTGAGGTATTTGATTTACGATTCTATTTAGTTACTCTCAGCCTACTTGTTTAAGAAGTTATAACCAATATTGATAAAGTGCAGCATATTGATCAAAGGTACATAAATTGTGAAGACAGCAGATGAAAAATACAGTATGCTCCAACAGGTATGCAGTCAGTTGCAATTTTAATTTTCAAATGAAGTGGTAGCCAAACCCTCGTTGAGTGCCGTGCATGACAAAATTGTCTTTTTTTAATTTTTGTATGTTAAACCGCAATATGTTTGTTATCATTCCTTCACTTCTCACACACACCATTTTATTTGTTATACTTATCAAGGTATCCAAAAAGGCTTCCAATCGAGCCCTCTTAAAATGGACTGGGGATGTTGTCAACCACTTTTGGCATTGCTGTAGTAAAGCTGATGGTGACAGATGGAAGCTCTTGGTAAGTTTTAACCTTTTTTTAAATTCCTGCAATTTCATGAGCTTGCGTAATCTATCATTGGGCCATTTTACCATTTGACTTTATTTAGCAACTCATAGGATATGTTATATTTATATTTAGTACATATGATTTTGACAGCTGTGTGGAGAGAGGAGGCATATGCTTGCCCATTACTGAGTAAAAATATGAATTCACTATGGCCATGAAAATCAGAAGTGCCCCTCATTTCATTTGCCTCAAGGTTGGACCGGGTGTACGCTCCAACGGCTCTCACCAAGTGATTGCGAAGTTGTGGCATGTCCAATTTCGGACCATGATGCAGTTACGGTCTTATTCCAACCCCCAGAGTCATGGCCAGAAGGGAGGAGGTTCTGGAAAATGAACACAGATATTCTAACGGAGGCTGAATATAGCAAAGATTTCAAGGCCAGGTACGAAGGGTGGCGAACTTTGAGGCCGGCCTTTTCAACAGTTTTAGAGTGGTGGGATGATGTAAAGACCCGCATCAAACGTTTTACAGTGGAATACTATGTAGCAAGAGCTCGTCGAAGAAGGGAGGAGTTCCTTTCACTTTGCTCTAGGGAGAGGAACGGGGACCCCTCCGCACTTCATGCAATCCAACAGTATCTTGATGAAAAACTACACGGGGCCCGGGTTCGTGCTCGTGCTTTTTACGTACATAGAAACGGGCACGGAGAACGAATAACACAACTCAGACCAGACGGGACAAAACATAACTTGAACTATGTACAGAATTCATACCATTACGGACGCAAAGAAAGATTTTGTGACGATAATTTACAAAACCCATCCCGACCCAGGACTATTTACAAACTCACCTATTTACACATTACCAAACAAAGAGAAAATATGTACAAAACGACCCCTGAGGAAACAGGATTAACTACAAATTAACTATCATCCGCCCCGCCCGCACCGAAACAATTGGTCCCCAACGTCTGCCGAACGTGGACCCCGGCAAACGAACAAAGTCGGCCTCGACCCTCAGTTTGATTTCCGTCTTTACCGACGCCAACACGACGTCGGCAGGCCTCCCTTCACCCCTAAAAACAATGTTACATCGGTCTCTCCAAACAGCCAGCTTAATGGAGGCCGAAACAAAGGTGAGTATGCCACGAATACTCGCACCGCATGGCGGTGGTGGTGGCGATAGACCATACAATGCATAGTCGTGGCTGACCGCCCAAGTGTTGCAAAGCGTTAGCCGGTCAGCCAGGACTTGAAACCACTCCCGGAGGAGGGCCACAAAACCACAATGCCAAAACACATGGGGGACACTCTCCCACTTTGTACACCCAGCGCGGGGGCATATGCCATCTCCAAGACGCCACCGAAGGCGCTTGAGATTGGTTACAATGGCATCATGTGCAATTCGCCACAGCAAGTCCCGCCGGCGGTAGTCTAGTGACTTGCTGTGCACTACGGTCCACACTTCCGGCTGTAAGGCATAATCGCTTGGGTGGACCTGGCCCGCCAAGTCATCAAAAATGGCCCGGTACAGGTCCCCCGCGCTGGACTGCGAAACCTCCCCTACAGTTGACATCATACGGAGAGTATCCCTCAGGTGACAATATGTCTTTGAGGGTCTCCCGCTGTGGGGCATACTATTACGAAACAGGGACGGAAAGAACCCACGTAATGACAATCCCCCCCAGTAACGGACAAAATATGCAAAGGGCATCTCACTCTCAACAGCACTAAACACACACTTTGCCAGGAGAAAACGGAGCTTTGAGGGAAAATGCACAAGGCCTAGGCCCCCACGTCTAAGTTCCTGGTACACAACCTTTCTTCTGACCAGCTCCGTTTTCCCTGACCATAAGAACTTAAATACGGCCCTCTCAAGTCGCACAAGGGCACCCACTGGAGCAACCAGAACAGTGCCCGGGTACCACAAGAGAGGGTAAATGAAACGATTAATAACTGTTACTTTCCCCATTAGACTAATGTAACGCTCCCCATAGTCTGTCATCCTAGCTTCCGCCAGGTCCACCTTTTCGTTCCAGGTAAGTGACTCAGGTGAGCAGTAACCAAACCATATACCATTGATTTTCATGGCATCGTCAACCCAAGATGCCACGAAGGGCAGTTGTTTCCACCGCCACTTACCCAGACGGAGTCCTTTTGTCTTTGCGGGGTTCAGTCTGGCACCAGTCGCTCTTTGAAAGGTAGACAGGATGTCAGACAGGGCCCTGAAGGAAGCTAGGTCAGAGACTACACACGTGACATCATCAGCATAGTGAAGGCACTTGACTGTGGTTCCACCAGGAATATGAAAAGGTCGAAACAAAGGGTCTTCATGGAGGGCTCTCGCAAGCGATTCACTAAACAATACATAGAGTAAAGGTGACAGGGGGCATCCCTGCCGTACCCCACGTTGTACTCTAAAGGGGTCAGACGGTATGCCATTGACAATAACACGACTATATACATTATTATACAATAAAGCAATCCATTTAACAAAGAAAGAGTTCAGACAAAACTTCTTTAAGACTTTAAAGAGGAATCCGTGATCAACCATGTCAAAGGCGCACATGGAAGATCACGGTCCATTACATACTCTACTAAGTCCCGCACCAACCAGAGGTTCTGGTGAATACTGTGTCCCCGCACCGCACACGTCTGAAAGGAACCTACAAGATCCGGCATGACAGTACCCAGCCGGTTGCAAAGGGCTTTCGCCAGGATCTTATAGTCCACATCTAACAACGTTATTGGTCGCTTGTTTTTCGGTTCAAGGGGGTCTCCAGACTTGGGTAACAAAGTAATTACACCTGTGCGCTGCGAGGGGCTTAACGAACCAGCAAGGAAGGCAGAGGTAAACACATCCCGGAGATCATGTCCAACGATACCCCAAAAGCGTTTGTAGAATTCTACCGGGATACCGTCCGACCCTGGCGACTTTCCTTCCTTCATTTTCGTCACCGCCTTCCAGAGCTCGTCGACAGTCAAGGGGGAACCAAGTTTATTGTTCTGCTCCGTAGAAGGGAACTTATCAATATTATCTAAAAGGGACTTTTGAAGGACCCCATCGACATCTGCCTGGGTGTAAAGCTGTTTATAGAAGTTCTGATACACTTCGACAATGTCGAGGGGGTCCTTCAGTACCGTACCGTGGACGTCACGGACTGCTCTAATACGGCGATCAATGGCATACTTTGTGACGTCTTGGTAAAATTCGATGGTTGGCTTTTCCTCCGCCTCCACGCAGTGTACGCGAGCACGAACACGGGCCCCATGCAACTTCTGATCAAGGTGCTGCTGGATGGCATGGAGTGCGGAGGAGTCCCCGTTCCTATCCCTAACGCAGAGCGAGAGGAACTCTTTCCTTCTTCGACGAGCTCTTGCTACACAATACTCAACTGTAAAACGTTTGATGCGAGACTTAACTTCATCCCACCATTCTAAACCCGTTGAAAAGGCCGGCCTCAGTGTTCGCCACCCTTCGTACCTGGCTTTCAGTTGTTCTTTATATTCAGCCTCCGTTAAGATATCTGTATTCATTTTCCAGAATCCCCTCCCTGAAGGCCATGACTCAGGGGGTTGGAAGGAGACAGTAACTGCATCATGATCCGAAACTGGACATGCCACAACTTCACAATCACTCGGAGACAAGGCCAAGGGAGAGTACACCCGGTCCAACCTTGACGCGTCCGTGCCATCAGGGCGGTGCCAAGTGAACACGGACAAACCGGGATGTTGCACTCTCCAAGTGTCAACCATGTCGTGATTCTTTGTAAACATGTCCAGTTCCGCCATGCCAACGCTACAGCCCGAAGACACACAATCTCCAGTCAGGATACAAGGGGCACTGCCAGGAACGAAGGATGGCAGGGTCATGAAAAAGTTCCTTCTATGTGAAGGCCGATTGGGTGCGTAAACGTTACACAGAAAGAAGCTTCCACATGGGTGCTTTATTGTTACGCACACCAACCGACCCTCGTGATCAGAATCAACTTTTCCGACCAGGGTGGACCACCTAGGCGAAAGTAAAATAACTGAACCACAAGACGTCGGGGAACCAAAGGAAGCATACAAACCCCCACTCCATTCGAAGGACCAGGTGTGGACATCATCCTCATTTACAATATGGGTCTCCTGGAGAAAAACGAAGTCCACACCCAGTGATTTACAAAACTGAAATATTCTGGATCGCTTCCGACTGTCCCTCAAGCCATTAACATTTAGGGTCAAGAGAGACAGGTGATCGGCCATGATAGGGCATTGGCTACGTGTTTACCTGGGACTTGGCCTTTTTGCTCTGCGGATTCTTGAGTATGGGCTCCGCATTGCCCCCACAGTCTGAGACCTCACCTGAGGCCGACCTCTTCAGTGGGGATTCTGGCACAGAAGTCCCACACAAGTCAAACCAGCCCTCCCCCGATGGTGGATCCTTTGGAGGAGGCTCAGAGGCAGGCTCTCCATCATCTGACATCTCATTAATAGAATCAGAATCGGAGGACAGGTGGAGGTCCTCTACAACTGTCGTCACATCAGCCTCCCCGGAAGTTGGTGATGATGGTGGAGAGTCTGCCTTTTGAGACCCAGTTCCCGCCTCACACTGTTTGGAGGCGAGGAAATCCTGTTCCACTTCCTCAGCCGCCTCCTCCAATTCCTGTGTGGAATATTCTGGGCCTGATTGCGAGGGGTCGGGTGCCTGCCTCACATCTGCACTGGCACGGGCAGAGTATGACGTGGGACAAGCACCAGAGATATGTCCATCCTTGCCACAAAGGTTGCACCGCACCTCGTTGGGACAATCAGTCTTGTCGTGCCCCACCTGTAGGCACCTGCCACAACGTTTGTTGGGACAAGACCTGGCCCCGTGCCCCTCCTTTGAACAATGAAAGCAGGTGCGGGGCTGCCCGAAGTACCTTATGTGGGCCTTCGAACCCCCTATAAACAGACAGGATGGAATATCTTTATGTAATTCCATACGGAACTGTCTCTTGCCGTTCAGAATGCCCTTTAATTCACCCTCATTGTAAACACACATTCGCATGTCAGAGACAGCCCCGTACTGGCCCAGAACCCTCGCAACCAGGCGCTGCTCGACCTCAAAGTTCAGAAACAGCACTGTCACCACCACAGAGCGATCATATGGGGTGACAGTGAGCCCCTCTGCCCCCTTCAGGCAAGACACGCCTTTCACACGGGCAGCATCAGACCTGAACTTTAGGTCGTACGTGTTGCTGGTCGCAAGCGCCTGCAACATCTCTATTTCTTTAACTTCAACACCCTTATTCTTTAACAACGTAAACACTTGCGCCGGAGGAACACTCACCTCCGACTTAAACTCTAACTTAACAATTGTGCTATCCCGACCTCCGGGCATAGCAGCAAAAGGTTTGTGGCACAAGGCCACACAGCAAATAGAGAGAAAACTTCAGCACCGTAGGTCAAACCAAAGCAGGGTAAATAAGGATATCCCAACACAGAACAACTATAAAACAGACGTGCCCTAAAACGAGCACGACCAAACCACGTCCCCAAGAGAGAAACTAGACCCAACACGTAACAATATGACAGTAGTATAGTATAGTATAACAAGCACGCCAACACAGCGCAGCAGTACAATGCCAAAATTCAGCACGAGCAATCGACGAGAGCTCCGTGAAAACACGTCCGCTCTCGACGAAGACCTGAACTGAACTCCCGGGTTCGTGCTCGTGTGCATTGTGTGGGACGTCACAAAGTATGCCATCGATCGCAGTATAAAAGCTGTCCGCGACGTTACGTCACAAAGTATGCCATCGATCGCAGTATAAAAGCTGTCCGTGACGCCCACGGTGTGGTACATAAGGACCCTCTCGACATTGTAGAAGAGTATAAAAACTATTATGAGCAGCTGTATACCCAGGCAGATGTCGATGAAGACCTTCAAAAGACCCTATTAGATAATATTGACAAGACCCCCTCTAAAGATCAGAATGATGAACTTGGCTCCCCTTTGACTATTGACGAGCTCTGGAAGGCAGTGACGAAGATGAAAGGCGGAAAGGCACCTGGGTCCGAAGGTATTCCTGTAGAATTCTATAAACGCTTCTGGGGTACCGTAGCACATGATCTCCGTGATGTATTCTTCTCTGCCTTCCTCACTGGCTCATTGAGCCACTCGCAGCGCACTGGCATAGCAACTTTGCTGCCTAAGTCAGGAGACCCCCCTCGAACCGAAAAACAAACGGCCAATCACCTTGTTAAATGTAGATTACAAGATTCTGGTGAAAGCCCTTTGCAACAGGCTAGGCACAGTTATGCCAGATCTTGTAGGGTCCTTTCAGACATGTGCGGTGCGGGGACACAGTATTCAGCAGAACCTCTGGGTGGTGCGGGACTTAGTTGAATACGTGATAGACCGTGATGTTCCATGTGCGCTTGTTTCCCTCGATCAGGAGAAGGCCTTCGACATGGTTGATCATGGATTCTTCTTTAAAATTTTGAAGAAGTTTTGTTTGAAACAAAATCCAGTTTTTGTTAAATGGACCTCCTTATTGTATAATAGTGTAAACAGTCGGGTTACCGTTAATGGCCTACCGTCAGACCCCTTCAGTGTCCAGCGTGGCGTACGGGAGGGGTGCCCCCTATCACCTTTACTCTACGTATTGTTTAGTGAATCAATAGCAAGAGCCTTTCAAGTAGAGCCTTTGTTTCAACCATTTCGCATTCCCGCTGGTGTTGAAGTTAAGTGCCTTCAGTATGCTAATGACGTCACATGCGTAGTCTCCGACCTAGCTTCCTTCAAGGCCCTCACTGGCACGTTATCTAAGTTTCAAAGAGCCACAGGTGCCAGACTGAATCCCAATAAAACCAAAGGACTTCGTCTAGGTAAGTGGCGGTCAAGAAGACTGCCCTTCGCTGCATCATGGGTAGATGACGCCATAAGGATCAACGAACGGCATATGGTTTGGTAATGGGCAAACCGAGTTACTTACCTGGAATGAGAAGGTGGACCTGGTGGAGGCTAGGTTGAAGGACTTCGTCGAGCGCCACATTAGCCTGTTCGGAAAGGTGACAGTTATCAATCGTTTTTTTTTATCCCCTTTTGTGGTATCCAGGCACTGTTCTGGCTGCTCCAAAGGGTGTCCTGTTGATTCTTCAGAGGGCTGTGTTTAGGTTTTTATGGTCAGGGAAGACGGAGCTCGTAAGAAGAGGGATGGTATATCAGGACGTTAGGCGTGGTGGGTTGGGCCTTGTGCATTTTCCTTCCAAACTCCGTTTTCTCCTGACCGAGTGTGTTTATAGTGCTGTAGACAGCAGAACGCCTTTTGCCTATTTTGTCCGTTATGGGGGGGGGGGGGGGGGGGGATTATCATTCCGTCGGTTCTTTCCCTCCCTGTTTAGTAACAGTGAACCGTGAAACCCACAGCTGGAGGCCCTCGGAAGCATACAGTCAAATGAGAGAAACGCTCCTTGTTATGTCCACACTTGGGGACGTTTCACAGTAAACTGCAAGGGATCTATACCGGGCTGTTTTTGAAGACTTGGTTGGCCAGGTCCAATCCAACCACTTTGCCTCAGGGTCGGAAGTGTGGGGTGTAGTCCACAGCAGATCATTAGATTACCGCAGGCGAGACCTGTTGTGGTGAATCGCACATGATGCGATTGTAACTAATCTTAAGCGCTTTCAGTGGTGTCTTGGAGATGGAATTTGCCCATGCACTGGATGCACAAAGTGGGAAAGTGTGCCACATGGTGCTTTTTAAGAGTATTGAAACGGCACATACAAACAAAACAAAAACAAAACTTAAACCGGATCGGGCAGAAACATAAATGCAAACTATTTACAAACTGCCACATGTGATTTGGCAGTATGAATTTGTGGCCCTTTCCTGGGAATGGTTCCAAGTCCTGACTGATCGCTTGACGTTGTGCAACACATGGGCGGTCGGCCAGGACTATGCCTTGTATGGTCTTTCACCCCCGCCGTGCAATACAAGTGTTCAGGGCATACTTACCTTTGTTTCGGCTTCCATGAAGCTGGCCTTATGGAGAGACCGATGTAACGTCGTTTTTAGGGGGATAGGGAAGCCTGCGGACGTCGTCCTGGCGTCGCTGAGGGAGGAAGTAAGGCCGAGGGTTGAGTCCGACTTCGTTCGTTTGCCAAGGTCTGCGTTCGGTAGGCGATAGGGTCCACTCGTTTCGGTGAGGGGGAACCGTGTGGTGGTTAACGTGTAATTGGGTGGGTCTGTAGGGTGCTTATGTTGTTGTTAATAGTTTTGTAAATATCTGTATGTATAGCTTTATTACTGTAATGAACATAATTTTCTGTTTGATTTAGCAGTTTGTAAATAGTTTGCATTTATGTTTCTGCCCGATCCGGTTTGAGTTTTTGTTTGTATGTGCCGTTTCAATGCACTTAAAAAGCACACAGTTGCAACATATTTGAAGTTCAAGAAATTTATATGGCGCATTATTTTGAATAATTATTCTAATGCGCCTTACAAGACACAGTGGAAAGCAAAAGACTAAGTTGGACTATCAAATACCATCAAATGCACAGCTAAGTAGGTGGGTTTTTTTTTTTTTAATAAGGACTGAAAATGTTCCAGAAAGCATGCTGTCCTAATTGAAGGGGGCAGATCATTCCGTAACTTAGGGCCTTGGACATCTAGTGCGCGCTCACTATTTGTTTAAAAGCTATGGGTAGTCTAGCTAGACTTGATTCAAGGGGTGTAAGGGACGCAGTTTGAAAGTTTCAACCTGATAACATGTTCAACTCTGTGCGTAATTCGTAAAGTGGTCCATTGTTTATAAGGGATGCAACAGGTTTGCCTAAGTGCTGAAAAAATTGTCCAGAATAATACAGCACACGGTGCTGCCATAACACAAAAGTATGCGGAACTAATTTTGATGGAAAATTTTTTCAAAAACACTAAATTTCTAGAAGAATTTCTGTATCTTTGGTTATGAATTTTATCAGCCATTTGTCAACTAACATAACACCGGCAGTGCTTACACGTATTCATAATTATTTGAATTGGTACATTTCATGATTTTAACGCTGTAAACAAATATTGCAGTATATTCCAACTTAGGAGTTTCGCAAATAGAGACTTCTAGGTTATTTTACATATTATTACTCTTGAAGATTTAAATACAGCACTTTCAAGATTTCTGGGCAGCTCTAATTGGATGTGCTGTTTACTGCTGGGCTCCCGAGGTGACTGTCTTTCAGCACCCAAAGAAGTGATATGGTAGCACAAACGGTGCATACCCTATTAGTGCTAATAAAGCTTCTTTTGCACCGCCTCTTAGTGCTGTCTGGTAGCACTTATGGTACAGTTGATAGTAGCTGTTGGAAGTGCCTAAGTCCTGCTCTTCACAAGTGTTAAAGAATTTAGAGCCCTTGGATAGTGTACAAAACTGCTCTTTAGAGCACTTCTTTTTTACAGTGTAGCAATTGAAATCGACACATTTTCAATGAAAAGTGAACTTGAAACAAGCAAGTGTGATGTCATGGATTCACATAGCTGGACAACGTTTTGCTTTCATTCCTTGCCGAAGGCAGGCAAGGAATCTATGCGATGGTAATGTCGTGTGTATGTGCGTGTGCGTGTGTATGTATGAGTGTATTGACACTTTGGTTGTAAACACGATATCTCAAGAAGGGTAAGCGTGACTAATCTCATTAGGGTGTGTGGGTTGGCGATATTGATTAGACGACCGGTATTGTTTTTGGCGGAGGTCATACTAAGTAGATATGTGTGTGGGGGGGGGGCAAAATACTTTATTTGCTGATTTACATCAAATTCAAAAGATACAGAGAACTTCACATTACACATCCTGCACAGAGAGTGTTTTGATTACACAATTACGGCCTTTTGTGCGCACCAGGATAAGTACTGAAGCAATAACAGCTACTGTAGGATTGTGTCGGCACAAGGGGTTTAAGACAGCCGTGGGAGGGGCTAGAAATTAGTAGGTTGGGAAAATTGGAACTATCTAGCGTGAGAAATCTTTGCCTTTAAATTTAAGTATTCTTGCCCTTTATGGCTAATGAAATAAATCATTAAAGACTTCATCAAAATGATAGTTTATGTATTTGCGGGTGAAGAAGAACAAGACTATGTATTCTGTGTGTTACTGGTAGTATCACTTTAATGGTAAAAGTGAATAGTGAAATCCCGTTGTTACACGTTTTTTTTTTTTTTTTCCTTTTAAAGGGTTGTGTATGTTTCCCTTCGCAAAATGTCATTTATTGAGAATTAAGGTTAACACGTCAGAATAAACCTTTTCAAGGGATAATATTTTTTCCTTTACCTTCTTAGAAATAATGTCCTTACAGGGAAAAGTATAGGTACTCATTCAAGTATGATGCATCCAGATTTTCACATGCAAAATCACAACTGCGCTACCTCACTGAACTGGTTGTTCACCGTAAGCAATATGGTGGCGGCTTCCATGAAAGTGTTTATTACCGTGTTTAATGTAGCACACTGAGACTACGCTGAAAATCGTTTACACCACTACATATCCATCTCATGATGAATTTGCACTCAAGCTTTGTTCAAGTGTAAGTAAAGCAAAAAGGACAGGTTCGAGTACAGTTTAGTCTAATAACAGTGTTCTTCACAACGATTTGGTGGAAAATAATTTGTGTTACTGTGCCTCATGCTCTGGCACTGTACTTACCATTGGTGATACTTACATGCAAGGTATCCTCACTGCATGACGGAGTATCACATGTACCTATAATTGATTAAGAGACAGAGAGAACAAAGTTCATTTAAATGTATATTTAAATAAATTGCAGCAGTAGACTCAGATGTCAGCGTTAGAAGGATATTAACCGAGTTTGAAGTGTTTCCTTTTGCTATTTCATACACATGTATTTAGATTTAAAAGACAAAAAAAGAAATGAAATTTTGTTGTAACCATAACCCCGAGTAAAATGGAATAACCTAAGATGCGTGCGTTGATCCTCTTAGCATTGGGTGATGGAAAGATCAATCATGCTAACCTGGCGCGGCAAGGGACCAACAGCAGTTTAGGATTATTAAATATGAATAAACTGTAGTTTGACAATCGTAGTATCTCAAGATGGGTATGTGTACAGTACAATACTAATGGAAGACTGATATTTGTGAAAAACATTGTTTTGACGAGTGCTGATGGAAAATCACTCTTTGGCATCAGGGGCAAGTATGTAAATATATACTGTGCTTAATTTGCTCAAGGGGAATAGAACATTCTCCAGTTCAAAAAGTGCATTCTTAAACCACTGGCTCTTGAACTGTGTATTGAGTACAACACTCTTTTCAGGCTGCTCCAGTCAACCCAGCTGCATACGACTACAACCATAGCTTTGGGTAAGTTTTGTAGCAACGGTGGAGTGCAACACTCTCATCCACTGGCTCTGGAGAAAATACCCCAACCCATCAAGGTGACTGAAGAAACACATTTTTTAAAAATCCTATTGTGTAATGTTATTCAATTATACTGTACATGGGTGCAAATCCCAGGGGGTTGGGAGTGATAGACACCCTCACTTTGTAAAGAAATTGACTTAGTCTTTTCCCCAACCACAGTGAGTTCTTTCAAAGCCAGGGGATTTTGGTGAATAGTCTTATTGGTGTCTTCACAATGACCGAGGTGATTGTAAATAAACTGGCGTTCACTCTCGGGCACATCCATCAGGGAAAAAAAAAGAGTACTAACCCTGTGTCGGTTTGTCGTGGCTGTTAGTGTTAATTTATCTGCAGTATTAATTTGATCACATACATTGCTGACATCATGCCAGCCAGAGGAATGGTTTTCAGACAGGTTAGTGCTTGACTGGAACAAGGTGTTTCTTTCCTTTTCCACTCTGGTTAGTGATTTTTTTAATTTTCAGCTAAAACTCTGTCAAGTGGATCCAAGTTTTTGATTTGCTGTTGATCGAGCCAGACATCTTCACTGGCGTCTTTCGATTCACTTAGGAGCAACCTTGACGGCTTGCCTCCTCTCCGTGCATTAAGCAAAGTTAAGCGGGACACGACAAGGTCCCTTAGTTCAATAAACTTGTGGCTATCCAATGCATTAAAATCATCATTTATGACTTCAGTCATCAGTCAACTTCCAGTACTGCTACAAATTTATAAATATCTCGTGCAAGTTCGTCATTATCCTCGATTAGATGTGTCCCTTTGAGAACATTTACAGTTGACTTTAGCGTAGTATATTTCTATAATTGCTTGACGTACCCCGGTGTTCTTTAACATTTTTTCTGTTACTTTAACTATATTGTATAAACGGCTTACGTCAATATCGGTGGGTCGCTCCATGTGTTCTTCCCCCTGATCGTTGTTTTCAAAATCTTCATAGCTGTCATCGAAGCATTCTGTCACCACGTCAAAGGGTCTCTTACCCCCAACTTGGGGCCTGGGTAGACCAGAAGTGGACGCTCCTTCGTTCTCTGCTCCAGTAATACGAGATCGTACCTCTGTAGCTGCCTGGTTGAGAACCTAAGCGGTGCATCCTTTCGTAATAGCCTCCTCTATAGATAGTTCTTTACTGGAGCTGATGTAGTAGCTTAGGTCAAAGGGAAGGAGCAGTCGCCCCATCTTGAAGCAGTGTATTTCACTACAGTTTCGTTATTTGCTGTTGAGAGTGGTGTCACAACAAGTGTTCTCCTCAAATGTTAAATTTACTTTAACTGTTTGTCATTAAGTATGATGAAAGATACCTCGAAGAGATATTAAACGAAAACTGTGATGTTTTACTGTTGCTCTATCATAAGTTTGAGGCGACTGCTCCTGCCCTTTGAGCTACACAGTAAGCTTGTAGCTAAAGCTACAAACCAGCTCTTTAAAGAGATGGCATTTGTTAGTGTTTCGCTGGGGTTTGGTTCTAAAATAGTGGACAAAGAAATTATCAAAAAGGGACAGCAGAAAATAAAAGAGATGGTACTACAAGCTAAGTCAAGAAAATCATGTCCATTGTGTATAAGAGAGAATATATTTCCAAAACAGGACCTCATTGACAATAAAAATAGACGAGTTGCTCCGTAGCCTCGGGTATGGGGATGATGTCGAAAACTTTCGTCGTGAAGGGGTGAGTAGCCTGAATGAACAGTGGGCGAGTGAGCCTAGCTTACACTGAAGGCTAGTCATGCCAGGGCCGCATATTTACTAATAATGTAATAAGCCTATTACTTGCATAACAATAGTTAGGCATAGGCCTAACTGAGGCGTAGGCTAGGCTAGGCCTACACCGTAGCCTATCCCCGTAGGGGGTTCGTTAGTTTCAAGACCCGTTAGTTTCCCCCTACAAGGAGTTCGTTTTCTTCACTAAAAACGTTAGTTTCCTCCCCTATGTAAATTGAATTTCAAGTGAGGAAAATTTGGTATAGTAGGTATAATTGTTGATTTTTTTTTAAAACCAGAATGCAAAAATGCATTGAGGTTACGATGATACATACATGCTCTTTTCAATAAAATGCTACATTTCTTGTAACAACTGGTGACCCAAAATAGCCTTTGTCTCCACCTGTAAGTGACTGGTTTTTCTTTCATAGTGTGCCTTAAGATATTCTGCAAACAAGGTTTTCAGAGTTTGATGCCAGGTGATACCAGATGACCATTGACCTCCACCAAAAACAACAGGCACAGTACTTTCAACTTACCATAACACATCCACATACTAATTGGGAAATCCATCCAAGTTTCCTACCTTGAGATATCCCATTTTGACAAGTTTTTCAAAGTTTGACTGATCATGACCCCGATGTCCTTTCACCTCCACAAAAAATAACCTTATACAGACCATCTTCTCACCATAATTCATTTACATACTAATTTTGAAATCCATCCACCTTTCATACCTTGAGCTATCCTAAACAAGTTTTTCTGAGTTTGACCCCTATGACCCCAAATGACCTTTGACCTCCACCATTAATTGGGTTTAACGCATCAACATATCAAGTTTGAAATGAATCAAAGTTTCCTACCTTGAAATATAGTGTGAACCAGGATTTCGGGGTGAGACCCGATGTGACCCCAAATGACCTTTGACCTCCACGAAAATAAATAGGGGTCTTTCTTACATCATAACGGATCAGCCTATCAAGATTGAAATGAATCCAAGTTTCCTACCATAATGTATCATGTGAACAAGGATTTCAGGTTTTGACCCCATGTGACCCCAAATGACCTTTGACCGTCACGAAAATAAATTGGGTTCTTTCTTACATCATAACGCATCAACATATCAAGTATGAAATTGATCCAAGTTTCCTACCATGAGATATCGTGTTAACAGGGATTTCAGGTCATGACCCCATGTGACCCCAAATGACCTTTGACCTCTACCAAAATCAATAGGGTTCTTTCTTACATCATAACGCATCAACATATCAAGTTTGAAATGAATCAAAGTTTCCTACCTTGAAATATAGTGTGAACCAGGATTTCGGGGTGAGACCCGATGTGACCCCAAATGACCTTTGACCTCCACGAAAATAAATAGGGGTCTTTCTTACATCATAACGGATCAGGCTATCAAGATTGAAAGGAATCCAAGTTTCCTACCATAATGTATCATGTGAACAAGGATTTCAGGTTTTGACCCCATGTGACCCCAAATGACCTTTGACCTTCACGAAAATAAATTGGGTTCTTTCTTACATCATAACGCATCAACATATCAAGTATGAAATTGATCCAAGTTTCCTACCATGAGATATCGTGTTAACAGGGATTTCAGGTCATGACCCCATGTGACCCCAAATGACCTTTGACCTCTACCAAAATCAATAGGGTTCTATCTTACATCATAACGCATCAACATTTCAAGTATGGAATTGATCCAAGTTTTCTACAATGAGATATCATGTAAACAAGGATTTCAGGAATTGACCCCAAATGACCTTTGACCTCCACCAAAATCAATAGGGTTCTTCCTTTCATCATAACGCATCAACATATCAAATTTGAAATTAATCCAAGTTTTCTACCATGAGATATCGTGTAAACAAGGATTTCGGGGTTTGACCCCATGTGACCCCAAATGACCTTTGACCTCCACCAAAATCAATAGGGTTCTTCCTTACATCCTAAAGCATCAACATACCAAGTATGAAATTGATCCTAGTTTCCTACCATGAGATATCGTGTAAACGAGTTTTTCAGGGTGTGACCCCAAATGACCTTTGACCTCCACCAAAATCAATAGGGTTCTTCCTTTCATCATAACGCATCAACATATCAAGTGTGAAATTGATCCAAGTTTCCTACCATGAGATATCGTGTAAACGAGTATTTCAGGGTGTGACCCCAAATGACCTTTGACCTCCACCAAAATCAATAGGGTTCTTCCTTCCATCATAACGCATCAACATATCAAGTGTGAAATTGATCCAAGTTTCCTACCATGAGATATCGTGTAAACGAGTATTTCAGGGTGTGACCCCAAATGACCTTTGACCTCCACCAAAATCAATAGGGTTCTTCCTGACATCCTAACGCATCAACATATCAAGTTTGAAATTAATCCGTTTTTTACCATGAGATACTGTGTAAACAAGGATTTTGGTTTTTGACTTCCTGTGACCCCAAATAACCTTTGACCTCCACCAAAATCAATAGGGTTCTTCCTTACATCATAACGCATCAACATATCAAGTTTGAAATTAATCCAAGTTTCCTGTCTTGAGATATTGTGTAAACAAGGATTTTGGTTTTTGACCCCCTGTGACCCCAGATGACCTTTGACCTCAACCAAAACAAATAGGGTCCTTCCTCTCAGTATGGGGTATCTGTGTACCAAGTTTGAAAACTGTCAGATCTTCCTTTCTCACGATACCGTGTAAAGAAGCAAAGTGTCACAAACACACACACATACACACACCTAAACTAACATTGCAGTAATTTGTTGGACAGGGTTTTGCAACAACCATTTTGGGAATGTCGAAGCCTGTCCTACAAAAGTTGTGATGTTTGTGGTCTACTCACACTGTGTCTTACGTGTGTGAAATCTAAATTTTGTGTGAAATAAGACATTGCATATTTTTTTAGTTGATTAGCGCCACCTATACCAACTGCAAGTCTCATATCCATGCACACAGACAATGACCAGCTTGCAGGACTGTTGAAGGACTTACAATTTTATTCAAATTAATTTTTGTTAGACTTATTGCTGTCTTGTTCAATCAGACCTAATAATCATCCCAGTTCATGGTGCAACTTGGCCATGATCAAGGCTTGCACCTACAGTTAGCCATGGATGATACTAGGCATGTGCCTAGGCTAGGTTGTCCTAGCCTATCACATCATATTGCATGTACATGTATGGAATGGTTATGTTACATGATGTTAGGCTACACCTTCCCTAGTAATTATTACCTAAAATACCAGCTTGCACCAAGCAGTTGGATTCTTTGCATGGGCAGCCTATAATGTCCACATTGCATAGGCTATAGAAAGGTGGGCCTTAAACGAGCTCTTGGCCTAGCCTACGTATTTAAGCCATATAGGCCTATATCTTACTAGCCTAGTATAGGCCTAGCCTAGGTAAGAAAAATTTTAAAAAGCCCACAAGCTAACATTCCCTTTATTCATACTTTCCCAGAGATGCTGACCTTATGATGATTTAGTCTCTTCGCATATCAGATTTTCAGTGAAAAGTCAGACTAAGGCCAATTTTCATTTCAGTCAACACTGGAGGCAAGAATCCATGATTTTGAGTTGGGAGGAACACTGTATTCCAAAATAAGCCAACAAACAAGTGCCAATTATAGACCTAGATACAAAGCCAGCTGAAAAGAGATTTGGCCAGCCCCCCCCCCCCCAAAAAAAAAAAAAAAAAATTTTTTTTTTTCAACTATTTCATGTCAGAAAAAATACCCTTAAATCTCATCAGGAACAGTTCCCAGTACTAATTATATGCCCATTTAAGAATTTGAAAATGACCATGAACTATGACATTTGATAGCACTTTATCTCAGAATTTGAATCCCTTTGTGCACTTATTGCAGGATTTGTTGTAATTGTAACTTGAACCTCAAGGTTGTCGGGCTTCTATTGAAAACAGAATGGTAATCAAATCTGCTGCTCATTGAAGCAGCTAATTGATGTACATAATGAACCAGTGGTCGGGTACTATAACTGGGAACCGCAGTTTTTCCCTACAATTAAACTAAATTCAATCCATAATGTCAGAGGCATGTCTTGTTTTGTACCAGTGTCGCGATCATAATAATGTTATATAGGTCTAGGCTAGACCATTTTGCTCAAAACATGCATGCAAAGGAACTAAAAAAAGACAATGACATTATAATATACTCACCCCTTGGCTCTTCGCCAGAGAGTCGAGGGGACTTTTAGAAGAAAAAAAAAGCTCAGAAGGTTTCTGATACGCTTTACACAAAGGTAGTGCACTAATAAATTTTGGTCCAGTCATATATGGTCCAGATATGGGACATATATGCACCATACTTGTCTCCCTAATATTATGGGATCAACACAGTAAATCTTTATATAAACCAGACATGGCAATGCTTTTATAGGATCAGTACAGAATGATTTTATAAAAACCATACAGTATATGGTATTGCATTATATGGTTCATATCTGTTCCATATAAAGACCTGATCCAGATAAAATTTTATCTGGCCCATATATGGATTAAATCCGGTTCTGGCACAGATCAAGGTTATATCTGCCCAATTTTTCATCTTGCCCAGATTTAAATCCCATATCTGCCGCAGATATGGGCCAGATATAAAATCCATATCTGGCCCATATCTGGATTTGGAGTAAGGGAAATTATACACCTAGGTCATTTTTTTTGGGGGGGGGGGGGGCGCGCGCGGGGGGTGAGTAGGAAGAACTTCCATCTCCATTCGCAACATATACAAAACAGCAAATTAGAGGGTAAAAATAATAACATATATAAGTATATATACTTACAGTTGAATCGCTTACAGTATATTGCAACAAAATGTTTTGAAAAAATTTAATGGGACTTCCCGAGCTTAGGTGCAGGTCTAATCTTGTATAGGACTATAGGTCTAGTAATTCACTGCATACACCTAAAATTAGGCCTAAGGTTATTTTCAATGCAATGAAAAATAGGCCCTTTCTATAATGAAACTTTATTCCGTAGCAAAAAAATGTGCCAACTGAAACTTCCGAAATTATTTCACATTTTCATTTTAGGGTATAATTCCACATGCCATTGACATATGGTCGGGAATTTTTGACCAGTTGGGGTATTTTTGATCAAACTACACACACAGCACACACTAGGCCTAAGCATATGGAGGAATTCGGACAGATTGTTATGTTCTGATTTTAGTCGGCCATTACTGGGGTCCATCACCTTTAATCTTTCCCTTTAATCTTTAAATTTCCTTCCTTACCTGTTCCATGGATAGTTGTACACTGAAGTGTATCTTAATTTTCTAAACTTCACTGAATATGAGGATTTGAAACTCACATAGACAATGAAGACGATTAAAGGCTGATGGACCCCATTAATGGCAGCCTACAGTCATTATAAAAACAATTAGCGCTGATCGGATTCATCATCCGTGCTGAGCTCAGACCAGTTAATTTATAATGTACAGTGATGGTCATCAAATGCCAAGAAAATCACTGCCCATGCAATGGATATTCTATAGTAGGAACCGTACTTAAGTCATTCATGGCTAGATGTTATTTCTTGAACAGATGAATCCACAATTTAGAATGTTTTAATTTCTCTCAGGTAAAATTATAAACCCCTACTGTCTTGCTTATAATTTTAAGGATGACAGCAAGTTTAGTTAGTACTCAGCAAGGCAGGAGGCAAGTTTAATGGGCTGTGATAATTTCCAGTTGTAAGTAAAAACAAAAAAGTCTTGGCCAGGTCATACTGAAAACTTTAAAAACAGAACCCTTTGCTATTGTACTTGGTCATCAGCATTAGCAGTGGAGTAGGGCAACAAGACCGTGATCATGAAAAACAACTGAAAAAAAGGCAGTGGCCAGCTCCACTTGAAAACATCTGGTTGAAAACTATATGGGCCGTAAAATTCTATCTAACCTAACCTTCATGATGGCTGTTACAAAAAAGGTGGGTCAGTCTGTGTCTGCAACTGTGTGTGATAACACATGGAAAACATGGTTGTGGTTTCTGTTCTATTCAGCCAGTCTAGAGCAGGACCACTCAGTGTTTGCCCTTTGAAGGGCGTACTTGTCCATTTGGGACGTTAAGCTCCTTAAGGGAGCAGAACTCCGGGAGTAATCGTTTGGCTTTCGCCCCTTGGCTCTTCGCCAGAGAGTCGTGGGGACTTTTAGAAAAAAGGAAAACAAAAGAAATCATGCATGTTCTTGGGTGGCTAACCTGCATTTTGCTACTTATCCTTGTCTTTAGTCTCAAGCCACAGGTTTTGATGAAGAATTCTTTGTCAACGGTGGTCTTTACGACTACATGCTTTGCATGTAAAACCTGTGTTGAACCTTTGGCAAACCAATGCCAAATCTGTCGCAAATGGTCAACCTGGGTCAATGTCAAGGGGAACCACAGATTTTCATGCAAAAACCTAGCTGTGATAGCCCTTGGATAAAACATGTAAAAAACCTGAGGGTTGGGAACTTATTGCCCCACCTTCTTTGTAAGGGCAATCAATAGTCGACCATTGGCAACATTTTTCTCCTCAAAAGTAATAATTTTTTTTTGAAGAAACTGCTTTGTTTAGCTTCCATTTTCAGTATCAAAGTCATAACATATTTTGAAAGATTCTTTGATGAGAAATAAGAAGAAAAATATGATATGATATTTAACTGTTGCTTCCAAAATAAGATCTGTAAGGGGAAGATTGATGTATATTGTCCAAGTTCTGATACAATAAATAATTTTTTTTTTTTTTCAGATAAAGCATGCAACATCATGAGACCCAAGAGAGGTTTATCACCTGGATTAAAGGCCATTCAGGCTTGTGAATATGAAGTTGATCCAGGTGGCTTTGAAATTAAATTCATTGATAACTATATGCAACAAGGCTGTGACCCAACTCATTTTAAAAATCATCATTTTACATCTGAATCATTCATACTTTTATACAACAGTGTGGATGCGACTTTTGCAGAGGGCTCTGGAAGATTTGTTAACGACAGTGAAACCCCTAATTGCAAAATTAAGGTTGTAACAGTAAAAGGAATGCCCAGACTCTGCCTGTTTGCTTTGGAAACACTACACTCTGGAACAGAAATAAGATTTGACTACGGAGTAAAGGATTTGCCTTGGCGAAAAAAAGTGAGTAAATTTCTTGAAAATTATATCACTGTGTTTGATATAGATATACAGTGTATAAAGACTGCCAGGACATTTGCCACTGTAATTATCTTTACCAACAAACACTGCAGTATTAAGGGTACCATTTATTTGGACAACAAAAGCATAATTTGCTCCCAGCTGTGCACACTTGATGGGGTAACACCATTAACTCGCAAAGTGTACCATATCAAAAGTGTTTATGAAATTTTCATGGGATCTCAGCTAGAGGGCAAAAAAGGTAAAGGACCATAATTTGGAGGGCATAGAGTAGAAAGCTTTCTTAAATGGTGACCAAGATGCTAGTTTGAAGTATACCGTAACTTGGGAAGTGCTGCTCCATGCTGGTCTACCAACAGTGCCTGAACCATTAAGAGATGTCCTCTCATATACCCTTCCATCAAGGCAGACACTATTTCCAACTGATCAGCTTGTTGGATGAATTTATTTTGTGTAAGAGTATTACATTTATGTTCACAACTGTATTGGGACATGTATTACCTCTCTGTAGTGACCAATGTGGGACAGCCTGTTGGATCATCATTTTGCATATGAGAGTATGATGTTCACAACTGTATTGGAACATGTACTTACCTCTCTGTAGTAACCAATGTGGGACAGCTTGTTGGATGAGTGTATTAAAGAGAGTAATATGTTCACAACTGTATTGGGACATGTACTTACCCCTCCAATGTGAGACAGCTTGTTGGATGAATTTTCTTTGTGTAAGAGAGTATTATGTTTACAACTGTATTGGGACATGTACTTGACTCTCTGTAATAACCAATGTGGGACAGCTTATTGGATGAATTTATTTTGTGTAAGAGAGTATTATGTTCACAACTGTATTGGGACATGCACTTACCTCTTTGTAATGTGCGTGTGTCCTAGTTACTTTACTGCTACATACAACTAATTCACTGTATGCAGGTTTCCTATGATACTGTAGCTTTAACCAAAATTGTTTGTCTAAACTAACTATATTTTACACTGCAGTGGAGATACTGCCATTAACTTTCATACTGTGGCAATGGAGGCTCACAGGGTTGGGCGGGTGGGAGGGGGAATAGCCTTTGTTGCTGGTGGTTTTCTGCATATCATTATAAGGACCGGCTCATCAACTTGAATAAAATGTCACTTTTGAATCAATCAGAATGCAGGATTCATAACAAAAGGCCGTAGGGAATACTTTCAAAAAATAGGAAATAGGGTTATTGGTTTTTTTTTACCTTAAAAAAATCGATTTAAAAAGTAACGTATATTTTTTTCCAGTAAAATATTTCACTTTATTTATGATTCCTTAGAATAACGACTTTCAGAGGGAAAAATTGAACATTGTTTGTAAGCAGTTAATAAAGTCTCTGTTTCATCATTAAATATCTAACATTAAAAGCACACATGAACATTTTCAATTTTAGAAGCGTAAAATATGACTTCAACAAGAAACAGTAATGTGACTTTGAAAAAACAGTTTATTATAGAAAGCAGCATAAAGCTGGATATACATTGTTAAGAATATAACAACAACACACAACTTTTTATTTTGGACAAGTCTCCATTTTGTGTAACAGTGCGATACTTGCCATGGATATACCGAGGTGGAAATTCATTGCACAAGTACGAAGTTATCAAGGTTGTACCATGGAGCTACCACGGAAGGAGGAAAAACACAATCAACTGGCCGTCAATGATTTACGACTTCCCCACGCGACCGCGCGCTCGCTTAACCAAAACCCTGTACGTATTTTGTTACATCCGGCCTCCACAGCTGACCGCAAGCCTGTCGAAACATCCCTTTCAAGTCTATCATAATTGCCGCACTTGTTTGTTCTGAATGAATGAAACGGCTGGAAAGCTACATTTAAGGTTATAAATATGCATGAGCAAAGGTTCAAAGTTTATGTGCAGTCCTTATAGCGTTGACATTGTTTGGGAAAGTAGATGTGCAGTTCAAGATATAAACAAAAGAAATACTTTAAAAAAAAAACCCGATTTTAATCGGTAAAATTTCTTAGATGCTACAGACGTTTTCTGGAGCAGACTTTCTCTACACACCTCAAAAAATTCAAGTGAAAATTTCGGTTATTTTTGTACTTTTCCGGTTCGTTCCGGAACGTCTTTCGTCGATTACAGTGTAAATGAAGGCCTATACTACGCAATGAAAGCCATCTACAAAGTGGCCGGGTACGTACAAATCAGTTATTTCACATAGAAATTCGATTGAAGTTTCGTGCAATATTGTCCTTGACTAGAGAATTGAGTGTTGCTCAGGCCGCAATCCCGGATGGAGTTAACATTTCCTTTATCCCTCCGGTAGCTTATGTTTAATCATTGTTTAATTTCATTCATTCTTAGGTAGGGCCCAACGTTACGACAGTTAGGCCTAATCATTACAAGAATGATTGGACCTCTTTTCACGCTAAGTTAGGCTAGGACCTAGCCTAACGTTAGGGCCTAGGCCTAGGTACAAGGCTGGTCAACGCAATATACTATAGCCTACGGAGGCTAGGCTAGCCTATCTAAAATTACAAAGCTTATAGACTAGGCCAGCCTATGCAACTTGCTAGGCCAAGGGCAAGATGGGGTGACCGTCAAGTTCGCGGGCCCATCAAGTGCGTATGTGCATTCAGATAACTTGTAAAAATGTTGAAATGACGAAGCTCTTATGTGCCCATTTGACGGTGCAATTGAGTATACAACTAATTAGCCCAAAATACCTGGCAATAAGAGACCCTTCTTCACCCCAATGCAAAAGTGGAGGCTCAAGGGACTGAGCAAGTTCTTCACACAAATACCAGGCCTTGAGTTCTAGGCCTAGGCCTAGCCTACATCCGCAAAGTGTGCTACAAATCACACTCCTAAGATAATAAAGGAGTGTGATAGGTTTCCTATTTTATTACACTGTTTAAAAGCTTAGCATAGGCCCAGGCTTATATGGGAGAAATCTCTAGGCCTATGTACGTAATTGTGCAAAAAAAATCACACTTCATACAGTGATTTGAGGTGAGTGATGGTGTGCAATCCCACTCGCAGGGCTCGATTTTTGGGGTTGTCCGATTGTCCAGGACAACTAAAATTTCACATGGACAATAAAAAGTTAAAAGTCTGTTGTCGCAATGGATAACCATTTTCTTTCAGGATGAATTATAAAAGCAGCTTGTTCTTTTTTTTATCTGATTAAAGAAGGTATACTGCTGACCGTTCAACTCTATCAACTTTAAACTTTTTCAGTCATAGCCAACAGTCAAACAATATTTGAGACTTCAAGTGTTTTTGTTTCTTAAAATTACATCTTTCTATTCTTTGAGAGCAAAAATGCAAAGCACAATAACTCTTTTGTAGTTGTGTGAAAAATGTCCCAGACAACCAAATATTCTTGTGGACAACTAAAATACGGATATGGTTGCCAGAAGGACAACCATAGATTTTTCTAAAAATCAAGGCTGCACTCCCATGCCTCAAAATTCACTGATCCTAAGGAAATTTGTTGATCCTGAGGAAATGACATCCAATCTGAGCACTTCCCAGACAGGCTTCAACAAATTTCTTTTTTGGTACTTGTCCGGCAGGCTAGCTGTTTTCTCAATCTATTTGCCCGCATATATATCTCCTTGTCCAATTCAAATCTGTTGCATACATAATTTTTAAAGTCTAAAAGGACAAATGCCATGTTGCGCAACTCAAAAATTTAACGTTAAGGATGGGGGTACTTGCCCGGCGGACTGCAACATAGAGCACGGTAGTTGCCCAAGTGATTTTTAACTTGTGTCGGGCGGGGGATTTGTCGAAGCTTGTTCCCAGACAATATCGCGACACAGCTGTTGTTCAGGGGGATCAAAGCTTGCTTCAAGGCTCTTGTAAAGTGCAATTTGAAGGGTTTCAAAGGTCAATTAGTTGTGTAGGTTAAAACATTGCCCTTAAAGTTCTTTTTTCAATTAAGAAACCCAGAAACTGATAATTTTCAAATTTTATGGAAATAAAAGGGGGTAACCACCTCTTCTTTGGATCAAATACCCCCTTTCCACCCTCTGGTGGAAACACTGATATCTGCCATGTCAGACCATGAGTTTAAGGTTTTACAGGTGTGCTACAAATCACACTCCTCAGGTAATTGTGGAATTTAGTAGAACTGAACAGAATTTTGGATGCACTTAGCTTAATTTTTGTATTATTTCTTGCATTCCTGCATTATGCTATCATATATTGGGTTTGTTCAGATACGTGGATGACTAACAAATTGTTTGCCTCCAGGGTAGTTGATTTTTTTTTTTTTTAAATCATTTAAATCAGTGATTTGAATCAAATTAATTTAATTAATAATTAATTTAAGATTTTTTTTTAATTTTAATCATGTTTTTTTTCAACTAAAATCATGTTTTTAATTGTGAATTTAATCAACATGATTTAAATTTAACAACCCTTATTGCCTCTTTTTAATTTTTTATTTTTTTTATTCATTTATTTTTTGATACATTGCAAGACGTGCTTCACCTTACAAGTAACAGTAGGCATACTGTATAGTAAACTGTTCAGTCAATCACATCATGGATTTATGACCATATCAAATTATACCATGCCAGAGTGATTAAAGTGCTGTTCACTACTGATTTAATTTTGGTCCAGATGCTCTAAAGGTTCTAAGTGATCACTGTACACTGGCTCAGTACACTTCTGATTGTGATCACTTAACATTTACTCTAAAATGTTCTCTCTTTTTTTATGCTTTAAATTACAATTTATATTAAGGGTGATCTAACTGCCCAGGTGCTGAGTATTCTCTTCATTTTTTTCGTGAGATGCAGCAGTTCTAACAAAACAGCCAATGGCAAAGCAAACACACAGTTGATTTGCCCTTGAACAGGGTGATTTGTTTCGCTGAATGGCATCATTCAGCTGTATGCCTATTTGAAGGCTATATTCATTGATATACTGATCTGCTCATGGTTTTTTTAGCCTAGGCTATGAAATATGACACAAACCCATGTCACTATTTATTCTAAATTGTCTTCTGCACAGTTTAACCAATTACATCTCTGTTTTTTCCCTAGAATATGGCTCCAAATGAAGCACATCTCATGAGTCTTAAAAAATACTGCCATTTATGTGGATCTGGAAATGCTATCCCGACAGACAGAGCTCCTAAGCATAAGCAAGAATACGCTCAATGGATTTTGCAAGTAATTGGCATTGACGTTGCAAAAGACGACAGGGAAATTCATCCAGACTTTGTTTGTCATCCTTGCTTCCTCAAACTTAGCAGATGGAAGAAAAGCAACAACAAAAAAAAGGTCATGGTGCTGAACATTAAACTGTTTGAATTTGAAGCACATACTACAGGGGACTGTAAAATTTGCAAAGATGAACCATCAGATGAGGGTGGTCCACCTGAATATTTACCAACAGCAATTCAAAGTGACATTCTCAAAAGGAGTAAAGAGTTTGGACTAGTTTCCTGGATGCATGAAAAGATATGCATTTTGGTGCAAATAAACAAAACAGGCACATGCATTCTGAAGAGAGTTGTGATCAATAAACAAGGTGACTGCGAAATTTTCGTCAGAGGAGAGAAACTTTGCACAGAAGTTTTGCAGGTACATGGCATCCTGAACAAGCTTGCTTGTGATGCTGATATTGTGCAACTTTTGACACAAACATCAAGTTTTAGTTTTTGTGAGGGAAATTTTGACATTTTTTCAGATGAAGAATTCACTAAATTTTGTAGTGAAAATTTCATTGCCACAGAGTTGTACAAGTTGGATGGTGCTTGTATTAAAACAATTTTTCATAAGAATTGCCAAAAAGTGGTCAAGGACCCTCAAGTAAGGTGCAGTCTGTGTAGTTCAAGAAGAAATGATTTATTTGCCAAACGAAGCCAGCTGCGTAATCAAAAACCAAGGGTGGAAATAGAATCACATAGAAGGAATGACCTTCTCTCTAGTCCAGAGAAGAAAGCAAAACTTAAACTATTGAAAAGGAGGCAAAAGACTTTACAGTTTGAGGTAACATCTTTGAAGCAAAAGATAAGTAAACTTTTTCAGGATGAGGGAGTTGTTTTGCAAAGTGAAGGAAATGAATTTATGAAGAAAGTTTTTTCTTCACAGGAAAAGGCAATGCAAAAACACCTCACACCAGCAAGTCCCCAGTATATTTTATGGGAGCAGCAAAGGGCCAACCTCTTAAAGCCATCAAATCGATGGAGATGGCACCCAGAAATTATAAGTGGAGTGTGGCATTACATGCAAAATCACCTGCTGCGTATAATCTCATTCGTCAGAGTGGCTTCTTGTCTCTTCCAAGTACTGTTTCTATCAACAAGTATGTCCATTTCAGCAAAGCAGAAGCCGGATTTGTTCCTGCAATTGTACAGCGTGTTGTTAATGAAATAGGTGCCCCCACAGGTGACAAAAGAGAAAATGTGACTCTAGTTCTGGATGAAATGAAAATAAAAAGTGGTTTGGTTTTTTCTAGCTCATCAGACAAACTTGTTGGCTTCACAGATACTGGATCTTTGAACAATATGCTTGATGACTTTGAACGGAGAGTGAAAGACAGTGATGATGCCAAGTCCCTGCCATTGGCATCACATGTTTTGGTATTAATGGTCAGGAGCATATTTGACAGTTACAAATCACCGGTGGCATATTTTGCAACGCGAGACTTGACAGGAAATGACCGTTACCCTATAGTATGGGAATGTGTTCGACATTTGGAGCTGCATGACATACATGTGCGAGCTATTGTAGGAGATGGTGCCTCACCAAATCGCAGGCTGTGTGCCTTGCATGAGACAGAAACATCAGATGGAATTGTCCATTTCTCACAAAATCCATTCAGAGAAGGTGACAGGATTTACTTCTTTTGTGATGCACCTCACCTTCTTAAAACCACCCGCAATAACTGGGAGAACTCAGGGTTCAATCAAAAGTCCAGGAATCTAAAGGTACGGCAGCAAAATTGAAGTGTTGTTGTAAGTATGGCAATGTATCTGGCCGGAGGGGGGGGGGGGGTGGGGTGTGTGGTTATTTTGGTATGTAGGTCATGGCACTGTTGCACATACAGGTGAGCACAGTGAGCACTGAGTAGATAACTCCAAGATGTAAGCTGCATACAGTAACTTGATGACAGGTTACAGGTTACAACACGAAAAGAGACTGCAGAAGGGTCATGATATCTTCAGTTGGTGCCAACTATTTCACCTAATTTTTTTTTAAAACAAATTTTTATTAACAAAGTGATAGATGCAAAGGTTGATGTAAGAGAACTGTGGGCCTGATGTCCCATAATTATTGAAGTGTTCTTGTACAGTACAGTACCGTATGTACACGAACCTGTTCATGTACCCTACAGTCTGTGTATTTGGTATACAGAGTACCATATTGAAGTTACAAAATAATTTGGGAAAAATAAAAATTCAGTGTTAACTTCATCTGTCATGAAAATATGTATAATGAGCAGTTCTTAAGTTCTGGTTTCAGCCTAATTTCTCAGTCTGTTATTAATTTGGGACTCCTTTGGTTCTGATGTTGTCCATGGCTTTCATGAGCTAGGCCCAGTGACTAAAGTTTTGCACTGTCATTTGCTGGGCATATACTTTACTTAATGGTTTCTTTTATATCATTGGATTGTTTAAACTCACTGTTACCTGCCATTAAATATTTTGTTATCATTTTACAGTTCAGAGGAAAGAACATCAGTTGGTCTCATCTGACTGCACTTCAGAGCTGGGACCAGCAACTGAACGCCCCATCTCCAGGTCTTCGCTTGGTACACAAACTTACCTATGAGCACATCAACCTCACACCATCACTCAGAATGCGTGTTTATCTGGCAGCACAGGTACTTCATAGACCTGAATTCTAACATAAGTGTTAAGAAGTACTGCACTTATATTTTTTAAACATCTTAAATAATATTATGGTGCAGCAGTTCCACTTCGCACAGCATCTTTTTCAAAACTGATGAAAGAAGCAACATTGATGGAAAATGGAGGTGCGTGCAAACAACTCCTTGTCTGTATCCAGCCATGGAGCTAACACAACTCCATGATCTAACTGTCTGTTACTTTCAGTCTAATGTATGGCTAAATATTGTCTTTAATTTCCCCCATAGATTTTTGACCCTTGACTGTACAGTAATTTAACTGTAGAGTAACATTCTGATTGAGCTTTGTAAAAGTCTCCATACCTGTGCATTCACAGTGTTTGTTGTCCCTGACACCCAAAGTGCTGCATTGGTAGCATATCACTTTTAACAATTTTAACCCAGTTTCATTACTTACATTGTTATTTCAGGTGCTGAGCAATACTGTGGCAAATGCTATAGAATGCATGGGGAGAGATGAGATGTCATCTACTGTGTACTTTATCAGAAAAATGAATGAGTGGTTTGACTGCATGAATGTGACAAATACATTGCAGCACACCTTCAGTAGGAACAATAGACTTGCCCCTTACAAGTCGACTGAAGATGACAGATTCAAGGTAATTCTTTTAAAAATTGTTCTGCAACTTCTTAGATTTTGCAGTTTGGAAAGGGTGTCATTGGGATTAAATGAGTGTTGCATCAGCTCTTTAGTACATGGAGGAGAGTACTTTGGCTCCACTTTGCTTTTTTATTGGCAACTGATTACCCTGTTTCCATCGCAAAATAATTATTATGAACAGTCTGATTATTTTTTTTTAAGTAGCACCCAGGGTTGTAGCTATGGTGGGCGGTGCTGTGCGGCTGCACCCAGCACTTGATATGACAGTCCTGCACTCCAGGCAAACATGCTTCTTCCCGCTCTCCACAAATCTGCCTACCTAGACTCAACACTAGCCCAAAATTTACTCCCATAAGTAAAAGGAGGGAAGAATGAAAAATTAATGGCTCAAAATTGGGGTAAATGCCATGGGGTGGAGTGAGGCATTTTTGGCAGATCAGACAATTGCCCAGCACCCCTGGTAGCACCCTGTATCAGTAGTATATTATTCATGGCCTAGGGCATAGCAAAATTGCATTGCTTTAAAAAGGATTTTTTTCTTAAAATTGTAAAGAAGACAAAACTAATTGTTTAAATTCTCCATTTGATGATCATACACTGAACAACTAGGATTGAGTTCAGACTATGAAGTCCTTCACTATGAGGCCCTTTTGATGGACCTAATTTTGTGCAGGCTTCACAGAAATTTTTTAGCTGCCCATTATAGCTATGTGGATTCCTTTTACATGCATGTACCATACTGTATTTTTGCTTTCAGTGGTTAGAAGACGACTTCCTTGGATTCCTGCATGAGTGGCACAAGGAGTCCGAAGAGGCAAATGATGTACCAAAGAAAGATCGGTATAAGCTGTTTATAAGCAAGGAGTCTTACACGGGGCATCAGATAACAGGTATGATTTGAAATCGTGAGCACAGGTTTAAAGAGGTCACCCCAGACCCAATCAACAATTAATATGATAATAAGGGGCCTGTTCTAAGCATTCTGTACAAAGATGATTCATTTCCACAGTTTGGTTTGAAATATTGCACAAAGTTAATATTCTGATGTCATTCCTGACTTAATTAGAACATTTAATCAGTGAATCATGACTTGTTAGTCTTTCAAATCATGGTGACACATCCATGCTTCAAGGGTGCCCTAAGCACTACTAAAACCGGCCACATGTTGCCTTCATTTTGGCAGCCCCCTATCCAGTGTATTTGAATTTTTCCTGTGATGTGGTAATGTGGTGATGTGGTTCTTTAAGTCAGTTTCTATGTATGATTAGGACTTGAAAAGTGAACAAGTCAATTTGGTTTGCTATCCTTTTCTGTAAGCATATAATTTAGTACAGTGGCATTGATTTTTCAATTTTTTTAATTTCTTACAGACCGGTTGTATTGTCCTAAAAGCAGAGCTCATAGCCCCCTTGCAGGCTCATCAATGTGCATTGTGGCCTCTGGGAATGATTAAGCTCGGTCTATTGAGGGTGCATTTGTCCTATTATAAGCAGTAATACTATTTGCATGCTGTAATGCACCAAACAGGTTATCGAAGGTCACCATATTAAACCCTATGAATTAGGAACACTGCTACCATACAGTGAATTATTTCCATTTTTCCTTGTTTGAATGGTTTTTTAGTTTAAGTGGGACTAAAAATCTGCATGACCCGAATATTATACACCAGTGCTCAAATTAACTTCAAATGAAATGCTTCATTCACTACTTTGTTCCCTTTATTGCAGTGAAGTCATTTGTGAGATTAGCAAAGGAGCTTCTCCGACTGCCTGGAGTGGACTATGTGCTAAGTGAGAAATTTTCACAGGACCCTCTTGAGGAGTACTTTTCCAAGCAGAGAGGCTGTGGAGGAAGGAATGAAAACCCCACATTGGAACAATTTGGCCACAATGCCCTTTCCCTAATGGTAGCTGGTAGTAAGGCAATGAGGTCTGTGAAAGGTAACTGCAGGAAGAGACCGAGAGAAGATGACCCTGTTGCTTCTGGCGCAGAGAAGTGATTCATAAATGAACAGTGTATGAATGCTGTGTATGAATGCTGTGCATTTTGAAACACTTTGATGAGATTTTTTTTGTTATGCTTTATGATTTCGAAAAGGCATCTGATACTTGTCGTAGTGTATGTAGATGAAGAGATTCAAGAACATGCATTGCTATGCTCAATGCATTATAGACCAGCCCGAGCAGTGCTAGTGTATAGTAACTGTAGTAGGTCATTACTGAAGTGCTTTAGCCTTAAATCGCCTTCATTAATTGTCAAAGTGTAATTTCAGTCACTCATATATAGTGAAATTGAGGGAATCAAGAGGTGTTTTAGTGTACATGCATCCATGATTCAGGTAGCAAGGAAATCAAAAGATTGAAGGTGATAGACCCAAGTTATGGCAGACTAAAATCAGACTTCACAGAATGGACTTTGGGACCAGTTAATGTCCATGCAGGTGAATTAATTGATAAATAGCCAACCTGATGTATGAGTACTGTCCATGCCTGAAGTGGGAGTGTTTGAAATTGAAGCAGTAGTTGCATTTTTCTGTCATATCATAATTTTTCTTCATGAAAAAAAAAGTAATATCAAGTGTGTTATTTGCATAGTGATGTATCTATAATTGTGAAAAAAAAAAATAGTTCAGTTTATCTATGCATAGTATGCTGTGTGTAGCAGCTCCATAGGTGTGGTTTCAGTCTTGAAATACTTTTAAGTCTGGGTAAGTATACAACATACAGAATTGACTTTCTATGTGATTCTGCTAGTTTTAGGAGTAAAATTTGCATACATAGCTTACATCATTGTCATAAGTAATTTACTTGAAGCAAACACAGATCTACAGAAAATAAACAGCTGAAACTTAGTCCAGCAATTTCTGTACAGTTCATCACCATATATTTGTGCTTATTGCATGCAGTTGGGCAGTTATTTATTTTATCTACAGTACCAAACAAATGTGAAATGCAGTTATTGCACCTGGGGCCTGTTCCACAAAGAGTTACGCACGATCTTAAGTTTGATTTACTGTTGGCTTAAGTATGGTGAATCAAACTTAAGATTGTGCGTAACTCTTTGTAGAACGACCCCCATGACTTCAAAAGTTGGAGAGAAGAAAAAAATGAAGGGCAAGAGGAATTGTTGGGGACAAAGAATGTTTGTGCATTGTGAAAGTCTTGTTGATGGGAAGACCCCTTTGGAGGGAGGGTTAGGAGTGAAAAACATCACAGGGTAGGTATTTTTGGCTCAGGATTAAAAGGCAGGCATAAAAGACTATTAACTGGAGGGTGCTGCACCCCTGGTGCTAGCAGTGGTGAAATGGTTCTCCAGGAGGAAAAGTAAAAATAGGATGCCATATGGCCTGCACCTTTGCTTTGTTTGAATGCCACTCACGGTGGTATTTTCATTTGTTAATCAACATGTTTATCATTTTTATCACATTTAGATCCAGTATATTTTCTTCTTTCCATTTTAAAGTGGCTCATTGAATTGGTTCATGAAATTAAACAATTGTTTCCTAACCTGTTAAGTTTTCTTCACATATCAATGATAAATCCCCAATATCCTGCATACAAATAACTGTTTTTTGAGTGTGCACCCAACAGTTAGACAGTTCAACTTGGTTTTTTCAAAAATTTGTTGCCAGACACTTTTTCAAAGAAGGTAGACGACTATTACAGTTCAGGACCACAAAATTCAAAATTTTAAAACTTTCCATAAATACTGAATACGAAACTTGGCTTCAATATTCTCCTTATCAATATCAACTCAATGAGTTCCTTTAATGTAAAATGATAAATTGTGTCTTTTTTTGTAATGCACAGAAGTAAATAAAAGTTGCAATTCTATATAAATTTTCAGACATGTTGTTTCTTATTGGGGGAAGGGGGAGGTGGAGGTAGTGGTTTGGTCCAACAGGAAAAAACAGATTTCAGCCAGACTTTATAAACTTATATCTCTTTTGTCTGCTGGCACAAAAATTTGCCATGTTTTCTAATCTTCAAAGTTTGGATGGAGTGAAAATGTACATGTACTACATGTACTGGTTCCACGAAATTGTTACCCAACCTATGTTTGCATGGAAGGATCAAAGACAATCAAAGTGCGTGTTGGAATGGAATGTGTGGGGCCATTGGAGCTGAGAGGTTATAGCCACTACCACTTTTTAATCTCAAAATTTCACATAACTGTGTGAATGTAAGGCATGGTGAAGACATACATACACCCTGTTCACGAGCAGTGGTGTGCAAAGGAATCTGCGTTGGGCACAGGATTGGATATGAATTGCCCCAAAAGACTGTTTTAGTTGAAGCCACCAGTTAGCATAGAACACCTGCCAGAACAAATGCAAGTACTTTTGGTTTTTCTCATGCAATAGTCCTGCAATTACACACAAAATGTAGCCGCGGAATTATAATTGACATTTCATTGTGCAGGGACCGCGGCGCCAATTTTGAAGTGTGGAGGCTAATCATTGAAGCGGCCCAATATGTCCAATAAAATAAATGCAGTTTAAGGTGGCCAAAATGTAGTTTAAGGCGGCCAAAATGCAGTTTAATGGCAGCCCAAAATGCCCACAGCAAAAAAGTGCGGGTGCTAAAGCCCCACGTCTCCCTGTTGCGACCATTTGTAGGAGTTCCTCTTCAACTCTGTTGCTGTATGTGATGTCATTAGTGCAGAACTACTATTTGTTGACACATTACCGGACGTACATGTGATCTTTTTAATCTGGGGCACAATCATACTATGTCTCTTTGTTTGGTAATCAATGGAAACAAAACAAATTTGACTAAGACACAGGAAGTTTTGAAGAGGGAGGGTGCATCAGACCTGGAAAGCTTTCACTATTGAAACTGAATGAGCATCAGACGGAGCTCTTTGTAGAAGTATCCATTTATTGGGATAATGTTTATTCACCAGCTCCCAGACTACAGTAAATGAGGACTATGATCACCACTTCCTCAACTTAATTGTCCCCCACTTCATTTGGGCCCTCATGTTTTCAGGTGACTTTACAAGTTTCCCGAACCCAAAATCAAGCAAATAGACCTCACTGCAATAGTGACCCAAACCCATTAGTTGGGAGGGGTGCAATGAATTTTGGAGTTGTTACTCCTTTCACTTCAGCAAAAGGAAATAGTTTTGGCAACAGTGGTGGGCTTGGGCTTTCCCTCCCCCTGACTAAGAAAACTGGATGTACTGTTTCCTTTCACCGTGTTTGCCTGGTGAAAACTTTGTGTGCACCCTGCAAGGATCACTGGTAGCAGATGTTTTAGAGTATTGTTGGCACTCAGTCACCCACAAAAACTTTTCCTTTTAGCCACAACTGCATGAACACACAAATGGTGGCAAGTAATGTTACATGGCTGTTTCATGATTAACTTGTGGTAGTTCTTTCAATCGATTCTCAAGACAAATTTACTTCCCTAGCTACAGTACTTGCAGGGGTGGCTGTTGCTTGGATACTCTTTTATTCTCCAAAATTCTGTCCACAGCAGCTTTACAAGAGGGAGGTGATTAGTGCAGAATTACTTTTTTTGCCATGTAACAGGACCTACAGGTGAATTCTTTTAATTTGAGGGCACATTCATACTATATCTCTTTGTTTGGCAATGAATAGACCTGGAACAAACTTGGCATCTCAATGGTATTTCTCTTGCTTTAATGTCTGTAATGTTCATATGTGTGCTACAAAGCATTTTACTAGTATGAATTTACTCCATAAAATGCCCAGTAATTTGTGGAGTTTGCATGTCCTGTGACGTGGGTATTTGATTTTAAAAGCATCAAAAGTCAAGGAAATGGTCCCGGATTTCCCATCAAAATCCGAAAAATTGACCATTTTACAGGGCAATTTCTGATTAAATACAAACAAACAATGAGCTCAATATGCAAATCTTATGATTTCATGAGAGTTAAATGCCATGTATGGTTAATCTCATCCTTTGTTTTTGCAATGTTCATTTTAATGACAGTTGTACCTTTAGTATGTCCTCAGGGTTTTATTTTGGAAGTTTAAATTGTCTTTAAGAGTAACCAGTATCTACAGTAATATCATTTAACAATAAGCTACCTGATGAGCAATTATTGGATCACTAACATATGGTTTGCAAAAGAAATGTCAACACTGTGCAACACTCCACATCATTATTAAGTTAACCCAATATTTGTTTTAATCAGGTAATTTGGCTTACATGTCACATAAGTGTACCTTTAAAATAGGATTCACATTTGGCCATGTACTTGGAATGGTCCTTAAAGGACCAACCCTCTCACTCCAAACAACAATTTTGGTAGGTGTACAGAAATTCTCAATTGGCTCAGCTCTTTGATTGACAGTTAATTCAAACAATACAAAGTTCCAAAGCTTGTATTTCACAGCATGAACTGTAGTGTAAGTGTTTTGATTACACATATTGAGATTTTTATACTCATCCTTAAGCAATAAACTGAGATTGTGTCAAGATGAGGATGAATTTCAGAGAATTGTGGGAGGGGCTTAAGGAAGAAGGAGAATCGGTACTGTTTGGGGTGAGAGAACTGAGCCTTTACTTGAGCTAGATATATGCAAGTATCTACAGTATGACAAAAGTAGTTTCAAACTATTCAGTTACATAGGGAAAAATTTGAGTAAATAGAGCTGACAGAAAATGATGGACATAGGAAAAAAAGGAAATGAACAGTTCTGTCTACAACACCATTTTCTCTTATCAAACATTCAATAATGAAAATTAAAAAACAAAGTAACATGATTAAATGTCTCACCGAATGGTATTTCCTTAGACTAATTGCACCAACAAATGTGCACGGAATTTGATTTGACTTTTGGTGAGTCTTAGTTCAATACCATGTACAACTCAGCACAAAAGAACTTTAGAAGAGTGAAATTTTTGTTTTGAATTCTTAAAATGTGAAAATCAGTTAAAAACAGGGAAATTGTCACTTAACATTGGTAAACCATGGCATTGAATTTTGATCTTATATCCAGAAAAATACTGAGACTTATTTTTGCAAAATCCTATACATGGCGAAGTGTGATGCCACATCTACATTGGGATTTAAATATCATTAAGATCCAAAACTGAGTATGAAAGTTTCCTGAAACTCACTGAAATATTTGTTAGGTTACTGTTCTCATCAAAAGTGTAAACACAGCAATAGGTCATTTGCATCCAAATCTCCTTTGAAATGTGATAGATAATTTAATGAGTTAATACACTGCTTGATAAAATGTTTTGTGCATTACAGAAAAGGTCAAAATATTTTTCCCCCTGACAGTTAACGTTCATCAAAGTTTTAAGGATGTGATAAAAATATGATTAATGTAAAAAAATTTTAAAACAGTAAATATTAGTTCACAGACACAATATGCGCAACTTTACAGTACTATCAAGTAAACATGACAACAGCACTTCCAAATACATTCAATAAAGCAATGGTACTGCATTGAACAAAATATATAAGTTCTTTCATCATTTACAGTATATATAGTACTTCCATGAATAAAGTACTGTACATAAGACTAAAATATAAATCATGACTTTCTTTGCTCAAAAGAAACATAAAAGTATTGTCTTGGTCCTCTTCTAGCAAAAACAAAGATAACATGAACTTCAAGAAAACATAACAAACATACTTGGCCAGTATGGGGACAACAGTATAAAGTACAACGAAGAATCATATTTGTGAACCTACACTCGTTTGCCAGGTCAGAACTGCAATAATGCATAGACATATTTCTTCCGGAGAACCAAAAAATAAAATACAGTAACGCTAAGCAAATGCACCCTCTTTACATACTGTGCCATTGCACTATGTGGTGCTGATCAGAACTCAAAGGGGGTTTTGACAAAAGTAATTACTCCATAAAATGAGGGACCCCATACAGTAGTTAAAAATGGGATACTGACTGTGCCCTTGGGGGATCTTCAAAAGAAACACAACATTTATACTTTGTGCACACGTCACTCGCCCCACAAAAGAGCTAAACGGTAAATCCAGCTGTATTTTTGCCCCCCATCGCATTGCTTTACCAGAAATGTCTGAAATTTGTTTTAAGTGTGATAGTAAAATTTATTATGGTAATGTATAGGTGTACAGTGTACACTATGTTTAATTAATTAAAGGAATCATAGGCAAAATGCAAGGTCCATTAATTCTTAAGTTCTTTTCTCAAAGACTTTTCTCCTTTCTTACCAACATTCTTAGTGTTATTTTTCCTTATTTCCATATACATTTTGACAAATGCATTTATTCTTAGTTTTGTCCAATAGTTGATAAAGTGTGTTAACAACTGCTTTTTCATCTCTGCGTCCAAACTGTCTTTTACGAGGTCATCAAACTGCTTTTTTACTTGCTTTACACTGAAGAGGAAATTAGATAAGTTTTTCTTCACAATCTCATTCCTCATCAGAGACAACCGCTTCATATTCAAACTTTTTTTTGTATGGTATTCAAGAGTTTTGAAAAACAAAAATAAAGAGTCGTTCACTAAAAATAGTCCCCCTCTGTTCTGCATGGTTACCCATATTGTACTATACTCCAGGAAAGTTTTACCTTCTCCTGCGATGCTCATGGTGTTCAGACAGTCAATGAACACTTGTCCATATTCGCTGGAAGCTTTTGCAAACCTCCTCTTGAGAGCAAAGGGTATATACCCTGCAACATATCTCAGTACTTGTTCCTCATGTTTATCAACAAGGAATATTCCTCCCTCAGCTACTTGTTCTGGTACATCACTCTTTTCAAATTCTTCAATCATAAATTTTAGAAGGAATTCAAGGATGTGCTGCAACATAAACAGTTGCAGTTTCACACAAAAAGTGGTATGAAGGTTTATATTAATTAAAAAGTCTTGCCAAGACTTCTTCAGAGAATCACCACAACGATATCTATGAAATTTGTTCCACATTTTTCCTCTTAATGTGTTTGAAGTTGGTCCTTCGTGGTTGGTAAATATTACCCCCCACAAATCCCCCACAACAGTTGTTGAAAAGGTTGTGACAAAATCACACGAACTTTCCATCAGTTTCTTTGCGAAATTGCGCAATAATTCACATTTTGTACTGTTTGATGCATAGAGCCGGTCAGAAAAGAAGAGTTGTAGGCAACGCATAAAAAGGACAACAGCTATGCCTTTAGCTTTCACCAGTGTGAACTGTGGTTCTTTGACAGTTGTAGATGGGTCACCTGAAAAGAAACAATTTGAACGAAGTTAAATTCAACCCTCAAGACTTATATTTAATGCATGACACACAATGTTTCAGGTTCCATATTTACTTTTATGTCTACTGCTAATAGGATGCATAAATCTCAGGCCAAGCAGACCCTCTTACAGGTCTGTTTTTGTTATGCCTGTTATGTATGCAAGTTACCTCACTGTAGTAAGCAGCTTAAACCCAGGGATGGTCGTCCACTTTTACGGTGTCTTATACTGCGTTCCATTGAGGTTGTGAAGTCGTGAATTCCTGCGGTGAGAAGCGTTCCATTGCAACTCGTGAAGTGGTGAACTCGTGAAGTCGTGCAGGGAACTGGGAATTTTTGAAGCAGCTCGAGTTCAAAATGGCGGACATAGCGAAAGGCGATAAACAATCAAGGTACCTTCGTATTTGACCCCTAAACCTGCAAAAATGATATTCAGTTGGTGTAAGTTGTAAATGCGATCAAGGCAATTATAATTCGGTGACTGATACTGTTGAATATTACCCACAGAGACGGCTTTGCCGCAATTCTCGATCGTCCATTTGCCTGTTCGTCGAACAGTCTCATTTTACGCATACGTCGAACGTACCGTCTACGTATAATTGCCACTGTTTAATGGTGTATAGCCATCCGTTTTTACCAATGGAACGCTTCTCACAAGTTGTGAACTGGTGCAATACACGACTTCTCCACTTCACAACCTCAATGGAACGCAGCATTATGTTCGCCAGTAACCATGGAATTTTGTACATTACCTTAATAAGTTAAAAAGATATCAAGAATAAAGATATCACAATTATTCAAATACAGCTCTTTTAAGCAAGTTACCAGTGATTGTAAGAAGTTTCAATTCTTCCATTCCTCTGTGTATTGACACTTGAATGTGAAACATGATCTCATATCAATCATGGAGAGCTCCACAACACCCCAAAGACGCATGTATGATCCATGATATAACATAAAAACAAACAAATTAAGTAGGCTGTACACACCTTTCTTCAGTTTTGTTTTTTTCCCTGGAATTGACTTTCCCTTCTTTGTCTTCTTAGCAGGAGGAGCACATGTTGTGGTCACCTCTGGTTGATCTGAAAGAAATAAAGAAAATTAAATTACTGTAGCATTAATAAAATAACTATTTAACATTGCAGCTTAACTGGAACATTAGTGATTTTGTTATGTTACAATAACATTTTATTAGTGTGAACCAACTCCCCCAAAGTTTTGAGTAGCAATCCTTGGCATCCATACTGTGAGCCTTGTGAGGTAATTGAATTTTTTACCAAAACCACTAACACTTTTCTTAAACCATACAAAAATTTGTGTTGAGATTTTCAGGACTTATATTTGGATCAGGTTCAGGTTATGGGTCTGATCTGGAATACAGGTCATCTTATGGGCTTTTTCTCTTTGTCCCTTACTGTGTTACCTTATAATGAAAAAAAATCCAATAAATAGCTACATAAACAGGGCAGAATAAATTTCAATCAACACTTCAGTCAAAGCTAGACCAGAATGCAGTCTGGTGCCAAAATGACACAAAGGAAAAAGATCAAGTAGCCTACCTAACACTTCCAGTTCTGGGAGGGGGGATTGGAAGTATCTCCCCCAACACTTTTTAGTTTATGGCAGAATCCTTGCCATTGAAATTTTACAAAGACCCACTGGGTATAGACACACAAGAAAACTAGAGAGAGGTCCAGCTATACAGTATTTAACTTTTAGGCTAGTTTTTTACTCACCAATTGTTGGGTGCCCTGTACTACTACTACCAGTAGTAGGCTTCGCAACCTTCAAACAATCCTCACACAACCATGCGTCACTTGCTGGATCCTGGCAAATTCTATTTGGCAGTTCTTGCTCTCACAACAAATTATTGGATCGTCTTTTTCGGAATCTTTGCAAATACAGATAGCAAATGACAGAGGTTCATCTTCCTCAAGACCCTCCCAGTCTCCACAGTCTTGCCAAATGTTTTCTAAATCAGATTCCAGTTGAGAATGCTGAGATTTTTCCATGCCTTGTGCAATATCATACGACGTAAGATAAGAAGAATAATGTAGCCTTGGGCCTAGGCTAGGCTATGCAAGATGGGCCTAGGCTATGCAAAACAGCCTAGGCCTAGGTTGTTGGCTTCCGCATTCACACTTACAATGTAAATCAAATGCTATCCTAACAGTTCTAGGGGGTAAGTAACAGATACAACGTTCAGTCCAATACCGCTTGGGAGCTAATGAAGTTAGTCAACGATCGTTTTAAAACTGAAAGTCCAAAAAAATGCTACAAATCAGTAAGTCCCACCAGGAAACATTCGAATTGAATAAGATTTCAAACAAACTTTTGCAAACAAAAGTTTGTCGCGTAATAATAATCCCTGTTATTTTTCAGCTCGTGAACAGGCCTACGATCAAAACTGTGTACTTACTACAATACTGTTCAACAATAATACGTACTGTAATACCATATACTACACTATACAGTATACCATGAGTATACTGTGCGAAGGCTCTGTGAAAGTGCGATGTCGTTACGTAATATTACATCATGTGTTTAGATAAGCGGAAATTTCTCGCACGCGCTTCATGCCTCGAGGGATTTGGAGGTAGGAATATGATACCGTCGGCAATTCTGATAGTTCAAAGGGCTTTTCCTCCTTCCGTGGTAGCTCCATGGTTGTACTGGTACAAAGCCCATACCATAACCGCTAATCTGTAATAACGCGCTCTCAGATCATACTAAGCTTTTGTACATGTTCTACAGGTAGTCTTGAATAATGCGTTCATGTGCCACACCAAGGACTTATCAGCTTACATCGGTTGCACCTATACAGGTTGTACTGGTACAAGCTCGATAATCCATAGTCTTGAATAATTCGCTTCTTTGCCAAATAAAGCGTTTGAACTATAACGGTTGTACTGGTACAAGCCCAGTAACCATGCAGTGAATAATGCGCTCATTTGTCAAATCACGGGCCTACATATAGGCTGCAGCTGTAAAAGCTGTACTGAAAATCGATAATCCATAGCCTATTCTTGAAAAATACCCCTTTGTCATAAAAAGAGAGTGCAACTATAACGGTTGTACTGGTACAAGCCCGGTAACCAGTAGTCTTGAAATAGCGCGCATTTGTCAAATCACGGACATACATAGGGGCTGCAACTACAAAGGTTGTACTGGTACCAGCTCGATAATCCATAGCCCAGTCTTGAAAAATTCGCTCCTTTTCCATATAAAGCGTTGACATCTATAAAGGCGCTTTAACCAAAGTCCACAACAATCTGGCGAAATGCCAGGAGCGAAACCCTATTTGACATTCTGCGTTAACTTAATTTTCAGTCATTGTAGAACGGGACCGCTCATAACAGACCCATGATATAAATAGAGATCTGACAGAAGGTTGAGAGGTTGGTCAAGTTTGTGTCCTTCAGGGACATATAGCACCTTTAGGAAGCGTATGTAACTCTTTTAGAGAGCAGAGCTCCGTCGGGAGTATTATTTTGGTTTCGCCCCTGACATTTTGCCAGAGTGTCGGGGGACTTTTGAAAAAGTTATTGAATAATTTAATTTTCAAAGAAACGTTATAGCCTGTTTTAGAAATACATCGGATATATGTATACAAAATCACGTCATTATGATCAGCTTAGTAAAGTTGCAGGAGGCATAGTGTTATAATTCCCTATAATGTTGATCACTGCTGAAATGTCGATCTTATACTTTGTGACAAAACTGCAGTGCTGTGCAGGTGGCGGGTCCTTTTTTCTCTCTTTTTCGAATTCGTAGGATGGAGTTAGATGAGATTTATCGACAAACCACACGAATGTGTTATACAGTGTCAACTAGATAAAACTTAAGTTTAAATGCGGTTTCAAAAATGGTACAACGCGTCAGAAACCGTACAAGTCCTTCCCTTTACTCGCCTCTTGAGACAAGCAGGAAATACCGTGTGCATATCCTACGCCCCAGTCCACAGAGGGCTTCTTGGGTCTCTTGGGATGGAGATGAAAGAATTGGGCCAGTGGACCAATCAGCTTCTTTTTTTTTAAATTGTCCTCATTCCTAGATCCACAATAACACCTTCCCTACACTTTTATCGTAATTAGGAAAGGTTGGAAAAGAACGGTCCATAACCCCGTTTCACCCCATATTCTAATCAAAACAATGATTTTGAACCAAATTTATTTAAAAGGGGGACACATCCGTTCCCATCATACGAATTGAAAACCAGCTTACGGGTGCGGGATGTGAAATTTCCCCACAATAAAGACTGGGAGGAAAGACTACAGTAAACAGTAAATCATTTGAGTACAAATAGGCAAGTAAACATGTTTGCGTTGGTTACCTTTGTGCGATGAATTGGCGAAATCATAGGCTTAAAATGTTCATAACGTTATGCTTTTCTACCCGAGGCTGTGACCCCGATAAGACAGTTTTCATGCTGAGTTTCCGTTGGCAGGCCGGACCTAGTGTACTTGAGTTTCGTATCAACCAATTCCAAACCGTAGTAGGAAATAATGCTAGTATTCTGACAGGGTTCTAGCCAGGCCATTCAAACTGGGTGCTGCACCCAGTTTGAATTTACTTTTTTGAGTCAGCACCCAGTTTGAAATTTCAACACCCAGTTTGAACGTCATTGCCCAGTTTGATTTTCATCACACTCATACTGTAATTTACATAGGATACACAGTATCAGATACATAACATCCAATTGAATAATTGTACTGGTATTGTTAATAACGAAAAATCATGTAACTGACCACAGACTATGTCATTTAGATCTTGAGATATGGCCAGCATCATGTGAGAATGACATAATGTCAATGAACTCCCACTCGGTTTGGCATTTTTCCTGGCTAGAACCCTGAATTCATGTGCTCTGATGTCGCTTTTCATTTCCTTGTTTTAGCTCAGTTTTATTACTTAGTCCTAAACCACACTTCTCATAACTTGTCCTTTTAGAACACGTTTTATTGTTCCTAGCTGGACTATGTATGGTGATAAAAATTTTGAACTTCCGGATTGTATTTAGAACGGTGGCGAATGCAGAATGTCCACTATCATTCCTCCATTTGGCAAATAAAAATGAAATTAATTAAGCCTACCGGCCTTTTTCAGCGCTGTACGTTGCTCCCAAGCGTATCTCATCATAGGAATCTTCAGAATGCAGAAACTACTGTACTGACTGAAGTCTCTCGATTGTCATACTAGTCACTATACTGTAAAAATGGCAAAAGTGGACACCAGCCCCTAGCGACCCTTTCGGATGGTGGCCCTTCGAGGCAGCTACTTGTTTGGTGGTTGTGGCTCTTCGTGAGCAGTGTTCGTGGTTTTCTATGGGAAGGTGGTGTTTCGTTTTTCGATTGGCGAGTGCAGCTTAGAATTTTTAGGGACTGACGTGGCTCTTCGGGAGCGGTATTATAGTTCCACTGGTTTCCGTTTATGAGGGTAATGTTGGTATTCAGTCTTTTGGGATTTCGGCCATGGATTATGAATCTTTTCACCGTCTCCCCGTGTCCGTCTTTCAGCACGTAAAAAGCACAGTCACTATACAGCTATATAGTCAATGAAATAATGAAGATAAACCCGTATTTGTACACACAACGTCTCACTCAGATACTTTCATTGGTCTCTGTTGATCGATGAGAAACATGTTTACCAGATCAGAGATATGAGCTAACCTTCGAAGTTGGAAGTAATTCAAATTTATAATGTCGTTGTGCCGACCCTTGCGTGATAGTTCACTCTTGCGGGCCCTTGTAGACCTGGTTGCCTATTGCAGGCTAAATCAAATCATCCTCCATGACAGGTTGGCTTTATCGATCTAGATCTTACACAGAGTAAACTGGCGGTTGCCGAACTATGAACAATATCATGATTCGCATAGGTTGGTGAAACACTTCTTTACGGCATTTATTTTTTTTACAAATTGTTCCTCTCTAAAGTTGTTAAGATCCGGCAAAGAGCCTATGTTATGATCTTTAGGCCTATTTAGGCTTTTTGTTCATCACTGAAAAACCAGTTCCAAACAACGATATTTCCATGACAAGCTGGTGTGAAAATAAATAGGAAGACATCCAACCAGAGCAATATTTCCTGTAGATTTTCTCTTTCATACGGTGCACCGAAGAACTGTCTATGGACACTGCCTGCTTACCATTTAAACTTCAACTTGTCGATTCCGCTATAATAAATAAACACATATGTATGGGTTCGTAGTTGTCACAAAACTATTCAGTTTCAACTACTTTCCTCTTAGTTACTAATCCTTCTGTTATAAAACAAACTAAGACAACTAGCTGGGCCTACTGTGTGTAGTACTTTCACTCTCAAACAAGAATTACAAGACCTTTCACGGAGGTCACGTTCGGTTAGCAACTCCCTTGTCTGTAATCTAAATAAAGTAATAATTCTTTCATATCTCACCGCGAAGACGATTTGAGGAAAGCCAGCAGCTGACAGTGTTACTAAGGGCAGCTCCCTTCAGGTTTGAAGTGCACGTACCCCGGTCCCAGTACTTTGACTTGTAGCTATATATGGGTTTAGTTTATTGACCAATTTGACCGAGATGTAGGCTTCTCTTCTTGAAGGTCATGCCCAAAAGTGACAGATCCCTGAACGGACGGACATATTCCAGTATCGTTGCTTTGTTGTTTTTTAATTTCCCAATTTCTATGTTTTACCATGGAAGTACTACCTCGGAGGTACCGTAGTACTTCCATGGTTTTACAATCTCAGTACTTATTATTAAAATACGCAATGAATCCAAGAACACTTCTTTTCGAGAGACTCGCCGTATTAATTTTTAGAATAATAGTGAAGTCCTCATTCCGAGTGGCAGGAGATGACTAGGGACTGGTCTTAAGAGACTATTTTGGCTCTGGGAAAAAAAAAGAAGGGAAGCCCAGTGGATTTTTGTGAGGAAGGACAGTTTTACAATTGCGGAAATAATCAACGCATCTTTAAGTGGCGTATGGTGGGCATGTAGTAGATGAGTAGCCGCAGTAGCCTACCGTGAGAATAACAATTCGTCAACAACGCTGTTACAATGTTATAATTTTGTATTTATAATATTATAGAAGGCCCACCTCGAAATGGCTTCATCGGGGAGGGGCATCACAGGACGGTCTCCATTACCGGCAGTATTTGCCCCACACAAAAATCCTCTCTAAGCTATAGTAATCCGAATATTTCATTTCCCTCGTTTTTCCGCTTGAACTTGTGTAGAGGTGTCATTATTTACGGTAATTCGAGCAAATGTCAAGCCTTTTTTAACATTTATACTACACATGCATATTCAACTCAGTAGAATAGTAGCATACCGTAGCCTACCAAAGAAGGAGAGAAATTTATCAATGAACTCTCAGTTTTTTTTTTTTTTTTTATAAGATGACAATTCTGTAGGCTTATATTTCAGTTCCCCGTATACTTTTCGACAAAGGTTAGAAGGTCGAGCGAATTACTTTAAAATAGGCTATACATATACGGCTTTATGAATTTCCTTATAAGCCATAAAAAGGCCCATTTCTGACAAACTGGGCAGGCATATTTCTCAAAACATTTCTTTGGACATCGCGCAGCAGCAGATGGTTAAGCCTTGATTGCTTCATGGTAATTCCTAAAGGGCCCACAGAAAATAAAAAAGTGAGTCATACTAGCCTAAAACAAGCCCTGTCCCGTAGAGACTTACTTACCCAAAGTGAGTCACCACGGAGACAAATTGACTTATAGGCCCCTATAGTTTAACTTGCTGGAGTTACAAGAATTAGTCTGAGTACCTTATCAACTTGTTGGAATATTTTTCGAACATCTGGGTTCATTGTTTCAAACATTTCATGGAATTCACTGATGTAGGTAATAGGTACCCGAAAATTGTTCTGAAAAATGCAAGTTCGTTTTCTAAATGAGCAGTCAATTCAGGTTAACGTTCAACAACTATGTTTGATTGAGGAGCTGTTATGGACTACTATATAGGTAATGGTTTGTCTAAGTTGTGTCATTTTGAGTACTCCAAATGCAGTAGATCGGTGGGTTATGTATCAAACACAGTATAGTCCCACCATTTCACTGTTTCTACTGTACCTTCTGCCGCACCTTCCATCACATCCGACAACCTAAATCCTTGTACACTTATAAAGAGGAAATTACCTCCTCTTTCCCCAGTTGATCTATTTAAAATTGTTGACAGTTTTATGCACATGCTCAAGGACGGTCAGTAAATGTTCCATATAGGTCTACTTCAATGCAAATACAGAGGTTTTGCTTTATTATGTTATAGAGTTTCTCCCTTTTTGTTTTCCCCATTTAAAGTTAAACATTCTTGAAGTAAAGCTTACCTCCCACTCCCATTCCTACCGTAATATCAGTTCCTCAAGGAGGTCAGAATACAACTATTTCATCTAGGAAAGGAGGTGTGTGACTGAAATATCAGAAGTTTAAACAGAAGAGCGGTGTCAAGATTTGCCCGACGTCAGGGGGCAAAGTTCCCAATGCACTACAGGGGACCAATTACCCGATGCCACGACCAAGGCTTTTAGTTGTGACAAAGATGAGCCTTGTGGAATTTTGGGTTGTTTCAAATTTAGTTAAAAAAATGAAATTTCGAGTTTTATTGAATGAATCTTCAAAAAATAATGACAAATAGTTCTATTTTAATGGAAGAATGCCTCCTGTGTCGAAAGAGTCGCCCTTTCTATGAGCAAAATCATGCATATAATTGTATGGACAACCAGCGATTGCGATAATATGTCATCCTACGGATTTAGGCTGCCGACGGAATCGAAAAATTTCGTCCACTCAAGGCGGCACCAATCCCCAAAGGGATATTACTTCCTACCTCCCCCTGGAGTCACATTGCACATCCTTGCACATGGAAAGTACATAAAGTGGAGGATACCGCTCGAGCGAGGGTTCTTTTACGTACACAGAAAGGGGCACGGAGAAACAAAAACTAGAACCAAAACACGGCACATACAGACAAAAACAACTGAAACCGGACCGGGCAGAAACATAAACGGAAAACTATTTAGGCCTACAAACTGCTAAATCAAACACAAATTTATGGTCAGAACAAGAACAGAACTATTTACTATTTACATACCGATTTACAAGGGCTGGGAAACGAAACTTCGTGGCATACATGTACACCACCCACATGCCAATCCCCTCCCGACCCCCACACCCTAATCCCCTCCCGACATCCCACACTGGAGCTATTTACACAACATTATGTTCAGGTTATTTAACATTTACGTGTTAACTATCACCCGACCACCCCGCACCGAGACAAGCGGACCCCACCGCCTGCCGAACGTCGACCTTGGCAAACGAACGAAGTCAGCCTCCACCCGCACCTTAACCTCCGCTCGAGGTTAAGAAGCGGGTGCATTGCCCCTCGCTCCTCCGAGCGAGGGTCAATGCATGAGGACGTAAGCATTTACACACGAGAGTGCGTTATTTATTGGCGTGGATGTATCTCCCAAAGTTGGTCAGTGGATTACTGTTTTAATTATTAGTGCGAATCGCTGTTTTTATAAGGAGGGACCAAAGGGGTGGGGGTGACCCTAGCTTCACTTTGTAAAATGTTTCCAACCACCACGTATCAATAGGCATAATTTCCTTTTCTCCCCTTTCTAATTCTTTAAAACTTAAAAAGAAAGTATCTTCCATATCGAGTCACGCAAGTTTCGCTAGCTACAGTATCTATGTATCTATTCCACCCTATCCACGAGATTATAGGTCTAAATTACACACCAACTGATATAAACTGTCAAAAGAGGCGAGTAGTAATGAAAGCAATTTTCCATTAAGGACTGCAGTACGTGTCAAAGGTGGGTGAACAAAACAATTTTGGCACATCTAGCCAGATAAACTCTTTATTCTAGTATGTTTTACCAGGGAGCTGTAACATCCCTGGTTTACCACCATACAGAAGCAGAAAGCATAAACAAAAGGAACAAATCCCAATACGAAAGGTTGTAAAGTCAACTGCTCCGACGCTAAAAGAATGCGAGGGTGCCAAGGGAAAATTGTGTTGAGTTTCGCTAGCTACAGTATCTATGTATCTATTCCACCCTATCCACGAGATTATAGGTCTAAATTACACACCAACTGATATAAACTGACAAAAGAGGCGAGTAGTAATGAAAGCAATTTTCCATTAAGGACTGCAGTACGTGTCAAAGGTGGGTGAACAAAACAATTTTGGCACATCTAGCCAGATAAACTCTTTATTCTAGTATGTTTTACCAGGGAGCTGTAACATCCCTGGTTTACCACCATACAGAAGCAGAAAGCATAAACAAAAGGAACAAATCCCAATACGAAAGGTTGTAAAGTCAACTGCTCCGACGCTAAAAGAATGCGAGGGTGCCAAGGGAAAATTGTGTTGAAAAGTTCACTTTGGCGGGATTTTTAACGGGTGGTAGGAGAATTTAAACAGCATATCGAAGTGGCGGATCAAGGGTTTTCCAGAAGAGGGTCTGAAGTGGCATCGCTAGCCTGGCGGATGGGTGGTGTCTCCTTAATAAAAAGTTTGCAATTTCAAAAGATAATTGTAAAACGCAATTTGGGGCACTCTAGCATACGCAATTTTCTGCAAAGAAAATGGAAAGGAATTGTGGAAAATTTAACCAAGATTTTAGTGGCAAGCATAATGTCAAGTGGGTTGCCAGTGAAAGACAGGATACCCTGAGGAAACCCCTGCTTGAACATCCCCACGGGATTTGAACCAATGATCATGTGAATCACATTATGGCTCAGTCACTGGAGAAGACCACTCTGCCATTCCACGACCGAAGACCCCGCAGCTCTTGGCTGTCAAGCCTTCAAGGTATAGAATTTTGTCCACATAAGCAACCTCGACTTATATATAGTGTCCGTAACCAGTGATGATACAGTAATGATCCTATAAACCTGTGCAGCTTTCATCATCATGCATATCTTTAATTAAACAAAAAGAAAAACCTTAAGACACTACTGAGGTCGGCTGCATGCTATAGCTAATTGGATTGGAGGACAATCTCCCTCGTGGTGCACACGTGTAAAATTGGCGTTTCAAAAGTTTTGGTGGCCAAGAACAGCTTGGGAGAAATATGCATCCGTAATAAACAGATAAAAAAGATGTGTTTTGACTCAGAATAGTCAATCTGATCATATGTAGTATCTGTACAAAAATTTCTTCGCCACGAATAAAACTTCCAACACGTGGTTGATGACATTTGTCTTATTTCTTTGAAGAGAATTTCCTATGAAACCATATGCAGGGCTTCGCTGATAGGTGAAACACCAAGAAGTGAAAAAGCGAAGTTGTAAAGTACGATACTTCTCTACTCAGCTATTCATCAAGATTTCTCACTCAGTGATGGCTAAGACCAGACCTGTAACCACTAGGAGTGGGGAATGTGGGAGTAAAAAATGTTTTGCAGTGAAGAATAAAAAAATATTACACCAAAACACCACAACTAAACCAGTAGCGGAGCTAGGGATTTCGGTCAGAGGGGGCGAAAATGGTCTACAGGGAGGCTGAGACTTCGAAGGAGTGAATACCCTGAGCCTTTGCACGATCGAAGCCACGGCTTTTCAGACTTCCATTTGATTTTCCGCACCTGGTAGAAGACACTTTGCCATTTCTCTTCAGCAAGTTTCCTATTAAAACATGTTTAAATTTTCTATCCATGGGCCGCATAAGATCAATCGGGGGGAGGGGGGGGGGTACAAAATTCCACTAAGATCGCTGGAAATGGTATTTCTAAAGATTGTTTACGGCATATAAACAGGGAGAACACTGAGTGAACTGTTAAAAAATGTTGATGCTAATTTTTCTTCGTCTTTTTCTTTGTTTCCTTCGTTTTTTCAGGTATTTTTTTTTCATGGGACGGCAAGTCCCCCCCCCCCTGCCCCAACCTGCGGACGCCCATGTTTCTATCCCTCTCTTTCACATTCTAGTATGAAGGCGGTAATTACATTTTGTGTTATTGCCAGGTGTAGATTTAAGATTTCAATGTAATAATGGGCTACTTTGTGAAGAAAAAGATTAAACCTGCTAGAGCTAAATAGCAAGCAATCTTACGGGGGGGGGGGGGAGTTTTGGAAATTAATCACCGTAAAATGTACAATTTTGGCATCTGGAAATCAAGATAAGTACACGAAGAAACATTAATTAACGTAAGTTACAGCATGTGACCTTTTTGAAATAGCCATTCATAAGGTACATTGCAAGAAATAGCCCAAGACAAAAGGTGTGCTTGGCCTTCTAGATACCGAATTCATAAAAAATAAAAGAACCCTAAACCTATTAGGTTTATTAGATGCGATTTTCTGGCTTTTGGGACTACGAAAGTACAGAAATAATCATTTTCATGGGATTATCGTGCATTGTCAGAAATAGCCATTTATCATGAGAATGGTCACTTGAAGAAAACAAAATGGAAACTGCTTATTAAAAGTCTTAAACCATTATCACTCTGATAACAGATTTATTTTATTTTATTTTAACCTGAATGCTCTCTTCAAATGATTTTGAAAAATGTTGTGGGAAGCTATTTTGGTATCTTTATAAACTTTTTTATTGTCTATGTTAACAATTATCCCTGGCAGCAAGAGGCCTATTTGCGCTACAAGCATTGTTGCGCCCTTTGCAACATCTTTTATTGGCCTGGAGGGTTAATTTAATGTCAGTCTGTGCATTTTGTAAGCTTAAAACACGCTTGGTGTGGAAGGAATTAACTTGGCACAGCGACAGCATTCATTAGTGCGTATAAAGCATGAAGATACGTTTCGGCAAAACCTATCCCTATATCACAAAAGATGACCCTTTTTATCAGAATAAAGTGCAGATAGCACAGTTACTGGTGGCTGTTTGAGCATTTTGTTATCGGGGCCTTAAAACAACGCTATTAAATTATATCTTTTGCCAATAATGGTGCAAGAGTAAAGTACTTTAAAAACCTAAAAAGGGCGCCTGCAGACGATCTTGGTCCGTCGGGGGTGGGGGGGGGGGGGGTTGGGGCATATGACCATATGGCAGCTCCGCCACTGAACTAAACCTTCGAGTTCAAGATTAGGTCTCCCAGTCTCAAAAATTGCGCACCATTTTGCATCTAGGCTCTCAAGAAAGGCTTAAAATTTGCATGGGATACTGGACTGGACACACTTCCTGGGCCATTGAAACTCTTGTATGAGTGTGCCCCAAAAAGGGTTACTCGTTCTCCAAACCTGGTTAAAACCCCAAATGGTGTAATCTTTGGGACAGCTTCGAACAAAGTAGTTATACACTCCTCAAGTCCCTTTTTAAGTCCCATGTGATTTCCTTTTTGGTTGGCCCAAACTGGGGGTGCTGTCCACTGCACTTGAAGGCTATTCTCTTTTGGGGAATACGCCTTTTGAGACAAATTATTGGATACTGAAACCTTCTACAGTGATATTGTAAGCTTTTAATTAACTTAGTGAAAGTAGGCACTTTCAAGTTGAATTGATAGAGAGAAAAATAAAGATTGATCATAAGCTTTTTTATATTTTTCTTACTTTCACGTTGTACAGCAGTTGGCTATCACATTTTTGGTGCCCTCAGCAATGAAATAGGTTAATTTTTATCATTTCGCTTTCCAGGGGCAATGGTTAATGTTTCATTAATTTGATGAGAAGAAGTTACAACATCCCCATAAATTTCAGAAATCTCTTTTACTGAGTTTTAATGTGCAAAACACATTCAAACATACATAAGTCATTACAGTTTCCAACAGAAGAAAAAACCATGTCCTAGTTGTTAAGGCTTTTATCTTCATTAAGTAGAGTGAACGATTATGTCGGTTACCATTTGGATTAAGAGGCATAAGTTATTTTGACCATATCTCCGAGCATATGACTATGCGAATTTTCTCGAACATGTACCATCACTTGATGGTAGACAGATTTGTGATTCGTTTCTGTACCAGTAAAAATTGTCTAGGCTTGTAGACAGACTTGTATACAGTCTTGTAAGACCAGAGTTACCGACAGTGGACCAAGCTCCCCGACAGGGAACCGGTGGGGGTAATAACACAAAACCTCTGACAGAGGCGGTGAGTTCCTTAATGGTAAGGAAGGCAAAATTTCCGACGAAAAACTAAGGGTTCTTTTAGCCTGCAAATTCTGGTTTCTTTTATTACAAAAAAACCTGTCTTTCTTAAGAGAAAAATTGAGTATCATTGTCGACTGACGACAGGGGGTTGTTGTTATTCTACATGTTATCGTAAGGATGAAGGGAGGGAAAAACTGGATTTATTGATATGCCAAGGATCAATGGCATGGAACGGGGTGGGTTACAGAACAAAGGATTTCTCACGTGTTTCTGTCTCTTCGTATTTTTCTGCTTTAAACACATTTTAGTTTACCAACAAGTTTTAGTGATTTCATTCAGTTTTCCCTGTTATAGAAAGACAGTCCAGCAATAGTAGAGCAATACTACAAGTTGGAAAAAAGTACTTTGCAATCATAACTTCATAACATGTTAATACCGAAAGCAGCCTTCTTCACAGGGGTCTATCCGGTGTTCCCTGGGTTCAATGTTCCCAAGGTTCGATGTTCCCCGTTTTCATGATATCTCGATGACTTGGAGATGATTACAAGGTTCGTTATTCACGAGGTTCGATATTCCCAGAAGTGAGGATGTTCCTAAGATTCGGGAACACTGAACCTCGGGAACATGGAACCTTGGGGAACATTCGCATAGCCCCTTCTTCGCCAGCCTGGTAAAATTAATACACAACGATGTTGTACATGCAGTCCTTGCATGGCAAAGCAGGCTTTGTCCGACAGGAGCCAAGTTCCCTGACAGGGACAGAACAGACAAGCCCTGATAAAGACGAAGGATGTCGAATGGAATGTGTAATGGAAAGTTTTTGGCTTGTTTTCAAGGAACACTTTCGGTTATTGTTGAAAATATTGGATCTTCATTGAACGCATAAAAATTCTGATAGACTCTGTTGTAGGCGATTTAAAAATGGGGGGGGGGGGGGGGGGGGGGTTATATTGAGAGAAAGAATTCTTTGGAGTAATTTTGAAATGATTTCTTTCCTGAAAGCCAGGTCAAGTACATCATCGAGGGATTACATATTTTATCGAACAGATTAAAGCCTGTTCTCAAAGAAAATAGAAAATCCCCCGCCGGCATACATTTCTCGTCCCCTTCTCTGGTTAAAAACCTGCGACAATGTGGGAGCAGTTTTTATTTACAGCTACTATGATAAGTAAGCATTTTTTTACCCATACACGCAAACACTCATTAGTAGTCCTCACCGTCCCCTCCTGCATCACTGAAATGAATGTCAGCATTATCTCCAATTCCAAAATGGCCAAACAACTGTACTGTACTACCCTAGACGGTTGAGCAGAATTTGGAGAAGAGATAGTCTATGGGCCAATAATCGAAATCATCCCCCCCCCCCTTAGCCACAATTATTCACTGTGTTTTTCTGTTAGGTGGGATCCTTAGGCATCATATTCTGCTTGTTTGCCATTACACAAGTGGTGGGAGTGGCCAGGAAATCCAAAATGGCCGCCAAAATGACCGCCATTTTGGATTTTCAGGTTTAAGGAGCTGTTTCTCTGTCAGAAGGTCATATACCCCCAAACAAGGTGTCATATGAAAGCTGATAAAATTTACTCTCTACTGATGTATAATTTTAGGGGGTTGGGTGTAATATGAATGCCTAAAAATAGCAAAAAGTGTGATTTTTTTGCAAATTTTTACAGAAAATTGAAATTTTAATAAAATGTTCACTTCAGTATCTCATGATAGCTTTCATAGATGCATTTGATTTTTTCCACAAATTAGCTCTTATGTAATATGTTTAAGACGTGCAAAACGCAGGTGGATAGCATATCTAATTCATGAGTTATGACCGTCCAAACATTCCAACCCTCGATTTCAGAATTTACCCAAAATGTGTTCTTCCATTGACTTACTGTACAAATTGGATATTAACCGTGTATTCTATGACCCTTTGTAATTGTCTGGCCCCAGCTGTCCCTCAGAAACTCTTATCCACTGTGTTTCCCTTTCAGTCTATCATAACCTGAAAATCTGTCTTTAAAAATGTGGTGAGCATGGCCATGAAGTTCAAAATGGCCGCCAAAATGGCCGCCATTTTGGATTCTCATGTTTAAGAAGCTGTCTTCCTGTCGGAGTGTCACATACTGCTAAACAAGGTGTCATATGAAAGCTGGTTAGATAGTCTTTCCAGTGATATACAGTTATAGGGGATTTTCAATCACATAGATGTCTAAAAATAACAAAAAATATGATTTTTGCTATTTTTTACAAAAAAAGAATCGACATTTTAATATAAAGGTATCTCAATATCTTATCATAGTTTTCATTGCTTCATATCATTTTCTCCACAGGTTTGCTCCTATATATTAAATGCAATACCGGCAAAACTCTGACAGATAGCACACATAATTCGTGAGTTTTGACCACTAAAAGGTTAAGACCCACAGTTTCAGTAGTTACTAAAAATGTTTCTTCTATGGACTAACTTTCCATTCACCTGACCCCTTACTGATCTAACATGAGGGAGGGGGCAATTGATGGGCCAAGGATGAAATGCCCCCTCTTGCAACACTGTAGCACGGAATGCATACCATTGAGAACCTCAAATAGAGTATAATGATATACATCGCAAGAACTAAGAAGAAACTGAAATCCTATTAAATAATTCATTTCTATCCAGTAAAAATAGAAAGATTACAAACTTCCCATAATTTCCCAATCAAGATCTGAATCATTTGGATCATCGATCACACGAAGTGGGGTCGTTATTATTGCAATAACATGAAGGAATCAAAACTAAAGTAATGATTGTTTCCCGAAAGGGTATTCTTTTTGTCTGTTTGACAAATATTTGAAGTTATGAAAGCGAAGAATAGTTGAGTGTTGCTTTGTTTGTGGGAAGCTACTGAGAGAAAGCATGTTATTGCTTCCGAGTACAACAAAAACTTTTCATGTGAGAAAACTATCTATGAAAAGTAATGTGTAAATCTCCATGAGGCTTTTCTCTACGACACCTGACACAACTCTGAAGCAATTTTCTAGTGACAATCCTCCATGAAGCTGATCTCTACATGTAAGTTGAGAATGCATCGTGTTTGTGTGTGACAACTCTATTAAAAACAGTAATGTACAGTAACAAGCAGTCTATAAAATTTATCATGAAATAAAGTCTAAAACTTTTGGTACTGGCAAAGTAAAAGACCTTTACAATAAAAAAAAAATACAAGTGTGTACGAAAAATAATGTAATCTCTAGGAAGCATTCATCCGGCGACATCTGACAAACAACACTGAAGCAATACATCCCACTTGTGACAATTTCTCTTTAAATCTTACTGTATGTCTATGTTAGTTCAGTTCGCAACTGTGATTGTGTGTCACAACTTTGAACAGCAATGTAAGGAAGGGGTTGTCTCTTATATTAATTATTATGCATGAAATCTAGTGTAAGGAGTTTTAGCATGCACATACCTACCACACCTTTACAGTAAAGGGTTTATGTCTATAGTGACCCTTGCCAATAGTCCCCCGTGGACATCATTGTATGGTCCCCAGTGTCACTGGTCTCCCGTGTCGTTGGTCCCGTAACCCTAACCCAGGAACATTTCCACACAGGTTGAATTTGATGATGTGATTATATAAAATTGCAAATATGTGGAAGTTATTTAGGTGTTTCGAAAATTTTGGGTCCACAATTTGGATTCACGTAGTATTAATATTTATGTTCTAAACTTGGTTGCTTTGTCTTAGTGTAATGAATTAGCAAGCATCTCTTTTTAGCAGTGAAATTCCTCTCCCCTACCAACAAAATACATGTCACAAAGCATCACTTGTGGGCTCTTGGACTATAAGGTAAGGTATTTTAAATATAATGTGACAATTCTAAATTCGCCCCAAAAATGTAAGATGTCTAAGCATGTTAAAATGATGTTGAAGTAGAGTACTAATATTTTGAGTACGTAATTGTAAGTATAGTATTCTTAACTGCCATTCATTTTTTGGAAGTACTTCTAACATTCCAAGTACCACATACCCTAGAACAGTTAACAGTAACAACTTTGAGACGTCACAAGAAAGATGACCTTGCAAATATTATTGTCTTCGGCTTCAATGTACAACTAATCTATCGTTACACATGCTAGGATAAAAACATACGCAGTTACAAATACGGCAATAACACGTTTGTAGTTAGTCATTGGCTACCAACTTTGGTATGAGCAAGATAGTCACTTCCGACTTTGCAATCCGTGGTCCCCAGCAAGGTTTTGCCTGAAGAGAAACGAGAGCGGCTCCGTAGTTTTCCCTTTCGGGAAACCAAAAATTACAAAAGAAGTGCAACATCTGTGTAACTAGCAGAACCAAAAGTACAATGACCCATACCTGTTAGTCTGTATAAAACACCCTTGTCAAAAGTAAAGCATAGGATGTGATTAAAGTGTAACATATTTAGATGTCATCACCCTCCTCTTCTTCATCTAAAATGTCATCATGAATTTCGTAGCAGTCATCATCACTAGTGTCCTCTCCTTCATCATTCTGCTCCAGTACTAGATCCACCAATTCAGTTGGAAGGAGTTCTTCTGTCCATTGGTACTGCAATTTTTCATCTTTTAAAACCCAGCCATGACCATTGTATGGTTTTGGTAGTTCCAGGAATGCCAGATTTGCTTGGTTCCAGATGAAAGCCTGATAATTGGCACGTAAAACATGCCGGCATTCGCAACGATGATCTGCAGGGTGGAAGTAAGCTTAGGTCGATGCCACTCTCACTAGATAGTAGCTGGTTTTGAGGTGTGTAGCGTGTCATAAACATAGTGAAGCGAAGCTCGTTGATGTTCTTGATACCTAACCTTGCACCGTATAACAGGCATGTGAATGCTTCCCGATCGGAAGCAATAACATGCTTTTTCTCAGTAGCTTCCCACAAACAAAGCAACATTCAACTATTCTTCGCTTTCATAACTTCAAATATTTGTCAAACAGACAAAAAGAATACCCTTTCGGGAAACAATCATTACTTTAGTTTTGATTCCTTCATGTTATTGCAATAATAACGACCCCACTTCGCATGATCGATGATCCAAATGATTCAGATCTTGATTGGGAAATTATGGGAAGTTTGTAATCTTTCTATTTTTATTGGATAGAAATGAATTATTTAATAGGATTTCAGTTTCTTCTTAGTTCTTGCGATGTATATCATTATATCCTATTTGAGGTTCTCGCTGGTAGGCATTCCGTGCTACAGTGGTGCAAGAGGGGGCATTTCATCCTTGGCCCATCAATTGTCCCCCCCCCCCCCCCTCACGTTAGATCAGTAAGGGGTCAGGTGAATGGAAAAAGTAAGTAATAAATTGCTCCTGAGATTTAATTTTTTTCCAGACACATGATAACATTTCAAAGCTTGCCAGGGTTTCGACCAAGTGGACTCACCCGCAGGAACGAGTGCTTCTGCATGGCTATGTTTCGTGCTGTACCCCAAAACTGTTGCCTCATCATTCTTCTATGATTTTCACTTACCCCAAACCAATTTTGAAATTCTGGCGCCGCCTCTGACAATGTGTGAACTAATAAAATGTGCATAACTCCTCGTTACTGAAAAAGGCGAAATGACCGCCATTTTGAACAATTTCATGGCCACACCAAGTCACCGACATTTTATTTGATGGCATAAATTTTGAAACTGATAGCTGAAAACCTTGAGTACCATTAAACAGAAGTGGGTAAGAACGTCTTAGGCAAAGAGGACAGCGAAATACACAGGCTCATTATCTACATAATTTATTTCCCATTTGTACAGTTAGTCCATAGAAGAAACATTTTTATTAACTACTGAAACTGTGGGTCTAAACCTTTTAATGGTCAAAACTCACGAATTATGTGTGCTATCTGTCAGAGTTTTGCCGGTTTTGCATTTATTATATAGGAGCAAACATGTGGAGAAAATGATATGAAGCAATGAAAACTATGATAAGATATTGAGATACCTTTATATTAAAATGTCGATTCTTTTTTTGTAAAAAATAGCAAAAATCATATTTTTTGTTATTTTTAGACATCTATGTGATTGAAAATCCCCTATAACTGTATATCACTGGAAAGACTATCTAACCAGCTTTCATATGACACCTTATTTAGCAGTATGTGACACTCCGACAGGAAGACAGCTTCTTAAACATGAGAATCCAAAATGGCGGCCATTTTGGCGGCCATTTTGAACTTCATGGCCATGCTCACCACATTTTTAAAGACAGATTTTCAGGTTATGATAGACTGAAAGGGAAACACAGTGGATAAGAGTTTCTGAGGGACAGCTGGGGCCAGACAATTACAAAGGGTCATAGAATACACGGTTAATAGCCAATATGTACAGTAAGTCAATGGAAGAACACATTTTGGGTAAATTCTGAAATCGAGGGTTGGAATGTTTGGACGGTCATAACTCATGATTTAGATATGCTATCCATCTGCGTTTTGCACGTCTTAAACATATTACATAAGAGCTAATTTGTGGAAAAAATCAAATGCATCTATGAAAGCTATCATGAGATACTGAAGTGAACATTTTATTAAAATTTCAATTTTCTGTAAAAATTTGGCAAAAAAATCACACTTTTTGCTATTTTTAGGCATTCATATTACACCCAACCCCCTAAAATTATACATCAGTAGAGAGTAAATTTTATCAGCTTTCATATGACACCTTGTTTGGGGGTATATGACCTTCTGACAGAGAAACAGCTCCTTAAACCTGAAAATCCAAAATGGCGGCCATTTTGGATTTCCTGGCCACACCCACCACTTGTGTAATGGCAAACAAGCAGAATATGATGCCTAAGGATCCCACCTAACAGAAAAACACAGTGAATAATTGTGGCTAAGGGGGGGGGGGATGATTTCGATTATTGGCCCATAGACTAAGATATGAAACAAGCAGGTTATTAGTGTACGTTTGACTTCTACGGAGTTTTTAAGGTGTCATGAAGAGATCGATAAAGTTATGGACATTCTTGCATCGTATTCACATAAGACTAATAATTTTGTTCAAATGAAATATTGACATCCGAAACAGGCCTATTCGCATCTCAGTGTAGTTCTACCCATGCAGGTAGGAACGTCGAATTGATTTTCGAAGTGTAGAAGACATCTGGCCTAAATTTTTTCTCATGCCCTGGTAAGGTGTCCACAGCGGAGTAGCTACACATTCCTACGGGAAGGGGGAGGGGTGGGTAGACATTTAAACTTTACGATTTTAAGTGTGAGCACCACGGTACTAGGGATGTAACTTGTGGCGCTCAAAGCGCGCTGAAATTATTTTCTTTTTTCAGATATTTGAAAATATGGAGCTTGTATTGAAGAAAAGTGTGGATTCTGAGTTTCTTGTAAGGAAATTTGGAAAGTTGGGGTTTACTGAAGGACATATCCTATTGGAATATCTGAGACTGAGCGGCAACCAAAGATCGTTGTTGCTTCATAATGTTTTCCAACGCCTACAGAATGAGGCTCTCTGACGAATATTTTAAGTCAAGAGGGTATATTGGAGAAATTTTGGAATTTTATGAAGAAAATTTATAAGAATAGCACTGTAGTTACTGGTGCTACTTGATGATCTGGTTTCGGATTTTCTCACCTCCAGAGCTCGGATAAGTTTACCAAACTGAAGGTATAAGCGAGCATCTCTGCTTAAGAATTGCAATTTGCACGGGCGAAAAATTTTGCTCTTTTGAAGCAAAACATGTCCAACATATGGCGCTTTTTTGGAGAGAAATTGGAAGTTCGGAATTTCGTAAGTTGTCAAAACCACACAGTAGACTGGTTTCACAAAAAATGGCAAATTTCTGAATTCTTCAATTTTTCAAAGCCGCCAGGGTGTGCATAAATGATTATTAATGATGTATGGTTAAATCCCGCAAGCAGGCTTAGTCAGGGATGGTGCCATTCTAGGATTTTCCAGAGGTTGGAGGGTTGGCCTCCCGGTGGAGACATGCAGGACACTGCACACAAATTAGTCTGTAACAGTGCCTGAATCGACCAATCACGTAGTCAACAATATTGACTATTATTTGACCCAATTGAATAAGTCCCTGAAAAATATTATCAAGTATTAAGTTTGATTAAAACTGATATCCTTTAGTCCTTTACTAAGAAATAAACAAATTAGTCAAATATTAGTGGCTGGCGTGGTTAGTCAATTCAGACACCACTTGGCTATTTTGTACTTAATGTGCGCTGAACCCGAAGCCATGAAAGATGTGAAACCAATCGTTTTCATCAGTAAGCGCCTTTTAGATACTTCTTCATTTTGGAAAACATCGGCATGCATGCTATTTTGGATAAGTGTTCACATGTAAATGGGGACACGGTGCTCAACATGGGGTGCCATGTCGTGCATATCCTAGACAGTCCACAGGTCTGCATTCATGCATCACTTCCCATATTCTGCTCTAACTCTAAAAAGAAAAATCTCACGCCAAAATAAGCCAAAACAGCAAAAATTTCACTCCAAGAAGAGTGAAAGAATTTGACACTTTCTTTTTAGAGTAAATGTCACTCTTCTTGGAGAACTAACATTCTAATATAGTGAATTTCTACACTTTTCACTCTGTTAAAGAGAGACTAGATTCAATCTCACTCTCTTGTTTTTAGAGTGCATGTACTAGTTAAAGAAGTTAAGCTTGTTACAAAGTTGTATTTCAAACACCCAATTATTGGAAGGAAGTTTGAGACGTTACCCGATGGTTATTTGTTGTATTGATAACAGCAGTAGAAACCTGTCCTGCTGAAGTGTATTTGTTGATCACTGAATACTAAAATATTTCAAAACTTGTTTAACTATGCTGAATTTGCTAAAACTTGTTTTAAAAAATGTTTAGCTTAAAGAACTGTTTGAAACTTTTCTTCTTTTCCTTGTTGAGGTTATTGACAGACTTCAGCACAACTTCTTGTCCGTTTGAAAATAGTCGTTTGAACTACACTGCGTCTTCCTAAACATGGAAAATAATAACAGCTGCGGTGAATTCTGTTCTAACATAATAGAGGGATGAGAACAAAGAGGCTCCCCGAAGTATATGAAAAACGTGAGGTCTCAAAGCACTGCGATCCCTTCTGCCAAATTCGTGTAAACCTTATCTCTTAATTGCTTACGCTTTCAAACATACAAACGTTTCCGTTTCCATCCTAACGTTTTTAATCGACGTGGACTGCATATATAAGCACTATGGTCTAGAAATTGACATATCAGGATGCTCACGGGACCACATTTAAAATATTTACCCCTCCCCCAGCTCGTTGTGGCAGTGGCAGTATTTACACCCCGAAATAATGTATTTGCTAGTGGAAATCTAGATATTTTTCTCTAACTGAGATATTTGTTGAGATATCAAACATTATCATCATCATCATCGTCGTCGGCGCCGTCGCCGTCGTCATCGTCTTCGTCGTCGTCATCATCATCAAAATTTCAATATCAATATCCTTCTAACAAAAATGCTAAAATATAAAGACACTTAATATACAGTTCTTCTAATATACTACACTAATGCATTAAAGTACCTGGAAGCCAATGTTAAAAAGGACCATAGACCTACGTTACTTCACAAGATAGACAAATTAGTTCAGATATAAGGTCTATTACATGACAGACACCTTAAAAGCTCCGTAGTCCACTACGCATGCCTGTGGCAGCAATGAGCTAGCTACTAAAACCTTCGCTAGTGAAAAAGAGTACTTCAAGATACGGAAGAAAGTGCATCTGTAAGGAAGCCCGTGTGGTGCATATTTATATCAGTGTGTTGCCTGTAAATTCACGAACATACCGTTCTCACTTTAACAGTGGATAGCTAGAATACCGAAATCATTTTGAGGATTTGTTCTGATCACTGCTCGAAGTAATTTTAAACACTCAAGTGATAGTCCATAACCATAACAATGACGATGAGAGGGTCCTTGACATGTATTAATGGTTGGTACTGTGTTTGGTACAGGCTATAAGTCAATTTCATATAGTCCTGCTTGCTAAAATTATTTTGTCAGCTTTATGTCTATGCACCCAGTTCCAAATGTTCCAGCTTCCTTATGGTGACCCAAGTCTCGAGATCTTTGTAACTAACGTTTTATGAATAATTTTATGCCTATGTACGCTTCACACTTAAAATCAAGGTTAAGAACTGATGGAGGGGGTTAGGAAGGGGCATTGGAATGTTATGATTGACGGAAAACTGCTAATGTCCATTATGTCCCTTAGTGACACCACTGATTAATCGTGAAGCGATTTCAAACATGCTAGTTAATTGCAACTTTTGCAATATTTAATCCGCTACTGGGTCCGAAGAGCCCCGGAGAATGTTGAAATTAGCCGTTTTAGGCATCAAAGTCATTGTTTCCTTAATTTGTTTTACTGAGAAAAGAGCGAGAGATCCTCTACCAGGTGGAAGAGTTGGAGCCATTCACATAGAACTATAAATTAAACTATGAAAATTTGATTAGTCTCTGACTGTCTGAGCTACATATACGATTAGCAAAAAGAAAACGGGAGATGGCGCCTGTTCTGTTCGAGGTCTGAACTTTAAACAAATGAACAAGTGTTAGAACGGGGGTTAGGTTAGTGGGCGGGGGTGCAAGCACGTGTTTTGAAACAAAGATGCAGTAACAAAACCTAACCAAATAGTCGGACTTTTTATTTATGTAAGGTTAGGCCTGTGTGACGATGGGTTGCAGGAGGCTCAAGGACTTGAACCAGAGTCGGGATTGAGGTTCACCATACAGCCATGTATAATTTCCAGTCCTGAAGGAAGATTTGAAAAGCGGGCAGTCAGTAAAAAGATGTGAAATTTAAAAAAGAAGAAAGACTAAAGAAGAATGAGGGTAAGGGAAGGGGCTAAGAAATATATATATATATATATATATATATATATATATATATATATATATATATATATATATATATATATATATATATATATATATATATATATATATATATATATATATATATATATATATATATATATATATATATATATACAGAGCTGAAATAGTAATGACTCTGTTACATATTCAGTGCTGTTGTTGAGTCCAACAAGCCATGGGTGGCGCCAGGGTCCGCCCGATGGGGGAGGGCAGCATTTCAAAGGCAGTCCAGGTTGGACGCGGCTAGTGGTAGAATTTGAAGCGCGCGTAGTGCCCCGATACTTTGGGCTTCTTTTCTACAAATATTTAACACAACGGGGCTTGTTTTGAAGAAAACTTGAGAATTTTGGTAGAAATTCGTTAGCTTATTGTAAGGTCTGTGTTTATTGAAGAATCTGCAGTTCATATGAGCAAAATAAGAAAAGTTATATCGGATACTGAAATTCGTTGGGTTTCTCATTTTATTGTAAGTCTACGTACTGCCCGCATCGGTGGCGAATATCTGGGAGTCACTTATCGGGAAGAGGGGGCAAATGACCACATTTACTCAGTGAAAATTTCCCTTTCTCCCCACCCCACTCCCGTTCGCAAAGGTTTCACATGGTACATCAGAGGCCGAGGGTTATTTGTTATAAGAAACCTGCGTAAAGGTAGGCCACAGAGTCACCATCAGTTCGCGAGAAGGGTACAAAAATTTTTGAAAAATTGTGACACCTCAGATGGCCGGAAATGGCATTCCCTCTAGGCTTGTGAATATATCTTATTAGTTTTTTCCTTTGAATTTTCTGTTGCAATAACGTGCTCACTTTAACAAAAATGGGCAGATTAGCATTGAAAGTAGAAAATTACCACATAAAATGTACGTCTACCATATTTGGGTGTCAAAATGTTTAGTTCATACATAGACCTACACCTGTCCACTCCCGTCTTCCCGTACAATTTCCGGCAAAGTGTTGACCAAGACTACGAAGTGAGGCTGACAAATAGCGGTTTTACAAGCTGCCCCAACGAGTCTCGGTTTTTGTTATGGTTTTAATTTTCCACGAAAATTTCACAATAATGCGTTGTTATTTTTCAGACAATGTTTTGAAAGGATTGAGGCACTCGTATAGGCTCGGATTCAAAATAGTCAAATATTTAAACCTTTTTAGGTGTGGTGCCCATTTGATCCTTGTCCAGTTCAATTTCAACCGGAAGTTTTTAGAGTATAGGAGTTTTCGGAGAAATATTTTACAATTTCGGCCGACGATTTTTAAGACTGCTTTCAATACTTATGAAGTAGAACTGAGGGAAGATTTTAGAGTAAGCCGCCTGAATTTGTCACAAATCTTTTTTTTTTTGAAAATTTTGCTTAGCCATCAATAGACCTGTAAACCATATTAGCCAAACGTCACAAGGGCAATTCAGATTTAATGGTCACTTTGGGCATAGTGTCGCGCAAGACTGAAAACCTGCCTGAGATGGCTTAGGAATCATTGTTTCTTTTAGGCCATTGACTTCCCTAGGGCGTCGCTTTATTATATTATCTTTAGTGTTTTTCATGAAAATGTTAAAAAAGAATACTTTTTATTTATTTAAATAAATGTCTGAAAGGATTTGGATTGACCAAATTGGGCATTGTGTTGACACTGAAGTAAAGCTCACGAATAATAACCCTTTTCCTTTGCCTGCCGACGGTGTACACTCTAAAAACATCCTGGTTAAATCCAGAATCGACGGAGGGCAATAGTTTTCCATACAGTTCCTGGTTATTATAACGCGGAAATCCTGGTCAAAATTGACCTTTTCCTTGTAAAATTAACGACTGGTTAGAAATCCTGATAAAAATTTCACATTTTCCTGGTTAGATTTTTTTTTTTTTTTTTTTTTTAACCAGGAAGTGTATGGGTAAGTGTTGACCCCGTCCTGGTTGTATTAACCAGGATGTTTTTAGAGTGTAGCCAAGTCTTGCAATCTTGCTAACTTTTCATGAAAATTTTACCCTGATATGTTTTCCCCCTTTTTCGAGCAAATCGTTTTTTTACGATTCCGAGCACGCTTCGGAGTTATTCTTGTAACTAAAATAATATCAGAATTCAGTTTTTATATCTCCATGTCTGTCCGAAATTGTCCCACATTCCTTTCCGAATTTTAAAGTTTGCCAAAATTTGTTGGGGGCGGGAGTCTGGTCACCGCGACTCCTCCCCGTCTCAAACGCCTTAGTATATTGGAAAAATTGTATGCAGAAATTTTCCTTACACAATGCAAGTTTTGTCAAGGAAATCACAGGTAATGCAGGTTCAGTATTTTACGCGCGAATTCGTCATGGTTTGCACTCCATCTCTGAAACATCATTTAAGTTACAAAGTTTTTACACCCAAAGCACGTCCAATTTCGCCTCCTTAACTGAACAAAAATTTCTCAAAGGTAAGGAGTTTGGGGAGACGCGGCATCGTACATGCTCCCTTGGCGCGACACAGAACACGCCGACAGTCTCAAAATCACGGCGTCGAGTCCGTTTATGCCTTTTCCCTGTAGACTTTACCACGGTTTCGAATTTCTGTCGTCTTTGGTGAACACAACCCCATTCTGTATCAGAAATTTTAGGTCCATAAGGGTATTATTTTCTTGTGCCTTTCATATCAGAGTGATTCCTTTCAACTAATATGGTTTAAAAGCAGTAGCGGGGTCAGAAAGTGACGATTGGGGTCGGGGGGGCAAAGAAAGATATTCCGGCAAATATTTTCGTGCACAGTGCGCGACCGAGCCTTAACTTGTAGCCACAACTCCTGCAGATGGGGATCCAAAGCAAAGTCCCGGAAGCTCTGCGATTTTAGCATTTCTCTGGATGAAAAATTACGTTTCAAGAGTGGTATAGGCCTAGCTCATTCTCATCCTTTTGGTTAACCTAACTCCAGAATCATCTAACCTGGGGCGGGGTGGGGAAGGAAAAAATCTGCCGGGCAAATCCCCCTTTCGACCCCTCTCTTCTCCCGTAGCTCCGACGCTGAAAAGGGATTCTGTTGCATCCGGTCTCTGTGACTGCCTGGGTTCACTGACTTCGGTGAAAGTTACCGTAGCTTTACAACTATAGCCTACTACCTACTGGTTGCACCCAGTAAATTGAATTCATTCGGTTCTATTGCATCCGTTTATTTCTCCATGCACAGACCACTAGGAATGTTGTTAGTGACTGCCCTGACCTGTAACCTTCTATTGACTTAGGGGAGCAATTTTTCACCAGTGGTATGCGCCCGTGCGACTTGTTCCTATTTTCACTAAGGTTCAATTAGAGCTGTCAAAAATTGGATTTTCCCGCCTGTAAAAGAGGAAACAAATGAGTCACTAGATTATTGTCATCGAATGGATTTCTCTTGCTTGTAAAGGAGGACTATGTTAAACGAATCCTGCGACAATATTTGGAAGTATCTTTCACAAAGATCGAAGAATCAGTAGCCAGCTTTGTGAATACTAAGCGCGAGTTCCTGAGTATTTACAATTATTGTCTGCCTGGAAAACGAATGTTTATGCTCACCCTGTGGTGAACATAGCATTCAAAAATGACTTCGCTTTGTAACTTAAGGCCGCATATACAGGCCACAGGTTGAGTCGCAGGGGTAGGAATGAATGTTGTATTGCTTCGCAGCTTCGGAATCAGAATACCCGGCGGTATTCCATTCAGTGGTTATATTAAACAAGTTAAGATTCAAGATTTAGCGGCAGCATATGAATGCTCGTGATTCTTTTATTTTCAAAATGTTACTCCATAATTGACTGAATTGATACTTTTGGAAATTTTCCCCCAAATTTTTTGACTTCCTTGTAATTTGAAAATTTTGAGATTATATTAACGAAACTATGAAATTAATTATATGGCATAAAATGTGTTAAAAATGGGTTTATTTGTAAAGAAGAATTAAAAAATGTGGGGTCTTAATTGAAGAATAAAGGAAAAACTGAAGGTTGTTAAGGTTTCATATTTTGTCGTACGTAGAAACGCTCTTCAAAGGACATTGGAAAACTTTGGGGCTTTCTTTTCACAATTTTTACAAAACCGGGAGCTAATATTGTAGAAGTTTATTGAAAATTTTGCATTTTTGTTGAAAAATTGGAATTTTGATGGTTTCCTTGCAGAGTCTGCTCTTTTCGTTAAATCGAAATCAAGACAGATTGAAGTTAATCGCATCTTTTATCGTAAGCGCAAGTTAAGGCTCCCCGACGAAATTGGGCCATTTCAAGGACGGAGGGGTGAGAGATAGCGGCCCGACGATCAAGTTGCCGGCATGGCGGCGCCCAGCTTCTTGCTTCAAACTAGTGACGTAATAATACTTAATTTATGCTAAACTGACAAATGAGGTCTAATATACTCAAAACGGCAATATCCTGCACAGGCTTGTGCATCACAAACATGGACAAGGGAGCTGGCGGGACAGATATAGGGCCACAAAACAATGACAAACATTATAAGCTGTAAAAGAATAATACTAAACAGCTTCAACTACCTTGATAATACAAGCTTCAGCCGTACTTGCCGGCACCCCAGAAGTGTATATTCATAATTCCATAACAGTATAAAGTTATAAACATATACCACGTACTGTGCACAAAAAGTACCGGTATTGCATGCAACACAAACTGTCAATATCGTTATGGTGAGTTATTTATAGACTGGTTTGAGGTCAACCCCTGCCTGTCTGCTTTGCTTAGCCTAAAAACTGACGAATGCAAGGAAGCCGAGGAGATATTGGGTTGAAAAGTTCACATTGGCGGGAATTTGTAACGGACGTTAAAAAGAAAAATGACATTTATTGTAATTTTGCCATTTTCATCCATCTTCAACTGGAAAAGGTGTTTTTATGTTGTAACTGCGTCAAAATCATTTCTCTACGTTAAATTTTTCCTAAAATATCAGTGAAAATGGCGTCTCTCTGCAAGTGAAACTACAGAAAGTTGATTGGGTGACATTTGTGTACCTTGGGAAAGGTACTCTCAAGTACAATTAAGGCTTTCACTAGATCGGTGTTCACCAGTAATTAAGGCAGAGGCAAACTACTTAAATATTTGGTATGTTGTTTGTCTCCTGTCGGGAAGCCCCCCCCCCTCCCCTGTAGAGGAAATCCTGGAGCCACCCCTGTTTAGATACAGTAAAATTTCCAAACAGTTTTAACGTAGGTGTGATCATCGTTCCTGCAAATCTCGTTACCGTTCAGCACCTTTGACCTCAGTTTCAGCCTGAGGAATAAAGAAAGCACCTGTGATGAACCGAATTCTTTTTCATTTTTTAATACTGTTTTTTAAATACTGTTTCGATATTTTATTTACTCAGCTTCGGAGTGCGCTTCTTATAGTGATTCACAGAGATCGTTCCAACCCATACTATGCATTCAGTTCAGGCCTTTCAACCTAGCATTCCCTTCGCATATATAAGACTTGGCTATGCATATATTTGCATTACTAGTTACCATAATTTGTCAAAACAATAGGCCTAAGCTGTATAGAATCCTCGAAATGTGACCTTTCCAATGATGTATAGGACTCACTAAAAATTTTGTTCTACACGTGCACCTAAAGCAAACCCCCTGTTTGTATTTCCTTTGGACCTCTGAAACCTTCTTGAAAAACGTTGGGACTTAAAAAATAATGGAAACTATTTTCCTTGTGCGAAATGCAATGAAGTATGGGAAACAAGCCAGTGAGCCACGGCTGGAAAAAGTCCGTGGGTACCTCGACTTGACTGGCCAATTGTTTGAAAACTGAACCGTTAAACCTCATCTGACTAGCTAGCTAACTTAAACCTAAGCTTAGTTGGTGTCAAACTGTGATATTTTTGGAGTGACAACTCCTAGTTTAGTCTATATACCTGGAATTATATTTATCGGTGTACGATAGCCCGGCCTATACCCTTCGAAATTCATATGCTATGGACCTTGTCTCTCTGTGATTTTTTTTTTTTCGAAAACTGCTGTCTTGCATTAGGCTATTAACTGGCTGTCTGTATAGTAACCTACATTGAAACCTCCGCGGTTCACCTCATATAACCTGTCTGCAGACTCTAATCAGGCTACCTTTTTACGAACATAAATAGTTCAGCAAAATTAAACTATTGCCATGGTAATACGTACACCATGCAGTTGACCTGATCTCGGGTCAGTATTTCAGAATGACAGGTGTTTCGCTTCTGCGAGCTCAGGGAGAAATATGAGTTCTCAAAGAGCTTTCGTTGTTATGATTGATGATACCATTACCAATTACCCGCCACGATGAATATCAGAAAACTAATAAATATTGCTTCAACAAGTTACGGTTACCAAAGACGCGCCTTTTACTTATAGCGGATGTTTTGCCATGGGTGATTGATCCCTGGCTATATATACACTTCATGCAAAGTACAGTGTTTCATTTGATGAGTTTATCATCATTTTTTAATGCATACACACAATTTTTGTTTAGTACTTAGGCAATAACACTTGGATAGTAAACGAAATGCCCAAGCAAGTGTCAGGGACATGGAACTAGAGTAATAGTCAAGACGCCATCTTGTAAACACGTTTATGATTTTATTTCATGATATCTGTAAGCACCATGTTGTTTTAAATTAACGAAAATTAACATTTACATAAAAAACCATTTAGATGTGGTTACGGTGTGCGCTTTTGTTGCCCACAAAATTCATAATTTCCGTCACACATGCTGAGCTTTACTCTTAACTTGATGCTTAATAGTCAAACTAAGAGATTCTAAACATCTGACTCTAGTTAATGATAGGGCCAATGACAGGACGATTAAAGATTTAATACATTTCTTTCAAATTGGTGACCAGACACTTTTCACCATTGAGTGTAAATCATATGCAATCCCTGTACATAAAAACTACAATTGTTTACATTTTTTGGTAAAGGATGTGCGGACACATGAGTAATCAGGCTTATTAGAAGCATATTCATGCATTGATTTCTTTCAAACTCATCATAATATAATCGATATCACCTCATTGAGCCCCTTTGCGTTCTCTCATTTAATGCGCTTATTTTTTTTTATTTCTCCAACCTCATAACGTGTTCTTTTTACGGTGCGGTAGTGGTGACAAGGCAGAGTCAATCCGAATTAAAATGTGAGATGGAGGGCAATTATATGTAACTCCAAAACATATCATGAAAGCAGCGGCGCAACCAAGGGGCCAAATGGGGTGATCGCCTCCCCAAATGATGGTGAAGAAAAAGAAAAAGAGAGAAAAAAGAGAAAAGGGGAAAAGAGGGAATTGCGGTATTAACGCCCTGTAGACCATGAAGTTGTGGAGGGAGAGGTAAATCCCAGGAGGGAAAACAAGGTGTGGATTCTTGGTGTGTTAAGGCATAAAGTTTGAGCTAACATCGACACCCTGCCGGGACACTTTCCAGACGCTGATGCCGCCACTAAGAGGGGGAGAAGAAAAACAAGTTTAAATGTTCTATTCCTGTATTCCCATATTAGCCTTGGCAAGTTAATTAAGCAAACAGCAGATACATTTCACCGGCAATATAGACCAAGTACACTGGTATCCTACACACTCCCACCAAAGAGTTGGCCCAAATGTAGTAGTTCTACACGCCTAAAACAGTGCTTTCCCAGAAAAGTATCCAGCACACAGTTAACAATATATAAGTGAACTTATAACGTATGAATAATAATTGCCAATTTTAGAACCCATCAAATCGCAAAGCTTCCGAGGTACTACATGCACAGGCACACCCTTCATACATGGAAGTACCGTACCTCGGAAGTAGTACTTCCATGCTTCACAGGAATAAACGCAGGTCCCTTGGCATGCATTTTTTCGGTTTTGTAAGAAATTTTAAAGGCAGTCATTCGTCACCCCAAACCACAGTTTCAGTATACATATATCAAAACTCTCAATTGGTACAGCTCTTTGATGGCATCACATTCAAACAATGCATCATAGCTCAATTACACAGCGTGGGCACTGAGAGTGTCTTGATTACACATTATGGACTTGTATGGCCACTGGGACAAGCCATGAAGCAATAAACTAGGACTGTGTCTGGATAAAGATGAGTTTTAGATAAATGTGGGAGGGGCTAGAGTAAGAAGGTTGGAAGAATTGGAACTGCTTGGGATGATGAAAACATGCCTTTAAATATCAGAGCTTCACCACTGCGTCCCTCACTAGGACTCTACTCTAATACACAGAACAGGAATTTGTTATTTTAAGAAGTATACACCGTACAAGTATTGTGATGTTTTGCTGTTGTCATACCACCAGTATGACCATGGTGGTACTTCCATGGTCATACTAACTGGTGTATCAGGCGGCCGGCATGTACCGTATATTTCGGGGAACGACCTGATCTTCAGGTACTAGAATTCGGGCAGCATTTGAGTCCGTCGAAAGGTTGCCATGTTTTTAAAGAGTAGTCGCCCCTAAACTTTTATGAAACAACCACTAAATTTCACAAATTTCTTCCCTTTTCTCTTCCATGTTTCTTTCAAAATATTTCGAGACTAAAATGTTGCATAATTAGGGTAAATCAAGGGTTCAATTGTCAAAAATTTTACAATTCAATGAGAAAAACAGTGTCACATTATTTTCGAGAGCCATTCATGAATTAAAATAGACTATTACACTAATTCAAATTGGGGTGACTGCTTTTGCCCTCTTATTACAGAAAACTCCAAGCAGGCCTAGATTCCTTGAAAACAATGGCACGATAAGTACAAACACATCATAGTCACGTAATAATTTTACACACAAAAATATCAACTTATTATTCGAATTATTCGAACAGCCTAGGCTGAACCAACCAGTCCTCAAAACTCTTCGTTGCGGTTTATAGGCTACGCTAAATGTTGCAAAAACACTTAAATATTGAATAATTTAGAATTTCATGGTAAACGCAGTCTGTTGCAACTCCCTGGTAAACGCAAGTAGCCACTCATAGTAAATCCCACAGTTAGCTGAAAAAAACTGTCACAGGCATGATTTTCAAGAACCGTTCTTGTGATAGGACACATCGAAAGTTCATAGGGGTGACCGGGGTGACTGCAACCTTTATTTATGGAAGCTCTATCTGTCACTGTTTACGGAACCCTGTTGGTAAGGAATTTCGTAACCGCAAAACTGCGAAGAGGTTTGAGAGAAAGAGACCAACAAGGGAGCTGCTACTCGGAGCTGGACAAATAATCCCAAATAAGCGTGAGACACAGCCGTAGCCTACATGCAAAGCACAAAAGTAGACTCGAAAATTGTTTTAAGTTTGTGGACTTTTCGTTACACCTGTCAACCATTTTTTCGGTGTAAATATGGCTTGTACTGTTGTAGCACCATACAGGGGGCTTGTATGCGTTCTTCGTCAGATTGGTCTTTCCCATTGTGCTGTGTAGATCTACTGCCTATGTTTCTTTCAGTCACCCTGAAAACACCAAAACTGATCCATCGTTTTCTTCATCATCAATTTTACGGGCAGATATGTGACATATTCGTCTGAAACGATCTTTTATATTGTGTTCTTTCGGAGAAACGTACCTTACCGTGACAACTCTACTAATAGGAAGAATGGCGTGTTTGGATTTTGCATACACTTTGTTTTAATTTATTCTTTAACGCATCTAATAATTGCAAGTGAGGTGGTCTTGTGGGAAGATATTTATGTGAAATGGGGTGACTGTTACAAGGACGGTAGTACGTCGAAAGTTCATCACAGCCTTGCAATGGGAATGAGTATTTTTCTTGGCCAAAGGAAGGATACAGAAGTCGTATCTCTGCCCTAAAAATCAACTTTATGTCATTATACCGCTATCATGGACAGACGAAAAAACAAGGTAAATTAAGTTTCAAGTCCATCATCCGTTCATTGACACTCAACAGAGGATTTTGCAATTTTTTTCAGTTTTAACTCCCCATTGACTTTGCACGTGAATCACTTTTCAAAAATTTTCTAAGTCCAGATGTCCGTGAGGGGGTGAGTTTTGTTTTGCCCGAAGAGGCCACTCCCGATGGGCCAACGCCCTGAACTTCACACACGTCTAGAGTGAAACTAGGATTTTTTTCAACCCCATTATGGGGTATCTCCCTGTTCGTATGCCCCCAAAGTTGGCTTTCTCCTGCAATTTGTCTCCCATTGACTTTGCACGTGAATCACTTTTCAAAAACTTTTTAAGTCCAGATGTCCGTGAGGAGGTGAGTTTTGTTTTGCCCGCCGAGGCCACTCCCGACGGGCCAACGCCCTGAAACTTCACACACGTCTAGAGTGACACTAAGATTTTTTCAACCCCCCCCCCCCCTTTATGTGGTTTTTTCCCTGTTCGTTTGAGAAGGAGAAGCCCCGAGCAAGTCAACGAACAGGGAGATACCCCATAATCGGGTTTTGGAAAAATGATTCATGTGCAAAGTCAATGGGAGACAAATTGCAGGAGTAAGCCGACTTTGGGGGCTTCCCCTTTCCAGACGAACAGGGAGATACTCCATAAAGGGGGGTTGAAAAAATCCTAGTGTCTTAAAATGGTTTTTAAGCGATTTACTTTTGCGACTTAAATACCACCGGCTGGTGGGAGGTAAATGCCTGTCCTGCCCCCGTGGGTTCGCCCCTGACTCAGCACCCCCTAACTCGCAGTGACTTCGTACAGCCTCTATAGCTGGCCTAGTATAGAAGTGCAGCAAATATTTCCTTATCGTCTCCATGACTTATCAAGTTTGTTTTGTAAAACTCTTACGGCTGGTCCAGTTTAAAGCTTTTCCTTACTTACCAAAGGCCCCCGGGGAGGGGGGGGGGGGTTGTAGAATATGCCCACGCTATTCCCCGCCTTTCGTTAGAGGCGACTAAAGGGGAGGACTTGCATTGGTATTTGAACTGTTTTTGAAACTGAACTTGAATCGTATTTATCTAGTTGATACTATATAACACATTCGTGTTGGTATCTAAATTTGTGGGATAATAATCGTTTCTGAAAGTATGAAGAAAACTATTTCAGTCTAATAAACTGTTTACTGATCAGTGAATTTTTGTTGTCATTGTCTCTTTTTGCGTTTTTCTTAAATTTCATTATCATTTCTTCTTAGATTTCACTATTACGATATTTCTCCTGAAAATTCCATCCACGAAACTATATTTCAAATTTTGCAGCATGAAATTTACAATCTGTGACAAAATAAAACAGAAAAGTTGAATATTTACCCCGAAATCTGAGAAACGGCAATTTCCTATTATTTGGAAGTATTTCCTACCGCCTTACAACCAGTCAGTACAAATGGTAGAATATACTGATGAAAAAACTCTACTTACTTTACAGGTAGATAAACCTTCCGTGACAGAACAATCTATCACACCTGGAGAACAGGTAAGCAAGTTTGAAAAGTGGTGACATTTTTTTAGTTTAGGTGTGTACAACACAACAAGCCCATGAGTTAATTTCTCTTTGTTGAAATTGTTCTGGGACATATACCTCTCTGTAATAACCAATGTGGGACAGCTTGTTGGATGAATTTATTTTGTGTATTAAGGAGAGTATTACGTTCACAACTGTTTTGGGACATATGTACTCCATAGTTTTTATACAACCTTCAGTACACTATTAAAATGCTTTACTAAATGAAATTGCTGGTGGCCTAGAATTCATACTTTACTTCAACACCACCAATACATTTTGTAATGAACATAATTTACAATGAAATTTGAAATCACTTTATGTATGCATACATGGTATAGTGTCTTTTAAGTATCTTGTGTGCCACTGTGCACTTCGCTGTAATACTGTAATTCAAATTCAACAGCAACTTGTCAGTTTGCTCAAACTCCACCTAATGCGGTTGTCATGTCAAGTTGTTTGGGCTTTACATTCTTTTGTGAATTTAGCAGCTATTTATAAACTGTTACATGCATTTTAAGTTAATAAATAATTTGCTTTTCTACCTCTAGGTTCAAAGAGAGGTCCTTCACCTCCCTAACATCTTCTTTACCAAACATGAACCAAACACTTTTGTGAAAGTTCCTGTTCCATTTGGAGTCAGCAAGTTATCAAGTGAAACTTCCTCACCATATGCGAGCAAAGACATTACTCTTATAGAAGAAATTATCAATAATGCATAGTAACTTGCTCTTGATGCAAGACCAAATTTTATGCTATTTAAATTGATGTCACTGTAACACGTTTTTTAAACACTTTTTTTCTGTATGTTTATCACTTCAAATAAAATCCAACATTAATATAGAAACTGCAGTGGGGAATAAAGATTTTGTGAAGATGTTAAAATGAGATTTTGCCTGTCCTGCAATGAGTGCAGCCACTCAAAAATTGCCTAATATAGCAAAGGTCCTTTCACTGAAAACAATTGTACGAACTGGGAAAAATGGTTGCGACTGTTGTTTATGCTGTCCACAGTAGGTGGCAAAACAATTTAGTCATGACTAGAGCTCTCTTCGACTTCACTTAGCCACCTCTTTTTAATCCAAGAGGATGAGAAACCATAGTTAGTTTCCTGTGGTTGTGAAGTTATGGTCAGTCGCATTCTTTTTGTTACCACTATTTATTAAGTACCAGATTCTTCAGACGTAACACAATGTCCCAAATTTGAGAACACGTTTTCTCTCACATTTTTGGCCTTTTCAAGAAAATAACCTCTTGAAAGAAAATCTTGACAGTGCTACTGCATTACCTTTTTTGTAAGTATGGTATTACGATTTCTTTTCCGTCTGTGATTTTGACCTCGGCGTTACGTTTTTTTTTTTTTTTTTTTTTTCGTGCCGATGCGATTGACTACTTTCATTTGTGTTGGTGTGTTCTTTAATTTTCTTAGACTGTACTAGACATCTGACAAATTTAAGCAAGTGTTGACAAGCAGTAGTAGCTCTCGCTCGTTGTCTTCTGGGTCTCTTTACTCACCATCTGCACAATAAATAGAAGAGTCACAAAATGCCAGTGATGGAGAGGACATGTCACATGAAGAGAAACTGGTAAAACAGAAAAAGTACATAGTATTTGATCAATGCCTGGATCAGTTGCTGTCTAATGTACGATGTGGTACATGCCAGACTTCCCTAAAGCTATTAAGGGCACAATGCTGCCTGTACATTTGACCTGCATCAATTCACACACCATCATGAAATTGGACTCACAACCTCTCACTAAGGCTACACCCTCTGGAAATTTACTTGTTGCCGCTGGGATTATGTACAGTGATTGTTCCTTTTCTCAAATACTCCAGTGTATGAAATACATTGGGATTTGTTTCATCGGACAATCAACGTATAACAACACATTGAAGAGTACTTTGATCCCAGTAGTCAATCACAATTATCTTGAACACCAGCAGAAGGTTCTTCAGGGACTTAAAGGCTAAAGTATTTGACTCTCCGGAGATGGTAGATGTGACTCACCCGGTTACTCTGCGAAATACTGTTCTTACACACTTATGAACCCAAACACACAGGAAATTCTCAATACTAAACTGGTACAAGTAACTGACACCACAAGCTCCGTGGCCATGGAAAAGCACGGTTTCAGAATATGTCTTGACAAAATTGAAGATAGTGGTGTCAAGGTCGACCTTGTTGCCACAGACAGACACGCCGGTATCCGAAAATTGATGCGGATAGAGTACTCTCACATCAAACACAATTTTGATGTCTGGCACTTTGCCAAAAGTGTGAAGAAGAAGCTGCTTGCGAAGGCCAAAAAGAAGGACTGTGAAGACCTGATTCCTTGGATCACAGCAGTTTTAAATCACCTCTGGTGGAGCTGCTTCAACTGCAAGCGTGATCCAAAGTTGCTTAGCGAAATGTTGACATCAATCCTGAAGCACATTGTAAATGTGCACACCATGATAGATGGTGAGATGTTCCACAAGTGTGGTCACCCCAGCTATCTGAAGAAGACGCAAGACTTAAGGTGTGGCTCCAACTGGGTTCTCCATCGCATCTTCCTCAAGACCATCCTGAAGGACCTGGACCAGCTGGTGTACTCATTACACACAGGTGCTCTAGAGGTGTTTCACAACAGTCTCTTGAAGTACTGTCCAAAGAGGCTAGAGTTCAGCTATCCACACATGGAGGCTAGGATGCGTTTGGCTGTGCTGAATCATAATATGAACCTCAACAGGAAGCAGGCAGTTGTGAAGAAAGCCACAAAAGTGTCAGGTGCGGTGGGTGAGCCTAGGTTCAGTCTGTCATACTCGAAGAGCAGAAAACAGTGGGTTGCCAAAAAGGTGTATGAAGCAAAATCATATGACTACGTTGATGACATGATGATAGATACGATCAGAAAGTTTGAGGGAAGCCTAGACACAAGAGCCATTGCCCACCCGGAACGGCCTTAGAATATAGCGAAGGTGCCCAGACCAGACAAAAAGACCATGGTATCCCATCTGAAGAACAGATTTGCTTCAGTTCCATCAGCTAGTGCGACTGATAATACAGATCAGTCTGACACAGATGAAGATGATTAATCTCCTCCTTTACAATTTGTTCAGGAATTAACCTATTTGCAAGATACAGTTTACTTTAAAGTGTACCTAAATGAATAAAAATCAAAAAATATATATTGAAAGGCATGAAAAATTATCCTGACAGTTCAACTCCCATCTTCATATGACATTCCTGAGCTGAGATGCAAAATGAAGTTTATTTAGTCAAATTAAAATGGTATATTACACAGTAGTTTTTGATGTCATTGTTGTACTATTCAAATTACAATCTTTGTAATTCTTTGTTTTTCAAAAAGTAACTGCACCTTGTACCAAGGTGTGATGGCTCTCGTACTCTATTGGGGTGATGTAATTAATTCGGCCCCCTCTGTGCAACATGCTATGCAAGCAATCAGGAATTGTTCAAGATCATCACAACATTTTTAAATTTGAAAGGAAACAAAGCAGGATATGTGATTGTGCAACAAGAAAGTCACAAATTACTGTGCAGTGGACCAATTTGTTTGAAGTGAATAGACTTCAACATTTTTTATCTTAGCTCAGGAATGTCCTATGAACATGGGAGTTGCACTCTCATGATTCATTTTTCATGCTTTTAGATATACATTTTTGAATTTTTCGACTTTTTTGTTGGTTTCAATGAAAGAGAACTTATACTGTCATCAAGGTTGTAGCTTAAAAAATGTGAGTGTGGTAAATTGCCTGAATGAATCTTTCAGTGCTGCGCATTATAAGTTGAAGCAAGTCTTGATACTTGCAAATTTTACCTATAACAAGCTTCCTAGATTGTAGGGAATGGCAATTTTAAAAGTAATTATACTCTGTCGCACAATTATTCAACTTAATGATTTTTGTGCACACTTACTTTTGAGTTATCGTCGTCGTCGCCGTCGTCGTCGTCATCATCATTTTCATTTGGGTAAGGGGGTTCCTTTTTTTGCTGAAATAAGCTACAGTTCAGCCTTATTGTAAAGAAAATGATAAGAAAGTTTATCAATGAAAAAGAAATCATCAAAATACTTTCACTCACAGCATCAGTTTTTACTAGTAAAATGTGCGGACATTTGACCAGGAATAGCAAAAGGGAAGATGGTGCAGAATGGCCAATGACATCCATGACCTACAAAACATGATCTGAAATGAACGTGTTCCTTTCTGTCTTATCTACAACCGATCATGAAGGAGATAAAAAGAGATTACATTGTTTCATTTTCAAATGTGTGTAGACACTGGTTTTTCATTTATTTGTCAACTGTCAATAGAATTATTCCTTTACAGGAAATTGCAGCCCAGTCTTCTTTTTCTGGAGGGGAAGTTAGGTAAAAAGTCTTCAGCAATTGTTGACAGCAAGGTGGAATTTTCAGTACAAAATCTGCTAGACTGGATCTGAATTTTTTCTTTGAAAATTGACTAGGAGGGGAAGGTGATGACAAGAACAAGACTGCAGTTTCATGCTATTTCCAGCAATCCTGGCAGGGCAATAAATTGCATGCCTTCTACTTTTTGTTTTTACACAGGGTGCATTCACTCAGGGGACATTGAAAGTAACGTGTTACAATGGTCCTACAAAACGTCTCAAAAGTGGAGGAAGTTATTTTGTTTCACACCCAACTAATACCATTTTGGAAAGGTCTTTAATATTACAGTACAACTTATTCAGATGTATTGAAAACTGAACAGGTAACATCAAAAGGATTGAGCGACAGTAGCTGTGCTACTCTACTTTGATTTTCTGAAGGTCAGTAATCCATTCTGGCTCATCAAGGGTGGTGATGGAGCACCGTAACACGAAGGAACACTGTAACAAGAACGGATGGTCATTTCCTGACTTCAAGCCTTGACACATAATATATGTCCTGTATGAATGATTATCATTGTGATTGTTTCTCATAATTGACAATAAGGATCATAACTCTAAAATAATACTAAGGGTTGTTATTATCAACAGAGATTGAGGGTTGTAATTACAAATAGAAGATGCAGGGTCATTGTTCTAAATATTAGGATCATTATCCCTAAATGAATGGGGCACTTCTAACATGGGAATAAGAAAACTTCATGATAACAGTCTTAACTTTATGTTAGAATAGTGACCATTCTGAAAAACAATCTAAACATTCAGAAAAAGAATCCTTCAGGGTAATGACTCCTCAGTCAGAATAAGGATGTGCCCCTTTTTTCACAGATGACAGGTTTCCAGAAGACGTGTCTTGATGTGTAACCTTTCATTCGTCAAACATGGTAGTAAGATTATGATTTTTTTTTCTCAATGAGATTATGAGCATGTTTGACTTTGCAACATCTAGCAGTATTAGTTGAAATCCTTGCATGGAACAGGGAGAGATGGAGATTGCTCACTTTACTCTTACGTAGGTGCTTAGCTGTCACTAATTTGCCTTGCATTAACTGATTCCTGAAATTCCTTTGGACTAATAAAGATTACACAGTAGGAACAAAGATTACGTTCATCTTCTACAGCTGGGAGAGGTTGGAGAATTATTTCCCTCCTTACTTACCATCACTGAAAGAGAACAAAAAAAAATTCTAAATGGTGGGGCCAGGTGTAACATTCTAAAGGGTTAAAGTGTGTCACTATTTCAGGAACAAGCCAAAATTGTTTGAAGTATCAACAACAATATTTAGTCTCTCCTTTTTTACAGGTACACATTTTTGCTTAAATAATGAATAAGAATAAAACTGGAATTGTGCAACTTAAACATGGCTGAACAGTCCTCTTGATCAAGACGGTGAAAACCTTTCACCTGTCAAATAAGAACAGTAAAATCAAAGCAGTATCTTGACAATTATCTTTGTCACAGGATTAGTAGCCTTTGAAAGAGAACTCTTCATTAAGATGGAGAGTCAACAAACAAACAACAGAAGCCAGGTGAGCTGTCAGTCAAAATTTTTCCGTTGAAAGGATTAATTTACTTTCAAATACACATTCTCTTACAGGCTTGAGCGAACAATCTCCATCTCTTCCCGCTCCATGCATGGAACATTTTCAGCTCACATTTTGTGCCTTGAGAACATGAGTAGCAATACAGTTCATTCATCATAATCAGACAATAACGTGTACTTTTCTTTTCTGCACTTTTAACCAATGTTTAGTTGTTTCTGCATGCCATATACTAGGGATACAGCAAAAAAATTTACATTTGGGGATTAGCAAATTACATTCTTTTCAATCCCTGTCTTGTACTGTAATCACAAAAATTTGCAATTTCACAGCTGGTATTCATCTTAGTGATTGCAGCTCTGTGTTTGTCAAAGTAAGTTCATTTTGGCCACAATCCCAGCACAAATTTCCTGTTTACTGGTATCTTTTACTTCAGATCATTATTTACAAACTTGAACAGAAATTCGTAGCTACATTGTTGGACTTATTAGATGGCTATTTGTTTTGGGGTTATTGCATGGAGTCTGAAGGGAAAGCAACTGTTTGCACAAAATTTGTCCGGGGGGGGGGGGGGGGATATTTGCTTCCGGTGAGAAAGAGTACGTGCCAATAGGAGGCTGGAATTGCGTTGACACTGGCAGGATGTCGGAGGATATTTTACTGTACACAGAAGCAGCAATTACCTGGATCTCAGTCTAGGTAGCATTCCAATTGCACCATTCTTGATTGCCGTGTGCACAAGTTTTGATGGTGAGTAAACTCTGTGGCTGGTAGCGAAGCATTTGCACATGGTATCATCCTCATCAATCACACTGAATAAAACTTCCGGACTCTAACTGCGTTTGAACCTTGAATGTACCAACAGGATATTTCCCTTATTAAAGTCACAGCCTCACAGGCATTTTTTTAAAGATCAGTATAAACAATATAAAACCAAAACTTACGTGAACCAAACTTTTATTACTGTAAATGATGGAATGTAAATTGCACACAACTTCAAGTTAAACAATAAAGTCCATTTGCAAGTAGTGTATATGGCATCACTCTGCTTGAAATTTTTACTTTCTCGAAGGTTTGTATGCTGACAACATCACTTCACATTTCAAAACTGAAGAAGAGTCCTTTACAAATTAATATATAGAAAAAAAAAATCCCAGGTGACAACATTTCAGTCTTCTTGTTTAAGACCCCCTCTTCTCCTCGAAACAAGTGAAACCTAAGTACTGCAGATCTACAAATACTTGGATTGTGAAAAGAATGTGCAACTATATGCAGTTCATGCACAATATTCAAAGCAGCAATACGAAACTCATAGATCCTTCACAGAAATAACTCCAGTCTTCCTAAAAATGTCACAAAATGGAAGTTGCCATGCAAACTTCACATTGATATTAGTTTGGCATAGCCACTGCATATAGTTCATCTCCATAGGAAAATCCTGTGTAAGTTCCATCCGCCTCCGTAAACTTCTCCCTAATTCTGAAAACGGCGCAAGAAGGAATTGGTGTTCGATTTCCTTTGCCCAAGTATCCATGACACCACATTGTGAATAGTTTGTATGCAATGAACCTGTATTGCCTATACGGTACAAATGAAAGAAGCAGAAAAAAACATTCAGTGGATACAGTAATCTATCGATTCTTGTTTAAGATGATATATTACACCCCATATCACATGTTACACAAGACTAGCTTTCCAAATGGCTACAAACATGCCATACCTTTGCTACTTGCTGTCAAAGCAGGTTGCATGCCCTGACAATTTTTTAAAACGTAACGAATATTCCCATCAGTCAGGGTAACCCTTCCACCAAGGGCCTGTTTACATTTGGCTTTTCTGTAGGTGACCTACAGTATATTCAAACACCCCTAGGTTTCAACATCCCTATTTTCAAACAATCTACACTGTTCGAACACAGGTTTTGTTCCAACACCCCTATGTTCCGACAACTTGATCACTGATGAAAAAAGACATTGTCAGAACGTAGGGGTATCTCAGCAAAGGGCTGTCGGAGTAAAAGGCAGTCACCAACCGTTCTGTACCCCTTTATGTCTGAGGCTCTACCGAACCAGAAAGTATGGTTCAACTGTATTTTGGGCTGCCTTACACTGCATTTTTTGTAACATACTGAGCGGCCGCTTCGATGATAAGCCCCAGTACACTTCAAAATGGTCTTCCCAGTCTCTGGGGATATGTTCGTAACAGCATAACAGGCAATATAGTGTTCATTCTGAATCAAATCAAAGGCATTCCCTATAGGCTATTTCAAAACTCCTACAGTATGTTCAGACAAACTTGTCCAACTTTGAGTGAATGTAGAGATCGTCTGGACGTGGAGGTGCTGAAATAATAATATAGGGCATTCACCGGTTCATGTAGGCATATCTCAATCAGTTACAGTACAATACAATCCATGTTGACAAACACATGAGATAACGAGCTAATGCTTGCAAATCTCTTCAACTTCAAATGACAAAGGTAGGCCTATGTGAGCTTAGACTAGTCTTGGATGGATCATCATCCCGATTCCCTGCGTATATTTTATACACCTGACCTGTGATAGTCCACTGCTTGACATCTTCAATTCAAGTGAACGATGCAGAGCTACTGTACATGTGCCATAAATCGCGTATGTATTCTTCGGATCGAGGCCTCACCATCATTTGAAGCCCAAGTCGGTATGTTCCCTAACGTGAGGGGCCCAAATGAATGATACGTACACTGACTGTCAGCATCAGGACAGGTTACCCAATACTAGCCCTATACTGTAGGCCCCTATGTGTTTTTGAACGAGATGCAGTGCAATTGCCAAATTACACTAACCCCTAGTATTCGCACGGTAAAAGTGTACATAGCAGATGCAGTATAAACTATAAACCATTGATCTTAAACGTAAAATGACGAATTGCATTACTGCATAATTCCTGCGGTGAATTCGTTTTACATTTGTGAGTATTTTGTACCAACCTATTCTCGAGATCTCCGGCGGGTCTAGGCCTATTTCCTTTCGTGTATTGTAGTAGCCCCCATGTTGCAAACAAAATATCCTTGTTCAAACACATGCCATCAAAACTTTCGTGGAGGGTTATACAATTGTCAAGAGCCCTGTCCTGAATTGCGACGATTTCTCGACAACATCGGCTCTCACATCTGTGTCCATAATAAGGCAACGGTTGCACTCACACCAATTAGTACTGCCAACACGATCGTCTTCTTCACCATCATCACTCACCGTCTGTTCTTCGCGTTGGTGTCCTGTGGCTGAAGCACTCCTTATGCGATCGTTGTATTGCTCCTCGGTAATAGTTGGCTCGAAATCGTAACCTAAAGGCCCTTCTTGGTCGGCCATTTGCATTTTTTGCTTGTTAAAATACAATTTTTGTAGATCTGGCTAAATCAATTGAACAGAAGATCAGAGTGATTTTGGGAACCGTTTAACGAAAGACAGCTGATAACACAGTGTTAGTCAGTGAGGGTTACAATACGTACGCGTTAGACATAAGAGGCGTTGTATGTATCTTTCTTGCGTACCACCGCAGTATTTGATGTTCGTGACAAATGTGCCGCGTTGACGTCACGGGTCATGCAGGTCACTCACTAAACCTGAGATTTCTCTCAAAAAGGCCCGAAATTTTGTGCGTTTTTTCAGTAAAAGACAGAGTACAAAGCAAAGGGATTGCTTTGAATGGAGACACAAGAAGTGTTATTAACAGCTGAACCGTGTTTCGCTTGCCTCTGGAAAATGCCTTTATAGAGACATACTGTATAATCCATGTATTGCTTCCACTGGCAGAGAGACCAGTTTAATGCAGTGTGACCTATGCCCATTGAAATCTAGAGATTTCAGTTAAAGCCCTCTTACAACTTTGAATGATCCAAAATCAGTTTGCAACCCGAAGGAAAAATTTCTAAGGTGTTTGGGTGTGTAAGCATGCAAAACCAGGTGAGATAAAAAAAAACCTATGGAACATATCTTTTTCTAGCTTACAAGATTGCTGTCATCGAAGCATTCTGTCACCACGTCAAAGGGTCTCTTACCCCCAACTTGGGGCCTGGGTAGACCAGAAAACGACGCTCTTTCGTTCTCTGCTCCAGTAATTCGAGATCGTACCTCTGTAGCTGCCTGATTGTGAACCTAAGCGGTGCATCCTTTAGTAATAGCCTCCTCTATAGATAGTTGTTGAATGGAGGTGATCTCAGCGTAATGCTTCTGTAGCCAATCACTGAAATCGTCTGTCAATGAGATTGAAATGTTAAATTTACTTTAATTAACTGTTTGTCATAAAGTATGATGAAAGATACCTCGAAGAGATATTAAACGAAAACTGTGATATTTGACTGTTGCTTCATTATAAGTTTAAGGCGACTGCTCCTGCCCTTTGAGCTACACAGTAAGCTTGTAGCTAAAGCTACAAACTATTTCTTTAAAGAGACGTGCATTTGTTAGTATATCGCTGGGGTTTGGTTCTAAAATAGTGGACAAAGAAATTATCAAAAAGGGACAGCAGAAAATAAAAGAGATGGTACTACAAGCTAAGTCGAGAAAATCATGTCCATTGTGTATAAGAGAAAATATATTTCCAAAACAGGACCTCATTGACAATAAAAATAGACGAGTTGCTCCGTAGCCTCGGGTATGGGGGTGATGTCGAAAACTTTCGTCGTGAAGGGGTGAGTAGCCTGAATGAACAGTGGGCGAGTGAGCCTAGCCTACACTGAAGGCTAGTCAGGCCAGGGCCGCATATTTACTAATAATGTAATAAGCCTATTACTTGCATAACAACAGTTAGGCATAGGCCTAACTGAGGCGTCGGCTAGGCCTACACCGTAGCCTATCCCCGTAGGGGGTTCGTTAGTTTCCAGACCCGTTAGTTTCCCCCTTCAAGAAGTTCATTTTCTTCACTAAAAACGTTAGTTTCCTCCCCTATGTAAATTGAATTTCAAGTGAGGAAAATTTGGTTTAGTAGGTATAATTGTTGATTTTTTTTAAAAAAAATATGAATTAAAAAACTCAAATCAAGGATGTTGTTTACTTGTTGCAAAGGTGAATCATTTCATTTCCCATTGATAGGTGTAGGCTAGGGGAGGAAACTAACGTTTAAAAGGGGAGGAAAACTAACGGGTTGGAAACTTAACGGTAACCACCCCGTAGCATATAGCCTAGGCCTAATTTAGGCCTGCTAGGCTAGGAAAAATTTTAAGAAGTGTAAGCTACCAATGTCACATTTATTGAATTTTGGGCCTCTTAACAGACCTGCCAATCTGCCTGACCCCAAAATAGGCCTAGGGAGATTTTAATTTTTCCGAGCCAATATAGGGAGATTGCTAGAAAAACCATGACGTTGGTAATCTTCTAAAACAATACAAATAGGCTATCCTACAGGTGCTTAGCCTAGTCTAAAGCCTAATTGTTACTTTGGCCTGGAAAACATGGTGAGAATAAGTAGGCCGACACCTCTAATATACCAAGCCCTGTTTTGACCTTTAACCCTTCTTTGAAAAACATATTCGAGACAAAATTTGTTAACTTCACATCACTTTCAGAAGGTGGAAACTGCATTGCACTAGCTTATTGCATTCAAAAGATGCCAATTTTTCTTTGGATTGTGATGTCATCGTGGCGCACTAATTCACATTGCATTCAGTTTATTTATAACTATGATGCCACTGCAGGCAATATTAGGCAACATTGTTGGTCAAGCCATACATACGTATGGTGAAGGGTACTGCTAGATCTACAGGAAAAGATATTCAAACATTTTAACAGTGGCAATTTCAAGGACAAACAGGATGTTCAATTTTGAAGAGAAACAAAAGGATTTAGACGCAATGTGCCCACATTACAGACCTTTCTGTGGTTTTGTTGAAAGAAACTACCACCAATCTTTAAAGTGAGATATAATGAGTTAGGAAAATGGTATTGTGATGGGGTTAATTTGTTTTTCTCGCAAGACTTAAGGCAAAAGGCCACCAGAACATGCCTTTAAAGTCTTTGCTATGACCTGGTCTGTAGTTTTTTCTTTTTCTTTTTAAAACGTACATAGAAACAGGCACGTATGAACAAATAGACCTAACTTAACCCAGCCGGACGAAAACACAAAAGCTAACCATCAACCATCCACACACAAAACACGGGACAAAAAGGTCTGTCACAAACGGAAACGACACACCAACCCCACCCGAACAACCCGTCAACTCCACCGAAACACTATATACAGGTTTGTACACAAAATAAGGCACGGGGAAACAATAACTAGAACCAAAACAGAACTGGACCAAAACAAAATTGCGAACCATTCACAAACCACTCATGAAAAAGTACAAATACAACTAAGTCAGGCCAACACAGAGCAAAACTAAAACTATGGTACACTGCCCATTGCTACCCATCGGTCTGGGACTTCACCTTTTTAATACGTGGGCTCGGTACAGGCGTCCCAGACTGATGGGCCATCCGGTCTGATACATCTTCAGAGGCTGACCTCTTAAGACTAGACTCTGGCCCCTCCCCTTCACACAAATCAAACCACCCCTCCCTTGAAGGTGGCTCCTTTGCAGGAGGCTCTGAGGCAGGCCCCCCGCCATCCGACATTGCTGAAACTGAAGAAGACTCAGAGTCCGAGGAGAGCTGAAGGTCCTCTACTTTCAACATTTCAGCCCCCCTGGGTGCCCTTGGTAAGGATGGCGAAGTGTCTGCCTCAGGATCCCCAGAACCCCCCTCACACTGCTTGGAGGCAAGGAAGTCCAGTTCCACCTCATTTGCTGCCTCCTTCAATTCCTGAGAAGAATATTCTGGGCCTGCTTGCGAGGGTTCAGGTGCAGACTCCACATCAGCACTGGTACGAACAGAGTACGATGTAGGGCAGTCATTAAACATATGTCCCTCCTCCCCGCAGAGATTGCACCGCACCTCGTTGGGACACTCTGCCTTGCCGTGCCCCAACTGCAGGCATCCAGGACGTTCCAACTGCAAGGCGGATGCTCTAATTACTAGACCACGCAGTGGGTATAGGCAACATGGTTTGGGAGTCGTCCAATCGATGCTTTGCACAGTGCAAGTTATGTATTTTGACGTACGTGCCACACAGCGCATGCAAATTATCAAAACTGCAGTATGGCCCCTATATTGCGGTAAAGATGGCAAAGTCCTACATCAGTTGTACTTTTAAACAGTCAAAATATGTTCATTTTTGGTCAATTGCTCAAATAAGCATAGGCTAAGTGCAAATGAAATGGAATACTTAAAGCATGGAGAATAGCACATGAAAACGGGAGGCTTGACAGATGTGTCTGAACTCCTAGCAATAAGCAATCACTTTTTACATGTAAAGAAGATTTATTTCTTTTTAATTGTTTGTGACTATATTTCATCTCAAAGGTAAATCAATGATTGAACAAAATAATTGCATACTACAAGTTTACACTCCGGGTTCCCCTCCGTTTCCAGCTGATTCGACATGAGTGCCAACATTCCCAACAAACCAATACTGTATGTCACAACACAGTTAAGAAACTCGACACTCTCCCGAAAGAATGTGGTTATGATATTAGACAAATTTATTTTGTGAAAGCTATGGAGAGTGTGTTTATAAGAAACACTTTCCAATCCCAATTGTTTTAAGTGTACTCGTCTTGATATTATACATTGGTAGGGGGTATCGAAGAACATAACACACCATACTGAAGTTCCCTCAGGAGGCGTTGAAAACCACAGTAATCAAGTCAAAAGGATATTCCCTAAATTTCAGTCAGTTCTATTACTCAGACCCTAAAGGTTCTTTATATAATTACATTCATTACTACTCTGCCTTCACCTATAACGAGAAATTAGGCCTGTGTGGCCACCAGGGATAAGGCGAGGGGAGCGTGGCGTGACTCCCAGTTTTTTCAGGGTTTTCACTGTTTTTTTTTTTTTTTTTTCAGGGTCACAGACCCTTTCTGTGGGATTTACATGAAGAGGCTCTTGAGTAGGCCTATTTGCACGCCGTGCAGACAAAATGCAGTGATTGCCTACTCGCATGGCAAATATTTGAATGAATCATTGCATTTTGTTTTCTTTTAACCTTGCTAGACTGATCATATATGTGACTTAAATACACCCACTTGAAAAATTCATTATACATATTCTATAGTGACAGTCATTGTTGGGAAATCATATCCCATACAGCATGCAGACAAGCATGCAGATATACCTGAATATTCCTTTGTACATTTTCTAAAATATTAGGTCTCAGTTGAAGCTGTTCTTTCCTTGTCTATTTCGCAATTGAAAGAGCTGGGGATAAGTGGCATGGGATATCAGGCAATCTTCAGAGGGAGGTGCACTTCACTGGAAAGAGGAGCCTCCTCATATGTGCGATCGTTATCCGAAGGAGACAAGATCATGGTAAGAATTTTTGTATCACAGTAGGCCTATTCCCTAGCTATGTGAATGCCCCTGTTGAGTAGATGATTAATAGGTCAGATGGTCCAAACTTTTGTAAAAACTCCAGCCCCGACGAGTACCTTTTCTGAATCTCACACAAGGGGCATATTGAGGAGACCAAAAGGTCAAAATCTTATAAACACGATTTATATGAGGCAGGGAATCTTTGTGGAAGCTCATATTTGCATGTGGATGGTGAAGAAAATTGGGTATAGCAAATGGCATTTGAATGGCACATGTTGAGGTTATGATCTCTCTTAGTTGTGGTGGTCAGAGTTACTTGGTTTCATCGGGGATCAAAAGGTCAAAATCCTCTAAATGCCATATCAGGAGCATGGAAACAGCTCATGATACTTAGCATATGGGTGGCCCATGTTTGGGTGATGATCTCTTTTGATTGTACGATCGTGTAAAAGTTTCATTGTGGAGACGAGAATCACAGTCCCCCATACAAACAGGAGACTGTCTATCACAAACCTTATAGTCAAATCCTACTTAGGAGAGAACCAGCTGTCGAGCACATCAAGAACTAAAGTACAGGTGTGTATTTCTGTACAAATGCCGTATCTTATTGTCAAGACTGATGCCCGGTACATGTCCTTTTCAAACACAAACCGGCAAAGGATCAGCATGAAAAATGTGTTAGTAAAATCGAGCTCCCACCTGTCTTTACTGCACTTGTGTCCATGTGCAGAAATTGCAAGCCCCTGTCACTTCCTACCAATCTCCACTTCCACTTGCAGAAAATGTACATGACTCATTCAGGAGCTTAAGTCATGCGGGTGGTTTTACTTCTATACCTTTCCAGAAATTTTATGTGGACTCTGATACAGTTCCGGGATCAGTCTTAGGAAAATTTGATAAACCATCTACACTTATACTCCACTTAACCGCATACGACTAGTTGCTCATGTACTTTGGTCCTATGCACACAATAACCTTACAAAACCGTCAATGAACCATACTACCTCAGCAGATGGCTGGCAGTGTACAGCCAACCACCAGCTTCAATTAACTGTTTGCCAGTGTGTTTTAGAAATGTCTTTCTTTATTGTGGCAAATGTTTGTACATTGTTATTCATATGGAAACGGAAGTATATTTTACCTGTCCCCTTAAAACTGTGCCCTTTTTGAGGGGATACTTTACAATTGTCTATTAATTCAATCATGAAAACTGCATTGCCTACTCATGAACAGAGTGGGAAAATAATTGCCTCTAGTGAGGAAGAACATCACATAGAGCTCCTACTGGCCAACGATAAGGTTATGAAAATAAGCAGAGACATCCAAAACCAAGGTCTAGATGCAGCTAAAGAAGAATGGCAGGCAACTCCCGAAACATTGTTGACAATTGATCCAAATTTCATGATAAAGAATGGGGAGGCAGTCATGTTTAAAGCTACCGAAGTTGTTTAAGATTCAATAGGACAGCTCATGTGCCTAAAACGCAAGTTCTTCAATCATTCTGGATCATCTCAGTAACAAGTTAGGAGTTAGCACTTAATACGACAGTGCGCCTCTTTAACGTTACTCTGCTTCCACTCAAAGATTATAAACAACTGGTCAAGACATGGTGCAGTACTAAATATCTATCTAAAATCCCAAATTTCACTTCATGTAAATAACAGGGATGGTGACCTTCAAATGACAGTGGTTTAAACTTGGTGTTTTCAAAGTGGTTAAACCAGGCTGTATAACACAACCTGCCAAGAAAATGCTTAGGAAACTTCAAAGCTGATCACAACTCAAAATAAGTTACTCTTTCAACTAAAACAGCACAGACGTTTTGTTGTAAATAGTACATTAATCTACATTTCTTAAAGCCAGGCAACTAACACCATTATAGGATATCTGTAGTGTAACAACGTTATGGGGAATCACTCCACTTTTTGAAAACCTAGTATTTTGCATATGACCCTCTCAGTATGTGTTGCACTACTGAACATCTTCCAACAGAGTCTGATTCTGCTTCAGAAATTCAAATACCTGCACTGCGCTTTAGTCCTGTAGAGTGAACATATTTTACATATCTCTTCCCTCCTTATGAATGGCTGAAAATTGGGATGCATCCAAAATTAACATTCTCTATAAAAGAGTAGCATTGAAGTCAGTGGTAATTGTTTCAATCTGAATACATACACTACACTAGTCTTTAATTTAACACCAAAGCAAGTAGGCATCGGCATTAGTCCATTATAAATTACATAGTAGTAGTACTAAGTACTTAAAAAATGGAAACTGTTTTGCACCTTGAAACCATTCTTCTTGTGGGACCCCACTTTGTGACGGTTATTTCTCTAGATTTTTTATGTCAAAGAAAAGATAGGTACTGTGTCCTCCTGAAAAACATAATCCCAATCAGTCTCCTCTAATTACACCACACACACGGACTTACATACATGGACAGAGCATGTAACGTGTACGTCCTATCTGTAGCAGGTCGCCACCGGCTAGGACAAAAAAGGCGCACCAAGGTGGCCTCCGTGAAGCTATAAGTCGTCTGATTTGACCACCACTCACAGCAAGAGCAAAAAATATAGCAAAGCAAGAGCAGAACATATAAAAATATTCCAACTTCCTTGCAAAATAAGGTTGATATACTTGAGCAAGTCCACAAACTTTCACACAAAACCATAGCAGACGGCCATCTTGGGCGCTTTTTTTTTTTTCAAACGTACGGTAGCGACATTGTACCGTGCTGTATGCTCTGTCGATGTAAGAGAAGCCCGTGACCACACCTTACTATGTTTGCACCCTAAAACCATTCTTTTTGTGGGACCCTACTTTGTTGACATTATTTCTCTAGAGTTGTTATATCACAGAAAAGATAGGTAGTGTTTTTCTGAAACCAGAATGCAAAAATGCATTGAGGTTTCGATGATACATACATGCTCTTTTCAATAAAATGCTACATTTCTTGTAACAACTGGTGACCCAAAGTGACCTTTGACTCCACCTGTAAGTTAACTGGTTTTTCTTTTATCCAGCCAAATTTCATACTGTGCCTTCAGGGATTAGCAAGCAAAGATGTCAGGGTTTGACCTCATGTAACCCCAAGTGACCTTTGACCTCCACCAAAATTTATTGGTTTTTCTTTACATCATAACCCATGAACATACCAAGTTTGAATGAATCAAAGTTTCCTACGTTGAGATACTGTACAGCGTAAACCAGGATTTCGGGGTATGAACCCATGTGACCCCTATATACCTTTGACCTCCACGAAAATTAATCGAGTTCCTTCTCACATCATAACGCATCTCCAAGTTTCCTACCATCATGTATCATGTAAACAAGGATTTCAGGGTTTAACACCATGTGACCCCAAATGACCTTTAACCTCCATCAAAATTAAATGGAATCTTCCTTACATCATAACGCATCAACATGCCAAGTTTGAAATTAATCCAACTTTCCTACCTTGAGATATAGTGTAGACAAGGATCTCGGGGTTTGACCCATGTGACCCCAAATGACCTTTGACCTCAACGAAAAAAAAAATCTGGTTCTTTATCTCAATACATAACATGTATTGAGATATTGTCTTAAAAGCAAGTACTGTCCATGTAGGGGAAACAAATGTTGTGTATAGGATGTGAATGTGGCTTCTTTAGTGGGCAGATACCAGTGAAAACCGTATGTTTTCTCACTTCCCATAATCCCTTGCGTACTTTTGGTCTGGTACGAACTTGTGTTCGAGCGACACCGTGACGCACGCTTGTCTGCGATATACTTTGCAGCTGTACACTTGCATTACCGTACCCGTTCCTTTGCTGCCAGTGCCAGTACAGTATCGCCATTGAGCTTTGTATTCTCTTTGGAAAGATATGTGCAGTCAGGGTTATTAGCCGACGTAACCGTTCGGTATTTGGACTTGAAATTTGTAAACAAGTTTTTCCTCGTCAGGGTGACCCTGAGTCTATACGTTGTTTTAACGTCTATGAGGCACTTGTTCATTGTGTACAGCATAGTAAGAGGATCTCGCAAATTTCAACGATGGAATATGGTTCGATCAGCAAGTGAGCGAGCTTGTGCTAGTCTAGTCAGTAGCCTACAATCCTTTCACAAAGCAGGATCGAGTAGCTACTGAAAAGGGGTCGACAAAAATCCACGTTGCCATAAACATCAAAAATATTCGCAAGGCATGTGTAATAGTCCCTGAGTCAACAATGTGCAATACTTTTGTAAACTTTAGATTTTAAGTTTTTGTCTACGATATAATTTTCTTCAGCATATCTTTAGCCAGTTACCTAACGTATAGCACATATGTACATTGTGAACCTATCCTATACGTTTATCTGGCATATTCTTACTAGTTACTGGGAAAGCTGTGCAGTGGTAAATGTGTTCTTTTCGGTTTCGCAAGTGTGTTTGTGACACTGCTCGCTAACATGATATCTCAAGATAGGAATGTCTGACAAGTTTTCCAACTTAGTACATAGGTCCCCCATACAGAGAGAAAGAACCGTAATGTTTGTGGTGGAAGTCAAAGGTCATCTGCAATCACCAGGGGTCAAAGTCTGAAAATCTCATTCATGCAGTATATCAAGATAGGAAACTCAGATTCCATATTTGGTATGTGTATCCGCTAGGGTCAGAAGATGGCCCCTGTGGATTTTGGACGAGGTCAAAGGTCATCCAGGTTCACCATAGGTCAAGATCTAAAAATCTCGTAAACGTGATATCCCCAGAGAGAAAACTTGGATACATTTCATATTTGTTATGTGAATGCATTATGGTAAGAAGATGGCCCCAATTGTTTTTGGCAGAGGTCAAAAGTCATCCAAGGTCACCAGGGTCAAAGAACACTATCTCCAGATTGGAAACTTGGATAGATTTCATATGTGGTATGTTACATAACATAACAAGATAACGGGCAAACGAGGGTAAAAACCCCATTAGATGCCCTAAAGAACAGACCCAAATCCTGCCACTGTCACATGAATACTTGTCAATGTTAATCTTGAAGCAGTTGGATGAAGTGGAATTAACAACCCACTCAGGGAGACTGGTCCACTCATTGACAACCCTATAAGAGAAGCTGAACTTTCTGATGTCAAGTCTAGATAAACATTTCACCAGCTTCTTAATATAGCCACGAATACGGAAATCAGCACAAACCTCTAAGTAGTTACAGCTAGACAGAGAATCATATTCAAAAGAAACTTGAAAACCTGCAGCATATTCCCCCTAATCCTTCTTAACGCGAGAGAAGTAAGTCCTAGACAATTGAGCCTATCATGATAAGGGAGATTACGCACATCGTGAATAAGCCGTGTGGCCCTCCTCTGAACCTGCTCTAAAATAAACTTGTCCTTTTCATAAAAAGGGTTCCATGCCTGCACAGCATATAATCAACATGTGGCCTAAGTAACTGCTTATAAAGATTTGGCACAATATCTTTACTGAAATTACTGAAATTCCTCTTGCTCAAACCAAGCACCCTATTAGCCATAGTAGCAGCTGCTGTGGATGCGTTATGGTCAAAAGATATATCCTACTATTTTGAGAGGTGGTCAAAGGTCATCCATACTCGGTTATAAGCGGTCAAAGCCTGAAATTGTGTAGGTTCCTTCTTTGATAAAGAATTAGGCCCTACAACAATTGTGACAACTTCACACAGCCCAAAAACACCCCTTGTACTTCTCTCATAAGTTATTTTTACCTGCTTTCAAATAGAACTTGCTATTACTTTAAAACAACTACCATTTGACCTGTTTGCTATTTCTACCCAGGAAACAGGGTTTATTCAGCAGTTAAGCACAAAGCAAGTGATTAATGGGGTGTGATAATAGAATGAGGATTAGGTTACCCCACGGAGCACAGCAGTATTAAAGAGACATACTGTATAAATCATGCATTGCTTCCACTGGCAGAGAGACCAGTTTAATGCAGTGTGACCTATGCTCATTGAAATCTAAAGATTTCAGTAAATGCCCTCTTACAACTTTGAATGATCCAAAATCAGTGTGCAACCCGAAGGAATGATTACTGAACTAACGTAACGGCCAAATTTCTAAGGTGATTGGGTGTGTAAGCATGCAAAACCAGGTGAGATGAGAAAAAAAAAACCTATTGAACCTATCTTTTTCTAGCTTACAAGATTTTCTAAATCACATTTCCAGTGGTTGACCTCCAGTCACCTTGAAGACCTTTGACCTTAACCAAACACAGGCTGATTTGAAATCTGTCCTTCCTACCTTAAAATACTATGTTAAAACGTTTTTCAGTGTTTTACACCAGATGACCCCTTGACCTTCACCAAACATTAGATTTCATCCTTACATCATATTACAAACACACCAAGTATGACGTTTATCCAAGTTCCCTAACTGACCCCAAATAACCTTTGACTGACCTCCACCAAAAACAATAGGGCACACCTTCTCCCTATGACGAATCTATGTACCAAATCCCGGTTCCATCCAACCTTCCCTTGTTGAGTTACACCGTACAGAAGTAAGTGCCCCACACACACACACCCACACACGCCAACTTGACTACATAGGTTCCTTTGCTACCGCTAGGAACCAAAAAGGGTAGGGGTAGCATTATCTGATACTACGTATTTAGTCCCTTGTTTGAGCTGCCGATCCTAGCCTTTGAGAGGGCGCCCAACTTAAAAGACTTTCTAGTCAATTGTAGATTGAAAAATGACGGTGAATTGAAAGTAAATCAGGAGGACGAAGAAGAATGCTTTCTCGATGCCTCTATCGAGGCGCTCTGAAAGAGCATAATTTTTCAAAAAAAATGTTTTTGAATAAAGACAAACTAAGATGCAACCTGTCTAATAACAAGACGGAACGTCCGTTAAGAACGCATAAAACTGAAAAGTCCGGTTACTGATGAAGCTGAACATCTAAAACCAAGAGCAGAACCATGCCTAGTTAAAGGTTTGAAAAACCCTACAGAGCAGTACTTCAATGTACCTGCGGTCTTTAACCCCACATCACAGCACAAAGATGCTACCTGTCTTATTACAATACAGAACGTCCGTTAAGAACGCATAAAAATGTAAAAACTTTTGAAACAAGGAACTGAATACGAATTTTCAGATAATTCTACCGCCTAGCCTTTTTAATTGATTCTTAGCTTCTCTTTTCTTCGGAATTAGAGGCGTAGGTTTGACTGCAGTGTGAATTCCTTCGGGAATACCTGATACATAAACGGAAGGAAAATACCTAAGTATTCCTTTTCTCCAGGCACTAAAAGTGCTTGCTATAATTTACCTGGTTCTTGGTGTCGCATGTGGCCTTAGATAAACTGACAGTACAGCTCTTCCCGTCCTTGATTGGCTTATATGGTTACTTTTCAATCCAAAATGCCGTACCTTTCAAGTGTGTGACCACCCACGTACAAAACATACTGCGGTTTTGGATCACCGGGAATCCGAGTTTACACACAGTTTTAACGTGAAACGTAAAATTTTGCTCTTCATTGCAAAAAAAAAACCCGCCAGAACACTCTCTTTGGTCCTTGATTGGCTAATTTAGCTGTATCTCAATCCGAATTTTCGTACCCTTCAGTGTGGAGCATTCCACGTACAAGACTCTTTCGGATCACCGGGGATTTGAGTGCTCCCGCATTCTGTACACATAGATTGTACAGATCTTCAAAAAGTCTTGGTGGCTCCTCTAAGCCTTTCCCCACTGTCATTTTCCCGCCTAAAAGGCGTGTTTCTTTTCGTCCTGAATCCTTTACAAGAAACGGTCTTCTCATCAGAGGGTTCATTCCGATGCGGCTTTTGAAAGCACCTTAACATCGGCTCTGCCCGAGAACCCCAGGAAAAGACCTGTTTACCTCGGAAGAAGTGGACAACACTGTGATGAACGTGGGTTTTTCGGAGAGTCGGGAGTCAACAGTAACTCCCCCCCCCCCCCGAAAAAACCAAGAAGGCCGGCCACATCCAGCTCCAAGAGGCCACCAACCTGCAGGTCCGCCACCATAGAGACACCTTCCTCAGAAAGGGGCAAGCAGTCCAAGAACTGCAGAAAGTTAAAAACTCTTGAAAAGGCAATTGCCACCAAGACACCTCTCTCTGAGGCGACAGCCTCCCAGGCTTCCGGGCTTCCTTTCCTACTCGGATGAGTTCCAAACTACTTGGAATGGAATCTTCTGCCGGGTGGAGTCGATGATTCTAGAGGCATGGGGAGACGAGATAGGTAAGCATGCCCAATCTGAAAAGAGTAAACTGGACCAGGCTGAAAAGGAGGCGAGAAATATAACATCACCCGTTACCCGGACGGGTCGGAAGGCAACAGGCTGCTGACCAAACTTCTCACGACCACCACGTCAAAGGAGGGTTCCAAGAGGAGGAAGGGGCGACGCCACCCCTACAAAAAATAGGGGTCACGCGCTTAAAAAGCGCCACCAAAACAGCTCTTTTAAGGGCTACGCAATGGACCAGAAAGAGTGTCAAACATTGTCATTTGACCTATTCCAAAAGAATACATTCTCTCGCCCTAACTAGGGTTTATTTCAAGGTATTATTGGCCCTTAAAGGGTCCCGTACTCTACAAAGTATCATCCGTTTAAACTTGGTCTGAGGAATACAAACACGACGGTGCTAGTGTAATGTCGGGTCACCTTAGTGGAGTACAAGCAAGGATACAAGAAAATTTCCCAAATGCCTATTATGTTCACTGCCTTGCTCACAGGTTCAATTTGGTACTCGTCGATATTTGCATGAACATTAATTCTGCCAGTCAGTTTTTTTTGTTTTATAAGAAGCTATCTTCGTATTTATAGCACGCTCTCTTTTTCATTAGATCTTTGTGGAATTCCAGCAAAGGGACAAGTCAAGGAGCTTGTTCTATTTAAGCGATACGCGGTAGGCATGTCGTTATCACTCTCTGGACACACTGAAATCGCGATATAGTTACATTGTAGAAGTGTTAGAATATTTTACGGACCCACAACTGCAATCACCAAAACGGGATCCTAAATTGGTAATTGTTTTGTATATATTTTGTCTTTGTTTGGTAATGTGTAAATGGGTGAGTTTGTAAATAGTCCTGGGTTGGGATGGGTTTTTGTAAATTATTGTCACAAAAACTTTCTTTGCGTCCGTAATGGTATGAATTCTGTACATATTTCAAGTTATGTTTTGTCCCGTCTGGTCTGAGTTGTGTTATTGGTTCTCCGTGCCCGTTTCTATGTACGTAAAAAGCACAAACGGGATCCTAAATTGGTAATTGAGGCCAGAAGACTATTCGATCAAGTTTCAAATGTTTCGTTTATAAAACACTTAGAAGTCCTATTGACTCTTCTCTCTCACTCACAAACCTTGAGTGAGACCTTATAAGCAACCGATGCCGACTTGGGAAATTGTGTTGCAATAATCACCTCCGTAATTTCCATTTTTGATGTGAAACGCGAATCGGGGTGGCCGGATATGTGGAAGAATATTGAACGCATGTGTTCAGAGAATGAGATATCCCTACTGCCACAAACAACCAGAATGCAAAAATGCATTGAGGTTTCGATGATACATACATGCTCTTTTCAATGAAATGGTTCATTTTTTTGTAAAAACTGGTGACCCAAAGTGACCTTTGACTCCGCCTTTTGGTAACTGGTTTTTCTTTTAACCAAAACATTTCTGTATTCAAAAAGCGTTACGATATTCTGCAAACAAGCTGCTTACATCATAATGCATCAACATATGGAGTTTGAAATGAATCCAAGTTTGCTACCTTGAAATATACTGTAAACAAGGTTTTCTGAGTTCGACCCCAAATGACCTTTGACCTTCACCAAAATCAATAGGGTCTTTCTCTTACATCATAACACATGAACATAAAGTTTGAAATTGATCAAGTTTTTTACCATGAGATACAAGGATTTCGGGCTGTGACCCCACGTGACCCCAAATGACCTTTGACCTCCACCAAAATAATTGGATTTTTCCTTACGTCATAACGCATCAACCTATCAAGTTTGAAATGAATCAAAGTTTCTTAACTCCAGATATAGTGTAAACCAGGATTTTAGGGTTTGACCCCATATGAACTTTGACCTCCACGAAAATTAATCAGGTGCTTTCTTACATCATGAGGCATAATCAAGATTGAAAATGAATCCAACTTTTCTACCATGATGTAACATGTAATCAAGGATTTCAGGGTTTGACCCCAAATGACCTTTGACCATCACCAAAATCGATTGGGTTCTTCCTTACATCATAACGCATCAACATATCAAGTTTGAAATTGATTCAAGATTCCTACCACGAGATATCGTGAAAAAAACGGATTTCGGGCTTTGACCCCAGGTAACTCCAAATGACCTTTGACCTCCACCAAAAATAATCGGGTTTTTCCTTTCAAGTTTGAAATGAATCAATGAATTATAGGTTTCTCTTTTCATCGAAATGAAACAACGAACTTTTGATGACAGCTTTGTTATGTCTTCGACTTGACAATCCATAACACCCAACACTAATGTGCAAACCAACCTTCGCATTAGCGTTTTTTTTTACCAATACTTGATGCCATCAAATCCTAGATGACCAGACGTTTCTCAACAACCAATTTAACGATTATGAAAGGGGTGGATGAGTTCAGCGTCTTTAAACTCAAATTTCCTCAATTTTGATAATGTGAAGCCCTTCGTAGAGTTGTATGTCAATACAGTCAATATTGACTTAGTCTTATTAAGTGCTGAACTGGCAATTGCTAGGCAAATTCTTGTAGACTAGGACGCTGCCATTCCTGTAAATAAACACTTCACTGAAGTTCAAACCAGAAAGCCAGACGGTTTAGTGATTCCTTGCCACTGACATTTAAGCCAATCTTCTTTTTTTTTTGAAATTGACTACGCTCCGTAATTTTTTCGAAGTGGCAGTGCTCCGTAATGTACCCCACAAAGTATACATGCAAGGCATCAAAGCTTCCTATAAGAACTGGGGTTCTGCTCATGATATCACATCCACATGTGTGAAATTTTGCAGTATCCAAGACCCGAACCATGGGAAATTTGTGTAAATATGATATTGAGACTTTGACCCCTGGTGAACCAAAGTGACATTTGACGTACACCAAAAACTATAGGGGTTATTTATTCACCATGCATCATCTACAAGTCAAATATATAAGCACTCTACTAGTTACCTTTCTTGTAACACTACGCAAGCGATTTTGTCAGACTTTGACAATGCGGACCCCAAATGACCTTCGACCTTTACGAAAACCATTTGGGGTCAGCATCTCAATACGGCCAACCCACACACAAAAATAGGCTTAGTCACATGCATTTTTCTTGAATACAGTGATTACTAGGTTTTGATGTCTTGACCTCTCATGATCCCAAATGACCTTTGACCTCCACCAAAATCGACACAGAACATCTAATAATTACAACCAACCTACACACCCCAAAAATAGCAAAGGCGCTTGCATCTTTCTTGAAATATCCTTTTTAAAAGGTTTTGACCTTTTAACCTCTCATGAACCCAAATGACCTTTGACCCCCACCAAAAACAATAGGGATCATCTACTCAATATGACCAACCCACAAACCTAATATGAGAACAGTCACATGTACCGTTCTTTGAGATATCGTGATTACAAGGTTTTGACGTTTTGACCTCTCCTGACCCCAAATGACCTTTGACCTCCACCAAAAACAATAGGGATCATGTCCTCAATATGGCCAACCCACACACCAAAGATGAGATTAGTCACACACTAACCTTCGTTGAGATTCCGTGTTTACAAGCAATTTCTAAGGAATTAACAATTTGACCTCTGACCTCTACAAAATCGATAGGGATCGTCTACTCCATATGACCAAACCACAAACCAAATATGAGAAGAGTCACATGTACCGTTCCTGAGATATCGTGTTTACAAGGTTTTGACCTTTTGACCTCTCGTGACCCTAAATGACCTTTGATCTCCACCAAAAACAATACGGGTCATCTTCCCAATATCGCCAACCCACACACCAAATATGAGATCAGTCACACTTAACCTTCTTGAGATACCGTGTTTACAAGCAAAAGCGTCACATACACACACACACGACATCACCATCGCATAGATTCCTTCTGATGACGCAAGGAATCAAAAATCATTCCTTATTCAAATTTGCCGAACCTGCAAAATGCAATAAGATTAGCTGTGACATTATCAATTTCTTCATGAAGTACATAAAGAACTGTCTCAGAAGTACAACGAGTAATCGGCGTTTATCTGATCTTGGAGTCATTTATGTATGTGGACAAAGGAGTAAGAGGCTGTTGCAGAGCCAAGGAGAAGTAGTCGAGCATTTCTCCAAACGAGAGGACAAAACAAAAATCAAGCTTTTCTAGCCACCACATCCACAAATTTCGCTAATGTGATTAAGTAAGTTTATTTTTCCATGATGTTTTGCCTAGGCCTATAATCTTTACAATTTTAAGCAATGTTAATTTCAGTACACCCCCCCCCCCCTCCCAATGTGGTAGATGTATGTTTAATTAAAATTTGGAAAAGATACCCCTCCCCCAGGACGGCGATCAGGGACGTGGGTGGTGCCCCCCCCCCCCCTAAAAAAACAACTCTGGCTACAGGGCTGCACGGCAAGGCAGCGTCCCAACGAAGTACGGTGCAACCTCTGTGGGGGAAGGAGGGACACATGTTTGTTGACTGCCCAGCATCGTACTCTGCTCGTGCCAGTGCTGATGTGGAGTCTGCACCTGAACCCTCGCAAGCAGGCCCGGAATATTCTTCCCAGGATTTGGAGGAAGCAGCAAATGAGGTGGAACGGGACTACTTACAGTGTGAGGGGGGTTCTGGGGATCCCGAGGCAGGCACTCCGCCATCCTTACAAACGGCACCCAGGGAGGCTGGAATGGTGATAGTAAAGCATCTTCAGGTTTCCTCGGACTCGGAGTCTTCAGTTTCAGCAATGTTGGATGGCGAAGTGCCTGCCTCAGAGCCTCCCGCCAAGGATCCACCTTCGGGGGCGGGCTGGTTTGATTCGTGCGAAGGGGAGGGGCCAGTCTACTCTTAAGAGGTCAGCCTGTGAAGACGTATCAGACCGGGCGCCGGTACCGAGCCCACGTGTTAAAAAGGTGAAGTCTCAGACCGATGGGTAGCAAATGGGCATTGAACATAGTTAGGTTTGGTGCGTCCTTTTCGTTTTGAAGGACCTTTTAGTTCCTTGTTTGCGTGTGGGTGGTTCGCGGTTGGTTTGAGTTGTCTGTTTGTTACGGCATTCCTGTTTCGAGGTACGTGTAAAAAAAAAGGAAACAAATGGGCATTGTACATAGTTTTGGTTTACTGTGATTGGGTTCGGTTGTGGTTGGGTTGACGGGTTGTTCAGGTTGTATGCCTGGAGATCTGACACTCATCATTCTTTCAACCTCATGTAAGTATAGTTATCTTGTCTTTATCAAAGTTCAGTAGAGATTATTCCCATTTCCTGTCACAGTGGTTTAAGTACTTGTGTCACAGTGGTTTAATCTCTTTATTGTGTGGTTCCACGGTATGTGACCACAGGTCTGGTAGCTGGTCAACATTACCTGTCAGGAAAACAAATTACTAGGAAATAGGTTTGACTCATTAGTGCAGATTTCTCTTTGTCTCATCCTAGATGCATTCTGCAGACTCTGCACCAATGAGAATAGTTTAATACTTTTAGGACACTCCCACATTGGCACCATGGATGTAGACCCATGTGACAACTTTAGGACTTCATTCACTTTTGGAGATTTGAGATTGAGAGTAGAGATTACATTTTGAAATTGGAAGCAAGAGAAGTATGATAGAAAGAGAGAAGTAGAGAAATAAGATAAAATTGAGAAAGAGACTTGTAGAAAAGATAACAGAATTATTATGGAGTGGTGCCAGCTGAGTGAATTCCTTAATATTGCACTTAGACTTTTATTACATTTATGTTCACCTTCCTACCTGTATAAATATTTCCGACGTCACCTATATGGCCAACTGAGCAGGCAGCAATGAATTAACTCTTCATACTAAACTTGTAAATATTTGTTTGTGTCTTTTCGTTTGGAAACACCGACATCTACATCATAGATAAACCACCCCTTCATAACTGCTGGCAGCGGTGTTTCTTGAAAACAAAAATATTTTGGAAAGAATATTTTGTAAAACTATTCTCAGCTTAACCTTTTGAAACTGGAATGATGAATATGCTCGAATGAAACCTTGCCAACTTTTGTGAGGAAAAATCTTCAAAGTGCCCAGACATCACCTTCCATAAGTCTGGGTCAACTGCGACTTCACCCAGCTGGTAAAAGTTTAAAACTCACCGTCCTGACGTCACATGTTGCTGTTCATACGACGAGTGTGCCGAATTTAGATGGACCTGTTCCAGACTGTGACCCTGTAGACGTAACAAAGTCACCCACCCCCCACCAGTGAAATTATATGATATTCCACCAGCCGTATCCTGTGACGATTGACGACTGATGGCCCCTTAAATCTGAGTGATCGAGTGATCTGCGAATGTAACTTTAAAAGATCTTCGTCATGCGAAGTAACACAGCAACATCAACTGTAATTTTAATGGAGTGAATTTTTGTGTAATTTTGTGGAGACTTTGTGTTGTGTTTTATATTTTGTGTTGGACTCATGTGTGTTGGACAATTTTTCAAGTTTGTGGAATATTCTTATGCTCTCTAAGTAGAAGTCCAATTTTCCTATCTGTTTAAATGTCATACTTTCTAGACAACCAAGTTAGGAATGCACAATTTCACATTTAAGAACGACTACTCAAACTCTAAGCCGTCAACATCAAACTAGTTTAGGCCTTATGTAATTATGCATTAATTGTTTAGGATAGCATTTTTCCAGAACGCCATACCGGTATAGATTAAGTCAGTCTCAGACTTTGTCACAGTACTTAGAGACTTAATTTGCATCAGCCCCTCCAATTGCCAGACAATTCATTAAAATTCTCCGTACCCATTTAGTAACAATGACAACCCCACCCTCTAAACCACAATCAAATTTTCGGGTAGAATTGCCCCCACGTTTTGATGGTAGCCCAGGAACACAGCATGATTTTGTCCAGTAGGTCCGACGTCTGGAGGTCGCTATTGAAGCTTTCCCAGAATCTGCCAAATGGGATATGGCCAGAATATTACCGTCCCGATTAGCAGGCCCAGCCTTTAACTTTTGGGATTCCTTGGATGATGCCACCAAAGGCGACTACAAGGCCACTAAAGACAAACTAAAAGAAGTCTTTAGCCAAAAACAACAACTGGCTACATTTAAGACCTTAAATGCTCGACCTAGACACTCCGGTGAAGCCTTAGAAGTTTATGGGCCCGCCCTCTCCCGACTTGTAAAAGAGTGCTTCCCCCAAGTATGACCAAAACTCGCAACAGTCAGAAGTGTTTCGACGATTTTTGGCAGGACTTGACCCCGTCTTGGCAGGAAATGTCACGAACATGGTGCGACAACCATTGAAACGGCTTTGAAAATTGCGAACCAAATTGATCGGGCACAGGAGGCAGCTAAGCTACAACTTGGAAGTACCCAGCATCTTTTTGCCACTGCTCCCCAACCAAACAACCCCATCATCGCCCCCATCCAACAAGATTCTGCCATCTCCGATCTAACAAGATTGGTATCTCGGTTGTGCAGCAAGGTAGATAACCTGACAGAGCGAGTTAATTCTCAAGAGACTCGCATGAAGGAACGATCCCGCACGCCACAGAGGTATCAAGACAGACAAAGGTTTAGGTCCCCTTCACCCTGGCATACGGAAACGTACAAAAGTTATGATCGAAGCCCCTATCGTGACCAGTACTCTCGGTCACCATCACGTGACAGAGGTGATTATGAGCAACAAAATCGAAGCCGGAATCGCTCCCCAGGAAACAGAACCTACAGTGATAAAAAGAGATCAAACTCTCGCAGCGCTTCTAGAAGAGTAGCTTTTAAGGATGACTCCCCAAACATTTATCCGGGAAACTCCCAGTAGCTAGCGCTGAGGGCCACCCGCTGGCTTGTCATGATGTGAGAGACACCGAGGCCCACAAAGACAGTCTCAGCACTACTCAATAATACATTTACACATCCCATAAACCATACATTACACTTTACCTAGAAAGTACCCCAGCTTGTGCCTTTGTAGACACTGGAGCCCAAGTCTCTTTAATAAGTGAAAACCTCAAGATGAACATTCCCCAGTTAAAATCAAGAAAATTGTTTCACCCATGTATTCAAATGTATTCAGTTTCAGGTGAACCTTTAGATACTCTTCGTTGACTTCGTGTATATGTCACCCTAGGTAGTCAATCAGTTATGCATGATTTTCAAGTAGTAAGAAATTCCAATCAACCACTCATCCTTGAATGGGATTTCCTCGTGTAGAACCAAGCAATTGTTGACACAAGTAAGGCAGTATTATCAATGACTAACTGTACGATTCCCTTGCTCAAACAACCTCATTATTCTCCTCATGTTGCAGTATCTGAATGTGTCACTATTGAGCCACTGACAGAGAAACTAGTATTTGTCTCTGTTTTAAATAGCACTTATGGATTAGTTCCCCATAACTATGAGTGTGTTCTGGAACCTAATTTTGACCCTTAAAGGCAGTCATTCGTCACCCTAAAGTACAGTTTCAGTATACATATATCAAAACTCTCCATTGGTACAGCTCTTTGATTGGCATCACATTCAAACAATGCATCATAGCTAAATTACACATCATGGGCATTGAGATTGTCTTCATTAGCCATGAAGCAATAAACAAGGATTGTGTCTGGATAAAGATAAGTTTTAGATAAATGTGGGAGGGGCAAGAAGTAAGTAGGTTGGGAGAATTGGAACTGTTTCGGATGATGAAAATATGCCTTTAAGTAATACCAGGACGTACTATGGCAAAAGAAGATAAGGGTAATATGCCTGTTCTTGTTATGAATCCTACTGGAGAGGAAATTAAACTTTATCCCATGACAATTATTGGACAAGTGTATGCAGCTAAAGGTGACCCCGAAGACGAATTTTGGTTTGCCCCTGTATCGGATATAAATGAAAATAAACAAGGTGGAAATTCGTTTTGCCCTCCTGTAAATATCCCAATAGACCAATTAACCCTAGCCCAATGCACTGAAGTTAGACAATTGTTGACACAATTTTCAGACATATTTAGTAAACATCCAAACGATTATGGTAGAACTGACATAGTACAACACAGTATAGACACAAACTTTCCACCAATCAGACAAAGAGCATACCGCACAAAGCCTCAACTAAAGCAGGAAATTCAGAGACAGTGTGACGGACTCCTGAAGGCAGGTGTGATAGAACCATGCAACAGTCCTTGGTCTTCCCCGATCGTTATGGTGAGGAAGAAGGATGGTTTATACAGGTTTTGCTTAGATTACAGAAAACTGTAAAAGATTCTCACCCACTTCCCCGCATAGATGATACCATCGGTTCACTATACGGTAACACTGTTCAGTACCATGGACCTATCTGCAGGTTACTGGTAAGTAGAAATGGACCCCAAAGATAAAGAAAAATCTGCATTTAGTACAGGAGATAATTTATATTATCAGTTCAAAGTCCTTCCCATGAGGCTCACCAATCCACCGGCGACTTTTCAAATTGGACCAAGGCCCTAGTATATCTAAATGACATCATCGTATTTGGGAAAAACTTTAAGGACCATCTGGGAAACTTAAAAACCGTATTTGAAAGGTTCCAAGAAGCTGGACTTCAACAGCAACTTACATTCTTAGGACATGTTCTATCTTCTGAAGGTCTACTACCCGACCCAAAGAACATTGAGAAAGTAAAGAATTGGCCCATACCAACCAACCCCACATCTGTAAGAGGATTTCTAGGTCTTTGCTCCTATTATCGACGTTTCATCAAAAATTTTGCAGAACTCGTTTCCCCACTTTTGTATTTGACCAAGCAAGGCGTTAAGTTTGAATGGACTAAAGAATGTGACAATGTTTTCACCACCTTACGTCACACCCTTACTAATCCACCTGTTATGATGTTTCCAGATTTTCAAAAACCATTTTATTTGTACACTGATGCTTCAGATTCAGCCATCGGTGCTGTATTAATGCAGAAAGATGACAATAATCTTGAACGAAACATTGCTTATGCCAGTCATTCATTATCTTCACCTCAAAAGAGATGGTCTACTTTTGACAGAGAACTTTTTGCTATATTCTGGGCCGTACGCCACTTTAAACATTTCCTAACCGGCAGTCATTTCACCATTGTAACTGATCACAAACCCCTATTAGCACTTCGGAGCTCGTTGGTTGATAGAACTAGATACATTTTGACTTCTCAATTATTCATAAAGATGGTAAGAAGTATAGCAACGCAGATGCCCTATCTCGTATACCGACTACCGTCAATGCTATTGATATTAAAAATCACCTTCTCCACTAGAAGAGTCAGAAGAACAACCAGGTAAAGGAGAGGACCAAGAAACAATTGCCCCAGAGACACACAACAAAATAACCGAAAATAGCTTTTCTATACTACTAGCCCAACAATCAGATCCGATACTTCAAAAAGTATTTCAATGGATGGCCGATCCCCATGCTCCACCAACTGCAAAGGAAATGAAGAAAGAAAATCCCTACCTCAAGAAATATTGGAGAGAAAGACGAAAACTTGTAATTAAGATAAAGAAGAAACGATATGACCCCTATACGTATCAAGTAATTATTCCCCATTCATTTATTCAACAATTCCTCAAAGAAATTCACGGATCAACTTGGTCAGGTCATTTTGGTCCTGAGCGAACTCTTAAGCGTGCCAGACAAATTGCTTTTTGGCCATTTATGCAAACTGATGTCGTTAACTTTTGTAAATCTTGCCCTACATGTCAAATCAGACGTAACCCAGTTCCAGCTTATCAAGCTACATTGAAACCTATTCATGTATCCCGACCTTTCGAGAAAGTCGCAGCAGATATTGCTATTCTACCAACTACAAGCCGAGGTAACCGTTATTTATTAGTCGTCAGCGATTATTTTACAAAATATGTTAATTTATATGCCATGAAAGATCAAACTGCCTCATCTGTATCAGACTGTATTTTCAAACATTACATAAGAGAACATGGAATTCCTGAAAGTATTCACACTGACCAAGGCAGACAGTTTGAAGCCGCATTGGTGCAAGATCTTTGCAATAGGTTAGGAATTGCCAAAACAAGGACGACACCGTATCATCCCAAATCAGATGGCATGGTAGAACGACTAAACCGAACAATTAAAGAACAACTTGCAAAAATACTGTATGAACATGGTGAAGAATGGGACAATGTATTACCTCAAGTTGAATTAGCCTACAACTCAAGCGTTCATTCATCCATTAATCAAACTTCATATTTTCTTACTCATGGTCGAGAACCTAGACTTCCAGTCCATGTTTTATTAGGAAATCCCCCATCAAATACCACGCATACTACTTCAAGAAACGACCTTTCATCTTATTCATCAAATCTTACCCAACGACTTAAGCAAGCCTATCACCAAGTAAACAAGGATCTCAAGCAGGCCCACCTTAGTCAGAAGAAACAGTATGACAAAGGAATTCAATTTTCTCCCTATGAACCTGGTGACCTTGTCTATTTGAATGACCCAGCCAACCGTCACGCCAAGCTTGCCCCTAAATGGAAAGGCCCTTACCAAGTATTACACACATCAAAGGATGGAATTAGATACCAGATTGTGGACTTAACAAAAAGAGCAAGTGTTCCTTCAGTTGTACACTACAATCGTCTGATTTCAACCACAACTCCTGGCAAGTCAACCTGTTGCTACGGCTCCATCAATAAACATGTTTCCTTATTCCACAAAGCCCCTTTCAAATACAACTCATGCATTACCAATTCCTACTTCTTTACACACTTGGTCAGGAGAAAACTTGGAAGGAAAATGCACAAGGTCCAACCCACCACGCCTAACACCCTGATATACCATCCCTCTTCTTACGAGCTCCGTCTTCCCTGACCATGAAAACCTAAACACAGCCCTCTCGAGACGACACCCTTTGGAGCAGCCAGAACAGTGCCTGGATACAACAAAAGGGGATGAATTAAACGATTGATAACTGTTACCTTTCCGAACAGGCTAATGTGGCGCTCGCCGAAGTCCTTCAACCTAGCAACTCGGTTTGCCCATAACCAAACCATATGCCGTTGATCCTTATGGCGTCATCTACCCAAGATGCAGGGAAGGGCAGTCTTCTTGACCGCCACTTACCTAGGCGAAGTCCTTTGGTCTTATTGGGATTCAGTCTGGCACCTGTGGCTCTTTGAAACTTAGACAACGTGCCAGTAAGGGCCTTGAAGGAAGCTAGGTCGGAGAGGAGGTCCATTTAACAAAACCTGGATTCAAACAAAACTTCTTCAAAATTTTAAAGAGGAATCCATGATCAACCATGTCGAAGGCCTTCTCCTGAGAGGGGAGCAGCGGCCAAGAACAACGGTGTTGCTAGTCACATTGACCTGTAGACAACACGGTTATTCCCTGCCAAAAATGAAAGAATGTGTGTAATTCTTCGCTTCCAAAACAATGGCATTCGTTTTTCTGGAAAGGGGTTGCCTTTTTTCAATGGGAGGTTGCTTTTTCAGGGGGCTACAACTTTCACTTGGGAAGGGAGTCCCATCTTCCCCTTGTGGAGAAAACAGTACTATGCAAGTTATTTCAAGGGAGGTTTGTGTTTCATTATGAAAACAAGTTGAAGAAATATGTTACTTGCAGATGTTTAGTCCTTCCATTGAATGAAGAAAACTACAGTATATTGTATATGGCATTAAAACAGGTTGCCTGATTTGAGTAAAAAGAAATCTTTCACTAGTTCAGAGAAAACTTTAACAATACTTGCGCCAGACAAAGGGACTTGTTGCATGTTTAGAGGGAGACATCCCTGTTCTAGGTACTGTACAATAATTAAGTTCTTGGTTAATGCATCTGTGTTAAGTGGGCAAGATGATTATAAGTATATACTGTAGAGTATCCTTATTGTTGAATACAATATCATTCCTGGAATATAAAAACCTGGCAATAGCATGGCACCCTAACCTCAAATCATATGCCATATTTGTAATTGCAACATTTCTTTTCAGAAAAGAAACCCATCAACACTTTACCCAGGAAGTTGTTCAACCCAACCTGTTCATAAAAAAAAGTCCATCCACCCAGGGGCTGTATAAAGTAATGCTGGCAAGTTGCCAGGACTCGACACTTTTCAGGTATCTTGAAGACGACTGTAAAATATCAACACCTATATACCCACACGATGCCACCTTTAATGAGGTACTGTGGGTTAGTAAAGAAGTTGAGTTTGAAACCATACCTAATGTGCCCATACCCCAACCTTTACCAGCATTTGCAGTTGGTAACAACACAATTTCTGAATTCTTAGATGAACTGCCAAAGTATACTGCAGAAGAAGTCTCCCAGATTGAGATAGCCACTCGTGGCCAATTTGACAACCCTCAGTGGAAAAGGATGAGGGAAGGTCGTATAACAGTTCCAAAGCTAAAATCTGTTGTGTCAAGAAACAGACCCTTCATAGCAATCACTCCAATTGTAGTAAAGACACTGTACCTATTATTGAGCAAATAATGAGCTATGAAAATATTAAACATTCCAAACTTAAAATATGGGCGTCTAATGGAACCGAAAGCCAGAGATGTGTATAGGCAATTGCTACATGAACAAGGGCACCAAGATTTAAAGTATTGGAGAATGTGGACTGTTTGTTGACCCCAAAAATGTATTTATTGGTGCATCCCCAGACGCACTGGTGGATTGCTCCTGCTGCAGCAGTGGGGTGCTTGAGATAAAGTGTCCCCGTTCAGTGATCGGTGAAAAACCCATAGCAGGTAATTACAAACCACTGTCACATACAACAGGCTTGTTGGACAAACAACATGCATATTATTTTCAGTGTCAAGCACAAATGGCTGTAACGAGAAGAATGTGGTGCGATTTTTTTGTGTACTCGCAGGAGTCATTTTTCTATTTTGAACGTATACACTTTAATGAATCTTTGTGGGAAGAAGCTGTGTCTTCTGAAAAATAGTTTTTCAATGAGTACATTGATCCTGAACTTTTAACAAGCAAAATCAGAAAAGAAGTTCATTGTCAAACTGTGCCATGTGAACCAGCTTATTCAAAACATGCAGAGCCTCCACCGTCACAGGACACTGCAGTTTCCATCGCTTATGAACAATACGAGATCCCATCTTCCTCAAATGAAGGCTATATTATTGACAAGGGGAAGAGAAAATTCAAAGGTAGAACTTTAATTAAAGGTCAACGACACAAGGGAGGTGGTGGTGCTACTCCGATTTACCTGTGCAAGGTATGCCAATCTGCTTGTAAGGATGAGGCAGATATTGACACTCCTTCCCATTTCAATATTGGGTGTGAAAACTGCAAGTCAAGGGATCACTGGATATGTGTCAATATCACATCCCCTCCATCTGCTGACTGGTTTTGCAAAGACTGTATCCATGGGCAGTAATGCATTTCAATGAATATTTCTTGGTATTTTCATGAATTTATAGTACAGAAAAACCTCATGTTATTAGTTTTTTCACAAAGGCTTTATTTGGATGTACTTTCATAAAACTGCATAGGATATTAGCACGTTTTTTCACCAAATTTATTTCTCAAGGTTCTGAATCATAAACAGTATTTGACAAAGAAAATTGAATGGCCATCCATAGGCCAACCCAGGAAGTCAGGTGGGGCAATTTCATGATCATCCTGTATGTACTGTATGACGGTAGACCACAGAGTCAACCATATACAGTGGTACTAAGTGTTTAAGTTACAAAGTTTTTTGTACCTTTTAAAGCTGCAAAAAGAAATTCATACTTTCTTTTTACTCTTATTGCAATATTTGAGATGTTAAGGTGTTTAAAATGAAACTCAACATACTTAAGAAACTTAAATAAGGTCAAGAGTTTGAAGTGTCAGTTAAATTTGATTAATATACCAGCTTCTTAACTGTTTTGTAAGAGGCTGTCCATGATCAAGAATTTCATTAATAAGAAGCAGTCATATTTCAGAAAGCTCAGTTGGGTTTCATTGAACTTGGCATAATGGTGTAAAGATAATGTCAAGCTGTTGTCTTTTTAAAGGTAGAAAATATATTCAGGGAAACATAGGCTCATAAAAGTTAGGCTGGATTGAAATGCCAAAGGACATTGCCTACTTTCATTTAGGGGAACTCCAGGGCCAGTCTTTATGGCAGTCTTTATATGCAATTACCTGAATTAACCTTAAATCTGAGGCTGCTTTTCTCCACCCAACAAGTGGGAAGGATATTCAAGATAATACGTTAAATTGCCTATTGGAAAACAGTTCTTAAAAAAACTTTTCTCATGTAGGCTAACCTTTTTTTCAGTTTCTGATCATGTAACAAGAAATATTTGAGTCTCATCGTTTTATATGTACTTAAATTTCAGCTGAAGAAGTGTACCTGGCTACCTGACCCCCTCTCAAAACATATTTCCCCCACCCCAGGGTCTGTTCAGATGGCTGGCAATGCATCAACAATATTAAATTCATGAACCTTTGGGCTCTGCGAAAGGAATTTTTTGTCTATTGTGGGCAGGCTCTGAGGGGCAGCAGCCTAAGGGGGTGGTTATCCCCTAAATGTGTGACAACAGTGACATAACATGGTATCCACTTTAAGTACATGCTTAGACTAAATGTAGATATTTATTCCTGAATTGTATATTATTATCAGGGTTTAACCTAGCCAAATTTGAGTGCCGGGTAATTGTCTGATCTGACAAAAGTGTCTCACTGTACCCCCATCGCATCTTCCCCAATTTTCAGCCATGAATTTTTCACTTTCCCCTCATTTTACTGTAAAGAGTAAATTTGGGGCTAACTTTAGGTACATGGTGGGTGGGAAGACATGTGTTTGCCTGGAGTGCTGGGTGGGAATATTGAGGGCTGGGTATGGCCGCCAAGCACCGCCTACTGTAGCTACAACCCTGAAAGTAATACTCTTCTCTAGCATGGGAATTACATTTTATGACAAAAAGGTGTCAAATTTTACAAGAGAGCATCAGAATCACATAGCTAAATTAGTGGATACTGTTAGGTACAGTATGACAGAATACAGTAATTGCTTTTTACTGCTATTCACTGAAAATTTGAATTTCTTAGTTTCAAAATAGATTTACAGATTACCAAGTTGCGAAATTAATATTAACGTACCCTTAAAGTAATGTACTGTAGTTTCAGTATGTATGAACTATGTTGCAGAGTAAAGATCAGTCTGTAAATGATATAACTGTTTTCAAGTTCAAGACTTTTTTGACAGATACAGTACTTGTTCTTTTAACAGTTAAAGTTTCCCTTTAAGAAATTAGGTCTGGTAGTAAATTGGTTAGTGCAGCACAGATTGTGATTGTATCATCAGCTTGTGGTATTGAAGAAATTGGAAGAGTTCCTGAAATAATTTTGAAATCTTTTAGTCTATTAATTGCTCTTTCCAAATGTATTCGCAAGTTGGCAACTTTCTTTGTTTGTTTCACATTGGATCGAGTCATTTGCCTGTTTCCTTTGGCGGTTGGAGAAATTTCCAATGAAGAAAAGGGAAGCTTTAGGTCTTCTTGAATGGGAAACCCTCTATCTGCCATAATGGTATCATATTGCTCTATTAGATCTAAAAATCCACTCTCACCAACAATGTGTACATCTGATGCCCTGCCACCATAAGAACGTGAAACAAAAGAAAATTGGCCATTTGGAGTTATTCCAACAAGCACCTTTAGGGTATTATGTCTTTTGTAGTATGACCAAGTTTCAGCTTGTAGATTTTGCGAACGGGGCCTTTCTATAAAAATCTCTGTGCAATCTATGATGCACCGTAGGCAACTTTTCTTAAACTGGTCAGGCATATGCTTTCTTATTGTGGGCCTGCTTGGTCACAGTATAAAACCCTTTAGGATTGTTGACAGAAAACGTAGCCATGTATTGATTATCTGTGAACATGTGCCAGACCCTACTCCAAATAAAATTGACATGTAATTGTATGGTCTCATCAAGACCATAAGCAATTCATCCTTCAATCCAAGTTTGCGTTTTGGTCCTGCTTTTGTTGTTGTATGTTTGTATTTCCTTGGAGTAGCCATCTTTTTCGGGGTGTTGCCAGTACCTTTCCAGTATTGCATCCCTTTGGCAAATGGTTCAATATAGGTGAAAAAATCATCAAATGCTTCCTTGCTTCGAAAACCAGTACAGTGACTTACTTCACTATCATTCATTAAGCTCTTAGCTGAGAAAAGTGTTTGCCTTTTTGGTTTTACTTCTGACCTACTTTCACCAGCTGGATTGCTTGTGGAAGCAGTATTCAACATAGCACCGATAAGCTTTTCTTCTAATGAGGTAATTCTGTGTCTCAAAGAATTTATCTCCGACTGTTTTCTTACATATCCTTCACATGCACAATTTAAAGCACAGTCACACTTGTAAATGTACCTGTGGTCATAGTCAACTTTAAGAGAAGGTGGGAGATCCAGCTCTGGTTTAAAACGTTTAACTGGGAGCCTTTCTTTTGGTGGTGGACGTTGGGGAGCTGTTTTGGAACTATCTTTTCTTCTTACCTAATACCCCATGTGTAATACAGGATCTGGATAACTTACTGAGGGTTTACCATCAGGAAAGTGTTTTGAACAAATTCTGTCATATGGCTTATTTTGCCAGTTCCTGCCTTGTTCGTCTTGCCTGTTCACCAGTTTTTTTCATCTTTTTCTGCCCTCCGAATTTCTTTTTTTCAGTTGGGAAGGGAAAGAATAAAAGGTGGAGGGCAGTCCCATGGTCTTTCACTAAAATGAGTACCATGAATGTCACAGTAATTTCCTCGCCACTTTTCCAAATGGTAGGTGCTATTCCCACAATGTTTAACTGCACAGATCTTCATTGTTACACTGTAGCTGTGGACATAAGAAGACCAAACATTTACCAGGTTAACGTAACCTACAGAAAAACTCCCTTGTAATGAAAATTTTGATATTTTGTCAGATATCCAGACTGACTAACCATTTTGGGTTTGTACTAGGACTGGGAGTTACTGATCTTATTCGTATTAGTATTAGAGGTAGGCCTGGGTGGTCCCTTTGTTTTGACTACGAAATTGGTATTCGTTTTTGAAAGGCCTAGCCTTGGTGAGAAATAGGTGTTTCTGTTACACTGGTTATGCTTACACCAAAATCATTAAAATTTGGCCATGTTCCAGTAAAACTTTGGTGTAACTCAGTTCCAGTTTTTCTATGGACCATTACAGTTACATCAGGACCAATTCACAGTGGCAATAAGAATGCCTGACAGACTTTTCCACTGTGTCATCCCTGCACTTCCCTGTTTCGTCCTTTTCACTGTCATGTCTATTGTGATGTTTTACTGTCATATGCATTTTATGTTTTCAAGTGCGAATTAATCAAATCAAATCTAACTGCCTAGGCCTACGCCTAAACATATGGCTGTACTTTCAGAGGTACAGTAGTAACAGCCTATTGCAAGTAAGAGGGAACGTTAGCCTAGGCCTACTAAGTTACAGTTTATTCGACCATTTCACTCAGTAATTACTGTAATTATTTCGCAAATTACAAACCTTATAACGACAATAACAATTTTAAGAGATTTCCAAACGTTTTGGTGAAATATTGGCTTCAAGAAGTCCGATATTCCTCCAACAGTGTAATCATGTATCTAATGCTAATTCCGCGAAAGTTGCGATGGTTTGTTTATCCCTCGAGCATCAAATCTCACGCATGCGCAACCGAAACTCCGAAAGGGTTTATAGACCTAACTCAACCCGGCCGGACGGAACAAAGGGTAACCATCACACAAAACATGGGACAAAAAAGTTTGTCATAAACGGAAACGACACATCAACCCCACACCAACACCCGAACAACCCGTCAACTCGACCCCAACCGTCCCCAACAAGCCACCTCCCCACATGAAACCACAAAAATATGAAAGCATCTACAAAAATCGATAAAACTTGACGGTAATTTTTTGTAATATGTCTTCTTCTTTTTGCTATATTTTGGTGTTGTTTGGCTGGAGTAACCTTTAGAAAATGAATCTTGAAATGTAGAAGGCAGTGCAAGTAGCAATGCTTATGAAGTAATCATGAGTCGATCACTTCAAATTACTAACAAATAAAATCCTACAAATTACTACATTTAGGGCCACATTTTGACATAATGAAACAAAGCAATCTCCTTTACATCAGAATTCATACGTTAACTTCATAAAAGACATTCTCATCATTTTTACTGATTTTTGCAAATGTCTGGTTCATACTTTTGCTGAAACTTAAAACTATGGCCATGACTTACGTTTTTGCTTTAAAAATCAAAATCAAATAATTGGTTTTGATGTTGTTTGAAGAATTTGCATCGCAGGTTCTTCTTGTTGTATTAATAACCTTGACAATAAATGATCAGATGAGAACAGATATTGTAGATTTCTCTTGATTTATTCTTCGTCTGTCTCACATGTTTGCTAGCCTTTTTTCTCCTCCTTATAAGTGTCTAGCGCCACCACTCTTAACACAACATCCCCTTTTAGAAGCTCATAACAAATTTTATAACATGCAAAACATTTTGATTATCTCTACTTGACAAATGCAAAATCATGTATGAGAGTAATCTTATTTACAAATCCAGGCGACGGACTGGCTTGAGTAACCTGCCAAACCTTGTGCGATAAGGGACCGGGACTGCTTCCCTAGGGTTGCCCTTGACTAGATCGGTATTCTTTGTCTTAGGTTTTTCCTTTCCATCTTTTGTACTTCCTTCTGCTAGGTCCAATAAGTAGTCATTTACTCCTTCAGGTAGAGTACACTCCCCTGTGTCATGTTCACACTCAACCAAATAATTTCTATTTCTGCAGAGAGTTTGGCTAGGGGTTAAGACCTCATATGACCTAGGCTCATTCAATTTCCTTTGGATGATGCCATGAGTCTGACTGTCTCTAATGAAAACCTGAGAACCTGGTTCAAGTTTTGGAACTGACTTAACTACCCTGTGCCTTTTATCATACCCCAGTTTACACTTCTGCCTGTACTTTTCTTCATGAGCTCTTAGCTTGTTCTGATCTGGTCCATTTCCAAGGGGTCTGGCTCTGTAAGCCATCAAGGAGAGGTAGGGATCTCCCGACTTCTTAAGAAGACCTTTCACTGTTTTTACTACCCTCTCAACTTCCCCATTTGCCTGGCTGTACAAAGGGCTACTGGTCACATGATGGAACCCATAATCCTTTGCAAACTTCGTAAATTCCCAGCTGGAAAATTGAGGACCATTATCAGACCTTAACACCTCAGGTACACCATGACGAGCAAACATTGATTTAAGATGTCTCGGCTTCCGTGAAGCTTGCTATATGGAGAGACCGGTGCAATATTGTATTTAGGGGAAAGGGCGGGGCTGCTGACGTCCTCCTGGCATCGGTAAAAGCGGAGGTTAAGGTGAGGGTGGAGGCTGACTTCGTTCGTTTGCCAAGGTCGACGTTCAGCAGACGGTGGGGTCCGCTTGTTTCGGTGCGGGCTGGCGGGGTTATACTTAACTTGTAATATTATCTTTACATAGTTTTGTGTAAATAGCTCGAGTATTGCGTGGGCGGGATGGGATTGGCCCATGTAATTGGGTATGTAAATAGTTATAGTCATAGTTCTATTATTGCAATGAACATAATCTTCTGTTTGATTAAGCAGTTTGTAAATAGTTTGCATCTATGTTTCCGCCTGGTCTGGTTTGAGTTTTGTTTTTTTGTTTGCATGTGCCGTTTCAATGCACTGAAAAGAACACAGCACAACGCGCACAATGTGTGTATAATTTTCTGTACATAGTTTTGTAAATATCTGTATATAAAGCTTTATTACTGTAATGAACATAATTTTCTGTTTGATTTAGCAGTTTGCAAATAGTTTGCATTTCTGTTTTGGCCCGATCCGGTTTGAGTTTTGTTGTTGTTTGTATGTGCCGTTTCAATGCACTTAAAATGCTCACATTGATTTAAGATGCAAAATAACATCGAAGGATCTTGTTTTGAGGTGATCTAGCTTGGCTATCTCAATGAACCTTGAATATTAGTCTACCACCACAAGGTAAGTGGTACCATGGAGACTGAAAAGATCAGCTCCTACTTTCTCCCAAGCACGGTTGGGAAAATCTGAAGGGATCATAGGTTCTCTTACTTCCTGACAATTGTGAATACATGTGTTAAATTTATGAATCAAATCTGATATCTGATTACTAAGTCCTGGCCACCATACCGAAGCCTTTGCTCGTTCTCTACATTTAACAATGCCCTGATGGCCTTCATGAAGTCCATCCAAGATCTCCAGTCTCATACTACTAGGAACAATAATTCTTGTACCCCTCATCAGTATGCCATCTAAGTAGTTTATCTCTGCTCTAAAGGGGTAATACACTTTCAAGACTCCAGAGAGAGATTGCTTGTCAGGCCATCCTACCTTACAGTACTCAATCAACTTAGAACATGTTACATCGTTTTGTTGTTCACTTCGCAATTTTCCCATACAGTTAGGCGTAACTGCAACCTCTGATACAACGTACCTGGCATAGCTTTCGACCTCTTGCGACAGTAATGAACTTTCCTGTGAATATTTACAAGGTGCTCTAGAGAGTGTGTCCGGCACGATTAGTTCTTTACCCGGAATGTGTTTAATGCAAAAATTGTAACGCATTAGGCGAGTACGAAACCTTTGGATACGGGGAGGCAACTCATTTAGGTCTTTTTGTCCCAAAAGAGCTACCAAGGGTTTGTGGTCCGTTTCAATTTCAAATTTCAGACCTATTAGTAAGTGAGCAAAGGTATCACAAGCCCACGTGACTCCCAACGCTTCTCGCTCAATGGGAGCATGATTTTGCTCTGTGCTGGTCAGGGACGTAGACGCCCAAAATACTAATCGCCATTCACCGTCTTCCTGTTGTTGGTATAGGCATGCTCCTAACCCTATTTTAGAGGCATCACTAGACACCTTTGTTTTGAGGTTAGGATCAAACAGAGCCAAACATGGACTGTCTGAGATGACTGATTTGACTTAATTAAAGGCTTTGTCATGATTTTCAGTCCACATCCAATCTTTATCTTTCTGGAGTAACTCTCTGATAGGTTGAGTAAGGGTTGATAGTGCAGGTGAAAATTTACTGAACTGGTTTACCACACCAAGGAACCTTCTTACATCATGAATATCTTTAGGTGTTGCCATTTCCCTCAAGCCTTTTGTCTTGTCTGGGTCTGGGGAAATTCCCTTGTCTGATACAATATGACCCACAAAGTTTACTTCTCTGCAGCTAAGCTTACACTTCTCTTTGTTTAATGTCATACCTGCTGCTTCTAAACGAGACAAAACTGCCTCTAATCTTTCATCATGCAGCTTTTGATTGGGTGCATGTATGAGGACATCATCAATGAAGACTTCCACACCTTCAAGATCTTCTAGAAGTTGGGCAAGCCTTTTCTGGGCATGTTCAGGGGCTGAAGTCATTCCAAATGGAATTCTTCTGTAGGCAAACCTCCCAAATGGTGAGATAAATGTAGTTAATAACTGTGATGAATCAGTTAATGGAATCTGATGAAACCATACTTTTGCACCTGGCAATCTGCTTAACATTTCTGAGGTGCTAGGTATCATATACCTTTCAGTTTGCACGTACTTATTTAGCTTAGTATAATCAACACAAATTCTAACATCAACAATGTTCCCCTTTTTGTTTCTTTTAGGGACAGGAACCATCGGTGCACAAAATTCAGTAGGTTCACTAACTTTGAAAATAACTCCTTGTTTTTCAAGGTTATGAAGTTTCTTCTTAATCATTTTGTACAATGGAACAGAGGATACCTTTCTGGGTGCATTCACTGCATTCAGCTTTATGTCATATTTACCCTCCATAACTCCTAAACCAGAGAATACTTTTGGGTGTTTTGATTCCACTTGAACATTGTTTACAATTCTCACAATATCAAGAGCTTCAATAGCAGGTTTTCCCAATAAGGGGGTTGTGCAATCCTTCACGACATAAATCATTTCATTGGAATTTGCCGTGCTTGATTTTAGATTAGCACAAAATTGCCCCACACACTGTAATTTACTCTGATTTGCACCATGGAGTGATTTACTTGGTTTCTCTAATTTAATTTTGAGACCCATACATCTGAACTCTCTCTCTGGTAGGATAGTGACATCTGCACCAGTATCAATGACAAAGTTGACTTTTTTATCATTGCCATTTAATCCCAGTTGCACTTTCCACTGAGAAATTTGCTTACCAGTTGAATACACCTCACCAATAAATGAATAATTCACATTTGCAGTAAGCTCTATTTCTGAATCTGAAAAATCTCTACTGTCATCTGAATCATAAGCATTAAATTCAGTGTCTTCATTTACACTCTGGACTGTCTTCTGCTTTGATTTTAATTTTGTTTTGCAGAATTTTGCCCAATGTCCGACAAGACCACACTTCCTGCAGGTACAATCCTTAGCTGGGCAGAATTTCTTTGCATGTGCACTATTACCACACCGAAAACACTTTCCTTTTGGCTTAGGCCCTTTGTTTGATTTTTGATACACTTTGTCTACTGCTACTGGCTTTTCTGTGTAATCCTCTTTCGTCATACTTTCATGTTCTTTCCGAACCCTTTCGTTTAGTCGTACTGTAGTTTAGCCTTCTCTAAAGTCAGCTCACTGTTCAGTTGCAGCTTTTGGTCACGAATTCCCACGACAATTCTATCTCTAATTAACTCTTCCTTTAAGGTGCCGTAGTCACAGTGTTCTTCTAAGTTATACAATCGGGTGATGAACTGATCAACCGTTTCGCCATCATTCTGCTTGCACTTGTTGAATTTTGCCCTTTGATAAATTATGTTCCTCCTTGCAATAATGTGATCTTGAAATTTACCTTTAACGCAGGCATACGTTGGAGAAGCATCTACACTTTCCCCACTAGGCCCAGGTGTGAAAACGAAGCTGTTAAATATCTCTCCGGCTTCTTCTCCCATGCAGTATATCAGCGTGTCAATTTGAACGGCTTGGGACTTGTCCTTTAAGCCACTGGCTGATCTAAACCTTTCGAAGCGCTTAGACTACTGTTCCCAATCTTCACTTTTAAATGTAAATTGACTGGGTGGTGAAATATGTAAAGGAGTCGCGATTCTGTTGGAGCTTTACTTATCTTGATTCATGTGTTTATAATCTAAGCAGCACTTTGTTTCTTGTATAACGCAATGGCTGTTTAACGTTAGTAATAGTGTCCTCGACCATAGGACTGAATACCATTACCAGTGTCACAATAGACGATAACACTAGGCTTTACGTGATCACTGTTCTTATGTTGCCAATGCTGTTGTTTATACGTTAGTCAAGGCTAGATGCTTACCGGGAAAAAGATCTTGAAGAATCATCTTCATCCTGGATTGTCACTTCGAAAATTTTATTGTGGGACTTTCTGACACCATGTTGTATTAATAACCTTGACAATAAATGATGAGATGAGAACAGATATTGTAGATTTCTCTTGATTTATTCTTCGTCTGTCTTACATGTTTGCTAGCCCTTTTTTCTCCTTAGTGTGTAGCGCCACCACTCTTAACACAACATTTCTTGCCTCGCAATCACATCGCACCTACTCGCTGCAATGGCGATTAGAGGGCAGTGATCCACTCATGATAACTTAGTAGTTGTGGTGAAACTATGAAGTAAAAATTTAATTTTTATGGGTGTTTTTAAGGGGCATATATATTTTTTGGAAGAGAGGCAACTACTGCAGCCGTATCTTTTCGGAGCTGACATGGCCATACGGAAGAGGAGCCGGGGTCTGCAGCCTCCCGCCAAAGGGGCAAAACCCCGCTAAAGCTGGCAGACTTTGGTGCCTCAGACTGGCAGACATTAACCACTGGTTGGTTAGTTTGGTAAATAAGATTTAACGACACACAACAGGAATGTAGTTTCAAAATGTTCAAGTGTAATGTTCATAGTGTTCAAGTTTTCTTGTAAAGTCGCCTCTTACGACAGACGGGGAATATCGTGGGCATATTCTTCAACCCCCAGCCCAGAGGGGGAGGTATACCCTGATTGAGGATTTGGGATTGGGAAAGGGTCACAGTGCACTCCTAGCTGCCTGATAAGCTCTCAGAAGTGATAGGACCCCTGTTCGATTGCTTGTTCACACGTTTGGGCTTTTTTTCTTCTCATTTTGAAATTGTCTTCACATTACCTTTGAATACCACTGAAAGTCAATGCAAGAATTCCTACTCGATCCATCAGCATAGAATTCGGATCTTAAACCACTAGGCTACACCATCAATGAAGTGAAACAACTCATTCAGTTAGTGGCATCTTCTTTTTAGTTTTGTAATATTTGACTGGCAGAACCGTTCTATTAATGATTAGATATCCGTCTTTATCCATTGAAATGTTAGGCAAAGACCATCCCAGCTGAATTAGCTGCAGAGGTAGATTGAATTGTCCAGTAGGCCTACTTGGTCTATGTAGATTCCTCCTACTCTGGCCTACAGGCCTGGGCTATTCAATGTTTACATGCCGAACAACGTTTCTTTATGCACTTCGTGGTCAATGAGTTAGCCTGTGTGATGTGTTTTCGTTAGTACCCTATTTGAAAGGTTTAAGTATACTGGCGTAACCGTGGCCTTAAGTCTAAGGCCTGTTATAAGCAATTAACGACAACTAAGGGATTACTTAGAATTGAATTGTAAATAAGCTACTGTACCTTCAGTACCGTTAGCATAAACCATAGGCTAGCTGCAGTTGTGAATTCACTCAAATGTTTTCATTGATCGATACCGAGCCTTTACGCCCCACGCCGAGAGCCTCACTTCTCTACTTTTAACTACGACTGGAACTTGTTTTCCAGAAGGAAGTTGTATTGTATGTTGTATAGTCCTGGGTATGACGTTAAACTGCATCCAGGTTGTGGCTTCTGTTCTATTCAGCCAGTCTAGAGCAGGACCACTCAGTGTTTGCCCTTTGGAGGGCGTACTTGTCCATTTGGGACGTTAAGCTCCTTAAGGGAGCAGAACTCCTCCGGGAGTAATCGTTTGGTTTTCGCCCCTTGGCTCTTCGCCAGAGAGTCGTGGGGACTTTTAGAAAAAAGATTGTATGTTGCATATATGAATTACGTCACGGGGTCAACTGGCCGACCTCCTGATGTCGGCCACTTTGGCCAGCTCAAGATGTGACGTTTCAGTGACGTTTTCTCTAGTCGAATGACAACTCGAACCACACGAGTCGCCCAGTCGAACGCACCTTATATCTCTGAAAGCACGTGTTGGGAGGTGAGCGTTGGCCCAACATGGCATCTGTCCATCTGACTGAGTTGCTTCCTTTATTCTTACTTGTATTTTATTTACTACTCTTCAGCTTTGAAAAAAAGTTACTTGCTCTTGGGAAGATGACAGAATGCGAAGCTGTAAATGACTGGCGGAAACTTGTTCTCAACCACCTGCACTGGTAAGCATCGTCCACGCTTGATGGAATTCACAGCTGATGTTGGAGAAGTTTCTGTCAGTGACAAATCATGTTCAGGATGTGCATTCAGGACATGATGGGATTTCTTTACAGAGTGTGCCCACCCTCCACTAGATGCCGAAAGGCCTAGAAAATGGCTTATTCCAAGTAAGTTTTACTGCCTTTTTCAAGTCTAGGAGCTCAATATATACTTTTCAGGTCCCATTGTCAAGACAACAGCATTCCTTTCAGTACAAGGAGAAAGTTGGTACGGTGATATGCAACCTTCCGTTGTGCTTGGTCACCCAGATTTGAACCTTTTCATGCAGGGCAAACAAAAGAGGCTTATGTTCCGCGGACGAAATGGGACTTTCATTTGTCGATATGGTTCCTTCAGATACAGATTCTAGAGCGCTGGAGAGATTATGCGAGGTGCTGACCACGTCAAGACTTTAAAACGACGTGAAGAAAATGTCGCCCAAGCAGCAAACTTCCAGACTAGTACCAGTAGGGTAATTCGTTTTGGTTCTAAGTGTTACTTTATGCAGCAGATTTCTGTCTTAATTGCCTTTCTTGTTTAAAAAGTTGCATTTTGTTCTACTGTTATGTAGCACTGAGACCCCTATTTTCTTCCCACTTGGTGTTGTATGGACATACCAACAAAAACAGGGTAGTGCTCTCTGTGATGTGCTAAGCTCGGTTTGAATATCAAATGTTGTGCCCCCATTGTCCGAATGTGCCCCATTGAACTGTTAAATCATGTTTCAGAAAGACATGGACCGTTTGTTTCAATATAAAGGCAGGCTTTCTTCAAGGTTATTGCGGACATTATGCCTAGATCACTGTATGTTTCTCATATTCCCATCTTTGCACTTCCACACTTTTCATATCTTGCTTGACAGGTTTCTCTTTGCAGCTATGTACTTCAGAGATAGGGGAGAAGAGATACACAATTGAATTCCCTCGTGCCGATAAGAGGGATTACACTCTTAGAGAGATACAGACACCAGTCACATTGGTAAGTTATCATCAACTGAGCTAATTCAAAGTGAATGTAATTTTAATTGAATTGCAATATACTGTAGACAGTAGAAGAGGTGTATGTAGGAAGACTTAGTAAGCTGGTCACATTTTGTATAGTATAGTATATCAGTAGGTGTGCAATTGTGAAATGCCGAATGGAAGAGAAGCCACATTGTAAGAACGGGGCATCCCCTTCAATTTTCTGTTGGCATTCTCCTCAGTCATTTGACATCCCGCTTTGACACATCCATGTGGGCCATTATTTCCATCTCTGATCAAAATTTGTATTTTTCTGTATTAAATGAATAAAGCATAGTGTATCACTAAGGATTTCCCTATTGTACTAATTCTAATGTCATCTTATCTTTAAACACATAGGTTATGTGAATGATCTCATGGAGGAAGCAGTACAAGCTTTACAGAATAGTGTGGACCTACGGCAGCAAATTTCAGGGCTGAAGAACATCCCAGAACCCGTCTCCAAAGACAAGAGCACCAGGTACGTACCCTCTCTGCAGCTGCTTGAAGTGATGACGCTGGACCCAGCTCAATGTAAAAATTAAACTTTGGAGAGTCAGGTCGTAGAGGTCGGGGTGCTAACCAGAATCAAGCAGGGCTAGGAAAGCACTCTCTAAGAGGTGGTGGAAATCCTACATTTCTTTTTTAGCTACACTTACTTTTTTCAGCATTATTCAATCCAAAGTTTGATCCAATTTGTCTTAATTTTACTCACAAAGAACTTTTCAGATAACATTTTCTAGCCCAAAATTTGTTACAAAAGTAATCAGACTCACGTGCATGTGCATCTGATAAAAGGTTGTCTGTTCAAGTGTCTACAGGATATAATTCGTTAAAATTTCCTCTCTCTTAAAGAGATAGAGAAAAATTCCATTCATACATTGTAAAAGATAGACGGCAATCCTGTAAGTGGAAAAAACAGAGTTCCAAGCGAAGCATGGTGTATCACATTGTTCCGATATGTGTGTGTGTGTGTGTGTGGGGGGGGGGGGGGGGGGTCCCTTGAATTTGCATGTTTGCAGTGCTTTGGCATAAAAGGGGGATTTTCGATTCATTTTGGGAAGATTGAGAGCAATTAAAATTTGTGGTGCAGTCCTACATATTGTCCGAACTCAGCTTTTTTCTTGCTTCTTGCATTTTATTTAATCAGGAACTTTTCTTCCATAAGTCAGTCCTTACTGCAGATTTTGTAAAGGAAAGTATTGGCAACATCATGAATTTCAGTAGAGGAACGTCTAAATGTACAGACACAAATTGTTTAGAAAACGTTCATTTATAAATTGTTTGTGCAAAGTGCATTAATCCCATCAAAATTTTGAACTTTATCAGCAATTCAAATGTTTCATGTCAGTTAAACAGCAGCTTCTTGGGTACTGTTGCTATGCCTCTTATGGGCAGGGAGGGAATGGGTGGCAGCCCAGAATGGTTTGGATGAAGGGAAGGGAGAAGGATTTTTAGATGAGTCGTTTTTTACTCAATCATGCTGCAAAAATGGTAACCAGGTGTAAGTAACAGTGTCAGAACTTAACCATAGAAGACAATTTGTCAAAACAATGAACTTCTGCATTTTATGTCCTGAATTTAACGGGTTCAAAACCTGCCTCTGGTAAACTAGATGAGGCTAGTTATGACAGTGAAGGCTGATAAACACTTTCAGAAATTGATAAATGGATGAGACTTATTACTTGTGCAAACTCAGAAAAGCATGTGGTCATTAAGTTGATGCCTGAATGGAATTTTGAGGGGCACGCCATGTGGTGCATTATTTGCATGAACACTTAACAAAACAAAAATCTTAGGGTCTCAAGACCAGTTAAGGTCAGATTAAGATACAAATCTTTAAAACGTTAGCAATGTACAAAAAGTGATATTTATTATACAAATATCAAATATTACACCCATATATGACTGGTGTAGTCTACAACAAACTAACCAACCGACACGAAATTTTGTGTCCACAACTAAGCTCGAGAGTACATTACTCTCTCGCAAAAATTGAACCTCCTGTGCTTCTGTAGTGAGGGTTTTTGCACAATACGGGACTCTCACCTTTGGTAAAGGTGAGATGAAGGGCATACTTAATGGAAAGAGGCAGTTCCGTATAGTACTGAAAAAAGATATACCGTCCTTTCTGTTCATAGGGGGGTCCAAAGGCCACATTCGTTATATGGGGCAGCCTCGTACTTGTTTAAAGTGTGGGAAGGAGGGCACGAAGCCAAGTTGTGTCCCAATAGGCGCTGTGGCAGATGCCTGCAGTTGGGACACGGAAAGGCTGAGTGTCCCAACGAGGTACGGTGCAATCTCTGTGAAAGAGGGACATTTGTTTAATGACTGCCCTACATCGTACTCTCTGTTCGCACCAGTGCCAATGTGGAGTCGGCACCTAAACCCTCGCAGACTGGCCCAGAATACGCTTCTCAGTCCCAGACTGATGGGTAGCAATCTACATTGTACATAGTCTTAGTTGTGTCTGGATGTAGAAAAAAGTGCCGTAGTACCCACGGAAGATTTCGTCCATATATACCAACAGTAACTAACATCCAAGTTGCATGTTATACGAGTGTCAGGGTTCAAATTCAAGGCGATCGTTCCGTGCAGCTGGGTGAATGACCACGATTTTCTCACGACTGAAAGGCGCGATGGCTGTCTAGAAACTTTTTGAGTGTCAGTCTTCCGTCATCAAGGCGCCGTACGTGTGACCTGTCTAGGCCGTGCCCTGTATTTTCTTGCATTGCAGCTAGAGAGACCGAAACTACAGAGTCCGCGAGATCAAAAAGTTAAAAGTTGCTGATCTTTTCACATTTTCGATTCCCGGATCTTCAGTCTCGTTACCTTTGGTCTCAATGGGCACTCCCTTTTACGGATCGGACTTGTACAGTATTTGAGCAGTAAGACACTATATAACACATATAACCGTGCAGATACTGCATAGTCTCCCTTCATGATCCAAACTGATACGGTATCATCCCCACAGCTCCCACCCCTAAGTTCATCCACTATATCGTATCAGCGCCGCACCTATAAGCTTGGGTGCTTTCCCGTTTAAGTGTACTCTCCAAAAATGACCGAGCATTTGTAAAACATGAAACGACCCAAAATGTATTTGACAAACTTGAACAGAATCTAATCAATAGGCGGACGAATTGCAATCTTTTCCAAAACTTTGACCAGAGTGGGGTTCATAATTGAAACACCAAAGAGAATCAAGTTAATTCCAAACAAGAGAATAATTGCCACCACGATGTTGAAGTAATCCTTCTAAGTAGGCTACAGTATAATACCACAACTTTCATTGTTCATTGATCCTAGCAACAACGGTACTGCATGCGTCTCTTCGCAACGGGGAAAAGATGTCCAGCGTGGCGATTCTCCCTTTTGTCTTGTATTAACCAAAGCCGCCTTGGACATTGGTCAAATTTATCCCGAAACGGCGTGGTAAGCTGGCGGTCTGAGTGTGAAATACATCCCTTCGATAATTATTAATGTTTAGCGCCCTAGTTTGAAAGTTTGGACATAAATCAGTTACCCTTTACACTTTCAAATTTCACTGTTGGCACTCTCCGGGGGAGGGGGGGGGGGTTGGGGTACCCGGTGTTCAAGGTTCAGTGTTCCATCAGGATGAAGGTTGATGCTTTGATAAGGACCAAACCAAGCTTTCCACAGATGAGTAAAATAAAGAATATGTTTTCATTGCTATGGCATGACTAAAAGGGACTGGTGAAAGCTTTCAAATTTGTATGAAAGCCAGCCATTTGATGAGATAAAATATGAAGCTTGGAAAAATTAAAACTTGAGATATAGCTGAGAGTGCATTCAATCGTGACGAATCCACCCAACCCCTGTTTGCTTGGGGGGGGGGGGGGGTGTAATATGCCCACTATAATTACTGCCTGTTTTGACAGACGACTAAAAGGTTCGACCTGAAGCATTTCATGTAGATCACCCTATGTAACACATCTGTGTAGGTGTGCCATTAAATCTCTGAATCCACTCAAGTCGGGTAGGTATTAAAAGTACTCACTCGTTGATTGCATGGCCAGCCCTCTCTCCAAACTGTTGCCTGTACTGGAGGTAAGCAACCAGAAGCACTTATATGTTTCTTTTTAAAACGTACATAGACACAGGCACGTATTAACAAATAGACCTAACTTAACCAAGCCGGACGAAAACAAACGCCAACCATCAACCATCCACACACAAAACACGGGACAAAAAGGTCTGTCACCAACGGAAACGACACACCAACCCCACCCCAACACCAGAAAAAACCGTCAACTCAACCACAACACTATATACAGGTTTGTTCACAAAATAAGGTTCTCTCTACGTGCATAGAAACGGGCACGGAGAAACAAAAACCAGAACCAAAACAGGACCGGACCAAAACAAAATCACGAACCATTCACAAAACACCCATGAAAAAGTACAAATACAACCAAGTCAGACAGACAGACCAACACAAGAGCAAAACTAATTACGAAACCATTTACTTTAAAGTGTTTCAGGATACTGTATAACTATGAACACTGGGCTTATGATATTCTGCGAAACGAAACGAAACAAATAGTTTATGCCACCCATGGAATAGGAAGCTATAACGGATAAGAGGAGGACAAAAATCAATCGGTCAAAGAAGGCCTAGGCCTATGAACATATTTTTTGCTCTGTTACGCAAAATAGCAATAGCGTGGTGGGGTAATGATAATCTGCGAAACGAAACGTAATAATTCTAGCCGCCTTCACACGGCGTGCAGAGAATTCAGATCTGATTCTGATCTGATTTTAAATCCTTCCCATTAATCACATCATTCTCTTTTTCTAATTATATTACATTTATGCTCAACAAAAACTTGTATATGTTTCAAAACTGTAGATCAAATATCGGGTAGACCTACTAATAAAAAAAATCGTCTCCAAATTTGTAAGTTGTTTTCTATTTTTCATGAAAGTTTCACTGTATCTCTGTGGAATAATTATTTCTTTTAGTGCGCGTTCGTATAAGCTTCCTCTATTCTCAGGATCGCCAAGCAATCGTTCCGATATACAGGCAAACCTCTTTAATTGGTGTATTGTATAAAGGCATGTGAATTGTGAACCTTGATAATGGTTAACGTTTCCTGATACCTCTGCTATAATAAGTACAATACTCGACAAAAATACATGGGACAAACCCCGCTCCCCGTATCAATGTTGAAGTTTCAGGACGTCTTGGGCTGTTGCAACATTGAATGGGGGAGGGGGGGATAGTGATCCGTTCATTGCTAATTGTATTGCTTGTTTTGTCCCCGCATCATTTTTGTCGAGGATTATAGGCTATATCCGACCTCTTATCCCATTGTAAAGAGAGCGTTCTCCGGCGTAAAGTCCGTAATAATTCCGTTTCTAAGTATTGGTGTAGGTGGATTGCTGCGCCCGTATATGCAAGAGTTTCCTACAACAGCTTTAATTAGTACTGTGTGAAAAGTCTGTAAATAGGCTTTGATGACTGATTGAATTTTTTCTATACCCTTACCCGCTATGTCAATTGCTTATGAAACAGATCGTGACTTCCACAGTAACGTTATTTGTTTCATTTTGTTTCGCAAATTATAAAAACACCATTATATTCATGATATTTTGATGATATTTTAATGAAATTTTGCGAAACAGAGCCTATCTACTTTGACCGATTGATTTTTGTCCTCCCCTTATCCGTTATAGTTTCCTGTTCGAGGTGGGTGGCCTGAAATTTGTTTCGTTTCGTTTCGCAGAATATCAATAGCCCATCTGGATCTGGATCTGGAAAAATACTGCACAACACTCCTGGTGGAGTCAAACGTGCAGGGTTGAGTGTGCGCATGTAGTTAGTCGTCCCGTCTGAGGATCCTCAAGGCTGCGCTCTTGAATTGCTTGGGGTCCTCGAGATCTGTAATGTTCTGGGGGAGTAGGTTCCAGTCTCTGACGGTCCGAGGAAAGAAACTGTATTTGTAGCAGTCCTTATTGGTTGGTATATTGGTAAAGCTATTAGAATGGTGATGTCTAGAGGGCCGCCGGACCGGTTGTAGGTTGTTGATTGGCAAGGCTAGGAGGCCCAATCTGGCTTTGTGAAGAATTGCTAGCCTGTTGGCAGTACGCCTGTTTTTGAGACTATCCCACCCTAGGTCGTTTAGCATTTCAGTCACACTACTATGGGGGGAATAGTCATTATAAACAAACCTAGCAGCCCTACGCTGAATTTGCTCAACCTTATTGGATAGGGAAGTGGTGTAGGGATCCCAAACAGAAGATGAATACTCCAATAAAGGCCTAACAAGTGTGAGATAGGCATTAGCTTTGACACTCCTGGGGCAGGAGTATAAATTTCTTCCCACCACGCTAATGATCGATATTTTGCGAAACAGAGCAAAAAATACGTTCATAAACCTACGACTACTTTGACCGATTGATTTTTGTCCTCCTCTTATCCGTTATAGCTTCCTATTCCATGGCCACACTAATTTGTTTCGTTTCGTTTCGTTTCGCAGAATATCATAAGCCTGAACACTGCCCATTGCTACCCATCGGTCTGGGACTTCACCTTTTTAATACGTGGGCTCGGTACCAGCGTCCCAGAGTGATGGGCCATCCGGTCTGAGTAGACTCTGGCCCCTCCCCTTCACCCAAATCAAACCACCCCTCCCTTAAAGGTGGATCCTTTGCAGGAGGCTCTGAGGCAGGCCCCCCGCCATCCGACATTGCTGAAACTGAAGAAGACCGAGGAGAGCTGAAGGTCCTCTACTTTCATCATTTCACCCTCCCTGGGTGCCGTTGGTAAGGATCGCTAAGTGTCTGCCTCAGGATCCCCACAACCCCCCTCACACTGCTTGGAGGCAAGGAAGTCCTGTGCAACTCATTTGCTGCCTCCTCCAATTCCTGAGAAGAATATTCTGGGCCTGCTGTGTGCTTTTTACGTACGTAGAAACGGGCACGGAGAACCAATAAGAAAACTCAGACCAGACGGGACAAAAACATAGCGTGAACTATGTACAGACTTTATACCGTTACGGACGCAAACCAAGATTTTGTGACCATAATTTACAAAACCCTAACCCAGTACCCAGGGCTATTTACAAACTCACCTTTTTACACAAATCAAACAGAAACATGTACATAGAAACGGCCACAGAGAAGCAAACACAGGACTATTTACAAATTAACTATCACCCGCCCCTCCCGAATGTGGACCTCGGCAAACGAACAAAGTCGGCCTCGACCCTCAGTTTAATTTCCGTCTTAACCTCAGTCGGCAGCCCTCCCTTCACCCCTAAAAACAATATTACATCGGTCTCTCCAAACAGCCAGCTTAATGGAGGCCGAAACAAAGGTGAGTATGCCACGAACACTCGTATTGCATACAATGCATAGCCCTGGCTGACCGCCCAAGTGTTGCAAAACGTTAGCCGGTCAGCCAGGACTTGAAACCACTCCCAGAGGAGGGCCACAAAACCACAATGCCAAAACACATGGGGCACACTCTCCCACTTTGTACATCCAGCGCGGGGGCATATGCCATCTCCAAGACGCCACCAAAGGCGCTTGAGATTGGTTACAATGGCATCATGTGCAATTCGCCACAGCAGGTCTCGCCGGCGGTAGTCTAGTGACTTACGGTCCACACTTCCGGCAGTAAGGCATAGTCGCTTGGATGGACCCGGCCAGCCAAGTCATCAAAAATGGCCCGGTACAGGTCCCCCGCGCTGGACTGCGAAACCTCCCCTACAGTTGACATCATACGGAGAGTATCCCTCATGTGACAATATGTCTTCGAGGGTCTCCCGCTGTGGGGCATTCTATTACTAAACAGGGAGGGAAAGAACCTGCGGAATGACAATCCCCCCCAATAACGGACAAAATACGCAAAGGGCATCTCACTGTCAACAGCACTAAACACACACCTTGCCAGGAGAAAACGGAGCTTTGAGGGAAAATGCACAAGGCCCAGGCCCCCATGTGTAAGTTCCTGGTACACAACCTTCCTTTTGACCAGCTCCGTTTTCCCTGACCATAGGAACTTAAATACGGCCCTCTCAAGTCGCACAAGGGCACCCTCTGGAGCAGCCAGAACAGTGCCCGGGTACCACAAGAGAGGGTAAACGAAACGATTAATAACTGTTACTTTCCCCATTAGACTAATGTAGCGCTCCCCATAGTCTGTCAACCTAGCTTCCGCCAGGTCCACCTTCTCGCTCCAGGTAAGTGACTCAGGTGAGCCGTAACCAAACCATATACCATTGATTTTCATGGCATCGTCAACCCAAGATGCCACGAAGGGCAGTTGTTTCCACCGCCACTTACCCAGACGGAGTCCTTTTGTCTTTGCGGGGTTCAGTCTGGCACCAGTCGCTCTTTGAAAGGTAGACAGGGTGTCAGACAGGGCCCTGAAAGAAGCTAGGTCAGAGACTACACACGTAACATCATCAGCATACTGGAGGCACTTGACTGTGGCTCCACCAGGAATATGAAAAGGTCGGAACAAAGGCTCTTCATATGGAGGGCTCTCGCAAGGGATTCACTAAATAATACATAGAGTAAAGGTGACAGGGGGCACCCCTGCCGTACCCCACGTTGGACTCTGAAGGGGTCCGAAGGTATGCCATTAACAATAACACGACTATATACATTACTGTACAATAAGGCAATCCATTTAACAAAAAGAGAGTTCAGACAAAACTTCTTTAAGACTTTAAAAAGGAATCCGTGATCAACCATGTCAAAGGCCTTCTCCTGATCGAGGGAGACAAGCGCACATGGAAGATCACGGTCCATTACATACTCTACTAAGTCCCGCACCAACCAAAGGTTCTGCTGAATACTGTGTTCCCGCACCGCACACGTCTGAAAAGGCCCTACAAGATCCGGCATGACAGTACCCAGCCTGTTGCAAAGGGCTTTCGCCAGGATCTTGTAGTCCACATTTAACAGCGTTATTGGTCGCTTGTTTTTCGGTTCAAGGGGGTCTCCAGACTTGGGTAACAAAGTTATTACACCTGTGCGCTGCGAGGGGCTCAACGAACCAGCAAGGAAGGCAGAGGTAAATACATCGAGGAGATCGTGTCCAACGATACCCCAAAAGCGTTTGTAGAATTCTACAGGGATACCGTCCGACCCAGGCGACTTTCCACCCTTCATTTTCATCACCGCCTTCCAGAGCTCGTCGACGGTCAAGGGGGAACCAAGTTGATCGCTCTGCTCTTTAGAGGGGAACTTTTGAAGGACCTCATCGACATCTGCCTGGGTGTAAAGCTGTCTATAGAAGTTCTCATATACTTCGACAATGTGGACGGGGTCCTTCTGTACAGTACCATGGACGTCACGGACTGCTCTTATACGGCGATCAATCGCATACTTTGTGACGTCCTGGTAAAATTTGATGGTTGGTTTTTCCTCCGCCTCCACACATTGCACGCGAGCACGAACACGGGTCCCGTGCAATTTCTGATCAAGGTGCTGCTGAATGGCATGGAGCGCGGAGGAGTCCCCGTTCCTATCTCTAGAGCAGAGCGAGAGGAACTCTTGCTACACAATACTCAACTGTAAACTGCTTGATGCGAGACTTTACATCATCCCACCACTCTAAACCCGTTAGGAAGGCCGGCCTCAAAGTTCGTCACCCTTCGTACCTGACTTTCAATTGATCATTATAGTCAGCCTCCGTTAGAATATCTGTATTCATTTTCCAGAACCCCCTCCCTGAAGGCCATGACTCAGGGGGTTGAAAGGAGACAGTAACTGCATCATGATCCGAAATTGGACATGCCACAACTTCACAATCACTCGGAGACTAAGCTAAGGGAGAGTACACCCGGTCCAGTCTTGAGGCGTCCGTGCCATCAGGGCGATGCCAAGTGAACACGGACAAACCGGGATGTTGCACTCTCCAAACGTCAACCATGTCGTGATTTTTTGTAAACATGTCCAATTCCGCCATACCGACGCCACAGCCCGGAGACGTACAAGAGGACATTCGGTCAAGCTGTACGTCGGGGACACAGTTAAAATCTCCAGCCAGGATACAAGGGGCACTGCCAGGAACGAAGGATGGCAGGGTCATGAAAAAGTCCCTTCTGTCTGAAGGCCGATTGGGTGCGTAAACGTTACACAGGCAGAATTTTCCACATTGGTGCTTTATTAATACGCATACCAACCGACCCTCGTGATCAGAATCGACCTTTCCGACCAGGGGAGTCCACCTTGGCGAAATTAATATAACTGAACCACAAGATGTTGTTGACCCGAAAGAAGCATACAAACCCCCACCCCACTCAAAGGACCAGGTGTGGACTTCGTCCTCATTCACAATGTGCGTCTCCTGGAGGAAAACGAAGTCCACACCCAGTGACTTGCAAAATTGAAAAATTCTGTTCCGCTTCTGGCTGTCCCTCATGCCATTCACGTTCAGAGTCAGGAGGAACAGGGGATCAGCCATGGTGAAATGAGTGGCTACGTGTCCACCTGAGACTTGGCCTTTTTAACCTGTGGGCTCGGTATAGGTACCCCAGAATGGTGGACCCCCGGGTCTAACACCTCGCCTGAGGCCGACCTCTTTAAGGTAGACTCCTCCCCCCCCCCTGGCATAAATCAAACCAGCCCTCCCCAGAAGGTGAATCTTTCGGAGGAGGCTCCGAGGCAGACTCCCCATCATGTGACATAGAGACGGACTCGGAGTCAGACGAAAGCTGCAAGTCCTCCACTACCATGACATCAGCCTCCACGGGTGCCAGTGGGAGGGATGGTAAGGAGTCTGCCTCCTGAATTTGTTTCGAGGCAAGGAAATCCTGTTCCACTTCATTAGCTGCCTCGTCCAATTCCTGAGTGGAATATTCTTGGTCTGGTTGCGAGGGTTCGGGTGACTTCTCCACATCCGCACTGGCATGGGCAGAGTAGGATGTGGGGCACGAACCAGAAACATGTCCCTCCTCCCCACAAAGGTTGCACCGCACCTTGTTTGGACACTCCACCTTGTCATGCCCCACCTGAAGGCACCTGCCACAACGCCTGTTGGGACACAATCTGGCTTCATGGCCCTCTTCACCACACTTGAAGCAGGTGCGTGGCTGCCCGAAGTACCTTATGTGGGCCTTCGAACCCCCTATGAACAGGAAGGATGGAATATCCCTGTTCAGTTCCATACGGAACTGTCTCTTCCCATTGAGAATGCCCTTCAACTCACCCTCACCATACTTGCACCACCGCATGTCAGAGACAGATCCGTATTGGCTCAGAACCCTCGCAACCAAGCGCTGATCGACCTCGCAGTTCAGGTATAGCACTGTCACAGCCACAGAGCGATCGTATGGTGTGACAGTGAGCCCTTCTACCCCCTTCAGGCATGACACACCTTTTACTCGGGCAGCATCGGACCTGAACTTTAGGTCATACGTGTTGCGGGCTGCAAGCGCCTGCAACATCTCTATATCTTTAACACCGACCCCATTCTTCTTTAACACAGGTAAACGCCTGTGGGGGAGGTACGCTCACCCCCGACGAAAACTTAACAATCGTGCTATCCCGACCACCGGGCATAGCAGCAAAGGGTTTGTGGCACGAGGCCACACAGTAACAGTAGGAAAAACTTCAGCACCTTTAATCAAACCAAGGTAGGGGAAAATAGTAAGGTAACTCAACACAAACCACAACTGTCGAACAGACGTGCTTTAAAACCAGCACGACCAAGCCTCTATCCCCAAGAAAAAGACCGCACCTAACGCTTCAATAATATGACAGCAGTATAGTTTATTACAGTATAGTATACCAAATAAACAAGTTAGCACAGAGCAGCACAGTGCCAAAATTCAGCACGAGCAATCGACGAGAGCCACGTGAAAACACGTCCGCTCCCGACGAAGACCAGAACTGAATTCTTGGCCTGCTTGTCACGGGTTCAGGTGCAGACTCCACATCAGCACTGGTACGAACAGAGTACGATGTAGGGCAGTCATTAAACGTATGTCCCTCCTCCCCGCAGAGATTGCACCGTACCTCGTTGGGACACTCTGCTTTGCCGTGCCCCAACTGCAGGCATCTGCCACAACGCCCATTGGGACAGCTTGGCTTCGTGTCCCTCCTTCCCACACTTAAAGCAAGTACGAGGCTGTCCCAGATAACGAATGTGGGCTTTGGACCCCCCCTATGAAAAGAATCGACGGTATAACTTTTTTTCAGTACGATACGGAACTGCCTCTTTCCATTAAGTATGCCCTTCATCTCACCTTCACCATAGGTACACCACCGCATATCAGAGACAGTCCCGTATTGTGCAAGAATTACCCTCGCAACCAGGCCCTGTTCAATCTCAAAGTTCAGGTACAGCACCGTCACCACCACAGAGCGATCATTTGGTGTGACGGTGAGCCCTTCTACTCCCTTTAAGGCCGACACACCCTCCAGAAGGGCTTTAAAGGACCTGAATTTAAGGTCGTACGTGTTGCGGGCTTCAATTGAGTGCCTGCAACATGTCTCTTTCTTCCACCTTTCCCCCAGTTTTCAACAAACTGAACACTTGCGGAGGTGTGACATTCACACCTATCGTAAACTCTAACTTAACAATGCTGCTATCCCTACACACGGGCATAGCAGCTAAGGGTGGCTCTTAGCCACGTCCAATCACAAACAGAAAAACAGAACTTCCAGTTTATTTACACGTACTCCAAAACGGGCACGACGAATCTATACAGTAGTGTAATAAACAAGCAAGCTGCCACAGAGCAGAACAGTACAGTACAGTACTAAAATCTAGCACGATCAACGATAGCTCGCGAAAACACGTCCGCTCTCGACGAAGACCAATACTGAACTGAACGTATATGTCATGCAGCACACTGGTTGAAAGCCTTCATGATGAGTGACACAATCTGATATGTATATAATCGTGTTATTGTAAGAAGGATGGTTTATCAGGTGTGCTTTTTACGTACATAGAAACGGGCACGGAGAACCAATAAAAAAACTCAAACCAGACGGGACAAAAACATAACGTGAACTATGTACAGACTTTATACCGTTACGGACGCAAACCAAGATTTTGTGACCATAATTTACAAAACCCTAACCCAGTACCCAGGGCTATTTACAAACTCACCTATTTACACAAATCAAACAGAAACATGTACATAGAAACGGCCACAGAGAAGCAAACACAGGACTATTTACAAATTAACTATCACCCGCCCCTCCCGCACTGAAACAATTGGCCCCCAACGTCTGCCTAATGTGGACCTCGGCAAACGAACAAAGTCGGCCTCGACCCTCAGTTTAATTTCCGTCTTAACCGACGCCAACACGACGTCGGCAGCCCTCCCTTCACCCTTAAAAACAATATTACATCGGTCTCTCCAAACAGCCAGCTTAATGGAGGCCGAAACAAAGGTGAGTATGCCACGAACACTCGTATTGCATACTGGGGGCGACAGACCATACAATGCATAGTCCTGGCTGACCGCCCAAGTGTTGCAAAACGTTAGCCGGTCAGCCAGGACTTGAAACCACTCCCAGAGGAGGGCCACAAAACCACAATGCCAAAACACATGGGGCACACTCTCCCACTTTGTACATCCAGCGCGGGGCGTATGCCATCTCCAAGACGCCACCGAAGGCGCTTGAGATTGGTTACAATGGCATCATGTGCAATTCGCCACAGCAGGTCTCGCCGGCGGTAGTCTAGTGACTTGCTGTGCACTACGGTCCACACTTCCGGCAGTAAGACATAGTCGCTTGGATGGACCCGGCCAGCCAAGTCATCAAAAATGGCCCGGTACAGGTCCCCCGCGCTGGACTGCGAAACCTCCCCTACAGTTGACATCATACGGAGAGTATCCCTCATGTGACAATATGTCTTCGAGGGTCTCCCGCTGTGGGGCATACTATTACTAAACAGGGACGGAAAGAACCTGCGGAATGACAATCCCCCCCCCCCCCCCAATAACGGACAAAATACGCAAAGGGCATCTCACTGTCAACAGCACTAAACACACACCTTGCCAGGAGAAAACGGAGCTTTGAGGGAAAATGCACAAGGCCCAGGCCCCCATGTGTAAGTTCCTGGTACACAACCTTCCTTTTGACCAGCTCCGTTTTCCCTGACCATAGGAACTTAAATACGGCCCTCTCAAGTCGCACAAGGGCACCCTCCGGAGCAGCCAGAACAGTGCCCGGGTACCACAAGAGAGGGTAAACGAAACGATTAATAACTGTTAATTTCCCCATTAATGTAGCGCTCCCCATAGTCTGTCAACCTAGCTTCCGCCAGGTCCACCTTCTCGCTCCAGGTAAGTGACTCAGGTGAGCCGTAACCAAACCATATACCGTTGATTTTCATGGCATCGTCAACCCAAGATGCCACGAAGGGCAATTGTTTCCATCGCCACTTACCCAGACGGAGTCCTTTTGTCTTTGCGGGGTTCAGTCTGGCACCAGTCGCTCTTTGAAAGGTAGACAGGGTGTCAGACAGGGCCCTGAAGGAAGCTAGGTCAGAGACTACACAAGTAACATCATCAGCATACTGGGGGCACTTGACTGTGGCTCCACCGGGAATATGAAAAGGTCGGAACAAAGGCTCTTCATGGAGGGCTCTCGCAAGGGATTCACTAAATAATACATAGAGTAAAGGTGACAGGGGGCACCCCTGCCGTACCCCACGTTGGACTCTGAAGGGGTCCGAAGGTATGCCATTAACAATAACACGACTATATACATAACTGTACAATAAGGCAATCCATTTAACAAAAAGAGATTTCAGACAAAACTTCTTTAAGACTTTAAAAAGGAATCCGTGATCAACCATGTCAAAGGCCTTCTCCTGATGGTTTATCAGGATGTTAGGCGTGGTGGGTTGGGCCTTGTGCACTTTCCTTCCAAACTCCGTTTTCTCCTGACCAAGTGTGTTTATAGTGCTGTAGACAGCAAAATGCCTTTTGCGTATTTTGTCCGTTACTGGGGGGGATTTTCATTCCGTCGGTTCTTTCCCTCCCTGTTTAGTAACAGTGAACCCCACAGCTGGAGGCCCTCGGAAACATACAGTCAAATGAGAGAAACGCTCCTAATTATATCTAGAGTTGGGGACGTTTCGCAGTTAAGTGCAAGGGACCAATATCAGGCTGTTTTTGAAGATTTGGTTGGCCAGGTCCAATCCAATCACTATGCTTCAGGGTCGGAAGTGTGGCGTGTGGTCCACAGCAGATCATTAGATTACCGCAGGCGAGACCTGTTGTGGCGAATCGCACATGATGCGATTGTGACTAATCTCAAGCGTCTTCGGTGGCGTCTTGGAGATGGAATTTGCCCACGCACTGGATGCACTGGATGCACAAAGTGGGAAAGTGCGTCACATGTGTTTTGGCAGTGTGAATTTGTGGCCCTCCTTTGGGAATGGTTCCAAGCCCTGACCGATCGCTTGACGATGGGCAACACATGGGCGGTCGGCCGGGACTATGCTTTGTATGGTCTTTCACCCCCGCCATGCAATACAAGTATTCAGGGCATACTTACCTTTGTTTCGGCCTCCATAAAGCTGGCATTATGGAGAGACCGATGTAACGTTGTTTTTAGGGGGATGGGGAAGCCTGCGGACGTCGTCCTGGCATCGGTGAAGGCGGAGGTGAGGCTGAGGGTTGAGTCCGACTTCGTTCGTTTGCCAAGGTCGGCGTTCGGTAGGCGATGGGGTCCACTCGTTTCGGTGAGGGGGAACCGTGTGGTGGTCAATTTGTAAAAGGATGGGTATGTAAGGGGCTTGTAAATACTATGTAAATATCTGTGTGTATAATTTTCTGTACATAGTTTTGTAAATATCTGTATATATAGCTTATTACTGTAATGAACATAATTTTCTGTTTGATTTAGCAGTCTGTAAATAGTTTTGCGTTTATGTTTTTGCCCGATGCGGTTTCAGTTTTTGTTTTGTATGTGCCGTTTCAATGCACTTAAAAAGCTCTCGCTCTGTTATTGTCAATGGCATACCGTCTGACCCCTTTAGAGTACAACGTGGGGTACGGCAGGGATGCCCCCTGTCACCTTTACTCTATGTATTGTTTAGTGAATCGCTTGCGAGAGCCCTCCATGAAGACCCTTTGTTTCGACCTTTTCATATTCCTGGTGGAGCCACAGTCAAGTGCCTTCAGTATGCTGATGATGTCACGTGTGTAGTCTCTGACCTAGCTTCCTTCGGGGCCCTGTCTGACATCCTGTCTACCTTTCAAAGAGCGACTGGTGCCAGACTGAACCCCGCCAAGACAAAAGGACTCCGTCTGGGTAAGTGGCGGTGGAAACAACTGCCCTTCGTGGCATCTTGGGTTGACGATGCCATGAAAATCAATGGTATATGGTTTGGTTACGGCTCACCTGAGTCACTTACCTGGAACGAAAAGGTGGACCTGGCGGAAGCTAGGATGAAAGACTATGGGGAGCGTTACATTAGTCTAATGGGGAAAGTAACAGTTATTATTCGTTTCATTTACCCTCTCTTGTGGTACCCGGGCACTGTTCTGGTTGCTCCAGTGGGTGCCCTTGTGCGACTTGAGAGGGCCGTATTTAAGTTCTTATGGTCAGGGAAAACGGAGCTGGTCAGAAGAAAGGTTGTGTACCAGGAACTTAAACGTGGGGGCCTAGGCCCTGTGCATTTTCCCTCAAAGCTCCGTTTTCTCCTGGCAAAGTGTGTGTTTAGTGCTGTTGACAGTGAGATGCCCTTTGCGTATTTTGTCCGTTATTGGGGGGGGGGGGGATTGTCATTACGTGGGTTCTTCCCGTCCCTGTTTCGTAATAGTATGCCCCACAGCGGGAGACCCTCAAAGACATATTGTCACCTGAGGGATACTCTCCGTATGATGTCAACTGTAGGGGAGGTTTCGCAGTCCAGCGCGGGGGACCTGTACCATTTTTGATGACTTGGCGGGCCAGGTCCATCCAAGCGATTATGCCTTACAGCCGGAAGTGTGGACCGTAGTGCACAGCAAGTGACTAGACTACCGCCGGCGGGACTTGCTGTGGCGAATTGCACATAATGCCATTGTAACCAATCTCAAGCGCCTTCGGTGGCGTCTTGGAGATGGCATATGCCCCCGCGCTGGGTGTACAAAGTGGGAAAGTGTGCCCCATGTGTTTTGGCATTGTGGTTTTGTAGCTCTCCTCTGGGAGTGGTTTCAAGTCCTGGCTGACCGGCTAACGCTTTGCAACACTTGGGCGGTCAGCCGGGACTATGCATTGTATGGTCTATCGCCACCACCACCACCATGCAATGCAAGTATTCGTGGCATACTCACCTTTGTTTCGGCCTCCATTAAGCTGGCTGTTTGGAGAGACCGATGTAATATTGTTTTTAGGGGTGAAGGGAGGCCTGCCGACGTCGTGTTGGCGTCGGTAAAGACGGAAATCAAGCTGAGGGTCGAGGCCGACTTTGTGCTTTTTAAGTGCATTGAAACGGCACATGCAAAACAAAAACAAAAACTGAAACCGGATCGGGCAAAAACATAAACGCAAACTATCTACAGATTGCTTAAGTCAAACAGAAAATTGTGTTCATTACAGTAATAAGGTATATGTACAAATATTTACAAACTATGTACAGAAAATGTTCATTACAGTAATAAACCTATACATCAGATATTTACAACTATTTACAAGCACCTTACAGACCCACCCTATTACAAGTTGACCACCACACGGTTCCCCCTCACCGAAACGAGTGGACCCCATCGCCTACCGAACGCCGACCTTGGCAAACGAACGAAGTCGGACTCAACCCTCAGCCTCACCTCCGCCTTCACCGACGCCAGGACGACGTCCGCAGGCTTCCCCATCCCCCTAAAAACAACGTTACATCGGTCTCTCCATAAGGCCAGCTTTATGGAGGCCGAAGCAAAGGTAAGTATGCCCTGAATACTTGTATTGCATGGCGGGGGTGAAAGACCATACAAAGCATAGTCCCGGCCGACCGCCCATGTGTTGCCCATCGTCAAGCGATCAGTCAGGACCTGGAACCATTCCCATAGGAGGGCCACAAATTCACACTGCCAAAACACATGTGACACACTCTCCCACTTTGTGCATCCAGTGCGTGGGCAAATTCCATCTCCAAGACGCCACCGAAGACGCTTGAGATTAGTCACAATCGGATCATGTGCGATTCGCCACAACAGGTCTCGCCTGCGGTAATCTTCTTTTTAGGTGCACTTTTAAGCTCATAATCTGCTTCTGCGTTTCGTTTTGCTGCTGTACGTAATTCTGCCTTGCGTCTGTGTCTGCTGTAGGCAGTTCTTATATGAAAGCACACTGACTCATCCACAGGCGATTTCAATTTATCTTGCCTTCCATATCGCTGAAGTGATGTTTCATTTGAGGCCAATAAATCAAACTTCACAGTTTGCATGGCACTAAATGTTTCAATGAGGATTCTGTTTGAAGTCTTATTCACCACATTATTCATCATACTAAAACTTTGTTCTATTCTTGGTCCAGAAAATATAGAGAGTGCAGGCGCAATAACATGAAAGAGAGCTGGATATGTTTTAAACACTTGGCCCCACCACTTGTCCACACGATTAATACCATCATACTGTGGCAAGTTGTGATCCAGCTGTAGCTTTGAAATTTGTAAATAGTACTCATCGATCTGTGATGTTGTTAAATGGTTGCACTTCACTTCAGTCATGAGTTTCTTTAGATATTCATGTATTTTGGAATGCCCTTGTGCTTTCGGATCTACTGCAGACAAGTATCTCAGCAAATTATTTTTCAGTGGTAATTTTGTTTGCACGTACTTTGCTGATTCCAAGTATGCTTTCCTTACTGCAGTTAAGAACTCTGATACTGCTTCTGGCTTCATTTGTAGCAGGCACTGTTCACATGTTGCTCCCACAAAAATCTGGGATGTCTTCTGCATGTTTGATTCAGAAATATCAAATTCAGAAAGCTTTAGCCCTGACAAAGTATTGATTTTTTCATGTGAAATGAAGCATGCTAGGAAGTGTTTACAGAGGTCAGTGATTTCATCATAGAGCAAATGTACCATTGGTTCCTTCTTTTCAAATGTTAGGACAAATGATTGAAACATGCAAAACTGCACAATAAAATTCTATACTTGCTAAGGTAGTATCTCTTTTTTGCCAAAGCTTGTCTACAACCCGATATTTCCTCTTCAAGCCTAAATCAGTTAAATTTTTCTTTGAAAGAGCAAACCAGACAGAAGCCAGTGCCTTAATCTGGGCTTCTGTTGTGCGATATTTCTGAAGTATACTGTCTATGATGGGCTTGAATTAATGTCTCTGATCCTTGTCAACCCAAGCATAGTAACAGAGAGACAAGGGGTCCAGCATTTCTTTATTGCGCAATGTAACATAGTAGGAGGAGAGCCAACGATGATATATTCTCTCTGTGGGAATTTTATAAGCAACTTCTGGGCCCAAAATTAAACAAATTGTGCACAAATGCTCCCGTAAGTCTGGACTCCATCTCATGTCATTGAACAAGTCATCATCCAAATGCTCAACTAACATTTTGAAGGGCCCGCAGAATTTTTTAACAGCATTGTGGATGTGATGACAAATGTCTCCATCTATGTCTAATAGCTGTGGAGCAATATCTCTTAACTTTTTTTCAAACCCTGACTTTTTCCCACGCATATAAGCTGCAGAGTCACTAAGACATGACACAATGTTTTCCAATGGAATTTGGTCCTTCTCCAACTGTGCTCTTACTGCATGAAAGAATGTTTCAGCATTAACTGTAGTGAGGGTGACAGATGCATAGTGTTGCACAACACACATGCATAGACTTTCAGAATAATACGATGATAGAACACTTAACACTCTTTCGTTATTTTGACTTGTGCATTCATCTAAGTTGATGGAGAAACGATATTTTCTTATATCTGACACAATTCGCTTGTGGGTTACCAGCCCTAATCCCTCTGTTACCTTATAAGAACATGTTGTACGTTCCATAGACAAATCTTTTAATGTTGCAGGGTCCTTTGCTAGTTCCTTTGTAAGGTCAATAATGCTTTGAGTTTTACCAAAAGGTATGTTATTTTCCACAATAAAGGATGCATCCATTGCCTCTGCATTTGATTTTCTGTCAGCATATGATATATTGGGCAGTACTCCTTGTGGCACATTACCACTGCAAGAAGTAACATTGTGAATGTTTGGTGGAGCAACATAGGGCATTTTACACTTACTTGTACTGGGTCTAGACCCTGATTCAACCTCTTGAGTAGCCCTGAATAATGTTGGTAAGGTTTGATTCTCATTCTGTGCGCGACGCTTATCGTTGTGTGAACTGCTGTTACCATGCCTAGTAAGAGCCTTTGCTCCGCTGCTACCGTACGTAATAAGTTTGTTGCAAATGACACACCTCGCTTGTCCTGCCACGTTCAATTTGCGTATGTAGTCTGACAGAAAATATCCCTCGTCGTCCTTTTCTTCTAACCACTGCCATTTAAATTTGTTCTTCACCCCTTTATCGATGTCTTTGACATCTGCATTTCTTTCGACTTCCATCCTAGCCTAGCCTACACATAAATATCTTAAGACGTCCGTTGCAAATAAATCTGGAATGTTTGTTTCCGCGAAGAAGCAGTCTAGAACTTATAGCAGCATGGCTAGGGCTTGGCCTTCATGCATTCACTTGTGATATGATATGACCGCAAGTACGTACCTAACGTTAGGACTAACGTTTAACGTTAGGCTTGTGATTCATCAATGTTGCGCTATGCCGTTTTTATCGGAACATATAAGTCATCGTAGAATATAACGTTACCATAATAGACTACAATATATCAAGTACTTACGTGCACTGCTACATGCGCATGTGCAATAATCCCGAAGCCAAGTAGATCCATGAATGAAAGAAATGATTTGCAGTTTGCATAGGCTTCCTGCTACGGCTAGCTAGCTAAGTACGGCACTAGTACTAATGACATGCCGCGTCCCATTGAGCTGATATAGCGAGCATAGCGACAGCCAACGCGCTGGCTCCGTACGATATTACAGTAAATACGTTATGGCCTGCATGCATGGGTTAATCTCCGGTGTGCGAGCATACAATACCTAAAATTGTCGCATCACACACTCGCTCTGAGGCGCGGGCCGTATGGGTGCATTACTCCTCGTTTTCAATACCGAAAAGCCATGGTTTGAGCGACGGTTATAAAATACAGGCTCTGGATATCGCGTAAAAAAATTTATTTCCAAATGGAAGTAAGAATACTTTTTTCTCGGCCGCAAAACAGTTTGGGCTAGATCAGTTGCAAGAATTTTTTGGGAACATTTTTTTCCGGCCGCCGAGTTGCAATCTGTTGCCGGAACTTTTTTTTTGGAAAAACGAAAATGCCGGAAATCCGGCAATTGCCGGAAGTCTTACATCCCTGTGTTGCAAATGCTTTGGAAGCAATGAATAGGCCAGAACTGTCATCTACGATTACTTTCATTTGGATAATGAATAGATTTTTTGACTGCCTGAATGTTTGTCGTCAATCAGATTGGAAGATGTCAAAAAATGAAGATCTGAAGCCATACATTTCCACTGATGTTCCAAGACTAAAGATAGTGTGACAAAATTAAATAAAATGATTGTGGTTCTTCCACTGTAAAATTGCACTGTTGTACCCTGTTATCATGATTGAGATTCCATTATTTTTAAGTCTGGTACTGGTTGGGGCCGGGGGGGGGGGGCAGTAGATAAATCACTAAATCAATATGCTTAGTAGACTGCCATGGAAAAAGCATCACTGGCTAATTCACATAAATTAATAAATCACTCCAGCAGCAGCAATAGGGCTAGGGTTGATTTTTAACCAACATGAATGCATATCGTAATCAAAACGTTGAAAGTGTGACAGACTGTACACTCAATAACGGAACGTCAGGGTAACATAAACATTCTGTTAAAAGATTTGTAGTGAACCACCCAACTTTTTCTGTAGCCAACATGGGTGAATGCAACTAGTCTCTACAGCTGAACAGCTGATCTATTGTTTAAAAATCACATAGCAATCTGGCCATCACTAACAATGCTTCATCACACCTTGCTGTGGTACCTAGTGCTGGTCTGTTGAAGTTAAAGGCCAGAACAGTTTTCCAAACAGACTTTGAAGCAACAGCTTAATATCACAATTTTCTTTTTATTTCTCTTAAAAGTATAATCCATAATATTTTATGCCTTTAATGTTGCATATGCAAAGTAAACCAAGCAGTTACTTGTAGGAAATTTCAAATTTGAGGAAAATAAATGTCACACGGCTCTCAGCAGCCAATCGTAAAGTAGGACTCCCTGCTTCAAGTTGGGGTGACTGCTCATGCCATTGCCCTGAGCCATTGATTGCTATCGCTGTTAGTGGCTGAGGGGAATTGAAGGCATTACGAATCTGTTTAAGCAGGGATCGGCAACCTTTCGATGGCACAGGCCAACTTGCTATTTGGCCAAAGGTGTAGTTGAGTAAGCATTGTTATGAGGCCAAAGCAAACTATGAAAGCCGTCATTGTAGTATGTAATTACTGACACAGACATTCACACCGAGTTTTAGTTGTTTGTTGTTTTAGAGAAAATTTAAACTATAGGCTCCAGGCTTGGGGTAATCGTAATCAGTAATCCTAATCGATTGCAATCGATTACACATTTTGAAGTAGTTGTAATAGCAATCGATTACTTTTGTGAAAATCGCAAAGTTAATTGCAACCGTAATCGACTACAATGGCAAAGTAATCGCAATCGTGGTTTCGTTCTGATTACATTGAAGTTGAATTGAACAAAAAAATGAAGTTACTTAACAATTTTTTCCAGTGCTTTGTTCTTCTGTTGGAATGAGAAAATTTAATTGTCCCTCCTTCTTGGATGTTCCAGCTTAAAATGAGTGAGAAGTGCATGGGTTCAATAATCTATACTTTACGAGGACTTGGTTCTGTCTGGGCTTATCTAGAGCAATGTCCATGGCCTTTTTTCCAGTTGTGAGCACTGGATTATTTTGCCTTTTACATTGTTTATGTGGAAAGAAAATGTAATCACAATTGCAATCATGATTACATTGTAATATAATCGCAATCGCAATCAATTACTTTCAATTTAAGCTATAATCGTAATCATAATCGCAATCGTGAAACGTGAAATAATGGCAATTTTAATCGATTACCTTGAGATGCAATCACCCCAAGCCTGATAGGTTCTCTGGAGGCAAGGCATGTAGAGGAATTTGATAGTTGAAATAAGTATTGCAGCCAGCGTGGCTAGGCATCCTGGCTAGGAATGCACATTGTGCTTTTGTATGCAATTTTGACTGCTCTCCTTGGGCAGGATTCTTCACACAGGCAGGTCGGACTTGGCCACTGGACTGTATCTTGCTGAACCTTACAGTGAACAAACTGACTAAAATGTTATTGGACAGTTTTGAAAATCCTTGGACAAATGGCACAAACTGGATTCCTGTTTTTTTTTTTTTTGAGGGGGAGGGGGTAGGGGGTTGGGCTGGAAATTCCCAGAAAGGAAAGACAGTTGTGTGGGAGGATTCATCAGATTTGCTGGGATCATGCAGACTAACACAAACACTGTGGTTTATGCTTGAGACAACTTCCAACACTTTTTACCCCATTTTTTCATTCCAAAGCAATTGTGTGGATGGGATTTGTGCAGGAACCATTAAAACACACTTCTAAATGTTAGGAATGATTTTCCATTTTAGTAATTGAGATCTGTTTCTTTTTATAAGCTTTTTCCATGCAGTTTATTTCTTGTATTTTAAGGTTCAGTATACTTCATAATTTTCTAATCTTCTCTTTGCATTGGCAGTGGCTCAAAGAAGACTTTCTTGGCTTTCTGGAGGAGTGGGAGAACGAAACAGAGGGATCTGATTTGTCAAAAGGTGACAAGAACTAACTCTGTCTCAGTCAAGCCACTCTCAATGGCCTTCGAATAACTGGTGAGTATGATATTACACAAGCACATTGTTTGTGGTTGTAAAAGCACCAGGGTTTTTAAAAATGTAAGGACAACAGATGTCTCGGAACCAAATTTTAAAGGATCAAATGACATGTGAACTGTGCAATTGCTTTACGGATCTGTATCTCTAAAAATTATTGGGGAGCAAGAAATTTCTGAGGTAGGGGCATGGAGAAGGAAGTGGATGCATTCGCTGCCCCTTGAAATTGCCATGCCCAGTGTTTCCCTGGCATTCTTTTTGTGAGGTGGCTACCTCACATATTTTTGCCACCACCTTACAGAAAATTGCTCCAATTGCTATCTTCACTATACATTGCGGTGAGAACCATCAACCTCAGTTCAGATGTTGCCATTGCATGTAATTTTAAAAGTGCCATAACTTGTTTGGTCACGTTCAATACTAGAAGCTGAGAAGCTGTGTCCTATTTTTTATCTGGAAAGCTTAACCAGGATCTCGTCGAAGAGTTTTTTTGCGAAGCAAAGAGGAGCGGGTGGAAGTTTTGAAAACCCAACTTTGGATCAATTAGGATATCTGATGATGTCCAACTACATTGCTGGGAGTAGCTCTGTGGCATCCTTGCGATCCAATGTACGAGCAAGAGACGAGTCCCCAATGAAAGCTGGCGAAAGGCCTTTGCCAAAGTAAAGGAGGACTAAAAAAGTACTTTGGGAGTAATGTTGAACTGCCCACTTTTACAAAGATGGATGAACGGCTGCTGTATTCTGTTACTGCCATTAATATTTCTTTGCCTTTGGAACCAAACAGGCAGGTTTGGTTGCATGTATGGTGCATTATATACAGTAATCAATATTTCCTTGGGAAAATTGAAAGCCTTTGCTACTGAGACCCCCTTATGACTTGTTGGTCTCTTATAGATGATGGTAGGTGTCTACTCATCATTTGAAATAAGCTAATAAATTCCATTTTCTTATGTCTTCAGTAGCATCTACCCTGAATATACAGTCAATAAAATCATGTAATTTTTAAAGTTCTGGAATAATTGCATCCATTGAAAGTCCAATTTCAAGAGCTGCAGTACTGTATAGTTTGAATCTAAAAAACAACAGATGATGGTGACTCCAGTGGTCATGACTTTATATTATGTACTATTGCTTTATACAATTATATGTGGCTTACATATATATTATATTTTGGCATTTGCTTATTAGCTTAGGTTGAATTATTGTGAATAACTACTGTACACAATAAGTGATTACTGATTTATGCCAAACACTGACATCATACTGTTCATAGCAACAGGGCTTGCAATCTGTTTTTCCATATTTACCCATGCGATATGATATAGCATACATTTTCAATTTTGAGATTGGGCACTCATCGCATAATCCTGTGTTGAATTCACTTTTTTCCGTTCTATGGAGATGTGATCCAGATAATTTACGTTTACACTATATTAGTGAGGTTTTGTAGTATTTATGTGCTTCTTTAAAAATTTCCCTTCAATTGCTTCAACTTCTATGGAAATGACAATTACAGTGTGACAAAGGTAAATGACCTGGTCACAATATTCATTGTGTGCTTATTCACGCCTGACTGTACACATACAAGGGTCTCTGTGAGCAATAGTAATGTATCATGCAGTGTTCTAGCTATGCTGGGAAAAGCCGCCCAGCACTGTTTTCTGACCGGCACTTATGGTCAAAATTCCTTGTCATGCCCAGTCAAGATTCCGGCAAACTGTAGAACTGAATGAAATTGCCGTTTGTAACTGCATCAAAAAATTGTAGAAGGTAGCATCATTTCCAATGTACCGTAAGTTTCCTTGAAGATTAAAAAAATTTCCAAAGAGGAGGGATACTGTATCTTACTTTAGACCCCTTCAACTTCCCTAGGATGATACTTTGTGAATGAACTGTAGCCCCTGCACTAAAATGCTCTAGACAAACCCTAAGAATTGAGCATTAATTAAGAGCATTATTTGTCAGTTCGGTTGAGACAGTGTAACTACACTGATTAGATGTTCATGCACCAGACTGCCATGTGTAATGTTTATTTAATGTTAATGTTATTTTATTATATTGGTAACACTAGAAAGCAGCTTCAAATACTGTTCTTTAAAGGCAGAAAATACATGTTAACTAATTGGATTATAACTGTAAATACCTTTATTTCAATTTTTTGGTACTTGGTAAGTAGCTGGTAAGGCACAAAATTGCAATGTTGGACCAGGGAGTTGTCATGACCAGGTCAGCAGTGCCAGTTTATTTTGATAAGGAGTTCAAAGAATTAGTTTAGTGATCCTACAGTATATTTCTTTTCCCCTTCCCTTCTATTTTAAACAGTTCCTAGCAAATCTGTGTGAGTGTGGTGCCCTGACAACTCCCTGATTGGAGGCTTTGCATGCAATATTCTTACATGTCCTTGTATGTGGAGTAATACTCCATGGCCATGTTCTGTTTGTCTAATGGCTACTTAGTCAATTCTTTTCTAAGACCTTTCTGACCCTTTTGTGAGATACCAGCCAGTACTTCCCTCCGAATAATTAAGTAAACCTTCACAAAAGCTTGGCATCTCATTTTTGCAAAACATTTAATAACTTCTCCTAATAGCAAAGAGGAAAGAGAGTCTGACTTACATTTCACAACTTTACTCCATATGTTCAGTACATACTTGCTACCTTTGATGGCTTAAATGACTTCGCCAAGAATGTTTTTGTCTTTTAAGTACTTAATATTGCTTACTTGAATGCAACTCCGAGTTGCATACTCCATGGACCGAAACAATTTATAAACATTGTCATTTATTCGGAACAGTCCACCTCTATTTTGCGCATCCAACCAGTTCTTGCTAAAGTCCAGAAAACTGTCACTTCCCGACTCTGGCTGATCTGCCAATTTACTCAAGATTTCAATGCAATTTTCAGAACTCTCACTGCCACTCATTTTTTTGTACAGCTTAATAAGTTTGTGTGGTATGTAGCCTGCCGCATACCTGAGTGCTTGCTCTTCATGACATTCCATCGTCTCTGCATTAATGGTAGGAGGTATGGTTGGCATGTCACTCTCCATCAGCCTGTGAAGCATGTTTGAATGAACTTCAATAACATGTTGAAAGGAAAATATCTCAATTCCCTGACTCCTTTCAACTTCCGTACTATCAAGTACACCCTTCCATAGTTCTTGCAAGTCTTTGCTGCATCTCATCTTATGGAAGGAGCACCACATCTTCCTTTTCCTTTCCTCTGTCCACTGTTTTCCTTGCAAAGGTTTAATGCAGTGCCACACCCTTTGCCCCAAGGTGACAAAAAAGCCAGCAGGTTCCCTGTTTCCACATTGTTTTTTTAAGGCAGCTGACAAAGTTTTAAGGCTGTCTGTTAATGGTTTCTTCAAGTTTCTGAGTTCCCCTGGAAGTATATTTTCAATGGAATGTCTCACATCTCCCATAACTTCCCTCAAAGCTTCATCCATTTTGAAGACTTGGCTAGAGTAAACCATCTTGGCTGTGAAAAAAAAATTACGTGAAATTAAAAATTCAAATGACTTGTGATTTCTTGTTATCAGTTATTACATGGAATTTTCACTATGCCAAAGCATTTATGAATTAGGTTTTCGAGGCCATGGTCTTACAGCCTTGCTGTCTTTTCAAACATTTATCGATTTGCCAGATGCTACTGTACAGAATGGCTGCCACCTAAGCTTGATAAAAGGAAAAAGCAAGATCAGAACACCAGTTCGATGGCATAATGTTTTCTTTCCAAGTGTAGCCAGGAAGTTGTCGGGGTAACAATGGCATCAAAAACAAACACCTGGAGTTATAAAGTGCAAAATATACATGCTCCCAAACCTGAAGCACTGACAAAGAAATGTTTTTTCTTTAATAAGTCAGCAATTTCTATCTTCTTTCTGGAATACTGTATGACTATTGACTTATATGCAATGCAAGGCACGGTAGAGTATGAGTTTTGAGACTGCATAACTTTTGTCACCAGCAGCATGCTGCCTTGAACAAAAAGAAAATAAAGTTACATAAAAAGAGAGCATCAACCTTTAAAAAAAAGGAACACACAAGGCTTTTAAAAGCACAACTAAAATTAAGTGTAATAAACATTTAAGCATTAAGTAGTTAAATAATGAAAGGAAGGATGAATCTATAGAATTCTCTCTCATGCCAAAACACCCATCAAATGCATGGCACATTATTGAAAATCCTTAAAATTAAGTCCATGGTTATTGCTTTACAATGTTGACAATATTTGTCATAAAAGTGCCAGGTTGATGCAACTCACCGGAAGTGGCATACAAGCTTCTCCTACTACTGTACATTTTGACACAGACATTTAACATACATGTGCCTATATTCTCAATTTTAAATAATCATTAGTTAATTCAAAGTTATGGCATTGTGTAAATCTACATCCTGAAGTCTTTCATTAAATGCTAGGTCAATGTTCCTACAGTAAGGTTCAATGTTCCAGAATCTTGGGAAAATACACATATCTAGGAACATAAACCCCGGGTACAATGAAATGTGTTATCGTGGATAAATGATCGAGATAATACGAAAACTGGAAACATTGAACCATGGGGATTTGGGTAGACCCTATTAGCCTCACTGTAATGAAATCTGTTTCACAAACTTCATTCAATGTAACAGGTTTAAGATATTCACATTGTCCAAAAGCTTCCCCTAAGATAGTTACTGTATGCCTGCTACAGTACATTGACTCGGACTGTTGCTTACTACACCTTGAAGTTACTACAGGGCTATCCTACAGCTGAGCCCAATTTTTATGATATTGTGCAGTTTGTTACTGTACCTGTTTTGATCTTTTTCTTGGGTACTTTGTCATCCTTTCTTGCGCTTGCAGCCGATGTACTTTGTGATGGTGGAAAAGACGTGGCCTGCTTTTCTTCCATTGACAATGATACTGGAAATACAAAAAAAGAAAAATCTTATGTTGCAGCACATGTTATCAACTTCATTTTCTGTTATTTTATCTTGACAAGTCTACAGTAAATTCCCAATTGGCCCAGTAGAGTGCTTTCAATGACATCGCAAGCCCTGCACCTTTAGAGGGGCAAAATTTGGTGTACTGTATGCATACTAGTGCAGCAGCTGGGCAGCTGCTGAAGACACATGATTGGCCGTTGCATCAAAACACTGTTGACTTTTGCCCGGCCATCGGTGTGGGCAACCAATTGTACGTAACATGAAAGCACTCTATAGAGGCAATTTAGCCAACTTCTGAGCAGGGAGTGTCAGTTACTTAGCTGTCATGATATAATAGCTCTTTTTTCCATGGAGTTAGTATTCCTACAGCTGAAGGTACTAGACTTCAGATTCTGGTCCAGTTATGATTCTTCTTTTTCCTATTTGGGCATACGTTGCAGACTCCCAAAGGGCACAAACGCAACGGAGTAAGAGAGAAAGGGATCAGCAAGACGCCAGGTTAGTTTTGACCAAAGGGTGCTAAGTTTAAAACAAATTTCCACCTTTCCAAACTCGCACTTGATCTACTAGTGTGTAACAAGTGTTTAATCAGAACTAACATTGGTATTTAAAAATGGCTCAGGAATACATGTTTCAAAAGCTTCCATTGTTGTGGACATTTGTAATATTTTCTGGATCACCAAACTTGAAGATCAAGACCCATCATATAAACAGCATGCAGCCCAACTCCATGCCAAAAGAAGCACCCTACTTGGTCTTGTTAAAAACTTCAAACTGGGGCCACCTAGCTTAGGCTTCACCTGAAAGTTGAAAACTCTTTGCTAAAACACTGACATCAGCTTTAAAAATTCTTTATTATCCATTATACTACACATATTTACTGAAGAAATGAAGGATCTTGACCAATACATGTCCATCAGAATTGCACAGTCCAAATTTAGGAATGATAGTTTTGATATATTTGTCTTAAAGACATGAAAGTTCATAGGACAGTCGTTCTCAAAATGCTAATGATTTTTCTGTTTAACTTTGTTTTTTTTTTTTATTGTAAAAGTTTGAACTTTTTAAGTTTGTATTTCACCTCGTCTAAAATAACATAACAGGTTGAAGGGTAAACCACGGCCAAGGCCCCATAAGATGCCCTGAGGTCCAAACCCTAATCAAAATTCAAACCACAAAACCTAGATAACAGCCCAAAACAATCAGATTCTACCACAGTCATGGAAAAAGTTGTCAATGTTAACATTAAAGCAGTGAACTGACGGGGAGTTAACTACCCAATCTGGCAGACATTTCTAATCATTGACAACTCTGTGGGAGAAACTAAACTTCCTAAAGTCATGCCTTGCAAAAGGCTTTTCCAGCTTTTTAAAATGCCCACGAACCCGAGAATTACTTTGAACCCCTAAATAACTACAAGACAAAAGGGGATTTCTTTCAGAAAGAAACTTGTTAACCTGTAGCATGTCACCCCTAATCCTTCTCAGCTTCACAATAGAACGACTAGATGTGTAGTAGCCATGATCCGAAACCACAGACTGCATGTGCCAACTGCGTACACATCTACCTTTACACTACGTAGGGCTTAAAAAAATATTGAAATGGTCAACCTGTTACTGTTAGTTGCCTAGGCCTATTTAAGCTGTGATACTGCTTTTGCTTTTCACTGTGTTGGTCTCATTTTCAAATTTTTTTGCTCACCATATGAAAAATAAATTGAATTTAAAGTCCATGGCTATTACCAGGACCACTTTTAACACATCAGATGTGTTGAATGAATGACGAAACCATATTAAACCTTCTTGATGTATCTTCGGAAGTAAATTGCAATCCCCGCAAAGCCAAGTTCCTTCCGCTGTGAAATTGGTATTCCCAATATTATTTGCGCAAGTATCGTGGAACCACTTCGTGTTGCAACTTTCATTGCTGGCTGCATTCCATGAGCGAAGCCGTCGATGGTATCCCACAAATGCAAATGTCGGTTACAAAGTCAGTAACTTCAGAATCATCGTTATCATCAGAATGGTCAAGTTCTAACGCAAAATAATTTTCTTCCTCCCGAGCAATTGTAAAATATATCCGCGAGGCTCAGTGAACTGGTTAAATTCTGTCAAGATTCTGAGAACGGTAAGACCTGGGTAATATAGGCGTGATTAGCAAATTATACGCGTGCGTCTATGCATTAGTATTGTGCATATACACTGCGGCACACAGTGTGGAGTGGTAATACGCTATATGTGCTGCCCTGCATTGTGTGTTTGTGTACTTCACGAAACTTTTACGTAATATCAGTCACGTCTGGCGAAAGACCACCTGGTGTGCGTGATGACAGTTTGATTGCTCTCTGATCTTGTAGGGTCCTTTCAGACCTGTGCGGTGCGGGGACACAGTATTCAGCAGAACCTCTGGGTGGTGCGGGACTTAGTTGAATACGTGATGGACCGTGATCTTCCATGTGCGCTTGTCTCCCTCGATCAGGAGAAGGCCTTCGACATGGTTGATCATGGATTCCTCTTTAAAATTTTGAAGAAGTTTTGTTTGAATCCAGTTTTTGTTAAATGGACCTCCTTATTGTATAATAGTGTAAACAGTCGGGTTATCGTTAATGGCCTACCGTCAGACCCCTTCAGTGTCCAACGTGGCGTACGGCAGGGATGCCCCCTATCACCATTACTATACGTATTGTTTAGTGAATCATTAGCAAGAGCTTTTCAAGTAGAGCCTTTGTTTCAACCTTTTCACATTCCCGGTGGTGTTGAAGTTAAGTGCCTTCAGTATGCTGATGACGTCACATGCGTAGTCTCCGACCTAGCTTCCTTCAAGGCCCTTACTGGCACGTTGTCTAAGTTTCAAAGAGCCACAGGTGCCAGACTGAATCCCAGTAAGACCAAAGGACTTCGCCTAGGTAAGTGGCGGTCAAGAAGACTGCCCTTCGCTGCATCATGGGTAGATGACGCCATAAGGATCAACGGCATCTGGTTTGGTTATGGGCAAACCGAGTTACTTACCTGGAATGAGAAAGTGGACCTGGTGGAAGCTAGGTTGAAGGACTTCGGCGAGCGCCACATTAGCCTGTTCGGAAAGGTGACAGTTATCAATCGTTTTATTTATCCCCTTTTGTGGTATCCAGGCACTGTTCTGGCTGCTCCAAAGGGTGTCCTGTTGCGTCTCGAGAGGGCTGTGTTTAGGTTTTTATGGTCAGGGAAGACGGAGCTCGTAAGAAGAGGGATGGTATATCAGGATGTTAGGCGTGGTGGGTTGGGCCTTGTGCACTTTCCTTCCAAACTCCGTTTTCTCCTGACCAAGTGTGTTTATAGTGCTGTAGACAGCAAAATGCCTTTTGCGTATTTTGTCCGTTATTGGGGGGATTATCATTCCGTCGGTTCTTTCCCTCCCTGTTTAGTAACAGTGAACCCCACAGCTGGAGGCCCTCGGAAACATACAGTCAAATGAGAGAAACGCTCCTAATTATATCTAGAGTTGGGGCCGTTTCGCAGTTAAGTGCAAGGGACCTATATCAGGCTGTTTTTGAAGATTTGGTTGGCCAGGTCCAATCCAATCACTATGCTTCAGGGTCAGAAGTGTGGCGTGTGGTCCACAGCAGATCATTAGATTACCGCAGGCGAGACCTGTTGTGGCGAATCGCACATGATGCGATTGTGACTAATCTCAAGCGTCTTCGGTGGCGTCTTGGAGATGGAATTTGCCCACGCACTGGATGCACAAAGTGGGAAAGTGTGTCACATGTGTTTTGGCAGTGTGAATTTGTGGCCCTCCTTTGGGAATGGTTCCAAGCCCTGACCGATCGCTTGACGATGGGCAACACATGGGCGGTCGGCCGGGACTATGCTTTGTATGGTCTTTCGCCCCCGCCGTGCAATACAAGTATTCAGGACATACTTACCTTTGTTTCGGCCTCCATAAAGCTGGCATTATGGAGAGACCGATGTAACGTTGTTTTTAGGGGGATGGGGAAGCCCGCGGACGTCGTCCTGGCATCAGTGAAGGCGGAGGTGAGGCTGAGGGTTGAGTCCGACTTCGTTCGTTTGCCAAGGTCGGCGTTCGGTAGGCGATGGGGTCCACTCGTTTCGGTGAGGGGGGACCGTGTGGTGGTCAATTTGTAAAAGGGTGGGTATGTAAGGGGCTTGTAAATACTATGTAAATATCTGTGTGTATAATTTTCTGTACATGGTTTTGTAAATATCTGTATATATGGCTTATTACTGTAATGAACATAATTTTCTGTTTGATTTAGCAGTCTGTAAATAGTTTTGCGTTTATGTTTTTGCCCGATCCGGTTTCAGTTTTTGTTTTTGTTTTGTATGTGCCGTTTCAATGCACTTAAAAAGCACAGTTTGATTGCTCTCTGTGTAATTTTATACGTGTCGGAAAGAGTCCTACTACAAAGGGATTTCGGTATCTCCTCCCCGACAACTCCCAGGTTTAAGTTACCTTGTAATTTTAGTTTTCAGTGTCCGTCGTTCTGTGTTGGTCTGGTGTTGGGTGGTGGGGTTTGGTGCTTCTTTAAGTTCATGTGTGTTCCTGTGTGGATGGTAATGATTAGCCATTGTGTTTTTGTCCGGCAGGTTTGGGTGCTTTTTAAGTGCATTGAAACGGCACACACAAAACAAAAACTGAAACCGGATCGGGCAAAAACATAAACGCAAAACTATTTACAGACTGCTAAATCAAACAGAAAATTATGTTCATTACAGTAATAAGCTATATATACAGATATTTACAAAACTATGTACAGAAAATTATACACACAGATATTTACATACCCACCCTATTACAACTACTTTTTACGTACAAAAACGGCACGGGCCAATGGCCAACACGACAAACCGAAACCGTACTGCACAAAACATAACTATGAACTATTCACATACTTCTAAAGACGAAGAAAACAAAAATTTCTGTGAGAACAAAACCAAATTAAAGTGTTCTTTCAACGTACACGGGCCAGTGGCCAACAAAACGAAAAATTTTTACAAACTTGTTTGTGGGCCAGAGAACAATATTTCTATGGCAATTATATACAATCCCCCAACCCCCTACTTAACAATTTACAAAACAACTTCCAGCTGGCCAGCCCGCATCTTGGCAAGCGGACCCCACCGCCTACCGAACGTCGACCTTGGCAAGCGAGCAAAGTCTGCCTCAACCCTCAAACTAACTTCCGCCCTAACTGATGCCAGGACGACGTCCGCAGGCCTCCCTTCCCCCCTAAAGACAATATTACATCGGTCTCTCCATATGGCCAACTTCAAGGAGGCTGACACAAAATTAAGTATGCCGCAAACACTTGTACTGCATGGTGGGGGCGAAAGTCCATACAAAGCGTAGTCCTGGCTGATCGCCCAGGTGTTGCAAAACGTGAGGCGATCAGTCAGGCCTTGAAACCACTCCTAGAGGACGGCCACAAAGTCACACTGCCAAAACACGTGGGGCACACTCTCTGCTTTTTACGTACATAGAAACGGGCACGGAGAACGAATAACACAACTCAGACCAGACGGGACAAAACATAACTCGAACCATGTACAGAATTCATACCATTACGGACGAAAAGAAAGATTTTGTGACGATAATTTACAAAACCCACCCCAACCCAGGACTATTTACAAACTCATCTATTTACACATTACCAAACAAAGAAAAAATATGTACAAAACGATCCCTGAGGAAACAGGGTTAATTACAAATTAACTATCACCCGCCCCTCCCGCACCGAAACAATTGGTCCCCAACGTCTGCCGAACGTGGACCCCGGCAAACGAACAAAGTCGGCCTCGACCCTCAGTTTGATTTCCGTCTTTACCGACGCCAACACGACGTCGACAGGCCTCCCTTCACCCCTAAAAACAATATTACATCGGTCTCTCCAAACAGCCAGCTTAATGGAGGCCGAAACAAAGGTGAGTATGCCACGAATACTTGCATTGCATGGTGGTGGCGATAGACCATACAATGCATAGTCCCGGCTGACCGCCCAAGTGTTGCAAAGCGTTAGCCGGTCAGCCAGGACTTGAAACCACTCCCAGAGGAGAGCCACAAAACCACAATGCCAAAACACATGGGGCACACTCTCCCACTTTGTACACCCAGCGCGGGGGCATATGCCATCTCCAAGACGCCACCGAAGGCGCTTGAGATTGGTTACAATGGCATCATGTGCAATTCGCCACAGCAAGTCCCGCCGGCGGTAGTCTAGTGACTTGCTGTGCACTACGGTCCACACTTCCGGCTGTAAGGCATAATCGCTTGGATGGACTTGGCCCGCCAAGTCATCAAAAATGGCCCGGTACAGGTCCCCCGCGCTGGACTGCGAAACCTCCCCTACAGCTGACATCATACGGAGAGTATCCCTCAGGTGACAATAGGTCTTTGAGGGTCTCCCGCTGTGGGGCATACTATTACGAAACAGGGACGGAAAGAACCCACGTAATGACAATCCCCCCCAATAACGGACAAAATATGCAAAGGGCATCTCACTGTCGACAGCACTAAACACACACTTTGCCAGGAGAAAACGGAGCTTTGAGGGAAAATGCACAAGGCCTAGGCCCCCACGTCTAAGTTCCTGGTGAGGTGGCACTCAGGTAGAACAGGAGTTTCTGGCTTCTAAGGAATGTCAGGTGGTCTCTGGGAACCCTGAGGTAGGCCATTCTCAGCCCTCCCCATCAGTACCTGAGTCACACTCTCCACCAGCTCCCGGGAGGCTGGAACACGAACAGTGGAGCACGACCTTAGAATGTCCTCGGAATCCGACTCTGCCATGTCAGATGTGGGAGGACCTGCCTCAGAGCCTCCACCAAAGGACCCACCATCTGGGGAGGGCTGGTTTGATTTGTGTGAGGGGGTTGATCTAGAGTCTAAGTTTAAAAGGTCGGCCTCGGGGGAAGTGTCCGACCGGGGGGTAGTTAATCCATCTCTCACTCCAGCTCCAGACTCATGTAAAAAGCCAAGGTCAGAGACTATGTTGTAGTTGCTCATTCCACATTCCTCCATGAATGGTCCCCTGTCCCTCATGAGCCTGAACGTTAATGGCATGGGGGACAGTCGCAAGCGGTGCAGAATTTTCCAATTTTGTAAATCATTAGGTGTGGACTTCGTTTTCCTCCAGGAGACCCACATTGTTAATGAGGACGATTTCTACACCTGGTCCTATGAATGGAGTGAGGGGTTGCATGTTTCCTTTGGTTCCGCATCTTCCTGTGGATCGGTTATTTTAGTTTCACCAAGATGGACTCCCCTGGTCGGAAAAGTTGATAATGATCATGAGGGCCGGTTGGTATGCATCACCATCAAACATCCTTGTGGGAATTTCTTCCTGTGTAACGTTTATGCACCCAACCAACCTACAGACAGAAGGATCTTTTTTGCTACCTTGCCATCCTTCGTTCCTGGCTGTGCTCCTTGTATCCTTTCTGAAAATTTCAACTGTGTCCCTGACACACAGTTCGATCGAATGTCCACATGCACATCTTCAAGCTGTAGTGTCGGTATGGCGGAGTTGGAAATGTTCACAAAGAATCATGACATGGTTGATGTTTGGAGAGTGCAACATCCTGGCATGTGCATGTTCACTTGGCACCGCCCTGATGGCACGGACGCCTCAAGGTTGGATCGCGTGTTTGCTCCCCCTGCTCTGTCACCAAATCACTGTGAAGTTGTGGCATGTCTAATTTCGTACCATGATGCTGTTACGGTCTCTTTCCATCCCCCAGAACCACGGCCAACAGGGAGGGGGTTCTGGAAAATGAACACGGATATTCTAACTGAAGCTGAATATAACAAGGAGTTTAAGACCAGGTATGAAGGGTGGCGAACATTGAAGCCAGCCTTTTCATCGGTTTTAGAGTGGTGGGATGACTTAAAGTCTCGCATCAAACAGTGCACTGTTGAATACTGTGTAGCAAGAGCTCGTCGAAGAAGGGAGGAGTTCCTTTCACTTTGCTCTAGGGAAAGAAATGGGGACGTCTCCGCACTTCATGCCATCCAACAGTACCTTGATGGAAAACTTCATGGAGCCCGGGTTCGTGCTCGCGTGCATAGTGTGGAGGCAGAGGAGACACCAAGCATTAATTCTACCGGGACGTCACAAAGTATGTCATCGATTGCAGTATAAAAGCAGTCCGTGACGCTCAGGGTGTGGTTCACAAGGACCCTCTCGACATTGTAGAAGTATATAACTTTTATGTGCAGCTTTATACCCAGGCAGATGTCGATTAGGACCTTCAAAAGTCCCTGTTGGATAATATTAACAAGACCCCCTCTGAAGATCAGAATGATGAACTTGGCTCCCCTTTGACTGTTGGCGAGCTCTGGAAGGCAGTGGCGAAGATGAAAAGCGGAAAGGCACCTGGGTCCGACGGTATTCCAGTAGAATTCTATAAACGCTTCTGGGGTACCGTTGCGCATGATCTCCGTGATGTATTCGTCTCTGGCTTCCTTGCTGGCTCATTGAGCTACTCGCAGCGTGCAGGTGTGGTAACTTTGCTGCCCAAGTCAGGAGACCCCCTCGAACCGAAAAACAAGCGGCCAATCACCCTGTTAAATGTAAACTACAAGATTCCGGCGAAAGCCCTTTGCAACAGGCTAGGCACAGTTATGCCAGATCTTGTAGGGTCATTTCAGACATGTGCGGGGACACAGTATTCAGCAGAACCTCTGGTTGGTGCGGGACTTAGTTGAATACGTGATGGACCGTGATCTTCCATGTGCGCTCGTCTCTCTCGATCAGGAGAAGGCATTTGACATGGTTGATCATGGATTTCCCTGTAAAATTTAAAAGAAGTTTTGTTTGAATCCAATTTTTGTTAAATGGACCTCCTTCTTGTATAATGGTGTACACAGTCGGGTTATCGTTAATGGCCTACCGACAGACCCCTTCAGTGCCCAACTTGGATTACGGCAGGGGTGCCCCCTATCACCTCTACCCTACGTATTATTTAGTGAATCCCTTGCAAGAGCCTTTCAAGTCGAGCCTTTGTTTCAACCATTTCACATTCCAGGTGGTGTTGAAGTTAAGTGCCTTCAATATGCTGATGACGTCACATGCGTAGTCTCGGACCTAGCTTCCTTCAAGGCCCTTGCTGGCACATTGTCTAAGTTTCAAAGAGCCACAGGTGCCAGACTGAATCCTCATAAGACCAAAGGACTTCGCCTAGGTAAGTGGCGGTCAAGAGGACTGCCCTTCGCTGCATCATGGGTAGACGACGCCATAAAGATCAACGGCGTATGGTTTGGTTATGGGCGAACCGAGTTACTTACCTGGAATGAGAAGGTGGACCTGGTGGAGGCTAGGTTGAAGGACTTCGGCGAGCGCCACATTAGCCTGTTCGGAAAGGCGACAGTTATCAATCGTTTTATGTATCCCCTTTTGTGGTATCCAGGCACTGTTCTGGCTGCTCCAAAGGGTGTCCTGTTGCGTCTCGAGAGGGCTGTGTTTAGGTTTTTATGGTCAGGGAAGACGGAGCTCGTAAGAAGAGGGATGGTATATCAGGATGTTAGGCGTGGTGGGTTGGGCCTTGTGCATTTTCCTTCCAAACTCCGTTTTCTTCTGACCAAGTGTGTTTATAGTGCTGTAGACAGCAGAATGCCTTTTGCGTATTTTGTCCGTTATTGGGGGGGGGGGGGGGATTATCATTCCGTCGGTTCTTTCCCTCCCTGTTTAGTAACAGTGAACCCCACAGCTGGAGGCCCTCGGAAGCATACAGTCAAATGAGAGAAACGCTCCTTATTATGTCCACACTTGGAGATGTTTCACACTTAAGTGCAAGGGATCTATACTGGGCTGTTTTTGAAGGTTTGGTTGGCCAGGTCCAATCCACCCACTATGCTTCACGGTCGGAAGTGTGGCGTGTGGTCCACAGCAGATCATTAGATTACCGCAGGCGAGACCTGTTGTGGCGAATCGCACATGATGCGATTGTAACTAATCTCAAGCGTCTTCGGTGGCGTCTTGGAGATGGCATTTGCCCACGCACTGGATGCACAAAGTGGGGTAGTGTGTCACATGTGTTTTGGCAGTGTGAATTTGTGGCCCTCTTTTGGGAATGGTTCCAAGTCCTGACTGATCGCTTGACGTTGGGCAACACATGAGCGGTCGGCCAGACCATGCGTTGTATGGTCTTTCACCCCCGCCACGCAATACAAGTATTCAGGGCATACTTCAGGCATGAGCCTGGCATTTCAAAAAGAAAAAAAGAGGAAAATTCAGTGTCGGGGGGTCACAGCCCACCTCAGCCCCACCATGGTTAGGGCTGAGGAGAGAAAATTTTGAAATCTTGGAACCTTTGATTACAGGAAATGCACTCTAAAACACAACATTTTTGTTAGCGTTGCCTTCTTTTGTTAGTTGTACCCTGAGCTAAATTTGTCAGCTCATTAATCTGCTCAGGTAAGTGGTTAAGATTTCCTGGTAGGCTAACTTTTTATTGGGCTAATAGTGACTGTAATATTACTAGCATAATGTTCATTGATTCAATTTTAAAAGCCAGTCCAACAAGGCTAGGCCTAGCGTTGTCCAGTGCTTACTACTATTACTAATACTAGTGTAGTGGGCTAACGTTAGGCTTGTCATATGTAAATAGCCTAGGCTATGCCTGTATAACCAAACGTTGGCCCAGGTTATTCTAAACGAAATCTTTTAAAAATGGATTCGACGCATATGGATAATGCAGTAACAACAGAAAGTACCACCCGATTCCTGCGCAACAGAAAGACAGACCCTAACAAACGAAACTCACTGTACAAGAAGCCATAACTTAGTAGGCCAGACGTTAGTGTTAGCCTAGGCCTAACGTTAGTCGTTACACTACACAAGAAAGACGTCGCAGGACGATGTGTCAAACGGCATTCATATACCAGATTATTTCAATGTTCAGTCCATTCCAGCATTGACTAACATTAGAGCCACTTGGTTTTGGCAATTTTGTCAAAGACTACACATCGAGAATCTCTTTTATCTCGAACTGATTTGGAAATGTAACTGATGTTGGGCGCACATGCAGTTCAATGCACGCAATACTACTGTACAAGTTGTACGATACGGCGGACGATCGTGACGCCCTTTCGATTCCTTGCATACCCAGCTGCTATTGCAATATCCATGCCTGCACAGCTATGTACGTTCTATAAATTTGAGAACGGTCATGCATAGTATCCATCTAGGAAATAAAGATAACTGCGAAGGTGTACACATTGCTTACATACGCACGTACAAGCATGAGTACTATACAGTATCCGTAATCTTCCATGTTTCTTGAGCTTCTTCTTATACAGGTTATGTCCGCGTTTTTACCCGATTTTATCGACACAAATAATTTTGATAATATACAAAAAAGCGGAACTGTAATTTTTCCGCGGAACCGCAGCTAAAAAAACGCGGAAATCCGCGAAAAAGAGGAAAAAGCTCATGCCTGATACTTACCTTTGTTTCGGCCTCCATAAAGCTGGCCTTATGGAGAGACCGATGTAACGTTGTTTTGAGGGGGATGGGGAACCCTGCGGACGTCGTCCTGGCGTCGGTGAAAGCGGAGGTGAGGCTGAGGGTTGAGTCCGACTTCGTTCGCTTGCCAAGGTCGGCGTTCGGTAGGCGATGGGGTCCACTCGTTTTGGTGGGGGGGGGGGGGGACCGTGTGGTGGTCAACTTGTAATTGGGTGGGTCTGTAAGGTGCTTATGTTGTTGTAAATAGTTTGTAAATCTGTATATATAGTTTTATTACTGTAATGAACATAATTTTCTGTTTGATTTTAGCAGTCTGTAAATAGTTTGCGTTTATGTTTTTGCCCGATCCGGTTTGAGTTTTTGTTTTTGTTTTGTACGTGCCGTTTCAATGCACTTAAAAAGCACAATCTGACATGTTGCAGCACACTGGTTCAAAGCCTTCATGATGAGTGACACAATCTGATATGTTGCAGCACACTGGCTGAAAGCCTTCATGATGAGTGACACAATCTGATATGTTGCAGCACACTGGTTCAAAGCCTTCATGATGAGTGACACAATCTGATATGTTGCAGCACACTGGCTGAAAGCCTTCATGATGAGTGACACAATCTGATATGTTGCAGCACACTGGTTGAAAGCCTTCATGATGTGTGACACAATCTGGCATCGCAACGGCCTCATCTCTCTTCTTGTCCACCTGTGGAATTTCCCTGCAGCAGAGACTCCCCTGACCAGCTGCCATTGGAGTGCATTCCCCACACTGACACCTGCAAAGTAATGACACGGTCATGTCTTTTCTTCATTTTTATTCACCATACTATCGCACATCTGCTTTCGTGATAGAAGTTTGGGTTTAGGTGGTCCACCTGTCTCATACACCACGCACAGTTCTCGACAATTAACGAAGCTGAGTAGGCCAACTTAAAAACTACCTAACCTGGTACTTGTATTTTCAATTTTAGTTGGCGCAGTTGCCCAATACATCCATCTTGAAACAAATTCTAAATGGAACTTTTTGTCACTGAAAGTGAACCCGTTTATGGCATTTCGATTTTTGTTTTGCTTATTCTAATTTTTACATATTAAATGCTATCGATACACTCACATTGAGTTTCTGACACCTCTTTGGGTTAAAAAGAAAATGAACTTGAAGAGGCAAATTTTGGTATGAGTTCGGTTGGTAAATCTTTACCTAAAGGAACAGATAGTTAAAATTCTTTCTGAATGGGAGTTTCAATCAGTTCAGGAAATGACCATGAAAAATAATTTGCAGAAGATATTATGGGTACATGATGTAAGTTAAAACTGGAAGATTTTGAATCCCCTAGCTCTTAACTCATATGTCTCAAGTAACTACTGTTACGCTCTAGTCCTAAGTAAGGTTTTGAAAACAACTGGGTTAGTGCAATTGAACCAGAGGTGGGGGGGGGGGGGGATTTGTATGCCCACTAATCGTAATTAATTTGATCGTTAGTATATTTTCAGTGTACCGTCGAATGCGCACCTGGAAACCCTGTCATTTCAAGATTTTTACGCGTTATGTTAATGCAGATGCACACTCGATGGTCACCTCATCTTCCTGGTTGCACTTTACAATTCATATGGAAAGGGGTATATAGGTCTACAGGCATTGATAGTATGGTATAAATGCATGACATAGCTAGATTGATGAAAGTTTTGATAGTTTATGCTGTCCATACACTCACATTGAATTTTTGACACCTCTTTGGGTTAAAAAGAAAGTGAACTTGAAGAGGCAAATTTTGGTATGAGCTCGGTTGGTAAATCTTTACCTAAAGGAACAGATAGTTAAAATTCTTTCTGAATGGGAGTTTCAGTCAGTTCAGGAAATGACCACGAAAAATGATTTGCAGAAGATTTTATGGGTACATGATGTAAGTTAAAACTCATTTCAGGATTTTTACACGTTATGTTAATGCAGATCCACACTCGATGGTCACCCCATCTTTCTGGTTGCACTTTACAATTCCTATGAAAAGGGGTATATAGGTCTACAGGCATTGATAGTACGGTATAAATGCATGACATAGCTAGATGAAAGTTTTGATAGTTTATCCTCCCAAAATCTTCTTAAGTGCATTGAAACGGCACATACAAAACAAAAACTGAAACCGGATCGGGCAAAAACATAAAACGCAAAACTATTTACAGACAGCTAAATCAAACAGAAAATTATGTTCATTACAGTAATAAGCCATATACACAGATATTCACCAAACTATGGACAGAAAATTATGTCCACTACAGTAACAAAGCTATACACACAGATATTTACATACTATTTACAAGTATTTACAAGCACCTTACGGACCCACCCTATTACAAATTGACCACCACACGATCCCCCCTCACCGAAACGAGTGGACCCCATCGCCTACCGAACGCCGACCTTGGCAAACGAACGAAGTCGGACTCAACCCTCAGTCTCACCTCCGCCTTCATCGACGCCAGGACGACGTCCGCAGGCTTCCCCATCCCCCTAAAAACAATGTTACATCGGTCTCTCCATAAGGCCAGTTTATCCTCCCAAAATCTTGCGGTGTAGGTAACTCATTGCATGCTGATCTGTTTATATTGCGAGAATCTAAATTTACATTCACAGTATGATGGGGTGACCGTAGAGTGTGTACATCTGCTCAACACTTAGTGTAAAAAAATCTTGAAATGACAGAGCTCTTAGCTCACCGAGTATACCGGTATAAATATGTTTCATTCATGAATTTCTCAACTATATTGTACAACGAAATTGTTACATCAGTGGTACAGGTGTAGCCATGCCTGCAATACTAACGTTACAACGATAGGAATGTGACTAGGCTACATGAAGAAAAGCACCATATCAACAGTTGTTCATTGTACTAACACCGGTTGCGCTATAATTGTGCTGGGTGGCCTATTGTCACGGAAACTAACCCGCCGTGCATTTGGAGACTGCTTACTCACACCCCAAGCCTGTCGTACGTATTGTATACATACATAACATGCAGAATGTTTGGACGGCGACTGGCTAGTCTACGTGCGAAATAGCCACGACGATCGCTTTGTTGAGAGAGCGACTCCCTTACACGATCGCTGTTTCGTGTGATGCATTTTGAAAGCAGTGATTGACTGCTACAAGCAACTGACTTCAGTTTCCCTCACTTTACTTTGTCAAATACATTTTAAAGAAAAACCGTACCAGTCTGAGTTGTTTAGTCGACCGAGGTCTTCCTGTTACTCCGCGTGAGCCACGGCCACAGCCTCTGCTGTCTCTGGGTCTTCCACCATGGGCTCGAACTGGCAAGGTTCAACACCAAATGCTTCCTCGGGGAAATTAGGTTCTTCTTCGTGTTCTATGTCGGAATCTGATTCAAGACTTGACGAAGACGCTGACAAATTCAGCTCTTCACTTTCGGAATCAGAAGATTCCCGATCCGATTCATGTGATGCCATTTTGTGGTAATTTTAACTTAGTTGTTCAACATCAAAACTGTTTGACTCTCAGTTTGCAATGACAACCGTATTGTGATTGCGTGGTATGTAATGAACTGCGTTATAGTGCTAGAAGACTAGCTCCGGCTTTCGTTCCTGATGTGACGTTATATACAGTCGGACTTTGCTTTGGGTATTTTGTTGACCATCGCGTGGGGAAGACGGTGCTAATTAGTTACGATTTAATTAAAAAGCGATCCGGAATTAAGGAGTTTCAAAGTTATTAATGTATTCTGAAGATGTCAACTGAGTATATAATGTGCATTTAGGGGATTCATTTCCCTGGCTCTTTAACAGGTTTGGAAAATAAAGTTTAATTTCATGAACCAATTCAATGAGCCGCTTAAAGACCCGACTCAACAGGTCTATATAACACATTCGTGTTGGTGTGTAGTTAAACCCCATCTAACTAATTTAATAGATCTTGCTTTCCAGTCGCCGACTACGTAAACCTCCCTCACCACAGTCTCATAACCTATAGTTTGCGATTCTCCACGGCAACCTGGCCGATACCAACAAAAGAATTCTAGTAGAAGCACAATTGATTCACAAAAGTGGAACTTACGTCCGGGATTAAATAGGGATTTGGGGTTACTTTCTGTTTTTAACCGTACGGACTTGAACACTTTATTTGAATAAACAGACCCTTTCCTTGTTCTTGGCTTTCTCAAGGAAAGTAAACTTTACAGAAATGTCTATAATGACTCCCGCCTTGCTATCTCGCTATCTTTGGAAATCGACCCCCCATTTCTTCTTACCACAACGTCGTACCTTGGTGACACTATATAACACATTTGTTGTGGTGTTTCGTTAAACCCAATATAACTAACTCTCTGGTTCATCGTTCTACAAGGAGTTAATGTATGGGTTGGAAGATATTTGTGCTATTTTGGAATTATGTTGAATATTTTGTTTTAATTAAAAGCTTTCTTGTTATATACATACATAATACACGCTGTTATATACATACATTATACACGCATTTCAAAATGCAGAAATTCAAAATTGTGGTACAATAGCTGCATGTTTCCCTTGAAGAAATGACTACTTTGAGATGAGATAAATCTAAAGTTGACGACCTTCCTTCCAGCCATCTTCTTCACCTCGGTTTGTGAATAGATGTCTTAGAAGTATGCTACAGACAGCCCTGTGGAGGAGAACGGACTTCGGGTGTGATACATGCCACCTTTTGTAGACCTTACAGCATGATTCCGTCTTTGTCCTGTGACTGCTGGATTTAGTTGTTCCCTAAACGGTGCCGCGCTTTCTTTCGGAACAAAAAATACTGAATGCTTAGAGCTTTCACGGCTGGTGCAGTATGAGAACAACTCCTTAGAATTTGGAATACCTGTATACGCTTGTCCACCTTTTCACAGCAGACAAGGCAGCCTTTTTCGGAACTGTTCTTTCACCATCTGATGGTTCTCTGCCATGTCCGGAGCCGAAATATTGTTGATCAATAGTAACCTGGCTATAATGTGCCATTTCCTTGTGCCTCTCACCCGTCTAAAAACCTTATAACACCTTTGATGGTCATCTTTTGGGAGAGAAGTTCAATAGCATCCATCTTTTGAGATGAGAACCAGTGAATGGGTAACAATATGTTGTGGTTGATACAATGGACAGGTAAGTTTTCGCCTTAAACCAACGCTCTGTCTGTAAATTCCAACAAAAGTAGCCAGGGAAGGAATGGTACAATAGACCTAGCCTCGTACCTAAATGGTGATTATGGTGCTTAAAATTTTACTTTTTTCGGTTTCCTCAAACATGGACACTTCCTTCTACTGCGCTTGCAGCTGGTGTTGCAATACACCCTTTTGTACTCGTGCATCCTCCCTTTCTTCGCTTGAAAGCTAAATTTCTAGCACATTTACAGTGACAGTTGCAGGATACAGGCTCATCTGAATGCTGCAATATCCATGGATTTGCAAATTCAAAGGAATGCATTGTTGCAAAAACGAACTTTTGCTGAGCTTCATGAAACACCGCACGTGTTGTGTGCAGGCTATGCGCCATAAACTGTATACGTATTTATAAAACGGTTGTTGCAAAATAAAAAGTCTATATCTACTAAACCTTATAGTTCTACTAAAAAATCACCCTTTAAAGTTTAATATCATATTAAATTCACGCTAGCAATGATAAGTGTTCTCAAGTTAGATTACTCCTTTGCCTTAGCCAATACTGAAATACTACGCATTTACTTAGCTGTTTATATTACAGTAGCGTCCTCACGTCGTGTCACTCCGACCAATAAGAAAATGCATTCTAAATTATCTTTCAGTATACTCTTCCTTACGGAGACCATTTCCTTCTTTCCATCCTTTTCATTTCCCCTTTTCCTCCTTTTTAAGTCTTCCTATATTTCTCTTCTTCTGCCCTTCCCCTTTTCCTTCTCTCTCTCTCTCTTTGTGGTTTATTTTTTTTTTTCATTTCAAGTCTCGCCGTCTCGATTTTACTGCGGTTTTTCGAACTGTGGCAGGGGATACCCTTGCCTTTCCTCTGGCTACGCTACTGTTTATGACGCTTTTTTTTTTTTTTCTTTTTTTTCAGCTGAAATTGACAAAAATTGACTCAAAATTCATTGACGGTACCTTTACTTTCCGAAATGGAACATGCAAGTTTTGGCGGAAGAGATAAAATGGGAGTGTTAATCACCAGCAGAACTACAGTACCTAAGTGAATCGCCTCCCCCCCCCCCCCCCCATGCCCGCTAACGACTTAAAAACGGTACTTTTAGGTCTCCCTGTGCCCGTGTTTGGCCTGGTGGATATATAAAGGTAACTCGAAAGGTTTGGGAATTTCCAGAACTAGTAATACCTTAAGGCTTTAAAAAGAAATGTATTGCCATTCTGCTTACAGTATGCAATTTTACATAGCAGTTAACCCATTAAGGACAAAAGACTGCAGTTAGATAGATGGGTTTTAACGACACACCAACACGAATGTGTTATATAGTGTCACCAAGTTGGACAGTTACATTGTTGGGGTGAAACTACCTAAAGAGGGGAAAAGTAAAAATGTAAAAACGGGGAGCTCAAATTCTACTAAAAAAGAAAGCAGCAAGAAGGGAGTCATGTCAGAAATTTCTATAAAGTTTACTTTCCTTGAGAAAGCCAAGAATAAGGGAGGAATCAGTTTTTCAAGTAAGGTTTTCAGGTCGGGTGCGGTGTAGTATTTCTGGCGAATGTGGGAGTACTCATAGCAGTTAACGGAAAAGTGACTGACGGTGACAGCACAATCACAAGGGACCACCTTGATGGAACATGTGGTTATAGGCAAGGTTAAACTCAAAACACACCGATTACAACCAAATATGAGCAACAATGCATTCCAGTGAGTGTCAATATATTTTCATGAAAATATGAAATATGACAGAGATTGCTGCATTCTCAGCCTGAACTTATTATTTACACATCCCAAAATTTGTTCAAAAGCAGTAAAATATTTAAGTACAAAAATTGAAATTATAAAATTTGCTGAACGCAGTCTATACTCTTGTCGTTAACCATTGCTAGTGGTTGGTAACAGCAAGCCTGTTCAAAAGTTTAGCTCATTGTCTTCAATTTTGCGTTAACTGATGCCAAGCGGGGGGGGGGGGGGGGGGGAGCATTGATAAGGAATGCTTTGTTTCCCTTTGTTTTTCAGACTGTTGTGTAACTTCTGTTAATAGAAATAGTACCTCTCCATGGGGACTGCAAAGTTTGAAAAGTTTTCAAGCCACTTATGCAATCACAATTTAATAACATGGGACTGTTGAGGAGAAGAAAGGCTGTAAAGTTTAAAGTAAAACCAAAGACTGTCCATTAATGTGGGGATGTGATGTCATAAGTGCTTGCTTCAAGTTTACCGTTTGTTGAAAATGTAACAACTTTACCTGCTCATATCTTGAGAACTACACATTGGATTCAATTCAAATTTTACCAAAATGCTTGGAATTAGTACCCCTCTAACATACCAAAAATTTGATATGACATTAAACCCTCCAAATAAATGGTATAAGCAGTCACCACTTCAGATAAGTGTCCAAGACTGTTAGGTGTCATGATATGCTCTTGGAAGTCATGTGACAATATTTTCCTCACCCAGTAAGTATGGAAATTAAGTTTGAAGTGACAGGTGTTGCCCTTTAACGAAAATTTAGTGTTGTGTTTCCTCAGGGACTGTGAGAATTCCATTTACGAGATAGGGTCTGAAACATTAAAATTCCATGGGAAGTCTGAAACCCAAGGCCTGAATTAGCAATGGGCAGATCACCTATTGGTTACTGTGCCGCCACTCCATTGACAACTTTACCTGATCAACATGAAAGAGAGCTGGAAATTCCTCCTTAATGTGTTTGATTGAGCTGTTCTCCTCGACCATCTTCCGTCTATCAGCATAGGTCAATTTCATCAGATGCTCTACCTTCTCCCTGTTGATATTTCGGGTCTTCATGGATTCAGACTGGAGCCACCTCTTGTGACTTTGAATGGAAGCATCTTCTTCCCCTGTGGGCCTCGATGTGGTCCAGTTCTTCACTGGCCTCTTCAGAGCTGGACCAGCTGGACTGTTCCTCTTTCTTTTCAGTAGTGACGGAAGCTTCATGTTCCTCCGCTTATTCCTAAATTTCAATGAGAGAGCCAACTTCCAAGAATCCTGAAAGAAATAAGACCAATAACAATATTTGCAATCACATTGTACCGTATTCTAGTATTCAAAAATGTGATCATAAGAAACAAACTTATTTTATTTCATATCCTACTTTTTAAAAACTCTTTGCATCTACCTGCCAAAGAACTATCGTTGAACAATAATGTCTTTCAATCTCCCGTCAAACACTTCTTCTGCATGAGTCACTTGTATGACTCAAGCTTTTTAAAAAAAAAAATGTGCGGTTTGACTGCTGACATGTAAAATTAGATGGTGGCACCACTTGCTCTTATTTTACTTCAGAAGAAAAAAAAACAACACCACCTATAGCATTTGTGCAGTACGTGTTTATCATATAAAGCAGAAATGTCTGTTAAGCCCAATGTGAAGAAAACAGAATCGTAGCCCAAGACAGATACAGTCCCACTACACAAAATTTCACATAATATAAGTCCTTATATTGTGGATGAATTGAAAATGTAGAACAGCAATTAATGCAGTTGCAACCTTTCTAAATGTATAAAGACCTGTTAAGTTTTTTTTTATTTATTTTTAACACAATCATGGTCTACACTTACTAACTATACCTTTAATTCACTTTGTCCTAACCTTACACACCAAAGTATTTGTCATATTTTTGGACTAACATGTAACCCAAGCAGTTACTCCTTGAAAATTTCATTTCACAATTGAGGATAACAATCATGAAATTGTCTAAGTTTTAATTCAAACTCAAGTTAGAGTGACTGTACTTCTCTGAAAAAACAGATTCTTCCAATTTGACATCCACATCTAATTTTAAGTTTTAAACCTTCTGAAGAAAGACAATACATTCCACCCAACAGTACCACGTAAGCTCCACTCACAGTTCGTGGACTGAGCCAATAAAAAACAAAACATGTTAATATGGAGGATGTGCATATGAAAAATGAATAAACTATCACACTTACTGATACCTAACTGGTGGTAACTCTCTCAATTCAAGTGGATATACCAAAAAACTTACGTATGGATTGCTGCATGAATTGGTGTCTTGAAGGAAGGGAAACCTTTGTATCACACTCCTTGCAGCCTTCACATACATCTCTGGAGTTGGATACCTATCAGGGAAAAAGTAATTATGTATTAGCAGATCAATGAATAATTGTTCCCTCACATGACCACTTGCACTCTAATGCATCAGCTTTCTACTTTTAATCCACTAGATGAATTGCATTTCATGCATTTTATTTTGGTAAGTATGAGTCTGCAGTCTTTAGAAAGTATAATTAAAGCCAAAACGTCAAAAGTTTAAGTATACGGATTCTGTAAAACTGCAATTTTATCAGTTTTACTTGCACTTGAATCCTTGCCACGGCCGTTGCAGAGAGACAGTAATCAGAACGCCCTCACTTCACTTTTGCATAATCAGCTGATAGCTTTACGATAACCGCACATCGTTACCGTGACTCTGTAGCAGGGCACGAACGAATGTACCATGAGTTCTTCACAGATTAGCCTAGTGCAGATTACACATTATAGTAGCGCTATGTGTACTGCGCTACGTACGTTCACGTAGTCAGGTGCAGCGGCGAGACTTGTCACGGTCTGTTGTTTGTATATGAAATCAGTGCAGCAAAATGCTAAACTCTATATGTGGAAAACACGTGAAACTACAGGCTGTAGTAAGGTTAACAGAAGTCTGTGGTTTACTGGGAACTGCATGTATATTGTAGGCCTAGAGGCCGGTTTTTGTGAGTAGCCATGTACTGTGATACTGTGTCACGGTCTGTTGTTTGTATATGAAATCAGTGCAGCAAAATGCTAAAACTGGTCACTGAAGTACGTTTACACTGTATGTAGAAAACACTTGGAAACTAGTAAGGTTAACAGGTAGTCGGTGGTTATACTGGGTTTACAGGGAACTGCGTGTATGTTGTAGGCCTATAGGCCGTTCTTTGTGAGTAGACTTGTACTGTGATACTGCGCAATATTGCACTCAGTATGCATCGGTGCATGAGTGTGTGCATTACTCGTGAGAAAGGAAACTAATTGCACAAAGCATTGAGTTGCTATTTGACAATAACAACTTTGGCATGAAAAATGTACAGGCAATATGCAAAGATGGTTGCCCAATCAATGAAGGGAAGATGGGAAGTGAAATGGATAAACGGACCCTGCGGCGCGTAGCCACGGGCGGGGGCATATGCTTCCCCAACAAATTTTCCAATGAAAAGGTCTATGCACTAGAAAGGTAAAGGGAAAGTTTTTCCCCAATAAGCCTCCATACGGTAACTAAAACTAGACTTATTCCTTAATATATGAAAGTCTCTCACCATTTTGCATCTACTAGTAGGCCAGCCTTGAAAATCCAAAAATTTTCAAAGGGAAGGGGCACCCTCCCCTAGGCTGTCAAAACCACGGTTCCACCCCTCTCCTTTCCCAAATGACCTCTAAGGAGCCCCATCACAAGTGTTAAAAAAAAAGCTGCCAGCAACAACCATAAAAATGGGCTGATATGTCAGAATTCCGAAACTGGTGACTTGTGAGTATGCCTTCTCATTAGCGAAAACATGAAGGAATGGGAGTGAGCATGGAGACCTTCAAGGAGGAGTGACTACTCAGAGTGGAGCTGGGGTAAAAATGTTTTGTCATGGTTGCATGGAGCTGCTGAAGTGCAATTGCTGGGGTCTCGAGGTAGTCTAAGAAGTGCCTGCATGATATGTTGTATTCAAGGGAAGTGCAATGATGCCCCCTCTTCCCCTCCCCTCAGTTTGAGGCACTTCCCTGCCCCCTCAGCTCCCCTCCAATGTTGGTTTATTTTGATAGCATTGAATTGATTTCTTATGACTAAAACATTTCTGCAACACTCAAATGGGGGTTTGTTCTATTTACTTTTGGTGGCTATTGTAGCCTTACTTTGAGTGAACAGAATAAATGGACAAAATTAAACATTTTCTTATGCTTTCAATGGTTTTATTCAAGGTATGACAAATGCACTGACTGGATGGGTGATACCACTGAAATCTAGTAGAATATATGGCACAAATAAACTTGGGAATTATTTTATGTAGAGCTGACTTGTAAAAATGATGATCAGGAAAAAATGTGGGGAATTAATGAAACCATTAAACAAACTATTAGTACCATGCAATTTGTACATGTCAACATACTATGGCACTCAAAGCTGCAGAGGAGTACTATAAAATACAACTGCCACAGCTGCGTATCTGTGTGTCTAAAGTGTTGTTCACCAGTACAAAGCAGTCCATCCCAATTAACAAATTCGTGAACACTGCAATGATAGGATCAAAGATGACGGGCCCGGTCAATCCTGTCAGGAGTCCTCCCTCAATTGGAAGTTGATGGATTTTATAAGCATTTTTTTCAACTGCATGCAAAGTATAGTGCTAAAAACTAAAGTATGGTTGGCCACATTATTTTTAGATAATGCATAATAATACTCTGTTTGCAAGTGAAGTTCTTCAATGTAGAAAGAAGTATTAAATTAAGTACATTGAATACACTGACTCCAGACTCAAGTACTGCAAGGAATGCTTTATTATGTCTCTATTGATTGTGCATATTTAGGTCATTCATATTCCTCACACTATACTGTATTATGTAAAAGTGTTAAAAATCAACATAAGAGCACTAAAGAAAAATATAAAAAATGTTCCTGAGTCATACATAAGGCAACAAAAATGGCAGTTTCAAAATGAGTTCAGTATTCACCATGCTTGTTATCAGACTGTACAAGGAACAAAGTACTAAAACATTATAAAGTAAATAAATTTGAACATTTGCCCTTCTAATGTAAAAATAAGTATATAAGTATGTCTTAATAACTCATTAAGATTCAAATTGCATATCCAAATTGCTCTCTTTACTAGAATGAGGCAAGTTACTGTTAACAAGGTAAATATTTTATACAGTATATACTACATACTGAAAAGGTTTAGGTTTAGGTAACACACCTTTCTCTGAGGCTGTTGTTACTACTGGCATTGGCAAGGTACCATTAATGGACGGTATCATTAAAGTTCCACTACAGCAAAACATCAGAAAAACAGGCATTGTAATACAAGAATAAAATACATTTGCACACTGTTGGTAAAATTTTGAAAGAACAATAAATTTGAAAGCATGAACTGCAAATGGTAATTGCCAAGTCCCTTACCTAGGCCACAACTGCTCTGCAACCTCTGAAAGATAAACTGGAAATCACAACCTCATTTCACGCACTTAAAACTCCACACTTCTGGCATTTCCTGATGCCCTCAATTAACTTAAATCTACCACCACACCCTTCAACAGAACACTTTCTCTTCACAACTGTCAGCTTTTGCCTGTCTGTTATAGCTTTCTGGCTATGGTTACTAAATATATGAAACAGTTTCTTTGCTTTGTCACTTACACAAGAATAAATTCGCTCTTCTGAATTCAAACATGAATGAATGCTTTCGAGCCTTGTTCACTAAGTAACCCGATGGTTTTTCACTTTATTGCACATTCCGGAATGTGGGCAATCAGGAAATGAAGTTTAGGGGGAACCTTTTTCATCTGGAAAGGCTACTGGGAACCATTCTCCTAATGCCCAACATAAATCGCATAGCCTCGTTACTTCTTCACTGCTAAGAAATCCTGCATCAAATAATGAAAAAATTTCTCGTAATTTACTAAACAGCTCATGAAGTTTAGTGTGAAGTGGCTTATCATCAGTAACAATTAAAAGCTTCTCAATATTTTGAAGAATGATCTTGCAGTGGTTACCAACAAAACATTGAGAATGTTAAGCTTGTTTTTGCACTTTCAGATCGTTCTCTAAAATGCGGTTTTGACTTAGCCACATCATACTCTGATTTAGCCTTTGAAACTTCAGCCTTTTTCTTGTTTATCTGTTGCTTTTGTGATGCGAGGACATCTGCACCAGATGTTATCTCTCCTTTGCACACAGGACATACAGTAAAAGTAGCAGCAGACTGTTCGGTTAAACGCAAACAAGTAAAATGATACCAACCACTATCTCGGTCAGTTCCACACTGTGTGCACTGTATGCACTCAACATCCCCCATAGCACCAACTGCTGAGATGGCGCAGAGTGGCATACTACATCTAACATTTACTGGCTTGCCTGTATAATTAACTGCCCACTTGACATTACTCAAAACTTCTTCTTCCTCTCTAAAACTATCTTTACAGTCTAGATACAACAATTCAGCTTCTTTTGTAGAAGATGACACTCTTTCCCACTCTACATGTAATTCATGATCCCGTTCTCCCAAAGAAGTTGCATCGATCTGCCGGCAATGTATTTCTAGCATCCTATAGTATCTTACTACAAGCCCTAGCAAAATATGCAGGGATGGTGGAACTATATTGCAGACATCAGTAATTACAGGTAAAATTGGATCTTCAGCCATTGAATGGTGATTAGTCCCATTTGCTCTACGATCTCCCCCTCGCCTAGGATCAGCTTTGTTGTTAGTTAAATCAGCATTCATACTTGCAATGCTTCTTCTACTAGGCCACAATGAATTTGGCTTAAAATCTCCAGAGTGAGGGCCTTTATTGTACCCAAGATCGGACAACTTCACATGACACCACAAGCAAGGACATTACAGATTTCGGCCCTTATGAAAAGTTAATTCGCTACGCATAAATGACCTCAAACCCTAATAAGAAAACCTCACAATTGATGGAATTCCTCCAGAAGTAAACAACTTTATCCTCTACTAATTAATTGCAGTACAGTGACTACGATGTAAACAACTGCCGGTACTACTTCCTGATAAAGTATGAGGCAACACAATGCAGTAACCATGGAGTTCATCATACAGCAATCAACTCATGCTGTAATACAAAACTTGGTGACCAGCTTCAATGAATGGAATTGACTGGGATCCACTGAAAAAGCATTTCCACAAAACATTAACACTTCTTATCATACTTTACTCAGCTAGCAACCAATTAACTGCGCTATTCATAACTTTGTAACTCTAGTACACCAGGGTTTTCAAAATACCTTTGTACTGCATGTAGTCATATGATGCAGAATTGAGTGAATTCATCAGAAGTAAGTGAAAGGAACAAATAGCCAGCGTTTTCTTTTTAACATTGTTTGAAATATTTATAAACTTTATATGGAGCTAGTGTGTGCAGATCCTTGATGATTAGAGCATTACAGAAAACAGAATGTGAAAGGAGGGAACTTGTATAGACACCATGCATTTAAAGGTCAAGAATATTCCCACCCCCCCCCCCCCCAAAAAAAAAAAGAAAAAACTTGTTTAGTAGTAACAGCTAAATCTCAAAATTTTCTTATTTCCCTTCAACTGCTGCTGTTTGCAGAAAAAAAATGTAGGGGGTAAACAGAAGCTCTCATTCGAATCATGCAGCTATTTGAATGACAGCTGGTTCAAACAATACAGAGCACCAAATCTTATGTTACACAAATTGGGGCTATTTATTGAAGAATTTATCCTTGATATGAACAAATTCAACAACGTTTTACACGCGACAGCTGAAATTCTGTTAGGGTTATGCATTTAATCGACGGACTAAGGTCTCAAGGCGAGACTTAAAGTTTGCCCGAAAAGTTTTTTATCCTTTTTTGAACCAAGATTTGAAAATCTTATTTTATTGCAGAAATTTTGGAATTTAATATACGATAATTTGGTTTTTGGTAAGGTTTTAATAAAAAAAAGTGGGTTCCTTATTAAGTGAAATGCCTTTCAAGAGCAAAATTAGGCAGAATGTCGGGGTGATTAACAGAGTTGTCTGATTATTTGTTGTACTGAGTATCCATCAAAATTGGAAAATTTTGCCACTTTTAACAATCTGAAACTTATAATATGACAGATTTTGGTTTTTTATGGAAGAATTTGACCTTTTTATAAGAAAAATCAAGTAGGGAGTAATCTGTAGTTTTGTACAGTTTTGTTGGGGTTACTGAATTGCTACGTCAGATCTATGTCTTTTGAATGATGGGTCATGTACCTACATTCACCCGGCCTCTGGATCTCGTTCGGCAATAGATCTTTCAATATCCTCTCCGACAATCCTGATGGACCTTCATTGGAGGGTCTATGATGACCAATGTGGGAGCGACCATTACCCCATTTTATTGATACTGTCTGCCCAATGCCCGAGGAGAGAGTCCCCAGATGGCAACTTCGAAAGGCTAACTGGTCTGAATTTAGAGATCTTTGCAGGAACACTATCGTGAAGAACGAGTTTGCCAGTGTAGAAGACCCGATCTCCCATTTCACAGAATTATTAGTAAACATTGCTACCAAAACTATTCCCAAGTCCTCTACAAATCCCCGTAGTAAACACAAGCCGTGGTTTAACACGGATTGTGCAGAAGCGATCAAAGATCGCAAAAAAAGCCCTTAACAATTTTAAGAAATCCCCTAGTAATGTTAATCTTCGAAATTATCTAAGTGCCCGCGCCAAGGCACGGCGCATCATCAAAATTAATAAACGGGAGTCATGGAAACAGTACATTTCCAAACTCACATCCTCTACCCCAGTCAAAAAAGCTTGGGACATGGTTAGAAAAATTAGTGGGAAGCAGCTCAACTCCTCCGTTTTACATTTGACCAAACCAGACGGTACCAAATCTACATGCACAGCAGACGTAGCCAATTTGCTTGCAGACGAGATCGCGTCAAACTCTTCGAGCAATCATCACTCTCAAGCTTTCCAAACATTCCAAAATACCGTTGAAAAACAGAAAGTGAACTTCACCTCGGACAACTGTGAGGACTACAACAGCCTCTTCAACATCACGGAGCTTCGTATTGCCCTCGAAAGAACCAAAGACACTGCCACTGGCCCAGATGAAGTTCACTATCAGTTCCTCAAACACCTTCCAGATAACTCTTTACCGGTGCTATTGGATATTTTCAACGGTATTTGGAAAGATGGCACCTTTCCAGCTGCTTGGCGGGAGGCCACCATCATTCCCATCGCTAAGCCGGGTAAAGACCCGACAAACGCTACAAACTACCGTCCAATTTCCCTTACTAGCTGCTTGTGCAAGACGTTTGAACGTATGGTTAATGCCCGTCAGGTTTGGTTCCTGGAGAGCAACAATCTCATATCCAGTTACCAGAGTGGGTTTCGACGTGGCCACAGCACCACTGACCAGCTCGTGCGTCTAGAATCGACAATTCGTGATGGTTTTGTCCGCGGACACCACGTGGTGTCTGTATTCTTCGACCTGGAGAAGGCTTATGATACGGCTTGGAAACATGGCATCCTCAAGGACTTGCATAGTGCGGGCCTGAGGGGCAGAATGCCGATTTTCATTCAAAACTTCCTCAAAGATCGTGTGTTTCGAGTTCGTGTGAGAAGCGTGTTGTCAAAGATCCATAATCAGGAAATGGGTGTTCCCCAAGGCAGCATATTGTCAGTTACTCTTTTCATCATGAAAATCAACAGCATTGCCAATGTGATTAACACTGGGATTGAAAGGTCTTTGTTCGTGGATGACTTCTCTATTACCTGCTCCTCAAGGAACATGGGGTCCATAGAGAGACAACTGCGAAACTGCCTCAATAAGATCCAGCAATGGGCTGACAAAAATGGATTCCGTTTTTCACGAACAAAGACTGTTTGCATGCACTTTTGCAACCAGAGAGGTGCACATTGCGACCCAGACTTGGACTTAAACGGTGTTCACATCCCAGTTGTTCTTGTGGTTCAGTTATTTTAGTTTCGCCAAGCTGGACTCCCCTGATTGGAAAAGTCGATTCGGACCATGAGGGCCGGTTGGTATGCATCACCCTTAAGCACCCTTCTGGGAACCTTTTCCTGTGCAATGTGTATGCGCCCAATCGGTCTTCAGACAGAAGGGACTTTTTCATGACCCTCCCATCCTTCGTTCCTGGCAGTGCCCCATGTATCCTGGCTGGAGACTTTAACTGTGTCCCCCACACACGGCTTGATCGAATGTCTATACATGCATCTTCGGACTGTGGTGTCGGCATGGCGGAGTTGGACATGTTTGCAAAGAATCACGACATGGTTGACGTTTGGAGAGTGCAGCATCTTGGTATGTCCGTGTACACTTGGCATCGCCCTGATGGCACGGACGCCTCAAGGTTAGACCGGGTGTACTCTCCACCCGCTTTGTCACCAAGCAAATGTGAAGTTGTGACATGTCCACTTTCGGATAATGATGCAGTTACTGTCTCCTTCCAGCCCCCACAGACATGGCCATCAGGGAGGGGATTTTGGAAAATGAACACCCATATTCTATCGGAGGCTGACTATTGCGAACAGTTTAGAGCCAGGTACGAAGGGTGGCGAACATTGAAGCCGGCCTTCTCAACGAGTTCAGAGTGGTGGGATGACGTAAAGTCCCGCATCAAACAGTTTACGATTGAGTACTGTGTAGCAAGAGCTCGTCGAAGGAGAGAGGAGTTCCTCTCTCTCTGCTCAAGAGAGAAAAACGGGGACTCCTCCGTACTGCATGCAATCCAGCAGTATCTTGATGAGAAACTACACGGGGCCCGCATTCGTGCTCGTGTACATTGTGTGGAGGCGGAGGAAAAACCAACGATCAAGTTCTACCGGGATGTCTCGAAGTACGCCATCGACCGTCGCATCAGGGCGGTTCGTGACTTTCTCGGTACAGTACACAAGGACCCTCTCGACATTTTAGAAGTATTTAGACGCTTCTATAACCAGCTTTACACCCGGGCACAGGTTGATGAGGGCCTTCAAGAGTCCCTGTTAGACAGCCTTGATAAGATCCCCACGAAAGAGCATAATGATGAACTTGGTTCTCCCTTGACTGTCGACGAGCTCTGGAAGGCAGTGGCGAAGATGAAAGGTGGAAAGGCACCTGGGTCCGACGGTATTCCAGTGGAATTCTATAAACGCTTCTGGGGTACCGTTGGACATGATCTCCGCGATGTATTCGTCTCTGCCTTTCTTGCTGGCTCATTCAGCCCCTCGCAGCGCACAGGTGTAATAACCCTGCTGCCCAAGTCAGGTGATCCCCTCGAACCGAAAAATAAGCGGCCAATCACCCTGTTAAACGTGGACTATAAGATCCTGGCGAAAGCCCTTTGTAACAGACTGGGCACAGTCATGCCAGATCTTGTAGGGCCTTTCCAGACATGTGCGGTGCGGGGACACAGTATTCAGCAGAACCTCTGGTTGGTGCGGGACTTAACTAATTACGTGATGGACCGTGATCTGCCATGTGCGCTTGTCTCCCTTGATCAGGAGAAGGCCTTCGACATGGTTGATCACGGATTCCTCTTTAAAGTTTTGAGAAGGTTCAGTTTGAACCCTACTTTTGTTAAATGGACTCACCTATTGTATAATAGTGTATATAGCCGTGTTATTGTGAATGGCCTACCGTCAGATTCCTTTACAGTCCAACGGGGGGTGCGGCAGGGATGCCCCCTGTCTCCTCTACTCTATGTGTTGTTTAGCGAGTCCCTAGCAAGAGCCTTTCAAGTTGAGCCTTTGTTCCGACCATTTCATATTCCTGGTGGAGCTGAAGTCAAGTGCCTCCAGTATGCTGACGATGTCACATGTGTAGTATCCGACCTAGCTTCCTTCAAAGCCCTTGCTGACACGTTGACTACATTTGAAAAGGCGACAGGTGCCAAACTGAACCCCAACAAGACCAAAGGACATCGCCTAGGTAAGTGGCGGTCAAAACATCTGCCTTTTGCAGCTTCGTGGGTTGATGACGCCCTAAAGATCAATGGCATATGGTTTGGTTATGGCTCGCCCGAGTCACTTACCTGGAATGAGAAAGTGGAGCTGGTGGAAGCGAGGTTGATGGACTTCAGCGACCGATATATTACCCTGTTGGGAAAGGTAACAGTTATCAATCGTTTTATTTTTCCTCTCTTGTGGTCCCCGGGCACTGTTCTGGCTGCTCCAGAAAGGGTCTTGGTGCGACTGGAGAGGGCCGTTTTTAAGTTTCTGTGGTCAGGAAAAACGGAGCTGGTCAGACGAAAGGTCGTTTATCAGGACCTTGGGCGTGGGGGGCTGGGCCTCGTTCACTTTCCCTCGAAACTCCGTTTTCTCCTGACCAAGTGTGTTTTTTGCGCTGTTGGTAGTCAAATGCCGTTTGCCTACTTTGTCCGTTATTGGGGGGGATTATCATTTCGTTCCTTTTTCCCCTCTCTGTTTAGCAACAGTGTACCTCACAGTTTGAGGCCCACAAAGGATTACCTTCATATGAGGGACACTCTCCGTGTTATGTCAACCATTGGGGATGTTTCACAGTCCAGTGTGGGGGATCAGTACAGGGCCGTTTTTGATGACATGGTTGGCCAGGTCCAACCCAATAACTATGCGTTGGGGTCAGAAGTGTGGCGTGTAGTCCACAGCAAGTCACTAGACTTCCGCCGGCGAGACATGCTGTGGCGAATTGCGCACGACGCCATTGTAACTAATCTCAGGCGTTTTCGTTGGCGTCTTGGAGATGGCATTTGCCCCCGTAATAGATGCACAAGGTGGGAGAGTGTGCCCCACGTGTTTTGGCAGTGTGACTTTGTGGCCGTCCTCTGGGAGTGGTTTCAAGGCCTGACTGATCGCCTCACGTTTTGCAACACCTGGGCGATCAGCCAGGACTACGCTTTGTATGGACTTTCGCCCCCACCATGCAGTACAAGTGTTTGCGGCATACTTAATTTTGTGTCAGCCTCCTTGAAGTTGGCCATATGGAGAGACCGATGTAATATTGTCTTTAGGGGGGAAGGGAGGCCTGCGGACGTCGTCCTGGCATCAGTTAGGGCGGAAGTTAGTTTGAGGGTTGAGGCAGACTTTGCTCGCTTGCCAAGGTCGACGTTCGGTAGGCGGTGGGGTCCGCTTGCCAAGATGCGGGCTGGCCAGCTGGAAGTTGTTTTGTAAATTGTTAACTAGGAGGTTGGGGGGTTGTATATAATTGCCATAAACAAGCCCACAAACAAGTTTGTAAATAGTTTCGTTTTGTTGGCCACTGGCCCGTGCCTTTCTGTACGTTGAAAGAACACTTTAATTTGGTTTTGTTCTCACAGAAATTTTTGTTTTCTTCGTCTTTAGAAGTATGTGAATAGTTCATAGTTATGTTTTGTGCAATACGGTTTCGGTTTGTCGTGTTGGCCATTGGCCCGTGCCGTTTTTGTACGTAAAAAGTAGTTCCCCAGACTAAATTCCTTGGCCTTGTACTGGACAGTAAGCTCAACGTCAAAGCCCACATCGACCATCTCAGGCGGAAGTGTCAGGGAGCCCTCAACCTGTTGAAGGTTGTCTCGCAGATGGACTGGGGCGCTGACCGTCCCGTTTTACTTAGACTCTACAGATCCTTAGTGAGGTCCAAACTTGATTACGGTTGTATTGTCTACAGCTCTGCACGTGAGTCATACCTCAAGAAACTCCTCCCCATACACAACCAAGGTCTAAGGATCTGTCTGGGAGCTTTCCGAACCTCCCCAATACAGAGTCTTTACATCGAAGCGAATGAACCACCTCTCCATTTAAGATGGAAGAAGTTGTCACTCCAGTTTGCCCTCAAACTGAGGAGTGATAACCACAACCCGACCTTTGATGCAACCTTCAACCATAAGTTTAGTGACATATATGTGAGGAAGCCATCAGCTATCCCTCCATTTGGTCTTCGCGTTGGGGAAGATTTGTCACAAGTGTGCGGCAGCCCTGACCTTGTGGCACCGTTTTCGTTGCCCGTCACGCCACCTTGGAAGTTAGATAAACCAGTTATTGACCTTAGTTTAAGAAAATATGCAAAGAACGCAACCAATGAACTTGTGTTTCGTGCTAGCTTCAATGAGCTGAGACAAAAGTATGATCAGTATCATGCAATCTATACTGACGGCTCTAAAGCCACAAACAGGGTTGCGGCTGCGGCATCAAGTTGTGACACATCCTCGAAAATCAGAATACCGAATGATGCTTCAATTTTTACTGCCGAACTCCAGGCACTGAAGATGGCATTCGATCTGATTGAGGAACGGAATAGCGACCGGTTCATTGTGTTCACAGACTCACTTTCAAGCCTTTTGGCACTTCAAGGCAATGAGCTCAAACACCCTCTGGTAATACAGCTTCGTGAAATTTACTCCAACCTGGTTCAACTGCGGAAATCGGTCGTGCTTGCGTGGGTCCCTAGTCACGTTGGCATACCAGGGAACGAAAGAGCCGATACACTTGCTAAAGAAGCCCTTCACATGGACCTCACCAACATCTGTTTGCCCCATACTGACTACCGCTCTAACATAAATGGCTTCGTTATATCAAAATGGCAAGAACTGTGGGATTCCTTTCCCGAAAACAAATTGTATCGAATCAAGCCAACGGTAGGAACTGGGGGAAATGGGGTCCCCAGTAAACGGAGAGACGATTTAGTCCTGACTAGGGCCCGAATCGGACACACTTTCCTTACCCACGCCTATTTACTTCACGGAGATGAAAGACCATACTGTATACCTTGTGACTGTGCTCTCACCGTCAGTCACATTCTCGTTGACTGCTTTGAATACTCCCATATTCGCCAGAAATACTACACGGTGCCCGACCTGAAAACCTTGTTTGAACAAACGGATTCTTCCCTTGTTCTTGGCTTTCTCAAGGAAAGTAAACTTTACAGAAATTTCTGACATGACTCCCTTTCTGTAACCATTTTAGTCGAATTCAACCCCATGTTTTACCTTTTTTACCGTCACTTTTCTCTTTTCTGGGTGACACTATATAACACATTCGTGTTGGTGTGTCGTTAAGCCCCATCTAACTAACTGAATATCATCAGGTAGATTAATGCCCTCGGAACATATTGGTAAATGTTCCCGTGGAAAAAGTTCCCATATATTTGAAGTTCTGACATAGGCCGACGAGAGTGTTTCAGTTTGGGAGGGGATGAATTGTTTTGTTTTTCTTTTATCCGAAAAATACAATATTGCTCGAAAACTACAGGTGGATCGCGAAGTTCGATAAAAGCTATTTGACAATGAGTCGTCACGAAATAAGTAGTATATATTGACTTCCGTATTCCTCTCATACCGATCGTATATTTACACAGGATGGCAAATTTTTGGTTCTTTCCGAAAATTGATCGAGGAGATTTTAACTAAAACTGACAGAAATCGGATAGTGATCCGATCCGATATCGCTGTAGTGTGTACTGTGCTTAAATCGATGCATCAAAAATAGGGTTACAAACGAAAAACAAAAAAAATCATAAAGAAAAAAAAAGTTCACGATCATCCATCCAGTAACTTCAGTCCTCTACGTTCTTCATTTTTAGGCCTTCCGCAAAAAATGCCGCTCTTCCCCGACGGGGGATGGGATAGGACAATTCAGGTACATGGAATGAGCTATAACATTGCTAAGAATAAGTGATCGAAATTCGATTCCCAATATGCTTTAAAATAGCATTGCAAAAGAAAAAAAATTGTGTTCAAGATCACCTAGTAACTTCAGTCCTTTTAGGTTTTTTAATTAATTAATTTAAATTAAATAATTAATTAATTACTTAATTGATTAATTAATTTAATTTAAATTAATTTTATTATTTTTAGGCCTCCCCGACGAAATCGCCGACCTTCCCCGACGGGGGGGGTGGGCAGTGTTCCCCGACGGGGGGCCAAGCCCCCTCCCCCCCCCCCTGACGCCACCCCTGTTGGGATGACTGCTCCTGCCCCCTTAAATAACCAGTTTGTGTAAGACAATGGCATAAGCAATATGAAAGAGAAGATACCAGATGACTCCAGACTGACACTATCCATAATTGGGGGTGTTTAATTTCCCTTGTCAAATCTCTGGTATGCATTAACGAATTTTTTTGCCATGCCTATAAAAGTCACATGGGTGAGGAACTCATCTTCACGCCAGTCCAAGTTGATCAGTCTAGCCACTATTACCACTCTCAATCATTAACTGATTCACGGCATGATACCCGGGAAGGGTATAACATATACACTTCCACCTCCTCCCAGGCCTAGCCTACCTTTCATCTATCCCCCTCCCATCCCCTCCCTAGAAGTACTTCACTTCTCTTATGATAGTAGTTCATAGTATCTTTTCATTGTCATTGCTGTTGCGGTAGGCGTTTATGTTACAAAAAGGTGACAAGAAAAAAATAACAGTGCGCTCCTGAAAAGAGGCCCCCCAAAAGCCAACCCTCTATCATTGTGCAGGATCAAACTGCAACTCTAAATGAGTAATTTTTGAATTTGTACGCCCATCGTAGGCTTCCAACTCGCTAAACTACATTTTCAAAATTCTAACGAAGTAGAGCTCAAACACTTTCAGAATTATTCCTATTGTAACTTGCAGTAATGACGTTATGTTATCTGTAGTGTCAAATGTGTTGGCTACACTTCCTGACATCGTTCATAAATTCAAGGGTATCAAAGCTAGTCAACTTTACACTCATTTCATAAAAAAAGCAACGGCGAATGTGTAAAACAAGGAAACTAAGACCTCTGTAAAATTTTCGTACATCATGCTCGAGTAAATTTACGATGTGGTAATTTTTTCTTCAGTCCTTTTGCTTTTCTCTTGTACGCTAGCCTAACAAGTGACAATATGACAATAATCGAACCTTGCCTCGTGTGTCTGTGCCGTGTGTTCTTACGGATTAACTAGCGTAGTGGACAAACTTTTTTCGTCCTGTTAATTGCTACTGCAAATCTGATGAATGCAAAAGAGGAGGTCTCAGCCACAGAGACGCTTTGCAGGTGCCTTACGCAGTTCCTTGCCAGCTCAATTTGGTTTGCAAAGTACTAACGAACACATTTCACATTCACGTAAAACTTGTGGTTTTCAAATCCAAATAACGAGCTCGGAACTCGGAAGTTTTAACGTAATTTAAGAGCATATTTTCTGGAAAAGTTACGGCTGGAATATATTATTTGTAGTGGCATGAAATTGACGATCGGCTGTGAACTACTCACCGGCGGATGAGTACATCGCAGTACGTTTCACACTGTAGGTAGTTATACAAGCATGATAAATGTAATTAATTACTTGTGTACATTTGACACCACTGTGCCAGCTCCTGCCAGATAACCTTTCAGAGAAGAAAGGCGATCTGTTACCAAACTCGGAAGTCGAGTAGAAATTCGATACCCCGACTTTTTGGATAAAAAGTCGGGACTCGGGTGGAGAAGCTAATAGGCATTGAAAGTCATCATGGAAAGGAAGCACTTGCTCCCATGTGTCCAATAACCTTACACAAAAATTCGTAGTCCCCAAATAAGAAAACATTTAAATTGTAATTTTTACCACTCATATTAACAAAATAGTCCACCTTTTGCATTGAAATAAATTCATCTGTGAATGACCCGAAGATGGAATGTAGATTTTCAATGCTATCTGTGGCCTCGAACATGCCCAAAAGATGTGTGTTATGTGGAGAGTTACAACCAGGTATGTTTACCACCTGCATGGCTAGCTTGGTGGTACTGCCACCTTTGCCCCCCTGTGGAAAAATATAAAAAGAAGTGAAATCAATCTCCAAAAATGGCTATAAAAATATTCACTCCATGCTCAGATGCCATCAGTCTTGTGCTTGTGATATGCCATGTTTTGGAGTCAAGCAGTGGCAACAAAATTCAAGCTTTAACAAGGAAAAAAGTGAAATCTGCCTCTCCTGGCGGGTTGCATTTAGAAGACACAAATTTTCAGAGATGCTGCGGTATTTAGTAAGACGTTTCATCTCACACAAATATATTTCTTTTTTTTTTTGTTTTTTTGTTTTGTTGCATGGAAACTCAGGCTGGCTTAATAACTTTGGGACAATTTGGCAATATTTAACAGTCAGCTAATTATTTTTTCACACTTTTTTCACCTCCTCCCTACAAATCTGCAACATGCCCAATCAAGCAAGCAGAGATTAGAAACCACTTGCCCAATGTTATGTTTACTTGGGAAGGGGGTGGGGGGGGGGTGAGGCAATCAGGAAGCCATTTATGTTCAGCTATGAGCTGTGTATGATCACAGGCCTTAGAATAACGTATGATAAAGAGATGTACATGTTCAAGACCTGCTACGAAGGTAAGCGCTTTGGAAAACACATGGTAAAAAATTTTCTCTTTCACATAAGGTCCCAGTCATAGCTACAGCAGGAAAGGGCTCATGTTAAAAAATATTACCCCAATTTTGATCCAAATCTTCCCTTGGAAATGGCTGCTGCAGTCTAGCAAGCCTGTTTTAAAATGCCTCTAATGGTCTGCTCTGCATGTTGTTTGATGCTTTTCAATCTGATAAAAGCTGTCTCTGTTTTGTCAGAGGTGGTTGTCTTCTTCAGCATACACGTACCAACTTCCACCTTCGGTTTGTCACTGCCATAAACTTTTTGTCGTTTTGTAGGAAAAGTAAACATGCTTAAGTGTGTGTTTTGTGTGCCCTTCAAAACTATGGTCAAAACTATGGTACTCACAAAAATGTTTATTCTAAGAAATTATACATTGGGTCACTACACAAAATATGAGAAAATTTGACTCCAGGAAATTCCAGTTTTGTGAAACTGTACATGCATCAACTGTAGAAAAAATGAAACCCTGTTTTATTTGTTTTCCACAAACATCAGTGTGTCAAATTGACAAGCCATTGCATCAAAATTGTGTCATAGTGGCTTAGCAGAAAATGCTCACAGGGAAACTTACAACAGCGGCACATGTGAAGCACTTCTTTTTATCGAATACAGCATAATATCAGTATGAAATTCAGCTTAAACCAGAAGGTTGGAAGTTGAAGTGTATAACTTGCAAGAAGCTCAACCGCACAACACAAGACCATGCGATATAAACATTGAAAGCTCATATCAGTCTCATTTTCATATTTGCTATTCACAAATTTGAAGGAATTTGAACAGCATACACCACCTGAAACAAAGTAAACAAAGTTAGTGGGTTGATGAAAAATTAAGCATGCTTCACAGTAGTAGGTACAAGACTTGCCTTGCAGTTCACTGTAGATCTTGGTTTCACTTGGGAGGATGTTGATGTTCAAATTCTTTAGGAAAATCCTGAGACTCCGAACTTTGCTCATGGGCAATGACAGCAACAATTTGAGGTCAACTGTTTCTGCAGGAGTGAGTTCTGTAAATGATATAACATAATGTCAATAATATGTTAATTAAATGACACAGGGAAACATGAAAGCAGATTTCAGAGTATTAAAGACATATGCCATATTTGACACAACTTCCCAAAACTTCATTGCCAATATTTCTGTCAGGTGAGCTTGTTAGCATATTGGCTATGTATTACACCACACAGAAAACACTGATATCTCAGGGTTGATGGTGATATTACCCTGTCTGGGTAGTAACTGAAATAATGGGATTTGTGTGTGTATTCAAATTGAGGCTGCCTAATGCTTTTGAAATTTTGACTCTTGTGCAAATATTGGGGGACACATCATGAAGTCCCTGAAATTGAAGAACAGTATTACATCCACACAAACTAACAAAAAGTAATTCAAAGAAAGAAGAAAATGACCTTACCATGCAAGCTTGAGGGCCTCACATTTGATTTTTCGAAGGACTGGGTGGCTATCTGGGGATTTTGTTTGAAGTACTCAGCCAAAACAGCAATGACATCAGCATCCGAAGCACCTTCCTTGCTTGAGATTGCATAAAGTACCTTCAGAATTAAAAAAAATAAAAATCATGAACAGTAAATTTGTTCACTGACACTCTAGGGAATTTTCACAATGTGAAGGACATAAAGCTAGAGGTTGTTGGGAGGTTCCCCTTTCTGAACACTCTTTGTGAGGTGATAAACTGAGTGTTTTCCACATTTTATGTCATGTTGTCAACTCTTTCATTTTGCAAAAATCACAGTGTATTCGTATTGGAAAATTGGCAAAATTGAACATTTCATTTAACAAAGACTGCCAAAAACACCTCTCCTTCCCATGTTGTTCTTGAACAATTTTACAAAGTTGAAACAAAACAACAGTTAACACTCACACGTTTGAGCTGTTTGGCCCTTCTCTCCATTGATTTGGCACTAGCTACACAAGCATCCACTTCTGGACGTACAAGTGGACTCGATGCTGAAGAGCGTTTAGTCCCTCCAGCTTTCCTAGACATTACAAGCATTCTGGCAGCACTGGTTGAGGTGTTAGGTCGTAATTCTATTGATGATGATGCCATTGCATCTTTCTTCCTTTTCTCAGGCTCTAAATTTTTGGTTAAGGTTGCAACTTAACCTTTTAATGATTCGTTCTCTATTTGTAACTTTTGGAGCTTTCTTCGGTCTGCTGTCCATTTTTGAGTAATTTCTTTGAACTTAGTTTCTTGCTTTTCACAAGATGTTTTGAGTGAAACAATGATGCTGTTAAAAGCCAGTTCTTGTTCATACCTGTCAAGGTCTTCTTTTTGTTTGGAAATAATTTGGCCAAGTGTTTTCACCCTTGTAGCACTTTCTGTCTGAACATTCAGGATAGTATGTCTAAGATTCAACACAACATGTGTTGTTTTTTCATAAGCTGTCTGCAATTTGCAAAACTTTTCATTTAGATAAGCATTTTTTTCCATACTATTACATACCTCTTTCAGTGCCTTACTGTAAGAAGTTTCTAGTTTGTCAACTTCATTTTGTGTGACTTTTATGGCAAACTTTAGTCTTGATACGGGTTAAGACAAATGTCAGTCGTATTTACTTGTACAGCACGTGTGCAAGTTTCTTGTGGAGGTTTCACCCATAAGCAATTTCGTTGTATTTGAATCAATTTTCCAGGAACAAGGGTCACAAATTCCCCATAAAAATCCCAGATAGTAAGAACATGGGATGAAGCATCTCCTTTGATACTCTCAGTGACTCTTTTGGACTACTGTGCCTGGTTACAACATGTTTTTCTCTACATGCCTCATTCTGAAATGATGATACTTCATATTCATCCTCACTCTCATCTTTTTTGAAGGATATTTGCCTTGGAAGTATCGTTTATGGTAACCAGCCTTCCCTTTACTTTCAAAACTTTTACTTCTTGTTATCTGCACCGATAAGTTATTTCATTCCTATGTGATCCGTTACGCAATTTCTTGGCCGGGTTTCAGTTTTCCTTTGTTTTAGCGTGGAAAGAATGCACGCAGATGTTTTAGTTGAGCGTGGTCTCGTGAGGCTTGTTCTAGGCTAGTCACTTTTGTTCCTGTGGATTCATGGAAGCCAATTCCTTCTGGGTGTGGTGTGACAACCGCATTCGGGGTTCTACTAGCTAAGCTATTATCTGTTATTTACACTGTTCCCTTAATTTCCTCCCTGACAGTTCCACCCCTGTATACTGCTGTGACCCCAGTTTAACGCTGTCAACCCAGTTAACGCAGAAAGCCGCTGTTAAGAACTGTGTGTGTTCTACCCCGTAACGATTTGTAAGTGAGAGTTATTTTCAGTGTTCTGTTAAGCCATGTGTTATGTCACCTTTTTCAAGGTTTCGTTTAAGTCCGAGTTTATGTATGTCTGTAAGTTTGATGGTGTGAGTGCGTGTGTGTAGGCATGCGTGTGTGTGTCGTAATGTTTAAATGTCTCTATTCGCCTTAAAATGTCTCATTTCGTCATTTTGTTGCACGCACAGTGATACTCCTGCTGGTAGACATATTTTTGAATGGACAGTAAACATGAAGCGCATAAAAAATGAGAAAATAGCACAAACTCTGACCAATATCCATAAACCTTTGCAGTGCATCTTATGAAAACATATTAATATCTATCAAATTGTACCAAAATTCTGCTGGTATATTGATGTAGGTTTAAAAATTCAGGCAATTGAACAGTCTGCAGTGTTCCACTTATTACATAAGACTCAATTCAAGAGGCATCATCTAAGCTTGACAGCAGAAGGCCTCTATTAAATCATGTTCCAACTAATTCTCAAGATTTGTGGTCATTTTATAAAGTACAATAGGTGTACGGCAATACTGTTTCAGAAAGCTGGTTTCTCCAAACTGCAAGGATTGGTGCACATATGCAAATACCTTAGCCTTACCATTTTCCCATCCTATGTACCTTATTTAAAAGTTTAATCACCTTAAAACAGCTTATGTACTGTAAATTTACGGAAAATGGTTACTAGACAGTGCTGGTCAAGTTGCAACCGTCACAATTTTGGTTTAACCAATCACCTAACAGTACCACCATGCAGCTCTGCCATTTCAAGTACAATGATGCTTCTACATTTTGATGGTGTACTGTTTAAAGACCTGTGGGAAAAGTACAATGAAATATCAAATAAGTATCAAATACTATCAAAATATTTAAAATCACGAGTGTTCTGGCACCTGCCAAATGTAGGCCTGGGGCTAATGTGGGACATGGCTGGTTGAAAGTAGCTTGTTTTAGACTTGAGGGTAATTTATGTGAGCTGGGACTGTCAGTCCTCCTTTGCCTTTTAACATGTCTAGTTACATAATACAGTGGGTGGCACTGGGCGGATGCACCAGGCAGTCAGGCACACAATATTCCCGCCCGCACTTCAAGCAAACACACATCTCCCTGCCTACCACAAACCTGCCTACCAAGATTTAAAGTTAGCCCCAAATTTACTCCTTAATTAAAATGAGGGAAAATAGAAAAATAATCAGCTCAAAGTGGGATAGATGCCATGGGGGTTGGGTGAGGTGCTTTCACCAGATCAGAAATTAGCCTGCATTCATATTGGCTACAGTAGCTACAACAGGAAGTTGTCTGCCTGTCACTAACTACTGCATGACTAGTAGTGATTGCTGCAGTACACTACAATTACTAAGCTATAGGCCAAGACCACTGAGCCTCCATTCCCGACTGGAGGCGCAATCGCAGTTACCATGGCTGCATATACACTTGTGTGTTATTTTGTCTTTCCAGTCCTCTGAGCCTCCATTTCCAAGTGGATGTGCATTCACAGTCGTAGTGACTGAATATACATTTGAGTGTTATTTTATCCTTTCCTTATTTATGTGTGATTTTTTTCTGAATGATATTCTAAGTCCACAGTGTCCACTGAGCATTCACTCCCTATTGGAGGCGCATTCGCAGTTGCTGAGGCTGCATACTAGTATGTGTATTATTTTGAAAATGAATCATGAGTGCATGGGTTTTACTATTTTTTTTCAAGAATGTAGTAAGTCCACTGGGCTTCCAATCTTAAGTGGAGGTGAGGTCGCAGAGGTTGCATACATTTGAGTGTTACTTTGTCCCTTCTTTTAATAATATTTTATGTGCCTTTTTTCGAATGATATTATAAGTCCAATGAGCCTCCAATCCCGAGTGAAAGCACAGTCGCAGTCGCTGCATATATATGAGTGCATGGTGTAGGCTATAAGTCCACTGAGCCTCCACTTTTGGGTGGAGGCACAGTCACAGTGACCGAGTCAACATGAATGAATGATGAAATAGATGACTTTGTGTAATCCTAGGCCTATTTTCTTAGCAAACTTTGGCCACAGAATGTGTACCAATAGCGTCAAGCCAGTATTCTGCTATACTATTACTGCCCTAGCAGCCTAGGCTAGCACTGCAGTAGCACTAGCCCTAAATCAGGGCCTAGGCCTAGGCCCAGGGTGGAATATGGCACTTTTCGCTGAAATCTCGGTGTGCACGAAGAAAAGTTTAAGTGTGCAGTGTGCAACAAGGTGTCAAATGCACACTTCAAATATGAACACAAAAATTCAAGTGTAAAATAAAGTTCCAAATATACCGCAGTCCAGGGGCCTTGGCCGAATAATGGTCAACACTGCATGGGCCTACATCATTCAAACAAGCCATCAGCACATCATGATCAAGACTTGTGATCATCCATAGGCCAAGTCAATATAACATATACATTAGGCCTACCTAGGGTTAAATACGAGTTAATCGCTGTCGGCTAAAAAAGAATCAGGCGTGCAATGTTCATTTTCAAGTGTGCAATAGAAATCTAGGCCTAGGGCCTAGAAGAAAAATTTCAGGTGTGCAATTGCCATACTTTCCATACTGAGCCTAGGTCTAGCATAGTAGCAGTATAGGGTGGGGTGACCGTCGAGTGCGCATCTGCATTAATATAGGCCTAGGCTAACGTGTTAAAATCTTGAAATGACAGAGCTCTTCAGTGCACATTCGACGGTACACTGAACATACTAGGCTCCATGAAAGACTTAGAACTTGCACTGAAATATGGAAAAGAATCGATGGACTACTGTATTTGGAAATTTCCGAAAAATACAATTAAAAAATGTGTTCCGGTTTCACGCTATTATATTGGTACATTAGGCCTAAGTTAGGCTATACGTATACTGTGACGCCTAGGCCCCCTAACACGTTAGGAGGCACTCGTGCAACTGGAATGCACACAAGTCAATGCAACTCGTCACCTAATAATCGCGATCATAACTATGAGTATTGCAACGAGTGAAGCGATATTAGAAAAATGAAGAAGAGAAATTTATATAACAGCACATCATTGGAAAGAAGAAAAATTACTCTTCTGCGCTGGCTAATTTTCATATGTCGGTTACATAGGAAATTTGGGAGAAAATCACACTTTTTCCCTTACCTTCTGGTGTTCAGGCCTGTAATCCGCTAATAATGGGCTTATTCCAAATCTTCAAATACCCTGCGCAGATGAATATTTATTTTAAAATCACTTGAGCAACTCTGTAACCTTCTATGATTGGTCACTTTTCTAATATCCGTTCACTCCTGACCAATGGTAAACCATGTCTTAAACGTACAACCGCCCCGGTGTTGGGGACCGTTTATTTTCAATGAGTGACGTCACTAACGGCTTTTCTTCACCAATCAGAGATAGGCAGATAAAAAAAGAGGGCGGGCCATTTGTTGTCTGTTACAGCTATTGATTTGTAAATGCCGTGTTGCATGCCTTCGGCTAGGAATCGAAAAAGCAGATTGTACCTCATAAATTAATACACATCATGTAATATTCTGAGAGTGTTTTCAAACACAGGGCAGAAAATGCTCACCACGGTATGCCCCAAAGCTAATTATAACCTAGAATTGTCTTGACAAGGATTTTTCTAATTAATGTGTATGGGGAAACGTGGTTTTAGTCCTGACACAAAACAACATACTGTACAAACTGTGCCTCACCTGCTGCTACCCGTTCTGTGGAAACACATTGAATTGTACCTACATATTCGTAATGAATTGAAACTTTCAATGAAACCAGCCAGGCCATGACTAGCCAAATTATCTGTACAAACCATTGACACACAGTCAAAAAGTTGTGCTCTGTTCCATCAACAGTAACTGAAAAACTCTCCTTTCCAAAAGACTGAGATCAGTAAAAGCAGGTTGCAAAATAGTTTGCAGACCAAAATTCTTTACAACTTCAGAACGGCAAAGGCACAATAGCTGCATCACATATAGTTCTTAACGATAGCAAGGATGAAGATTTCCAAGTGTGTAGTAGAATGCTCCAATTTTGTATATTTTGACCTTGTTACCTAATGGATTGATAACATTGAAATCATCATAGTATAGCTGAATTTTTGTAGAGAAGTGGGCTCAGAACTAAGGAGAGAATGGGAACTGAAGCTTGAACCGTCACAAAAATCCCTTAACTTACCATCTTCCGAGGAATGACCATTTAAAACCTGAGACAACACATCCTGACTAGTGAGTAAATGTTTTAGTGATTACAAAATGGGGACATAAATTACACTCTCTTTGGCATTTTCACCAACCATGATTTCCATTGGTTCAACATAGCCAAACACTTCACGACAGAGGCCGCGGAGCCAATTTTGAAGTGCGGGGGCTAATCATCGAAGCGGGCCCAATATGTCCAATAAAATAAATGCAGTTCAAGGCGGCCTAAAATGCCCACAACAAAGAAAGTGTGGGGGCTAAAGCCCCCCCCCCCCCCCTAGCCCCCGTCTCCGCGGTCCTTGCACGAAAGTAGTTCAATTGTTTGAAGTTTAACTGCTCGAAGGCACCCATCAAGTATCGGTTATTTTGCATGGTATTACCAATGTTAATTTCTAAATCATGCTCAAGAAGTAACTCTCTGACTGTTCTGTTAACTCTTGATTCAATATAAGGATGTCCTTCAGCTGAAGGAAGATATTGTCAATTACTGTACGTGGTAATTTGTGAACCTCCCTCGATATGAGAAGAAACAGTGCCAATTTTTTTTTTTTTTTTTTTTCATGTCAGAACATTGCCCTTCATTCTGCTGAAGAACATTCATGTTTTGTAGCCCTTGTTCAACTGGCCTGTCTCCAAAATCCTCACGCTTAAACTCTTCCTTGTCTAGGTCTGGGTCTACATAATTGTCAATGGCTGGAACTTCTTCATCAGTTTTTGCCTGCGTTTCCTTTGATACCTGCGCTCACATCCATCTATGCCACATCAAATACTAAAATTTAGGCTATTTGCATGAAGAAATCGTATGTGATGCAACAAACGTTTGAAACTGGAACCACATGGGTAAAGTAAACCCAAATCCATGGCTTGTGGGTAACTCAAGCTTACATTAGCTATTAAAAATATAGGCATAGCCTAGTCCTTTGCCTACTTTAGGTCAGTGCAGTTGCTTGGGCCTAGGCCTCAGCTTGGCCTTGATTATATTAGGTCTAAAAGGCTATAGCATTGGGGCTTAGGCCTAGGCAAACAAGCAAAGTGTCACACACACACACATACATATACGCACCCCTTATGCAAAATGGGGACCAGAATTTTCATCCAATTTTTACTTACATTTCCAAGACCTCTTAGGACACGCCCGCATTTACAAGGCCACAAACACCACACACATTTACAAGACCAACCACACACACCTATAGTCCAAAGAACAGCAGAAGTAAAAAACACCTGAATTTTAGGACCACTAAGAATTAAACACTTTAATTTCAAGACCACCACAAGACAGGCCTGTATAGCCAGCTGCAGGCAACGAGGCCAAAACCTTTTTTGGGGGGGGGGGGGCGTGAATTTTTCGTGCATGGCCAAGTACTGTATGTACAAATGTATTAAATCAATGGCAAATTTCACTAGTCCCTATGGTGAAAACATGCTCTGAAAATCCAGATGTTCCTCCAACAGTGTCTAAATCCCGAGGAAGTCTATGAGAGGATCGGGATTTGCCTACCCAGTCAACACAAGCTCAATTCTCTGTGTAAACAAACCCTCTCATAGAAGCACTGTGAGAAATGGACTGAAATGTTTGTTGAGCAGAAAAGCAAATATAGAGGTACTAGCTAACTCAGAGACCTTCGGTGATTTGCACCTCATGAGTTTTCAGGTGGGCATTCCGCCCCTCAATGGCTATGGATCTGTTCCTGGCTTAAATTTGCATGGTCACATATGAACATACGTACCATAAAAATAAAATGTCATGTCAGTATATCCAGTGTTAAAGATAAATGTGCATGCATATAACTAAGCCCATATGCAAGCAATTAATACCTGCAAAACTATTCTCTTTAGTTCCTTCCATATTGCAACCGTTAAGCGAAGCAAATTAAATTCTACATTATGCTAGAGGTGTTCTGCACAACATATGAACTAAAACGAAGGAAGAAGGAAAAAAAAACACAGATTAGCATCATTTACACTAATAGATGAACAGCCAGCTAGCACCTAAGGTGCTGACTCGGACATATATTCGCACAACTTGATATGCATGTACCTCATGAAATTATCTACCTACAGAATTTGTGAACAAATTAAGGTATCAATTATGTGAGGGAAAAGAACAATTGGCATATTCTCTTTCACAACAAACTGAAACTAGCGAGCAAAATGGTAGACTACTCATGAAAAAATGTTGTTCAACCACACTTGCAGTCCCGCATACATACCTACAATTTCAAGACCATACATATACATACACACCTACATTGTTAAGACGGCACAGATACACACCTTCATTTACAAGACCACTAACACAGACATGCATTTGAAGACCACTACACAGTTCTACACTTACAAGGCCACGACTGCAAGATAAACTCACTTTTATTTACTGCAATTCCTCGATCACAAAGAAAGATATACATACACCCAGTAGACCTTGTCAGGGCTTATCACCAACAACTTACAAATTTCTGCAGGCAGCCTGGCCTGTGTAGTCAGACAAGGAGGCCAAAACTTTTCTGTGGGGATTTCTCAGGCAGGGCTAAATATATGTACAAATGTATTAAGTCAATGGCAAATTACACTAATCCCTAGGGGGATTTTCAGCGTGTATATCCCCCCCCCCCTTTTCCTATGGACCTGTTCCTGACTTACATGCATGGTCACATACGGACATACCCTAAAAATTAATTCAGTTTTCAAGGCAGGGTGGACATAGGCCTACTACAATTAACATGATAGCAAACTAACTAGGCCTACTGATCCATGATGAAATGATCCACATGCGAGGTGGATGCTCTACCACCAGACCAAATATGCAGTCTAACCAACTGGTTAAAAACTGAGTCGTAAAACCTCATCTAACTCAGGCAACTGGGTTCAAAGGACACAATTGTGGGGGGCTGAAACCTGATGAAGAGCGTATTCTTTTAGCCTACGTATGTCTTCCCAGTATAAGCCCATATATAAAATTAAACACATTAGTGGGGAGGGGTAGCTGCAAACTTTTTCTTGGGGATGAGGACTAGAACCCTGGCCATTATCCCCCTAGGACTGCCCTGCCTAAGCTGGGTGACCTCACAGCTACAAAACATGTAAAAGTAAAAACATTTTCAGTTTACCTCAGTGAATAATCTCAGGGAATGACAACTACTATGAACCCTTCCGTTACATCCCTAAATTCTGACGCCCCTATATTCCGACAAATCCTTTACGTTCCAATTCCGACAAATTCATTACATTCCAACACAGGCTTTGTTCCGACACCCCAATGCTCCGACAACTCGATCATAGATAAATATTGAGATTGTTGGAAGATAAAGGTGTGGAACATAGGGGTATCGAAATATAGGGCAGTCACCAACCGTTTATAATACTTAATTAACTTTAAACCCCTCCAAACAGCTGTTTTAATTGATACCATACATATCTTATTACCCACCACAAGGTTCAATGCAGTCACATGAGTATGTACAGTAGACCTAAGTTCAGATTCTAGATGCTATATGAGGGCAATCACTATAGTGCATGTGACTTTTCTTCGGCCAAAATAATGCTGATACTCATGATAGTCCCATCCTGCCCACAGGAGCAACCGTCTCACATACTAGGCTTAACATCAGGAACTTTAAACCAGGTAGGCAAGGGCCTGTACATTGGGTAAATTAAGAATTGTGGAAAGGAGGAGTCTTCTTCAAGTTGTTAGGGCATCGGGGTATCGAGTAGTCAGATATGTCACATACAGACAACCATCCTGACACATACCTCTCCAAAGGAATGGTGTTGAGATGCCGAGCAGGCAAAGCACCAGGGTCAAAGCTAGAAACTAGTAGGTAAGGAGTTTTAGACCCCTGGAAGTTTGAAGGGCTTTGTTGGGGTGAATATGCAAACATCCTTGTTAGTGGTGAGAAGTATGAATCATTTTGTTTGTAGTAAGTCTAAATGTTCTGTAAATGACCTAAAAAACCAGTTTATAGCTAGGTGACAGTTCTCTCTCACAAGTCGGTGCATACAATTATAATTCAGTTGGAGTAGTATTGTATAACTCATCATCGTATTGTGTAAGTATTGGGCATATGTTACCCAAGAGGTATTCTGATGTTGTTGAAAACCTGGCACTTCTCTCATGGTGCCTATGAAAACTGTAACCTCTAAATTGAAAATAAAGCTTCCCATGGCACTGGTTGCACATATTAGCTTTAATTATACCAGTTCATAGGTAATGATTTGTGGATAAACTGAGTTCAGGGAGTATGATAGGGGATAACAGGGGTTATTTCCCTTGCTTCCACTCAAAAAAAAAAAAACTTCAAATTATAATCCAGTTCCCCTCACCTGCCATTTTATTTTTAACTTGCTCAGGGCACAGCAGGGTCTGATGTGCAAAGCAATAACTAAGAGACTTCATTCAACACTTTTTCACAGACTTGTCATTTAAAAAAGTTGCATTACTTTTTCAGGCCACTGGAACCATGTTAGGGTCAGACATATTGGTAACGGTTTGGACTCTTACCATCACATACTAACTAACCATCACATACCAAAGTGCCTCCCAGTCAAGGGTGGCACCAGAGGGGGGCCATGGCCCCTCTGTCAGGGAAGGCTGGCCCCTGTCGGGGATGTTTTCCAATTTCATCGGGGGGCCCAAATCTGTAGGATTATATATGTAGTGACAACAACCCTCAGTAGTCCTGACAATATGCTTGATTTTGCCCCTAGGAAGAGCAGGTTCTTCAATATAAAAAACCCAAATTTTCCTTTCTAAATTCAGATATTCAAATTTCCAAATTTTTCTTAACTCTACAAAATTGTCCAACATTTCTCGGGGCTATGTTGGCCTTCCGTATCAGGATTTGCCCTGTTGGGCAAATCCTGATACCACCCTGCTCCCAGTTTGAAGCAGTCTTTCTCCTACTGTATTTTCTACTTTGTAACTAAAGATGGGAATCTGGAAAGTTGACACCCCTACCTCAACACACCATATCCACATCCTCCCTGGTTTCTACAGACTAGTTTTGATGAATCCGAAGCCATATACTTCAATGACATTCAGCAATGATAAAAGAAAAACAGCACAAGAAAACTGGGGGTATAGCTTACGTATATTCTCGGTATTTCTGTCATAGTAAATTCCAATATGTGCAGACCAGAATATTAAATATTCAAGGTACTGTACCAGATAAGCATATAAGCATACAAAGATTTTAACATTGGAAATGTCTGACAAGAACTAGCTAAATTCGTGATGGAATTCTATCGGTGTGCAAGAGTGTTGGTCTCACAAGCTGAAGTAAAGGAACATTTGCTGGAGATACCAAATAAAGTCCCAGCTCAGTGTTTGACTTTGGTACAGCCCACAGGCTTAATTGCTAGCAAGTGATTCAGTAAAAACTTAATGCACTAAAATCACTCTAGCACAACAAATATGCACATGAAGACATACTATGATCATAATTATGTAAAGAGCTAGTGGATGGGGCCGGTCTGGGCTGCTTTTACTTGGCCTTTAGTCTAAACTGTAGACCTATGCTGAATTTCTTCTTAATTGGAATGACATGTACAGTTGCACTAGTTTCACAACTAACTGAAACCATGCATGCATATCTAGGTGTGGAAATTTACAAGATGCTCTCCTATACGTACTACCGCAAGCAAACCCTTACATGTGCTTTTTTTTTTTAAATTAGACTCCTCTCAACTCAGTCATAAGCCTATGGTATCTATACGCTATCAAACATCGCCACTAATATTTTTCATATTATATGACATACTGTTCAATATAAGCAACTGTTGGTTTCACCAGGCACAAAATTTGTACCACATAATTACGTCATGTACCTACTCCGCAACCAAAACGTCAGACTCCAGTGCTAGGTGAAACCACTTTTAACTCCAACAGACTAAACCAGTGCATTGTATATCCTAAATATACCCCCCCCCCCTTCCCCCAGCGTTGTAATGAGTCATGGCTCGAGTCACAAATTATGAAAAGGGAAATGACTCGAGGAATTGGATTATGATTTACCTCATAAAAATAGTACAGTGACTCGATTCATTGACTCGACTCGGGTCACAGTAAAAGTAGCAAATGACTCGAATCGACCGCAAAATTGGGTGACTCGTTACAACTCTGCCCCCCCCCCCCCCCCCAACAAAGCTACACTACTGTGAAAAATCAATTTAGTACTTGATCCTATTGTGCATGCAGAGGTAGAGTATGGTAAACCTAAACTGTGGTGTATGGAATTCTTTGAAGTGATAACTTAGCCCTAAAGACCCCTTTTGGAAAAGTTCACACCCTCCGGCTTTTAATAGAGAATAGATGAGATATAAACAAGAGCTAAGGTTTACAAATACCTGAGCAAAATTTTCCAAAAATGTGAATGTTCCCCATGTCCCCCAGAAAATAAGAAGAATGAAACGTAAGATAAATATCAAGTTTTTTAGTAAAAGCTAAAAATTAAGCATAAATAAAAAAAAATACCTAAAGCTGAGCAGTATTTGGTAATTATATTTCACATACACCTTCAAAATTTGTTCCATAAATCCTGACGTACCCTGAAGTTCGAAAATCGCAAACTGGACATGTTCAAATCCCAGGTGTTTCTCTGAAAGAATCAAGAAATTATAAACCAAGTTACTGGTATGCCTTTCTTTTCAACGTAACGGTACTTAAAATCTCTCTTTTTTTTTTCTTTGCTCCTTAATACTGTATTTTTAGTTACTTTATACCATTTGAACGTTGTTCCATAAATCCTGATGTAACAAATTTCTATCACAAGCCAACACTATCAAAAGTCAAAAACTGGACACGTTCAAATATTAGCTCTTTCTCTAAAAGAATCAAGAAATTATAAACTAAGCTACTAGTATATGCCTTTTTTCTGCTTAACATTACTTTCTTTTTTTAGTTTTTGTTAATTAATATTTCACCTCTACTAAATTTTCAACTTTCAAGTCTTCAGTTAACTTAAAAAACAAAACAATGGCCTACTTGGTATCAAAAAATAACAAAACAATGGCCTACTTGGTATCAAATAATAAAAAAAAAATATCATCCACCATTCACTTCAACGTACAAAATCTCTTGGACAAATTAAATAAAGTAAAACCTTGTAATATGTTGATCTATGGATCTATATATGACCCCCAAACTTCAGTCTTGGGCACAGCAGGATAATCACCACTTAATGGTAATGACAAGGTTCTAAAAAAAATCCTGATAATTGTTGGAGAAACAGCAATGGATATCTCTTCACATATAGCCTCCTCCCAAAAGACAAAATGAGCTTTGAACTTAACTTAGTGAATATCCATGACCTGAATTTTAAGGCATGAGAGTGCAATCGCACACCACCACTCACCTCAAGTCACTGTGAGAGTGCAAGTGATTTTTAGCTCACATGGAAAAACTCAAGTCCTGAATATCCATGCCCATTACAATTAGAACACTTTATGCATATGATTGCCACACTAGAGGCTTCTAAGCTTGAAAGTATGTATGGTCAAGTCATACGTTCCATTCAAGCTTAGTACCTTTATAGTCATGTATCATATTTGATGGTACTAAGCTTAAATCAAGAATGGATGCGAGTTGCTACCAGTGGTTTCCCTTGTACGGTTCTTCAGGCAACTAACGTGTAAATTTACTACTTATGACCAGGTAAGTATTTCTTCCTTTTTTACGGTTGGGTGGCTTTTAAGTTGAATGCCTGCAAGTCGAGACGTTTTCAGTCCTTTTGTTAAGGAGGTTTTGTGAGCATTGTTGGTGATGGCGAGCTTCTCCTCAGTGCACAAATCACATTGGCCAATTGGCCAGACGAATTTACCAGCGTATTACTTTTTTTTGAAAATGGACCAAGGGATGTTGTATTCTTCTTTTTTGTTCTTAATGCCCCAGATGAACACCGAGAGTCTAGTTTCGTTAGAATGGGAGATATGGTTGAAAGATTTGGTATGATTGTAATAGCGGGATTTAAAGCTCCCACCGGTCATGCCAATATACGTGAAGATGTCATTGCCTTTGTGAACCTGGGCTTTGTAGACAAAGGCTTCAGCAAGACATGCCCCATTCAGGGGACAGGTGTTGTTCTTGCGGCAATTACACCTTTTTTGTGGGGGTTTGCTATTGATATGGTTTAGGATTCAGGGTTCTGGCCAAAAAAAAAAAAATGTCAAACCGGGTGGGAGTTGATCGACATTGCATCATTCTTACATGATACTGGCCATATCTCAAAATCTAAATGACATTGTTTGTGGTCAGTTGCCCTATTTTCGGTATTTCCAATATCAGTACAATCATTTAATTGAATGTTTTGTGTTTGTTGCTGTGTAGCTTATGTTTAGAGTTTGAGTGTGATGAAATGCAAACTGGGCAGTGAGATTCAAACTGGGTGGTGAAATTTCAAACAGGATGCTGACTTTAAAAAGTAAATTGAAACTGGGTGCAGTTTGAATGGCCTGGCTAGAACCCTGGGATTTTTTCATTGTGCAATTACTTACTTCTTTATTGTTTTTGATTCCTTGCCGAAGGCAGGCAAGGAATCTATGCGATGGTGATGTCGTGTGTATGTGTGTGTGTGTGTGTGTGTATATGTGTGTGTGTGTGTATGTGACGCTTTGGCTTGTAAACACGATATCTCAAGAAGGGTAAGTGTGACTAACCTCGTATTTGGTGTGTAGGTTGGTCATATTGAGTAGATGATCCCTATTGATTTTGGTGGTGATCAAAGGTCATTTGGGGTCACGAGAGGTCTCAAGATTGGATGCCTTGCATGTGTACTTTGTGGGCACATTATGGAGCCCTGCTAATTGAAAAACATTGCAAAGCAATGTCAATGTGAAAAAGGGCCTTACATTTCAGCAGCAAGGAATCACTAAGCCTTTTGGCTTTCTGGTTGTTGAAAATAATATGGAGCGCGTGGGGTTGGGGGAAATGCTTGGCTACAAGTCTCAAAAATATTTTGCCAACGTTTGTTTTGACTGTTTTGGAAAATGGGGGGTTGAACCAGATTTTATTTCTGGATCTGTTCTTTCGGTTTCTTTGGCCGGTGGCTTGGTGCCCGGTGAATTTCAGACGGTATTGGTAACCGCTGGACTGGAGCGCATTTTGGCATTCACCGCTCGTTGCATTAAAGGCAGCCTCATTACAAGAGAGCTCTGACAGAAGGTTGTTAGTGGCTTCGGGGATGTTCCGGATAACTGGGGCGGGGTGCGCTTTTCTAAGCTTCTACGCCCGAATGCACCCCGATAAGGTCTAGTTTCTTCTCTACCTACTGTTATTCAGTTCAACTGAGGAAGAGCGGTGTATACGACGCTCGAAATATTTTGTTTATAATTTTATTTTATCGTTTGTGTAAACGTATATAGTTGGCAATGAAAGTATCATTTTTTGTCGTTTGTTGTAGGACAGTTCGCCGCAGATTGCCACCAAAGTCATCCAACTTTATCCTGATTCAAACAAATCTCCTGATCTGGCGAATAGTGTGATGATTCATTTAATCCCCAAAATGTCTTCGAAAGGGGGCATTTTTTCACGAAATATCTGCTACCGGGTTCTTACGAGCTCAGCCATTTCAGATCTATGACGTCACATTACATATAAGGAATTACCCTCACAGAATATGCTCATCCCATTGGATAGTTTCGCATCTTATGATGACACAATTAAGTTGGAAAGCCTAGATATTGTAAGATGCAAAACTATACTTACAGTGAAACCAGAATTCTAATGAAGGACAACCTTGAAAGGAAAGGGCAGTCTCCCCAAATTCAATTGAAAACAACCACATAATTTCACAAAATTTATTGTATTTCTCTTCCAAGTATGTGTCTTGATATTTCAAGACTTCAATACTACATACTGGGTTTACTTGTCATAAATTTCACAATTTTGAGAGAAAAAGATTGTCACATGATTGCCAAGAGCCATTCATGAATTAGGATGCGCTAGTACACTAATTCAAATAAGGAGGACTGCATTTTCCCTTTAAGCTACAATGCCATAGAACTGTTTTTAAGTAAAATCTTAAACAGTAAACGACACTGGAGCATGAGCAACATGCACAAAGCATGCATGGTAGCCTGATGACTTTGACCAAAAAATTTGCAATGCCAAAATAGGCAACTACAAAATTCTACACCACTTTATAAAGAGCTATACTTACATGACCTCTTCCTCTGCTATCTTTCAGGCAAGGAAACGCTGCTGTTATTGCCTGAGCCAATGCCTCTTTGTGAAATGATGAAGGCCAGTATAGAGATAAAAAGAACTAATTTGCATTTAAACATGCTTTAAGTACTTGAGAGAATGGCCTTACAACTTGCTCACATACAGAAAAATGAGGTGAAACCTCAAATTGGCTGCAGCATTGCTGGTCTTTATTTTACTAGTAGCAGAATGTCCAAAAAAAAAAAATGAAGGACTGAAAGGACTGAAAATTATATGATATGAACAGGAAACTTCTTACCTCCAAATAGAAACATGTATGTTTGGGAGATTGTTTCATGAACAATGAGAACTCTTGCACATAATGTAACTTATTTTCCTTTTTTTCCAAACTAACATATGCCTTCCATTTGGTTAAAAACTTGACTCTCAACCCGATTTTTGGCACAAGTTCACAGATAGAGGGCTCGTCAAGTAGCAGGAAAGCTTCCATGTCAATGCCATTGTCTGCAACGAAAAAGATGTTTTTAAAATAGATTTGGGAAAATACACAGCATGATTACTCTATATCCTGGTATTTATGTACGGTATGTTACAAAGCTGTCTCTTGAACCAGAACTATACCACTATATTAACAGCTTCATGGGCCAATGGCATTGACAGAGCAAGATCAGTACTGTACCTCCAAATCTACTTTAGAACCACAGCTAATTCTCACTAATATGAATCTCCTTATTTTTCTTCCCTGTACTTATATTGCATATTGCAAGGTAAAGTAATGACTTACCAGATAAATTTCATCAGTCATGAAAAAAATATTGTCACATGGTTATCAAGAGCCATCCATGAATTAGAGTAGGCTTCAAGATTATTACAATTTGGGAGGGCTGCTCTGTCTCTTTAAAACGAATCCTGGCACATACACAGTGTTCAGTACCAGTGAGCACAGCTTAAATTATGGAAAGCTATCCTGCTATTTAAATGATAGGCCAGGACATGTCCTAACGTGGTATTCGTTTCTGTTTTTTAAACCTGTAGACATGACTTTAGTTTTGTCTTTTTCAAGCGTTTATGTGTTTGTATGTTGTAGGCTTTGGTTATTTTTTTTAGCAGAACACTCTGGGAAAGCGATCTCAGGCACTTAGCACCCACACATCGGTGTTAATTTACCCCCCCCCCCCCCCAGCTGTGAAAGCTCTAGACATGCCTCGGCCTATGTTTACTTTTTGCGTGTCATGTGAGTATCATTGTGACATCAAGCAAAACATTTGATTACTGTAGGCCTAATTCCAAACATACAAATGTCCATTGCCTATGTTCCATAGTCCAAGTTGACATAATAATGTAATAGGCCTAGGCCTAGCTCATTCACATACTGATTTGGAAACAAAGTTCCAATTCCTAAGTCACACAGTAATTAATTATGTTAATTATTTTGACACGAAATAGTTGCCGTTTTCATTTCAAATTTTTTGGTACTAAAGGATTTCAATGAATAAAAGATTTGAAACACACCTGTTAGATTTTGAAAACAATTGTCATGGCAGTTAAATTAATATGATAACATCCAAAGTGTGCTATGAAAAGAAATTCAGTTTCAACCATCTTTCAAACCGCTGATCATACCGCCGTTTTCATAGGTCTGCTTAAGAACAGTGTACAGTGAGCTTTCGGCGAACGACCACGCAGGCTTTCACTGAGGCAGTAGGATTTATAACTTAACGGCCTAGCCTAGCCTACGTAAAATTAACGTTACCGACCGTCTGTTGTTGAGCCTACCGTAACGATAGGCTGTAGCGCCTACTGGTAACTGAGTGACCATTAGGATATATCATCATTTTCTTATTTCGTGTTATTAAAAGCATGGTTTTTGAAATAAATATCTGCATAACGAATAAAAAGTACCTTCAAAAGGCTTCAATAATTCTGTCATCCCCCATTCTTCTAGAAGGTTTTCGACTTCCTCGTCAAACATACCTGTAACTCTTTTGTGATCGTAGCAGGCTGAGCTGAATCGCGTCGCGTCGTTAACTCGTTACATATCGAGCCATGCATATGCATCATCCATGCGCATATCAGATAGCTAGCATATAAACGTACGCGTGTTGAACTTACCACACGCACGTTTCCAGTTCGACGAGTATGTGTACACACTGAAATGTGAAACGCGCGTTTTGATCAGGAGTTTAGCAATGCTGTTTTGCTTAACCCATATGGTAATAAAATGCCCCAGCGTGTAGCGAGTTTTGGCAAATTATTGACCAATTTGTGCTCAATATTTTTTTACTAAACTTTTTTTGCCCAACTGTTTTTAGGGTGCACTTTTGCCATTGCCTAGTCTTATGTACATTGAGAACCTATACATTTGTTAATCTGCAATAGCCTAACTAGTATCTGGGAAAGCTGTGCAGTGGTCAATAATGGTTTCGATGATAAGAGAATCCAATGCGATCATGATGGCGTTCGTGTGTGTGTATGCGTGTGTGGGTGTCAGTGTGTTTGTGACACGTTGCTTGTTAAAACGATATCTCAAGACAGGTGTGTCTGACAGTTTTCAAACTTAGTACATAGATGCACCATATTTAGAGGAAGATCACTTCTGTTTCAGGGTGGAGGTCAAAGGTCTTCTGGGTTCACAGGGGTCAAAGTCTGAGAAATTTTTAGCGCTATATGTCAAGGTAGGAAACTTGGATAGATTTCATATTTGGTAAGTAGATCCGTTACGGTTAGGAGATCGTTCCATTCGTTTTTGGCATAGGTCAGAGGTCATCTGGGGTCAGCAGGGACAAAGTCAGGAAATCTGTATAAAACGATATCTCAAGCTAGGAAACTTGGATAAACTTCATATTTGGTATGTGGATGCATTATGGTCAGAAATGGTTCCTATTGTTTTGGCAGAGGTCAAAGATCATTTGAGGACACCAAGGTCAAGTCTGAAAATCTTGTTAACACGATAATTCAAGATAGGAAGCTTGGATAGATTTCATATTCAAAATCTGAAACCTTTTTAAATGTGATCTTTCAAGATAGCTCTCTGTCTCTGTCTGTCTGTATATTTGTGTATCTATCTATGTATGTCTTTTTTAGATGTCAAAAGTTCATGTGGAATAACAAAATTATGTTTTGAACTTGCTAGTTAAACATTTGAGTGAGAAGATAATGGTGCATGATGGCATTATTTGAAATGGAAAAATTTATGTATCATCGAAACCTCAATGCATTTTTGCATTTTGGTTGTTTTTCTACCGAGTGCCGTCATCACTCTTTATATCATCAGAAAACACCAATGCCAACATTTCTATTCTACATTTCTTTTCTTTCACCGACCGTACACTGTATGACACCCATTGCACAAAGTTGTATTCGTCAACATCATCCATCGTCTGAATTGTTCATCAAAAGTTACCAGTTTGGTAAGTGCAACTTATGGTTTGCAAGGTACTATTTCATTTTCCAAAGTAAAACCCTTAGTGCATACTAATTTTTCAGTTGTCTTGCATACATGAGTTGCGAGAACAAAGAGGAACACGTAGTATATGGTTTATTACCATCACGACACCGCAAAATTACCGAACTTAGCTCATGTTCCTTGATTTTCTGCCGTAGGCAGGCAAGGGATCTATGCCATGGCAATGTCGTGCGTGTGCTTTTGACAGTCTGTGGCTTATTTCCAAATTCGAAAGTGTTTTTTAATGTTCCTAGTTTCAATTTAATGAAAGAATAGATCCGCTTTGGCATTGATGGAATAATATTTTCAATAATTTCATGGGACTTGGCTGTAAGATTATTTATTATTCAAGTTAGCTTTTGTTTCCTCGATTCCAAAATGAAGAATTTCACCGTACCCTTGCCTAACGCGAATTTGTCCAAAATATGCGGCTGCTTTAACACGTTCAACAGTTTGTGTGAGCGATCCCGTACATGATTACAGCAGTTCAGACAAGCCTGAAAAAAATTACATTAACCCCCATTCAATATTGGATTTCTTGTCGCGGACAACATTGATATGGGGGGGGGGGGGGTTGGAAGACCGGCGAATCTGTGCATTCGTGTCACTACATTTGGGCAAAATTTCCCATCATTTTTGCTCAAGATTGTAGATAGTTTGAAGTTTACTTTCAACACCTTTGCTTACTTTGTCGCTTAAAAAGATTTCCCCTGCCCGCTCCTCCCAAAAATTATTCCCCTCCTGTATCTTGCCTGCCAAATACCTAAAGTGTTTGTTATCACAATATCTCAGGATTGCATTGATGGTCAATTTGCATGGTTGGTTCATAGATTTGCACCAAAGGCCATAGGAGGTAAATATGTGAAAACCTAGCCCGCGGGGCGGACGAACTTTTTCCGTCCAGCTCATCGCTACGAAAAATCGACGTCCGCCGGCGTGGGACACCAAATCTGTTCAACTGCGTAGAAAACTTGCGGAAAGTTCCTTTACATACTCTAAGAACAATTGTATGTTTTCTGCTATAATTTCAACATCTCTCTCAACACGAAGAATCTCCACTTGCGAACAAGGTATCGAGGCATACTCGACAGTTTCATCTCAAAATTCTTATCGAATATACTTTCAACTTTCTGGTAAACTGAATATTTGTTTTCTACCAAGTGTTGTAGTAAACGAAGAACTCACCGTTAGTTACAAGCTGAAGCCTCTAAAATTTGACTCGCAACCGAAAGCTTCCAACCGTTAACACCATTCATAACGAGTAACGTTAGTTGTCACATACTATAGTCCTACAGCACTGTTCACAGTGCGTTGTGTTGTAAAGCTCACTGTTCTAACGTGCTCAATGTTACATTAGACACGAGTTTACAGTACGGCATCTTCGTAGCGTCATATAGGCTTATGAATATTCAATACAATTTTCTTTTTAGAATTGTAATATCAATGTTGAGTTTTAGGCGAATTGCCGTTGTCGAATGTGAGATTAATTAATATTAATTAAGTTCTTGATTTGTGGTCTGAAAGGAATATTTTACTATCGCCGGCAGGCTCTGCGTAGGCTAGTGAAAACCTCGTTAATGACTTGTTGATACAATATCCCAAGATGGCAATGATGAACTCTATTTTGGTTTACAGATTTGTTGTGTCGAGTGGAAGAAAGTCGCCTGTTTTGGTGGAAGGATACTTTGGTCATTTTGATTTTACCAGGTACTGAATTGTGAAAACCTAGTTAAACAACGAAATGCGATTTTGGTCCGTCTGGGGGTTTTAGACAGGAGGTCGCGTCCTGTCCTTACGGAAGCCATACCTACGAAGATTTGCAACTTTCCATTCGCAATCAATTCTAATAAAATTATTTAGCATTCAAAATATCAAGTAAAAGAGCTACAGCCAACTCTAAGAGAGAGTTTTAAATTAATAAGTTCTGGTCATGTGTCCTTTTTTATTCCTTTTTGATTGCGTTATCGAAGGAATCTTTGCTCCGGCCATTGTAAATTTGTAAAACCGTGTTTGTTGACCATATTGCGAAGATGGTCACTAATTAATTTGGTGGTCAAAAGTTATTTGGAATCGCCAGAGGTCAAAGAACGTTAAATGTGGCTAATCTCATACTTACTGTGTAAGTTGACCGCATTGAGGAATATTAGCTACTGTGTTTGGTGGTCAAAGCTCATGCGAAGGCAAAAATCAACACCTACTATGTACGATATATCAAAGGGTTAATGTGACAAATGTTTTACTTGGTGCTTAAGTTATCCGTGCAGAGAGGATATATATCATTTTCGATGTTTAGAAGTGGGTTAAAAGTCAGTTGTCAACAGAGGTCAAATGTGAAATGCCTTGGAAATTGCTTGCAAGTGCAATATCTAAAGAAGGACAAGTGTGAATCATTTCATATATGGTATTATGGGTTGACCATGTTCCCTATTGTTTTGGTGGAGGTCAAAGGTTATATGGGGTCACAGGAGGTCGGTTCAAAGCATTGTTAGCACGATATCTCGATAAAAGTACGTGTAACGAATCTCAAATTTAGTGTGTAGGTTAGCCATATAGAGTATATGATTCCTTTTGTTTTCGTTCAAGGTAAATTGTCCTTCAGGTTCACCAGAGGTCAAATGAAAAATAAATGTTAGAAATTACTTGTCAACGTGGTATACTGAGATTGGTATGTGCAATTAACAGAACCCTTCCGTTTTCAAGATGCCAAACGTCATCTGGGGTCACCAGAGGCCAGAAGGTAAAAGACATTGTAAGCACGCTTTCTCTGGAAGCGATGCCGTACGGTTCTATGTGCATTGTCCATGATTAGCTGATGAGCACTATTATTTTTGGTGGAGGTCAAAGTTCACTTGGGGTCACTAGACGGCAGAAGGTAAAAATTCCGTTTGCACAGTTATTCAAAGAGTGATTTCGCCCATGTTATAGTATTTGTACTTACCAAATTGTGAAGTTGAAACCTTTTTATTTTGCAATCAAGAAACACAGTCAATGTGGTAAAACATTACATTTCAGCAGCAAGGAGTCAGTAAGCCTTATTGATACGCTTACAATTCATTTTACCCTTCTTTTTCCTCACACTGTTTTTAACTTTAGACTGTAGGATGTAACAAAGCATTTACAAACAGGACAATGACTATATTCAAATATAGAATATTAACACGCCGACTTTAACCGAAACTCTGAAAACTTTCCCAAGGAAGACAAGCAATCCCAAAGGTGTTCATTGTTGTGAGCGGATTTGAAAAAGCGTGCGTCGTATTCATATTCAACTGTCCAGAGCATTTGAAATTACATGTGTGAAACCTCTTCAGCTGTCTGGACACGCATGTCCTAAAAATTTGTTTTTATATCATCCACCCCGGTGTAGGTATTCCTGCCTAAAACTGTAACAGACCACACTATGCCCCGAGTCAGAAATCCCACTTTTTCATTTATCCTAGTGAACAACGCACGACACACTAATCAGAACCATATGGCGTCAATTCATTTCAAATTTATTTCGCATATGGTTAACATAACTATTTATATTTACAATCTGAGCAGAAAATAGGTTTAATACAAAAATTAGTTTCTCACCGCTAAAGACCCACAAATGAGAAGAAAGAGAACCAAAGATTGAGATATTTAAGAATGATTTGCCCAAATAACAAATATTAGACCGAGGAACCGGGAATTCACTTACGAAATATAACAAAAAAAGTCAGCATAGTATCTTTATTTTGTCGAAATGATAAGTTGCAACTGTAATTATAGAGTAACATTTTACTATGTAATTTTGGCGAGCCATGAAAAATATAGATTCAGTGGCGGCACCAGCGGCGCAAGGGGACATTTTTAACCCCCAATCACAACCTTCCCAATCCCATTTCCTCCACTCGGTTCCACTCACCTGTCCGGAGCATTTGAAATTATATGTGTGAAACCTCTTCAGCTGTCAAGACACGCATGCCTTAAAAATTTGTTTTTATATCATCCACCCCGATGTAGGTATTCCTGCCTGAAGCTGTAACAGACCACATTATGCCCTGAGTCAGAAACCCCACTTTTTTCATTTATCCTAGTGAACAACGCACGGCACACTAATCAGACAATATGGCGTCAATTCATTTCAAATTTATTTCGCATATATTTACAATCTGAGCAGAAAATAAATAAGTTTCTCACCCACAAATGAGGAGAAGACCCACAAATGAGGAGAAAGAGAACGAAAGATTGAGATATTTAAGAATGATGTGCCCAAATAGTCAGCATAGTATCTTTATTTTGTCGAAATGATGTTGCAATTGTAATTATAGAGTAACATTTTACTATGTAATTTTGGCGAGCCATGAAAAATATAGATTCAGTGGCGGCACCAGCGGCGAAAGGGGACATTTCTAACCCCCAGTCACAACCTTCCCCATCCGATTTCCTCCACTGAGCTTCCAAAGTACAGTAGCATGACATGAGTTTTCTCGGCGAAGTGTTGCAAAAATAATCCTCCAAGTAGGATGGAACATTCCCAAAGTTTTCGAAGTATTTTTTTAACTTCCTGGTATTGACACTTTCCGTACAGCGCAAGCTTGTGCAGTGGCTATTCCAACTTTACCCAATGGTTCACTACCTTCAGACCGAAGCTGTGTATACTTTGTGCAGTCATCACGCATATGCTTTTGATTTAGTTGCTAACATACGCTATTCGTTCCTTCACCTCACCTGCAAGCAGCATTCATTCAGTCACTATGAATAAGCATTCACTAAAACAGACTCCACATGAGGCCAATGTGTACAACTTCACTTCAAGTGCATTTTGATCAGTTATACAATCACATGCATAGCTGAATACATACACATATACAGCCACAACAGGGTAAACTAATTCATTAAAGTCATTTGAAACCGATGTACTGGATAAACCAGAATATAGCTATCTAGCGACTTTATTTTTGACTCGAAGATTTGCTAAAACCTTGGGACTTCCGGAGACTTCGCTCCCGCAGGACTCCACTAGTGGTCTTGAGACATCGCACAAAATTATTTGCCTCCAACAGTAGTTTTTCGAGCCAGCTATTGAATCCCCGTTCCTTTTAAAACCCTGGTTCCGCCACTGCTTAGGTTTGATGACATAAGTTACACCCAAAGGTCATTGGATTTCAGTTCTCCAATAAAAAAAAACGTGTGTAGGAATCATTCCCTTCTTTGGTTTCAAATTGGGGCGAAAAGGTAAGAAAAGCGACTAATCCCTGAACACATTTAAAACGTTTGGAGCGTATTATGAGAAGAAGGCGATCAACATATGATTCATTTGGTGGATACCTCCTCGGCTTTCCCTTAGGTTAATTAAGGAACATGTTTGATATTATTAGGAAAGGTCGAAGCCGAGTGAATTCCATCAAGACCAGTTTGTTTTGTTTGTTTGTTTCCATTTGATCCTCCCTTGCGGGAACTCGGCAACGCCCCAATGAAGGGGTATTAGCGCCAAGCTGGCAACGCCAGTCTCGTGAGACAAACTCACAGTTTAACGTCTATGATTAAGGGATAGCAGAATAACTACAACCCAGAAAACTAGACGACAATTTTGATGTTGGAGCTGGGACTTGAACTCACGACCTCATGACTGGAAGACGCAGTTCGTTACCACTGTACCACTTGCTCCTACTCAGGAAATTAGAGGTTAAAAACGAGGGATATACGTTTGAAAAGAACTTTCAGCCAAAAACATCTCCCTAGTGTGAAAGAAATTCCAAAATCACAGTCTGGCAAAAATCAGATTTTCCGTCGGTGGACAAAGGTCGCTTTTACAGGCAAATCCTATAGTTATCGTTTGTAGGTCGCCATGCCAAATCAAAGTAATTCATTCTCGGTTCGATTTGAATGTTGATCAATGAATAGTACTGTTAACATCAGTGTATCAGCTACATCGTATAAAAATGTAGGTAGTCTGGGTCTAGCACTTTCAAAATTCTTCCATGAGACTGTCTGTCCACACCCAAGGCCATTCTTTCGCCTCTATGTTCCCCGCCGAAATCTTAGCCAGCCAGGACAAAAAATACGAAGATACTCTTGTATAAGCTTGATCTTTGTGACATGCCGAATTAAGCTCACCATTGCTTTAGCTGTAAAGAAACAAAATATAAATTTGGAGATAACTTGAACAAGGTACAAAAGAATCTTTTGAAAAGAAGATTTTTAATATAACACACTCCATCCTAATTGCATGGAATTGGTTATATAAAGTGCAACACACCATAACATAGGCCTACTTTATTTGTTGGACTTGGACACAATGTCATGTTGGAACAAAGAAGGGGCGTATAGATGACACGCATTGCACAGAGTACTACCGCAGTTATTACACTCTTTTAGTAAACATAATGGAAACATTTAAAATGTACCCCGCATTTGCATGGACATATTACTAAATTTTGGACCAACTCTTTATTTTTTTGTCACTTACACCGACATACCCGTTCTCGTGGACATATGACACTACACAAAACACTCGTGTTAGTGTCGAAATATCCTATTTAACTAACCGAATGGATAGCACTCTCCCAAGGGGCCCGTGGGAAGTGGTGGTTGGCCAGAAATCTAAACGGTTGTCGCGGAGCGTGAAGAAAATTTTGATTAATCGCAATGCAAAGAAAGCCGGCAATGACATTTCCAGGCTTGTAATTAGAATTGACGCGTTCTTAATTTTGAACTTTCGTACTCAATAAAATTTTCATTTCAATAAAAACAAAAGTGAACAAAGGGCAAAACGAACAGAAAATTTGGTCTATCAGATAAACTCTCTCACAACCATTGGGTGATATGGTAGGGTAAAGGGAGCCAATAAGTAACAAATAAGTTTTTATGTGAGGAAGTGCCACACTTTAACACCAAAAGATGGACCTTTTCATTAAGAGTGAGATTCACTGGGAGACGACTAACGCGGAGCGCGACCATTGGTCACAACGTCCGATTATTCGGAAGTACCTACATATAATACTGACCGACTAAAATCCAATTTAATATTTCTTGATAATGGAGAGGAAAACAAGAAATGAATGAGGGAAAAATTCGCGTTCCTGTCCCTATGGTTTTATGGCTGTTCATTAAGAGCAAGTTACTATCCAAAAATGGATCGATGAGTTTGACTTTATAGAGAAAACGTTTTAAAGTGACTGCTAAAAAGGGGTATAATACCCTCTATAAAGTGTGCAACAGACCATATCAAAGCTCTGGCAGCGCTGGACGATTGCATCGAGTGACTAATTTAATGCATGCATGTGAGTTTGATATATAAGGAATAAACTGCAGTCGGAATTGTCACTTGTTCATCAGCAAGAAATCCACATTTGCATGACATATCGTTTGTTTTACAAGTAAACGTTTTTCAATAGATGGAGGAATTTATCATTAAAGCCTGAGAGTAGGCCGAAATTCGTGACTCTCAGACTGGATGCGTGAGAATTAACAACCCTGGTAACTGCCTTCCCCAGTAAATGAACTAACCATGCTAGTAGGATTAACTTACTTCCATTGAGCTATATTTATCAAAGATAAGAAACTTCGCAACAAAGTAATTCAACGTGTTGACGGTTTTTAAAATGCATCTTTGGTTTCGATGAAAAGAGAAACCTATGCATTCATGATGGCGTGCGTGTGTATGTATGTATTTGTGTGTGTATGTGCGGGTGTGTGTATGAGTGTGTGTCTTTGTGACACTTTGTTTGTTTACACGATATCTTGAGAAGGGAAGATCTGAAAATTCTCAGACTTGGTACACAGATACCCCATACTGAGAGGAGAAACCCTATTGATTTTGAAGGAGGTCAGACGTCATCTGGGGTCACAGGGGGTCCAACCCCCAAATCCTTGTTTACACAATATCTCAAGGTAGGAAGCTTGGAATAATGTCAAACTTGATATGTTGATGCTTTTTAATGTACGGAAGATACTGATTTTGGTGGTCAAAGGTCATTTGGGATCACGTGGAGTCAAAACCCAAAATCAGTCTTTACACGATATCTCAAGTTAGGAAACTTGGATTCATTCAAACTTAACATGTCGATGTGTTATGATGTAAGGAAGAACTCTATTAATTTTGTTGGCGGTCAGAGTTCATATGGGGTCACATGGGGTCAAACCCCAAAACCATTGTTTACACAATATCTCATGGTGGGAAGCTTGGAATAATTCCAAACTTGGTATGTTTTTTAATGTACGGAAGATATTGGTTTTGGTGGTCAAAGGTCATTTGGGATCACGTGGAGTCAAAACCCAAAATCATTCTTTACACGATATCTCAAGATAGGAAACTTGAACGTGAGGTCACATGGGGTCAAACTCCGTAATCCTTGTTTACACAATATCTCATGGCGGGAAACCTGAATTTCACACTTGATATGTTGATGCGTTATGAGGTGAGGAAGAACCCTGTCTATTTTGGTGGAGGCTAGAGGTCATTTGGAGTCACATGGGGTCAAACCCCGAAGTCATTGTTTACACAATATCTCATGGCAGGAAACCTGGATTCATTTCACACTTGATATGTTGATGCGTTATGAGGTGAGGGAGAACCCTATTAATTTTGTTGGCGGTCAGGTGTCATTTTGGGTCACATGGGGTCAAACCCCGAAATCCTTCTTTACACAATATCTCATGGCAGGAAACCTTGATTCATTTCAAATCTGATATGTTGATGAGTTATGAGGCGAGGAAGAACCCTGTCTATTTTGGTGAAGGTCAAATGTCATTTGTCTCAAGGTAGGAAACATGATGTGAGGAAGAACCCTAGTGATTTTGGTAGAGGCCTAAAGTCATTTGGGGTCATATTTGGGTCATACTCAGGAAACCTTGGTAAACGATATCTCAAGGTAGGAAACTTGGATTATTTTCAAAATTGGTTTGCTGATGATTAATGATGTGAGGGTGGACCCTTTTTATTTTGGTAGAGGTCAGATTTCAGATGGGGTTATCCAAGGCCGAACTTTGGAAACCTTGTCAAAGGGATACCTCAAGGTCGGAAATTTGGATGGCTTTCATAATTAGAATTTGGATGTCTTTTGGTGAGTTGAAAGTACTGTACCTGTAGTTTTTGTTGGTCAATGGTCATCTGGTATCACCTGACATTAACTCTGAAAACCTTTGCAGAATATCTTAAGGCACAGTATGAAATGTGGCTTTGTGAATATAGAAGTGTTTGGTTAAAAGAAGAAACAGTTACTTACTGGTGGAATCAAAGGTCACTTTGGGTCACCAGGTGTTACAAGAAATGTAGCATTTTATAAAAAAGAACATGTATTTTTGCATTCTGGTTAGAAAAAATTTTTATGACACCTTTGAAAAAGTCTCGGAACCGATTTTTCAGCGGCACAAGCCTCTGGAGATACGTGCTGAATTTTAAATATTACATCGATTCATTAGAAAAAACAACAATGTTCACAAAAGGACAAATTTTTCAGATAACCGGACGAATTTTTTTTAAGGGCGGAGTTACGTGTAATGTTCTGACCGGTTCTTACAGTAACAAATTTGTAGCACAAAGGTAATGTATTGACACCGATAAATAAGGACTGAATACAGAGAAATAAAAATAGGCGCGGATGCACAGGGGACTTTTACGGCCTCAGCCCTCAGATGCCTCACTCCCTTTTTGTCACATCAGCAAAAAAACGCATTGTAAATCAACAGTGCAACTCCCAAGCTGCCCCCCCCCCCCTTCGGAATGTCCGGAACCGTGACTGTTAGTGGTTATCGTCAGCAAATAAGTGGCGGCGCCACTTATGTGCCAAATAAAAGGATTATGTACGAGGAGAATGTTTTATGATTGGATTGTCCTGCGGATACTCATCATTGTTACAGTGACCATAATCATCTTTAAGCTACAGACTAACTTAATTATTTTGGAAAGTTTGGCGACGTTTATTGCTTACCTGCCATGATGACAATAACAACAACGTTTAGGAGAACTAGTATGACATTGATTGTTCCGCCGTATGATTCAGGGACGTCCATTGCTGCTACTAAGACATTGATGAAGATTGCTGTCAAGGAAAACATCTACAAAACAGACAAAAATCGGTGCTTATTAAAGCAATCGTGCAATTAGTTCTATCACTCCACAGTTTCAGGGTGAGTATACAGGACCCCAGTGTGTGATGAAACACACTGCTGTGTAATATGAGTTCCTCGCACTTTAAAAACTAGCTGTCAATCAAAAAGCTAAGACAAGCATTAATTGGCGTGTCATCCGAGCCATCTCACTCCAAACTAAATATTTTTTAGTTGTTCACAGGAATTCTCAGTTGGCTTAGCTCTTTGATTGACAGCTAGTTTTTAAAGTGTATTAAAGTAAGTATTAAACAGCAGAATGTTCTCATCACACACTGGGGTCCTGTATACTCACCCTGAGGCTGTGGAATGATATTGTCTGGATAAGGATTGATTTTAGACGGTTCATAGACCGTATGGGAGTGGCTTCAGTAAACGGGTTGGGAGAACTGGTATTGTTTTAGGTGAGAGGATTAGGCCCTTAATTAAGACCAAATTGATTCAATCTTAACCTCACCTGGAGACGTTGGTCAAACAGATCTTTCATTGGCCAATATCGAGCATGTAATGACAAAAATAAGACTGATGTGCCAATTGTTACAAGCACTGTAACCTTGTCTTCCCATCCAAGAAGCGTAACAAGCAAGGTCTTAACCTTTCTGGAGAGCTCAACGATTTCCCAATACCAAAACTGTGGCTTGTAATTCTCACAAAGAAAATGTAACCAGCTCGGAAGTACCTGTTTTTCTAAGTTATTACATAAGAGATGGGTATTCTCATTGACCGAAGAGTCTGTGGTTGAACTTGTAGCGTTATCAGTTTCATTTTTGACACCGCGTTTAATCCTACGATGGTGGTGTCGTAGTAAAATAAGTAAAAATACAGGAAATGCTACAACATACAAGGCAGTGGCTAAGTAAGCGAAATATTTGTAGATTGTCAATTCCTCGCAGTCAATGTCAAAATCCGACCGAAGACGTGTCATACAATGTTTGCTTTTTCGGTCCAAGCAGAACGTTTTGCAGGCACGAGGGTAGACCTGGAAAATGGTGCTGCAGATTGGGGGATAAGTGATGAAGAGTAAAACCAAAACAACTGTTATTATTTTAGTTTTGAGTCTGAAAAGGTGAGATTGAAATGAGTGTGATTGGAGATACTTTCCCCTCCTGTAATGGAAATACCACTGATTTACGTAAAAATACATGATAGCGATTATGAAGATGAAAGGTGGTAACGACACCCCAATCATGAATTCAAGTTTTGGGTTTATTTCCAGCTGAGAGTCATAGCACTGCGGGCGAACAACAATCCTGAGTATTGTTAATTCTGCGTATGTAATTGCCTCACCAATAAGTTGCATTGCTCCTGTCCAATTAACACCGTGCATTGAAGAGAAAAATCCACCTATGACTTGATAAAATCCGAGCACAATTTTCAGCCTTGATACAATAACGTCCATTATTGATCTTCCAGTAGGATCCTCTTTCTTTTCTCGTTTGTATTGCCAGAGTACAACAGAACAAAATATGAAGCAAAGACTTATTACCCCTAATGGTTCAACAAGTAACCACACTCTACGGGGACAAGGTATACAAGAATTTAAAACTGAGTAAAAACCAGTTTTACATTTGCTACACAACCATCCCCTGTAGCCATCTTGACATGTTCCTGCAATAATATCCAGTGTAGCGCCTCCGTTGTTTGGACAATTTCCTGCTCGTTGGCATTTATAGACTTTAGGAATGTCACCAGAATAGTTAACGTATGACTCATCGTAGAAACGCGACTCATTCTGCAGATTTTCCACAAAATGTACGTACTGAGTAATGTTAGCTGAAGGAAACGTCCAGTTCCAATAATATCCAGGAAGAAGACTTTTAAATTCTGTCTTGGTGCAGTTGAGCCCTTCATCCAAACATAATCGACAAGGACCAAGGCGATCTGTTCTTGTATAATTTTGTTTGCATCTACAAGCTCTGAACCCTGCCATCGTAGTCTGATTTGTTCCTTCTGGGCAAACCAGACATTGTCCTATGGAAGTGCCGCTCCCATTTTTAACGAAGGTTCCCTCGTTACAATCTTTGCATGCCATTCCTCCAGGATAGAAAGACGACTGTCCTATTGCATCTTGGTAAAACCCACCTAGAAAACAACGGTAACGAGTTAGGTTTCATTGTTTTATATATCTTTTTATACCTAGGCCCAGGGATTTTAATTACTATTATTATTATTATTGCTGATGTTGTCGTTCTTGTTGCGTGACTCCCGCTGCGATCTTTGAAGTGGAACTTGACCAGTATTTTTCTTTATTTTTTATAGTTTTTGATTATTTACGTCTATATTGCAGCTGTTTGCTGTTTTGGCCACACTTTATAACACATAAGTGTTGGTTTGTCGTTTTATCCTATTTAAATCACTAACTCATTGATAAGGGTTTTGAAATCAAAGGGTCTTTCTAGGCAGGAGGAAAATCGAAAATATTTGAACTTTCGTAGGTGTGTACTCAATCCAGAGGGAAAATTGCAATGGATGTGTTCCGTCGTTTGTACACTTTAATGATAAGCTAACCTTGACCTTTGTGCTTGGTTCCCGGCGTAAGCAGTGGGGTAGGGGAAGCAAGCAAGTCACAACTGGAAAAATAACCTAGTCGGCCTGTTTTTTAGTCTTTTTTTAGCAACTGAGCCGTTAAAATTCACCTTAGTAAGTAACTCACCTGGGGGACAAGGGTGACATCCGCTGATGCCGTCGCCAAACGTTCCCGGCCTGCACGGTTCACATTCACTACCGCCTTTTTTGTTGATTGTGCAGTTAAAACCTTGTTGACGTAACGTCGTTGGGAGCAAAACTCTGGGAAGTTTCAGTGTCGGAACAAAGGCTGGACTAACACATTTTCTGAAGTAGCAATACATGAAATTTTGAATTTTGTCTTTAAGAAGATGAATGCGGTATTCCAATATCAATTAGTATTGGAAAGGTACCACTTTTTGGTCTTCAAACATAATGCATAATGGCACGTCTTTGATTTCATGGCGGCAGGTTTTATATGATTTTTCTGTAAAATGATATATTTTGAATAAGAAAATCCTTGAAAGGTACTACGTCAATGTTTGGAAGGCATTGTGTGGTTTGTTTTGTTTCTTTTTTGTTTTTTCTCACATCTTCCTTCCTTTGCAGATATTCATCACTGAATGTTATCCCCTTTTCCCCCTTTTTTTCTTTTTATTTTCCCCGTTGCTATTTTTTCTACTTGGTAAGACTTTACAACATATTCGTGTTGGTTTATCGTTAGACCTCGAATAACTAATTTACTAACTAAACAAAACTTTGATTAAAGTAGGAAGAGCTTCACACCTCCGTCCATTCTATCACGGTTATTTTATTTTGTTTATTTAGGGGAGTAGCGTATTGTTATTCTGGAATGCACCGTGACGTAATATTCTAACAGGATTAACTTTTACATGAAAATGGGTTATTATTTGCATAAGTATGCAACATTGTTAGTTGTGTGTTATGCGATAGATGTCGTTTCAAAATCAATGCTTTGAAAGTTTATTGGGAAAAGAATGTGTTTCCTGCTGCTGTTTGCTCTCTTTCGGTTACTTTTCTATGAACAGATTGAAATATATCACTATTTGGAAAACTGTTTGGTGTGGTCATTAGTTAAAGCAGTACTTACATTCTGAGATGCTTACGTGCCCATGGAACTTCTTCTAAATGCCCGCAACCGAGATATCTGCACGAAAAAAGGAATCAATCCAAAGTAATCAGTGGGCAAATTCTATACACTCCCAGAAAACCAGCCACATGACTTCACAACTATTCTTCACCTGTGCCATCCAGATAAACCCCAATCCATCACTTTCGTGTTGGTTTGTCGCAAAACCCTATCGAACTGACTAACTCAATCCCATCCCACCCCAAGAAAATGTTTGTATCCTAATGAAATGTGTAAAATTTGAGAACATTTTAACATTTAGTTAACAGTTTCATTCCAGCTACCATCTTGTGTGGAAGAAATTATATCTATGGGTTAATTGTACTTACACTGTGCTGTCGTTGTTTAGTCCAAGGATCGCACTTTCAGCTACTGTTTGTATTTTGTTATTGTAGAGGTGCCTATGACAGAAAAAAATTTAGATATAAAACGCATTTGCCTCGAAATTTATATTATGTGAGTGACATTAATGGCTACTTTTCCAGCATAGGACGGTTATCCTGTGCTAGCCCTAAAAGGCAGTCATTCGTCACCCTAAACTACAGTTTCAGTATACATATATCAAAACTCTCAATTGGTACAGCTCTTTGATTGGCATCACATTCAAACAATGCATCATAGCTAAATTACACAGCATGGGCACTGAGAGTGTCTTGATTACACATTATGGACTTGTATGGCCACTGGGACAAGCCATGAAGCAATAAAGAAGGATTGTGTCTGGATAAAGATGAGTTTTAGATAAATGTGGGAGGGACCAGAAGTAAGTAGGTTGGGAGAATTGGAACTGTTTGGGATGATGAGAATATGCCTTCAAGGTATAATAATTTTGGACATTTAGCTTCCTATATTTATTAAAAAAGGGATCCAACCGCTTCGATTTAAGCATTCTAAAAACACAGTAAGGTCATTAACGGCATACTGCTGTAGGGTTGAGTCCGACTTCGTTCGTTCGTTCGTTTGCCAAGGTCGGCGTTCGGTAGGCGATGGAGTCCATTCGTTTCCGTGAGGGGGGCCGTGTGGTGGTCAACTTGTAATAGGGTGGGTCTATAAGGTGCTTGTAAATAGTTGTAAATATCTGTATGTAAAGCTTTATTACTGTAATGAACATAATTTTCTGTACAAAGTTTTGTAAATATTTGTACATATAGCTTATTACTTTAATGAACATAATTTCTGTTTGATTTAGCAGTCTGTAAATAGTCTGCGTTTATGTTTTTGCCCGATCCGGTTTCAGATTTTGCTTTTGTTTTGCATGTGCCGTTTCAATGCACTTAAAAAGCTGTAGAGTTTGTGTACACATGGGCGCAATGAGGTCACTCCTTGCAACAATTGCATCTGGGGAACAATTGAACAAGATGCAACTGTATATGCTCAGTTTTTTTTTTTAAGTCGCACTGTTGTGCACGGGTGTAGGATATGTTTGCTTTTGATTAGTTTCGAGGCGTGTGTTGTTTTAGAAGTGTTTTGTTGGCTTCGGGGCGTGTCGTTGCTTGGACGCGCGTTGTTGCATTTGGGCGTGTACTGCTGCCTTGGGTTGGATGATGGGTTGGGCGTTGACTTTAACCCTTTACCGTTGTTTGGGTCCTTTTCGACCCACGCGGAGAGCTCGGCTGTCACACATCTTTACTGTTTCACGCGGAGCTCGAAACTGCGAGTAGCTACCCGAAAATTCGGCCACAAGAGCGAGAGAGACAATAGTTTAAGGTCACGGGGTCAATGGCCTACGGAAGCCGATGCGGGGCGGGCTACGTCCGCTTTTCCTCCCAATCCCGAGGCGCGCAAAGATGCCCCGATCGGAGCACAACGTTAAAGGGTTAATGTTGTTTGTTGTTCTGGCATTTGGATTAGTTGATGTGAGGAAAGATGTAGTGGTTTTTATGTCGAAACTTTCCACAATTCCTTATAGATAATCTGGAGTCCCGAAACATTGTTCAATACAAGTACTTTTTCCAAGTAAATTCTTCATGAGACCCCCCCCCCCCCCTTTGCCGGTAGCGTCATGACCTGACCGATTGAAACCCGCAAGTGGCCAGCTCACCTCGATTTTTTTTATCAGATGTTAAAACCCAGTCAATGACTAGGAGTGCAACTAACTGGTGAAAATACCAAGATATCGTTAATTTAAGAACATACTGCACCTATTTGTTAAACTTTTTGTAATCTGACACATTGGTCTGGAAATTATTAGTTCTATTCCTGCATTTTATAATTACATTTTCGTGCATAAGTTCACTAAATGTGAACTGTTTTTTATGGTTCGAGACTCATTTGGTAAGTAATTTAGCCTCCATTTGTTTCTAGTCACACCATACAGTAAACTTCCTAAAAGCGTCACTGCTCTGCTTCAATCCTCGACAAAAATACATGGGACAAATCCCGCTCCCTGTATTAAGCTGCGTTTACTTGACACGCGTATTCCGGAATGCGGAACCCGGAATGAATCCGCGTGCCCAATTAAAACCCCACGCGGATCGTTCCGCCCAATGTTATCCAAAGCTGCGGTCCGTTCCTGCCAATGTTATCCCAAGCTGCTTTGGGTCATTTAGCCCCCCCCCCCCTGCTGGTACGGGGTCAAAGAATATGCCCGCTACTTTCCCAGCATGTCGTAAGGGGCGACTAACAGGGACGACTTGTTTGCCGTGAGTCGCGACCCGTGTCGGTGGAGGAGAGGGCCTGGTGGTTGAGTGAAGGCTACAACTGCGGTTTGGTCCAAGTAACACACCACTTTGGCCTCAACTTCATCTAGTCGGGAGGGTGAATAGGCCGTGTTCAACCAATCGGCTGGTGGCGTCGTGCCCTGAGATCTCCACTTTACTGCTTTTCAACTTTTTACTTATAATTCATTCTCAAACCTGTCATGTTTTCGTCACCAAGTGGGCATTGCTTGTGTGTACCAGGAAAGTGGTTTTCTCAGAAGGCGGCTGTTTAGTCAGGTCAATCGGGGTTATTGATTCAATTAATGGCCTTGAGTATATCACTAGTGTATCCCTGGCATCGGTTTGTGATGTTTCTTCCACTTACCTTCGATGTCCCCTTGTTGGGCTTCATGGTGGGTGGGGAGCACCAGTGATGAAATCTACCTTTTTATTGTGGATTCCTCAAAATCATCAAAAGTAGCAAGTAAACGTTTAAGGAGTGACTCTGGGTCCAGCTCAGACCCAGAACTCGCTCCTATCTGGCCTAGGTTCCTCGTCGTCACTGGTAGTGACGACGACAAGCCCCGATCCAAGGTGTCCCCTTTTGCTCTGGAGAAAGTCATTGAAGGTGTTGTCGGCACCCCTAAAGACGTCAAGAGACTCCGTTCTGGAGATCTCCTTGTCGAGGTCAGCCGCCAGAAACAAGCAGACAACCTACTAAAGACTTTTGTTGATGTTCCTATTTGGGTGACCCCTCACAGGTCACTTAACTCCTCCAAGGGTGTTATCAGATGCCAGGACATCAAGAACTGTTCTGATTAAGAGATTCTTGATGACCTGGCTTCTCAACATGTAAGCCACCTCCACCGCATATCAGTAGTAAGAGAGGGTGTAAGGAAGCCCACTGGCACTTTCATCCTTACCTTCAAACCCCCGAACACACTGAAGATTGGATATTTGCAGGTCAGGGTTGAAACATACATCCCCAACCCTGTCCGCTGCTTTAAATGTCAGCGCCACGGCCACTTCAAGTCGAATTGCAGTAGGCCAGCAGCCTGTGAAAAGTGTGGTCAGAAGGGACATACCAGTGAAACCTGTGAGGAGGCACCACGTTGCTGTTATTGTCAAGGCTTCCACCCTGCAAGTAATAAGACCTGCCCAAAATGGATGGAGGAAAAAACAAATCCAGAAAATAAAAGCCTCCAACAACATTACATACAAAGAGGCTGGGGACACCTTCAAATCGCAGGACTCACAGCTCAATAGCTATGCTGGGGCTGTGAGGACTGCGAAAGTGCCCGCTGGTAACCAAACTGATATGACTTGGCCCAGGGACAGCAGCTTTCCGAAGCCCATCAAAGTTTCATTCCCAAAGCCATCAGAGCAGTCTACAACATCTCAGACCATTCAGACAATTTCTCCACCGACAAACGTAACACAGCCAAACCCAAAACAAAAGAAACCACTACCACCACCAAAACCAACGAAAATTCAACAGAAACCAAAGGCAGAGCGAAAAGCCAAAGATACACCTAGGATAAAAATACAAAACAAAGTGAGTAAAGGGTCGGATGACCCAATTCAACTCTTAAACAAGTTTGGAGCGTTAGAGAGGGAGAAGAGGAGGAGCTGATGTAGCTCAGCAGCCAGTGCCCTGGTTCTGGCCTTGAGAACTCTACCGGCTCCTCGGAGAAGCCACAGATTTCCAAAGGATGACCGTCGGGAAACCTGTGGCTATAATCCAGTGGAATTGCAGAAGACTTAGACCGAACTACGAGGAGATCAAATGCTTCATTGCAGACTGGTCTCCCTCGATTATTTGCCTACAGGAAACCTTTCTTCGAGACACAGACAACATCACACTTAAAGGGTACAGCATGTACAACAAAACTGTAGTTTCTCCCATTGACAATAGAGCAATTGAGGGATCATCCATACTGGTCAAGGAAACATTTCCACACTCCACAACCCATCTCAACACTAACTTACAAGATGTTGCCATCCGAGCTACGCTACACCTCACCGTCGTTCGGAGTACCACCAAGTTACAACCTGAAACAAGGTGACTTGGATATTCTCCTCCGTCAGCTACCCACCCCATTTCTGCTTTTGGGGGATTTCATTGCACATAGTGACGTGTGGGGTTGTACTGACACTAACCAGATGGGTGGAGTGATTGAAGCTATTGTTGCTGCATGGGATCTATGCATTTTGAATGACGGTTCTTTCACCTACATTCACCCAGCCTCTGGTTCCCATTCGGCAATTGATCTCTCAATTTGCTCCCCTGAAATCCTGATGGATCTTCAATGGAGAGTCAACAATGATCAGTGCGGTAGTGACCACTATCCACTCTTAATAGATATTACGTACCCAATTCCCGAAGAGAGAGTCCCTAGGTGGCAACTCAAAAAGGCTGACTGGTCTGCATTCAGCGATCTTTGTTGAAACACGATCGTAAGGGACACCTCTAATGGTGTAGAAAACCAGATCTCTCATTTTACACGTACCTTAGTGAATATTGCTACCAAAACTATCCGTAAGTCCTCTGCGAGTCCTCGTGGTAAACACACACCGTGGTTTAACACGGATTGTGAACAAGCGATCAAGGATCGCAAAAAGGCCCTTAGTATGTTTGAGAAGTACCCTAGTAATGTTAATCGTGTTAACTATCTTAATGCCCGCGCTAAAGCACGGCGCATAATTAAATTAAGCAAGCGGGAAGTCATGGAAAAAATACATCTCTAAACTTAATTCCTCCACCCCTGTCAAAATGGCATGGGACATGGTCAGAAAAATTAGTGGGGGGGGGGGGGGCAGCTTTCTACTCGTCTTCTACACAAAACCAAACCAGACGTTCAAAAATGCACAGAATGGGCAGATATTGCCAATTTGCTTGCTGACGAATTTGAATCTAACTCGTCAAGCAATCACTAATCGCGAGCCTTTCAGATATATCTTTTTTCTGAAAGTCCCCACGACTCTCTGGCGAAGAGCCAAGGGGCGAAAACCAAACGATTACTCCCGGAGGAGTTCTGCTCCCTTAAGGAGCTTAACGTCCCAAATGGACAAGTACGCCCTCAAAAGGGCAAACACTGAGCCTTTCAGATATATCAACATACCGTTGAACAACAGAACTTGAACTTCATCTCGGATAACTCGGAGGCCTTCAACTGCCTCTTCGATATCTCGGAACTTCGTGCTGCTCTCGAGAAAAGTAATGACACTGCCACTGGTCCAGATGAGATTCACTACCAATTTCTGAAACAACTTCCAGATAACTCTTTACTGGTGTTGATGGAGATCTTCAACGGTATGTGGGGGAACGGCAGCTTTCCAGCGGCTTGGCGGGAAGCTACTATCATTCCCATTGCCAAACCGGGCAAGGACCCATCACTTGCCAAAACCTATCGCCCTATTTCGCTCACTAGCTGTCTGAGCAAGACATTCGAACGTCTGGTTTGGTTTCTCGAAACTAATGGTCTGATTACCAATTACCAAAGTGGCTTTCGACGTGGCCACAGCACCACTGACAAACTTTTTCGTCTGGAATCCACTGTCCGTGATGGCCTAATTCGCGGACATCATGTAGTGTCGGTTTTTTTCGACCTACAAAAGGCATTCGACACCACCTGGAAGTACGGCATTCTGAAAGACCTCCACATTGATGGTTTGAGGGGACGGATGCCGCTTTTCATTAGAAGTTTTCTTGAAAATCGGGTGTTTCGTGTAAGTGTAGGGATTGTGTTGTCAGAGTTACATGGTCAGGAAATGGGTGTCCCTCAAGGTAGTATCTTATCAGTGACTCTTTTCATCATGAAGATAAAAAGCCTCGCCAGTGTGGTGAACACTGGGATTGAGAAGTCCTTGTTTGTTGATGACTTCTCTATAACCTGTTCCTCACGGAACATGAGATCTATAGAGAGGCCTATGCAAAACTGCATGAACAAGATACAGCATTGGGCTGACCGAAACGGCTTCCGTTTCTCTCGGACCAAAACTGTTTGCATGCACTTTTGCAACCGAAGAGGTGCCCATTGCAATCCAGACTTGAGTTTGAACGGGGTTCACATCCCAGTTGTTCCTCAGACTAAGTTCCTCGGTCTGGTTCTCGATAATAAGCTCAACTTCAAGGCCCGCATCGAACATCGCAGGCGGAAGTGCCAGGGAACACTAAACCTATTGAAAGCCGTCTCAAAGATGGACTGGGGAGCTGACCGCCCCGTTCTGCTTCGACTCTAAAGATCCCTGGTGCAGTCTAAACTTGATTATGGTTGTGTTGTTTACGGCTCTGCACGTGAGTCATGCCTTAGGAAACTACTGCCCATACATAATCAAGGCCTCAGGATCTGCTTGGGAGCGTTCCGTACCTCCCCAATGCAGAGTCTCTACGTCGAGGCAAATGAATCTCCACTCCATATAAGATGGAAGAAGTTTTCACTTCAGTTTGAAACTGAGACGTCATAGACACACCCCGACCTTTGAGACGACTTTTAACCATAGGTTTAGTGACGTTTATATGAGGAAACCATCTGCTGTTCCTCCATTTAGTATTCGCATTGGGGAAGCTCTTACACAGGTGTGCAGCGACCCTGAATTTGTGGCACAGTTTAAGTTTCCTGCCACTCCTCCCTGGAAGTTGTGCGAACCAGCTATTAACCTAAGTCTGAAGAAACATCCCAAGAACTCAACAAATGAACTTGTGTACCGCAACAGCTTCAATGAGCTTAGACAAAAATATCATCGGCATCATGCAATCTATACTGAACGCTCCAAGGCCGCAAACAGGGTTGCGGCTGCCGCGTCAAGCCGTGACGCATCCTTGAAGATTAGACTGCCGAATGATGCATCGATTTTTATTGCCGAACGCCAGGCACTTAAGATGGCATTCGATCTGATTGAAGCCTCAAGCAGTAACCAGTTCATTATTTTCACAGACACATTGTCAAGCCTCTTAGCATTAAAGGGTAATGAATTCAAGCACCCCTCAGTAACAGCTCTCCGTGAAGTATACTCCAACTTGGTAGAACTTCAAAAATCAGTTGTGATTGCGTGGGTCCCTAGTCACGTGGGCATACCAGGAAACGAAAGAGTCGATGCGCTTGCTAAAGAAGCCCTTCAGATGGACGTCACCAACATCTACTTGCCTCACACTGACTACCGCCCTAACATCAATGGCTTTATAAAATCAAAATGGCAAGACCTGTGGGATTCCTTTCCCGAAAACAAACTGTACCAAGAAAAGGGTACGGTAGCGACTGGGGGAAACGGAGTCCATAGTAAACGGAGGGATGATTTAGTGCTGGCTATGACCCGCATTGGTCACACTTACCTTACCCACGCATATTTACTTCACGGAGAAGAAAGACCATACTGTATACCCTGTGACTGTGCTGTCACTGTCAGTCTTATTCTCGTCAACTGTTACGAATACTCCTATATTTGCCAAAAATACTACACCGTGCCCGACCTTAGAACTTTGTTTGAACAAATCGATTCTTCACGTATTCTTGGCTTCCTCAAAGAAAGCAATCTCTATAAAAAAAATTCTTACATGGCTCCCGCTTGCTTTCCTTTTCGTTGAAATTGTCCACCCGTTGTATTTTTTAATTTTTTTTTTTTTTTTTTACCTCTTTAGGTAGTTTCACCCCAACATTGTATTTTGTCTAACTCGGTGACACTAAATAACACATTCGTGTTGGTGTGTCGTTAAGTCCCATCTAACTAACTAACTAACTTTGGGTCATTTAGCAGTTTTTCATGGATGGTTATAGCCCAGTGGATAAAGATAAGAAACTGGTAGACGTACTACTTATTGACTGGAAGCTAATTGGTTCATACCACTTAAGTTTCAGTCATTTTTCCATTGTTATGAGAAGTTATCACAATAAACATCAAAAAACCTGCCAAAGTTCCCCCGTTTCAGCAGTATATGGAACGACGTAGTATGGGAAGTGCGGGGATTGTGAAGAAATCCTACTGGAAGCTAAGCCCGGTGTCCACGTGGTCACCTTAACGCGCGCGGAACACGGAAAGAACTCGACATGGCGAATTCGATACGCAATCCGCATTCCACCTGCCCAATAAACAGGTCATTGGAAAAACAAAAAAGAATTCTTTCCGCGTTCCGCATTGCGCATTCCGCGTGTCAAGTAAACGCAGCCTAAATTTTGAAGTTTCAGGACGCATTGTCTGCCACAGCGTTGGATGGAAGAGTGGGGGGGGGGGGGTGATACGTTCATTGCTTGGTGTGCTTGCTTTATCCCATCATTTTGTCGAGGATTGTAAGATTCGGAAAACAAGGTGGGAGTACAAATGCCCACCGTTCAAGTGGCGGAATTCTTAAATGTTCTCCTCTTCAAGGCACTCACTTTCCAACATAAATTGTCGTTGCATTGAAGTTAAAGCAACCTTTTTATGAATTATTTACAGTGATGTAAAAAAGAATATAAAATATTTCAACTCACACTTCGGAGATGTTTTCGTTTGCAAACGGATTTCCAGTAATAGCGGTGAGATTGTTGCCAAACAGGTAACTAAAAAATGCGGAAATAATTTTTGTCTCTTGAAGCCCTTATATGACACTTTTAAATGTCAATTTTACCTTTTGAATTCGTACTTTCACTTTTTTAATTCATGACGCTAGAAGTCCCCTTGGCGTACTGACGAATCGCAAATTGGTATAGTGATGAATGTGAAAAATTGGCAGTTTTGGCGTAGTGACGAATGCCTTCTTTGCCCTTATCTGTTCACCTCAGCCTTAAAAATTGCAACTACCTCGTAAAATATGTTATTTTCTACAATTCCCAACATAAAGACGATAAATACGGCGAAAATTCTCCCAATAGGACAACATTCGTTACTATGTGAAATACAAGATCCACAGATTCATGAAATTCTAGATTTTGAGATTCGTCAGTACGCCAGAAAGGGTACGAATTGACCCGAATAGCAAGTTTTAGCCATCTTAAGCTGGCAACTAATAATCCAGAATCTATCAGACAAGTTCCTGTTCAGGTATCTTGAGATCAATAAAGTTTAAGGTGTTTGCCCCCTTCAAAGACTATTTGCTCAATAGGGCAACACGGTTGGTTTAAACGGGACTGACTGCCACAATTACAGAGCAAAAGCTTCACCCGAGAAAACGCCTTTTTTCTTAGGTAACAATGGCTAAAACGTTCTATTCAATTCTAGCAGCATGTCGTTCTTCCTTTTTATCAATATCGAACACTTACTTCGTTAAATTCAACTTCAATCCATTCTCAAGTTAATGGTTTTACCATGATGACGCGGCAAATGTGCCCCGTTATCCCATAATTGACGCCCATATATCAGGTAACGATCTCACATATTTGTCAATTCTATCTTTCAATCTACATACACCTTAACACACCTTTCCTGCATCTAATATTTGAATATTCTAATAAATATTGCTTACATATTTGCAGCACTTGTGCCTGTAAATGCTCCGTCAGATAAAGTGTGTATGTTGTTACTGTAGAGAAGTCTAAAGGAAAGAAAGAAAATTTACTGTTTATTCTTTAAATACAAGTGTTCGTTCGATTTTGCCTTTTGGTTGTTCACAGTCTGGGTAAGACTTCAAATTGTGTTGGATCGTACAGTTTGCTAAAGATTTATTTTAAAGACGCGACCTCTCTCTAAACTACCTTCCACGTACCTTTTCGAAAGGTCCACGTTTATTTGCCTCCTGTCTGTTTGCCATTCTGTGGGTTTCGGGTTGTAGAATTTGCCCATTGTATTAATAGTGCGTCGTAAAAGGCCACTGAGGAGGGGGGGGGGGGGGTTAGGTTAAGTCAGATGGAGTTTAACGGCCCATTGTCCAACCAATTGACTATAAGGGTGAGCACCTGAACCTATATTTGCACCGCATTTGCACCCAAACTTAAACTTGAATCCTATTAAAACGTTCCCTTTTCATCAAGGCGAAACCATAGAACAAATTTTGCTCATCCGACACACGTTCAGAGATTTTTCTCTCACCTTTAGCTTAAACACAGTTCGGGTATCCCCCTACTCGAAAGACCTTGAAATGTCTCCATTATCTAATAAGTCAACCATTTGAAAGGGGGCAAGATGCTGAAACATATTCTCAATAATTTCTGTCAAATTCTGAAATTCTAATTGTCCCTTTAATTTACCTGGTATTCCTCAAATGAAATGCATACTCCTTTTTATCTTAAGTAATATGGGAACTACTTCTGTGTTATGACTTACATGTGTTTTATTCTGTACAATCCAGCAAACGCACCCGTTGGTAAGAATTCAATTCTGTTCTTGTGAAGGAATAAAATGTTCAATTCTTGGGAAGCATTGCCTGATAGGAAAAGTCCACGTGGAATGGTCCGCAGACGATTATTAGAAAGGTCTCTGTAAAATGAGTATATATCGATTTGGATTATAACGGAATGCTTTGCTGGAATAACCCTTCTTAAGAAGGATCTGGGTTCCCCATTGGGAAGGAAATTTTTGCTGAAAACAGTGGAACTACCCCTCCCCCCTCCAAGTCCTTGTTCCTAGCTTGAAGAAAAGTTTTGACACGTCATCGCAATTCACTTAAGTACAAGCACAGATATTTAGAAATACGACCGTAAAGATATCGTTTACAATAACAGGGAAAAAAACAAGATACATGGAACGTTTTGGTACTGATTATGGAAGATTCATGTAAATGAATATCGCAAGTTGACATTTATGTTTTTTGTCAACTAATGTAAATTTATACTTACAACTTGTCGGACAGATGAATCTCGCTGAATATATCTCCATCTATCGACTCGATTTCATTCCTTGATACAGACCTGACGAGCATGACCGTAAAAGATGAATATTGAAAAGTTTATGTTCCTACGGCCTTGTCACAGCAAACAATTGTAACGAAATAGATAATCATAATCACACACGAGATGAAATGTTTGGTTGGCCAATGACTGGACTGAAACTTATTTAATGCTAAATTTTTTAAGGTTTCAAATTAGTTATGTTTGCCTGTCGTGACCGGATATTTACAGGTATCGACACCAAATGGGACTGACTGCATATTCAAGTGGTAAGGGCATCAGTCTTGCAGTCGAAGGTCGGGAGTTCGAGTCCTGTCGGGGGTCATATCGAAGACTTTAAAACTATAAACTGCTGCCATTGTGCTTGGTGCTCAGCATAAGCAATGGAGTAGGGAAAACCTGTTCGAGATCCACAACTGGCAGACTGGATATAAGGCTGTGGTCGGTTCGACTTTGAAACAACTGGTTGGAAACTGGGCCGCAAAACTCCATCTAACTTAACCTGCCTCCAAATCCTGGCATTGAAATCATTACGGTAGATTTTCATAACAAAAGAAAGATATCAATAGGCGTCAAATATATTCTGGAAACTTTTTTTCCATAACTTTTCTGATTTTTTTAAACTTCGTTTTAAATTATTTTTTTCTTGTAAAATAGCAGCGCTTTTGAGCCTTTTTTAACAGTGATACTTTGTTCATTTTGTTGGCTCCTCACTGCATGGAACTTTGAAGTAATCTCCTCGAGATATCATTAGGACGGAGAATTTTTCATAATTTGATTGCCGTTCATTCTACTCATACTCAGGCTGACAATTTGTTTCTTCCGTTCTGGCGGTTAAACTCGTTGTCACATTTCACTTCAATCTATTTTGCTATAAATATTAATCATCGCACGCAGAGATGGCTCTCATCAAAAGGACGGAAGAACTTTCTTCATTCTACAGGTCATTTTATGACGTGGTCAAGAAAATCGAAATGTTACCCACAATGTAGATACGTTCTTCATTCCATGAAAAGTCTTCTTTGATATTTCCTTGACTTGGTTTAACGAGAAATCCCTGAACGGAAAATAACAATAGTGATAATGACGACGGCGATTATGATATGGCATACCAATAAAAACAACAACCACAATGTCAACCCCAACCACATCAATAACAGTAACAATAATAATGCTTGCATGTCCTGTGTCCTTTAAAGCACAGGCTGACAATGAAAAACTCATTCATTCAGTAATGGATATATTTTTGATAGGCTTTGACCGTGAACCAAAATTAAATGATGAACAGCAATGGAAATGGCATGAACTTTATACGTTTACACCCTGCTTCTAGAGGTCGGAGAGTTAATTAGGCGAATGGGAGACCTAGTGAAAATTAATTTGTGTACACTAGTTTCAGGAAAGATTAGAAAAAATATTCATTAGTTTCGGAGAAAAAAGGGACTGAATAATCATTTTCAAACGAAACTTAGGAACGATTTAAAATTCTTTGCCCTTTTGAGAAAGCATTTCAGAGTGTAAACATCCTATCTCATCGATCTAGAATAATTTAGTCCACATAAGAAAACCACACTACTTTATCCTCCGACAGTATGTGCTACACTACGTTTAAGGGACGTATTTAACCCTTGCCCATAGTGAGCCCCCTTCCCCACCCCTCACCCACCACCATCGCCGCCACCACCACCATTCTTGACACGTTCGTGTTGGTGTGTCGATAAACCCCATCTAACTAACTAACTAACCACTATTCTTCGCAGTATAGCACCGCTACTTAGTTTCACATAAAAGTTTCGCCAAAAAGGTTCAAATTTGACATTTTGAAAAAGTGGCTTGTATCGACTTGTTCATAATTTAAAATATGTGTGGTCACAGATTTTAAAGAAAGAATTGAACTGAAATAAATCATAATTCTGAAACATATAATTCAATGCATTTGGGACTTGGCTAAGTCTGACTTATTTTTAATTAGTATGTGAACAAAACGATACAATTTTGGTAAGAGTTGGTATATTTCACGAACCAACCAAAATGTGCCCCTGTAACTATTTCTCACAAATAGGCACATCTTTGGTGATACCAGTAGGTTCTTGCAAACGGTTTGTATCCAGTGCGATGCCACGATTTAATTAAATGCTCTCTTTGTTTTTGTAGTCAAAACTCTGGTGAAAGATCCCTTATAATGCATATCTTTTCCATTCTTTTTTTTGATTCCTTGCCGAAGGCAGGCAAGGAATCTATGCGATGGTGATGTCGTGCGTATGTGTGTGTGTGTGTATGTGAAGCTTTGGCTTGTAAACACGATATCTCAAAAAGGGTTAGTGTGACTAACCTCATATTTGGTGTGTAGGTTGGTCATATTGAGTAGGTGATCGCTATTGTTTTTGGTGGAGATCAAAGGTCATTTGGGGTCACGAGAGGTCAAAAGGTCAAAACCTTGTAAACACGATATCTCGAGAACGGTACATGTGACTATGCTCATATTTCATGTGTGCATTGGTCATATTGAGTAGATGATCCCTATCGATTTTCGTGGAGGTCAAAGGTCATTTGGGGTCACGAGAGCTCAATAGGTAAATTCCTTAGAAATTGCTTGAAAACACGGTATCTCAAGAAGGGAAAGTGTGAGTAATCTCATATTTGGTGTGTGCATTGGCCATATTGAGTAGATGATCCCTATTGTTTTTGGTGGAGATCAAAGGTCATTTGGGGTCATGAGAGGTCAAAAGGTCAAAACTTCGTAAACATGATAACTCCAGAACGGTACATGTGACTATGCTCATATTTATTGTGTGGGTTGGTCATATTGAGTAGATGATCCCTATCGATTTTCGTGGAGGTCAAAGGTCATTTGGGGTCACAAGAGGTCAATAGGTAAATTCCTTAGAAATTGCTTGTAAACACGATAACTCAAGAACGGTACCTGTGACTATGCTCATATTTGGTGTGTGGGTTGGTCATATTGAGTAGATGATGCCTATTGTTTTTGGTGGAGATCAAAGGTCATTTGGGGTCACGAGAGGTCAAAAGGTCAAAACTTCGTAAACACGATAACTCGAGAACGGTACATGTGACTATGCTCCTATTTAGTGTGTAGGTTGGTCATATTGAGTAGATGATCCCTATCGATTTTCATGGAGGTCAAAGGTCATTTGGGGTCACGAGCAGTCAATAGGTAAATTCCCTAGAAATTGCTTGCAAACACGGTATCTCAAGAAGGGTAAGTGTGACTAATCTCCTGTTTGGTGTGTGCATTGGCCATATTGAGGAGATAATTCCTATTGATTTTCGTGGAGATCAAACGTCATTTGGGGTCACGAGAGGTCAAAAGGTCAAAACTTCGTAAACACGATATCTCGAGAACGGTACATGTGACTATGCTCATATTTAGTGTGCGGATTGGTCATATTGAGTAGATGATCCCTATCGATTTTCGTGGAGGTCAAAGGTCATTTGGGGTCACGAGAGGTCAATAGGTAAATTCCTTAGAAATTGCTTGTAAACACGGTATCTCAAGAAGGGAAAGTGTGACTAATCTCATATTTGGTGTGTGCATTGGCCATATTGAGGAGATGATCCCTATTGTTTTTGGTGGAGATCAAAGGTCATTTGGGGTCATGAGAGGTCAAAAGGTCAAAACTTCGTAAACATGATAACTCCAGAACGGTACATGTGACTATGTTCATATTAATTGTGTGGGTTGGTCATATTGAGTAGATGATCCCTATCGATTTTCGTGGAGGTCAAAGGTCATTTGGGGTCACAAGAGGTCAATAGGTAAATTCCTTAGAAATTGCTTGTAAACACGGTATCTCAAGAAGGGTAAGAGTGACTAATCTCATATTTGGTGTGTGCATTGGCCATATTAAGTAGATGATCCCTATTGATTTTCGTGGAGATCAAAGGTCATTTGGGGTCACCAGTGGTCAAAAGGTCAAAACTTCGTAAACACGATAACTCAAGAACGGTACCTGTGACTATGCTCATATTTGGTGTGTGGGTTGGTCATATTGAGTAGATGATGCCTATTGTTTTTGGTGGAGATCAAAGGTCATTTGGGGTCACGAGAGGTCAAAAGGTCAAAACTTCGTAAACACGATAACTCGAGAACGGTACATGTGACTATGCTCATATTTAGTGTGCGGATTGGTCATATTGAGTAGATGATCCCTATCGATTTTCATGGAGGTCAAAGGTCATTTGGGGTCACGAGCAGTCAATAGGTAAATTCCCTAGAAATTGCTTGCAAACACGGTATCTCAAGAAGGGAAAGTGTGAGTAATCTCATATTTGGTGTGTGCATTGGCCATATTGAGTAGATGATCCCTATTGTTTTTGGTGGAGATCAAAGGTCATTTGGGGTCATGAGAGGTCAAAAGGTCAAAACTTCGTAAACATGATAACTCCAGAACGGTACATGTGACTATGCTCATATTTATTGTGTGGGTTGGTCATATTGAGTAGATGATCCCTATCGATTTTCGTGGAGGTCAAACGTCATTTGGGGTCACGAGAGGTCAAAAGGTCAAAACTTCGTAAACACGATATCTCGAGAACGGTACATGTGACTATGCTCATATTTGGTGTGCGGATTGGTCATATTGAGTAGATGATCCCTATCGATTTTCGTGGAGGTCAAAGGTCATTTGGGGTCACGAGAGTTCAATAGGTAAATTCCTTAGAAATTGCTTGTAAACACGGTATCTCAAGAAGGGAAAGTGTGACTAATCTCATATTTGGTGTGTGCATTGGCCATATTGAGTAGATGATCCCTATTGTTTTTGGTGGCGGTCAAAGGTCATTTGGGGTCATGAGAGGTCAAAAGGTCAAAACTTCGTAAACACCGTATCCCAAGAACGGTACATGTGACTGTGCTCATATTTAGTGTGTGGATTGGTCATATTTAGTAGATGATCCCTGGTGATTTTCCCAAAGGTCAAAGTTCATTTGGAGTCAGCATGTTCAAAGCCTGACAAGCTTTCCTGCACAGTCTTTCGAGAAAGGTCACTTGTAGGGTCCTGTATCTTGTCATGTAGATGGCACATAGTGAATACACGGTCCCAGAAGTTTTTGGTGGAGGTCAAATGTCATTTGGGTTCACGACGGGCAAGGGGGATCTCAAGATTGGATGCCTTGCATGTGTACTTTGTGGGCACATTATGGAGCCCTGCTAATTGAAAAACATTGCAAAGCAATGTCAATGTGAAAAAAGGCCTTACATTTCAGCAGCAAGGAATCACTAAGCCTTTTGGCTTTCTGGTTTAATTAAGTCATTTGTGCAGAAATTGTTGGCTGAACTTTATGTGAAATGATACACCATGTGTCGCTTAGCGTCCGATGGCAACGAAAAGTAGAGTAGTAAGGAATCTGTCCTTTCATTAGAATTGCGATAATGCGTTAACTTAATCCTATTTGGTCGAAGCAAAGTTTTTCTCTATTCCTAGTGATATTGTACTTACAGGTAGGAAAGACGAGGTGTTGAGTAAAATAAGTAATCAGGTATCTCGGTAAGTAAATTGCCGTGTAATTGTCTGTGTTGACAAATGAAAGAAAAAACAACGAAAAAATGTCATTGTTGCGTCTTTCTTGTTCAGAAGACTGCTCAATTTTCATAATGACTGTATGTCAATACGTGAGTTCGGTAATTCGTTGCGGCATGATGCAATTATGGGGCACAACGTGAGATAAACAAACCTAGCTCAGCACGTAGCGTACAGCGTTGCCTTATTCCGTTGGTGTGTGGGTAAAACACTGAGTGTCTTGCGAACTAAGACGAAGAAAGCGGTTCCAGTCGTACTTTACGGCAGCTTACCCACTACGCAAACCCATAACTAGAGATTGCTCCTTATGTTATGGAGGGATTAAGAAAGAATAATTTGACGGAGGTTTCATTTAGACTCAAATTTTGGAAAACGTGTTGCAGGTCCGTGTTTTGTTTGTTTATCCCGACGATTTTGAGAATGTGCGCATGTGCATAGCCACCGAAACGAATTACATAATTGGCTTATTCGTAATGAGTATAAGAGGACGTCGTCAGGGGTGGCGGTTGATTCAGTTTGCAGACACCACACGTCCAAGAGACAAGATCGACTTGTCTTTACGTCTTTTGTTGATAAACTAAACAAATTGCGCAAGTACATATAATCTAAACAGGATATCGTCAGAGAAATGATTCTCAACTCTCAGAAGCTGCGATCTTTCCCAAAACTTCTGAATAAGACTATAAAAGACAGCTTTAGGGAAGTTAAAATCTAAAAAAAAAACACTACTTATTCTAGTTGATTGTTGTATCATTTAACCATCATATATTCATTTCGTCAGTTTTACTCTCCATAACATCCACAAGGGTAATGATGAGAAAAGCCTGGTTGTTCAAGTATATCAGGAGTCCCACCATGCACAAGAAAACGCAATGCCCCTTTCTCGAAAATTTCTTCCGTTAAACATTAAAATGTTACAACTAAGGGGCTCGCTTTTAAAATGTGTGGAGGGTTACCTTAATTGGAGTTTAGAAATGTTCTCTGTCGTTCTCGTTCCGCAGTTACAAAAACAGTGGGAAAGTGCACAGGAGCCCCACCAGTTTATCATTGTTTCCATAACGTCGAATTCGGTATCTTTTATTACCTTTTTACCTTTTTCGATACAAATCGACTTTCGCTAACTTTTTAGCCCAAATCCAAAAACTGTTTCAAGTTTTCTCCTCGCTTCGCTCACTTCCCCGTGCTTCATATGCACTTTGATCAGTTGGGGCTAACTAGGATGTATTATGTTTGGTGAAGAAATGCAGAAAGTATACTAAAGCTATCCCAAACGCAGTTTACCACAAAAAGGGCTACTTGTTTTATTTCTTACCAGTAACTCAGGACCCATAGGCGTATAAATAATAAATAATATTTACGCTCTCTTATAACTTCCACCGACGGTAGCTTTTAAAATACATCCCAAGTTCGTGAATCATTCGACTCTCTGAGGGGTTTGAAGGGCCCCAAAAAGCCTTTATAGTGGCGCTCCGCTTAGACAGTATCTCTTTTTGCCATAAGAGAATGACCACCCTATTCAACTTGATGGGATGCTTTCGTTCAATATAACCCGCTCTTTCGAAAGGTTCAGGGTATGAAAGGATATTATCTTAAAAGAAAATTTAACTTACACAAACGCCAACTTTGGGCAAGACGAAAAAGTGTCGAGTGCTAACTTTGCAATTTTATTGTTGAAAAGATCGCTGCAGAAATGATAAGAAAGATAAAACCAGTCTTAATCATTACTAAATAGGCATTCTACGAAGTACAGTATTTAAGTGCAAAACACATCTGCTTCAAGTGCACTCTTTGGTGAAATGGGACAACTTCACTTGCTCTTATGTTGAGGTATACACATCAGATTTCGATGCAAATTTCACCGATATACTGACTTAGTGCCCCTCTTACATATCAAAACTTGATATGACCTTAAACCCTTCCTTTAATAACTCGAACTTTGTCATGATGTGTGCGTTTAATTTAAACTAAATCTGGTAAGACGATAGGTAATTTGTGCACAATGTAAGGTTCATAAAAATATTATTTATGTTGACCAATTAAATCTTTACTCCTTTGCAAATCCGATTGGGTTAAATAACGTTTTGTTTTATCAATTACTCGGCCTCCAAACCTAACCTTTGCAAGGTTATGATATTTGTTTGAAAGCCAACTGCGTTTGGATTATAAAATGTGCGATTCACAAATAAATGCAGTGTATGCTGGGTAAATGAAAGTACGAGTTCGACAAATATATGCATTGTGTATGTTGTAAAAAACAGCCAAGTTTAGTTACGACTTCGCATTACGTTTCTGATTACAAACAAAATAAATTAGGAAAATGGTTCCGCGGTTAATGCTAAAAATTGTGAATATGTTCCACATACAGTTTGTTCACACTCCAGGGACTCTGTAGAGAGCCTTAAGACACGATATTTGTATTGAAACGATAAGTACACATTTAACATTGCCAGGTTTATTTTTGTTGAAAAGATGAATATTCGTTAAGGCAAAACAGAAAAAACAAAATGTATGTAGGGATTTTGTTACAGCAAGGAATTACTCACATTTGTTTCGCAAGAGGCATGTTGCTAAAGATGCGATCCGGCAGAGTTCTGATACTGTTGTCGGCCAAATGCCTTTGATTTGAGAAGCAAACATCAAGAATTAAGAAAATTGTATTCGATTTTTACTCCAAAGGTTTTATAGTTTGTGCTCTTGGTATCTATAGCAGACTGTAGGTATCGCATAACATGTCATCAGAAAGGTAAGATCACAGTCTCCCAGTGTTACGATTTTCTGTTCATTTCCTTTTAAAATACCCTTCATAATACTATAGAGGCTTTTCACATGACGTCATAATACTCTCCGGCGGCCATGTTGGAGTACATGTAACTACGTAGCAAACCATACGGGATGCGCTTGCTCGTTGAATTTGTACACACCGTGCGTATCACAGTGCACACTGTGCAGTGCGTTTGGCACAAAGCCACGTGTATTTGGCATGGATGTCCTCCAGCATGGCGGTTCCGTGACGCAATTGCAAAGCCTCTATAGGATATTAACAATGCATTTTGAAGGTAAACCAAGCAGTTACATCTAGAGAATTAAAAAAAGCAGTGTAGTCGCCAAAGTAGAATAAATTCTCCAACACACCGTCTTCGTTACGTCACATCCGGTTATGCTTCTTGGTTTATCGATTCGATCCGATACCGATACTTGTCAAAGCCATGCAGACAGTGTCTCTCGTGTATCAACACACTTAAAACGTTCGTTAACAGTACTAACGTTTACATAACTTATTCTAGCGTTAGGGCCTGTCCTAGATCTACCACGAAAAACGAATTTATTAATCGAAAAAAGTATCATTTTCAGCCTGCAAAATCGACAATGTTGTTCATTAGTCTCCTGCAGACGTTGTGTCTTGCCACCATGGAATCGCACTGAAACGTGCAACGGTAATGTGATATTTGCGTGACCGACTGCCTGGTAGGCTAGATGCATCGATCAGAAATAATACAAGTGGAATTAAATTCAATTCAAAATTGCCGTGCAAGAAGAAAAAGTATTGAATTAAAAGATTTAACAAACAAATCGTAAAATTTGCTGTGAGTTTAAAAAGGTGAAAAAGCAAATATCCCAAAAAGTAATACTGCAATTTTATTTCAAATTTATCTCGCAAAAATTATTGATATTATTATTAATATTTTTGAAGAAAGCCTCGCGGAGGGAAATCATCTCGTTTGTGAGAGTACGCTACCTCCCTCCCTCTTTCTTTCACAATTGGTGATGGGACCGACTGCTTGGTCAAGTGATTAGAGCATTAGACTTGCAGTCGGAAGGTCGATCAAGTCTTGGCTGGGTCATACCGAAGATTTCACAAACGGAACATACTGCCGTTCTGCTTAGTGCTCAGAATAAGCAATGGGGTAGGGAAAACAAGCCAGTGAACCACAACTGGGAAGAAGGCCGTCACTGGCTCGACCGTGAACCAATTGGTTGGAAACTGGGGCGCAAATATCTACCGTATCTTCACAACTGATAAACAAAAATATTGACATAATCCTCAAGATCCAACCATTAAACAGTCTACAGCTTACTTCAATTAATGCTGACTGCATTTCAGTGGTGTAGGCACGGGAAAGATTTTGTGGGTTGAACCCCTACCCATGACCCAAACTAACCTGAATAAAAATAATTGCAAAAAAAAAAAAAAAAAACATTTTGCACCTGGTGACCTAAAATAGTCGTCTTCCCAGCCTTAGTCCTTTCCCTCATGTCGTGCTTCAAAACTCCCCCCTTGACACAAGCCTTGCTACGCTACTGTTGCATTTTCCTTCAAAATGGGAAAATGGGAATGTGTTCCGCTGTGGATATCAAGGTCCGTTAATTGTTAAGGCCCGTCCTCTATTCTACCGCGGACAGGTCCACCACTGTTGGTCAGGAATCTTTTTGACATACACACTTCATCGTCTCGCAATCGACTCAACATGTCATTGGCTGACATATTTTCCTTAAAAAATATTTGGAATCGCATATTCAGAGAACTAAGACACACCCCTGCACCTCAACTCGGACAGAGATTAGACTATCACCACTGCTGGGAGAGTGCGTCATACAATTCTTGAACGGATACAAATGTTTCTTTAATTGTCCAATACTCACAATATAGACAATTCGTTTGTTGTGTCGAATATACCTTCTTGTAATTCTGTAAGACTGTTGTCAGTCATCTTTCTACATCAATGATACGTATAAAACAAATAAATAGTCACATAGGCAGGAAGCTCGCTATATTAAATGATATGGTAAGCTTTTAAACTGTACCATTTTGAAGGTCAACATTTTAAGTGTCTCTCAAGCAAAACAAAATTTAAAATTAAATATGGCAAAACATGAAAAATGAATTCTAACAGTTTAACTTCCATTTTTATAGGACATTTCTGGGCTGAGATATAAAATGTTGAAGTTAATTCACGTAGAATAAATTGCTACATTGCGCAACAATTTTTGACTTCCTTGCGTGTACAACTCACATACCGTGCTTTGTTTCCATTCAAAATTAAAGCGGCCCATTGAGTTGGTTCATGAAATTCAACAAATTTTTCCAAACCTATTGAGTTTTCTTCACATACCATTGACAAATGGTCTATCTTAGACAATCCCTATACCCTACACAAAAATAATTGTTTTATAAGTGAGTGCGTAACGGTTCAAGTCGGTTTTCAAAAATTTGTGACCAGACACTTTTTCAAATTATGTACAAAACCGTTCCAAGTCAGGACACAAGAAAATTCAAAATTTTAGCATTTTCTGTGACTTTTGAACTTGAAACTTGACTTGTTATGGTAACTATAAGCATTGTAATGTGATAGTGACCCTTTGCGACTCTCATAAAGTTATCGATATCAACTCAATGAGCCTCTTTAAATATGTGTTTTTGTGACCTTGAACACTTCTTGTTTGCTTGCACGGCATGTTGCACTGGTATGGCTCAGTAACTTTCAGGGAAAAAAAGAAATACACAGATTGCAATGGAGTAACAAAACAATTACATCTCATGTTATTGCGCAATATACCATTTTTGCTTGAATAAACTACATTTTATTTCTCAGATCGGGAATGTCTTAAAAAGATGGGAGTTAGACTGTTACAATTCATTTTTCATGCACTTTAAGCATATAATTTTCAATTTTCTGACTTGAGGTACACTTTAAACGTTCTCCTAACTTCGTATAGAAATAGTCTTGTTAACATGACACTGGGGTTCGAACCCTAATCTATATAGTTAGTTCATGTTCAAAGATAAGCTGTTTTCTAGTATAAAGGTACGATGGACCAAATTTTACTTACAACGCTCTCAGGTGTGGTGTGGTAGCGAACGGTTGTTTTGGTAATGCAGTGATTTGATTTTTGGACAAATACCTGATGCAAAAAGGAAAAAAAGCGAATAACAGAAATAAAAAAGGCCTATTTTAATATTAAATATAAACTTTATTTTTTGGCGCAATTTATTTCGTTGGCTGAGATTTAACAACACACCAACGCTACCGTAATGTAAAGTTTCAGCCAAACAGAAAGTTCAAAGACGGGTCTATATTCAAATTCGGTTTCATGTTCATATTCTCCTGACATCAGTTCAGTAACGGACAACCCGGAACACCATGACATAGGCACTTGGTAAATACATGTGGACCTCGCCCAAGAATGCCAATCGGCCAATAATGTGGAGTCATGTCACCAGGTCTGCTTGCTTCAAGTTTGATGCATGTCTAGAAAATTTGCCACACTCATATCTCGACAACCAAGCATGGGGAATGAATAAAAATTTCACCAGAATGCTAGGAGTATGCTCCTCTTTGACATATCTATGATGAAACTTCCTCCTTACTTTTTGAAATATCGTTTTTTTTTTCTACCTTGCAATATCTTAACAACCCAGGGAGGGAATGAAGCACACGACAGGCTTCACTCCTAGTTAACCCTTTACAGTTGTGCTCCAATCGTGGCATATTTGCGCGCCTCGGGAGTGGGCGGAAGAGCGGATGTGGCACGCCCGCATCAGCTTCCGTAGGCTATTGACCCCGTGACCTAAAACTATTGTCTCTCTCATTGTTGTGGCCGAATTTTCGGGTAGCTGCTCACAGTTTCGACCTCCGCGTGAAACAGTAAAGATGGGCGACAGCAGCGCTCTCCGCATGGGTCCGAAAAGACCCAAACAACGGTAAAGGGTCAATACATTGGCATCACCAGATATAAAAAAAATACACAAACACAAAACGTTGCGTATCAGTTGGGGTTAGCTAAGAAGGAAGACTAGCATGTGTTTGTTGCTTTCCAGGCAATGTGAATGCAAAGAAAGCATAAATCACGTAAGCCACAGATGATGGAAAAAGCTCAGATATCAGTTTCACCCACACTGCCCCACAAAAGTTTTAGGGAAGGTATACTTTTTATTTTTCGGTTAACCGAGCCTGTAACTGACCTAAGTTCCGGAAGGAGAGAGACTGGGCGGGAAAGTAAACATGTAAACAATATGGAAAAAAGTGCTCCCTCGTGCCCCCTGGCGTTGTCTAATGGACCAGACTAAGTACAACTTGTTTTGGTGAAACTTTAGACTGTGAAACGTTTGTGACTCATTTTTATCGCAATCGGGGACAAGTTGAAAAAAGGCTATGGAAAGAGAGTTGAAAATGGCTTCTTACAACCTATGTAGTGATGTTTACTATTTAACGACAAGTAATGCATGAGAAATAATAAACTGGCACAAAGTTGGGAAAGTGCATAATTTTTGAAAGTTACTGCATGCTTTACGCACAAAGTAGCGACTTCAAATTCTTATTGACTCAGAATTTTACGTTGTGGATTTATGTTACATCGCAAGTAATTATTCAAAGTGTGTCTACTATCGGGTCATGTATCATTTTGAAACTCATCAAAACGTGTCTACAAATGTAGAACTACCGGAAGTGAAATTGGAAAAAATCAGATTCTTCCTTGTAATTAACTGTTTTCAATACCAAATACATCCCCATTCAGTTATTCGAAAATAGCCATTGAATTTGGCATTTCTGGCAATTTATATCAGGTTAGGTAAGGTTAGGTTAGTTGGAATTTCACGGACAAGTTTCTAACCAATTGGTTGAAGTCTTAGGCATGACCCGGCCAGGACAAGAACTCCTGACCTCCCGACTGCAAGTCTGAAGCTCTAACCACTTGACCATGCAAATGTGTATGGTCAACAACTTTAAAACAGATTGCCTTTCTATTCTTTTCATCCAGTTTAGAATGGAGCCCTACATGACATACCAATAATGTAAATAGTCTAAGGGCCGTGAGGTTGGTCACGTATTGTCCTTCAGTGGACGTAAAAGCTTCTTTGGGAAGAAGTGAAAGTTTGGTGTCGCCAAACTACCCTTTGCCAGAGGGTTGGGAGGACTTTAGATAAATTAAATTTATATTAGATTAAACTGACAAATGGAGACATGTCTCTATTTTCCAAACCTAATAATGCTAATAATTCATTGTCTTGTAGACACAATCTCACGTTATTGCTTTAGGGTGAGCGTACAAGAACCTATTACATTGTGTAATAAGAACACATTCAGTACAGCACATTCTGTGTTATATGACCAATAGTGTTCTGCATTTTTTAAACTTGTTTTCAATAAAAGAGCTGAGCAAATTGAAAGTTTTTGCAAACGACCACCAAAATTGTAGATTGAGATGAAAGGATTAGGCCTTCAATTTACGTCTTGCTGCAGACAATTAACTTACAAGAATTTCAATTGAGTGGTATGCCTTAACATGTCAGGCGGTATGTTCTGGAGACTGTTACGGCTAAGGTCTCTGAAAAGAAACGTTTCGAAGAGTTATACGACAATGTTTTGCAGTATTGTTTTATATTATTCAGTACGTAATACGTGTAAATTCGTGAAGCCATCAAGCACTTAAAACAGTTCATATATGCTACCGGAAGGACTGGCAAGAATTCCTACATTATCCAAATTGCTTAGTGCACTGAAAATAGTGAATTTTCGTAGTCCGTAGTCCGGTTTGCTCGTATAGTTGATAGGATGTTCACCAAATGTAAGTCTAACATGAGTCGTTTTTATTAACGTAGCAGTGGGTTTGTGTGGCGAACGTCACGGCGAGCAACATCGCCAAAACCACGGATCCTCAAGACAGTCACGCATACATGCCGAGACCCGTTAGCGTTATCCTTAACATGTGAGACGTCATAGCCTGTTTGAATCGGTTTAAGAGAATTGGGCTCCATTGCTCCCCGTGTCTTTGTCAAAGACCGACGAAGCGCCTCACTTTGGCAAGCCTTGAGTGTGCTTAGTATTGGTTTAGTATTTGCGTGGGTATGGACGAACTTTGTCCAGCCACTGGGACGTCGCTCTCTGCTTCAACATGCTTTAAAACGAATCATTCAGTTTTACGGTGTGTAACTTGGCACCTTTGCTTTTCATGTATTGGCTAATGATCAATGGGTAATCAATCTACACCACTTGCTTTGTAGGCTGGTTTTTCCTCTTTCCCTCTTGTCCCTAAAAATGATGTCATTCTATCTCAATATTACACAATTCCACATGTGTACACAATACTTTCATGTTCGTACTTTTAACGTGTAAAGTAAACCATCTGTAAGCGGCTTTTCTCTTTGGGCCTCGTATAACTGTGATAATTCGACCGACTGTCTTTTTGAAGGAAAAGGTCTCCCAAGTGGTGAAAACATACAAAGACGCTCTGGTATTTAAGTTGTTCGTTAAAAACATAATGCATATGATGAATAAACATGATTGTCTTTTCACTATACTACAGAGTGCGAACGTCCAGACGTGAATGCACAATAATTTTAGATTAAATTAGCAAACAAGGATGAACTCAAGTTATTAAAGCGGTTCATTGAGTTGGTTCAGGAAATTCAACAATTTTTTCAAACCTGATTAGTTTTTTTGCATACCAGTGACAAATGGTCAAACTTAGACAATCCCCATATCAGACGTACAAATTTTTATGAAAGAATACTCAAAGTTGCCCTGTCATCTATGCCGGAGTTTGCTTGACGCCACCCTTGTAACTTCGACTGTGAAGCGATTCGATACACTATCGATAATGACACATCAGTGGCAACTAATCGTCATCCAGAATCCAACATGTTTTTATAAGTCAGGACATCACAAAATTCAAAATTTTAATGTCTTCCGTAACAATAGTATATGAGAAGTGAATCATTACGCTTACTTATAGGCATTGTCAACTCAATGAGCCCATTTAAACCCAAAGCGGACAAGTGATGCTACGGATAAGTCGGTTTCCCTAATCCATTTCGTACCATCAGGCGCAACGGCAGTAGGTAATTAAAATTCTTCGATATATGTCTAGCTGCGAATCCCTACTATGAGAATCGAATGCTCTACCACCAGAAGCATTGATTGGTGTGTTAGGATTTTCTTCCATATGTAAGTCACTTGGGAAAACTATTAAGGGCGTGAAACATATTATCAACTTAACTGTTAAGTTGCCACTGAACTTTGAGGTCGACCAGCGCCTGGTTGCGAGGGTTCTGGGCCAGTACGGGGCTGTCTCTGACATGCGAATGTGTGTTTACAATGAGGGTGAATTAAAGGGCATTCTGAACGGCAAGAGACAGTTCCGTATGGAATTAGATAAAGATATTCCATCCTGTCTGTTTATAGGGGGTTCGAAGGCCCACATAAGGTACTTCGGGCAGCCCCGCACCTGCTTTCATTGTTCAAAGGAGGGGCACGGTGCCAGGTCTTGTCCCAACAAACGTTGTGGCAAGTGCCTACTGGTAGGGCACGACAAGACTGATTGTCCTAACGAGGTGCGGTGCAACCTATGTGGCAAGGATGGACATATCTCTGGTGCTTGTCCCACGTCATACTCTGCCCGTGCCAGTGCAGATGTGAGGCAGGCACCCGACCCCTCGCAATCAGGCGCAGAATATTCCACACAGGAATTGGAGGAGGCAGCTCAGGAAGTGGAACAGGATTTCCTCGCCTCCAAACAGTGTGAGGCGGGAACTGGGTCTCCAGAGGCAGACTCTCCACCATCATCACCAACCCCCGGGGAGGCTGATGTGACAACAGTGAAGGAGGACCTCCAGCTCTCCTCGGACTCTGAATCCAGTACTGCAATGTCAGAGGATGGAGAGCCTGCCTCAGAGCCCCCTCCAAAAGATCCACCATCGGGGGAGGGCTGGTTTGACTCGTGTGAGGGGTTTGAGTCAGACTCCCCACTCAAGAGGTCGGCCTCGGGTGAGATATCAAACCCTGGAGTTCACCACACAGGGACGCACGACCAACAGAATAAAAAGGCCAGGTCCCAGGAAAATACGTAGCCAATTATTTCACCATGGCTGATCCCCTGTCCCTCTTGACCCTGAACGTTAATGGCTTGAGGGACAGTCGGAAGCGATCCAGAATATTTCAGTTTTGTAGATCACTGGGTGTGGACTTCGTTTTCCTCCAGGAGACCCATATTGTAAATGAGGATGATGTCCACACCTGGTCCTTTGAATGGGGTGGGGGTTTGCATGCTTCCTTTGGTACCTCGATGTCATGTGGTTCGGTAATTTTAGTTTCGCCGAGGTGGACTCCTCTGGTCGGAAAAGTTGATTCTGATCACGAGGGTCGGTTGGTCTGCGTAACAATAAAACATCCATGTGGAAGCTTCTTCCTGTGTAACCTTTATGCACCCAATCGGCCTTCAGATAGAAGGAACTTTTTCATGACCCTGCTATCCTTTGTTCCTGGAAGTGCCCCTTGTATCCTGGCTGGAGATTTTAACTGTGTCCCCGACGAGCAGCTTGACCGTATGTCCTCTTGTACGTCTTCGGGCTGTGGCGTCGGCGTGGCGGAATTGGACATGTTTGCAAAGAATCACGACATGGTTGACATTTGGAGAGTGCAACATCCCAGTTTGTCCGTGTTCACTTGGCACCGCCCTGATGGCACGGACGCCTCAAGGTTGGACCGGGTGTACTCTCCCCTGGCTCTGTCTCCGAGTGATTGTGAAGTTGTGGCATGTCCAATTTCGGATCATGATGCAGTTACTCTCTCCTTCCAACCCCCTGAGTCATGGCCTTCAGGGAGGGGGTTCTGGAAAATGAATACAGATATTCTAACGGAGGCTGACTATAACGAACAATTGAAAGTCAGGTACGAAGGGTGGCGAACATTGAGACCGGCCTTCCTAACGGGTTTAGAGTGGTGGGATGATGTAAAGTCTCGCATCAAGCAGTTCACAGTTGAGTATTGTGTAGCAAGAGCTCGTCGAAGAAGGGAAGAGTTCCTATCGCTCTGCTCTAGAGATAGGAACGGGGACTCCACCGCGCTCCATGTCATCCAGCAGCACCTTGATCAGAAATTGCACGGGGCCCGTGTTTGTGCTCGCGTGCATTGCGTGGACTCGGAGGAAAAGCCAACCATCAAATTTTACCAGGACGTCACAAAGTATGCCATTGATCGCCGCATAAAAGCAGTCCGTGACGTCCATGGTATCGTTCAGAAGGACCCCCTCGACATTGTCGAAGTATATCAGAACTTCTATGAACAGCTGTACACCCAGGCAGATGTTGACGAGGTCCTTCAAAAGTCCCTTTTAGATAATATTAATAAGTTCCCCTCTACAGAGCAGAACGATGGACTTGGTTCCCCCTTGACTGTTGACGAGCTCTGGAAGGCGGTGACGAAAATGAAGGACGGCAAGTCGCCTGGGTCGGACGGTGTCCCTGTGGAATTCTACAAACGTTTTTGGGGTACCGTTGGACACGATCTCCGCGATGTTTTCACCTCTGCCTTCCTTGCTGGTTCGTTGAGCCCCTCGCAGCGCACAGGCGTAATAACTTTGTTACCCAAGTCTGGAGACCCCCTTGAACCGAAAAACAAGCGCCCGATCACGCTGTTAAATGTGGACTACAAGATCCTGGCGAAAGCCCTTTGCAACAGGCTAGGTACTGTCATTCCGGATCTTGTAGGGCCTTTTCAGACATGTGCGGTGCGGGAACACAGTATTCAGCAGAACCTCTGGTTGGTGCGGGACTTAGCAGAGTATGTAATGGACCGTGATCTTCCATGCGCACTTGTCTCCCTCGATCAGGAGAAGGCCTTCGACATGGTTGATCACGGATTTCTTTTTAAAGTCTTAAAGAAGTTTTGTTTGAACTCGGGTTTTGTTAAATGGATTGCTTTATTGTATAATAATGTATATAGTCGTGTAATTGTTAATGGCATACCGTCGGACCCCTTCAGAGTCCAACGTGGGGTACGGCAGGGATGTCCCATGTCACCTTTACTCTATGTATTGTTTAGTGAATCCCTCGCAAGGGCCCTTCAAGAAAAGCCTTTGTTCCGACCTTTTCATATTCCTGGTGGAGCAACAGTCAAGTGCCTCCAGTATGCCGATGATGGCACGTGTGTAGTCTCTGACCTAGCTTCCTTCAGGGCCCTGTCTGACACCCTGTCTACCTTTCAAAGAGCGACTGGTGCCAGACTGAACCCCGCAAAGACCAAAGGACTCCGTTTGGGTAAGTGGCGGTGGAAACAACTGCCCTTCGTGGCATCTTGGGTGGACGATGCCATGAAAATCAATGGCATATGGTTTGGTTACGGCTCACCTGGGTCACTTACCTGGAACGAGAAGGTGGACCTGGCGGAGGCTAGGATGACAGACTATGGGGAGCGCTACATTGGTCTAATGGGGAAAGTAACAGTTATTAATCGTTTCATTTATCCTCTCTTGTGGTACCCGGGCACTGTTCTGGCTGCTCCAAAGGGTGCCCTTGTGCGACTTGAGAGGGCCGTTCTTAAGTTCCTATGGTCAGGGAAAACGGAGCTGGTCAGAAGAAAGGTTGTGTACCAGGAACTTAGACATGGGGGCCTGGGCCTTGTGCATTTTCCCTCAAAGCTCCGTTTTCTCCTGGCAAGGTGTGCGTTTAGTGCTGTCCACAGTGAGATGCCCTTTGCATACTTTGTCCGTTATTGGGGGGGAGGGGGGATTGTCATTCCGTGGGTTCTTTCCGTCCCTGTTTAGTAATAGTATGCCCCACAGCGGGAGACCCTCGAAGACATATTGTCACATGAGGGATACTCTCCGTATGATGTCAACTGTAGGGGAGGTTTCGCAGTTCAGCGCGGGGGACCTGTACCGGGCCATTTTTGATGACTTAGCTGGCAGGGTCCATCAAAGCGACTATGCCTTACAGCCAGAAGTGTGGACCGTAGTGCACAGCAAGTCACTAGACTACCGCCGGCGAGACCTGCTGTGGCGAATTGCACATGATGCCATTGTAACCAATCTCAAGCGCCTTAGGTGGCGTCTTGGAGATGGCATATGCCCCCGGGCTGGATGTACAAAGTGGGAGAGTGTGCCTCATGTGTTTTGGCATTGTGAGTTTGTGGCCCTCCTCTGGGAGTGGTTTCAAGCCCTGGCTGACCGGCTAACGTTTTGCAACACTTGGGCGGTCAGCCAGGACTATGCATTGTATGGTCTATCGCCCCCACCATGCAATACAAGTGTTCGTGGCATACTGAACTTTGTTTCGGCCTCCATCAAGCTGGCTGTTTGGAGGGACCGATGTAATATTGTTTTTAGGGGGGAAGGGAGGCCTGCCGGCGTCGTGTTGGCGTCGGTAAGGACGGAAATTAAACTGAGGGTCGATGCCGACTTTGTTCGTTTGCCGAGGTCCACGTTCGGCAGACGTTGGGGCCAATTGTTTCGGTGAGGGCGGGGCGGGTGATAGTTAATTTGTTAATAGGCCTGTGTTTTGCTTCTCGGGGGCGGTCTATGTAAATGTTTTCTGCTTGATTTGGTAATGTGTAAATAGGTGTTTGTAAATAGCCCTGGGTACTGGGTTGGGGTCTGGGTGGGTTTTGCGAATTATTGACACAAAAATCTTTGTTTGCATCCGTAATGGTAAGAATTCTGTACATAGTTCAAGTTATCATTTTGTCCCGTCTGGTCTGAGTTCTCTTATTGGTTCTCCGTGCCCGTTTCTACGTACGTAAAAAGCACTTAACTGTTTTCAATATTGGTCTGCAGCTTAAAGTGTGCCTTCTGTCTAGGATTTGAAAAGCAAATTCAATCTATTCAACTCTAATTGTCATAGCTTGTTCCATTGCTGATACAGTAAATATATTGAAATGTATTGAATTGAATAAAATTTTGTCCATTGCGCAATAGTATGTGACTTTCTTTACAACCATGTATCCTCATCTAATATATTGTTCTACAGTTTGGTCATGTACAAAAACCTCCTAACTTCACAAACTGGAGAGTTGTTCGTTATATTTCTTTGTCCGGACCCCGTGACCACACCAGCGAGTTGTTACAAGTCTCTTAATCTGTTGAAACTGTTCGATATGATCAACCTCAACATTGCTTCTTTCACCTATCGTTTCATGCACAGCCTTTTACCGAAATCATTTTCAGGATTCTTCACCAAAAATTCTTCAGTCCACAACTATTTTACTCGTCAATCTCTTCTCCTGGATACTATGGTTATCCGTACCTGATCCTCACAGTTGACCCTAAGCTACAAAACTGTGGAACTCATTACCTAATTCATTAATTAACAGGCCAAGTATAAATTTTTTTCGAAGAGGTTTCACCCAGTACTACATAGCTTTGTACAAATTCTTCAGTTGTCTTCATCATCATTTTTTAAGGTTAAAACTTCATGGTTGACTTTTCATACTGTTCAAGTGCATGCATTATACATGTTTTTGTCACTATGCGCTTTTTGCTTGTGGGAAGCCTAGGCATTTCATGGGTGGGAGGTGGCGGGGAAGGGGGCCGGGTTGTTAAGAGGGGTTTTCTAGTCTTGTATTCTTATTCTTTACCTTTCCCTTTAGTTTATTGAATTTTCTGTCCTTTTTTCTTTTTCTTTTTGCTTATTTGTGTTTGCTACACAACTACTTTAGGTAACTTGCTTTTGTTGTTTTGGGGAGTAGAACTCTCGACAAGCCCCTCAGGGTTTTTTAGTGTTACTTCCATCTACTTCAGTGTTATGAATGTACTGTATTCATTACGTTTGTGTATCCACACATTTTGATGATGTAGAAAAACATAAACGAAACGAAACGAAACAACTAACATTACCTTCCCTGTTTCCATTCGAATTAAAAAAAAAAAAAAAAAAACGTTTTAATGATCTTGAACGTTTCCCGTTTTAGCCTAGAATGTTGTACACAGAGGGTTAGGTTAAATAAGATGTTCCAACCAATTGATGCAAGTCGAGCCGGCCACAGCCTTTTTTCCCAGTTGTGGCTCACTGGCTTGTTTTCCCTTCTCCATTGCTTATGCTGGGCACCAAGCACAACGGCGGTAGGTTCCATTTTTTAAAGTCTTCGGTATGACCCGACCAAGACTCCACCTCACGGCCTTCCGACTGCAAGTCTCATGCGCCACCCACTTGACCATGCTGAGGGATTGCTAATTCAAGTCATGCTATTGCATATACATCTGCTGCTTATTTCGACAGACACTGCGGCGACAAATTTCCGAAAAAATAAATACAAAGAATATAATTTGAATGGTTGAACAAAAAAGTCACAGATTATTGTGTCTTCTCCCATTTTGAATTCAGTAAAAAAACTTCAATATTTTAGTTCTCATGCCAGCACTGTCCCATGAAGATGGAAGTTTGGCCGCGGACCTACAGGACGGATACGAGGCTTATTCAATAGATACAAGTCATAACGGAATGAAATCAAGACACACATTAAAATTGGGATATTTTGGAGTACTTGACAAATGCTTTTTATGTAAATACATCATAACACCTCGTAACCGACTTAATTCTGAAATAGGTATTCAGCAATTAAAAGTCTTTTTAAATACCTTCCCCCACTTGTAAACACGTCTAGAGGCTAAACACAATTGTCTAATTCCTAAACATTTCACCAAGTGCTTAAAATTTATTGTTTAGTCTACACATATCTAGAATTTAAAAGGGTTTGCAAAGTAAAGCCCCAAATAGGTTTTAATGGCTTAACACGATTTGGGAGTGTTTATTGCAAATACTTACATGTGTGTTACATTTGGTGTATACCACAAAAACTTGTTAGGGATTCCTTGGAGTTCATTGTCACTGGCAAAGCTGAAAGAAAAGCAAAGCTTATAAAATACCTGTAGAAAACTTGCCCTGTGATAATGAAATACAATAGGAGTTTCAGGTTTACTTAGACGGGCAACTTTTCTCAGTCGTGATATTTTCACTCCAAATAGGGCCAAGACCCTCGATATAGCTTCACTGGCACATGGGAACGCTCTAATTAAAAACACCCTAAATACTAAACAATCTACCACCACCAACGCCTTCGATATATCATCACTGGCACATGAATACGTTGTTACTAAAAAAAATCAGCTAAACAATTCCCCACGTTGTTAGAAAATTATGACGAAACGTTTTTGCCACTTAATTTCTTTAAACCTATGACATATTGTGTGTTAGCCTAATGCTTTGATGAATGAACGAATTCTTTATATTACACTTTTCATGAAAGGACGATTCAGGTCAATATCGACACAAAATCACGCAACATATTATAAGCCTAACATTTATCATATCAAAGTTTCTTCTGTAAAAGTTTGCTTGAGACTGAATTGTCACAAGTCCCGCTCTCTCCTGCCTTTTAGTCTACTTGTCTGTGCAAATGAAATGCAGTAGGAGTTTCAAGTATTCTTTTTGATAATTCACGGGAAAAAACCGTGATGATCTATTTCTAATAGATATTACAAAGCACGTAAAACTCTGACAAGCCATGGTTGACACTTTGCACTTACAATTTTTCAAGGTTTGGTGTATATCTGAGTAACGAATCGGCCAACATCGTCAACCTGTTATATGATATGGTCCTATAAAGAAAGAACATTGATGATAAGAAGGCCCTGATGTTTCTTGTATGTTTGTACGTTTTTTATTTTGTACGAATCAACTTCAACAAATTACAATGGCTATTAAGGTGTCAACAGAATATTAGGAAATCACATGCCGTGATGTTTCTTTGAAAATATAACAAAGAAACCCCAGTAGATCAGATCAAAGGTTGTCATTGAATGATCAAAAGGGGTTATTGATGTCTGAGTCTGTTCTATGATCTGGGCTCACAAGTGATCTGTGCTTTCATTTTGTTTACATTGCATGAAAAACAATTAACGCATGATTGACTGGCTTCTTAGCTTACTCGAAATGTTAAGTAACTTTTGTGCATTTTGGTATGCCTTGTATCTACCAGTCTATTAATCAGATGTGAAACCCGACTATGTAAAGTATATACGTAGTATGCATCATTTCCTGCCAGAGGCGATAAGATGAAATCGGGGAGAGGAAAACGTTTCCAAAAGTAAGAAGGAGAGTTCCAGCATGCACGTGTAAAGGTTTCAAAGAATTTTAAAGGCAGCTATTTATCCTTCCAATCAGTTTCCATTCTCTCGGCGTACTTCCGTATAATAACTTCTCTAACAAGTATCTAAAGCTCCTCCGTATCCGGAAATCATCCTAATTTATTGTTTAAGGGTACGCCTCTGTAAGAATACAAGACCGTACCATTTTGCCATTAGGATATTCTCCGTACAAGCTGTGTAATATAAATTACTCTTGAGCTGCTTTTCTTTTTATATTGATGCAATCAAAATTCACAATTCTTGTGGACTCGGGGCAAAGTTGCAGTTTGAGGTGGCGAATGACTGTCCTTTAATAAAGGTTTCACTTTAATCACGTTTGCTTGTCGTGCGGCTGTCATTTTATCTACCATAAGCAGGAAGTCTTTTAATTACAATACTTACAAAGACATCAGTTTATTGGTGTTAGCAAATAGTTTAGCCGGGATGTGGTCCAAAAAGTTCTTTGATAGATCCCTGGAATTGAAAAAAAAAGAAAGAAAAAGCGCTCTTTATTGTAAAAGTCTAATTTGAGACAAATGTTTCTATAGAGAAATTTAATTTTTGGCATTTGGATAGCTAAATTATACTTTAAAGTGTCAATCAGAGTTTGACAGAGATTATTGACCGCGAGGTTGGAAGAAACGTTAATTTTTTGCTCATAACCTCAGAGGGGCATTGGCTGGAATGATTTTATGGTAATGTAAGACATTTAATATACATTAAAAATACCTTTTATGATCGAGTGAGATAAACCAGTCTTTTTATGAAGTGAAGAGTTTTAAATAGCGTCATTTTCACGTAGGGTGTAATGTGAATATCCTTTGCTAATTTAACATCCGTTTTGAATTACTCTTTGGATTTAGGGAGCATTCTGTGCAGCCTAGCGTATTTTTCATTGCCAACTTAATCCTGCAGTTCTAAAAAAGTTGCTATTGTCACGGTAATCTAGCTAGTGAAAATACCAGTGGCTTTCATAAACAGTGGTTACAGTTCCCTGAACTAAATTGCTAGTTAATATTGCGAGCTTTTGAAACATTCGAATAAATCGATATTCCACTTTCACTCTGGAAGGAAAATACTCGATGTGTTTGAACGTTTGCTCAAATAGGAACTGTGCATTATATTAAATTTTGTTACTTGTAAAGTGAACGTGAATGACTCTGTCACATCGTTCGCCATATCAAGTCTAACCTATATTATCAAATATAAAAGCATTTGGACAAACCTGCCCATGTTTTTATTTTAGTTTTAAAATACACCTTTGTTTTGATTAGCTTTTAATTTCATTTTTGAGAGCGCAATGTTACAATATATTCTTCTTGTGTGTTCAGAGCCGTATTATTTGGTTGCCTTTGGAAAAACATTTCCTCGTGCACATTTTCTGTTTCCAGTTAAACATTTCCCTTGTCAACCTGTAAACCAGCAACACAAAATGTTGTGACGCTGATCACGAAATCAAATTTCTTTCTCCTTAGAAAATGAAGACCTCTCTTGGCAACTGCTGTACTTACAAGTAACGAAGATTTTCCGTGTTGTTGAATAAGAGTTCTGGTATTTCACGGAGCTTGTTGCTGGACAAATCTCTGGAACAAAGATGAAAGTATAACATTACATGTTATTTTTAACCCTTTGCCGTTGTTTGGGTCCTTTTGGACCCATGCGGAGAGCTCGGCTGTCACACATCTTTACTATTTCACGCGGAGCTCGAAACTGCGAGTAGCTACCCGAAAATTCGGCCACAAGAGCGAGAGAGACAATAGTTTAAGGTCACGGGGTCAATGACCTATGGAAGCCGATGCGGGCGGGCTACGCCCGCTTTTCCGCCCAATCCCGAGACGCGCAAATATGCCCCGATCGGAGCACAACGGTAAAGGGTTAAATGTACTAAATTAACAATCCGTTCAATATTAAAGTTGTTACGAGTGACGTAAAGCGCCCTCTTCAATAATGTTAAGAGCTTTCCCCATTCCTTTTGTGGGACAAAGCTTTTCTTGACTGCTTTATGGCCCTTTGCGTTTCTCCTCTTAGTTTTTTTCTAATTGATTTAAACTTTCTATTGAGAGTATGATCCTTTCTTACTCAGGTAATCATTAAACAAAGACTTCATACTGTCATAGTCACAATACTATGAAAGTATCTGGAAAGCGCTCCTGGATGACACTTTTCTCAATCTTCAACTTGAAGTGATTGTTGCTTCACCTTGAAGTGGTTTCACTTCTTTGTTCTTTCACTTGTAGACGAATCCATACAGTCAAGTGATGGTCTGATTTTAGTCGGACATAACTATGTCTTTCAATTTCCTTGCTTACCTTTATCATGGAGTGTTGTACCCTAAATTGTATCATGATTCTCTCAATTTAACTGAATATAAGGGTTTGAAATTCGTGTAGACAATAAATGACCATTAAAGGTTGATGGACCCCACAAACAGCTGCCTACAGTAACTTGACACAAGCGCTGAACGGATTCTTCATAAACAACTAAGTAGTAACATTTCTGACAATATCAAATGGCGGGCTTTGAAATTTTGCTCCTAAACTTTGTAACAATACAAAACTGATTGTTACTTTTGACTTCCCGTCGACTAAATAAAGAAAAACGTTTTTCATTGTTTTACGCGAACCTCAGTTTATAAAAGGTTCAACATTTTTTTCAAAAACTGAGCTAGCTAGTTAGAGTTTCATCCCACTTTCCAACCAGTTGGTTTTAAGTCGAGCTGGTTGATAAACTGAGTCGTAAAATCTTACTTGAACAAAGATTAAGATTATAAAAAAAGATAAAGATTAAGATTAAAGTATTCCAACACGGTGAAACATGATCCTATGCTATGAAACTCAAATGAAACGGTACTGATCAATTTCAAAAACCAAAAAAATAAATAAATAACGGGAAAATGTTTCACTTTAGGTTGATGCGCACTGTTAAACAAGGTGTTTCTTGATTGGCTGTTGCCATTGGATTGTACCGATTGTATTCTTTGTTCGAGTTAGGGATTCGGCTAGGATTAGAGCTATCGTTAGCCAGTAAGGATTTTTTTTGTTATACAGTGCGCATCGCCCCATCACTTTAGGAGAGGTTATGTAAAGAAAATGGTAGGGATCAGGCCTAGAAAGATTTAAAACCTAATACAGATGGCAAGTTCAAACAGTAAAACTAACATATTCCTTTTATTTGGTAGAAAGTTTTCCAAGGTAGACAATCCACCGTTTATTGTCGGCAGGTCATAGTGTCAAAGGAATATTCTTTGTCCCCACTCCTGTTTATAGGCCTACAACTAATTTGGAGTTTTACGTGGCTAGCATTAAGTTTGATTTTCAAGAGAAAGGTATATGTTTTCCATTGCTAAAAGAGTTTGGAGGGAACCTGTCTCCCTTAATTTTTTGACCTGGAATACCCCACCCGGGATCCAAAATCAGGAACGGTTCCTATATGGTGTGAATACTTTTGAAAAACCTTTTCTTACAATTCAGGCAAGATACCTCCTTGGGTTACAATCAATAACTAGTGGCTCAATGAAAATATCTTCGCGTTATTGCATTCTTTTCTGATTTCAGAATATCTTCATTGGGTGAATGAGTTTTTCCTTTAAGAAACAATTCCTTAACACGCAACGTCCTAGGAAGCAACGAAGAGATTAAAATGAATTAATCCTTACAAGTTGTTCAGGTGCTGGTTGTTCCGAAACAAACCTACAGGTATTTCTTCGAGCTCATTCAAAGCCAACCGTCTGCATAAAGGAAGAAATACAGATCATAGTAACAATTTTTAATATTCTTCTTTGTCGCGGTTTTCAACCTCTGACATTTTGCAACTTTTTGGAAAGACAACGCTTATATCTAAAAACATTTAGCAGTTAAGCACATGGTGATTATTCTTTAAGCTCGTGATACGTGGAAATAACATATGTAAATGTATATTAAATTATTCATAATCTGCTGCTTAAATTAAGAAGGTTCTATTTCAAAAGAGGTAAGACAAAATGGGCTAAAATATACTGTATGAAGCTGGCTAACATAAATGAAAAAATGCTTCTGCTCTTCATTGAAAAAAATAAACGAAAACACCGCGGGGGCAAACGCCCCTGTGTATAGCAACAAAATAACATTCTTTGCTTGTGGCGAGACGTCACGTTTACATCCGCACCCAAGACGAAGACTGTAGTGTACACATACTGTTGTAATGCCTTCCATCGACACTCATGATTTCCCCCCATACTCTTAATTTCATAATAGTTTGACGTGACACATTCATCAATGCCTGTTCGGAAAGATAGTCAAAGGGTTGACACCCCATGTTGTATGCGGGCCTACACATGCCGTTCAAACGTTTATGACATCCAGTATCCAAACTACAAAATAAATACACAATTTCTTAATACAAACTTACAAGAAAGTGAGGTACGTATTGCGAACAAACAAATCCACTGGGAATGTAATGAGAGAGTTTCTTTGGAAGCATCTGTAAGAAAAATGAAGTCGATCTGTACACTCAAATGCAATTTATCAAATGTATAGTACGGCAACTGATTTCTCGCAGGACGTTTTCCAGTTCGGAAGGGATGTTTGTAAAGCTGGCGAGAGGGCAATCCATTCACACCGGGTTTTTCACTTAGTATTAAATATCAAAAACGAGACTCTTATCTTCATATATTTATTATTTCACTTTGCACATGCCTGCTCTAGGAACTTCAACCAATTCACTCTTCACTCTTTCTTATCAGTTTTGTATCTCTTCGGGAGATCCATATAGCCTATTATGCATTGACTTACACTGATTACATCAATGTCGTTTTCGGCAGTGACCTTTCTTTCATAGGGCTGGTCAGAGTTTGTGAAGCGCTCTTTCGGTAAACCATTGACCCTTTTCTGAGATCTCGATCATCCAGAAATAGCTCTGAAGCTAAACTGGTAAGGCTTCTACAGGCAGCAAAGGAATTCTAGGTTCTAGTTCCAGTGGAGACGGTCAATTTTTTTGTAAATAAATGACTCATGAGACAGATATGAACATTCTAGTATTCTAAAACCCAGTCATACTTTTAAATCGGATTTCGTAAGGCAAGGAAGGAAGATGACACCCAACGTAAATATAGAAATACAATATTTTAACATTCCTGTAGGCTTTGTCTCTAGTATGGGACACCGCAAATACCCTAGATGACATCGCAAGAGAAATTTCTCATTCTTCGGTGTGACTGGTAAAGCTGGTGAAATTTTACATTCAGTCGACTTAAATCTTATTGACGCAATGAGAATGAATGGAAAATGTTCCTATTATTCTATCAATCTCATTTTCTGCTGAGATGAAAGAGTGATTCTTTTATGTAACTTTGATCCCAGAATTCTGTGCGTTGATAACTACTGCAGTGGCAAAATATGGCATCTCAACCTCTCTCAATTGGAGTAAAATCCCTTCATACGTATATGTGTAACTGGACGTTCATGCCGCTACGGAGTTCTCAATTAAAAACCTCGGAGCGACGGTCTTTTGATGTAAACAATACTGAGTCAAGCACTGCAGTCTAGATAATGGCGCTTTGATTGAGTCCACCTGGTCATACCAGTTTATTACTTATCAGGTGGTGTTCTCACCAAGACAAAGGGGCTGTTCTTTGGCAAACTGATGAGGCAAATGGTGCTTACTTATTGCCAAGTAAACTGTGGGCTGTGGGCTACTTAAATAATAGCACTTAATGACTGATACCATATGCTTGATTAGACAATATTGTGAGAACACGCGGGAAGGAAATTCGGTGCCCTGTTTCGTGACAATTCGTGAAGGCACCAGTTGATCCTGATTGGAAGGGACCTATAGGCGTCCAAATTTTAGAAGGCGCTCAATCAAGTTTTCGTTAGAGTGGGTGTGAGTTCCATTTGCTCATTTTGCATTATGGGAAAAGCAAAACGAATCTACTCATCCCCCCGTTAATGATATGAGAAAGAAAACCCTTGAATACCTTTAAGTTAGCTTCTGAGTTCGACTGTGCATGTAATGGCGTTATGTGGAACTTATTCTTTCGACTCACTATCAGTTTGATACAGATTCTGGATAAATACAAGTTCCTCAAATCACAGGCGTAAATCACCATTTCATTCGTGTGTTACCCTTAAGTTTTCGACTTACATTTTACGGAGATTTTTTCCAGCGGTGAACAAATGCACCGGGATTTCTTGCAAGTTGTTGTTATCGAACTGCCTGAAAAAAGAAAATATCAGTAATCGTTCCATTATGTTTAACTGTAGCACTTCCCAAGAACTGGATGTAATGGCGAATTATAACTTAATGAACAAAATTGCATGTAACTCACAAGTTATTTATTGCACGGTTTTTAGCGAATAATCCATCCGGAATGAAAGTCATGTTATTTAAAGAAAAGTCTCTAACAAAGAAGAGAAAAAGGAATGTTAAAAATAAAATCCAGTCTGCTGTAATTGCTTCAATACAAAGATTCAAATAAATTACAACAATCGTTTGAAATCAATTTCTACTGAATGAGCAGGACTAGTTAAGCGAAACCACGCCAGGGCACGCACACAGGCGCACGCCCCATCCTGCTTTGACTCTCATAAATTCTGTTACAGAAATTAGCAGACAACGTTAATGTAAAATACATTATTAACTTCACTTTCCTCATGAGAGCATACCTGCAGTCAACTCAGTAAAATATCAAATTAATAATGCGATATAAAAATCTAGAAGAAAAGGTCCTCGCCTACATGGGGTCATTAGTAACATACGTCCAGTGCTATGGCAAGACTTTTTGAAAGGATTAGGCATAAGGTACTTCAATTCTAAGACTGAAAACAGTACAATATTTAAAAAGCAATTTTCGGCGCGATAAGTGCTTTGAAATTCTGGCCTTTTTAAAACAAATATTTCGACTACCAATGTAGCTTCAAAGAGGTGGGGGGATGGGTAGAGGGCGATGGCCTTCTTGATCTGAAAAATAAAAAAAATGGAATTTGACGTTTGAATTAACAGTCAAAAACAGTAAAGTGTGCCCTCCGTTTTCATGAAATTCGGAATATTTTTCAATACAAGCTCAATATTTGTAATTATTTGTTTAAAAATCAAAAATGTTCACGCGACTAACATTGTAATTTCTAATGGAGATGCGCACTTCCATATGTCACTAGGGGTCTACCCCTCACCCACAGAACGGCGATCAATTTATCCGGTGCCCCCCCCCCCCCAAAAAAAAAGTCCTTGCTACAGGCTTATTCACCAAGTATTCTCGGAATTACCAATAGGAAGGGCAGATTTTCCAATAACCCCTCAAATTTGAGAGCTCTCTCAGGAAACCGATCTGGTGTCACATAAATCATATTTTTCGATTTTCTTCATTCCCATAGCCGAAAAAATTTCCGAAGCTTGGAATCCATTAAAATGTGAGGTTTTCTGCTAAAGGAAGAATTTAAACAAAACATATAACACAGTGGTTCCGATTTTTTTAAAAACTTTCTTTAAAATATGGAGCTTGTTTTAGGGAGATTTCGTAGTTTCAAGTCAGACAGAAACGTTGAGAAAACCTCACTCCAGTCGACCATTATCATTAGAGGATCTAGCGTCACATCTTCCACATTTTCGAACTTTTATTTTTTTTCAGAGCAGGGTACACATCTGTAGCTTCGCCACCGCAAAAACGCCGTGTTTATTTATATGTCGTTAATTATACGTACCATGGAGGTATATTAATTAATCTATTATGTAATGTTGTTGGACTACTTACACGAAGTACAAATCTAATGTTGATGAGAATAAGTTTTCTGGTACTGTCTGAAAGTGGTTTGCTGAGGCATGACTGCAAATTAAAACAAAGGTGACTTAAAATAGCCCGTGCTTGCTGATCGAATGCTAAGTGTACGTAGTTAATTATATTTCAAAAGTAGTTGCGCACGTACTGTACCTCCATACGTATTGAACAAAAAAAAGGACACTCAACTACCACGGTAAAATGGTTTCCGCTTGACAAACATATCGGCCTAACCGTTTGAACCAAAATGGCAAGGTGATTCTACACAACTACAAACTGACGGTCACCGGTGTTAGTAATTACTTGCGAAAATCTAGCAACGAATTAGAAGACTTCTATATGTCTTAGTATTTTTAATCGGCATTTTATAATTAAATATTACATATACAAAGGTCGAAAAATTCGTAATTTATTCGATCATGAATTTTAATTCAACCCAAGTACTGGCATTGCCTTTTGAACAAGGGAATAATAGAAAAATACCAGAAGGAAAATTCAGCGAAGCGGGGATTTAAACCCGGGAATGCTTGCTAGCACTTTGGTTGAATTAAAATTCATGATCGAATGAACTACCAATTATTCGACCTACATTAACAGTCGATCTTTTACCACGTTCGACCTAATTAATTACCCCGTTTCGGGATTTGTACACTTCGTGTGGTAACAAGGAGCGGACATTGAGTGCGCGGTATTTGTAATTTGGGTCGAGCCGAAATTCACGTTAGTCAGTGCATTGGTAAGACACTCGTCCGGGAAGCGAGCCGTCCCGGGTTCGAATTTTCTGAATTTCCTTCTGGTCTTTTTTCTATATTTTTTTCCTTGTTGAAAAGGTAATGTCAGTACTTTGGTTGAATTAACATTCATGATCGAATAAGTTACCAATTATTCGATCTATCGGTCTTACTACGTTCGACCTTATTATATATATACATACACAACATATATCACTGTGTAGGCCTAATTTTTATTTTTCCCCGGACCTAAATTTTGTCTACTTTTTCCCCTTTTTTCCCGACCATGTTCGATTTGTACGTGCACTTTTTCATCCAGGACGCTTTTTTTTTTTTTTTGATTTGTGTTTCATCCATCGCACTCATTTTCTGACAGTCACTTTCGTCCAGTTCTGTTTTTACAGCGATCGCTTCGGACTGGATGTTTGTCGTGTCCAACTGTTGGTTGTTCACTTTGGTTTTTGCCACCTGATGAAGGTTTTATACCCGAAACGTCGTGGAGTTTTCCGCAAACTTTTAAGCCCTTCTTACTACCTCTTTTCGACCTGCGCATTTCAACAGTGCAGTAAATATTGATGATGCCCTTTAACCCTTTAATCTTTATCACACAAGTTGAAATAAAATCAACAAAAAATTTAAGTAAAATAAATTATATGTGAGTCCGCCAAATATGCATATCAATACGACACACTATACAAGACACCTGTATTTTAATGGTAAGTAACATCGCCACTGGTGTATACTTGCAGACTACATAGTGGGTGAGTAAAGAGAAAGCCAAAACGCTACCATAGAGATAGGAAACTGTTAGGTAGAATGTAGAAAAGAAGCTTTAAAAATGGTGAGGAACTTAGGGGACATCGAAATGTCTCCTAAGACCGAATATATATCCCAAATATACCGATTATAATGACTATTTTCTCCCAAATGCACAATTTAGGTATATATGTATATATATATATATATATATATATATGTATGTATATATATATATATATATTTATATATATATAAAAATATATAAATTTATATATATATATGTATATATATATATATGTAAAACAGAAAACAGAAAAGTTCCACGTATACTCCGAGAAATAGCACCATAAAACATAGCTTTGTCTCCCTTAAGGACGATCCATCTCTTTCGGGCATTTTTTCTGAGTCCCCCTCCTCGCATTGCGCCAGCCCCCTAACCTCAGAAGACTTCTTACCTCCTCCACATCAATTACCCCTGATTCTAAGGGCAACACTCCTTGCAATAAAAAACGCTGCAAAATCTGCAAGCAAATTACTACCGAAGAATGTATCAATATTCCTGACATTAATTTTCCGATTATTCCCTCCAACCTTAACTGTGATTCTTGTAATGTTGTATACATTCTATCTTGTAATCTTTGTAAAAATAAGTTGTACGTCGGTGAAACTGGTACTTCCTTTCGTCTAAGGTTCAATAACCATAAACAGTCTATCCTTGACAACACTCTTGGATTCCCAGTAGCGGAGCACTTTAATCTTCCGCACCATTCTATTGAGAATCTTAAAATAATACTCATTGCAAATAACTTTATTTGCGCCGAACAACGAAAGCGTACCGAACTTATTTGGATAATGAGGCTTAAGTCACACATTACCGGACTCAACAAGGACCTTCGTATTTTAAATCATTACACGTTTCAACATACAATTTAATCTTCCCTCCTGACACTGCAGTTAACTGTAGATTTCCGTTCTTTTTAATTTATGTACTCATTTTTAATTTTTGTGCTCATTTTGTCTTTAATACTCGCTGAGGAAAGTCCCAGGGGGACTGAAAATTTCGAAATATATTTGCAATCTTTCATACTCCTAAAATCAACCAGTCATGCCTTTTATTGCATATTTTTTGTACTTTATATAATATATATATATTTATAGGTCGAAAGTGTTGTAGTGATAAATTCGATCCTGAATTTTTTTTATACCGATCCAAGATAGAGTATAAACTCTTATCAAAGAAGGAACGGTTAAACGGTTCTTTAACCGTTCCTTCTTGGATCGGTATAAAAAAAATTCAGGATCGAATTTATCACTACAACACTTTCGACCTACACATTCTAACTTCGATCTACCAACTTCGACCTACTATATATATATGTATATATATATGTATATATATATATATATATATATATCTATATATATATATATATATATATATATATATATATATATTTATATATGTAAATGACCAATAATATATGGAATTCTAGAATTTGTGAAAAACAGATTTTTCCTATTCCTTTTTATAAAAACTTACAGATATTTCATTTTTTTATTGGAGGAAAATATGGTGTCTGGAATATCGCGAAGCTCGTTTGAATCTATATTGCTGTGAGGCAAAAAAAAGTGAACAGAATGTAAATAATCAGTCCAAGACAACCTATTAGCTCAAGATATGCGATGATGGCACAATTCTGGTGAATGCAAAAGAATATAAAAAGAAAATAAAGCAAGATCCAAATACAATTGTGAAACAACTGGGGTTCACAAACTGACCACATCACACGTATAGTATTCTCCACTCATTTTCTACGACCCGATGACCTTTCTGTATTTGTTCTACGTCTTTTCTCGAACATGCAGCCTCCACCAAACTAAGGGCCAACGTTTTCCTTTAAGGCTAGTAGCCACTTCAGGCACATTCAAATTTTAATATAAAATGAGACACTTTTAAATACAGTCCATCATATTACTCAATCAAAACGCAGAAATTTTATATTTGTTTAGCGTTAAAAAAATAAGATCCTAATTTTGTCAGGTTAACTCAAATTTGCTTTCATTCATGTAATTACTCTTCTTAAAGGGAAGGTCTAAGCAAAAATTTAATTTTCATATGTGAAAGAGAAACCAAAACTACAAAGGGTGGTGAGGGTTTCATTCAGATCGGACATGTAGTTCGCAAGATATCAGTATATGAAGTCAGTAGATTTTTGTTCAAAAGTGAGTTTGAGGGCAGCAGAGCTTATATCACTTCCTTACATTTACAAGAAATGCTTTGTTTCCCTTTATTTTACTATACGTTGTGATGACCTTGGAGTTACCGAAATAGGATCTCCCTGTGGGGGATGCAAATTTGTAAAGTTCTCAAGCCACATAGGCAATAAAATTTTAATAATATGGGTTTTGAGAAAAAAATCAACTCTTAAGTCTAAAGAAAAACAAAAGACTGTTCACCATTAATGTGGGGATATGATGTCATACGTGCTTGCTTCAAGTTCACTATTTGTTGAAAATGTGAAAACTTTACGTGCTCATATTTTGAAAACTACACATCAGACTTCAATGCAAATTTCACCAAAATGTTTAGAATAAGTACCCCTCTGACATACCAAATCCTATAATGACCTTAAACCCTTCTTTTAAGTTAGAACAATGTATGTTTTTTTTCCTCCGATTTCACAAAAAACGAAAATTAAAAAACCAAAAAAAGAACCGTGCAAGAGAATGAAAAATGTGATAGGAGATCCTAAATGTCTATGAATATGTGAATATGAAAAAAATGGATTGACCTTCAATGAAATTGAAATCGTGAACCCCTTCCATTCGCCAAACAAGTGCCCACATTATAAACTTTATTCAGACCTTCTTAAGATGGGTCAGAAACGTTCACAGGCTACATCTTGGGAATTAGTCAAAATTGAAGTTGTACCGCTACCTTCGCGACAGTGTCTGATTATGCAATGTCTCGAATTGAACACTGCTTACCATTAAAACTTATTCAAACGGAGAAGCAGCTAAAAACTTCTTTCACCACTGTTTAGTTTTAACTTATGTCTTCTTCTTGCTATTCCACACAGGCTGCAGAAGCGGGGGCCTCCCTCCCCTAAAATTACTCATAAGTATATTTTACTTCCTTAATCAAATGCCATTGTACCTCCCGATTCCATTCTCGTCCATTACCTCACCCCACTCCTGGAAAAATTTATTGTTAAGGATCCTTCATTTAAATATGATTTGCGACCAATTTGGTGCCTCTCAAATCACTTACATTGCTGAGCTTCCAGGGATTTCGCCCCCTGGACACCTTCCCGGGATTTGCCCCAAGACCCCACCTTTTCGGACACTTGGACCCCACGCCGATGTGGTTTTGCGCCTGAACCCCACGCCGATGAGGTTTTGCGCCTCACCATTATGCCAGCTGCCGAAAACTTGTGGCCCCCAATAAAAACATCTTCTGCCGCCTATGTTCCATGTGTCTTTCTTTATATTGCTGGATTTAAATATTAAATTTTCACGAGGAAACAATGAGTAACACTCAGAATTGGACACTTCAGTGTGGAAACTTTGTCACATTGTTCTCAAGAGCTATAAATGATATACGATAGAATATTACAATTTTGTGGACTGATCTTGCGCTTTAAGTGCAGAAATCAAGCGGACGGACTCATGAATGTGCGCATGCGCACACGGGCAAACGACTGTCAGGGTATATTTGAACCAGCGACCCAATGGGAAGTGTCAAATTTCCTAAATGGGCGGTCAGTTGGCAGATCAAAGAAGCGCGCAGAGAAGCACTTGTATCCCTATTTTTCTGTCTTGTGAGGTCATGTGCATAAGTTCTATGTCACTAAGGAGGACGTTTTGCTTTGTTGCATGATGTGGGTATGTTCTACACCTAGTAAGCAAAGTGCACGACATTGGCGCAGTAACTGATTCTTTTTTTAACGAAATTGCGTGACGGCTTTACGGGAGCTTTATAAAGCTAATATTCTACATAAATTTTAGTAGCAAATTACACTCTTTCCTATAAAAATGACGTGGATACTTTTGGGGATATTGCAATGGATGCAAGTAACGAAATGCTGTCTCATAGGAGTGCTCCACTGATGTCTCATGAGAAAACTTTATGGGGTCAGAATCCTCATGTATAACTAGAAAGGAGCATCGATAGTTTGCATCGTTAATTACATCTATTAAAGAACGTATATTACTTACACGGCAGCGAGATGATGTGTTGAAAGGAAAAGTTGGGCTGGAATTGACAGCAATTTATTGAATGAGAAGTCTCTATACAGAGCAAAAGAAAAAAAAATAAAAAATGTCACACTATTTCAATTTCATTCTACAAACAGAGTTATAGGATTTGTTGCAAAAATCCACGATCGTGCCCGGTTTTGTAATGCATAACGCTATAATATATCAATCACTTGGTCAAGTGGTGGGACTACCGTCTCATTTCGTTTGTCTTTCATTTTTTAGTACTTAGAAAATTGCATTCAATATAAAAACTTATCACCCAATTTCGCCATTACTGGGGTCTCGACTCCAAGCAAAGTCACCATGCTAGAGAAGAGGGCTTTCTCTTCCCCTAGCGAATTCTTGGATAAAGGAAGGATAACTTTTCAGTAAATTCGTTTGTTTCACCCAAGACTGAGTCTGCATTTGCTCAGAGTAATGACTTGATGTGCAAATGTAACTGCCCAGTTCTTGACCAATTTTTAGATCCGGCTGGTCACGGCCTTGTCTCCATTTTGAGCTCACTGGCTTATTTTTCTCTACTCCATTGGTTTTGCTACCAACTAAGCACCAAGCATACAGGATGAAGGTTCCATTTTAAAAATAATTAGATAAAACCCGGCCTCAGAATCGAGCTCCAGACTCCCCGACTGAAAGTCTGATGCTATACTATGCAGTCTGTGCAGCGTGCAGAGAGAAGCAAAAGCTTTTCCTGTCAAAAACTGGAAAAAAAGGCCGTGGCCGGCTCGACTAGAACCAACTGAATGGAAACTGGGCCGTAAAACTCCATCACCTAACCTAACCTGTCGGAAACGTATGCGAAAGAGAAGGTTTCAAGTTTGCTATTGAATTCGACATATAGACCTATCTATAATGCATACTACACATTTGGAACATCAACCCGAACTGGATTATGTTGACTACGGATTTTGCCAGAACAATTATTTAAATTGACTTTACATTTAACTTTGGTGAATTGATTGCCACTTCCTTCATCTGTTCATATTTTTTCTACTGCTCTCCCTACTCGTCTTAGACACCATGTATGTCTGACGTGGATCGATCCAAGGCGGGGGAGGGGATAAACGGCCGCAGCCTTCCTTTCTCCGACAGATCACGAATAAAACAAATGGGAAATTAGCAGTGCAACTCCATTACTTCCCTGCTTACTCTTTATTCAGCCCCCTTTGGGAATGTCTAGATCCGCGCCTGTATGTCACACAGGCTTGCGAAAGGATTTCCCCATCACTTACATTCAGCTAAGGTTCTGTACAACGGAGACATAAACTACTCTGGTTGCATGGCACCCAAGTTAAGATTTTTTAATCGGGACATTCAACTTTTTATGATAAAGAATGAACAGGTGAAAATGTGTGAAACATATGCTAGAAATCAATTGGAAAATATGTCTCTTAGATATTCCTTGCAGTTAAACATGTTGAAACGAAATATACTCACACAGATTTTAGCCGAGTTAAGTTTCTAAATAGTTGAACAGGAATACTTTGCAGGTAGTTATTGGAGAGATATCTGCATTGAGGAATAAAGATATTCGAAAGCATTGGTCAGCTCCCACCTACGCATGTAGGTGCCACTAGTACGAACCTTATGTGTGGAAATACTAGGGACAAATCAGTCGCAATCATTCGAACGTATTTAAACTTACCAAATGACCAGGGCGAGAGTTTTTCAAAATTTTTGTCGACGTGTCTATAACATTTTACACAGAATAGACCCGCGAACATACCGGGAAAAGCGCATTATATGTTTTTATCCATGTCCTTCCATTTGTTTGTTGAATTTGACCCGGACAGTCTTTTGTTGGTATGCCACTTGAGTAAGTCTACACTTCTTAGCAAAAGACCGTAGCTGGCAGTGACTTCGTTTAAAGGTAAAGGGCAGTCCCCTCAAACTTATTTTGAAGAAAAAGCTTAATAACACAATTTTCATCTCATGTCTCTTCGAAGTATCTTTCATTACACTTTATGACTTTACTATTGCATATTCAAGGTAAACCAAGCAGTTGTTTCTGGTAAATTTCACATTTGAAGAGAAAAAACATTGTCACATGATGACTCCCAACAGCCAATCATGAAACTGGACAGTCTACTACACTTCTTCAATTTGGAAAGACTGCTCCTGCCCTTTACGCCTATGCTCATATGTAAGGCAGCGACATTATAGATTACCTGCAAGTCTTCACACACAATTTCTTGGCAATATTATAGGTATTATAGGTTAGTGGAAAGAAAGATTACTTAGATCCATTTAATTGCCACAAAAGCTCTCTTTTGAAAAAATTGTAATGTATCTTTAACTCCCCCGTACATGCCTTCCCTTCAAATCACTCAACATTCTATCAATCTTTGACCTTAACAAGTATCAGCTCGGCGTTTACATGTACATTTTAGCTGCAGATAGTTGCAAATTTGATTCAGTATGTTTTGTTCATTCAAGATTATCATTACCATGACAACAACATCAGGAATAGTATCTTCTTGCCATTCTTAACTCCCAGCATGAAAATACTCCCACGCTGTAATTTGTGTTAATCTTTACTGGTATGGGGGAGCAAATTCCCTCCAGTGTAAGAGTTACCCTGCAAAAAAACCTGAAATCACTGTGCGTATATTCAAAATGGTGGTGTGGGGGCGTGTCCCCTTGTCCAAAAAGATTGATTACTCTGAATTATGCTTCACTGTCCGAGCCAGATTTTTTTTGATTTGGGAGCAAAGCATGAGTTGAGTGCACCTTTTCTTCTTTTTTCACGTCTTCTTGCTCCCACCCCCATGACGCCACCCCTGGTCTCATCCTGCATCAGACACTTATTAGCTGTTTTATAGGATTCTGTTAGAAACTATGTTAAACATCGTTGTAACAGTTTTTTCTTCTAAGATTGAGTTCAAGCAAATTCTCCTTGATACCCCTAATATTTATAATGGATTTTAAGGATACTAAGTTATGATAGAATGTTCGATTGATCTGTTTTGTTGTCTTTTATTTTTCTCTTTTTGGATTGTATTTATTCCTTTTTTTACCATTCTTTCAAAAAGGTAACAATAGTAAAATCATTTCTGCTTCTCCCTGGCTTACGACGCTCCTAGCGGGTATTTGTTTTTGTACTGCAATTCTACCCTGCTCAAATTTTTATAGACATTTTGTAGTCCTATATGTTAAGGCCTATTTGTTTAATGTCAGCTTTAAGTTTTACACTTTGCGTTGAAAAAAAAACTAGAAACATTAAACAGCTTTCGGCGTGTGTGCAACATGCTCTGTATATTTATATGCCTGACAGCGGTTACACTTAACCGTCTTCTCTGAGCGACTACAAGTCACGTGTTAACCCGGAACAGTTAGAGGACTAACGTGGACCGTATACATGCTCGAACGAACCATTATTACCGAAAGTGAAGCTGCGAGTTTTAGTAGCAACTCCCTGCCGAGCTGTGCTTATACAGATTTGTAGCGTACATACAATACATCGTCTATCTTGTAACGTGACCACTGGCTAGTTGTAAAGGGGACATTGACGCATTCGTTGGGTTAACCATGTGGAAATTGTGTAACGTGTCGGTATTACATCGTTTAGTCCTGCCACCTTCACAGATACCATGACAACCAAGTTAACGTTTGCAATCTGTTTCCTTTCCTACAGCCAAACCAAATTAAATTTTGGAGGAAGAGGAGTAGAAAACGTCGTTGAATAACTTAACAGTGCAGAACTTCCTACGTCAATGGTGCACGATTTTGCATTTGGTCTACTCAGTAACACACTGCCCCAACTTCTTATTCTAAGTTAAATTGGAGAAACTATCGTTCAATAGCGACCGGATTTTCTTTCTTTTCACACAATATCTTTGGTTAAACTTAAAGCATTTTCTCAAGATATTCTTCGGCTGAGCTTTACTTTTACATTTTCCTTCAGATTCTTTCAGATTAAGTTATCAGTAAATTAATAGTGTTCTAAACAATCAAAAACAGAAGTTTGTGACTCTCCAATACGTCGAATCTTTATAGTTAAGAAAGAAAGAAGGCAATACTTACATAAATTGAATATTCAAAGTAAAGGCAAATGTATCATTCGGAATAGACGACAAGTTGTTATGTGATAAGTTTCTAGGATAAGAAAAGAGGAGGTTAATAATCCTTTAGTTTACAACTATACATAGCAGTCATTCCACAGCTTCTGTTTCTCCATAACCACTAGGTTTTTCAAATCCACCCCACGCCCCCAAGAAAATAAATAAATAAATTGACTTAAGATTTTCCCCCAAGTCTTAAATGTTGGTGCACCTCACATTTCCCTTCGTCTGTTCACGTTTTCTGTTGTTACCCTTTCAAAAGGGGTCCGACCGCAAGTGCGCCAAACGCACCTATCTTAGTTGTTCAGGAGTCACAAACCAATACTTCCTAAACGAGTGTGGGTTTTCAGTTAGAGAGTAAATCTCTCAAATGGTCAGAAATGACCAATTAGGTCAACTTTAATGCGGAATTACCCTGGTAGCATTCCCATATGGGCCCCATATCGACAAACATATGGGGCCCATATACCTTTTGCACCCAAGACCCATGCGAGGTCCATATGGGCCAGCCCAGATAACCAATGTGATGCATATGGGATAGTACTGGGACCAATTTGGGCAATTGCCCCATATGGGCCTCAGTACTATCCCACATGGGCATAAGGGCATACCGGGCTGGCCCATATGGGCCCTATATGGGTCTTGGGTGCAAAATAATATGGGACCCATATGGTTTGACGTATATGTGGCCCATATGGAAATGCTACCTGGGTAGTAGATTCAGACACCGCCTATTCGCTTTTGATTAATTTGGAGACTATCTCTGTAAAGAAAGAGTCAAAGATAATCGGTCAATATTCGCCATCAACATTGCTACACAACTAGGAGAAAATTTCCCTACATGGCTACACGTCCAAAATGTGCGTTAATGCAGAAGAAAGCTAGGATCATAGGAAAGGGCTCACACACAGAAATCTAAAAATGACAATTTCTATTCACCACTCATGTTTTACACAGTTTGATACGTTATCAAGGGGGAAGATCAAAGGGGAAATTCGGCGTAGCTTCTCTGTTCAATGAGACAAATGTATTTGTTTTGTGTGTACTAAGTTTTTCAACATCTGCTGTTTCAAGTTAGAAATATAGTTTGTAGAAATGTATATATAATCTCGCTGTTTAATTAACAGCGAGATTAGCTTACATTACTTAACATTGCCATGTTTAATTTAAACAAAGTGGGAAACTTTATCTGGTAACTTTGATATAATTTTGCAATTTGCTATTTTAAATTGAATTGAAGTAAAAATTTTATTGCAAGAGAAAACTCAATATGAGGACTGTTAACATTCTAAGTGCAAATCTAGTAATTTCCATTTTCTGCTGTTTGTAAGGTCAGGAGACTTTATAATATCATACACGCGGCGCGTCAAAAATTGAAGGCGCTCGGCCTATGTGTAGCATACTTCTATGGAACGCCAAAACCGCCATCGCATATGACGATGTACTTCCATTTGGTGGCGTTATTTTACATGACGATGTTAGTTCAAATGGCCATCTATCCCAGGAATAATGGCGTTCTTCCGTTTTTCCATGTTACCATCGTAAACGGCGTTCGATCAAACGGCGATGTGTATCCAAGACGTGTATCTAAGGCGTGTATCCAAGGCGTGTATCCTAGGGGAGTTACCAATGATGACTATTCCATCTAAAGGATGGTTTTGTAAAAGATGCAGCCAATCAGGTTTGCCTTTGGCTACGTAAAGGCGAGCATTATCATTGCAATGAGTGATCAAACTTACTGCTTCCCTCCGAAAGTTTTCCTTCACCTCGTCTTCATTTACGATGTGAAGGGATTCAATTATTTCATCCATCGTCTGATCGTTGAACTTGAACGTTTTGCTTAGGGCACACAGGTGGTTGTATGAGGTTATTAAGCATGCATATGGGACATGTGGGTAACTAACTTAGCCTAGTATATTGAGTAACTAGTATGAAACCGCGCGCACACGTGCGAGACCTAGATCTCTTTATATGACAACCATTGTGATTGGTTCGATTTTACTTTGCTGAATATGTATACCTGAGAACAGGAACTCCCCTTGGATACACGCCTTGGATACACGTCTTAGATACACGTCTTGGATACACATCGCCGTTTGATCGAACGCCGTTTAAGATGGTAACATCGCAAAACGGAAGAACGCCATTATTCCCGGGATAGATGGCCATTTGAACTAACATCGTCATGTAAAATAACGCCACCAAATGGAAGTACATCGTTATATGTGATCGAACGCCGTTTGAGTTGGTAACGTCGAAAAACGGAAGAACGTCATCATTCCTGGATAGATGGCCATTTGAACTAACATCTTCATGTAAAATAACGCCACCAAATGGAAGTACATCGTCATATGCGATGGCGGTTTTGGCGTTCCATATACTTCAAACAAATAGTCCTTTGCCACTCTCCCCGCTCCCATTCACTTATTCCTTATTGGTGTATACCATCATGGCTTGTTTGATTCTAAGTTATTGGATTTCAATTAAAATGATCACTGTTGTCTACAATATTTTACCATAGAGAACTTATTCTTTGTTCATATATTTTGATAGGGAAAGTTGAAAAACATATGGACACCCTCATTTTAATTAGCCTTTCTTTGTCCCTTAGATGGAAATACACTCAGACAATACGTGATCTAGTACACCCCAAACAAACATCCTGGATCCACCCTTCGAGTTTACTCACACAATTTCCAGGAGAGAAGTTGCCGCAAATATGCCTTCTGTTAGAAATTCTAGTTGATTGTTGGAAACATCTCTGTACGATGAAAACGGGAAGCACCTTTGTAACTGAGGTTATTAATGGCTAAAAACGTTGATGAATAATCACCCTATGAGGAATTTTTACCCCAATATATACCAAAAAGCGTTAAGAAGAATTACAATGTCTTAGACACCTTCCATTTTCCCTTGCGTTTTACTTCGTAAAACTTTTAAGCATGTAATTTTTTCTAAAAGGCATATGTCCCATGCTTTTCACTTAAGTCGTTCAAGGTAGATTAAAGAATTCCACATCATGTTCTTTCAAACCTGAGACGATACAATTTTCCTAAATGAAGATGTTACACTTTAAAAAGTGATTGAGCACATTTGTGTCAGATTCCTTTTGTCATTTTAAAATTGAATATCCTGTTTTTCCTTGAAATTTGATACTTTTTATGAATGGAATGCTTATTCGTGTAGATGTAGCATTACCCTCTACCATATGTTACCTTTAGCATACATTGTTGTTTAGTACCGGTATTTCCTGCATCAGCATCAATATAAATAAACTGAATGCAATATTTAATTAATGTGCCTCGATGACATCACAGATTTCCTATAATACACTAAATCCCAAGAAAGCACTGCGTTTCTTTGAAAATAAATATCTTGCGAGCGCTGTATGCTACAGAAATACCATCTTTACCTCAAGGAAGACACAATTTTTCTGCATATTTTGAGGTCAACGAATTTCGTCTCTGAAAAATGTCTTCAACATCTGCGACATAGTTTAAAATTAATCATAAACTATTAATGCAGGGTATTCCTGCCAGACGAAATAACGAAGTCAGCGAAATGTTTCAAGTTAAACGTGGCTACAAGCAATGCCTTATTTACAGGCCCGTAGTCACGGGGGTCGGAGCGTTCGAACGACCAACCCCAACTTGAGGGAGGTCCATTTTTCCAGCTCTGTGTTTGAAGGGTCTGCTATGAAATATTTTTTATCTTGACATATACCAGATTACATGTATGATATTTTCTCAAAAAGTGGTGTACTGTGTGGAATTCCTGGGGAAAAGGGACTTCTGTTGTGTTCAAAAGTCCTCTAAAATGCTCCAGAGTGCAGGAGATCTGCAGATTCCAAACTTTTTCGGGGAAGCATGCCCCGGACCCCTAGCAACAACATGCTTACGGCACGAGGCCGCCACCTCCGTATTTGGGAAAAAGGTACACATCTTGGAAAAAGACTCACCCCTCCACATGGGCTGGCTACGGGCCTGATTAAAAACACTGGTACTTGAAAACTTGAAAATGGTGATCTTTTTTATGGCCACGCTCTCTACAAGTTGCATTTTATTCATGTATGACATTTTCTCTTCGGGAGGTTCGTATGAAACTCTTAGTGTATAATAAAGAACATGAATGTGTTTTCTATCGGATTAACTATTTTACTTACATTTGCTTCATCTTAAGAGTAGATTCAAACAACTGCTTCGGTAAAGAGGTAAGCTTGTTGTTGGATAGATTTCTGTGAGAAAGATCATTTGAAATGTTACTGCTTTGTCATCATGTTGTTAACAACATGATGAAACTCACCCACGTTGAGTTTCTTTTATCTTTTTAAACCGTAAGGTACCTGATTGAGATAGATGGTCTAGAATTTACCGACACCAGTGAACCTAATCCAACTGATTTTTCGTAGGTATTTACATACCAGCTTGTAAGGTTGGTGTATTGGCCCTTATGCCTACTTCGCGTATGTCAAAATAATCCCACGGAACCGACCGTCGTTGAACTGGGAGAATTGCATCCACTGTGAATTGGTGTCTAGTTTGGTTTTCCTAAACAGGTATAATTTGGCATAAAAGAAAATTCCTGCCGTAGCTACTGCAAGGTATTCAATATGATAAATAGCCTAAAGGCTTGGGGTTCTCGTCTTAACGTCAAAATACCAACTACACTCTGGAAACGGTGTTTGAAATTTGAACGTGATCTAAACACTTTTTAACTCCCAGTTTGTTAACATTTCAAGATGCTAAACATACTAATTTCTACGAAAATCGATTCTTAACAAGTTTTTTTTTTTTTTTTGGGGGGGGGGGGGCTAACCTGTTTGGAGTAAAAACGTTTTTAATAGTGGTGGCAAAGCACGTGCTTATTTGCTTAAAACATCTTGGGAGTATAGTTGTAGTATTGAATATGTTAATACATCGTATACTTCTACCATATGTAAAAAAGTCAAAGAGAAAGAAAGCTGTTCTTACATTTTCTTCAGTCCGTAAGACGAATTAAGCATATCTGGCGGTATGTCTTCAAGTCCGTTGAATGATAAGGTTCTGAAAAATAAGATATTACGGAACTGAGCAAGGTGAAACGGCAATTTAGGCCTAATGTTTGATTAAAGAGCAAAGGTTTAGAGGACACGGAACTCAGAAATTATGAATTTCTTCCAACTGCCTTAAATCGCTTCTTGCAGTAATTATTTATCTATATTATATTAATCGTCTCCATTACCTATAAGTTCTCTTGTGGAATTCACAACAAAACATCAATTTAGCCTTAATAAGTAAAGTTAAGATATATCTAGGCAAATTTTTCATTCTTTTATGGAATGACAATGTCGAATTGTCACAAATGCCAAGATTCGATCATTAAGTAATGCATACTGCTAAACCCTCAATTCTAGAGTTGTGATGTATTTTAGTGCTTTGTATTGCTTTTTTTAACTGCATTGTTTTTGCGATAATACTTTCATTTCAGTTTTCATGAAGTCGATGATGCATGGCATAATGTTGCTTACAAAAAGAAGCAATCGTTTTGAGTTTCGATTATTTCAATGCATTAGACATATTTTCAAGTGTAATTGTTCACTCAAATGTCCTGCTTTGGAGACACAGATTTGACCTTTACAAAATGTTGAATACGAAGCTTGTCTTGTTTTGATCTTGTTTTGGTAGCTCTCCATCATATGACTGAGCGAAAGCATAGTATTCTGTCGGATGGCATATTAGCCACTCTGACAGTGTACCAAACATGAAACAGAAAGACGTCCTTTTTTAAAGCTGCAACATCTTTTTAGATCATATGCCTCAATATATCAATGTCCAAACTTACTGATTGACCCATGAACTATTCGCCTCTTCCCAAACTTCAAAAGGCGGTTATCATGATTGACCCCATACAGCTCCCGTCACATTATGATTTTTAACTTACCACCCTAATCAAAATGATATTCGGTGAATATTACTTACATTGAGGATATTCTTTCTCCGCCTTGGAAGAGCACTTCGGGTATTTGTCTCAGTTTGTTGTATGACAGGTCTCTTTGTGATAAAAACACATTAAAATCAGAAAGTAATTTTACCAATACTTTCATGATTGACTGATTGCTTGATTGATTGATTGATTAATTAATTAATTTAATAGTTCATTTATCTATTGATTCATTAATTCATTGCTGCATTGTCTCATTGATGTAGCCCTGAATATATGCTGCCTCTACCTGCCAACCACCACCTCTCTCTTTTGTTCATGTCCATGGCCAGGCATGGTGCTCAAGTGGGCAAAATGGTTTCTAGGGGTCCTTAATGGGCAGACATGTGAAACGTTTGTGACAGGCTTGAAACGTTCTAGGTGCACGTTTTAGGTCCTGCTATAGCCCAGGGGCTAATAGGTGTGACTCAATTTACGATTTATTGTAAAATACATTAAAACTAACCTTGATTGCCGCTTTGCATTGACAAAGTGAAATGTCAAATTCACCTCTGAATATTGAATAAAGAACTTGCAACTTTATATTGCGTCACATAAAGCTTGGAACTTGTAACGTTCAAAGATATGACGAAATGAATCACATGGCCGTACTGCATTAATTTTCTAGCGGGAGGGGCAGTGACTTTTTGACCTACCCCGGATCCCCAACCAGAGCATAACCTCTGCCCGGCTAATTTATCGAAGTCTCCCGATTCAGCAAGAACTTTGGCCAATTTGGAGACAAGTCCCCCGTCCTCTTCCCGTGAGAATATGGGTGCATAAACTTACAGCAAGTTTGACATGCATTGAAACACTCTTGAAAGTGTTTAGGAATTAAATGTTTAGTGAACATTTCTTTGCCTGACTATGTACACATGTTTAGACTTTAAGAACACGCAATCAACACGTTTATTTGTTAAACGTACAGTATTTAATAGCTAAACATGTTATGAATGTAACCGTGTTTACAAAATGGAGACAAAATAATTCCTTAATTCATAAACTTGTGTTTTTGCAGTGTAAAATCACTAACTTTTGTAATATTTCTACCACGTTATGAAACATTGCACAACTGAACTTTGCAAACGGGGAAACGACAACATTGATTTTTGATTTCGTAACTTCTGTTGAAAAGGTGTAAAGGCATTATTATTTCTATGAAAAAATCTATTAGATTTTCACACCTTAAGTATTCTGGTAACGGAAGTTAAAAATTACTAAAACGTAGTTCCCCTTTTATATAAAGAACATTTGTACGGATTCATTATTAATGCATAAATGTGAGAATTTGCTTCTCGGCCTTTTGGCTAAGATCATGTGCAGTATCTGCTCTTTTTAACCAGTCAATAATGGAGCCATACATGACAGACCAAATATGTAAATGGTCTGAGGGCCCTGAGGCTGGTCACGTTGTCCCTCAGCGGACTTATAGCTTCTTTGGTACCCAGTTTGAAGATTGGTTTGGTTGACTCTTTGCCAGAGAGTCGGGGGGACTTTAGAAAATCTAAAGTAGCGGCAAAACAGAGCCGTCTCTTCTTTCCTGGTTCGATCTAGAAGGGATGCGAGAGTTTACGTTGAAGGGAGGTTTGCTTTTAAGCTTGGAAAACGGGTCCTGGGTGTGACGTTAAACTGCATCCAAGTAGGGTGAAGAGGTTGTGTGGGGCAAGTAGTTTGTTCCCGAATATCGCCTAAAAACCACACAAAAGGCCGTTGTCACTCATCCTACGAGTTGCGGATTGTCGGCTCCACAAAACCGAGCAAGCCCCTCCATTGTTGCCCCCGCTTTGTGGGATGGGGAATAAAGAATATGCCCAAGATATTTCTCACCTGTCGTAAGAGGCGAATGAAGGGAAACCAAATATGAACTTCAACCATACTTGAAAATAAATTATGACTTCGTACTTTTTATCCAGGTGACTGGCACTATATGACACATTCGTGTTGGTGGGTCGTTAAATCTCCTCTAACTCAAGCTTCGATAATATCTTCAGCTTACTTTGGGTTTCTCTATTCATACGTTCATGTTAAAAAGTGATGTTTAACAATACGTACACTGTATATAGCTTCGGTGAATATATAAACAGCTGGTCAGGTATACGTGAAATGTCGTTCCTCGACAAACCCCTATTTGAAGGAGAAAATAAAAAAAAAACACAACAAAAAAACACCAGTCTTAGAATAATTTGCAGTCAAATCCAAATTGAGAACTGTAGATCATATGCGTATGTTATAGTGCAAAAAGTACGTCCCCTTTCTTTGGGGGGGGGGGGGGTTAAAACAAAGAAACAAACAACAGCAAGTGCAATGAGCTGATTTGTCATTCAACCAGTGGAAAACGTGATTAGTCTGCTACACGTGCGAACGAATGACTGCGTGTTCCACTTTTTTGACCTCAGGGATGACGCTTTTGTGTCGTCATTGTATAAGGTTTACTTTGTCAGTGTTTATTCGTTATAACATTGCAACATGCCCAAAGTAGAAACTTCATAACAATATTGAGGGTAAATAAGTATAATTTTGTCAACAAAAACTACATCTTAACTTTCTTTACAGCGTTTTAGCAATTTAAAAGAGATAGTTAAAGTAAAAATGTAAGTTTCATATGTAAAAGAAAAACTAAATCTACACAGAGTGTTAAAAATTTCATTCCAATCGGATATGTATTTCTCGAGATATCAGTTAAGAAACTCTCTAGAATTGTATTGCTATGCGAGTTTTACGGCAGCAGGGGTTATAAAACTATCACTTTTTCACATTGACGGAGGAAGCTTTGTTTCCCTTTCTTTTTTCCGACTGTTTTGTCGGCTTTCAAGTTTTATAAGGTACAAAGTTTGTAAAGGTCTTATGTCACATATATATAATCACACTCTTAGATTATGGTATTGTTGAGTGTTGAGGAGAAAACGGTTTCAAAGTTTATAGAAAAACAAAAGACTCCAATGATGGGAGAATGTGATGCCCTTGCTTATAGTTCACATTCTGTTGAAAAAGTGACTATTTTACAACTAACTCATATGTTGAAAAAGTGACTATTTTACTGGCTCATATCTTTGGGAACCAAGTATCGGATTTCAACGAAAACTTCTCCAAAAATGTTTAGAATAAGTTTCCCTCTAACACACCGAAACTGCATCTGACATTAAACTCTCCCTTTGGAGATGTTAAGAAATTATCGAAATCATATGATGCACAAAGGGCATGGGCTACGACCAAACTTTTGTAAGGAGACACTACGAAATAAAAGTTACACCTTGTATCGCCTGGCAGTACGTTACTACTTGACAGGACAAACCTTATACAAAATACCTTCAGTGGGCTGGGTGTTGTAGAATTGGCCCAAGGCAACCCGGTCAGGTGGTGAGAAACGACTTACGGTGGGAAGGGCGGGGGCGGACTTGGCTCATATGTGACCGTATTTGAAACCGTGATAGGAAGTACTTTCTTTTGTGACTGACACTTGTAATACATCCATGTTAAGGGTTTCGTTTATATTCCTTAAACCTTCGTAAAACACATAAAAGGATTCGAGCCGTGATGTCTTTCAATTATTTATCTGCACTATATCTAGAGCTGCTATCCTTTAAAAAAAAACATTTCTAAATATAACTGTTTAACAATAATCTTAAGGGTCGTAGCTACATTATTTCAGTGGATAGCCAGGATGGAATTTTTAGGGGGCCTAGATAAGAAGTGTGGGGGGGGGGCTGGTACCTGCGAGGGTCAGGCAAGGCAAGACTATCTAAGCTGAGCGCCACCATCGGTTGGCGCGGAGCGTACAAGAAAATTTTGGGTTTTACAAACCCTCCAGATGGCTGGAAACGGCACTTTTCACGTGTTTTAAGCTGGATTTATCCAGCCTTGAAATACGAATCACATGTCTGCCACTTCTCAAATAGTGAGAATAAAAAATCAGTCTATGAAAATTGATAATACATAAACTTTTTAGGGACCCAAAATCTGGGCTTTTCTGATCTGTGGCCTGGGGGGGGGGGTGAGACTAAAGGGAACCGGTATCTCCCTTTCCCTTGGGAAAAATTGTGAACTTCAGGAGAACGTAGATTGCAAATGCGGCAATATTTGAATGGATTTCAGCTTTAATAGGGAAACCGAAATGCCCCAAATGCCCCAATGCCCCCCCCCCCCCCCTGAGAAACTTTGTTTTCATTAGATTTGCTAGATGGAAAATGGTGCTATGTTTGGCAAAACTTTGAACTGATTATAGGCCTACATTTTAGGATTTTTCTATTTGGGGAGCATGAAAAATATCAAAATTTGTTTTCAATGTTTTCCGGTTTTCGGTGGTGTCTAGATGCAAAATGGTGTAGTATTTGTTCAGTAATCGGCAAATTACGTACTCAAATTAAAATACTACGAATCTCTCCAAATATTTAAACCGCAAAGCAGAAGTATGGATCATGAGGGAAACACATGAAATCCGGACCTTGTGGACATTTTACAAATCCGCCCGGACGCCAAAGTCAACTAATAAAAAGAGAACTTGTCGAAAAAATCGTTCTATAATGACACTTGTCATGGGAAGAAGTGGGGCACGACATAGGCTCACTTGTTAGGGATGGAAGAGAAGAATTATTCGAAGGCAGTACCTTACCCTTAAGGCATATTTTGTGTATGGTGAGGGATATGAATGGTCGTGTAAAATGGTCTCCAGTGTATTATTGCCTTGTTTTCACTAAATCAACCAGCTATCCGAAAGGCAGGAAGGGTTTTAACCTAACAAAGTCACATTCGAGTTTGTCGTCGAGATGTTGGGTTTCATCTTGGAAGTGAAATGCAATAAATGACAGTGCATAAGATATACGGTGTCTAATTTAGTGAAAGTAGGCCGGCATTTTGAAGTTATTACTTGACTTCATACGTGCACACAAATCGTGTTTTGCACACATTCATGCGTGTTTTCTTAACTGTTACACATTTTATTACTTAACTGTTTTAGAAGGAAATACTTCAAAGTTTATTTCCGTTCAATCATTTTATTTTTTCCTTAATTACTTTATCAGGAGGCAAAAATTCTGGGGGGGGGGTAAGAAAATCTGGGGTGGGGACCTAGGCGTAAGCTCCCCCTCCCGTGGCAACGCCACTGCATTATTTCATTAAAAAGGTAAAGTCTACCACATTTCGTTTGCCGACTAGCGTATTTGTTTGAACATAGTATAAAAAAATTGTAGCAGAATGGCTGAACTTATCGTTTACTTACAAAGTTTGTAGCCAAACACACGACGAAAGTGCATCACTGCTAATGTAGGACAGGTTGTTGTTGTCCAGCAGCCTGGTTCAAAGGAAAACAATTTAATAAAACAATTCAATCCCCCAAAAAAGCAAAGTCGAATTTTTCGCCATGCTTTGAGCCAAAATGTTGGTTCGTTCATGGATTATTACACATTCCATTGCAACTCCTAAGCTACTTGTACAAAGATATGGTTCCTTTGTACACTCATTTCATTCTTGATAGGACAACAGTATCAATTGTACATGTCCGAACTTTCCAAGGAAAGAGCTAACTTTTTGAAGAAGATTCTAGAGTGTCTCTCCTGACGTTTGGTTGGGAGGCAAATTTTGAGGTAGTGCGTATATCTTTAACTAAGGAGCAGCTGACGAGAGATTTGATGACTGCTGTTTTTTGCGCGGCAGGGAACATAGGTAACCAATTATGACGTCTCCCGAAAACACTATTTGTGTATTTGCCACACGTCTGTTAGCAGCCTACGTAAGGCCTAAAAGGGATATGAAATTGTTGCTTGAAAAAAGGAGTCTTCGGTGTGATGGTGTACCTGCCAGAGATGATGTAACGACTAACGAGTCACTATATTTTGCAATCGAGTCGAGTCATTTGCCACTCGAGTCATTTCATTTTACCACAAGGAAAGTTATAATGCAACGGCTCGAATCATTTCCCTTTGTAAATAGTGACCCTAACCATGGTCAGTTGCAACTCTGGAATGTGCTTCGAAATAATTAAAATCCCGTCCGTAACAGTTTGTTATAGAAAGGAGACTTCTTGTAAAACGACTTTACAGCATGTGGTAAATATCTAGTTATATGTGGAGCCATATTCATTTTTTTATATGGATGCATTGCAATGCCACGTGTAAATGCAATGAGGCCTAACGGTGAAGCACTTGAGAATTTTTAAAGAGACTAGGGGACAATATGTTATCATAAATAATTGTGTTTCATTAGATTTCACAGATTAATTTAACAAATCAACAAACAAATCAACAAACAAATCAAACTGGAGTGTTCCTTCTTCCTTGCATTAAGGTGCGAGAGCATTAACCCCAACTTCAAGTAGCGTTGTAGACTTTTCTGTTTCAAGATTGGCTGTTGAGAGTTATGTGATGAGAATTCTTCTCCTACTGATTTGAAATTTACAGATATTACAACTTGGTTTACCTTCAATATGCAATATTGAAGCCATTAAATATGATAAAAGATATTTTGAAGAAACTTGCGATTGTAAGCTTTAAGTCTGGGGACTGCTCTTGACCTTTAAATAAACGCTATCCATGGATCGGGTGAGTTTTCTTTTTCACACCCGAAAGAGGTTTCAGCAATACCAAGCTAATACTGAACATTTCTACAATCAGTGATGCTAAGTTTGCCCTCATCCGATGAGCATCGAAGTTTTTATGAATTATGAACAGGTAAAATCAACTGAACTTACAATTTCGCCATGCTCGTAAGTCCTTCAAAACTGCCTTCTTCGGCGCGTTGAATGTTATTTCCTGAGAGTTTCCTGTGACGTAATGTGTAAAATAAAAGACGCCATGAAAAATTACTTGCATAGTATTCTATTATGAAGGAAGTACAAGCAGAAAATCTTTCATGACATTTGAAACACTTTCGTTACTGGAAGGCATGGCTAAAACAGAAAGAAAAACATATCTACTAAACTCGCGTAAATTGTATGCTTTACGGATCTGTACCTCAAGTCGTCTTATTTCCTCTTAGTAAATATTCCGAGAATTTGGTATTGTTGTAAATGGGAAAATGCCTCTGTAGCTCACACGACGAATATGCAAAGTTGCCATAAATCAAATCTTATGACGGTGGATATTCCGGTTTCTTCACTTGGTTTTGTCTCAAAACCAAGAGCTATCGTGTATTCTTTACGTCTTCTATACATACGCCGCATGCTATGTACATTCGTTTGCGTTAGCAAGGCTAAACATCTACCTGTTATACCGAGTTGCAAACAATCGACACACGCCAACAAACATATTTAGACATGAATTTACAGAAAATTGAAATGCCTAATCCTCTCACCGCCTTTATTTTATTTTATTTCTTGTATTCGTCCCAAAAATTTTCCATTGGAACAGTTCAAAAAAGGTAGAATAGTGTAGTACTGTACACAGCATGCACTTTACTGAGAATTGTTTTGACTAGATATTGGGGTCAGTTGTAAACTTACCCTGGTCTAATAAACTGAGACTGTGCTGAGGATGAGTTTTATACTATTGTGGGAGGGACTTAAGTTTGTAGTACTTTAGGAGATATGGAAGTGTTTGCGATCATTAGGCCTTCAAAGGATCATTTGCAGAAAATACCTCATCTGATTACCGTTTTCTTTGAAGGGGCATTCAGAGTTTATAGAAAAAATATTAAACTTTGGTTCTAGCACTCAGTCTTTCCTTTATTCTTAAATTATTTACCAAACCCAACGTATATTGAAGTGATCTTTCAAAAGCTTCATCAGTACGGAGAACATTCACATTGTCAGACCATAATGACATAGCACTTGTTATAGTTTTACTGTTATCGACATAATTTTCTGTTTGCTTTAGTAGTGTGTAAATAGTTTTGGTTTTTGTCTCTGCCCGATTCGGTTTGAGTTTCTTTTTTGTTTGTATGTGCCGTTTCGATGCACTTAGAAAGCACCTGTTATACTTTTACCTCTACCTATCATTGCGTTGCAGGATTACAGTCGTGGAAAACTTGTAAGAACAAATTTCGATTTCCTCTTTAACCGAAATTTAGTTTTTCGTTGCCGTGAGTTGTTAAAGAAGTCATTAAAGTTATTATATTCAGGTTACTAAGAAAGAAGTGTGGGCAGTATGTATGACAGCCCAAGAATATAAAGAATTGAAGCGATCGGGCTAGCTTAGTCATCATACATACGATTCTTGGAAAATTGTATCAATTAAATAAGAAAATATGCCAACTATTCTGCACTCTTAAATATAAACGGGTAAAAAAATGGTGACATGTATGTTTATAATAGGGGAATAACAATCGAATCTTGTTATCATTCTATATGCATAAACACTTCAAATTATTCATGTTAAACATTCATGAAATTGTTCTACTTTGTCTTTTCCAATGACATATGGATTCCTACTTAGAATGTTTTCCTATAGCATACCAAAAATTGGTTTAAATTGGTTTGAAGGTCAACGACTTACACTTACTTGTGTCTAAGCTTAGGACGGGATGTAAATACTCGCTTAGGGCTATGGCACGTAGGCACGGGTAGGCCTGGGTCTTCCCTTGACATGATAAGTTGAAGTATTAAGGGTCAAAATAAATTGCAGCATGGTAGTAGATCGAAAGTTTGGGGCCCAGGGCCCCACTGTGGGCAACAAAGGCACAGAGCACCAAAAGAAACATTTAAGTAACATTCGGTGACCACTACGTTCTTATTTCTTGTCCTTATACAGATATAATGTAATAGCTGGTATGAAAACCAGTACAGCCTAAACGTTTTAGGTCCCTGGGTCCAGATCCCGCAGGTCCTTTAGTATTGCCAAGTATTGCATGCGTTGTGTAAAGCATATGATAAAGGATACGAAACTGTTGTTCATTTTCACGTTAGTCGCAACAACCATTACTTCATGCTAAATTTCCCAATACACGACCCTGGGCCCACTTTCAAACACGTCAGCTGACTTTAGTTTCCTTAATCTCCTAAGTGGGAAATTGCTTCATCATAGGTTATATTCTCATATAGTATACTTTAGGGCTCCATATAATTTACCTTATGGGGCATGTGAATTTGCACCAAATATTCATAAGGACCCCATATGGGTCTCTCCCTATGTCCTTTTTGGGACATGTGGTACATGTGGGCAACTGGTTTGTGGGTTAAACATATTGACGCAGTCTTCTCTCATATGGTATCTATTTTGGCCAACCCCGTAAAAATCAACAACCAGCTAACTAGCGGCCCAGGTCTGCTACCAAATGATTTCCTCATGGATCCAGGCCTTCTGGGACCTAAATTAATTAGGTTCAGGGGTTTCCATACTAGTTGGTACACCATATCTGTATAATGATAAGAAATAAGAACGCAGTTGTCACTAAGTGTCACTTCAATGTTTCTTTTGGTGTTCTGTGCCTTTGTTGCCCACAATGGGGCCTTGGGCCCAAAACTTTCGATCTACTAACATGCTGCAATGTATCGACCCTTCAACTTGACATGTCAAGTGAATATTCAGGCCTCCCCATCGCCAATAGACCCAATGATGATTCGGTACTTCCGGTTCTTGAACTAGGTTTCTCTATCAACAGAGCCAATGATTTTGCTGTAAGGCCCCTGGGCCATCTTATGTCACGGAAATTAGAAAGAAAAAAAAACACTTTTGTTCCCTTTAGTGGATTTAATGCAAGGCACCATCGAAATTTCGAATCGAGTCAAAAGTTCCACAGGTCGTAGCTTCAACATTAATTCTTTGAGCCCTTAGTGTTGAGAGGGGCCTATTACCATTCGATACCCTCATGGACACTTTCGGTACATGAACGTGTACATTTAGTATATGTACGTATGAACTCAGTACATGTACGTATTCGATTAGTACATGTACGTATGCAATCAGTACATGATCGTATGAAGTCAATACATGGTCGTATGAAATTAGTACATGGTCGTATGCAACCATTGTACATCATAGTAAGCAGTTACTACATGAACGTGTGGGCAGTTAGTACATAAACGTGTACGTTTACTATACCACATGACTTTAGATCAGTGATTCTCAAAGTGGTCCCTACCGCCCCCTGGAGGGAGTTGAAAAGTTTTAAGGGGGCGCTGAGGAGTTTGCAACCAAAGGGGGGGGGGGGCTTGGCATTGACTAGGGGGTCCCTGGAGATCTCATACATTCGTGCAATAAAAGAACCTAGGAGGTGGCAGAGAGGTTGACACAGACTGTCTTTCCGAAAGGTTTTGGCAACTACTGACAAAAATTTACCCAATATAAAAACTATCAGGGTCATTTTGGTGCCGGAAATTGAAAGTCGAAAGTTCAAAGTCAAAGACTTATATAAACATGATGGGGGGGGGGGGCGTTGGATCAGTCTTATGGGGCCCGGTATTTAGAAAAAAGTTTGAGAACCACTGGTTTAGATGATCATCGCATGTCGGTGAGCCTTACGGCGGACTTCTGGTACGCCGAAAGGCTCACTCAGTATGGCATGCGGAAGGGACAATAATAACATGATGATCATACATTTTTACATTTACAACATGTGTTTTTAAATTGTTCGTAAATTGACATCATGATCGTATGAAGTTTTTACATCATCGTATGTTTTTGGTACATGAACGTATAATTTCAGAACATCATCATGTGCGGTGAGCATTTTGGAGTGCCAAAAAGTGCGGCCGGCGCAACGCTCAGATGTTTTGTACCAGTTAACATGAACAGAGAGGTCACTAACATATGTAAATTTCGAACTCATCTTTTGTATGAAGAGTCTTTGTGTAACAATAAACTTTTTTAAATTGATCAGATAGCATTATTTTGTGTCTCTTGGGAAACCCAAGGTGAATAGATAGTTCTCATTGACGTCACAACAGATGGCTTAGAAATACTAAACGTGAAAGTCTCACGTTACCTGTGACGTCACGTGAGAACTATGTCTTTGTTAAAAATTGTGCTAGTAGATACTTACAATACTGTTGTATTAAGGGGTATATTGACAGGAATCTCGTTCAGACTGATGTTCTTGCAGTCTACATCCGTCCCCGAATGACCTTTCACACAAGTACACACCCCGTGCTTTCCACACGCTTCTGGTCCTGCTACATTGTAAAACGTTTATAAACAAGGAGAAAATTAACACATTTCTGATGTAGAAACGGTTGGATAGACTTTTGTATAGAAAATTTTAAGAGATGGAACTACGTTCGAATCAAATGTTGATATGTTGACATGAACAAGAGACTACATGACGGGGGACAATTTGATACACACCATAATGTGTCACAATCACACCCCTAGCAGATCAACACAGTACTCCGTTCTAAATTTTCAAAATTTATTGTAACATTTTATATCACAATTAGCAAAAAAGGCAAATGTTATCAAAAAATATTTTTGTTAGGCCAATTGTAATGTAAATGTGGGCTTAGTATGATTTCTTCGATAAAAAAAACAACAATATAATAATATGCTTTACTACTTTTTATACTTTTATATTCTTGTCAGTTATGACGAGGAAGAGATTAATAAATAACTTGGTATTTAAATAAAAAAATAAATCCTGACGGTGCTCATAGGTGACAAAATGGCAGATAAGCCACCAACTCAGAAAGGATAAAAAACGGAGCAAACGTAATAACATTAAACTCATTCTTGTAGAAAATTTAATTAACCCCATGAAATCATTGTAACCATCAGTAAAAACAAAAAGTTCTTACCAAATAAAATAAACGACCAAAGCATCACACCATGTGGCAGCCAGGAAAACTCTGAATTTTAGGTGGTGCTAAAATTAATGTGAGGTTGAGTCGAACACATAGTTTTTTGACGGCTTTCCTCTTCTCCCACAATGTAACAGTGAGTACGAAATGTCGACTACAAATTTCCCCAATCTTTGGGTCAACAATATCTGGTTTATTTGTATGTTCTAACGGAGTGGCGTACGCAGGATTTCTCTGAAGGTGAGGGGGGGGGGCATGCAGTATGGTCTAAGGGGAGGGGTGTCCGGAAATTTTTTTACGTTTTCAAGGAGCCTACATGCAAAATGGTGCAAGATTTTCGACTTTGACAGGAACAGTGTTAAAAGTTGAATCGCGGGGTTTCATGAGGATGAAACTGAAACTTTTGTGTCTTTACATGCATTCTTGTGCCATTTATGCTACCTTACGAAGTAAAACTTTCTATTAAATTTGCCCACTTTTAGAAGTCAAAATAAAAAAGCATTGATCGGTATAGGATTTGTGGTTTTTCTTGACCACAAAACGTTAATTTATCATAAAGATTATTAAAACAAAACTGAGGGAAGCGCCACCATTGGTTGGCGCGGAGCGTAGAGAAAATTTGGAAAAATCAGATGCCTCAGATGGCCGGAAATAGCATTTTCCAGACTCATACGAAGAATCTAACGAGTCGCCATCTTCTCTTGTCGTTTGCAATAAAATGCTTACTTCAAAATATGTTCGCAAACTGCAAAGTGATCAGAGCGTTAAGAGCTAATTTGACCCAAAAAATGTAATTTTGCCCCCAAAAAACTGAGGGAAGCGCCACCATTGGTTGGCGCGGAGCTTAAAGAAAATTTCGAAAAATCAGACCCCTCAGATGGCCAAAAAACGTATTCATGCTTGTAAAGAAAACCTAAACACGTAGTCTTTATTTTAATCGATTCCACCAGTCGGATACAGAGTCTACCTTTTTAAGTAAAAATTGGAATTTGACAAATTTGCCTATTTGCAGAAATTTAAAATATTGGCATCACTGAGGGACCTTGCAGAAGCAATCCTTCCCCTTTGAAAATTTTTGAAAAAATTGGTGTCCTTATATGCAATCTGGTGCCACATATGCTATCTTTTGAAGTAAAATCTGTGTTGCTAAAGTTTGACTACGTATTTTTAAGAACAAAGAAAAAATGGCATCGGTGAGGGGGGCATGGCCCAATGGTCCCCCTTCGTACGCCATTGAAAGGAGGCCTAATAGTGTCTCCATCACACAGGATATCCTGTTAGAACAGCAGTCTGTGAAGTGTAGAAGGCTGCAAGGTACTCATGGACCCGTTTATTGTTACACCCCAATTAAGCAGGAAGCTATTTTCTCGAACTAGCCTGTTAGCCTCCAAGGATAAGGCTAAGTAACAAAATCTAAGTAAGCCCTTGGATCCCGTTCATTCTCATTTCTAGACTAGCTTTAAGTTTATCGTTGGCCATGGATTGTTTCAGCCCCATCCATCGTTATGTACACAAGAGTAAAATCGGTATAGTTTAAACCCGTCCCGGTACTAGCTTGTAGGACCAGGGAGTTGCAACAGGGAGTTGGAACAGTCTGTTGCAACTCCGTGGTAGGACAATAAAACCTCGGGGGTCTACGTTAGTGACATGTCAGTTTTCACATCCTTTTACTGAATTCCCAAAGTGTATAACGCAGAGACTGTGTACAAGGGGATAAGTTCGGGTTTACAGCCGTTCAGTCTTAGTTGTACTGTATCAGCTGTTGCTAAATTCCTGAATAACAGCTTCCTGTGCACTGAAATGGACTGATCATAACACCCGCTCGTATTCAAGAGGACATTTAATCTGCTACGCAGCGAGGATGTTCCTGTGGAACGCGCGTACACTCTTAAAAAAAATGGGCAAAATTTGCCCAACTTTTTGACCAACACTGGGCATCTATTCAACAACCTAAACAGTTGGGCAAAACTTTAACCAACCAAATTTGGTAAAGTTTGAACCTAACTGTTGGGCAGGAAACTACCCAACTGTTTGGTAAATGAGCATTTAAAACATACCCACTTGTTGGGCACGTCTTTTATTAAGATGTTGGGCAAATGCATTCACCAACCGTTGGTTAAACGTTAATCATCTTTTCCATAACCGTGGGTGCTTTTTCAACATCAGTTGGACATATTCTTTAACCAACTGTTGGGCTAATCCCTAGTGCATTGCCCTAGTAAATGTGGCCATTTATAAATCAGGCTCAGATTATCCGACAATAAGGCATCATGAAGACTTGAAGATTGTGTTGAAATAAATATGAGCACATGGCAAGGAGAGAAGTATCCAATGATAGAATCAAACGATTAGGAAACCGTGATGCTGCCATAGTAAGCCAAAGGATGTAGGCTAACCTAGTCTGTAGGCTAATCAAACTCACATTGACACATTACAGAACCCAAACATAGTGTTAGGCTATGTTAGCCTAGCCTGGATGAGCAGGCGAACGTTTCGGCCATGGCTCAGTAGCAGCACCAGTTTCTTCCTAAATCGTGTTGATTATATCTTCGATATAAACATTAAATACTCCACACAACTCCTTGTACTCGTATTTAGCCTCAAACACACTCAAGAACCCTCCAAGCCCCATTCCTCAAGGTAATCTGAGACATTAATCAGCGAGATAGTTGTCGTTTGATGAGCTGCTAATGACTTTGAACCACTGAGAAATACGTACGTACGTACGCCTGTTCTTAACTTTCACATGTTCATTGTGTGCAATGCTTTTATCACATTTACGTATGCGGAACGCGCAAAGTTTATTGCCCAACCAATGAGCAAACATTATGCTAATTAGCAATTAATTACCCAACAAGTAGATAGACCAAATATATGCCCAACCGTTGAGTGTAAGCTTGTTAACAGTTTGCCCAATGATTGGATAGTGGAATAAACGTGAATCGAAGAAACGTTTTTACCATTATATGAGCAAAGTTTGACCAACATTTAACCAAAGCGTTTTACCCAACGAAAATATTGCCCAGTGTTTTAAGAGTGTAGGGCCGGTGCATGCGACACTGACGAAATCTGGGTTAATTTCTTGCATGAAAATACGAATTATGTATTAGAAATGCCTAACAATTTCTTATTCTAACAAAAATTTTGAGAAGTTTTTGTTAGAATAAGAAAATTCATCAAATTTCCCCAATTTCATCACATTTCCCCAAATTATTTTCCGGGGGGGGGGGCAACTTTCCCTCCTGCCCCCCAGTAGCTACGCCACTGCCCCAAACGACAATATTTGTAGTAGTGCAAAGAATTTTTGATTGACCGCTAGTTCAGAAAATGCAGAGTACCAAAGTTAATATTTCACAGCATGACAATGGCGTAGCCACGGGGTGGTTTTGGGGGTTGAAACCCTACATGACTTAACTTTGCAATGCAAAAAAAAAAAAAAAATAAATAAAATAAAATAGCGGTTTTTTCTCCCTCCCCGTAAACTTTTCCCTGGCTACGCTTCTGCAGCATAAACTGTACTGAGAGTGTTTAAATGCACATTTGGTGTCTAGTGTACTCACCGTGAAGTGATAAACTGAGATTATATGTGTGGATGAGGATGAATAGTGGTGAGAGGGGCTGAAATAAGCAGGTTATGAGAATTTGAAGTGTTTGGGGAGAGACGATCCGGCCGATAAAGGTTGGATACATGCAGCTTAAAAATTCTTGAGTTCCTTATACAATAGCGAGTAAAGAGGTTACAACTGTCAGAGTGAACCAATGTGCCCCAAACTATTGTTTGATTGTGAAGTTAAAACTGATCATAATTATTTTCATAAGTAGGCCTATAAATTTACTGAAAAATGGTTACAATACTTCGCAAAGTATAAACTGTACTTACCGTGTACGTTGTCCCTTGAATATTTCTTGCACGGAATCCTCCATGGGAAGAAAATGAGTAATACGAATAATAGTTGTATTCGTCGTCGTCTCATCTTTACAAAACATCTAGTTCACAGCGTCTTTTTAAAATGATCAGTGAACTCTTGATGGGAAGATTTTTTCAGTGCAATTGACCATCACCTTCGTGGACACTTGAGCCATGCAATTATGCGAAAGGAAAGTATCGCTTTAAAAACTAACATGTTCTGTAAGCGATATAGTCTCATAACTCGTAATATTTATTTAGCTAATATGATAGCATTCCCACACGGAAGAAAAGTATGTTTCTATAATCGCTTAGTGAGAACATAGGAAACGTTGAATTGCGGTTTACGTCACGACTATAATATATTCTAACCATGAAAGTGAAAGTTGTGCATTGGAATTGATTCCATCCAAAAGGTTGAAGCAACAAGGGGTACGTTGATGTTAATTAAATATTAATTAAATATAAGGGAACTATGATAGCCAGACTTTTCAATGGTATAATAAGCTAATAAGTTATCACAATAAACGTTGCCGCGGATAATGCTTGCCTCCAAAACTTGTTTCAAATTATGCAAAGTGTATAACAAATAATATTTAAAGGGGCAATCAGAGTTGGTTTTAACAAATTTTTCACGACTTTAATCCTGAGCCAGAAGCATTCATTGAGTTCAAACTACGGACTTCCTATACATGAACAGAGCATATATAAAACACGGTACATTGTCGCCACCGCACGTGTGAGAAAGCGTGTACCAAGATGGCCGTGTGCTATGGTTTTGTGTGATAGTTTAGACTTGCTCAAGTAAATCAACAGATTTTGCAAGAAATTTGAAATATCTTCGAAATAATGCTAGGTAAGGTCAAAATCACAAGTATTGCAGGAATATGATATTGTTTTTCATTCAAGTTAAACTTTTGTTTAAAATACTACAGAGTCGTCGTCAAAACATAAAAATTAAAACTTTGCGGCGGTCATATCTTTGTGCGCCTTTTTCGTCACAGTCGTTGACGACAATTAACGGATAAGACGTATGCGTTACATGTTCTGTCCATGTATACAGGAAGTCCGTGGTTCAAATTCCCTTCCAGCAGTTGCTAGCACAGGACTAACATTTGTTCTCACTTGAAAGACCTCTTCAATGTCTGTTGACTCTTTGCAATAATCAAGAAAAATAGAACGAAGTGCTGTAAGAAAAAGTCAATATTCATTTCCCTTTTAGAGCCAATTATTCGTCCCTTCGTAACAGACTGTGAGGCAGACGGTGTTTTCGGTAAACAATGACCATCTCCGTAAAATGAAGTTCTTCAAACTTGACTGATGAACAAGTTCCTAAGTTAGTTAGTTAGTTAGTTAGTTAGTTAGTTAGTTAGTTAGTTAGTTAGTTAGTTAGTTAGTTAGTTAGATAGAGTTTTAGGGCCCAGTTTCCAACCTATTGGTAACGTTCCTAAGAACATTCCCGTTGTGTTTATGTCTTGTTTTAGATTCACTTGTGCATGGATAATTTAACATTTTCATCACTCAGAGGTTACAGAAAAACGATTATCACAAAAGGGTCGTTTCGTGAAACATATTCCCGCTAAAGGTCTTCAAAACTGAAAACCTCAACCAACATAAATTATGTAGTAAACACTGGTCGCTAAGTAGAATCCATACACGGTTTTGAAAAATAGCAATAACTTGTACTTGTTTGAAGGCATGTACAGAGACACGTACCTCTTGAAAGGAGGACGGTGTACCCTAAGCCGCTAAACCGTCTTAGGTTTTTGAACATTCGTTTTTGAAGACAAAAATTCTATAGGGCGCTTGGCGATAGGCAACACTAGGCATGCCACACGATTTTACTAAATTAATGCATCTTTGGTTAGCAGAGAACCTTGTGTTATAAACAACAAGTTATAAGGACCACAAGCTGCACGCGAAACACTGGTGTTCACCATATTTGATTTGCGAAGCGACAAACTTATATTATGCGTTCCGCTGGCAGAAGTCGCTAAAAGAACGCCATAACCACGGGCCGCCAGTTTCGTTCTTGCAGAAGTCCATCGTCAGAGAATGGTCGGTGGCCGGGGCTGCTCTCATTATTGTAGTGCGCCGCACTACAATATTGGCATTTACTGGCAGACTGACAATTTCTTTTGTGAAGCCTGTTATGGCCCACAACTCATTTCCCTGCGCGTACCGTAACTTAGTTCGTACAAATATCCATGCTCTACCCTTTAACAATAGCAGTAAGTGCAATCTGTGGCCGTCTTTAAACAAAAATCAACTTCAGAAAAGCAAATACTTCGCTTACAAGGTTGATTTAAGGAGTTAGCTTCATGAAAGAGCATTGCGGATAAATTTCCAGAAAACGCGATGTAATGTGGTTCGGCCTTTTCACACTGAAGTGATAAGCCTGGAGAATCAATCGCTGCTTCTAAATTGGTATACGTAACACGGCGCCATTGCGTCCACTATCGTTGAACAGTATCAAGACGTTATTGTACAGTATCTTCATCTAGCTACTACGGAGCAGGGTATTGCCAATTCCCTGTACGGAACGAATTGGCTTTACTGCATTGGATTAAGCGACTTGTGCTGTAGTCCTATTATCATGCTTTATTTCAGTGGTAAAAGCAGAAGCTATTTTGACAGCAGTCTGACCGAAACGTTTTGACAGCATGCATGTAGCATGCATTGCGAATTAACGAAACACGGATGTTAAAACACACAGCGTCAACAGTTATTCGGCCTTCCACGAGACAGTTGTCATATGCATGCAGCGGTGCAGTCAGAGAGCTTGAGAGGGCGTCATTATTGGTTTCGATGATAAGAGAAACCTATGCATTCATGATGGCGTATGTGTGTATGCATGGATGTATGTGTGTGTGTGTGTTTGTGACACTTTGCTCGTTAACACGATATCTCAAGAAGGAAAACTCCGACAGTTTTCAAACTTGGTACACAGATGCCCCTTATTGAGAGGAAGAACCCTATTGTTTTTGGTGGAGGTCAAAGGTCATCTGGGGTCACCAGGGGTCAAAGTCTAAAAACCTTGTTAACACGATATCTCAAGGTTGGAAACTTGGATAGATTTCATATCTGGTATGTGGATGCGTTATAGTTAGTAGAAGGTCCCTATTGTTTTTGACGGAGGTCAAAGGTCATCTGGGGTCACCGGGGGTCAAAGTCTGAAAATCTTGTTAACACGATATCTCAAGGTAGGAAACTTGGATAGATCTCATATTTAGGTATGTGGATGCGTTATGGTCAGGAGTTGGTCCCTATTGTTTTTGGCGGAGGTCAAAGGTCATCTGGGGTCACCAGGGGTCAAAGTCTAAAAACCTTGTTAAAGCAATATCTCAAGGTAGGCCACATATGCTATCTTTTGAAGTAAAATCTGTGTTGCTAAAGTTTGACTACGTATTTTTAAGAACAAAGAAAAAATGGCATCGGTGAGGGGGGCATGGCCCAATGGTCCCCCTTCGTACGCCATTGAAAGGAGGCCTAATAGTGTCTCCATCACACAGGATATCCTGTTAGAACAGCAGTCTGTGAAGTGTAGAAGGCTGCAAGGTACTCATGGACCCGTTTATTGTTACACCCCAATTAAGCAGGAAGCTATTTTCTCGAACTAGCCTGTTAGCCTCCAAGGATAAGGCTAAGTAACAAAATCTAAGTAAGCCCTTGGATCCCGTTCATTCTCATTTCTAGACTAGCTTTAAGTTTATCGTTGGCCATGGATTGTTTCAGCCCCATCCATCGTTATGTACACAAGAGTAAAATCGGTATAGTTTAAACCCGTCCCGGTACTAGCTTGTAGGACCAGGGAGTTGCAACAGGGAGTTGGAACAGTCTGTTGCAACTCCGTGGTAGGACAATAAAACCTCGGGGGTCTACGTTAGTGACATGTCAGTTTTCACATCCTTTTACTGAATTCCCAAAGTGTATAACGCAGAGACTGTGTACAAGGGGATAAGTTCGGGTTTACAGCCGTTCAGTCTTAGTTGTACTGTATCAGCTGTTGCTAAATTCCTGAATAACAGCTTCCTGTGCACTGAAATGGACTGATCATAACACCCGCTCGTATTCAAGAGGACATTTAATCTGCTACGCAGCGAGGACGTTCCTGTGGAACGCGCGTAGGGCCGGTGCATGCGACACTGACGAAATCTGGGTTAATTTCTTGCATGAAAATACGAATTATGTATTAGAAATGCCTAACAATTTCTTATTCTAACAAAAATTTTGAGAAGTTTTTGTTAGAATAAGAAAATTCATCAAATTTCCCCAATTTCATCACATTTCCCCAAATTATTTTCCGGGGGGGGGGCAACTTTCCCTCCTGCCCCCCAGTAGCTACGCCACTGCCCCAAACGACAATATTTGTAGTAGTGCAAAGAATTTTTGATTGACCGCTAGTTCAGAAAATGCAGAGTACCAAAGTTAATATTTCACAGCATGACAATGGCGTAGCCACGGGGTGGTTTTGGGGGTTGAAACCCTACATGACTTAACTTTGCAATGCAAAAAAAAAAAAAATAAATAAAATAAAATAGCGGTTTTTTCTCCCTCCCCGTAAACTTTTCCCTGGCTACGCTTCTGCAGCATAAACTGTACTGAGAGTGTTTAAATGCACATTTGGTGTCTAGTGTACTCACCGTGAAGCGATAAACTGAGATTATATGTGTGGATGAGGATGAATAGTGGTGAGAGGGGCTTAATTAAGCAGGTTATGAGAATTTGAAGTGTTTGGGGAGAGACGATCCGGCCGATAAAGGTTGGATACATGCAGCTTAAAAATTCTTGAGTTCCTTATACAATAGCGAGTAAAGAGGTTACAACTGTCAGAGTGAACCAATGTGCCCCAAACTATTGTTTGATTGTGAAGTTAAAACTGATCATAATTATTTTCATAAGTAGGCCTATAAATTTACTGAAAAATGGTTACAATACTTCGCAAAGTATAAACTGTACTTACCGTGTACGTTGTCCCTTGAATATTTCTTGCACGGAATCCTCCATGGGAAGAAAATGAGTAATACGAATAATAGTTGTATTCGTCGTCGTCTCATCTTTACAAAACATCTAGTTCACAGCGTCTTTTTAAAATGATCAGTGAACTCTTGATGGGAAGATTTTTTCAGTGCAATTGACCATCACCTTCGTGGACACTTGAGCCATGCAATTATGCGAAAGGAAAGTATCGCTTTAAAAACTAACATGTTCTGTAAGCGATATAGTCTCATAACTCGTAATATTTATTTAGCTAATATGATAGCATTCCCACACGGAAGAAAAGTATGTTTCTATAATCGCTTAGTGAGAACATAGGAAACGTTGAATTGCGGTTTACGTCACGACTATAATATATTCTAACCATGAAAGTGAAAGTTGTGCATTGGAATTGATTCCATCCAAAAGGTTGAAGCAACAAGGGGTACGTTGATGTTAATTAAATATTAATTAAATATAAGGGAACTATGATAGCCAGACTTTTCAATGGTATAATAAGCTAATAAGTTATCACAATAAACGTTGCCGCGGATAATGCTTGCCTCCAAAACTTGTTTCAAATTATGCAAAGTGTATAACAAATAATATTTAAAGGGGCAATCAGAGTTGGTTTTAACAAATTTTTCACGACTTTAATCCTGAGCCAGAAGCATTCATTGAGTTCAAACTACGGACTTCCTATACATGAACAGAGCATATATAAAACACGGTACATTGTCGCCACCGCACGTGTGAGAAAGCGTGTACCAAGATGGCCGTGTGCTATGGTTTTGTGTGATAGTTTAGACTTGCTCAAGTAAATCAACAGATTTTGCAAGAAATTTGAAATATCTTCGAAATAATGCTAGGTAAGGTCAAAATCACAAGTATTGCAGGAATATGATATTGTTTTTCATTCAAGTTAAACTTTTGTTTAAAATACTACAGAGTCGTCGTCAAAACATAAAAATTAAAACTTTGCGGCGGTCATATCTTTGTGCGCCTTTTTCGTCACAGTCGTTGACGACAATTAACGGATAAGACGTATGCGTTACATGTTCTGTCCATGTATACAGGAAGTCCGTGGTTCAAATTCCCTTCCAGCAGTTGCTAGCACAGGACTAACATTTGTTCTCACTTGAAAGACCTCTTCAATGTCTGTTGACTCTTTGCAATAATCAAGAAAAATAGAACGAAGTGCTGTAAGAAAAAGTCAATATTCATTTCCCTTTTAGAGCCAATTATTCGTCCCTTCGTAACAGACTGTGAGGCAGACGGTGTTTTCGGTAAACAATGACCATCTCCGTAAAATGAAGTTCTTCAAACTTGACTGATGAACAAGTTCCTAAGTTAGTTAGTTAGTTAGTTAGTTAGTTAGTTAGTTAGTTAGTTAGTTAGTTAGTTAGATAGAGTTTTAGGGCCCAGTTTCCAACCTATTGGTAACGTTCCTAAGAACATTCCCGTTGTGTTTATGTCTTGTTTTAGATTCACTTGTGCATGGATAATTTAACATTTTCATCACTCAGAGGTTACAGAAAAACGATTATCACAAAAGGGTCGTTTCGTGAAACATATTCCCGCTAAAGGTCTTCAAAACTGAAAACCTCAACCAACATAAATTATGTAGTAAACACTGGTCGCTAAGTAGAATCCATACACGGTTTTGAAAAATAGCAATAACTTGTACTTGTTTGAAGGCATGTACAGAGACACGTACCTCTTGAAAGGAGGACGGTGTACCCTAAGCCGCTAAACCGTCTTAGGTTTTTGAACATTCGTTTTTGAAGACAAAAATTCTATAGGGCGCTTGGCGATAGGCAACACTAGGCATGCCACACGATTTTACTAAATTAATGCATCTTTGGTTAGCAGAGAACCTTGTGTTATAAACAACAAGTTATAAGGACCACAAGCTGCACGCGAAACACTGGTGTTCACCATATTTGATTTGCGAAGCGACAAACTTATATTATGCGTTCCGCTGGCAGAAGTCGCTAAAAGAACGCCATAACCACGGGCCGCCAGTTTCGTTCTTGCAGAAGTCCATCGTCAGAGAATGGTCGGTGGCCGGGGCTGCTCTCATTATTGTAGTGCGCCGCACTACAATATTGGCATTTACTGGCAGACTGACAATTTCTTTTGTGAAGCCTGTTATGGCCCACAACTCATTTCCCTGCGCGTACCGTAACTTAGTTCGTACAAATATCCATGCTCTACCCTTTAACAATAGCAGTAAGTGCAATCTGTGGCCGTCTTTAAACAAAAATCAACTTCAGAAAAGCAAATACTTCGCTTACAAGGTTGATTTAAGGAGTTAGCTTCATGAAAGAGCATTGCGGATAAATTTCCAGAAAACGCGATGTAATGTGGTTCGGCCTTTTCACACTGAAGTGATAAGCCTGGAGAATCAATCGCTGCTTCTAAATTGGTATACGTAACACGGCGCCATTGCGTCCACTATCGTTGAACAGTATCAAGACGTTATTGTACAGTATCTTCATCTAGCTACTACGGAGCAGGGTATTGCCAATTCCCTGTACGGAACGAATTGGCTTTACTGCATTGGATTAAGCGACTTGTGCTGTAGTCCTATTATCATGCTTTATTTCAGTGGTAAAAGCAGAAGCTATTTTGACAGCAGTCTGACCGAAACGTTTTGACAGCATGCATGTAGCATGCATTGCGAATTAACGAAACACGGATGTTAAAACACACAGCGTCAACAGTTATTCGGCCTTCCACGAGACAGTTGTCATATGCATGCAGCGGTGCAGTCAGAGAGCTTGAGAGGGCGTCATTATTGGTTTCGATGATAAGAGAAACCTATGCATTCATGATGGCGTATGTGTGTATGCATGGATGTATGTGTGTGTGTGTGTTTGTGACACTTTGCTCGTTAACACGATATCTCAAGAAGGAAAACTCCGACAGTTTTCAAACTTGGTACACAGATGCCCCTTATTGAGAGGAAGAACCCTATTGTTTTTGGTGGAGGTCAAAGGTCATCTGGGGTCACCAGGGGTCAAAGTCTAAAAACCTTGTTAACACGATATCTCAAGGTTGGAAACTTGGATAGATTTCATATCTGGTATGTGGATGCGTTATAGTTAGTAGAAGGTCCCTATTGTTTTTGACGGAGGTCAAAGGTCATCTGGGGTCACCGGGGGTCAAAGTCTGAAAATCTTGTTAACACGATATCTCAAGGTAGGAAACTTGGATAGATCTCATATTTAGGTATGTGGATGCGTTATGGTCAGGAGTTGGTCCCTATTGTTTTTGGCGGAGGTCAAAGGTCATCTGGGGTCACCAGGGGTCAAAGTCTAAAAACCTTGTTAAAGCAATATCTCAAGGTAGGAAACTTGGATAGATTTCATATTTGGTATGTGGGTGTGTTATAGTCAGTAGATAGTCCCTATTGTTTTTGGCGGAGGTCAAAGGTCATATGGGGTCACCAGGGGTCAAAGTCTGAAAATCTTGCTAAGACGATATCTCAAGTTTGGAAGCTTGGATAGATTTCATATTTGGTATGTGGATGCGTTATAGTCAGTAGATAGTCCCTATTGTTTTTGGCGGAGGTCAAAGGTCATATGGAGTCACCAGGGGTCAAAGTCTGAAAATCTTGTTAAGACGATATCTCGAGTTTGGAAGCTTGGATAGATTTCATATTTGGTATGTGGATGCGTTATAGTCAGTAGATAGTCCCTGTTGTTTTTGGCGGAGGTCAAAGGTCATCTGGGGTCACTGGGTGTCAAAGTCTGAAAACCTTGTTAAAGCAATATCTCAAGGTAGGAAACTTGGATAGATTTCATATTTGGTATGTGGGTGTGTTATTGTCAGTAGATAGTCCCTATTGTTTTTGGCGGAGGTCAAAGGTCATCTGGGGTCACCGGGGTCAAAGTCTGAAAACCTTGTTAAAGCAAAATCTCAAGGTAGGAAACTTGGATAGACTTCATATTTGGTATGTGGATGTGTTATAGTCAGTAGATGGTCCCTATTGTTTTTTGCGGAGGTCAAAGGTCATCTGGGGTCACCGGGGGTCAAAGTCTGAAAATCTTGTTAACACGATACCTCATGGTAGGAAACTTGGATAGATTTCATATTGGTATTAGGGCTGTCAGCGATTAGCCATTAATCGCCAGCCAAGTAATCGTTTAGTAAAATGGTACATGCGATTAATCGCATCTCATGCCCTTGGACTCTGACTTGCGTTAAGTAAGCAAGGTATAGTCCTTCACAAGTTTAGCTGCCTTGACAAAGCAATCGATGTCTACAGTATGAACAACAAGCTCAAAAATTGCGCAGAGCTATGACATTCACCTTTATCCACCCAACCCCCTGTAGTTTACATGTGATTGTGTGCGGTGTCATGGGGGACGTTTTAATCCGTGAACCCCAAACATGGAACCTGTTGTGACAGGCTTTACTTCAACACCACCAATACATTTGTAATGAACAAAATTTACAATGAAATTTGAAAGCACTAAACGTATGCATACACCACAGTGTCTTTTAAGTGCCCTGTGCGCCATTGTGCACTTCACCGTTATAGTTCAATTTCAACAGCCACTTGTCAATTAGCTACTAGCGTACGTCTCCCAAAATTTCAACTTGAAATTGACAAATTTCAAAAAATTACAAGTTCAGCTTTCTAACCATGTTATTCCTGTCCTTGTATCACGTAGGAGTGTTTGTAAGTCATGAACTGAAAAAAGTTTCAAAAATGTTTCCATCGCTGTTTATCAAGCACAACAGCGTACATAACAGCAGTTGCACACGTTAGCAGCCGGCTGAAAATCGTTTATATGCCGCTGCTTCGTGCTATACATCGAACGAACTTCTGTTGGGAAGAATCGTACTCACTGATTGGCTGCTTGCGTTTAATGAATGAAGCGGCTTCTTTAAAAGTATGGGGATTCCCCGCTTCGAACGTAATTATTGAGGGAGGGTGTCATGTTATTGCCAATTGAAGCACACCCATTCTCAAAGCGCTTTTAACGATACACGCCGAGCGAGCCGATCAGCCAGCAGTGCTGAAGGCATGTATATTATATTACATGCACTCTGCATGTAGATAGCAGCTAGCAGGTCTTGTTTATGTGCTGCGAACGTACGTACGACTATTTACACAGTACAGCTCAGGCGGTAACTTAACTTAAACATAAAATGACCGGTGAAAACTACGATGTCTAGATTTGATCGTAGCCTATTATTGTTAGCTCTAACGTTACATTTTGTTCTGTAAACGTAGGTGGCTAGGACGTAGGCCTAGTTTTTGTTGTGGCTTCAAGCCACACTACTTATGGGAGGAAATTAGAAATGAAACAAATGGGGTAGATTTGGCAAGTGTCAAAATTAAATATATCGTAGTGGGACCTGCAGCTGTCTGCATAGGGCTCGTCGGCTACTTTCGCCGTGGATACTGTATTATGGCCAAGCCTATACTTTGTGAACGATCGTTGCTTTGAAATACTGAAACTTGTTCTGGCTACTGGTGTGTGGTGTAACGATATATATCAACCTTCAATGGAAGCAATTCTCTAAAAATTGCTTGATTGATTGGTCAGGAGATGGTCTGTAATGTTTTTAGTGGAGGTCGAAGGTCTCCTGGGGGCACATGGGGTCAAAGTCTGAAAATCTCGTTACCATGATATCTCAAGGTAGAAAGCTTGGATTAATTTTATATTTGGTATGTGGATGCGTTATGGTCAGGAAGTAATTCCTTTTGTTTACGGCAGAGGTCAAAGGTCATACGGGGTCACCAGGGGTCAAAGTCTGAAAATCTTTTTAACACGATATCTCCAGGTAGAAAGCTTGGATAGATTTCATATTTAGTATGTGGGTGCGTTTTAGCCAGTAGATGGTCCCTATTGTTTTTGGCGGAGGTCAAAGTTCACCTGGGGTCAAAGTCTGAAAATCTCGTTAACATGATATCTCAAGATAGGAAGCTTGGGTAAATTTCGTTGTTTGGTATGTGGATGCGTTATGGTCAGGAAGTGGTTCCTTTTGTTTGTGGCAGAGGTTAAAGGTCATCTGAGGTCACCGGGGGGCCAAAGTTTGACATTTTAATGCGATATCTCAAGGAAGGAAACTTGAATAGAATTCGTATTTGGTAATGGTATGTGGATGGGTTATGGTCAGGAAATGGTCTAGGCTATGTTGTTTTTGGCGGAGGTCAAAGGCAGAGATGCCAAGTATCTCAATTTAGGCGAAATAATTGCGATTTTCCACGCTCGATTCATCCCCATTGTTTTTGGCAGAAACGAAAGGTCATCTGGGGTCTCCAGGGGTCAAAGTCTAGGAACCTTTTTAAGTAGCCTACAATCTTTCAAGATAGTTGTTTGTCCATCTGTCTGTCTGTTGTTTGCCTGTCTAGTTATGTATGGCTTTTATTGAGGTCAAAAGGTTATCAGGAATGACAAAATTATTTTTTGAACATGCTAGTATAACATTTGAATGAGAAGGTAATGGTGCATGATGGTACTCTTTTAAAACATTTATGTATCATCGAAACCTCAATGCATTTTTGCATTCTGGTTTAACATAAAGAACGGTGAAAGAGGAGTCGAGAACCGATAAAACCATTTCAGGCAGGAGTAAACAACACAACAGAGCATAACGTATGGCTAAGTAGGCTACTCAGCACGAGTCCTTGAACGGGACTATGCTTCGTCCACTTCATTTTACTCCACACTAGACTGTATACGGAGTAGGTCCTACCGTTAAGCGCAGTACACGGTCTTGTTCAAGGACTACTCAGCACTTGCTTCATTGTTGGCAAATATGCTTCAAAATAAAGCTAGTGACTGACTATTAGCATAGAAGGTCCGGATGGATTTACTCCATCATTGGTTACTCTTCTATGATTTCTTTATGCGTCCAGCCAAGGAGCTGGGAGACAAGTGGTCCATCTTTGTACTATCAAGAAATAGGGTTGAGAGGAGTGGCCAAAAAGAAACAGCAGCCCCTCTTCCCGCCATGAACAAATCCTAAAGTTCAAATAAAAACTGGGCTACTGTACTAACTGAAAAGACATCTCTAACACGCACTACAATTCTGCGTATTTGCAAGCAAATGCAGTTCTAGTTTGTTTTATCGTTACGATATAAACTTTATACTGCTGCCCGCCTTTCCATTCAATTTTACAGCAAGTAACGGAAGGGAATGCATCAGTGTCATCTTAAAGCATACTAGGTGTTCGGTTCTCTTTTTGTCGAGCATGAGCCAAGTTGCTTTATGATGTTTCAGTTTTAATATGTAATTAAATCTTAACAAAACGTATAAAACGTCAGTGGTTCATTGAAAAAATGAAAGGAATTGGGAACGACAAGAGAAGTAACAAATATTATTTAGCAAAAAAAGTTGACTTCAGCTGAAATAACTAACCAATTGTTGCAAACCATAAAATCAGTCGAAAGTAAGAAGCAATAAAATTAAAGAAAATAAAACTAGCAATCAAACAAAAGAGGGAAACTAAAAATGAAAGAGTCAAGTTCATGCCCAGACTTTGTCCCTAGACAAGGCAACATAGGCACCCCAGACTCTTGAAAATTCAGGACAAAACCGGTTGGGCACTCACAGCCAAGGTAAACGTTGGGAAAACTTTTCCTCAAGTTGGACAAACACAGCTATGGTTGAGCACGTGTAATGTCATAGCCAATTAGTCGAGCCAATGTCCATGACGTATGCGAAATGAGCATGCGCAGTTCTGCCAGTAGTAGGAAAGACTACGCTGGTCCAAGACAAACGACAACAACGGCGGAAGAGATGGTGACAATACAGCTTCTTTCAGTTGGATAAAGTATCTTCATTAATAGTTTTACAGGTGTACATTAACGTGTATCTCTCAGGGTAACTTTTTCTGACGTGAATGCCAAGAAATGTCTAAAATTGAGGTGCAAAGCTCATCAATTATCAAAGGCGGTGTGGGGTGTAATTGGTATGTGTGTTTGTTACATGATCTGTGCCCTCAAATGAGGCATGCTTTCGTTGTTTTCACAACGAAAGAAAATAAATTACCACAGTGATTCTCAACCTGGGATCCGCGGACCGCCAACGGGTTCGTGAAGTTTGTTGGGGGGTCCTCGAATGGCAAAATGATCCGTGGGGGTCCGCGGAAGGAAAGGGGTAGGTAGAAAAATTAGTGGTCCGCGAGAGCCAAAGTACTTTGAAAAATTCAAACGAATGATCGTAGTCGTATTAACAAATCACACGCAACCACTACAAACTAGTAAAGCGTTCCCTTGACTTGAATAAATTTTCCTAGTCATCTTAGAAGGTGAAGTCCCCTTTGAGTCACCACTAGCAATTTGTTACAATAGAGTATATGTAAACAAGTTGTGCTTCTACGGACCAATCACACTCGATTTTGAACTTCATCGCTGTAAACTAATTGGGTCCTTGTTAGAGCTAGTTGGACTTTTTGGCCTATATACATGCAATACAGTCCACATCCATATACATACTCGCTTCAGTAGCGTAGCCAGGATTTTGTCATGTGGGTTCATGTCATGGGGAAGGTTTTGGGGCACGACATGAGGGAAAAGTCTAAGAATAGAGAGGAAAAAAAAACCGTTATTTAAAGACACGGTATCGTGGCGCGAAACGGGGGCGATATTTGGACAGCCTTCAAAAAATTTGTTATCCCACCCAAAATCCCGGATGTAGCCCATAGAGACCGTATGATAACAGTTCATACGATTGGGTGGGATAGCGTACTGCTGCATACGGTATGCTTGTTTGTGTGAGCGTTAACAGGCGTAGTATCTGTGTTAATTTTTATGTAGCAGGGAGTTGTTTTCCTGATACAAGTAACTTGCTCAGTGTGACAACAGAGAGACCCTTGGGAATTTTCCCAATATCTTGGGAATTTTGAACCGTCTCGATCATTCTTTTCCTTCCCACTTTGAAAAAAGAAATATTGTGTGATTGTTTCTTTTTTCTTCTTTTTTAAGTCACTTATTAATTAATTATGAAATATGTGAATAAGTTCTAATAAGAATGCCAAGGTGGCTAATTTGTATTAAATTTCCGGCTCAATTGTTTTGTGTTTTAATCATCAGTTTGACTTCGATGCTATAGGCTATTATTACTGTAGTTCAACGTTGAGAGGCTATACGTTGTTATTCGAGACGTGATCTTGGGAATTTCTAAAAAGACGAACTGGCCTAGGAAACCTGCATTGAACTTGAGAGATTGGTCGAAGCGAAGGGGCTAGTCTTAGTCTTACGACAGCAAAATGTCTTCCTGTGCAGAACTTCAGAAAGAAAAATCGAAGGACAGCGTTTGCACACGTTGTCACGAGAAGGAGAAATCAAACGAGAAAAATACAGTAGTAAACGAAAGTCGGGGGTTCCCGTTCCCATTCTCACGCGGAATAGGCCATACCTAACGTTAGATCGCCGCAGAAAAAGCAGGTTGATTGATTGGGGAATGGCAAGTCTCTTGTTTATAACGGCGATTTTGCGAAACATCATCTCACAGATCATGCCCAAAGGTAAGTGAAATGTGTTTGTTCAGCCTACTGATAGTAAAAAGTAAACAGGATTCCCGTCTCGTTAGTGATCCACATACCCATCCCACACGCGTTTTTAGCATATGTACAGTACAGAGTATGCATAGGCCTAACGTTAGGACAATTTTATTAGTAGCTAGGCTTTTGACGAGCTGGCACAGGTTACAGCAGAAGTGATCAGCACTACAATTACCACTTCATCAAAATCGTAACCCCAGAATAAGCCACACTACTCTTGAAAAATCTGACTAGCCTATGTCCTCAGTTTGCTCATATACATGCCCTATCTTAGTTTACCCTTATGATCTCTCCGAGGGCCTGGCGCGGAGTTTGCACTTTCCCCAATGTTGTCTTCTCAAAACTTTCTTATCAAGCATAGACCTACAGTACAATATGCTATCACTAAGCTGTTTCATTAGCCTGCAGACCACAGTGACAATGAATGAGTAAGTGCTCAGCTTTGCTGGATCAGTAATTTGCCAAAGATTTGACTGGATGAGAACAGCAGTCTGTAAGCCTGAGCATGTTGGATTTATAATATAAATGAAGATTATCTGGTGCAATCAGGTGAGCAGGATCAAGGCACCATTATCCAATAATTGATTACTGTAACTAATTTGCTTATGCTTGAGTGACCTCCAGCTGCATAGTATGTAATTGATACTAGTTATATGAATTGCAAAAAAAGGAAATGGCTTTGATAAGCATTATTCATGTGTGAATGCATTCCAAAACATTAAAAAACTAATGAATGCATTCAAACAGTAACTGAAGGCTTGGTAGACTTCAAAGGAAATTATGAAGGCTTATTCAGAATGCAAGGAAGACTTCATTTGAGGAAGAAAATAAGCATTCCAACTCACTGACAGCTTAATTTAGTCCTTCGAATGCTAAATGATACATTCAGAAGGCATAATGAATGCTTATTGAATGCTAGTAAGCATTCAATAAGGGTGATGAGGGTCCTCATCCAAATGCTAGTAGTGGTTTGCCAAATTGCCAGGTATATGTGGGTAAAAAAAAATTGAAAGGCAACTGCCTTCCTAATGTAAGGTAAGGCCCCATATAGGCCTATAGGCTTCCAAGTACGTACATCATAAATTTTCCCCCATGTGTGAAACAATGCTATAGTATAGAAAGCTAACTACGTCAGTATATAGGCTTTCATCAGTCGCCTAAGAAGACCTGGATCTGCAGATTTTGGGCTCAGTCGCAGATGCAGGATTTTGAGAAAGAGGGGAATTAATACACCATCAACAAACCAGACACCGGGGCATTGGGGGTCACCTCCAATAAAAATTTGAATTCTGCTTATATGCTCATATACAATTTGACATAAATAATTACCAAATATTCAACAATTGGTTGTACCTGTATGCAATTGAAAACTGATGCAGATCTCCTTCCCCTCAATCACCGTGCACCACCCCACAACCCCCATCCTCACAAGGGAAATAAGAAATCTGCATTCTCAATTCAGTTCAAGCCAAAGTACTGTAGGGCTACTACCAGTAACCAGTTGGGCTACAGGAATCGATTTTCATGGTTGTCAGAATATCTGGGACAACAAAAATTCCATACGGACAACCAATACATTAAGGGTTGGTTGTCCCATGGACAACCATTTTCCTCTCGGACTGGAAAAGTATACTGCTGATTGATAAATTCTTTTACCTTTTGCGATAATAGTTTCATAACCATATTTCAGACTTGGAGTGTTCCTAGCTGTCTCTCAAACATCACATCTTTTTATTCTTCAAGACCAATAATGCATGAACATCAAGGGCGGATCCAGCCCCTAGCTGAAGGAGGGGCAGTTTGAAAAGGGGGCGCCAACATCATACAGGGGCCGCATGCATACTCTTGAATTTGACCGACCTCATTTCTCAGACCAACTCCCATTGCCACAGTTATATATAGCTATACGGTTGGAAATTCTGTGGACCTTTATTTTTTTTTTTTTTTTACTTTTCGGGCAGTTTTTACTTTACTTAAAGACTCAGGGGGTGCATTTTTCTTGTATTGAGGGGCGCTAGACTGGTCATAGGGGGGGCAGTTGACCCTACTGCCCCCCCCCCCCCGGATCCGAACCTGATGAACACAATTAGCCTTCTGTTTTGTAATTGTGTGAAAAAAATGATTTTGGACAACCAAATTTCCTTCTGGACAACTAAAATGAGTGAAATGGTTGCCCCAAGACAACACTAAATATTTTAAAAATGGAGGCCTGGGCTATGAGGGGTACTGTAAGGTAGGCTAAGCATATAACAGCTGTTGTACCTGTACATACAGTATGAAAAGTTGTTTTCCCCAAGATCTAGGCAGGACTGCATATAAATGCTATTTCTGGGTTAGGTTTCCAACCAAGTTGTTCAAGTCAAGCTAGTCTTGACCTTTTTTTCTGTTTTGGTTCACAGGCTTGTTTTCCCTACTCCATTGCTTTTGCAAGCACAATGGCAGTAGGTTCCATTTTTAAAGTCTTCAGTGAGACCGGGCCCGGAATCTGTATGTTGAGTGTACATGGAATGCCAAATGCAATAAAAATTAATGCCTGAGCAAAATTTATGTCCTCGGTTATTGACAGTGGCATTACTAGTAGACTTTTTCATCGGGAGAGGGAAAGTGCTGAAGTAGTGGGGCAAACGAAAATGCTCCTACTGTCGCCTATCGAGTGCCACTATTGACCAGCACATTGCGTATAGAGAACACTTTGCCTGAAATGTGTTTCAGATTGCATAAAATGGTACTTCCCAGCTGTTGCTTTTACTACTAAAAAGTGCTGCTTTCAAGAGGTGTTTGTGAAGTTCTTACACATTTTGCCCAATATACTTTTTACATGAGGGGGGTATACAAGAGCCACTGCTGATGCCACTGGTAATCGGTAGGTTGATTTAAAATTCCTTTAGCCAGAATAGATTGCAATCCCCCTCCCCCCTTGTCCCTTTCTGTTTTAATGGGGACTAGTGTTCACATCATCATCAATCATCATTATTATGACTCTTATAACAACCAATTTTGACACCACCCATTAATCATTTAGGGACATGTGATTTGAAATCATGGAAGTCTAGTAATATGCACTCTTCCCAAAGATAAAATACTGTTTCATATTGCAAATAGTCTTGATTTACTTTTCAGGTGTTCTTCAAAGTACTGTACATGCAGTGGACCACACATACAGAGCCAAGTGAATGACCAACCCCTCAGTTGCTAGCTGTTACACCCATAGGTGAGTGAAAATAACTGCAAGATGTATTAAAACAAGTCTTTCAATTTCCAAAAGCATGTTTTCCCAGCTAACTTCCAGGTAGTACTTCCATGGTTCACAACACTATAGCACAGAACAGTCTACCTTGTGCTGTGCAGAATTGCTCGTAACGTTTTCACGGCTTTAATTAATACCATGAGTGGTGGCTCTATGTTGGGACAAGAGGGGGCATTTGCCCTCCATAGATTTTGTCCTTGGCTCCCCTCACTCCCCCTCCCTCTGCCCAAATGTTAGCTGGTCAGAAAGGAGTTGGGTTTGGGTTTACTGAAAAGAATTTAAATAACATACCTCTCCAGAGACTACATTTTTCATTCAGAGATACAGTATGCTAAAACCTCAGAGCTTCCAGGGGAGAAGCCTGTTTGATCCTGCCTACTGTAAGAGGTGACGAAAGGGAAAACTAACTTGTACTTGAACTGTACTTGAAATTAAATTTAAACTTTGAACTTTTTATTGAGTTGACTGATACAATACTGTACATGACATGTTCATGTTGGGTATAGTTAAATCTCATCTTTACTATCTATAAACTTTGAACAGTATCTATATTTACTAAAATATTGCACAGTTTATGAGCATTGTTAGGCCTTTATCCAATATCTTGTTTGATAATGATGCAGAGTTGCAGTATCAATTAGTTGTCCACAAAGCCTGAGTGAATATTATTTTCTCCCAATTGCACAATATACCCAGCACTATGGTAATGTTTTGCATGCTGTTTCGATTGCGGTAAAAAAGTTGATTTTCTAACCTCAGTAATCTATTGTTCAACTGAGGTATATCAAGTTTCCAAACCTACTGCTAGAGGTCTATTATTACCACTTCACCGAGCTCCTAGTCCACTTAGGTTGCAAAAATTTCACAGTTCTTTCAGTTTTCATTTCTTCAGTTCTTTGGGCAGGATTGTAATCAAAACCCCCTCAATGTGCTCTGCATACTGTGGCTAGGGTTTCTTGACTTGGATTAAATGTCTTTGCATGGAGTATTAATGTCTGTCAATCATCAAATTGTGTAATTGGGCAAGGAGGAAAATCAAATGCAATTTTTTACCGCAACCATTACATCATGGACGTTGCCAACATTTTCAGAATTGTAATTGTAATGTGCATGATTAGTTTACCTTTACAAATTGGGCTAGTTGCTATATTGATATGATGTGCTCCCTTCCTTGAAGACAAGAGCATTCACCCCAGTATACAGTACAGTAGTGTACAGTAGATAGACTGCCCTGTTTCATGATTGGCTATAGAGTAGTACGTGACAATATTCTTTCCTGAAATGTGAAATTTACTTAATTGCTTGGTTTGCCTGAATATCATTATGGAATGAGAAAAAAATTGTGAGATACCTCCTTAAAAACAAGCAATGGGAAGAAAATTGTGAGATACCTCCTTAAAAACAAGCCATGTATGGGTTTGATGAAATTAGGCCTTTCGTAGTTACTCGAGTTATCTGTTTTATTTGAAAACCCCTTACTTATGTTTTTAACTTGTCCCTATCAACTGGTATCGTTCCTGAAAATTTGAAAGTCGCAAAAGTTGTCCCAATTTTTAAAAAAGGTGATCCAAATTGTTTTGTTAACTATAGACCTATTTCTGTTTTGCCCTGTTTTTCTAAGATTCTTGAACGCATTGTTTATTGTAGACTCTTTAATTTTTTGGAAAAACATAACATTCTTTTTAATGGTCAATATGGCTTTCGACCTGGTCTCTCCACTGATATGGCCCTTGCTGATGCCGTCGATAATTTAACACAGGCCATAAACAACAACCAAATTGCTGTAGGTGTATTTCTTGATTTATCTAAAGCGTTCGACACCATTGATCATACCATACTCTGTCAAAAATTATTTCACTACGGTATTAGGGGAACTTTTCTTTCTTGGTTTACTAGCTATCTTAACAACAGAAAACATTTTATCTCTTTTCAAAGAATAAACTCTGATGTAAATAACATTCACTGTGGTGTCCCTCAAGGGTCAATTCTAGGACCGCTTCTTTTTATCATTTATATGAATGATGTAAGTAAAATTCCTTCAAATTCATCCATTGTGTTATTTGCTGATGATACAAATATTTTCTTTTATGATAGTAGTGTTGAACGTCTGAAACAAACCATTAGAAATGATCTAGCTGCATACAGTGATTGGTTTGCCACAAACAAACTTTCCCTAAACTTAGATAAGACGAATTTTATTGTTTTCAATGAAAATGATGATATGGTAAACTTTAAAATTGATATTAATGGTAAACTGCTACAAAAGGTAGATTGCGTTAAATTTTTAGGTGTTTTCATAGACTCTAAACTTACTTGGCATGATCACATTAAGTATACTTCTGCTCTTGTTGCAAAAAGTGTAGGAATCCTTTCAAAACTGAAACATACACTCCCCAGAAGCATTCTCAGGTCCCTTTATCAAACACTTGTACTCCCACATCTCACTTACTGTTGCATTATTTGGTCTGGATCAAGCAAGTATTTATTAAATAAGTTAGGTGTTCTACAGAAAAGAGCAATCAGACATATCACCTGTTCCAATTCGAGAGATCATACAAACAATTTATTCAAATCCATGAATTTACTTAAACTTACTGACCTATTCAAACTACATGTTGCTAGTTTTGTCTACCGTTCTCTACATGAAATGCTTCCAAGCTCACTAAACTCTCTCTTTACACATAACTCATCGATACATTCACATAACACAAGACAAGCTGATCATCTACATACAAGGAAGCATCACAACAATTTGTACAAGAACAGTCTGCATTACCGTGCCACCACTCTTTGGAATCACCTACCGTCTACTGTTAAGACAAAGCCTTCCTTAACTTCTTTTAGGAAAAATCTTCAAAGGTTCTATATAAGCTTGTATTAAACCCATGAACTTGTTTATTATACTGTATTCCTGCCTATTTAGCTTCTTTGTTGAGCCCGAGGGGTGGGTGGTGGTTGGGTTCTAGGACGGGTGACGTGGGATGGTGGGTTGCGTGTCTATTATGACTTTTTCTATGTTTTTCCTAGTCTTATCTTCTATCTTCGTATTTTCTTTATTTTTTCTTTTTTAGGGAGTGTCACTTCTCGACAAGCCCCAAAGGGTTTCTAAGTGCACTTCCTTTCACACTCTTTGCTACCTATTTACTTTGTGATTCTTGTTTTCAATCTTGTGTTGTGATAAACCAAAAATAAATAAATGAATGAAATGAATGAAATTATCAAATTTACAGTAGTTAGAAGTGTGGTTATAATAATTGAAAACCATGCATCCATACAGTTCATCATGTGCTGCAAACTTGCATCACCAGCTGTAAATATGATATTCCATTGAATTGCAGCGCATGATCTACTACTGTCAAGGGCCACTATGACATATATTAGAGCCAGTTTGTCCCTCATCAGCAACTACAGGTAATTATGGAAGCCAAACACAGGGAGGATTGCAAATGGCATCAACTTTAAACCAATAGTTATTGCCCAAGACTAGCTGAACTTTCATCGAGTTCAGACAAACATCATAAATGTCCTATATGCACGATTCCCTTATACAACATGACAGACGGTGTGTGTTTGGTCTAACGGTAGAGCATCCACCTCTCACACGGAAGGCTCACTTCCCAGGTCGAGTCATACCAAAGACTCTAAAAAAGGAACCTACTGCCATTTTGCATGATCGCTGCTCTGTATAAGCAGTGGGGTAGGGAAAACAAGCCAGCGAGCCACAACTGGAAAAAAGGCTGTGGGTGGTTCGACTTGAACCAATAGGTTGGAAACTGGGCCATAAGACTCCATCTAACTACAACATGTATTACAGCCAGGGCTGGAAAAAATATTTATTTTCCAGGAAGGGAGTTGCATTATTTCCCAGGAAGAGAGTAAAAGTTCCCACAATTCTCCCTGCATTTTCATGAAAAGGGAAATTTTCCTCCAGATGTCCAAATTTTCTGGGGAGGAGCTTCTCAGCTTCACAACTCTTTTCACCCATGATTATAGTATTGTAGTACATGCTGTAAGAAGTCACAACATCCGGCATGGTGCCATGCAGTCTCTTTCCAAGGGAATGATGAAATCCTGCATAAGAGGCACAAGCAGCCCAAATCTATGGCCAAACCCAGAGATTTGTCTGGGAATTATTTTGAATAAAATGTTATGAAAGAAAAGTTGAAAATTTGGATTTTAAATTCAATGTTCATTTGGGTTTGAAATTAAATTTCAACTTTTGCGGTTTTTAAAGGACAATTGCATTTCCTTCAAGAATTAAAAGGAAGTACACAATTGGAATGTTACTTGTCACTTTCTGGACAATAAATAACATACCCATCTATGCTCCCTTGAAAAGAATGGAAATTGTTTCCTAAAATGTTTCCCATATACAGTGGGGACCATCCATCATAACTGGGAGATGAATCCCCTGTCGCACCTTGCTCCCCTTAGCACCTCCCTGGCACTCCTGGTTTTACTGAACACTTATGGCAAAATAAATTGCCAAAACACAAAGGGTCATTCAAGATTTTAGTTGTTTTGCCCTCTACCTAAACAAAAAGGGATGGGGGTATTGGATGCCAGTCTTCCCTTGTCTTTCTGCAGTGGAAGTGTGATGTCTTTGTCACAGTGTGGGAGGAGGGTGCAATATTTACTGTAATTGTCAAATTGAGTTCTAAAGCTTTGACTATTTTCATGACAGTAAGCATTTCTTCTGGAGTACAGTACCGTAGCTTGACTGTCAGACATGCATCTCTCTTCTACTCACAGTAGTTGTATTTCGTTTTATTTTTTAACCTAGCTAGGCTACTATCATCATTTCAAAATGGATTTATGAAGTCAGAAGTCCTATGTTTTTTATTATTACTTACTTTATCTATTATTCCAACAACTTAATATACTACCCAATCTGTTTCTTTGGGTGTTAATTCTGAAAATTCAAGTTTTTTCTAGTGATAACTGGTTGACCATTTTCAAATGCAGTCACTTGCTTGCAAAACATAATTACCTGCTTTCCAACGTGCTTTTGAAATGTCGGATATTAACATCAAAAAGCTGACCAGGAAAGAAAAAAATCCTTTGTTAAACAGAATTTGTTTTGTAATTTTTTAATGTGCTGTATAGGCTCAGTCCTGGCAGATCTGCAATTACAGGGTCTTCCCATTTTAACCATACTACTCCAAGGCACATGACTGCTTTTGTCATTTTTCCACATTGAAAGGCAAAAACAGTCATCCCAAACTTACTGTATTTCGAAGCAAAGGCTAAAGCTCACAATTTCCTTTTCACTTCTTTTAATTTCTTAAAAGTATCTTTAGTAATTTTTTAGGACTTCAATATTACATATTCTAGGAAAACCAAGCAGTGACTCCCCCAAAAATGGCACATGACCGTGAAGAGCCGATCATGAAACAGGGACGGTGTACTACACTACTTTTAGTTGGGGAGACTGCTCTTGCCCTTTAAGCTTTTCATTAATCATGCTTTGATATCAAAGGGCAGAAAGGAGGATCTGAGATTTCTCTAGATTGAAACAGTATCATTAAATTGCATGGTAGGAACATTTACCATTTGCATTTGGCATGAACATATCCATGGACAAAAAATACCTTTCCACAAGTTACAAATTTTTTGCCATTTGTCAGTTTGTTAGTTTTTTTCTTCATTCATTTATCTTCAAAATATGATGTAAAGGATAAAATGTAGTTTCCAAACTTTGCTAATTGCTCCATTATTGTTGCCTGCTTGGACAAGAGGTGACTTGAAGTACAGGTCTAAGTGCAGTACAATCTACTTTGTCAACAGTTCAGTTGAAGATTTCCTGGATTGCCACAATGAAAATGACACTGATGAGGCAGAGGCAGACAATATAATGTGGGAGGAAGCAGTCAAGTCTAAACATGAAAGTAGACTATCTATGTAAATTCACTATGCATTGGTTTCAGTTTCTTTGAAAAGAGAATCCTTGTACCTGATGGAAAAATATCAAGTTTTTGTTACATCTTTTGAATTTCCATTGTGATCTGGATTCTGCTCAAAATATTCCTGGAATGGTAGTATGCCTATCCCCAGTTCCAAGACCTACTGACAGTAATACCAACCTCACCTCTGAAGCTCTGGCCTTGTCCAGTTAATCAAGTTTTGGCACCACAAGTTTGAAAGAAATCTTTTATGAGTAGCTCTCTCTTCAAGAAAGTGAGAAATATGAGAACAATTTCATCTTTTTGGAATTTGTGACAAGGAGAATAAAGAAAAAAATTATAAGTGTTTTTCATAGTTCCATTTCTAGTTCCAGCTGAGCCTGCTTATTACATTTAATTTGAAGAAGTACCAATGCAGATTACTGAGCAATCCAGAAAAATTTCAAGTGCAAAAATATTTCTGTGGGCATTTCATATATTATTCTGTTTTTTATTTGGCACAGGAGGACCAGCCCAAGGATCCACCCAAAGTTGTCAAGTTCACCTCTGCATATGCTAGTCATTTACGGTGTCATGTTCAACTGGACTGAAGATTCAAAATCTCAGCTACAATTGGGGTGTAAAAGGCACCTGGTTGATGCTTCCCAACCAGGATGCATTTATGCATGATTTTGAGTATCCTGGCAGAACCTAGAAAACCACATCAATACTGGAAAGATTGCTTGCCTTGCTTGCCATGTAATGGTTTACATCACAAAAGCAATTTTTATTGGCCAAATGTGTTTTGTCAACTTTTGTGTATGAAGTTTTGTGAATAGGAAGATGGTGTGATACCTGAACAGTATTGCCAACCAGCTTGTAACTGTATTGAAGCCTTTCATTTATATGTTATAACATCAGCTGTACCTGAAACTTTAGGTCTGAATTTTATTCCAGTTTAATAAAAGCATGAAAGAAATAATGGGACTATCATATCATGCACAATAAAGACAACAAGAATATAGGAACAATTTTTGGTGCACTCAGTGGAGCATGTGTCTTTTGTAAGCTTCAAATGAATCATAAGTTGAAGCAGGGTTCCTACATTTCTGGAAACTAATTTTTCACTTTTCCAGGACCAAATATTAAAAGAATTTGCACAACTTTTTTTTTTTTTGGGGGGGGGGGCTGTTACATCAAATTATGAAAATTTGCGAAAATTTCCATGAATTTTTCATGACTTGGTTAGCACATGTTTTTGAATTGGAAAACTTTACCAGGCCCTGGAAAATATTTTTTCAGTGATGGCAGGAATCCTTCTAAAGGTGTTTAAGTCATTTGTTTAAGAGAGACGTTGGTATGCCAAAGGAAGTGGAAGTTTGAAACTGCATGTTCAGGATATTCAGATTGATAATTATAGATTATTTATTTGTAGTAACTGTCAGTGTTGTAACAAGTCACGACTCAAGTCACTTTCTCTCAAAATGATAGTGACTTGATAGAATTCAGGAGTAATATCCCCATTGAAATAGTACAGTGACTCGAGTCACATAAAAGTTTGAAAATTGGTGACGAGTCACTAATCTAGTGACTCAATTACAACACTGGTAACTGTACTGTGTAAGAAATACCCATGCATCATGCTGATATCAAATTCAAGAAGGCAGAGTGGCTCATATTCCGGCAGATAGTGCAGTCTGATTCAACAGGGTTTTGTGTGCTCACTTTGATGATATACCCTTCAAACAGTAGACCAGGATTGTGTCTGCACAATGAAAAGTTTTAAACAGCTGTGGGTGGCTAGAATTAAAAAGGTTGGGAGAATGTATGAAGTAGTGAGAGGACTTGGCCTAGCTTGAATATTCTACCTCCAGAAGTAGACCCTAATTCACATTTAAAAGATATCCTGTGAAAAAATGTTTCAAATAAATTTATGTTTAATACGTCGAAGTAGAATGTTCTGATAAAATTCTTAACTCAGTTCTTCAGATGCTCAAAATATATGCAAGTAAAGTTATCAGATTTTAAATTCAATTTTTGTGAACTTAGAGCAAGCTTTTGTTACATATCCTACCCTTGCACTGATCAAATGTGTTTTCTTAAACTTCTTTTGCAAATGATTGAAATATTTCTTTTCTTAGATTTGAATATGCCATGAGCAAGGGTGCCAGTGGAAAAACCAGCAAAATGGGAAGCTCCTTGCCAGGAATTGTTGAAAATTTGGAAGAATATTTTTTTTTATAGACGAACATTTAATTTCCAGTGTAAATTTTATTTGTGATGAAAATACACATTTCCTAGCTATCATCATGTTTGGAGCCCTCGCCATGGTTAGTGGGACACAGAAATTTTCCAATCTTGAAATTTTCTATTAATGGGTTAAACCAAATCCCTGTGTTTCATTTTGAATAAAAGCAATTGTAAAATCAGGACTTTATACTGTAAGCATTGCCCATCTGTGCTGAAACATTGACATCACTCCTTGAACAGTACTTCCTTCAGGTGCAGTCATGACATGCTTTGGGTCTATGTTGCCACATTCATGTACCTTATTACCTTATGCCAACATTATGACTTGAATAAAACTTTTGATTACATTTAGTTCAAGCATTGAACAATCCATGAGAACTCTTTTTTCAGCTCTCTTCCACTGATTTGGTTTAATCCTTCACCTGATCCACAAGCTTGTTTATATGTGATATTGTGCAGTACTTTATGTGCCCCCACCTGAGTGCCATTTAGAAACCAGCCTGGTAGTAAAGGTGCATGCTGGTGCATGCATGGTGCCTCTTAAATTGGAGACTGTGGCACTGCTTCGATGGGTCTCATATATGTCCTAGCATCATCATTGTTTGCTCTTAGTTATGGAGGGACTAGTACATTTAGACGTAAAATGATTTTGCTATGATGCAGAATTTAAGTTGTTGCCATAAGCAGGAGAAAATATATTTGTGCAAATTGCATGCATACAGTATGTGCACTTGCTTACTGTACAAACAGCACTGCTACACTTGAAGGGAATGTACTGAGCATATCCACAAAGATAGTTAGGAATAGCACTTTATACATGAAGATCAGTACCAATTGGTTAAATTTTGATATGAATTGAAACAATTACTCCACTCTTATTGATCAATGTTTTTTGGGTACTGGTAGTTGTGTACTCAATCGATCGGCATAAAAAAGCCTTCTAGATGCATGGGGAAGCTAGACAGCAAGGGGGTGCCCAAATTCATTTTTCTTGAAAGCCTCTAGCTCCAATATTCATGGGTGGGGGTTGGGGGGGGTATGGGATAGGAATGAAACCTTGCACACACAAGCTCTGAGGTGTTTGAATTCTCCATGGACCCCTGTGCATTGTCCACCCAGGTCCACCCTACTGCTACCTAGAAGTCCCCAATAAGAATGAAGTTGTATGTAATTGTAGACTTTTGAAACTCAATTCAGCTTTGCTGAACTTCTAGTGCTAAAGGTGCACTAGGCTGGTGTTCTTGTTTAAATCGGAGAAGGTACTAGAGTGTGTAGAACACAGCTTTTAAAATAGGGCTTCATTGTGATCCTTTTTGAAGTCTGAAAACTATGTAAAAACTTGCTGCCCTTCAGAAAAAAGTGGAATGTGATCTATTGAAAGTTTGACCATACATTTTCTAGGGATGGATTTGTAAACTTCAAAAAGGAAGTGGACTAGTTCCTGTCAGCCTTTCAACCTGCAGGACAGTGTGCATGGTAAGTATCACCTCCTCCTTTCTCCCCCTCCTCCTCCCCTCCCCCCCCCCATTTTGGTCCAGAATGTTAATGAAATACACTAGGTGCATGCTTGATTCTATATGAGAATAAACGGCTCTTTAATTGCAAACTCAAAATCATCAAAACAGCTTCTGTCATTCTCATTCAAAAGAAATGGTAGGTAGGCTATACATCTTTCTACAGGTCCTTGCTCTGGCCAGTGAATGCAATTTACAACACTACCATAACTGCTGTAAACCACCGGAAATAGATTCTTCTACATCCTGTAAATACCCCATCATTTTTCTGGCACATGTAAAGGTATAGGAAATATGTAATTCACTCATATCTCATAGTAATATTAAATGATTTTTGACGAAATTATAATAATTACTGGAATTCCTAAAAAGTCAATTGACAGAAATATTACATAAAGCAAAAGATGAGAATCAGGTAGAGTACCATATTCTTACTGGAATCTTGTACCAGCTGTTTCACTTTATTGTTTTACACTTAAAATTTCCCATCAACATGCCATAATACATTTCTTGATCAACAAGCATGACAGTGGAAAGCTCTTATTTTTTTATAATAGAAGACACTATGATTAATTCCCAAACAAAACATAACTCTTCTATTTTGCATGTTGCTATGAATTTACTTCAAAAATGATACAAAAACTTGTGTTTTTCTTAAATAAAGTTTATATTTCAAGTAACATGAAAACTACTGCCACATTTGTAAATGAAGTTTTTAAAATATAGGAATTCGAGGCTTTCATGCAACTTTCATGATATATCTTGCATGATAGTTTGGGTCTACAAGTACATTTTTTGTCACTGATATCATGATATGCAATTCCCATCTCAATGTACTTCTGGCTGGCCTTTCCACTCCTATACTTGCACTCCTGTCACTGTACCCTAACATGATGACACCGGCCGTCTTCCCCAGTCTCGGAATATTGCATGGAGTAAGTATTGACAGTCCTACGAAGCGAGTTTGAATAGTTGAATTCTCCTGGCAATCAGTTTGCAGTGGAGATGTAGTTCTCAAAGCCACCATACAGACCTGGCCTGCACTTTCTTCTTTAAAGATCCAGAAGACATTTTCCTTCCAGCCTTACAAGAAGATAATGGCAGGTTCCCATGCATGAGTTCTGCCATATAGTAGGTATTGTAGGTGTTTTTTTTTTACAGAAAAGTTTATGCAGTTCCTGTAGTGCTAGTGCCTTCAAGGATACAAAGAAGAGTATAATATGAGTAAGTAATATGTCACATGTAGTATTTAAAACAACCTTTTAGTTTCAGTAAACTGTTGAAAATGTTGTACTCTTGAAGGTTAGTTTACTCTGGTATGATATTTTAACTTACTTCATGCTATGTACATAAAGCCATGTTGAAGATTCTTGTGACAGACAGAGGCTACTGAGCTGTTACATGAATGACACATAGGCCTGGATTAATAGGATGTTTATTTCTTATGATGTTAATTAAAATGCAAAATAGTTAGCATATGAAACATGAGAGATGTAGGCTAGCTTGTGAAGGGAATCATTTTCAAAAAATGTGGATACTCATGTCGATTAGTTATATGAGAGAGTAACCTTTGTAATAAGTGACTGCTCTTCCATTGACCAATTCAGAAGATGCAGTAGGGAGCTAATGCTTTCATTACAACAGGCAGTTGCATGCACCGCAATTGTTCTGATTTATTAAACATGACAGCTACTTGACAGGGTTAGTCACTTAGCAACAAAAGTTTGTGTGCTTTTTGAGGAGCTAAAGATGTTAGCCATCTTACCGGAACTGGTGGGAACCATCTGGAATGAAGAGATTCACCCTTTAAAGAAGCCTAGCAGTGGCAAACATAGTTTGACAAGAAACTTTGTCATGTGGGGTAGCTAGAACCCTTTTTTCTAATTTGGAGGGTAAGGGGGGGGGGGCTTTCAATGATTGATAGATTTATATTCAGTTACACTTCGGGTACCAGTGGAGAGAAGTTCTTATTGCCACCCCAGTTAACAGGGCTGCATGTGTACTCTGTTACATGTACAGCATTTCATTAGGCCATTTAACTGACGACATAGACCTGTTTGAGGGCTATTTAATACCCTGGTGTTTTAAAATGAGGTTAGGTAATGGATTACAGCAAACACCCTGAAAAGTGTTAAAATCTTTGGTCTAGTAAACTAAGTTCTCCTGAGGTCGTGTGTACTGTTTCAGACAACCATCATGGCCAGACTATCCCTAGATGCAACTTGCTGTCACATGTCAATTGAGCATTCAGTGGAAATTGTTGGCATTATTTCAACAGTACTGAGCTGGTTGGATACCGCATTCTTATCCTTTGAACATGGTCATCCAATTTATTTCTAATCATACTGTATATAATGCTTTCATCAAGCAAACCCTTCCTAATCTTTTGTGCATCACACAACTATTCTTTTTTGATTTTGTCCTGATTTAGGGGGTGAAAAGCCAATTGTCGAGCTAGCTAGGCCATCGTATGTGATCAGAGTGTAGTCTGAAATCCGTCAATTCACACAAGTCTTTCTAATTGTGGGATATATTTTACTAAAACACTATGTAACTCAATTGTAGGACAAAGAGTGTTGTGCTTGAAGTAATTTCATACTGGCAATGACTAAAGTTCTGTCCCTTTCACAGCTGTTTAAGATATATCAGCCTTAATTTGAAGGTGTATCCCGGTAGAAACTACTGTAGCATTAATTATACACTCAATTAAATAACAATTAAGGATCCACATGCAACGTGATGGAAGTTGAATTTGTTTCTTGCTTTATTAAGTTGTATCGGACCTTGGGAATTTGTGCCCATAATCTGGGGAAAGTTTCTCCCTTTTTCAATTTTATATGGCATATACACGTACGTAATACTACACATCGTCAAGCAAAGGATTTTTCGCAGAATTACTGTCAATGTCTACTAATTGCCATCGTATTTGCTCGTATCTCTTTCCTTACCTTCTCACAGCTTTAAACATCACAAATAACTCGTTAATTAAAGTTGATAAAGCGTTCCCTGGAAGCCGTGCCGTCAATCTCATGTTAATTTTAGGAAAAGTTGCCCTCGCCGACATCTCTTGTTATTGCCGACGATTGTTCGTTGTATGCGGTATTTGCAAATGTCTTGCAGAAATCCACATCACCCGAATGAGTACCGTCTAGTACTTCCATGCTTCAACATCCCTCCGTCGATTCCACGAACATTTTTCACGGCCAAGAAGGGTGATGGCGCTGTAACAGTTTTTGATGCGCGAAGGAGAAAAGAACAATTCTAAAAACATGCTGCCGCCCCCGTTTCGCTCCACGATACAGTGTCTTTAAGGTGTTGTTTTACATTGCAAGGTTGGGTCATGGGGAGGGGGAAGGGAGTTCCCACCGCCAATCCCTCGCCCCTATGTCAGTGACTCACTTGTTACCTAAAGAGTAATATATACCAGCTACGTTGTTGTTTTTTCTGATCTGCCCGCGTCAAAGCCCTCGGAAAAACCCAATTAATTCATTATGTTCAACTGAATATTCAAGTAATGCCATCCAATCACAATGCACAAGCAGTCTCCATCCGATGAAAGGTACATTCGATATTGGAAGGCAATATGTACACATTTTGAGTGTTTTTAAGTATCTTCAAAAGATATTGGTATATTCACAATCTTCATCGCGTAATGGAGTATTAACGGTGAACAATAAATAATTCGTTTGTGATTTACGTTTTCAATTTGCTTCACTCCCAAAACAATATCCCCTAACGGTATATATTGAGGAAAGGTTGATTTTATGGGTTCTCACTTCTGCTACTAAGTCCGTAGAAGAATAAAGCAATCTTGTACGGTATGTTGAACTGATGTGAATAAATTACTGGTTTTAAATGGCAGGTCGTTCAAATCGTGAAGAGTGATGGTACAAGTAACCCTACTACAGTTGTACGACTAATACGATGGTTTCTTATTAACGGTGATCCGATGTTTACAGTCTAACATTTTTACACCAAATAAAAACTAGAATCAGTGGCGTTGCTACAGGGGGACAGGGGCCATCGCCCCTTGGCTCTAAAAAGTGAAAAAAAAAAAAAAAAATCCGAAATTTGCCATTTGTGACACCAAGCAGTTACAGTGTAGTTTTCCAAAATCTTCGTTCATGAAATTCCTAACTCTTTCCAATAATTATTAAAATTTTTTGTCTCAAAAAAAAAAAAAGAAAAGAAAATGCGCGCCCCACAAATAGCAAATTCTAATGCAGTAGTGTCGCTCATATCTTCAGTTTGCTAAATTTTACGAGCTCTGGAAATGAAAAAGTCAGAAATTTGCCATATGTGACACCAGGTCATCATGTGACACCGGCAACTACAATGCTTTTTTCATAAAGTTTCTTTCATAAACTTCCAAATTTTCTCCAATATGAATGAGCTCTTGACTTTCAAAATGTAGTCGGAGACCTTCAGTTCGAAGGCCTACGATAACATTATGTGTAGTGACAACTGTATGTTGGGTGGCCTTGCAATCTCAGATCTGCCAATAGAAAATGTAGATTCTTCAGCAATCCTCCAACTTTTCAAATTTCATGACAGGAAACCCATGATTCAAAGTTTTCTGTAATATAAGCTTCATATTTTCAAATATTTCTTTAAAAGTCCAAATATTCCGACGCTCTCTCCTCGCCACAAATTCAAATTCGGAAAATGTTGGCGGTTGTCCCCTGGATAAAATGTCTAGCTATGCCAATGAACTTGATGATACCAAATTTTTTACCTGTTTTTATGGCGCATACTTGATGAAGAGATTTAATTTTCACCAATAGATGTACAGTGGTTGTACAATTTTGCAACAATTTCTGTTTCCAATCCAATTACAATTTACATTTTTTTATAATTTGAGTAAGATCATCTGTTTCCCATATTGTGTTAAGTCGTAACTCATCAAGAGATGTTTTTTTTTTGTTTGTCCCGAAAGGATTCGCCCCAAAATATGGAACAGTAAGAGAGGTCCGCGGATGAAAAAAGGTTAAGAACCTAGGAATTTCAACATGTTTGTTTGGCCTGTTTAACCTTGAATGTTACGTTACTTTTTGTGTATTTTAATGTATCTGTTACTATCCGACTTACTAATCAGGTCTGAAATGTAATTACATCAAGTATGGGTGTGGTGAGATTCATTTTCTTCTTGAAGAGATAATACCGTAGGTTGTCCGGCAGAGGAGGAAGGTGTGACAAAAAGTAAGAAGGAAAGTTTCACCATGTCCTAAAACTCACTTTAAAATAATAAAAGGAAGACAAACTAGACAATGTGGAAACCGAATTAACTAACGAAGCTTCAAAAGGAAGTTAAAAAATTTTTCCTCACTGTCAAAAACGACTCAATGTTTCTGTAAATTTACAAAACAAAAAATTAAGAGAAACATAACGATTAAAGAATAGTTGTGGCCCCAAGTTTCCAGAATTTTTCTTTAGGCCGAATACTTGTTTATCTCTTAATGTTTTGTTGGACTGTTCCTGTATTACTTTTAGAGTGTTCTTTTAAAGGTAAAAGAATATATGTTTAGTATTTAATTCATCTACTGTAAAAAAAATGCTTAGTCCCCTACTTTCGTTCAGTCTGGCCAGATACTAGATATACGCTTAGTACTTTACACATTTATTTTACAAAAACTAAGGAACGCGGTACACTATGTCCTAGGCTCGGTTCGTGTATGACATGGTTTTGGGTCGTGTAGTGGCAGAGTGCTCTGTTCCTACGGAGCTCCTAAAGTGCCGGTCTGCATGCCATGATGGTGTGATAATTTATCTGACCAAGTTGTCATGTTTTCCATAAGAAGTCGACATGGTTAAATAATTTATCTTACCATGTCGACATCCTTTGCTTAGGAAGTCGACATCGTGAGATAATTTATGTTGCCATGTTAACATCCAAATTAAGGAAGTCGACAAGGTGAAATAACTTACCTTGCCATATCTATACACCCTGTGCTTAAGAATTTGGCATGTTGAGATAATTTATGTTACTATGTCAAGTCAACATCCTAATTAAGGAAGTCGGCATGGTGAGATAAATTATCTTACCATGTCAACTCCTAATTTAGGAAGTCGACATGGTGACATAATTTCAACTACGTACGTCTATGTATATGCACTCGGTGTCGCTGCATGCTGCATGTGGGCCAGGGTGCATTCCACTGCCTTCGCCGGAGGAGCGCCGAGTTTTTCGTGATCGTACGCCGGGATTTCCTGTTAGCAGTGGCGTAGCCATGGGGAGGGTTTTGGGGGTTAGAACTCCCCATGACCCAACCTTGCAATGCAAAAAACACCTAAAATAGCGTGTTTATCTCTCTATCCTTCGACTTTTCTTTCATATCATGCCCCCAAGACACCAAAACCCTCCCCATGACACAATCCTGGATACGCGCCTGTCTGTAAGTGTGCATATACAATGTATAGCAATCCGTAGGTGTGCGTAAATACGTACAGTATATACATGACTGTGTTGCATACACGGACACCATACATTGGCAGTGCACGCACATGTACATATATTGCGCACTATTCGCACTCTGGCATGCTGGCGACCCAGTCGCGGATCCAAGTAGGGGGGAAGGGGGCTTTAATGGACACAGCCCTCCCTTTTTGCCAGATCAACAATACAACATACGGGAAATAAGCAGAGCAGCTCCCCCACTTCGATGCTTTCTCTTAAGTCATCCCCCCCCCCCAATTTTGTAATATCTGGATCCGCGCCTGGGGCCTATGTCACTGGCTATACAAAGACGTATATAGTTGAAATTATCTTACCATGTTGACTTCTTGAGCAAAAGATGTCAACATTGCAGTATTCTTCGGCAGAAAGCCGTCTTCGGTCATTTATGCATTTTAAGGCTCAAACATATCAACCAGGTTTGACTGGCCTCCCTGATTCGAGGGGGGAAGCTTGATTGCTCGCATATCGTATGGCATTGTTTTTGGTGTATTTTTTGCTTTTCCTTTTTAATCTCCTTCTTATTACTTCATTTCTCTTTTATTTTCCTTCTTCCCGTCACCTTCAGTTCCCGTTTTTTCCTCATTTTCTCACTGTTCTCTTTTTTTTTTTGTCAAGACCGTGCCTTTCTCGACTTCTCAAGAGGATGCACTGAGGGAAACTTTGGTCCCGCAAAAATCTTTACTAAGATTGGGGGAATTGTACACTCATTTGCAGTGCGGTATACAAAAACGTTATATGTACATGAAGTAAATGCTTCACAGCTCAAAACCACTCACGGACATTACCAGTGCGTGTTTGTGACAATCATATTAAAATGAAGTTACGATCTGTCCTTAAAAATCGTTTATATTTTTAATACAAAAGTAGCGGTATAAGAATGGGGCCCAAGAGAGTGTAACACAATAAGTAAGACATATTAAAATCGTTGAAAGTCTTTTTCTAAAATTTATTACTTTATTTCATTCATTTAACGCGTGCAATTGCAAAAAAAAGTTTTAAACAGCAAACAGCAAGTTGGACAACTTTAACCAGGATGGAGATGAAAAAAAAATATCAGTAAACATTCCCTCCTTCTTTTCCTTCTTTAAATGCAATTCAAAAATTGCTTTCGAAGATAGCAGAAGTAACACTAAAGTGACATACGTAACAGAGCATCAAGGACGATGGATCTTAATGATATCATGAACTTTTTGCGCATGTAGTTAAAACACCCACCTTTTCTTTGCAATTTTCACGTTTGCCGACTATTTGCACCTAGGCTGATTGTTTAGCGCTTGAAAATATTAAGCCACTAAAAAGGGATTTCAAGAGTGGTTGAAATTGTTCTTGCCATCTGTTAGATCCCAAACAGTTCTTAACATGATTCCATCGATTGCCATAACATTGCCAGTTGTCAAAGGGAAAAGAATATTTTTGACTAAAGTGATTTAACAGTTCTTTCAGGCCATTAGTACAGTTAAAATTAACTTATCGAACAGGGGTATATGTTACACAATTTTAGAAGCATACCGGGATTGTTTCTAAATTCACTTGCGAAAGCTGACCATTCTCTAACTGGCTGCTGATCAATTAAAAGTCTTTTAAACTAGGAGACCGATAAAATTTCAGTTCCAGTCGGCAACCTTGAAAATAAATAAAGCATTACGGTAGTATCAAAGGATCGTACTCTCATTAGAAATGCTAAGACAAACAAATTTTAAAGGTATACTACAAGAACGGTCAAGCAAGATATCTTCCCAAGATAAGGGTTGAAACATTCAAAATATGTACATTCTGATCAAATCAGATAAGGTTTGCTTGATTTAATTAATTGACATAAAAGGTTGAAGTCGAAATATAACTGTCACGCTACAGTCTAGGTACCATTAAGAAGAACATTTTTGTCAGATGGTCTAGAAGGTATCTCTACCGAATTTGGTAAGGGAAGGGCTAGAAGTAGGGCTAAGGTTAGGGTTAGAAGGTTTGCATTTTTACTGAAGTCAATGTTACTGCCACTCTAAGGTACAATCCACGCTTGTTATTAACTCCATGATTACACCAAATTGATAACTAATGCCAGTGGCTTAGCCAGGATGGGATTTTTTTTTTGGTTGGGAGGGGGGGGGGGCTAGGTAACAAGTGAGGGGGGGGGCTGGTTCCTCCGAAGGTCAGCACGGCAAGACTATCTAAGCGGAGCGCCACCGTCGGTTGACGAGGTGAGTACAAGAAAATTTTGGGCTTTGAAACCCCTCCAGATGGCCGGAAACGGCACTTCCCACGTTTTTTAAACTGGATATACCCAGTCGCAAATGCTGCAATATTTGAATGGATTTCAGCTTACCAAAGCAGTACCTTACCCTTTAACAGGAAAACCAAAAGTAGTTGTGTCTCCCTCTGAGAAATTTTCTTTGCGTTAGATTTCCTAGATGCAAAATGGTGCTATGTTTGGCAAAACTTTGAACTGGTTATGGGCGTAAGTTTTAGGATTTTCCCTTTTTGGGGAGCATGAAAAATATCAAAATATTTTTAGTTTTTGTGAAGATTTTACAAGAGACATACATGCTACCAAAGAAACAATGTGCAAAATGATGCAGTATTTGTCCATCGGTACATTCCGTAGTCAAAATTCAAATACTACGAATAAATCTCTCAAAATAATTGAACCGCAAAGCAGAAGTATGGATCATCCTGGAAACACTTGAAATCAGGACCTTGTGGACATTTTACAAATCCCCCGGACGCCAGTGCCAAGTAGTAAAAAGAGGATTTGCCGAAAGAAATCGTTCTACAGTGGCACTTGTCATGGGCAGGAGTGAGGCACGACATAGGCCTAGGCCTACTTGTTAAGGATTAAAGGGAAGAATTATCCGAAGGCAGTTCCTTACCCTTACCTGCTTACGGCATATTTTGTGTTTGATAAAGTGTAGGAATGGTAGTGTAAGAGTGGTCTCCAGCCGTACGATTGCCTTATTTTCAGTAAACCAATCAGCCATCCGAAAGGCAGAAAGGGTCTTAACCTAACAAAGTCACATTAAAGTTTGTCATGGAGACTTTCGTTTCATCTTCTAAGTGAAATGCAATATACGACAGTACTGATTACAAACGATATCTAATTTAGTGAAAGTAGGCATTTTGAAGTTTTTACTTGATTTCATACGTGCACACAAAATGTATTTTACACACATTCATCCATGTCTTTTTTTAATTTTTACACATTTTATTTATTTACTGTTTTGAAGGAAATACTTCAAAGTTTATTTCCGTTCAAACATTTTATTTCTTTCAATTACTTTATTAGGACGCAGAAAATCTTAGGGGGGGGGGCTGAAGAACATCTGGGGAGCCTAGGCCCCCCAGGCTCCCCCCGGGGCTACGCCACTGACTAATGCCTGGTAGTGATTCACATTGAAGTTTATCTTAAATATATCGATACTTTGGAAAGATCGCATATCATGCTCGATTCAGGAAGTCCCAGAAGTGCACACAAATTATTTATATCAGTGAGAGAAGGTGGGATCCGTTATGAGGTTGAGTATAAAAGGTTTCTCCTTTTACAACGTACAAAGTGTCTGTAATATTACGAAATTTTTGAACAATTACGGAAGAAAAAAGAATTAATGCGCAGACGCTGCACAAAGTGATATCATGATTTTAATAGCTTGAATATTAGGCACAATTTTTTTTGTATACAAGGTATTAAGGGACGTTACATTACTCCACAATCACAGACTACCACTGAGATGTGAATGAAAGAGAACGTTATACAGTCTTAAAATAGTTGGGTAAAATTTTACCAATCGCTTTTCACGTTTGTGAGCAACAAGACCTAAAGTTAAAAGGGGGTGGGGCTGAGAACAACGATTTTTCTATTTTTGGAGAGCTGTCCAAACGAGCCAAAGGATTGTTTGCAGCACTTTTTCAACCTGATCCTATGAGCGAAGCATTATTGAAAATGCTTGAAACACATCCCTCGAATACCGTCGAAAGGACACTCACTTTCTGTTCAGACCAAGCACTACAACAGATTGCAACAGCTTCTGTTGGCTAAGCCATACTGTCTGCAGCAGCAATTTTCCAAGAAACTTTTTGCTATGCTGTCTTTGCATAAATTCTCTTCCGAATCATTTCCATGCAGTGCATGTAGACTCAATAAAATATTCCAATGCAATGGTTCCATAAATGTGGCCTGCTGGAAAAGACCCATAAATTGAGGTTGAGAAAAATTCACCTTTTGCGTTGCATGCATCGTGACAAAACGTTCCTTACGTTGTATAGGAACCGTTGGACGAGTTTGATTTTTCTGACATGACGAATGAAACCAAGCGCCATTTGAACTGAAAGGAGAGAGAGAGACGTATTTGTATAAAATAGTATCATTTGATTGTGTGAACATTACCAAATTGATAGTTAGTAGGTTGTTGCCCTAACATCACAATTAGGGTGTTATCCCTTACAGTAAACCTAGATATGGATTGATATCTGGATATACCTGGCCAAATGCCTTGATATGGCCACAACAAGGCAGATATACAAACAGATATAGGTGCCCTGATACATCATATCAAGTTTTATATGGGCAAATGAGGTCATATATAACTTGATGTAATGCAATTCCAGATTTGCAAATAAAACTTGGTATGGCTATATCAAGCATAACTTGATGAAATGCCTTTTCAGATATGGAAATAAAGTTTCATATAACCATATGAAGCCAGAAAAAACTTGATCAAACGTCTGTCCAGATACAGTTATGTGAATACAGCTTTATATGGCGGCATCAAGCCAGTTATAACGTGATCTCCTGGATATGCAAATGAGCATTTTGTTAGTCATTTTATTTGACTCTTGGTTTATGCTTGTTAAAAATTAAGACTTGTTTTGGATAATGCATAACCTTCCCAGACATTGCAGTTATGTTGTAGCTTCACTTTTGTTCAAAGTTGACGTAATAGCTTCTTCGGGAAGCAGTGAAAGTTTTGGTTTCGTCGAAATGCTCTTTGCCAAAGGGTCAGGAGGACTTTAGAAAAAGTATTATCCTTCAGTGGGTAAGGAGGACTTTAGAAGAAATATTGACCTTCGATGGACGTAATAGATTCTTCGGGAAGCTGTTTTAAGTTTGGTTTCGCCGAACGGCTCTTTGCCAGAAAGTCGGGAGGACTTTAAAAAAGTATTTGTTCTCTTCAGCCAGCCTAGAACGGAGAACTACACGATAGACCAGTGATGTGAATGGCCCTGAGGCAGTTAGGTTGGTCAAGTGTTGTCCTTCAGTGGACGCAATAGCTCCTCCGGGAAGCAAGTTTCGACGATTCCGACGAGACCAAGTTTAAAAAATTTGGCCTCGTCGAACGGTCCTTTGCCAGTGGGTCGGAAGGACTTGAGAAAAAAGTGCTGAATGTCTCCATGAAGAATTCTAAATATGATTCATAATTACAGCAGAAAAAATTCGATCTGTCTCATATAAGAATGCCTTTATTCAGATAAAGTTTGATATAAATTCCGTTGCTGGCCACATATGAGCCATATATGGAAATATATACCCTGGTCATATCAGATCCACTATATCTTGTCCAGATAAATTTCTATCTGTTCTATAAAAATGCCTCATCCAGATATAACGCTATCTAGCCATAAACGGCTCATATCTGGTTCTGGCGTAGAGTTGGGCTACCGTATATCTGCCAATATCTGGCCCATATATGGAATTTTAAATCTGGCCCATATATGTATTTGGTGTTAGGGAATCTGTCACTCAAAACACACAAAGAGCATAAACAAGTTTGACAGTTGCTACGATTTACTGCTTCAGTCAAGTGGGGGACTTTCAGTCCGCACTTGATCAGCTAAGCCCTAATTACTTTACATAGGATTAAACTGGAACAATTTTCCTTCAACCCAGCCTCCGCATATCACATATTAGTACAAAACAGGATTGAGACGAAAACGTTGGGCTAGTACATAAATTAAAATATTTCAGAAATATTGAGCGTTGCTGTTGATAATTTATGAAAACACCATCTGCTGTGAAAAAATATAACTGTTCTATAGATATTATTCTACCCACAAAATTCCTAGCCATGGTGGTGTTGTCGCTGAACAGACGAATTAAGCAAGTTAACACGTACCTGCTAATATAAGCATGACAACTATGTTCAAAAGTACCAGTGTAATACTTATAGTTCCTTCGTAAGAATCTGGAACCTGCATTGCAGCCACCAAAACATTGATGAAAATTGCCGAAAGAGAAAACATCTGAAAAAAATTACAACATTTTTAAGAATAAATAAAGCTTCGTTAGGACATAGGGATAGGGATGCTTATTTAACTTTGAATACGTTTCTTTTTCGTATTGAACACAATTCTTAAAGCAGAGAGCAAGGCAAGACATTAACGGAGACAATGTTACCTCCTGAATAGTACAGAAATATTAAGGGTCGGTTTCATCGAGATATGCCAAAATGCACTACGGCTATGTTAAATTGTTAAAGTGAACCTCAAAAAAAAATGTATTAAACAACATGGAAAACGAATTCTCATAGTCCAACTCCTATCTTCATCGAACATTCTTGGGTTGAGATATAACATAAAGAAGTTTATTCACTCAAATCCAAAAAGTACATTGCGCAGTAACTTGTAAGTTTTAAGTCTTTTTTTTTATTTTTTGAACTACTGCACCGTCTACCAAGTTGTGATGGCGCTCTCATAGGGTGATGCAATTAAGCCTGTTTGTGCAACATATTAATTAGTTAGTTAGTTAGTTAGATAGAGTTTTACTGCCCAGTTCTCAACCTATTGGTTCAAGTCGAGCCGACCAGCTGTGGCTCAATGTCTTCCCTACTCCATTGTTTATGCGGAGCATCACGCACAATGATAGAGTCTTTGGTATGACTCGACCTGGGAAGCGAACCCGGGCCTTCCGTGTGAGAGGCAGATGCTCCTACCGTTAGACCAAACACGCGTGCAACATGTTGTGCAAGCAAAACTAAAGAGTTCAAGGTCATAAAAACATGTTTAATTTTAAAGAGAAAAATAAAACTGGTAATGTGAGTCCTAAATCAACGAAATCACAATAATGGACTAATTTGTTTTAAGCGAATTAATTTCAGCATTTTATTTCGCAGCTTAAGAATGTCATACACTGTTAAAAATTTCTGTAAATTTACAGACTTTTTTTAACTTAATTTTTTTGTATTTTGTTTTTAATAGAGATTTTCTGTATCTTTACAGACACTTTGTATTGCTACAATAAAAAAAGGTTGTTTAACATGTATTTTCTGTTTATTTGAAAAACCATTTCTGTCTGCTTTTTTAACCAAATTTTACTGCTTTGTAAAACTTTTTCTGTAAATTTACAGAAATTTTAACAGTATTTTGTATTTTTCTGATTTTACATAAATATACTGTCATTTAACAAACATTCATTTTGTTTTTAAGCTGAAAAAGAAACAAAAATAAGCCCAAACCAACAAATAAGAAATAGCCAGAAAATTTTCAATATATAACATGCATCGTTCTGCGAAGTTTCAGTTTAAAAAAAAAAAAAACATTTTTGGCAAATTTGTGGCTCTATTTGAAAATTAACTTACATTTATTATAAGAGCATACTTAGTTATTACGTTCTTAGTTATAAATATCATACAACTGGTGTTTTGTCACACATTTTTAAGTTAAAAAATTGTAAGGCCCTAATTTCAGAGCACTGACAATTGGTATACTGATGTCAACTCATCGCCACAGGCGTTCATGCACTTGATCGGAGCAAATTAAAAACGTTTCACAAATTTGCTTGAAAGAGTCTGTAAATTTACCACTTTATGACGTAAATCTCATTTTGCATAAATGGGTGGAGCTTATTTTGTAGGCATTTTCCTAACAAAAGGATTGCTGTTGCTTTGAATAATATCTTCTTTGGCGTTTTTTAATCAAGAAGTGATAAACTTATTGTTTACCTTGTCTGGAAATGTTTGCAACCAATGTATTTGCATTCTTTGTCATATTTACTTTAAAAACAATTATTATATTTTACAAAAAATGTGACTTTCCAATTACAAAGTTCCTAGAGATAGCAGTCTACTTGACAACAATATGACAACAAATCATCCTCAATGTGTTTTGATTGAAAACAACTTCGTAACGACACATTACGTTGATAAGCAAATACCTGATCTACGTAATGGTGAAGTGTATGTTACGTAATAACATATGAAAGGTAAAATAGCGATTGCGATATTATAATAAATATTAAAATAGCGATAGCGATATTATAATAAATATTAAAACGTCGGGAATGAAAACAGTAGGCTGTAAATTCACATAAAATTAAGGTAAACAAAACAGAACAATTCTGTAATTCGATTTTACAGTAGACTTTTGTAAACTAATTTACATGCAAAATCTGTAAAGAAAAAACAAACCCTTAATGTTTTTTCATGATTACTGTCTGGCTGTAAAAAAAACATTATTTGGTTGGAAACAAATTTGCCATAAAAATTATGTAAATTTACAGAGAAATTTTTTAACAGTGTATGAAGATAGGAGTTTGACTGTTAGAATTCATTTTTCTTGCTGAACTCGTAGTGCATTGGCAGCCGATGGCCACCAACGCCGTCTTGGCTACTATACTTGCGAGACAGCGAAATGCAGCTTTAAAACACGTGTTACTGTATTCTCGCCTTCTGTACTAAGGGTAAGTTACAGCTAATTATTAGAGAGATATTTCCCGTTATACTTGACAGAAGAAATAATTACCTGTAGACGTTGATCGAACAGGTCCTTCATTGGCCAAAACCGTGCGTGCATTGTCAGAAATAACACAGAAATTCCAATTGTGATAAGGACAGTTACCTTATCCTCCCATCCTAACAATGTTATGAGCAAGGTCTGTGCCACTTTTCGAGAGAGCTCTACTATTTCCCAGTACCAGTATTGGGGTTTATAATTTTCACAGAGAAACAAAAGCCAGACTGGTATAGATCTTGTTGACCTCGTAAATGTGTCGCGTTGCAGTAACGGGCTATTCTCCCTGCTCGAACTGCCATACATTGTTTCCGAACCTTGGTTTATACTAACACCTGTATGGTTTTTATTGTAACAATGCTTTCTCAAAAGAATGAGTAAAATTAACGGGAACGGAACAACATATACGGCCGTTGCGATGTATGCCAGCAAGTGGTATAGATGCAATTCTTCACAGTTGATATCATAGTCGGATCGAAGTCTCTTTATACAAACTTCATCATTTCGGTCAAGGCAAAATGTTTTACATGCTCGAGGGTACAACTGGAAGATGACACTACATATTGGTGGGTAGGATATAAACAACAAAACCAGAACAATTGTGAACAACCTTTCTTTTATTTCGTTAAGGTTCGGGTCGGAGAGGTGCTGAACTCCTTTTCTTCGTTTGTAAAAATTGTAACACCTCTTGAGCTGAAAAAATGACAGCGCACCGATGAAGATGGCAAAAGGTAAGGATGTTCCAATAATAAACTCAATTTTTGGATTAATCTCCAATCTTGAGTTATAGCACTGCGGTCGTACAAGAACTCGAAGTATCGTCAGCTCAACGCTGCTTATTGCTTCCCCGATAACTTGCAATATACCGGTCCAGTTTACATCGTGCAAAGAGGTGAAAAACTCGCCTACCACTTGGTAGAACCCTAGCACAATTTTTATTCTTGACACAATTACATCCATCACAGATCTTTCGTTTTTAGAAGACTTTTTATCCTGTTGATATTGCCAAAGAATTATCAAATAAAATACAATACACAGAGAAATCACAGCAATTGGTTCTATCAACATCCACACCCTTCCTGGACACGATATACAAGAATTCAAAACAGAATAAAACCCGGCTTTACATTTACTACACATCCAACCCCTGTAGCCAGTTTCACATGTACCTTCAATTCTTTGAAGTATTGTACTACCGTTATTGAGGCAATTAGTTGACCTTTCACACTTGAAGACCTTTGGAATTTGTCCAGAGTAATTGAAATGCTCGTTATAAAAACGTGACTCATCTTGTAGATTTTCCGCAAACCGAGAATACTTTGTAAGGTTTGCTTCGTCAAAGGTCCAGTTCCAGTAATAGCCAGGATAGATCGACTTATATTCTTGGGATACGCAGTTTATTCCTTCGTCCGTACACAACTCACATGGTCCAAAGCGATCAGTCCTTGCGTAATTTTCCTTGCAGAAACAAGCCCGAAATCCCGCTTTCGTCGTTTGATTTGTACCCTCTGGACACACAAGGCATTCACTTATAGAAATACCGCTACCATTTTTAACAAAAGTTCCTATATTACATTCTTTGCATGCTGTTCCGTTGGGAACTGACGCTGCTTGTCCAATGTCATCTTGGAAAAAGCCTCCTGTTCAGGAAAAAAAATAGTTGGACACATGGCAGAACCTGTTTAATGACTCATGAAATAAGGGAAAATACTGCGCCAGGGTGCTAATAATAACAAATGAAGTAGATGTTGTAAGTTCTCTCTGGTCTTTCAAAACATTAAGCTTCTTCGCATACTTTTATATGTTCTATGAAGCGTTCGTATGGCATTTATACCTAGTGGACTCCGTAGATGGAACTTTTTAAGCCTTACATTTTTCTTGATATGATATTGCAATCATTATCGAGTCATGCTACTTGGGAAGAACAAAAGAATTGTGCATTAAATAAAACATGAAATAAAAAGTATTCAGTCATCACTTTACATTACCTTTTGTAGTATACAAGCATAATGCAGAATGAACATTCCTTGTTCGCTTGTGTACTAGAAATAAATTCATATAGATACATCTGAGTCTTGAATGGCTGTTAAAAGTATTTCCAGCTACCAATTTTCTTACGCATTATTAAAGTTTTCTTAGTTTTAGTGTGCAAGAGTTTGAAGTGTCATTTTAGACAATACGAAAGGCAATCGCAAGTGACTGTATACGTAACAATAAGCGGTTAAGCAGCTCATAGGATCCCATGTAAAAATAAGGCCCTTGTAGCCCGCGGAACGGACAAAGTCTTTTCGTTCAGCTTATCGCTACGAAAAACCAACGTCCTCCGACGTTGAGCCAAAATCATGTTATCTTTCGTATTTACATAGCTCTACGAACTTACGAAGATTAGTTGAAGCAAGGCTATTGATTTTTTATTTAACATGCAAACACTTGACATTTGATCCATTGTTCAACAGTACCCGTAGTAACGGCGGTCGATCTTACTCCACATAACATACTGTCAGGTATTGCGTGGTACTGTGTAAGCATACAGACGGTGCAGCGGTTAAGTACGAACAACCGAGCACACAACCATGAGATAAGAAAGTTCGATACCTTTTAATCAAAGAATAGTGTTTTTAAACCGACACTTTGATGGAAGTTGTCATTGTTTAAAAGAGGCTATCCATGATCAAGATTTCCATCAAATTAAAAGCTTTAACGGACGTAATAAGCATATGTTTTTGATTGGTTTAAGCGACTTTATGTTCAATGTAGCATTGCAAAGATGGAGTCATTAGCGCCGCTTAAGCCAGGAATACACCAATTGTGGTGACTGCCCATGAATATTAATACGTTCAACTTTTGGGCTAATTGAAAGGAATTTCTGACTATCGCCGTAAGGCTCTGGGGGAGGCAGCCTATTAAGGGGACGGCAGCCACAGAGGCGCTACGCAGGCTAGGCCATTGCTGTAAATATCAAGTCACTCTTACATTAAACACGGCACACCTTATTGGCAGAGCCTTTGAATGAAGTCGCCTCTTTAACAAATGTTAGAAGTAGACATATATTATAAACAAGTTTATACTATAGAGTGCCTTAACGTGACGTCAAAATTGGTTAGCCACGCCTATTCATGACGTTAGAAGCGAATAGCAAGTTTTAGCCATCTCAAGCTGGAAACTAATAATCCAGAATTTATCAGAGAACTTTCTGTTCAGGTATCTTGAGATCAAAAAGTTCAATAAATAGCCTCCTCAAAGACTATTTGCTCAATAGAGCAACAAGGTTGGTTTGAACAGGGTTTACTGCCCCAATTACAGAGACAAGCTTCACCCGAGAAAACGCCTTTTTCTCGGGTAACATTGGCTAAAACGTCCTATTCAATTCTAGCAGCATGGTCGGACTTGTGTTTAATTGCAACATCCACGAGTGGGTCATCAGTTGCTTTTTCAGCTAGTTACAAAGCGATTGTACTATACTTGTTTTTGTCCGTCAAGGCCTTGTGGCGGGACTTGTGGCGGGGCTTGCGGCGGGGCATGTGACGGGGCTTGTGACTTCAGTGAAAGCACTCCATATGAGCGGTAATCCAAAGTCGTCAAGTTGTTCATTGCTCCCTTACCTGCAGGACATGGATGACACCCCCTGATACCATCTCCAAACGTCCCCGGTCTACAAGGCTCACATTGACTTTCACTTCTTGTATTGATGGTACAGTTAAATCCTTGACTCCGCAATGCAGCCGGTACCGATCCTAACGATAAGTTGATTGTCGGTACAAACGCAGGACTAATACATATTCTACGCAATATGAGCAGAGATATGAACCAAGAAAATATAAAGGAACCATTGCTAACTGTTGTTAAACTTAGACTATTGTCTCCGTGTTTTAGTGAAATGCACGAGACATTGAAACTATCGTTTGCGGTAAGTATGAATACATTACTCTCATTCCTTTCCGATTAATTAATGGTTGCACGTGTTGCTACTGAGTCATCCTATACCTTCTTGAAGTGGAAGTGCGAGATTCCCCCATTTAACTTTGGATTGAAGGTGAGATATTCCTCCTTTTTCATGTTATCGGGCAACAATTTCGTTGGCGAGGCCAAGGTCTCTTACTACAATTGCAAGCCTAACGTTTCACTAACCTGAGTACAGGCTAGTCCTAGGTTGTTTGTGTATACGCCATCTGTCGAATAAACTAATGCTCTCCACTGTTTCCGTACGTGTATTCATTTCAATTTCAGCTGAACATGACGCCTATAGTTGTTCATTTATAAATAATCATAAAAAACATATTTTCATTTGGTTCATGCCCCTGGATGATGGGCTCAATAAGTGGAAACAATTCATATTTCATTTGACAAACCGAATTCAACAACTGCACTTCGGGCAAAGATTACCCCGGAAGAAGCGAAGATTGTTCTTCTAAGTACGTTAGAACCCCTAAAACACTTCCCAGCTTCAACAATCTGGCTCTGGTGCCATCACGAATTTTAGGGGTTAAAGTATTTCTTTATTACGAACTCGTACTTCCACTTTACCTTCCAGAATTTGTGTGCAGATTTAATTTGCTCTGATCTGGCATGATCGGTTTTGGTAAAGGGAGGGTTTACGGTCACGTTAAATTTTGCTGTGTTAGAGGATTTACTCTAAGAACTTCGGTAAAATTTGCATTGCAATCCGATAAATGGTTCTCAAAATATGAGCAGGTAAAGTTTTAATATTTTTGAGCAAGTGAACTTGAAGCAAGCGCGTATGACATCATATCTTCACGTTAATGGAAAGTCCTTTGTTTTTCTTCCAAGTTTTCAGATAACACTCCAATATTGTCAGAATATGATTGCATACGTGACATGCAAACTTAACACACTCTGCAATCGCCACATTGAGTTATTATTCCTATAAACTTTAAGGTCTACATTAACAGTCAGAAAAAAGGGAAGCAAAACATTTGTTGTCAATGTGAGAGAGAGCGATGTTACCTCTACTGCCCTAAAGTTCACTTTGGAAAATAAATCTAGTGACTTAATTTTCTCGTAATCTCGACAAATACATGTCTGATTAGAACGAAGTTTCGCCACACTTTGTCTATTTGGTCCCTCTTCCACCCATAAAAGTGAAAGTTTTTCTCGTAATTTTTCCCTCAGTAGAGGGAGTTGCTAAGGAAGGAAAAGCAACGATCTATAGTTTCATCGAGGCAATGTTCGATTCCCATTGTTTTAGCCCCAAAATTTGCATCTCAAGGCTTCGATCAACCAGGATCAGTGATACATTGTCAAAATTCTAAAGAAGGGGCACATTCCTTCCCCATTACTCGTTGGCTTCTCGTTTCAATTCGTCGTGCAAAATAATTCAGTTTTACGTCATTCGATCCTATCCCAGACACGATGTATCATTTCATTGGATGTCAGCAACGATTTCTCTTCAAATTACTTTAAAAATTTTGTTCCCTGAGGATGAACAAAATTTCCCAAATTTGAGGGAAATGTTAGGTCTTGAACAATGCTCTCATCCAATGGCAAAGTTTTTGTAAGCCCAATTGTAGAAAATTGGTTCAAGTTTTTTTTTTTTTTTTTTTGCGTCAAGTCTTATTTTAAAGCTCGTCATTGGCGGAGCAAAAAAAAAAAAAAAAAAAAAAAAACACCCCCCACACAAAACACATGAAGACAATAGACTTTGTGTAAGTATCACTTGGAAAAGGATGGCACTAATCGTCATTAAAAAGGCTAAGTCACAACAGATTTAGCAATAAAAACAAAGGGACCTGTCAATCAAACTGTGGTACCTCAAAACATATTAATTGTTCCCAAGTACACATCATCTGAAAAATGTATTCTTTGCATCTCCTTCTCAAACAACGAAGGTGCGCGCTGTGATGATCAACCAGGTTACACAATATGTAAACTGGAACTTTAACAGTGTGGCAGTAACTGTACATGTACTATTCACATTAGCTCCTCAATCGGAAAATCTGAAATATGAACTTACACTTTCACACGTTTTGGCGCCCATGGAGTTGTGCTTAACTCTCCGCAATCCATGTATCTGAAAATAAATTATTGCATTTATCGTTAGTTACGGTTTAATGCAGGACAGGATTCAGTGGCGTAGGAAGCAATATGAAAGTAGAGGGTGGGGAGGGGGGATTTTGAACCATGCACCTCTCCCTAACCCATTGACCAAAGGGTACATTTTTATTCTATTTTTTTTTTCGTTTTTTTCTACGTACAAGAACAATTTTTCAATAAAAAATCAATCTGATTTTTTCTTAACTGAGAACACTGCCGCATTAGGAACGTAATCTGCAGCGCGCGGGGCTTGCCGAAAATGTTGGTCCTTTTACACATTTGTAAATATGGACCTCTTATTGCAAGAAATAGAGTAGATTCAGTGTTCCATGTAATGAAATTTGAATATTCGGGGAGTATCAAAGAATCTGCGTTTCCTAACAGGAAACGCAGAGTTGGCATGTCGCATGTTGGCATGTTGGCATGTCGCAGAGTTGGCATGTCGACTGAAGATCGTTGTTGTTATATAATGCATCTAAGGAGTGTGGATTGAGACTTTTCGGCAACATTCAAAAAGCTCCCGAAACTTTGTTGCCCTTTTTAGACAAAATATTAAAAAATTAAAAGCCTTTATTGAAGAAAATTTTAGGGAAACGGCACTGTAGTGGCTTGGTCAAGTTTACCACAGACTGCTTTGAGCGCCTCAAGGGTTGCAACTTATGGCGAGAGAAACTAGTGCAAAATTTTGCCTTCTCAAAACTAATAATTACAAATGCAGAACTTTTATTAGGAAGAATTCGGAATTTTATGAAGCTAGGGGGCAATTGCTCCCTGCCTCCTGTATACGTCTTTGCTCTGCAAAATTGATCATAGATACCATTTTGACACTTCGGTAACTTAAGAATCCATCTACACATACGACTCAACTGACAGGGTTAAAAATTATCTCATGACAGGTGATGACTAAGAGAGCATTTGAGTAGGGTAGGCCAATGGTTCCCTGTCTGGAGTATGAAGTCTTGCTCGAAAGACTGTCTTCAGTTTTCACGGAGCGTACGGAAAATTTTTGAAAATCCCGACCCTTCAGACAGCCGAAAATGGCATGTCTGGGGCTAAGTTTTAGTAGCAGCTAAGTTTCCGATTTTCCTGTCAAGTGTGAACGTCACTGTATCCGTGACGTATTGAGGCGCGAGAAGCGCGCCGACTATTTGCCCCTTTTAAACAAATATGTGAAAATATGGAGCTTCTTTTGCAGAAAGCTTTGGGTTCTGGGTTTTCTGTAAGGAAATTTAAGGAGGTGGGGGATTGCTTAGGAACCTGAACTTTCCATATATATTTGTGGCAAATCTGAGAATGATTGCACGACGACTGATTTGTTGTTGCTACATAATGTTATCTATGGCCGACGGACCGACACTCTCCGATGACATTTCAAAAGTTTCCCAAACTTTGTTGTCCTTTTTAGGCAAAATAATTCAAAATCAATGGGGAGGGTGGGAGCATGTCTACGTCCCTCATTTTTCACAGGGGGCGTCGCCCCAGCCACCTCCCCCCTCCACTGCCTACGCCTATGGCAGGATTTGATTGTACAAGAATTGACCATTCAGTTTACTTACATTTCAGTAGTATTGGTATTGAGTCCAAGGATGGTTTCTTCAGAGATTGTTTTTATCTTGTTGCCATAAAGATGCCTGGGTAAGAAAAAAATCACATTGTAGTGTTTTAGATTAACTGCTGGTCATTCAGACTCGTAACCAGGATCACGGAGGTGTTTAGAGATTGTCACATGGCGACACCCCCCTCCTTTGAAGGAAAAATTGGTCTCTGTATGGGTGATCGTATAATTATGTGCCTCAAACGCATACAATCTGGGTAGGATGTAGGATTGGTGTTGATGTATGTATGTACCATAATAGTTTTCTTAGTTTACTCACGTCACGTTTCGTTACTCCAAATACCCACTTAAATATTTACATTTACATCAGGTGAAGACATAACATAAAAAATGTAACGCTAAAAAAATAGATTATTTTTCAAGCACTTTATAAGAACTTCGATTGCAACTGCCGAGAAAAATCTCGAGAAAGAATCTCTTGATTAATTAGGAATGTAAAATCAAGGTACAACTGCCTCGATGATTCGGTAGATTTGTTTTAACCAGACTGCACGAAGACATCGATGACCGATTCTATCTCAACACATTTTTAAAGGACAAAACGTGGTGCAAGTAATCTTACAAGGTGCTCTTCCTTCTAGTTTGCATCCAACTTACAACTCGGATATGTTTTCATTGTCGAATGGATTTCCCTCAATTTGTGTAATACGGTTCCCAAACAGGTAGCTGTAGAAAAGAAGAAGTTTGAAAGAAGTTACTTTTATCTTTTCGCAGACTTCTTTTCAATCCCATTGGCTAATTTTTCTGTAACTGTTCCTTTCAAGTAACATAAAAGCCTTCATTCTATTTTGACTTTAGCAAAAATCGCACTTCTTTCTTGAAGAATAACAAATATCATTAGCGGTTAATTGTAAGAAATTGAAAGCCCTAGTCATGCATATTGCGAGATCATGCCAAATATTTGAGTAGCGATGAAGTGTATGCTCACCTTAACGGTTTTAATTTCAATGCTATACGATTACCAGGGGGTTGCAACTCCCTGAGATAACAAACATTTGCATACGGAAGTATTTTAGTTAGGGAGTGGCGAAGCTACCATATGGTCAGGGGGGCGGTCAACCCCCCCCCCCCGCCCACGACGGACCAAAATCGTCCGTCAGCGTCCTTTTTAGGTTTTTAACAAACATTACTATTGCACCATTATTGGCAAAAGACATAAACTAATAACGTTGTTTTAAGGCCTTGATAACAAAATGCGCAAACAGCCACCAGTAACAGTATCATCTGCACTTTATTCTGACAAAAAGGGTCTTTTGTAATATAGTGATGTGTTTTGCCGAAACGAATCTTTATGCTTTATACACACTAATGAATGTTTTCGCTGTGCTAAGTTAATTGCTTCCACACCAAGCGTGATTATAAGCTTACAAAATACACCGACTGACATAAAATTCACCCTCCCGGCCAATAAAAGATGATGCAAAGGGGCTAACAATAATTGTAGCGTAAATAGCCCTCTTGTTGCCGGGGATAATTGAGTTTATAAAGATACCAAAATAGCTTCCACAACATTTTTCAAAATCATTTGAAGAGAACATTCAGGTAAAAAAAAATAAAATAACTGTTACTCTAGTGGTAATGATTTAAGGGTTTTAATGAGCAGTTTCCACTTTGCTTTCCTTCAAGTGACCATTCTTGTGATAAATGGCTATTTCTGACACTGCAAGATAATCCCGTGGAAATGCTTATTTCTGTACTTTCGTGGTCTCAAAAGCCAGAATTCTGCATCTAATAGGCCTAGGTTTAGGCTTATTTTAATTATTATGAATTCGGTATCTAGAGAGCCAAGCAGAACATTTGTATTGGCTATTTCTTTCAATGTACTTAATTAATGGTTATTTCAGAGTGGTCACATGATGTAAATTACGTCAGGTAATGTTTCTCTGTGTACTTATCTTGATTCCAGATGCCAATTATGTACCCCGAACGGTGATTAATTTCCATATTTTTCCCCTATAAGATTGCTTGCTATTTCGCTCTAGGAGGTTTAATCTTTATCTTCACAAAGTAGCCCATTATTACATTAAAATGTTAAACTGAGGCTAATGACCGCCTTCATATTAGAATGTGAAAGAGAGGGATAGAAACATGGGCGTCCGCAGGTAGGGGCAACTTGTAGGGAACTTGTCCTCCCCTGGAAAATAAAAAAAACCTGAAAAAATCAAGAAAACATTAAGAAAAAGACGAAGAAAAGTTATCATCAACATTTCTTAACAGTTCAATCAGTGTTTTCTCTATTTATATGCGGTAAATAGGCTTTAGAAATGCCATTTTCAGCGATCTGAATGGCATTTTGGGCCAAAATTTTCTTGTTTTCCTCGCCAACTCATGATGGCGCGAAGCTTTTCCCCGAAAAGAATTCCGCCCCGAATTTCCTTCTCCAGAGACCCGTGGATAGAAAATTTGAACATGTCGTAAAAGAAAAGCTTGCTGAAGAGAAATGGCAAAGAAGTCTTCTACCAAGTGCAGAAAATCAATTGGAAAAACTGAAGTCACTTTGCTCAGCCTTCGTACGAATATTATACGATTTCCGGCAAAGTTTCTTGCGAGACTCGCCTATAACGTTCGGCTGTGGAAAAACTTTTTCACAAATTTTCCGAATGAGTCGCAGATCTTTGTATCAAATTTTTAAATTCCTTGACAATTTCACTTTAAAAGGCGTTTTCTGCTTTCCAGGGAAAGATATGGTATGAAATTTTCAAATAATTAGCCATTTCGAGCTCTATGTTGCACAAGATGTAAAAACTGACTGAAAAATAGCGGTATTTTTAAGCGACAGGCTTCACAAATATATGGCAATTTTTTGGATCTATTTGAGATTTTTGTAAATATGTTTCCAGAATAATATATTTCTGTACTACTGGGGCAAATATTTGAAAGAGTTCGGACATTCGATGTAGACTTGTTAAGTGAAGCGTACAAACAATATATTTTTGCGCTTCCTAAAGGTGTAGTGATTTTTGTAATCTTGTTGATTTTCATTAAAATTTTACCGCGACTACGATACTTTTTTCGGTCACAGCCTTTAAGATTTTGGACTCGTAAAGGAATTTTCTGAAATACCATGCAAATTTTTAACATTTTGACTGACCGATTGTTCCCTGATTCGTTCCCGAATTTCCCCAAATTCCTGCTCTAAAGTTAGATTTTTACAAAGTTTGGAAAGTAGGGAGCAGTCTGCCCAGCCCCTTATACGCTTATGACCACAAGGCTAGAATAGGAAAACCCCCAAACTGTTAACTTCTTGAACGGCCGTAGTAGCGCCAGGTGGATTTGGCAATGAAGGTGGTCTAGTCTCCATTAAACCAGGGAGTTGTAAGTGCAAGTAACTCTACCAACTCCCTCATTAAGCTATTAAAGACATTCTTAAATAATTTCAAACAAATACACATGGGAGTAGCAAATTTCTCTTCCTATCGCTTTAAAATACTGAGTGACCTAAGAACCAAATGGATTTTCCCTAAAATATTCCCGGTCTTGCAGCTTTTAATGCATTAAACACAAAAAGGTTAGCTCCTTGTATTTATTGTTCTCTTCTTGTCTAATTTGAATATCCAAAGGATAGTGTTCACTCCATCAGACTCTATTTAGATTTCATCAAATTGCATTACTAGTGAACTTAAGACTTCATGCAATTAACTACAAATGTCACGAGCTTTAGAAATGAAATCATGCATAACTTACATTGTTTTGACACTAGTATCTAGGAAGGCACCGTCCGATAAAGTGTGAATTCTATTACTATAAAGAAGTCTAGAAAAGAACATTAAAACATCGTTTACTAGAAGGATGTTTCAAAAAAGTTTCTAAAATGCTTTCAAAATAGTTTGTAGAGGGAGGAGTCGCTCATTTCAAATGTCACGATGAACAGATGAACTTACATATACAAAATGGAGTGCAGTCCCGCGAAAGCTTTCCTCGAAATGCACTCTATAAAATTCCTTTGTAAGAACAAAATTCTGAGTCGGTGTTTTACTTTGCTGGATTTAAAAAGGCCGTCCGGAATTTCCGTAAGAAGATTTTGTGAAATATCCCTGTAGTGAATGAAAGGTAACACATCTCAATTGAAATAACAAGTGCCTGGGATCCTTATTACATCTATAACATTAACGTACAACATCTGGTGGGACTGCATACTATAAAAACGGTGTTTAGGAACTAAACGTTTTAACACTTTTTGCCACCCCTCCAATTTCTCAACATATTTAACACAGGTGAAGATCTCCTAAACATTATTTAAAGACATTTAAAATTTAAACGTGTTCACAAAGCTTTAGAGCAAACCGATAATCTCACCTTTTACTTGTTCTGAAATATATGTAACGGTTTTTGATAATTGAAAGGTATGCAGTGTGTCACAGATGTGTTCAGAGGTCGAGAATGTTTTCCTTTGTACTTCTACTTTTTAATATTCATGCCTTTCTAGAGTAAGAGGGTGTGCGTACATGCCTGCCCCGCTCAGCATATTTCTCGTACCTAGTCAATCGAACGGGTGGATTGAATTGGGTGGAGAAAGTCAGTTGCCGTAAGATTTTGCAACAGGGCGGACGTCTCGGTGAGGGAAGTAAGTCGTCGTGTAGCCTTTGCCAGGATTCAGGGTCGCTGAGGACTTTTGAGGGCCGCTGAGGGCTTTTAACCGGAGGTACATGGTCGGGCTGTAACCTCATTTGTAGTTTACGAGGTAAACTTGTTTTCCGTCCCTCACCGAGCGTCCAATTCAATGCCTACTACAGGGAAAAGCAGCTGTAAGTATCTCATTGTTTTGAACCTTAATCTGTGAGGGATTCATGTAAGAGTATTAGGGTGGGGAGGTGTAATCTAAAGTAATTGGATAGTTTGACCGGAAACTGCATTTTGTTATGGTTTGTGGAATGTTGTTACTAGGGGGATTCGGTGTGATTTAAATAGTTTCTGAATATGCCGTTTTGTAAGCACGGCGAGTCCCCCCCCCCCTCGCTTGGTCAGAGAAAGCGAGGGCCCCATGGGCAGACAGGCAAAGAATTACACATTTTGTCGAATATATATTAGAAGAGGGTATCAATTGTAATTTACAGGCCTGGCCGGACTCCCGAGGCTGGACTGTATGTAACATTTCGCTCTCGAGGCTGGACCGTACGTAGTCTTTTACTCCAGAGGCTGGACTGTACGTAACATTTCACTCCCGAGGCTGGGCTATATGTCTTTTAACTCGCGTGGCTGAACAGTGACGTCTCTGGCTGGATGATATGTATATGTATTAACTTCTTCACGCTGTACCGTAAGCCAGCCCACGTGTTTGTATTACCCCAACGAAGAATCAGAGTAACGACCTTTAAGTATCTTAACGAAGGTTTTAAGTATGTTTGTTCATGTAACTGCAAGACTGAAGGCTGAAGAAGCCAGTTTTTTGTAATATACTTACATTTGTTTATAAGTGATATCTAGGATTCTTTTTGTATTCTTTCTGCCGTGTCAAGGCTCTCAACCATGACGCAATTTTTAATTCCAAAACGATCCCGTGACACAGTGGTATTGGACGCAATGTACTCTTTGCTAGATCATACAACCTTCAGCTCCAAGCCAGGACGAAGATCCGCTTGTTAAATGTATTCTTTTTATTTCATACGTAAGACCGTTTAGAAGGAGTCCGTTATAATATATTTATACTCACAATTTAACCAAAAGATTAACGTCGCTGAAAGCATCTGCAGAGACAACTTCAATTTTGTTCCCGGCTACAGATCTAAACATACACAAAATAATAAACATTAATTTGACAATCTATAAACAAATGGGTTATTTATTTCGAAACATCTTTTAATTAAGTAAAGCCCGCTCGTAACAATTAGCAACTATAAAGAATTGTATACCAAAACCAGGTAAAATTGCAGTTTAAATGTAATGGATACCGGTGGTCATAGGCGTACGGGAGCATTTCAGTTTGGGGGGCAGAGATTCTCTGCCCGAAAAATGTAATTCTGCCCGAAAGACTATCTAAGCGGAGCGCCACCATCAGTTGGCGCGGAGCGTACAGAAAATTTTAAAAAATCGCAACCCCTCAGACAGCCGGAAATGGCCTTTCCCAGGCTTACAAGCAGAATCAAAGCCGTCGATATTTTGAACTTTCGTCTGCAATAAAATTTTCACCAAAAATGAGCAAATCTACAAAAAGGTCCGAAAACTCCCAGATGAAATGTACCACTACCATTGGATGACTACATTAAGCTATAATCATTGGAAAATGAGTTTGTTTGCGCGTTCTACAAACTATTTTACGTCATGCAGCATGAGATGATCATCAATATAATTTTGAAAATTGAAAAACTTCAGATACCCTCGAAAATCCTAAGGCATTGTCATGAAGGGCGATAGACAGACTCTCAGCGTTCCGCGCCACCATGACTTGGCCCGGAACGCCCCAAAACTTTGGCCCAAAACGCCTCCAAGATCGCTGGAAATGGCACTTCCAAGGCTATTTAAGAGTTCCCACAACTCAGTAAGTTGAATCAATACGGTGAGATGTATTACCCTAGAGCTGTGTAATCAGAAAGAAAGGAAGGGGAAAGGGCGTTGACAAGGCACTATTCATATATTCTTCCCCGATCCAGCAATCGGTAACTGAGGTTCGTCCTTAAAAACATTTGAGATGTGAAAAAAAATAATATTATGATATACCGCACCTGGGAATGCATTGGCGCAGCCAGGATGGGACTTTTTGGGGAGCCCAGGAAACAATTGGGGGGGGGGGGCTGGTACCTCCGAAGGTCAGGCTTGGCAAGACTATCTAAGCGGAGCGCCACCATCAGTTGGCGCGGAGCGTCCAAGAAAATTTTGGGCTTAAAAACCCCTCCAGATGGCCGGAAACGGCACTTCCCACGTGTTTTAAGCTGGATGTACCCAGCCTAGAAATACGAATCTCATGTCTGCGACTTCTCAGATAATGAGAATAAAATATCAATCTATGAAAAATGGTGATACATACACTTTTTAGGGACCCCAAAACTGGGCACATCTGATCTGTGGCCTGGGGATGAGACTAAAGGGAAGCGGTATCTCCCTTTCCCTTGGGAAAAATTGTAAACTTCAGAAGGGCGCAGATCGCAAATGCGGCAATATCTGGATCTAAGCGGAGCGCTACCATCAGTTGGCGCGGAGCGTATAAGAAAATTTTGGGCTTTAAATCCCCTCCAGATGGCCGGAAACAGCACTTCCCACGTGTTTTAAAGTGAATGTACTCAGCCGCAAATGCGGCAATATTTGAATGGGTTTCAGCTAACCTAAGGCAGTACCTTACGCTTTAACAGGAAAACCAAAAGTAGTTGTGTCCCCCTGTGAGAAACTTTCTTTGCGTTAGATTTCCTAGATGCAAAATGGTCCTATGTTTGGTAAAACTTTAAACTGATTATAGGCCTAAGTTTCAGGATTTTCCCTTTTTGGGGGAGCATGAAAAATATCAAAATGTTTTTAGTTTTTGTAGAGATTTTACAAGAGACATACATACTCGCAAAGGAACAAGTGCAAAATGGTGCAGTATTTGTCCATCGGTGCATTACATAGTCAAAATTAAAATACTACGAATAAATCTCTCAAAATAATTGAACCGCAAAGCAGAAGTATGCATCATGTGGGAAACACATGAAATCAGGACTTTGTGGACATTTTACAAATCCCCCGGACATCAGTGCCAACTAGTAAAAAAAGGACTCGTCGAAAAAAAATCGTCCTACAGTGGCACTTCGCATGGGCAGGAGTGAGGCACGACATAGGCCTAGGCCTACTTGTTAAGGATGGAAGGGAAGAATTATCTGAAGGCAGTACCTTACCCTTACCTGCTTACGGCATATTTTGTGTATGACAAAGTATAGGAATGGTCGTGTAAAAGTGGTCTCCAGTGTACGATTGCCTTATTTTCAGTAAAGCAATCAGCCATCCGAAAGGCAGAAAGGGTTTTGCTAGATACATGAATTTGTGGGCAGACTTACTTGCAGATTTGTTCACACTAAATTCGTATGAGTGAGCAAACAAGCTACGCTGATTGGTTTACCATTGCCCGAATTTCGGTTCCACAGCACTGCAGGTTAAAAAGTTTCGCGCAATTTTAAGAGGATTATTTTTAAAAGTGCAAAATCGTCATCTCATTCATATGCTGCCCAAATACCTCTCGACCAAGTACGTTTCAGCCTTCTGGTGACTATTGGTAATTGTCATTTAGTCATATGGTGCGTCACAAGATAGCTTTTGATTGATTTGTTCGGACAAAATTTTGGGGACTGTATACATCCTCTCTCCGCTTGTAATCTGGAAATTAAAAATGTCCCAGAACTTTTTTGCAACTTTTGCCCGAATATTGTGTCATTTCGGGCAAAGGTTTGCGCAAGAATATGAAGTGAGGCTGACGAAAAATTGTTTTTTCATAAGGTGCCCGAATGTGTCGCGAATTTCGGTATCTTTCAGAGTTTTCATGAAAATTGTACTGTGACTGTGATGCTTTTTTATTATTTTTTCGGCCAAGTGTTTGAAGGAATTCGGGCGCGCCTAGGAGTTTTCTGTGTATGTAGAAACAAACCAGGTTTTAAGACTCAAACGGCTGCCCGAATTTTTCCAGATCCCTGCCCGAATTTTAGGTCTTGAGAAAATTTGGGGGCAGTCTTCCCCCCTGCCCCCGGCCTCGTACGCCTATGCCGGTGGTGTAACCAAGATTTTCTTAATGGGAGTCTAAGAATGGACTGCATATTTTTGTGGCGGTACTTATTGGATTTCTGAAGCGACCACTATTTAGAGCAACAGCATCGGAGCACAAAAGTTTTGAAATCACAACCAGTGGCGTAGCTAGGATATTTTCCAGGGGGGCAAAGCTCGAAAATTACCCCAAAACTTTTCAGTTTCAGTTTCAGTATATTTTCAAGGTCAAGGTATATGTTTTACATACCGGTACAAAATACGTAAATTAATGATAATAACAAGATTATCATGACATCATGTAATGTTACCTAAGTTAATACATGGCCCACAAGATCCTGAAGCTGCCTACTATATACATAGGATAAAGGCAATGTCATCATGGGCCCGTTGTTACCCCCATCCTCAGTGATTAATAGATTAATTTTCCGAACAGATTAAACAGATTAATTTTCCGAACCAGTCCTTTCAAAATAAGGTAAAAATCATACGTTTTCCTGGGTTTGCAGGGTTATTATGTCTAGACAACGGAAAGCTAAAGTTTTTAGCTCCATCCATGGTTAAATACAGAGAAATGTTAGTCTATAACCCTGCACGGCACTAGCTTGTAGGACGAGAGGCCATTAAATGCTTAGACTTAACCCAGGGCGCTGTCAACCAATAGGTTTGAAACTGGGCTGTAAAACCTCGCGTAACCTTACCCAGGGCGTCGGCAACTTTAGTGACGAGTGAGAGTGATACGCCGAGCGCGACCATCGGTTCCCGCGGAGCGTCCTGCCAGGGAAAATTTCGCTAAAAATACCCCTACATTGCAGGAAATGACACTCCCTGTGCCTCATTGCTGCATGCTTAGAATGCCATATTTTTCTTGTCCTGAAAACTTTTAAGGAGATATTTTTTTCACAATATATATATAAAAAGGAAAAATTGGAAACTCTAAGGCCTACTGGTATGTATTGCTGACAGCCTTAAATCGAATATAAATACCAGAAAGCCAAAAGGCTTAGTGATTCCTTGCCATCAAATACCTTACCTTCTTTCAAATTGGCAGTGTTTGATAGATTTTTCTTTACATTTTAGGCACAGAAGGTTTGCAATTTTTCCGTTTACCATTTGACCTCAAATGACCTTTGACCTCTGCAAAAAAACAATAGGCATCTTTCTCTCAACTTGTCAAATCTGTATACCTAACATGAAGAATATCTGTCACTCCTATCTAAAGATATCATGTTTACAAGCCATTTTCAATGTTTTCGCAATTTTACAGCTGGTGACCTCAAATGACCTTTGACCTCTACCAAAAACAACAGGCTTCTTTCTCTCAACGTGACAAATCTATGTACCAAATATAAAGAGTATTGGCCAGTCCTATCTGAAGATATCATGTTTACAAGCCATTTTCGGTGTTTTCCAATTTTTTCTGCTGGTGACCTCGAATGACCTTCGACCTCTACCAAAAACAATAGGCTTCTTCCTCTCAACATGACAAAGCTTTATACCAAGTATGAAAGAGTCGGCCACTCCTATCTGAAGATATCGTGTTTACAAGCCATTTTCAAAGTTTTCGCAATTTTACTGCTGGTGACCTCAAATGACCTTTGACCTCTACCAAAAACAATAGGGTTCTTTCTCTCAACATGACAAATCTATATACCAAATATGAAAAGTGTTGGACATTCCTATCTTAAGATCGTGTTTGCAAGCAAGTTTCACAAGCACACACACACACACACCCATACACACACACACGACATCACCATTTTTTGTTTTTTTTTTCTTTCTTCGTCTCTTTTCTTTTTCTTTTCTCTATACTTCTTTTCTGCTGACCTTAATCCTTTATGTTCGCATACTCTTTAAGATTTATGTCAATGTATCATGTATATTGTATGTATATAAGTCTCTTAAACCTCCTTGGAGGTGTCACAGGGAATGAAATAAACAAACAAACAAACAAACAAACCATTCCTGCCTATGGCAAGGAATCAATAATGATTGTGGAACGAAAACAAACGGAAATTGTGATAATTAAATGAGGGAATATTTCGTTCACGAGGCTATGATTATGTTACTATTTTTTAGCAACGTATTATCCAATAGGGCATCAAGTTGATGAACATAACATTAGCTCAACAATGCGTAGGGAACTAGCACGATGATGGTATGCTATGCTCCGGTCTTATAGCCTGTCAGTGTTGCGCAGTACACGCTGAACTGATCAAAATATCCTGCATGTGAACCAGAGAACATTCACAATGCTGAAGAGAGGGAATTTCTGCGGAACGCGAGTCAAGCGCGCTTCATGCTGCAGTGACACATATGAGATCTGGGGAAATAAGTTGCATGGAAATTCGAGTTATGCATGAGAAATGTTTCACGATTACTTATAGTGAGAAAACTTTAAAGAAATAGGAAAAGGAAGTATTATTTCTTCAACTTGAAATTTCCCCAAATTCCACAAATTTCCCCCAAATATTTTCCAGGGGGCAACTTGCCCCCTGCCCCCCATTGGCCTCGCCACTGATCACAACCCATCAGATAGCCGGAAATGTTTTAACCCAGCTCGTGTATTAGAATATTCTCAAAAGGCATTTCACTTAGAAGAAACATCATTTCTAGTCAGCAGTAATGTGCATCCACACAGACAATTTCACCAATTCAGTAGATCTGGTTTTTAGTCAAGAGTCACAATAGCGTAAAAAACATTCGCATGTTTTTACTTCCGTTTAGTAGTTTTTCCCACGAAAAGGTACAAAACTATTTCATTCAATGGTAGTGGTACATTTTAAATGGTGAAATTCTGATCACTTAGCAAGTTTCTGACTTCTTTCTATTGCAGTGAAAATTTTATTGCAAACGGAAGCTCAAAATAACGACTCTTTCGTTTCTAGTTTCTAGGATGGGGCATACCATTTCCGGCTGTCTGAAAATCCATTTTTTTCAAAATCTTCTCTCTCCTCTATGCCAACTAAAGGTGGTGCTCCATTCAGTAAGATAGTAATTCAATCGAAAAGATTAATGAGCAGAACATTGAAAGTTTGCATCGTATTCCTAGTTATATTAGTCATTCTTCCTGATCACTTTGGCAATTTATTTCAAGTAAAACATTCTGTTACAATTTAATGCTCAAGTAGCAACTGTTTAGATTTTACTTACAGCCTGTGATATAAAATCCGGGCAATCTTGGGGGGGGGGGGGGCGATTTTTCAAAATTTCCTAGGTTTCCTCGCAAATCAATGTTTACATAATCTTTCTACCTGGATTACATTTTAGGCCAGAGCTTACATCTTCAGCCCGCCAATTGAACGCTCCCATACGCATATGCCTGTTTGTAGAATATGCCAATGAACAGTCCTTACTCTAATTTTTCTCCAATGGAAAATGAGGAAATTGCAAAACGATAAAAATAGCTGATTAAATATAGAACTACCCCTTTCAAGGCAGAGTTTGGGGCTCATCGTTCCATCGTTCTTTCTGTTTTTTATATCTTGCAACTTAAAACATCCTAAAACTTTTTGCAACTTTTGCCAAAGTATTACACATAAAGTAAGGCTGCAGAAATTTACTTTTTTCTTTTTTTTTTGGGGGGGGGGGATGGGGGGTTCAAAAGCCGCCCGAAAGTGTAAGGGACAAGACTTGACTTTTAAGTGTTTCAACTATATTGGCAATTGGTGTTTTAGTAAGGACTTATCAACAAAAACCTTAACTAGTTCGGCAATTTCCCGCTTGCAATTGTTGGACACAGCGCACGGGACACACCAGGTGGAAAAGCACTAGGGTACGTCGCTTCCTTGTTTGCTTTAGTACCTGCATACTACACTAAGTGTCTCGAACGAGAATAGGGGTCCCAGTATTGCTCTACGGCGGATTAAAATGAAGTTTTTTACACACACACGCACACACACACCCACACTACAAAGCAAATTGAAATCCCTTCTTGTATCATAGATTCAGAGAGACTGTTGGAAACTTTTATGTAAACTCAAATTTTGGAACACGAGATGTAGGTACGGCGGTATTGCTTTGTTTATCGTTACGATAAGGAAGTTGTGCGAATGTGCACAGATCCCAAAACGAATTACCAAACTCGCTTATTCACTTACAGCGAGGACACTGTCTCCAATCCTTTCACTGTTGCCTTTGATAGATCGCCAAGTCTGTTCTGAGAGAGGTCTCTAAAAAGATAAAAATGAAACTTAGTTGGAGAAAGAATAATCTTCTTCCATTATGCTGGGACAATTTTCTAGCTTTGACCAAAAATTAATGAAGGTCAGGATACGTAGTACTTACACGTTTTTAAAATGAGGTGTCGTTTTGAAAAGGTTGTCAGGTAATTCACTGATGTTGTTGTTGTGAAGTATTCTATCAAAGGATCAAAAGAGAATAGGACGTATTTTTTTCTATCAACGAGTGTAACTGTTTGGGAAATTCTTACTGAAAGGTATAGATCGTATCCCCGACTAGTCACAGTCGTAGCCTGGGGGAGGCGAGGGGCGTTATTTTTGCGATGAATTGGCATCATGACAGGCAACAACACAGCGTTTCATGCTTCTTTTCCGGTTTACAGCATTTAAACTAACGAAGATAAGACTCGTCGGACATAATCGGTTTAGTCTCACAAACAAGGTGTAATCACGGGAATTTCCAAACAAAATGTTTCTGACTAACAAATTTCCTCATGGCAAACATTCCAACATGGAAAGACCTTTCATCGTCTTGTGGAAATGGCGTCTTAGACGTCAACAGGGACTGATTTTGGAACCTTAGACTAAAAATGGAGTAGGTAGCGAAGTAGCTTGTGAGCGACAACTGGAAATGGCGGTGGCCGGCCCTACGTAAACCGTTTAGTTAGAAAGTGGTCCAGTACACTCCGTCTAACTAGGCCCAACTAATCAACGAACTAAAGCACCAGACAACTCCGTGCGGTTGTAGGTTTATCTCAATTTGAAGATTTCTCTCCGACATGAGACATGTGTAATGTAAGTTCCAATGCACGAACCACCCAGCACTAGAGTGCCTTGCTGCTGGCTATAAGGATGGCAGCCATTCTTAAATGGGGTAGATTGATCATAAACCGGCCCTGAGCATTTTGCCTAGGGTACTCTCCGGCTACGAACTAAACGCAAGTGTGGCAGTTGTCTACTACATCGGGCAATTTTCTCCTCACTTAATTAAACATTGTCAGTCACTTCATCTGTGAATCAATTTAACTGTTTCCAAGCGTTTCGATACTGCTAAAAGGCCTATAAATTGTTCAGTAAGGCTGAGACATTTTGAGAATTAATAAAAATGTTCAAACAAAATATCCTTTCATTATTTAGTCCTGAGTATAACGTCTTACTACATCTTATATGACCACCGGTTTTGTATCAATGCGTTATGTGCGCGCAGCTAGGAATTAGTAGAGGGGTTGAGGCTAAGCAGGCGCTTTTGAGAGGGAACGAAGCGACATAACCTTAGCGTGCATGAACGTTAGGTTTTTAAAGGTTTTTAAGGCAAAAATGTGTGGTTTGGTGCACACGTTTACGGTACTGTTTGTGAAAAAGCAAATATGTATTTTGTTCCATTTTGGAGGTACAGCCATATAGTTTAGAAATCAAATAGGCCTACCCACATATCTATTGCAAATATTTTATTTACAAGTGTGTAGAATCATGAGTACCATTGGTAAACGCAGAGCGCGAGGAAACTGTGGTCCAAGATGTCTCCCAGATCGCTGGAAATGGCACTTCCGAGGCCAATTTTTCGCAAATAAAAAGGAGAAAACACTAGTTATATTGTGACTGAAAAAACATAAAAAACAACAAAATTTTGCCCGAGGGTTGGGGTCATTTTCCCCTTTGCCGACGTGTCTACGCGCCTCAGAAACCAGTTTGTACTATATGACTTTGTCCAACCTCTTCATAAAGCTGAAGAGAAGAACAAGTAAAGAGTAGACAAAACAATGGGACAAGTATTAGTAGGACGGACTATAATTAATGATAGATAACGTAGAATAAAATCATCGTTTGTTCTAAAAGCCGAGTAAGTAGAGTTGTGTAAATTGAAGAAAGGCAAATGCGATTTTGTCTACTTACAAGGAAGATAATTTCACCGTTGTGCGGAATAAGTCGCTAGGTATATCTTGAATCCGGTTATAAGAAAGGTCTCTGTGTGAAAGTGTAATCAAATCATGGGTTATATGCAGTGAAATGTTTGACCTTCCGAGAGTATAAAACTACGGTGCCTAAAAGCAGTCTACTTGTATATTTTTCGGAAATGATTTTAGTAATGTGAAGGTGTTTAAGGTCATTTTTGACCTCAAAATCATCTTGAGTTTCCCAAGTCATCACAAATAGCCCATTTGATAAATAGACGAATCCGCACAGCAAGTCATGGTTTGAGTTCAGTCGGTCATAACTGGTGTCTATAACCTTTAATTTCCTTGCTTATCTGCATCATGGGTGCTTGTGCACTAAATGTTATCTCGATTCCTTCAATTTCACTGAATACGAGGGTTTGAAACTCATGATGACAATAAATGAAGCCGATTAAAAGCTGACGGACCCCACTAATGGCTGCCCACGGTCACTTAACACAAGCGCTAATCGGATTCGTCTATATTTCCATGATCTTGATAGCTGAAAATGACACTGGGGTAGGAACGATGTTTTGAGATAACGAAAACGACAAATACAGAAATCGAATGTTTGTGAGTCAACACTGAAGGCTAAACCAAATTATATTTCACCTTTAGTTCAAACGTAGGAGCGATTTTCGTTTAATTATATGATTTCTGAAGGCAGGACCCCTTTTTTCAGACATGCCAAAATACAAATGCAGTTTTGAACAACTATATATATACCTTTAAGGCAGGATTTAGGGTTTTTATCAGAATGAGATATGTCAAAGAACATGTGACTTGAAATTAAACTGCAATCAAGATAACCCTTTTAATGAAAATGAAGAAGCACTCAATGAACTTTCTTCATGCTCTCTCGTTTGAACGGAGCGTTAGAAAGTGACTTAATTATGCAAACTCTCCCGTAGAAAGCTGAAGTGATATTTGCAGATGGACTTCAATGGGGTCAATTTTGTAATAGATTTAATTTGATACGCAAAATACCTTGGGAAATCATGCATTATCGCATCTTGAATGATGGTTTTCATCTCATTTCTTGCCCATTATTTTAGAAATGGCACAGTCTATTTGTTTTTCCTTTCCAAAGATAGTACCAATTAATTAGTCTCTGGGCTAATTTCACTTAATAAAATTCCAAAAGAGTATTAAAACTTTCAGACAAGACATATTTGCCTCCGCGCACCCAATCTCCTCCCACAACTTTTGGTCCCTGTAAATGTCGTGCTAACTTTCTAGAAAAAGAAAACTAATGGAAACAAAATGACATATTAGAATATGTTGGGATGCGTTTTTGAACTATACAAATCCATACAATTTTATTCACACCCTCCTTGGACAGTTGAAAACCTTTTCAAGTGAAGAATCATGGGCACATTTTTCGGCCAAGTCGTTGCAGCTCTCTTCTAGATAAAAATAGGTTAGGTTGAAAAAAGTTGGGTAAAGGTTAAATGGAATTCAATTAAAGGCCCAGCTCTCAACCAGTTGGTTCAAGTAAAGCGAGTCACGGTTGTGGCGGAGGAAGGGAATTTAGTCACATGGGGCAAGAATGGCCAGTAGGGGCGCTTCAAAGTTTGTAGGACAAGAATATGTGATCAGAGCGGGCGAAAAATAGGCTATATAGGGGCGCTTTTATGTAGAAAGATACATATGCCAATACGATAAAAAAGAGTAAAACAGGGCGCTGACAGGCAATTTCGAGTCCGTCAAGGGGGGACTATACAGTAGCTCCGCCACTGGGTCACGGCCTCATTTCTAGATGTTGCTTATCAGGGTCACTACACCTGTGCATGGTTCAAACTTCAAGCTTTCTGAGAAAAATTAAAGACCATTTACATTGTTTTGAAATTTGAATAGTAAAAAATATGGTATTGGTCAATAAAAGTGAATCATATGTAAAGTTCATCGTCGAAAAAGACAATATATGATAAAAGTCGAAATGGGAGTTTACGCATTTAATTACCTAGAACGTACCTGGTTGAGATTGGCGTAAACTAGGCTGAGCAAAAATTTAATGTGTCAATGCGTACTTACACGTAAGACAAAAGAGTTGTGTTTTCAAACAGGTTGAACGGAAGCTCGTGAATTTTATTGAAGCCAACATTGCTTTCAGACGAAAAAAAAAGAAAACAGAAAGGAAAATGCAGCTTAAATATCAAGCTAGTAAGTGAATTATACTAAATTAAGTATTTTTGCTTCGTTGATTAATTTTGATATTCGTTAATATTTATACTTACAATGTGACCAAGCTTGATGTATTAGCCAACATACCATCAGGAAAAAGTTCCAATTCATTGTGAGCCATTTTTCTAGTGACGGACAAAAGGAATTTCAGGCTGATAATGAAAAACTTTGCCAAGAAAGGTCAATTTTCTGTTTAACCTATCATACAGTACAAACATCCAAACACCACGACGTTGAAACAAACATTTTGTTTTGATATTGTGTGTGTCACACTGCAGTTTTAAATTAGCATGGACAAAAAATTTTCAACGTTTCAAACGACGTAGAGTATTTTTACGGTATAGACGAATCCGATTAGCGCTTTATAGTGAATGTAGGCAGCCATTAGTGGGGTCCATCAGCCTTTAATCGTTTTCATTTATTGTCTACGTAAATTTCAAATCCCCATATTCAGTGAAGTTGAGAAAAGTAAGATACACTTTAGTGTACAGCCATCCATGGAACAGGTAAGTAAGGGAATTAAAAGTTTGAAGGTGATGGACCCCAGTAATGGCCGACTAAAATCAGACCATCACAATCTGTCCGAATTCGTCTACAGGTGTTACGAGAGCACGTTTTATAAGTTAGGTAGCTTTTGCTGTAAAATTGCGTCTATGACAAATGTTGGTCGTTTCTTCTTTCATCGACCTGAGGCTTCTAAAGAGAGGTGCGAAACACAGATCAATCTATATCAAGAGCTCCTTAGGTAGTCAGATATTTGTTTGATTTTGCCGAACGGCTCTTCGCCAGAGTCGAGAAGACTTATCACCTAACCGTCTGGTCAAATACGTGGTTTCAGGATACGAAATAAAGGTGGTCCAGTCCACGTTTTTAGGTTTTCAAAGGAATTATCTCAGTTTTGATGGTCATTGCAACTGTGCCATCAATCAATTAACTGCCTAACCATGTACTGTCACGGCTTACTTTAGGTTTGCAATAGTAAAACTGAACAAAGACAAAAAAACTAGCCTAGCAGTAGGGTTGTTGTTTTTTTTCTCGTGGGGGCTACGGAAGTGGTAAAGTCTTGTAGGGCGCTGGAGTTTACTATCTAAGCGTACTGACATCATGAGTTGACGCGGAGCGTACAAAGATAGCTGTATTATAACACCTTCCAGATGGCTGGAAATAACATTTGCCAGATTTAATTGTCATTAGTTCTGGTGAGAAAATTTGCGATATTTCTCAGATTCAAACACTTTTGAGAAACTAATTAACTCAGTCCATCACTCCACAGGACTATGGATCCTAGGATTACAAATCCAAATTCCTGCTGTATGTTGAATGTAACTGTTCCAGTGCACGCCTGATTGCACAGTATTTCCACAGACGTAGTGGAACATATCAGTTTTGGGAGCAGAAGACCTTTTGCCCCAAATGTAATTCTTCCAGATGGACAATCTAAGCGGAGCGCCATCACTGCTTGTCGCGGAGTGTCCAGAAAATGTGAAATTTCATACCTCTCAGACAGTCGAAAATGACATTTCCAGGGCTTATAGAGGGGGTCTAAGCAGTCGCCATTTTGTTTTTGTTTTTTTTTCAATTGCAGATAAACGTTCACTTCAAACTAAAATTTAGACAAAGACTAAACGTAGCGTCAACAGTAGTTGGCGGAAGCGCACAGAAAATTTGAAATATATATATAGGACGCTTCAGACAGTCGAAAATGGCATTTCCCATGCTTCTAGGGAGAGCTGAGCAGTCGCTATTTTGAGTTTTCTTTCACAAAAAACGTTCTCTTGAAACTAAAATTCTGCTATAAAGAGGTCTACGAGAAGCGCCACCATTAGTTGGGGCGAACGTAAGGGGTATTAAAAAAAAAACTGACACCTCAAACAGTCGAAAATGGCATTTACTGGGCTTGTAGGGGGATCTAAACAGTCGCAATTTGATCAGAAAATTACATGATAAAATTTACCACTACAAATGGATGAAATGATCTTGCATATTTTCAGGGGAAAACCATAAAATGGAACTGAAAACATGATTAAGAATCTTACTCTATTGAGACTCTTTGCCAAATTCAATGTACACTGGTGAAATTGTGTGACTACCAGAACTTCGGGCTATAATTTTTTGTTACTTTTTAAAAAAATGTCACATTACATTGTTTGTTTAAATGAATTTTCAGACGGACTTATGGGGAGACATTCTCACACTGCATCAGTAATGTATCGAAAAGCAAATTACTTTTTGATTTTCTAAACTATTGCCAATATTTGGCTCTGTGGGCAGGATAGTTGACAAACTTTTTGGCACCATGTCTGTCCGCTGAATTAATTTGGCAATTGCAACCGTCTTAGCATTTTTTAAAACTTGGTCGGATTATTTTGCACTTCGGCCTTTTTTTCTAACAAGACGGGTGGGGATGATGAAAACCTTTTTTTGATATTTCGCAGATCTTTGTTATTTTTCATTAAAATTTTACTTTAAATAAGCGTTTTCTGCTTTTCGGACAAAGATTTAAGGCTATGAAAATAACTGGCCATTTCGGGCTTTATGCTACACAAGATTTAAAAACCGACTCAAGAATTATTGTTTTTTTTAAGTAACAGACTTCCCAGATGTGTCGTGATTGTTTTTTTTTTTTTATCTGTTTGAGTTTTCGTAGCTATATGTTACCGTTACTTTGATACTTTATTGTTTTCGGGCAAATGTTGGAAAGAATTTGGATCCTCGACCATTTCGGGAATCATGTTGTGGCTATCTGTAAAGGTAAAACTCACGAATAAAAGCTTTTTGCGCTGCCCGAAGGTGTAGCGAACCTTTGGAATCTTGTTCATTTTTCATGGAAATTTTTCTGCGACTATATGACGTTTCTTTCCCTTTTTTCGGGATATCTTTTTTTTTTAAATTTCGGCCACGTTTACGAATTTCCTGAAAAATCATGCCATTTTTTTCAAATTAAAGGGCTATTTTTTTCCAATTTCTGACCGAATTTTTTTCCAAAGTCCTGCCTGAATTTTCCAATTTCTGCCCTGCGTATGTCCACTCCACCCAAGAACTAAGTGACGTCATGTGAGGTTATATTGGTAAGGTTGTGACCATTGAAACTGCATTGACTCAACACGGGTTTGGTTGTTGCACTGGGCAGAGACTGGCAGCACTGGCCATGAAAATTGCAAATTCCTACCAACTCAAATATTCTACCCACCACATGTGATTTTCGAACAAATTTGTGAATTCCAAGGAATTGAAAAAAATCCCTGCAGGAGCTTTCCCACTATTGTCATCTACCCCAAAATAACATAATTCAGCCACTCCGAATCTGCTAGAAAATTATCCATCCACAAACCCGACGAGATTCCGAAGAAATCTGAATTTATTCCAACATTCAGAGTGGATCTATCGCAAGTGTATCTGTTTCATGGTAGCCGGGTATCCCGGGTTGAATATTATCGTCTCCCAGCAAGAATATATTTTTTTGCCCAGGTCAACGGGGGGGTGCCTAGGGCTGGGTGAGTGAGTGGGGGGGGGGCTGGAGCCACAACCCCCTCCTTTTTAGCTACACCACTCTAGCCTAGTACAGGGACGGGTCTAGGATATTTCGTTGGGGGGGGGGGCACTGACGGTCGATCGTCTGCCAGAACGAATATCAAAGAGGAGGACCACCATCGGTTGGCGTGGAGCGTACAATTTTGAAAAATCACGACCCCTCAGATAGCCGGAAATGGCATTTCCCAGGCTTGTAGGTAGAACCTTAGAACTCGTTACTTTAAATTTTTGTTTGCCAAAAAAGTTCCCTTCAATTTAAAGTGAAAAAATTGCCAAAACTTGCTTTGTAAATTAAACCAAAATTTACTTGATCTTGATTTAAGCTGAGATCACTCTTTAAGCTCTTTAAGCACTTTTGATGAAATATCTTTCCAAAAATATGTCGTAATGTTATAGGTCCGGAACAGTGGTCTGAAGATAAGGAGGATCCTCACACAAGGTCAGAAGGTACAGAGAGGAGAATCTTGCCTTCTTAATTTTGAATAAAAATTCGTTACAACCTATAATTCTATGAAAGTAAAAAAAACTGAAAAAATTGAATTTTGGGGTCTCCAACAGCTTCAAAGACGATGGTGAAAATATGTGACCAAGAATACGATGCACTGCTGCTGTAAGATTCATATTTGAGATCGCATTAGCTTTTAAAGTCTTTTGCTTGATGAAATATACAACTTTATTCTCATGTGCATGAGAGATAAACATTGTTAAACCCGTTTCTTTATGATTGATTTCATTGGTGGCATGTAAATTCAGTCTCCACTCCCTCGGGATAGCAGAATTTTTCCATAATACAATGTAAAAGGAGGAATACTAGTAAAATTATATTTATGGCAGAAATCATTCTGATTAAGCGCCCAGTTAACTCTCTCATTATGAAAATTACTTTGTAAGTTTAAGTGACCATGAGAGTTCTGGCATAGATAAGTATATTGTCAATTTAATAAGAATTATTCAAAATATACTGATTAGCATTCACATCCGGAGGGCGTAAAATAAGATCAAGTGCAACAGACATCATAAATACTTGTTTTCAGTGATAACATATTCATTGGAAGAATTACATAAAAACACATATATCCCGCCATATTTCTTTTGCTTACTATCAACCAAAACGTTCCAAAAAGCAAAGCCATCCTGAAAATAATTTCTCCCTCATTTAAACTTTAAGCTATAAGCAAAAGAGCATAATTCGACCATTTCTAAACCACCTTCACATTTTGTACATATTAGAACAGAACGTTTCCCCTAATTTTCTAGTTTGTGTGACCAAATAAATTTATATAAAATACTCTCTAGTTCATGTCTTGAAAAAAGGAAGAAACTGGATCACAGATTGAGGGGGGGGGGGGGGAGCCGCCCCCCGCCTAAATCCGCCACTGGCCTAGTGAGTACTTACAACACTCCAAGCTCTGAATTTTTGCGGAAAATGGCGGTAGGTATCGTTGATAGAATATTGCTTCCAAGATCTCTGCAAAGATAGATATGTTCGAATACAGTTTTTTTTTTTTTTTTTTTTCTGATTTTGGGTTGCATATCATCAGGTCATCTGTTTGTATTTTCTGCAATCACAGTGGGTGTAACATAAAGCGCTATTTATTGTTTAAGTCTTTCAGTAAAGTTTTCTTTAAAACAAATAGAAAATCCTCGTTTTCTTGAAATACACGTAAAATAAGGATATACATATACTACGTATCATGAAATGAATAGGTAACTAATTACATGGTTCATAGTAATTGCTTGTAATTAAATTTCTTCAGTTTTAAAATCGTTTTTTTTAACACGTTTTTACCATGCCAATTTAAACAGAGATAGAGCATGTCATTAAAGGCGCTCTCAAACGTTTAATGCTTACTTATTGTGTTCTCCTTCCGAGCAGTACCTTATCTAAATACGATGTTACCACTGTATACACACCGACTCTCCGATATTGGGAAAATGGTATATCATGCAGTATTAATTTAATCAAGTTTTCCTCAATTGAATACAGCAAACTGAATAGAGTTACTATAAAGTAAAGTAAAATCATCATAAAAATCAAAATATCTACTTACACGTATTCCAAATTTGGTGTCGACGCGAACAACATTTCCGGAACATGAGTTAGTTTGTTGCGATCAAGTTGCCTATTAAGTAATTAATTGAAATTCATCTGAATTAACATGCATCACAATATTTTTTTGTCGCTGTCGGTTCCAATTTGAATTTCACTTATTCTCTTTTTTCACCTCACAGAAGTATAAGAGTTTAACAGCGTACATGAACAATATGCGAGTAGTGCAACAAAATGCATCAAAACACACACAAAAAAAGGATCAAAGAACACAAGAAAGTAAGAACAAAATACATAAATTGTAGTCAAAATAAGAGATTCCAAAGATTTTCCATATTTCAGGCAGTCATTATGCTACTACTAGTAGGAAAAAAGCACTTTATTTCAAATTTATTTTAAGTGGCAGAACATACTGCACTTAATAATAATAATAATACACAGTTCTTATAAAGCGCAAACCACACCGAAGTCCCTTTGCGCTTTGCACTTACAACAGGGTAGTATGTTTTGTTGGTGTCACTCCTTCACTTGTTGTACTTTTTATCATCTTCATTTTATTTGCCCACCCGCAATCATTTCTAACCCCCTTTCCTTTCTTTTGTCCTCTCCGTTCCTCATTCCCCTATCCTTTTCTTCACAATCCATGGGGACCATCACTCATGACCCATTGCTAAGATGAATGATATTCAATTGTAGCCTATTTCTACATTAATATTTCCATGTTTGCAAACAGAATGAGAAAAAGCAATTTTCTGAAATAAATAATTCTGAAACAACGTGGTTTCATACTTACATATGTTTCAGTATACGTGTGGAAGAGAAAATATTCGGGGAAACGACTCTCAGTTGATTATTGGACAGATCACTGTAAACCCAGATGTAGAATATTCGATAGTTTTGTTGCTAAAATATTATATTGAAAGCCGCTTTTTCGCAAAAGTGAACAAGTTAAAACAATCATTAAACGCTAATGATTAATTTCCATTGCGTCCTCAGGTCGTGTCACGTGAGTGAAGAACAGTGTTCAGAAGTGCTTAATACCAAAAATTACATTTATTGCATCCCCGCTGACAAACCTTAAATAGTTCCGGTTTCCTCCCCTCCGTCATCCATCAGTAAACAAAACACTACAAAAGGATGAAATTTATCCATAGGAGAATATTAAAAAAGTCATATCAGGCGGCCCCATTCCTGACAACACAAAATACCAAAGATCTTGTACCTCGTGCGATATTCGTTATCAGTCTTTTGGGTTTTTGGCCATATGTAATCGTTTCGCCGTCTGGCGTGTCCGTTTTTCACCCTTTATATCCCACCATCCTTACCCTGGTAGATTGACCAATATGCATTTTCGTCGCCATACATTTCATTCTAGAAAAGTACTTGGGGCTACAACAGGACTCAAGGAGCACAACCGAGCGCGAAGCGCGAGGCCCTAATGTGTCGGCTCCAGGGGTCCATCTTCTTCTTCCTCGTCCAATTTCTTGTCGAAAGAAGAGTCAAGCCGTACGAAATCTAGTAGTCACACTCTGACTGTAGGAGATATATTTTTTGGCAAATCCCAAATCTCATTTTGTGAGGTACCCGAGGGGACGCTGTTTTCTACGAGGCGCGAGCTCCATGTGCTCATCTAAGAAGACGCACATGGACTCGAATAATGTGGTGGTAGTCTATAGGCCCACTGGGTGGTTGGTATCGAAATTGGACATTTTTCGAGACAGATTGGAGCTCCAAGGTGATTTTGAGGACAGCTAAGTACATGTCTTTTCCTCATATTGACAAGATATGCTTTGCTCTTCTTTTTGTTTCAGTCTTTTGCGTTGAACTTGGAAATTAATATGGATAAGATCTTTCTTGGGGGAATTCAAACCTCGTGGGGTTCTCGTTCCACTCACGCAACCGCATTCTGACAACATGCTAATGTTGCGGGGAACAGTAGTAATGAACAGTGGCGCAAATTTCCAGTGGAGCCCCGGGGAAAGGGCAACGAAGTAAAAAAGTGGGGGAAAACACTAATAGTCCCCTTCAATGTGAATAGCATACTCAATTGTTTTCGCTGCTTGATCACTCTTTGTATCCTTTGATGACAATACGTTACAACACATAAAATTAGAGGGTATAAGTGACATAATATTTGGATGTTAGTTTATTAAAACCTTAGCCTATGTAACAACATCTGAAGCTGAAACCCGGCTCAGACGAAAAAATTCAATCAAAAACACTTAAAAAATGTCCTCTTAGTTATACCTTTACTTCGTTTCTTAAACTAGGCCACAGCGAGATGGTTATATCCCCTGAAACATTTAATCTTCCGCCATATAATACCATACTTTTCTTTCTCATATCTGTCTCAGATCTACTGTCTCAGTTTGTCTAGATCTTTAGTTATTGACACCAAAAGGTGAATAAAATGAGGTTTGAGTGAAGAAATACCAACTGGTTTTTTAAGCTTTACTACACTTAAAAACGTTTATTCGAAACAACTTTCTTGAAGCCTCTGTAATACAAAACCATGTGGTTTGGGGGGGGGGGGATTCACTCCTGGTCCCCTACTGGTGCTTTTCGCCCTGCACCGGGTGGCCTTAGGTGGTCCCCCTAGGGTGGTCCCTGAACTCCACCCATTTAGACGGAGCGTGTTGCACGGTGAACGCTATGCGTGTATACTTTCAGATCCGCATTTCGACCTTTGAAATGGCATATTGCTTTTTGATACTTTATATTAGAGTTTCTGTCATATAAGGGGGCAAATAATGCAAAAGAAGAACTTAGTTTTAGATTTGAAGTTTGAGGATCATGACACGTATTTTGTTATTGACGACCGTATAGTAGAGTGCGTGATTCAGTTCTCCGAGGTTAAAAGAAGGGTTGAAGGTTGAAGGTCATTACAGGAAATCCAACGTGAAAAATGAGATCCAATGTATAGTTCTCAAGATATGAGCACGTAAAGTTTTCCCACTTTCAACAAAAAGTGAACTTGAAGCAAGCACATATGACATCATATCCCCACATTAGTGCACAGTCTTTTGTTTTTCTTTAAACTTTAGAGTTGATTTTCTCCTCAAAAAAACCCCACATTATCAAAATGTGGTTGCCTAAGGGGCACGAGAACTTTACAAACTTTGCATCCCCCACAGGGAGGTCCTATTCCAGTTAACTCGAAGGTCAACACAACAGTCTTATAAAACAAAGGGAAATAAGGCATCCCTTGTCAATTTGAGGAAGTGATATAAGCTCTGCTGCCCTCAAACTCACTTTGGAACACAAATCTACTGACTTCATTTACTGATATCTCGAGAACTACATGTCAGATTTGAATGAACCTTTGACCACACTATGTAGTTTTTGTTCTTCTTTCACATATGAAAATTACATTTTTGCTTAAACCTTCCCTTTCAGTGAGGAGTGTATTAATCGCTCCTAGACCACCACCACTTGCGCCCATCTAGCCGACGTAAGGGTATTAATAACATTCTCTTGCCACTTCCGCAAATGCTAAATGCTGGGGGTTCAGGTAGGGAGCTGTTAAAAACAAATAGCAGGTCACTGGTTGAAAATTTCCAGCTCTGCACCTTTGATCAACAGCTGAACCGAGTAAAAATATAACGAATGATGAATAGTTGGTTTTACAAGACTACTCCTGAAGGACATTGGAAAAAATCAATTCAAGTGGTATTAAATAAAGCTGAGCACAGTTACACCGAAGATGTAATAGCTTTTCCGGGAAACGTACTTGTCCATTTGGGACGTTTAGCTCCTTAAGGGAGCAGAACTCCTCCGGGAGTAATCGTTTGGTTTTCGCCCCTTGGCTCTTCGCCATAGAGTCGAGGGGACTTTAAGAAGAAGGATATTAAATAAAGGAACGATACTCCCCTGAATTCAATAAAACGAAAGGTCTTACATCTTCTGTAATTTTGGCGTGTTTCTCAAAAGTCGATCTGGTATTTCCTGAAGCTGGTTGTTAGAAAGATCCCTGGAAAAACGGATAGAATTCCTATGTTAAAACATTTATGAATGGTTGTGAAGACGGTTTATTTTCTATCAAACGACTGTTTGCGAGTTTTTAGCCCAAGTGGGACCTCTCTGAGCAATTCATGACACCGGTCAGCAAAGTGCTCTGCAACCGATCGTTGAAACAATTAGACCAATTCCTAGTTTTATGTTATAGATTAAAAGCCTGAAACACATTTCACTTTTTCAAATTATCTTTAATGGCAACCTTCCTATTTTCAGTCGATCGAAGCAGAAGAGATGGTGCCCTTGAGAAAATATTTTGCTACAATGTGTAATCTGGGAAGAGGTTGGGGGTAGCTGAAGGCTTTTATGTGTTTGTGAATCATCGTATGGGCTTTGTAAGGAAATGTGCGGCCTACCCGATGGACTAAATTACACATTGATGTCTAAATATCCTTGACTTTACGATTTCATAACAAAATTTCCCAAAAATATATTTTCAGAAATAAACAGAATTGATTTGAAGGAAAAACGCAATCAGCCCAATTTGAATAAGTGTACCTTCGTTTTTTTTTTAACTTATAAATAGCTTTTGAGAATTAATTAATTGTTTGATTCTCAACGAGTAGTGGAGTAAGATTTTCGCTATAGGGTATGGGGCTTTGGAACCAAAAAGGTAATGGGTCAATTTTCAGCATTTCAGTATTTTGCTCAATTTCTTCTATCATGAAACAACTTTAAGTGGATCTTGTCTACCATGATAAACAGTGATAGACCGTAAGTATAACACAGCTGAGATATTACAGCACATAGATGAAATATGTTGAGTGCGATAGTTGACGGACAGCTGGCACCGTTTACGTAACACGTCTTCGACATAACGGATGTAGAAAACTGCAATCTCTCTAGAATGTAAGTTCTTTAATGTGCGGAGTTTAACTCCCACTAGTAAAATGCAGTAAATATTTTGCGAATTTTCAGTGGAGGAAAATCAATCAATCAATTAATCAGTACGTCAAATTTGAGTGGCATGACAATACTGAGATTGTTGGTATTTAAAAAAAGTATACAGTCATACAATTGATACAACCGTGACAAATTAACGAATGCGCGTTCAGGTATCCTTTCCAATCTGTTGAACGACAACCACCTGTGGGTGAAAACAGTTATTAATTTCATAGAAGTTTTCTTCTTGAAACTACGTGAAAAGCATGATGATGTTACACGTGCAAACTGTTGTAAAAAAAATAAATTCATCATAATATAAAGAATAGCCTACAACTAGCACATGTAGCCCTGCTTGAAGAAAAAAATATCATCATATCATACTTTCATACGGTTATGGTTATATGCCAAGAAAATGCCCCCAAAAGTACAAGTTTGCAAAGTTAGCAATGCATTTGAAACGTTTGACCATCAACTTAGAGATATTTCCCTAATGTTTTATCAACTTTTCGAGGCTAGACAGTACTGAATATGTTTTGAAGCAGGTAGTTTTTCAGGATCATCCATTTTTCAATAATCCTATTGCCAAATTCTGATTCTTTGAAAGATTTACACGTTTTCTAGTGTAGTTGACAGGTTTACCCCCCCCCCCCCCCAAAAAAAAAAAAAAAAAATTATAACTGAAAGAAGGAAGGAAAAGGAATCACAACAACTTAGCAATTGTTAATCTGTATTCTTGACTGGACAGATGAAGGGTTTAAGGGTTTTATTGTACTGTAAGGTTATGTGGTGCCGTTGGGTCAAGATCTTGTAAATTCTGCATCAACGTAAGAACAAACTAAGCCGGCGTGGAACAGGTTAGCTACCATCATATTATACATTGGGCTAGCTTTGTTGTTGTTTAAGCTTTCAACTTATGTAAGTAACCAAATGAAGTCTATATATTAACAATGATCTGATAGTATAAGCAACATGCGTAGGAAGTTTGGATCGTCCCTCTACCCGAGTGTCCAAAGAAAGGGACGCCACTTCACCCCTGTTCTTTCCTAAAAAGAATGGAATGTTGTAGAATTAATCATTTAAAAACGGTTTTGTTGTTTTTAACGTTGAATAGGATCCATCAGGGGAAACCACAATTGTGCTAAAAGTAGACTGTCGAACCACACTAACATGTGCTAACATATTTTTTTGTTTTAACTCGACTACCAGGAAGACACAACTGCAGTATTCGAAACACTTCTTAAATGTGGTGTTTGTGATACCAGAAAAAAAAAAAGAAACTCCCAAACCTTTGAGATTATTTCGGTAAAAAGTGGTAACTTACAAAGTAGATATGTTATGATTGAACTTGAAGAGGTCCACATGAATTTGCCTGAGTTTGTTCCATTTCAAGTACCTTCAAATAATCATAAAAAAGTAAAAGAGTAAGAGATTTATCATGTTGACAGAAAGAACCTTTTTCATTTTGGTGGAGGTCACAGGTCAATCCGCATCAGCAAGGTTCAAAAACCAAAAACCTTGCAAACACGATATTCTAAGTAAGGAATGACCGACACTTTTCCATATCTGTTATATAAATTTTTCGAACTAAGGAAAAGAACCCTTTTGATTTTGATGGGGCCAAAGTTCATCTGAGGTCACTCTTGGTAATGAAGCGAAAACCCTAAAGGCCTGTAAACACAATATCCCAAGATAGGAATACCCGACACTTTATTTTTTGGTATAAGTAACTATCATGATGAAACACAGAACGTTTTTGTTTTTGGTGGGAGTCAAAGGTCATTTCAGGTCTTTAGATGGTCAAAACCGGAAACCTTGTAAACACGATATTTCAAGACAGGAAAGACCAACACTTTTTGTATTAGTGTTTACATTTGTCATGTTGAAAAAGGACCACATTGTTTTTGGTGGCTGTCTTAGGTCATTTGAGGTCACCAGCGGTCATAACCGGAAACCTAGTCAACCTGATATCTCGAGACGGGAACGACCGTCACGTTTCATATGTCGTAAATAGACTTGTCCCTTAACGAAGGAGAACCCTATTGTTTTTGGTTAAAATCAAAGGTCATTTGATTTCACCAGGGATCAAAACAGAAAAACCTCGTAAACACGATATCTCAAGACAACAACAAAGAGTCAACACTTTTCGTTTTTGGTGTCTAGGTTTGTCATGTTTGGGAGAAGAACCCTATTGTTTTGGTGGATACCAAAGGTCCATTGAATTCAAAATCTTCCATACTAATCTTGTACCTAATATCATTTGAAACCTTCAGTATTCTATTTTAAGACTTTCTTTCATGTGCATGCTGCCACTTTTTTAACTGTCGAAGCTGATGACGCTCCAAACGAATAACCTCGGGTCCAAAACAGCAGACTTTCATTGACTCTTAATTTCGAACAAGTATAATCTTCCTTTACTAGTTCCAACATAAATAACACTACTCATTTGAGTTAGACGGTACATGTTCCGAGTTTTATTGGTCAAGAATAGCAGTGTGGTGACATGTCAGTATAATTTACATGATACGTTTCATGCGTGTATCATGTTGAATTTGCACACATTAGAGAATTCCACGCCTTCAACGGTGGACATTTATACTTTAACCTTGATTTCCGGGTCCAGCAGTGAAATGAGGCATTTTTGCAATTAGCCTTAAGATACTGGGCATTCACCTTCCGAAAAATTCGTAAGGATTAGGCAAATTTGTTTTTTCACGTAAAATGTGACTAAAGAAGAATTCAGTGGCTAAATTAGTTACCATATGAATCTCGAATCTTAAAAACCGGCTCAGATTTAGTAAAGTTATGTTCGAAATTAAATTGAAAAAACGAGGGAGTGAAATTAAAAATTTCTAGACAAATCTGTCAAATTATTGATGTTTGGGATAAAAAACATATCACATAGGGGCATGTTCCAAAAACAACGAAAACGTGTTAGCAATTACAAACAAGCATTATTTTTTGATATTTCCAGCAGTCAGGTTCATCCCTAGTCATTTTTGGGGCTCTGAGCGCTTGATAGAAATCTCAAGGTCAGTTTAATATTTGTGGTTTTCTACCGTTAACCCTTTACCGTTGTGCTCCAATCGGGGCATATTTGCGCGCCTCGGGAGTGGGCGGAAAAGCGGACGTAGCACGTCCCGCATCAGCTTCCCTAGGCTATTGACCCCTTGACCTTAAACTATTGTCTCTCTCGTTGTTGTGGCCGAATTTTCAGGTAGCTGCTGGGAGTTTCGAGCTCCGCGTAAAACAGTAAAGATGGGTGACAGCCACGCTCTCCGCCTGGGTCCAAAAGGACCCAAACAATGGTAAAGGGTTAAAATAAGCCCGTGGAGTGTGTTTACTGCAAAGCTGATGCCGCTCTTTCTGTGTGTGTGGGGGGGGGGGGCATATTTGCGCGCCTCGGGAGTGGGCGGAAAAGCGGACGTAGCACGCCCCGCATCAGCTTCCGTAGGCTATTGACCCCGTGACCTTAGTCTATTGTCTCTAGTTGTTGTGGCCGAATTTTCGGGTAGCTGCTTGCATTTTCGAGCTCCGCGTGAAACAGTGAAGATGGGTGACAGCCGAGCTCTCCGCTTTGGTCCAGAGGACCCAAACAACGGTAAAGGGTAAAATCGGCCAAGTCATGACGCTATCGGCTAAGTCATTACACCCACATTCCAGTTTGGGAATTTTTCTAACGCAGGCTAATGATCAAAACACTCATTTGACTTTTAGTCCAGGAAGGTATTATATGGGTCTGTTGATTCTATGTACATAAACAAAACATGGGCAAACCATGATAAACAGTCACATTATTCGGGCAAAAAATGTTCTTGTTCCCTCATAGAAAATTATCCTTGTACACATATGCCTATGTAACAGGGTAAATATTCGGTCAAGGTTTTAGTGTAAAGTGTGGTTGTAAAGCACGCAATAATACTCACACATTTTTAAGATCAATCGCTCTTGAAAAAATGGCCGGTGGTATATCTTCCAACAAATTTTCTGTCAATTTCCTGTTACAAAGAAAGAGTGGCAATGATTCGATATTTGAATGATACACAGTTTTACTAAATTGTGTTGAAATGTACGATCTTAAGTTGAAGTCCAACTTACATTTTCAGTATCTTGGCATTCTTTAAAAGTAAGTCTTGCGGCAGGGTTGTGAGCCTATTGGAACACAAATCTCTGCAAGGAACGCATAATGTACATTAAAGTTTCTCAATATATGAAAGACAGGATTTTGGCGCAAATGCTGAATCCAACTCTCAGGCCAACAAAAAAGGGGTTGAAGGTGTACTTCAGAGGTTCTACGAGAGTCACTTGTTCAATATAAAAACGTTATTAATATTCCACAGAAACAATGTAGGACGACAGTCACAGAAAGATGTACTTACAACAAGACCAGTTCAGGAACGAATGATAAGAAGTTTCTTGGGATAGCTTCTAGATTGTTCTGAGAGAAACGTCTGCAATAATATGGAGTTCTCATTTATAAGATCTCAGTTCCCAAAATATCGTCATTACTTTCACTTTGTGCAAGAAATCATTAATATAACGAAAGCCAGCATTTGTTCCCAACACTTATCTACAAACAAGTTGTATTCTAATTTGACTGATTATAGCAAATAATGATTCCCCAGTATATACTGTTTATTTGACTTTCAATAACCGAACTTGGAAATAATATATTCTTAATTAGTAAACCCGTGATTGGGGCATACATGTTTTACTGGTTTGAATGTTTCCTCTCCGCCATATCCATCAACGTTTTGAGAAAACCAAAATAAAGATGCTAATTCTTTTTTCTCCAAGTATGTTGCCTACTCCGGTAAACATACCGTCAAGTTTTTGCAGTAGGGACGTGAAATTTTAATGGATTATGTTCAAATATAAATAACGTGATACCATAATACTTACATATATTTCAGCTTTGGTGTTGATGAAAACAGGCTCGCTGGTAAGATGCGTAGTTGATTGCTATTCATGCGTCTGGTAATAAAAAAAGTTATGATGAGATTATTTGTTTTGTGTTTGCCTGCAATAAAGAGGTTCAGATAATAATGCCACATGCAACTTTATATCTTGTTGCCTTTGTCTAAATCGTTTGCTCTTTGACACGTACAAACTATTTTTACCTTTGAGTTAATTTTAATGTCATAAGAATTTGCTCGTTAGAAGTAGAAAATAAAAAACGGAAAATTGCACAGTTGCTCTACAACGATAACTGAAAATCTCCCCTCCCCTTTTTAAAATCCTTAATTTCCCCTTGTACTGAAATCATTTTTCTGAAAAATCTTTTTCCAATTGGGGCGCAAATTATATAACTATACTTTTGAGTTAGTTCCTAGGCTACGTGAGTTCATGAAAGCAGATCGAAAAGATAATATGTTCATTAGGCCCTTATTTGCCACCTCACATGAGAGGTAACTTAAATCGTCAACGTTTGATAAGTGTAGTGTATACCATAACTTACACTGATTCGAGCGCATGTGTTGTTGAAAATATTTCATCTGATAAATACTCAATTTGGTTGCAACATAAATCGCTGGAAGGAAAAAAATTAGTAGAACGAAGTCGGCATTAAAAATCATTCTAACTTATATACAAATGACTTCCTAAATTACCGCAAAGTTAGATTTCATACCAAACGCTATGTCAATGTCTCAGAACCTCTCTGATGCAACTACCTTTAGTATTATGTTAACCTGAGTTGAAAAATCATAAAACAAGCCAACTCCTACTCCTATATATCCATACGTTAGAGTTGAGAGTCACAGAGTTGTAAGAATTAAAGTCACAACGCTAAGGTGCTTCACAAAAAATCTAACATACCAAATCACAGTTTTAACTGCAGGATTAAGCCTTCTCGTCCCCTTGATTGGAGAATGCAGCAAACCAGTCGTAGTATACAAGGCTGAAGGTACTAGAAGCGACGTAACACACTAACACATTCACATATAGGCATGTCCGGCGGCCCCTCAAGGAAGGTTCAACAACCATAAGAAGTCTTGAACCTGGCACGCAAGTGACTTAGTCAAACGGAAGATAGCTTAAACCGAACAGGGCGAAGACTTGAATTCATTATCAACGGAAATCGCCTGACGATACCATTGCATATATATTCCATAGGGGAAATATAATCTTATGTATTTTATTGTTTTCATTTTCTCCGGTTGTACTGGCGTTATACCGACTTCGCATAAAACATAAAACAAATAGTAAAAACTGGTTAAACAAGAGCAATATATTTTAGCTTTCGGTCCCTTCCTCAGAAACGTGTTTATACGACTAAGAGGTAAAACGAAAAACAGACACTTTCGGATGAAAAGGCAAAAAGCACTTACTAGTAGTCTAAGAACAAACCCAACCCAACACAATAGACAAAATGTAGAAACTAGGACCCTACAAAGGAGATAAAAGCTAAGTAGAAGCAGGAGGCATAAAAGGGGATGAAAAAGGCGACTACAGTCTACGAGCACGCCGTTTTTGGCTTGACAGTTAAAACCGTCATTTATGTTGAGACCCTTTGGGTAGACACAATCCAAATTCAAAATCCACTCCCTCTCCTTTTTACCCAAAAGATTATTCCTATCAGAATTACGAGAAGAATGCACTACATCTAAATTTGGAAATAGAACTTGGTAGGGGAATGTGCCTTGAGATGCTTATAAAGCTCTGTGCAATGTTTAAAATCAAAACCACCCTTAATACATTTTAAAAGATCAGACTTATGGGCATCGTTACGCTCGTTACGCTTAGCGGAGTATTTCCAGCTATGACGTCAGGTTAATGACTTTTGAATACTTGAATACGTTACCGCTTGAATAATTTATGTTGAAAGAGCTATGTTTTAGGCGTTATTGAATTGCAAAATATAAAGAAAAATATGATATGATTGCTATTTTTGATTAATGTAAATTCGATATGCATCTTCAGGAATTGCTAGGTAGGGCTTTCAATTTGGAACCTAGCGTAATTGTGGACAAACTTTTCGTTGTAATGTATTGAGACCCTATGTCACCTCGACTAAATGTTTACGATAATTGGGGAGATACTGTAATCTTAATAACGTGCGAACAATCCTATTAGCTTTTATACTTATGCTTTGTGACTTGGAAATCGAATACTTACAGATATTGCAAGGGAGACTTACATCCGAAAAGCTTCGCTGGAATGTGTTTCAAGGAATTACTGGAAATGTTTCTGCAGTGATAAAGAGGTTAATTTTGACACAGGGTTTTTTTAATATTCTGTACCAAAATTACCAATGAATGTTAAATAAATAATGAAAAATTATGTCTTTTTCGTCACTTATAAGAGTAAAAACATCTTAAAGTAGCTACTCTGTCTCACTCATCACCCGTGTTTCCTTTCTGTCATGGAATGTAATTTCGGGAGATACAGGTTTTCGGGTAAAAATCTTCATTCAATTGACCGTTATGACAGTGACATTGATTTCTTTAGAAAGTAAAGTTAATGACTGACACTCAAGGTTCAACACTGTTCCTGTCAAGTTCGAAAATCTTCCATCATTTCGCATCTAGGCTCCTTGAAAAGACCAATATTTTTTCCAAGGAGGAGTATACCTGGTTAGGCCCCTCCCCAAGACCGGCGATCCCTCAACATACTTCACGCTTCCCCCCCCCCCCCCCATTCAGAGAAATCGTGCGTACGCCACTAAGAACATTAATTAACCCTTTACCGTTGTGCTCCGATCGGGGCATATTTGCGCGCCTCGGGAGTGGGCGGAAAAGCGGACGCAGCACGCCCCGCATCAGCTTCCGTAGACCATTGACCCCGTGACCTTAAACTATTGTCTCTCTCGTTGTTGTGGCCGAATTTTCGGGCAGCTACTCGCAGTTTCGAGCTCCGCGTGAAACAGTAAAAAAGATGCGTGACAGCCGAGCTCTCCGCATGGGTCCAAAAGGACCCAAACAACGGTAGAGGGTAAGGAAGAATCCTAATTTCTTCAAGTTAACAGGGAGCTGTTATTTCCAAATTGTTTTCCTGATAATTTTGCTAGTTTCATTATTAACCTCCATCTTCAGCGAACATTAAATCAATAAAGGTAGTAAAAACTGTAAGTTTCTTTTCATGCTGGAATGTTTTAGAGGTTGAATTCTTACAAATAAGCACAATTTGTCATTCGTACTTTGGTCGTGCAAAGTATGCTATAATTAAATCAATGGAAGTGTACTTTCATGATAAAGTACTGATTATGCAACACTACGGTAAAATTAGTGCTTTACAGTAGGCTACCGGTTTTAAACGAAAGTGGGCATTCCTATGTCGTATTGGATATTCCATCACCTAAAGTGCATACATTCATCTGTAAATGTTTAGTACGTTTTAAAAGGAGGATTTAAAAGACACCACTCAAAGATATACTTGCATTGTGGTAGCTACAGTTGTGGCAAAAGCATCTTCATGGAGAAGAGAAAGGACATTCTTCGAAAGATCTCTGCGTAGATAAATCAAAATAATTTGAGTAAACAGTTTTTCATCCAAAGACAGTGACGCTTGGACTTAGGGAATCACGAAAGTCCCCAGTTTTATGATGTGAAACTTTTGAAAGTTTTTTAAGTCTTAAACAAATATCTTTATATTGATGAAGTTTGGGATAAAAGAACTTCATCTTTTGTTCCAAACTTTTAGACAACATTTATACTGTAGGCCTTGTGGTCCTCTGAAACGGAAGTTTATTTTCGAGAAAGGTGCCTCGAACATAAATATCCAGCCACATAGGTCTATTAATATAGTTAATTCATAGGTCAAAACTGCGTTCTCATTTATTATGCCAACTGCATGACCGAGTGTTCAGTGCATACTACTTGCAGCCAAATGGACTGGAAAGCAAGGACGAAGTTAGCCACGACTGTAAAAGAGGCCTTGGTCCGCCCGACTTAAACCAATTGGTTAGAAGCTAAGCCATAAAACCCCATCTACCTAAGTAAAATGCTAACCGACACATACTGAAGATCATGGTTCATGATTTTCCATTATGGATCATGGTAGAGGTACACCAGATGCAGAAGAAAATCCCAAACCCGTTCTTCTGTGTTTTTCTTCCTAGGAAAGCCCTTGGGGTGCTGTCATATCTTCTGGGCCCAACATATTCTTGTGGAATATTTTTGTCTGGCGTGAATCCTAGAATTTAGGGGTTTGCAATGTGTTTACCACATTGTCAAAAGGTGAAGGTTATAATCTTCCAAACCCCATGCTTTTCCACCTCCGTCGAATGTTTCATTACTTCGGAACCCCCCCCCCCCCCCAAAAAAAAAAAAAAAAAAAAAAAAATTTTAGTACTTGCATCATTTGTAAGTTCGACGAATTTGCAAAAATAAACCTCGGAAGCTCTTGCAGTTGGTTTCTTGAAATGTCCCTACAAAGAGGAATGACAGAACAGCATGCAGAGAAAATTACCTGGGGAAGTAATGCTTACACACATCTTGATGGCAAACATTGCAACCGTAGACCTTTTAAACTCTTAACCTTGTTGCAAGGAACTTCAGTACAGAACTGTCATTTTCAATTCAAAGAAAATATTATCAGGTAAGTAATACTTTGTACAAGATTTAACGTTATCAGCTCTCGCTTCAAAAGGTTTGAATTAAGGACAAAATGGCCATTTCGATAGACATATTCAATCTAATAGACTAAACATCGATCCCGTTTATTCAAAATGTCTCAATCCAACATTGATGTTGTTATTTCCTTAGATTGTTACCATTCTGAGGATATAAGAGTGACCTGTCCTCAGTGGCGTAGCCAGGAATGTGTCACGTGGGCGACTGGTGTTGTGGGGCGTTGGGCACGCCATGAGGAAAAAGGCTAATGATAGAGAGAAAAACCGTTTTTTTTTGCATTACAAGGTTGATTCATGGGGGGGGGGGTAGTTCTAGCCCCAAAACCACCTTCGTGGCTACGCCACTGCCTCTACTATATTCCTATGTATATTTTACAAGTAAAATGAGATAATTTCGACGTACAATATTCTCAAACGATGCAAAGACCATAATGCCGATTCTGGAATTCGTCGCAGCTTATTATATTGAAGATATCTGAAAAACAGAACAAAATGGTTTTGTGTATCCAAAGCATAGGTGAACGCAATAGTGATTTCCAATTTCGCCTGGTAACATAATATGGAGGGCAATGTATTTATGCATAGGACTGTTAGAATATAAATGTAAGCCCTGCCATACTATTCCGTGCAAGATACACGTCCTTGTTGCGGGCAAGGATTTCGTTGCACGTAGTAAAATTAAGAGCTGGCAAGTAGTGCTGGCGTTCTGCGACTACCTCTGCCGTATAAATATGACCGCAGTCGGAGCGCATAAAACTCGTTCGTTGCTGGCAACTCCCACGTATAGGTGACACGTAACCGGCTCGACCAACGACTGTCCCAACACTTCCTGTGTGGTCGTCGTCATCAGTAACGTTCTTGTTGACTTTAATGAATACTCCAATGTTCGACAGAGATACTAGACCATGGGACAGAGTCCAAAAAAGCTTTAAATCTTGACTTCCGTGGCAACATCAAGGGGACTACGCAAAACTGTGACCAATTGGGAGAAAATTGATCAAATTTAGTGAAAAGAATGATTCCCACGTTCAAAAGTTGCACATTAATGATTAATGAGACAAAATGGCCGACCCATTCCCATATACTTGTGTACAAAACAAAACAATTTCTCCTGTATTCAAAGTAGACTCAAAAATTGGGTTTTGCAGATATGGGATCATCAAGATAGTCCTCTTCATATGATTGGCATACTTTTTTTTCAAACAAATGTCATCTGGGGCAAAGATATAAAAGGATAATTGAAATAGAGGGCGCTGTCCAAATGATCAATAGACAACAATAATACAGTTTTAAATGCAGATAAACCATCATATCTCTCTATGACAAGTTCAGTTGTGTATTTGGGGGCACGTTGCTTACTCAGCCATCTTGACCTTAATCACAAGACCCCACCCCACCCCGTAGGGGCCCATAGCGAATAATAACAAACGGTAAAACTTCTTGGGTTGAACGTAGTAGATGCTAGTTGGGCTTGCCTGGTTATTCTTCAGTTCTCAGGCTGGGTTGTTTTATTTGGATATCACATAACAGTGGCAGATGCAGGGAAGGGGCGCAGACCCCCTCCCCCATTCGCTGTCATGTGTAATTTATATATGCTTCACAATGTGTCATATATGAAGTACCATAATGTATCTTAGGTCCAGCACACTTCCAGAAGCAAATATTTCCAAAGTGAACAGGAAAACCCTTCCCTTAGACCCCACCCATGTAAGCAACTACTAAAACCTTGTACCCCCTCTACTTCAGCTTCCTTTTTACACCAGGTTGGTGTAACAATTCATGTTTATGGAAGCAAATGAATCAACACCCAGTATTGCTACCCTAAATCAATACTGTATATGGAGGTGACGGGTCAACGCGAAAGAAAAATTTGAGGTGCTGGAGGCATGGGCAGTCATGCCCCTCCCCCGTGTTAAAACATTTGTGCCCCAATCATCTCCCAAACTAAATACACTTAACCTGAGACTTCAATTTTCACCCAGGGATGTGCTAAAACCTAAGCCTCCAACAGGTCCATAGCCAGACAAGGCATTGAAAGTGGGCTAAAACCTTTCCAGAGGCAAAATATTTAAGGGGGGGGGGGCACATTTGCACAGATGTATTAATTCATTGGCACACTTAAAAATTTTTAGGGGTGAAGAATTTTAAGGGGGCTATGGGTCTGGCTTCCAAGGCCTTTGCACCCTGGACACCACAGGGGACCTGAAACAGGCACTTTACCTGTCCCGCATATCTAGCCCTTTTCGCTCAGTTTCTGCATGGAAATTTATGCTCCAAACATTCTCTTTTGCTCCCCCCCAAAAAAAACACTTTTGATATCCTTGCACCACCACTTAGGAGAGTGGGCACTAGGTACAGATACAATGATAATGTCTGGAATCTGGATTCATTCATGAAGGATGAGGATACAGCAACAACTGTGGAACACTTGCAACTTGGTTTGTCATATCAGATAAATAAACAAATATTCTGTGAGTGACTGGGGGTCAAGCAATGTGCACCACAGCTCTTGATTTCTAGTTCACCAATGCAAATGATTAACAAGAAAAAGTTCATTAGTTTTCTGGAATACTGAAATTCTCCTCCTGTATTAATACATTCCATTTATATAGTGCTTTCTACAAAAGTGTTAAATTAAAAATCGGTGATTGTGAACTCATGGACACAGGCAACTGTTAGAACAGGCCTATATCCATAAAAATGCCTTGATTGGGAACTTGCCTTGTGGCTAATAAACCATGAAAAATTATCAAAATGGCCAAACAGTACCAATTCTCTTCGGTCTATCATGTTGCTAGGAAGGAAATCTGTTGCCATCCTAAAATGGCACATGCACAGAAAATTTCAAAAAAATCCACTGGCAATTACAGAGGCTGAAACCTTTCCAAAAGTGAGACAGACATTTTCAGTGGGACAGACATTTTGCCCTCTACAGTATAATGTAAGTTCTACTCTCGCTTTGTGGGTTGAGCTAAGAGCTAAAAATACACTGTTTATGAAAATACTATCCACAAAAAAGTTGGAAAATACAATACTGTAAGCTTAAAAACCTCATTTCATTTTTCTTGATCCTGTAGAAGGCAAAGCCACATTTTCTTTTGGAATTCCTTTACTAATATCAATCCTTATCCCTTGGCTTCGAGGTGAAATAACTCATTGGTTTTGCAAGAAAAAAAAAACATGCAAAGAAAGGAACATGTAACAGGGTATAAAAATCTCTGGTAAACACTTCCACTACAATTGTGATTAACATTACAGTTTTTAAACAGCAAGTCAAAGAGCATCTATACAATTTCAGTGATAAATTTCCTTATAATTTACCACAGAATCACATCCAGGAATATCTTCATTTCATTTACCTAATCTATCACAGCATTATCAAGGCCTGTCTCTGCAGTTGGAAAAGTCAGTTCAAGCAAATATGGGTACACAAACAAGTTTTTTGCAAACGCTGATGATTTTTTTTTTTTTTTTGCAGTTTTCCTACAGATACTCCAGTTCGCACTGTTGTTGTATCTGTTTGACGTATGATGCAGACTGCAGGAGACAAATGACATTGCAGATGAAAACCCGCATAAATCAACAGGTGTTGTTCGGACTGTGTCAGCTTTGGTCCTGTGTCTGTGGGTTCTGAAAGAAATAAAAGAATAGAATAAACCTGAAGTAAATGCTTGAACCTCATTGTATCTCTTTGTTTACTTTCTGTACACATCAAGTTGTGAATAATGTAAAATTCAAACTCCTGTGTTACAGTACTGTAATTTCACTGCCAGAACCTACAACTTTCCTTGGATGGGTCTAAAGAGAGAGATGCCCCCTACCCCTTTGATATTCAACAAAAACTATTATTATCTATTGTTTAAAAGATCTTATTGGCCACTGAGATATCAGGAGCCTTGCCATGACATCATTCTTGGACACTAATACATCATTCAGCCAAACATTGCAACATATAATCATGAACACAAATTTAATGTAGTGATGGTTTCTGTATTGGCAATTTACTCAACTAAAGAAATTGTAATAAAGAAAAATCACTGACAGATCACAATTTAAATATAATTTAAATATAATTTTGCAGTGTTTTTGACTTGGCAATTTGAATGGTCGAGAATCCAAGTTAAAAGAGCATATTGAAACTGACCTTGACCCACATTAGGAAGTCTGTTATATGACCTCCACAAACATACTGCACCTTTCAGCCTAAAATTTTTTTGATAAGGTTGCTTGTGACTGTTGCGGTAATTTTCAGCCAATTCTCTAGCTATCTACCCGGCAAATTGAAACCGACTAGCTCAAAGGCAAAGCGAGTCTTTGGTAGCTGTTTGTTGCTCGAAACCTGACTCCTGCAGCATCATTGGCAAAGATTGAACATCTACCTTCATAAATGAATTATTCATCACAGCAGTGAAAAACTTAAGCTGAGTCATACTATCAACAGCATCAAGTGAAGAAAAGACATCCCCTCAGCTACAGTATACACTGCCACCACTTCTTGAAGTATAACAGTGTATGGAAATGGTCAATGAAGCAGAGTCCTTGGTAATTTGTCATTTTGCGCCAACTTTAAAATAAAACTTACCAGACAAGTCCTTGCTGGATTCTCATCTGAGGTTGCCATCCCATCATGCCTTTCTAGCCCTTCTTTCAAAAAGACTGAAATATGAAGTAGAAAGCAAAACATAAATATGGCTAAGCTATTGTGGCAAGTTTAAATGAGATCGTCTGAAATCTGTGACGACTCAGTGATGTGACGTATGTGACCAAGGTTAAAATCTGTGATGATGACCAAAATCAGTGACGGTACCATGATAACTTTGACAACACATTGGCTTACAATGATTTCAAAACTTGCATGCAATTACATTTTTTACACACTGGCAATGGAAAATCAACTTGTGCGTTTGTTTTCCAAACATGCTGAAATTTGCGTCGATTACCTTGATCCACACAGTATACACCAAGAAATGTATTGTGTGCGTTAAGAATGCCTTCTAAAAATGAATGCATGCTGACACAGCAAATCTAACAGTGTGCAGATAAGGAGTTTGGGACCTATGTTTATAAATAAAATATTATCCTTGCATCTAGGCCGCAAATTTATACCCTGGTGATGTGACCTCAAGTTATTGGTTTGATGGAGCCTGTGACAGCAAAATTTAAGGTAAAGTTCCATGGATTAATTTACAGTCTAGACTGATCCATGAGTGTGCACCTAACGTTAAGAATTTATACACAACATTGAAAAAGTACAGCAGGACCCAATTCCAGGACGTGACGTTGTGGTGAGCCATGACGGCAAATTCAATGCATCACTGCCGTGATGTTATCACAGGTTTTAGAATACCCCTCAACACTTACTTTACTATGGCCCATTAAAAATTGAGCTCTTTGACAAGCACAGTAACTCCTGGTTTATCAATCAGTCCATCAATTCCTAACTGTGACTTGTGAGCATTAATTTAAAATCTCATGCCTAGCTTATTCCATTTTCAATCATCACACATGTATGTGACACTGATTACCACCCTGTTTCTAACTAAGCTAGTACTGTGCTGGGTACTTGCAGCATTAGTGTAGTCCTAGCCTAGTAGGGGCTATTTGTTAGTTGCTCGTGATTTAGTAACTTTAATTGTGCATTGAGACTGCCTTCGAACGATCATCATTGATGTTGTTTGTATACACACACTTATTTGCTAATAAGTAAGGATAACGTTAGGCCTTAATAATAAACGGTTAGAAAGGGATTATACACTACTCACTAGGCCTATGATTCTGAGGTCTATGGCAATTCTGTGTTGTAACGTGCTTAGGCCTAGGTTTGCACAGTTTCACTGTCTTACGACCATCGAAACTGGTAATTCAACCAAGTTTTCATGATTTATGTTATGCAGTAATTTAATTCGGCCCTTACCTGTATTCTGTACCTTGGTTCTTGCTCTGATCATCCTAATACACGTCGGTAAATCGATCGACTTCTCAAGTTGTGGTAACTAACAGTAGGCCTAACAGTTACACTAATAACAATAGGGAATCGTGCTTGGAAATTCACATTGGTTCAGTTCACCGTCTCCGATCATCTAAATGCGAACACAAAATCTCTCTTGTTAGCAAACAATTCAAAGAGTTCTTTGGTACAGGATAAATGTTAAGATTTCGTCATTCTTATGAATGATAACAGATCCCATGAAGAGTTTCCCAGACAATGAATTAAGCACCTGAATCGTTTATGTTTTGATATTAAGATTGTCTTGTTTGTTAACGACATTATACTTTGTGCGGTACCTGGCAGATCTTGTCATGTGATTCTCATGTGACCTGAATGAAGATCTGTGATTGGGCAGTAACTACGTCATAAGTATTTTGTAAACGAAATACTTTCGTCTTTTGGGGCGAAAAATGTGATTGAATTTTAATCTTTTTCAATAATGTGCAATTATCACGATTGGGAATCACCCTTTCATCAATGTAAATATTTTAAAGAACATTTTCAGGGACATTTGGTGTAGACCCCCGATGCTTGCCACGGAATGAAAGAATTTTGGACTCTGTCCCACGGTCTAACGCCGTGCCCGGCCGAAAAACTTTGTTGAACAGACAGATTCTTCCCTTATTCTGGGATTTTTCAGGGAAAGTGGATTTTATAGAAATTTTTGACACGAATCCCGCCTTTTTTTTTTACTCATTGACCCCACTTTGCACTGACTTTAGGTAGTTTTATCCCAACTTTTATAACTTTTTTCAAGGCGACACTGTATAACACATTCGCGTAAGTGTGTCGTAAAATCCTATAACTAACCCAACACCGACAAAACACGCCCAGAGGCAACCACACATCCGAAAGCAACCCCACGCCCGAAAGCAATACCACGCTCTAAGGTAACTATCCGCTTGAGGGCAACCCCACTACCAAATTGCAACCCCACGTCCAAAGGTCACACCAAGCTTAAAGGCAACTACCAACCCCAAGGCAACAACTCCCAAAGGCAACCCCACGCCCCCAAATGCAACCACGCCGGAAGGAAAAACACCCGAGAAGGCAACAACACCAAAGGAGTGTGCAAATACAGGTGTACCTTTACCAATGGTGCCTTGGAGACAATTATGGTAAAGGGTAACTTCATTATTCCCACGTTTTAACGAGCTCCCTCGGGGAATCGGAGACAAAATGAGTTCAGTCATTGAACTGAAAACTATAGGTAACTATACAGTACAGACAGCTTATCCTCTCCGAACCCCAAAGTACAATACATGCTTCAATAGGCTCAACCAGGGATTAAAATATAACAGAAATAAAGAAAACACTCTTACAATTTCTCCAATTTGCTTAGACCGTAAAACAGGTTTTTCGGTATTTCCTCCAAGAAGTTGTACGATAATTTTCTGTATGTAGGCAAAGAGGTAGAAACGGTCTTTTAATTTTTCACAAAACGTCAGTACATGATGAAATGGATAAGTTTTGTTGATTGACACGTAGACGTATTCTAGAAATATACTATATACTTCCTCAAAGGTGGTCTTCTTCCTAAAATGTTCTAAGTTGTTGAGAGTGTCGTACGAACTCATGCATTTAAATTTTAATTTGAACACACGTATTGGATTAATGCTTTACTTTATAATTTTCATGTCAGCACACCATTTAACTTCAGGTTGATTTTGATCATCATGAGAAAGATATTTTATTTCATAAAAATAACACTCGAAAAGACTTACATGAATTTAACCTCTGTCAAATTTTGAAAGACAAGCTCTGGTGTAGCCTTCAGTTTGTTATGCGACAAGTCACTTTCCAAAAAAAACAAAAAAACAAAAAAAAAAAAAACAAAGAAATAAAATAATAAATATATATATATATATATATATATATATATATATATATATATATATATATATATATATATATATATATATATATCCCCTTTTATGTCTCCTGCTTCTACTTAGCTTTTATCTCCTTTGTTAGGGTCCTAGTTTTTACATTTTATCTTTTGTGTTGGGTTGGGTCTGTTTTTAAATTTCTAGTAAGTGCTTTTTGCCTTTCATCCGTTTTATAGTGTCTGTTTTTCGTTTTGCCTTTTAGTTGTCTAAACACGTTTCTGAGGAAGGGGCCGGTGGTCCTGAAAGCTAAATATATGTTCTTGTTTTACCAGTTTTTACTATTTGTTTTATGTTTTTACTGGTGTGGTGCTTTTCCATTTGGTTTATATATATATATATATATATATATATATATATATATATATATACATTAGTAAAACGTAGCAGGCATAGAATACTAACCTTGCGTTTAAATATATGTCAAGGATAAAAGGATAAGGAAATTATGAGATCAGAACATTCCACATAGCCTTGGGTTTTGAATTGATGTTACATAGTAATTTTGCCATGACAATCTCGACAAATTTGTGTATAGCAAGTATCAGTAACAATAAAATGAACACAATTATTAAGGGAAACATTTAGAATTTCAAAATCGACTGTTCTTAATTTGACACTGTCTTTCGGACGTGGAGAGGCCCGATCCAGACTTTTCAATAAATTCTATGCAAGGTCGGAAGGCACTATTTTATTCAGATGCGTCAGCCACAATTGAGAGTACTCTAACTGTACTTACATTTTATGCAATCTTGGCGAGTGTGAGAGCAGCCTTTCTGGAATCCGTTGAATGACATTACTAGATAAAGACCTTGGGTAAAGCAGCGATTATCAGAAGGGAATAAAGTCATCTTTTCATTTAAAAATTAGTAGTTACTTGCTGTAACACCCATATCATACAAATTAGTAAAATTTCCGCACTATTAAATTTTCCGTTCTTGAGAGGTATTGTAAAACACGCATCAATTATTCGTGAAATACCCTACTAATACTCTTCCTTATTTAACGATCGCGTTTGCTCATTGATCGCATGACCCGATTAAGACAGAAGACGGCTACCCCACCTCACGATTGCTTTAACGTAGACACGTTATAGTGAATACAAACTTATAAACTATATCACATGGAAATCGACCTTGCAAACTTACTTTAAGTGCATTAGTTTAAGGAGGGCAAATATTAAAATAATTGTTTCGATTTCGTGATTGTCAAACAAATTGTGAAGAGCACCCGTGTTTGAATAAATCTTAACAGGGACAGGGTTGTAAAACGTCATTTATCGTTAGTGAAGACAATTTAAGATCGAGGTTGTTACTTCCTCTCTTCTTTCTCCCCCACTTTTGTTCGGTCGTTGTTGCAAAATATTCCCAACTAAGTCCTGGCTAATTCCTTCCAGAAGCCTTTCGAACGATCCCTCGTTTTCCAGTCCCCTTGCCCTTTTCTGTTTTTCATGAAATTTTGCTTAAGTGCCGTACCCTACTGGTTCCAGTACACTGTTAAAAATTTCTCTGTAAATTTACATAATTTTTATGGCAAATTTTTTTTCCAACCAAATAATGTTTTTTTTACAGCCAGACTGTAATCATGAAAAAACATTAAGGGTTTGTCTTTTCTTTACAGTTTTTGCATGTAAATTAGTTTACAAAAGTCTACTGTAAATCGAATTACAGAATTGTTCTGTTTTGTTTACCTTAATTTTATGTGAATTTACGGCCTACTGTGTTCATTCCCGACGTTTTAATATTTATTATAATATTGCTTTTTTACCTTTCATATGTTATTACGTAACATACACTTCACTATTTCGTAGATCAGGTATTTGCTTATCAACGTAATGTGTCGTTACGAAGTTGTTTTCAATCAAAACATATTGAGGATGCTTTGTTGTCATATTGCTGTCAAGAAGACTGCTATCTCTAGGAACTTTGTAATTGGAAAGTCATATTTTTTGTACAATATAATAATTGTTTTTAAAATAAATATGACAAAGAATGCAAATACATTGGTTGCAAACATTTCCAGACAAGGTAAACAATAAGTTTATCACTTCCTGATTAAAAAAGGCCAAAGAAGATATTATTCAAAGCAACAGCAGTCCTTTTGTTAGGAAAATGCCTACAAAATTAAGCTCCACCCATTTATGCAAAATGAGATTTACGTCATAAAGTGGTAAATTTACAGACTCTTTCAAGTAAATTTGTGAAACGTTTTTAATTTGCTCCGATCAAGTGCATGAGCGCCTGTGGCGATGAGTTGACATCAGTATACCAATTGTCAGTGCTCTGAAATTAGGGCCTTACAATTTCTTTTTACTTAAAAATGTGTGACAAAACACCAGTTGTATGATATTTATAACTAAGAACGTAATAACTAAGTATGCTTTTATAATAAATGTAAGTTAATTTTCAAATAGGGCCATAAATTTGCCAAAAATGTTTTTTTTTTTAAACTGAAACTTCGCAGAACGATGCATGTTATATATTGAAAATTTTCTGGCTATTTCTTATTTCTTTGTTTGGGCTTATTTTTGTTTCTTTTTCAGCTTAAAAACAAAATGAATGTTTGTTAAATGACAGTATATTTATGTGAAATCAGAAAAATACAAAATACTGTTAAAATTTCTGTAAATTTACAGAAAAAGTTTTACAAAGCAGTAAAATTTGGTTAAAAAAGCAGACAGAAATGGTTTTTCAAATAAACAGAAAATACATGTTAAACAACCTTTTTTTATTTGTAGCAATACAAAGTGTCTGTAAAGATACAGAAAATCTCTATTTAAAGTAAAATACATAAAGTTTAAGTTAAAAAAAGTCTGTAAATTTACAGAAATTTTTAACAGTGTAATCGCCCAATGAACATCAGTATTTCACCTTTTCGATCAGCCATTGCATCTCTCAACCCAATATAATTAACAGTCATCCCAATGTTTAATATTTTTCCCTTAAAGTTTCCTTTCTTTACGTGTCTCTCCTAATCATTCCTTTGATAATTTCCCTAGTAATAACAACTATGCAGATAACTTACAGGGTTTCCAGTCTTTTGCAGCTATCTAATGCACCTTGTTCAATCGATGAAATTTGATTGTGGTCCAAAAGTCTTTCACGAGAGAAACAAAATAGAAGGAAATTTGGAATAACTTTTTTAGAAAACGACGTTTATGTACAACACATGATATACAATGTTTTGAAAACAAAGACTTTTCTACATAAAAGCAGACTTTGAAAACAGCAATCCATTTTCGCACCTTCAACGTACTTAGTTACATAGAGTTTCAAGGCCCACCTTGCGACCAATTGTTTCAAGTCGAGCCAACCGTGACCTTTTTTTCTCCAGTTTTGACTAACTGGCTTGTTTTCCTTACTGCACTGCTTATGCTGAGCAACAAGCACAATGGAAGTAGGTTCCGTTTTTTAGGTCTTCGTTATGACCCGGCCAATGTAGTTTACCAGAGCTGGTAAAAGTGGTTGTGCCCCATAGGATACTCACTAAGCACGATACCTATTATTTCTTATACATAATAATCACACTTCATGTTTTGTGCTAAGGTTTAATCACTTAGAACAAATAAGTCCACTGTGTAATAATTTGTGACTTTATTGTTTTACTACTCACGCAATCTGCTTTGTTTCCGTTTAAAATTAAACATGTTCTATGTCCTTGAACACTCCCTGTTTGGTTGCATTGTGTGTCGAACAGAGAGGGCTTAATTTCCTACATCACCCAATAAGCGTACGTAAGAGTGCTATCACACCTTGAAACAAGGTGCAGTGACTTTCAGAATAACAAAGGAATACAGAGACTGTTATTTGAGTAGCACAACAATGACATTACAAATTATTGCGCAATGTACTTATTCCAGTTGAATATATAAACTTCAACATTTTATATCTCAACACAAGAATGTCCAATGAAGATGCCAGTTAGACTGTTAGAATTCATTTTTCGTCCTCTTTAATATATACTTTAAAACTTTTTGACTTGAGATACACATTAATTCTTAAATTTACAATGAGTGTAACTTACTACTTATCAAGCTTGTACTTACAAGTGATACAACATTGCTAGACCTTGAAAGCTTGCATATGCTAGTTTTGTTATGTTATTTTGCTCAAGGTTCCTAAAAGGAAACACAAAAACAACATGTTAAGTTCACAGGTGTGATGGAGATCATTTCGAACATTTCGAAGATGCTTAATGTACTCTCCCAAAGATTTATCAAAGTCAGTAAGAGGTTCCCTAATTCATATCGAAGTAGGCTCGGACATTAGGAAAACTTGAGAATCGTCAAAAAAAAAAAAAAAAAAAAAAAACGTTTCTGAAATGGTCCTTTGAAGGGCGAATTAGGTACTTACAGAGTAGTTGTATTCAGGGGTATTTTACTTGGAACATTACTCAGATTTCGGTTCCTACAGTCCACCTTTCGTGTCGTAAGACCTGTGCAGGAACATACTTCGCAAGCTTTAAAACGGAAATAGGAAATGTTCTATATAGATCTGGTGATATATACACGTTGTTTTGTCTTTTTAAATCCTGTTTGGTGATAATAAAAACAATGGATTAAAACATACCGTAAAGACTAATGCGTAAGTAAAACCTTTGAAATGTTCCCTGTTATTTGGATGACAATAAACCTCTTTGAAATGAAATTTACGTCCCAATCTGCACTAAGTTACCCGTCTCATATACCGTTATTTACACTTCTATAAGGCTTACACAAGATTATAAAGTAAACACAAGCTAGTGTTACTGTAGCATCAGGAGATTTTCTGCACTGTCCCTGCATTTCCATACATTCGGTCTTTTGAAAATATCTTTTCGGGTTGTATGTGAAAAATTTTAACAAAATTTTTTATCTGGCCCGGAATTGGACTCGCGATTTCAGATTTCAAAAGGACTTGATCAGAGGTTGATTATTCCCCATTGAGAAAGTACAGGAACTCGATAATTGTCTCACTCGTGACTCGGACTCTCCGAACCACACTACAGCATTGGTTATAATTAAAAAGAAACTTACTTAAATTCGATTAAAAGGGTCCTGAAGTATTATTATAAATTACAATTTGTGTTTTGTCGCTATCTTAATAAAGATTCCATGTTTTTGTACATTTATGACGTCATTATATCAAATTCGCCAGAGAAGATACATCCCATCAACATATATTCATGCAAAGTCGCGTCGTAGGCCTACGATCTAGTGCAAAACATTCGAAAAGAATTCAGTTACAAACGGTACGTGATGGCGCAGGTTCCATGCAAGTACGATGCTAACAAAGTTTTTTTTTTTGTGCCGTACATACGGTTTCAAGGGATATTCCGGGGAAAAATTTCAAGAGCTTCAAATAATAAAGGCAATATTTTCTCTTTATCCATGAAATCGAAAGCAGTTGCGTTCAGAAGTTGCGACTTTTTCAAGGAAATATTCGAACACATTAACACAATGCCTTATGGGGAATCTGTGATGTCATACCGATAGATTTATTGAGCATTCTTTTGTATTTGTTTGTAATGTTCACACACCGCAAATAATACATGCGGGCACTTTTAAAGCTGTAACTTTTGTACTCCCAAAGTTTTCAGCTCAACCTCAAACGAACATTTTTTAATGTTTTACTGTTGCAAAGTTTCTAGGTCAAATTATCACTTCAATTTTAAAGAACAACAAAAAATTTTTGAATTGATGTGCCGGTATTACTTAACATTCTGTAACCTTGAAGCAACTGGGAGTTCCGTTTTTACAGAAATAATTTTTCTTTAAAGAGGAATATCTTGAGTTATGGACAAGTAGTAGGTGTGGGGTTTGAAGGGCGTGCGGAAAAAATATTTTTCTTTTTTTTTTTGAGACCTAATGCAATTGGCACAGGAATATTCCTTAAACACCAAAGATACACGAGAGAAGGAATACCATCGGACGTAATAAGTTAGCAAGTACCCCGGAACTATTGTGGATTGACAAATAGAGCCTTCTGCGGAGACCTAAGAAATTGCATGCATTATATTCACAGTCAATAAGCAATAACACGCACCGTAGCCCAACCCCTTCCTACTATTTAACTATAACTTTTCTGCCAAGGATAACATTTTGCAACAGCTACTGGTATGCCTTTTTTTATTTAAACACTTGCCGAAGTGGTATGAACGGAATAACATGCAATGCCTATGGTGGTTCATGGTTCATGCCTATGGTATGAACGGAATAACATGCAATTATAGAGTGGAATGCTTAAGGGAACGAAAATTGTCATTTACTATTCAGCTTCAAGAAGGAATTGATATAGCGTTCTTGTGAACAATTTGCACCGTAAAACTGCTTCTTGATTGACTTGCATGCACACACACATGACAATGGAGCAAATAAAGCTGTTTGTTATCAGTGTTAGAAAACTTTGTCTAGAGGCCAATTTGCCAGGAAGTTCCTTTTTCAGGGGACTATATTGTCAAAGGGCGACGTCGTCAAGGACTCGGTTTGTAAAGGGCGACTTTGTGACGGGACCACTGGCTCTGTTTGTGACTTTGTTGGCTAAGTCGAGCGACTTCATCTTGGGCGACTTCGTCGAGGGCATTTTGGGAGAACAACTTTGTTAGTAGAACCTTTTCTACCGGGGAGATCTGATTGACAATCTTCTAAAATTCAAAGTAACACCAAACTTACAGTCACAGACGCAAAGAATAGCTTATATCTTTAAGTTATCGAGTCCTAGTTGTAGCTACAAATGCATACATCTAGGCATACGCATGTCGGTAAAACTAGTACACTAAAACCAGTAATCTGCTTTTACCTTCTTCACTACCGTCTTCACTGTTGACGATGACACGGTTCCAAAACACAAGTGTAGAAACAAGTATTTGGATAATTATCTTCATCTTTGCCACCGTGACGATGATGCCGATGTGAAAGAAAAGAATCTTTAATTTAAAGTTGAACCAATTTAAATGGGCCTGGTGCTTCCTATGAACAGCATAACTGATACATATAAAAATATTTCAAAGACGAAATGGGAGGGGGGCGGGGGAATCTACGTATCATAAATCACACCCTAAGGTCAATAGCACCCTATGTTACTCTGAACGCAGTTTAATTATTTTAACTGAAAATCACGACAACGTCCATTTATTCGTTTATCCACGAGCTTTCTCACCGTCAGATTAATGCTAGGGTGTATGCATTGCGGTAATAAATTCCAAATGCAACACTTGGCTTAATAGCTGTCTGCTTCTGAATAAGGTGTGGTCAATGTGAAAAACATTTTCGTCATCTAGATTTTAAAAGTGGGGGGGGGGGGTGGGCAAATGCACGGAGGGCACGAGAAATTCTTGGGGTAAACAACAACTTCGCGGGAAATTCAAAATCGAGAGCGAAGCGAGAGTGTATGCGGGGGAGGGGGGGGGGGGGTAAGGGGCCCTACTTAGGACCCCTGACGGGTTCCGGTAGCAAAGCACAGTTGGAGGTCCAGAGTTGCGAAGCCGCTGGAAGCTCAAAGGTTTGAACACATCTCTAGGTCAAAAATTTAGTATCAATATAGCTATATCCTGGTTCAGAAGGCAATGATTTCGAATAATTTCAAAGGTCCAGGGCTCCCACCACACTTATTTTGGTTCAAAAACTAGTTATCACAATATTCCTATTATTTTCTCTTCAAAGTATCGTTCATCATGTTTTATAACTGCACTATTGCATGTTCAATGTAAAACAAGCAGTTACTTCTACTCAATTTTACATTTGAAGAGAAAAATTGTTGTTACATCGTTCTTAACAGCCAGTCATGAAACAGGAGAGTTTACTGCATGCACTACTTACAGTTGGGGTGACTTCTCTTGCCCTTTAAAGTATTAGTCTATCCTGAGAGTAACTGATGATTAAAGAATTATAAAGAAAAACAACTTAAAAGCTACTTAAAACACTGGCGCGAATGTCCTTGAAGTGATTTTCTTTTTAAATTTCGAGTTGACTAATGTGGAATCTGTTAAACAAAAAAGTATCACAAGTAAGCAAAGATTAGTGACTGTGTGAATGCTTTTGGCATGCTTGCCTTAACAGATGCGAGTTCAGAAGCAGAAATAGGACATGCAAGCCCTGGCAACTTAATCAAACCCTTTGCATGATCACTGCAGAGAGTGCAACAATTTTAGAACTGAGACTAGCGGAAAACGTAGTAATAGCCCCCGCTCATGCGCGCTCTGAAGTGAAAAGTTTCAATGACACGAGGTACAAAAAATGGCTCACATGATTTTTCCTTGACAAAACGGGAACGGTTTCACCTGTTTGAAGGATTGTTTGAGAATAACTTTGCCTATAAAACTGGGACTTGAGAGCTAAGTGGGAGGGAGACAACCGGGGTGGAGGGGGGGGGGAGGAGGGGTGCTCTGACTGGAAGCGCAAATGCTCCCATGCTTCCAAGCCCCCCCCCCCCTGGTGCCGTCACTGGTGAAAAACCATTACGGGATACATCTATGAAAACGCACAACCACGGTGCCAAAATTGGTATGATACTTTGCTGACGAAGTTATGTAGAGACATTCAACGCAGGTTCTATTTAATTTAATCTAATTCAACACGTCAATCTGTCTGGACTGAATCTTGTTTTGTCACTAAAATTGCAACAATTTAAAGTAATCCTTACCGCGATCATTACCTTTTCTTTTTATTTAGAAAGAATGATTCAGTGGTTGTACAGCAACAGAACATTCATGTAGATCACTGCTTCGGAAGATGTAACTGTTGTTACTTAGCCACGATGTTATCAACTTAGGGCAAAATCCAACATTGTACGATTATGTACAACGCAGTATTCTTTATGCAAAGTGTGAACAGATGTAAAAGTGAGAAGCACACACAATTTCCATTGAAGTTATTTTCAAAAGGTATTTTGAGTACACCTAAACCCGAAATCTGATGAACACACTGTCCTTGTTGGTCGATTAGGTAAACTCCTTAATATTTAACTAGAAACAGTTATCGTTTAAGTAGATAGGCGGTCGCTTTCACTTTCTGTCGTCTCAAAAAATTAAACGCGATAAAGATATAGTACTTTTTCACACAGCAAGTATAGCTAATATACATTCAAGCCGTTAACGTTTATGACTCATTTCCTGGCATTTTACCTTTTGAAACATTACTCATCAGTATTTTGGTAATTTAATAATATTCTTATAAACATTGACGGGCTCGCTACCCAGCAGAAACTTATACCATTTGCAAGTCACGAAGAAAAACAAACAAATAAAACTGTGAGCTGTCAAACTATTTTCAAGAATGGAATAAACAAAGTAGGTTTCAGGTTTTGCCCTGTAGAAGGATGGAGGCACAAATCGTGAAAAGGGAAACTAACCTCCCTTCTGGGAAATTGTAAACATTTTACTCCTAACTTACATCGGACTTCGTGCGCGAATCTGAGGAAACTATAATTTCCTTAGGTACACGCTGAAAGAGGTGTTTAAACCTGTTTATAAGTGCTGGCAAAATAGGTCATTAAATGCTAAACACGTTTATAGAGTAGAGGTAATGAAGTCAAGTAAGGCTTCCTTTCGTCCTGGAAACAACTCTAATAAAACTAAAAAGTTTGGAGAATTAATTTACAGAAGTTAAATACGACTTTATTTGGAACAAACAAATGCCAAAATCTACAAAGAAAATTTGGATAAAATACAACTTGAGTTTTTTCTGAGGTTTTATTTTGTATCAAGACCGCCCAACGGAGCGGCGGTGCCAGGAATTTTTAGATGTGGAGGATAAGGGCAAACTTTTTTGGGTGGCTCGTGGTGCTACAATTTCCGCGTAAGCTGCAATCCGAAGGGCTTAGCCCAAGGCCCGGCGTGGGATCAAAGGTGCCGTCCTAGGGCCCTCGGTGGGGTCCAGGAGCACCGCCCTGGAGGGAGCTCTGCTAGGATTTTTTGTTGGGGACTGATGAAGGCCTCGACATGTTGACGAGGGGGTGGTTATCCTGCCGTAATTTGAATGTACCAGAGAGCTTCCGCGTGGCAGCTCCCTTCATATGTACAGTACTGTATTGTACATACGCCCTGGGAATTCCAGCTAAAATCATAACACGCAGCCACCGGGGCAGTGCATACTTATGAATCACAGTACGTTTTGTGCACAACTCTAGCTTGTATATTGACTGGTGACATACACGGGTTACAGGTGATTTAAGCGTGGCCATAGATAATGAAAATAGCTGAATTTGCATAACGTCCTAAAAATACACGTATATGTTCCTCATTTGAAATGCGGAGGGGGTTGAATGGTAGTGTTGTGTACGTAGTATGGTGAACTCCCCATGACCTTTAGCAGACACCATCTTGTTGTTAACGAGCAATTCTCCTTGTTTAACAGTAGGGGTCATTAAACATTTTTCCAGGAGCAAGAACCAAAATTTTCCGATTTTTTTAACGTGTGAACATCATTTCTCTGAGGTGGGGTGGGGGGGGATTTGTGGCGACCAAGCGTGCGGAAATTTTTTAGGGTGCTGACCACTTTTTGGGGGGAGGGGGGTTCCCCAACCCCCTACCCTCCGCGACGCCACTGACATAACGACACGAAATTTTGTGCACTGGTTCACGTTTTGAGAAAATATAACTACATTACTACCACGTCAAATTCAGTACGTAAGATGTAGATGCACCCCTTCAAAGAATTGCTCCCGTTGGGGAAGTTTTTCAATCTCGTTGGAATTGAGGGTCCTTGAGCTAGAATTATTATAACAAAATATAAAACAAATAAAAATGAGCAGGACTTGAAGGTATTTGTGGAATTTGCCCCAATGTTAGCTGTCCTTTAATGACTCTCATCTCTACTTGCCTACCACTCCAATCTCGACTGGCCTACCTCTCCCATCTCCCAGCTGAACCCTCTCCACGCTATCCAATGAAAGTCCACCCCACCTTCACCCCTACCCTAAAAAAATTTCTCCTCCTTACTCTCCTACCCCTTTCCATCGTGACGGAAACATTTAAAGAAAATAAAATAAAAAAAGAGAGAGGAAAACCCGAAAAGGTAAGAATTTGAAGTATTGATGTAGGGATCTGGGCGTGAGACTGCTAAACCCAAATTAAGGAACGTCGACGCGCGTCGGTGAAATTCTTGAACTATAGCACTGCTAAAAATGTATTACCACCCAACCAAATTTGCAGTAAACGTCAGTTCAATGAAAATACAATCTGCCCATAGCCAGTTCTTCGTTTCTATCTCCCCTAGTAACAAATGCAAATTTTGTTACAATATTCCAAAATCACAAATTCTCTTTTCTGAATCCTTGCCTCCGAAATCCTACTTCCGAGATGATTTTTTGTCAGTTTGTTGCCACGTGTGTTGCAACATGTGTTTAGTGTACACAGACACAAAATTTCTGTGTCCAGTGAGTGCGTCAGCAACATGGGTCCGCACTTGTGTCGGACTCCTGAAATGTATCCAATGCAACAGTAGTTAATTTTAAGTTGCGCTGGAGAAGTTAAAAAGTTTACAACTGGAATTTGCATTTGATAGTCGAGAACATGTTATTCCGTAAATATAAACGAAGTTTTTGGATGGTAAAATTTTATAGACATATCACGTTCTTTGAACTTTCAACTAGGCTTTATTTGAGAAACATGCTTAAAACACCTTTATATTCGAGATAACATTTATTTAAAGATTAAGATTTCAAAAACCGTTTTGTTTTGAACAGATCATTTGAGAAACAATTCTGGGAGAAAACCTTCCATTTATGAAAATTTTAATTTTGAAATTCTATTTCCTCACTACAAAGAGAAACTTTTGAAAAGAGGCTTGTGAAAAACAAACGTCACGATTCGGGAAGAAATCTAAACAAAACACATATAATTTAGGAGAAATTTATAGAAAACTCACATGATTTGAAGACATATCGGTTTAAACGAGTAACACGGGGACATTTTTGTTACAAACTATTAACATTTCGGTGACGATTGACAAAAAATCCAAATCTTTTTTTCATTTTTTTTTATTCAAGGGAAAGACTTACGATGGGATTTATTGGGAATGGCAAGTTTCAGAATAATTGCGACAAATGCTAAATTAATTAGAAAAAATAAGCAAATAAAATAAACGTGATTGCATCTGTTTTGCAATGTTTGGAAGTTGGTGTCTTTATTTATAAAATATTTGCACTAAAAACATCACAACTTTTCAGAATTTGTTATTTGCTTCCTAATTTATTCACACAATGTCGGACTGGACAAAACAATTGCATTTAATATGAGTGGAATTGGAACCGCCTATCAAAGAAAAGATTTTCTCACCTCTATGAGTTTAAAGCTGGAGAATATATCCACGGCACACTCTTTTAAAGGTGTTTAGGAATTCAAGACGAACTTTGTAAACATATTTGAATAATAAACACGTATGCCTTACTTCGAAACATTGCATTTTACAGTAACACGTTTTATTGCTTAAAGAACACTGTCACGGACCTGTATAGGCTTCCGTACCATATAAGAGAGCCTCGTATTTTAGGGTCTTGTGTTATTTAAATTACGTAATTGAAGCGGGAAATTTGTTATTGTTGTCAAGGAAACAGGAGAACTGCGGGGTATGTGGGATATAGGGAAAGATAGAAAGGGAAGAGAGCGAGGAAAGCTGGAATCAGGGAGAGGCAGGAGGAGGAGAGTGAGAAAAGGGGTGTTTGGAGGTGAGATATGTAAAGGGATAGAAAGGAAAGGAAGGATCGAGCGTATAGATTCTGAGGCGGGCACGTCTGTCTGGAGAGAAAGAATATTCGGAAGTATGACCGGATTGCAGCCGGTTAAGCGTTTTTCCAAAGCAGAATTCTAGGAAGAATGATAGTGTTACCACAGGCCTCAGGCAGGGACAGTCAGTTGTTTACATATGAGAGTGGAAGTTTAAAAGGGTTTGGTGAGATGGACCGATGATAGGTTTTTTAAGACTGCATGCGGTTGTACGGGAGAAGGCAGTTGCATTTATATTATTCATGTTGTATTATGCGTTCACCTCTTTCTTCTGGGGAGAGGAAACTGGCTTTGAAGAAATAGTGGCTGTTGCAAGGAAACCTATGATTACTTGTCGTTCTTTGTGTACTCTATGGACCCGTGTGACAAACACTGTTGCTAAACATGTTCAAAATTTAAACAAGTCGGGCAAAATTAGAGATTAAAAAAAGCTAAAAGCGATTTTAGCGAGCATTCACCCAGTGGCGGAGCTAGGGATTTCGGTCAGAGGGGTGACAATGGTCTGCAGGGGCGCTTCGAAGGAGTAAATACCCTGAGCCTCAGCACGATCGAAGTCACGGCTTTTCAGACTTTCCATTTGATTTTCCGCACCTGGTAGAAGACCACTTTAACATTTTTCCCATTTCTCCTCAAGAAGTTATGCTGTTAAAACATATTTAAAGTTTCTGTCCATGGGCACGGGCAGGAGAAAATTCGGGAGGGGGGGGGGGACAAAATTCTTTTAGGGGGAAAGCCAAAAATTTCGGCCCCAAATGCCTCTCAGATCGCTGGAAATGGCATTACTAAGGCCTATGTACCGCATATAAATAGGGCAAACATTGCGTGAACTGTTAAGAAATGTTGGTGTTAATTTTTCTTCGTCTATTTCTTTGTTTTTTTCGTTTTTCAGGTTTTTACCAGAGATGGGAAATTCCCCCCCCCCCCCTTGCCCCTACCTGCTGAAGCACATGTTTCTATCCCTCTCTTTCACATTCTAGTCAATAGCAACCAATTGTACACGGGAAAATTTTATGGAAATTAGTCACTGTGAAGTAAACATTTTTGACATCTGGAAGTTAAGATAATTACACGAAGAAACATAAAATGTAATTTACATCATGTGAACATTCTGAAATAGCCATTAATTAAGTACATTAAAAGAAGTAGCCAAAAAAGGGTCTGCTTGGCTCTCTAGATACCGAATAAATGAAAGTAGCCTAAACCCAGGCGTATTAGATGTAATTTTCTTGCTTTTGAGACCACGAAAATACAGATATAAGCATTTTCATGGAATTATCGTGCAGTGTCAGAAATAGCCATTTATCATGAAAATGATCCCTTGAAGAAAAGCAAAATGGAAACTGATCATTAAAAGTCTTAAGCCATCATCACCATTACAACAGTTTTATTTTATTTTAACCTGAATGTTCTCTTCAAATAATTTTGAAAAATGTTGTGGAAGCTATTTTGGTATCTTCATTAATTGTCTATGTTGACAATTATCCCCGGCAACAAGAGGCCTATTTCCGCTACAATTATTGTTGCACCCTGTGCAACATCTTTTATTGGCCAGGAGGGTGCATTTAATGTCAGTCTGCGCATTTTGTAAGCTTATAATCACGCTTGGTGTGGAAGCAATGAAGTTAGCACAGCGACAACATTCATTAGTGCATATAAAGCATGAAGATACGTTTCGACAAAACCTATGCCTATACTACAGAAGACCACTTAGATCAGAATAAAGTGCAGATAGTACAGTTACTGGTGGCTGTTTCAGCATTTTATTTTCTGGGCCTTAAAACAATGCTATTAAATTATGTCTTTTGCCAATATGGTGCAAGAGTAAAGTACGTTTAAAACCTGAAAAGGGATGATTTTGGTCCTTCGGGGGGGGGGGGGGGAGGATTTGCCCCCTTACCATATGGCAGCTCCGCCACTGCATTCCCCGCCTGACCGTAATATTTAAACACTTTTTCACCTTAAATCATAAGCCATATTTCTGTTGTCATGCACACTTGCTCTACGACAGCGAAAAAAGAAGGGATGGGAGGATGTTAATTCCGCTAAGGTTTGGTTTGCTTAACCATACGTCACTCAAAATTATATCAAGACTTCCATTTATATGTAGCTTCACTAATGGTAATTGTGTTTAAATAAATTAATCTTGTTTACAATTAATCAATCAGTCTTTGAATGGATGGGGCAACGCCAAAGTGACCAAGCCATGATGACAATGTTTATCTTAACATTTATTCTAAAGTGCACGTAATACCTAAAAAGCGGCGAATAAATGCACCAGTTATTCTCGGTGTTTGTTTTATAATGAAATCATGGTAAAGCTTTTTCTTAAGGATAGAAGGACGTGTGAAATTTTAGTATGGGTTCTTTAAGAAATTCTCTGACGATGTCTAATACCAATGTATAATGTTTTATACTTAATATGAAGGAAAAGAAAAACACTTGCTGCCAACACAACATCTAAAAGTCAAAAGGCAACCACGCCCTGCAAGTTAATGGAAAATGATGGAAGTGCCATTGCACCAATAGCACGGAGAGGTAAGCTCAACCATTTGCAAAAGTTAACATCTATGTAATTTTTTCGTTTAAGCTTGGAGCTAGTAGTTTTTCAAAGTTTTAACTCAAGCGAGTCTTAATTCCGTTATGTTGTGGGCTTTGGATATGTATTTAAAACGTATGTTTTGAAAGAGTAGACTGGTCTGTTTCATGATTGGCTTTTGTGAACCACGTGACAATATTTTTCTTAATGAATTGTGAAATTTATGAAGAGTAACTAACTTGAATATGGCCAAGTATATTCAAAGATATTTCAGAAAAAGATATGTGAATAAGTCGGAATAAACTGGCTCATGATAAGAAAAAAGGCAGCTTGTGACACACACTGCTCTTCCCATTTATGGGTACATATATCTATTCAATATAAGAGTGTCTATCAGTGCATTCATCAGCACCTATTGTCACTATACAATACAAGACACTGTAGTTCACAGAGCAGCGTATGCTCCACTGTGTAGTATCTACTCTATCACAGCACCTGCTATATTCATACAAAATACACAAAGGTATGTTTCTGTTATTGGACATCTCAAGCTTCTGGTGGCCACTTGTTGGGCTTTCAGACAGACAATCTGGCTTTTGAGCATGTTATTCTCCAGGTTCAAACTAGCTGGATGTTTCCAAACATTCTTTCTCTTATTTCAGAACTGATTTCCTTTTAAGAATCTTTATCCCAATTTCTTGACTTGCAACATAATGCTAAGTGTCCATTTTGTCAGTGGTGAAAGTTGAGATAGGTCGGGAAAATCTCAAGTATTTCTGATAAACAAGAATTCACTCTTCACTGGTTTCTGTTGTACTAGTTGAACACTGCACTCTCTGATCTACCGGGTACAGCACTCTGTGCCAACATCTCTCCAAGTTGCGAACTAATTCTTGCACCAATTGTATCTTCCGTACATGTCGAATAAAACTGAAAATTGCCTCGGCTGAAAAAAAAAATTAAGAGAGTTTACACTGTTACTTTATTGACTGTGAAGAATTCTTTCATTTAACATGTATCTATTTTGTGAGGTAACCGCCAATGGCAGTGAATTGGGGGCTGAAGGAGATAGATCAGCCACCTCAGCAACCCCGATCACCCTAACTGGTAATCGAGAGAAAAACATGATAGGCCTATAAAACAATTTTATAATCAAATATAAGTAAAATGTTAAAGTGAAAATACATCCTCAAGAACTTTACTGATAATGTTGTACTGCTGTAGACCCATTGTCTGATTACTAACTAGTCGCTTTGATCCGGATTTTTTTTTGTTTCGATTTTTTCCCCTTTGCTTTTCCTTTTCTAAATCTCAGTTATTATGATGACCTTACTTCCATATATATGAAATGGTTTAATAAGTAATTGTTATTAATATTATTGTTATAAATGGAAATAAATGAAACAAGCTGTGGCCTGGACTTGAATAGGCGAGTTCTGTAATTCGTTGCCGCACAATTAATCAACTTGACCAAATACTGGGGCCTACTTTACGGCAGATTAAAATGCAAAGTTTTCAGTTACACCAACAAGATTGTTTACACAAAATCCACTGCACTTAATCACACTTGAGATCCCTCCTGATGTTTTGGATGTATTAAGAAAGAATGGTTTCATTGAATGATTATGTAAATTCAAATTTTGGAATATGTGGTGCAGGCGCGGGTTTGGCTTGTTTGTCCCGACGATTTGGAGGATGTGCGCATGTGCAAAGCCACCAAAGCTAAAGGATTGTGTTGTAATTTTTGTCAATGACATTTTACTGTGGTTAAAATTGACGCACACCCAAAACTATATCCCACAATTCATTGTAATTGCTATTTGGAAATAGGTCTATAGCCAAAGCTCCAGCCAAGTAACGTTACCATCTGGGACCGCGACGGCCCAGACGGCTATATAAGGTTCATATAGACTGGACCACTTAAAGCCATATGGCAAGTTACATGTGGCAAATATATGGGATACCTTTGCGAGCAACTGATAAGTGGGTAAGTGTTATGTGGCAATTGATTTATGAGTATTTTTGACGTACATGATATCTAACATTTATGTAGGTTATACATTCAAAGCATGTACAAAATGTTATGAAACCATATAAATGGGTTTACCCACATGGACACAAAAAGGTTTACTATACGGAAGGAAGGAAGGATTTTAGCGCCTTATCTGGTACCACTGCGTAACATTAGTCGTTAGTCTATCAGAAAAAAAAAACTTGAAACTGACAGTACGGCTGCACCAATTTTTCTTACATTGTCGTTTTTGTACTGAACAGGATCCATCATCTGTATACAAGTACTAGCAAAGCTCAGGCGGGATTTTTTCAGTAACTCAAACTAACTCAAAGCAGTATCCTCACCTGCAAGTATAACGATAACAACAATATTTAAAAGAACGAGTATAATGTTGATTGTCCCTTCGTAATATTCAGGAACCTGCATTGCAGCTACTACCACGTTGATGAAAATTGCTGTCAGTGAGAACATCTGAAAAGGAGAAACACAATGGCATTTAAAAATTGTAAGAAGAACAGTTTTTGTGAAAAAGAACCCTCATGTCAGAGTCTCCACCCCCCCCCCCCCCCCACTTGTTTTTTGACTGAAGATAACAAACCCGCTAAGACCAGGTTGAATTTCTCCCGCCATAGCTTTTTTTCTCTCTCGCTAAAGATGTATTATCCTTCCCACCAATTTTTGAAAAAGTTTAAAGTGATTCCAAGAAAAAAAAAAAAAAAAAACTTTCTAACCGCATAGTGGTAACAGACCGCCGTATACGCGTATCTATATCGCCAAGGCGCCTCGTACGTAGGTTACACTTGTGCGTACTGATATAGTGCACGTGGTTCTGCATACAGTACACTGAGAACACAAGCTGGAAAATTCAGCACTTCCGACAGAATCGCAAGGTCAAGTATACCCGCTTGGTTGTTTGTGGGGTACATTCCTACGAAGGGTCGCGTTTATTCACCTGCCGTGTAATGTTACTTTCACAGTCAACACGCAGCTGTACAGTTAATGAAACCAAGTAACTACTTCTCTAGCATTCTCGCCTTTTTTAGATCTGCGCAAATGAGATTTCGCGGAACTGTGACTGACAAGGGATCTCCCCCTATTTGTTGAATAATGTATAAGTAGGCGTATAAATGGATGCAACGACACGGTAAGTGGACATTTTGATCTTTCCTTCTCTCAGAAATCAAAGATTTTTTAGGTTTTGTCAAACATATCCTGCAAAAATACGCTCCGAAAAAGAGGCAGTCGATTCTTATGTCTCAAATTAGGACCTCAAACTTTGCGAGTACCTGACTCATTGAGGGATGTAAAACGATTCTTTTGTATCGACGTTTGAAGATTATAGTATAGGCTTTCTGTTGATACCCAAATTACGTAGTTTAATTTATAAATTGTTTTGTAAACAACTGCTAAACCCGAAGGGACATTTAGCGTACAATATGTATATAGTATGTACTATAGTACATATGGTATTGGTAAATGTACACAGTTAACGTTGTATATCCTACAACGTTACTGTTAGTACTATCCCAGTATGGCTCGGATAACGTCTGTCATAACAAAACAATGAACGACTATTATACTGTGGGATTTGCAGGACAGGTACCCATTGCATTTACATTCTTAAAAACTTCCAGTGTTGTTTGTAGACTTGTAGTCTATGAAATTTGAAGCTTCAGTTTTCATGGCGTATTCAGTAACATTGCAATGTTGGCAAGTGGGGGCTTACAATAAGTTACATGTAACTTTGTTGTAAAGTCGGTTAACCTGGGACTCGTATGAATCATGATAAAGTCAACCTGGATTAAGTAAACAAACTCCAAATTAATAGGGTTCAACATCAGTCTGGACATATTCACGGGTTAATATTCTTTCTTACCTGATTACTGTGCCACAAACAAGAAAACTCAGTCCTTTCCATCATTTTCCATAATAGATCGACCTACAGTACAGTATAGTGGTATACTGTACTAAGTTCAAGTTGTCTATTTCTATAAAGTCCCATAGCCCAGCCAACATGCCCAGCTGGGCCCCAACTGGGTTTCAGCTGGGCTACTCGCTGGGCCCCAGCTGGGGCCCATCCGTGTTTGTCAGGTGTTCCCACGTGGGGCCCAGCTGGGCTAGCCTTTCCCAGCTGAAGCCCAGTTGAAGCCCAGCTGTGCCCCGCTTCAATAACTGAAGCCTAGCTGGGCTTCAGCTGGGCTTCAGCTGGGCTTCAGCTGGGCTTCAGCTGAGCTTCAGCTGGGAAAGGCTAGCCCAGTTGGGCCCCACGTGGGAACACCTGACAAACACGGATAGGCCCCAGCTGGGGCCCAGCAAGTAGCCCAGCTGAAACCCAGCTGGGGCCCAGCTGGGCATGTTGGCTGGGAGGTAGCCCATAAATTGCAAAGCTGCAGCTTTGCAATTAATACAATTTCTAGCCCTTTGTAAACTTATATCATTTAAAAACCTTACCCCATGGGCAATTATGTACTATCATCTAAACTGTGACTTGCATTTTAAAACTTCTGGTTAACTTTAATGAAGGAGTGCGGTTTCAGTGGGAACAGAAATTAGTGCTGTGAATCCTGGCTGTATGACATATACCTAGCTTATATAATTTTTATTCAGTAACAAGAATTACCATCTCTCAAACTCAATCTTATCCTGGCTGACTTGAATTGTCCCAAAAGCTCACCTCAATGTGGTGCTTAATTCGATCAAGCCGTTGGATTTCAAAAATCACGGGAACCCATTTGTGGGTTGTGTCATTTTTCACCATGGTAACTCATGGGAACCCACTTTTGGGTTCTGTTACAAAATGCATGGGTGGTAACGGATTGGTGGTAACCAGTTTTGGGGTTCCGTGATTCAATCATCAGAGGTCCACCACGCCATGGGGAACAATCGTTTCGCGTGAAATCTGACGGCCTGTAAACTGCAGTACAGTAAGTCTACTACTGATTAACAGACAGTGGTTATGACAGGCATGATATGTTCACTGGCAGTGGTCAGTTTTGTCACACTCTATAGCTATACCCAACTTTGTCTTAAAATGTATTCTCATCAGTGTGGCACTCAATGAAATGAAAACTGTAAATTCATTCCTAGATTTTTTTTACATTAATTATATATATTTCTGATCTTTAAGGAGGTCACATAAAGGAGAACCATATTGGGCAACATTTAAGTAGTTTCCTGCAAAAGAACTGTATTGTTACATTGACTGTTTGAGATACTATAGTCATATCAAACTGGCCTACTGCCAGTAGAAATGAGCCTGGAACATTCCATAACCTCACAAGAGGACAGGATAGTGATGAATTATTATCCTAGCAGTCCAGCTATCATCATGTTATTTTTAGGACCAGTATTTCATGTGAAAAGAAATTCAAAGTAAGATATCCATTTGCCAAACCTCAGCTGATATACTCCTTCCCTTGCAACCTTATTGGTATTTGCCTTTGCCTTCAGTACTTTTCATTTTTACCCAGAGTAAATGAGGAAAATCAATAGCACTTGTTAAACAATCATTCCTGCAAGGCCCTTCCTGTCTAAGCAGGCCCATTTAGAAGGTCTCTCATTCATTTTCTTGCTCAATGTATTATGCTGACTTAGAGTATACTACATGATGCATAGAATTTATTTATTTTTTTCAAAGAATGAACATTGGATTGAAGTTGATAGAGTTTCCTAGTACAAAGATTTTTTAACCAGCTTTTTAGTTAGCCCAACTCTTTTTAAAGTGAGGTGATTTTCACTGTTTTGGTGCAAACAAGATGCAGTTTTGCTCTAGCAGCTTGCCATCATATGACATTGTATGTGTATACAGGCATATCACATTCAAACAATATATAGCCGTAAGTTCTAGTGCAACACTACTGATTAGTTTAATTTGTAAATGGCATAACAACAAACAAAATGTTGCAAAAATGTCGAAGGAGCAAGTATCACACCATTTTCTCCGAAATGGGAACAACATTGGTTAGGATGAATTAGGCTGCTGTTGTAACGTTTTACATAGGACGACCTGCATTAACGTTCATTTCGCGAAAGTAGGCCCACTATACTGTGAATATACTCTGGGCGCCAAAATCGATTCGTGGTGGAATTTACCGAGTACCTGACTCATTGAGAATATTTTATAGTGCAAAAATGATACCAGTAGATAGAAAACAAAATTTTTTCCATACTGAAGTAAAAACTGAGTAGTTTAAAACAACACCGAATAAATGCTGAACGATTTTGCAGAGCATTTGAAACCCATTTTAGACGTTTCATAAAATGGACTAAAATCCTCCCTTTTACCCGTAAGTTCACTCAGAACCAGGCACCGAAAGTATTTTTTACATCTTATTCATTGATTTTCACGGTTTTAAAGATTTTTTGCTTCCTAGTTTCTGAGAAAATTGACTTTAAAAGTCATGACTTTTAGCTAATTAGTATTCAAATCCTTACGACGTCACGAAACGTCATGCATAAAATGTAAGAGAAGGAAGCTCTTTTCGAGCAGTTGCGATGTGACTGTTCATGAATGCATGAATGCCGCATTCATGAACGCCGCGAAAGCTGGTAGCAGGGCACAAACATTTCCTAATTGGTCTGAATAAAGTGTGCTAGCGCTAAGAGTACATCGACTGGAAGTCTGGACACTGCTGGGTGTCCCGGTTGTAGAATCTCTGGATTAGGAAGAGTTTGGTAATGGAGTCTCGGCGATCCGACCAGGGAGGTGTTATTACGCAAAATACAGCAGCCAAGCAAATGAAAGGGCTAAATCTTAAATCCTAATAAAACTCATTGACAAACATTCTATCTGGGATAGGAGGATAAAAGTACCAAAGCGAAAATCTGTACCAGGCATCCGAAGAACTCCTAGGGAAGTAAACACAAGCCCTCGCAGGTGTTAAACTTTTAATTGGCTAAAAATTAACCCCAACTAAAAATAAAAGACTAAACTAATAGAAAACCTAAAAGAAGCAACTCAGTCTAACTTAAAACTTATGGCTGTATTAAATAAAAAAAAGAAACCCAATCGATAAAAGAATTGAAAACCTAAAACTGCAAAACAAACTTAATCCTTAAACTCCCGAAGTAGATAGGAAGCGCACTCTTTTAAAGGAGTTTAACTCTTCCGCTCCGTGTCGCTGTCTCGTACGTCTATGCCTGCCGGGGAGGAAGGCTAAGGGATGGGCCCTCCCTTTTGATTATTCACCCGGACTTAATATCATACGCGGTTCGTGTATTTAGATTTGTGTTGTGAGGGGGAGGATGAAATATTCTCGTATTCTCGTTCTCGGGAATATTCTCGTACATAGGCTTCCTATTTTAGTGCATTTGTTATTGTTGATGTGACGAAAAAGGGGGTGGGTCTGAAGCCGTGAAAGCCCCCCTCTTGGATCCGCCTCTGACTATTTCATGTAGTCTGACAGAATGAGCATCCTACTGTAATATATTCGACGAGAGTCTCCTTGGATAAAATTATTGCCTTTTAAAGTCCCCATCTATTACCCAACACTCTACCGAGGCTGTTCTTATGACGCCACAATACACCCTGGGCCATGTTGGAGTACATGTTACTATTTAGGAGACCACGCTCAACGCGCTTGATCGATGAGCACACCGAATACCACAGTTCGCGCCGTGCAGTACAGACAGCACAAAACCACGTGTTTAGCGTGGTTGTCCCCCAGCATATTAAGTGTAGTAATTGCAAAGCCTTTATAGATTGACCTTTCTATGAAACAACAACTGGAAGCAGTCCTTGTAGAATTAAACTTATCTGACAGCTTAAAACGTTAAGGAAAACACCATTTAGGTAAGTATATAAACGCGTCATGTGCCATATAGTCCTATGTGCCATACAGGCTGTGCTGTGGGTCTGATGTTTTCTTTTTTTGGTGTCTTAACATGAAGTTTTAGGTTATTACACCTTATCGTCCCCTACCATAGAATCCATAACCCAGGGGCGTCGATTTGGGGTACAGGGGGGACATTTCTCCCCCACATTTTTGATTGGAGGGGACAGTAACGTAAGAGTCCCCTCTCCACACTTTTTGCGACCTGAATCTTAAAGTATACCGTGACCAAAAATACTAGGCCTATACATGCATGTTAAGATGTGTTCTACCGATTACGATCGATTTCTGTTTCCATAACTACACATTTATACTTTGCAAATCTCCAAATTTGTGCCCGTTCAACGCGCTTGCATTCTCCTTTGATGTCCCTTTTCACTTGCATATCAAACTTATATAACTTATTTGTCTCTATGATTATGTCGATTGTTCGAGTGCATAGGGCAACAGGTGTGGTTATAAAGGGGCACAACATTTAGGAATTTGAGGCAGCAAAATCATCCCCTACTATATTGTTATCAAATTTGTAATCTTTAGTGAATGACCAGCCTTGGCAGGCTCAACACATTTTAAGGAAAATGTCTCGGTGCACAGTCTTCATACAACTTTTTCACAAAAATAAATGATTTCAAATGCCAAATTTCAACAAGACCACATCACACATTCGTGTAGCGTTTCGACCATTCCGTATTTACACCATAATTCTGAAGTAAATTACACTGAATATTGCTAGATTAGAGACTTTAATTTGAAATTAGATAAACACCTCGATCCTTTGTCTGCAGAAAGTGTATGATGAGGTGTCGCTCTTAACTTTGAAAGGAAATATTTTAATGTTTTTGTATCAACACTCATACACGGGTATTCCTTTGCAACGGTGTCTCAGTAACACCAGTGGGTAACATGTCCCGTCGATATGAGATTTTCCTGCAGTAGGTTGAAGTGTGCTTTGATTAGTTTATGGATTTTACCTTCTTTCATAAAAAAATGCTTCCTTACTATTAGAACTTTTGTACGAATCCTACGTAAACTTTCAAAATTTTCGTTGTGATTCTCTTTACGTACAGAGTGCATCCGGTATTTAAATTCACAATGGCCGTATAGTCCGTTGAAGTAATTACCTACACTTTCAAGACCATGTTTTGAAAACTTTGGAATTTCCTAGTAATTCAAAATATTGAAACATTTAGCACTATTTTGCATCTGGGTACTTCTTCCTCAGGCACCCAGTGGCGTAGTTACAGGGGGCCGGCGGCTCCGAAGAAATAAAGAATTCGGAAATTTATCATTTGTGAAACCAGTCAAAAAAGTGTGGCTTTCAAAAATCATGAAATACCGAAATTCCAAATCCTCTCCAAGAAAGTTTGTCAGTAGTTGTTTCAAAAAAGCAAAATTTTCCACGCGCTTCGCGAGCCGGAAATTGCGGTTCCTGAGCAGAGGTGCTCGCTCACACCTTCAATTTGGTAAACGTTCCGAGCTCTGGAGGTGACAAAATCGGAAATTTGCTACATGTTTCACCAGATTAGCAAGTAACCACGATAACTGCGCAGTGCTGTTATTATAAAAAAATCTTAAAATTCCAAATTTTCTCCAATATAATCTCTTGACTCAAAAAATTTCGTCACAGAGCCTCATTTCGTAGGCGTTGAATAACATTATGTAAAAACAACGATCCCTGGTCACCGCCCAATCTCAGATTTGTCAACCGGATATACAAATTCTTCAGTAATCCCAAATTTATCTGCAATACAAGCTCCATATTTTGAAATAATGTATTCGAAAAAAGACAAAAGTTTCAGCGCGCCTCGCGCTTTGCAAATTACGTCCCTAGTACAGTGGTGTTCACACTTAAAAAATTGTAAAACTTCAATGCTTACCCAACCTTTGCAAAAATGTGTAGGTAGGCCGGTGTGGACACCGTACCAGGACAAGAGAAAAAGTCTATGCCAGATGTCCTCCCCCTCACTTTGAGAATCAAATCGACGCTCCTGCCATAAACTATCGATATTGATATAGAAGTTCTTCAGATCATCCTTTGCAGAAACAATTCGTAAAAATCAATTTAATATTTGTAAATGAATATTTTCATTATTTTTACCTGCAGACGCTGATCAAACAAATCTTTCATCGGCCAAAATCTTGCGTGCATCGTCAAGAATAAGACAGATGTTCCGATTGTAAATAATACTGTTAGCTTATCTTCCCAACCAAGTAAAGTTATCAACACTGTCTGGGTTACTTTTCTCGACAGTTCAACAATTTCCCAATACCAAAATTGCGGTTTGTAATTTTCACAAAGGAAGTTGAGCCAGACCGGTATGGAAGGAACTTCTCCCTCATCGTGCAGTAGAGGGGTTTGTTCATCTACGGTGGATTCCTCATTGACCAAATGGGACACATTGCGATTGCTGCATAGATGTTGTGACTTGTAGCAATGCCTTCTCAATAGAATAAGCAGAGTCAACGGGAAAGTAATGACGTATACAACTGTGGCAATGTAAGCAAAGTAGTGATAGAGGTGCAACTCTTTGCAATCAATGTCATAATCTGAACGAAGTCTGGTTATGCAATATCTGTTGTTATGATCCAGACAAAAGGAGTGACATGCTCTTGGGTACAACTGAAAAATGGTACTACAGATGGGTGGATAAGTAATAAACAGTAAAACAAGAACGACTGTGTAAAGCTTCATTTTAAGCCTTAGCATATGCGATTCACGGGAGAAGTGGTTTGTAGGCGACCTCTTTTTACGAAAGATACAACACTTGCTTGTTAGATAGTAAACGACAGAAACAGTGATAATCACCAGGGGTAACGAAGTTCCAATGATAAATTCCAATTTAGGATTTATCTCAAAATTTGAACTGTAGCACTGGGGACGAATGATCACACGTAAAATTGTTAACTCGGCATAACTTATTGCCTCCCCAACTACGTGCAACGCGCCTGTCCAATTAACGTCATGTAGGGAAGCAAAGAATTCACCAATCACCTGATAGAACCCAAGGACTATTTTAATCCTTGAAATTATAACATCCAGAATAGATCTTTCGTTTCTCTTTTTCTTTTGTCTTTTGTACTGCCAAAGGACCAAAAAGTATAAAGCAAAACCCAAGCCAACAAGACCTATTGGTTCGACAAACAACCACACTTTGGATGGACATGGTATGCATGAGCTTAAAACTGAGTAGTATCCGACTTTACATTTGCTACACATCCAACCTCTGTAACCATCTGCGCATGCTCCTGCAATCCTTGACCTAATTTCAGTATCGTTATTGCTACAACTCGACGGTTTCTGACACTTGTACACCTTTGGAATTTCTCTCGAGTAGTTAACATGAAGTTTCTTGTAAAAACGTGACTCGTCCACTAGGTTCTTTGCAAACTGGATGTATTCAGTAATGTTAGCCCCAGGGAAAGTCCAATTCCAATAAAAACCCGGAAGGAGAGATTTAAACTCTTGAGAGGTACAGTTTAAACCTTCTTCTAAACATAACTCGCACGGACCGAATCGATGTGTCCTTGTGTAGTTCTGTTTACACATGCAAGCTCTGAATCCAGCCTGTGTAGATTGATTTGTACCCTCTGGACACACCTTACACTGTCCAATGGTTGTGCCTCCTCCATTTGGAACAAAAGTACCGATATTACAATTCTTACATGCCATACCTCCCGGATGTGACGCAGCCTGTCCTATGTCGTTTTGGTAGAACCCTCCTAAAAGTAAAAACGGATAAACATTATGTTTGGGGGACTACATGACTTGGATTCCATTATTTAGCCTTTCAACTTTTAAAACAACTTTCGTCCTCTTGCTGGACATCTTATGCAACTCTTTAGTTACAATGACTGCATCACAGACAGGACCGTAGCCCGAGAGGCTGAGCAACTTCCCTATAAGATTTTAAAGTCGTACATGCACCGCCCACTTTTTTATGGTGGAGCTTCACGTTGGCAGTTTTACCTGTTTCCTTCATTAAAGGCAGTCAACTCTCACCAAAGCTGCAGTTTGTGTAGTAGTCCACAGCCCTTTAGTTGACAGGAAGTTCTAAAAAAGTAGAGCACTGTAGCTCATTCAACCCAGCATGTGCTATATAAACCTTTAAGGTTTTGTCCGGGATACTGCCCTGGGGACAGAAATTTCCTGCAGGAATTAAGAGTGAATCTAATTTAAGTATGCAGAAACATATTTCAATACGCTGCTGTTTCTGAGTAACGAGAGTCATCTTATAAAGTTGCAATTGTCTATTTACCGGGTGGACAAGTGTGGCATTCAAAGATACCATCTCCAAATGTTCCAGGACGACAGGGTTCGCATTCGCTATCCCGTTTTCTTCTTATACTGCAGTTGAATCCTTCCTGACGCAGGGCTTGAGGTAATACCGTACGAGGTAAAGAAAGGGTTGGCACATACGAAGGACTAACACACTTTCTGCAAACAGAAATGAAAACTTAGTGTATATCTTCCGTGTACGTATTGATTTCTGCAAACAGAAACCCGTTTTGCCTCGATAGGAATTCGGATACCTTTATTTGTAAAAATTTTCCCTGATATCATATCCCTTTGCCTATTGCCAAATTTCAGGCAAGGGTTCTTCAAGATTTAAAACTCAGTGGGTCACTTTAAACATTACCTAAATTTAATTTTAGCCAAGGATGATTCTTACCCCTATCCAAAACCTTACTATAAATTGACTGTACTCTGTAACACTAACTCGAAATATATATCCCCAGTGGGAATCTTTGACCTGTCTAAATAACCATTTCGAAAATCTTCTGTCTAGTGAGTGTTCAACGCAAACAAATTTCTTATTGAAGAACACAAATGCTTAATCCTCGAAGCAAATTCCAACCAGATCAGATATTGAACTCCTTTCAACTATTTCAACTTTCAATTGAATCTATAAAAACTTGTTTCTGCGTATTTAAATGTGTCACTGCCCTTAACACCTCAGTAAACGAATATAATGAGGTTGGGAGTTCGAGTCCTGGCCGGGTCATACCGAAGATTTTCAAAACTGAACCTACTGCCATTGTGCTTGGTGCTCGGCATAACCAATGGAGTAGCAACAACAATTAGCCAGTGAGCCACAACTGGTAAAAAGGCATTGAACCAATTGAACCAATTGGTTGGAAACTGGACCGTAAAACACCATCTTACTAACAAAGATAATAAAATATTTACCATCTAAAGCCGCAGTCACACTACGAAAAACTCGGATCGGATTCTGGCAAATCGGAGTTTTTATTAAAACCTTTTACCTCTGTTCAGAATTGACGAACCCACAATTTCATTCTTAGTAAGTAAATTACCAAGCAATTACAATACTTACACACCTTCACATGGTAACACATACTACACACACAAGAACATAAAGAACATGTGTTTAAAAGTTCCCATCTGTAGGACTGTTGTAGGATGATCCACAAAAAAGTTTACATTATAAGAGGTACTTACATAGAAATATTATTAGGTGACCAAGGAGCTTCAGTTAAATCTCCACATCTGAGATACCTGCGGGATAAGAGTGGCATTTATCAAACATTTACACGAAACTGTGATTTAGTATTAAAAAGACTACTATCCAATTTTACAACAAAATACTTCCTATTCATCAAGGAACTGTTAGGCCAGGTCCTCGTATCTACGTATATTTATTTCTCGCCATAAATAGCAAAATTAGCTGTCAAAAATTGGCCAGAGCGCAGCCACTTTATGTACCCTGCATTTAGTGGCAAGTCAATTGTTCGAAACTATACATATTGACACACAACTGAGTGTTTTCTCGCTTAATTGGGAATTGGGAACACACTGAAAAAAGTTACCATTGATTGGCCAGACGGTTAGATGGAGTTTTATGGCCGACTTTCGTTGCTATTGGTGAAGCTGATCCGGCCACCACCTTTTTCCAGTCGTGGCTTGCTGGCTTGTTTTCCCTATTTCATTTATTATGCAGAGCATGAAACACACCGACAGTAGGTTCCATTTTTATAGCCTTTGGTATGACTCGACCCGGCAATTGGCCAGAGGAAACGAGGTGGTTTGAATGAATGTCAATCAAAGAACAATCATCAAGTATCTTCCAACTTAAAAAGGCTATTCCCGAAGTGCTGACAACATTTTGGGTTGTTACTATACCATACCTATTCTAATGTTTAAGGTTATTATATACCATACTATTACTACTAAAACTCACACGATAACTGTTTTTCTAAGTCCCAGAAGAGTCTTCTCAGACAGTGTTTTGATTTGGTTTCCATAAAGATGTCTAAAGAATAAGAATCAATATTTTAAAGAAAAGCAAAGAGATTTCAAATTAGTACTCAAACTTGTATTTCTCGATGGTAGGCCACTGATTCCAATATTATTATATTCTCAAATAACTTTCTCTAATGTCAACTGGTGAACTGGCTACATATCTGTAACAAAAGGATTAACTATTTTTAGTTACCACCATAGGTGGCACCGAGATTTCAAAAGTGCCCCCTTGTCCCCACTGGTGCCGCCAATTACCACAGATGTCCACAAAATCGCTTCGAAAGATTTCACAGTTTATTGATCTATTACGTAGGGTTCTTTCATACTTAAGCGAAAATCTTCAATTCCTATTGGTCCTTAAAGGCCATGTGACCCCGCATTATCTCTGTCATTACTTAATTAAATACTCCCATCCAATTTCCTTGCAAAACAAAATGAGTAACTCACACTTCAGAAATGTTATCGTTGTTGAATGGATTACTCTTTATTTCTGTAAGTCTGTTACCAAATAGATATCTAGGGGAAAAAAGACGTCATGGAAATTATTATCAGGTAACTGCATGGCAGCTAATGGCTCTCGCTGATGCATAAATGTGCTTTCTAAGAAGAGGTTAAAACTTCATTTGTCGCAGTGGCGTAACCAGGATGAAATTTTTTGGGGGCCTAGGTATCAAGTAGAGGGGGGGGGGGGGCTGGTACCTCCGAGGGTAAGGATCGGCAAGGCTATCTAAGCGGAGCGCCACCATCGGTTAGCGCGGAGCTTACAAAAAAAATTTTGGTTTTACAAACCCTCCAGATGACTGGAAACGACACTTCCCACGTGTTTTAAGCTGGATGTACCCAGCCTTGAAATACGAATGTCATGTCTGCCACTTCTCAAATAGTGTGAATAAAAAATCAATCTGTGAGGAATGATAATACATGCACTTTTTGGGGACTCAAAATCTGGGCATTTCTGATCTGTGCTTGGGCCAGGGGGTTGAGACTAAAGAGAACCGGTATCTCCCTCTCTCTTAGGAAAAATTGTAAACTTCAGGAGAACGTAGATCGCAAATGCGGCAATATTTGAATACATGTCAGCTTCAAGAGGAAAACCACAATAAATTGTCCCCCTCTGAGAAACTTTCTTTGCGTTAAATTTGCTAGATGCAAAATGGTGCTATGTTTGGCAAAACTTTGAACTGTTTTTTAAGCCTACGTTTTAGGATTTTCCTATTTGGGGAGCATGAAAATTTTCAAAAAACTCAATTCCGGTCTTTGTAGAGATTTCACAAGTGACATACATACTACCAAAGGAACAATGTTTTTTCCGGTTTTAAGTGGTGTTTAGATGCAAAATGGTGCTGTATTTGTTTAGTCATCGGTACATCACGTAGTCAAATTTAAAATACTACGAGTAAATCTCTCAAAATATTTAAACCGAAAAGCAGAAGTATGGATCATGCGGGAAACACGTGACATGCGGACCTTGTGGACATTTTACAAATCCGCCCGGATGGCAGTGCCAACTAGTAAAAAGAGGACTTGTCGAAAAAAATAAATAAAAAGAGGACAGTGGCACTTGTCATGGAAAGGAGTGATCATGAGCATGAACTGAACTGAGAGTGTTTTGTTTATAAACATTGAGCTTTTCTTTACTCGACTCGAAGCAATCAACTGAGATTGCCTCTGGATGAGGATGAATATCAGACAATTGTGGGAGGAGCTTAAGGAGATTCGGAGAGTTGTGTACTGTTTGGGGTGAGAGAACAGGGCTTTAAGGCATATATTGTGTATGATAAAGTATAGGAATGGTCCTTTAAAAATGGTCTCCAGTGTATGATTGCTTTGTTTCCAGTAAATCAACCAGCCATCCGAAAGGCAGAAAGGGTCTTAACCTAACAAAGTCAAATTCGAGTCTGCCGTCGAAACTTTCGTTTCGAAGCGTTATGCAATAAACGACAGTGAACATTATAAACGGTATCTAATTTAGTGAAAGTAATCATTTTGAAGTTATGACTTGATTTTATACGTGCACACAAAATGTGTTTTACACATTTTCTTTATTTACTCTTTTTGAAGAAAATACTTCAAATATTTTCCGTTCAAACATTTTATTTTTTCTCAATTACTTTATCAGGAGGCAAAAAAATCTGGAGGGGCCTAGCCCCCCAGCCCCCCCCCCCCCCCCGTGGCTACGCCACTGATTTGTCGGATTCTTGTTGGAGAATAAACTGTCGGAAAAACAAATTTGGGAAAGTAACCGACAGGCTAAGCTACCATCGATGGTCTTTATTAGCTTAACTTTCTTCTAACAATGTGTCTGATTTATAGGCCATGGAGGCTTAGTGGCTGTGGTGCTCACACCACAGCATCGCGTCCCATTTGTGTTTATGATGTGGGTACAAAACAAGCGCAAACGTTACCGATTTCGTTGCGTTTATAAGCATGCGTGGCATGTACTATTTTATGTGACGCATAACCAAGCAAAGATCACGAATAGAACCTATCGAAAGTATGCATATGTGGTTATAATGAATTAGGTTTTCCTGTCAAATTATCTCAAGACATGTACCAACAATTCAAACACATATGTGACCGACTGGATGGCAAGTGGTTAAGGAGTATTCGACTTGCAGCAGGGAGGTCTGGACAAAGACTTGAATAAAGTTACCTAATTCTGTGCTTGGTGCTCAGCATAAGCAATGGGGTAGGAAAAACAAGCAATCTGGCCCGCTCAACATGTTGTGAATATGCGCACTTACATTTAATCTGCTGAAATGATGAAAGGTGAGTGGCCAATTTCTTCGAACTACGGGCAGCCTTTCACTTGCCCTCCCTGGTCTCGCTTCGTGGCACTGCATGCATACACCGGTAACTAAGAACGCGTTAATCAGTTACGTGTGTATCCTTTGTGAAAAACTATGCTGCGGTCTCACAAAATCACGGTGAGTCAGGTCAAAATGCTTGGGTATACATGTGCACTCAATCGTGCTCGGGGGCTCTTCGTGTGTTAAGTCTCATCTAGCTCCCAAAAAACTCTCAGTGTGAGACATGAATGCAACATGAATACTGTCAAAAGTTTACAAACTTGTCCATTTTCAAAGAGAAGTCTTGAAGAAAAATTGGAAATCAAACGATTAGGACCACATAGGCCACAAATACTGTCTGTATCGGCGTAACGTCAAGGTTTTCACAAAACTGGTACACTAAGTACGAATGATGATAGGTTAAACGCTTTAGCTATGCTATCAATTAAAAAGAAGTTCATAACAGAAAATTCAAATTTTAATCAACGTGTAATTAAAATGTTTGCTCATCTCAAAGAAAGACGAATGCATTGTCATAGCCACGGAAACCTCGAGCCAGTTGTAAGACTAAATTCAATGAAAAAATGGTGAAGTTTGCAGTCAGTTTAATGCTCATTAAATGCCATGTGAAAGCAGAGAAATGCTTCGTTCTATAACCCCATTCATTGACAGACCTGCACAATATGATAGGTGTGACGGCTACTTACATTGCAGAAACGCTTGTATCCACAAAGGCATCATCATAGAGTGTATGAATATTGTTGCTGTAAAGCAGTCTGCATGAAGAAATGACAAAAATTAATCAAATATTGAAACTGGTGTAAGTTTATCTGAAAAAAGGTATAACAAGAGACTAAAAACATTAAAGAATCTTCCCAACAATTTTTATTTATCAATTAAACAGTCAACATTATATTTGAGATGGACATACATATACTTAATGTAATATAGACCGGCAAATGCCCCCTTTGGTAAAAACTCAATCGCATTCTTGTGGAGAAATAAAACCCTCAATGGATGAGTCACGTTGCTTGATGTAAACAGTCCTCCTGGTATCGTCCTCAACACATTGCTAGATATATCCCTGTGAAAAAGTGACAATAAATTGGTTAAAAAAGCTGCCGAAACAATAGTGCATTTTTGTTTGGCCCTTTTCGGCCGTTGCTTAAGGTTAATTAGATTAATGTATTGTAAAACATATTAAGTGTTTGTCAACTTACAGATATACGTTACAGGTTAAAAAACAATTCCCTCAAACCTCCCACTTTTAAAACATTTTCTTCTATCTTTCTCAATTATTTCAAACAACACATGAGTTAATTGCCTTTATTGGAAGTAGGAGTTACTTACAACTTATCTGAAAGCATTATTTCACTGAAGATGTCTGGAGGGAGTATTTCAATAAAGTTTTTGGACACAGACCTGTTCGTTGGTTAGAGCACAGAAAAATGTATTAAGTGTTTTGCCAGACATAAAATTAATTGGTTTCAAAATATACAGAGGTAGTTTCTCTTTCAGGAGGTGAAAACTGCATTGCAATAGCACATAGCGTTCGGAAGATGCTAAATGTCAGAGCAATGCAATTTTTGTCTTGAGATAAAGTGCATTGTGGAAAATTTGTTCGTTTGTATTTATTTGATGTCACTGCAGAGAATATTAACCATTGTTTGCTATATATACCCACCATATGGTTTAGAGTATTGCTAGATCTACAAGAAAATATATTTCAATATTTCAACAGTATCAAATTCCAAGGTAAAACAGGACATGAAATTATCAAGGAAAACAAAGAAGCGCTGAAGCAATGTACCCACATTTCATAACTTTTTGTCTCTTTGTTGAATAGTGAAGTAATTTTAACGTAACCAATCTTGGAAGTGAGGTACAGTCATGAAGTAGGTATTGCGGACTGGACTTGGGTCCTAGTGAAAAGCCACCAGAATATGCCTCTAGAACGGTTAATGGTCTATTAGACCACGAATTAGATCGCTTATGTCCATGCATGGACGTTATTTCTCGCAAGCGTACTTTACATGCAGTTTTCATCAAACACCGAGAAAGAGAATCAATTCCTTCCTGACTTGAAGCAAAGTACATATAATTTCAACGTGCATTCAGATTCATCTAAGGAACTTTTAAAAATATTTTTATAGATAATAAAAATTAGAACTCAATGTAACAATCGGGACGATTGGTAGATTTCTTTCGACATTGTAGAGTCGTCACCGAAGCATGAAAATGAATACTCACAGTGATGAAACATTTGTCATGCCATGGAAAGTTTTCTTGGATATGTTCGCCACTTTGTTTGCAGAAAAATCTCTGTAAGGAAAGTTTCACATTTTATATTAAACAGAAGACAGTCCCTTTATCTCCCGGAACACTGTGATGAAAACAGCGATTAGACAAAAGCAGCATAATCTGATTAAAGGGGCAATGTGATAATATTCGTATTTGTTAGCCTTGTAGTGTTTGTCCTAGACACTTTGATTCCTTCCGTACTTTACAAAAATACTTGTAGACCAGAAAGTTAGGCCGATAAAAAAACCAACATCTAATGTTGTGGCTCCGCAAATTCAAAATACTGACATGTTTTGAGCAGTTGGATATGAACGCTTTCTAGACTGTCTTTGAATTGGGCTACGCCATTGTAATAACATGGAAAGGTCAACACATATTTATGAAAACAGTGATCAGTTCTTGAAGCCCTTGAAAACTAATTAGTTCATTACAACAATTGACCACAAATGTCATGGGAGAAGCAATTGGCTTACGAATTAGACCTCAACGTCTGTAGGTAACCAACTGAATAATTTGGATCAAATTCGCTTCTTTTGAAAGACCAGTTCCGTGGAAAAACCGTATATTGGTTTTGGATGTAAAACTCACCTTACTTTGATTCGAACTCACTCCAGACCTCCCTGTTGCGAAGCTTCATCGTTTCAAATTACACCACCTTAATCTACTCGGTCAAATATTTTTGTGTCTATTTGTGGTACCAATTTTTCATCGTTTTAACTTTGCATGTTTAGAATAAGTTAACATTAGGCTTACATTAGATGAAAAAATTCTTGCAAAAGAACTGCGTGGTTATAGTTATTCAAGTTGATTTTGGTTTTTAAGATAGTCAAGAAGTGTATACTTACAGGTAACTAAGTTGAGGTGTCGCATTGAATAAGTAGTCAGGTATCTCCTTTATATTATTGCCATGCATTTGTCTATAATATTAAAATTAAATTAAGTCAATTTTTCAATATCAGTTTATATATGTTTTTGTACTCTAATTAAATATATTTGAGTTATTGGCAACTTCACGCCAAAGCATAAGGTCGTCTCAACGGGGTCGCAAATCGTAAAAAAGTATGCCCATGCAAACAATGATCGTGCTCACAAGAAAAATTTGTAAATTCACTTTTGGCGCATGAAAGATTACACATATCGTCTTCCGAAAAAGATTTTCTTCCACGCAGTAATTTCCGGTTAGAGTTTTACTTCCTCTCAAAAATATTGCCTTTCTTGTCTTGGTTCGAAAAAGGAACTGCAGGAGTCAGAATAGTAGGTTACTCACCTAGTCTTGCTAAACACATATAGTACTGTAATACACAATTTGCCCCCTGTCAAGGGACTAACTCATTTCACAAACAAATGGCGTCACGGCTGATTAACAACAGAGTTGTTGAAGTGCGCTTATATTCTCGTCACAATTCTAATTCATCTACGCTCTGTGAACAATCAGGAGATCGCTGCACACGCAAAATCTAACATGTACTCTAATGTTCCTGTGCATGCTCTATGTCAACTTGTACCCACCTGTGACATAATGGTGAATGAATCCATATAGCACTTGTAGACTGTAGCAGTTGTTGATGTTTAAGGGCTTTTTAGAGTACTTACATTTTACTTGTCTGAATATATATTGGGATATACAAGCAGACAAAGGCCAACTGTTGAGAAAATCCTTCGTTAATCATACCGTTAATATAGTTATTAATAATAATAATAATAATAATAATAATAATAATGACAATGACAATGACAATGACAATGACAATGACAATGACAATGACAATGACAATGACAATGACAATGACAATGACAATGACAATGACAATGACAATGACAATGACAATGACAATGACAATGACAATGACAATGACAATGACAATGACAATGACAATGACAATGACAATGACAATGACAATGACAATGACAATGACAATGACAATGACAATGACAATGACAATGACAATGACAATGACAATGACAATGATAATGATATTGATTATAATGATAATGATAATGATAATGATAATAATGATTATAATGATAATAATGATAATAATGATAATAATGATAATAATGATAATAATGATAATAATGATAATAATGATAATAATGATAATAATGATAATAATGATAATAATGATAATAATGATAATAATGATAATAATGATAATAATGATAGTAATGATAGTAATGATAATAATGATAATAATGATAATAATGATAATAATGATAATAATGATAATAATGATAATAATGATAATAATGATAATAATAATAATGTGGATTTATAGTGCTCACAAATCCACCTCAAGAGGTGGTCAAGGCGCGTTACAATGAAACCATAATATTACAAAAATATACAAACATAAATAAACATACTTTTTACCAGAGGCAATCAATGAAAATAGATCACATAGATTAGAAACCAGTACTACGAAAAAACTACATTAAATATATGACTCTTTAAAGCTGTTTTAAAATGAACCAAGGATGGGGAAGCTCTGACTTGAGGTGGTAGGGAATTCCAGAGACGGGCGCTGCGATTGAAAAAGCCCTGTCCCCCCAAGAATGTTTAGAGGGGGGTTCACAAAGGAGCGCTTTATTGCTGGAACGGAGAGTGCGAGATGGATTGTATGATTGGAGGAGAGAAGCGATGAAACCAGGTGCAAGATTGTTCAGCGACTTAAAAACAAAAAGGAGAATTTTGTACACAATTCTGTACCCAACTGGCAGCCAATGCAACTCCCTCAGAACAGGTGTAATATGGGTTGTTTTTCTAGTCAAAGTGACCAAACATGCCGCGGTGTTTTGAATGCAATTTGATCTTGAGGAAGTCCAAACAAGAGAGAGTTGCACATGCCAAGCCTGGAGGTTACAAAACTATGTACAATTTGTTCAGATGCTCGGTGATTTAAATACTATTCTACCAATGTTTCTGATATGAAATGAAGCAGAACGTACCATACTAGAATATGAACATTAAGAGACATTGATGAATCAAAAATACAGCCTGGATTACGAACATGTGATACAGGGGTAATATTAGAATCACCGATGGTAATGTGTGGAACCTTTACTTTTGACAGTTAACACAAAATTTAAAAAATTTCGATGCAATTTCCTTGACCAGGACAGAATTTCATATTAATCCTGTATACAGATATAAGTTACTTATATCACAATAGTTATATATAAGTAAACAACAGGTCAATTGTAAGGCAATTTACAGGTGCTAGTTACAGTGGTAAACGAAGTATTGGACGCAATGGAAATGTAGTGAAAATTGCTCAGATAGATAATTGTTTGTGAACATTTGCGCATGAGCCCTTCAAAATATAACCGGTACTGCACTGGGATCCACTAAAGCCAGCCCCGCCCCCGCCCCGCCCTTGGGTAATCCCCGTGATTGTAAAAGTTGAAAATATTATTTTGGTAACAAAAATAGCAAAGAACCCCCAAAGGCAGTGTTTTACTCACAGAAAGGATAAACTTGGAGTCGATTGGAAAGCATTGCTAGGTATCTCTTCAAGTTTGCTATTAAAGAGGTCTCTGGTTAGGTAGAAAGATCGTAAATTCACAATGAATTATTTGAATTATTTCGAAAACAGTCAGAAATAATATACCAGCCAAAACAATTAACCGCAAACGTTCCTCAATTCATTAATTCCTTAACTTTGCACTTCTTTACCACCATCTGCACATGAAGAAAAGACTCAACATTAGTAGAAAGTGTATTATACTCTTTAGCTAGAAGGTGATTTACCCTCCCTTGAGGAGAAAAATAACATATTTCAACATGTTCAACATATCTAAATGAGCTTCGCTTCTATTTCGCTGTATTTATTTATTCAAAATGTTAACAAAAATTTTAATGTTCAGTTGCGTCTATTTTTGCCCTTAAAATATTGAGGTGTGAGCTCGTAAGCTCTGCTGACTGTGTCTTATATTCTCCTGTCGTATTTACGACAGGTTAGAAGAGTAAATGTAGTGTAGTCACTTATGCGAAGTTTCTTGTTTCTTGGTTTCACAACGTTCGTTATGAATCCTTCAATTGTTTGTTTACAGACTGTATCATAACATTATAATTATTAATTCAAAATGTTAACAAAAATGTTAATGTTCCGTTGCGTCTTTTTTTTTGCTCTTAAAATATTGAGGTGTGAGCTCGTAAGCTCTGCTGAATGTGGCAAGACAAACCATTGCCTTGATATTGTTCCCTATAAAGTCAAACTTCTTTGCATTGATGAGAGACATTTATTTAACAAGCAAACTAACACCACTGTATAACATAGCATCTTTTCAAAACCAACACTCGTACCGCAAAAATAATCCAGTGCATGGAACTGTCTTGTACAGATAAGGCAAAGTAGTCAAATGTTACTGAGGGAGCGTACTACTTACACATTTGTTAGAAAATTTTTGTTGTAGAAAATACTGTTTGGCAAATTCTGTAGACTGTTGTTTGAAAGATACCTGTGCAGAAGAGAAAGTCAAAATTAGCATGACAACGATTCATTTTGTTCCTTACTTCATTTTGGTAATGACTCCTTCGGGGAAAAATGCATCATGATTGCATAGTTATTACACTTACAACATCTTTAATTCAGGAGAATTGGATAGGAAATCGTCTGGTAGGTATCGCAAGCTGTTATTTGTTAGCTTTCTGCAAGTAAAATAAACAACACAACACCATCAATGTTAATGTACAAGGCTGTATTTACCTTCATGCATTAAACAAGGAACAATCCCTATTTAGGAATTGATCAACCCCGCCTAAACATTAACATAAAAGTTACTGTAATTTATAAAAAAAATAATATCCTTTCTAGAGAAAACATTGTTAAAAAGGCTTAAAAATTAAGGGGAGGCTTTCATGAAATAAAACAACCAAAGCTCGAGTGTCTTACAAAATAACGTTCAGGTATTAATGGAATTATCAAATGAGTCATCCAGATTTGGTCATAGACGTAGTTTAATTTAGCATTCAATACTCTTAGGAATTGTGGCAACAAGCGATCTATGTCATGTATAGTTTGCTGCATCATGAATAGTTTCTGCTGTACGTGCTATGAAACTGAATACATCATGAGCTTTGAAGAAGAATGCATCATGCCCCTTGGCATCCAATTTCTTACAAAAAAGTAAAAATACTTAAAAAATTATCGAAGTACATGTCAAACAACGATAAAGAACCCCCTCCTTTTTCACAATTTCTTCTAGTTCAATTTTTGATATCCTTAATGAATTCTAGTTATTATCGTTGGGGCAATAGTATCTACGATATTCATTTACGTACGGAATATATTGCATATTGTGCCAGGTATTATTACTTACAAGAAAGTCAATTTTGGGGTGGATGCAAATAGCCCTTTTGGTATTTCCTTTATATGGTTCAAGTTGAAGAAACTGTAAGCAAAACAACATCCATCACGTTTAGAGATGCGCACTTTTTTCAATAAACCTCTTTTCAATAGCCACATACAACATAGGAAGTCACAAAGGAGACGTATAAGCTTGTTTATACCTATAAAAAGAATTTTGGCCATGAGCTATATTTCCCTACTTAATTGGCCAAATTGTTGAAAATTCTGGTCAAAAATTAGCCAGTGCATGTAGAATATTAAGAAGGGAGCAAAAAGGGCTTAAAAATTTTTACGTTTTCTTAATTACAACAAGATAAAAGATAGATGAAAAAACTACTGATTTGGTTCCTGCCACGCTGAAGAATTTCAAAAAGGGTTTTTTAGGAGCATAATTATTGATGAAAAACAAATTTCAAAAATTTTTATGTTCGCAAATGCTACTTATGTAAAGTTCTCCTGAAAACCGTTCGGAACATTTTCTTTATTGATATGATGCAGTTGTGGTTACCAACTTACACAAATTTTACTTTTCTTGTAACTCGAAATAGATTTGGCGGGACTTCAGTAATATTGTTGTGTCCAAAATTCCTACAAGGAAAAAGAAGTTTGTAAAAATTGCTTGGTCACTCATAAGGAAGGGGATGCAAAAGGTTTTTCCAAGCTTGTTATTGATCATTATAACATCACCAAGTTGAAGTATTTGGGATCTTTCTTGATCTACTCACATATTTGTTATTTCCTTCGTTGATGCAAAAAAGTTTGATGGTATTTTTTTGATATTGTTGAAAGCTAAGTCTCTGAAAACGAATGACATGAATTCGCAAGAATTTGTTTTGGTTTCATGAACATGTATCCTTGAATCTACCATGAGTTCACACGAAAAAAAAAATCAAAATTTCACAAGCTTATGTCTATCATTATGACATGTTGAGGATTATGACCACGGAGTCACTTGATACAGAAAGTTTCAGGATGCATGTGGCTGATATACCAATGGACTTTACAATATTATATCATTTCATTAGTATAAACTATACGGTGGGTTGAACAAACGTCTTGAACAAACTTCTTAGCCTTTACGGAAATGTCTAAGGGGAGGGAATTCGACCAACTGTTGCGTTATCTGACGGGGACCTTTTGGTGGCTTTCAACTTAAATTTGTTTATATTGTTCAACTCTCATTGCAGTGTATAGAAAAATTCTTGCAATTAAATGTTTTTACAAGATTTATGCATTTTTGAACTTACCTGTATTTCTTTCTCTACTATCGCAACTCTCTTTTTAAAACAATAAGACTAGACTTCTAACAAGCCAAGATTCTATAAGTCCTATTGTTTTGGCTTATTCTTACATGAAATCTTGAGACATTGGAGTAATTTAGATGAAATTTAACGAAATACTAACACGAATGTATTACATACTGTCAATCAACTCGATAAACAGTTCAGTCAAAATTTATTTTCCCAAGTCTGTTTCCATTTCTAATTTATTTAGCTAAGTTAGTTTAGTCACCTCTTACGACACGCGGAAAATGCAATTGGCATATTCTACAACCCCCACTCCACAGGGGCCAACATGGAGGAGCCTGCTTGGTTTTGTGTCACCGACGAGTTGATAACCCGCCAGTCGTAGGGTTAGTAATCACACCCTTTTGTGTGAATTTTGTAGGAGGTTGTTTGGAACAACGTACATGCCACACACGACCTCTTCGCCCTAACTGGATGCAGTTTGACGCCATACCCAGGACAGTTGAGTCATTGGAGCGTTGCAATTTCGTAGTGTTCTTTCAATGGGTACTAAACGTATGTAACTACATTATATGTAGGGTAGTACCACACGTGCAATTCTTACTTATAATACAAAAAGGAGTTTATGTTGTACAAAAATTCAACCTTGTACCTTATAAATTTGCTCAACCGTTACTCCAAATCCAGATATGGATTGATATCTGGATATATCTGGTTAAATAAAGCCTTTATATGGCCATATCGAGCCAGATATACAGCCAGATTTAGATGCCTTGATATAATATATCAAGTTTTATATGGCCATATCAAGCCAGATAAAACTTGATGAATTGCCTTTCCAGATATGCAAATAAAGTTTGATATGGCCATATCAAGCCAGGTATAAATTGATGAAATACCTTCCCAGATATGCAAATAAAGTTTTATATGGCCATATCAAGCCAGATAAAACTTGATGAATTGCCTTTCCAGATATGCAAATAAAGTTTGATATGGCCATATCAAGCCAGGTATAAATTGATGAAATACCTTCCCAGATATGCAAATAAAGTTTGATGTGGCCATATCAAGTATGGAACGCCAAAACCGCCATCGCATATGACGATGTACTTCTATTTGGTGGCGTTATTTTATATGACGATGTTAGTTCAAATGGCCATCTATCCCGGGAATAATGGCGTTCTTCCGTTTTTCCATGTTACCATCGTAAACGGCGTTCGATCAAACGGCGATGTGTATCCAAGACGTGTATCTAAGGCGTGTATCCAAGGCGTGTATCCAAGGGGAGTTACCAATGATGACTATTCCATCTAAAGGATGGTTTTGTAAAAGATGCAGCCAATCAGGTTCGGCTTTGGCTACGTAAAGGCGAGCATTATCATTGCAATGAGTGATCAAACTTACTGCTTCCCTCCGAAAGTTTTCCTTCACCTCGTCTTCATTTACGATGTGAAGGGATTCAATTATTTCATCCATCGTCTGATCGTTGAACTTGAACGTTTTGCTTAGGGCACACAGGTGGTTGTATGAGGTTATTAAGCAAGCATATGGGACATGTGGGTAACTAACTTGCCTAGTATATTGAGTAACTAGTGTGAAACCGCGCGCACACGTGCGAGACCTAGATCTCTTTATATGACAACCATTGTGATTGGTTTGTTTTTACTTTGCTGAATATGTATACCTGAGAACAGGAACTCCCCTTGGATACACGCCTTGGATACACGCCTTAGATACACGTCTTGGATACACATCGCCGTTTGATCGAACGCCGTTTAAGATGGTAACATCGCAAAACGGAAGAACACCATTATTCCCGGGATAGATGGCCATTTGAACTAACATCTTCATGTAAAATAACGCCACCAAATGGAAGTACATCGTCATATGCGATGGCGGTTTTGGCGTTCTATAATCAAGCCACATATAACTGATTAAAGTACCATTACAGAATTACATATAAACTTTTACATAGCCATATTAATACTTTTTGGTTTAATTTGTGTACCTGTCCTACATAAAGATCTTCTCTGGAAGCTGAACAAGTATCAGCAAACCAACATGAGAACATTCAAACCATATTCAGCCATATTATACTAACATATGCAAATGACTTTCCAATGTGGGCGTGGTCAGGAATTTAGGGCCCTGATTTTCTTTTTATTGTAAGTAAGGAAGTAATATGTGAAAAATCATGAAACCTTCAACAAAATTTATGTTGGGATATTGCCCCATATGATAATTTAAACCAACAATGCAGTGTAAACATTTAAAAACAGGAATTTCAAAGCAGTAGTTTTCTTCACTATTAAGTAATTTAACCACTTCAAATACTAAGGTCAATGTTATACAATGTGCATTCATCTTTGTTATAGATGTTTAGATAGCCCTTAACATTATGCTGGCTCAGAAGGCTTCTGATACGCTTTACACAAAGGTAGTGCACTAATAAATTTTGGTCCAGTCATATATGGTCCAGATATGGGACATATATGCACCCTATTTGTCTCCTTAATATGGGATCAATACAGTAAATCTTTATATAAACCAGATATGGCACTGCTTTATATGGGATCAGTATGGAATAGCTTTATATAAACCATACATGGTATTGCGTTATATGGTTCATATCTGTTCCAGATAAAGAGCTGATCCAGATAAAATTTTATCTGGCCCATATATGGATTAGATCTGGTTCTGGCACAGATCAAGGTTATATCTGCCCAATTTTTTATCTGGCCCAGATATAAATCCCATATCTGCAGCAGATATGGGCCAGATATGAAATCCATATCTGGCCAATATATGGAATTTCTTTTCTGGCCCATGTTTGGATTTGGAGTAAGGGAAATGTATTGTACTCTTAGAGAATATCTTTCATCTTTTAAAGACTACGATAGTTAACTGAGGTCCCAGGGTTAAATTCCATTCGAAACCATTTGGAAAAGTTGAATGGTTCCGAATGGTTCTGAATGGACCCGAATAGACCTGAATGGTCTCAAATGGATTTCAAATGGTATATGAATGGAAATGTACATCTGAATGGTTTTCTGATCGCATAGCTGAATGGAATGCAAATGGTTCGCGAATGGTGTTGGTATTCGCAAATGGTTCCAAATGGTTCAAACTGGAAACCATTCAGTTAATGGTATATATTATGTACATCAATGGAACATGTCAAGTTCAACATGCATGCACATGATGCAAATGGTCAAGTTGCCTGTTGGTATAGGCCACCCTGGTGCAAATTCATTTGAAAGGATATGTAAAGCTCAATGAAACAAATTTATAACCAACTAGATTTGATACATCTCTCACAATTTGTACAAGGTACAATTGAAGGTGTAGACAGGAAAGTAAGAAACTTTGTATTAACCTGAACCAGTTTAGATTCTTCTCAGCCCGAATATTTCCCTGATCATTTCCCCAGGCACATTTTATTTATAGGGATTTTGAAGGGGCGGAACACACTTATCAAATTTTGTGGGGCTCAAATGAAATGGGGGTTACAGTAAAGCCACCCATAGCAACTCGAGTAGGCAACACACCACACCCCTGGATTTCCCTGAAAATTTTAGCTTCAGTTTTCCCTATCAGTATAATCCCCCTCCCCTATACCTTGGAAAGGATACACAGAGATATTGTAATGCACAGCAGGGATATCAACTGGAATAGGAAATTCTTCCTGTCATTCCAATACCCGACCCACGACCGAGACCTCTTGACTTCCTTCCCCACTCCACTTTCTGGCACTTTCTTAGCCCGTACTTGATATCCTCGTATACCCCAACAACACTGATAAGTTTTTGTTGTTGTAGCTTTCAGCCTGGTATCATCTGCAGTCCAGAGGCACAACCTCCTAAATCATTGTGCTCATTTTTTCTCTCCATTTTCTCCATACAGAATTCTTACCCTCCCCACCCCAACATGCTGATGCATATCTTTGTTGCCTTTCAAGTTGCTCATCTTTATGATAACCGTGACACTGAACAGGATCAAAGCACAATGCAATGCTTGTTTGAAAGGAGCTATTACGTAATAGCTTGGCATACACACAAAGCATGATGCAGCACTGCACCATACAAAGCTCACAGACGCTGCTCACCCATGTGTACATCACATGCACAGTACAATGTAACATAATAGGCGCGGGCACAGGTAGTACAAGAGCTACTGTATTTACAGAGAGGCTATGCAGTGTTGGGCAGTTGTCAGGAATTCAAGAAACGTGAAAGGGCAAGACTGCCTGAAGCACAGTAAGTAAAGAAACATGTTTTTAAAGTATTGCACCAGAGAGACCAATAAGCAATGAACAGATGTTAGTGAAAATTAAGAGCCAAAGACTGCATCAATGAATGGTTGCTGCTGTGTTAACAGTCAGGCCTAATGTTTATAGTAGCGGTTCCACAAGACAATTAGTAGCACTAACTCAGTACTGTAGTAGTATACAAAGAATAACGTCAATTTATGAAGCAGACCTTTTTAGGGAGGCGGGGGTGGACATATTATAGCCTACAATGAAAAGAGAGGCAGACATATTATATGCTATTAATACACGTAAAACCCTCTACAAAGAAAACCAAGCTTAATTTTATTGAATCCAAGTTCATTAACCAAATTTAGGGTTTTGAAAAGTCATACGCCTATTACTGGCCTCGGCCTAGTCATACTCAAAATAGTTGACCCCAGATCATGGTAAAATTTATAGTTGGAGTAAATTTTTTTTCTTTGGGGGGGGGGGGTTGGGGGCTGGTCATGAAGACTGTCTCTTTCCTTTTGGGTGCTGACTCAAAAATAACAAGATGGAAAAGGAATTCCCTTTTCCATGTTTCCATCGTTATCTTTATGTACAGTTCTGTAGCATCGGGCCTAAATAATAAACAGGTACACAATTTGTTGCAGGCCTAGGCCTATATTTATTTTTGTACGTATGATAAATAATTAGTTTTCGAATTCAACTAAGTCTCCGTATATGGCCTTTAGCAAAATTTGACTGCAGGCCTAGGCCTATACCACAGCCCCAAACAAACAGAGACACCGTCTTTAGTAAAACAAAAGCAGTCACCCAGGCTTCGACAAATCCCCCGCCGGACAGCCAGGGACAAGTAAAAAATCACTCGGGCAACTACCATGCTCAATGTTGCAGCCCGCTCGGCAAGTTTCCCCAGCCTTAAATTTTTGAGTGGCGCAAAACAGCATTTGTACTTTTAGACTTCAAAAATTATATGTTCTCAACAGATTTGAATTGGACAAGAAGATATTCATGTGGGCAAGTACATTGAAAAAACAGCTAGCCCGTCGGACAAGTAAGAAAGAAAAAAATTGTCAAAGCCTGAGTCACGCCCAACTTGAAGTAGTGTAGTAGACTGCCCTGTTCCATGATTGGCTGTTTAGAGTTTTGTGACAACATTGTTTCTCTTCAAATATGAAATTTACTGCTTGGTTTACCCAGAATATGCAATATTGAATTCTAAAAAAAAGATGAAAGATACTTCGAAGAGAGATAAGAACAAAATTGTGATGCTTAGCTGTTGCTTTTAAATAAAGTTCGGGGGACTGTTCTTGATCTTTAAGGCTTAAGTTTTCTTAAATTTGTCCAGAACATTTTACCCTTCAAGCCAAGTTAGTTGTACAACTTTTTATATACTTTTAAAATTTTATTCTTCATTTAAAAAACAGAATGGCATCCTAGTGAAACTGTCTCCTGCGGAGCTGATGGAGTTATTTTTCAGTGTGTGAGTGAGGAAATTGTACTGCACACATGGAGCCATGGACTGAACAAGTAAACCTGCTATTGAACTGTGACACCAATGTACTGGTAACCTTTTATGGCCTGCTTCCTTTTGAATAGCGATTTTCTTGTTTGAAACTACAAAGCCTGTTTTTGTTATCACATAATATGAGCAGTCCTGATTGTTAAATTATAACATATCCATGACATGCAGGCTACTGTACCTTTTGATGTTCTTGCTGTGGAGTCAGAATGAGTCCTGAGGTTGGAGAACTACAGAAAAGTGTTGAAGTAGATACTCTAAAGCAGTTACAGGACAACTTATGAGAGGCATCTTTGAATTGACCACAACACTCAAAAAGATATTTGCTACAGATGGCTATGGACCAGTACCAATTTACAAAGGAAATGCTGGTGTCCTAGTTTTTGTGCCTCATTGTTACCTGATAAATTGAACGGTCTTGTTAAAACTGTCAGACTGATGTAATTAAGAAGTGTTGAATCCTTGGTGTGGAACGTTTCCTTTACTCAGGAGTCAATGGAAGGATCGGACGCAGAATAGAGCCATTGGATTTGGAAACAAAATAAATTTTCCCCTTCGTGGACCTTTAATGTGCCCTGTGTGCAACCTCTAAAGGCATTTAATTTTGTTAAAACATCTTCCTTTTTCAACTTGGATAACCATGAGAATATTTTTTCATGGACCAAACAGTTACCAAACTTTATTTTAGTTGGGAAATGTGATAAGACTGAAGCCTACTCTATGATTTTTCATGAAATACATTTTACCATGGTAATCCCCATTATTTTAACTGCAAATGTGAAATAACTGGTGCTTAGAGTTACAGTATAAATTACTTGATGGACCATTTTAATATTTTGACCAAACTTTGATTTTAATTTGAAAGTCGGAAGTTTATCTTTTTTACTCTGGACAAAACATTCTCTTCGATAATTTTTCTACTTTTTCTTCCTTGGAAAGAAAACCTACAGTGTTTTTTTTTTTTCATTCCTTCAGTTTAATACTGACAGGTGTACCCTACATTTGACTTACAACGAGCTATATTTTTTGTCTATATTGTTTTTGCATATGAGTGCGTATTACATGATTTTGGACACCGTGAACTGTTTTTACATGGGTTTAAGTTTGTAAAAAACTTGCCAAGTATAAATTGACTTTTGAATTTGAGTGAAGTTGTACTCATATGGACTATTTATGTTGTTCTTCATTTACCTTGTAAGTATCAGATCCCAACCATTACATGTAATATCCTTCTACTGGGTTGCCAGCTGCATGATGTGCTATCCATTATTACTGTTCTGTAAGCTTAACAGAATGCCATCAGAGCATAATAAACGTACACTCTGTTGCAACTATAGTTAAATTCTTATATTGCTTTAATAAATTTTGGTTTTACAGCAACTGTACAGTATTTTCCATCTTGATCTTGCACATAGAAACCATTGGCAGATCATTTGTGGGTGGTTTCCTGTTTAAATTATTTGAAACTGTTGAGATGCATAACATGATGAACCATTCACAAACCACTTGTGAATGGTTCCAGTCATTACATTCAAAAACCATTTGCATGCCAGACCATTTGAAGACCATTTGCAAATGGTACCATTCAACACCATTTGGGACCAGTTAAAAACCATTTGCGTACCACACCATTCGCAGACCATTTGCAAATGGAACCATTCAGGACCATTCAGAATGGTCCAAAAATACAGTGTAAAAAATACCATTCGGAACCATTCAGACCATTCGCGAATGGTTTCAAATGGAATTTAACCCTGGGGTGCTGTTATTTTTCCCTCCTAAAATATAAAATTAGATTGCCCATAGGGAATTCTTCGTAGCTCTTTATCGAAAAATATTTTATTGGATAGATTCATGAACTTGGAATATTTCAAACCTCGGGGACCGCGGAGAAAAACGAATAAAGGTTCAATGAATTACAACCAAAGCTACCGGTTAGCTGATAAAAATTTTCCAGATAGCCCCCCCCCCCCCCCCCATTGCGTCTCTTTAAATCATTTGTCTCAATCAGGAGTTAACCCATTGTACGTCGTCATGGTTCAATCGGATTGGTCACTGCAATTCCTTCAGTAAGTAGTAATTTTAAAATCAACAAAGCCAATGCAGAGATGAAATACGACATTAGAACTGGCCTTCCGCCACATAACCATTCCCTTAATTCACTCCAGTAAGTAGAGCATCTCCGTAATCCTTTTCCAAAATCTCTTTGTCCATGAAAGTGCTATCAAACGAATCCGAAATCTGCTGCGTATTTCGAGCTCCATGCAACATTTTATCTTAGTACAAAAAAGCTTGATTTTTGAAATTCCATGAAAAAATTCTTGTGTACACACACTTCCTTAAATACTTTCTCGTCCAACCCGCAAATAGCGGATAATCTCGGCTATGGTGTGATGATGCATCTTTAATTGTGTAACGACAATAGTGAAAATTGGCACTCTCCATTACAAACGGAAGAGCGTTTTTAAGCTCTTCTCACCATGGAGTTGTTAAGGACCTCCTTGTTCTCACGCCCAGGAACCAAAGTGAGCTGCTGTCAGCAACAATGTTCAGAGACAAAGAGAAACCCTTCTGAAAAGGATAACGTAAAAGGTATATGTAATACGTCGTGCATCTCCGTGGTGGTCCTCAGAACTATGCTTGTTATAAGGACTGCACCTAGGTTGTAGCAAAGACATTAACATAAATATTGCATAAAATAAAATCAATTACTTACAGAGTTTGAAGACTTGATGTTGATTTCAGTAGGAATTCTGGTAGTTCTTTAATTTCATTTTGACTTAGTGACCTGTAGATTTATAGAATAAACTGCGCACCGTTTATCGAGGCCCACCCGGTGAAAAACGGAACGATATTGAAAAGGTTGGAAAGGTCATGGACAACCTTTTTTTTTTACATTTTCAGCTCCCCCCTCTCTTTGCTTGCAGAATGGTAATGCTAAGATATAAGTTGATTTGGAACGTTTACCATTGTTAAGAAGAAACATAAAGCACATTTTCTTACCAACAATGTTCAAAAGTGTTTGGACGAAATTGAAAGGCAAAATACACCTTTTCAACTTTTAAAAATCTGAAAAAAGCGTCCCACATTTAAGTGGCAATTTCCCTGCAGTTGATACTACAATTTTGCTTTAGATGAGCTAACCCCTATGAAATAATCTTTATCCCCAACAAAGAATACGATGAATACAATACAAAAGCAACATCCAATTAAAAAATTCCTTGTTCAACAATGCGCATCAGCTGAAAATTTTCAATGATTTAGGAATGGATTAAAAACTGAGTTGTATAACCTCATATAACCATGAAGTTATTCTCGATAGATCCATGATATCTCCAATGTCTGTTGATTCTGCTAAAGCCCGGTACACACCGGCACGAGTACCGAAGACTCTCCGTCGTGGACAATTTGCATAAAATCGTAGACACTTCTTTGGTAGCCGTGCAGCGATTGCACCCATCTACGATTGAACATATCCTGAACGTTTTCGATCGGACGGACGGCTTACGACACGACGGAACTCCAGTGGTAAAACTGGCCACACCGCCAGGACTACAGACGACGCGACGTCTTGTCGCTTGGTGTCGTTAGTCGTCGTGGCCCTGGTGGCAGTGTGAGCAGGGATTTACTATAACCAGAAAAAAGTACGAAGGAACGAAGTACTGGAGCAAAAGGCTAATATTCTTTGTCAAACTCCGGTTGTCTCTTTGAATTAAGTTGTGCTAATATTTCAAGAAACCACACCGCTAACTAGCATTCAACCTAATCAATGAAAAGCAATTACAAACAGCAGATTTTCACATTCTTGGGATACTCACAAAAATGAAAGTTGTCTGGCTTTAGATAACAGTCGTTTTGGGATCCGTTGTAATTTGTTGTTTGATAGATCACTACATTCAAGGAAATGACAAAAAAGTATTATTTCGTCTAATTTAACAGGGAAATTTGACAAGGGGTCTATCGTTACAAGTCCTAAGGTTTGTTTAATATTTCGTAAGTGGGGACCCTAACTTCTATGGGATTTTATATTCTGTAATTATTTTGCATTTACCCTCTGTATGGAATCTCTTAAAGCAATACTTCGGCGACAATGTTAAATCTCGGCAGAGAAAATAATTGTTACTTTCACATATGCCTCATACAAAGTTACGAAAACCCCTCTACCACGTAATTGTGCGAGTTGTGACTTACTATCGGTGCATCTCCTCATGTCCTTTGTATACACGGACAGTGGTATTCAATTAGGTAGATGGAGTCTTACGGCCCAGTTTTTAAGCAGTTGGTTTAGATCAAGCCGCAGCCACGACCTTTTTTCCACTTGTGGCTAACCGGTTTGTTTTCTCCACTCCATTGCATATGCTCTGCTAAAGAACCCTAACCCTTGGAGGAATTAATAGGCCTATATAATTTGAGAAAGAAAAGTGATTCCGTCTGTATGAGATTCTTTAAGTCGCAGGAATATACCTCAATACATTACCTCAATTTTTTGCCCACTACGCCCCCCTCCCAATTCTAACATCTGGCCCCGCCACTGTTTCTTTGTATATCTCTCACAAAGGACACATATCGACATCTTATAATTCAAGCATGGATTCAATTCAAAACTCGAGGTGCAGTGATCTGCATATAGACTTACATATTTTTAATTCCTGATGTTGCGTTGAAAAGCATTTCCGGCACTTCTTGAAGGCGATTGAACGATAAGTCTCTGTATGAAAAAAAGGCAATTATAACAGGTTAAAATATGTTAGATATTCACTTTTGCGTGTTCAGTATGTTTTTAGTGCTCATTTGATACACTGTTGATAAAGTTCTTTGAGCTGACATTAATTTTATAATTCGGATTGTTTAGTTATCCATTCATTTGTTTAAACTTCTTGAACCTAGAGGAACTGTGTTAGCTTGGTTACATCAGAGGTGTTCAAAAGTCAAACAAATCCAAGCAAGGGATAATACAATGATCGAATATTGACGTTTACGTATATTGAGGAAGGGAATACGTTAGAGGCTCTTGGGGGTATATCTTGGTTACCACGGAATAATCACTACCCCTATCCTACCCCACAAACATCATTCCAAATTATGAATGATTGACAAGAACTGACAGACCTCAGTCTAGAATTTTGTCAAATGTAATAGACTTGAAAGCAATCCTATAAATGTTACTCTGATCTTCATAAATTTGTCGAAAGACAATTAGCTTGAAAACCCTAAAAACTACGTGTTTTTACATCCCAGCAAATACAAGAAGGTTTTCTCAACTTTTAAAAAACTTAACTCGTTTCGTTTTGAAAACGTCCTTCGAGTACGTTAAAAGGGAGTTATTTGGTGGACTCCTACTTCGTTTTAAAATCGTATTTGGGACGAAGAAGGAATTTAGATAACAAATAACCAAATCTACACTATTCTAGACGGGCACATTTTTGTGAGGAAAATTTCTATTTAGAGTGATGTTACATTTTTTTTTTTTTTTTGTCATTAATAGCATCGTCCTCTCCTGGACTGAATAATAAAATACGTTCTTTAAACGTCATTTATACGTTTTTTGGGCGGAAAAAGAAGCATGCCGACTGAACTCGAAACTTTTTTTTGACGTTCTCTGTTTTCTGGGATAGTATAAGTTTTATCCTGGCGGATCGCACTGAGAGCTAAGTTAGCTGATAAATAGGAGAAACAGATACACGTAAGTTAGTATGATGAAGACTTACACTTTAGACAAGTTACCCAAATTTCGAAAAATACCTGCAGGCATCGATTCCAACTGGTTGAACGATAGAAACCTTTTAAAACAGAACGTATAAACACAAAATTTATTTGGAAAGGTATTTAACAAGTTTTCTTTTTGAATGTCTGAAAGGGTCTCAAATCCAATGTTGAGAATCATAGCTTACCCGGACAATTAGGAAGTAAATATCTATACACACATAACACTATTTTGCAGGTTAAATGGGAAATATGACTGTTTTTTTTTTTTAAAAGTGAATATCAGTTCTAGGCAAGATTGTGAAAAGGACTTCATACAGTAAATTATTCCTAAAGGAAGAACATAACAGTTACATTGTAACGTAATATCAACAGAACAGTGGTTACGATGGGCACACGCTATAACATTATTATATGTAAAAATGAAAAAGAGTAAAACTGAAATTTTAATCGTTGGAAGAGTGAAGGTTATAAAGTTCACTCAAAAAGAGTTGAATTTCACTTCAAAAGAGTGAAATTTCACTCTTGATGAAGTGCCTACTGACAGGAACCGCTCTTAAAAAATTAGTGATCTCTGCCAACACTCTTTAAAGCGTGAATTTTCAATCTTCTTCGAATTAATTAACTTTCTATTGGAGTGAATTTACACTTTTCACTATATTGAAGAGTGACTAAGTTCACTCATTTGTTTTTAAAGTGTAATTATTATTATGGATGCTCATTTATTAATTTGAGTAAAAAGCTTTGACATTCTCTATCTTAGTTCAAAATACCATGCAAGAACAGCTATATAACAGGGTTAATTTTTCATGATTTTAACAAATTCGTTTTACTGACATGAAATAAATATGGGTCAAGAATCAACATGGAATAAAACAACAGTTCTTCGGTGTGCATGCTCTGTTAAAAAATAGTGTGTAGGTTTTTTAATGTGTATCTTAAGTCTGAATATCAAAGAGACAATCTAGGGAAGTTCATACTTACAGTTGTGACAATAGTGGAGTGTTCAGGAGTGAGTGTGGACTTAAAGTCCTAAAACTGTTATTTTTCAGCGATCTGCAAAAGAAAACATTCCGTGTTTTCATGTGTAACAGTCATTCGGCTTTTTATCTTTGTTTGAGTTCCCAGACAGTAGAATTCAATATTGGAACAATGAATGTGAAACTGACTTACAACTCTCGCAGCTCAGTAGTGTTTGCGAACAATCCTTGTGGTATCTCTTCCATGCGATTGGACGAAAGTTTTCTGTTGTTGAAAGAAATGTCCATGTTCAGTGTGACTGCAACATGAGTGCCATTATATTCATTTCGTTTAATTTAAAATAGAAAAATAATGATATCCACTTACAACGTCTGTAACTTGGCAGATTGCTGGAACAGTCCTTCAGGCAAGATAGATAACTCGTTTGTAGACAAGTCCCTTAAGGATACGAAAAAGACTTCGATGTAATTTAATAGTTTACTAGATTAATTTACACACGGTTTGTTTAATTGTAACTCTGTTCTCAAGCCGTATCAGCTCATCATCTTAACAGCTCAGTAGTAGGGAAGAAATGCAACGATGTTCCGGTCTTAAATGTAATTTAAGGCCCACGATGACGTCATCAGATCGGGGATACCTTTGCATCAAACTCAACTGACAAAAGTTTTTTGCATGAAACTGTTACGTCCAAATATATATGTTTAAGATTCAAAAGTGACTGCAGTGAAAAAGCTCAATTCCTCGTAAGGTGGAAGCTGAGAAGCCCAAGATACTGGCATTTTCCGAAAAGTCGCCGCCGTGGGGACAATAGAGAGACACCTGCATGGCCGCAATGGATGAGGAGGTTGGGCTAATTGTAAAGTATGAATGCATGAATGTGTAATGACATATCAGGAGATGAGACAGTTTTTACTCATGGGGGGGGGGGGGCGATATGAGCGGATCGCTACCATAAGTTGGCGGGAAACTTACCAAACGAAATGACAAAAAAAAAAAACAAAAAAAAAAAAACACGAAAATCAATCCGGGTTTCAAGGCAAAAATCCTACTCTGGATCTGCCCTGCACAGAATGCTATTAATCACTGAAGGAAATGTTAACTTACACGAAATACAAGTATGGTGATGATGTGAACAAATTTTCTGGAATTTCTTTGAGAATGTTTTCACATGCTCTTCTGTGTAAGAACGATTACCAAATGAGTGCCCGTTAGGTAAAATGTAAAACAAACACTGCAAAAAGACAACCAATACTTAAAACTTTGGCTAAAATAAAACTCTTACGTGTATATGGCTTACGGTATCTTTGTAAAGTGATGGTATAAAATGGGTTGCTTTATTAACACATTAACGGCTTATTGGTGAGGCAATTATCATCTTGAACACATGAATGGGTTAAGTACACGACTTGATTCTATGCAACGTTAAAACTTAGACACTACAGCCTGATAAAGGTCTTATCTTTAGAGCGTAATTGTGTTAATCCATTATAACATATCTTCACTGTACAAAGGTTAACCGTTAACACGTTCATGTGTTAGGTGTTACATTGTATTTTTACAGTGTAAATCACAAAATAGATGACAATAATAGGGAAATATAATTAGATAGACCAGTAAACAAGGTACGAAAGGGGCGGTGGCAACAAAATTTAATTTTAAAGGGAAAGAAATGGTAGTTTTTATGTTCCACTTCCCCAACCACCGTCAGGCTTGGACGAGAAGCTGACAATAGGCAATATGCATCAAGCAGTAGTAACGAAATGTCGCTTAATTTTAATTTTTTTAGAGATTAATCCTAAGCTAATGTCTACACTCTGAAAACCTCCGATTCAAAGTGAACCGAAAAAGGATCAAATGGACACTGAACCGGAAAAAGGATAAAATATTGGACTAGATTTGCTTCATTTTGAACCAAGAGGGTTTCATTTTGAGCCCGCGGCTTTTAGAGTGTATGGTAATATACTGAAAGTCAATATCTGTGCTGAATTAGGGACAACGATTGTAATTATCAGTCTTCTCATCTTCCATATTTTGCTATTGGAGGTATAATAAACACTACCACTGACGAAATCTTACGTACACATATCTCATTCTTGAATGTGGCGAAAACAAAGTCTCCGGTAATGTCTGTAATAGGTTACCGCATAAGTTGCTGGTAAAGAAAAACAAAAACGATATTTGCAACAAACAACAGCACCGCTCATTGTTGTACGGAAAAATACACTACAAATCAGTTATAGGGTCTATAAATTAATTTCTATTACAGAATACAAATTTTGGTTTACGCTATTCAACATATGCAATTTGAAAAGGTGTTTAGAAATTAAACGCTTTTCTAGACACTTTTTGCCCCCACCTTGTACAAATGTTTAGATGCTAAACACACGAGTCTCGTATTATTCCTAGGCATTTCGTTTTATAAAACACGTATAACTGCTAAACATGTTCAAAATTAAAACGAGTTAACAAAGTGGGACAAAATAAGTGTTTAATTGCTTTTCAGAGGTTGCATGTATATTACCAAATGCACGAAGCGATCGCGTATATGTATCTGTTCTAAGTTGCGCAAGTTTTAAAGAGGGAACATCTCTCAATCTAGGACTTCCTTTCCAATCCCCATTCTGTTCGACAGACTGCACTTTGATGTCTGAAATATGGCGGATATCGTTATAACACTGAGACTTCACCCAGCTGGCCTAACAATCAAACATACCGGAACTTAAGTCGGTTTTCGTACAACCAATAACTCTAGCAGGCAGTCACTCTATGTAAAAAGTTCATGGTTTAGAGAAAATTACATTCATAACAGCTACATATATGGAGGAAGTGTACCAGACGTAGACAGGGAGCCGCGTTGGAACAAAGGTTACCAACTATCTCCCTTTACTGGTGTCTCTTGGGACCGGAATGCAACATTCTTCGTCTACGCTGTATAAAAACGTGTTTAGCAACTAATCAATTATTTTGCTCTACTTTGTAAATACGTTTAAATTCTAAACATATTAACACTTAAATACCAAATGTTTAGCAGTGAAACGTGTTTTGGAGCGAAATGTTTAGGAGTCAGACACGCGTGTTTAGGGTTTAACTTTTTAACAAAGTCTAAAAGTGGGAGCAAAAAGTCTTGAAAGAGCGTCTAATTTCTAAACATCTTTCTTAGAGTGTAAATATTCCTTTTTGCAAGGGTGAGATGGATCTTAGTTTGAGAACGATGTTAGCAAACATTGTCAGTATCTCTACTAGATGTTTGGAGAGCAGAAATACGAAGGGAATGCAAACATGTACCCTAAATCTTACATGGATAAGAGTCTCGACGTGTTTGAAAGGAATCCCTCTGGTATCGATTTTATCTTGTTGTTATTTAGTCTCCTAAAGAAAAGTGAAATCACAAAAAATGTAGATTAGTCATTTGACATATCACTCATATGAAAGATTAATCCAAATTATAACTTGGATAATTATGTGTTAATTGAATAATGTATTGGTAATGACATCCACAAACACTTTCACATAAAATAAAATGAAGATATGTTCAAGTGGTGTTTATTACTGCCCGATAATGTGACATCATTGAAAACCTGGTCTTATCATTAGTTGTTGAATGATACAAGTGATGGTTATAAAACTGGTTCCAGGGAAATTTATGGTCTCCTTAACCCTCTAAGCGTCGTGAGGAGCTAATGCCAGCTACTAAACCGCTTGTGGATCAATCATCGTAAAAAAAGATGGAGGGGAGATCAGAGGTTATTTAATTTCATTTTACCCAACGGTTTGTCAGTGGCTTGCATGCCCGACAGTTTTAGAATCCATATGGCATCTGATATTTACAGTATTTGCGGATAATGTAGTTGTTTCCCCACTGGTTAGAGCATCCGACTTGCAGTGGGGAGTCGTGAGTCTGGATTCGGTATTTCGAGTCAGTTTAAAGACAATTCATATCATACAACACAAAATGTACTCTAAAGAGAGAAAAGCAGTCACCACAGCTTGCATTATAGTAGTCAGACCAGTTTTATGATTAAAGTAACTGCTTGATTACGTTGAATATGCACATGTTCTAAAATATGAAAGATACTACTCTGAATAGTTATGAGAAAAAATGTGAGATTTAATTGTTACTTGAGTTGAAGTTTGGGACGGTGTACACTGTCCTTGGCAGTGGCGTAGCTACTGGGGGGGGGGGGCAGGGGGGCAAGTTGCCCCCCCCCCCCTGGAAATATTTTTGGGGAAATTTGATGGAAATGGGGAAATTTGATGAATCTTATTATTATTACAAAAATTTCACAAAAATTTCTCAGAATTTTTGTTAAGAATAAGAAATTGTGAGACATTTCTCATACATAATTCGTATTTTCATGCAACAAATTAACTCAGATTTCGTCAGTGTCTCATGAACCGGCCCAATTCGCGTTCCACTGAAATGCCCTCGTCGCGTAGCAGATTGAATGTTCTCTTGTGCTTGTATACGCACGGCGTCGGGGGTTATGATCAGTGCATTTCAGTGCACAGGAAGCTGTTATTCAGGTGATACTTTGGGAATTCATCAGTAAAAGGATGTGAAAACTGACAAGTCACTACCGTAGACCCCCGAGGTTGTTATGTTCTTCTACAAGCTAGCAGTAGCTGTACGATTTTACTCTGCGTACATAACGATGGATCGGGCTGAAACAATCCATGGCCAACGATAAACTTAAAGTTAATCTAGAAATTAGATTTAACGGGAACCGTTGGCACACTTAGATTTTGTTACTTAGCCTAATCCTTGGAGATTAAAAGCTAGTTCGGGAAAATAGCTTTCTGCTCACTTTGAGTGTAGCAATAAATGGACAATGAGTACCTTGTGGCCTTCTGCACATAACAGACTGCTTTTCTCACAGGATATCCTGTGTGATCGAGCCACTATTAGGCCTCCTTAGTGTCGTGGGAAGAGGAGACCATTGGGAAATGCCCCCCTCACTGATGCCATTTTTTCTTTGTTCTTAAAAATACGTAGTCTAACTTTATTAACACAGATTTTACTTCAAAAGATAGTATATGTGGCACCAGAATGCTTATAAGGACACCCAATTTTTCAAAATTTTTCGAAGGGGAAGGATTGTCCTTGCAAGGTCTTTCAGTGATGCCAACTTTTTTTAATTCCTACAAATAGACCTAGGCAAATTCTGTCAAATTCCAATTTTTACTTAAAAAGGTAGACTCTATTTCCCAATGGTGGTATCGATAAAAAAGACTACATGTTTAGATTCTCTTTACAAGCATAAATACGCTATTTTAACCATCTGAGGGGTCTGATTTTTCGAAATTTTCTTTTCGCTCCGCGCCAGCCAATGGTGGCGCTTCGCTCGGTCTTTTGGGCAAAATTACATATTTGGAGTAAAATTAGCTCTTAACTATCTGATCACTTTGCAGTTTGCGAACATATTTTGAAGTGAGCATTTTATTGCAAACGACAAAAGAAGAAAGCGACTGGCTAGATTCTTCGTATTAGCCTGGAAAGTGCTATTTCCGGCCATCTAAGGGGTCTGATTTTTCCAAATTTTCTCTACGCGGAGGCGCTCCGCTTAGATAATCTTTATGCAAAATAACATTTTGTGACCAAGAAAAACCACAAGTACCGATCAATGCTCTTTTATTTGGACTTCTAAAAGTGTGCAAATTTAATGACAAGTTTTACTTCGTAAGGTAGCATAAATGACATAAGAGTGCATGTAAAGACACAAAAGTTTCAGTTTTACCCTCATGAACCACCACGATTCAACCTTTAACACTGTTCCTGTCAAAGTCGAAAATTTTGCACAATTTTGCATGTAGGCTACTTGAAAACGTCAAATAATTTCCGGACAACCCTCCCCTTAGACCATACTGCATGCCCCCCCCCCCCCCTTCAGAGAAATCCTGCGTACGCCACTGCTTTAGTACATACAAATAAACCAGATATTGTTTGCCAAAATAATATACTTCCGATATCCGATTGCTCTATGTTATACTATAAGATTAAAATGCAGGTAATATTACAAAATGTCAAGGTAATGTTGTTATACTTGTAAGTTTGCATATTTTATATGAAATACATACACATTGACCGGGAAAAGTTTTGGGGAAATTTCATACCTTTGCCCCCCTGGAAAAAATCCTAGCTACGCCACTGGTCCTTGCCCCTGAAAATAAATAAACTTCTTAATTAATTATTAACCTGAGAATACTGAAACAAGGAAAAAGAGACTTACAGATCTTGAAGCTGAGATGCATCCGAAAAGAGTGACTCTGGAAGTTTTTCCAATAAATTATTGGAGATGTATCTGATTTTGAAAGCAAACAACCGCATCATTTGTACACAATACAGGCAAATGTAACATTATTTTGACAACAGATACTTAACACCTAGAGATGTACCATTTGACATTTGTGGATAGCTCCACTTCGAATTGGTTATTTTAAGGTACTTAGATAGACCTATTTTCAAATAGCAATTACAATGAATTGTGGGATATAGTTTTGGGTGTGCGTCAATTTTCACCATGTACCACAGTAAAATGACATTGACAAAAATGACAAACACCAAAACTCTATCCCACAATCCTTTGTAATTGCTATTTGGAAATAGGTCTATTACGGTACCACGCTATGGCGTAGTCCGTCCGAAACACATTTTGGATTCCAAGAATCATTTATGACCAGGATGCAAGGCCAAATCGTCCGGAAAAATGATAACATTTGCCGGGATTTCGCAAAGTTAGGTAAATTAGATGGAGTCCAACGGCCCAGTTTTCAATCAGTTGATTCAAGTCGAGCCGGCCACGGCCTTTTTTCCATTGTGGCTCCTGGCTTGTTTAGACTTGGGATCTCTCAAAGGGTGACAGTTCTACAAGCACGTCAAGCAAAACGAGGAAAAAGAGGTTCAAATAAATCAAATTCATACACTCTAAAACAAAAGAATTAACTGAGTCATTCTCTGATAGAGTGAAAAGTGTAAATGCCCTCCTTCAGAGTGTTTGTTCACTCCATGAATAGTTAAATCCGCTCCAAGAAGAGTGGAATTCACTCCAAAAAGAGTCAAAATTTACTCTCTAACGAGTGCCTGTAGGGATCACTCCTCTTTTTAAGAGTGGTTCATGTAGGCACTCTATCAAGGGTGAAACGCCGCTTTTTTGTGGTGAATTTCATTCTTCTTGGAAATGAACTTTCTTAGCTTTCACTCTTCTTACAAAGGAATGTCACTCTTCGTATTTTAAAACTGTACATAATGTTAGATAAACTTTATTGTCAGGGACAGAGAAATCTCTGCAAGAGAATGTTACCCTACTTGAAAGACCATTTCAGCGGAGCGCCAGCAAATCTTAACCGTTGAGTTAACCAGGAATGACTTTCAATGTTCGTAAGTTAAAAGTAAGCAGTAATTAATAGTTTTGGGTTTTCGTTTGCCAGAAAGATTTCGATTCTGCACAGAATTGTGTCATTATTGTATATTTTATTATTGTATCAAGTTATGCACTTTCCCAGCCAATATATACAACAATACGAAGGACTTTTTATAAAACAAGACCGTCGCCGTTTTCAAACAGTTTTAAAAAAGTTTTTGGGTTTGCTGGGTTAATTTTGATTTTGTCAACTTAAAACGAACTGCATGTCGCGATGGGTTTTTTTCCCAATTGGATGGAGTGGATGTTCATGGAGAAATTTTAGAACGGGCATGAACGGGAATGCTGACATCTTTTAATCCTTCAATAAGTTTGATTCGAAATTGATCAAGTGAATTTATTTGACTCATTATGGTAACTAGAAAATTTATCTACAAACAAACTGATAAAACATCTTAACCCAATTCTTTCATACAAAGACTTGCAGGGGCAGTCCTATGACACAGTTATATTAAAACTAGCCAGTTGTCAACTCTCTGGTGTTGAATTAAATAAAATTGCCCACCCTCTTGTTAGAGAAGCGATATGTAGTTACAGCTGTTGCAATGTTTGAGGGACATGCTTTTCACTGTCTTACGTACAAGGCTTGCACAATCAGTCGTACGTGCTAATGGATAACTATACATGCGATAACTGAGCAATAAATTACAGAAATACTTTTCTTCCTTCAATTCAGATAATAGGTTTCGCTCTCATCGTTTGCAACAAGTTTAAAGTTAAAGTAAGGACTGGTATATTTGATTTGTTCCTATAATCTCGTTCTTAGTAATGTTAATGTGTGAATATTACGTTTCCTTAAATTGGGATACTTTCGCAGTATATGGGGAGGGGTTGCAAGACCATATAATTATTTTGTTCCCCTTGCTCATGTGGCCCCAAATATACTAAACCGAGGGTGAAAACATACCATGTTTCTTTTAGAAAAAACTTTTATGAAATGAAGGCGTCCCATATTAAACAGACTTGGCGCTTGGTCTCTCCCACATACAACGAGTAAGAGTTGTGGGAGGGACCAAGCGCGGCCTCGCGGATCTAGTCACCGAGCACCTTAGGTCCATCAAACAGAATCTTTATGGATACCCGGTGGCTGCACATTTCAATCCCCCTTCACCTTGTTCAATACAGCATTTAACCGTTACGGCAGCTGTAATGTGCCGAGGCTCCGATCGTGACCGCGTTAGTGCTGAAAACCGACTTATCATGAGGCTAGGTACTCTCGCTCGACACTGCCTTAACGTTAGAATTGACCTTTTGTAATATTCACCCCTTTTTTGAACCAGTTTTATTCCTTTAACACTTACCCGTTCGTGCTCGCTTTTTACTGTATAGGCCTTATTTTTCCGGACCTAGTTTTTGTCTACTTTTTTCCTTTTTTCCGACAATGTTTGATTTTTACATGCATTTTTTAATCCAGGACGCTTTTTTCTTTTTTTGATTTGTGTTTCATCCTTCGCACTCATGTTTTCTGACAGTCACTTTCGTCCGGTTCTGTTTTTACAGCGATCGCTTCGGATTTGATGTTTGTCGATCGTGTCCAATTGGTACTGTTGGTTGTTCAGTTTGGTTTTTGCCACCTGATGAAGGGTTTATACCCGAAACGTCGTGGAGCTTTCCGCAAACTTTTAAGCACTTCTACTACCTCTTTTCGACCTAAATATATATATATATATATATATATATATATATATATATATATATATATATATATATATATATATATATATATATATATATATATATATATATATATATATATATTGTATATATATATATATATATATATATATATATATATATATATATATAAATCAAATTGGTAAAGCTGGAAAATCTGGCTGAGGTGAAAAAACGATGTTGACTCCACCGGGATTCGAACTCGGGACCTCCCGCTTTCTAGTGCGGACGCTCTAACCACTGAGCCATGAAGCCAAGTTGGTTTGGCCTTTGTTCAAATGACAGATGAAGCAACTCGCAATTCACCTCCTGAGCAGGCGCCTAATTTTTGGAACAGCACTAGTTCTCGTTTGACGCAAGCCCGACCAGAGATCAAAGTTGATGCCATCCAGCTGAACACAATTGTTTATTCGCCAGCGGATCTCCGAAGAGATACAGAAACCTGTGAAAGCAGAGATGAAGTGAAAATAAACGCTGACGACAACTGCGTGGAATATATAAATCAAATTGGTAAAGCTGGAAAATCTGGCTGAGGTGAAAAAACGATGTTGACTCCACCGGGATTCGAACTCGGGACCTCCCGCTTTCTAGTGCGGACGCTCTAACCACTGAGCCATGAAGCCAAGTTGGTTTGGCCTTTGTTCAAATGACAGATGAAGCAACTCGCAATTCACCTCCTGAGCAGGCGCCTAATTTTTGGAACAGCACTAGTTCTCGTTTGACGCAAGCCCGACCAGAGATCAAAGTTGATGCCATCCAGCTGAACACAATTGTTTATTCGCCAGCGGATCTCCGAAGAGATACAGAAACCTGTGAAAGCAGAGATGAAGTGAAAATAAACGGTGTGAAAATTTACGGATAAGACGGTTTTCAGTCGTGAGACGATCAATATGGGTTCCTTTACAGGTTAATGCGGCCGTGACCAAAAAGTCTGTAATTGTACAAAGGGAGGGCGGATTAAAATGGGCTGCTACAGGAAAGCCAGACAAGTTAAGTTTAATAGATCGGAGGTGTTCAGTAATTCTATCGGCCAGCCTCCGTTTGGTTTCACCAACATACAGAATTTTACAGCGTTTACAACTTAAAATGTAAATAACATTGGGAGAAATACAAGTGAAATGATCAGCAACTTTGAACACATGAGAGGGTCCTTGAATCGATGTATATATATATGTGTATATATATATGTGTGTATATATATATGTGTATATGTGTATATATATATATATGTGAATATATATATATATATATATATATATATATATATATATATATATATATATATATATATAGATATATATATATATATATATATATATATATATATATATATATATATATATATATATATATATATATATATATATATATATATATATATATATATATAGGTCGATGCAAAAACATGGTAATACACAGTGCAATATAATTGAACCAAAAATGGAGTTGAACGAAAAATACAAATTACGACGTTTCGGGTTACATACCCTTCAACACGGTAACAGAAAGTCAACTGAAGTCACACAAACGAGGAGTCAAAGTCAAGGAAAAAGCACCAGTCAACAAAAAGATTAAAATCATTCAAGCAGTGATTCTAGCTTAGAATTAAGGCCATGGGGGTGAAGAGTGCCAAGTTTACGGATAAGACGGTTTTCAGTCGTGAGACGATCAATATGGGTTCCTTTACAGGTTAATGCGGCCGTGACCAAAAAGTCTGTAATTGTACAAAGGGAGGGCGGATTAAAATGGGCTGCTACAGGAAAGCCAGACAAGTTAAGTTTAATAGATCGGAGGTGTTCAGTAATTCTATCGGCCAGCCTCCGTTTGGTTTCACCAACATACAGAATTTTACAGCGTTTACAACTTAAAATGTAAATAACATTGGGAGAAATACAAGTGAAATGATCAGCAACTTTGAACACATGAGAGGGTCCTTGAATCGATGTATATATATATGTGTATATATATATGTGTGTATATATATATGTGTATATGTGTATATATATATATATGTGAATATATATATATATATATATATATATATATATATATATATATATATATATATATATATATATATATATATATATATATATATATATATATATATATATATATATATATATATATATATATATATATATATATATATATATATATATATATATATATATAAATATGTAGAAAACACCACAAATATGACAATATTAGAGCACATACAAGATAAGAGAAACGTATATTTCAAAGACACCTGTCTTCGTCATCAGCGTCAATGCGGAGTGAAGAAAAATTTAGAAACAACAAGAAACAAAACAAAAACAAACAAAAATACAAATCCTATCGAGAATGCTAAACAGAACCGGCTTCCCTGTAAACCACAGAAGGGAAGTCGCCCAAAACACCAAGATCTTTGTTTAGGCCGCGGGTATGTGTTTACAGTTTTAGCATCCATTTGCTTTCGGATTTAAGCCTTCTGTGGTTTACAGGGAAGCCGGTTCTGTTTAACATTAACCGATTAGCCGATAACTTTACAGAGACTTTGAAATAGTGTTACACTATCTTCCATGAACATCGAAGTGAAGTAATTAAAGTGGTTATATTTACATGTACTTTGTGTGTTGCGCAAACGCAAAAAGATCCCTTGGGAGAAACGTAAGGTTGTTATAGGCGAGATCTCTGTGTATGAACGAAACAAAAATACATATAGTAGTGTGTTAATTTTCATGGAAACTAAACCAACCGTTATTTGAAGCGTAAAAGCAAGCCATTTATTTGCACAAAACACCCACCGTGGGGTGATTATAGACTTGCCTCACGTCTCTCACGTATTCCTTCCATCCATCTTTCATTTTCTTCCTCCTCCTATTCTTCACGCTGGCTCAATCACACTGTCCTGCACATGGGCGTCCGCAGAAATTTTTTCAAGGGGGGGGGGGGATTTGGGGCCTTACAAACCCTCCAGATGGCCGGAAACGACCCTTGGCGAGTGTTATAAGCTGCATGTACCCAGCCCTGAAACAGGAATTTCATGTCTGTAATTTTTAGATTTTTAGAATTTTCAGTGTAAAAAATTGTTGAAGGGAAACCGGCCTCTCGGTCATGGCCTCGCACGCCTATGCACGATAAAACTTACAACTGTCAAACAGCCTATATAGGCCTATATCCGTCACCCAATTATGAATTATCCCCCCATATTCACCTTGTATATCCCAGTTACATCCGCCCGTCGCCACTTGAGATCAGCACGGGGCCAAACCAAAGCCAACGCATTCATTAATAGTGGGGTGCCATACGCACACTACATACCTGACAACTAGTACAATTTTGGCATATTTTTTACAATTACACATTTCCAATAGATATCACGAATGATGGTCCCCAAGTTACGATTTCACTATTCAGCATACCATCTTCTCTTTTGCTTTTCCTGGTCAAATGTCCGCATATTTCACGAGTAGAAACTGACGCTGTGAGTGGAGATATTTTGATGGTTTGTTTTTCATTTTTTTATTTCAATTTTTAATTAATTTTTTCACAAGTTTGATTTTCCAGGGGGGGGGGGCAAGTGCCCCCTTGCCCCCCCCCCCTTCCGGACGCCCATGGTCCTGCTATACAGAACAACCATTCTGATTACTTCTCACTGGCCATTGCTGCAACTTCGACTGTACAAGCTAGCGCTGTAACACGTGTTCATCATGGTCGAAAAGACAGTGCATAGCTCACACACAATAGCCTGCTGAGCGGTCAGTTCATGACTTGCGGCTTGCCGTGAGAGACTTGTATCTTTTGCAACTGTTAACGTCATCATCTTGCACTTCTATATTGTTTTATTCATCTCAGAATTCAGATGAATATATTTCAAGATAGTTTTCTGTATCATCCAATCGGATTCCGCATTTTGGGACTTTTGCTGTATATTCATTTAGATCGTGTGATGAAAGTTGCATCGTTCTATCTGTTAACATATAGAAAGCTTTTCATTGGCTACAGAGATTATTGATTAAAAACCGAACCGCCCAAAATTCTAGGTCCCTAAGGTCCCCATAGTTGCAGAAGCTACAGATCTTTCGAGCAAGTCAGATCTCCGCTTGTTAATATGTGCACAGCGTATAAACAGGAATCTGCCACGCACGATCGTTGCAATGATTCAGTGTATTTAGAAACGTCCGAAGCGGTGCAGTGTGAGAACGTGTTATAGCGGGATTACCGGTCGAGGTATGTTGGTCGATGTGGGTTGGTTAACGCAGTGTGTTTTCGCGTTATGGGTCCAAGTGGAGATAGGAGAGTGTGAGACATTAATGTTTTGTGTGCAGAGGTGCATTGGGAGAGGTCAAAGGTGTGACACTTAGCGAAGGAATAGTGACAGAAGAGAATGTATGGGGGCAAGCTATGGTGATCATAGTTGAAGAACCAAATAATATTGGATTCCAAACACGATACATTTCGCCAGAAAATTTGTGTTGTACCCCATTTTGTGTTAAGATGAAACACTCAGAATGGAGCACTGGCTGTAGAATGTTTGAATATGATGTTCACGTTTATTTAGACGTTTATACGAAACTTCCCACTCATCTGAACTATGTACAGTATAAAGGAATATTGATTTTAACAGCCTAAGGGGCATTGCGCTGAATGGTATCAATTATTTGTTTTTATAAAAGACCTTAAGACCGAGCTGCAGGTTGTTCATTTAGCTGAATATCATCTCTGTTTTCAATCCAATAATTCAATTAACAAACGTAATATGCATTTTGACTAAGAGACTCTTCGTTTCTATCACTAACTATAAACGTTTCGATTAACGGGTACAAGCGATGATCATTCCTGAAACCCGAGAGATTTGTTTAAAATACTTTTCCTGTTCGTCATTTCTCCCCACAGATAGATGATATGTCAATAAGGCATCTACTTCCTTTCCTTATTAAAGAGTTAAATATTGATAAACCATTTGTAAGTGGTACAAATAAATTTGTTAAAACTTGATACATACATCATTTCTACTAAAGGTTGTTTAGCAAATATTTCTTCATTTATGTCCACCAGCTGGTTGTGTGACAGGTCTCTGTTAGGAATAAAAATGTATGTTAAATACCGGTGGTTTTATTTATTGTTTGGTGTTTTTATTATAATCATTGTGTCACCCATTCAATAGTAAACAATATAGACACATTAAAATATTATTTTCTTTAGAACTTTGGGTGTCCCGTTCCAGCGAAAAAAACAGTCTATATAACGGCTGTGGCGGCGCCAGGGTATTTTGATAGGGCGACAAAGCATGCGCTTAGTGTTCGCTTTATTTCTTTTTCATTTCTTTTTCTTTTCTTGTCACATTTCCTTCCAGCTATAGGGGCGGTCGGCCCCTGCTACACCCCTAGCGCCGCCCTTGTAATAATCGCCTTGTAGACAACAAAATTGAGAGGAAACTTAAATAAAAGAGGTTTGGTTGTAATTTAGAGTTGGTTGTAATTACATAAAGAACCTTTCAATTCCTCAAGTAACCGTGAGATACTTACAACTGAAGCAACTTAGGTGTTGACCATATCATATCCTTTGGGAGAGTCTGAAGCCTGTTATGTGATAGATCTCTAAACAAGTAAAATAAATGAAATTTTAGGAAATATTTTCAAATTGTCTATACTGTAAAAACTAACACATAACACTGCAATTAACACTTAGACGCGTTAATATGTGTCATCTTTTATGCAGTGAAGGTAAAGGATTGGTTAATTCATTAACACATTTACACGATTTCGGTGAGGCAATAAAACACGTTGAAGTGTAAATGCTTTTAACATCAGGTAGTTTTTAAGGAATGAGATTAAAATATTCAACCTCAACATGTAAATATTCTCACCGTCAACGAGTCAATGTATTGATAAATCAACAAGTGTTTTACCTTCTCTGCAGCCATTAACACGCCCAAGTGTTGTTAAGCGTTTCGTGCTATTTTTTACAGCGTAGAATATTAACATTAACACAAATTTTAATCAAGTTACTAGTGTTTGACACCGAGCATCTGATCCCATTCAAATTCACAGTAGCCTACACTCGCACAGTCTAAAAACGGTTTTAGCATTTTAGCACTTTCCTGCATACACTTTTTACGCACCTCTAAACGTCAAACAGGTTATAAGCTAAAAATTTGTTTATATTAAGCATTCAATCGTGTTTAAAAAGAAAATTAGAAATTAGCAGGTGTATTTAGCATCTACACAAGTTAACCAAGTTTGGGGAAAACTCTTTAGAAAAGTGTTCAAATCTTATATTTTTTTATTAAAATGATAACAATATGCACAGAATAAATGGTGATCGTAAAGAATGAGTTTGATCCGGAAGAAAAAAAGTTCTGAAACTTTGCTTGTTTCTGTTGATGGCGGGTTGAATAATTTTGCATGTCTATAAGCACTATTTATATGCAACCTTCACAATCCCCAACTAACTGTCATGATGAAACTTTCCTTCTCACTTTTTGTAACATCATTCGTCTTTTTCTGTCTGATTACATCTTATTGCCACAATGCTGAAATGGAGCACGGTACACACACACTTAATGCAGCCAGATTTCACATCTTATCAGTAGATTGACATTACCAGATATACAAAAATACGCACAAAATTACGTCATGTGCATCTAAGCAGTGGCGTAGCTACTGGGGGACAGGGGGCAAAATGCCCCTCCTGAAAAAATTGTGGGGAAATTTGTGGAACTTGGGGAAATTTCAAGTTGACGAAATAATACTGCCTTCTCCTATTTTTTAAAATTTTCCCACTATTAGTAATCGTGAAATATTTCTCACGCATAACTCGTACTTCTATTTGACGTAATTCCCCACTGGATTTCATATGTGTCACTGCAGCCTGAAGCGCACTTGACTCGTGTTCCGCAGAAATGCCCTCTGCAGGAGCGTGAATGTTCTCTGATACGCGTGCAGGGTGTTTTGACCAGTGCAGTATACTGCGCAACACTAACAGGCTATAAGACCGGAGCATAAGATACCATCATCGAGCTAGTTCCCTACATATTGTTGAGCTAATGTTATGTTCATCAACTTGATGCACAATTGTATAATACGTTGCTAATAAAAAGAAACATAATCGTAGCCTCGTGAAAGAAAAATTCCCTCATTTAGTTACCACAATTTTCGTTTGTTTTCGTTCCACAACCACTATATTTATATTCGATTTAAGGCTGTCAGCAAATTCTTACCGGTAGGTCTCAGGTTTCCAATTTTCCTTTTTATATATATTGTGAACAAATTGTCCCCTTAAAGCTTTCCAGGAACATGAAACATCTGGCATTTTAAAATAAACCCAGGAGCTTCCGGGGGCTTCGCCCCCTGTACCCCCACCGGTGCTTTGCCCCTGGACCCCACCCGTTGAGCCTCGCGCTTCGCGCTCGGTGGCGCCTCCGGCGCCATGAGTGGAGTCTAGCAATGCCCCCAAAAAATCGTTGTGCCGCCCCGTGCTCCCCCATGAATGAAGTCTGGTGACGCCACTGTTTTCATCTGCGCAAAAGTTAAACTGGAATGAACGTTAAGATCAACCTGACATATTTCTCAACAAGATCGGACAGACTTAAAGATACTTGATCTCTTGGAGGGCAAAAAGCTGGTTAATGATAGGTAGCTCATATTTATTAAGCATTTCGCCACTTCATTTGTTGTAAGTTAAATTTATAGACTAGACGGACACACCGCCTGTTTTCGAGTACATTTCGCAACACAAAGGTATTCAGTCAATGGCGTCAACACTTTTGTTTAGTAGTACGCTGTTGAATTGTGTGCGGTTTATAGCTTACTGTGTGGCTGCGCTTTACAGGCATGTACTTCTTACATTTGGAGACACATTTATTAATAATCAACTGAGGTAGACAATAGGTGGTCATAAGTAATACCTCTCATGATGTTAGTCAGTAAAAATATTTCCTCAATTGGGTGAATTTTCCTAGAAAACAGTTATCTACAGAACTTATTTTCCACTCGTATGGGTCTAGTCTGTTTACTGTGATAACATGAATAATGTCAAAGATTATGACTTTTCAGTCGACAAAACAAACGGTAAAAGTAATGAAATTTACATTTTCCTCAGCCTTGGTAAATCGAAGAACAACTTGGAAGGTATCTCTTGAAGTTGATTGTTGGAAAGTAATCTGAAAATGTGCGAGGTAAATATTAAGTTGTATAAATCTGTGGAGTGACATCTTTTACATGGAAAATCACCATTAAGAGTTTAATTAAAGTATGTTTGGACCACTGTAAATAGTCAACAATCTCACTCATCAAAAAATTTTATTCTCATCTTAAATGCTAAGACTTAAATTTAGATTCTTCCCTTGCTTCACTCATTCAGCCTCCAAAGGTATATTAGTGGTAATGATTCCTCATGTAAATAGTTTAGACAATTTCTAAGCAAGAGAGAGCATTTCCAAATGATTGCGGAAGGTAGGTATCTATATCATTATCCCTCCAATTTATCCACGAACTATCCCTAGCTGGAACCTTCAAACGGAACAGGTTCGCTGTGCCCCTTCAGTGGACAGCGCTAAAAGCCAGTTCTTAGCCCTTGACCAAAATCGTTGTTGCTAGTTCATTCATCCGACTCCCATAGTCCTAGTTCAACAGCACGGGATAGCCTACTGTGAAGTTTGTGCTGCCTTTGAAAGAAGAAGAAGAAAAAGAACACACACGTTGCCGTGAATCAGAGAGTCTCTAGCAACTCCCTGGTTCAACCGCAACATGTCATTAGCTCATCTAATAAGGGTTCCTTCGTCCTCCTGTTATGCATACATGTGTTTGCTATCTGGCGTATCAAATACTTCAAACTTTGTAAACTGTACTGTAAATATAAAAAAGAGTATAATTTCACTCGTTAGAAAAGTTAAGTCATCGAGCTTACTCAAGAAACAAAAAGGGAATTTTCTCTGAAAGAACAAATTTTCACTCTTGATGGAGTGCCTACATGGACCATTGTATGAAAAGAGAGTGATAATCAGTGCAGACAAAGTTAACGACTGAATTCTTACACTTTTCTGAGTAAATCTCACTCTTCTTGGAGTGAATTGCACTGTATTCTTGGAGTGAATTTACACTTCTCACTGTGTTATAAAAAGGCTGGCTTGGGCACTACTCTCTAATTCCTAAACACCTTTTTAGAGTGTAGAGAGTAACTGAAGTTCACTCTTTTGAGTTTAGAGTTTGGGTGGTGATACTGAGGCAAAAGATATGGGGTGTGCCTTAACGTGATTTTAAAGATGGAATCGAAAAACATGGGGTCTTAATGTCCGGTCAGAAGCTAAAATATTTGTCGGTTTCAGGAAACTGGAGTAAAAAGGGGCTTCCCTTATCCTCATCAGCAATTATAGACGATACAGTACATATATCTCACTTGAGAGATAAACATACCCAAGAATAAATATTTCTCAGATTTCATTTATTGTATAACTGCAAGTCTTCAAGAGCACCATGTTAAACTCAAGCGACGTTGGATTTACCGTATTGGTTTATACAACACAGATAAAACCTATACTTAAAGCCTGCCCTGACATGGATTCTTTCCCCAAGTTCAAACCGGTAGGCAAGATAATACAATAACATTAGGAAGACGGTTGCTTTAGAACTCTGTTAACCACATACTCTGTGGATCAGGCATCTGGATAAGTATCAATTACCAAACAGTTGGAAGTCATCCAAGCATAAGCAACGATTGTAAAACCAATTGTTCTGCTACCTGAAGCAAACAATCTTTCTACTTACTGATGGAAGAAAGCAGAGGATTCCAGGGGACTATTTTAGATTATTTACGGTGTATAAACTTCAGAGGAAGTGTCCATTTCATGGTCAAACTCACTTTGTTTCCCATTCATGTTTCATACTTACACCTGTGATAGAACTGACTGATTTTGGAAAAACGTTTCCGGTAGTTCTGTCAAGTTGTTGTATGATAAGTCACTGGAGGGATAAAATTTATATTATTGTTCAGATGGTGAGATCAAAACCTGCAAAACATTTTTCAATTGGGGTGAAATATTATTGCATAGCCGCAAAGAAATATGGGCAGTATTGTATCTTTTTAGTATTTCTTATCTTTTTTCTTTTTTTTTTCTTTATTGATTTCTATAATTTAGAAAGTCTTTTTTCACAATCTGGTGGGCAACATCGCGTCAACCGGCAGATTTAGATAAAAACTATATTGAAAATTTCCAGGTACAACAAAGGTTCTGCCCGACTATTAACTGCATTCTAATTTGAATTATGATACAACAAGGACAGTTCTTATTCTAATTAGATAAGGCTTCATGTCCCTTAAAATATGTCCATGGTAGAGCTAGTTCTTCCAGCAGAATTTCAAAAGGAACGAAAGCAGTAAGCAGAGAGGGACAAAACCTCCTTTTCACTGTATGTAAGTATACCTAGAATAAAAGGTGGCGAATCAGAAAGGGCTACTGCCTATAATGGGGGGGGGGGGGGCTGCAAATACTCCCATTCTCCACCACCTCTTTGATGAAGCGAATGCCGTTGCATATTTTTGAAAAATTAATGTAGCAAGGGTACACTTTATAAATCACACATAAACGAACTTTAGTACGACCAACACACTTCCTCATAGCACCGCGAGGCCATACTTAACACATCACCTTTGACTATAGATGTATCCTACGTTTACTTACATAGTAAGCCACTTTTTGGAGAACGTCAGCAATTGATGCGGTATTTGCTTAATGTTATTGTGAGAAATTTTTCTGTATCAAATAACAAAGAAACAATATACATGGTTTAAAATTACATGAAATTGCCTTATGTTCAATATCTAATGTAATAAAAATAGCAAAATGACAATACAATACTGATAATACCGTAATAATTCATCATTTACTTGCGATTTCGTCGTTGGGTGTTTTCCAACTGTTTATTTTAACATTACAATATCATATGCTTATTACAGGTATATCATATAATGCCATATACACTTTTGGTTTCAATTGGATTTCGATAGAGGAACCATATCATGTAACGCACGGTTCCTATATTATGATATCAATATTTAAATCATTCATAGAAAAGCCGTCCCATAGCTTTCTAATCAGGGTGTCCAGGGGCAAGATATGATTTGTGCACAATGCAAACAAAGCTTTATCGTGGTTGTCAAACCAGCTGGGTACTTACTCCAGCCCTTAGCGCCCACGCTTACGTCCCCTCAGATAGGAGTCACGCAACTGTAGGAAGGCTTTTACGCACGTCACGCAATATATAGAGCCCTTTAGTGATATTTAAACTATTAACTATAGGAACTAGAGATTCTCACAGCTTTACCCAAAGATTAATCGTAAAATTTGAATCAAACGTGACCATCTTTTGGCCCCTTGTGATCAACAGAAACGGGAAACACCCACAACGCAAATTAAACCCCTACAGCCAGGTCCCTATACAATCATAATGCCAATGACCTAGAATATTAAAACCCGTTTCTAGTTCTGCCCACACTCACCCTTGCTACATCCCAATATCCCGGATATAATCAATAGCATAGTATATTTTAAGTCAAAAAATTTTAGCTCCGCTCAAACTCATCCATTGCTCGGTCCCATTCCAGGATATTGCCAATGCCACAGAATATTTTTACTCACAAGATTTCAAGTTCTGGACACGAGGAGAAGACGTCTGTTGGTAACTCGGAGATGTTGTTGAAACCTAAAAACCTTCAAGGAAAGTACAGTATCTCTTAGCAGGGAGTTGCTATGAGCAACTCCCTGCTCTTAGTATACACTCAAAATCAGTTGGGTAAAATAACAACCAACTCTGATCACGTAATTAACAATACTGAAATTGAGTAAAACCTGTGCAAAGTTAATGTATTTCTTGGGTAACCCATCACTTCGCTGACCAATTATTGAAAAAACTACCCAAGTTCAGTATTGTCACATATAGGAAACCAGCCGTTGCTTTACATTTTACTCAACTGTCAAAAGAATTTATGATGCTAAATTTTTCAAGTCAAATTACATCTCATGTCTAGCGATTAATATAACAGTTCTTTTTTTGTTGTTAAACTAGGGCACTCTCTGTAAACCCCTTTAATATGCAACATGTTAGGCCTGAAGCATCGAACACCCGAAGTAATTACTGATTCAACAATTGAAGGTAAGGCGTATGAAGGTAGTACGATGCAGTAAATATCTCTACGAATTCGGCACGGACTTTTAATGGGTATTTACGCATATTCCGACACTGTTTAGTCTGCACTCTGCTGTGCTATGGGACGATACCGAGAGACGTCGACTGGTTTCCGGTAAGAGTCTAAAGGGTTGGACCGTGAAGACACTGAATTTCATTGTTTGTACGTGTCATAAATTTGATTGTATGTATGTAAACGATTTCAACATCAATAAGGTGTTTCCAACTAACTTACCTGTAAACTTTTGAAAATAATAACAATAGCTTTATCCCTTTGTGAGATTTGATAAACACGGCTTCCATTAGATGTCATTGCTCTCATAATTTCAGGAAACTTTCACTTTTGACAAATACGACATACATTTTCATGTATATTGGAGCATGCAAATTATGAATAGAGAATTCTCACTTGACGTCATAGACGCTGTCCACGTGGAGTATTCCAGCCATGTTTGAGGGCAACCCTGGTATGTATGTACAAGCTTGCTTTCAAACATGGAGGTTTAACGCATATTTGTGTTGTCAGTGAGAACAATCTATACCTACACTCTAAAAAAGTGTTTAGGAATTAAACGTTTTTCTAAAAACTTTTTGCCACCTCTTTCCAAACACAGTTGGATGTTGAACACACGTGTCTAGTGTTAAAAAATATTTCGCTTTTGAACACGTTTTAATTGTTATACATTTAGCCCTTAATTGCAAAGCGAGGGCAAAATAAGTGTGTTAATTGCTAAACACAGTTTAGAGTGTAGTGTATAGCCTTTCAACACATACACAAGATTTCCCCAATTCGTCCTCCTAAGACCTCTATTGACTTTTCGCCTCTCATAAGTGGTAATACCGTTCAAAATCTTATCTGGAATTTATGGTGCAGCTACTCGCATACCATTAGGCAGGCAGTTGAACAGTCAGACTCCCAAACGGGCAGACATACCGACGGAGAGTTACACATGTCAAAAAGACTGACGGAGAAGCATAGAGGAGTTCGGCTTGAAAAAAAAACTTACAACTTGAACAATTTTGTAAGTCCTCTAAAACTACTCGACGGTACTTCTTGAAGGAAGTTCTTTGCAAGTTTTCTGAAATCAAAAGAAATTCACCGAGTTCTTGAGATGATTACTACTTTGAGTATAGACCTTGTGCATTGTGCATTTTAATTTTAAGTTTTAGAGAATGGGGACGCAATATTTTCCCTCCAATTTTTAATTCACTCTGAGTTTCCGCTTGGTTTACCTTGAATATGCAAAATATTGCGAAAAGTCTCCATATATCATGAAAAATACTTTGAAGAGAAATGAGAAGAAAGTTGTTGCTTCAAAATAAGTTTGAGTGACTATACGCTTGTTCTGTAAAGTTTACCTCAAGTAAAAAAATTTCAAAAGTATATATTTAAGAGCAAGAAAAGTGAATTGCAACAGTCGAACTCCTAGCTTCATAGGACTTTCCTGAGCTGAGATATAAAAAGTTGAAGTTTATTCACTTAACACAATTTGGTCCATTGCGAAATAATTTGTGACTTTCTTGTTATACAATTCACATAAACTGCTTTGTTTACCTTTAAATATAAAACTTTTTTATGACCTTGAACGCTTCCTGTTTGCCTGCATGGCATGTTGCAGGGAGAAAGGCTTAGTTAATTACATTAACCCATGAGACTAAAAATGCTATCGCACCCTGGTACAAGGTGAAGTAACTTTAAGAAAAACAAAGAAATACAAAGATTGTACTTTGAGAAGTACAACCATGACATCACAAATTATTACGCAATACTCCATTTTAGATTGAGTGAATAAACTTTAACATTTTATATCTCAGCTCAGGAATGACCTATGAAGATGGGGGTTGGACTGTAATGAATCATTTTTCATGCTCTTTAAAATATCTTCTGGAATTTTTTGCCATGAGTTACACTTTAATTTTCATTCATCGAAACGGACACAAGAAAAAATGGAAAATACGATATACCGAATCTTGGTCAATACCTGTTATCCCTCCAACTCGAAATAAAAAAATGTTTAGTCAATAACGGTCTCAAATCGAGCATGTTGAAGGGTAACTAGTCACATGACATTTTTATCAATCACATAATCAAGTTTAACCTTCGATATTTAACAAAAATACAAATTTTGTGTTCTTGTAAATCACCTTGTATAGTGGTGGTGAGAATAATTAAAAAAAAGAAAAATTTGGCTTGTGACAAATCAATCAAACTTTCACTAAATCTTTAATTTCTCACTTGCGAAACAGTTATCTGTACAAATGGCGAAAATATGGGAATTGTCTGTTGTATCATTAGTCACAACAGCATTATAGGAGAACACTTTACAGCTTTGGAAATAAATGGTGAATATGACCTGGAGTTACTAACCCAATGTACCGCCTTCTTATTTCAAAACACGCGACTCATCGTGATTAAGAAAAGTTCAAACCAGAAACATAACTTACACTATAGTAGAATTTCTGGGTAAGTTTTTTGGAATTTCTGTAAGGTTGAGTTCATTACAGTCGACATCTATCCCTGATCTTCCTTTGGTGCATTTGCACACACCGTGGATTCCGCAAGCCTCCGGTACTAAAAGGAGTAAGAACAACTTAAAGAGGAAATCAGAGGTTGTTTTAAGTTTTTTGCTGCACCATAATCAAACATTGAGTTAAAGTTAACAAAAAATGATCTGTCCTAATAGTATGGCGTTGGAGTTAGTCTCTGTGTTTATGACGCTGTTTAGGCTTAAATCTGTGTAGAATTTTGCCACCCGAACAAAATTAAAAAATTACCATTTATCTTTAATTACCACCAGTTAAAATTTTTCCTCACTTGAAAGAACTCTGTCTTCATAGTCGTTTGACTTTGGTAAACAACCATCAGTTAAAAGGGGAATTACAGAGTTGGAACAAAATGTTAATATTCGCTTAAACTGTGATTTCCTATTGAGCGCGTAGTAAATAAACCTATATTAAATTTATGTATACGTACACTGTAAAAACTGTTATATTACAACAGTTGTGTACCATTACAGAATAAAAATAAAAAATAAAAAGAAGTCATAAAAACTAAATGAAAGAAAAAAGAATACATAATAAAGCGCAAATGAGCACTTGTTATGTATTCTTTTGGTTTTCTTTGTTTTCTGTGAATGTAAAGACATTTCACAGTGTACTTTTCTTAGGGTAATTAGGGGAAAATAGGGGAATTAATGTAAACTGAAAAAAAAAAATAAAACAGCGTCTGAATAATTTGTTTCTATAGCTCTGGTCCGTGATATGGGCAAGTTTATTGGGCAAAAGGTCACATCGCTGACTCCGGGAACAAACTTGACTGAATTATGTTGCTCGCGAATACTAATAGGCCCACAATTTATTTTATTTTTAAATTGCGGCTACTTTGAATGATTTGATGTCATGGATGTCCGGCCAATAAACAAAGTCATAAGAGCCTATATGAATGTTTTTGCTTAAACGTTTTCGACATGTTCTTGTAGAGATTAATATTTCTCGATTCCTATACGGGATCCAATTGAGTCGTCAATGAGATCTACGTTCGATCCTCTGAGTCTACACATTTAAAAGTTTACACTCGACTTCCAAATTCCGACTACATTCGGAAAATAAAATTGCTAAGATTTAAATCGGCTGCTGTGAAACTTCAAACTTCCAAAATAAGTGTATCACAATGTTAGTAAATCAGGAGGACCGAAATTTGAAGAGGGTAATTTGTAGCCACTCGGTTTTTCGCGGCATTGCAGCCAACGTTAGAGTGTGTGGGTAAGTTAGAGAATGCTTCAAAACTACAAGGGTTATGCATGCAGCCGAGAACAATTAAAACTTATGATCTAACTTAACTAACACGTTACTTTTTCGTAGCTTGCCATTTAAAAAAATGATTCTTAAATATGAAACTATTGTCTCGAAGAACAAACACGCTCAGAATCATTGGTGTGTTTTCTTTAAAAAAGATCATCCCCTGTAAAAATATATACAGTCATATAATTTTGTAAGTTTACTTTACAAGGTTCAAAAAATAATCTTCCCACGAACGACCAGCTTTACAGTTGTATTGTTTTACAGTAAGAAATTAAGCTTCGAATTTGTTTTCCATATGCGGTGACCTGCCTGTAAGAGAAAAGTTAGTTCTATGGGACCAGTTTCAGCCTATGTTTTAGAAATAGAATGAGTATTCTTTTTTTTTTGTTTGTTTGTTTACTTCATGCAGGGATAAATTCTTTGCCTTGGATACGGTTTGTCTTGATGACCTAATTCAATTACTTAACTGCTCCTGTCCCAGCTGAAAGAGATGCATTTTTATCAGAATTTATCACGCATATCGTAAGCACAAATTTTATAGAAGGATAAAAGTCAATTTCTCATTGAGTAAGTTTGCCTATGTGTCTTAAAATAACACATTCTGTTGTTTGCTTCCGAGAACAGTTACGGGAAGCGTTCACAAGACTTAGTCAATATAATATGCTGCGATAACCCGATCTAACTTTATCAGGTGGGTGTGTTTGAGGAGAAGGTTAGGCACCTGGCACGTGAATAGAATGAAAACAGCAAAGTATTATTTTTTATTTCTCCGCTATCGTAGCTGTTTTTGAAAAGTCCTAGGACTTTGTTACACACAGATTTCCGTCGAAATCAAATATTTCAAGTAGGCTACTCCGGAAGAAATTCTTTTCCCCAAAGAAGCTACGATTGATCAAGACGGAACAACGTCAAGGCTTTCAAACACTTTACATCAGTAATTGTTACCTTATGTCTCATCTTCAGGAATTTTAATGTGTAATAGTTACCTTCAGTATTTTGGCTTTTTCCATGTGTAACAGCTAGGATGGTTAGAATCACCGTGGTAAGCAACACCGCCCTCATTTCATGCCTAAGGAGATCAATAAAATATGATGTAACAAGCAAATTTTTCGGCGGTCGTGCATCGACGTCTCTCTCCATCCAAGTCTCGACCTCTCTCTCTCTCTTTTGCCTTCCAGGCGTCCATTGTCCAAAAATTGCTACTATATAAGGTGTGTAGTGCCCGCTATCGGTAACACGCCTTCTTATTCTCATGATCAGTATGTCAATTTGAAACGCTGCATGAAAAGCCTCGGTCGGGCCAAGGACCATAGGCGGCGGAAGCGGGGGGGGGGGCTGCCCCCCAATAATTTTTTTATGAGATTTTTTGGGGGCATGCCCCCTCCCAATAACTGAACGTCGAAAATAAACTTTTAAAAAGTAATAAAACAAATTTTAGTTGCTTTTATTACATTTCGGCTATTCTTTGGCTCAAATATTACTTTTCAAAGTGCAAAAGTTGCAGAGCTTCCGGGGGCTTCGCCCCCTGCACCCCACATTTACGATAACCTGTAGGAGAATTTATTTTCGCCATTCAATCAGCTGCAGGATATGCTGCATTTGTGACCCACTGTGAATTTCGGAATAAACTGAGGTAGACTGTGAAAAGCTTCATGTCTTTGGAATCTCTTGACTTTTTACTCGCCGGGTTTCAGGATGGATAAGTTTTTTTTTACAGATTTGAAGTGGCTAAAATTGGCTACCTTGGTGTGGATTAAAATGTGCTCCTAGCATCTGGCATGTTCCTACCTCATGTAGGGATTTTCACATTTGTAGGGATAATCACAACACAATGCCCGAAATTGTCGAATATCCAAATTCTTTCAAGCATTCCCCCGAAAATGGAAAAGTATTATAGTAAGGTCAATATAGTTACTAAAGGTTAAGAGAGAAAAAACGGGGCACATTTGGGAAGCCTGTGGCTAAAAAGTAACAATTATTCTTGAGACTGTTTTTAAATCTTATGTAACACAATACCCGAAATGGCCAAAAATTTTAACAGCTTCAAATCTTTGGCGAAAAACAGAAGACGCTATATTTAAAGTACAATTTTCATGGAAAATAAAAAAGATCTGCCACATATTAGGGTAGAATGTGAGAAAAAGGTTTTCATCATCCCAACTTCACACTATAGTCTTGCAAAAATTTGCCCGAAATTGTCAAATATTCGGGCAAAGGTTAAAAAATGCTGGGATGTTTTCAATTGCCAAATTAATTCAACAGATAGACAGGAGGGTATTCAGCTGCCCAAAAGATTGCCATCAATCCTTCTCTAGAGCCAAATATGGGCAATGGGCAATGGTTATGAGAATCGGGAAATTTGTTTTTCGACACTTTAATGATGCAGGGTGAGAATGTCTTCCCGTAAGTCTGCTTGAAAATTCATTTCAACACACCTTGTAACGTGACAATTCTGTCAACAAATTTTACTAATAGAAACTCATCTACTTCATTTCATCCAATGGTAGCGAGATATTTTATCTGGTAATTTTCTGATCAACTAGCGACTGCTTAGATCCCCCTAAAAGCATTGGAAATGTCATTTTCGACTGTCTCATGGGTCCCATTTTTATAAATTTTCGGTTCGCTTCGCGCCAACCAGTGGTGAAACTCCGCGCAGATAGTCTTCCTAGCAGCATTTTAGTTTCAAATGAACATTTTTGTGCAAACAGAACTTCGAATTAGCCACTTCTAAGACCTTCTATAAGCGTAGGAAATGACATTTTTGACTGTCTGAATTGATCAGATTTCTCAAAATTTCCTGTACGTTTCGCACCAACTTATGGTGGTGCTACAATTAGATCGCTTTATAACAGAATTTAAGTTCCAAGTAATCATTTTTTACAAAAGGAAACTCAAAATAGCGACTGCTTAGATCCCCACATAAGCCCGAGAAATGCCATTTCAACTGTCTGAGGGGTCGGATATTTAAAAAAGGTTTGCACGTCGCGCCAACCAATGGTGGCACTCCGCTTACACTTTCTGGCTGAATTTTAGTTTGGAACGAACGTACGTTTATCTGCAATTGAAACATAAAAAACGACTGCTTGGATCCCCTTTACAAGCCTGGGAAATATCATTTTTGACTGTCTGAGAGGTACGAATTTTCAAATTTTCTGGACGCTCCGCGTCAACCAGTGGTGGTGCTCCGCTTTGACTGTCTAACGGGCAGAATTACATTTTTCGGGCAAAAGTGTTCTACCCCAAAACTGAAATGCTCCCCCACGCCTCCGGAAATACCTTACTCAGGCGTGCACTGGAACAGCTGCCTGCAACATTCAGCAGGATTCCGGATTTGCGATCCTAGGATACATAGTCCAGTGAAATAATGAACTGAGCTAACCATTATATCAAAAGGATTTAAATCTTAGAAAAATCACAAATTTTTCTCACCAGAATTAGCGACAAATGTTATTGGCAAATGCCATTTCCAGCCATCTGGGAGGTTTTAAAATCCAAAATTTTCTTTCTACGCTCCGCGCCAACCGATGGTGGCGCTACGCTTAGATAGTAAACTCCAGCCAACCCCTACAAAAGTATCCAGCCTCCCCCCATGAACCCCTACCAGGGCTTTTCCCCCTGAACCCCACTTGGGCCTTTAGGCGGTCCCCTGGACCCCACGCTGATGGGGTTTTGTGCTTCGCGTAAAACCGGACGCCTTACGGCGTTAATATTTTGTCGGCTGCCGAAAACTTGTGCCCCCCCCCCCCCAATAAAAAAAATTTCCGCCGCCTATGAGAACACTTTAAAAACCAATGACATCCTTCTTTACACTTATATTGACATGCAAAGGGGTCAATTCGTGGTCAAATTCTATACTTTCACTTACCATGCTTGCCAATTTTACACTTCAAAACCGCTCTTCAGGGAAGTAAAACCCAAACTGAGACTACAATTCAGTGCAACGAAACGAAAGTGGGAATAAGCTATTTTAACGGAAATGCATGCGGTGCACCTTAGAAGTCTACTAAACAAATGTCTTGACTATGACAATGTTTAGCTTATGCTCTCATAATGTATAGCTTTTCTTTTCAACAACATCCTTCCCTTATGGTCATGGACGTCAAATCGTAGGTATATTTAACAAACAGTGTGTTGATAAGCTAAGTTGACAAAACCATTCTAAACATCAGGGATGTATCTGGTTTGTGGATTGAAAAGGGTGCAAAAATTTTCTAACAGTCGGTCCAACAGTGGATCAAGTCCCGGTCCGGAATCGTTAATAAGCAATCCATACATATGGACGGCAGCGCACACGTACCCAAACAGGAAAACATGCATACACAATCTCGTTGACATGCAATTGACGTTTTCTGAAAGGCTTACATCATCTGTACGTCACAATGTAATATTTTATTTATTACGTCTCTTTTTTTTTTCAGTCTTCCTCAATTATTGTCTCCGGCGCTAACCTGTATGCAGTACTAAGACAACTAATTCTACATCCCAGAAATACAGTCACCTCAACTTGAAGTAGAGTATTGAACTGTCTTGTTCTATGATTGGCTCCTGAGAATCACGTGACAATAGTTTCTCCCCACATGTGTGAACATTACAAGGAGTACGATTAAATGCATGGTTTACCTTGAATGTGCAATAATGAAGAAAAATATTATGATTAATAGTACTGAGATATTTTGAAGAGAATTAAAAAGAAAATTGTTACATTTATGCTGTTGCTTCACCATAATTTTGGACCAGTGTTCTTGTATTTAATTTCTCCACGAGGTGTAGAGTTTTAGACAATGGAAGGAGATTAACAGAATAAGGAAAACAAAATTTGAGTTCTCATCAAATGATTAGTTCTATAAATTTACTGATAATGAGAGATATTAATTATGTAATATTGAGACGCTACACATTTGTTCCTGTGAGACGGGACGTATGCTCGAGGCAGGAACGTGTAGGTCTTCCGCTTTCTAATAAACCTTCTATCTGGTAAACTCTGTCCGCATGAACTGGTGAATATAAGACAGCTAAGAGGTATAATTCAATTAAGTTAAAATCGAAACAGTTATTACAGACGATTTTATAACAGACAGACAGACAACGAAAGAGATTACCACATTGTACACATTCCATTCACTGATTTTTTAGAAATCATTACTAAGGAACATTTAAGGGGACTTGAATTTTCTGGCAGGCATTTGAGTCTACGAGAGTGAAGCATTTTCCTGGCATTTCCATCGATCACCTCCAGGACTGCAATTTCATTTATTTTATTTTGCATTGAACACTCTTTTCAATATTTTTGTATTAGAAAGAGACTGAGTTTGGAATTGAGCCATGTTGGGATCTAAACGCCCAATTCTCTCACCCCAAACAGTACCAGTTCTCCTTACCTTCTAAATTAAGCCCTTCCAACAATTGTCTGAAATTCACCCTTATCCTGTAGACACAATCCCAGTTTATATTGCTTCAGGGTGACTATAGAAAAACTCAGTGTGTATAATCAAAACACTCATTACAGTTCATGTTTTGAAATAAAAGCTTTGGAACTCTTCATTATTTGAATTTGCTGTCAATCAAAGAGCTTAGGAAATTGAGAGTTTCTGTTACCATACACAAGAAGTGTAGTTTAAGGTGAAAGGATTGGCCTTTTAAATTCTCTTTTGCTTTTGGCAGTTTTGCTGACAGTTATCCCGTCAGGAACGAGGATATATCTCAATAATAATTTGTTTACAGGACCCGTCGAATCATCACTAAATTTCATGAGACTGCCAGAGTGCATTCGTGCATTCTGTAAGCCTTCAAAAGTACCTGATAGTAAGCAATGGGCTTAGCAAAGCTACACCACATAAATGTGCACATATTTAAACGAACCTATACTCTCTATCACAGAACACTACTCTCCCTGTCATAATAAGGTGCAGATAGTACAGATAAGCCCAACTGTTTTGAACGTTTTGTTTGCCAGTCCTTAAAGCAAAACTGGATTAAATCATTTAATTAAATGGGAACAGTTTGGCAATAATTGAATACGGTAATATTGCAAAACGATGTCTTAAAACCGTATATAAGATGCAAGGGAGTTTGATCATTCAGGAGGGTGGTGAGGTTCTAACGCACCTCGGCGGATGTAAATCGGGTAAACTGAGGTAACAAAAAGTCTCCATCTTGCCATCGAACATGGGACCTCCCGTTTTCTATTGCATGGTTTTATGGCATTTTAAAAAAATAACATATGATCAAGTTGAGATTTACCTCTTGCACAGAAGGGGTGTAGACAAGCAGAGCATAGAGTGCTATCACGTTACCTCTCGACTGGTGAGCCACGCCCACTGCCGGTCAGAAATAAATAGTGTTTCAATGCAACAGTCACACTTGGTTTGTCAGTTGATTCACAGCTGTGGGCTGGGGCTTGTAGAATATGCCCACGGTATGCCATGCCTGTCGAAAAAGGCCAACCGGAGGACTTGTACAATACTGTATTTGAACAGTATGACACTATAAAGCACATTCGTGTTGGTGTGTCGTTAAGTCTTATATCTTACTAACTCAGCTAGACACACTAGCTAACGAACTACACCACGTTTTACTCGCCAAAGGGAGCGGGCTTGTGACGTAATTGAAAGCACTCTATACGCCCAAAGCTACCAGATTTATGAACTTTTAATTATTGAATGAATATGAGGAGATTTTGCAGAACAAGGAAATCATGTTGTAACAATCCGATGATTATTTTTGTTTCGTTTTGGTGATCACACGACTTTGCTTAATGTCTCATAAATGCGATGATTCAGCATTTTTCATGTCAACCTTAATGATTATTGGTGATATTTGAAACGCTTATATGGGTCCGTGGTGTGATAGGGAAACAGACAAAGATATCACTGAGAACAAATACCGCAATAATAAAACTGGTATAGAAAACATTGAGGCAAGATTTGATCGTTGAATATAATTTTAGTAAAATGTTCTTTCAAGTTGTAGCACAGACAAACGAGAGAAAAAGGAATAGACAGAATAGACTATAATCGTGCTAGAGTTTCAAGTTATTTTCCGGAGTGTATATCGTTTGTTCCATTCTTTGGCAAAGGTCATCAATGCATAACTGCAATAATACCAGGCTGAAAAAACATTTTGTTTCTACAATTTTTAAACGTTTGAATTTATAATCGCTTTATGATTTTCATATTCCACAATGCCAGGTCTGGCGGGCAGAGATACATATACAAACATTAGGAAACATTTATTTGGAACCTGGTATCCAAGAAAGAAGAGCCAATAGTTGCTACACTCCTTAAAACATCTAGTCAAATGATGCATGAAACGGAATCTTGTCAAATATTTGAAAAGATTCGTTTTAAAATTGAGTAGAAATGGTTCTTAAAATGAAACTGTACGTTTTATTTATGAGTCGAATCTGGTCAAAGATTTGACAAGAGTCCGGTTCGTGCCCCAATTGATAAGATTCTATTCACATTTGACTAGAAATGTTTTAGAGTGTATTTGTCAGACAACGTTTACAATCTTGGGGATTGATGTGCTTTGTCTTTCTCCGAAGTTCCCCGACGATCCACGAAATTCCCCGAAGAAAGGATTTTCTTGCTAACATTCGGCGAATGCAATTGTCCACTTTTACCATTAATAAAAATGAAGGGATATAAGGGTGGTGGTTTATTTATTCAGAAAAGAAAACAAGTAGTCGCACAGTTTAGGTTTGATTAAACTTGTACTGTCTAAACACACAAGGTCGTCCCGTGGCCCAGACTATAGAAAAATTGTTTAGCAAAGAAAATTTTTTGTCCCCTCCCACTTTTTAATCTCGTTTCAATTCTAAACAAACTTAGCAATTAGTAAGCACAAAATGTTTAGCAATTAAGCGTCCTTAAAAGCGAAATGTTTAAGAGTTAGACAGCGTCTAGCATCTTGACGCGTTTACCGTGACGAAGTGAGACAAAAAATTTTAAGAAAAACGTGTAATTCCTAAACACCTCTAAAGAGTGAAGAAACATGGAAAACCAATTTCACGTTTGCATGTAAACTGGCAGTAAGGGATACGAGGGAACAATCCAAATGTTGACACCCCTTTTTTATTTAAAAAATTAACACTGCCACCCCTTTTGGTACATACTGTTGCCAAATGTTGCTATATAAAACAACACAAGCTGTCCCTATCCTATCTGGTAGGGGCAGGGAGCGGGGCAAACACCCCCAGTTTTTTAAATTTTGCTTTTGCTCTGAAAGCGATGCTGCTTTTTGGATAAAGCCGAAAGATGACTGAATTATTATGGGAGAATTGAAAATAATTATTACAAAGAAAACTACTATAAACGTGCCTTAAATCTTAAAAAATATGCTCATAAAAGGGAAAAAATATCATACAATCATGGAAAAACTTCATACAAAGTAAACAAGATTACAAAATTCGCTACTCATCGGGCAGCTCAACCTAAAAAGCTATTATTCGTAAGCGTTACTTCATAGTCTTGTGCTACATAATGCCGGAATCGGTGGAATATCAGAACTCTTTCAAAAAATTGCCGCAAAATAAGAAACAAATATAACAGTCTTTAACATTTTCATAAAAGGCAAAAGCACTTCGCGTCACATACCCAAGTGAAAGGCGTATAAGTCTCAATCATTCTCCAGCTTGCTTTTAAATCTTGCACAATGCAATTATAGATATAGTCGATTTTCTTAATCCTTTCAGGAGACGGTTAGAAAAGTTGTGAGATGTTTTAAATTACTGAATAATACGGAAGGACGGGAGGGTGATTGGGGTACATTCAGAGCCATTTAGCTTGCTGTCTAGGTTGTATCCTGGCTCGGCAACCGAATTCAAGTGGCGGTAACGAAAATCGATGGGTTGTTTTCAAGGGTCGTACCTATCCACCCGTGCATTGCGCTTCAGGTGTCGGAAAAGATACCACTTACGAAATTAATTGCGTTCTGCGAACTTACATAGGTGAAAAAACCAATAAAAACACACAATAGACATCCGATAGGCAAAATATTATGTTCTACTTGACCAATGGTGAGAGTTCAAGTACCGGCGAAAGCGCCAGTAGATAGCCTCACAAGTGCACAAGTGAGGGCCACAAAGTTGCAGCACAGAGAGAACTGAGTCCATTGTGTCAAGTTTTGCACAAGACCATAAAAATTTCAATAACCAAAATTCAGAAATTTTTTTGCAACTGTGTTAAGTTTTCCAATGGTAATGAACAAAATATCAGCTTAGAAGGACATGTATCCCATAATCCGGATGGTATATGACATAAAGCTCTAAGCATTGACATTTACATGTGAACTTGCACAAAATGACGTTTCAATCCAATATTTTTATTTTTGTGATGCAATTAGGCTTTAATTTCAGTGTATTAACTGAAGCGTCAAATTATCTTTCAGTTGGCATGTAACTTCTTTCCCTAATGCTTCCTTTTTAATGCAATATCCAATTTTTACCCAATATTTCATAGATTGGGCCCCTTATTATGGAATGAAAGACCCATCGGACAGCCCCTGATAACCTATCGGAGATTTTCATGTTGTTGAAATCTCTGCTGTTGCGGAATTAGTACTCTCTTTATATGACGGGCACCTCCGCGCTTTCCTCGGTACACAATAAGGCATAGCAAGGTGTGTCCATGCGTTGTTTAGTAGGACCGGTTCTCAATTACACATAATGATATGCAGTAGTGTGAGGATGTCTCCCCTAAAGCTGCTCGAAAATAAGAAAATCCTCCTTCTAACTTGACTAGTGACGGCGAAAGAATGTCAAAATTAGGGGAACGCTAAGTGCACAGGAAATATTGGGGGCAAAAATTTCCAAGTGCAGCGCGAATATGAGACCGAAACGCGCACTTCTGTGGTTGGGGTCCAGGGCCCCCAGACGCTCTGAGGTTTTGGCATGAAAAATTAAGTCTTGGGAGAGGTGCATATGTATAATTTTCTTCGGTTAACTTAACTCCTTAGTAATCTAACTTAGGGGCAAGGGGGGATGGGGGTGGGCTAAAGACAAATCTCAAGGGGAATATAAAAGGTTCCCTCTTTTCATCCCCCCCCCCCACTCCCGAAGTGTAGTCACCGAACGTGACATATTTTTGAAAAGCGTTAAAAATGAAATCATTTACAGTCGGGAGTTTGGACAGCCACATGAAAATAACGTCAATTCAGTGAACCTTACAATTTATAATTTCAGCCAACTTTTACAAGTTACGGATTAGCTTCCGTTGTACAGTGTCCCCCAGGAAATCCATTTCATCTACTGGTAGTGGTAATACATCATATAAAAGATAAGCATGAGATTCGAATATAGTTTCAATTCCGTCTTACCTTTTTAGACGTGACAGCTTCAAATCAAGGCTGCCACAGTTGGAAATAACTTCACCGTAAATTGGGTGGGTGTAATTTTGGCTCAACCTCAGCCTTGATTCACGTTAGAGTAAGTTATTCGGTTGCAATACAGTCATTCACTGGCGAAGTTGAGCGAAGATCTGCTACGACTTTGTGTACGGCATGCGATATACGAACAATTCCACAACATTCATGAACACTCATCTCCAAAGAATAACTGTATATTAGCACGGTTTAACTAGACCTCGTTATTGTGCTGTTGATTGTGTGGTTCCTTTACCACTGGGATTTATCTTAATACTTTCAGAAACCTAACCAGGTAGTTCTTTCAAAACAACCAGAGAGTTATTTAGATTTCCTTGAGGCGGAGCAACAATTAAAGGAGAAATATAGTCACTTGTCCTTTAAGTAAGCATACACAAATGCCTATGTTTATTCACGGAATGCGATCTTCTACCTCATATGACAAAATATTATCTTAAGTAATTAAAGTCCTCTAAGACTAACTAATAAAATGCTGTCAAATTGCTTATATCGTATTATACAACACAATTGCTGATACCTGTTCATATTTGTAGTAACTCGAAGTTTCAATTTCGTATGTCTGAGGAGGAAGTTGATCCCTTAAATAGCTTATGCTGAATAATTTTCATATTCATTCGGTAGTTTCATATCACCGAGACATTCTCTTGTAAGGCAATCTCATATCTGTGCCGAATAGTTTCACTGGTTTGTGTTCATTCATCATAAACTTTCTTACCATGAGGCCTACGCCCGTGCCCGAACACGTGGAAGCTAAGTGAAAAAAGTAGGTGTAAAATAACAAGACGAGAGACGTTGAGCAACGAAACCTTTGTTAAGGACTGAAAATAGTTTATAAAACACAATTTGGTCCTCAAATATTTGAAATTCCATCCCTTTCCCTCCAATTTTAACTTGTACTATGTCTTCCTGTTGCCTCACGCTTAACAGAAAATTATTCCAATCAGGCATTGCGGAATATTCATAAAGTTTTTGGATTCAATGTTTGCTGCGTGTAGTCTGCAAGGACTACTCTTTGGGCCAAGGAAACGGTTTTTCTCCTACTTAGATGATAATTAATATCATAATAAATAATTTCGGAACCTTGTCGGTCAAAACACACTTCATTTTACACAACATGTACTCACCCTGAAGCGATAAACTGAGATTGCATCTATAGATGAGGATGAACAGTTGCAATAGGAGGTGTTTAAGTACGTAAGTTAGGAAAATTTGAACATTTTGGTATGAAAGAATTAGACTTTTAAGTACTATGAAACCCCCGTACTAAATTCGGCACTTGTGGTTAAGTCAATGATCATGGTATCTCTCCTGAGAATGACTAAAGTAACGTATAATCTCCCGAAGCAGCATGGAGACATACCTGTAAGTGCTTTTGTGAGTGCTAGTGTGGTCTAGTGAATATTGCGTAGTCGAAAAAAGCCTTAAGTGAAAGTTCGAGCATTGTTTACGTAGAGCACCAAGCTCACTAAACACCTGATGTACGTACGATTTTCATGTTTCACGGTCCCCCCCCCCCCATGAGTGGCGGAGCTATCTATCTATCATTTATAGATGAGGATGAACAGTTGCAATAGGAGGTGTTTAAGTAAGTAAGTTAGGAAAATTTGAACATTTTGGTATGAAAGAATTAGACTTTTAAGTACTATGAAACCCCCGTACTAAATTCGGCACTTGTGGTTAAGTCAATGATCATGGTATCTCTCCTGAGAATGACTAAAGTAACGTATAATCTCCCGAAGCAGCATGGAGACATACCTGTAAGTGCTTCTGTGAGTGCTAGTGTGGTCTAGTGAATATTGCGTAGTCGAAAAAAAGCCTTAAGTGAAAGTTCGAGCATTGTTTACGTAGAGCACCAAGCTCACTAAACACCTGATGTACGTACGATTTTCATGTTTCACGGTTCCCCCCCCCCCCCCATGAGTGGCGGAGCTAGGTATTTCAGTCATAGGGGCGAAAATGGTCTTCGAACGAGTAAATACCCGAGCCTCAGCACGATCGAAGCCTCGGCTTTTAAGACTTTCCATTTGACTTTCGGTACCTGGTAGAAGACTACTATTTGACATTTCTTCTCAGCAAGTTTTTCTTTTAAAACATGTTTAAAATTGTCTATCCATGGGCCTCCGCGGAAGAAAATTCGGGGGAGGGAGGCTAAATTCTGTTAGGGGAAAGCTCCCCGCCACCATGAGCAAGAAAGTTTTTGCCCAAAATGCCTCTCAGAGCGCTGGAAATGACATTTCTAAAGCCTACTTACTGCATATGAATAGGGAAAACACTGAGTGAACTGTTAAAAAGAATCGATGTTCATTTTTCTTCGTCTTTTTCTTTATGTTTTTATCGTTTTTTGAGGTTTTTTTTATTTTCAAGGGGAGGGCAGTTCACCACCTTGCCCCTACCTGCGGACGGGCATGTTTCTATCCCTCTCTTTCACATTCTAGTTTGAAGGCAGTCATTTTATTCTGTGTGTTATTGTCAGGTCTCGATTAAGGAATTTAATGTAATAATGGGCTACTTTGTGAAGATAAAGATTAAACCTGCTAGAGCTAAATAGCAAGCAATCTTACAGAGGTAAAACGTTATGGAAATTATTAACCCTCATGCTTAGGTGTACATTTTTTGGCATCTGGAAATCAAGATTAGTACACGAAAAAACTTTAATTGACGTAATTTACACAATGTGAACATTCTGAAATAGTCATTAATTCAAGTACATTTAAAGAAATAGCCAAAACAAAGAGCTGTTCTTGGGTTGGCTCTCTACATACCGAATTTATAATGAATAAAAGTAGCCTAAACTTAAGCTTATTTGATGCAATTTTTTGGCTTTTGAGACCAATGCAGTACGGAAATAAGCATTTTCATGAGATTATCGTGCAGTGTCAGAAATAGCCATTTATCATGAGAACGGTCACTGCTCATTAAAACTCTTATACCATTACCACTATGATAACAGTTTTATTTTTTTTTTGAACCTGAATTGTCCTTTCAAATGATTTTGAAAAATGTTGTGGAAGGTATTTTGGTATCTTCATAAACCCTTTCATTATCTACGATGACAATTGTCCCCAACAATGAAGGGCTATTTGCGCTACAATTATTGTTGCGCCCTTTGCAACATCTTTTATTGGCTGGGAGGGTTAATTTAATGTCAGTCTGTGAATTTTGTAAGCTTATAATCACGCTTGGTGCGGAAGCAATGAACTTAGCACAGCGACAACATTCATTAGTTCGTATAAAGCATGAAGATACGTTTCGGCAAAACGTTTCCCTATATTACAGAAGATGACCCTTTTCATCAGAATAAAGTGCAGCTAGAACAGTTACTGGTTGCTGTTTGAGCATTTTGTTATCTGGGCCTTAAAAGAACGCTTATTAAATCATGTGTTTTGCCAATATGGTGCAAGAGTAAAGTACGTCAAAAACCTTTAAAGGGCGCCGACGAACGATTTTGGTCTGTCGGGGGGGGGGGTGCGTGCAAAGTTGGGGCGAAACGTACAGAAAGTTTGAAAAATCTGACCCATTTCCTATGCTTACAGGGGGTCTTAGAAGTCGCCAATTCGAGGTTCTGTTTCCACAAAATAAGTTCACTTGAAACTAAAATTCTGTTAGGAAGACTATCTACGCGGGGCTTCACGACTGGTTGGCGCGAAGTGAACAGAAAATTTTGAAAAACCGGACCTCTGAGACAGTCGTAAAAAAAAGTTCCCAGGCTTATGGGGGATCTAAACAGTCTCTATTTGATCAGAAAATTACCAGATAAAATGTATCACTACCAATCGATGGAATGGTCGCGCACATTTTTGGGGAAAACTACAAACCGGAATTAAAAACATGCACATGAATTTTACTCTACTTCGACTCTTGGCTAAATTCAATATTAATATAATAATAATATATTATAATGAAAAAAATTAGTGCCCGAACTTCTTTCCAGATATGATTTTACTTTTGAAAAAAGTAGGCCTATGGGAATCTTAGCAGTCGCTATTTTGATCAGAAGAATCAGATAAAATGTATCACTTCCATTTGATGAAATGAAGTAAACGATTTTTCTTCTATTAGTAACACTTATTGACAGAATTGCCACGTTACAAGGTGTGTTTATATAAATTTTCAAACAGACTTATGGGAAAACATTCTCACCCTGCATCAAGTATCGCAAATCAAATTACCCGATTTTCGTAACCATTGCCCGTATTTGGCTCTAGAGAAGGATAGATGGCAAACTTTTGGACACCTGAACACTCTCCTGTCTATCCGTTGAATTAATTTGGCAATCGAAAACGCTCAAGCACTTTTTAATCTTTGCCCGAATATTTGACCATTTCGGGCAAATTTTCGCAAGACTATAGTAAGAAGTTGGGATGATGAAAACCTTTTTACACATGCTACCCAAATGTGTCGCAGTTTTTTATTTTCCTTGAAAAATTGTACTTTAAATGTAACGTCTTCTGTTTTTCGGCAAAGATTTGAAGCTATTAAAATAATCGGCCATTTCGGGTATTGTATTACACCAGATTTAAAAAAGGCTCTAGAATAACTGTTTCTTTTAAGCCGTAGGCTTCCCAAATGTGTCACGATTTTTTTTTTTATATGTCTTTTCGTAACTATGTTACCCTTACTATGATAATTTTCCACTTTCGGGCAAATGCTTGAAAGAATTTGGATAGTCGACAATTTCGGGCATTGTGTTGTGATTATCTGTGAAGTAAAGGCCACAAATAATAGCTATTTGAGCTGCCCGAAGGGAGGTGACTTTTTGGAATCTCGACTTGGTTTTTCATGAAAATTTTATTGCGACTAAATGACGTTTCTTTCCTTTTTTTCCGGTAGGCTATATCTTTTTGAGATTTCGGCCACATTTAGGAATTTTATGAAAAAATATATACCTTTTTTTTTTCAAAATTCAAGGGCTTTCCAAATTATTTCCAAATTCCTGCCGGAATTTTTCACAAATTTTTGCCCCAATTTGGATTTTGCGGAAATTTGGGGCAGTCTTCCCCTGACCCGTCTCGTACGCCACTGAGAATGTCCACTTCAGAAAAGAGCTAGGTGAGTTCTTGTGAGGTAAAATGGGTAAGGTTACGACCCTTGAGTCTGCTTTGACCCAACATGGGTTTGGTGGTTGCACTGGTCAATGACTGGCAGCAATATTCCTTCCAACCATAATATACCCAAATATTCTACCCACCACACCAAGTATGATTTTGGAACGATTTTGTGCATCCCCAGGAATTGAAAACAATCCCTACAAGAGGAAGAAACATGCTCGATGCTAGGAGCACACTTCAATCCACACCAAGGTACTGTAGCCAATTTTAGCCACTCCAAATCTGTTAGAAAATTTTCCATCCAGAAACCCGACCAGTAAAAAGTCAAGAGATTCCGAAGATATGAAGCTCATCATAGTCTAACTGAATTTATTCCGTAATTCAGAGTGGGGCACAATTGCAAGATACCCTGCAACTGTTTGAAGGGCGAAAATAAACTCTCCCACAGGTTATCGTTAATGTGGGGGTCCAGGAAGCGAAGGCCTCGGAAGCTTTTCAACTTTTGCACTCTGAAAAGTAATATTTCAACCGAAGAATAGACAAAAGGGTTCTTCCTCCCAACATGGCAAATCTACATACCAAATGTGCAAAGTGTCGGTCATTCCGAACTCAAGATATCGCAATTACAAGGTTTTCGGTCTTTGATCTCTGGTGGCCTCAAAAGGACCTTTGAACTCCACCAAAAACAATAGGGTTCTTCCTTTTAACATGGCAAATCGATATCGCAAATATGAAAAGTGTCAGTCATTCCTATCTCAAGATATCGCGATTACAAGATTTTCGGTCCTTATCTCTAATGACCTGAAATGACCTTTGACCTCCACCAAAAACAATAGGGTCCTTCCTCTTAACATGGCAAATCTATATACCAAATGTGCAAAGTGTCGGTCATTCCTAACCCAAGATATCGCAATTACAAGGTTTTCGGTCTTTGATCTCTGGTAGCCTCAAAGGACCTTTGACCTCCACCAAAAACAATAGGGTTCTTCCTTTCATCATGGCAAATCGATATCGCAAACATGAAAAGTGTCGGTCATTCCTATCTCAAGGTATCGCGATTACAAGATTTTCGGTGTTTAATCTCTGGTGACCTCAAATGACCTTTGACCTCCACCAAAAACAATAGGGTTCTTCCTTTCATCATGGCAAATCGATATCGCAAACATGAAAAGTGTCGGTCATTCCTATCTCAAGGTATCGCGATTACAAGATTTTCGGTCCTTAATCTCTGGTGACCTGAAATGACCTTTGATCTCCACCAAAAACAATAGGGTCCTTCCTCTTAACATGGCAAATCTATATACCAAATGTGCAAAGTGTCGGTCATTCCTAACCCAAGATATCGCAATTACAAGGTTTTCGGTCTTTGATCTCTGGTAGCCTCAAAGGACCTTTGACCTCCAGCAAAAACAATAGGGTTCTTCCTTTCAACATGGCAAATCTATACGAAATATGAAAAGTGTTGGTCATTCATATCTCAAGATATCGCGATTACAAGGTTTTCGGCCTTTGACCTCTGGTGACCTCAGATGACCTTTGACCTCCACCATAAACAGTAGGGTTCTTCCTCTCACCATGGCAAATCTATATACCAAATATGAAAAGTGTCAGTCATTCCTATCTCAAGATATCGCGATTACAAGGAGCGTCACAAACACACAAAGACACATACACACACACACATACACACGACATCACCATCACATAGATTCCTTGCCTGCCTTCGGCAAGGAATCAAAAAGCGGCGAATAAATGCAAGAGTTATTCTAGATGTTTGTTTAGTAATGAAATCAAAGTTTAGCTTTTTTTAAAGGTTAGAAGGACGTGTGAAATTTTAGTATGGGTTCTTTTAGAAATTCTGTGACGATGTCTTATACCAGTGTATAGTATTTTATATTTTATATGAAGGAAAATAAACACCTGCTACCAACACAACATCTTAAAGTCACAAGGCAACCATGCCCTGCAAGGAAATGGAAGATGATAAAAGTGCCATAGCACTAATGGCATGGAGAGGTTAGCTCAAACATTTGCAAAAGTTAACATCTATGTAATTGTTTCGTTTTATCACGGAGCTAGTACTTTGTCAAAGTATTACCTCCGCGTTTTAAGGGAGAGTCAAAATTCCGTTATGTTGTGGACTTTGGATACGAATTTAAAACGTATTTTTCCGACAAAGTAGACAAGTCTGTTTCATGATTGGCTTTTTTGAACAGCGTGACAATATTTTCTAAATGAATTGTGAAATTTATGAAGAGTAACTAACTTGAATATGCACAAGTATATTCAAAGATATTTTACAAAAAGATATGTGAATAAATTGGAGTAAACTGACTTATGATAAAAAAGTTAGCAGCTTGTGACACAGACTGCTCTTCCCATTTATGGGTACATATATCTAGTCAATAGAAGAGTGTCTACCAGTTCATTCATCCGTTCGAACGTGCCCATTTTTTCAGTGTTGAAATTTGAGATAGTTCGGGATAATCTCAAGTACGGGTGTTTCTGATAAACAGGAATTCACTCTTCACTGGTTTCCGCTGTACTAGTTGAACTATGTACTCTCTGATCTTCCGGGTAGAGCACTCTACGCCAACATATATCCAAGTTGCGGAGTAATTCTTGCACCAATTGTATCTTCCGTAAATGCCGAATAAAACTTAAAGTTGCCTCGGCTGAAAAAAATTAAGAAAGTTTACATTGTTACTTTATTGACTGTGAAGAATTCTTTTATTTTACATATATCTACTTGTGACGTAACGGCCTCTGGCAGTGAATTGGGGGCTGAAGGAGATTACCCAGCCACCTCAGTAGCCCCGCCCACCCTAACATGATATAAAAACAATTTACGAATCAAATATAGATCCGGAGTTTTTTTTTTTCAAAATTCTCCCCGTTGCTTTTCCTTTCCTAAATTTCAGTTACTTTGATGACTGCACAATGTTTTCGTTTTCGTATCTTAACTCCATATGCATGAAACGGTTTAATAAGTCAATGTTTTAAACGGAAATAAATGAAGCAAACTGTGGCCTATACTGGAATAGGCGAGTTCGGCCATTGGCCGCACAATTAGGCAACTTGACCGAATATTGGGGCCTACTTTACGGCAGATTAAAATGCAAAATTTTCAGTATACCAACAAGGTTGTTTACACAAAATTCGCTGCACTTAATCACACTTGAGATCCCTCCTGATGTTTTAGATGGATTTAGAAAGAATGGTTCCATTGAATGATTATGTAAATTCAAAGTTTGGAATATGTGTTGCAGGCGCGGTATTGGGTTGTTTGTCATGACGATTTGGAGGATGTGCGCATGTGCAAAGCCACCAAAGATAATTATCAAACTGGCTTATTAAATAAAGAAAGCTTTTAAATTACAAAGAAAAGTTTTAAAACAACTGCATAGATTCTCTTCACAGACGTGGAAAATGTTATTTCGAGCTACCCATGCAGAATATCGAAGATATTGACTGTTCGCTAAGATAGTGGTTCTCGACACTTTTCCAGAAATGGCACAATATTTAGTTCAGACGAAATTCGCAAAAGGTCTTAAATGATTTCAATTGCTTGATAACAAGGACTAACGGGAGGATACACAGGCGTATAAAGTGCCCAAAACTTTGCAAGTAAGATGGTAGCGGTGGTTGGTCTACAAATAATCTGCTAATTATTTATTATTTTGAAATTTGCTAGTATTCCAATGAAGAGAAAATTTTATTGGAATTGATAGCCCACAATAACGCATGTAAAATGGCATGGATTCAATTCAAGTGTCTGGAAAATGCTACTTCCGGTCGTCTAAATGATCGGGAGGTTCCAAAAAGTTCTGTACACCACCGCGTCATCTAATGGAAGTTTTCCGTTTTAGATAAAAGACCGTTCGCATTAGATATCCAGTATCCGAATAAAACTGAGACCTTCCCTTATCCATCACACCCTCAGCTTACCCACCCACACCCCACCTTACTCATCCCCCCCCCCCCACACACACACACACTGAAGAAAATCTCAGTTACGCTACTGAGACGACAAATGTATTTGAATTTCACCACATCGAACACCTTGCATTTAACATGTTGTTACTCAACATTTTTTGAGACCTCATTAGTGACATTTAACAGAATTACAGTTGAAGTCGTTGCCTGTTGTCAATAACGTTCGTTGCAATAATAACTTGATATCATTAGGTTGATTATTTCTTTTGCTGTAGAATATTAGACATCTATAAACACAAAGTAGTTTAACAAACAAACCGCCATGTTGCTTCTTGAGAAAGCAACAAAGACACCCCAGTAGATCAAAGGCGGTGTGGGAGTGTAACTAGTGTCTGAGTTATGCTTTCATTGTGTTCACTCTGCTTGGCTGGCCTGTTAGCTAACCCCAAATTTTACGCAACTTTTTGTGAATTTTAGTACATCTGATACTGTCAATCACTTAATCAGATGTGAAATCTACCTTTATTAAGTGTTCGTGTATGAAGCTTCATTTCCTCGTTGAAGAGAAAAAAGGTAGCCTAATCAGGCAGAAAAGGATGTAACAAAAAGGAGGAAGGAAAGTTTCATCATGTATGTAAGTTTTGAGCTTCCTCAAAGACCACAAAACAACAAGATAATAATCTAACTACATCAAGTATGCGTGTATTAAGCTTCTTTTTCTCCTTGAAAGCATTAAAGATAATCAGCCAGAAAAGGATGTAACAAAGAGTAGGAAGGAAAGTTTCATCATGTAAGTTATTTACCAACGACCAAATCCCTTTAGAAACTGGTATATATGAACCTCTTGAGAAAAAAATATTCTATTTGTGCAATGCATAGACTGCCATTGTCTTATAGCCTTTGCAAATCGGACATAATTATCGGATGATATGGTATATGAGCATACTGCATGAGTAAACTCTTTTATGAGGCTGGATAGGTTGCTATTCTTAACCTGCACGAAAAACCACCAAGCACACGTTTAAAATTCAGTTAGGTTCCCTGATATGTAGCCTATATCTTGCTGAGATAACGTACTTAACATTTTGTACTGGATTTTGTTTTTAATTGCTAACTTCTTATATCCTTTCATCACCTTAAAAATTCAATTCCAACATTAGCATTGTACAATCCACTGTTATAACAAGTCCACTATATGGTTGCCAAAGTCCTCTATTGTTTTGTAATGTTGGAGGCAGAATATTACTTCTGCTATTTGTTTATGTACGTCTTACGTTGTTGCATATGAAATACAGGCTTCGACACTTTACGAATCAATATCCCCGAGCTCCGGCCCTCTGTTTGAATTGTTTCCAGCCATGATATGGTAGCGAGGCCCAAAGTGTTTCTTTGGTCCCCGGTCTGTCCCCCCAAAAAACTAAATAAGCTTTTCCCTAATCGGTCACCTATTACAGCTCGTAAGTTATTGGGTGTACGAAACAACCTTTTTTCAAGATTTTAGAACGAGGCACATTGACCCTTAGTGAGTCAAAGTATCATCCACTGTGTCTGAAAGTATGGGGTGTCTGAAAGATGGAAGTGTGGTGTGTCTGAAAGATGAAAGTGTAGTGTGTCTGAAAGTGCGGTGTTTTCACAAGTGTGGTGTGTCTGAAAGATGTAATAATGCTTCAACAACGACAGCCATAGGTAACTTCATGCATGTTAATTCACAGAAGGGAAACTGCCCCACAAATGGAAGCAAGCTCTTAAAATTGAAAACTACACTCAAAAATGTATTCTGATTTGTATACCTAGGAAAGGTGTTGAAGTCATTTACGCGAAATCGATGATGGAGCCTACCTACTATGATTTGCTCAAATGAAGTTTGTGATGTAATGGGCTTAAAAGGGTGGACAATAGCCAGAGCCCCACCCCACGAAACGTTACCATTTGGGACCGCGACGGCCCGACGGCTCCATAAGGTTAATATAGACTGGGCCACTTAAAGCCATATGGCAAGTTAAATGTGGCAAATATGGGATACCTTGGCGAGCAACTGATAAGTTGGTAAGTGTTATGTGGCAATTGATTTATGGGTATTTTTGACGTACATAATGTCTAACATTTATGTGTGTTATACATTCAAATCTTGGACAAAATGTAACGAAACAATAAAGATGGGTTCATCCATGTGGACACAAAAAGGTGTATTACACGGAAGGGAGGATTTTAGCGCCTTCGCCGGTACCACTGCGTAAAATTAGTCCAAAATGTCTATCAGAAAGAAAAAAAAAAACAAGCAAACTTGAAATTGACAGTACGGTTGCACCAATTTTTGTTTAATTGTCGGTTTTATACAGATCAGGATCAACCATCTGTATACGAATACCTGTAACGCTCAAGCGGGATTTTTCAGTAACTCAAACTAACTCAAAGCAGTATCCTCACCTGCAAGTATCACGATAACAACAATATTCAAAAGAACAAGTATAATGTTGATTGTCCCTTCGTAATATTCAGGAACCTGCATTGCAGCTACCACCACGTTGATGAAAATTGCTGTCAGTGAAAACATCTGAAACGAAAAAACACAAGGGCATTTTAAGTTTGTAGAATATACAGTTTTAGTTAAAAGAGCCCGCATGTCAGAGTCTCCACTCTGTCCCCCCCCTTTTTTTTTTTGACGGAAGATAGTCAAACCCGCTAAGACCCATTTTCGCAAAAATCCCATTCTCCCATTTCAGTTTGAATTTCTCCCGCCATAACTTGCCTCTCGCTTAGGATGTATTTTCCCCCAAACCAATTTCTGAAAAAACATTAAATCCAAGAAAAACAAAACCCTTTCTAACCGCATAGTGATAACAGAGTATCGTATACGTGTATCTATATCGCCAAGGCACCACCTCCTGACGTTACACATGTGCGTACTGATACAGTGCATGTGAATCTGCACACAGTACACTAAGACAAGATGGAAAATTCAGCACTTCAGACAGAATCGCAAGTTCAAGTATACCCTCTTGGTTGTTTTGGTGGTACATTCCTAGGAAGGGCCTCGTTTTTTCACCTGCCTTGTAATGTTACGCTACGGCGTTCATGAATGCATGAATGCCGCATTCATGAACGACACGAAGGCTGGTAGCAGGGCAAAAAATTTCCAAACTGGTCTAAAATAAAGTGTGCTAGCGCTAAGAGTACATCGACTGGAAGCCTGAACACTGCTGGGTGTCCCGGTTGTAGAACCTCCAGATTAGGAAGTGTTTGGTAATGGAGTCTCGGGGATCCAACCAGGGAGATGTTATTAGATGGAGATCCATCGAGAACCTTTTTCTTTGAGTAGTGATAGTTCCGACATTAATCTCTTTGTTCTTTATGATTCAATAGGTTAGCAGGTGTTTGCAGGTGTTCGGAAATAATTCAAGCCTGGTAAGTCGCCTGCTAGATGTCGAACAGCAGATCGGGAATGTTTCTCTTGTCTTAATATTGCCAGCCGCTTAAGGAAGTAAATTCATTTGTCAATTTGGACGCGTTTGGACGCGGATTACAACCTAGTTGTCTTGTTCTTTGTATTTTACTCTGTTTAGGTGTGTCCTTTAGACCATAAGAGCGAATGCGAGTTGTAATGAAAATCCGATAGCAATAGCTATAGCAATTATGTATTTTTTCCTCAGACATAGGAATTTCCTTATACTGAAAGAGGATTTTTTTTTGCAAAACTTAGCCTCAAGCAGGATTCGAACAGGCGACCTCCCGCTTACAAGACGGATGCTCTGACCACTGATCCATTGAGGCCTATGTGACTGAGGTTACTCAATCATATTGGTTCACTTATTCCCTACATCACTCGACTTACTTAATATTACAGGGGACGCGTTCAGGCGTAACAATGGAGAACTTAACTAATAAGTATTTATAATAAGTTGACCGCGCTCAATCACATACGCCTCAATGGCTCAGTGGTCAGAGCATATAGATTTCCGGCTTTACCAATTTTGATTTATTTATACCACGCAGTTGTCGTCAGCGTTTGTTTTCACCTCATCTCTGCTCCCACGGGTTTCTGTATCTCTTTGGAGATCCGCTGGCGAATAAGCTGGATAGCATCAACTTTGATCTATCGTTGGGCTTGTGTCAAACGAGAACTAGTGCTGTTCCAAAATTAGGCGCCTGCTCAGGAGGTGAAAAGCGAGTTGCTTCATCTGTTATCTGACCAAAGGCCAAACCAACTTGGCTTCATGGCTCAGTGGTTAGAGCGTCCGCACTATGGAGGTCCCAAACTGGAATATATATATATATATATATATATATATATATATATATATATATATATATATATATATAAAATAATATACAATAGAGGTGAGGCCATTGTCAACACCTTTAAAAGCTTCCAAAATTTCTCATTACTTGTCATTCTCTGACCAAGTATTGACAAAGAGGTAGTATTCCTCGAAAGCTCTACTTCAAACCTTTTGGCTGTTTAAAACTTTATCTAAATTTTGAGCCTTTACCGCTATTTGTATCTCATCGGAGGTCCAGCCTTTCAATTCTGTAGCATCGTTGTTTTACAGATTCTCCGTCATGTTTATATTTATATATATATTTATATATATATATATATATATATATATATATATATATTTATATATATATATATATATATATATATATATATATATAAGCACAACTACCTTCTACCCAGCAGTTGCCATCCTCCGCACTGCATCAAAAACATTCCGTACAGTCAAGCACTCCGCATAAAACGCATCTGTTCCATCTGTTCCAGATTTTGACACTCGGGCAAAGGAACGATCTGGTTACCTCGGTAACCGGCAGTTTTTTCGGGGTTCGATTGAAAATGCCATCAAAAAGGCAAAAGAAACCCCTCGCTCGCAAACTCTGACGTACAAAACTCGTCAGCGCAATTCCGGCAGAGTGCCATTGGTAACTGAGTACCATCCCGGTCTACCACCACTAGCCAAATTCATCAAAAAGCATATGGCCACACTTCAGAGTACCGATCGCCAAAGGTCTATTTTCCCCAACCTCCCGGTGTTGCCTTCAAGCGGCCCTCAAATTTACAGGACATTTTGGTTCGGGCAAAATTCCAGGACAAAGCCTCAGTCGAGGAAAACAACGAAAATTTTGGTTGTTCACCTTGCCCTTCCAACTGCAAGACGTACGCCCTGGTTGATTTCACAAAAGGCTTCCAGAGCAATCAAAATGCACGCACCTTCCAAATTAGACAAGAAATTAATTGTCTCTCCAAAAATGTCATTTATCTCATATACTGCAATTTATGTGGTGTGCAGTATGTCGGAGAATCTAAAAATACTCTTCGAATGCGAATGACACAGCACAGGTCAGCAATTAAAACCAAAAGGTTGAACAACCTGTTGCTAACCATTTCAATTTGCCTCATCATTCTATCAAAAATTTACGTGTCATTGCTATCGATCAAAGCGATACATGGACCGACAAAGCTAGAAAAGCGAAAGAAAATTTCTGGGAACTCAATCTCAAAACCACATCGCCTTTCGGCTTGAACATCAGAAGCGACTTACCAGCTTGCTGATGATACAAACCCAAATAATCCGATTAGGCCTCTCCGGTCTAACATTTTCCCTACTTGCCTTGAAGAGGATTTTCCCAGTGTTGATGGGTTACACCCGAGTAATCCGATCAGACCCTCCCGGTCAATAGAGGTGAGACCATTGTCTACACCTTTAAAAAAGGTGTAGACAAAAGGTCGAAAGTGTTGTAGTTACACATTCGATCATGAATTTTATACCGTTCCAAGATAGAGTATAAACTCTTATCAAAGAAGGAACGGTTGAAGAAAAACACCAGAGAGAAAAAATGACCCGCACGGGGGACCGAACCCACCATCCTCCGCTGTGTAGGTCGAAAGTATTTACAGCCTGTTGTCGCTTCTGTGAATCATGAGCTGTTCTAGCGCAGTGGTCGTAGACTCTGCCCGGAAAGCGGAGGATGGCGGGTTCGGTCCCCCGTGCGGCTCAATTTTTCTCTCTGGTTTACGTAGTTTCGCCCGAAGGCTTTTCAGCAACTAACAATGAATAAAACGAGGCAGTTCTACTGTCATCACTGTAGATTGGTATTAGCACAGTCTACAATACAGGGATTAGGCTTATCCATAGCCGGAGAGAAGAAACTTTTTCTCGTGCTTACAGGTGGAGATAGCTCGGGTCATGAGTTAAGAATAGTGGATTTTTATCATTTAATTTGCTGTTTTGTATGTATATATGTTGAGAATGGAAATAAAGTTCTTCCCAAAGAAAAAAAAAGAAAAAAGAATAGTGGATTTGTTGGAAGTTATGATGTAGTATTTCTCCCAGAGACAAAGATTACGTTTTGTTCTAGGTGTATATGGCTGCGCCAGGTGATTTTGTAAGGGATTCCGTTGTCTTTCAGTTGCCAAATATGTTTGCTGAGCTCAGTATGATTCTTTCCTTTGTCCTTGAATGTTGTTTTGTGTCCTGCGTATATATATATATATATATATATATATATATATATATATATATATATATATATATATATTTATACATATTTATATATATATATATATATATATATATATATATAGCACTAGATTGAACATTAGTGGGAAATTTTTATATCTTGATACGTTTTTGCGAAATGAAAAACAATAAAATACATAACTGTATATTTCACCTTTAAGGGAAAACATATACATTTACGTAAATTCAATAGTCCATAAGTTGTACGTGTTAACAGATAGGCGTCCGTAATTTGGTCAACATTGAAGTTATTAGGTATATTACGTACCCCCAAATGTATTTTACTATACACTAACGTATTCCCATTAAAACAGTGTGTGAAAACGTAAAGGGGAACGTAAATTTTCCCCCTAACGGTAATTTCCCCCTAACGTTGATATTTTGCCCAAAAATTTCCCCTTATTCCACAATTAGGTATATATATATATATATAAATGTATATATATATATATATATATTTATATATATATATATTTATATATATATAAATATATATATACATATATATACATATATATATACATATATATATATATTTATATATATATATATATATATATATACATATGTATATATATATATATATGTTGATGAAGGTTGACATTTGATAGCAGCTTATCTCAGAATAAAGTGAGAGGAGATGAATTCCTTCAATGCAGTATAGTTAATTTGAACCCTTTTTGTCATAACTTATTTCAGAATTTCTTGCAAGTAGTCATTCGAACCCCAAAGTTGTTGACCAGGCTGATTGGGGTAGTCATAACAGATCTCCTTAAAGGCTTATATTACGTAATGTTAATTTGATATCAAAGCTATTGTGATACGCAAGTACAATGCATGAACTAATGCAACGCGTAGACCATATTGCTAAAAGTAATGGTTTCACTGTTCAGAGAGTGCTTATCGATGGTGAGCATAAGCGAGTGACAGCATACAATAAGTTTGGATACAGAGTTTATGGTGATCCTCAGATTTTTCGTTATCTATACAATAATGTCTTTTTGTCATGGATTTTTGTGGTTATTCGTATGCTTACCTCATTTATTTAGTATTGATTAGTTTTTTTTTTTTAATAAGCGGACATATAAATATATTCTGCGAGTATGACTAACGCTTGGAAGATTTCTAATTCGCATATGAAAGTAAAATTGTATTACTTTTCTGTAGCTCTTTTTCAGAACGTAATTTGGGATATGAAATTTCTACAACTTGAAAGTTCTTGAAAGCAAAGAGACAGAACTCTTTGAAAAACTTTCCGAAGTTTGTCAGCACTCCGTAACCCCATTGGAGATAACCAAATGAAACCATATGAGCTTTAACTTCTTGTCAAGATTTCTTGCGGAAAACTATTTCATTCAGTCGGACAGAATGAGCATACTATTGTAATATTTTCAACGAAAGTCTTCTTGGATGAAATCATTCTTGCCTGTTAAAGTCCCTATCTATTACCCAACCCTCTACAGAGCCTGTTCATATGACGTCACAATACACCCTGGGGCCACGTTAGAGTACATGTTACTATTATTTAGGAGACCACGCTCAACGCACGTGATCGATGAACACACCGCGAATACCACAAGGTGCACCGTGCAGTGCGGACAGCACAAAACCACGTGTTAGCATGGTTTTTCTCCAGCATAATCAGTGAAGTAATTGCAAAGCCTGTATAGATTGACCTTTCTATGAAAAAACAACTGGCAACAAGCCTTGTAGAATTAAATTTACCTGATAGCTTAAAACGTTAAGCTAAAATACCTGCACCACTCGGCTCAAGGTTTACGTGCACACACGCAGAGGCAGTGGCATCAGCTTTGCAGTAAACACACTCCACAGGCTTAGCTTAACCCTTTACCGTTGTTTGGGTCCTTTTGGACCCATGCGGAAAGCTCGGCTGTCACACATCTTTGCTGTTTCACGCGGAGCTCGAAACTGCGAGTAGCTACCCGAAAATTCGGCCACAACAGCGAGAGAGACAATAGTTTAAGGTCACGGGGTCAATGACCTACGGAAGCCGATGCGGGGCGGGCTACGTCCGCTTTTCCTTCCACTCCCGAGGCGGGCAAATATGCCCAGATCGGAGCACAACGGTAAAGGGTTAAAGAACACACCATTTAGGTAAGTATATAAACGTGTCATATGCCATATTTGTGCCATACAGGCTGTGCTGTGGGTCTGATGTCCTCTCTTTTTGGTGTCTTAAAATGAAGTTTTACGTTACTATTCCTTACCGTCCACGACCATAGAATCCATAACCTATGGTCGTCGATTTGGCCGACAGCGGGGACATGTGTCCCCCAATTTGTTGAGTGGAGGGGACACTAACGTTAAAAATCCCCCCCCCCCCCCCACACACACACCTTTTGTGACCTGAAACGTAAATGTTAGATACTACCAAAAGTACTCTACATGAAGGTTATGAAAGATGTGCTTTACCGATTACGACCGATTTCTCTATCAATAATTACACGTTTAAACTTTGCAAATCCCCCAAATTTTTGGGCATTCCGCGCGCTTGAATTCTCATTGAAGTCCCTTTTTCACTTGCATACCAAACATTCATAGCTTATCTGTCTCTATGATTATGTTTATATTAGGAATTTCCTAGTAATTCAAAATATTAAAACATTTGACACCATTTTGCATCTGGGTCCTCTTTTCTCAGGAACCCAGTGGCGTAGCTATACCTTCAATTGAAAGTAAACTTTCCGAGCTCTGGAGGAGACAAAATCGGAAATTTGCTTCATGTTACACCAGATCATCAAGTGACAACAATAACTATAGTGCTGTTGTTAAAACAAAAAATCATAAAATTCCAAATGTTTTCCAATGTAAGCTCTCGCCTCAAAAATTTCGTCGATGAGCCTCATTTCGTAGGCGTTGGATAACATTATAAAGAAACAACGATCTCTGGTCACCGCCCAATCTCAGATTTGCCAAACGGATATACAAATTCGTCAGTAATTCCCCAACTCTTAAAATTTCCTTACAGGAAACTCAGAATCCCAAACTTTTCTGCAATACAAGCTCGATATTTTCAAGTACTGTATTCGAAAAAAGACAAAAGTGTCAGGGTGCCTCGCACTCCGCAAGTTAAGTCCCTATTACAGTGGTGTTCACTCTTAAAAAATCGTAAAATTTGAGTGCTTACCCACCTAATTCCCCCCGAAAAAATATTTAGGTAGGCCGCTGTGGACACCTTACCAGGACAAGAGAAAATAAATTATGCCACATGCCCCCCCCCCCCCCCTCAATTTGAAAATAAAATCGACACTCCTGCTTTAAACTATCAATATTGATAAAGAAGTATTTCAAATCATCCCTTGCTAAAACAATTCGATTCGTAAAAAAAAAATAATATTTGAAAATAATTTTTTTTTTTCATTATTTTTACCTGGAGACGCTGATCAAACAAATCTTTCATCGGCCAAAATCTTGCGTGCATCGTCAAGAATAAGACAGATGTCCCGATTGTAAATAACACTGTTAGCTTGTCTTCCCAACCAAGTAAAGTTATCAACACTGTCTGGATTACTTTTCTGGACAGTTCAACAATTTCCCAATACCAAAATTGCGGTTTGTAATTTTCACAAAGGAAGTTGAGCCAGACCGGTATGGAAGGAACTTCTCGGTCATCATGCAGTAAAGGAGTTTGTTCATCTACGATGGATTCCTCATTGACCAAATGGGGCACATTGCGATTGCTGCATAGATGTTGTGGCTTGTAGCAATGCCTTCTTAATAGAATAAGCAGAGTCAATGGGAAAGTAATGACGTATACAAGTGTGGCAAGGTAAGCAAAGTAGTGATAGAGGTGTAACTCTCTGCAATCAATGTCATAATCTGAACGAAGCCTGGTTATGCAATATCTGTTGTTATGATCAAGACAAAAAGAGTGACATGCTCTTGGGTACAATTGAAAAATTGTACTACAGATCGGTGGATAAGTAATAAACAGTAAAACAAGAACGACTGTGTAAAGCTTCATTTTAAGTCTTAGCATATGGGATTCACGGGAGAAGTGGTTTGTAGGGGACCTCTTTTTTCGAAAGATACAACACTTGCTTGTTAGGTAGTAAATGACAGAAATAGTGACAATTACCAGTGGTAGAGAAGTTCCAATAACGAATTCCAGTTTGGGGTTTATCTCGAAATTTGAACTGTAGCACTGGGGACGAATGATCACACGTAAAATTGTTAACTCTGCATAACTTATTGCCTCCCCAACTACGTGCAACGCACCTGTCCAATTAACGTCATGCAGGGAAGCAAAGAATTCACCAATAACCTGATAGAACCCAAGGACTATTTTAATCCTCGAAATTATAACATCGAATATAGATCTTTCGTTTCTCGTTTTATTTTGCCTTTTGTACTGCCAAAGGACCACAAAGTATAAAACAAAACCCAAGCCAACAAGACCTATTGGTTCGATAAACAACCACATTTTGGATGGACATGGTATGCACGAGCTTAAAACTGAGTAGTATCCGGCTTTACATTTGCTACACATCCAACCTCTGTAACCACCTGCGCATACTCCTGCAATCCTTGACCTAAGTTCAGTCTCGCTATTACTACAACTCGATGGTTTCTGACATTTGTACACCTTTGGAATTTCTCTCGAGTAGTTAACATGAGTTTTCTTGTAAAAACGTGACTCGTCCACTAGGTTCTTTGCAAACTGGATATATTCAGTTATGTTAGCTCCAGGGAAAGTCCAATTCCAATAAAAACCCGGAAGAAGAGATTTAAACTCTTGAGAGGTACAGTTTAAACCGTCTTCTAAACATAACTCGCAAGGACCGAATCGATGTGTCCTTGTGTAGTTCTGTTTACACATGCAAGCTCTGAATCCAGCCTGTGTAGATTGATTTGTACCCTCTGGACACACCTTACACTGTCCAATGGTTGTGCCTCCTCCATTTGGAACAAATGTACCGATGTTGCAGTTCTTACATGCCATGCCTCCCGGACGTGACGCTGATTGTCCTATGTCGTTTTGGTAAAACCCTCCTAAAAGTAAGAACGGATAAGCATTAGCCTATGTTCGGGAGCATATATGGCATGCATGGCAATAGTTTTACTACTTTGACCATGACGGGTTACATAGATGGCAAAATGAGACACTGTGGGCCAAAACGTAGCCCTCAAGCATTATCAGACTTGCTAACTTGTTTAGAGGATCAATGTCTGTAGGCCTACCTGCCAAATGTGGATGACATCATATCCTGAATCCTCAAAGAAAACTTTTCAAACGCTAGGCTGGAATTATTACTTTATTTACAGAAGTAGAAAACGATATTACCGCTTTCAATAAGTTTCTAAGCCTTCACAATGAATAAAACAAACTAGGCGATTCTTGTAGCGCGGTCGGGTGACTAAACTTACGTGAAAAACATATTTATCTCAAACGAAGCATGTTACCAACATTTTAGCATGTGCACACGGGAAAATATTGCCCAACTTTCATGGAGTTTATGATATGTTTTAGGTTATTTGCAGGCATTCGTGAAGGATTGGGCCTTTAAAATGATGTAATTAACTTTGAAACCGTATCTTTCGTCATTTCCATTTTTCCTCTACGATAGCGAAAAGGTACGGGATTTACGTGCTTGTGTATATTTTTGTTCCGAAGAAAGTTAGACACACGGCCTGCAAAACTACCTGATATATCTCACAAGTTTATTCGGGAATAGGGGGTTAAGACTGAGCCCCGCCCACCTAGCTCGAATGGCTATCCTAACCTAAACAGTTTTTTTTCGGACAAATCTGCAGGAAAAACTGCGGGTAAACTTAAACACAACACATTCTCATGAGACAGTAAAGTGATGAAAGCGCTTCATGTTGGTACGGTTTGACCCGCTTAACAATTAGGGTTTTTTTTTTCCTGGAGACCAAAACATTTCCGGCAAGAATGAATAATGATGCTCATTTTGCAGAAAAAGATGTCTTTACGCTGCTGCTTCTGAGTAACAAAAGAAATGGAAACATGTTATAAGTTGCAAGGTTCTATTTACCCGGAGGACAAGTGTGGCATTCAAAGATGCCATCTCCAAATGTTCCAGGACGACAAGGTTCGCATTCGTTACCATCTCTTCCCTTTAAACTGCAGTTGAATCCTTCCTGACGCAGGGCTTCAGGTAACACCGCTCGAGGTAAAGAAAGGGTTGGCACATACGAAGGACTAACACACTTTCTGCAAACAGAAATCAAGATAATCTTTTGTGTAATATAATTTCTGAAATAAGTATAACTTCGAAATGTATTCGAATAGGTACCTTTTGCACTCTATATCCTCAATATTACATATTTCTGTTGGTTGGAGGGAAATGTTATGGAACATTTCTTCGGACTTAATCGTTACTTGACCAACTTTAAACATTATCACCAGAAAGCCAAAAGGCTTAGTGATTCCTTGCCATGAAATACCTTGCACTCTTTCAAATTGACAGTGTTTGATAGATTTTCTTTACAATTTTGGCACAGATTGTCAAGGATTCATTTAACAAAGATCAAAACACAGTTATATCATGTTAATAACCTACAAATCCCAACAAAAACTGACCCCCAATTACCCCAGATGACCTTTGACCTCCACCAAAAGGGCTCTTTGATTCTCTCACGACCTCTGAATACCTGACATGACCTCTGGTCTGCATAAAAAACAAGAAGGTTCTTATGGTGCTAACCACCCATTTGAGAGCCTTTGTAGTTTAACCTCTGGTGACCCCAAATGACATTTGAACTTGGCCAAAAACAATAGGTTTCTTCCTTTCAACATGAAAAATCTACACCTTACATATGAACATTTTCGGTCACTCCTATCTTGAGATATTGTGTTTACAAGCCACTTTTGAGGTTTTCGCAATTTTACCGCATGTGACCTCAAATGACCTTTGACCTGTACCAAAAAATAGTCTTCTTTCTTACAACATTACAAATCTATATACCAAATATGAAGAGTATAGGTCACTCTTATCTGAAGATACCGTGTTTACAAGCCATTTTCAACGTTTTCGCAATTTTAACGCTGGTGACCTCAAATGACCTTTGACCTCTTTCAAAAACAATAGGGTTCTTCCTCTCAACATGGCAAAATTATATATCCAAGTATGAAAAGTGTCGGTCGCTCTTATCTGAAGATATCGTGTTTACAAGCCATTTTCGAAGTTTTCCCAATTTTACTGCTGGTGACCTCAAATGACCTTTGACCCCTATGAAAAATAATATGGTTCTTCTTCTTCTTAACATGGCAAATTTATATTCCAAATATGAAATACATCGGACATTCCTAACTTGAGATATCGTGTTAACAAGCAAGTGTCACAAACGCATACACACACACACGACATCACCATCGCATATATTCCTTGCCTGCCTATGGCAAGGAATCAATAACCCTCACTTTAAATCTATTCAAGGAAATTCTAACTCTAATCCGACACCTTATTCTGTACTAAAGATAGGCCTACTTCTTATTTTAAGTCGACCAACTTTAAACATTATCATAACCCGAACTTTAAATACATTCAATGATAATTCTAACCCTTATTCGAAGTCTGTATTGAGGATACTTCTAATTTGAACTTGAAACACATATGTCATCCCAATGAGGATGTTTGGCCTGTCAAACTTATCACTTTTTAAATATTCTGGCTAGTGAGTATTCCAAACGTAAAATCTCACACAGAAGAATTTAAATGTTTGATCATTCAAGCAAATTCCAATTTAGTCCTCTTTTCTAAATATTTAGTTTATCTTGAAACTATAATCATTTTAAGCTGCATGTTTGTTTACGGTACTATTTTAACATTTCAGTCAGCAAAAGATAATGGAATACACGTCCTCTTATCTCTCAGAGCAAGTCATTGACCAAAATAGTTATGCTACAAACTTATGCAGAAGATATATGTAAAAACAAAAGACTGAAATCTCATTAGATCGAAAATTAATACATTGTTGCGTGATGATCCGAGAGAATGATACAATTGGTACTCACATAGAAATTTTATTAGGTGACCAAGGAGTTTCAGTCAAGTCTCCACATCTAAGATACCTGCATGGTACGGGCAGTATTAGAAACATTTACACCAAATTGTATTAAGTTTTAAATCATATAAGGGACCGCCCGCTTATCTCATAACATTAACAACACATTTTTTTCACCAGGGAGCCGTTAGGATAGCTTCCCCAATCTACCAAGCCTACGTACGTTTACTTCTCACCATATTTATAGCAAAATCATATTATGAAATGCATCTTCAGTTGTACCTACTGCAGCCTGCATTAAATATCAAGTCATTTTATCGAAGTTATTCATATTGACAAACAACTGGGTACTCGTTCAACTTGGAACGCACTGAAAAAGTCTCTGATTGACCACAGAGGATTTGCGTTGTTTGAATGAATATTAATCAGTGTCCGCCCATTAAGTCTAGTCAGATTGAAACGGCTATTCCCAAATGGTTTCGGGAATTAGTTTCCAGAAAACGTGTCCATTTGGGCCCCAAGTGGCTGCAGCCTTGGCTACCTACTGGCTCCATCCTGGAATCCATTAGTGTTTATGAGGTATTCCCACCTGGGCTAGCCTTTCCTAGCTGAAGCTCATCTGGGGCCTAGCTGGCCCATGCTTTAGCAGATGAAGCATAGCTTGGCTCCAGATGGGCTTTCGCTGGTAAAAGATAGTCCTGTTGTGTCCACGCGGGAACACCTGAAAAACACCTATGAGTCCCAGCTGGGGCACATCAATTAGCGCAGCTGAGTCCCGGCCAGGCAAAACTGTGCATGTTTCCTGGATTGACCCTATGTTTGTTTGTTTGTTACGATGCCATATATTTACTCTAATTGTTATGGTTATTAGGAACTATACTACTAAAACTCACACGATAACAGTACGCGGTAGTCCCAAAAGAGCCTTCTCTGACAATGTTTTGATTTGGTTTCCATAGAGATGCCTAGAGAATCAGAATCATGATTAAAAAACAAAATGTTTTAAACTGATATTTCAAATTTTATAATTTGATTATATGTCTCCAACTCCAGTGATATCATATTTTCAAATAAAACCAATTCAACCAATTCATTCGCTACCATTTGTAACAATGGGTTCATAATGTTTTAGTTTTCTACATTTTTCCACAAAATTGCCGTGAGAAATTTAACAGGTAATTGATCTGGAAATCACTCATAATTTGCGATAATCTTCAACTATTATCGGTCCCTAACGGGCAGGTGACCGTGCATTATCCCTGTCATTACTTGTTAAATTATCCCCTTCCACTTTCCTAGGCAATCAAAATGAGTAACTCACACTTCAGAAATGTTGTCGTTGTTAAATGGATTATTCCTTATTTCTGTAAGCTTGTTACCAAACAGGTATCTAGAAAATGAAACCAAAATGAAACAGGAATGTGATATTATTACCTTAAGCAATTTGTTTGAGTTTTGGTGGGAAATAAACCGTCAGACCGTGGGAACTCCAAATTTGAGAAAATAATGGACAAAGCAAAGCTTCATGGTTTTAATTGGATATACCTTTTCTAACATTGTGCCTGATTTGTAGTCTTAGTATGGTGCTCACAACGCCTTACCGCTTCACATAAACGTAAAGGGCAAGAGCGGTCACCCCAATTTGAAGTATATTCGGTACAAAAATATATCTAATCCGTACTTCATGATCCAAACTAAACAAAAAAAATAATTACACTTTGGAAGCATGATTTCTTGATATTTTCAGCAGTGAGGAACCCCTGGTCATTGTTTGGACTCCGAACACCTCTTAGAAATCTCTAGGTCAGTTTCCTATTTGCAGTTCTCTATCGTTAAAAAATGGGCCAAGTCATGACGCGCACTTTCAAGCGGATGAATTCTCTAATGGGTATTCTGTATATAACTTTCACTGCTTAAGACATGAAAAATGTACTAAATATTAGGGTTAGGGTTATTGACATTTTTTACTTTAAGCTAGGTGAAAATTGTAAGCCTTGCTAGTTTCAAAATAGGACATTTTTATTTAGTTCTATTTAGTTATCAGGTCATTACATGTGAAAACGAAAATGTTTGCCCCATTTTTCATATTTTTCACATTCGGGGAGTACAGTTTCCCGTCATCTGGAGGGTTGTAAAGCTTGAAAAAATTCTTGTACCTTCCACGCCAAATAATGGTGACGCGTATTCCTGCTTTGTTCACCCCATACTAATATTTTCCTCCTAAACTGACCTGCCCCCTCCTTTCTGGTTATTTATGTCTCCGGCGCTGACATGAAACCACAAGGGGTGAAGCATGTGAACTAACTTTGAGCGTTCTGCTACCTTTTTCTGAAAACACTTGTTGTTAAAACCCAGTGCTAATAAAGCATAAAGTTGGTTCAACTTGGACTGTGAGTCATATCGCTTAGAGTATGCCGGCATGTTTTTAAGAAATTTATTTACCATGCAGTTAAAGGAGTATGTCATGAAAGGATATACACGGCAAAAAGCGGGGGAAGCAGCTCTATCCAGTAAAAAGGATCCAGCAACCCGGAGTTGAGCCAGAAGTGACGGTTCCCCAAGACAATGTCTGGAACGGGACACCTTGGACGAGCGAAGCGATTCTAAAATGGGGGGGGGGTGCTCAAAAATACTGAACCGTTTGGCTAATGTTAATAAAATGAAACAACTTTTACAGTTCTCTTAACAGAAAATTGAAATTTATCCAACTAAATTATTTCTGGTCCATTCCAAAACTGCCTTCAGCTCTTCCTAGTGTAGATGCAATTCCTATAAGATTGTTCACAAAATTTAACTGAGGGGCATGCACGTCCAAAATATGTAATCAGCAAACTCTTTGTGCATGTTAAAAATGTCAGCTCTCCTGCAACTTTTCCCTCTGATGATAATCAGAGATCATTTAGCAATTAAAAAGTTTGCCTTCTCCTAAAAATATACTCGGAGAATATACTCGGGGTAGAAAAACCAAGGCACCGGATCTCGTGGATAATCCCTTTCCACTGCTCTGGACGTTTTATAGAGACACTTATTTTCTACATAACATGATGTTGTGTGAGAATAAAAAATCTTCCAAACATCAGCAAAAGAGAACTTTTATCAATTTAATATAGTGTTTAGTTCGGGAGTTTGAGTCTCGCATGACTGTTTGTTGTTTGCTTAAACAATACTTTTGCCATAAACATATACGAAACTCGGACACGGACTCTGAACAGCAAAGCTGTTTGCAAAAACAATACTTTTTCCATCAACATTATCTGAAAATCCCCTTAAAAATTTAACCAAATGAAACTATGGAGGAAAGCGCGTCTAGCACGCGAAAAAATTGTAATTCAAGAACAAAATGTTCCAGAAATGAACACTACATATCACATCAATTGCAAAATATATTGACTAGTCCACTGATTATAACAGAAAATTGAATCGACTGTCCATATTTTCTCCATACTTCCAAATTGGGCGGGGGGGGGGTGACATGGTATCCCCCTTCAAAAAAATTTGGCATGTTTCCCCGTCCCCCAATGATCGCCGCAGGGAGGAAAAACAAGATAGTAAGCTACAACTGAAAAAAGGGAGGCAGCTGGCCCAACTTAAATTAGTTGGTTAGAAGCTGAAACGTAAAACACTATATAGCTTATTCCATACAGGTGAAGTTTAAGCCGGTACCCTGGAACTCTACAGACATCCAAATAATTCAAAACGGAATTCAAAACGGATTTAACTTTTGGATACGTCAGTATACGTTTTAATAACTGCCAACCTGAGAATTATTTGCTTTCATTGGCAGACCTGCACAAACATGAAAAGTGCTAAGTCGCTTTCAAACTACAAAATATTGTATCGAATTCATCCGATATTTGCGAATCTTTGTTAAAATCCCCTCCATATCTGGTTGGAAAGAGCCAAATATTTGCCAACCTGTGTAAATATATGAGTTGCACCGCATCAATGTAAAAATTAAATTTATGCTAATTTTTCGTGATGTCACATCGAAAGACAGATTTTATCGGACTGCGCTGTCGGATGAAAAAATGTATGTCGGCATGAAAAAGTCAGAATATGATTGTCATAAAAATCAGACGCAAATCAAGTTTTCATACTGATTGACAAATTTTTGGCTCTTTCTGACCAGAGATGGAGATGTTTTCAACAAAAACCCGAAAAAATGGATTGAATCCGATCCAAATTCTTTGTTATGTGCCCACGGCTTCACAAATACTTACATTGCTGAAACACTTGTATCCACAAAGGCATCATCATACAGAGTATGAATATTGTTGCTGTAAAGCAGTCTGAAGGAATAATTGAGGAAATAAAACTAAATGATGAAACTTCTTCACGTTTATCTGAAGAAAAGTAATTCTGAAAACATCTTTTTAACAACTTCCATTTATCAATAAGGCAGTCAACAATAATATTTGGGATGGACATACATGTACTTAATGTTATGTAGACCAGCAAATGCCTTCTTTGGTATAAATTCAATCGCATTCTTGTGAAGAAATAAAATCTTCAATGTGTGAGTCACGTTGCTGGATGTAAACAGACCACCAGGTATCGTCCTTAACACGTTGCTAGATATATCCCTGTAATAGTAGATGATACATAAGTTTAAAACGAATGAATCGGTTTTTCATAAAATATTAATTGCCTGTACAGCTTTCGACACAAAAGGAAATTTCTGTTCAAGCCCTTTTCAGCCGTTGCTTTAAATTTATAAAATTAAGGTAAGTAAAACGAATAAAGTGTTTTTCCAACTTAATATAGATACACGTAACATAGTAAATTGTTTTCAACTTCCCCATTTTGAAAAATATTTTTCCAATTACTTTTTGTTATTTCAACCACCGTTCAAGAGCATTACTGATATAAAACATACGATGTTCTTACAACTTATCTGAGAGCATTATTTCACTGAAGATGTCCTGAGGTAGAATTTCGATGAAGTTCTTGGACACAGACCTGTTTGGTGGTACGAATAGGAAAACTGTTGATGTAACTCATCCATCCTCTGTAACAAGTCCTTTTTCGTTTTGATAAAATGTACATTACCTGATTACTGTAAGTACATTGCAAGAGACAAAACTGATTGCCTTCAAAATATGAGGAAAATTTTCTCTTTCGGGAGGTGAAAAAAGGATTTCAATAGCAGTTTGCAAGTAAGATTAAGATAAAGTAAGTACGATTTTGTCTTGAGATTAAGCGTATTATGGAAACCTGTGAAGTCCTTGAGGCACACTAGCCTGTACTCGCGTTCAATTCATTCATAAATTTTGATGTCACTTCAGAGGATGTTAACCATTTTAAAGAATGGCCTACATGTAGTGTATTGTTAAATCTCAGAATAAGATTCTTCAACATTTCAACATTTTCAGTTCCCTGGGACAAACAGGACATGAAATTATAAAGTAAAACATGGGGAGTCTCTGCAATATATCCACATTACTTAACTTTCTGTCCATGGCTTTGATGGAAAGATAGAGTAGTTCTTTAAAAGTGAAAAGATTTCCTTACTTAAATTGTAAGATGGAGTTTAACGGCCCAGTTTCCAACCTATTGGTTCAAGTCGAGCCGGTCACCGTTTTTTCCAGTTGTAGCTCACTGGCTTGTTTTCCTTACTCCTTCGGTTATGCCGAGCATCACGCACATCGTCAGTAGGTTCCATTTTTAAAGTATTTGGTATGACTCTATGGAACGCGAAAACCGCCAGCGCATATGACCATGTGCAAATAGTTGATTGCGTTATTTCATATGGCGATGATAATACAAACGGCGTTGATCCATATGACGATGTCAGTACAAACGGCTATCTACCTAGAGATGATGGCGTTCTTTCATATTTCGATGTTACTACTGAAATGGCGTTCTGTCAAATAGCCATGTGTTGCTAAGATGTGTATCCAAGGCGTGTATCTAAGGTGTGTAAACAAGACGTGTATCCAAGGAGTTATTTCATATGACGATGTTAGTGCAAACTTTCATCTACCAAAAAACGATGGCCATGTACGAAAACATGATGGCGTTCTTTCGTATTTCGATGTTACTACTAAAACGGCATTCTATCAAATAGCGATGTGGGTCTTAAGGTGTCTGTTTAAAGGGAAAGAACAGTCCCACAAGTTCTACTAGTCCAGTAGTCTATCGTATTCATGAATGGCTCTTGAGAATCATGTGACAATATTTTTCCCAATGAATGGTGAAATTTTGGGGCTTAAGTTGTTAACTCATTGCTTTTACCTTGGATATGCAATATTAGATTCCCGAGATTTAAAGAAAGGTACATGGAAGGGAAATAAAGGAGATATTAGTGAGAATAAGATGTTGTTTCAAAATAAGTCTGGTGACCGCCCTTGCCCTTCATTTAAAAGCTTGTAGCAAGGCCCTGAAGTCTAGGCGCTCGCTAACGTAGGTCTACCCACTCTCTCACTTGGACCAAAGCTCCCCTCCTGAAGTACCCCCTAACAGAAAAAGATGGAGAGAATGGGGACTTTGTGATTTTTGTCTTTTCTGAAATAAAATTGTTTGCTAAAACAACAACACCATGGTGTATTTAGTGTAAACATTAGTACTTTCAGCAACCTTATTTCAGAACTTCAAGTTACAACAGTGTGGTTCTTATGAAAAAAGAAATTTCACAGTGCCCGGACAAAATTTTCAATTGAATTATAATAAATTTTATTCAGGATGAGGGCAAATCGCGAAGTGTCTGTCCTTGTGTTACCTTTCTCTATTCTACTTTCTCTGATTTCTTTGTATTACTTTGACTCGTCTAGCAGACTCGAAAGTTCCTGCTTATTTCTGACAGATCTACCCATCAGAAATTTCCTGCTATTTTTTCGATAGCATGAATCCATTCTTAATATGTAAGATATTTTTAATACGGTGCTGACACTCTTGATACGTTGCTAGATGGTGGAAGAAACGGGCCCGTAGCCTGGCATTTTGGGGCAATGTGCCCCATAATATTTCTGCCCCACCAGATGAAAATGATTGAAACGACAATAATACCTTAAACACCTGAGGTTAGAAGAAAATTTTATGCTCCCCTCACAACACGTCCCCCCACTGTAAAGCTGGCTACGGGCCAGGGTAGAAATTAATTGAATTGAAGTATGCATGCAGAGAAATATGTCAGAGTTACAAGCATTTTCGACATTAAATATTCCTTTCATTTAACATTGCAAAATTTAGTCATAATATATGTTGTTGAAAATTCTCTTGCAATTTCTCTGATTTCTCTTTCTTTCTCTCTATTTATTATTTTTCTTATTTTTAAGCTCTGGAGATAATTGGGGTGCCACGCTGGTCCCTCCCGTAAACCCGCCTATGCTCCTCAACACAGAGGCATAGCGTAATTAATTGATATCGGTTAACGTATCATATATATGGTCTAGGGCACAGCGAACGTAGGCCTATTTTTAGCCTGGACTAGCTGGGAGCAATATACTGAATATACTTCAGCATTAGTGATATCCTCCTTTAACCAGACGCCTTAAACCCACATCGTTATCTGATAGAACGCCGTTGTAGTAGTAACAACGAAATACGAAAGAACGCCTTCATCTCTAGGTAGATAGCCATCGTTCTGTGGTAGATGAAAGTTTGCACTAACATCGTCATATGAAAGAATGCCTTGGACACGTCTTGTTTACATGCCTTAGATACACGCCTTGGATACACATCTTAGCAACGCATGGCTATTTGATAGAATGCCGTTTCAGTAGTAACGTCGAAATATGAAAGAACGCCATCATCTCTGGGTAGATAGCCGTTTGTATTGACATCGCCATATGAAACAACGCCGTTTGTGTTATCATCGCCATATGCATTAACGTAATAAACTATATGTACATGGCCATATGCGCTGGCGGTTTTCGCGTTCCATATGACTCGAACTGGGAATGGAACCCGTGCCTTCCGCGTGAGAGGCGGATGCTCTACCGCTAGACCAAACACACGGTCCCGACTTAGAGCAGTGATTGCCCTTACTCAAAATCCATAGATGGGTCATATATGCAAATATATATTTGGCCCATATCTGGTCCAGATATGGAATTTGTATTTGGCTTTCACATAAATTGTGCAAATATTACTTGATAAAGCATGAAGGAATACACGGCTCATTTAGAATTTTTTTCACTCCAATTATATATGGGACAGATGGTGCATTTATGGCAAAACCATATATGGTCCATATATGGAAATTTATATCTGGCCCATATCTGGTCCAGATATGGAATTTGTATCAGGCTTTAACAAAAATTGGACAGATATAAATTGATATAACAAAAAAATATATGGCCCATATGAAATTTAACATGACTCAAATTCTCGAAAGGATAAATTTGGTGCATGTACATCTCATATGGGGATTTATATCCAGGTCATAATTATCTTGACCATATATTACTGCACCACAATTTGTTAGTGCTCTGCCTTTGTGCACAGCGTAACAGACGCCTTGGTTGGCCATGGCCCTTTCACTCAAGTCCTCCCGACCCTCAGGCAAAGGGCCTTTCGGTGAAACCCAAACTTTCACTGCTTCCCGAAGAAGCTATTGCGTCCATGGAAGGTCAAAACGTAACCAGCCTTCAGACCATTTACATTTTTGGTCTGTCATGCATGGCTCCATTCTAAACTGGATGGAAAGAACATATACTAGACATGATCATAGCCAAAAGGCCGAGAAGCCAGATAGCCAGTACACTGTTAAGTGCTATCTGATCATCTCTAACAAAGTTTAATGTCCATTGTATTACATTGACCTGCGTATTTGAAGTTGTTAAATTACTTAATAGTCACGGTGAAGAACAAACCTGCTTTGAAATTCCTACTTTTAAATGTTTACACTGAATTGTTGGTTAAGTTACCTTATGGGGCAATATTCCAAGATAAATTTTGTTGAAGGTTTTATGATTTTCGCATTTTACTTCCTTAATCATAAAAAACAAAATCATGGCTCTAAATTCGTGACCACGCCCACAGTGGAGGTCATTTGCATATGTTATTATAATATGGCTAAATATGCTTTGACTGTTATGCTATTGGTTTGATGATAGTTATTCAGCTTCAAAAGTAGGCCTTTGTGTAGGAAGGGTACACAAATTAAACCAAAAATGTTAATGTGGCAATATAAGAGTTTATATGTTTATCTGGCATGGTATTTTAATAGTTATATCTGGCTTGTTTTAGCCATATAAAACTTTATTTACACATCTGGACTGGTATTTCATCAAGTTAATCTGGCTTAATTTGGCCGCATAAACTTTATTTTCATATCTAGACTGGCATTGCATCAAGTCATATATGGCTTGATATGGCCACCTCTAACTTTATTTACATATCTGGACTGTCATTTGATCAATTTTTTATATCTGGCTTGATATAGCCCTGTAAAACTTTATTCACATATCTGGACTCTCATTTCATCAAGTTATGTCTGAACTGATATAGACTTATAAAACTTTATTTTTTTTAGCTGGAAAGGCACTTTACCAAGTTATATCTGGCTTGATACGGCCATAAAAATAAAAATAATATACATATTTAGACTGGCATTTCTTCAGTTTCTTCAGATAATATCTAGCTTGATATGGCCATATAAAACTTGATATAATGTACTAAGATACCTACGTAGGGTTTTGTACCTGGCTTCATATGGCCATATAAAACAATAACAGCCATATGTTTCCAGGTGTAATCCAGATATAAATTTTGAGAAAGGGTGTGCAGGGTTTAAGAAGCATGGACTAATCCCTAGCGAAAAACAACCAGGACATATTTTTAAGACAGTTGAGGGACTAAATACACCACAAATTGAATTATGTATATGAAACATATTGATTGCGTATGTATGAAAATGATTTCTCGTAAGCGTACTTAAAAGTAACATAGTACTTAACTTCCATCCAATTTCCATGAAACATCCGGTAAGAGAATCAATTCTACTCTGAGTTCAAACAAAGTAACATTCCATCGTGCAATTCATATGGATACTGCATCTCAGGAATATGAAAATTACAACACAATCCAACGACTGAGACAATTGGAAGCATACATTCACTATATAGAGATGTAACTGGAGTATAAAAATGACTACTCACAGCGATGAAACATTTGTCATGCCATGAAAAGTTTTCTTTGTTATGTTCGCAACTTTATTTGCAGAAAAATCCCTGTAAGTAAGATTTGAATAGAGTTTCATCATCACCGCCACAATAAGTAGGATCAAACTTGAGATTAGACAAAAACAGCAAACCGGAAATATGACTAAGGAAGATAGGTGAGGTAAGATGAAGTTTTATAGCCCAATTTCCAACCAAGTCAACCCGAATAAAGGGGAAATGTGATGAAATTCATACCCTCTGTATGCCTAGGGGTGTTTTTCATTGACTCTTTGATGTCTTCCGTACTTTAAATATAAGAAAACCACCCGTTAACGCTGTCGTTCTTCAATAAGTGAGTTCGGTAAATCATCCTAGTGGCTATGCACATGGGCACATCTTCCAAATCGTTGGAATTAACAAACCGATCCAGTACCTACAACACATATTCTATTATTTGAATTTACATGAAATTTCCCTTAATATATTCTTTCTTAATCCATCTATGATATAAAAAGGAAACTTAAGTGTAGTTTGTGTAGTAGGTTGTGTCTGAATAGTCTTTTTGATGAAAAAATTGCATTTTAAACTGCTTTAGGGTAGGACTAAGGTCCCCATTTTCGTTCGAGCTGGCCAGACACTAACATAGTGTTGTATGCACGCATTGACGATAACAAGGGAAAGCCGTTCACTAACGTGACAGTGCTGAGTTCGGTACGTGTATCCCACGCTGTTCCTCACAGGCAACGAATTACCGAACTCGCTTATTAAAATACTGGCATGTCCGTTTTAACAATTAACAAGTCACGCGCTTTTTAGAGCACTTGGGAAGATGGGCGTTCTGTAGACTATTTCTTTGAAATATGATCGTCATAACTTGGGAAGGTTGTCCTAGAAGACTGCGAGTAATAATCAGGCCTTGAAGGCGTTGAATGGCAGTTGTATTTAATACCGCTAATTCAACAAATGTGGGATAAGCCTTTGGCGTATAAATTGTACTTCCACGTCGGTTGGCATACAACTCAACAAGTTGGATCAAAAATGGTATTTTGTAAGACATTTCTTCACATGCGAAAACCGTAGATTGCTCTTGGTTGAAAACCAACCTTGTGCAGGAATCAAACTCCTGACCTCCCGGTTGCTTCATACCTTTAAATGCCTCCGCCTTATACCACTCGGTCACATTCCTGGTCTTATATTTTTTTTTTTCGATTTGTGGTACCAATTTTTTATTATTTTTATTTTGCATGTTTATCATAGCTTGCATACATTAGATAAAAAATATGCTTGTAAAGAAAATACGTGGTTATCGTTTAAGATGATTTCCGTTGTTGAGTTCCTGAAAATGTATATACTTACAGATAATTAAGCTGATGTGTCGCATTGAATAAGTAGTCAGGTATCTCTTTAATATTATTGCCGTGCATTTGTCTGTAATATTGAAGGAAAATCAAGTGAGGTTTTTCAATATTAGTATAACATGTTCGACTTTGCTTTTTTATTTGGGTTATTACCAACTTCACAATAAAGCATGAAGGTGCCCTTAAGGGGTTAATTGCCACTCGTAAAAAGTGTGCCCATTCCAAAATGATTTTAAGAATATTTGTAATTCACTTTTGCCGTATGAACGATTACACGTGTCGTGTTCTGAAAAATAACAGATTGCGATTTGTGTTTTACTACCTCTCAAAAACTTCCCCGTTTTATCAGGGCTTGATTAAAATAAAATTATCCACATGAATCTCAGAATAATTGCTAACACACTGCACCTATTTTGCTATAAGTTTGATACACATAGTTGACCACTGTCAAAAGACTCTTTCATTTTTATAAACAAATGGCGTCACGGCTGCTTGCAAATAGAGTTGATGAGTGTACTTAACACTTTCGTCACCATAAAATGAAGATTCTAATTCGTCTACGTTCTGCGTGCGGCTCGCTAGATGGATATTTAAGTCTCAGTTTCTAACCAACTAACCGGCCTGCAATCGCGAGATAACTGCACACGCAAAACCAAATACTTACGCATAGGCTTCTACGTATGATCTGTGCAAACCAGCGCCAACTAGTGACGTAGGCGTGAACGAGTACATTATCATCTCAGCAACGAGGTGTTGGTGATTCTATGGCCTTTCAAAGCAATTAGATTTTACCTGTCTGAATATATATGTTCCATGTTCATTCATCCCCCCCCCCCCGAAAAAAACAAGAAAAACCTTCAACAACTTGGGCTGCAAACATATATCGCAGGGATTTATCATGTTATTCTTGGGGTATGTAAGTGGGCAAACGGCCAATGTTAAGGAAACTAGCAGACGCTAGTACTACAACATATCACCAGATCCATCACCATTCTACCTAATCCAAATATTGGCCAGATAGAATATTCCATACATGGGTCAGATATGGATTTCATATCTGGGCTATATCTGAGGTACATATGGGATTTATATCTGGGCAAGATAAACAATTGGGCAGATATAACCCAGATCTATGCCAGAACCAGATGTGAGCCATATATGGCCAGGTAAAGTTTCATCTAGATCAAGTCTTTGTATTTGAACAGAAAATTTTTATCTGGACCATACCTGGTACTTCCATATATATGGGCCATATCTGCAACAGATATGGAATTTATATCAGATATAAGTGGAAAAAGTTTTAATGGACAGATAAAACTTTACTAGGACCATATGTGCTGTAATAACAACTCATATGTAGGACTCCAAGTCCTCACTCCTCATGGTCTCATTTTTCTGATTTCCTTCCGACCCTCTCGCAAAGGGCCGTTCGGCGAAATCAAACTATAAACTGCTTCCCGAATGTCATCAAACACCAACAGAGCATGTGTTGTCCTAAGAATATAAATTCAACTTATTTCATAACAGTGAACACACAAAAAAGTCCCTTAAAATTCCTTTGAGTAGTCAAAGTGATATGGGTTTTACATTATAACATTGTTACGTCATGTACTCTAAATTTGATAACTGCCTAGTGCATATTTCACTGTCATTTACGTAAATCATGAAAAATGGAGGTTTAGATAACATTTTTAAGCTCCTCCCAACTATGCCAATAATTTGTATAAGTTCTCTTGGAATACTGCTGTATGAACAAAAATGTAGTCACTGATTACTGCAATGTTTGGGAAGGTGATGCTGTATCCAAAACGTGTTAATTCGTAACAAGCAATCCAAGAATCAAATCAAATAAAAATAACTAACAAAATGTTCATCTGCATATCTAGCATATCAAGTTATATCTGGCTTGATATGTCTGTGGGAAACTTGATTTGCATATCTCGAATAGCATTATTGCAAGTTATATCTGGCTTGACATGGCTATATCAAACTTTATTTGCCTATCTGGATTGTCACTTCATCGAGCTATATCTGGCTTGATATGGCCAAATAAAGCTTATTTGCATATTTCGAATAGCATTATATCAAGTAATATCTGGCTTGATATCGCCATATAAAACTTGACATAATGTATCAAGGCACCTGTATCTGGCTTGATACTGCCATATAAAAACTGTATTGGGCCATATAAAGCCAAATATCAATTCATATCTGGATTTAGTGTAAGAGGTTGCAATGATACACGAAGTATTGGGATTATGCAAATGTAACGGAAGTTGCTTTAAATATATAATTAATTATGAATTATTCCATATGGGCAATCCGAAATGTATCCGTACCGGGTCCTGCATTGGGGATTCACAAAACGACCGTTTGATTCATAGAGAATGAAAATTACAATTAACATTTAGCAAAGAACCAAAAAATGGAAAGATTTACTCACAGAAAGGATAAATTTGGGGTGGATTGGAAAGCATTGCTAGGTATCTCTTCAAGTTTGCTATTAAAAAGGTCTCTGGTTAGGAAGAAACGTTGCAACTAACAATGAATTATTTGGTTCATGTGGAAAATTACAGATAAATCATTTACCAACCAAACCAATAAGACACAAACATTAATCAATTCATTAAAACTTTTTACTTTCCCCTTCTTTTCCCTCATCTGTATATGAACAAAAGACTCAACTCAACATTAGTAGAAAAGATGTGCCCTTTGGTTAGACGTATTCCTCGTGTTCAATATGTTTAAGTGAGTCTATTTCGCCATTACTTTCAATTTTTATTACAAAACATTAAGTCTTTAAATGCAATTTGGTTTTTTTACTACTAGAAAAGTTGAGGTGTTTTGGTGCATAATGTGTGTTATCTACCTGTCTTACACACATCTTAGTAGTCTAGACGAGGAAAGTAGTTTAGTCAATAATGCGAAGTTTGTTGTTACATCTTATTGCTACTCTCACTAGGAGTCCTTTTCATGTTTCGTTTAACCTAAACTATATAAAACAGTAAACGTTCTGCAAAAAACCAAAGAAACGTAAAGTCGTGGTACGATATGCATGTCAAAGTGACCACAGGCAAGACACACTGTTTTATTGATATTGCTTTCTGTAAAGGCAGACTTCTTTGCCCCATCAGCAAGTAAGTTTAACCAAACCGAAATCCTTTCGGATTTTGTTCCTAAAATCTATGTAATATATTCTATCTCCGTATTGAGGAGGAACATATCTAACAAGCAGACTTACACTACTTAGTAAGACAGCATTATTCTACAAAGACTGCTTGGATCGCCAAATTATAAGTCGTGCACGTTATCAAAAGTTACTGAGGGGAGCTAACCACTTACACGTTTGACAAAAAAGTTTTGTTGTAGAAAATACTCTTTGGCAACTTCTGTAGACTGTTATTGGAGAGATATCTGTGCAGAAGAGAAAACCATTATGAGCATAACAAAGATTCATATCGTTAATTACTTTATCTTGTCAACGACACCTTTATATCAAATATTTGCGATCATAAATTTTGCAAATGCATAAAGTTGTGCAGTCGCGTTGTGTTTTTTAAGGTTTTTCGTGGAATGTAGTAGTCGAGGTTGTGTAAACATATCATTACAAAGTACAATAGATTTAAATTACCTTCATTAAAACAAAGTAGAAATTGGGTATTAAATGAGCAAATGTACGAAATTTTGATACGAAGGAAAAAACATGTTAACAATAACGATTGCGTACTAATTACACTTACAACATCCTTAATTCAGGGCAATTGGATAGGAAATCATCTGGTAAGAATTGCAAGCTGTTATTTGTAAGCTTTCTGCAAGTAAAATAAACAAAATCAACATCATCAACGTAAATCAACAGAGCTTGATAATTAACTTCGAATCCATGCATAAAATGATGAACGATGTCTGTATATGAATTTATCAACCCCCGTGTAAACATTGCCATAAAAGTTAATATTACTTACAAAAACATCTTTTCTAGAAATACAAATCATTAAAAAGTTCAAAACAGATGAGGCTTTCAAGCAATAAAAAACAAAAGCCCGAGTATCTTACAAATAACGTTTAATGTATCAATGTAATTTTCAAATTAGCAACTCCAGACGGTAAATGCGCACTGTTAAACACGGTGTTTCTTGATTGGCTGTTGCCATTGTATTGTACCGATTGTATTCTTTGCTCGGCTTAAGGATTAGGTCGGGGATTAGGGTTATCGTTAGCTAGTTAGGAAGTTCCTTGTTAAACAGTGCGCATCGCTCCATTCCAGTTTCGCTAATTTATGAATTTTCATAGGCATAGGGTTTGTGGTAAGAGGTGATCTGTTTTATGAATAGATTCTGATGTAAGTATTAAGAAATAGGCTGCATCATGAACGTTTGAAGCAGGAATGACCCTTCGAGTTCACATTCTTGAAAAAAAAAACCAAATGAAGAAACACATGAAAACAGACGTCAGTTAGGGATAATTTTGGGGAAACGATATCCTGTTTTAAAGTGTCATATGCTCCCATTTTGAATAATCTAAACAGTAGTAGTACTAGCAGTAGCAGTAGTAGTAGTCAGGGATGTACCCTAGTGTCTGCAGTGTTCATTTTTGTTTGGAATATATTACGTACTTGTGAGAGGAATTGCTACTTACAAGAAAACCAGTCTTGGGGTAAATGCAAATAGTCCCTTTGGTATTTCCTTTACATGGTTCTTGTGGAAGAAACTGTAGGTAAAACAAATTCCATCACCTTAAGAGATGTGCATTCTTTTCAATACACCTTTGCAACATGCAACTCACAAAGATGCCAGATAATCAAATTTCTTGCTGCGAACGTAGGCATGGAATTTGGGAATTTGGGTAATGATCTATATTTTCCTACTGAAATGTACAAGATTATCAAAATTCTACTCAACATTTAGGCAATGTTAGCAGAATCTTAAGAAAGAAGCAGCAACTTTCATAATCAGTTCCATAGGTTTTTTTTTTTCAAAGCGAGCATAGCCGTACATGGCAGGGTTCAGTGGGAAGTAGCCCTCCCAATTCGGGCAAAAACAGCTGATCCGTTCGGGAAAAATATGCGCAAAACATGATAAAGTGATAAAAGTGACATTTTTCGGTAGAAATTGTTTTTGCCCTTTCACAAAAAAGTAAACCCGTGCACCTATGAAAGCAAGATATAAGGGTTGAGGATGAAACGAACTTTTGATTGTTAAAGAAATAAAAAGGCTTTTAAGAATCCTAATGATTGATTAAGAATAATTTTAAAATTTTCATATACTTAAATATTTGAATTTCTTCTTCAAACGACTTGGAACATTTTCTGTATTGCCATAATACACAGGTTAACGTGTTTACCAACTTACACATACTGTACTTTTCTTGTAACTTGAAATATATTTCGTTGGATTTCAGTTATATTGTTGTGTCCAAAATTTCTGGAAGGAAAAAGAAATCTGTAAAAATTGTATGTTCACTCATTAAGAAAAGAGAATTCAAATGCTTATGCTTTAAGCATTATCACGTCGTCAACCATTTGTGTTTTTTTTTCCTTCAAGTACTTACATGATTTTTATTTCCGTCGTTGAAGAAAAAAACCTTGGTGGTATTTTGTTGATCTTGTTGAAAGACAAGTCCCTGAAAACCAATTTCGAGAATCTACAAGAATTTGTTTTTGTTTAAATTTTCATGATATATGAGAAATCTACATTTATTTCTCAAGCAAAAATCAAAATGACTCTAGTTTTGTCTACTATTATGATAGCATACGTATGCCACACAGTGAATTGGTACTGAGAGAAACTTCGGGGTTGTGTGCGACAGATATACTAAGGGAATCTGCATATTATATCATCATTTAAGCATTAACTATGTGGTGACAGGCGCGTAACCAGGACTGTGTCATGGGGAAGGTTTGGGCGTCATGGGGGGGGGGGTGGTTGGGGCACGGTATGAGAGGAAAGGTAAAAGAATGGAGAGAAAAACCCGCTATTTTAGGTGTTTTTGCAGTGCAAGGTTGGGTCATGGGGAAGGGGGTTCTAACCCCCAAAACCCTCCCCGTGGATACGCCACTGCATGGTTGAATATAATGAACAAAATGCTCAACATGGTCCTAACTTGTTACGAAATGCACGAGGCGGAGGACTTTGGACAACTGTTGTGTAATCTGATTTAAAATTTCTGGTGTCTTTTAACTTAAAATTTGTTTTCATTGTCCAACTACCGATGCAGCCAACAGAAAATGTGATGCAAAAGGATGTTTTTACAAGGTTAATATGAAAGTCAACTTACCTGTATTCCTTTCCCTACTCTCGTCACCGTCACTCTCTTTTAACGACACAAGTTAAATTTACAGTTCATACAAGAAAACATTTTACAAGTCCTTTTGTGTTGGATAAACTTTTGTTAACGACATAAATATCTCTGAATTTAGGAATATCCTAGTTTCCATTGTAACCAGAGTGTCTAGTTTCTCCCTTATTGGATATTTGACACATTAATGGAACGTTTTCAGTTGAAAGATGTCTTTTAATGTGTACCAAGCATGTAACGAGTTCTGTGGCCAGCAAAGATGTACAACTTCACAATGGTTTCGAGAGAAAATGGGTTATGGATAGGTACATGTAATAGGTCTTGCAATTCCGTGGTACGTTTTATCATTATATGTTGTAGATCCTGCACATGAGTTGAAGCTAATACCTTAAGACAAATATTTAAAAAGAAAAAAAGAAAAAATAACTCACAGCGTTTGAAGCTTTGTTGCTGATTTCAGCAGGGCTTCTGGAAGTTCTTCAATATCGTTTGACTTTAGTGACCTTTAGATTTATAGATAAAACCAAGAACGGTTTTTCAAAATCGTTCATTCAAAATCGTACCACATGAAAATGACAATTTTCTTGCAGTTAATACTGTTTATCTTTCAATGAAAAATTTGCTTTGGCTTGGAATTAGAAACCCCTAAATCAAGTTTATTGCTTTATAAAACTACATAGTTCACCAAGCTTTATTCAAATATGTCAAGCACTCAAGCTATCACTTAGTATATGAATCCTTCCGACATTGACCCAATAGAATCCTGCCTGTTGACAAATCAATGACGTCACAGCTTCCTGTCAACAGGGTTAGTAAGGTGCGTTAAAATTGTTTTCATTGTAAAATAGATGCTACTTCTTCTACATCTGGCATGCAACTGGGCGATCCCTAAAATGTACGATTATGTTCCTGCTCATGCGCTGCAATCAGACCCCACGTAACCGGGAATGGTTTAATTGGTTTATTTGATGACTTCGAGTCAAAAAAATTTCACATAGGTGTCTGATCAACATTGAAGTTATCGTTCCATTTAGATCAATGCAAATTATTTCCAATGCGTTAAAAATGGACCGGAAACTGAGTCATGAAGCCTTATTTTACTGCGGAGCTATTATGGATAGCTCTCTGGTCTAACCAACTGCAGGCGCGTCCTAAGTGAGGGGGCAACCGATTCCCTATGTTCACGAGATATTGTAAAAAGAGAAATAAGATAATGGGAAAAGAACATAAGGAGTACTCAGCTAATGCTTTGCCTTTCTATCAAAATACCCTGATGCCGCCCTGACCAACTGTACCTGTAGTCATATAAAGCTACGGTCACAACACAACGAATTTGGGTCGGATTCTGATCCGAATTTTTCGGGATTTTGTTTTAAAGCTCCTCAAGCTCTGGTCGGAAAAAACCAAAAATTTATTAAAGATAATTATTTCGGGACGACACATCGAAAGACAGATTTTTTCGTCACACCGATTAAAATGTATATCGGTGTGACGCCACGAAAAAGTTTATTGGCACTGGATTTTCATAAATATCAAATGTAAATCGTATTCTTACAGTGGTTGAAATAGTTTTCGACTTCTCCGACCAAAGATGGAGAAAATATTAACAAAAAAAAAAAAACTATTGTAATCCGATCTGAATTCGCTGCGGTGTGACCGCGGCTTAAGAGTCATATGTAACAACCACTTTTGTCCCAATGCAATGTCCCCATCACCACTTTTCACCTATCATTATTATCAAGGATTCCACACTTGAAGAGAATACTTGACATGAGGCCCCACGAGATGTTTGAACAACTTAATAAAAACATCTTCATTTACAAAACTGAAATGACGTTTACTCAAGCCAAGATTCCAGCGACCTTTCTTCACAGCGTTCGCACACTGTTCGGAAGGCTTCAAAGGCATGCCACATGACCACATATTTTTTGATGCCACCTGGATATCATCATGACCATTACCACTGAAGGAGTAAGTTAGACGGAGTTTAACGGTCCAATTTCCAACCAATTGGTTCAAGTCGCAAAGACCGAAGGAAGCGTTGATAATAGTGAAACCTGCATGCATCACTTAGCATTTACCATTTGTATACTTTATGGGTAATATTTAGGCAAATCCACGATTGTTCAAATGCCATTTAATGGATGCGGATAAAACATTCTCTGTTCCAATTTTTCCATAACAGTATTGCAAACGTCTCCTCTTATATATTTGGTAGATAGGGTTATGGATTGCAACGATGGAATGACAAACTTTCTCTAAATTCCTTCAGTCAAAGGACTGGTATCTTCATCCGTATTTGCTTGATCAGTGCCTTGAACCTTGGAGTGCTGCACGGTACACCAGCAGTTCGGGAGATAACCTCTTTCGGGGGAAAATGGTTTTTCACCCGATCGGGGGAAAATACGGTCATGGGTGGCGCCGTTTTCAAATTTCTCCCCTGATGCTTTGCGATCCTACCGCGCAATTTAAACGGAAACAAACGTTCAAAACACCTGGAAAATTTAATCGGTCTTAGGAAAGAGAAATTTTGGAATATTTAGAAACTTTGTTGCTAGGGGAACAAAAAAGCCGGATCATGTTTGGTAGTTCACCGCGCAAATTTTGAGATATCGGGCAATTTTTCCACGTTCTGTGTCCTAAGCTTAAATTATAGACTCGACACAGCCGCAAGATCTGCTCAATTTTTTCTGCAGAAAGTTGTGTAAGTTACTCGTGCAGGCAGTTGAGCCCATTAGTACGTTCTTGAAAATTTCTTAAGATTTCTGTCTGAGGTGGTGAACAATTACCTTGTATTTGAACATATCTACATTTAGAAAACAAAGCGACGACTGTGAAAAGGTACGCACTAAGTGCTCATGAATATTTATGCTGCAAATTTTCTCCCGATCGGGTGAATTCTCATTTTCCCCCGAAAACGGTTATCTCCCGAACTGACCAGTGTCATAATAATGTTTAGGGTAACTCTAACGTTAATAATAAGCGTAGATTGTACCTTAAGGTGACAGTTACATAGACTTGCACAATAAGAATTCAAACTTTCTAACCCTAACCCTATCCCTAACCCCAGCCTACCCAAATTTGGTAGAGATACCTTTTAGACCATAAGGATTAGTTTAAGCTTATGTCCGACAAAAAAATTTTCTTCTCAATGGTACCATAACTTTACGGTGACAGTTATATGTCGACTTGAAGTCAACTGTCAACGTAATGCCATTTTTTGCACAAAGTGTTACATTAAGGTAATATCCATGCGGATAATGATAATGATAATAGAAATGATAACAATGTGATGGTGGTGATGGTTGTGGTGATGGCGATGGCGATGGCGGTGACTGTGGCGTTGGCGATAGAGATGGCGATGGCGCTTGTGAGAACGTGCGTTCTTTGTAACTGCATACTTTTCGATCATCATCATTATGACGTCACTTAACAACTTTCCATTTTTTTTTTGATATTACGCGGTATTGTACATTGTACATTCAACTCTAACTTGTTTGTATGTAATGGTTGATTTCCATGACACAGTTGACAAAGCCGCCAGGAGGCGGCGAAAAATTTCTGTTCAATAAATCATTCGTTAGATCTATATGTATAAATATATATATATAATATATATATATATATAAATATATATATATATATATAAATATATATATATATATATATATATATATATATATATATATATATATATATATATATATATATATATATATATGTATAAATATATATATATAATACCCTAGATAACATAGTTTATGGACAGGCACTCCGTATTAAATCTATCTGTTCAGATGAGAGGGACTTACATAGGAACCTGACCAAGCTTCAAAATAATCTCAGAGAACGAGGATAGCCTAGTGCTAAGGTTCGTAATAAAATCAAAGAAGCAGATAAAGTGTCCCGTGACAGCCTCCTTAATCCCCAGTCTGCTGCCAAAAAGCAGAAGCACCTTTTAGCTCCTTTAGTCACTACTCGTAATCAACGACTCCCTCCTTTGTCCAAGATTATTAAGAAACATTTCCCCATTTTACAAATGGTTAGAATTAGTTCGACAAGGTTGCGCATAGAGCAGGGAGATATTTTCTTTATCTCGTATAAGCTTTGAGGAGCTTCGGAGTAGGCTTTCAAAAAAGAGATTGACGAGGAGATTTTCAACTATTTAAATCCACTAAACCACACGATCCGCACCCCGGTCATTTACGTACTCCCTAAAGTACATAAACCCCCGCCGGCTAACTCAAAATTTGCTGGTCGACCAATAATTAGCGGTAACGGATCCCCCACAGAAAAAATATCTGAATTTGTGGATTATTTCCTGCTTCCTATCGTGGTAAAACAAAACACCTATGTTAAGGATACGAAACATATCCTTAGCTTACTGGAAGCTACACCTCTCCCAGAAAATGTCATTCTCGCCACTTTGGACGTTGTTTCTATGTACACAAACACCCCACAAGATGAAGCTTTAGATCTTGTTCAGAAAGCCTACTCCGAAGCTCCTCAAAGCTTATACGAGATAAAGAAAATATCTCCCTGCTCTATGCGCAACCTTGTCGAACTAATTCTAACCAGAAATTGTTTTGAATTTAACGGCAACTTCTACCTACAAAAGATAGGTTGCGCCATGGGCAGTCAGGCTTCCCCTGAAATCTGTGATATTGTTATGCATCCGTTAGAGAAAGGCATAATATCTACAGATCCGAACATAATAAAATGGCTTCGGTACAGGGATGATATTTTATTGTTGTACAAAGGAACCCAAACGGAACTTCAAAATCTAGTGGTAAACCTTAATACTTCTCACGAATTTTTCAAATTCACTGCTGAAATATCCTTTGAGGAAGTCACTTACTTAGATCTCAAAATATTTAAAGGTAAACGTTTCCGCTCCTGTGGTATCCTAGACACAAAAGTCTTTACTAAATCCACAGAAACTTACCAATACCTTGATCGAGATTCTTCACACCCCTTAGCCACTTTTAAAGGCTTTATCAAAGGCGAAGTACTGAGATACGCCCACCTGTGCAATAATGTGAGTGATTTTCAAGAGAAATGTGACTCTTTCACAGAGAAGTTATTAATGAGAAATTATTCCCGTGCTGAAATAGAATCCGCCACCTCGACTATCAAGCATACAGAGAGAGGCAATCTATTAACTACGGAATCAAAAACAAAAACTATACCACTAGTCTTTAAACTGACCTACACCCCACATGTTCGGACAGCGCATATCAAAAATGCCTTAACCAAACATTGGCACCTTATTTCCGAACATGAGCAATTAAAAAAGCTATTTCCGAAAAACCCGATAATTGCCTATAAACGGGCAAAAAATCTGAAAGATCTCCTAGTGAGGTCACGTTTTGAGAACGACTCAAATTCTGAAGAAATAGCTTTGGGCGATACTTTCCTCGATGCTCTAATTGAAGCAATCGAGAAAGACAATATTTAAACATTTTGAACATCCCAAACCTACACAGAGTAAAAGGTTTGCTACTGATGAAGCTCCGCTATTATAACGCATGAGAGCAGAAACCGGTCTAGCTTGATCATAAGAATCAAACTAATTTCACACCCCGCTTGTTTAAAAGCGTTTTTGCATCCACCGGCCAGTAGAGCTAAATTGTGGAACATTAATGTCTTACAACCCCCGGCCAAACTATAAAGCCTAAATGTTCTTTCGCATGAAGTCACACGTATGACTCGGGCGTTTCCTAAAAAATGTGCGGTTCGACGGCTGTTACGTGACGTCAGATGGTGGCACCACCTACCCTTATTTTACTTTTATTTTACTTTTATTTTACTATAGAGCTAAAGTGGATTTACCGTCTGAATACCTTTGATCCAGTAGGCATGAATATTAAAGACGTCAGCGATAGCGTTTAGGATAATCTTCCGATATTTGCTTTTTCACCTGTTTTCGTTCTTATCCCATGTGCTGGGTTCTGAGAGTCTTTTCAGTGTACTTTTATACGTGATCAAGAAAAGTTTACCTTTTCCAAACGTCGTGGCGCAATATGTATACTCATTTTACCGTTTCAAAGATTTAACCAGTTTTATCATCTTATTGCATTGAAGATTGTAACGATCCAGCTAACATTCTCGTTTTTATAAACTTTTATGGATTGATTGTTTGTGATATGTCGTGCGTCCGGTGGCTTCTTTTTTTCATCTTATATATATATATATATATATATATATATATATATATATATATATATATATATATATATATATATATATATATATATATATATATATATATATATATATATATGAATATACCGAAGTTTAGATGTGACGTTGCGACTTCTAAATATAGAAACTGAAGAAATGAGAAGCGAAAACAGTCGCATAAATCTTTTGTAATATTCGTCTAACATTGGCAACCTTTGCCTTAGTAAGAAAGACGATATCACCAAATGATGAAAAACTGAGGTTCGAGCTGGATTTGAACCAACGACTTACTGCTCAACGTGGAGTACGCTTTACCAACTGGGCTATCTGAACTCTGCTGGAAGAACTGGTCAATTCAATTCAAATACCAGACGGGACAGTTTTTCATCATTACGTCACTAGTAAGCTCCGCCCAGCTTTTGTAGATACGAAAGTTAAGATGTGACGTTGCGACTTCTAAATATTGAAACTGAAGAAATGAGAAGCGGAAACAGTCGCAAAATTTTTTGTAATATTCGTCTAGCATTGGCAACTTTTGCCTTATTAAGAAAGACGATATCACCAAATGATGAAAAAATGAGGTCCAGTCTTACCAATGATATGCCATTAAGGAAAGCAGTTTTTCTTTTTTTGATACTCACAAAAATGAAAGACGGATCGTTGTAGATAGTAGTGCAGTTGGGATCCGTTGTAAGTTGTTGTATGACAAATCACTACAAATAAATGACAAAAAAGTGTCAGTTTGTCTTACCGTACTTAACAATGGAACACTGCAAGAAGTCTGTCTACAGAAAACCCGGGATTCGTTTCAGCTTTCGTTAAAGGAAACCCTGACTTCTATGGGATCTCATATTGTGTTGACATTTTTCTCTCTGAATTAAGCTTTTTTAATGAATATTTCGGTGACGATTTAAAATCTCAACCAACAAAGATTTCCTTATTTTCACAGGCCCTTGAGACCTAACAATTTATGCTAATCCCACAACCAAGTGTTTGCAAGATTTTTGAGTTGCCGTTTGGGCATCTCATCATTCCCCGCTTTGTCTACCTGTTAGCGTACAAAAACACTTTTTTCCAGTTGTGGATCACTGGCTTGTTTTTATTCCGTTGTCCATGCTGAGTCCCATTTACAATTTATGTAGGGTCCGTTTAAAAATTCTTTGGTATGACCCGGCTTGGACTTGAAGTCCAAAACCTCCGACGGCAAGTCGGATGCCCCAACCACTGGGCCATGCAGTTATTGCATTTTGCCTTCTTATATAGGGGTTGTATTTTATTTCAAGTCAAAGTTTCATTACATCTGAAGGAACTGTCTCATAATACTGCTTGTTAATTCATCAGCCTTCTCAAGTGAACATAAGACAGGCGATGGAATTATAAGTTCTGAACAGGCGTTATACAACAGATCATTGCTCAACCATTGTGGAGACGCTTGTTCACAGTCTCTATTTGTTTCAAAATTCGTGCAGAGTGGGAGAGTAAGTCTAAAAAAATTACCTTGAGCTTTAATTCGTTTTTACAGTGTTAAATGTTCGCCGATCTGGGATAGAAATTGGGTACCGGCAAGAATATGACATTATAAGTTGCAAGAACTGTAGTGAATAGCGCGTTTTCTTTACAACTCCTAAGCCTTGAAATGATTTGCATAGAATTTATACCTGTGAAAAAGAAAAATTCAAGCATAGATTCAATTCGAATCAGAAGGTGCAATGATCTGCAGATAGACTTACATATTCTTAATTCCTGATGTTGCATTGAAAAGCATTTCCGGCACTTCATCAAGGTGATTGAACGATAAGTCTCTGTATGGAATATGGCAATTATTACCAGTTACAAATGTTGATATGTTTTGCTTATGCATGTTCCGTATATTTATAATATGTTCATTTGCTATCCGGTGGATAAAGTTCTTAGAGTTGACATTAACTTATAATTCTGATTGTTTAGTTATCCATGCATCTGCTTATCAACCTCATTCAACTTTGTAAGAAAATTTCAAGCTTCTTTCGCATTGCGGTACTGTGTTAGTTTGATCGCAATAGACATGTGGATAGAATATACACATCTACTCAAGGATAATACAATGGTCACATTATATTATTCACGTTCAATAAAACGGGAACGCTCTCTCAATATAATGAACACTAACTACTCAACTTAACCAATTTGAATCATTCTCTCTTAATATTTCACTGCCGAAAAACTGTGTTAAGTAAGCACTTAGTTCATTGAATCGCGAAAATACGAATCTCGGTGGTCTGTATGCAATTAAGCATTGCCCTTTAACAGTGGCGTGTTACTCGCTTAAACAAAGGTACCCTAGCAATTCCCTGTTCCTAAATCCCAGCAAACACAAGTACTTTTTCTGCACGTTTTTAAAAAGTTAATGGTTTTGCCGTAAAAACGTCCTTGATACATATCTTAAAGACGTTCTTTTGCGGACTTTTGATTTGTTTTAAAAACAACTTTTTCGAAAAAAGGAAACCTTTAAACTTATAACTAAACCTATAAACTACTTCAGGAGGTCACATTTCTGTGAGGATAAAGTTTCTTAAAAGTTGAATTAAAACTTTACGTTTTAAGTGTTTTCGGCCATTATTTTACAGTATCATTCTCTTCTGGACTGAAAATCAAAAAAGGTCCTTCATACGGATAACTAAGTGTTTTGGCATGTCAAGTGATCGCCAACTCATTTATTGACGTACTGTGGTTTCTGGCATACTATAAGTTTTAACGCGACTTAGAACTCTAATGTAAGTCAGCTGATAGATAGGACAAAAAAACACGTGCGTAAGGTATCATAAAGACTTACACTTTATACAAATTACCCAAATTTCGAAAAATACCGCCAGGTATCGATTCCAGCTGGTTGAACGATAGGAATCTTTTTAAATAGAACGTTTAAAACAAGATATAAGTAGAGAAACATATAACTACATGATGTTAAATGTTTTAAATTCCAGCTTTAAATGTCTGAAATAGTCTAAAAGCCAATATGCTTTCAATGATAGATAACCCGGAATATAAGAAAGTAAATAAACATCTGTACAAAAACATACTATTTTTCAGTTAAATGGGAAAAATATAGAATCTCAGTATTTTTCTCAAGGTAAAAATAAAGTGCATACACTGTAAAAAAAATCTGTAAAATTTATAACAAATTCCAGTAAAATTTACAGCATTATTTCTGTATTTCTGTTTACCCCAAAATTTGTTTTTCAATTACGCAAATTAGAAGGATACCTAACTTGTTAAAAGGTTACACTGTAGACACTCTGCAGGGTATAGGTTATTAGTGATATCACAAAAAAGCACTGTGCAGCCTTAAGAATAGTTCAAACTGACCTTAATTCCTTTATCTACTTAAGTGGGCGTGGCCAAAGTTTTGACATAAAAATTGTAAATTTATGCTAAGGTCAGGCCTAAACTGATGGAGTCTGTAGAAAAACAGTTTTAGGGAAAACGAAAAAGTAGATAATCAATACAGATGAAGAAAATTGACACCTATGAACTGTATTTCTTTAAAAACTGTGTAGTAAGGTTTTTCACAAACTATAAACAACGTGTGATAAACGTGGTACACAAAACATAGCGTAAAACTTTTAACAGCTAACACAATGTCTTCAAACCTACTTTTGAACGCCACTATTGGACTCTGGTTATCATTCCCGAGACACGAGGGGACATTAGAAAAAGTAAACATTCCTTCGAGCGAAACATACCTCACATACCAAAACAGTTTTATTGTCTTTCTGTATTTCTACATAGTACAGCTGACACAATTTTGCTGTAAAATTTACAACTGCTTTACTGTTAGTTCTCATTTGCGATATTCCCTTTACAACTGACGTTTTTGTTGGCAATATTGCTGACGGTGGTTTCACTGTTAAATTTACAATTTTTTTTTACAGTGTAGGCATTGGTTATGAAAAGGATTTCATAACCAAAATTAAGCATTATATAGTTGAAAGGAAAAACATAACAGTTGTATTTTGCCTTAATATTAACAGCAGAGTGATAACCTCTTAGAGGAGTACACGTAATTATAAATTAAACATTAGCATGGATGTCCATTTCATAACTTGAGTGGAAAAGCTTTGGCATTTTATGCCTTAGATCTGAATACCATGTGAGAACAGTAACATAGACTTTATTGGATTTACTCTTCATGCTTCTAACAAATTCGTTTCAATTACATGCAATAAATATGAGTCAAGAATCAAATATGGAATAAAACAACAGTTCTTCGAAGCACAAGTTTTGTTTTAAGATAGCGTGCGTAATGCATGGATTTTTAACAAGACGTGTCTATTAAGACTGGATATCAAAAAGACAATACATAGAAAATCATACTTACAGTTGTGACAATTGTGAAGTGTTCTGTAGGGAGTTTGGATTTAAAGTCCTTAAACTGTTGTTTTTCAGCGATCTGCGGGAGTATACAACAACAGTGTACTTTCATTTGTGACAGTTGTTAGGCTTTTAATCGTCGTTTGAGTTTCGAATCAGTACAATTTCATATAAAAACAATGCATGTGAAACTGACTTACAATTCTCGCAGATCAGCAGTGTTGGCAAACAATCCTTGTGGTATCTCTTCCATGTGATTGGATGAAAGTTTTCTGTTGTTAAAAAGAAATTTTAATAATATAAAATAAAAAATGTGAATGTCCACTGTGACTGCAACGTGAGTGCCGCTAAATTTATTTCGTTAAATTTAAAATAGCAAAATCATGGTATTCACTTACATAGTCCTTAACTTGGCAGATTGCTTGAACAACTCTACAGGCAAGGTAGATAAATTGTTGGTCGATAAATCCCTTTATAAAATGAAGAAACAGAAAAGACCTCGACATTTTTTAATATGTAGATTATTTCACCCTAGTTTGTTTAACTGTAACTCTGTTTTTAGGTCAAGACGTATCAGCTTATCATCTCAACAGCTCAAATAGGACGTTGTTGAGGATGTCGTTGCATAAAACCGGATTGACGTAAATTTTCTGCATAAAACTGTTAAGTCCTCGTATAAATATTTCAAGCCAGATTAAAGTAACTTCAAATAATAATCAAGTAAGGCTTTTGTGCCTCCTCCATAATTTTATTTTTTTTTTTCAATTTAAAAAATAAGCAAGATAAAAATAAGTGGCTGCAATAAAAAGGCGCAATCCCTCATAAAATGGAAATATAGAAGTCCACGGTACATGCATTTTTCGGATAATCACATTGCCATGAGGTCAATGCAATGGCATCTGGCCGTAATTGCTCGTAGAGGTTGAGTTTATTACAAAGTATGAATGAATATAGAACGTATCATACGAAATGAAAATCCTCGAAAATCGAAAGGGGTTTAATTCAATAATCCCACCCTGGATGCCCCCTGCATAGAATGATATTCATCACTGTAGAAAATGTTAACTCACACGAAATACAAGTCTGGTGATGAAGAAAGCAAATTTCCTGGAATTTCGTTGAGGATGTTTTCACATAATATACTGCATAAGAACGATTACCAAATGCGTATCCGTTAAGTGAAATGTTAAAAAACACTACACCAATACAAACTATACAAATTACAACAGTTTTGTGTTAATGGCTAGTCTTTGTACAGTGAAGGTACAGATTGGGTTGCTTTATTAACATATTAACGCCCCATTCGTAAGGCAATTATCATGTTGATTTACTTTCGATGTTAACATATGAATGTGTTAATTACATGATTGGCTTGATTTTCTATATGACGTTAAAAATTAGGCACTTCAGCCTCTTAATCGTTTTATCTTTAGACGAGTTATTGTATTAATAAATTATGTCAAATCTTTTCTGTACAAAGATCAACCATTGGCACATTCAGGTTTTAAGTGTTACCTTATATTTGTTCCAGTGTAAACCGCAAAATAGATGGCAATTTATAGACCCAGGACAATGTACGGAAGGGGTAAAAAGCTTGAATTTTTCAACGGGAAAGAAATGGTATTTTTTAAGGTAAAGAGCATTCCCCCCAAACATATTGAAGATAAAGCTAAATAACACAATATTCGTCTTCGTTCTCTTCACAGTATCTTTCATTACACTTTATGATTTTTCTACAGCATACTCACGGTAAACCAAGCAGTTGTTTCTAGTAAATTTCGAATTTGAAGAGAAAAAACATTGTCACATGACTCCCAACAGCCAATCATGAAACTAGACAGTCTACTACACTACTTCAATTTGGGATGACTGCCCTTGCCCTTTAGGCTCCACTTGCCCGATCACCGTCAGGCTTGGCTAAGAAGCTGACGGTGATACCGAGTAATGTACTTGAAGCGATTGTACCGGAATGTTGCTTAATTTATTGCGTTTAAGTGACTAATCTTAACCTAAAATAAGTAAAGATACTATCTTGAAAGTCAATCTCAGTGCTGAATTACGGACACGGTTGAAATTATTAGTAGTCCACATTTTCATTTTTTCCTTTTGGAGAAATAATAAACCATACCACTGATGAATTCTTACGTACACACGTCTCATTCTTGAATGTGGAGAAAATAAAGTCTCCGGTAATGTCTGCAGTAGGTTGCCGCATAAGTTGCTGGTGAAAAAAAAAGAACAAAAAGGTATTTGCAACAAACACTCATTGTTGACTCAGTCCCAATGAGAATGTTGGAATTGGTAGATAGATAGCGACAGAATTGTAAAAAAGTAGAGCGGTCGCAGTAAAAATTGGCAACGGTGATGGTTCTTCAAAGGTTCGCTGAACATTACGCGAGAGATCTGCGTTGTTCGCCGATAATCTGCGATGGGTCTGCTGACTATGACCAAGATTGGTCGGAGAGGGTTGGCGAGGGTCGGCGATTGTCGGCGACTGTTTCCGATGTATCGGAAAATATTCACCGTTGTATTGGCGATGTTTGACGACGTTCGCGGAATGCTCTCAACTGTTTGGCGATCATCCGCTAACGATTGCAGATTTATCGCCTAATGTAGTCAAATAGTCCGTGATATGTTGGCGACGTGTATTGGGTTTATTAACTCGAGTTGTCTGTGTTAGTCTCTTTTCCGCTCTGGCTGCTGGCGTGATTGAATGCTTGTTTCCTATCTCCTAACTGATAAGAGATACATAGTGTAGAAGAATTTGTTCAACGCGCGTCACCCAATGTGACCAATCACGTAACGTGGCACAATGCAAAATCAACCGATCGACGACCGCACGCCATAACAGTTCCACTAAGTCAGCGACAAAAAATTCCAACATGTCACCGACGCTCAGCGACGTGAAGCAGATGGTACCACAATACTTCGCTTTCACGTCGCCGAATGGCGAAGGGGTATGAGATGAAAACTGTCGCAAACGGTCCGTCGATGTATCGGCAAATATACTCTGACGTATTGCGAAGCTTCGAAGGTGTTATGGCGTGCATTTTGGCGATTAAACGTCGTGAATGCATGTCCAAAAATTTTAGTTCAACATTGCAATTTTTCCCGCTCTTGCAAAGCTGTCGTGATTCGGTGAGTAGGCTTCTGATGCCTTCTGCAAATCTCATTCCGAAGCATTGAGTTTGTCCAATAGTTCGGAGCAATCGCAAAGCCCAGTGGGATTGAGACTTTCCTAAATGCACGAAACAATCACTTATGTATATATCTAGACTCGGTTGAGCAAGTGTAAACAAGGAGATCTACCGAAAAATAGGCCTTTCTTACAAATCTCTGCCCATTTGGTTCGAAAGACTACACTTTGATGTCTGAACTACAACTTTCCCAAATTGGGTTAACAATTAAACTTACTAAAGTCGGTTGTTAAGTTGCAATCAGTATTATACTAGCAGACAGTCACTTTTTGTCAAAATGCATAATTTACAGAAAGTGATATTCACAACAGCTACATATATGGAGAAATTGTACCAGACTTAGGGACGGAGCCGCGTTGGAACAAAGAATAGGAACCTTCTCACTAAATTCGTTTCTCTTGGAATGCGATATACTTTGGCTACTCTCTATAAAAAATATGTTTAGCAATTAAACACTTCTTTTGCCCCACTTTGTAAACAGGTTAAAATTCTAAACATATACTTGTCGATTAATCATTAATTATTTAACAGTAAAACGTGTGTTTAGGGATTAAAAACGCGTGTTTGGCATCTAAACTTTTTAACAAAATGGGGACCAAAAGGTGTTGAGAAAGCCTTTAATTTCTGCACAGCTTTTTAGAATATAAATGATACAAGGGTGAGATTAGTCTTAGTGGAAGAAATGATCTTAACCAAACAATGTCAACTGCTGAAATACAGAAATACGAACTAACACAAAAATGTAACCTAAATCTTACATGGATGAGAGTCTCGATGTGTTTGATAAGAATCCCTCCGGTATCGATTTTATCCTGTTGTTATTTAGTCTTCTATAGACAAGAGAAATCACAAAAATGTAGCATAGTCATTTGGCATATCGTTGATATGAAAGATAAGTCGAAATTAACCCTTGAATAATTTTGTCTTAGATGAATAGCCAAATATACTTTCCATAAAGTGTGATCAAGCATTATCAAGATATGTTGAAATGTTGTTTTACTGCTCAACACAAAATGAGGAATCATTGAACATCTGGTCTTGTCATTAATTGCTGGTGGATAACTTATCGTAAAATGATGCATGCAAGGAAGGTAAAAGGTTAAATGCCTGTTTGTCCACGATTTTTCTGTGGCTTGCATTCCCAACAGTTTTAGAATCAACATATATAGCATCTTTAATTTACACTCTGTACGGACAATGTAATTGTCTCCGTACTGCACTGTATGATTTCTGGAGCTTTCGATTTCACGACGCGGCCAGGGCGACGGGGAATTTTAGTCGACAGCTCGCATCTTCGCGGTGAAGTTCGCGCCCTGAAACTAATGCGCTTTAGGTTTCTGTAGCGCTGACGCGGAAAACGACCGGAATGTGATCGGTCATACACTTTATTTCACAGATTTCTCCCACAGCAGAGCACAGAAATTTAGTACTCCACAGGATATATGTAAACGTCTTCTATCATTCAGTTGTGTAGGTACATGGCAACGATTCACTTTTGTAAGTGCATAATTTCTAAATCTTCCAATAAACGCTTGGTTCGTTAATACTTTTAAATGAATATTTCAACCAAATATGAATTTCCATACTGTGTATTTCAAGTACCTATTCATGAAGTGGTGTCCGGTGATTTGTGTCCTCCGGGCCCATCGGTGTAGGTGATCCCATCGTATAAACGGGGTCGACAGAACCCTGCTTTTTCAGGCCATTTTTTTAATGACAATCCCAAATTTCGTGTGTGTGTGTGCGTGGGTGTGGGTGTGTGCGTATGTGTGTGTGTGTATGGATTCATTGAAAGATACGACTCTTTTTTCCTCAGATATTAAGTTATCTGTGTATCACAATAGTGAAGTTAAGCAGGCAACTCAGTCTTGTAACTATATTGTAACGCTTACCATTGCCCTCGACACAGCCAACCCCGGGTGCAGATGTTGAAACAGACACACACAGAGATAAACACATGGTATTGGTACGGTCTCAATCAGTTTATTCATGATCTTTACAAGCTGATTCAATGTGATTTGTGAATCAAGGACAGTCCTTTTTGGTCTATGTGAGCATTTGTGAGTAAGCGTAGGCCCTGAGGTACAATCAATACTATTACCAGCATTTCGGACTATGGTAACGTCCTGGTAAATCAACACTGAGAGGAGTAGCACCCCGTGGGCTACTCATGAGAACTACTAATCGGCAACAAGTTAGATTAAACTACTCGTGAAACATGGGCTTGTGAGCATCTCTAGTCCTGAACATTTCTCTTACTCGAAGGCTCTCCTTACTCGTGGAAATTACTTACTCTGTTGAATTACTTACTCTCGCGAAGTTCTTACTTGATAGGACTACTTGAGAATTACGAACTCGGTAGGAGTACTTAGTCGTGAGAACTACTTTGTTGTGAGAATTACTGCTCGTGAGGACTTCTACTCGTGAGAACTACTTTGTCGTGAGCACCACTTACTTATGTGGACCACTACATTTGACCATTAATCAGATGGCTCAAACAAGGAATAAATGTTTAAACGGTCCAGAACATGGAGATATTTGCAGCTATGTTGACTTAAATCCACTCAAATTCACCAATTATCGGTCACTGACGTTAAAACGATGGTCAGTCTAAAGTTAGTTCTGTTATTTACCATAGACTTTGAACGTTGCAATAGTTGTACGAAATTCCTCAAAGCTTAAGGTTCAATACTGATGTACTTTCAAAGCACTTAATAGCCCACTGTATGCTTAAGAATCGAGAACAGGTTATCTTTAATGTAGTGCTTCAAATACATGTCAGTACAGAATATTTTAGTCCTAACGTTACTACACAACAATCAGGGTTGACTAGGTGTTGCAACGATTACTGATGCTATGATGGGCCTATACAACAACAGTGGCGGTAAGTTAATCGACACGTACGCACTGCTAATATACGTTGACTCGCAGTTAACTGAACTTAATTTTCCTTACTTTTCTTCACGATTACCTCACACTACTTTTTGGAAAAGAATTATTTGTCAGTCTCTTAATTTTATCTTATGAATAACGGCTTTAACTCACATTGGTTTAGCCCGCGGGAGTGCAACGTCTTTCCTTCGCCACGGCTTGCCTTTCACCCTCTGTCTCGCTCTTTCTCCGCGTGTCTCTGTGTCAATTAACTTCCCGCGACAGCTTAAGAGGTACCGCACATCAAGAGAAGGCGCTCACCTAGCGTTTTCCCAACAATATTATATTCCGACAACCATTAATACACGCATGCTACTTTGGGTGAGGGGGTGATTCTGTCAGAAAAACCGTGAGCGGAGCATCATCATTTAGTTGCGAGCAATGAACGAACAGGAAATTTTGAAATCGCGGTTCCTCAAACAGCCGTAGATATCAGTGTTTCTTCTTATCACTTCTTTTAAGCAATTCCAATCCTTTTTATCTGTAACATAAGATACCGATAATACCGCACACTATGTATAGGAATGATATCGTACTCCAGAAAGTTAGTTATGGTCGCCCATTTTTCGAAACAACTGAAAGGTACTAAGCTAATTTTTGCAGGACTTGAATTTCGGACAAGGGCTTAGAAAAAATCGGGCAGCCATTTTCTAGTCTTAAAAAATCTGGTATGTTTTCAATTACACTGATAACTCCTACGAGTGCCCAAATCTTTTTAAAAATTGTCTGAACAAAACAACGCATTTGTAGTCACAGTAAAATTTTCATAAATATTCAGACCGGTTACAAAAGCTCATTCGGGCAGCATATGAAACAATTATTCCTCAACCTCACCTCAGAGTCTAGGACTTTCTGCACGAAATGGTAGAAAATTCGCGAGAAACTTGCAAAAATGTCCTGAGATGATTTCAATTGCCAAATTATACGAGAAGACGCGGATTGTTTCAGGTGTATAGCCTACATGTGCTAAAGATTTTGCCCGATGGTACATTTTTGTGTTAATTTTCTGATCATGTGGAAGGCTCATTTGCCTATTTTTTTTTTAAAGTGAGCTTGTCATTGCAAACGAAAACTCAAGTAGCAACTGCTTAGATTATATTCACAAGCATGGGAATCCCATTTCTGGGAAAATTTTCAAAATTTTCTGTACGCTCAGCGCCAACCAATTGTGACGCTCCGCTTAGATAATCCTTCAGACAGAAAAATCTCCTGCCACAAAACTGAAATGCTCCTATATGCCTATGGCCTAGTTTCGTGTAGGTTTAGAAAAAAAAAACTTCAATAACCCTCGGCCCCTGAATAATTAGTAAAGCCTTTGCGAATGCAAGGGGGAGAAGGGAAGTTTCCACCCTGCAAATTTGGTCCCCCCACCCCGACAAGTGACCTCAAATACGTCACTGGTGCCAATCCTCTCTGGAAAGCGACATAAGCTGTTTGGAAAAGTTATGGTCAGTTAGGAAAAAATCCACTTCTTTTACAAAAATTACTTCATCTGAAGGAAATATGCAAATATATATGTTTTGGAAAAACATGCAATCAGCAGATCTTTACTTTTACTATAAACTAAGTCATCTGCACAGTCGTTTACTGAACATGCAGCTTTTAAAAGGTATGGACGATGAAACGAACATGATGGGAACAAATTTGGGCAGGACTCTGGCCCACAAAGTCATTCCGGTAGGATCTCAGTTGTCTAGCCTCGTCCCTTCCTTTTCGTAATACAAACAAAGATCATCTTGTTATATGAGCATTTACAGTAGGTTCGCCGTTTTTGGAAAGTATTTCGTTGGAAATTGGGAAACAGTTATGCTGGGAAGAAGTTCAGGCACCCCTTCCCTGCCTGTTCACCTGGTAAGAAAAATTTCATTAAAAGTCTGTCAAAAAGAGTGGATTGAAAATGACAAGAAGCAACAAGAAAAAATTAAAAAAAAAAAAAAAAAACAGAGTTCGTGATTTTTGAGTTCTTTGTCAAGGTGTCTCATATTTATTAGAATTCCCTTGAGAACAGTATGCAACATACATATTCACTCTCTTTGGAACATCCCTCAAAATATGAGTTCTTGAAAAACTAATGGAATTTACAACCATATAATCAAGGCAAAAACTGCGTCAACGGGGAGAGAAAATTTTGTAGAGCATGTAGCTATGGAAGAAAGGTGCTACTTTATCCACCGTCCCCCCCCCCCCCCCCCCATTTGGAGAACAACTTCTATCGACTTCAAAAATACTGTCACCTAAGTATTCGAACTGCAGGCAAAGACGAAGCATTATAATTTGTGCAGTTCTTGATGAACATCAAAAATGTTGGTATTTACCCTTACATTTTTTAAAGGGAAAATGCAGTCCCCCACTTGAATTAGTTTAGTAGTCTACCCTATACACATTGGCTCTCAAGTTGAGAATACTATGACAATGATTCTTTTCTCAATTGTACAATTACTGGGATTAACTGCTCGGTTTATCTTGAATATGCAAAACTGAGGTCTTAAAAAATCCTGGAAGATACTTTGAAGGGATACCGTGACATGAAGAAAATTGTAACAGTTGCCTGCTGCCTCAAAATAAATTAAAGGCCCAGTTCTCTCACCCCAAACAGTACCAATTTTCCTAACCTTCTTATATGCCCCTCCCACAATTGTCTGAAATTCATCCTCATCCAGATACAATCTCAGTTTATTGCTTCAAGGTGAGTATAGAAAAAATAATCAAAACACTCTCAGTATATACCCTTCATGCTGTGTAATATAAGCTTTGGTACTCTGCATTGTTTGAATTAGCTGTCAATCAAAGAGCTGAGCCAATTGAGAATTTTGGTACCCTTGTACCAAAATTGTATTTTGGGGTGAGAGGTTTGGCCCTTTAAATGACTTATAATGTATATAGGCCTAGACTTTTGTATCCTATCAACAGATAGGCTATAGAGATGAAATTGTTGCCAATGTAATTGAACATTTCAATTTGTAATGTTTTTAACCTTTTCCCTAAGTATTAATTTAGGCACACCCACATGATTCAATGCTCACCCTTTGGCCTGCATTTGCAGTATTACCCAATCACGTTGCTCAGCTGTTGTATACAACGCATCAAGTCTTATTCAGGGACTTTGTAAAAGTACTGTGCTACTAGAATGATTGTTTTTCAACCATCACTAATGCGAGGTGATAACCTGAATCATCAAACAACTGCATAAGCTTTCATTGTGTGACTTTTAAGTAACAATGGTTCAAACGTAGTATATCTCAAACCTCCTTTGAGGACTGCCAAAGATACAAAGACCACAAACCATGAGGTTTTTTTTTACAAAACTACACTCTTTGCAATCCAATTTCTCCATCCCCCACACTTAATAAATAAAAACTGTAAAAAATGTAGTAAGAGTACTTATAGACACAAAACTAATGTTTCTTATAAGACCTCCTCAATATTTCTACATTTCTGGTAAGCAATCAGTTCAGAAAAGGAAATATAAGGGAGGTGCTGGCATAAAAGATGAAACTGGTGAATATTCTCCGTCAAACTATGAAACCTCCTTTAAGACAATTTTACAAGAAAATACGGGTTCATTACTCACAAAAAACCTGAGCTTCCTAGTAAAATCAGGGTTGAGAGTTGTTGCACACCACTAGCTAGTCTTGTACATACATTGTCCCATAAATTAAGTATCCATGTTAAAATTGGAAACTTTCCCACATGGGGAGGGGTCAGCCTTTTCTTGGAGGGGGCATGGCCTCTTGCCCTCAGCTATGATTGTTTTTTCTGTGTAGTTTCTTTAAATTACTTGCAGTATAACTGAATGCAATATTAATGCAATAACTGAATTTCCCAAAATATTTTTCAAAAAAATTAAACAAATTTAAGTTGCTTTTAATACATTTCAGCTATTCTTTGGCTCAAATACTGCGTTCCAGATTGCAAAAGTTGCCAAGCTTCGGGGGGCTTCGCCCCTTGGACCTCCAAATTAACGATAACCTGAAGGAGAGTTCATTGTCGCCCTTCAAACAGTTGCAGGATATTTTGCAATTGTGTCACACTCTGAATTTCGGAATAAATTCAGGTAGACTGTTACAAGCTTCATATCTTCGGAATCTCTTGACTTTTTACTCGTCGGGTTTCAGGATGGATAATATTTTAACAGATTTGGAGTAAAATAAGGGTAGGTGGTGCCACCATCTGACGTCACGTAACAGCCGTCGAACCGCACATTTTTTAGGAAACGCCCGAGTTATACGTGTGACTCATGCGAAAGAACATTTAGGCTTTATAGTTTGGCCGGGGGTTGTAAGACATTAATGTTCCACAATTTAGCTCTACTGGCCGGTGGATGCAAAAACGCTTTTAAACAAGCGGGGTGTGAAATTAGTTTGATTCTTATGATCAAGCTAGACCGGTTTCTGCTCTCATGCGTTATAATAGCGGAGCTTCATCAGTAGCAAACCTTTTACTCTGTGTAGGTTTGGGATATTCAAAATGTTTAAATATTGTCTTTCTCGATTGCTTCAATTAGAGCATCGAGGAAAGTATCGCCCAAAGCTATTTCTTCAGAATTTGAGTCGTTCTCAAAACGTGACCTCACTAGGAGATCTTTCAGATTTTTTGCCCGTTTATAGGCAATTATCGGGTTTTTCGGAAATAGCTTTTTTAATTGCTCATGTTCGGAAATAGGGTGCCAATGTTTGGTTAAGGCATTTTTGATATGCGCTGTCCGAACATGTGGGGTGTAGGTCAGTTTAAAAACTAGTGGTATAGTTTTTGTTTTTGATTCCGTAGTTAATAGATTGCCTCTCTCTGTATGCTTGATAGTCGAGGTGGCGGATTCTATTTCAGCACGGGAATAATTTCTCATTAATAACTTCTCTGTGAAAGAGTCACATTTCTCTTGAAAATCACTCACATTATTGCACAGGCGGGCGTATCTCAGTACTTCGCCTTTGATAAAGCCTTTAAAGGTGGCTAAGGGGTGTGAAGAATCTCGATCAAGGTATTGGTAAGTTTCTGTGGATTTAGTAAAGACTTTTGTGTCTAGGATACCACAGGAGCGGAAACGTTTACCTTTAAATATTTTGAGATCTAAGTAAGTGACTTCCTCAAAGGATATTTCAGCAGTGAATTTGAAAAATTCGTGAGAAGTATTAAGGTTTACCACTAGATTTTGAAGTTCCGTTTGGGTTCCTTTGTACAACAATAAAATATCATCCCTGTACCGAAGCCATTTTATTATGTTCGGATCTGTAGATATTATGCCTTTCTCTAACGGATGCATAACAATATCACAGATTTCAGGGGAAGCCTGACTGCCCATGGCGCAACCTATTTTTTGTAGGTAGAAGTTGCCGTTAAATTCAAAACAATTTCTGGTTAGAATTAGTTCGACAACGTTGCTCATAGAGCAGGGAGATATTTTCTTTATCTCGTATAAGCTTTGAGGAGCTTCGGAGTAGGCTTTCTGAACAAGATCTAAAGCTTCATCTTGTGGGGTGTTTGTGTACATAGAAACAACGTCCAAAGTGACGAGAATGACATTTTCTGGGAGAGGTGTAGCTTCCAGTAAGCTAAGGATATGTTTCGTATCCTTAACATAGGTGTTTTGTTTTACCACGATAGGAAGCAGGAAATAATCCACAAATTCAGATATTTTTTCTGTGGGGGATCCGTTACCGCTAATTATTGGTCGACCAGCAAATTTTGAGTTAGCCGGCGGGGGTTTATGTACTTTAGGGAGTACGTAAATGACCGGGGTGCGGATCGTGTGGTTTAGTGGATTTAAATATTTGAAAATCTCCTCGTCAATCTCTTTTTTGGAGAACATATCTCGAAGAGTTTCGAGCACTAATTTTTTTTTTTTTTTTTACTGTTTCTTTCGCATGAGTCACACGTATGACTCGGGCGTTTCCTAAAAAATGTGCGGTTCGACGGCTGTTACGTGACGTCAGATGGTGGCACCACCTACCCTTATTTTACTTGGCTAAAATTGGCTACCTTGGTGTGGATTAAAGTGTGCTCCTAGCATCTGGCATGTTTCTACCTCATGTAGGGATTTTTTCAATATCTGGGGATGAACAAAATCGTTCCAAAATCATACTTGGTGTGGTGGGTAGAATATTTGGGTTTATTAGCTCAAAAAGCAATGACCGTTACTTCACAGATAATCACAACACAATGCCCGAAACTGTCGAATATCCAAATTCTTTCAAGCACTTGCCCGAAAATGGAAAAGTATCACAGTTAGGGTACTACCATAGTTACTAAAGGTTTAAGGATAAAAACCGACACAGTTGGGAAACCTGTGACTTAAAAGAAACAATTATTCTTGAGACTGTTTTTAAATCTTGGGTAACACAATACCCGAAATGGCGGATTATTTTACTTCAAATCGTTGCTGAAAAACAGAAGACGCTATATTAAGGTACAATTTTCATGGAAAATAAAAAGATCTGCGACAAATTTGGGTAGAATGAAAAAAAATTTAATCATCCCAACTTCACACTGCAGTCCTGCAAAAATTTGCTCGAAATGGTCAAATATTCGGGAAAGGTTTAAAAAAATGCTGGGACGTTTTCAATTGCCAAATTAATTCAACGGATAGACAGGAGGGTGTTCAGATGCCCGAAAGTTTGCCATCTATCCTGCTCTAGAGCCAAATACGGGCAGTGGTCATGAGAATCGGGTAATTTGATTTTCGATACTTTAATGATGCAGGGTGAGAATGTCTTCCCGTAAGTCTGTCTGAAAATTCATTTCAACAAACCTTTTAACGTGACAATTCTGTCAATAAGTGTTACTAATAGAAGAAAAACCATCTACTTCATTTCATCCAATGGTAGTGATACATTTTATGTGATTCTTCTGATCAAAATAGTGACTGCTAAGATCCCCATAGGCTTAATTTTTTTCAAAAGTAACATCATATACAGTCGGAAGTTCGGGCACACAATTTTTTCAATATAAACTGAATTTAGCCAAGAGTCGCAATATAGTAAAATTCATTTGCATGTTTTCAATTCCGGTTTGTAGTTTCCCCCGAAAATATGCGGGACCATTTCATCGATTGGTAGTGATACATTTCATCTCCGATTTTCTGATCGAATAGCGACTGCTTAAATCCCCCTAAAAGCCTGGGAAATGTCATTTTCGACTGTCATGGGTCCGATTTTTCAAAATTTTGTGTTCGCTTTGCGCCAACCAGTGGTGAAGCTCCGCGCAGATTGTCTTCCTAGCAGCATTTTAGTTTCAAGTGAACATTTTTTGTGCAAACAGAACCTCATATTAGCGACTTCTAAGACCCCTTATAAGCATAGCAAATGACATTTTGACTCTCTGAAGTGGTCAGATTTTTCAAAATTTCTTATACGTTTCGCCCCAACTTATGGTGGAGCTCAATTTAGACCGCTTCATAGCAGAATTTCAAGAAGAAAGTTTCAAGTGATCATTTTTCACAAAAGGAAACTCAAAATAGCGTCTGCTTACATCCCCATATAAGCGCGGGAAATGCCATTTTCAACTGTCTTAGGGGTCGAATATTTAAAAATGTTTTGTACGCTTCGCGCCAACCAATGGTGGCGCTCCGCTTAGTTTCTGGCTGAATTTTAGTACGTACGTTTATCTGCAATTGAAATTTTAAAAAGCGACTGCTTGGATCCCCTTTGCAAGCCTGGGAAACGTCATTTTTGACTGTCTGAGAGGTACGAATTTTCAAATTTTCTGGACGCTCCGCGCCAACCAGTGATGGCGCTCGGCTTTGACTGTCTTACGCGCAAAATTACATTTTTCGGGTTAAAAGCTTCTGCCCCCAAACTGAAATGCTCTCCTACGCCTATGGAAATACCTTACTCAGGCGTGCACTGGAACAGCTGCTTGCTACATTCAGCAAAATTCCGGATTTTCGATCTTAGGTCCAGTTTAGTAATGAACTGAGCTAACCAGCACCTCAAAAGTGTGTTTTAATCTTAGAAAAAGCACAATTTTTTGTCACCAGAATTAGAGATAAATGAACCTGGCAAATGCCATTTCCAGCCGTGTGGGAGGTGTTAAAATTCAAAGTTTCTTTGTACGCTCCGCGCCAACTGATGGTGGCGCTACGCTTAGATAATAAACTCCAGCCACCCCCACAGAAGTATCCAGCCCTCCATGGACCCCTACCAAGGCTTTACCCATCGAACCCCACCAAAGTCCAGGGGACCTTAAGCGGCCCCTGGACCCCACGCCGATGGGGTTTTGTGCTTCGTGCAACACCGGGCGCCTTACGGCGTCACCATTATGTCGGCTGCCTAAAACTTGTGGCCCCCAAATAACAAACATCTTGAGCCGCCTGTACTAACTTTTGAGAATAATGTTTTTACACGATAACGTTATATCTCTACAACCATCCATGCAAAAGCCAAGGCAACTTCTAAAATTGAGCGGCCGATGTTGGTCGTCGTTATGGCCTGTGTGCTAGAAATGTCACACACTTCATGCATCCACGTCGCTGTTTTCCCACAACGCCAAAACGAGAGACTCCTATTGCAAGCTATATGCTCAATAACTCGAGAAACGTGGATTATCGACCAAAAAACCATATTTATCGACCGAAAACCATGTTTATCGACAGGAAAACTTCAATATTCAGTTGGAAACCCACGTTTTTCGGCCGATAATCCACGATTATCGGCGACAATCTCAGATTTTCAGTCAAAAAAACCATGTTTATCGACCGAAAATCCAAGTTTATCGCCGATAAACATGGTTTTCCGCCAATAAACATGGATTTTCGGTCGATAATCATGGTTTATCGCCGATAAACTTGGTTTATCGGCGATAAGCCATGTTTATCGACCGAAAATCGATGCTTTTCTTCCGAAAATCCACGTTTATCGGGAATAAACCATGTTTATCGGTCGATAATCCACGCTTATCGGCGAAAAGCCGGTTCACCGCTGTACGCGTTCCAGCCATGCGTTAAGTGCGCATTATTACGCGATAAACGATGTTTATCGACGAAAAACCATGTTTATCACCGGAAAACATGGTTTATCGACCGATAAATACGGTTTATCGACGATAAACTTGGATTATCACTGAAAAACCCGGTATTTCGATCGAAAATCCAGGTTTATCTCCTGTAAACATGGTTTATCGCTGAAAAACTTTGATAATCGACTAATAAACATGAACTATCGACTGATAAACATGGTTTATCGCTGACAAACCATGTTTATCGAAGGAAAATTCATGTTTTCGACCGAAAATCTTAGTTTGTCGGCAAACACCATGTTTAATAGTCGATGATCCAAGTTTATCGGTGATACACTTGGATTTTCGGTCGAAAACATGGTTTTTCTACCGAAAATCCAAGTTTATCACCGATAATCCAAGATTATCGCGAAAATCGAAAAACATAGATTTTCTACTGAATATCTAAGTTTTTAGTGTCGAAAATACTTGTTTTTCGGTCGATAAACATGGTTTTACGGCGATTAACATGGTTTTTTGATCGAAAATCCATGTTTTTCGAATTTTGAGCACTCAGCTTGCCATCGACTCCCGGTGTAGAATTCAGAGGACAACGTGAAGTTCCCGTCGACGCATGCGCTTAATTATTGTATGAAATCACCACATCGTAGCCGACGTCCGCATCGTGGAATCTGAAAGCTCCTTGTTAAGTGGTAAGATCATCCAACTTGCAGTCGGGAGATATGGAGTCGGGAGTTCGTGTCTTTACAGTTTTAACTTAATCCATATCATACAGCACATCATGTACTTTAAAGAGTAAAAACTAGTCACCACAAACTGAATTGTAGTACACAGACCAGTTTCATGATTGGAGTAACTGTTTGATTATGTGGAATATACATATGTCTAAAAATATGGAAGATACTTTGAAGGGTAATAAGAAAATATGTGAGATTCAATTGTTGCCTGAGTTGATTTTTGGGACGGCACTAACTGCCCTTGCCCCTATAAATAAATTAAGATGTCAATTATTAACCCACAAATACTGAAAATCGAAAAAGATACTTACAGATCTTTAAGCTTAGACGTATTCGAAAAGAGTGACTCTGGAAGTTTTTCCAAAAAATTATTGGAGATATATCTGATTTTGAAAGCAAAACACGTCATCATTTGTACATAATAATTGCAAGACATTATTAACATTATTATGGCAAGAGACATTTAACTCCCAGAGATGAGTCATTTAATTTTTGTGCATAGCTCCACTTCGACTTGGTTTATTTATGGTACTTAGATAACGGTACCTGGGCATGACGTTAAACTGCATCCAGGTTGTGGCTTCTGTTCTATTCAGCCAGTCTAGCGCAGGACCACTCAGTGTTTGCCCTTTGGAGGGCGTACTTGTCCATTTGGGACGTTAAGCTCCTTAAGGGAGCAGAACTCCTCCGGGAGTAATCGTTTGGTTTTCGCCCCTTGGCTCTTCGCCAGAGAGTCGTGGGGACTTTTAGAAAAAAGATAACGGTACCAAACTAAGACCTTTCCAAAAAACGTAGTCCATCCGAAACACATTTTGGGTTCCAAGGATCATGTATTGCCAGGGGTTGCAAGGCCGAATGGTGCCGAAAAGTGATAACATGTGCAGGGATTGTGCAAAGTTAGGTTATTTAGATGGAGTTGACGGCCCAGTTTCCAATCAATTGTTTCAATCGCGCCGACCACGGCCTATTTTCCCATTGTGGTTCACTGACTTGTTTTAACTTGGGGTTTGGCAAAGGGGCAGATCTAAAAGCACAAGCAAAACAAAGAAAATGCGATGAATGGACTTCGAATAAATACAATTCACACACTATAAAAACAAAAGAACTATTAAGTCACTCTCTAATAGAGTGAAAGGTGGAAATTTCTGACGTAACGCTTTATTAACTATGCGTTAGAGAATGCCAAAAACGGGAGGGTTTTAAAGAAATGATCTTGTTTTATGAAAAGTTTAGTAAATTGGGCTGTAAAACGAGATTTCATGATAATTTGTACTAATAATCAACTAATAAGTATTCCCTGGGGACTGTGGTTACTTATCAGGACCACTTTAAGATGATTGCCCCTGCTTCCAATTGGTATGCAGGGACAATTATCTTAAGGTTTTGATGGAAAAGGCGGAAAGTGTCATCAAACGCATGGGCTGGAAGGCACATTCCTTCGTCACAGACAAGCTAGGATGACACCTCGAGCGATGAGGATATCACCCGGCCGACATACGGGCTCATATGAGGAGAAGCTCGCCATCACTAACAATGCCCACAAAAACCTCCTTAACAAAAGAACTGAAATCGTCTCGACTTGCATGCATTCAACTAAAGAGCCACCCAACCGTAGTAAGAAGAAAAAATACTTACCTGGTCATAAGTGTAGTAAATTTACGCCTTAGTTGCCTGAAGAACCGCACAAGGGAAACCACTGGTAACAACTCGCATCCATTTTGATTAATATATATATATATATATATATATATATATATATATATATATATATATATATAATTAGAGGAAAATCCGAAGAGACAAAGATGGACAAAAGAGAGTACTAATTTTTTGTAGTCAGATATTTCCGCCCCACCTGGGGCCTTCCTCGGTGACAAATGAACAAAGCTTAAAATTTAAGCTTGAAATTTCCAAACTCTCGAAGTACACTCGCGCAGACCTCTTACAATACAAAACTAAGCCCGATAAAGATCGTATTCCCATGGTGTTCGACTATCATCCCGCCACTGAAAATTTGTCCAAAATGCTACGTAGCGACTTCAGAATTCTCAGTGAAGAGGAATCCCTTCGCCCCCTTTTTTCAAAACCCCCTCTTCATGGGAGAAGGCAAACACTTAATTTGAAGTATATCCTTACTTCCTCCTCCCTTCCTCTAGATTTCGACAGTACGGGTAATTTCAAATGCAGAAAGCCACGTTGCCAAATTTGCAACTTCATCAATTGCGAAACCCCCTTCAGGCCACCTGGTAACAACTTTACCATCAGACCCCCCAGTCTCACTTGTGACTCACATAACGTCATTTACATCCTTTACTGTACCAAATGTCAACTAGGCAACTATGTGGGAGAAACCGCCACTCCCTTCAGGATGAGATTTAACAACCACAAAAAATCCATCCGAGACAAATGGAGTGGCTTCCCAGTGGCGGAACATTTTAATTCTGAGAACCATAACATTTATGACATGAAATGCGTCCTTGTAGCTTCAGGATTTAGATCTGCTTCGGAAAGAAAAAAACAAGAACTGAAGTGGATCCTTCGAGTTAAATCATTTAAATCCGGCTTAAACAGAGATTTGGGACTACTTAAGGGATATTCCTTCTTTAACTCTTTGTAACTTTTTTTAGGATACCTTATCAGTTAACTATCTGAAACTATTTTCTCGTTCTTCTCTACACTAAGTTTTCTCATCGATATTATTAAGAATGGTACTCTTAGAGATTTGTTTCTCCTGTCTATAGTAGGATCTCACTGTAATAAGCTTCGTCAAGTTTTCGTTTTCTGGCACAATAAATACATTTTATAATTTTTTATTCTTACTCCAGAGGCTCCTCGCCGCTCTTCATAGCCCTGCGCGCCTCTCTCTTTGTACTGTACTTCCTTTGTAACTAAGGCCGAGTCATGCGCGCGTATCAATAAACCACTCCCAGTGCTTGGGCAGTAACGCTTTTACGTCACGTGAAGATCCTTGATTATGACGCAACACGATGCGCGTCTTTATTATTTCGTAACAGTCTTCTTTATTATTTCGTAACGATCTTATCTCTGCTTTTAACGCAATCTGCCATTGTGTTTGTTTAAATTTTAAGCTTTGTTCATTTGTCACCGAGGAAGGCCCCAGGTGCGGCGGAAATATCTGACTACAAAAAATTAGTACTCTTTTGTCCATCTTTGTCTCTTCGGATTTTCCTCTAATTTTATATCTTCAGGAGTACACGTGGATCTTTTACTTAATCATTACTTACATTACATATGTATATATATATATATATATATATGTAAATATATATATATATGTAAATATATATATATATATTTACATATATATATATTAGTGAGTCCACGTATGCTTCATATCGATAAGGAAACCAAAACATGATAAAAACGACGGTATTAAGAGCACAATAGTCTGTATTTGAAACGAATATTAATTATGAATTAAATATAATTATATTTAATAATTCTAAATTCTGCTCTAAGCTTTCATCTGATCCTTGCTTTGAATTTCAAAAGGAACTTGTCAGCATCGTAAAAAATTTTTTCTTCCGATGTAGCTAATAAGGTAAAGTACCTTATTCCCAGTTCACCTCGCCCGGGGACTTTTTACACCATTCCTAAGTTGCATAAAGTGCGGAAACCAGTTGATCAGAAGTTAATTTCCACTAGTGAGTCCCTTACCTGTAATGGTATAGATATTTCTAACGATGAACTTGAGACAGTTAAGTTGTTTGATTTAGCTAAGTCCCTTACATTTTACCTCCAGGAAGACCTATTGTGTCCTGTATCGGAACTCTTACCGAACATCACGCAGGTTACATCGATAGTGTTCTTAATCCATTATTACCTACTATAAGTAGTTACGCGCAGGACACTACGCACTTCCTTAGAATTTTGGAAGATATCGACAACATCCCCCTGCTTCTTTGTTGGTCACTATGGATGTCAGTGTCCTGCATACTAATATCCCTCATGATGAAGGTATTTCCGCATGTAAATCTTTGCTCTCCGCTAATGGTTTCTCGAATTCTTTTATTAAAGAATTTTTGTGTTTAATTGACTTTATTCTAAAACACAACAATTTTGAATTTAATGGAAGTCACCACCTCCAAATCTGTGGTACTGCAATGGGCAGTAGAATGGCCCCTAGTTATGCTATAATATTTATGGCTTACTTAGAAAGTAAGTTATTGTCACATTCCCAGTTAAAACCTTTACATTACTCTCGGTATATTGATGATATATTTTTCATTTGGCCGCATGGACTCGATAATCTTAAAGTGTTTTTGAGATCTTGTAATGACTTTCATACGTCTATCAAATTCACCCATAGTTATTCTGATGCTGAAATTTCCTTTCTCGATGTTCTGGTTCAACTTAGACATAATGTTATGGCTACATCCCTATATTTCAAACCGACGGATACACATACTTATCTCAACTTTAATAGTTCTCATCATGTTAATCTGAAAAAATCCATAGTATTTTCACAATGTATTCGTGTTAAACGTATCTATGCCTCTCAGTTTGAGTAAGAGAGACATGTTGGTTATCTAGCGGGCTACTTCCTTGAAAATGACTATCCGCTCAAAGTAATTAAGGAGAGTATTGTAAGAGCATCGAGGTATTCCAGATCCCAACTACTCTTGTATAAATCAAGAGCCAGCAGTTCTCGTATCCCCCTTGTTCTCGATTATTCCCTTAAAACCGAAAACTTTGACAATATAATTCGTCACGATTTTGATGTGCTCCGAAACCAATATCGCATTTGTTTCGGGACCCTTCTCTGAAAGCCAGGAGACAGCCTCCTAATTTAAAGACTCTTCTGACATCATCTAAGTTAGTTCAGTCTTTAAGCACCGGTAATAAGAAATGCGATAAGCCAAGATGTCAAGTATGTCAGTTCATTATAACACATCGATCATTTACTCCACCTGGATCAACTATTTCTATCCGACCGCCTTCCCTTGATTGTGATACTCCTAATGTTGTATGTCTTTTATGTTGTACTGCGTGCGGGGAAGGTAACTACGTTGGTCAGGCGGGCCCCAAGTTTAGGTTGAGATTTAACAATCACAGAAAGTCAATCATCGACAAAGTCAACCTTCCCGTTTCCAATCATTATTGCAGATTAGGGCATAATCTCTCTAATCTGAGTTGCATACTCCTCTGCTCGGGGTTCCCTACAACAAACCAGCGACTCCGAGCGGAGAGTAAGTGGATTACAGCCCTTAATACGCAAAAACAGGGCCTGAACAAAGACTTGGGCGTTCTCAGTGGTTTAAGCTTTGCTAGCAACCGTTAGTCCTTAGCAACAGTTCACCTTTCTTGCGCGCCGCGACTTTTCTCTCAGAGGAGTGCGTACTGTGCGCATAAATTCATCTCTGCGTGTTTGGCGGTTTGTGCTACAGCTTTTGTTTGTTTCAATTTTGCTACATTTGTTATAACGCAGCTGAAGGGCACAGGAGTGTCCGAAATATTCGTTTCAAATACAGACTGTTGTGCTCTGAATACCGTCGTTTTTATCCTTTTTTGGTTTCCTTATTTATTTATTTATATATATATATATATATATTATATATGTATATATATAAATTGTCAATAAGTTTACAGGGACTTTAAATGAGCGTTAACTATCTTGCATGAAGATCTAAAAAAGGTGACGGTGATATTTACATGTACTCTGTGTTTTGCGCGAACGTAAAAAGATCCTTTGGGAGAAACGTAAGACTGTTATTGGTGAGATTTCTGTGGATGTACAAAAGAGAAAAAAAAACCTTAACGTGTTTATTCCCGCCGGTACCAGCACAACTGCTATTTGAATCGTAAATTAAAGCAAACTATTTATTTACAAGCACCCGTCTTGGGGTGATCATAGTTAAAAGACCAATAATATTAAATACCAAACACGATCCCTTTCGACAGAAAATTTTGATTCGTATCCCGGTTTGTGTTTAGAAAAAGTACTCAAAATGGACAGGCTGTAGAATGTTTGAATATGATATTAACGGATAATGACATGTTCATACGAAACTTCGCACTCTAAACTATGCATAAAGCAATATTGATTTAAACAGCCTTGCTCGTATTGCACTGAACAGTATCAATTATTTGTTTTTTACAACATCTCAAGATGGGCTGACGTTGTTGATATTCAGCTGAATATCATCTTTAAGTTTTCACAATTTCAATATTTGAATTAAAAATGAAACCCCTGGGGATTTGTTTTGATATTTTTCCCGTTCGTTATTTCTTCCAACAGATAAATGATTTGTGAATTAGACATTACCTTCCTTTACTTACTTAATAGATAAGCAAACTTGATAAATGATTTTAAAGTGTTAAAAACAAATATGTGGAAACAAGATACGTACATTATTCCTAGTAAAGGTTGCCTTGCAAATACATCTTTATCTATGTTCATCAGCTGGTTGTGTGACAAGTCTCTGTTAAGAAAAAAATGTATGTAAAATACCGGGGTTTTATTAATTGCTTGCAAGGTTTTATTATAATAATGACACACCTAGACAATGTTAGCACAATATCGACCATACAAATATGTTTTCTTCATAATTTTGGGTGTCCCGTTCCAGCGAAAAACAATCTATATAACGGAAGGCGTGGCGCCAGGTTATTTTGATGGGATGGGGGGGGGGGAGTAGCATGAGTTAAGTGCTCCTTTTTCTTCTTTTTATTGAATTCCTTTTCTTTTTCACATTTTTTGCGGCTTAAGGGAGCGGTCTCTCCCTGCTACCCCCTGACACCGTCCCTGTTTAATGGCTTTGCAGAAAACAAAATTGAGACGATAAATAAATAAAGGCCCTCTGAGTGTAATTTTGAGTTGGTTTGTAATTACCTAGAGAACCTTTCAATTCTATAACTAAAGTAACCATATTTTGAATTACTTACAACTGAAACAACTTAGGTGTTGACCATATCATACCCTTTGGGACAGTCTGAAGCCTGTTATATGATAGATCTCTAGAGAAAAATGAAATGAAACTGTTAGGAAATATTTTCAATTTGTCTACAAATATTCACATTAACACAAATTTTAAGCAATTTACTAGTGTTTGATAAATGGCATTTCACTAACTAATTCAAATTCAAAGTAGTTTAACTGCAAGCTGATTCCGTTTTTATAAGATGCAAAGTAGTCTAGACACTCAAAAAGTCTGAAAACGGGTTTAGAAGGTTAGCACTTTTCTGCTTCCATTTTGTACGCAAGTCTAAACGTCAAACATGTTACAAGCAAGAAAACTGCTTATATTTAGTATTTGAACGTGTTTAAACAGAAGTTTAGAAATTAGACAATCGTGCCCAGCGTCTACACAAGTTTACAAAGTTTGGGGAAAATTCATTAGAAAGGTATTGGATCTTATATCTTTTGAGTGAAATGATAACAATATGCACAGAACACATGGGGAAGGTAAAGAATGCTTGTGATCCGGAACAAAGTAAGTTCAGAAACTTCATATGTTTCTACTGATTGCAAGTTGAATAATTATACATGTCTCCATTATTATGTCTGTCCTTCACAATCCCCCACAATGTATCATGATGAAACTTTCCTTCTTACTTTTTGTAACATCGTCCTTTTTTAACTGAGTATATCTTATCGCCTCAGAGAGGAAATGATCACTGTACGCATACACTTGACATAGTAAGACTATCAGTTCATTGACATTACCAGATATACAAAAATACACAAAACATTACGAAATATTAGCTAGCAGGCCAGTCAAGTATTTATTAATTGCTTTTAAGGCAGTGTGAACACAATGAAACCATAGATTACATACAGCAAACTCAGATAAGAATATGGTCATCGCAACAGAAGTAAGGACTTTTAGGTTGGACCTTAACGTACAAGTCATGTTGTTATCATAACAATACAATTTTATTGCAGTTTTAAAACACAAACAAGTTTTTACAATAATTATTTAAGGAGGAATGTGCAATGGTAATATAGGCAACGCAGTTATTGTTTTTTGGTATCTTGCTTCCAATACAGTAGACAATAGCGCTCGGATAAAAACGGATTTTCATTCAATCGGACTAAATGATTCACAGAATGCGATTACAGGGTTAGGGGTATGGTTGGATATAGGGTTCTACCTCTTAACCTGTAACTTTCCGATTAAATCTAGCTGCGAAAGGGTAATGTGTTCTGCCGAGCAAAAGTTCAACTGGAATGAACGTTAAGACAAACTTGACAATTTTCAACAATTCGGACAGATTTATAGATACTTCATCACAAAGAGGGCAAAAGGTTGGTAAATATTAGGTAGCTAAACTTTTATAGCAATTTTTTTCCACTTCGTTTGCCATAAGTTTAATATTTACACTAGACGGACACACTGAAACACTGGGGTTAAATTTAACCAGGGTGGGTGTTCCATTTACTACTATACATCACAATCCTGGTTAAATTTTAGTGCAAATCCTGGTTAAACTTACACACATTCTAGTCAAAGTAGCCAGGTTTTAAGTTAGTTTAACCAAGAAATGTAACCAGGATAGAAATGGAGTAAATAGAACACAGATCCTGGTTTACTTTAACCACTGTGTTTTAAGTAGCATAACTGCATGTTTTAATTAGAGTACATGTCGCAATAGAGAGGTGTACGAACCAATCGTGACAGCACTAGTGTTTAGTATTTTTACGGTTGAGAGCTTATCGTTTTACATTACAGACAAACCCTGCTTATATTCGGAGACAAGAAAGAGGTAGACACATGTCCACATTAATACCTCATGATGTTAGTTACTCAAAATATTTCCTCGATCGGGTGAATTTCACCATAAAGCGATTACTTCCTATATCCAGAACTTATCTTCCAACAAGTGTGGGCCTAGTCTGTTAACTGTGCGATAAAATGAATATTGTCAAAGACTGATGACCTCTCAGTTTACAAAGCAAACAGCAAAAATCATGAAACTTACATTTTCTTAAGCCTTGGTAACTCGAAGAACAATTTGGAAGGTATCTTCCGTAGCTGATTGTTGGAAAGTAATCTGAACATGTGCGAGTTAAATATAAAGTTATATAAAACCGAAGGGTGAAATACCTTTTCCCATTCTTCTACATAAAAATCACCATTTAGAGTTAACGTATGTTTGGACCACTCTAAAAAAAACAACAATCTTAGTCATGAAAAAAACGTTTTTTTTTTTTTTTAATTTACACTTTGTGAAATGCGAAGACTTAAATTCAAATTCGGCCCTAGGTTATTTCATTCATTCAGGCTCCAAAATTATATCCGGGGTAATGATCCTTCATGGAAATAAGTCAGCAAAGTTCTAGGCAGGAGAGATCATTGCCAGTGTATTCCGTCAAAGGAATTTAAAATTCACCTACAAGACCTGTAAACACACATGCTGCGGTAAATCATGACATTGTTCAACAGCAACTTGTTATTAGCCCTTCCATCCAATAGGGGTTCCTTCGTCCAGACGCCTAGCCAGGATTGTCTCATGGGGAGGGGGATTTGGTGTCATGGGGTGTGGGGGCACGACATAAGGGAAAAGTCTAAGAATAGAGAGAAAACTGCTATTTAAGGTGTTTTTTGTATTGCAAGTTGGGTCATGGGGGTTCTAACCCCCAACTCCCCCCTCCCTTTGGCTACGCCGTTGCCTTCGTCCTTCTGTTGTGCATACATGTGTTTGCTACCTGAAGTCTCAGATACTTCGAACTTTTTTAACTGTTCTCTAAATGTAAGAAGAGTGAAGTTTCACTTGTTAGAAAAAAAGACAAACGTTAACGACCTAATTCGTACCTTTTTTTGATTACTTTCACACTTCTAAGAGTAAATTTCGTTGTATTGTCAGAGTGAATTCACACGTTTCACTCTGCTATAAAAAAAAAACTGACTGGAGCACTACTCTCTCATTCCTAAAGACCTTTTTAAAGTGTAGAAAAAGGCTGAAGTTCATCCTTATGATTTTAAAGTTTGGGTGGTGATAGTGAGGCAAAAGAAAGAGGGTGTGCCTCAACGTAGTTTGTAAGATGGAAATGAAAAAATTGGGGTCTTCATGTCTGGTCAAAAGCTAAAATATTTGTCAGTTTCAGGAAATTGGAGTAAAAAGGTCCACTTATCCTCTTCACGTGATAGCCCCTTAATTGTTAACTAAATCCAAATTGATCATTCATTCAACAGTAATAGACAATTGAATACATATATCTGAAAAGAGAGGTAAACATACCCAAGAATAAATATATCTCAAAATACATGTACTGTATACGTAACAAAACGAGTGACGTGCAGTAATTGTTGACTGCATCCTGTAATACAATTATCTCTAAGAGCACCATTTTATTTGAATTTACCGTATTGGTTTATACAACACAAATAACATCTACACTGAAAGCCTGCCCTGACAACTATTAAACAAGATATACAATAACATTAGGAAGACAGTTACTTTAGAAACTGTGTCAACCACATATTCTGTGGACCAGGCATGTGGAATAGTATCAATTACCAAATGCAGCTGGAAGTCACCCAAGCATTAGCAACGATAATGAAATCAATTGTTCTGCTAGATGAAGCAAACAATCTTCCTACTCAGTAATTGAAGAAAGCAGAGGATTTCAGGGGACTATTTTAGATTAATCACGGTTTGTTAACTTCAAAGGACGTGTCCATTTCATGGTCAAATTTTTTTGTTTTCCCATTTATGTTTCATACTTACACCTGTGATAGAACTGACTGGTTTTGGAAAAACGTTTCTGGTAGTTCCGTCAAGCTGTTGTGTGATAAGTCACTGGAGGGATAAAATTTATGTTCATTGTTCAGACCTGCAAAACATTTTCAATTGGGCTGACATATGATTGCTTAACTGCATAGAAATATAGGCAATGTCTGATTTGAGGGGCGTTGATCTGGTTAAGGGGAGGGAATAAAACTTTTCGAATATCTGGAACCTTAATCCATCTGTAAACCACAATCTGAGAATATTGTGTCTTGTTTACTTCTAACTGTTGTTTTTTAATCTCCCTGAATAATCGGGAGCCAACGACATGTTTGCCTCCCAATATTTTTTTTTACTGGCAACGGCCTCATCCATGGGCGGATCCAGCCCCTAGCTGAAGGGGGGCAGTTTGAAAAGGGGGACGCCAACATCATGCAAGGGCCGCATACTCTTGAATATGACCGACTACATTTCGGAGGCCAACTCCCATTGCCATAGTTATATATAGCTATACGGTTCGAAATTCTGGGGACCTTTTCTTTTTTCTTTTTTTTTGTTTCTTTTCGGGCAGTTTTTACTTTACTTGTAGGACTCAGGGGGCGCATTTTTCTTGTACTGAGGGGCGCTAGACTGGTCATGGGGGGGGGGCAGTTGACCCTAGTTCCCCCCCCCCCCCCCCCCGATCCGCCCTTGGCCTCATCCCCCATAGAATCGACGCCCCAGTAGGATTACCGTGAAACATTTGTAGACAAAGTCTTTTTTGCCCAAACTGGCGTTTCATATTGGTGGATGCAGAATAGTATCAATTGTCAAGCCCAATGGTAACTGGCGTAAAATGGAGGCAAGACATTTTATTCTATATTTACCTAGTATGTGGGATAGAATTTGAAATTTTGTTGATCCAGAAAATCGAAAGCAGCTTAAGTTTCTTAACACACCACTTGAATCTCTCGAGATTTGTCTAGATCACAAAAATGCTAGCAGCAAATTGACTGTTCACTGTATTTCAGTTTTTGTTTTTTCTACAAACCTTGCTCGGTAAAACGGAATCCTTACCTTGAGGAAGGTCACAGTTACTGGATTCGCACTCAATTAAGACAAATTCTCAGCAAACGAGTGTTTTTTCTAACCATTTTTTTCACAGTAAAGAAAAGCTGCAATTATTAGTTCAATGAAGGTACATGCTCATAAAATCTGCTTTAACATATTAAATGTTGAAATTTATCCATTTAAAACTAAATAGCTCATTGCGCAATGGTGAATTTCTTCTTGTACAACTCACACAACCTTCTTTGTTTCCCTTTAAAATTAAAAATGTCTTTATGACCTGGAACACTTCACTGTTTCTTGCATAGCATGTTGCACAGAGAGGTGCTTAAGTAATTACATCACCCCATAAGAGTAAGAGTATCATCCCACCTTGGAACAAGATTCAATAGCTTTCAGAAAAACAAAGATTGTAATTTGAGTATAGTACAACAATGACGTCACCAACTATTGCGCATTGTTTTGGTTTGTTTTTTTTTAATTTGAGTGAATAAACTTCAGCATTTTATATCTTGGTTCAAGAATGTCCTGTTAAGATAAGAGCTAGACTGTCAGAATTAATTTTTCATGCTCTTTGAAACATTATTATTTTTTTGGGGGGGGGGAGCAATCGAGGGGGCCTTGAGGTACACTTCAAGCGTAGCATCAAGCACAATGTTATACAGTTCCATGTTATGGTCTTTTGTATAACCGGGCAGGACTCGAGCTCCGGGCTGCAAGTCAGATGCTCTAACATCTTGTCCTTGCAGTTCGTTCAATGGCCATTGTTCATTTTAGGTAGACAGCTTTAAAATTGATGCGTTTTAACCAAACACTATGTTATGTAAAAATGAACAGAAGATGCACCAAAGCTCATGGTTCGGCAGAGAAATGGGAATTTTTCGACTGACCTAGAAATTGTGTATATAGTTTTGATTTTTTTTTATTTGATCGATTTCTCTAGAAAGGTCCTCTTTCAGAATCTGCCCGGTAACATTGCATCACCCGGCAGATTTAGGAGAAAACTGTACAAAAAATTTCCAGGTTCAAATACAGATGCAGCCGAACTATTAACTACTTATTTGAATTATGGACAGTTTTTATTGTAATTAAGGCTTTATGTCCCTTGAATGATTTTCATGGTAGATCTTGAGCTATTCCCAGAAGAATTTTAAAAGGAGCGAAAGCAGAGGGCGAGGGCGGACGAGACCTCTTTTATACTGTAGACCCTATAGAGGTGAGGCCAGATGGGGATAATGTCTGTAATGAAGGGCTGCAAATACTACTATCGGAATCCCTCTCCCTATGACGGAGCCGATATCGATGCATCCTTTTGATAAGCTACCGTACTGTAAGAAGGGTACACTTTGTAAATCACACATAAATTAACATTAATACGACTAATTTCCTTAAATAGCCCCACGACGCCATACTCACACATCACCTTTAACTATGTTTAACCTACGTATACTTACATTATAAGCCACTTTTGGGAGAACGTAAGCAACTGATCCGGTATTTGCTTCATGTTATTGTGAGAAATTTTTCTGTATCAAATAAAAAAGAAACAATTTAAACCCTAACAATTAAGGGTTTAAAGTTACATGACATTGCCTAATGTTTGATATCTAATGTAATAAAAATAGCAAAATGACAATGCAATACTGATAATACCGTAATTATTCATCATTTACTTGCGATTTCGGCACTTTGTGTTTACCATCTTTTCATTTTTACATAACAATATCATGTGCTGTAATAAATACTTTTCGTTTCAATTGGACTTTTATAGAGGAACCATATCATGTTATGCAAGGTTCGTAGAGTATGATTTCAATGTTAAATCATTCATCGTAAAGACGATACATAGTTATGGCTCAAGGTGTCCGGGGGACAAGAATTGTTTTGTGCACATTTCAAACAAAGCATTATCTAGGTTGTCAGACCAGCTGGGTACCTTCTCAAGCAGTTAGTGCCTACGCATTCGTCCCTTCAGAGCGGATAGTAGTCACGCAAATGTCTGGCGGCTGTTACGTACATCACACAATATATAAAGGCCAAATAGTGATATTTAGGCCGTAGGAACGAGAGATTCTCCACAAAGCAAATTACCCCCTACACCTAGGTCCCTATACTATCAATGGCGTAGAGTATTAAAACTCCAAAGATCTCTAAATCCGCATACAATTACCCATTGCTACATCCCGATGTCCCGGATGTAATTAATAGCATACAATATTTCAACTCAAAATGTCTTTCGCCTACACTAACCCACTGCTTGGTCCATATATCAAGGTATTACCAACAGCTTAGAATGGAATCACTCACAAGATTTCAAGTTCTGGACACGAGGAAAAGACGTCTGTTGGTAACTCGGAGATGTTGTTGAAACCTAAAAACCTTCAAGGGAAGCACAGTATCTGTTAGTGTACACGTATACACTCTAAAACAGTTGGGTAAAGTAACCACCAACACTGGTTACGTATATAACAATATTGAAATTGAGTAAAACTTGTCCAAAGTGGTTGAACTCCTTCGGAAACCCACCACTTGGCTGACTAATTATTGGACTTATTGGACCCAATTTCAGCATGATTGTCACATATATGACCAGCAGTTGCTTTACATTTTACCCAACAATTTTAAGAGGATATGATGATAAATATTTCAAGTCAAATTACGTCTCTTATGGAGATTAATATAACAGTTCTTTCTTTTTTGTCTAACTAGGCTTCTGTTTGTATACACTTTAATATGCAAAATCGTTATTACTGATTCAACAACTGAAAGTAAGGCATACCATGGTACTACGATGAGGTATATACCACTATGGATGTACGGTACGGAATTATAATGCGTGTTTACACATATTTCGACAATAATTAGTCTGCTGGGCTATGCCAGTTGGAATATGGGACGATACCGGGAGACGCAGAGTGGTTCCCGCCGCAATAAATGGTTGCTTCAGGAAACTCACTTTTGACAAAAGTACAAATATTTAAATATAAGATGGAGAATGCAAAATTTGAATACCTACACTCTAAAAACGTGTTTAGGAATTAAACGTTTTCTAAACACTTTTTGCCGCCACTTTCTAAACACGGTTGGGAGGTGAACACACGTGTCTAGTGTTCCTAAATATTTTGCTTTTGAACACGTTTTAATTGCTACACATGTAGCCCTTAATTGCAAAGCGAGGGCAAAGCAAGTGTGTTTAATTGCTAAACACGTTTTTGAGTGTAGTGTATAGCCCCTTTTCACTATATACACAAGATTTTCCCAATTGGCCCTTCTAAGACTCTATTGACCTTTCCCCTCACATAAGTGGTAATACCGTTCAAAATGTTATCTGAAAAATATATGGTGCAGCTTTACTCGCATACCATTAGGCAGACAATTGAGAGTTACACATGTCAAAAAGACTGACGGAGAAGCATAAAGGAGTTCGCTTAAAAAACTTACAACTTGAACATTTTTGTAAGTCCTTTAAAACTACTCGACGGTACTTCTTGGAGGAAGTTCTTTGCAAGTTTTCTGAAATCAAAAGAAATTCATGGAGTCCTTGAAATGATATCAACTTCGAGTATAGACCTTGTGCATTTGCAGGGGCGGATCCTGGATTTTCCGTTGGGTGGAGGGCGCCGACGGTTGATCATCTGCCCTTACGAATATCTAAGCGGAGCGCCACCATCCGTTGGCGCGGAGCGTACAGAAAATTTTGAAAAATCGCGACCCCACAGATAGCCGGAAATGGCATTTCCTAGGCTTGTAAGTAGAGCCTTAGCAGTCGTTACTTTGGGCTTTTGTTTGCCAAAAAAATGTTCCCTTCAATTAAAAGTGAGAAAATTGCAAAAACTTGCTTCACGAACTAAGCCAAAATTTACTTCATCTTGATTTAAGCTAAGATCACTCTTTAAACACTTTTGATGATATATCTTTCCAAAATATGGCGTAATGTTATAGGTCCGGGAAAAGTGGTCTAAAGATAAGGGAGATCCTCACACAAGTACAGAGAGGGGAATCTTTCCTTTTTAATTTTGAATAAAAATTCTTTACAACCTATAATTCTATGAACGTAAAAAAAAATGAAAGAATTGAATTTTGGGGTCTCCAATAGCTTCAAAAACGATGGTGAAAATATCTTATCAAGAATACGATGCACTGCTGTAAGATTCATATTTGAGATTGCAGTGCTTTTAAAGTCTTTTGCTTGATGAAATATACCACTTTTTGTCATGTGCATGAGAGATAAACATTGCGAAACGCTTTGCGTTATCATTGATTTCATTAGTGGCACGTAGATTCAGTCTCCACTCCCTCGGGATAGAATTTTTCCATAATACAATGTGAAAGGAAAAATACTAATAAAATAACATTTATGGTAGAAATCATTCTAATTAAGCACTCAGTCGACTCTCTCATTAAAAAAATTACTTTTCAAGTTTTAGTGACCATGAGAGCTCTGGCATAGATATTAGATAAGTTTATTGTCAATTTTAATATTAAGAATTATTCAAAATATATTAATTATTAATTAGCATACACATCCGGAGGGCGTGCAACAGACATAAATACTTGTTTTCAATAATAACATATTCATTGGAAAGGTTACATTAAAACACATACATTCCGCCATATTTCTTGAGCTTACTACCAAATAAACCTTTCCAAAAGCAAACCCGCCCTGAAAGTAATTTTTCCCTCATTTACACTTAAGCTATAAGCAGAAGAGTATAATTCTTCCATTCCTAAACCACCTCACATTTTGCACATGTTAAAGAGCAGCACGTTTTCCCTAATTGTCTGGTTTGTGTGACCAAATAGATTCATATAAAATACTCCCTAGTTCATGAAAAAAGGAAGTAACGGGATCAGAGATTGTATAAAATAAGTGAACATAGACATTAAGCTCATGTGAAGTTTGGCCATGCGCCTTTTATACATTCTATACACCGTGACCAGTAACGTAATTTTCATCTTTCAAAGTCTTATTTTGTGTTGAATGGTTTTTAGAATGAACGTGTATGTGGATAATATGGCATAGTCTTTACCGCAAAAAAGAAATCAATCCCAAGTTTTAATCGATGCTATAATCAGTGCACTAAAGTAATTGTAAAAAGTTAGAGGCTGGATCCAATCCAGCTGATGTTCACAACTGTTAGGTACAAATGTCGATTGAATTTTCATTCTCAAATATCTCAAAAATGTATGGAGGCGTACTTTATTTCTAATGTTCATGAAAATTAATCTTTTTTATGCTCTTTCTTCTCTGAGAGACTGACAGAAAAGAGATTATCGACTTAGAAAATACAAACATTAATACAAGCCAAGCATTCCTGTAGAACTCATAATCAGACTCAAAGGATATATTCTTGGTAGAAAGAGGTCAAACGTCGAACACATTTCTGACAAATGTATAGTCACAAACAACAAATATTTGTCAAACATATTTCAAGCTAAGCTCAACACAAAACAAACACAGTTTTCCATAAAATATCAAAAAGTGAATCAGTGTCCCACTTACATGTACCAGTATAGTGTTTAGGTGATAATGAAGCATTTCCCTTGAATTTTACTCTCATTTTTGTGTATTATTTAGAAATAATTATTACTACAAGGTAAAATACCAAACAAATACATTCAAATCCATCCCATTTTCCACTTCGTAATAAACTGTCACAAATTCCTACCACCGAAGAAGACTGAACATTCGTAATGATTGCTGGCAAAATGATTCATTGGAATCTTTTGATATCGGGAAACAACATCGCTGTAAAAAATACAAAGTTGCACTTAATAAAAAACTCCACATCTGGTGAACCCAAATAGCAGATGGATTGTAAGAAAAAGTTTAGTGTTCTACATAAGGCGTGGTCCGAAATAGGGTTGAGGCCTTCGGTATCATTCGATATCACTCTATTGACATTCGGAAAATATCATTCGATATCGCTCTATTGGAAATTTATCAGAAAACTTGAAACTGTGTGCTTTAAATTGCTATTAGTTTCTAACAATTATAATAACATAGTTTGAAAATTATAAGATAATATAACATTATGTAGAAACACGTAGGCTGAATGATCTATTAAATGAAATTCAAAAAAAAAAAAACTTTGGAAAATTTTAGGGGGGGCGCGCGCCGGGTGCGCCCAGCCCAAATCCGCCACTGCATTGTGCATTTTCATTTTAGGTTCTAGAGAGTAATGAAGCAATATTTTCCCTCACGTTTTTAATTCACTCTGAGTTTCCGCTTGGTTTACCTTGAATACGCAAAATTTTGAGAAGTCTCCATATTTTATGAAAGATACTTGGACGAACAATGAGGAGAAGGTTGTGGGATTCAGCTGTTGATTCAAAATAAGTGCAAAGTTTGTGGTGACTTTACGCTTGTATACGCTTGTTCTTTAGCTTTGATTCAACGAAACGTAGGCAGGATCAAAATGGAAAATGCGATATACCGAATCGTGGTCAATACCTGTTACCGCTCCAACTCTAAATAAAAAATTGTTTAGTCAATAACGGTCTCAAATCGAACATGTTGAAGGGTAAATGATCACATGACGTTTTTATCATGAAAAGAACAGTCCAGAGCCAAATTTAATTTTGATATGTTAAAGAGGAACATATTTTGGACATTATGGTGAGAGTTTTGTTCATTTCACGTATTCGTTTCTGGATATAAGCCATTGATTATGGCAAATTTTCGACACAGAATTTACTTGAAGCAAACGCGTGTGATGTCATGGATTTACATTGTTGTCTAATGTTTTGTTTTTATTTATAATTTACCTCAAATTTAATGCAACTGAACTCACTGAACGAGATTGTGAGACTTAGAGTTAAAGTGTACTTTAACTCTAAGTCTCACAATCTCGACCATATTCGTTTTATTATTATTGAAAAAATTAGCAATACCTCTAATGTAAACACCATTTTAACGAAACGGGAAGCTTATTGGATGGCACAACTATGTACTGTGCACCCTTTTGGTCTAAACAAGAGAGAAGAATTCAATTCTCGTAAAAGAGTCAGCTACTGGTCCTAGTTTTTGTTCATTATTGCCGTACGTACAGTATTTCGCTTCTCCTCTAAAAGGTTTTATCTTTTACTTTCCCCTTTTGAATTCGTTTTGCTTTTGTTCCTCTCTTTTATTTGTTTTTACGCTTTAATGGTTTTTCTCCGGGGATTGGTAGTAGACGGCTATTTCTTGGTATCGTTTTAGAGACTTGTGTAGTCTATTGAGGGGGGCTTTTTACTTTTGACCTTTTACCTTTTAATTCTGATGCACAGGGGTATTTATAACGTCTTTTAGCTTGTTTCATTTTACTTAGCTGTTGAAGGTTGAATAAATAACCGAAAGCTACCAGGCACGGTGCGCTTCTTGTCATCTTTAGCGTGTAGTTGACCGCCACTTAACTTATCTCACTCAAAATATGCAATATTTCAGTGGTGTCTGTGAATCCTATGTGGATCCTACTTGCTAAGCGAGAAATTTTGTTGGTTCCAGTACATTTCATTCAACATATATATATATATATATATATATATATATATATATATATATATATATATATATATATATATATATATATATATATATATATATATATATATATATATATATATATACTTGTACCATACGTTCGTTCTGAGCAATGGAATTTTCGAAAACTTCAAACGCCTTAGGGGCAAAATAGCATCCCTCGTCTATTCACGGTCAAGCTAAGAAAATGAAAATAAAGGAAAACTAGGCATTGGCCCACAAAAAGAATCCATGACATCACACCTGCTTGCTTCAGCTTCACTTTTTATAGAAAATATGTCAACTTCAATTGCTAGTATCTCCAGAACCAAACACGGGGAATGAATGAAACTTTCACAAGAACGCCTACAGTAGAAGATGTTCCTCTTTAAAATACCACGCATAAGCTTGACTCTGAACTATCATTTAAACATAATCAGGTTTAACCTCCGATATTTAAAAAAAAAAAAGTTACATTTTTTTTTTTTTTTTTTTGCATCTCGCCTATTATAGTGGTAGTGGGAATTATTTGAAAAAGAAAAATTTTTCTAGTGACAAATCATTAAAACTTACACTAGACCTTTAATTTCTCACTTGTGAAACAGTTATCTGTACATATGGCGAATATGAGAATTGTCTAATGTTTCATTTTCCATTATCATTCAGAATACTTTACAGCTTTGGAAAGATGGTGAATTTAACAAACTAACCCAATGTAGTACCGCTTTATACGACTGCTCTCGACTGATTAATTTCTACTAGACTTATTTCAAAACACGTGACTCATCATGATGAAGAAAAGTTCAAACCAGAAACATTACTTACACTATAGTAGAATTTCTGGGTAAGTTTTTTGGAATTTCTGTTAGGTTGAGCTGATTACAGTCGACATCTATCCCTGACCTTCCTTTGGTGCATTTGCACACACCGTGTGTGCCGCAAGCCTCCGGTACTAAGAGGAATAAGAACAACTTAAAGAGGAAATCAGAGGCTGTTTTACGTTTTCTGTTGCATCGCAATCAAACATTAAGTTAAAGCGAACAAAAAAGGATCTGTCTTAATGGTATTGAGTTTTGGTTGGGCTCTGTGTTTGTGAGGCTATAGGTCTAGTCTTAAATCTGTGTAGAATTTTGCCACCCGAACAAAATTAAAATATTACCATTTATCATTTATTAATACAAAATTGACGTTTCTCCTCACTTGAAAGACCTCGGTCTTCATCGTCTTTTGGCTCTGGTAAACAACCAGTTAAAAGGGGAATTACAGAATTGGAACAAAATGTTAATATTCGCTTGAACTCTGATTTCCCATTCAACGCGTAGTGAATGGATAACATACATGTACGTACACTGTAAAAATTGTCTGTAATATTACAACAGTTACGTGCAATTACAGACGAAAAAAAATAACAAATAAAAAAAAGTAATAAAAAATAAATAAAAGAAAAAAAGAATATATAACAAAGCGCAAATAAGTCCCTTGTTATGTATTTTTTTGGTTTTCTTTATTTTCTGTAAATGTAAAGAAATTTTTACAGTGCACTTATCTAAGAGAAATTAAGGGAAAAATAGGGGAATTAAACTTAATAATTGAAAAAAAACAAGACATCTTCTGAATAATCTGTTCCTATAGCTCTGGTCCGTGATATGGGCAAGTTTATTGGGCAAGAGGTCGCATTGCTGTTGCCGGGAACAAGCTTGGACGGATAATGTTGCTCACGAATACCAGTGGGAGCACAATTTATTTTATTTCAAATAGCGACTACTTTAATGTGATGTCACGGATGTCACGTTCCGGCCGGTGAACAAAACCATGAGAACATTTAGATGTTTTTGCGCATAAGTTTTCTAAATGTTCTTTTAGGGATAAACATTTCTCAATTCCTATAAGGGATTCAGTGGAGTCGTCAATGAGATCTATACGTTCGATCCGCTGAGTCCTCTCAAAGGTTAAAACTCCACTTCCAGATACCAGGTACGTTCGGAAAACAAAGTTGTTAAGATTTAAATCGGCTGCTGTGAAACGTAAAACATCCAAAATACCTGTATCACAATGTTTTTAAATCCAGAGCGCCGAAATTTGATAAGGGTAATTTGTAGCTTCTATGTCTTTCACGACATTGCCTTAGAGCTGTGTGGGTAAGTTAGAGCATGCTTCACAAAAAAACTACTAGGTTATGCATAAAGCACAGAACAATTAAAACTCATGATCTAACTTACTAACTAGCACGTTAATTTTTCGTAGCTTGTCATTTTAATTAATGATTCTAAAACATACAACTATTGTGTCAAAGAACAAACACGCTCCTTATTATTGGTATGTTTTCTCTTAAGAAGAACATCCCCTGTAAATAAATAAATAAATAAATATATATATATATATATATAACGCTAATTCCCACCTTAGGGGGAAATTGTTATATCTGCGCGTACATAGGGCGAAAAAATAACAATAAAATACATAAGGAAATGTATTCGCCCTAACGTCTAAAAATATAAACAACGTTATTTCAATGACCGGCCATCCGTTCGTGTAAACAGTTATGTGTCCGTAAATTTGACAACTTTGAAGTAATTGAATCTTCTTTGTAAATCTAGGAGGGCGCTCTTGTCCGTTTACGTATTCCTATAGAAATAGTGTGTAGAAACGTTACGGCGAAACTTATATTTCGCCCCCAAAATTTTTCTCCTTAAGGTCGACTTTTCACACAACAACTTTCCCCCTAAGTGCCGAATTAGTGAAATATATATATATTTATATTTATATATATATATATATATATATATATATATATATATATATAGTTATGTTAAAGTTTACTTCATACGCGTCAAAAAATAATCTTCCCACGAATGACCAGCTCTACAGTTGTACTGTTTTACAGTAAGAAATTAAGGTTCGAATTTGTTTTTACATACGCTGTGAACTGACTGTCAGAGTAAAGTTAGTTCTATGGGACCAGTTTCAGCCTATGTTTTAGAAATGAGGTAAGTTTTCTCTTTTAGGTTTAATTTGTTTACTTTCATTGCAGGGTTAAATTCTTTGCCTTGGATACGATTAGTCTTGATGACCTTATTCAATTACTTAAATGTTTTTGTTCAATTTGAAAGAGATGTATGTTTTATAGATCACGCATATGGTAAGCACAAATTTTAAACAAGGATACAAGTCAACTTCTCATTGCGTAGGTATGCCTATGTCTCTTAAAAATAACACAAACTGTCGTTAAATTCCGAGAACAGTAACGGGAAGCTTACACAAGACTTAGTTAAAAAAATAATATGCTGTGGTAACCCGATCTAACTTTACCAGGTGGGTATGTTTGCCGAGAAGGATAGGCACCTGGCACGTAAATAGAACGAAAATAGCTAAGTATTGTTTTTTGAGTTCCCCGCTATCGTAGCCGTTTTTGAAAAGTCCTTAGTACTTCCATGTTCCGACTTTGTGGCAAACAGATGTCCGTCGAAATAAAACATTTCAAGTACTACGGAAGGACTTCTGGTTTCCGAAGAAGCTACGATTGATAAGATGGAGCAACGTCAATGCTTTTAAACAATTTACATCAATTATTGTTACGTTATGTCTCATCTTCAGGAATTTTAATGTGTAATAGTTACCTTTAATATTTTGACTTTGTCCATGTGTAATAGCTAGGCTGGTCAGAATCACCGTGGTAAGCAACACCGCCCTCATTTTATGCCTTTGATAAGAAGATCAATAAAATATAATATGATATAACATGCACATGTTTCGTATGTAGTGCACCGACGTCTCTCTCAACCCCTCCCCCCCCCCCCCCTCTCTCTTGACTTCCATGCTTCCATTGCACAACAATTGCTACTATATAAGGTGTTGTAGTGCCCCCATATCTGTAAAACGTCTTTTTCTGCGCATGATCAGTGACGTGCGGTATGTAAATTTGAAACGCTGCATGAAAGCCTACGTCGGGCAAGAACTCTATAAAAATCAATGACATTCTTCTTTACACTGGTACTGACATGCAGAGGAGTCAATTCGTGGTCAAAGTCTTTACTTTTCAATTATCATGCTTGCCAATTTTACACTTCAAAACGGCTCCATACGGAAGTAAAACCCAAATTGAAACTACAATTCATTGCAACGAAACGAAATTGGGAACATGTTATTTTAACGGAAATGCATGCTGTGCACCTTAGGAATCTACCAAGCAAATGTCTTGACTATGACATAGTTAAGATCATGCTCTCATAATGTAGCATATTTCAACAGCATCGTTTTCTTTTGGTCAGGAACGTCATATCGTAGGTATGATATTAAACAGACAGTGCGTTGATAAGCTTTTAACCAAACCGTACTAAAGAATAGGGGTGTAGATCTGGTTTGTGAATGGGAAAGGACACAAAAATTTTCTTCCACCCGGTCAAACACTTGATCAAGTCCCGGACCGGAATAGTTTTGAAAAAAATCCACCCAAAATGACGCCAGCGCACCCAAACACAAACAGGAAAACATGCATACACACATAGGCGTAAGTGAGCATTTCAGTTTTGGGGGGGGGGAGAGGATTCTCCGCCCGAAAAATGTAATTCTGCCCGAAAGACTATCTAAGCGGAGCGCCACCATCAGTTGGCGCGGAGCGTACAGAAAATTTTGCAAAATCGCAACCCCTCAGACAGCCGGAAATGGCCTTTCCCAGGCTTGTTAGCAGAATCAAAGTCGTCGATATTTTGAACTTTCGTTTGCAATAAAATTTTCACCAAAAATGAGCAAATCTACAAAAAGGTCAGAAAACTCCCAGATGAAATGTACCACTACCATTGGATGACTACATTAAGCTAAAATCATTGGAAAATAAGTTTGTTTGCGCGTTCTACAAACTATTTTACGTCATGCAGCATGAGATTATCATCAATATAATTTTGAAAATTGAAAAACTTCAGAAACCCTCGAAAATCCCAAGGCTTCTCAACTTCGAGGGAGGATGGCATTGCATCGCATTTCGGCTGCCTATCAAATATAAGTTTCGTCGAACTTTACAAGGATCCCGTGTGTTTTAGCAGCCTGTTTAGCTCAGATTCAGAGGCCCGAATTACCTGATATACCGCACCGAGGAATGTATAAAACATTACATGGTCTTTTTTCTTTCCGGGGAAAACTGTAGAACGGAATTAAAAACATGAGTACCGTATATCTGTGACTCTGTTGCCACTCTTGCCCGAATTCCAGTTCCACTGAATTGATACAACTGTCTATATGACTCGGCCCGAACTCCCGACTATATATAAATGATTTTTCTACTAACGCTGTTTGAGAAAAACCCGGCTTGTCATGTTGCTAGATGTTTTCACATGATTTTGTGGGCAGACTTACTTGCAGATTTGTTCACACTAAATTCGTATGAGTGAGCAAACAAGCTACGCTGATTTGTTTACCATTGCTTGAACCTCGGTTCTACAGCTCTGCAGGTTAAAAAGTTTCGCACAATTTTAAGAGGATCAGTTTGAAAAGTGCAAAATCGTCATCTCATTCATATCGTCCTGTCGGCCAAGTACGTTTCAGCCTTCTGGTGACTATTGGTGATTGTCATTTAGTAATATGGAGCGTCACAAGATAACTTTTGATTGATTTGCAAAATTTTGGGGACTGTATACATCCTCTCTCCCCTTGTAATCTGACAATTAAAAATATCCCAGAACTTTTTTGCAACTTTTGCCCGAATATTGTGTCACTTCGGGCAAAGGTTTACACAAGAATATGAAGTGAGGCTGACGAAAAATTGTTTTTTCATAAGCTGTCCGAATGTGTCGCGAATTTTGGTATCTTTAAGAGTTTTCATGAAAATTGTGGCGTGACTATGATGCTTTTTTATTATTTTTTCGGCCAAGTGTTTGAAGGAATTCTGGCGCGCCTAGGAGTTTTCTGTGTAAGTGGGAACAAACCAGGTTTTAAGAGTCAAACGGCTGCCCGAATTTTTCCAGATCCCTGCCCGAATTTTAAGTCTTGAGAAAGTTTGGGGGGGGCAGTCTGCCCCCTGCCCCCCCCCCCGCCTCGTACGCCTATGCATACACACTCACATTGACATGCAATTGACGTTTTCTGAAAGCCTTAAATCATCTGTACGTCGCAATGTTATATTTTTTTTAATCTGCCTCTTGATTTTTTTTAATCTTCCTCAGTCATTTAGGGTGTGAAACGATATGTCTTCCCCAAACTAACTAAGAAGGAAATTATGAGTTTAAGCAGTTGCTTCAACATTAGGTTGGACTTTGGACTACTGCTCTTGGCCTTTAATTTCACCACGAGGTATAAAACTTTACGCAATATAAAGGGTACTTTGCAGATTAACTTGATGAAACAAACAACCAAACTTATCGTGTAGTGAATTCAATACTGATATTGAGAGATACTAGTTATTAATTGTAGGGACACAACACAGTCTGTCCAGTGACACAGGAAGTATTTAGCTAGGAAGGTGTAAATTTGGCAATTTCTAATAAACATTCGATTAGGTTAACCTTGTTCGAGTGAAATTAGGACAGTCAAGAAGTGTATTGGAATAGAAACTACTATTACAGTCGACATTTTTTAGAAACAGACAATGACAAAGATTACAACATTATGTACATGATATTCCCTGGATTTATTGAGGTCTTAAGGCCTACTTTGCAACATTTTGGGGGAATAGTGGTAGCTTTCCTGGTGCAATTACTGATTACACGAAACTGTGCATTATTGATGCAGTAGGGTTCACTTAGAAACTTGGTTCGGTGACAATTGTTGTCAGCGCCTTAATTGATGGTTTTAATATGGTGGAGAGTCATCGTGGAAACAAAAAGGGGGGGGGGGGTAGCTATATTCATAAGGGATTGCTTCATGTTTGATTGTCGAGATGACATTTCTATTTTTAATGAAAACATAGAGAGTATATTCATTGAGTTACGCAACCAAACAGAAGGCCATAAAACTATTTTAGGGGTGGTATACCGCCCTCCAAGTGGCAAAATATCGTTGTTCAATGAGTGTTTGTATAACATCCTATACAAAATTTCGTCAGAGGTTAAGTATTCCTTCATTATGGGTGATTTCAATATTGACCTATGCAAACCAGAATCATTCGACTTTCTTAACAACTTGTCTTCTTGCGGCTTTGTTCCAGCAATTAGTAGGCCGACCAGTAGATGTTCTTTCATGAATCCATCGAAAGAGAAGCATATAATTTCTGATTTAACCACTGCCGTGACAGATAGAGGCGATGAATCATCAGAGTATGCTAGACATTTGCCATGAGAATGATCACGTAATGAATTCTGATCAGTACCTTAATTAAACCATCACCACTAGGACAACAGTTTTATCATTTTTATTTTTTATACCATATTTTTTGCCCAGAAGGCTCTTTTCATTTTTTTTATATACATTCTTAACAAAGGTTATAACTTTCAAATCTCTGTTGATGGCAATTGCTTGCAACGTGTGGATAATGTTAAATTCCTGGGGATTCATATTGATTCTAAGCTTTCTTGGAATGAACATGTATGCAGTATTTCGTCCCAGATAGCTAAGGTGGTTGGTATGTTAGGAAGACTTAAGTATATTGTACCTAAGAATGCTCTTCGTTCCATTTACCTTGCTTTAATCTACCCTTATCTTAACTATTGTTCCATTGCCTGGTCGAGTACAAGTCGTACTCTTTTCGGAAAGTTAAATGTCTTACAAAAGAGAGCTATTCGTCACATCACTTGCTCCAAACCACGTGACCATACCAGTTCCTTGTTCAAGTCACTAAACCTTCTGAAACTCTCTGATATTTTTAATACCAATATTGCCACATTCACCTATCGCTCTCTACACGACCTGCTGCCCAGTCAATTTTCTAAGGCACACTTGTTACAACTAACCACATACTACAAAGGCGGTGACACTATAATAAGTTGTAGGCGACATATGATCATGTAATCGAGCCATTCGGCTTTGGAATTCACTCCCGTCTTCTGTCTTAAAGGTCAGGAAAACATTTCACGCCATTTTATTCAAGACTACTAGGCTTCATCTCACCGCACTGCCGTAGGCTTCTTAGCATCATGTTGCCATCTTAAAGGGGTCACCGCAGCCGGTTGTTGCTGGGTAGGGTGGGGTGGGGCGTGTGGTTTGGGGGACGGGTTTCCAAGCTGGGAAAGATCTCTCCCTTCTTTTTGACCTCTGCTATGTTATTGTAACCTCCCTTTTTTGCTACTGTATTAGTTTTTTGTGTGTGTGTGTGTTTATCAGTAGTCTGCTTGTTGTTGTTTTTCTCTCTCAGGGAGTGCATATTTTCAAGCCCCCCGGGGTTTTTGTGTACTTCCTTTCGCTTTTATATGTCCTTATATTCTTTTGTTGAGTTTATACTCTATATGTGTATGTCTATATGTAAAAGCGATAAAACAATAAACGAAACGAAACGAAAGCTGCACCGTACGTAAGTGCGCATTTTGGCAAATCGATACTCCTTTATCACAGAACATGACTCCTCATCAGAATAAGGTACAGATAATGCAGATAAATTCGATGTCTTTTGAAAATTTTACCAATCTTTAAAACAAAACTAGAATGACTCATTCCGTTCAATTGGACTCCATACACCAATAATAAAATAATTTTGCACTACTTTATGTTAGAACCCTGTATACGATGCAAGCAGGAAAGTTTGGTCCGTCAGGGATGTGGGGATGGGGACAGTCACCTCGGCTAATATAAATCGGATTTCGATTCTGAATGAGGTAAAAAATTTAAGTTGACTCCAACTTGATTCGAACCACGAACTTCCTATACAATGGACAGAGCATAGATTGTAGTCACTACCGTACGTGTGAGTATAGGTGTAGCAAGATGGTTGTCTGCTATGGTTTTGTGAGTGAAAGTTTGGACTTGTTATAGTAGTTCAAAACGAAAAATTTTGAGAGAAAGGTGAAATATTTTGAAAATAATGTCAGGTAAGGTCAATATCACTGCACGTATTGCAGGAATATGATATTGTTTCCCATTCAAGTTAACCTTTTGTTTAAAATATAACAGAGTAATCTGTAAACAATCAAGTAAACAATCTACGCATAGGACGTACGCGTTACATGCTCAGGAAGTCCGTAATTCGAACTCGGAGCCTCCGACCTGTTTCATGGTACACGTCCTAACCACTAAGCCACATCACCAAGATGATCTGGGGCCCGTTCCACAAAGAGTTACGCACAATCTTAAGTATGATTTACTATTGACTTAAGTATGGGGAATCAAACTTAAGATTGTGCGTAAGTCTTTGTGGAATGGGCCTCTGGTCTTTAAAAAAAAAAACAAATGGTGCAAGTCGAGATTTACCTCCTAAAAAGTAGGCCTTTGGAAAGGGGTGTGCAGGCAGGGTATAGAGCGCTTTCACGCTTTACCTCACACTGCCGGGCTAAAATCAACAATGTTTCAATGCAATAGTCACACGTGGGTCGTCAGCTGCTACTCAGCTAGACAAACTATAGCTAGCGAACTACACCCATTTTTGCTAGCCAAAAAGCGTGGGACTTTTGGCGTAGGTAAAAGAACTCTATACGTCCAACGACCAGATTCATGATTATATGCTTTTAATTATTGTATGGGCATAAGATTCGCTAGAACACGGAAATCATGTCCGTCTCTAATAATGCAATAGTTATATCAGTAGTGATAACAAAGCTTTCCTTTATGTCTCATAAATGTGATGACTCAGCATTTTCCATGTCAAACCTGATATTTAAAGGTGATAATTGAAACACTGCTAATTGGGATCATATCCCAATCAGCAGGTGTATTAATGCGTCCGTTTGTTCGCCCTCAGATAGAGTCCCTGAGAGGAGCACTTTTTTGATATGTTACGGAATGAGCTGGGGTTTGCTGTAAGCTCTTGTTGAAAGTATATCAGATGAAGTACCATTGGTGAAACAATGGGCTTATTTGAAGCAATTTTGTGGAAATTATGGGCCTTAGAAGCTGTCGGAGGCATACCGAGATTTTGGTGAAAAACAAGGCTTGGAAAAGGTGGTTTGAACTTTGAGGTGAAAAAGCAAAAAGTTTTCACGGTCATGATCTAGTAAATTGAAAGTGACATGAATGGTAAACTTGTCCGCTTTCATATGAAGGGTAGCTTGACCCTGGCGAAAACTTCGACAAGCTTTTAGAGGCCGTTTACTTTTTGGATTTAGTGTGTAAGTCAATGGAGGAATTAATTGTGGTTCGCTACCTTCTATGGTTCCGTAGTACAATAAGTGAGAAGGCAAAAATAACACTCAAACAACAACCGTACTGCAATAACACACCTTGTATCGAGAACACTGAGGCGGTAAAACTTGATCGTTGTATATAAATTCGTAAAACAAATTTCTTCAAGCAAGGACAAGTCTGAGTAACACAAATAGACCAGGCTTTACTCGTGCTATACAGTTTTAAATAATACGTCGGAGTTTCGGGTATTCTGAAACTGAAATAGTACAAGTCAGTAAACAAGGTTATTTCCTACAATTTTTGCACGTTTGCATTTATAGTGGCATTATGATCTTCATATTTTACATTTCGAGGCCTGGAGGGTAGAGAAGCACTGACGGCGGAAGCGGGGGGGGGGGGGACGGGGGGACACGTCCCCCCTAAATTTCTTAGCGAGGGGACTTCCCCCCAAAAAATCAGAGAAGAAGTAAAAGAAACTTGGGAGCCTTGAACCAATTCAAAGTTGAGACTATAGTTAACCCACCACCGAACAGAGCAGCCGAAATTGACTTAACCTATGTTCTGCCATTGTTTGGCTGATTCTTGTCACGGTCCCCTGCGACCATGCTCTATGCCTGTGACCTAGTTTTTGGCTACAAATCATTAAAAGAATCTGGCAACCTCACCCGGTCCACAAACCAGGTGTATGTATTATATCACTTGTCCAGTGAAACCGAACCTTCACTGTACTAGTATTTTCCCTCCGCGAGAAGTGAAGCATTGCCATTGCCATCACGTGAACGAACAGTTGACCAGTATTCACTCATCCAGATCCAGATCCAGACTGCCCCCCCCCCCACATTTTCTCAAGACCTAAAATTCGGGCAGGGATCTGGAAAAATTCGGGCAGCCGTTTGAGTCTTAAAACCTGGTTTGTGTCTACTTACACAAAAAACTCTTAGGCGTGCCCGAATTCCTTCAAACACTTGGCCGAAAAAATAATAAAAAAGCATCATAGTCACGCTACAATTTTCATGAAAACTCTAAAAGATACCAAAATTCGCGACACATTCGGACAGCTTATGAAAAAACAATTTTTCGTTAGCCTCACTTCATATTCTTGTGTAAACCTTTGCCCGAAATGACACAATATTCGGGCAAAAGTTGCAAAAAAGTTCTGGGATATTTTTAATTGCCAGATAACAAGGGGAGAGAGGGTGTACACAGTCCCCAAAATTTTGCCCGAACAAATCAATCAAAAGCTATCTTGTGACGCACCATATTACTAAATGACAATCACCAATAGTCACCAGGAGGATGAAACGTACTTGGTCGAGAGGTATTTGGGCATCATATGAATGAGATGAAGATTTTGCACTTTTCAAAATGATCCTCTTAAAATTGTGCGAAACTTTTTAACCTGCAGAGCTGCAGAACCGAAATTCGGGCAATGGTGAACAAATCAGCGTAGCTTGTTTGCTCACTCATACGAATTAAGTGTGAACAAATCTGCAAGTAAGTCTGCCACAAATTCATGTAAAAATATGTAGCAACGTGACAAGCCGGGTTTTCTCAAACGGCGTTAGTAGAAAAATCATCTATATATAGGCCTAGTCGGGAGTTCGGGTCGAGTCATATAGACAGTTGCATCAATTCAGTGGAACTGGAATTTGTGCAAGAGTCGTAAAAGAGTCACAGACATACGGTACTCATGTTTTTAATTCCGTTCTGCAGTTTTCCAAGGAAAGATAGAAGACCAGGTAATGTTCTATACATTCCCAGGTGCGGTATATCATTATATTATGAAGCCTTGGGATTTTCGAGGGTTTCTGAAGTTTTTCAATTTTCAAAATTATATTGATGATAATCTCATGCTGCATGACGTAAAATAGTTTGTAGAACGCGCAAGCAAACTCATTTTCCAATGATTAAAGCTTACTGTAGTCATCCAATGGTTAGTGGTACATTTCAGCTGAAATTTTTCTGACCTTTTTGTAGATTTGCTCATTTTTGAAGAAAATTTTGTTGCAAACGAAAGTTCAAAATATCGACGACTTTGATTCAATCTGCTTATAAGCCTGGGAAAGGCCATTTCTGGCTGTATGAGGGGTTGCGATTTTTCAAAATTTTCTGTACGCTCCGCACCAACTGGTGGTGGCGCTCCGTATAGTCTCTCGGGCAGAATTACATTTTCCGGGCAGAGAATCCTCTACCCCCCCCCCCCCAAACTGAAATGCTCCCGTACGCCTATGCACTCATCATAGGTGAGTCATTCACTTACAGTAGGCTATTTCCACTACATTTTTTCATCAAATGTAATGTTGCGTAATTGATGACACATGCTTAGGCTTATGTCGTTGCGTTATAACTCGTTCTGTGACAATCAGGTTAGGCTAGGTGAACTCGGACATTATTTGGCCTAGCCTATACGTAGACCTACGTTAAAATCTGCGTCGGTCAGGAAATAGCTTATAGGCTATCTGTGAACGCAAATATTTCGCACATTTTTGTTCATTGAATTCACCGTAAAATGTTCCAAAAACGGCTTAGATTGCACGAGAGAGCTTTTAGAATCTCAGAGCTTCCAGGGCCCTAAGGCGGGCCCTGGTCCCACGCGCTCGTGATGTGCGCTACGCGCATGTAGGGTTCGTTTCACGAGTCCAACCATTCCATCTTGTTCACTGATTGTCCCCCCTAAATTTTTATGCTTCCGCCGCCACTGTAGAGAATACACCGTGTGTCCTCCCCCTAAAATGATTCCGCCCCCAATTATGAGGAAACATAAATTTTGCACCTGCTGTCCGGAAAAGGAGCGCCAACAGCAGCTATTTGTCAGAAAATGCTTACAATGTTTGGGGTATGGTGTGCTTTTCCTTTCCCCGAAGCTCCCCGAAGATCCACGAAGTTCACCGAAGAAATGATTTTCTTTGATCATTTCGACTTATCTTCGGCGAATGCAGTTGCCCCCCTTTACCGTTAACAAAAATGAAGGGAATTAGGGGGTGGTCTATTTATTCAAAAAGAAAACAAGTGGTCACATGGTATAGGTTTGATTAAACTTGTACGTTCTACGCTTGAGCATCATATCTTCTCATCTCGTTTAATATATTGACAAATCCGATCAGCGTAACTTTGTGTTTAGCAACTGTAGTCAGCCATTACTGGGATTCATTACTCTTGAATCATCTTTATTTACGGTCTACATAAATTTTAAACCTTCATACTCAGTGTAATTGATGGAGTCAAGATTCAGCTCAGTGTACAACCATATCATGATACAGGTAAGCATGGAAATTGAAATACTGAAGCGAATGGACCCAAGTAATGTCCGACAAAAGTCAGTCCATCACTGGACTGTCCGGATTCGTCCATAGTGGAGCTCATCAGTGGCCGATTTCAGTTGCTATAGTCACTGAATATTTTTCCCTTCTCCACCGATTCATAAACGAACTTAGGTGCCATTTTAAAAAATTCTTTGATATTGGAGCCGAAAACGAACCACCAGGGTAAAAGGCGGATGTCCAAATACAAGACTAAACACACAAGGTCGTCCCGTGGCTCAGACTCTTGAATAGGGTGTTTAGCAAAGGAGCATTTTTGTCCTCTCCCACTTTTCAAGCTCTTTTCAATTCTAAACATACTTAGCAATTAGTTATCACTAAATGTTTAGCAAATAAACGTGCTTACAAGCGAAATGTTTAAGTGTATAGCATGCGTGTTGAGGCGTTTACGAAGTGGAACTAAAATTGTTAAGAAAAACATGTAATTCCTAAACACCTCCTCTAAAGAGTAAAGGAACATGGAAAACATTTTCACGTTTGCATGTTAACTGGCAGTAAGGAATAAGGGGGAACAACCCTAATGTTGAAACCCCGTTTTCATTTAAAGAGGTTCATTGAGTTGATATCGATAGCTTAATGAGAGTCTCAAAGGGTCACTACTGCACAACTATGCTTACAGTTAGCATAACAAGTCAAGTTTCAAGTCCAAAAGTTACAGAAAACGTTAAAATTTTGACTTTTCTAGTGTCCGGACTTGCAACGGTTTTATACATTATTTGAAAAAGTGTCTGGTCATGAATTTTTGAAAACCGACATCAACCGTTAAGTACTCACTCTTAAAACAGTTATTTGTATGTAGGATATGGGGATTGTCTAAGTTTGACCATTTGTCACTGGTATGTGAAGAAAACTTAACAGGTTAAGAAAAATTTGCTGAATTTCATGAACCAACTCAATGAGCCGCTTTAAGAAGTAACGCTGCCACCCCTTTTGGTACATATTAGATAAGACGCTGTTGCTATATAAAACAGCTCAAGGGGTGACTATTTGGTAGGAGCAGGGGGCAAACACCCCCAGATTTTTAAATTTTGATTTTGCTTCGAAAAGAGATGCTGATTTTTGGGTAAAGCCGAAAAGATGACTGAATTATTATGGGACAAATTGAATCTTATTACAAAGAACATTACTAGACGCGCCGTAAATCTTAAAAAATATGCTCGGAAAAGGGAAAACATCACATGGTCATGTTAAAATTTCCATATGAAGGTAAACCAAATTACAAAATTCGCTACTCATAGGGCACAGCTCAAACTGAGATATTATTTGTAAGCGTTACTTCATAGTCTTGTGCAACGTAATGCCCAAATCGGTGGAACACCAGAACTCATTCAAACATCCCCCCCCCAAAAAAAAAATATCACAGTCTTTAAAATTTTCATAAAAAGCAAAAACAGATCGCGTCACATTCGGGATCATTCCCAATTGAAAGGCTAAAAAGTTTCAATCATTCTTCAGCCTGTTTTTAAATCTTGTGCAATACAGTCAGATATGGTCGATTATCTGAATCATTTCAAACGACGGTTGAAAAAGTTTTGTGATGTTTTAAATTACTGAATTATAAGGCAGGACGGGAGGGAGGTTGGGTATATTCAGAGCCAGATAGCTTGCTATCTAGGCTGTATCCTGGCTCGGCAACTGAATTCAAGCGACGGTAACGAAAATCGGTGGGTTGTTTTCAAGGATCTTACCAATCCACCCGCGGACGCACATTCAACGTTCCAAGGGCGGACGTGCATTGCGCTTCAAGTTTCGGGAAAAGCTACAACTTACGAAATTAATAGCGTTTTGCGGACTTACTCAGGTGGAAAAACCAACGAAAAATGAAGACATCTGATAGGCAAAATGTTATGTTCTACTTGGCCAAGGGTGAGTACTGGCGAAAGCGCTAGTAGACAGCCTCACAAGTGAGGACGGCAAAGTTGCAGCACAGAGATAACTGAGTGCATGACCTCACCTTATGCACAAGACCATAAAAATTGCAACAACTAACAATAAGCTGCATGGTATATGCCGTAAATTCCTGAACATTGGCCTCGTTGTCCCATTTAAAAATGTGAACTTGCACAATATGACATTTTAATCAAATATTTTTATTTTTGTGATGCATTAGGCCTTTTCAATGTATTTAGTGAAGAGTCATATTATCTTTCAGTTGGCATATAACTTCTTTTGCCTTTCCTTTTTAATACAATATCCAATTTTGATTACAAATGAAATAATTTATAGTCGGGAGTTTGGGCAGACACACAGAAAATATCTTCAATTCAGTGAACCTTTCAATTTATAATTTCAGCCACCTTTTACAAGTTACGAATTAGCTTGCTTTTGTATCGTTGTACAGTGTCCCCCAGGAAAACCATTTCATCTACTGGTAGTGGTACCACATCATAAAAAGATAAGCATGAAATTCGAATACAGTTTCAATTCCGTCTTACCTTCTTAGACTTGACAGCTCCAAATCCAGGCTGCCACAGTTTGTAATAACTTCACCGTAAATCCGATGGGTGTAAGTTTTGGTTAAACCTCCTAAATTCACGTTAGAGTAAGACATTCGGTTGTAATACAGTCATTCACTGGCGAAGTTTGAGCGAAAATCTGCTACGACTTTGGGTACACCATGCGATGTGCGAACAATTTCACAACATTCATGAGCACTAATCTCTTTAGAACAACTGAGTGGTACTTATTAAGAAAAAAAGGTATGTAAAATAAGTTAGCACGGTATAACCAAACCTTGTAATTGTTCTGTTGATCGTGTAGTTCCTTTACGGCTGGGATTTATTTTTAAGACTTTCAGAAATTTAACCAGGTAGTTCTTTCAAAACAAATAGAGAGTGATGAAGATTTCCTTGAAGCGGAGCAACACTTCCAGAAGAAATGTAGTCACGTGTCCTTTAAATAAGCATAAAATTAATGCCTGCCTATGTTTATTGAAGGTATGCGATCTTTTACCTCATATGAAAAAATATCATCTGAACTTATTATAGTACTCTAAGACTAACTTATAAAATGCTGTCAAATTACTTATAGCGTATTATACACACAAATGCTGATACCTGTTCATATTTGTAGTAACTTGAGGTTTCAATTTCGTTTGTCTGAGGAGGAAGTTGATCCCTTTAAATAGCCTATGATGAATTTACATATCCATTCGGTAGTTTCATACCGCTGAGACTTTCTCTTGTAAGGAACTCTCATATAGGAGCCGAATTGTTTCACCGGTTTGTGTTCATTCATCATGAGCAACCAGGAGGTTTGAGGTTCGTCCGTTATTCAAGGGTTAAATAAGTTGGTTTTCTCATCCCAAAAGAAATTAAAAAAAAAAACGGTTTTGATATCTTCTCCTGCCTTTAACAGGAAACCAAATTTTATCAACGTTTTCTAGTTTGCTGACTACTGTAACAAGAGCCTAAGTCCCGGGGAGCCTGACGGGTTAAATTTTGGGGAAAACGTGCCGTTTCTCTACCCCCCCCCCTCCCCCGGCAAAATAAACATAATATCACACTGTGGTACACACAGATGACCTCACATCTTCGGGAGAATTTCATTATGAGTGTATGTACCTGCCAATGTGAGTGTGTACATACATGCGTTTGTTTATGTGAGTATATGTTCACACTCGCCTTCGAATGAGCAGATTGACATAAACAATTCCGGTCCGGTGCACGATCCAGGATTCGACCGACTGTTGGAAAATTTTGCCCCCTCCCCGAATACACGATCCACTTCCCTGTCCGCGGGTTCAGGAGGCTTGAGGGTCGTTCCTTATCAGACGGTTAAAAAATATGGTTCTCCTGTCTATGGGATATCAATACGGTTTTGAGACCTTATCCGGCCTTTTAAAGAAAACAAATCTTATTCTTAGTTAAGGTTTTTGTCCACTTGATAGGACAGAGTCTACAGACAAATGTTTTTGCCCTCTTCTTGATTTACAGGTAGCGGGCCACTAATTATAAGTCCCATTGACTTACACACTAAATTAGGCTACTTCCGTGCCCCCTAGCTCCCAGTAGAAGTTTTCAACCAGGACATGCTACCCCTCTGATCGAAGCCCACAATCTTGGCTTTCATGGCATTTTCAAATTTCCATACCATGACCATTGAAATTTTGAGCTAGAGAGCCTTGAATGATAGGGATGTGTTTCCCGCCATAATAGCTACTCAAAACGGCATTTCACAAAGCGGAGTAATACAATAAAAAATGGCACTAAAATTGGTCACATTGCCTTGAATTTTACACAGCATGTATTTCAACTCATTGTCTACAAAATCCAAATGCAAAAATTATCATATTTTGTAAGTAACACAGTCAGAAACAACATCCCATAAATTTTTTATGGCGCTTTGTCTGTCAGTGAACGTTTTCCCGGACATGAGTATTGGAGTTAGTGGTCCGCTACCTACAGATTTTCGGCAATCACATCTAGTTAGTAACCATGTTAATTCCAACCATACGGCGAGTACGGAAATGAAGAGGGTGCTATTTTAGTATAACTTTTACTCTGTAATGAAAATAAGAGTGTTTTGCCGAAAGTACATGGTATCTCAGGAATTAATCTGAATAAAAAAGGAAATTGGTCACGTGGTTTTTACGTTAAAACAAACCAGAAGCTCTTTACATTTGTTAACCAACTCCAGTTGAAGTCGTTATATAATTTTCATTACCACATTTCCATTACCAGTTTCCTATTTTTAGTGACAAAGTTGAGGGCAGGTTCTGATGATTAAAACAGAACAAAAGTTCCTCTCTTCAAGACTATCATTGGCACCTTCATCTATTGATTGGGGCCCTTAGTACCATAGTGGTGGCGCTATACGGGCGGCATGAGGGGGCATTTGTCCCTCAATATTTTCCTTGCCCTACACTCTAAAAACACCGGGGTTCAATTTAACCAGGATCGGTGTTCTATTTACTCCAACATAATCCTGGTTAAATTTTAACGCAACTCCTGGTTAAACTGACTCAAATCCTAGTTATTTTAACCAGAATTTGTGTTATTTTAACCAGAGGTTGTGTTAGTTTAACCAGGATTTGTGTTAAAAGTTAACCAGGATTGTGTTGGAGTAAATAGAACACCGATCCTGGTTAAATTTAACCCCGGTGTTTTTAGAGTGTAAAGGTGGATACATGCCTACCCCCAAGTTTGGTCACTTAGGATTTCTGACGAAGAACCGGAAAAAAAATAATACCTCCCTTTTTCAAACAGAGACATGCTGAAAACTCAAAAGCATCCGGGACCTCGCCCCTGGCCGGTTTTCACAGGGATAAGCATGCTTTCCTGTTCGGTTTCGATCTTCGCGAGAAAACTTTGTCCCCAACATTCCCTTTGCTCCTAGTTTTCCCTCACCTCAATTTTGAGATTTTGGCGTCGTCACTGCATAATGGAGAAGGGTATTTATCTTGAACACCATACATCAATAGACTGGTTGCAGTTAGACTAAAGCAATATTAACTGGAGGCGACATATACCTTTATATCTCCCTTAGAGTGGCGTTGTCTTTGTAATTGGGAAATGCACATGGGCGTAAAATCCTGAATGTGGTTTTACGAGAATTGATTTGCCATTCTATTGCCTACAGAGCCTTAGTTCACTTGATTAGAAGCTGAGCGTTAAACATAACATCATGGCATCAGTGTTAAAGGTTCTTCATGAGAATATACATGAACAGCTCAGTTTGAATTTTAAATCATACTTCTTATAAATACTACATCAGTCGCCTTTGTCTTTCATTCTGATTTGTACCGACAAAATAGCGGAAGTCTGATATAGTTATTTATTTACTCACGGTATTGGTTGTCATGACTGACTTATTGCCAACGTTCTGAATTTCGAATTCCATGTCGAATCGCACGTAGATTAGTATCAGGGCTGTTATATCTATTACCTATAGTTACAGCATTTTTCTCTGACAACGTGGAACAAACTAAAATTGTGTAACCTTTCTTGACTATTTTAGTACATATGAAATTCTTAAGAAAAGCTTAAATGAGAGGAAACAAATTAAAGGCATGCATGACCAGAGGCGTGGATCTGGTTTGTGGAGTGGGGGAGCGGGGCAAAAACTTTCCTGGTTTGTGGATTGGGGGACAGAGATTTTGCCACAGCCAGAACCTAAGATCGTGTCCGTGACCGGACTCGTCTCTAAGGAATCTACCCACACGAACGCGAGCACACACAAGCTATACAAACAAATCACTGAGCACGCATACACGCTCACTTTGAGACCCAAGCACACAGAAAATATACAAAGCGCATTAAATGCTAAGTTATTGCTTCAGATAGTTTACCCCAATATTTTCATTAGTGATGCGGTTGTCCCCTACCCTCTCCCCCTCCTAGAATCGACGCCCCTGTGCTTGATTTTCATGGTTTTACTTCAACAAGTTTTGAGGATCATGATGTAAAGAGTATGGAAACGACTGATGCAACATGATTATGTACAAGTGGTGGTATTTGAAATGAATTTTTTTAATCACGATAAAGAATTCAAAGGCACTTTCCAGAATCGGTAAAACAGATTGTAAAATTGGGGTCGGACTAACTATATAGACTGCCTCTAGTCAAATATTGGAGAGTATATCCCCTCACTCCCTGGATCCTACTAGACCCAATGTGTAAAGTGAGCCGAGTCTGCACTATAAAAATTTTGAGTCTGATGTCAATCAATCAGAACGGGCAACAATTCAATTTTTGATCCTGGCAAAAATTGTTAAGGTGGTGAATGTTGCTTGAAATCTGCGCTCGGCATGTTTGCCATTTGAAGAAAAAAATTAAACAAAAATCGCTTTTCTGGTGATAGCTTCCTGGTTTTGGACACCGTGAACCCTCTCCCATCAAGATACTATACTGAAACTGTAAAAACCCGATTATGTAGGGGTTATTCTCCTAACCAGTCCCCAGTTAAGGTTTCCAACGGGCATAATCAGCTTACTGGAGATGAATTATCGCGATCTACTAGACTAAGTGAAGGCAAATTAAATGTTTTTTGTGGGTCACGAAATCCTTCATAAATCAGCTATATGTCGTACATATTTTATTGGATTTGCTGATATGCATTGAAAGTTATTTTTGATTCTGCATGTACACAGGGGACAGGTTAGGAATACCCCTACATAAACATATAAACGGATCTTTGCAGTCTCGACATATTATTTTCTAAATAGTGAGTGGGTGGAGCGGATAGGTTTCACGGGGCGCATAAAGTGCCAGAAAGCTATTACTAGAACCCCTTTTTTCCTACATTTTTGTAAAAAAGAAAAGGGTTTGAGGTCATATCAAGCTTTATACTTACCTTGAGCATTTTAGTGAAATTTGCATCGAAATCCGATGTGTGGTTCTCAAGATATGAGCAAGTAATGTTGTCACATTTTCAACAAAGAGTGAACTTGAAGCAAGCACATATGACATCACATCCCCACATTCATGGGCAGTCTTTTGCTTTTCTTTAAACTTCACGGCCTATTTTCTCCTCAACATCCAAATATTTATCAAAATTTAATTGCATAAGTGGCATGAGAACTATCCAAACTTTTGCACTCCCCATGGGGCCCTTTCCTCATTAGTATTAAGGTCAACACAACAGTATGAAAAAACAACTGGAAACAAAGCATTCCTTGCCAATGTGAGGAAGTGATATAATCTCTGCTGCCCTCAATATCACTTTTGAACATAAATCTAATAAATTCATTTGCTGATATCTCGAGAAATACATGTCCGATTTGAACGGAAATTTCACAGTACTGCGTAGATTTAGTTCATCTTTCACATGTGAAGATTTATTTTTGACTTTAATCTCCCCTTTAAATGTATAAGTTGGAGTAAAATGGATTGCTACATTAGATTTACCAACAAATGAAGATGCAAGAAATTCCAGTTACCGGGTTAAATCAAACCCATCCCACATATCCGTCATTGAGAACTATCAAGACTTCCGGAGTACCCGGACATTTGGACTCGAGGGATACAGGTGTGGACCCTATAGTGTATCAGTCAAGTTTAATAATCAAATAGAATAATTAAAAGGATTTGACTGACCTTCCAATCGAAAGTTCTTATAAACCGAAAAATGGTTAGCAGTCGGTTGTAGATAGATTCGAATTATATTACAACCTACCTTATAACATTATAGCAGGGAGGTGTTAGGAAGGAGACACAACAGCCCTATCTGCCACACAATAGGTACTTCGAAAAAAGTTATTTCCATTTAAGCATCAAACTTTGATTGACAGTTCTCTTTGTTCCTATTGTTAAGCCTTGTTGACCTGTTCCATGCTTAAGAGGATTTGCCTCTTTCACACCCAAGTAATCCTGAAACAGTTATCTTTGTTAAACGATGCTTTGAAGTGAGGTTTGTTACCGACTGGTTTCAAACTCTAATCAAAAGTTTTAGCTAAACGACTGTCAATGAAAGTTAAAATAGTTTACTTTCTTTGTTTTGCAACGAATTTGATGAGTCGTCTGCTATAGGCATTGTTAAAGGCTAAATCATTTTACCCAATTTTCGCAACTGTCCGCATAACTCCTCAACACACTCGAAATATATATAACGTTAAAATCCTCCTAAGAAATAAACAGACTTTACACTTATTTGGACGTATACAGACGAAAGTGTAAAATTTGATGTTTTCATGACGGCTGGCAACGAAAAGTTAACGAGATGCAACGTAAGGGCGTGCCCTCTCACTGGAATTTGGACAATGTATAACTGATCCTAGTTGGTCTAGGTTTCGAGATAAAATATTTGGGAACAAAAGGAAGATTATTGTCGGCAACAAACATTGCCTCAAAGAGTCAATAGAACGTTGTGTCTCCTTCCTAACACCTCCCTGGTGACATGAAGATGACTAAATTGGGTACTGGATGCAGAAAGCATTTAAACCATGAAATTGGCAACAGCTCCCCTTATAATCCGTCAATAATTGACCACTTTACAGGGCAATATTTCATTTGCACCTAATCATTGATAAATATGATCTCAATATGCCAACGTTGCGCTGTCATAAGAGGGATGTGCCATGCATGGCTAATGCTATCCTTTAATTTTACAATCTTCATTTCAAAGACAGTTGTAAAATAAGTTCATCCTGAGCTCTTTTTTTTAAGTTTGAATTGTGTCCTTGAATATTATCAGTAGCAATTACCAAACCATAAATTATACGATGGGTAATTACGAAACAATTTATAACGAAAGAAACAACAAACTACAGTACACTCCACATCGTTATCTTTGCATAAGCAACAAGTTTCTTCAGCAGCCTTCAAAATTTGAAGAGTTATAGTTGCGTTGAAGAACAGTAAAAGGTATTGAAATAATCCAACAGATTTCTCCTTAGAAAAGCCCAGTGTTGTAGTACCCCTACCTGCACTCGTGCCTGTGGTCGAGTAGAAGATTCCGTATACCCGTGCGTACCCATATATAGCAGTACTCATGGCCTGGTACCCGGTCCAGTGCCCGTACTCATAGCGTGGTACCCGTACCCGTACTCATGATTCATTTTTCTTTGGACTCGTACCCGTACCCGTACTCAGGACCTGGTACCCGTACCCGTACTTCTAATCATGGTCCCGTACTCACACCACAACACTGAAAAAGTTCACTGCCAGGTGAAATCAGGTTGTTGACATGTCACACTAACATTAACGCCGCCAGGCGCCAGCGAAACTTGCAGAATTGTGTTTGGTGGTCTTGGTCGCGAAACCAACGTTTTGATGGTAGTGCGTCCGTTTCAGCATGGAGCTACCACCACTGAAAAGTTGCGAACCCAAGGGGGAACTAGTTGTGAGAGGCTCAGCCAAATGAATGACTCAGTACAACAGATTTCTGGTTCAACCTTCACTTTATTCAGGCCAGCATTACCTGCACCAATCAACAGCCTCTAAAAATCAAATGAATACATAGAAAGAATGAGTTAAAGATATATACATGGAGAACAACATTTTTAAATTCACTACCGCTGCAGGTGAGGAGTCCCTGAGTGTGTGCCTGCAGGTGAAAACAAAGGATTTATTTGCATAGTTCCCTAACACAATATATGCTCAGCAACATAATCTTGACAAATAACCTACATCCATTGCAACCCTATAACTCAACATACTAATCCAACAGAATGTTATACAAATGACATGCAATGTATATATCTGCAGGGTCAATCAAAATTCAGTTCTAATACATTTACCAAAATAAATTTTATTAAGCTTAGAGATTTTTACTAAAGTGATTAAAAACAAGCACCCTGAGAAAGATACAAACCGTGGTAGCTCCATGGTTTCAGGAAAGGTCATGATTGTGGTTTGTATAAACAGATGAAACCGAATAGCGCCACCACTTTTGCTATCTTTGCTGAACTGACACGAGCATTACTACTGTAGCCCGATGCTGTTGCAGCTCCCGGCTTGGAGGATTTGTGGTTGTGTAATTTTTGACTATTTCACCGTTCACCCTAACGAGGTGTAGAATGGAGAAGGTCTGTCTATCTTTAAGTGGTGTCAAATCTCTCAATGTTTTATCGATCGCTGGTTAGGACTTGTTTTCAATTCGAATTTTAAGTTTGAAAAGTACGGAGGCTTAAAAGTGCCACAAGATCACAATATCTTTTTGGCTAGTAAGTTAACATTTTTCAGAAAAATGTCAAGATGACAACATAATATCTCGTCAAAAAACACAAAAATTATGAAATGAGAACTTGTCACATTTCGTCATTGCAACAATTTTCTGCAAAATGTTAAATTTCTCACATCTTTTCAAGTGTGTAAAGCAACAATTTTTTTGAAAAATAATGAAATGACAACTTATCATATCTCGTCATTTCAACAATTTTCTGCAAAATGTTAAATTTCTCACATTTTTCCAACTGTGCAAAACAACATTTTTTCTGAAAAATGACGAAATGACAACTTATAATATCTCGTCTTTTCAACAATTTTCTGCAGAATGGTAAATTTCTCACATCTGTCCAAGTGTGCAAGGCAACAATTTTCTGAAAAATGACGAAAAGACAACTAATCATAGCTCGTCATTCCAACAATTTTCTGCAAAATGTTAAGTTTCTCATATCTTTTCAAGTGTGCAAGGCAACAATTTTCTGAAAAATGATAAAATGATTCCATGTCTTTTTATCAGTTTTCTACTGTGGTTCTGAGGGGACATTGCATTTTCTCTCTTCAAATAAGGGATATGATACATTACCCCAAAAGTTGCTTTATTGACATGTTTTAAGTTTCGGATTATTGGAGGACAATTGGAAATGATCAATTGTCGTCATGTTGTTTTCATAGTTTGTTGAGCAACGGATGGAGGGAAGGAGACAAGAGGGGGTTAAAATAAATTAACACCAAATATTGTAGATGCTTGGTCACCAAAACATTTGGTTGATTAAGAGTATAGGGCTTTGGACAACAAAACAACCGGTAGGCTGCAATGGGTGAAACCCTTAGAGGGGCAGTTTTTGACACTAAGCTGAGCACCAAGTGACGTACCCATAGATAGTTGACACCCGGGCGCCCCCCCCCCCCCCTGTGTATACCAATCCAGGATATTGTTGTCACTTTGAATCATCATGAAAAACCAAGCATATCCAAAGAATCATTTCTCCATTTTCCAGTGCTTACAATACTATTTTGTGTAAGTTCAACAATTGTGAAATTAGCGTTGGAGTCCCAAGGCATACGCAGTATTACAGGGGCAAGGGTATACTTCCCCCACACTTTTAAAGAGTTTAAGAATAAAAATAATAAGAAAGAGCGAAAGGAAGGGAGCCCAGAGAAATAACAAGACTTTTCAATAGCCTATTTTGATTAAATTTTGCAAAGTTAAATGAAGGAATACATGATGAACATCAAAAGCAACAAAATTACGAGCAAAATTTTCTCCGCGCGCATCAAGCGCACTCCGAGAACAAACTCACTAATACGAGTGAAATTTGAAAATTCTTTTCTCCTACGAGCCAGAAAACTTAGACCGAAGACAATATTACTGGCAGCTTAAGATTTTGTGCAACTTTAAACAAACTGGCAAGCCGTAGTATCTGCCGGGGCAGGGGGCAAAGTGCCTCGTTGACGTTTCGACCGGGAAGATCAGTTCAAACCTCCGGATTGAAAAAAGGCAAATAAGGAAGAGAGAAACGTAGAGAAAGGGATAAGAATATGAGTGAAAGGGAAGGAGATTATTTAGCTTCAGAGAGACAGACAAGATCTGCCTCTGTACAAATAAAATACATTCCATTCTGATGAATGTCCGTCTGATTAACGCAGCGAAAAGTTCAAAACAGTTCTTTGTAGCGTTTCCATCGTTTAATCTGTAACATAGCATACCGATGATACCGAAGGCACAGCACTGATACCGTACCCCAGCAGAGGCGTAGTCACGGGGGGGGGACCTAGCCCCCCAGGATTTTCTTCAGGACCCCCAGATTTTTTGCGTCCTGATGAAATAATTGAAAAAATTTAATGTTTGAACGGAAATAAACTTTGAAGTATTTCCTTCAAAACAGTAAATAAATCAAATGTATAAAAAATTAAGAAGTGAAAAACATGGATGAATGTGTGTAGAACACATTTCGTGCGCACGTATGAAATCAAGCAATAACTTCAAAATGCCTTCTTTCACTAAATTAGATATCGTTTGTGATCTGCACTGTCGTTTATTGCATTTCACTTAGAAGATGAAACGAAAGTCTTGACGACAAACTTTAATGTGACTTTGTTAGGTTAAGACACTTTCTGCCTTTCGGATGGCTGATTGATTTACGGAAAATAAGGCAATCGTACACTGGGGACCACTCTTACACGACCATTCATATACTTTATCGTACACAAAATATGCCGTAAGCAGGTAAGGATAAGGTACTGCCTTCGGATAATTCTTCCATTCCATCCTTAACAAGTAGGCCTATGTCGTGCCTCACTCCTGTCCATGACAAGTGCCACTGTAGGACGATTTTTATCGACAGGTCCGCTTTTTACTAGTTGGCACTGGCGTCCGGGGGATTTGTAAAATGTCCACAAGGTCCGGATTTCATGTGTTTCCCACATGATCCATACGTCTGCTTTGCGGTTCAATTGGCATTTTAATGTTGACTACGTAATGTACCGAAAAACAAATACTGCATCATTTTGCACATTGTTTCTTTAGTACTACGTATGTCTCTTGTAAAATCCCAGTCTACAAAAAACTAAAATTATTTTGATATTTTTCAGTCTCCCCTAAAAGGGAAAGTCCTAAAACTTAGGCCTATAATCAGTTCAAAGTTTTGCCTAACATAGCACCATTTTGCATCTAGGAAATCTAACGCAAAGAAAATTTCTCAGAGGGTGACACAACTACTTTTGGTCTTCCTGTTAAAGGGTAAGGTACTGCCTTAGGTAAGCTTAAATCCATTCAAATATTGCCGCATTTGCGGATGGGTACATCCAGTTTTAAACACGTGGGAAGTGCCGTCTCCGGCCATCTAGAGAGGTTTTAAAGTCCCAAATTTTCTTGTACGCTCCGCGCCAACTGATGGTGGCGTTTCGCTTAGATAGTCTTGCCATGCCTGACCCTCGGAGGTACCAGGCCCCACCACGTGTTACCTAGCCCCCCCCCCCCCCCAAAAAAAAACCCATCCTGGCTACACCATCGTACCAAAAAGAATCAGTAGTCGCCCACTTTTCAAAACGACATGTTCTAAGCCCTATATTCTAAACCCTTTTCCATCTTCAGACTCCCGTTGGGGAAAAGTAAATCCCTTGATTGAGTTAGGACTAACGCATTATCAGTGACGTAGCTTGGGTTGGTTGCCCCGGAGCAAGGAACGAAATTAACGCCCCTGCCCAAATCTTCCGCAGGAAATCTTATGTGTGCACAACTCAAAAGGGTAAAATGGCTTTTAAATTTCACGCTCATGGCAGAAATGGCCCCAGGATCTACTCCAAGCTCATATAGGAAGTGAGCATATCGAAGCCACGACATATGCGATTATGTTCTGGTGGGACGTGCCTTGTAGTATTGAAGGCGCGTGTAGCGCGCGACAAATTTTGGCTTTTTTTACACTGGAATAAACAAAAATAAGGACCTTGTTTTGAAGAAAATTGGAATTTTGTAGACGAAATTTGGCTTTCATGTTTGTAAGAACCATTTAAAATATTGAAGAACGTGCCCTATTATAAACAAAATCGAAAAAGTAATACACGTTTGTAAATTTCGTTTCAGCTTTTAAAGTATTTTAATGTAGGCTTGCATAAAGAGACTCTCAGAAAACCTGGAAATTTTACAAAATATTTTACCTTTTCTTTACAAAGATTTGAAAATTAAGAGCCTAACTTGAAGAAATTTTGGATTTTAATGAAAAAATGGGCTTTTGGTGAGGTGAAATGTTGGATTTAGAAGACTAATCTGCAAAAAAGAGCAAAATTAAGTGGAATGTAGGCAGGCCCCGAGTAAGACATTCCAAAAAAGGGAACTTAGAGAAAACAGGGGTGTGAGGGAGTTGCACTATTAATTTTCAGTATGTTTTACTGATTTGATGTGGCAAAAAAGGGAGGGCTGAGCCCCCCCCCCCCCTTGGATCCCCGTTTGGGTTTGTTTGGGTTTTTACTGTGCGGATTATCCGCAGTCATATAGTGAAAATCTTTTGCCATTTTTAACAAACATTTGTAATTCTGAAGTTTATACTGAAGAAAAATGGTAATTATATGATAGATTTGGGGATTTTTATTGAGTGACGAATCTCACCTTCTTATACTAAAAATGAAATGAGAAATTTCCCGAAACGTTTAGTTTAAGCCTTTTAACTATTGAACATATATTTGAAAATCTGGAGCTTACATTATGAAGGAATTTAATGCCGAAACTGTGAAAAACGCTATTTGTTGTAGGAGGAAGCTTAAAAATTGGAGTCTTCATTGAAAATCAATCTATCCAAGTTCATATGGGCAAAATCAAGGGTGACGTTGGTTGAGATTCTATATTTTGTCCTCCCGTGAAAATTGATATATTGTTGAACTCTCTTTTCAGAATTTTTGAAAACCTGGGGCTTATATTTAAAAATTTTTAGATTTTTATAAGGAAAATTGAGAAGCTTGAGTGTTTTCGAAGAATATCTTCTTGTGAGTAAAATCAAGAAGATCTTAAGGGTGAGGAGGCTAAAGTTTATCGAAGTAGTTTTTTGATCGTTTGGATGAAGGTTCCCCGACGAAGTTGGATCTTATCCCCTAGGGGGCCATGCCTCGGCCCACTGGCGCTCCCCTTGGCTCTGGCAAGTGGTAGGTCCAACATTTTTCCAATTAATCTCGAATTGGAGTCCCCTAGAGTGGCGCCCGGTAAAACTTGCGATCCTTCCCCCCCCCCCCCCTTAGCTTCGCCACTGTGAATTATGGGAAACAGATTATCTTAATGAAATTATAAGAAACACAAATTGGAATTGAATTAAAAAAAAAATGTTGCAATATCACATGTATTATCACTGCATGCCGATTGGTGAAAATTTAACCTTCTCATCAAGGTGGTATCATTGAGTTAGTATATTCGAACAAATGGATTTTTATGTGTCCTTGTCTTACTTGGAATTAAAACAAACACCGAACGAAACAAAAATAAAAATAGGAAATGGGGAAACATTTTTTTCACCTTTTTCTGTATGTTGTCGGTGTTGGAACTGAAATAACGTCCTGTATGAAAAGGTCTTCATTAAAGTCCTATTAAAGTTATTTCTATGATAAGATCTCTCTGATCGATTCCCATAACTTGTTCATTACGGTAGTGTATTTAGAACAGTGTTAGACTCTGCGGGTCGGATCAACCTGTCAACGTTAAAACAGAAACAACCCAATAAATTTGTTTCAAAACTTGAAAAAGAAAATGGTCCTTAGACCCTAGTAGAACAACCTGTTTTCATCTGCTGTATTGTTACAGATTACTAGCTTTGTATCATGGGGGGGGGCTTCACCTGCTACTAACTAGGTAATTTTTTGTACCACAAGCGTTTCTAGTTTGGGAATGATGGTTGCTGTATAATTTATAATTTTAAATTACGCCTACGTTTTGAATTTTCAAAGCTCTTTAGATTTTGCGTACCCTAAATTTTCTAAGTACCCCTATTTTATCCGCCGCCACCACCGACCCCTTTGCCCTTCGGAGACCCCCAAACAAGCTCCGTGGACCACCTAGGGGTATGCGGAGCCAAGGTTGAGAATCACTGTACTAAGCTACACCCGAGCGGCCAGCCTATATTTTATTACCAGGGTGAACAAGGGCAATCTCGTTTCCAGGAATCCACTATATCGTTTGAAAATAGGGGAGGCATGCATCTAGGTTAAGAGACTTTAGGGTTCCAATACTAAAAGACACTCAGAGTCAGAGTGTGGTTGTAAAAACTAAGATTTGACGATTTTCACTCTGTTTTTTTTTTTTTTTTTAAAAAAACTTTTCAACATTGATACCCAGCTCCACATATTTTGGAGAGACATCAGCGTTTTGTGGTTTAATTTCTCTATACACAACTGTTGTTGATGTCGAAAAGGCTGCAACTAAATTCGAACAATTTTGTATCTTGTACAATGAACTTACATCAGCGGGTGGGGTAACAAAGACCCTACAAGATATATTGAATTGGTATGACTTACACGATGCATACCCTAACTTGATAGTACTTTATCGGATCTTTAGAACCACAGCTGTGTCTTCAGCCTATTTGGAGCGGTCGTTAATCAAATTCATGATCATTAAAAACTACCCAGGTCACCAATTGGGGGGGGGGGGGAATGGCTAGCCAGTTTAACATTACTTTCCATTGAAAGGGAAATGATAGAGAGAATGGACTTCGACAATGTATTTGACGGGTTTAGCCGCATTGCAAACTTTACTTGTGTAAGGAAAGCTTTAACTATCATATAATTTCAACTTTCATACTGACCTTACCCTTTCACCTCATGGTAAAATTGATTTTTTTGCCCAACCACTCTAGTGTACCTGATGAAGAGAGACACCATGGAAACACAGTTGTTCGGAATTTGCTGGGGAATTTTGAGTGGTTTTTACTGTAAATTTTTAGCTTTTTCATGGAGTACGCCATAAAGCAGGAGGCCTATGGGCTCATGTAAGCAGAGATGGATGAGGTGGGCAGCAAAGCACGGAGTGTGAACAGTTGGTTAAATCTAACAACGATAGAAGAAACCACTTCATGCTTACATCTAAAGGATATTCTCGATATCTTTCTCTTTCATGCTTTGGCTACACCAAATCCTCACCTTCATTTATACCAAAGAAGTAGCGTAGGCACATTGTAAGGTTTGCAGTTAATATAAGAGTTCTTGAAGTGAAGTGTTGTTATCGTTTAAATTTACTAAGTTAACATAGTGTAAATTTTGTGTTGTACGTATATCAGTCTAAAAGGTATATGTAGATGCATTGCACAGCCTAGCTTCACATAGCTTCCTCATAACCTAAATAACCCTCGGTCTCTCAGTGATATGTCGAGTCTTTGCAAACCGGGTTGGTAAAGTTTTCACCGGGGACCCCCGACATGTGACCCCAGATACGTCGCTGCTAACAGGCTGAGCAATCGGCTGCAGATCCCTTCTTCTAAATCTATTTGTAAAAGGTGTGCTCGTTCATTAGTCATTATGATGTCCAAATTTCACTAGGGTGTTCTGGGATACGTTCCTCAGTCCTTTCAGATTTGTATTGAGTACGCGAGAGGAACCGCCAGATTGCAACGCCGTCCCTTTGACCGGAGTCCAGGGCTTATCCGAGTAACGAGGGTTGCAGGTCAGGGGCATGGAGTCATATCGGAATACTTTCCGAGAACCAGGAGATTTTATTTCACTGTCGCTATTGTGAACCAACGGTGAAACCCAGAAGGGCGGGGGAGAAGACCGCTCCAGCCACTTTGGATTCATAGGATTTACTAATAATCTCCCCCTCCCCCGTTAAGTCGACCGAGAGAAAATATTAAAAATATATAATGACAAAAATTTAAATCAATGAAGGCATATCTAAACAGAGGTGGCTCAAGGATTTGTCCGACAGGGGGGCCAAGCTCCCCGACAGGGGACCAGAATTTCAAGGCCCCGACAAAGACGATGAGTAAGTCCCGTTGAAACATAACTTGACAGAATTTGAGGCGCGCGTAGCGCGCCGAAATTTTTGGCTACCTTTATAACTATAATCTTGAGTTTATTTTCAAGAAAAAATTTAAATGTTTGAAAGAAATTTGGCTTTTGTAAGGACCATTAAAATGTTGGGGTCTTTATTGAAGAATCCATCCTTCATATGGGCAAATTCGAAAACGTTTTATATGCGACAGCTGCAATTCTGTTGGGGTTAATTATTCTAGTCCTACGTACTAAGGTCTCAAGACGAGACTAGAAGTTTGCCCGAAAAGTTTTTTCCCCCTTTTTGAACGTAGATTTGAAATTAAGAGCTTCTTTTATTGCAGAAAGTTTGGAATTTAATATAACTGAGACTATTTGGTTTTGGTAAGGTTGAGAAAGGACAAGGTACATGGAATGAGATATAACAGAGCTAAAAAGAAGTGATTGAAAATTGATTTCAATATGCTTTAAAATATCATTATAAAGCAAAAAATATGTTCAAGATCACCCAGGATGTGAATTCAGTCCCCTTTTTTTAAATAATTTTTTTGTCATTTTTAGGCCTCCCCAGCGAAACCGTTGACCTTCCTTGATGGGGGTGGGCAGTGTTCCCCTACGGGGGGCCATGGTTCCCCTGCCCCCCCCCCCCACCCTTCGCTGGCTCCATCCCTGTATCTAAATCATACATTTTGTAGGACTTTTCCGGTATATAGGGTATAGTGAGGCATGTAATGATCTCAGTGCAATAGAAACTGTAGCATCTCTGGCGTATCAACTGTAAGAACTGGACTCTCATTTAAGTGTCTAAATTCTGTTTAAAAAAAGTCTCGCATACCTTCAATTAAACTGACAAGCGCTGCAAACAGGCCTAGCTTTCTGACTTGAGACGAAATGGGGTCTTTAAGGTGAATTGCTAAATTCAGGTCCAAAAGTATGCCAACCTGTCTGCTTGAGAGGTTGATTCCACCAGAGTGCTGTCACTGAGAGTGGCAGCGCCCGGATTCCACAGACCACGGTCATAGGATTTACTAATAGTCCTTGAATAATCATCTCAAAAGTAATAAACCAGAGCTCGTATTTATGCTTTTGGTACTTTCTTTAATATTAATTTTATAACTTTTTGGAGGCTTCATTTTAACAAATTTTATATCGTTTTAGATGTAAATTTTTTACATAAGCCATTTTTGTCAATACAATTCTTGAGAAACAACTTGTTTGAAAGAGAATATGGTACCTTGTTGAAACAAGTTCAGTTCCAGTCAGTCTAGCCGTAGGTCCAGTACTACCTTAGGATACCTTAGGAACCTCAGTGGACGCAGGTCTATTGACCTCTATGTCCACATCTTCTTAATCTTCATGATCTGCTACTGTAGTAATGATCACAGAGTTGTGGGTGACGGCCATACTAAACTTACAAAAAGTCTGCCTTGCAGTTATATAACATCTCATGGCCAGCCCAATACGTATCCAAAGCCTTCTCAAACTGAAAAACAGTTGTTGCAGAAACGACACTCCCAGGAAGGCTATTCCAAATATCTACAATCCTACAGACAAAACTAAATTTTCTTATGTTTAGACTACAAAATTCTTTGAGTAACTTCCGACTATGACCATGATTATGAGTGATTGAACTAAACTTGAGAAAACCTTCAGGAACACCTCTGTCATACCCACCTGAACCAATTTTAAAAACCTCAATCATATATTATCTGAAGGACAAATGTCCTAAGTCGGTACTATACTTTCCCTGTTCGTACTTTCGCTGGGTCTTAGCCCCCGGGGGAAGGCAAGGGGAAACTGTCCCCTTGGTTTTCCAAATCGCAAACGAGAGTTGGCCTACTTGAGAAGAAATACTGAAATGCTGAAGAATTAATGGTTCAAATCATGATTTCCAGACCGCCCCCCCCCCAAACAAAAGTACATAACGGCTACCCCTCCCCATTTTCCCGGGAAGGGCCCCGGATCTTCTCTCCCCGTATACAAGTTGTTATGTGCGTTTCTCTTTCTGACAAATGAACCCTGTTCCTCCCACAAGATGCACTGCTTGAATACATCGGCATATACTGCACGCTGGTCTGAGATATCATAGCGTATGATTAACCTTTTGATTTTTAACTAAACTCAGTGAGCGTGTAAAGTAACTTTAAACTTAAATTGCATAAGCACTCAGTTGCGGCAAACCTCTCTGAACAGATAAATACAACAGATAAATCTCACAAATATCCACTTATGTCACTTTCTCAATCCTTCATATACGAGAACAAAGCAATTGCATGTTCAATGTAAACCAAGGGGGTTATTCTGTACCTGAATTTTACAACTCAATGAGAAACATATTGCTACATGATTTTCAAGAGCTGTTCATCACATACCCGAGTACAATCATTAAAATATTGGGGATGGCTGCACTTTCCTTTTAAATCAAATCTAGATTTTCTTCTTGCAATCTAAATTTAAAAATTAAAAGTAAAGAATGTTTGAAAGCAATTTTACGATCTAAAATATGTCTCTTCTCCTACCCAGTAGACATTTCGACCGAACATTTACTTGCAACGCCTATGATGCGACTACGCGCCTGTAGGGTCGCCGGAACCGGTACGGCAGGTCAAAAAAAAAAAAAATGAAAAGAAAAAAATCTGAACCCGATCCCAAATCCTATTATTCTGCTCCTTCTTTTTCTATTCTATGAACTTCAACTGTTATGTAAGTACGTTATCAGTGAATTAAATAAGTATCTACCCGCCCTGTACAATATGACGTATACATACACCATAGCCGCATACACCAATGACATACACACAATATACTTACTACAGACATTACGTCATCCATACATTCCCAGATACGTGCGGTACTCAGGTAAGAATCTACTATCTTCCAAATCACGCATAAAAAATAGGTCCTATACGGGACCCTGGAGACTGTACGGAAGAACAGCATACTGTAGCATCGCATGAACATGAATTCGCCAAATACTGGCCACCTGAATGAATGCTCCGTTTGAATTAGATTACATTATTGATTTACTGTCAGACATTATGACAATTCCTAAAGTTTATAGAAAGACAAACATACAATGCGAGGCAGTTATTATTTCTCTAAAGTGACTTGATGTTCTTATCCTTTTTTTGGCATAAGTCTGCAACTTTTTTGTAATTTCTTTTTGTATCTTACTTTGCCTTTCATGGTTACAAAATCATGCTGATCACCGTATTGTTTTGTAAAAGTATCTCAGTCGGGCACTTGTTTGTTTTAACAGAGCAAATAAAGAACACACACAAAAAGAATGTGAGTTCCAAAGTATTTGGGGGTTTTGGTTGTACTTGGCTGGATTAAATCATGTTGTCATTAATGTTAACTGAGGAGCTTAACGGTGGACCGTGTTTTTTCCCATGGAGGGACTCATTCCCAACCGTCCAATAGAGAGACGCCTTCGTTAGTCTGTCTCCATTTGTGACTGTAGCATTTGATTGTTATTACGGCTCTTCATTTTCGAGGGGGAGTTATTGGGAACTTTGAAAAATCTTGGAATTATGACTGAACCCCGCGCCGATATACGAGGGCTGCGCCCTCGCATTGCCGCTATGCGGCAATATTTATTATCTCTCACGTTGAATTTATCTGCGCCCCTGGCCTGTGGCTTCCCGAATCGAGAGCACAAGGGAGAAGCGCGCAGCCACCATGTAGGTGTGCCATGCAACAGCAGAAAGTCCGAAACTGTCGTAAATTATTAAAATTTCAGATCTTGTAATAAGTCCAATGCTGGTTTAAAGATAAAACCACTTTGGATCTCGGAAAACTTAAGAGCACCAAACATTCCTCAAAAAGAAGAGGTGGCATTCCTCCCCTCAGGCAACATCACTTTCGACTACACACTACCAAACCTGAAAAATTCACTGAATAATGAGAATTCCTAAACGTACAAACAATTCAACCCTTAACAAAGCTTTAGTCTACCAAATACAGCATTTTACGTCAAAGCCACATCGCATACACAAAAATTTCTCAAAAAGTATAGGGAGTTGTCCCCTACTCTAAGAGGGCACCTCTTACCTTACGCACAGCCAGAGAGAGAAAGAATATCACTAAACATTGACAATTTGTAAAGGTAGAATCGGTGTAAAATTTTGATAAAGATAGCACAATTTTTCACCTGAACAAGACCTTACATGTATTCTTCCCCTTAGCACCTTGCCCGTCAGTGCAAGGATGGCGTCAGGATTTGCCCGACGAGGGAGGGGGGCTGGTTTCCCCGAAAGGGAGACTGGGCCCGAATTTTCTATGACCTTTTCAAGGGGGCTTTTTTGCAATTCAATTCTTGGAGACCGATTTTCGATGACCTTTTTTTTTCTTTTTGCTTTTTTACACTTTATGGAGATCGACGGCATACTTGTACTGTCCGAATTTTCTAGGGCCTTTTTTGTCAAAAATAGGCGAGGTTCTTGCTCCCCGACAATTATTTTTCTCCCCGACTGGGGGGCTAGACTCCCAGGAAGGAGGGACTGTAACCCCCTGTCCCCCTGGCGCCAAGAATGGCTGCCCCCGGCGGTATACACAGGCAAAAATAGAAAGTGTTTCCTCCGGGTGGCCAAAGTCTACAGACAACTTGGTGCTCGGCTTAGACAGTGCACGAACTGCCCCTTGGGATTTTGCCCAGGCTACAGCCCTGCTGTTCATTGCCAACGCCTATATATAAGGCAGTCTGTTCTGTGGGGAACATCTTGGCATGACTGAGTACCTTGCTCCTAACCTAACATCGATCAATTCAACCGCCAGGATTCTTCCGGAGCATCTGAAAGTTCTTGAGTTTGTAATCTTGGTAAAGTCACATTAGTTCAAATCATTGTCTTAGTACATTAATTACTTTGAAATTGACGATTGGTTGTATTCGTTTAACTAGCCTGAACACCATCACTTTGTAAGGTAAGCTTGCAAGCTAGACTGAAGAAACTTGTATTTCTTTTGGACTATTGAGTTCTTTAATTTATTTTCTGTTTTGAAATTGTGTAACATTGCGAGAGGTTCCGCAGGTTCCCCCTGGGTCCCCACTGGGGCTCAATTCTAGGACCCAGCAGGCCTCCAACTGAGAACCTGTAGGATTTAAAACACACATGCAGTAGCTGTTACATTAACTTTTCAACCACCATTTATCGGTCCGTTTCGTGGACACAGTTTGTTCGTAAGTGGTGACCAATACATTTAAAAAATAAATCATTCTGAAACATCCTTATATCAACCGTACGGTTGAATGGAATACCGTTTTAACATTTACTCGGGAATTCCAGATATCTGTAATTAATTTCAGATATCTCTACGTAATTGAAGATACCTCTAATTCAATTTCAGATATCTCTAAATAATTGCAGATATCTCTAATTCAATTTTAGATATCTCTAAATAATTGCAGATATCTTTAAATAATTGCAGATATCTCGAAATAAAGAAGTATTTCAGATATCTCTTATTCAATTTCAGATATCTCTAATTCAGTTTCAGATATCTCTTATTCAATTTAAGATATCTCTTATTCAATTTCAGATATCTCTGATTCAATTTCAGATATCTCTAATTCTATTTCAGATATCTCTAATTCTATTTCGGATATCTCTAATTCTATTTCAGATTTCTCTAACTCAATTTCAGATATTTCTAATTCAATTTCAGATATGTCTAATTAAGTTTCAGATATCTCTTATTGAATTTCAGATATCTCTATTTCTTTATCAGATATCTCTAGTTCAATTTCAGATATCTCTTATTCATTTCCAGGTATCTCTAATTCATTTCTATATATCTCTAATTCAATTTCAGATATCTCTAATTCTATTTCAGATTTCTCTAATTCAATTTCAGATATCTCTAATTCAATTTCAGATTTCTCTAATTCAATTTCAGATATCTCTAATTCAATTTCAGATATCTCTAATTCAATTTCAGATATCTCTTTTTCAGTTTCAGATATCTCTTTTTCAGTTTCAGATATCTCTAATTCAATTTGAGATATCTCTAAATAATTGCAGATATCTTTAAATAATTGCAGATATCTCGAAATAACGAAGTATTTCAGATATCTCTAATTCAATTTCAGATATCTCCAATTCAGTTTCAGATATCTCTAATTCAATTTCAGATATCTCTAATTAATTTCCAGATATCTTTAAAACAATTTCAGATATCTCCAATTCTATTTCAGATTTCTCTAATTTTATTTCAGATTTCTCTAATTCAATTTCAGATTTCTCTAATTCATTTTCATATATCTTTAATTCAATGTCAGATATTTCTAATTCAATTTCAGATATCTCTTATTCAATTTCAGATATCTCTAATTCATTTTCAGATATTTCTAATTCATTTTCAGATATCTCTGATTCAATTTCAGATGTCTCCAATTCAATTTCAGATATCTCCAATTCTATTTCAGATATCTCTAATTCAATTTCAGATATCTCTAATTCAATTTCAGATATCTCTAATTTATTTCCAGATATCTCTAAATCAATTTCAGATATCTCTTATTCAAAATCAGATATCTCTAATTCTATTTCAGATATCTCTTATTCGATTTCAGATATCTCTTATTCAAAATCAGATATCTCTAATTCTATTTCAGATATCTCTTATTCGATTTCAGATGTAGGAAGCATTTAAAATAATTTTGGATAGTTTGAGACGAATTTGTGATAGAAACTGTTATTAACAGTTTCCTCCTTTTCTTTTTCCTACCTCCCTCTTTCTCCCCTTTCCGCTCTTTTTATTTTATTATTATTCATTAATGGGGAAATGGTCCTCTCCCATTGACACGCCACTGATTCTCACCGACGTCTTCTCAGGGACCCTAAGTGGTAATACGTACGTCAATCAAGAGTTCATGTGCGAAAAATCCTTTAAACCTTGAATGCACTGTTTTCTACACGCATCAAGTACGGCTTGCACTCAGAGTGTGGCCCCAGCCGGCTCCTTTGCCATTGTTTACAGACGTTACTTTCTTATTTAGTGCTGGAAATATTTGTATGAATTTTAGGAGCACAGGGCCCTTAAAAATCGCCTAAAGGGGCTTACCATTAAAACTTTCCCAATCAGACATCCTGTATCTCGCCCTAGACACACTCATTGTAATCTTTTTAAAGGCTGTAGCCCGGTGGGTTTCGTGTGTCAGACCCTCCACTGAGAGGATCGAAAAGAAAAAGAAATGAAAGAAAAAAAAGATAGGCAAGAGAAAAGTGGACGGAATTTCGGTGGGAGGAGGGAGGGGGATAGGGTTAAGGGACAGTTGCACTTGACATTTCGAAACCGTTAATGGAAGTTTGCGTACATGAGAGAAATACTGAAATGCTGAAAATTTCACTGTCCAGATTATGGTTTTGATGTCCTTAGAACCTGTGAAATCACATATAAGGGTTGAACCCAAAATTTTTCTCTTCATGGAACAGTAGATCCTTCTTACCTGGCTTACTTCTCCCGACAAATGAACGAATCCTCTTCCCTCTACATGAAACACAGGTTGAGTACACCTAAAGCACATACGCAGACTAAAGATATTTAATAATATTTCTCATACCGTGCTACAGAATGTTTTTATAAAATAGCCTATAACTACCCTTAATTATGTGCTTGATTCGGTTTGCATAGAATGTAATTTTTAATTTGAATCAAATGTACCCTTTAGTTTCTTAATCTAAATTTGATCCTAAAGCAATTTTAATTAAGAGATTGTTTAGATGGAACGTATTGATATACAAGGTAAGGGATATGCCATTTCCCCAGGTGGGAGGTATCTTTCACCAAGAGTTTCTTCCAAGGTCTTTGCTACGGCTACACACCAAGCAATGGTGGATTTCCCAGTGGAGTACCAAAAGGGGGAGGGGCATGCACTGCATACCAGTATTTTACATGGGTGTCATGTCACTACGCTAAATAAGTAGGATTTCCAAACATATATTCAGCTCAAAGCTTTACCGAAAAAGCATTGGTTTGCCCCCTCCCTCTATTTTTTCTTAACCATTCTTTATTTCAGTTCCTATTTGTGTGTTCAATTTACATCGTGAAGTTACTTGAAAACAACATTTTAGCTTGAAAGCACTTCTTTGCAACAGGAGAACAAAGATCTTATTTCCTTTTGGTGAAAATGCAGTGGGAGTAAGGGTGAAGTGGCAAATAATTAAAAATTGTTAAAAAACTAAATCTGTAGAACATACATAAACAATAGATACCGTTCATTTTGGTAGGTCAAACTGAGATACTAAGAGAGAGAAAAAAAGCACTGAAAATAGAGAATCATATTTAACAAAGGAACGGGGTCTTATTGTACTTCATAACCCACTCTCTTTAAAATAAATAGCTCTTCTTCCATACAAGACTGGAAATTACTGTAGAAAAAAGTGCATTTGGAATCCTATTGTTTATTTTACAATTAAAGATAAAGTATTTTGTATGAAGGATGCAGAAATTTATTGCATGTTTAAAGCATGTACGTAACAAGGCATTGGTAGTGCAGTGTTTAAACTCCCGACTAACCAACCATACTATCTTGTCGTTCTAAATTTACAGCGGTTAAAGGCACGTTCTGGTAGGTTTTCGCCTCTGTCTTGTAAGAAAAACAAAAATATTCCACATAATATCCTTCAAACCCTATCACTATACCATTTTCCTAACTCAAGATATCTCATTTTAAAGATTGGTTACTTTTGTTAAAAATACCTCTGCTCTTCAACAAAGAAAGTTATGTAATGTTGGCACATTGCTTCAAATTCGTTTTGATTATCTTTATTATTGAACATCCTGTTTGTCCTTGAAATTTGATACTGTTGGAATGTTTGAATATCTTTTCCTGTAGATTAATGCTATTTTAGAGTACAACAACAATGTTGATTAATATTGTCTGCAGAGGCATCATAATTATAAATAAATTGAATGCAATGTTAAAATTAATGTGCCACGTTGACATCACAGATTTCCCATGATGCATCAAATACCAAGAAAATTTAGCTCGCTAGGAATTTCCTATGCTACGGCACTGAGATTTTTCCAGAGTCACAGGATCTTTATCGGTCAAATGTTGGGGTGACCATGCCTCTGCAGTATTCGGGATAAGTGCTGTTAATTTGTTTTAGACCCACCCAGTGCCCCCACCTCATTCACTCCACCCCCGCTCAACAAACAGTAAAAACGCCATGTCGACAACTTATCTGCTAACAATTCTGTCATGGTCTAGTAGAATCCGAAACTTAAAACATGACAACTAAGCAAGTTGGTTAAGTAACATCAACTAAAATATTCCACGTTTGAAGAAAGGAATGCGATGTCCTGTCAGAACCACGGTAGAAATTGATTGCAAGGAAAAATATTGCTAAGTTGTCATTCAATCATTTTGCATAAAATTGTTGCAGAAACAACATGATCTTATAAATCGTCATTTCAATATTTTTCCGAAAATTGTTGCTTTGCACACTTGAAAAGATGTGAGAAATTCAACATTTTGCAGGAAATTGCTGAAATGATGAGATATGACAAGTTCCCATTTCATCATTTCACAGAAAATTGTTGCTTTGCACACTTGGAAAATGTTAGAAATTCAACATTTTGCAGAAAGTTGTTGAAATGACGAGATATGATAAGTTGTCATGTCTTCATTTTTCAGGAATTTGTTGCTTTGCGCACTTGGAAAAAGTGGGAGGAACTCAACATTTTGCAAAAAATTGTTGAAATAACGAGATATGATATGTTGCCATTTCATCATTTTTCAGAAAATTGTTGCTTTGCACACTTTGCAGGATGAGAGAAATTTCACATTTTGAAGAAAATTTTTGAAATGACGAAATGTGATAAGTTCTCATATCATCATTTTTCTGTTTTTTGACGAGATATTATGTTGTCATCTTCACATTTTTCTGAAAAATGTTAGCTCACTAGCCAAAAGATATTGTGATCTTGTGGCACTTTTAAGCTTCCGTAGAAAAGGACTGTTAATCAGTGACAATGATATGAACTTATGCTCGAAATTGTTACACAATTATATAGGCTATAAAGATACACCATCAACACTGAAAGTTTTGCATGGAACAGTTACCCTCAAGCATATTCAAAGAATTGCCAAATGTAACATCAACTTTACAGGCCTAGGGCCCCTCGCTAGTTTCATTCCGCGTATTTTATTCACTGACACACAGTAGAAATCCACATACGTACACTACGTCAAATTATGTTGCCCATAGCAGGGAGTTGCAATTACAGCTCCCTGCTCATAAGAAGGGCAGGTTCTTCAAAGAAAACAAAAGAAAATCTTGGTTCCTATGTTGCACATATTCCACCTACCGATGCCCGAAATATAACGCCAGAAGATGAAATGCAATCGATGGTTTATCACCCGGTTGCATTTAAGCTAGTACGTGAAAAAGGAGCCGGGTAGGGACATACCCTGTTACTTGGGTGGAATTCTCAAAAGGTATGGGTAATGTCTTCCGTACACGAATTTTATCTGGTGGTGAGTACGTACTCCAGATGCCGTGCAACTTTAAAGAGATGACCGCACCCCCACCCCCCACCCCCCTTCCCGGCCCGGAAGTAATAAAATAAACTAGAAAACACAAACAAGAGCCCAAGGGCACTATGGTTCCTTCCATTTAAGATTATATTGTATTAAGGTAGTCGCAAGGTAAGGCATAGTTTGCACCTTTAACCCCAATGACTTTTGGCCATCACCCAAAAACATAGGGGCACATTAAATTTCAAAATCGTACAAGCACTTGCAGTTTGAGAGAAATGGAACACTTAACTTTTCAAATTATCACACTGCACACGGCCCATTTCCATGCGACAAATACACACACTCATCACCTTTCACTAAAATGTCATTTATTTGAGTTTGGGGTAGTAAAGGAGGGTAGTTAATTGCCTTTTTGGTCAATCTCAACAATTCAAATCCAGACCTTACAAAGAAGTCACAAAGGTCAAATACAGTCAAAGTAGGTCAAAACTGATTTTAAATAAACACCAAGTCCCACCAAAGAAATTTAACAGTCATCTGGTCATTCCTGACCACCACAATTTATGATGAATGACTAGAAATTATTTCATGGTTTTCTTTTAGACTACCTAATGTGTTTGCCTCAAAAGCAAAATAAGGAAAAGCCCACAACTATGCTACTAAAGGCAGCCTGAAAGTGATTTATTACCACCAATTTCTACTTCACAATTTGGCTAGAAGACCAAGAAACAAACATAGCTCTGTAAAATCTAATACTGTAAAAGACTTTCAACTTGACCTTTTAACCTAAAGAGGGTGTTAAAAATGCCATTGTAGTCCCTAGGGTAAAAGCAGAGGTAAAGAAGAGAAACTGCTTCATATTTTACTATTGTGATATGTACACACAATATTATAACAAGAGCCCAAGGGCACTATGGTTCCTTGGATTAAAGATGATATTGTATTAAGGTAGTCCCAAGGCAAGGCATAATTTGCACCTTTAACCCCAATGACTTTTGGCCATCACCCAAAAACATAGGGGCACATTAAATTTCAAAATCATACAAGCACTTGCCGTTTGAGAGAAATGGAACACTAAACTTTTCAAATTATCACACTGCACACTGCCCACTTCCATGCGACAAATACATTCATCACCTTTCACTAAAATGTCATTTACTTGAGTTTGGGGTAGTATAGGAGGTTAGTTAATTGCCTTTTTGGTCAATCTCAACAATTCAAATCCAGACCTTAAAAAGAAGTCACAAAGGTCAAATACAGTCAAAGTAGATCAAAACTGATTTTAAATAAACACAGTCTCTTCTGCACCAAAGAAATTTAACAGTCATCTGGTCATTCCTGACCACCAAAATTTATGATGGATGACTAGAAATTATGTCATGGTTGTCCTTTAGACTACCCAATGTGTTTGCCTGAAAAGCAAAAATAAGGAAAAGCCCACAATTCTGCTACTAAAGGCAGCCCGATAGTGATTTATTACCATCAATTACTTCTTCACAATTTGGCTAGAAGACCAAGAAACAAACATAGCTCTGTAGAATCTAATAAATGACTTTCAACTTGACCTTTTAACCTAAAGAGGGTGTTAGAAACAGCATTGTAGTCCCTAGGGTAAAAGCAGAGGTAAAGAAGAGAAACTGCTTTCATATTTTACTATTGAAATTGGAATCTTAGCTTGCATTGTGAATAACTTTATTCAATACTGTATGTGAGGAAAAGGTTGTTTTTAATAATAATTGCATTACTGTCCTGATTGTTAACTAAACTGCTTTTAGACTGAGAGGGGGTTATAATTCTTCTTTTCTTTTATACATCGCATTTGTCTAAAGGCATTAAACTTCAGCTGGACTTTTAAACCAATTGAACAAAGACCCAAGGAGTCTTCACGTGCACTTTACTTAGACAAACACAACTTTCCATTATTTCCACTATGTTACTTGGTTACTGAGTAATTGCACCGCATACCTGGCATTGCAATAGGCCTACATATGACCTACATGTACACACTAGCCTGTCATTTAAATGTCAGTGACTCAAGTAACGAACATTGTAGGAGGGTAGTGTAATAGCCTTTTTGGTTCGTCTGATCAAGACAAATCTTGAGGTCACAAAAAAGTCACAAAGGTCAAAAGGTCAAATGAGGTCAAGTGAGGTCAAGGGGGGTCATCACGTGCATTTCACTTAGACGAACACAAATCTCCATTACACCACCCCTCTAAAATGTTTCAGTGGCAAGATATCAATAAAACATTACTTTTTGACCTTTTGACCCTTTCCAATTATTTTGGTTAATGTACCAACATTTTCACCTCCTACCAATCTAACTTATCCTAAAATGATGCCACTGCTTGAACAACGGATACTGAGTTACAGCTACTAACAGAAATTCAGTTTTTGGCCTCTGGTGATCACCAGTGACCTTTGACCTCCACCAAAAACGATAGGGCACATCTACTCCACAACATCTACATACATACCAAGTTTGAAAAAAATTGATCACTCGGTTATTGAGTTATCGCACCACATACCTCGCATTCCAATCCGTCACATACACACACACATATACATACGCCAAGGTGACTGCATAGGTTCCTTTGTTACACAAGGAACCAAAAATTGGAGCCATAGCTTGCAAATAACTTTATTAAATACTATATATGAGGAAAAAGTTTTTTTTTTAAATAAAAATTGCATTACTGTCCTGATTGTTAACTAAACTGCTTTTAGACTGAGAGGGGGTTATTATTCTTCTTAAGTTTTCTTTTATACATTGCATTTGTCTAAAGGCATCAAACTTGAGCTGGACTTCTAAACCAATTGAACAAAGACATATCACGCAAATAGTCTTCACGTGCACTTTACTTAGACGAACACAACTTTCCATTATGTCATCCCCCTACGTACTTGGTTATTGAGTTACTGCACCACATACCTGGCATTGCAATACATATGACCTACACTATAACTATCCTGTCAATTAATTGTCAGTAACTCAAGTTAGGAACATCGTAGGAGGGTAGTGTAATGGCCTTTTTCGTTCGTCTGATCAAGACAAATCTAGACGTCACAAAAAGTCACAAAGGTCAAAAGGTCAAATGAGGTCAAGTGAGGTTAAGGGGGGCCATCACGTGCATTTCACTTAGACGAACAAAAATCTCCATTACACCACCCCTCTAAAATGTTTCAGTGGCAAGATATCAATAAAACATTACTTTTTGACCTTTTGACCCTTTCCAATTATTTAGGTTAATGTACCAACATTTTCACCTCCTACCAAACTAACTTATACTAAAATTATGCCACTGCTTGAACAACGGATACCGAGTTACAGCTACTAACAGAGATTCACTTTTTGGCCTCTGGTGATCACCAGTGACCTTTGACCTCCACCAAAAACGATAGGGCACATCTACTCCACAACATCTACATACATACCAAGTTTGAAAAAAATTGATCACTCGGTTATTGAGTTATCGCACCACATACCTCGCATTCCAATCCGTCACATACACACACACACACACACACACACACACACACATACATACGCCAAGGTGACTGCATAGGTTCCTTTGTTACACAAGGAACCAAAAAAGGAGAAGGCACAAAGAAACCAAGGGAAAGACACAAATAATCGATTCAGTATGTTCCGTCTCATTTTATTTCTACAGCACATAACGCTCAGTAGTACAGTTTCAAAAAAGGCATTGCAATTTCAAAGCTTGACTTCAAGCTACACAATTTTATACTTAAAGGTTTGAAACCCAACACGCAACCAAATGTCCCAACACACATAAATCACCAAGGCACACACTTAACACCAATCACTAATATATCAGCCTTTTGTTCATAAATTCCACAGATGAAAGTAAAGGAAATCATCACACAAAATCATGGTTGCATTACATTATGAAGCAAACGATTTGCCAACAATGGTTTTAGATGAAAGTCCTGTATATTTTAAAGACATAATTTCATTGTTCAAATTTCATTATGACTTGAAAGCGTTTAATTACAATAGGCTATATTAAACAATGATACAGAAGTGTAACCATTGTTTGGGGGATTTATCTCATGTTGAGTTAGGCATAAGCCATTACATTACAACTAGGTACCTATTCCCTAAGCGGCAAATTACGCTCACATCCCCATGTTTTGATCATGTCAGCGGCAGTACTTCACCATCCTGTTTCTCATACGATTCTTCAACATTACAACATCTATCTGAAGATTAAGTACCGATTGGCAGCGACAAATGAAGGGAAAATAAACGATCCAGAGTCTAATTAATTGCATCGCTTTTACAGTACATGTTGTGCTGCAACTACCGGTCGACATGTAGATGTGACAACGTTCAGGCTATTAGGCTACATCATGTAAGCCTTTCCATCATATCGTATCACATCACATTGCTTTACACCTGTCGTGTAAGGGCATTTAAGGTGACTAACAAAAGCTGCTTAAGGTGACTAAAACTTTATTTCAGCGCACAATGAGATACAGCCTACAGCTGCAAGGCAGTTAAACACAATGTCGTGTTGTTTCCTTATCATATTTTTCTAACAGTTAATAATTACACTTTAGGGGTAATAATGCTTTCAAAGTTGTATTTACAGTCTGAATGACTTTGAAATATTTGAAAGTCACAAAGTTCCCCTAAGAAATCGTTTTTTATGTCATAATCATATCAGTTTTTTATATAAATAGCAAACCTCTTCAATGGCTATGCACTATTTAGTCATCAAATGTGACGGGAAGCATCTATAGAGACATCTACAAAAACAGGCAAAGTATCTATAAATTATTTTAAATGCACTTATCTTGTTCTTACAACTGCTACAATTAGGCAGTAGGCTACTGAATCTCAGGTATTCTCTTTGGGTCAAGAAAGTTTCAACCGTCAAAGATTCAACGTAAATCTTCACATGAACATTTTGAAAATGTTATAAATACGAAAGACAACGTTTTACTGTCACCTGTCACACTATGCTCACAAAGACCTTGTAGCAAAATAGAATTTAAAAATTCCAAATTCTTTTAAAATTCAAAATATACATTTATATTCTTCATTTCCTCGCTGAAGTTGAAACCAGTTTGTTTCGTTGTCTTTTTGGAAGATTAGAGAGTGAAGGAAACCCACATGGCTGAATTTTAAAATTTTATCTTTGCACACTTGCGACCTGTGTGCCACGGCGTGGGTTCAAAACACAAATATAATTTAAGACAATCTGTGGTGTTGGTCAACTTGATTCCACACTCCAAAATATATTGTTTCACGTACTAAAGTGTCTACATTTTTAGTTTAGTAAAAAACGTGGGTAGGAATACCATCATACATCTACTGTGAGAAGGACCAAATTAAGCTAGTATTATAATCACGCTGGTCAGAAAGTCTCTACATGATCTTTAAGTTACTGAAAACAATGTCAAGTACACTGGTTTGCACTTATACCACATCCTAACACAACTAATTACGGCTACAACACAGGCTAGGTTCAGCGCCGTTTACGGTCACCGGGTCATTGTTTTATAGTTTTTCTACCAGCAGGAGTGTATCACTGTTTGTAAGTACCCAGAACCCAAACAGTACATACGTTCACTTTTTGGGAATTTTTGAGGCATTTATGGTATAATTACCAGAAGGCTATATTATATTCCTGCAGGACTGAGGCTGCAAACAAACAGTTTATCTGAAAGTCTGGGTAGTATAAAGGGTCAATAAAACAACTAGCCAGTTTTAAGTTAATATACACTGTACAGTATTTAACGATCAGTAAACAATTTGAAACCACTGCTTAGAGAAAATATATTGAAACTGGTTTATTGGTACACTAAGTATGGTTTCCTGAAGAAGGGTTAAAAATAATGTACTTTGGACATGTGACACTTTGATAGTTACTAGAGGCTCAAAATTGCTGGATCACACACTCCACGTGTAGTTATAGCTTATTATGATCAGTGCAAGCATCTTAACTACAGTACTGTATCGAGAGCATGTTTCACTGGAGTATGCGTTAATGTTTAGAATTCACAAGTAAATGTACCAGACTCCCTACAAAGTTTGTATCGCTTCTTGCTAAAGTACACACCAATGATACTGTAAGAAAAGGGAAAACGATGGACAAGGGTAAGTTCTGGGTGTTACATCTTTGCGGAATTGAATTTTGTCCATTTTGTGACGATTTTTAACTTTGGATGAAACATTTTTTACTGCACAAGATTTTCTTACCTGTATTTCTTGTTTGACCATTCATTTAAATAATGTTCAGTTAACTTACAAAGCACATGGGCAGTGCAATACCAATGTACATGACAGAACCATACTATGAACTTATTTCATTTCTGATACATACATTGTATCAGACACACTGTCCACACCACATACTGAAGGCCTACTAAAATGGCAATAAATTAGAGTGATGTTTGGAAACAATTTCTGCTATACAGCACCACCAACTAAGAACTGAACTATAAATAGGTTTAGAGGTATTTCCCATATCCCTTTGATTCAATGCTCTCTATAATTAAACTGTAACTTCCTCCAACAGGAAACACTGAGACAACTCAAACTGCTATGGTCAATCTTCATCTCATCTACATACCAAGCAAAAATTAGGCCATAGACATAAGAGTAGGCTATTAAATTTGAATGTAGTCAGTAAGCTAGTGTACGTAATGGAGGTCGACTGGGGAAACTGTGAGAGGGTGGGGGTACAGTAAACTGTGAGAGGGTGGGGGTACAGTAAGCTGTGGGAGGAGAACTTAAACTTTAAACTCTTATTCATGAACAAACATTATTTTCAAGTTTTAAGAGAGTTATCTACTGCCTTTTACAAAATAAGCTCAATACAGTCTGATAGGACATGTAAACTTTGAAGAAAATGAATTGCTGCTGTTCTTTTTTGGACCAATAACCAGACAAATCACTTCTTCAAACAATGCTTTTGGGGGTTTACCTCTCTTTTGGGGGATTATCTCTATTACTACTATGTTAATTTCACACTCTAGGAGGGCCTGTTCACTTTTGTACTGCAGTGATTTCTAGTGCTACTTCACAGTCAAGTGCAAAGCTGCATGCGGTCTAAAAAGCAGAAATTTTAGCTGCCAATAAAAAAATGATTTGGAAAATTCTACCCTTTACAGTGTTGAAGCCACAGTATGAAGGTGGCAACAATATTACACATTAATACAATGTTAAATAATTATCAGTACAATATATAGTCCACCATGTTGCCAGTACTATAGCTATGATCACCCTATGTATGTACCTGCAATGCAGTATGCCAGTCAATCAAGCCATCAATCACTCATCATTTCTAGGTGACTCATCAAGTCATATATCAGATTGGTGAAGAGGCCTGGTGACACATTAACAGCATTTTATCATAACAATGTTATGTAAAAACTGTTACAGTTCAGAGATAACTATGTTTCAATATTAACCTTTGTAGGCTGCTGAAAATTCCTGCCAATAACAGGTAATTGGTGTCAGGTTTTAACAGATACCTGACAAGACCTGTTAAAATCAGGAGAAATTCCAGTCTAGTAGCAGAATTGGAGTTGGGGTTTTAACAGGCCTGACAGCAAGGAGTAAATTGTAGTATGGTAACAGATGTCAGGTACCTGACAAAACTAGTTAAAACCTATTAAAACCCATCAAAACTCCAACAAAATCTGACAAAACCAAACAAAACTTGACTAAACCTGACATAACAGTAACAGGTATACTGAAAATTTTAGCAGGGTAGGTTTCTGTAAGCATTGTAGTGCTACTTTGGTACACATAGTGTGCACTGCAAGGACACACGTGTACTGGGTACACATACAATATGTTCTGTTGCAGTCACAGTTAGTTGGCACTTTGCTGTCACAACACAATTCCTCCACAGTTACACAGTCATGAACCCTCTAAACAATTTGAGTTCTGTAATGGAATGCACTACAGTAGCTTGGTGCGTGTACTGTCAAAATAAACAGCACTGCATATGATACACCTTCAGCACTATTTCATTCATCAGCCCTTGCAAAGTACCATTAATACCCATCATAGCCCAATTCTTCCCTCCAAACTTTCAAACAAATGGGTTTCTCCTAGCAACAATAAGGCCCAAGGACACACTGAATTCCCTGTGACAACTCAAACAGTGCTGGACTTAACAAATTTCAATAGCCTATTGATTAAAGCCATTCAAGCATTTTTCCATACATACCATACTGTACAACCCTAATACTGTATTTGTCAGGTAAGCACTAAATCAATAACATTCATCTCTGTATTTGACAGTGATATTGATACAGTAATGGCAACAGAGTTCCCGATTGTCAAGGTGATCTACTGTGTGTAGCATTAGCTATGATAATGCATGCTGCCAAAAGTATTTACTGTACACAATGACAAACTTATGCAGTGCCAAAAGTAGGTCTATGTCTGTCAAGGAAGGGGGCAAGAAGAGAGGGTAGGGTAGGCAAGGCAGTATCCCATTTATTTTCATAAAAATAAAATGTCAGATCTTGGTTTCTTTCTTAAAAAGAGGTCAACAAGCAATGTTTGAACTAAGATAAATGAATAGTCTTTGAACCCCTTCAGATTGCTTCTTATAGCTAGGGGTCTTAAAAGTAAATCTTTTTGCCTCCCTGAACCCACCTGTAACTTAGACCAAGGGCACCATCAATTCAGACTTGGGATTTGGCAGAAATAAATCCCCTTTTTGAGTTTCTGGCAAAATCCTTGGCCAACATTTCTCAATGGTGAGCCATAGATTAGTTAGTTAGTTAGATGGTGTTTAACAACACACCAACACGAATGTGTTCTATAGTGTCACCAAGTTGGAGAGTTACATTGTTGGGGTAAAACTACCTAAAAAGGAAAAAGTCAAAGTAAGGGTAAAAATGTAAATACAGGGGGCTCAAATTCTACTAAAAAGGAAAGCAGCAAGACAGGAGTCATAGAACTATTCAGTGAACACAAAATAGATATGGCATTGATTGAGATGCCCTCATCGTTGCTCCACTGTCATGATATAATCAGGGAAGTATCAGGGGGTGAGAGCCCCTATATTCCCAAGAAAATGTGAAAAGAAAGGGAAGAGAATGGGGAAAAGGGTAAAACAAGCTCTCAACCCATATGATTTCCCATCCCTATCAAAATACCCCTGGTGCCATCTGTGAACATACTGTAATGCAGAGATAGCACTGTCAAAATGAAACCAGACATGTTCTTTTACTGTAGTTGGTGACAAAAGGCAAATTCAACTTCAAAACTTCCACACTTAAAAAATTCTATCAAGAAACCGCACCTCACGGTAAACACTATTGAGTAATGGCTATACAATACCTGTTGTCAGTTTGATATCAAAGTTCATCCACTTCAGCTGCTTATTTCAACAAACCAAGTCTGATGAGTGTCCAGACCTCTTGTGTCATTGAGAACTTCAAATGCGGGTGAGACTAAATAAACCTGACCAATATTTGCTTACTACAGTAGTTTGAATGTAGTTTGAACTGTGAGCCTAGGCCCTATACACTAGTGGCATACTGTAGATGATGACACATACAACATATGCAATGAAACAACATATACTGTATCATAACATTCCAGTATAGAAACAACTTTTGAGAAGTGTACAGTGCGTGGGATGTTGGTATATAGTTACCAAGAATGGAGAATTAAAAGATCATTCCCCTTCTCAGTCTTTCATCAGATTTACGATTTCAACCTTTTATACAGGTAAGTGTACTGTACCTTCACCCACCCCCTCCCCCCTGGCTCCCACTCTCCCCTCAACACTAAGAAAGTTAAGCTTCCACAACACTGCCTAAAAAGGTATTGACAAAGTGGTTTGGAGGTGATATTTAACTAACTTTTGTCCATGTCCAGCAAATGTTATCAAGGTCAGCAGTAGTATAACTGTCACTACAGATTAACTTTTGAATGATATTTTTTCTGTTATATTCCAACTTTTGCAATGTTTTTTTCTTTTGTTCTTCAATTACAGAAGAGAAGGATTTCATGAGAAAACAGACAGGACAGGTCAAGAATTTTAGAAGGAGGAAAAAGTTCATTTTGAAGTGTTTTTTTCCCCAGAATATTATCTTGTTTTGTTTCTTTGCTTTTTTTAAATCAAGTTAGAAGAAAACCTGTTAGCATTTGTAAAAAAGGATGACAAAGTTACAGTACCCTGTACAGCTGAAAACATGAAGTTGGTAAGAATGCCGAAGAAGTTAAAGGCAGAGCAGAAAGGTGAACTATTTTAAAAATTGGACCAAAGATAAATAATTTGAAAAGGTGACTGTAATATTTCTAGAAGATACCATGCCAATCCCTCAGTATGCCTGTAGGCACAGTGTAGTATGAAGTTAGATCTCACTTTTATTGGAAATAACAAAGTGATGTACTGAATACCGTACAATTATGTATGCAACAAAAGGCAAAGAGAGAAAAGTCTGGGTGAAACAGACGAGCAATTCTGCTGCTGTATCATCTAAGGTGGGAATTTTGACATCAAAATAGAGCCACCATTTTGCAATCATTACAATAAGCACAGTAGCATGCACTGGTAGTCTGCTATAGCAAATTATACACTTAACAAAGCTCATTTGAGGCTTAGCTGTCCCCAAAGTTTATAAAAGGTACCATAATAAATATACCATGTTTTTGGTATCACCAAATGAAAGTTTTTAATTTTGAACAATTTTGTTGGAAGGTTATTTCATATAGAAAACAAAAACTGAAAACCCATTCCCATTTTCAGTACTACACCATAAAAAAGGCTGGTCCTGAGAGGGTTAAGTCTGTTCTGTGACTGTGCCTTTTAGCCAACAATAAATGGTCAAAGTATGGTAAAAGTTAGGTTGAGAATTGCCTATATTTGACCCAACTTTTACAGATGAAACCACAGAAATCAAACATACAAATAGCTCATCTTTTGGATCATAAAAAACTTCAAACCAGCATATTGCCAAAACACTCAACAATTTTCTGTGTTAAAGACATCCGAGTCTGTTACTAAGATAAAGTTTTATGGCTTGATTTCTAAATACATGTGCATCTCTCTGTCAACTCATGAGCTTTTGGTAAGCAACCAATATAGAACTATAGCTAAAATTCTTGCCATTTTTTGGCAGTGTAATGAAACTGTTTAGTGCTGCAAATCAAATTTACTCTACAGGTATGTAATATATTTGAAATAAAGAGGTCACATACTTCCCATGATCAGAGCTGCTCAGATAGGATACATGTATTGAATGGAATGTGGTTGAAACAGTAAATTCCATTTCTCTGTTCACTAGATAATTTAAAGTTTTCCAAATTTTTACAATGATTAACAAAATGTGAGTAACTTCACTTGGCTGCAAGGTTTGCGTAGATTTCAATTTAAATCTTTCATAAGCAGTACAGTACATAAGTTGCAGGGAAAATGTCCCACACCACAAAATCAATGAAATTCATAACTTGCTTGAAACTTTACAAAATAATTATGTACCCGTTCTATTCAATCTATGTAGTGTTCTACTTTAAATATTTTGATTTACTGTAGACACCATCTTGTACACTCACTGAATTTACATCATAGCGCATCATTAGTAAACTACAGTATTAAACTAGCTCACACCATCAGCACTATGACATCAGACTTAACTATTCCCACCTTCCGTTTGTGTAAAGTACAATAATTACAGTACCAAAAACACGAAATATCCATGTACTTTAATATGAGGCAAATACTGCACAGTGTGCATCTCTGTGTAAACTATACTACTCAACTATAGTACAGTATACAACATTCAGAAAAAGCATACTGTACAGAATTGCATTGCAATGAGCAGAATGTCTTACTGTTTGCTGGATGTATTGATGACCATCTGTTGTCTTGTGTCACAATTGCACTCTACAAGTCCTTATTGTATACTGTATGTAATGCTTAACCCTACCTCTTCCACATTTAAGCCTTGATGGTGGACATGCAAAGTTGGACTACAAACTTGCAAACTATTTTAGGCATCAATACCCTTTGTTCTACCAAAGTTTTACAGTAGCAAGATTGCAAATTCCCTGGACTGCGAACACCTTTTTTTTCGCAATTGCCACAGGTTAACATGGTTACAGAAGTTTGTCAACACGTCTTTCATGTTAACTGTAACTGAAGTACTGTACCTTTGAAACATTGCCAAGTTTTTTTCACAACAGTCTAATCCAGTTTAATGCTGTGATTGTCAAACTATAAAAATGTTTCAACATTCTCTCAAGAGCAATAAGCAATTCTTGAACTCACTCTCTCAGACAAACAACTCGAACAGTGCGATTCCGTGCTCAGGTAAACAACTGTATCGCCAGTACTACATTTTCTCAACTATATCTTCTTCAATGTTATGTACGGGATTGGGATCACTGGACTATGCATCTGGAAGATTTTTAGCTGCAGTGGTTCTGTGCAGCATAACAATATTGAAGCATTATCAGAGTGTAGCCTCTATGTAAAGCATGAAGCCTCAAAGCATTTTACAAAACCTAACATAAACATGCAAACCTGATTGATCATAAATTTGGTACAAATATGCAACTCATCCCATAAATAAAGAAAATCTATTTCAGAAGCAAAATACAAAATACTTTCAAATATCAAAAATTTCATTCACCGCAAATAAAAAATATTGATAGAGCAAAGTAACAAAAAAGCAATGAATTGTTTTGTTCACTATGTTTTTTTCCTCTTGCAAAAGACCCAGCTAAGGTTTAACCTGGAACGATTGTACACTACATAAACAATGTTTGCTGTGAAAAAACAAATGAAAGCATCTGTGTAAAGAACGATTCATAATGGCCTGATGATTGACCAAAAGGCTACTTTCTTTCTTTTTTTTTTCTTGCATTACACACACTTTTTCTCATCAAAACTGATGATAGTTTTCTTACCCTGCATATACTTAATTTTTCTGAGTTGTTCTGGGCTCCAGATGTAATTTGCGAAGCTTGCTATGATGAGTAAATTAGACACTACCAGCAGTCCCAGCATTCCTAGCGTTGACATAAATGTCCCCGACGGAGCATGAGATAGTAGTAGTTCTCTTCTGTTACACATATCTGTTACCACAGCTAGAAATTGACTGTAAGTAGCCAAACAGCCACAAACATGAAAGATTTGGTGAGAGTGACCAAAAAAATCAAACTTCCCTGGAGCCAAAACTTCTGGAAAATGGGAAGCATAAAGGAAACTTGTGATGAAAGCTAGATAAAACTGCCACTTGTGGTCAACAAATGACTCTGCTTCACATTCTACACCTTGACAAAATACCATCCTGTACAAGAGAGGTATACTGCAACAGAAATAAGGCAACATGAAGGCCACCATGCGAAAGATTTTGCGTAATCTGCCCTCGTGCATCAATCTCGAGCTACACGCCAACATAGTGCAGCAGATTCCATTGAAAAAAGCAAGCGGTACAAACAACTTGTGTGCCCAGGTTCCAAGGTAATCTGTAGGAAAAACATAGTAGTTGTAGGCTAAGGCACAACCAAAACTGTAGACACTGAGGGCGCCATAATCAAGGAAAAAACAGACGTGACGGAACCACTCTGACATGCAGCTGAATAGATGGGCCCAGCTACTTGTGACCAGGTAGATGCAGCAAGAGACAAGGTAAGCTATGAAAGCCCAGGTAAAAGGGTCATCGTACTTCCAGTATCTGTCACCTGCAAGGAAAATGGTATAATAGTTAATAAACATACACACTGAAACTGACGTGATGAAATCTGTTTGAATAAGATAGGCTCATAGTATTACAATAATAAACTTGTACAAAGGACTTAATTTTTCTTCAGTTTGCACAATTTCTCACACTTGTGCAAATTACTAAAATTTGTAGGTTACTCAGTACAACACTACAGGAAATGCCCATTAACCTGAATTTAGAAAAAGTCCAACACAAATGACCCTCTTAACTCTGTCTAGCCCAACTTCCTAGCAGACATGAACCTCATCCTGACTTCTGAGACCTTACATGTTGAGAGTCACCCACACATGACACACTGAAAAGCTGTGCTGGGCCAATAGGAAACCCTCCCCCAACAAATCAATAAGGTAACCTAATCCTTACCCGAGTTGCCATTGGTAAGTCGGGTAAGAGTAGGTAACAGGGAATTCCTGTCATGAATATACTGCACATGCACAATATACCTGTACCTAGTGCTGTGTACCATACATAGTGTACAGGTATATGAATGTATTGTAATGATACTGCACAGTGCACAGGGTAAAGGTTTTTATGAATCAGCCACTTACACAGGAATCAACTTTAAATAATGATGCAGAATGTGATTCACACTGTATAGTAATGGACAGTACAGTAGACTGCTTGTTCTGTTTTTGTCCTGTATGGGTCTGTTGCTCAAACATGTAGCATTTAATTGGTGTAATGATATACTGCATGGTATGATCAATATTTAAAAATTACAAGCATACTGTATGGTGTGGAAAAACTATTCCTCTGTCAAAATAAAGAACACCACCTAATTAGTCTTGGCTTTCCGGCCTTTAAAATTCAAATGGCCACGGTGCCTCTCAGAATGTCCTTTGATATAGACCTAAGAGCCAATTTGTCCATTCTATGACTTTTTCAGTCTAGCTGTCCATATACAATATTTATTGTGTTTAAAGAGGCTAACTGAGTTGATATCGATGACTTAATGAGAGTCTCAAAGGGTCACTACCGCATAACAAGGTTTTTAGTTAGCATAAAAAGTGAAGTTTCAAGGCCAAAAGTCACAGAAAACTTTAAAATTTTGGACGTTCTAGTGTCCTGACTTGTAACGGTTTTGTACATAATTTGAACAAGTGTCTGGTCACAATTTTTTGAAAACCGACTTTAACCGTTCAGTACTCACTCATAAAACAGTTGTCTGTATGTAGGGTATTGGGATTGTCTAAGATTGATCATTTGTCATAAGTACGTGAAGAAAACTTAACAGGTTTGGAAAAATTAGTTGAATTTCATGAACCAACTCAATGAGCCGCTTTAAAGTATCTAACCTGTTTGGTACATTTGCCATAGGAAGAACAAGAAGCCGGCAAAGTGGGTCCAAAAGTTCATGGTTTCGTTGGTGTACTGAAGAGCACTGAAAAGGCACGTACTGACCGTACATCGACAAGACCGATAACCGCTGATGATGAACGGCTCCCTGAAGTCTGACGGTACATGGTCTGCTTTCAGAAGCTTCACAGTCCACATGGTGCCTGCTCCAATCCCCCTTCAGTGATCTTCAGGGTAAAATAAAACAAAATAAAGTGAACAACAAGCTATATGCTACTAGAGATCAATTGGTGATTTTAACCAAAATTACCCTTGCAACAAAATGACCTTCTTCAATTAGGTTTGAAGCCATGTGCCCTTCTCAAGAGGCTGAGCAATTATTCAGTGATGGCATTCATAACCAGATACTGTATCACTGCTACTATACGTACACAATTTAACAGGCCCTTTTGATTTCGTCAGCTCTTGCTAGCTAAATTTAAAGGGCCAAACCTACAATTTTGGTACCCGGGTACCAAAATTTTCAATTGGCTCAGCTCTTTGATTGACAGCTAATTCAAACAATGCAGAGTGCCAAAGCTTATATTACACAGCATTAACGGTACTGAGAGTGTTTTGATTATATAAATTGAGTTTTTCTATACTCACCCTAAAGCAATAAACTGAGACTGTGTCGACAATTGTGGGAGGAGCTTCAGTAAGAAGGTTAGGAGAATTGGTACTGTTTGGGGTGAGACAATTGGGCCTTTAACGTGGTCAGCTACAGTACAGTAGGGACGGCTAAAACTCTATTTTAACATCATGAGTAGGCATGAAAGGACAGAGTGATTTCACTTAACCTTCCAATCTAATAATTTGCAGGATTCTTACATTTTTTTAATCAACTTATGAAATTGTAATTCTCTGAGTGATTAATACATTACATTAATTGAGGGCACAATTATTCATGGCACATGAATGGAATTTAGATCGTTTAAATTTAGAAGTATAAAGAAGTGGCCAGCTCTGCAAAAACTCAGTGCTGTATTTGCAGACAAATATCCTTGCTAGGTAGGGTAATGCCGATGTTGGGCAATTAGGCAGGGCAGCCTCTCCCCATTAGAAAATTATTCCTGCCTTTAAGAAGGCATGGTGCAAAATGGTGCCAAATCTATACTGAAAATATCTATAAATGTTCCTACAGTAGCCCAAGTACTTTTACTGTAGGGATAATTTTTACCATAAATTGGTGGAGTTTCCTCAATGATGGGTTAATATGAGTTAATAATCCTCCTTATGCAGGCTGTGATCTGTATACAGTATATGCGTAAGCAAAAGGTTTTTTTGTGTAGATTGTATAAATTTATAGGTTTAAATGCTGCACGGTTGTAGTTTTGAAACTGTTTTTTGCCCCATGCTGATCAGCATACTGTAGCAGTGGCAGTTTATGTTGTTGAAGTTAAAGTTACGTTATACAGTAGCTATTTAATAGCAACGCCATACTGTACTAGGGAATACTGTAGGGATCCAGGGGAAAGTTCCCAGAAGCTCTTGTGTTTAAGATAATTTTGGACATTAGAATAATTTGGTACTGTGAATAGAGATTTAGTACTGTGGAAAAAAGATGGTTTTGTACATACGTCTGCAAAATTTCTTGAGAGATTACAGCTCTAAATTAATCCCCCCCCCCCCCTCTCCAACATCCTTTCCAGCTTTAAGGTGAAAATAATAATTTACCACTGTACCTTGTTTTTGAGTTTGATGAAAGTGCAAAAGGTTTGAACCAATCTCATAAGGACTGTAGAGTCATGACAATATTTTCCAAAGGCACCAAGTAACAACAATATGCTATATATGCTAAGTTGACTACATCTTTCATGTACTTTCTTCAAGAAGTATTTGCAACAAGTAGAAAAACTACCACCAATCACAACTCATCATTACTGGATTATCAGCCATCTGTTTAGCACCTATATCTCTCACTTTAGTAATTCTTTGGGTCTTTGTATGTAACACCACATACTCAATGTGAGAAAGAAGGTGCTTACAGCTGCACAGGTCACTGTCGTCTGTTCCTTACAGCATCAAACACTTGTCAAAGTTTTCATGGTAATTTTGTAATTTTTAACATTACAAAGAGATACTAAGTCAAAAATTGTATCCGAGGAACTGATGGACGCTGTTTGACGCTCACCTTGAATTTCTGACGTGGACTGTTACTTAGGGTCTTGGCCTAACCACAGGTTGTCCTAGCGTTTTACAGTATACATGTAAAGGACAAGGTAGGAAAGATTGCCTAACAGGGACACAGGGATTCAAACAAAACTATTCTTAATTTCATATTTTACTTCTTTATAACTCTTGAGAACATTCCCACATCTTTCTCTGATGACACAAAACAAATGTTGAGTTGTCTAAACACAAAAATCTCACATTAAATGCAAAAAATCTTCTCATCTGATTTGTTGTTTGCAACGACTTAACCAACTGGCTGACTCCCACAGTACACTTATCCTTACACTGTTGAAATCGTTGACACACTAACACCGAATGGGATTAGAAGATTTTTTGCAATTAATGTCAGTGGCCTAGCCACAGTGGGGGGGGGGGGGGGGAATTTTTACAAATCCGCCTGGATGCCAGTGTCAACTAGTAAAAAGAGGACTTGTCACAAAACTCGTTCTACGGTGGCACTTGTCATGGGCAGGAGTGAGGCACAACATACTGTAGGCCTACTTGTTAAGGATGGAAGGGAAGAATTATTCGAAGGCAGTACCTTACCCTTACTGCATATTTTGTGTATGATAAAGTATAGGAATGGTCGTGTAAGAATGGTCTCCAGTGTATGATTGAGTTGTTTTCAGTATATCAACCAGCCATCCGAAAGGCAAAAAGGACCTTAACCCAACAAAGTCACATTCGAGTTTTTCGTGGAGATGTTCTTTTCATATTCGAGGTGAAATGCAATAAACTAAATGGCAGATTATAATACGGTATCTAATTTAGTGAAAGTAGGCATTTTGAAGTTATTACTTGATTTCATACGTGAACACAAAATGTGTTTGACACACATTCGTACATGTTTTCTTAATTGTTACACATTTCATTTATTTACTATTTTTGAAGGAAATACTTCAAAGTTTATTTCTGTTCAAACATTTTATTTTTTTGCAATTACTTTATCAAGATGCAAAAAATCTGGGGGGAGGGCCTGAAGAAAATCTAGCAATTTTTTAACTTCAAAAACTTTAGCTTAAGTAATTCATGCACAAACGTAACGTTGTACGTGGGATGTGCGTGCAGCTATTAGTCCCAGTTCATGCTTGAATTTAAAAATGTCGGACTCAAGTCTCTATGAACGAAATCCCATACTGTTATCTACAGTTATCACAGTCGGTTTCCCAAAAATCTTAAAGAATTCTTTCAGAAATATTTTGCGAGTACTGACTTTACATTTCTATACAGTTAGCCCAGGGCTTTATAAAATGAGGAGTTAAAGCACTTAGAAAAGTGATAGAACAGGCGGAATAAACACGCAATAGACTTTCACAGTAAGCCTATGTCAGAGCTCCCAACATTTCATAATTCCAAATAGGGAAAATAACTTGTGGGGAGTTGAAATGTGCACAAAGTGCACGGCGAGCGCGAAGTGCGAGCTAATAACGGGTGGGGTCCAGGGGGCGAAGTCCCCAGAAGCTCCTGGCTTTTAAGTGTTTCAGATGCTTCAGGAGGCACTCTCAATGGGTAGATTTCAGAAGCAAAAAAAAAAAAAGGATAAAAAATTATACAATGTAGGGAAGGTCTACTGTTCCTTGACCAGTAGATACATTTATTATTAATTTCCCATGGCCTCTGATAAATCACAGGCTTCTCTAATATGAAAAACTGACCCTTTCTGACATAGCTAGTTACCTAGCCTTGATAACTGCCAAATCATTACTAAACTGAACAAATGAAGTTAATTTGGGTGTGCTCCAGAGGGATTTTGCAGCTTGTACGTGAGATGGGCAGCCTACTGTACATGCTTCCGAACATCACCATGACTTACCGAGAAATCAACCGCACACACTGTACATCTGCCATGAAACTCTGACTTTTGCGATGCAATAATGCATGGATATTCCTTTGTATACCTCGGTAGAAACTTCTGATATACTTTTGCAGTCTTTTTTGATCCTGAATGAGCCATTTTGCTCCAAACTTTTCAGTTAGGCAAGTGGTAAAGCAGCTAGAACACTTGGGAAAACAACACCTTAACGGTCAATGCCTAGTATACGACTACGAGTTCAACTAGGTAATACTTCCACATGTGCGTACAATGCAATGTCAAGAAGTCAGCAGACTTAAGTTCCACTACGGTGATACATGCTTTCCACAACAGTGCATAAGTGTAAGGCTGTAAGCACACATACACGTGTGTTCATTGCATGCAACCGGTAACGATCGTAACGATGATTGCACTGCATACTGACTTTGTGCACAACAGTGCATACCGTACCACGGTATTTTTGCTCGCACTTCAATTCAGTACGTACTGTAACTGCAAAAAACAGTACTGCTCCAGCACTATAGCCTATCGTTTACTGTAATGAGCAAACGGAGAGCTTAGGACGTGCTACTTGAATATTTGCGTACAGTGCAGTCTTGGATGCAAGGAAATGACATACCAATCCGTAATGTTTACTGGGAATGAATATGGAGGATGTAATTGGGAATAAATTACACGAAAGCCGTTTGGGTGGGAGAATAGCTGAGCAAATCGGAAAGGCGGGAACTAGGCAGGATTTTCGGGAATTTCCCGCTTAAAACGGGAGGGTTGGGAACTCTGCTATGTTTTACCTTAAACTCAGCAGAACTGACGGTGGTACCATGCATTGCCACAAAAGTCAATTTTTGCTCAAGCCAGAGTGTATGAATAGCAGCTTCCAGGTCTGAATTTTTCTTTGTACAGCCTTTGTGTGAAAGCAAACCATTATCCAGATTATCACAGCGGCATTGTTTTGTTATACGCGGTGCACTTTTTGAATCCCCTGTTGCCAGTGGACACTACACTGTATTCTATACTCTCCCAGCTGCAATTATTCCCTTACGTACTTGGTTTGAAGAGCGGCCAAGTTGGAAACAATTACCTGATTCATGTGCAATTGGGGTGTTACATTTATCCCAGACAGTACTGTAGTAACTTTTAAATATGGGTAATAAACATACACTGCACCTATATGTGTGTGAATCTGTAGTGTAATAATTCGCAATAACGCGCTCGCCAATACTGAGTAAGAGTTAGTACAATGCACAGGTCCACCTCGAAGCAGACTCCATTTTAACTTTTTCCCCACTTTTTCTTTAGTAACTAGATGAAGTTTCTTAATTAACATTCAGTATTGCAAAGCAGTGGTCATTCACAAAGTATAGGCTATGCCACAGTAGGCCTACAGTATCGACGATGAAAGTAGCTGCTGCATCTGCGAACTCAGGCGTGTTTGAAATACAGTAAGAAAGCACTCATTTGAGTTTTTGTTGCAAGCACGTTCTGAGAACAACCTGGACATTTATGTTCGCATCTAAGCCTATGTTTGATCATTAATGTTAGCATTTGACTTAAACTTCAGTGTTATATTTCTCTCTTGGAAGCAGTTACGTAAGGCTTGTCTAAGGCTTGCCAAATGCTAGGTGTATCTTGAGAAGTAATAAGAACTTATCCTTCTCTATGCACAAAACCATAGCAGGCAGACATCTCGCTATAATCTAGCGACAATCTACGTGTACGACATTAGAGCAGTCTGCTCTGTCAATGTATATAGAAAAGCTGAGTTATACTTAGCTTTTGTTGGGTCTAGCACCGGCGGTCGGTGACAATACAGTATCACCCATGGTTTTGTATAAGAATTTGGACTTTGTCAGTGGCTAAAATCGACAGATCTTGCAAGAAAGTTGTTACACTTTGGAAGTAATGTAGTACGTTTCGATCAAAACTACCTAACGATTCAAAAGATTTATATTGATTCCCATTCACGTCCAAAGTTTGTTTGAAATATTGCAGGACTCAAAGTTCGTCATCAAATCACACAAAAAGTTAAAGCTTGGCAGCGGCCGTGCTATCATTTGGTTCCAACAGTGGCGACCAATTTTCCCATGATCCTCCGTACAATATAGGGAGTCCGTGGGCATAACATAGGCCCCGAGCCCCGCGGCTGTTTGTGTATTTTATCATTCCCAGAATGATGGTCATTCTTAGAATTAGCATAGGGGTCTATACTTTTCTTTTTGTCTGCACTTAGGGTTACCATAGGCCCATTTATTTTCTCGCATGGAGGACATGCATGGCCACCCTAATGAAGAGGTCTAATTTAGGAGGGGTGGGTGGGGAGTTTGGAAACTGTGTTGGTTTTCCGCATTGGCGTCTACATGCAAAAAATGGTGCCATAAGTTGTTGCTTTAACTGTTTCCTCTACTTGATTGAAGCAAAACTAGGGAAACCTGTCAGATCTAGCGTTTGCACGGGTAACCCAGGTACCCGTCCGCCATCGTATTACCCGGTTCCAAATCTACTACCCGAATCTTTAAAGAAAAAAATGCATGCAAAAGGATCATCCCATTTACGCCATTGCCCACGGTAATGGACTAAAATATTTTGCCAATTTGGTAAACATTCTCCAAGACTGAGAATGAAGAGAGCCCCTAGAAATTACGTGTAAGTTTGATAGTTGTCTGTACTTTGTTTCTGAAGTTGAAATTTTTATCAGCAAGCGGCCCGATCGCGCTATCATCAGTGGGTAGTGGGTTACTTCTCACACATCACATGTATATCGCTTATAAACTTACTCACAAGCAAGCTATCTGACGGCCGATTCAAAATCACATCGAACTGTTTCACGCAGACATAGCAAGACATACTGTATCACCCCCGCCCAGCTCGCAAAGACAGTGCCCGTAACGTTCAGCATGCTACGTAAACTGAGCCTTGCATGTATATACGATCTTATTATCAATACGGTATGCCACCTCAAGTATAATCCTCGAATATTTCTTAATGGTTAAAGGTGTCTGTTTTACGCAAATCAACACTTTGCCGCTATCTGCAAAGTAAAACGACATCAATGTAATAACACCGTAAACATTCACAAAATTTTTTTTTCAAAATAGGCCAGTATATATACGTTATTTTGCCCCAAAAGGGCGCTCGAGCAGACTACAAAGTTTATGTGTGAAAGTTATGTTACCGTGCCTGGATGTCGACACGAGGCTAGCTACGTAAGAACGTACATACCCCATTAGTGATAATTCCAACGCACATTGCAAAGTAGTATGAGGGAAGTTAACAAACATGACGTCGTTTGTTTACAATCAGTAATTTTTGATGTGCAAGAGAATACCATAATACAGGGCTCTGATTAGTTGATACCTGTATTTTTAAATCAGTGGTTTAAAAGGAGAAGCTTCGAGCTCTTACTATGCTGGCTTTTCGAGTAGGAAAGTGTCCCAAAATTCAATATCAAATTGATATAGGCCTTGGGAAGTATAATTTTCTTATTTGACTGTTTTCTGTTACGTTTTTTTTTTACTTGTCATTTTGATCCAAAATAAAACGAGACGATTAAACCTTATAACAAATCAAATGTTTTTGAAGTTGGGAACTGTGATCGCTATACCTATCCAATACAGATGTTAATGTTACCATGCATGTCTTATGCCTTACAAAATGCTCATATCTTTTAGTCACCGTATGTAACACCGGGTAACCCGGGTAACCGACGGGTATGGCGATCGGGTACCCGGGTCCTAATTTTTAGTACCCGTGCAAACACTAGTCAGATCATTGAAATCCAGACACTCGTGGTGGCGGTAATTTTACAAAATCGCCCCGACACCAGCACGAAACGATAAAAACAGGACGTGTCCTGGTAAAACCGAATGTCCGGTAACCGTACCTGCAGTGCCACTGCGAGCACTAGGCATACTTTGCGACTTCCGGCTGATCACTGCCGTTACATCGGCATTGCATGAATAGCCGAAAGGCCTAGGTGGTGATTGTTCAATTAGTCTGATAAGCATTATGAGAAAAAGTGCAGTCCTGCATCATTCATTCATGTGCATCACGAGATTCCGAGTCGAAAAGTAACAAACGATTGATATCTACAACAAGCAACCAACACAGTACTACTGTATTATGTTAGGTACATCACATCGGCCCCAAAACGTAAAAGGACCATATTCCAAGCTTTAGTACGTACCCGGTTACATTGGAACAGATCGACAATCATGGAGAGTAAGTGGTTACGATTTTTGTACAGTAACCACATTTCTAGTTACTGTTAGGCGTAACGCTAGCGATTGCCAGGTGACGGTGGTATATAAAGACCCCGAAGTTGGCTCACTGTCACAAATCTCTAGCTATCACCGTATAACGTTACTTTAACAAACCTTACTGTTTTGAGCCCATCCAGCATTTTGTTTTCCACAATAATGAATCCATTCCAGGTAGATGCATACAATAATATGATCAGTCTTAAAGATTTTTCTACCTAGCCTACATCCTACCGTAACATGTACATTTCACAATTGAAAACATACTCCACCAAAACAATGAAAATTACCTTGCTATGGTGTACACTGCCATGAAGTACTACTCCATACAATGTAGTAAGTTGCGTATAGTGTGCTGAGTGCACAACCTATGTTATTTGGTTATTTTGCTTTGTTAGTGACTTGACCAAACTTTCTGTCTTTCTTAAGGCGGGAACACACCTATCCGTTTTTTGCGTCCGAACTCCAGTCCGAATGTGTGCGCGTCATTCCTTCCGTGCACGCACGATTCAAATATAATGAATTAAGTAAGCGCATAACACACCTATCCAAATACTGTCCTTTGTCCGTTTTTGCGTCCGAAAAATTCGCTTCAAGAGCGATTTTTTTTTGGATGACGGATAGACGCGCTCAATGAAGCTTAAGTAGTCTTTGCAAGTGACCAGTAGTTGATTCACTCAAGCAAAAACAAACAATGGCGGAAATTTTTAACATGGAAAAATAATTATGCTTGCAAGAGAGCTAGAGGTTTTATTCAATGTAAAACACCATAATAACAATGATTCGGAGTGGATGAAGAATATTTGGAAGTCAATTGGAGACGTTTTGGGGGTGTGTGGTAGGTAATATCTATGGCCACCTGCCTGCACTGTGCACAATATGTATGCATGGTGCCTTGAAGTGATCATAGCACTTAAAGTGTCAAATAGTTTGGACTACTGTAAAGTAATTTTAGCATGTTTGATTGATTCTGTGACAAGTAGAAAGTTTTCATCCAACACTGAGGTGTCCTTTTTCTCCAGTGCCGCTTCGTTTATAACTTGACATAATAAGTATGAGATAAGAACTGAAACCCTGTCAACTGAAATTTTTCTTATGGGTTATTAGTTTAGGCCTATATAATCATATTTATAATAAAATATTGTCTTGGCCTAGAAGGGCCTATATTCACCTTTGAAAGATCTGTACTAAATTAACGTACGGTAGGTGATCTTCAGTTGATATTCTTTGGAATCTTTACACAGGCATGAGCTTGGCATTTCAAAAAAAAAGAGGAAAATTCACCGCCGGGGGGTCACAGTCCACCTCAGCCCCACCATGGTTTGGGCTGAGGTGAGAAAATTTTGAAATTTTGGAACCTTGGATTACAGGAAATGCACTCTAAAACACAACATTTTTGTTAGCGTTGCCTTGTAGCCTGTGCTTAATTTGTCACCTCATTGACCTGCTAAGGTAAGTGGTTAAGATTTCCTGGTAGGCCCTAGGCTAACTTTTTACTGGGGCTGGGCTAATAGTGACTGTAATATTACTAGCATAATGTTCATTGATTCAATTTTAAAAGCCAGGCTAACAAGGCTAGGCCTAGCGTTGCTCAGTGTAGTGGGCTAACGTTAGGCCTAACGTTAGGCTTGTCATTATGTAAACTAGCCTATGCCTGTATAACCAAACATTGGCCCAGGTTATTCTTAACGAAATCTTTTAAAAATGGATTCAATGCATATGGATAATGCAGTAACAACAGACAGAAAGTAACACCCGATTCCTGTGCAACAGACAAACAGAGCCTAACAAACATAACTCACTGTACAAGAAGCTATAACTTAGGAGGCCTAACGTTACAGTGTTAGGCTAGGCCTAACGTTAGTCGTTACACTACACAAGAAAGATGTCGCAAGACGATGTGTCAAATGGCATTCATATACCAGATTATTCAAATGTTCAGTCCATTCCAGCATTGACTAACATTAGAGCCACTTGTTTTTGGCAATTTTGTCAAAGACTACACATCGAGAATCTCTTTTATCTCGAATTGATTTAGTCAGTCGGGCGTACCTGTTTTTTCTACTGTTTTGTGCAACACAAAAGGGGATTACTGGGGAACAACCCAGAAAGGAAGATTATAGTTTTCTCATCACGAAATGACTTTTCCCCACGTTCAAAAAGTGCGCAGCAACGAAAAAAGAGGCAAAAACAATGCCAAAGTTTCATCTTAAATCTACTACGACCATTTGGTCACCAGCCAATCACGTATCAGGAGAGAAGGAGACTGACCAATGACAAGGCAGTATCATCCTAGTTACACAGAAGAAGCAGACGACAAAATGGCAGCCCCCATGCCAAACGCTGAACCCGGTGAAAATCCGGAGTTTTGTGCCATGCACATTGTTTCCAGTGCAACAACCAACTTTAAAACACTCACAAAAGCATCTTAGGAAACGTTTGTTAGTTATGGGGCACAATGGAAACACTTCAACTGCCCTGAAGCCGAAATTGTCGACAGTACGGCTACGAGTCTTGGTTTAGACTTCGACAGCATCGAAGAACGCCTCCAGTTGTTTTCACACGTACCCGTTGCACGAAACATCAAGTACCACCGAGATTGTTATCGGCGGTTTTGTGACAAAGGTAAAATTGAGCGGAAAAAACGCACAGAATCTGACTAGCGAAGATACGTATATCTATTCCTCTATAAAATTTTTAATTTGTAAACTAATCGGCTAGCCGGATGAAAATAAACATGCTAGCCTGGCCGTAGAAAACATGCTAGCCTGGCCGTAGAGTACTCAATGCATTGTGTGGCGACCGTAGTAGTCCCACAATGGTGCAGCAATACTTGAAGTCAGTGCTCTACGCTGCCTCACTGGGTGGCCCACCTTGCCCCTATTCTCAGAATTTAAAATTCTTCATGTGGTTCCTGGGGTTGTCTAAATTATCAAAAGTGCACTGTGTGAATAATGGATTGGGTGACTGCTAAATTGAACTGAACCAACACACAGAGTTACATGCGGTCATTAAAGAATTGAAGTCAGGCATGTTTGCTGTGCATGGGCTTCAAAACATAGGAGTGCAGCATTTTACATGTGAACGTGTGTCGTTAAATTCAATCTCCTCCCTCTTTTCAATGAAGCTAGGGGTCTTATCTGTGTAGTATTAGCTCTCACTCAGTGCCTATACTAATATGATACTGCGCCATTATACTACGTTCTGAATACTACACGGAGCAAGTGACAATGTAGGGGCTGAGTGAGGACTAGTGTAGTATATGCTACATTGTGTATTTTACTAAATTCCAGTCGTGTGGTGGTGATGTAAGTTGATATACTGACTAGCCAGGGAGTTGTCAGGTTTAAGTGACAATTCAGTGTTCTCCACAGGTTGAAATTTTGTCCGGGTGCTCCAAAGGTTGAAGGTAAACAGTGATCACTGTCTTGACAAGAAGTCTAAAGAGAGGGAGCCCCTCTCTTTGGAAAATGTTGGTTAAAATCAGTGATGCTTGTAATTATACTTTTCTCTGATGACTAGGAACATTTGTGATTATCAATGTTGCGCAATATCCACATTGAGATTGCTGTTTTCTCTGTTTCGAGATTTCAAATAGATAAATTTTTGTCTGGGTGGCTGAACTTTTTGTCCGGGTGGCCCTTTTTTGTCCGTGGGCTAAAAAACCTCTGCAGATTTTGGCTGGGTGGGTCACCCTAACAAAACAGCAAGTAGAGAACACTGTCATTATGCCTTTTTAATATCCCTTTCCTGTTGTAGCTGCTGAATTGTAATGGGGGTGGAAATATACTAACGCCTATCTTCTGCATTTGGCAGGAGCCTAAACAGCAACTCTCTTGTCAGAGTGTGTGACTGCGGGCAGAAATCTTGAATATAAAAGACTTATGGGATGTATCCACATTCCTTGGTACCTGTAAGAACATTCTTTCCGTTACTTTCCACCATATAGGTGTACTAGGCCACTTTTATTTGGAGGGGGTAGAGCCCTTTTAAGCTTTTACGCAAAATTTTTATCACCCATGCCTGAAAAATACAACTGTTTTGTCTGAAAATAGTAATTTCCCAGCAGGAACAGGGCTGCAGCCCCCAGCCCCCCCCCCCTCCACCCTATACACCTATGTTTTCAACAGTGCTAGTATTCCATTCTACTTTGACCCACTAACCTGAAACTAAGACATCCCATTTGAATATGAATTTTAGTAGTTTTGAGCTTCCCTTCAAAACTGCAGGAATTACAGTACGTATTGTGCATTTGAGTTGGGGGAGGGGGAAAGATGTTAAAACAAAGGTTGGTCAACTGTGGTTTCTATTAAAGTTCTTTTTGTTTTAGTAAGAGACTAACATTTCCATTTTCCTAGCAACAAGCCAAGTTGGAAGGGGGGGGGGGGGGAGCTCGTGCTCATATATACTTGTTGTACAGACGGGTAGACCCCATAATTTCCATTATTGCCTCATGATAAAAAAGCACTGTTTTCTTTGATTGATAGTTGAAAGAAGGCGAGAAGTATTTGTTGAGTTCCTTTCCGTGCTTATAACCTTTAAATCTAAACCTTCCTTCTAGAAGAAAAAAGTGTTTTAACAGAATGTAGCCCAACCCTTTCATGTAAAAATCTTTGGTGAATTACAAAATGAAAAGTTCCCTGTGTAACTGTAAACCCATCAGAGCATAAAAATATTGCAATTTTCCTCTGCAAAGTTGTCATTCTGTAAAATTAGCACCGCCTTGCATAAGAACCCCTGATTCTATGCCAGTTTGCAAATTCGGGGAGGGGTTCTGGGCCCTAACCCCCTTGAACCCTGTACAGTAACACCCCTTACCAGTAGCAAAAATAATAAGTTTACCCATATTAGCGAACATATTTTAATGAAATTATCATATTTTCACCCCAATTACTTGAGGTGTCTAGTTGTATGTTATACACAAATGTTGGGAGGGGGCTTCTCACAGGACCCCTCTCCAAGGCACCTTAGGTTTTGCATGTCCCGAGGAAACCAACTTAAAATCTAAAAAGAAAATAAATGTGCAAATGCCAGAACAAAGACTTGACAAAATATTGCACAGTTTTCACATAAGATTCTTTTGTTACACACAAATTTTGCAAAGGAGAGGGGGGTCTGACCCCAGGAGACCATTGACTAAAATGCATAGTTCTACTGAATTCATTTAAACCCTTCTGTAGTGGTTCCACGGACCTGCCAGGTAAAGGTCAGAATGAAAACATAGTTTACACTGGAGCTATTGTGTACATTATTCTGTGTATTGCTTTAATTTGGATAACGCCCTCTATTTATGTTTATGCCTTTTCCCTGACCCTGGGAGTGGTCAGTGTTTGCAGAAATAGGTCATGTGTGAGTGAGAAAAGATTGAGAGGTACTCTGGACCAAAATCTGCTTGTTTGTAGCTTGAATGTGTTCGTAACATATATTTTTCCTTCAGTACAGTGGTCTATGGGACTATGGCGGCCATTTTGTCCATAAAGTCAACAGTGTGCAACTTTTAAATGTGGGGAAAATCAAAATATGAAAATTTATGTTGTAAAGTACAACTGGGCGGAATTTGAGGTAGTCCCCGTTTGTGTTGCACGGAATCCCATTTTTAAAGCCTTTTCTGAGGTATGCCCTACTGACTAATTTGGAAATGTAACTGATGTTCCGTGCACATGCAGCAGGCATGCAGTTCAATGCACGCAATACTACTGTACAAGCTGTACGATACGGCGGACGATCGCGAGGCCGTTTCGATTCCTTGCATACCCAGCTGCTATTGCAATATCCATGCCTGCACAGCTATGTACGTTCTATAAATTTGACAACGGTCATGCATAGTATCCATCTAGGAAATAAAGATAACTGCGAAGGTGTACACATTGCTTACATACGCACGTACCAGCATAAGTACTATACAGTATCCGTAATCCTCCATGTTTCATGAGCTTCTTCTTTTACAGTAGCCTACAGGTCATGTGCGCATTTTTACCGGATTTAATCGACACAAATAATTTTGATAATATACAAAAAAGCCCGTAATTTTTCCGCGGAACTGCAACTAAAAAAACGCGGAAATCCGCGAAAAAGAGGAAAAAGCTCATGCCTGTTTACAAATTTTTGAGTGGTAATCATGAAAACATTCAGTCACCCTCCGTAGAGCCTATGAGTTTATAGATTAACATCGCAATGCACAGCTCTCGCGCAAGGGTCACTATCATACGTTCTGGAAGCGCAAAAAAGCTTTTATCGTGAGAATATGAGACAGTCTTTCACAGCGCAGCACAATGCCTAAATGGTCGAATACCTGAATTCTTTCAAACATTTGCATTTAAAATAAAAAAGTGTCATAATAAGGGTAACATTTTTACACTTTCAAAGTTCACCCAGTCAGCACCTGACCTACGCAGTGAAACCATAATGCTACCTAACATAACTTTATCAAAGGCTTTCGAACAATTTTATATTGAAATTTCCATTGAGTGACCGACTCAAGTTAGACTACAACCATTCTACCCATGTAGCCTGCTAAGTAAGTTATTTCATTATTAATCCCTTTTTGTTGTGATGGACCCCCTCAAATGTGTATCTTGCTTGCGGATTTTCAGACCTTCAAGTCTCAAAATATACTCCATCTGGTCGGAAGACATTCTGAAATATTGGTGATATCTATGAGCGTCTACCCTGAACTCTCTTACCAAACGGAGATATTAACCGTAGTTTTCCGGCCTTCCAAAACCTGATGACCACCACCCCCCCTTCTACGATCATTTTTTCCGACTGATTGTATTCCTCCAACTTCCAGTATATTCCCAGTATTTTTTCTACCTCCAGATTATCCGACCCCATTTCATCGCACGTGAGTAGCATTGAAACCAACGTAGTAACGTTCGTCAAATGCAGGCTTCGTGCATTGATGACACACTGATGTCACTCTTCATTGCCAAACAATGGACTACCGCATGCATGAAAAATTTCCCCGACACGTGTGGCAGACTATGCACACATGCCACTGGTTGACGAATCAGCTGCTAGCATTTGTCTGTGTTGCATTGTTTTGCCCCTAAAGGAGGGCGTACTTTATGCCATTGTGACATCATATGCACTAGGTCTATTTAAGAACGTGTCCGAACGCATCCCATATTACGCGCGAACTTAAGTGCGGATTCGAGACGTGCACGCGCACGTTCAAAATGGACCGCAAAAAAACAGATAGGTGGGTGTCGCCCTTTGGGCATGTTAAGTCAACAAGTAAAACAAGTTCTGCACTGTACTATATGGCAGACTAAAAAACGCCACTCCGACAGAGCAGGTTCAGTTGCTTAACTACGGCCGTAGTTCCGTATTAATAGGAGGCAAGGACTAGCTTGCTACGTAGGTGTCTGGAAGTCAGTGAAAATAGCCACACACTGAGCATATGGCAAACACGGATCAGGGTATAGGAACTATCAGTAGCAATATATCCATCAGTTACATTAAATTTTGAAAATGGAAACAGGGAAGGATTTGGATTTATCTCATTTTGTTTATTAGCTTTGCAATTTTAGTAAGGATATTGTACTTAATTTGTATAAGCAGTTGGTAAGACCCCATCTTGACTATGCAGCTCAAGCTTGGAGTCCCTTCTATGAAAAGGACAAGTTTCTTATAGAGCAGGTTCAGAGGAGAGCCACTCGCCTTATTTCCGTATATACTTCATGTAAGCTAGCCTCAAACTGAAGTGAATAGACACCAACTAATCCTATTCACTCTGGGCTATTCAGTCTATTCATCTCTCTTCAGTTGTCTATTCACCACAGTTTGAGGTGGTCTTACATGAAGTATCTCCCCTTATTTCTGAGGTGAGAAATTTGCCTTATCACAGGGAGCGATTTGTTTTGGAAATTTTGATTAGCAGTTTTGCTACTCATTATTCAAAATTGATTAGCAATCCCCCAAAAATGATTAGCAACTTATATATATTGACATTTCCTAGTTGTACAGAAGCTTGTAAAAAAACTAAAGAAACAAAGACTGAAGGGTAGGTCTGATATTTCAGGTAATGAAACATCATGCATTATGCGTCCATATGACCAGTATCACATGCAGTATAACTACACTCAGGCAAAAAAGATCCCCTAGATGTCTCCAAGGCAATTCCTGTAAAACAAAAATGCTGTGTAGACAGCAGCTCTTGAGGACAAGTTTTATGGGGCATCCTCAGCATTTTTCCCAATGTTTTGCTTTGCTACCTTTCATTTGAAAATGTTTGTCAATTCAATGACCAAATAAAGCCATGAAAATAAATTGTCTATGACACTTCATGACACTTCAGCAATGTAATTCCCTCATTGGATTGGTTTGTACCCAGTCCTAGAAAGCCCAACAAAATGCATCCTCTTAATGGCATTCATTGTCCTGCCAAGTGCCATTTTAGAACAGGAGCAGTAGAATGACATATGAAACCAACCAATCAGAGAACAATGCCACATTTTATTGACATTCATCAGATGCAACCACCCTTAATCCCCCTCATCATCACTGTCCAGATTGTCACTAGGTTGTTCTCCCTTTTTGCTGATTTCCCTCACCTAAAATTAGGCCACCACTTAGGACCTGTAATGACATACTGACTACCAATTAGTCTACCCACACCCATTTTTTATGAATCAAAGCTCCATCTCCTACAATTGTACAACCAAGCAGAGTAACTGCCAATGTGCATAATCAAGCTCATCCTGTGCCTGTAGGACAGAGATTCACCCCAAAATGTTCCAAAACATTTCACCACCTTTTAATGACCTACTGTAATACAGCTATGAAAAAAGAGGTCATCAGGTCCATTAATTTAGTAGCTTTTATAACTTTTGAGGCTTCAGAATTCCCTTCATAAGTTGTCGACAGCATGTTGAACCTACGATCTCCTCATCCGTGTCCCTTAAAATTTGACTCCAGGATAGTGAACTAGTACATTCTACTGTAAAGCTATTTCCTTCTCAGGGTAGCCACCCTAAAATGTAACACTGATAGGCATACAAAATTATCTAGATGACATTCATTTCATTAACTGGTTTCAGAGCATGTGTAAAATACTCAAACTAAGCCCTGTCTAATATTTTTAAAAACTTTACTTCAGCAATTTCCTTGTACGATATGTTTTCCTTCAGAGTTGCTTGCTTTGGCTCCTGTGCTAACCTAACAAGCTTTTACATTAAGATTTCTGAGCCTAGCTTAGTCTCGAGGGCAAACTTGCATTAATCGGCAGTTGCCGTTTTGGAATGCAGTGTGGCTTGGCACTAAGTTTCTTCCAATGCAATAGAGCCGTACAGCACGGAATCATGAGTTTATGCAACGTAAACAAAAGCATGAAATATTTATGCAGTAATCTATAATTTGAAACCATGTTTATGGCCTTAAATATTCATCCTTTTTAGGAGTTTAAAACATAGTGATTTGAGAATGTAGAGCATGTTTGACTGAGAATAATGTAAAGTTTGATCGACGGCAAAAATCTTCTTCCAGTATAATCAAGAGCAAAACCAGGTGCTTTCCGCGGCCTTTGCCGTCAATGCCGTGGGTTATTATTTCCCCTGCCCAGCGAGTTCATGTGTTAGAACTCTTGAAAGCGGAAAATTTCCCGTAGTTTTATTTAGAAACAAACACAGTTTGCGGAGCAAGTTCGCGATTTTTTTTTTTTTTTGGATGATCTGTTTTCATGACTTTCAATTTCTGTTTTTTTTTATTTCCCCTAACATTATTTCATTCTGTTAACATTCAAAATGACACAAGACCTGCTGAAATTTTGCATCGCAAGTCTGCTATTCAAGATTAAATAATGTATCGCAATTATCAAATTTTCCTTGTTTTTGCATCGCAAATTGCGATGCGAACCTGAACAAATTGCTCACTGTATCATGCTAGGCTTAAACATCTTGGGCTTACCACTTTGGAGCTGGGAAGGATTAGGGGAGACATGCTCCAGGTTTACAAGTTCCTTTGTGAAAGGAATCCCCTTCTGACTTGTAGTTATTTAAGGGTTCAAAGACATTCTCGGGTGCATGGGCATTGTAAAAAGCTTGAAAAGCCTTTTGCAAGGCTTGACATTAGGAAGTTTAGTTTCTCCCATAGAGTTGTCAACGAGTGGAATTGTCTACCAGATTGGGTAGTTAACTCCACAGGTCGTCCTAGCGTTATATAGTATATATAGTATATATATATAAAAAGGAAAAGGTAAGTCACACCGCCTAACACCAACACAGTGCTTCGCACAAAACTGTTCATGATTTCTCACCTTATACTACATTAACCTCTTCAGATCTCTCCAGAACCCTCCCATCACCTTCTTCTAAAGAAACACAACAAACTTGACGTTGTCTTAAACAAAAAACCTCACATCAAATGCAAAAAATCTTCTCCTCCGATTCAATCTTAACAACGGACTAGATCACTCTTCTCCAATTCATGACGTCACATTACGTAATGGGGGTTACCCTTTACGAATACGGTTCTCTCATTGGATAGTTTGAACTGCTTTCGAATCTGTCAACGCCCAGACTGTAATTTTTTTCTGCTCGGGAACGTGAACAAGAAATGGAAAACACGAGCATACAATTCCCCAAGCTGTGCTACGAAAAAAAAACTTGTAAGTGGCCTACGTGCGGTCTTTACGTACAGCATTTATACAACAGGCGTTCTCGGCATTTAAACATGCACTGGGTTAACAGGGAGTACCGGATTCGTACAGGGCAATTCCCATTACGTAGTGTGACGTCAGGAATTGGAGAAGAGTGATCTAGAGTGTGGTTAACGAAGAATCAGATGAGAAGATTTCTTGCATTAGATGTCAGTTTTTTTCTCAACGTTTGTTTTGTGTTGTCAGAGAAAGATGAAGGATAGTTTTCGAGAGATTTGAAGGGGTAAAATCTAGTGGAAGGTGAGGAATCATGAATAGTTTTGTGCGAAGCACTGCATTGGTGTTAGGCGATGTGACCAACCTTTTCCTTTTTACATATATATACTATATAACGCTAGGACGACCTGTGGTTAACTCCCCCTCAGTTCACTGCTTTGACAGGTTTTTCCATGGCTGTGGTAGAATCTGATTGTTTGGGGCTGTTGTCAAGCTTTGGTGGTTTGACTTTTGATTAGGGCTTGGACTTCAAGGCATCTTATGGGGCCTTGGCCCTCCAACCTGTCATAAAAATTACGACCGCCATTCATAGGCCCACCTCTATACCTCATTATAGATCTCGAGGACCCCAAGCAATTCAAGAGCGCAGCCTTGAGGATCCTCAGACGGGACGACTAACTACATACGCACACTCAACCCTGCACGTTTGACTCCACCAGGAGTGTTGTGCAGTATTTTTCCAGATCCAGATCCAGATCAGGCTCAAACTTAAGTCAAAGAGTACAGTAAGTTCATCGTTAGGCCTAGCCTAGGCCTAGGCCTAGGCCTAACTTAACGTTAGTGAGCCTTTCACGAAACACGAATGTTGAGAACTTTCCTTTCCTCGAAAGCCTATTCGTTCTTTTTTTTAAAGAAAAAGCACTCTATTACCTTGACGAAAAGTGTTCCGTGGTTGCTGCCTCTGTTCAGACCATATGGAAGAAAATATGACAAGTTTTTACGGCAACAGGCGGCTTTCGAGTGGTATAGCAACCGGTAATGTTACCGTTATAAACAGGCAAGGGCGCCGCGCCTAAGCGCTAGCTAAGTCTAGAGTCTGCATATGGACGTGTAAATGCACTAACATTGTGTGCATTCATCTCTCACAAAGGCACTTTGAGTCGATCGCTTTGCTCAAAACGTCGTAGGTGCACTACAGTAAGTATAACGCGTACTAAATGATCGAGTCCGTGTTTAGGCTACTTTCATTACTTACATGAATACAAAATTTTATATTCTGTTGTGCATTATTATTGTGACATTGTAGAGTCCTCCTATGCATGTGCGTCAGGACGTAGAAAGTGTGCGTACGTGCCTTGATAGACACCAAAGAAAACCGCACCCCGGTGATGACCTTGTCAACGTATTGAATATGCAAAACCGTAACCCCGGTTGCACTTCAAAATAAAGCAAGGAAGCGCATGATGATGAACGTGACTGATGGCGGTCTTTCATCATTATGTAACTTGTAATAATTAAAAAGTATCTGAATAAAAAACCACAAGGTTTTTTATCTAACTACTCTTGAAGGGGATATCGAGCGAAACTTTAATCCTCACATTTGAAAGACGAATCAAATGTGCTATAATGTGGTGAAAAATCCATTCAAATCTGAGATGTATTTCCCGGGATATAAGCAAACGAAGTTGTTTGATTCGTGTTTCAAAGTAAGCCTAAGGGCAACTTTTATAGATCTTGTGCATATGATGTCACAGACAATGGCGTAGCTTGGGATTTCGGTCAGAGGGGGCGAAAATGGTCTTCAGGGGCGCTTCGAAGAAGTAAATGCCTGAGCCTCAGCATGATCGAAGCCACGGCTTTTCAGACTTTCCGTTTAATTTTCCGCACCTGGTAGAAGATTTCTTTCCCATTTCTCCTCATCAAGTTTCAAGTTTTTCTACTAAGACCATGTTTAAATTTGCTATCCATGGGCCTCCGCAGAATGAAATTCGGGGGCGGGGGGGGGGGGGGGATTCTTTAAGGGGGAAAAGCTCCGCGCCACCTTGCGTCGGCGCGCAGCGCAAGAAAATTTTGTCCCAAAATGCCTCTCAGATCACTCAAAATGGCATTTTTAAAGCCTATGTACCACATATATACGTAGGGGAAAACACTGAGTTTTTCAGTTTTTTTTCAGTTTCCAGTTGCCCTTCCAAAATGCCCAGCTGGGCCCCAACTGGGTTTCAGCTGGGCTACTTGCTGGGCCCCAGCTGGGACCCATTCGTGTTTGTCAGGTTTTCCCACGTGGGGCCCAACTGGGCCAGTCTTTTCCAGCTGATGCCCACATGAAGCCCAGCTGGGCCCGGCTTTAATAACCGCTTCTTATACCCGTGAAAATTTGCTTGTTTGTAGGAGAAAGGCTCAACATTGCCAATGTATAAAGTAACGCAACTGGCCATTTCAAATTACTCATCACTTTAAGGCTGATTCTTTGCCATTTTCCTCTCTGTGTCCTTGACTTTCAGAATGATGCTTTCGTCGATTTTTAAATGGGAAGATGATGCTTCCTGTTTCTGCTTCATGATGGCACAAGAAACAGAGATTAATTGATGCAATCCAATATTCCTTTTATTTTGTCAGGTGACATAATTACCGTACCATTTTCACTAAACGTCTGCATCAGATGAAAGCCGGCGTCCATCAGAAATTTATTGACTACATCGCTTACAAATTAAGCTGGCATATCGATTGGTAGATGGAATAATAAAACCATACTTGAAATCTGTCGTGCACATTGCAATGAAGCAGTATTTGCCGCTTAAAGTCGTAACTCGTTTATCAGTGTTCTCTATTCTCGATACCATTATTGAGGCTAAAGGGTTAGATTTGTTAATTCGTCCACAATTGTATCAGAAACACCCTTTAGCCGCGAACTAACGGTTCCATAGTAACAGGGACACATGTTAGTTTTTATGACTCAATTGATTTGAACTTGATTTTGAACTTGAATTTGATTTACCCAAATAAGAGATCCATCCATTCATTCATTGAACCCCGTGTCAGATGAAGTGTGTTTGTATGTGAAAAGGGTATTTCTCTTCACTGATAAAAATCTATTATTGATCGACCAATTGCTCAGATTGACGTAAGAGAAAGAACTCAGCACGCGAACAGGTGAATATCAGAAGAAATGGTGGCATGCGGGTAACCACAAGACAGACATCATCCAAGTGACGCAGGGCATATTGTTTGCGGATTGGGGGCAATAGTTTTCCAACAGCCAGAACCTCAGATCATGTCCGTTACCGGACTGGCCCAGTTGCAATCCACTCACAAAAATGCTCACCTACACGTACACAAACAGTGACATGAATGTTCAAAAAATACTAGATAAATGGCGCATTATAAATGCAAAATAATTTCATTGAAACAGTGGCGCAGCTACACTCTAAAATCAAAAGAGTGATCTTAGTCACTCTTTGATAGAGTGAAAAGTGTGAATTCGCTCCATTAGAGTAATAATTCACTCCAAGGAGATTGAAATTCTCCCCAAAAGCAGTGAAATTCCCTTTAAACGAGCGAAATTTCGTGCTTTGTTACATAAATATTTCAGTTTTGATAATATATTTTTGGTTGATAATATATTCCCCCTTCTCGCGTCATGCTATCTGTATATTAAGTAATATTATTTGTTAAAAAAAAAAAATCGAGCGAAGCAAATTACGTCACCAATTCAGTAGAATTCAGTAGCGAAAAAGTAGTGTTTGCCCCCCCCCCTCAAAAAAGTCTACACTCTAAAATCAAAAGAGTGAACTTAGTCACTCTTTGATAGAGTGAAATGTGTAAATGCAATCCATTAAAGTGATAATTCACTCCAAAAGGAGTGAAAGTCACTCCAAAAAGAGTGAAATTCACTAGAGGAAGAGGGAAAATCCACTCTTCCACGAGTGCCTGCAACGATCACTTTTTTTTTTAATTTTTAGAGCGATCACTGTGGGCACTCCATCAAGAGTGAAACTTCGCTCGTTTAAAGGGAAGTTCACTCTTTTTGGAGTGAACTTCACTCTTTTTGGAGGGAACTTCGCTCCTCTCGGAGTGAATTATTACTCTAATGGAGTGAATTTACACTTTTTCACTCGATCAAAGAGTGACTTAGTTCACTCCTTTGATTTTAGAGTGTATGTTCTTAACAAAATATATATTTGCAAATAAAATATATTCCCAACAAAAATATGTTTGCATTAAAAATATAGAAGAATAATTTTTTCCAGTAGAAATATATTCCAAAAGAAAAATTAACCAAAAAAAAAAACCCAAAATGTATTTGCAAGAGAAGATATCTTCCTTGAAAAAGTTACCATGTTCGCCACAAAATTATATTTGCAACAAAAATATTCTTCCAACCAGAAATATATTTTTAAGAAAAAGAAGTAAGTTTGCAATATAAATGTATCTGCAAGAGACATTAAATTGCCCAAAAAATTTATTTGCAAGACTAATTATATTTGCCAAACTAAAAATATGTTTCCATCATTTATGTTTAAAATATATGTTATCAAACTCCAAAAGTATATCATCATCGTAAAATATATTGTCAACGTAAAAGTATATTATCAACGTAAATATATATTTTTAACGTAAAAATATATTATCAACGTTAAAATATATTATCAACGTAAAAATATATTAGCAACGTAGTCTCGAACAAAGCCGTTTCATTAAAAGGCGTTACATCCAAAACGCTGCGCAACATGCATGAAACAGTTCACACTTCCCCTTAATAGTTTGTCAAAGCATGGAAGAATAGGTCACTCACGCAGGCGCGCACCGATCAACCAGTGGCGTAGCCAGGATGGGATTTTTTTTTTTTGGGGGGGGGGAAGGGGCTAGGTAACAAGTGGGGAGGCCTGGTACCTCCGAGGGTCAGGCACGGCAAGACTATCTAAGCGGAGCGCCACCATCAGTTGGCGCGGAGCGTACAAGAAAACTTTGGTGCTATGTTTGGCAAAACTTTGAACTGATTATGGGCGTAAGTTTTAGGATTTTCCCTTTTGGGTGAGCATGAAAAATATAAAAATATTTTTAGTTTTTGTAGAGTTTTTACAAGAGACATACATACTACCTAAGAAACAATGTGCAAAATTTGTTCACCGGTACATTACGTAGTCAAAATTAAAATACTACGAATAAATCTCTCAAAATAATTGAACCGCAAAGCAGAAGTATGGATCATGTGGGAAGCACATGAAATCCGGACCTTGTGGACATTTTACAAATCCCCCGGAAGCCAGTGCCAACTAGTAAAAAGAGGATTGTCAAAAAAAAAAAAAATCGTCCTACAGTGGCACTTGTCATGGGCAGGAGTGAGGCACGACATAGGCCTACTTGTTATGGATGGAAGGAAGAATTATCCGAAGGCAGTACCTTACCCTTACCTGCTTACGGCATATTTTGTGTATGATAAAGTATAGGAATGGTAGTGTAAGACTGGTCTCCAGTGTAAGATTGCCTTATTTTCAGTAAATCAATCAGCCATCCGAAAGACAGAGAGGGTCTTTACCTAACAAAGTCACATAAAAATTAATCGTCGAGACTTTCGTTTCATCTTCGAAGTGAAATGCAATAAACGACAGTGCAGATCACAAACGGTATCTAATTTAGTGAAAGTAGGCATTTTCATACGTGCACAATAAATGTGTTTTACACACATTCATCCATGATTTTTTTTTAATTTTTACACATTTTATTTATTTACTGTTTGAAGGAACCCCCCCCCCCCCGTGGCTACGCGATCAACTGACGACAATCTCCTTCTCCAATTCCGTACCTATAGAGTGGGCTTCGCACCGCTTATTTACACAGTAATGCATGTGCTGGAAACAGCTTGCTATCGTTAATTTTGTGCACGTGCTGTGCAAAATACTGTACAGTATGTATGGCGGGAACCACATTCTTAATGATGAACGTAAAAAGAGAGGTTGAAATCGTACACTTGCAAATAAAAAATATGATTGCAAATCATATTTCTGGTTGGAAGAATATTTCTATGGCAAACATAATTTTGTGGCGAACATGGTAACTTTTCGAAGAAAGATATCGTTTCTTGCAAATGTATTTTAGTGTAAATATAGTTTTTCTTTACTGTCTTTACGAATATATTTCTGCTGGAAAGAATTATTCTTCTGAATATATTTTTAATTCTACCTGTTTTTTTTTAATCTGCTTGAATTATTGAGAGAGAACGTTATTTTTCCCCCAATATTTTCATTGGGTGAGTCGATTTCCTCTTTCCCCACCATCGATGCCCCTGGGTGACGGAATTTTCGGGCAGCTGCTCCAGGTATACAAGCTCTATGACCGAGGAAAGAGGTGCAAGGATCGAGCTCTAGTGAACAACTGTAGCCCGCCTATAGGCAGTGTAAGGTCGGTGCACACGCACCCCCCCCCACACACACACACACACTACACACATGATATCACCATCGCATTGATTCTATCCCTCTCCCCTTTTTCAAGAAAACTTCCATCATCTGTAGCGCCTTATAAAGATTCTTTATACAACCGGCTCCAAGCCTTTTGACGTTTACGACGGGCATATACACTTAAGCAAAACAATCTTTACGCTGATCCCCGCACCCGAGAGACATCCAAGAGGAACGTAACCAAGTCCTCAAGTAGACGAATAAAACAGAAAATATTGTGGATAGCCCCCCCCCCCCCCCTCAAAAACTCGTTGACCGAGACCGTCGGATGTATTTTTCTCATATTCAAGGCCAGACATGTTCGAATCTTCATGACGGAAGGATGCTTCAACCAGCTGCTACTCCTATTTTCCTAATTGATCAGTCTATTTTATTTGACAAGTGACACAGTACAAATAAATTTGTACCACAATTGAAGTTTCTTACGGTGCTGTTGCCGTTTGTACTGTCTCTTTGAAGCATAGCTTCTCTCGATTAAAGGTTGCTCGGATCACCTTTAAAATAAAAAAGATGTATCGATTTATAAAGTGAATAAAATAATAAAACATACAGGACAACGGTTTTTGACAAAAAAGGTGCTAAAAGCCACGTGTCTTTTGTTTCCTTTAATGTTTACAATTTTATTTCAGTGGCTTGATTGTATTGGTTAGTTCGGTCAGGATGGTATTTCAGAAAAAACATTAACCGTTGATAAGTGTTACAAGAGTAATACAGACAAAAAACTCAAGCTGGATTTATTATTATCAAAACTTGATTGAGGTATTTAACTCATTTATCGCTATAATGGGATGAATCTTATATTCATTGAGGACTGCGTCGAATAAGTGTGTTTGCTATAGAGGCTTTGCAATTGCGTCACGGAACCGCCATGCTGGAGGACATTCATGCCAAATACACGTGGCTTTGTGCCGAACGCACTGCACAGTGTGCACTGTGATATGCACGGTGTGTACAAATTCAACGAGCAAGTGCGTCCCGTATGGTTTACTACGTAGTTACATGTACTCTAACATGGCCGCCGGGTAGTATTATGACGTCATGTGAAAAGCCTCTATAAGGAGCTGGTTTCTTCTATTATTCATTCTAAAATCTATTATTGTGTACCCAGAGCCATGGTTACAAGTGAAAAGTAAAACGGACATCAAGATAAACCTTAGACCATTGAAACACCTGAATAAAGTAAAATACGGAGAACTTTTTCTTGGAAAATTCACCCTTGTAATTTATAATTGGAGTGTGATTCATCTAATTTTGTGGTAAGTTACTCAAAATTCAATTTAACACAAATACAATTTAACCTAATGTGTAAAACTGAATAAAAGGTGAAATTCTGAAACATAGTCACTACGCCAGCCTGAGACCACACAGGATGAAAGACTCTTTGAAATGTCATGTAGGATATAGCCCTTATACATAAGGTTAGGTCTCACTGCATGTGGAGCTGTTATGGATGAGAACTTAAAACGACCCTTCCTTTTGAAACTACCAAGCGAGCTTTCAATAAACACCCCTGGTACACAAAGTCTCCACGGTTTCGCAACAGTCTTTTTGTAAACGGAGTGTGTCGAGAGAGGTAATGGCATATTCTATTGAACTACATCACCTTTTTGTAGCTTTATTGGTAGTACTTTAAAAAAATTGCAGCTCTTTTCAATTATTTTAATCAATTTTAGTTATTTAGATGATATTTAACGACTCACCAACACCAATGTCACCTTAATAAAATGTTTTAAATTCATTTTCAAGTATGGTTGAAGTGTAAGTTTGGTTTCCCTTTTGCGCCTCTTACGACCGACAGGAAGTAACGCGGGCATGTTCTAGAATTAGAATCCCCATTCCAGAGGAGGGGGGGGGGGGCTATTTTAGTCAGAGACTTGGAACTTCAACGTTATAAAAGCGAGGTTCAAGCGTGTAACGACATACAGCATGGGTAAAATGTACATCCAGTGGTATTTAAATACGATAACAGACTATAACATCAAGCGAAAAATATGGGTTTTTGGTCAATGTTTCTGACAGGCAACATAGCCATATTTTAGGCATTTTTTGCGTTTGCTGTCAGTCTCACCTACAAAAATGAAATCACTACTTTTGCTCGTTAATAAGGGGATAATGTATCTGCTTTGTGTGGCATTATCCCCATTTCATCAAGGTATCAATGTAAAACCGTCATAGGTTGCAGAGGCCAGACTCGAAAGACACATTATAACAATATCTTTAATGAGCATCTCATACGCATTTCATATATGGATACAAAAATTGTAAATTGAATTCCGCATGCTATATACTCATGACCGCAGAGTGTTACCCGCCCTCCGGCTTCAACACGGCATATCAAAGGTTGACGTCACGTGCTTGAGCTCCATAGCTAAATATGATAGTTTTAATAAACATATCTCAAACAGAATTTTTTCCACTTCGTCTTTTTCAGAAAGCGGTCAGTCTGTGAGCCAAATAATCGTTTAACAAACTCTCAAGATGACTACACATTACTTGGTACTCCTTCTCTTAATGACGTCACGCACATGTTCCCTATTCCACAACGATGAAGGTTTGTGTATGTGTTACCGTCCTTGGACATACTTTCGAAACTATTGCTATATGTTATCTTCGTTTCCTAAAACGTTTTCAGAAGCTGAAAAATTTTGTCATAGTTTCAGTGACCGTCTTGGAAAGTGTGATCTGGCTTCCGTCACAAATGAAGAAACGAATGATTTCCTCTATCAAACTGTTGCAGAAACGTATGGAAGGGTGAATGTCTGGATAGGACTACAGTACGTTCCTGTTCTTTTCACGTACGCATGGACCGATGGTTCAAAATACACCTATAACAATTTTGGTTCGACCCAACCTGATAATCCGGGAACAGAGAACTGCGTTCACTTTTGGAACGAACCCTATGGCACGTGGAATGATCAAGCGTGTGACATTGAAACACTTTTTATTTGCCAAAAGGTTGCATCGAATATTAGTACACAACCTTGCATAAAAAGTAGTGAAGGTAGTTTTTGATTTCATTTGTCCGAATATATTACAAATGTAGATTCCAAACTTCTGAACAGACCTTACATGGACGTGATGACTTCTCGCAGAGGCAGTGTTGATTTGACCGTGCATGCGCTTCGTTCAGTTTGGTGTTTTGGCCCAAAAAACTACCAAGTTGGTCACACAATCAACTTTTTCGTCGGGAAAATTCACCCAACAATGGTACCTTGTGACCAACGTTGAGAATTTTTTTACCCAACAGTTTAGGTGGTGGCATATGGACCCAACCATGGGTAAAAGTTTACCCAACTGTTTTTAGAGTGTACGCCCTAATGAATGTTGTCGCTGTGCTAAGTTAATTGCTTCCACACCAAGCGTAATTATAAGCTTACAAAATACAGACTGACATTATTATCACCCTCCCGGCCAACGAAAGATGTTGCAAGGGTGCAATAATAATTGTAGCGCAAAGAGCCCTCTTGGTGTCGGGGATAATTGTCAAGATAGTCAATAAAAAGAATTTATAAAGATACCAAAATAAGCTTCCGCAACATTTTTCAAAATCATTTGAACATTCAGGTTAAAATAAAATAAAACTGTTATCATAGTGGTAATGGTTTAAGAGTTTTAACCCTTTACCGTTGTTTGGGTCATTTTGGACCCAGACGGAGAGCGCGGCTGTCACGCATCTTTACTGTTTCACGCGGAGCTCGAAACTGCGAGTAGCTACCCGAAAATTTGGCCACAACAAGGAGAGAGATAATAGTTTAAGGTCACGGGGTCAATAATCACACGCCACAAGCTTATTTTAATGAGCAGCTTCCATTTTGCTTTTGTTCAAGTGACCAGTTTCATGATAAGTGGCTATTTCTGACTATGCACGATAATCCGATGGAAATACTTATTTCAATACTTCCTTGGACTCAAAAGTCAGAAAATTGCATCAATAAGCTCAAGTTTAGGCTACTTTTATTTATTATGAATTCGGTACCAAGCAGATCTCTTTTATTGGCTATTTCTTTCAATGTACTTAATGGCTATTTCAGAGAGGTCACATGATGTACATTACGTCAATCAATGTTCCTTCGTGTACTTATCTTGATTTCCAGATGCCAAAAATGTACATCTAACGGTAATTAATTTCCATAACTTTTCCCTCTGTAAGATTGCTTGCTATTTAGCTCTATAGCAGGTTTAATCTTTATCTTCACAAAGTAGCCCGTTATTACATTAAAATCTTCAATCGAGACCTGACAATAGCACACAAAATATAATGACTGCCTTCATACTAGAATGTGAAAAAGCGAAAGAAACATGAGCGTCCGTAGGTAGGGGCAATGGGGGACTTGCCCTTTCCTGGAAAATAAAAAAACTTGAAAAATCGGACAAAACATAAAGAAAACGACGAAGAAAAATTAACATCAATATTTCGTAACAGTTCACTCAGTGTTTTCCCTATATTATATGCGGTAAATAGGCCTTAGAAATGTAATTTCTAGTGATCTGAGAGGCATTTGGGGCCAAAATTTTCTTGCGCTCCGCGCCAACTCATGGTTACGGAGAGCTTTTCCCCCTAAAAGAATTTAGTCCCCCGCCCCAATTTTCTTCCGCGAATGCCCATGGATAGAAAATTTAAACATGTTTTAGTAAAAAAAACTTGTTGAGGAGTAATGGCAAAGAAGTCTTCTACCAGGTACGGAAAATCAAATGGAAAGTCTGAAAAGCCGTGGCTTCGATCGTGCTGAGGCTCAGGGTATTTACTCCTTCGAAGCGCCCCTGCTGACCATTTTCGCCCCCTCTGACCGAAATCCCTAGCTCCACCACTGCCCATAAGGGAACTAGAGAAGTCCTAAGTTATAGCTGAAGCTTAGGATTTTCATGGCGGGCACAATCGTTTCTCTATGTAATTATCTTGGGAAACTGACGCGCACATCTGCTTGCCTGTTTGAAAAACGAACAGTGATCAGCACTGTCGCTTGTCAGTTCCAGACTCAAAGCAGAGTCAGCGTATTAGGTTTGGAATCCATGCTTGCAGTATCTTTGCATTTGTTGCAGTTTTTTTTTTTTTTTTTTTTTTTGAGTTCAACTGCAAGCCATCTTTTTCATTTAGAGACACCCGCTGAATTTTCTCCACTTTTGGGGCACTCAGGTATTCTCCCTTCTCCATTGTTAATTGAGAGCACCATGTAAAACCACAGCAGGTCCGTTTTCAAAGTAGTTTTTCATCGGTCTGGAAATCAAATCCTGGACCGCTCGGACCAGGGGCCCTTGCTGTACCGCTAAATCGAACATCCAGACACCATCAAAACATCAAATTTATGTCCACATAAGATGATACTTACATCTTAAGATTGTATGTCGTCTAACGGTAGAGCACTAGCCTCTCACGCGGAAGACCCGGATTTGATTCCCAGGTCGAGTCATACAAAACACTCAAAGAATGGAACCTACTGCCATTGTGCGTGATGCTTCGCGCATAAGCAATGGAGTAGGGGAAACAAGCCAGTGAGCCACAACTGGTAAAAAGGCCGTGGCCGGCTCGACTTGAACCAATAGGTTGGAAACTGTGCCGTAGCCCAAAACTCCAACTAACTAACTAGCTAACTAACTTAAGGTTGTATGTCAGAGCGACATCACATGGAATTGTTTACACTTGTAACTGGAAATTTGAAGTTTCTAAATGAAAGTTAAATCGGTTTAACTTTTTATATAACCTTCTACACTGTTAAGTTTCATTTAGACTAATTACTTGTGATTTGTTGCATGTTTTCGCTTACAAGATGAAACATCATAAATAATCAGCCCTCGCAGGGCAGTTGCCTTACGACGCTAAGCGATCACGAATGTAGGAGAAGCCATTGGTTGATGAATTACAACTTCAGATCAGGTGGTAACCAATTCAACAATTTGTATCAAATTTGGTATTTTTGAAAGATCATTTCAGATGGGATTGCTCTTGGATGAAAAACCCACCTCACTTTGACCCGGCCAGGAATCGAACTCCATGCGAACTCCCGGTTGATAAGCTTCATCGCTTCAAATGCCACCGCCTTTATACACTAGGCCACACCACTCGTTACATTCCGCCTCTCATTACTTAGCCGCCTTCTCATTGCGTAGACTGAAGCTACAAAATGAATTTTTTGGTATATGGTATGTTTGGCATGTTTGCTCTAGCGGCAGAGCAGCTGCCTCTCACGCGAAAGGTCAGGGTTCTATTCCCAGGTCGAGCCATACCAAAGACTCTAAAAATTGAACCTTCTGCTGTGCGTGATGCCCCGCATAAGCAATGGGGTAGGGAAAACTAGCCAGTGAGACACAACTGGAAAAAGGGCCGTGGTCGGCTCGACTGGAGCCAATTGGAAACTGGGCCGTAAAACTCCATCTAACTAATTCATGGTAGCACGAGTCATAGCACGTCGATTCTTTTACAAGTAGAAAGTACATCTGGTCTAGCTAATTGTCATTGAATGAATGAAATTTACATCATATAAAATATCTGCTGTAGGTGGGGAGAACGACTGTGGTGAAGTACATGTACAACAATTAAAAAGTTTTAAATCGAGAACGATCTATTTTCGGTAGGGGAAGTATGCAGCAATTAAAAATGACTGAACCCTAAAGATAAAATCTAAATATTAGTTGTAGCTTTTAGTAATGTATAATCCTTTTCACTATGTTAAGCCTTCCGCTACCCCTGTTTTACTTCACTTATTTTGTAACTTATTCTTATCTAGAAGCCACGCAGAAAAGAACAAGACCCCGAGTCAATACAGAGGATAATTAACGCATTCAATGTCTGTGTCGTGTTATCTTTACTTTACACAATGCCCGTGACAGGCCTTGATTGCTAACCACGCCGGAGCGTCGCGTGTCACATTTTTCAAATAAAATTGAAAATATTCACACCGTTTGGTTTTGTAAATCTGAAGCTGAAGTGAAACTGAAGTGTTTTGTGTTGCAAACTTCATGGTTGGAAATCTAGATGAGGAAGGGTAGGGGGTAAGTGAAACCCGAATGAAAAAATTGGGGGCAAACATACCGGTATCGTTTGTCCCCTGCCCCAATAATACAGGCAGATTAAAAAACAACAGGCAGAAAGATTCTTCCTTATTCTGGGATTTCTCAGGGAAAGTCAACTTTATAGAACTTCTTTGATTCCCAATTTTGCCTAGATATTTTAATAAACATTGACCCCACTTTGTACTGCCTTTATGTAATTTTACCCCAACGTTTTTTCCCTTTTTATAGGTGTCTACAGATGATACTATATAACACATTCGTGTAAGTGTGTCGTAAAATCCTATTTAACCATACCACTGTCATGCTTCATGACTTCATCACGACATAAATCAAATCGTCGGTGAGTCCTCTTACAGTTTTTGTCACTTATAGGAATGGCCAGGGCTTAATTTCTTTTGACCATGTTAAAAAGAAATATACTCTCAGCTTTCTGGGGAATTTTTATTTGGTTCCCAAATTGTGATTCTTGAGATATTAGCTATTGAATGTCGCAAAGTTTCGACATAGAATGAACTTGAAGCAAGCAGGCGTGATGTCATGGATTCATGTTGTTGACACATCTGTACTTTTCTTTATAATTTCCCACCGATTTGGGAAACTTTACTCTGGTATGTTGATATGAAACGTAACTCTGGTATATTTCTTTCATGAGTGCATTCTGAACAATGAAGTTTTAAAGTCTTTACATGCCCTCGCCGGAAGATAGCATCTCTAGTAAATTCAAGGTCAAACAAATAGGATGAACAGTAAAGAAAAACAAAACGTTGGCCAACAATATAAATCCTTGACGTCATACCTGCTTATTTTAAATTCACTTTTTGTAGAAAATATATGGTATTCATTTGCTAATATCTTGAGGGCCGAACAAAAGAAATGGATGACACTTTCACCAAATTACTTAGAATATTTTTCTCTTATGTTATATACAAAATTAATTTGGCTCTGGGCTATATTCTTTTAAGTAACTAACAGTTCCATGGTTTATATGATCAAGAATTTCTCAATGCTGCAGTGGTGTATGTCGTAGCTTAGATTTTTGAACTTGGAACTATTCTATTCAATACTGCAGTAAAATTAACTATAGAAAACAAGCACATGCCAACAAGATCCCACATAACTGACGGTTGTAAGAGTTGGCATTGAATTGGGAAAGTCTGGCAACGTCGGAATTGGGGGGAGGGGGGATTTCAGTGTCCTCCACTGCCAGTTTATTATAGGGAATTTCCAAGGTTGTCTACATGAGAATATTTTGACAAAGAGTTTTTTTCAAAATACTGCAACTTTCAATAACTTTATCAATAAATTTATAATCTCTGGAAATTTTTCTTCTTTCTTGGTGTAAATTTTTGGCAAGGTCAAGTTTAATTGGCATTGTAAATAGAAGGGCAAAACTATGCAAAAGACCACAATAACTGTGTACCTGTTGAATTAGATTTATAATTAAATATTTGGGTTGTACATCTGCGTGTTCTGTAGGATCAACCTCTCATGTAAATGAGACGAAACAAAGTATTGCAGGTCATGATCAAAATGTGTTTGAAAGAGGTAGAATTTATGATACTACCTTTGAATCTTGCAACAAAGGGACAGTGATTGCAATACACCATCCCTGTTAATAACCCTTACAAATTCAAAGAGACCAGATCATTCATACTATCGACGCAATAATTGGTGAATTATTTGTTACCCTGTACACGATCGCTAAAAGGCCAATAGGCTATGTGATGTTAAATCGAGTGTCTTCAGTTACAGTATATGTGCAACACGAATCTACAAATGTCTTCTGTTGGCGTGATAAAAATGTTTACAACTCAACAAAAAGTGAGAGAGACTTTCAGCAGCAGCCGTTCAATTAACTCAAACAACTATACCACCTTTTGGAGAAAAAAATCATTACCGGATATTTAAGTAGACATTAATAGAAAGGAGGATACAAGCTAAACTTAAAACTTAAAGTGAACAGGAAACACGGTGGCACGGGAAGTTGCATTTAGAACCCATTGAGCTGTTGTTTCGAGAATGGAAGTACTACTTCCATGTTTCGAGTTGCAATCAATAAGAGCAACAGGACAAAGTACATGACATTTGAGGTGTTTCTAAACGAACGACTTTGTTCAGTGATACGGGATTAATGTGCGATGAATGTGACTTATAAGGTAAGTTGAACAAGACTTTATCGCTAGAACTTTACGTCCACACTGTATAACGTTTCTAGCAATTAGACGCCTAGTTTGTGCTCATCTTTGCAAACTCGTTCAAATTTCAAACATATTTAGCAATTTAACAGTAAATGTTAAACAATAAAACTTATTCAGAGTTACATGTTTAGAAATTAGTATAAGTATCTAAACGTGTTAAGTGGCTACAAAGTGTGTGTAGTAAAAAGTTTACTTCCACCAAACCATTTTAGAGTGCAATATACATTTCACAAACAGAGGTGCATTTTAAATGAATCATTTTCCGTGTAGATTTAAAACTGTTTTAAGTCTGTATGTTTATCCTTATATGTTCTTATTTTTTCCATTATTTTTCTTTACACGTCCTGGTATTATTTGTACTGTCGACGGAGAATCTTTTTTCCATTTTTTGGATTTAAATTTACATAAACAGTTATCTATCTATCTTTAACTCTTACAATACATCATAGACCTTTCCCAAATAAAAATTACAGGGGAACAACGTTTTGGTGCTCATCCTTTTTGGACACGGTATAATGAAATCGGAAAAAAGGAAACCATTTTGCAGTTTGGTATTGCGAAATGATTTCATTCCTCTGTTTAAATATTAATTTATCACTCAAGAACAACCAAAGCTCATGAGCAATAGGACTACTTAATCGGAAATCTTGGCTTGTCAACTTGATCTTTCCTGCAATGTTTGGGGTGGAATTTGTCGCTATTTTAGACTGAAAAAACCATCCAAAAAGTGATCAAGCCATTTATGTTTAGATATAAAATATTCACCCCATTCGGAATTATCATATCCCGATACTCTAATTCATTATAGACTCACACATGTGATCTGTTCAAAGAAATTGCAATAACTGATTGAATCCTCAACTTTATATATTTCGGATCCAATTTTAGTTGCGATTGTTTTGCAAAGATAAAAAATTCAGTAATGAAAATCATTATTCTGTTTTTATGAAAGGTACTTAGGTAAATACAGGAGACTACATAGGCCTACTACTGTACTACGTATAGATGAATCCGGACAGGAAGTGATGGTCCGATTTCAGTCGGCCATAGCTGGGGTCTATCGCTTTATAATCTTTTAATTTCAATTCCCTTGCTCACCAACAAGGGGAACCTGCAACAGGGGTGAATGTACACCAAATTGTATCTTGATTCCCTCAATTTAACTGAATATGAGGGCTTGGAATTAAACAATGAAGACGATGTAAGGCTGATGGACCCCACTAATGGCTGCCTACAACCACTAAACACAAGCGCTAATATGATTTGTCTGTAGAGTCAACTTACTACCAAAAGACTTTAAAACTTTAAACTAACAGATTGGGCCATCGTCTGAGTACATAAATTGTAGCAATAATTTTTCAAACAACAATTTTCCATGTGTCCTTTTTTGAGTAGTGATGGAATTTTTGGAACAGCTTGAATGACTGACAGCTTCAGAAACGGCAGTGGGGAAACCACTTACTATTACAATGATTCTACACAAAACAGTTCATACAGAAAATGCATGTCTTTTATCGAGTAAGTTAATGTTTCTCAGTATATAGAAGTAGTCAATAAGATAACTTCCAGGTTTGTTAGTACCTTAATTTATTAATCACTTTTGCAGGATTTAAAAATGTTGGCAAATTCATGGCAAATCTCGCTTGCCATGGATAAACTTTTATGTAGTAATTGACTTTCAAAGGATGGAGTTATCTCAGGCGTAATGTTGCTATTATTTGCAAACAAGTCAATTTTGTCTTAATGTAGAAATAATACCAAAGTGAGACTTAGTATTTTAAATTTAGACTGAAAAGATTTAGTAAGGGTTGATGACGTCACTTTTGAGAAGAAAACTCTTTGTAATAAAAGTAGCCGGTTGCAAGTGTGGGTTTCATTTAAAAAAAGTTGACTTTTCGTTTAGGATGATGGAGTTTGGTTTGAGTGACCAATGTAATCTGTCCTATCATGTGGCTAGTAAAAACCAATTTTAACAAAATTTGCAATGAGAAAAACAACTTCATTATTTTATCATTTTTTTCATGATAGACCACAAATGTACACAATGAAGAATATCGTGTTATATCTCTTTTGTTTAGAAGGAAGACAGTAGAAATTGTACCAAGGAGAGCAACTAACAAGGTGGCCAAGATGTTAATACGCCTCGTCTTATGCATCCTGTTGATGACGTCACACACTTGCTCTGCGATCCACAATGATGGTCTTTGCAAATGCTACCGCCCTTGGACATACTTTCATGGACATTGCTATACGGTCCCTTCGGTGAAATACTCGTTCGCAGAAGCTTCCAAATTCTGCGCAAATTTCAGTAATAATCTTGGAAAGAGTGATTTAGTTTCCGTTAGTGATGGCGCTACCAATGATTTTCTGTACCAAACTGTTGTGGAAAAGTTTGGATTTGTAAGTGCATGGATAGGACTACAATATGATCATAGCACTGGTACATATGCATGGAACGATGGCTCAAATTACAGTTTCAATAACTTTTCTCCCGTCCAACCCGATAACCCTGGTTCGGAGAATTGTGTTCACTTGTGGAACGATCCATATGGTACATGGAATGATTGGAAATGTCACATTCAAATACATTTCATTTGTCAAAAGTCGGTAGTAAATGACACCCAGCATTGTAAGAAATATCAATGAGGAAACTATGGGAAGTGATGGCAACGTGCTTATTTCAACCTAATAGACTTAAAGTACCAACTGTGGATGATTTAAGGGACGGCTTGAAGTCTAAGGATTGGGATGAGCCGAACGATCAATGTTCATTGATAGTCACACTCAAACTACTGAACTATTGGGCCGGCACTCTATAGCATGCTTTCGTTCTACCGTACTCATTACTTCATTTCTCAGTCTAACTTTCGAGAGAATCAAGATCAGATGTAAGAGGAAGTTGGTATTATTTCAGTAAGATGTAGAGATTTATTTAATACCAAAATAATCATAAAAACACTGCAACCTAATCGGGCTTAATTTTAACCTGAAATAAACGTAGTGTATTTAATATGTCAGAGGATTATTAGTTATGTGTGGCCTCTGATCTGATAAAACATCTGGCTCTCGATAAGTTCAGATTTGTAATTTTGTCACTTTCTATTTACATTCCAGTGTTTAGATCTTTAATTGTTACACACAGTCAACATAAAATTTAGGCAGCTTATTTGTGTGAAGATGAAAACTCTTGATATTCAAGAGTGTAAACTGTTAAGTACATTTAAGAAGCGATTAAAAGATCATTTTATCACCAACTAATGTACCTTTGAGTAATTTTAATTATTTGCTATCCGTTCCTTTAATTGTGTGTTTTTTGTGTTTTTTTCTGTATTATAGGCTATATGTGTTTTGTGGTAATCGTTTTTTTTTTTTTTTTTGTTAATTTAAGTCTTTGTAAAGGGGTGTCAACGTACATAATATCCCTGGAGCTTCTTGTTGTCACTCCTCAGTCTGTTCAGTACCCTGTACATACAAATAATTCATTATATATTTCACTATATGAAAGACTGAAATAAAGTTCTATGAAATTGAAATTGAATTGAAATTGAAGTAACAAGCATTCGTGAAAAATCTATGTCAATTAAGCCTAATGCAGAGAGCGCTTCATTTTGTGGGACCAAAATTGCGTCGATGAAGTAGTCGGTTACCGTGGAGAAATTCCCATGGTGTGTTTTATATATGACTGATACATATTGAGGTGAAACGCTGATGTTTAGAAATCTTTCGGTATACACGTCTGAATTTACTGTGCGTCTAATATGAGAGAGAAACAACTCTAAACTGTCAAAACTGTTACATGTGTTACATATATATTGAATTAAATTTTCTTTAAAATATTGGTGAATCCAAACCATTCATTGTCTTTTTTAACATTTTATAAAATACAGGTAACTATAAAGACCGCAAAGAACGCAAAATTAATAATGTTTTCTAAATTTAAATTTTCCATTTGTCGATGCTATCTTTTGAATGTCTTATAATTAAGTCATTCAACTCTCACCCTAATCTGCAATATTTTTGTTATAGTCTAGGAGAATCCTCAATTGGTTCAGCTCATTGATTGACATTAGCTCATTACCGTAGCCCATTTTATGCAGCATTTACCGTACTGGGGGTGTTTTGATAAATCATTGACGTCTTTTATACTCACCCTGAAGCAGAATATTGTGTCTGGATGAGAAAGCGTTTTAGAAAGCATGTGGGTTGGGGGTTGGGGCTTCAGTAGCTAGTTAGGACAATTCTTATAATTCGAGGTTAGAGGATAAGACCTTTTCAACTGGGTTTACGTATCTTTGTACATAGAGGACATGTTATAGCTCAGATAACAGAAAATATAAACCAATAAAGTGCCCATATGGATCCCTTATTACCAATCTCCAGTGCCTGGCATTGAAGCGACAAGAAATTGGTCCCGTAAGGGCAATTTACTGTAATCGTACCTGGAAATAGGATGTATGAATGTTTGACCTCTTTATAGTTTGGTTCTTCACAAAGATTTTGATTTTTTTGGGGGGTGGGGGGCGGGGGGTTAAGTGGGTATAGGGGGTTTAAAAAGACATGACATAGATTTGTAAATATAAGAACCAGCTGAATACCATGATAAAAATAGTCTGTACTTCACCATACGTAGTATATTCAAAGTTAATATTAATGCACTGTGTGGCATTTTTATTAGGAAGGCTACTGAGAGCCTACTAGCAGTTAATTGGTCCTGTAACGGTTCACATGGGAGTAACGCCAGCCCCGCTGTACATCTGACTCGATGGATCTTCCGTGTGAAAATGACTCGTTTTTAACTTCCATATCGTACATTAATGTCGCTTTCGAATGTGTCCCGAAGTTTCATTTGAACCCTGTGGCGTAGCTAGGCTTCCTCAAGTCGGGGGGGGGGGGGTGGGGGCAAGAACCCAAAATTTTCTAAATTTGTTGAGAGTGTGAAAATTACCCTAGTACTAGGAAGGTAATTTAACCAATGGAGCGCCTTAAAATTTGTGACTTTCAAACAAAGTTTTGAAAGTATTTGGCTTTCATTGCAGAAAAGTTTGGATATTTTGTTTCCTGTAGGGAAGTTTAGAGATTATTGAGGACTCTCAATTTCCTATTTGGGAATAGTGCCGACTTTGCACGAAGACTGCGGGTCATTGTGTTGAAAATGATGTTAGTTAAGAGGTTTTCCGACATATTTTGAAAATATTTTGGAACTTTGTTGCCTTTTATAGACTAATATTTCAAAATTAGGTGCTTGTTAAAGAAAATTTGTAATGTTACGAAGAACCATATTCGGAAACCAGCACTCTGTTTACTTCATGTGACACATGACAGCTTTCAGTTTTTACGGAAATTCCAAAACTTTTTTAGACAGTAAATGTTTGAAAACCTAGAGCTTCTATATTGAAGTGAATTTTGAGTTTCATTAAAATATTACGGAAAACAGCGCGGTATAAAGTGCTCTTTTCCATTTTTTCGTAAAATTCCAAATTCTTTTATATAATTGTTTCTTAAAGGGCAAGAGCGGTCAATCCCGCCTTGAATCAGTGTTGTGCACGGTCATGTTTCCTTTCATGATTGGCTAGTGGGAGTCATGTAAGTGTTTTTTCTGTCAAAAATGTGAAAATTACTGGGACGTACTGCTTGGCTTACTTTAAACATGCCATATTGAATTGCTAAAATATTATTAAAGATGCTTTAAAGAGAAATAAGAAGAAAATTATGAGATTTAACTGTTGCTTCAAAATAAGTTTGGGTGACTGCTCTTTACATTTAATGATCTGGCACCATATAGGGCAAATTTCCGTTTTTTTTTTTTTTTTTGTATTTGTCATGGCTCTGAAAAGTTAAACAAAAACTGATTGTTTTTTTGTTTTTTTTTTTTAATTATAAAAGCAAGCACTGCTGCATTGAGGTTTGCATTTCGCTGTGCGCTCAATACGCCGGAAATTAGTTAGGCTCAGTGATTTTCGCGAAAAAGACTCAATCACACGTGACTGTAGAATGCGGGCTAAACCAACATAATAGATATTTAGGGCATTTTGTTGGCAACGTACACAGTACAAATACAACATAAAGATGTGGACAACCTTGGACATTTTCTGAAGTGCTTGAGCACATTTTTGGGGGCAATACTTGAGTTCCCAAAGCCCCTCTCCGATAGAACCGTGCCTGTCACAGACCATATAATGCAAATCTAACTGCAAACTAATGCATAAGTATGTTTATGCCTCTCATAGTGTCATGGTTTTGTTAAACAATTGTTCTAGTAATAATTAGCGTGGATTTTCCCTCAAGGTGACATTCGAATTGACTTTCTTACTTAAAATTGAATGTTTCTAATGCTAACCCTAACCCCTAACCCCACCCTAATCAAATTTGGTAGAGATACCTTTTAGACCATAAAAATTACTGTAGGCTTATTTCAAACCAAAAGATTATTCTTCTAAATGGTACCTAAACATTAAGTTGGCAGTTATATGTCGACTCCAAGTCAGCTGTCAACGTTTTTTCGCACGAAGTGTCACCTTAAGGTATAATCCATGCGAATATATCTTTCCAATTTTTCTAATATCTATTATTAGGTAATTGCGTACTTGTTTTGGCTTGAATTTTGGCCAGTAACTTCCTACAGCCAATTGTTGCTTCCTTTGAGCTACCCCAGTCTGTTTAATGCTTACCTGTAACGGCGCTACTTTAAGAGGGAAAGAAGGGGTATTTGACCTCAGATTATGTCCTTTCCCTTCCATCCACCCTCAAGTCAGGTCAGTTAGGAAGTAGACCAACCGAAAAAGTGAACAATATACCTCTCATGAGGTTTCAATTTTCATCCAGAGATGTGCTTAAACCTCGTAAATTCGGGGCATTTCACCCGCTGGACCCCACCTTTACCAGAGGGCACTTTTGGCCCGGTTCAGCGATTCGCCCGAAAATATTTGCCCTCAACATTTTCCTCTGCTTTTAGTTTGCCACCCCCCCCCCCCATTTTGACATACTGGCGCCACTGAGTGTTCTTTAGAAATCATATCATTATGTTTATCGATTAATAAAAGGACTAAATAAATGTCGAATTAATTAAATTGATTGAAATTGATTCCTTTTGATTAGTCAATACTAAAATCAAAATAACTTTTCCCTAACAAATTCGCAAACTGATGACACGACAAACGTGTTTGAATGAGTTGTGTAGCAAAATATCGTAGAACCATGGCGTTGGGTGGTATTAATTAAAAGAATAGCATAAATCGGTTGTCTTTTTTACTGTTTGTACCATCAGTCGAATCCTTCCCCACAGGGGAAGGCCATGAAAAAAATTCTAAGACCTCCGAAATCAAGACAGATGATTGCCACGCCTATGCACAAATAGCAACAGAGAACGATTTCCTAGGGGTGGTAGCGTCCTTATTGGACAAACTGAATGCGACTGCTATCTTATTAAACAACAGATCAAAACATTATGGGTCTTTCATTTGTACTGTAACTCACTACAAACGTGGACACAGCATAACATGACCGTAACCAAAAAGCCAATATTTAGCGCCCTCAGATTGTAAGAGAAATTTTCTCAGCTGAAAGAAAAATCAATTCATATCATGAATCTCTGTCGATTATAATTTGTGTTTTGCGAAGTTGACTTTATTGATGGAAGCCATTTATTGAATAATCAATATTACTGGACCTGATTCGAATCTTATTTGTTTTGATTTAATGAGTGTAGCCTATTTAAAAGTTCGTTTTATTTTCTAAAAAGGATACATGAAATGCACTCTTCGCTGTTTGTTGTTGTTTATATTATGTCTGAGGCGCTTTGAGTAGCTCCTAATAACGCAACTCACATAACAAACACTGTCTTCTGTTCACATTTAACAAGGTGTTTTGCCTTTTATGTTGGTTTGAAGGCCAAAATTTGAACAAGCAAATGAACAGGCATGAAAAGTCGTTGTGTCTCAGGAAATTCAAATGATGGGCTATGCAGCGGTGCGCTTTATTCCGTGAGTACTTTTCTTCTTAAATATTTTTACATCACAGTACGATAGTTTTCTACACTTCGTAAAGAAGATGTCACCGAATGAATTTATACTTTGACCAATTTTTCGATAAGACGAGTTGGAGAGCGGTTTTAAATTTTGAACTGAAGTTGCCAATTCAAAATTACCATACATCCGATCGATCTAATTGTGATAAATTTTCGGTGTTGTGTATGCCACCAGAACACTGGACGCAACTGGTCTATGATCTTTGTCAAAGTTCCTCAGTACATGTTTTGTCATATCCGCGTAGGTAACATGAAAAGACGGATCCGTGTCAATGGCGAAAATTTCATGCCAAGGACGGGGTTGTGTTAGCCAGCAACGATAGTGCAACAGCATCTAGGCTGCCAGGTACATATAATTAAACCATAGATCAAAACTGACTACCGTATATGCATCTACATTTAAGATGTCACCTAACATACTGAACACAGTCACAGTTGTTGGTTTTTCTATGACAGATTATATGACGCTTAGAAGAAATTACCGAATTCTTCTATTTTTGTCCTTTTACAATGCTCTTTGCTTACTGCGTGATGTTTATTATTTGTGATCAGTATACACTTGTGACTTTTTTTTCTTTTGAAGTTAGCTTGAAAACTAGGGGGGGGGGGTGCATTTGTGCTGATAACCCCGCTTGAGTGTCAAAAGGTGGAGGGGTTACAATCCTCCACCATCAACACCCTAAATTCGCCGTCTCTGATCACTGTTTGCATAACACATAGTGGTGTATGTTTTATCTTTGTATTCTTCCGAAAAGTGTTTTCTAACCGCGTACTAATACAACCACCTATGTGAAATTTTTCAGTTCTCTCCAGCAATGAAGTTTCGTCGGGTGACAACGCTTCTCGTATTGGTTATCCTTTTCCTACTGACTTCATACTCTTCCCCGACACTCACTGACGGAAATTGCAATTGTCGTCATCCCTGGACATACTATGATAACCACTGCTATCTATTCCTGTCATTGCGTGTGGAATACCCAGAGGCAAAGAAGTTCTGCGAAAGTTTCAGCGACCCTTTCGGAGTAAGCCGGCTTGTCTCGATATACGACGACGCATTGACAAGCTTTCTGGTGAAGAACGTCATGGAGCGGTTCGGAGTGGTAGATGTGTGGATAGGACTGGAGGACGTTTACCTAAATGGTACATTAAGATGGTTGGATGGCTCGGAAATAAATAATAACAATTTCGCAAACGGACAACCAGACAGCTTACGAGAGCACTGTAGCCAGCTTTGGGAATATAACAGGACAGAAAGTTCCATGTATTGTACTAATGGAATGGCTTGCAAAAGGGAATATATTTTTATTTGTCAGAAACCATTGCTGACAACGCCTAATTGTTGTTTGGAATAGCCTACCTTTATCATTGTTTGGAGAAAACTTGGTTCAACTTTTCACACAGAATCATTGCTCTTGTGGAGAAGTCCATTGCGGTTCGGGAGCTGAGAATGAAAACAATGAATAACTGTAACATCTACAATGGCGTCTCTTGTTGTGATTAGGAGTACGCAGACCCATGACTTACCTTTGTTTCTTACCGATTGAAGAAATAAAGGCACCCCCATGAGATCAAAAGCGGTGTGGGGTGTAACTGGCATCCAACTTTTTAGATGGTGTGCCCTCAAGTCATAATATCTTACATTGTGCTCAGACTGGCTAATAAATAACGAATATTGCCAGTTAACACATTCATGACTGGTAGTAAGATGTATTCAGGGACAGACATGAGGATATTTTAAAAAGTAAGAAGGAATGTTTCATCCCCGTTCCTGGTTATTGCACGTAAGTCTATGTGTACTTCGTCTGTGTTGAGAGTTATTGTTCGTACTGTCGTATGAACACGAGGGTATACAGTCAGTGATTCGTGTAGGAGAAAAACACCTCCCTGGGAGAACATAGGCGTACATCCAGATGAAACCTGGCTCCGGCTGAATGGTATTACGGGGCAAACGTACCGCAGGGTACAGTTACCATCTATGTGTTACCTATGTGTTAACTATGTTGACCTTTGAAACTTTGGATTATTACAGGAACAGGTCAATTTTACAGAGTAGATTGTCAGATAAGTGCTCGGTATTGCCACAACGAAAAAGTACGTGATTTCGTCACCTGCCGAGTCGATTGTGGACCGGGCGGCTTTTGGTATTTTTGCTGTTTTTGTTTTGTTTCTTATTGCAAAAAGTGGTTTGGACGGAAATCATTGTTCCGAAGGGTTTTTACATTCTGTTGTGCTTTTAGAAAGTCTGGTCTCTGAATTTTGAACGGTTTTGCATGAGTACATACTCTCCCAATTTTCTATTGACAAAATTTAGTTTTCCGTGAATATTAAATTATTTAAAGTTTAATCGACGCTGGACCGTGCATTGACAGGATAATGCACGATCGAGGTTAATGTAAGCAAATCACCAAGTTTATAGCTCAAAACACAAAGTTTTCGGTCAAAAACAAAGTTTAGCTCAAGATAACTCGTTTTAAAGAGTAGTTATTCTTGTTAAAAATTTCTCTGTTTTTCAACAAAGCCACACATTGTCTCTGATTTCTTTGTTTTCTTTAAGTTAAAGTCCTTTTTTCTTGAAATTTGATACTGTTGGTATGTTTAAATATCTTTGCCTGTAGATTACGCATAACAGAGTTTCCCCACATAACCACTGAAGAGTGGGATGGAATATTTATCATGCCATGGCAATCAGTCTCAGAAACCAAACTCTCCTACTTTCAATTCCGTTTCCTCCACAGAATTCTCCCTACGAATAAACTCTTAACTGTAATGGGTATTTCTGAATCTGATTTATGTTATTTTTGCAACTCTAAGACTGAAACACTAAGTCATCTTTTTGTTGAATGTAATCATGTAGCTTCATTTTTAAGTGATGTTGAAACTTTTTTGTTTGGTTCTGAAATTCATTTTTCAAAAGAGGATATCTTTTTTGGTTATCAAAAGCAAAAGCTTCATCCTTATAATTTCCTCATTCTCCACCTAAAATGTTTTATTTTTAGCATGAAATGTCAAAATAAGAATTTAAATTATGTTGACTTTCTGCATAAATTGTGGGTATTTATTGACTTTTTGTAAACATTTCTTGCATTGTTTGAGCTATTTTACGCAATACCTACCATGTAAATATTAGTCATACAGCCAATCTTTAAGCACGATGGTAAATATTATAAAATAAGGGAATTCAAAATTCAATACAGACATGGAGGATAAAAAAAAAAAAAAAAGATTACGCATAACCCTTCACCAAACGAAGAGTACAGCCACTGCCGCTTAATATTTCCTGCAGCGACATCAAAGTTACAACTAAATTCAATGCAATGACAAAGTAACGTGCCGCGATGACGTATCACAGATTTTCCATGATGCGCCAAATCAAAAGAAAACATTGCATTACTTTAAGAATTCTTATCTTCCGAACGTTATATGCAATTGAGATGCAGTTTTCGCCTCCTAAAAAGACAATTTTTTCTCCATATCTTGAAGTTAATGAATTTTGTCTCTGGAATATGCCTCTCTTCGGGGAGAGTTTCACAATTTAGTTTTGATTTTCATCAAAATAAAATTTGCTTCTGTAATAACGTTATTTTAACTTCTATGTGCCAGAAACAGAGAGATGACGGAAATAACCCGGGTCGGTGTCAATTTTATACTTGTTTAACCCCTTTTTACCGGGTAGAGGGTATTCCTGATATGTAGATGAATTCTGAGTGAGAGTTTCTGACTTGGTGTGTCACTTGTTGCAAACGCAGTCCCGCATCAGCTTCCGTGGGTTATTGACCCCGTGACCTTAAACTATTGGCCCTCTCGTTGTTGTGGCCGAATTTTCGGGTAGCTACTGGCAGTTTCGAGCTCCGCGTGAGGCAGTAAAGATGGGTGACAACCGCGCTCTCCGAATGGGTCCAAAAGGACCCAAACAACGTTAAAGGGTTAAAGTAAGAATAAAAATATTCTTTAAAGGTTAAGCAGGCTTTTGTGGTTGACAATTTAAGGTACAAGTTGTATGTTAACTTTTGTGAATCTGTAGTCTGTGCTTATCTACTGTCTCATTACTCTAAAGTGTTTGTCCTAAAACAGGTGAAACATATATGTTGTTTGAGCTTTTTTGGTCATGTGGGCGTGTACTTTTTCTAAGATTTCTGCTCGCTTCTCGCAAACCGGGGTGGTGCTCCGATTTCACGGCGCCTCAGCTCATATAGTTTCAAGGAAAATATTCCATATTTCGCCAAAAGAATCCTTTGCGATTACAGTATCAGCCGCATACTTAAAAGGCCTGTAAAAGAAGTGCATTCCCTACCATCTGACAGGGAATTTTTTTTTTTACAATATATTTGAATGACTCCTTCGTTTAAAACAACTTTGGGAAAATCGAGCTATCAACATTCGTTAGTCATCGTCTATTAGAAAATCCTGGATCTCTTTTGAGAGTCACAGGTATAGACGGATCCGATCAGCGCTTGTGTTCAGTGACTGTAGGCAGCCATTAGTGAAGTCCATCAACTTTAAATCGCCTTCATTAACTATCTACATAAATTTCCAACCCTCATATTCAGTAATATTGAGGGAATTAAAATACAGTTCAGTGTACAATCACCAATGGTACAGGTAGGCAAGGAAATAGAAAGATTAAAAAGTGATAGACCCCAGTTATGGCCGACTAAAATCAGACCATCACTTGCTGTCTGGATTCGTCTATAGAATATAGACAGATAAGATAAAAACTCTTCCATGTAGCATCCTGAAGTAAATATACAAGGGGAAAAAGGGGTAATCCGATATGAAACCTTTTGAATAGTACTTACGGGAACTTTGAAAATTTGTCAAAACGTTTTCATTCATCTGGGTATATAGTCCGTGACAGTGCAGCTGTCTCCTTAATGGCCCCTTACATTCCAACCGCTCTTGCAATTGAAGCGCTAAAGTAGAAGGTTTGCACTTGTAGGGAAGTATCGGCACACATAGATGCAATTTAAGATGACCGGGATTAAATTAAGAGATCTCCCGAAAATTTACCCCACCACGCCCACCAGACTTAATTTTTTGATAAACTACATTGAGTGAGAAACCACAACAGAGCAAACTCATTTAGGACGGCACCATTTTGATATGGGAAACAGATAAGGGGAGCTATCCCCTCCCCACCTGAACTCACTGCAATAGTAAACGCAGATTCTTCAATAGTCCCCAAAACCTCAAATTTCCTCACAGGAAACCCTGACTCTGAACTATTTTCTGTAGTACAAGCTCCATATTCACAAATGTGTAAAAGGATCCAAATTTTCGGCGCGTCGCAAACTGGTTCCTAATACTGTATGTGGTGTTCACACTTAAGAAGTAATCAGTTTTTATTTTATTTAAAAAAAATGTTTTTGCTCGCAGAAAAAGCGAAAAAATTTAACATAAAAAATATACCTTTTGGTCAATGGGTTAGGGTGAGATGCATGGTCCAAAATTGTCCCCCCCCCCCCCCACATACTTTCATATTGCTTCCTACGCCACTGTGTTCTACGATGTAGGAAAGACTATACACAGTTTTGAGAGTCTTGTCTGATTCGAATTCCTTAAACAAGTGAAAATGTTGTGATTCTTCTGAAACCGATGCCTCGCACTTTATTGATTTATCATTACTGACAAATGTAACACCTTGCCTCTTCACCCAATGTTTCTCTTCATGTTTGACTATCAAACTTAGGCTATGAAAAAAAATTGTATAGAGATAAAAAAAAAATTCCAACACACGTGCAATCATTATCACCAATCATCTCACGTAGCCTGAACAGGTTGTACATCAGTTGTTTGTGACAAATAATAATCATGTATTGAATAATCGATCACTTCAATCTATGCTAGTTATATACTGACGGAAAAGGAAAAAATGCTCACTTTGAAATTTAAATGTAGGAAAAATATAAATTTCCGCCATTCTTAATGAGTTCTCTGAACAACAAAAACGTCGTGGGATCTGAGCTACATCATTTCGTGATTTTACTATGGTAAGCTGTTTAATTACAATATTTTACTTCGTTCACTTATGTAGCGACTGTTTTACTACTATAACTATGGAGTGTTGTAACAAGTCACGACTCGAGTCACTTCAAAATGATAGTGACTCGACAGATTTCAGGAGTAATTTCCCTATTGAAATAGTACAGTGACTCGAGTCAATGACTCGACTAGAGTCACTTTACAGTTTGAAAACTGGTGACTCGGGTCACTAATCTAGTGACTCGATTACATCACTGACGACTGACTGCAACTTTACAATAATAACTTTAGTTTGGAAAATTTGCAGAAAAACACAGCGGGCTACTCGAATGGTCATGAATGGCTTTTATACTGTTCCATGAATGGAGTCGACTGGTCTTGAACATGTAAAATGTAATCTCAACTGGTTTTATGACTGGTTTTAAATTGTAATAAATGGTAATATGAATGGAAAACTTACCAAATCACAGTCTAATCTGGAAACTGAATGGTTTCAAATGGCTTGTGCCAAATGGATGTAAACCTTTGAATGCTTTCCAGTAAAATATATGTCACTGTGTACGATTTTACGATTGAAACAAGTTCTGAATCGGACTTCGCCAACATACAGTATGTCAAGTACTACGTCTACGTTACGCTCTGCGATAGAAATGCGAAACGTTCTTTGCCTTTCTTGGTGATCAGTATTTTACTCTTACAGTTAACATTGGTGACCAAATAAGGCCCTTTTCATGTGATATTCAAATAGCAAAACAATGGAATGACAGAAATTACCGGTCCGGATTGTATCATTTTCTCCGTACTTTTAATATCTTTTGCAATAGATCAGAAGGTGTGTAAATTGCATGCTGGGAAAGATAGTGTACCAGAGAATTCACATCCAATATTAGTCATTTGATATTCAAAGTATAATATAGTGGATTTAAGACAAGGCTGTGCTTCTTTTGGTATTAAAAGCGAATGGAAAATTTGTTTGGAGCAAAGTATTCTGTAAATTTTGCAACCTTTTGCGAGACCGTTAAATAATATAACGTTTCAATGTGATTATGTAGGGAAAAAGCCGATATCAACTTTCGTGATTGTCCTGGCCTTTTCGAACTTTATCTTTTGGTACAACCAAATTGTATTTTCAAATTGGTGTGTTCTGGGGTTATATCTTGGTCTTCACAAAAATAGAGTTCTCATGTGCATTACGAAGCATTTAAAGATAGTAACGAAAACTTTTTCAAAGCGAGATTTTTGTAGATTTGTTTTTTATTTAACTTATCTCGTTGTGCACTTGCCAACTGAAACGCAACCTTAAAAGCATGCGCTCTAAAAATGCCGGTTTAAATTGAACCGGCAAGGATCAAATGAGCGCTGAACTGAAAGAGGATCAAATTTCTGACTAGATTTAGTTCATTTTGAACCAAAAACGGTTCATTTTGAACCGACATTAGTCAAATTTTTTATCCTTTACCGGTTTAATTTGAACAGGACGCTTTTAGAGTGTTGACTGATCAAATGTGCGTTACATTTGTACGACCTGTGACCTATGATCTTCCAAAGTTCGCCAAATGCTATGTGAATCTTATCTGCGAGACACATCGCATGCTTCATATTCTACAAGAAACGCGTGTCCTAGTCTATCATGGAGTTGGGTCAATTGTTAAACCGATGGTGCATAAATGCACAAAAATGTTTCACGCTCTTCACCTACAAAATAACCACCCTTGCTCGGGTCAGGGTGAAAATTCTTTTCCTAAAACAAATTTAAACCGTCCTTACAGTAGTATATGGCACGGTAGTGTGGTGTCCACATTTTACATAGCGTAAGATTTCCATTTCGCACTTGATGCCGAAGGAGAAGATAAATTGCTTGTAAAAGCCCAGTTCTCTCACCACAAATAGTACCAATTCTCCTAACCTTCTAACTGAAGCCCCTCCCACAATTGTCTGAAATTCATCCTCTTCCAGATACAATGCCAATTTATTGCATCTAGTTGAGTACAGAAAAACTCAATTTATATAATCAAAACACTCTCAGTACCGTTCATGTTGTGTAATATAAGATTTGGTACTCTGCATTGTTTGAATTAGCTGTCAATCAAAGAACTGAGCCACTTGAGAATTTTGGTATCCCCGTACCAAAATTGTAGTTTGGGGTGAGAATTTTGGCGCTTTACACATAAAAGAGTGCAAAACTGCATAAATTAAGGCCATACTAAAAATGCATCGGTAGTGCATCAGTGCTCATGAGTGCATTATCATTGACTTTTAGCTTGAATTGATTGTAACTCACTTTCTCATAAAATTAAAAATATATTATACCATTCCCATAACTTTTCTGAAATTTCTTAGTTGGATACGGCTTCCCAAGAGATGGTAACAACGCGTCATACCTTGATCATGCTCCCTATTGTGACGTCATTTCTTTTTCTGACATTTCGTAAAACCGAAGGTGTATGTGAGTGTCAACGACCTTGGACGCACTACGATCGACACTGCTACATATTCATGCCTCTTAAAGTGAATTTCAGTGAAGCTAAGCAATTCTGTGAAAGCTACAGCGATAATTTTGGAGAGAGTCACATGGTTTCCGTTCATAACGAAATGACGAACAATTTCATCGTGGAGAATGTACTTGAAAAGATCGGTATAGTGGATGTGTGGATAGGATTAGAAGACGTTTATCAGAATGGTACATTTAGATGGGTGGATGGTTCAGATGTCACTTACACCAGTTTCAAAGACGGGCAACCTGATGGTGTAGCCAGGGGATCAAACGAGTATTGTGGTCAACTCTGGGAGCGAAACAGGGACAAAGATACCTTGTTTGAATGGAATGATCGGTCATGTGACGCAGAATATGCTTTTATTTGTCAAAAACCTTCAGCAGCGTAAAAGAATATGTGTATTTATTACCAGTTTCCAATTTCGGGCTCATTTTTTTTCATATTTCGTACAAACATTTGCTATGAATATTTTAGGGAAGCTTGTTCAACCCCTTACCTTAATGGACCACACCCTCAAGCTAAGTGAAGCTAGGTGAAGTTTTGACTTTGCATTTAGTTGTAAATTGTGAAACTTAATAGAATTTGTCAAGAGAATTTATCCCCTAGTATGTATTGAGCGGTAGGTAAGAGAGATGGCTACCATGTAATATGAAGAAATGAATCAACTCTATACCCTATTGCCATATAGAGATCATAAGCAATATTTCATCTGTAATGTGAGATTTTAATTGTTCAAACGCGTGGCATTTTTGCACAACTGATCGCAATCTACAGCATGTGTCCACTTTGTTTTCTTTTTTTGCATCAATGGTCATTATACCTGATCATCAATAGTGTGTTGCCCCTGAACTGACGGCGGTCCATGATTTATTTGTGAAACAAACCGCACAGTGTTAAAAAGAATTAAGATAAAGTTCAACACATCATGGATTCTAAACAAAATTGCATGGATACAAATATGGAAAAAGAAGGTTGCCATAAGGCAAGCTGTTTAAACATTAACCTCGCATTCCCACTAAGATGAAATATATTTTGCTTTACTGAAGTTCAATTTCATTTAGGTGGATTGCATTTCACTTAAGTGCCAAACCAATGAATAATTGGGGGCAAACATATTACTTTGCGTTCCAATAATTCAGGCAGATTTAAAAATAACTACAGACAGAATACACAAAATGTAACATTGTGATGTACAGAAAGCTTCAGGGTTTCTAGAAAGTGTCATTTTCAGCCTATTTTAAGCAATAATACTGCATTTATTATGCGTCATGCCATATATCAATCTGTCTTGTATGTGCGTCACTGTCAATGTGGGTAAGTGAGCGTCTTTGTTTGCTTGGCTATAGTCGCTATACACTTGAGAAGCAGACCTCACATTAGTGACCGTTATTGCGCAATCTTTACACCCTAAGCACTCGCGGTGAAATGCATTCTGGGAGACCGTACTCGAGCTAGCCTACGTACGCACAGCGAAAACGGAAAACCTTTAAAAATGTCAATAATTCTTAATCAAGGCCTTGAGTAATTAAGTATTTTTGGCAATTTAAAAATGGAAAGTTAAATATTCAAAAGAAACTCGTTTTAGTAGGTAGAGATTGTCAGGGAGTGAACTTTGGCTAGGTCTTCGTCATGAGCTTTCCGAGAGAACCGAAGTAGCGAGAGCTAACTTGCGAAGTTTCAAACCGCACATTTTCCGTCTTCAAGGTGAGAATATGTTGTTTCTTAGTGTTCCTCATTCTGGCACCGCTTTCACACTTTGGTAGCCCATCTTCAGAAGTTTTTTTATGAACGATTGAACGGTAGCCATCATTTTAACCCCTTGCTCATAAACACAAACACGAATTTGGTTGAAATGCCATCGCAATTTACCAAAAAGTTAAAACTATAATTTTTCAAAAATGTGGCGTATGTAGTTGTCACAAAACAGTTTTAAGATCACGTAAGCAAAGAGCCAAACTTGTATCCCGACGACACTTGGTAATATTCTGCTTGACCCGCGATCAATTGCAGCAATATATATCCAACGCCACCATGTCAAAACAGCGCTCGGCACGATTGCGTCCGATTCGGGTGCATAAAACTAAAACTACATTCCTGCGACATGTGACCTGTCAGTTGCGTCCGTTTTGACTCACACGTTTCCGTTGTCGTGCTCCCTCCGGCTAAAGCGTAAGATTTCTATGGTTGGGAGCAGAAGACGACTCCTGAACAGGACTATTTGTTTAGTTTTGTAGTAAATTGTGTCCCTCCAGAGTACCGGAAGAATACAAAATCAAAACTCTGCTACAATCTACACTACAATTGTCAAATTAAACTCAGTATGTTATTAAGCAGATGTAAATAGTTGAAAAAGTAGCTTATTACTTCTTATTTCACCAAAAGAAAGATCTTCTGCCTTTGCCTTGTTTTGCTGTTTAGAATACTTCTCCTGTTTACAACAAAGCAAAAAATAAATATGTAGTTAGAACACAAATTGTATTTGTTTAATTGCAGCAATGACCTTTGGTCAATTAGATTTTACTAATTTTAAACTTGCATCCAGCTCTGGGGTGTTTTTTATTGTTTGTGTGTTTTACTATAATCATTACTATTATAATTATTATTTTTGTCAATTTCACTAACTTCTTAGGTCCTGTAGTCGTATTTGTTGTATTGCTGCGGTTAGTTTGCTGTACACGTGTTTTGGGTATAGTGCATGTTCTTATTTTCAGTTGTTTACTTGTTGCAGCTTTATTCTGTAGGCCTATCTTTTTAGAAAGTTTGTCTTGATTTTGATACTTGTATCTTGCTTGAATCAAATTAATAATATGATTAAGGGACTCTTACATCAAACGCTTTTTTTTTCAGTTTGCTTCACTCACTCCAATAACGCTTAAATAAATAGCGCAATGCTTTTCATCTCACAGTGTAGCGTCATCTCTGTGTGGACAGTAACTTAACATGTAATTCTGTTGTACAAGTGGGTTGGCATTTAATACAACTACAACCCCCAGCCCCCTCCGATTTCAAGGGACGGTGCACTTCCGACAAAATACTTCATGAAAACGTAAAATAAGGAAATTGAACAAGAATAAACTTACTGTATGGCTTTTAACAACCCCTAAGTTACAGTCTAGTCTTGAATCGACTGAATGTATGGTCAAGCGATTACAGCATTCAATTTGCAATCGGACGGTCTGGAACTTGATTCCTGACCGGGTCATACCGAAGAAGTAAAGCCGGAAACGTTAAAAAATGGAATTTACTTTGGCAAGCCACATATGTGCTTAATAATTTGAAAACAATGTTTATTGGATTTTCAAATACAGATTCATGTGCTCTTAGCCATTAATACAAGATAATTGCCGATTAACTTGCATTTTTGGTGGCAAAAACCATGTTCATCGACAAAAGATCCCAGTTTATCACCGATACGGTTAGTCTCCTATAAAATTGAAATATCACTGAAACCGGGGGGTTTATCGGCCAATAACCGATTGACGTTTATCGGTCAATAATCCACGTTTATCGGCGATCAGCCTAAGCCAGTTGGCCATAACCTTGGATTTCGGTTGCACGAATTTTCGCACAAACATATCAGCAAGCTTCATGTAAAATATAAATCACCGAAATACCGTTAACATAGTTTTCCAATTGAAAATCCAAGTTCATGAAGTCACCGACAAACCTGGACTACCAACCTATGAACATGATTTATCAGTGATAACCCAAGTTTTTTGGTACTGAAACCATCCTTATCGGTACATAATCTATGTTTTATAGCAAAAACACCATGTTTATGGCCGAAAATTTTGGATTATTACCGATAAACCCTTTTAATCAACAGAAAACCCAAGTTTTTCGCTGATAATCATAACCCCAGCTTTTCTGCCATAAACAACGTCAATCGGCAGAAAACTCAAGTCATTGTCTGGTAGGCATGGTTTATCGACGATAAACGTGGTTTATCTAGAATAAATTTGTTTTTTCGATATGGAAAGACATGGATTTCAAATTGATAATCCATGTTTCCTTGATCATTTTTTAGTATTTAGCCTACCATAACCTAATGTCACTGTTATCTCTGCACATCTGTAGTAACAGATCTACGTACGGTAACGAAAACAAGCCAGTAAACCGCAATTTATTTAAAAAATGTGGTCAGTCCAACTATCAGACCAATTTCTGAACCGTAAAACCTCATCTAACTTATTTACTTCACTTAATCTTGGTACAAACGTTCTTACACTTTTCCTTGCCGCGAAGTAAGTAGAGAGCGTTCCTTTAACTGCTTTTCTACAGGAAGATGTAAGTAATAGCCTTGTCGAGAGTGTAGAATTTCTGAAGGCTTAAAAGTGACCGGTGGACTTCAGAAATAGCAAATGCTGTGTATACGAAATAATATTACGGTCATATGGGTGCCATTGAAGTTACTGCGACTAGTTTCATCTTCGTATTAAGCATATTTATGCCCAAAGTTCGCGCTTCCTTTGCAAATGTGGCACTATTTAAAAAATAAACCTGCTTTTGTCTACATAATAACTTTGAATTCGAACGTTCATTTTTAGGTTTAAAATGAAATTATCGAACATGATTGAAATAGTCTTAATGGGTTTCGCCAGCCTTCAGCATTTGAACTTAGCACGTCGGAGCCAGCAATTCGACATAGTACCACGTGAACTCTAAACTCACATCTGTGCGCGGTGCGCCGATGGAGATGTTAGTTTCTTTTTCGTGTGGACCATAATGTAAAAGCCCCCCACTTTCTGTGACGTGAAACTTAAAAATTAGGTACCAGCAAAAAGACTAAACATGTAGGTTATGAAAGGTATCCTCTACCGACTACGATCGACTAGCTTTCTGTATGTCAATAATTCCACTTGTTTACTTTGTAAATCCCCAAAAGTTTCCCCGCTACGCGTGCTTGCAGTCTCATTGATGTTTTGTTTTTCACTTGCATATAAAACATACTTTATTCATCGCTCTCTATGACTATGTCGATTGTTCGTGTGCATAGTGCAGCAGGTGTGGTTATGAAGGAGCACAACAATACTTAGGAATATGAAGAAGATGAGTCGTCTTCTTCTATGTTTTAATGAAATCTGTGGTCTTAAGTGAATGACCAGCCTGGCAGGGTGAAATTGGCAAACACATTTTAAGGAAACTGAAAATGTCCCGGTGAACGGTCTGCACGCAACTGTTTAAAAAAAAGGTATGATTTCTAATTGCAAAATTTCGACACGCTCACATCATTCTTTTGTATAACGAATCGACCATTTCGTATTTAGACCATTATCAGAGAAGTAAAATCACACTGACGTTTGCTAGATAAGAGACTCCAATCAGGAATTAGAGGTACACTCCATCATGTCTGCAGAAAGTGTATGATGAGGTGTCGTTCGAAAAAAACACATTTTAATGTTTTTGTATCAACAATCTTACACCGGTAGGCCTATGTAACGGTGTCTCAGTAGCACCGCACCAGTGGGTACCATTTCCCCACCCATCGATCTGTGATTTTCCCGTAGTAGATTGAAGTGCGCTCTTGATCAAGTAATGGATTTATTTTACCTTCTTTCCATTAAAAATGATTTCTTACTAGTAACACTTTTGCACAAATATTTCGCAAACTATGACAATTTTCGTTGTGATACTAATTACCTATAGAGTACAACCAGTATTTAAATTGACGGTATAGTCCGTTGAAGTAATTAGCCACACTTCCAAATTTCATTTTTGAAAACTCTGGAGTAACTCAAAATATTGAAACATTTATCACCATTTTGCATCTGGGTCCCTTCTCTTAGACACCCAGTGGTGTAGCTACAGGGGGCAGGCGGCTGTGAAAATGAAGAACTCGGAAATTTGCTATTTTTGAAACAAGTCTACTGTGTGGTTTTGGCAGCTCATGAAATTCCGAAATCTCCCCCATTAAAAGCTCCACATTTGTCGTTATTAGTCTCAAAGAAGCAAAATTTTCCGCCCGCTGCGCGCGCCACAAACGATTCCTAAGCAGAAGTGCTCGCTCAAACCTTGAGTAAAATTTTCCGAGCTCTGAACTTTGTAAGTAAAAAAAAGGAAATTTGCTTTATGTGACACCAGATCATCAAGTGACATCAGTAACTACAGTGCTGTTTTCTTGAATTTACTTTCATAAAATTCAAAATTTTCTTCACTATAAGCTCTTGACTCACAAAATTTCGTCAGAGAGCTTCATTACGTATGGGTTGGATAACATTATATAGCAAAAAGGATCTTTGGTCGCCCTTCAATCTCAGATTTGCCAATAAGAAATGCAAACTCTTCAGTAAACCCCTAACTTTCCAAATTTTTTTACAGGAAACCCAGAATCCAAACTTTTCTGCAATACAAGCTCCATATTTTCAAATATTTGAAAACTGGCAAAAATTTAAGCGCGCCTTGCGCGCCTCAAATTACAACCCTACCAGAATGGTGTTCACACTCAAAAAAATCGTAAAATCAGGATGCTTGCCCGCTCCCCCTTCCCGAAAAAATTGTCTAGCTACGCCGCTGTACACACCTTACCAGGACAGGAGAAAAACATTAGGCCAGATGCCCCACCCCCCACTTTGAAAACCAAATCGACGCCCCTGAGTACCCCTAAGACAGGTTAATCTGCTAACACAAATTAAACCTTTCACCGCGTGTCTGCTTCAACCAGCTTAGAGCTTCCGGTTCTTTGCTCCCCTGGACCTGCATCCAGAGATATGCTATAAAAATTCATCCCCCGGCTCTCACCTCCTCCCAGGCTAAACTTCGATAGGAGCCATAAGACGGGTCCATACTGGACCTTACAAGGAGGAAATTTTGCTCAGCAAATACTTTTGCGTTGCCCGCAAGAAAAAAAAAAACTGTGTGGCCACTGACATATACCTTATCCCTAAATAATGTCGCCTTCAAAAAAGTGAAAATAAAATGAAATCCTGGTGTCTCGTAAAATTGACAAACATCAAGATGTGATGATGACATTCTATTGTTTGCAAACAATACACATTATATGGACAAAGACTGAACCTCAGCTTCATTAAAAAATTGTGTTCTAAAATATTAGGGTGTAGGTTAAATGCTGGATCCGGTATCATCAAATTTTCAAAAGGTTATGTGAAATGAATACGTTACGAGCTATTTCGGGCCGACATAAAAGGAGAAACCATTTTTTCATCAGATAACTATTTCTTGGAAAGAATGCTACGGTATTTTGAAAAGTAATATCCATACAATAATTGAAAAAGTACCCATGGATTGAGTCATGCATCTATTGCAATGATGTAGTCCTTAATTTACACTGTTAAACAAATGTATGTCCGCAAACATGTGCAGGGCCAATTTTTTCAAGCTTCTTGCAGTTTGAGGCTTTGTCATTTATTTCATGACCATTAACTGACTTTGTCGTGCATAGTTACGTTAAACATCTCATTTGATAGGATCCCAGGATCTTTTACAGTTAATTTCAACTGCGGGTCATTTACAAAAAAAAAAAAACTGAAGAAATCATCTGTAGCCCAACAGCTAGTAAACCTCCTCCAGTGTAAAATAAAACAGTAAATTTAATTTTAACTAGGAAAGCTTAAACGGTGATCAACTTCCACACGGCCTAAATTTCGGGCAGGGCTTGGAAAATTCGTGCAACCATTTATGTCTTGACAAATTTGGAATGTTTAAAATTACACGGAAAACTATAAGAGTTTTCAAACTCTTTCATAACTTTGCTCGATCGAGAAACAAAACAAAACTAAAAGCACTAACAAACAAAATACTTGATCATGGTAAAATTTCAAAGGAAATTCAAAAAAAAAAAAAAAACAACAATCCGTTACGCATCCTGACCCCGAAATTTTGATAAGATCTAAAATTCGGGTAGCCTTTTGAGTGTAAGAATTGGAATGGTTACTCAGAAAACTCCTAAGCGTGTCTGAAATCTTTAAAAGATATGGAAAAACACGGTACTCCGTAAAATTTTCAACGAAAATCAAGGGACAAGATAACAAAAATTTGCAAAACATTTGGACTTTTATTCATGAGCTTTACACCACAGTCTTTCGCAAAGCAGTGCCCGAAGTGGTCGAATATCCGAACATCCGAATTCTTTTAAACTTAAGCTCGAAACTAAATTAGAGTTACTTGGTCAAGGTAACATTTTTTGTCAAATAAAAAGGGATTACCATTCATTGATTACAAAAAGTCCATTTCGCATCTAAGGCTTTCGAGGGAGCAAAATATTTATTCTCCTCCGCGGACTTTGGTCAGTGGGGAAGATTAGTAAAGTTTGCCTCTCCCCACAACAACTTTCTGATCATTTTGCAGTTTGCTAACCTATTTTAAGTGAACATTTTATTGCTAACAATAGCTCAAAGTAGCGTCTGGTTACAGATTTTTCCTTCAAGCTTAAGAAATGCCGTTTTTTGCAATCTGAAGGGTCGCGATTTTTCAACATTTTCTGAGATACACTCCTTGCCAACTATATTGCTGGCACTACGTTTCGATAGTCTTTCGGGTAGCATTGCACTTTTCGAGAGAAGAATCTTTACCCGAATTGAAATTGCACCCGCTAACGCCTATGTTTGACAGCTAGTGTATGGAAAAAGTTTCATTAAGCATCACTCACATAGTCTTGCGCAACACTTTGTAGGAATGGTAAAACATTTGAGCGACAGACACAAAAAATTTGAGGATAAATTAAAATTGTCATGGATAACACGGAAGGACTGGAGGATGTACAGGTTTATGAAGTGACCGAAATCTTGCCAATTTGAATTTCCAATAGAAGCGAACATTCTTTCGAGACAGCTCAAAATTGACTAAGATTACTTACAGATATGGGAATTAATGCTATATATCGTCTAAGGGGTGGCGATTTTTCAAAATTTTGTGTACGCTTTGCGAAATGATGGTGGCGCTCGATCCGGTTGATAGTTGACCGGTTTGTGTCAAGTCATGTACTCCCACATTTCAACAATACGGATTGAAGTCCCCGTTATGTCCCAAATATAAATTTATTTCATGCGAGTAAACGTGTTTTTGCAAAGAAAAACACAAGCTAAAGACTGATTTATATCCCATTTACAAGCCTGAAAAATGTCATTTCCGGCTGCCTGTGGGGTCGCGAATTTCAAAATTGTTATCAAATGTGCCTTTAAATGTTAACTGACGTATGTTTTTAATTATGTTTTGCCGTGATGTTCGTATTTGCATTAGGTGAGTAAGACACGATGGGTGAAACAGGGAAAATCGCTCAAGAACTCGGACGACATTTTATGAATGACGACACAGTAAATTAAATCCCCATTCATCACTTTATATACACAGAAACCCTTTACCGCGTGGAGAGCGAAAAGGACGAGAGGTTTGGAACGGCACTACATGAAATGTCAAAACATTTTCAGCAATATGACAAAAGGTCTTTCATAGCTATATTGGATAAAATGTTTGAAGATGGAACATACAGTTTGGGTAGGATCGCAATGGCCTACATATTTGTCAGAAAAAGCGCCCAACAATGTCGCGCACAAGGAAAGGATAAACATACCATTGATCATCTCGTAAAGTTTGTTGGAGAACACGTCGAAGACCGTTGCACAAAGTGGATCGAACACCGCGGAGGCTGGGTAGGCATATTACGTTAGTTAGCAATGAAAAGATTTCAAAAATTGGACGGTGAGTAAATCTGACGTAACACGAATAACTTTGCTCGATCAAAAACTATTGTTAATCGTCTTCTACTTTGTAATGAGCACGCCAGCCAGCATTGTGCAACTCGTCTGGAACTTTTGGATGTGTTTGGGAATCTTCCATGCCGTTTTTAAGTGGCTGCTTCTTCTTAGATAATTGCGAAGTCGAAATGAGAGTGTGGTTATTGCTCAATTCTGTTCAACAGTTAATTCCTTCCATCAGTGGCGTCGCCAAGGACTGAGGAGAAGGGGGCAAGGGAGCACGTGCCCCACCTGAAAAATCGTGTGTCCCCCAACTGAGATTTGAGATTTTTTTTAAAAATATGTCTTCTGTTATCAGCCAGTGTGACTAAGAATTTTTAAGGATTCGATTCCTCTGTTGAAAAGAAAAGGCAGTAAATTTTCATGTTTTCCAAATGAAAATATCGCAAAAACATTGGAAATGCCATTTCCGCCGGTCTGAGTGGTTGTGTTTTTTAAAATTTCCTTCACACTTCCAACTACGTCAATTGAAGGTGGCGCACAGCTCAGATAACCCTTCCAGCAGGATTGGGCCTACATTTTCAGAGGATCACATCTCATTGCCCATCAACTGCCTATTCTGTCTCTTTCTAGTGCAGTTCACATTCCTCAAAAAGTCAACCGGATCCGCTCTTGGGAGTAGTAGTTTCACCAACGTTAGTGTTGTTACCAAAAATAAAATCTTACTTGAAATTTTCCTGCAGCTGTTAGTAATTTTTAGACCAGTGTAAAGGCAACCCTTAAAAAACAACTTGAATACCTCACAAACACGCTAAAACCCAGGGGCTTTACCCCTTGGCTGGACCCCACCACTAAGGGCCCTAAGGCAGGCCCCTGGACCCCACCCGTTGAGCCTCGCGCTTCGCGCTCGGTGGTGCCTCCGGGCTCCGGCGCCATGAGTGGAGTCTATCAATGCCCCCCCCCCCTTAAAATCGTTGTGCCCCCAGAATAAAAAGTCTGGTGACACCACTGCCTTCAGTGAGGCCTGTTTTGACTCCTCCTGCGACCTTGCAGCTCAGTTTTCTTGTCCGTTAAATTCTTGCGTTGCCATTAGTACCGGCTTATTTCTTTCAAGGACATAGGCTAGTCCTTTCGCGATGTCTGTTTTCACTTCTCCTGCCACCTTGTAGCTCAGTTTTCTTACCTGCTTATTTCTTATCAAGTGCATATTTCAACGATGTTGTAGATAGTTTTGGCAGACTGATTAGTAATTGTTTTTCTTGTTAATCTTACCAGTTGTTTCATTTCACGGGTTTATGGCTAGGTAAGATATTGTATTCTTCGAACTGTTGCGGTATTCGCGTACATGTCTTCCGTGAGTAAACTGGCGTTAGGTTTATCCTCTGACGCACCTACACTTATTCGTGTTACGCCATAAAGGGAAGTATTTTTAAACAAGAATCGTTATAACGGCCGCTATCACCACCAGCTTGACTCCGGTTGTTCCGCTACACTCTTTCTGAATGTTCGACAAAAGTCATCCTGTTTAATAGCAAAAACGTCAAATCTACCCATCGTCCAATTTTTAAAAACTTTTCGTTGCTAACTTACGAAACATACCTGCCCAACCTCCTCGATCAGGGAGTTCGATCCACTAAATTTGTGCAACGGTCTTCGACGTATTCTCCAACAAACTGTACGAGTTGTTCAAAGGTATGTTTATCCTTTCCTTGTGCGCGACATTATTGGGCGCATTTTCTGACAAAAAAGTAGGCCATTGCGATCCTACCCAAACTGTAAGTTTCATCTTCAAACATTTTATCCAACATAGCTTTGAAAGTTCTTCTGTCATATTGCTGAAAATGCTTTACACTTCATGTAGTGCCGTTCCAAACCTCTCATCCACTCCACTCTCCACGCGGTAAAGAGTTTCTGTGTAAGGTGATGAATTGGAGTTTATTGTGTTGTCATTTATAAAATCTCGTCCAAGTTCTCTAGCGATTTTTCCTGTTTCACCCATCCTGTCCGGTTGCATGAAAGGCTATCGGCCTCTTTGTTACCCTGCGGAGCGGACTCGGTTTGTTCACTCCCCCTTTAATGCTTCGCAAACCACCGTCCGCAAAAACGAAGAGGCCTGTGTCCAATTTTATACGCAAACTTCATTACCATGATATGACTTATTCATGACCTGCCTCATTTTTATGCTGTTCTTTTCAGCGAGTGTGTGTATTCTTGTTGTTGTAAACTGAACTAGACTGAAACCTGATAGGGTCACTACTGCGTTCCATAACCCACTGTCCTGTGGGTACTACCGGGAAGTGTGCTTTACGATGTCATATCAACTCTGTGGGTGGAATGGGCTACTGCATGGTTTAAACGGAACCAGATGTTGCATTCTTGTGAATATTCACTGACTTTCATCCAGTCTCGAGGCCACATATTTCTATGAATATCCAAAGAATCCGTTTGTTGTTCACTTTGGCAGACTTGGTGAGGATTTGACTGAACAGAGAATTTGCCCCACAGTCTTCTACGCAGGCAACTTTTTGTCGGCTCCTTTATTGGGGCTACCGGCCCCATGTGGGTGGTCGGCTGCTTCACAGGGAGGGGGGATGTCGAGGGCATCTCTACGTACCACTGCCTAATTCAGTGGTGGATCCAGGATTTGCCACAAGGTGGGGGGAAGGGGTCAGGTGGGGGTAAGTGGTGGAAAAGAAAAATATTTGGGGTTGAACGCCAGCAGGAATGGACCGCCATGCATCAGCAGTTGGCGTGGAACAACTGTATATATATATATATATATACATATATATATATAAACCGCATAACGTTGAAGTCCGTGCATTGGTAAAGCATGTGCCACACTCTAAAAAAGATGGTTAAAATTTTGCCCAACCTGGGCAAAATTTTACCCAACCGATGGGCTCGTATGCCACCTCCCACTTTATTGGATAAAAGCGTGCCCAAACCAGTTGGGTAAACGTTTTTCCCATGAAATGGGCAAAAATAATTGCCCTACAATTCTACCCAACGGTATTTCTACCCAACAGATGGTTAAAGAAAATTCTGTTTTGCCCAATAGATGACGAAAAAAATTCCTCATCATTACCCAACAGATGGTCAATCACAAAAGGATTTCCAAAACAAATGGGTAAAATGCTAATCGAAATGTGCCCAATAAATATGTAATGCTGTGGACTATTTTACCCATGAGTTGCTTACTCTGACTTCCCTACACTTCTGCTGGTTTCTGATCATTATCTGATTCAAAATGACAAGATTCTTTCTATTTAAGTTGATAACTTTGCAGGTTTCTAAATTTCTTTGCTTGTTTTTATAACAGAATAGCTTACTCTTTAACAACATTATCAGCCTCCTTTTGCTTCTGTTTTGTAGAATATAGAAATGTGATAGGCTTTCTTAATAAACATGTCAAAACAAACAAACAGAAATAGCATTTTCCATTTACTCTTCCTTCATTTCAGATGCCATACCACCTATTTAGAAGCATAAGAAAAATGAAACCCAAATACTTCAAGGAACGAAAAATTGACAAAACTTTTGTTGTACCATAATGTTTTATCTTATACTAAATAATCACAATATATTACTTGACATACCTTCACAGCTTAGAGTGGGGCCATTTACAGTATTTTACTCTGAGATGTTCTCACAAGAACCCAGTTGTGCCATTTTAAGGACAATTAGCCATTTTTTATACTTTTGTTCAATGGAAAATCATTCATTCTCAAAGTTACCTGTATCTCTTTATGAAGTAGTTAACATGCTGTATTGATTATTTTATTGCTCGAAATAGTGCCTCAAAATCTTTGAGTAGAGTGTGCATGTGCCAAAGGGGAGGTAACTGCCGCAACATTATTACTTTCTCAACATTTGCTTTAAACGTTTTGAGAAATACTCAAAAGATTATAAATGCTGTTCATGGGAAACAAAACCCCTATAAGTTTCTCTTGATGTTGAAAAGTGCTTTAAATGCTTCCCTTGTGACAACATATATAGCATGGCACATCCCTTTAATATCTTTAATCAAGGGGAAGGGGGCACTCTCATAATATCAAACTTTGGGTATTTTCATTGCTCTTCCAATATTTCCAAGAATAGAAAATATTTTCTGTTTCTTGTTTAACTGGGAAAACATCCCATTTTTCTTCTGTAGTTTTCTACATTATATTGAATATTATATTGAATAATCCTGAAAATTGAAGCATTCACTCATCTTCTCATCTGAGTCAGCTTTTGCCAGAGACTACTCAAAAAGTAGGGTTTTTTGGCACCAGCATATAGCTGTGTCCTTGCATGAAATTTTAACTATGTAGTGTAGGGCACAAATGGTGTTGCCATCTTATGTGATTATTGGACCGGAAGTTTTTTCTACACCCAACCTAGATAGGACGTTTCCCACAAGAAAAAATAGCTCGACTCTTCCAGCACCATGGCTCAACTCTCACCATGCCTTACGAGAGTATAGCCTTTTTTTTTCTTTTTACTCATCAACATGCCTTGTTCTATTAATTTAGTCTACAGGACTGCAATAGGTAGTATTCATGCTCCAAGAAGTATAATGTTTATCCCCATTTAAATCATCCTTGGCATGCTTCAACTTTGTGAAGAGCATCATCAAAAACAACAACAACAACAACAAAAAACAGATCAACTTTCTGGCACTTCCCCAAACTCTTTGGATAACTGCTTAGAGGTGAGTTTACTCTTTCACAAAATTAGAATCCTTCTATAACTTCTTTCATGCAAAAATAATTAATTCACTAGGTCTTCTTAATAAATATGCTAGAACAAACAAACAAACAAACTAAAAGAAACAGCTTTAGACATGAGTAAAACTTAAAGTTCTCCTTCGTTTCTACCAATTCACTAAAATGATCTTTGGGTGTGTGAAGACCTAAATGCTCTGAATGCACTTATGGCACGACTTTGCACATTTCCAATTTGGTAAATCTCTGATTGAAGAAACTCCCGTGAGCCCTTACACTGTACCTGGTATTCAATGTCCATGACAAAGTGTGCTTTAAAACAATAATCAACTGCCTTCAGCAGTGATGGCAAAGAAATTGGCTGACGTTCAATAATAACAAACACTTGGTGATCTTTGATAAGGCCAGCTTTAATAAGACAGAGTATAAATGGCTGTGGCCGATCCTTCTTCGATATGTCACAACAGAACTGCTCCACACTTGTAACATTCTAGATGAAATGAAAAAAAAGGGAATCAAACAGAATTCACAAAGATAAGGGAAAACTAAAGTACTGCAGTTAAGTGAAATGCTGAGCCCAGTGCACTACCTTTAAACACACTTCGACAACATTTGTAAATTATCCTACCCACAAGCTTTGACAATGTTACCAATAAAATTTGAAAACCCTTCACATTTATACTTTTTGTTTGAGAAGTATTTTTTACGAAGTCTTCGTTACCTTACCACATATTTCAAGATAATGGTTTTTCCCTACCAAAAGCTTTTTTTTGGTCTATGTTCAAATCAATGACTCCGGTTCCTTTTCAAACAAGAACTTCGCTTCTGTCAGTCCTTACAAAAGAAAGTGCAAAAGGTTGTGTTCTCTAGTTATTCTTTGTGCAAGGGAAGTTGAGTTAAGCTCAGAAGTTACTAAGGCTGAAGTTAAGCTAAAAGTAAGCTCAAGTTGAGCTCAGTGAAATACTTAATCTGGAAATCTATAGAGGTGCTTCAAGTTCACATATCTTCAAGTGCCTATAAAGATTGTATGAATCGAGTCTACAAAGAAGGACTTAAAAATGAAAGAGAGTTTTGTGCATTTCAAAGCATAATGGTATCTCTAGGGAAATAAGTATCTATCGCAGGGAACAGATCTCTTGTGGACTTAAGTTGTGTAATACCAGGGAATTTATCAACTTCTTATGAGCTCATTTACATTTGTCAGCCTGCTGCTGTGCAGAAAGGAGATTAATCAGTAGCCTTCAACTTGTCACAAACACTTTGCCTTCTTATTTTTGGTTTCAGTCACTACAAAAGTGATTTTTAGCACTTATCATTTCTTTGGGGCAATTTAAATACATTTTTCATTTCTGCAATTGGCCAGCTGCTATCCATTTTATATATTTTGCAGCTATGAAATGGTTCTTTACCAACTATTGGCTTCACAGAACTGATGCTGAATAACTAGCTGGTGCTTTCTGAAGCTAAGAGTTCTATGTTTGCCAAAGTAGCCTATTTTTACTGGTATCAACAATACAACATTCCCTGCAATTATGTTGAGATGATAAAAAGTACTCACTGGTTTCAAATCTATGAATGCAGCAACAGAGTCGCCCATTGTGCACAGTCCTGAGCTTTTCTTGCATCTCCCTCGGAATAGTAACGGAAGCAAATGGAAGGCCATGTTTTCCCTCTCATCTGCAACCAATATGAAGGTAATATAGATAAGATACACCAAGAGACCTCAAGTAATTAAGATACAGCTGCTCTTAAAAAGTAAATTTAGTAGGTGCTATTGATAAGTAGATAAAGATGGGGGCACTCAAAGTAAGGAACTGCTGTTTAGCATGACAGGCATGAGGTAAAACCCCAAAATATTTTACACTATGCAAAGCAGATTTTTCATCACAGCCTAAACAAAATCTACTGTGATATTTCAAACTGAATAAAGGCCTTTTAAAAGCACCCCAAACTGATCAATTTTTTAATGTGTCAGCCACCCCCACTTGTGTAATGAAATGGTCATTTATCAGCTAAAATACTGGCACCAAATTTGTGGTCATTTAGCAGCATTGGGAAATGACCATCCTTAAAGTCATGAAGCACGTAGCTAGTTTTTTGTATGTTGCTCGTTTGAACAGAGCCCATTTGAGGCCTCTTTATTTTTCCATCTTGTGCACTTCAATAACTTAAGGTCACATGATAAGTTTCCAAAATCACAATGCAAAAATGCATTTTGGTTTCAGTGATTCAAGTGCTTTCCAAACAATACCATGATGCTCCATTTCTTTCAGTCACTGGACAGATGCTATCTAAACATATTGGAAAACTATAGCAGGAATATTACCCAGGAGGCACCGTCTAGCCCAGGGTTGTCCAACCTACGGCCCGCGGGCCACGGTCCGGCCCGTCAGAAATAATCTATATTGCAAAATTATTCAATAAGCAGATTAATTGATGACAACTTAAGGCTTTACCGTCCGCTATGGCATGCTTTCTTTTGAATGAAAAAATTCATTTCAAATGTCTGCTTCATTTAGCTACATTGGAGTGTTGTCCACAGGGGCGGGATGAGAATGATTCAGGAGGAATATGAAAAAAAAAACTTTGTCCGAATATTCTGCCCAACACCATCAATATTTTCCAAAATTTATTTGTTTAATCAAAAACGAAAATGTATCAGTGTTCCCTACATGCAATGATTGCATTTTGTTGCCTTGGACGTCTGTAAAATTGAAAAAAAAAAGAGTATAGAATGGGGCCCCTCGTCCATCATAACCATTACATGTAACCCACCACTGCGAAAGGTTGGACAACCCTGGTCTAGCCAGAGCCTGAAAATTTCAGGGCCAAGTAGAAACTATCACACTGAAGGCAGAAGCAAGCCGTATTCATACCTAGTAATACCCAATCCTCAAAAAAATATGCAGACATGTTTGATCCCTGCAAACAAAACTAATACCTGTACAATTATCATGGGAATGAAATAAAGAAGTGAAAATATAATCTGAGCATGATTTTCATTACTTAAGCTCACTCACCTTTGGTAAGCTTTCCCACGTCCTGGTTCATGTTCAAAACTTGCTGCCATGAAGGGCACACCTCACATGCATAAGTTATCAGACTTTCAGAAATACTGTCCCATTTCTCATACAGGCTGTTGGATTTTCCTGGGTAAAGCATATCAAAGTCTTGTTCCATCTGTAAGACCATGCAGAATGGGAATATTTTGAAAAACAATGAAGACACTACATATTTTTCAAAAGAAGAGATTTTGCTTTTGTCTTCTTCCTAAGGTTTTAAGAGTTACTTTCCTTTCATAACATACATGCACTTTACTGGACACATCACATATACTCATATTACTGTCATTGTTGGTTGAGAAGAAACAAATATATGAAATGTGATTGAACTGAAATGAAGAAAATGTAATTTAAGGGAGACCACACTTTAAATGTTCTGCATCACAAATCTTGTGAGAAAAAAATCAAGTACAACTCAGTCTCTGCTAGAGAGGTAAGACAGCCTTCCCCTTGACTTGATAGGAAATCCTGGTGAACGTATCTTGGCTTATCTGTGCCTTCTTTCGTGTAGGCTAGCTAATTGAATTGTTTGCTTAGTTGGTTGGCAGGCTGCTCAAGTTTCTTGCCCACTAAAAATTGAATCTGCAGTTTGTGGTTGTGGTATAGTGAACTGGTTTAGTCAGGCAAACAATGGCCTATTCAGTCGTACCCAAGTTATCCATGAAAAAGATCAACTTTTGTGATTGACAGAGAGAAGCTGGCTTTCAAAGTATAACCGAGTTCTTCAACCTTAAAATGATCATTATGCATTTTAACAAAATGAGCAGTTACCATTCAACAAGACCTACCATTCCTGGAGTAAGTAACCTTGGGTGGCAATCCAAAATTTCTGCCACACCTTTCCTATCTTCTTTTATGCTTTTAGCCCTTGCAGCAAATGTCTTCTTCATATATATAGTCCTTTACAGTTCTCAGTGGCTCACAATTATGCCGAAGCCATTCAGTCACTGCTCTCTCCTCAGCGGGTGGTAACTGTTCTTTGCTAACTACACACACAAAAATAAGACAGAACCATTCATTGTTATAAAAGTTGACCAGAATCCTGCCCATTTACTTAGTTTTGCAGGGAATGTGGGAGGGTGCTAAGTGGGTGGGATGGTGTCGGTAGATAAAAGGTCTAACTGCACCTTACGGAGACAGGAAAATTCTTATAAAAAACAAAAATCCACCACTGAGATCCTTCCTTCATACACAAACAAGTGATGATAAAGGCTTATCCAACCATAGACAAACTGTACAATTGCAAAAGGCTAGGGCAGGACCCACAAGTGCCCTCAGGCTATACCCAGATCAACAAGTGACATTATGTAATATAGGGGTACTTTCTCTGTCATGGAAAGCTCTCCCAACATCACAATTTAGTCATGCATGTTGCAAATTTTATTTCTTTGTAATATTTTAAAGACACTTTCAAATACAGACAAAAGTATATGCTAAAGGTTAGTGATACCTTTTCAAGAAATGTAATTCTCAAAAGCTTGAAGAATTTTTAACAGTCCCCTTTTTGGTTTGTTAAAAAGACAGATTACTGTTATCTGTTGCTATGAATTGATATATTACTCAGCAAATTAATTCACTCATCATCAAAAGTTATTCACAAATTTTATACAGAATGTAATTTAGCTGATGGAACAAGAAAGTAAAGTCTGGAAAGCCTTACTAAGGTATATATGCCACAGTAAGTGATCATAAATCACAGAATATGACCGAGTTGGAAATAGGTTAAAAGCACATACAAAACATGACAACTGGAGATCAAAGAGTAGTTTTTTGGGGGGACAAAAAGTGTGTACAAGCAGGGACCGAGGAAGACAGTGTTGAAGTAACCGTTTCCAGAGATAGCTAGATCAAAATCTCACTTAATGGCAAGCCAGTGGAGCAGCTCATCCACTATCCCTCACACATACAGTTAGAGTAACATTTTTATATTAAACCTTAAACGGACCAAAAATCTAAAACCCTTACATGTTCTGTATACACACAGGCATAAACTGAAGGGGATCTATTATGACATAACATATTCAGCGACCTCCTCACTAGAGACATCTAAGGTCAGAGCCAAGTCACACCAAAGTTAAAACAAACCTTCTGCATCCAGCCAGCATTAGACATTTTTTATCTTCTTTTATTTATTTATTTATTTATTTATTTATTTATTTATTTATTTATTTTGGATGGCTAAAATACTTTAATCAGATATGACCCCCATTTGCTTGATATAAATAACAAAATGAAACAAAAAAATGGAAACTTTCGAAGGGAAAGCTTTGGCTAAAATATATCCCTTCACCTGTAATAACCCTAATTAACATTTATTACCAATTTAAAGATAGCTATGATGACTAGCTACATAATGTAATGGCCAATTTAATAAGATTCAGACACAACCACTAGAAGTTGAACACATCAATTCACTGAACCTGTCCATGACACAACACGAACTTACAGTAGCTGTCACTCTAAATATGACCTTACCTAATTTAACAATGAGGGGCTCAAAGAGACTGCAGACAGCAACCTGATGCCATTGCTAATTGCCATGGCATGAGCTCAATTTTTGAGCTAAATCTAATGAGGGAACATTATCTCTTCCAGGCTTACTACCCAAATATGCTATTATTGTTCTCGGTGTTACAAAGATAACAGACTTTGGCTTCACTAACTTGTAAAAATGGATGTCATTCTTGTAAAAATCTTTGAATTATCATCTCAAATAGTTTTTTTAATGTGAAAAAATGAACCTTAATCATGATACCTTGACTCAGATGTTGAACTTCCTCAGAGTCAGTACTAGTTGCACTCTCTGTATCACCATAAATCTTCTTCTGTTTCTTACGTATGTATCTTAGATGGTCTTCAAGCCATCCAAATGCTGGCCTTTTTGTAGTGCCACGTGTATAGAAGGCTCCCTTTAAAAAAAGGAAAGTGCATTTTTAAACTTGAGACAGACAGTAAGTATTTACATGTAAATACAGCATTTGCTGAGAGGAAACTTAAACTGGAACAGCTACAACATGGAGCTAATTCTTGCATGGGAGAAGAAACTTCCCAAATCTGGGCTGTTGAATATTATACTTTTGCCATGAATTTAAGGTAAAACTCATAAAAAAATGTAATAACACTGATATTTTCCCTTTGTACAGTATTCTCAGTACTGCAGATTAAAAAAGATGGCTAGATTGTTTGCTGTATTTTAAAGAGCACACTGGCTTTTCTTGCCAGTCGCTCCAATAGCCTGTTTATATGCTCAATTTTTGGTTATTTGTAAGTGTTGCATTCATGTCCAAGAGGAGTACTCTTTGCAATATGCCGAAAGTAATGAGGAAACTGATGGAGAGTCAATTAACTGCAAAATATAGAATTATATAGTCTTCTCATTTGCATGTTTGTCATTACTTTTATTACTAGCACCAGCATCTACTATCTTAGCAAGTAATAACCACTTATTTATTATTATTTGGCTCTCTGTAATTTCTTCGACATTAAATGAATTTTTACTCCATCTATTCCTAAGGGCACCAGTAGACATATAAGGACTTTGAAAAGGATAACAATAACAAAGTAAATTTCATTAAGTGCCAGACAAAAGACCTGTGGAGCAGAACAATCACTCCACAATTGTACATCATCAGGCAATTAATTAGGTAAAAATAGCGAAGGCTTAAATAACAAATCGCGAAGAAATTTTAAGCGAAATGACTTCTGCAATGCAAACAAATTTTAGAGAATCATTCAAAACTGAAGGACAATGGATAGGTAGGAATAAACCACATTTGTCTGATCATTACCGTCTCATAAGCCGTCTTGACTCCAAATTAGCAACATAATGGACTCGACTTCTCCTCGACCCTTATTTTGCCAACTTGGAGTCTAGACGGTTTATTCACCATAATATAGTCAGCTAAATGCGACTTATCCCTTAAATATCGGTACCATCACGTCATTGAGATTTTAAGTCAATTTGAAATATCCCGCAGGTGCACTTTTGTTTTAGTATTTATGTATAATGAGCCTATGCTCATGGGCGTCCGCAGAAATTTTTACAAGGGGGGGGGCAAGGTCATTTATGGATGATTGAATTGTTTGCACTATCTAAGCGGAGCGCCACCATAGGTTGGCGCGGAGCGTACAAGAAAATTTTGGCCCTTACAAAAACTCCAGATGGCGGGAAACGACACTTGGCCAGTGTTATAAGCTGCATGTACCCAGCCCTGAAACAGGAATTTCTTGTCTGTAATTTTTAGATTTTTAGAATTTTTAATGTAAAAAATTGTTGAAGGGAAATCTGCCTCTCGGTAACGACCTCGCACGCCTATGCACGATAAAACTTATAACTGTCAAACAGCCTATATAGGCCTATATCCGTTACCCAATTATGAATCATACCCCCCCCCTCCCCCCATATTCACCTTTTATATCCCAGTTACATCCGCACTTGAGATCAGGACGGGACCAAACCAAGACCAACGCATTCATCAATAGTCGGATGCCATATGCACACTATCAGACTATACATACCTCACAACTAGGACAATTTTGGCATAGTTTTTTTTTTTTAAATTTTAAATTTCCAATAGATATCACGAATGATGGTCCCCAAATTACGATTTCACTATTACGCATACCTTCTTCTCTTTTGCTATTCCTGGTCATATGTCCGCATATTTCACGAGTAAAAACTGACGCTGTGGGTGAAGATATTTTGATGATTTTTAATTTTTTTATTTCAATTTTTAATTAATTTTTTTAAAAGTTTGATTTTCCAGATGGGGGCAAGTCCCCCCTTGTCCCCCCTTCCGGACGCACATGCCTCTGCTGACATGAAGCAGTTTACCCACCCAAAATGAACAGAGTTCAAGAGATGAACATATCGCTCTAATATGGTTTCAATAAAAATTGTTGTTCTGTTAAAAACCATATTTTAAAGGTATTTCATGATCATATACATATATATTTTAGATATATGATGATAATACTATGGAAAGGTGTAGCTACATACATCCAATAGGACCTGCCATCGGACGGCACTTTACAAAAAGTAAGGGGTAAAATTGTCATCTGGGGGACTCGATTTACATGTAGTGCAGCGAGATTACAGGCATTTAACATTTCAAAAGAAATTTCAACATTTTCAATGGCTGAAGAAATCCTTTTTCGACTTTTGGTACATCCTTTCAACGTATGTAAAAAAAGCACAGGAGGATCGTTCGCAACCCCCCTCCCCCCCCATTGTGACGTCCATGGATCTTCCGGGTATGAAAACTTTATATATTTTAATGCGTTGCGTTCTCCTGCTTTAAAAAGGACCTTTAGCCTGCGATTAGTGCGTTCAAATTACCGGTAACCTATACATATGGACCTCGTATTCCAGTTTTATTTCACTGCAAAGTGATTTCAAAGAGTGAACACTGTTTCAAGTTTAGAAGTGGATGTTGAAATAGTCACTGGAACATTTTGTAGGATTGCCTACTAGCCTACGCAGGGAATTACCCTACAACCCATGCATACTCTCCCCTTTATGGGCAAACCAAACTGTTAAAATATGCCTGTAAAATGACAGTAACAAACTACAAATAAAAAAGGTACACATGTAATCCCTGCTGCATATGTAACAGGTATTCACACGTATTTCTGTGTTTTGTTAATTAATTTACTTGCACTTTTGACAGTGAGAAAGCGGTTTCCATTCGCATGCTGAAGGAGCAGCCCTCCGCATAGACAAATATATTCTTACCATCTTATAGAAAGCATTTTTGTTTTATCTTTATAGCCAGCAAATAGGAATGACAATATGACAACGATACTGATAAATCAGTTCGCATATAATCTCTGATAGCACAGTAAACCGTACCTTCCATGTATCCATACGGCACCCTTAACACTCATTCTGGACTAAAAGAGGCGGTAATTAACCCTGGGTGTCACCAACAGGGGCACGCCACTTGTTCTCTCTTCTTGCATAAACTGATGTTCCCTATTTATTTCCCCAATGCCACAGCCTCACTGCAAAACGAAAGAATGTGGATAAATTTTAGTCCGCCACCACCCCCCCCCCCCATCCTTACAAATATTTTGTCCGCTCAAGATTCGCCTGAATCGCGTCATTGGGATCCTGTAATATTTTGTATTTGGTCTTACAATTTGTTATTATAGTATTTGGCTGGGTGGGGACCACCCAAAAAGAATGATGTGGATTTTTTTGTCGGCATCTTAATTGTCTCAGAATTCTGACTAAATAACTCAGAATCCTAAGATCATTAAGATGCGAACAAAAACAAAAAAAAATCACCATTATTTTGTTGGCCCCTGTCGGCCACCGTACAAAACCGATCAGTGAAGCAGACCAAAAAAGCTTCTATTTCGTGGGATCAGAAAAAATAGACTCGGACCAAAACATCTAGCTTTTTTGTCCTACCCCAGACCAAAAAAACTAACTTTTCTTGTCCTAGGACCAAAAAAACTGAAAAACCCATTTTTTTGGTCCTGTCGGACAGGGGACCAAAAAAACTGCCACACCGGCGACTACTGGATCGGCAGCACATCTCAAGCATGCACTGCACGATATGCGCGCACTGCACTCTTGACGCTGACCTAGCTAACTGCGGTATGTGGCGGATGGAAGACAGGTGATCCGCAAGGGTAAATAAAAATAACCACAGGCCTAGTCCTATATGTAAAACTATTACTTGCTGTGGTGGCTAAGATAACAGAAAAAGGGCTAGGCCACTAAACTTGGGGTGATTTGCACCGTTATTTTCCGTAGATGTTTCTTACAAAATCGTTGCATATGATGCAGTGTTCTCATTTGAACCACAGGTCGTCCTAGCGTTATATAGTATATATAGTATATATATATAAAAAGGAAAAGGTAAGTCACACCGCCTAACACCAACACAGTGCTTCACACAAAACTGTTCATGATTTCTCACCTTATACTACATTTACCTCTTCAGATCTCTCCAGAACCCTCCCATCACCTTCTTCTAAAGAAACACAACAAACTTGACGTTGTCTTAAACAAAAAACCTCACATCAAATGCAAAAAATCTTCTCCTCCGATTCAATCTTAACAACGGACTAGATCACTCTTCTCCAATTCATGACGTCACATTACGTAATGGGGGTTACCCTTTACGAATACGGTTCTCTCATTGGATAGTTCGAACTGCTTTCGAATCTGTCAACGACCAGACTGTAATTTTTTTTCTGCTCGGGGAACGTGAACAAGAAATGGAAAACACGAGCATACAATTCCCCAAGCTGTGCTACGAAAAAAAACTTGTGTGTGGCCTACGTGCGGTCTTTACGTACAGCATTTATACAACAGGCGTTCTCGGCATTTAAACATGCACTGGGTTAACAGGGAGTACCGGATTCGTACAGGGCAATTCCCATTACGTAATGTGACGTCAGGAATTGGAGAAGAGTGATCTAGAGTGTGGTTAACGAAGAATCAGATGAGAAGATTTCTTGCATTAGATGTCAGTTTTTTTCTCAACGTTTGTTTTGTTTTATCAGAGAAAGATGAAGGAATGTTTTCGAGAGATTTGAAGGGGTAAAATCTAGTGGAAGGTGAGGAATCATGAATAGTTTTGTGCGAAGCACTGCATTGGTGTTAGGCGATGTGACCAACCTTTTCCTTTTTATATATATATACTATATATACTATATAACGCTAGGACGACCTGTGATTTGAACCAGGCCTAACTTTTGTGTAACGTAAACTGAACTGTGAACAGTAACAATACCCCAATACCGTTTTTGCAGTCTTTTCGCGATGAGCTGTCGCAAATCCGCTACCTACAGTATTCAATATGTACGGTGTGTGATAGAATAACAATTACATAGTGAGGCCTTGCTTTTATGGATGTACAGTAAGTACCCTAGGTATGTAGAATTAGTGATGATGCTGTTCTAGGTGAAGGGATTTGGCCTTAAATCCTTTAAGTGTAAAACCACAGTAGTAGAGCGTACCTAGTAGCTTGTTACTCATACTCATAGCCTATGTTTATGCAGCATGCACTATTAAAGGGAAGCAATTGTACAGCCTTTTGGACCGCACAGAAATTCAATATAATTATTCCAAGCAATGTGGCATCATTAAAGACCAATTTTATCCCAAGTCAAACGTAGTATGAGTTTTTCCGAGGCATGTCTGGAAGGCAGTTGGGCAAAGCAGTGCAAAGCACCATATTTCTCCGAAATTACCCATAGTGCAACAGAACAGTGACGTAAAACCTGCACCTAATGTATACTTTTGTTTGCTATTGCGGAATATCATATATACTATACTGCACAAATGTTCGTAACACTACTGAAGACTAGCACAACTGCCCATCGTTTCATTCATTTTACAAATGTTTCAACGGTTGAGTTTGAGATAAAGGTTCAGAAATCAAAAGATTAACTCCTTAAAAGCATATGGCTGCCTCTTCCAGGCCAAGTGCATATGATTTTGAGCCAGTTCGACCAAGGAAAACTCGAGCACCTGCGAGCGATGTGACCAGCACCCGCAGCAAACCAGCCGTACAGTCTATACAAGCTAACATTAGACCAAGGGTCAGTACGTTACGTATAGGCTTATACTAGTATAACAATACGTAGCCTATGCCGTATGACAATAACACCGATCGATGTGTATGGTGTCTTAGCCGATTTCTCTTCGCGATTGCCTTCTTTTAACATTTAATTGTCCATAAATATCCTACATTACTTACGAGAATTACAAAAGGTTCGACTAAATCGAATCTTTGCAAAAATGAGTGAAAACGAACCTAACTGTTGCACCGAAAAGCATGCTAAAATACGGTCTCACTAGTCCCAGCTTGTTGTTGTTACCGCTTGTAGTTTCAGGGTCTACCGGAAGAAACTTATCTTGGTTTGAACAAAAGCAGTCAGAAATAATGAGTATTTTTTATTTGAGAGATGAAACAAAAAGAAGAACAAAAAATTATTGGGTTATCAAAAATTTTTATCAGTAAAGCAAAGGCAACTATGAAGTTTTTTAAGCTTCGTAAAGGGTAATTATGAATTCAGCTGTAAGTGTACGTAAGTTGGTAACCACTTTTGTGAAATCTGATCAGGTGCAGGTTTTACGTCATCAATGAGCTGATCCATGGTCGTGTTTCTTCGAGTATGGCGATACTCATGTCTTGAAGAGCGGGAGATTTGAAACTTTTTTTTCGGTAGGAGTTTTTTGTGGAAAAACAACACAGTAGTGTTAATATCTAATGCTTATATATGTACTACACATTTGTGGGGAGTCAAATGGCCACTATTGCTCCCCTTTAATTCTGACACTTGACACCCTTGGTGTACAGTAACCACCCTGCCATTGGAGAAGTCTTCAACATGTCAAGTACAGTGCAGTACATTGTACAGTTGTTTCAGCCTACCCCACCACACTGAACCTCACTATTCTAGTATTTAATCTCATACAAACCATATGGTCAATTTGCAAGTTGTGCACAGTAGGGTGAACGGGTAAAAACACCTGTTTTTTCAGTTTTCCCAAATATCTTGGTGCTCCATGGCAACATCTGGAAATGATTTAGTTAGATGGAGTTTTAAGGCACAGTTTCCAACCTATTGGTTCAAGTCAAGCCAGCCAGGGCCTTTTTCCAGTTGTGGCTCACTGGCTTCTTTTAACTACTCCACTGCCTATGCAGAGCGTCATGCACAAAGTATTACGTAGGTTCCATTTTTAGTCTCTGGCATGGCTCTAACTAGGCCTAGGAACCGAACCCAGGCCTTCCTCGTGAGAGGCGGATGCTTTACCATTAGACCAAACAGATGGTGTAACGTTTGGAAATGAGTGTGTGCTTTTATCAGCTAAAGAACATGTCACTTTTGTAAATTATGAAAAAATTACCCGTAGGTTACATATTTATGATGGGAATTTTCTTGACCTTTCCAGCAGAGAAAATGGTGGGCTTGTGTACCCCAGCCTTGGGGTAAAAATCTCCTTACAAACTCCCCCCCCCCCCCCAAATGAAGGCTACAGTATATTCATTGGATTTCTGTGTTAGTTTGTTTACTTTTTCTTCAAGTTACTCCGAATTATTTTAGTTATCAATCAGGTACAAAATGTTGCTGCAAAACATGGAAAGTATAGGTATAATTTTAGTGTTTAATGTGAAAATCAATTACAACCAAGACAATTATTGCCACAATTCCCGTCAAAATTTGACCATTGTATAGGGTGATTTGTGGACTCAATATACAAATCTTGTGATCTCTAACTAAAGGAAGGACATGCCACTTGTGGTTACAGTAATATTATGTACAGTTTGTTTTTGCAATCGTCTTTTTAAGGATAATTATAGCATTGGTATGATCTGAAGGTAGTATTTTGAAAGTTTAAATTGTGTCCTTCAAAATTATCATATCAATTACAAAACTTGAAAATCATAATAAAACTATCTGATGAGTAGCTAAGACATAGACATACAGTAATTAACATCTATGGTTAATAAGCAGAATGTTAATACTGTGCAGCACTCCACATTTTTTGCACAAGAACCAAGTTGCCTTAAAAACATTCAAACTTTGAAGGGGTGTATTTAGAACAGTAAAAGATACTGACATACAGTAATTCCAACCCAATTTTACTTATGAAAGCTGACTCGTTGATTGCCAAGTAAAGTCAGGGCTTTTTGCTTACATGTTTCAATAATCATTACAGTACTAATTTTTAGAATGGGTGAGTGAATAGTACTTTGATTTTTTAAAGGCCCAGTTCTTTCAACCAAAAGAGTACCAATTCTCCTAACCTTCTTACTTAAGCCCCTCCCACAATTGTCTGAAATTCATCCTTATCTAGATACAATCTCAGTATATTGCTTCAAGGGGAGTATAGAAAAACTAAATTTATATAATCAAAACACTCTCAGTAATGTTCATGCTGTGTAAAATAAGCTTTGGTACTCTGCATTGTTTGAATAAGCTGTCAGTCAAAGAGCTGAGCCAATTGAGAATTTTGGTACCCCCCTACCAAAATTGTAGTTTGGGGTGAGAGGTATGGCCCTTTAAAAACAATCAGTGCAGTGCAAGGTGATACTGATGTACATGACAATACTGCATGTACAGTATAGCACAGTAGACAGCTCATTCCCAAGTAGAAATCCACTTTTGAATGGAACATTCAAAAAATGAACTTTTGGGGGACAAATGTTGCCAGGGGAAAAACCTATGACCGGATATAAACTGATTTACTATTACAGTACTGCATGTACTTCTCCATTTTTGACACTTGAAGGGGTTAAAAATACATTTTCTGAGAAAATTTTATTTCACGCTTACCAAAATGTTAGGAGATTGGGATCCACTTACTGTACAGTGGTGGCCTGGTTATAAGGTACTGTAAGTTTAGGATGACCATTCAACGATTTTACTGTACAGTACAGTAGGAGAATAAACTGTAATTCTGATTAATTTTCAAAAAGTTAAAAACCAAAAAACTGTTCATCAAGCTGACATTTTAGTTAATTTATCTTTGGCATAGGTACTGTATGCTGAGTTTAGCCTATAGATTTTCATGAAATATATATCCTACTCTTAAGTGGAAGTTGCTAGCAGTGTCTGGAACATGTGAGTTAAACAAAGGCTGTACGAGGGTTATTTGGGGACATAGTCTGAACATATTGGAGAAAGCTTCCATGTCCACAAAGCAGAGGAATTGTTCAGTGGGGAACTTCATAAGTATTAACTGTTTGAACAGATCAAGTGCTCTGTATGAAGCCCAAAATTTCTTTTAGAGTATACGAACATTGTTTCTTCCATAACCCTAAAGAAAAAATGAAGATAACATTAAATTAAGTATCAAAGATTGTTAAAAGTTACAGGCAAACCTTGTGCCACTGTCCTCATAAGAGCATGTAAGTGGGAACTGGGTAATTAAATACACCACGGGTAATTAGTTTTATAAAAAGATCTAAATAACTGATCATTTGGATCAAATACCCTTGAGGATGCTTGAACTGAGATTGTCTAATTGAATGAATCAAATTTTAACTGACACACCAGAGGCTGTGAAAATTGCTGCTCACTGTTATCTTACCTAATTTATCACATTTGACTGCCACAGTGTCCTGAGGGGTTTTCTCATTGAATCATACAGCTCAATGGATTTAACCATTTCCTACCTGTCTGACAGTTATTTAGCCCTCTCAGTAAGGCTTGTTTTTCAGAAAGTACTGTAGTTCATGTAATCAAAACAAGCATAATAGTATCTACTGTGTATCAAACAAAGGACACTTGACTTGTACTCTGTTATGTGGTGTACCTACAAGCAGACAATTTAAGGCAAATTACAAATCTTGTTTATTTCTGCATTAATAGGGTTCCCATTTTTTGTTAATTTTCAAGGACATCATAGTCATTGGGAAGGGCATTACACCAAAAAACAAATACAAAAGGACCACCACTAATAGCCAAGGTTACACCTTTCTGTTGAGAAGTCTCTACTGTGTGTTCCAATTTATGGATGACTGTTAGGATAAGGGCTTGTTCTAACACTAACCTCTATGCAGTCAACTTTTTGGATCATAGAGACATCATTATATATAGAGAGCCATGTGGGCATCCATGTTCATTATTACAATACATCCTATGGTAAGGAATCACTAAGCCTTTTGGCTTGCTAGTTTAATTAAAAGAGGAATATTACGAAATTTTTAAGCCTGCCTTTGGATTAATTAATTAATGTTAAAAGAGTTGGCAGTCTAGTGTAAGGATGCTTGGTTTGTGATTTCTGAATGGTATGCTGGAATTTTGGTCCAAGGCCCTATTTGGGCCCTTTGTCCCTTTTTAAGTAATTCTGCAAATTGCTCCACCTCCCACAGAAATTGTCTTGTACAGCTTTGATGCTTACCTTTATTGAAACTCAGTTGTTGTTACCTTTATTATGTACAGGAAGTTGGGGTCCAAAGCCCAAAATGTGGCCCTGAGACCCATTTTGTTAGATAAAAAAGGAATACTACAACATGTTTAAGCCTGCCTTTGAATTATTGTTAAAAGAGTTGGCAGTCTTTAATAAGGATGCTTGGTTAGTGATCTGTGGTTGGTTTGTTGGAGTTTTAGGTCCAAGGCACCATTTGCGCCCTTTTTCCTTTTTTATGAAAATCTGCAAAATGCTCGGCCTCCTACAAATTGCCTTGTACAACTTTGATGTTTGTTTGATGTTTGACACTCGGTTTTTGGTACCTTCATTGTAAACAAGCAGTTTGGGTCTAAGGCCCAAGATGTGGCCAAAGGGTCCCTTTTGTGAAATAAAAAGTCAATAGCTCAAAATTCTAGATCTTTCTTCATACTGTAAGTATCTGCTACACTACTCCAAACTGGTATCTGCCTGTAGATGTAATGTATGGATCAGATGTCTCTGACTTTTGAGGGAGGCAGGTTTTAGTTTTCATTCTGTTGTCACAGCCCAATTAACTTATTTTCTGCTTGGTTAATAGCTGACCAAACTTTATCTTTTGTGGAAACAGTGAACAGGAAAAAAGGTGAAACGGAATTGAAGTGATAACGAATCTTGCTTGAGAACCATCTGTTAGCTGTAATTGTTGGCCTTGTCGTTTATCTTCTGAGGTCGGTCAGAAAAAAAAGTTAAAGTGGGCATGACATGGGCAAAGTAAGTTTCTCAGTAAATATTCTTTCGGTACCCTTTGACAAAAAGTGAATGCTTTCCCTACTAAATTATGTCCATAAATACTGAAATACGACATGGTGAATTCCCAATTACAGGCCAGGCTCAGCCCATTTGAAATGCGAAAGCGAAAAAACGTATGTGAGCATGTGTCAAGATGCTGACATCATTGGAGGCACAGCTAGCAATACTGTACCAGGGATATTACAATCTTCAAATCACGTTCATGATAACGTGTGTAAGCGAGTACATCAGTGCACACACAGGTGCTACGATAGCAGTGAGCGTGGCCACTGACTACATTGTGAATTGTGCATTGCGCGATGACTGTTTAGTATTCGCAATAGCACCGCCACCTTCACCTAACAGCTCATACAGTGAAGACGTGCTGGTAGTGGGGATGCGCTTGTTGTGGATTGTCCGTACATCTGTTCTGTGTTGCCCGAACCGCACCTTTCTTGCACAAAAAAGTAACCATTTTCACACGCACGCATATGCACATGAACATATTGGCCAATGATTTGCTCTGAATCCCCACCACTGTCCACACCTTTCTCTCTGTATGTTAGACGAGTATTGTGATGCAATAGTTTTCGTGAAGTAATTGCTAAGAAAAGATAACTTTACCAAGCGTTACATTTAATAGTTCCATATCTAGATGTGGGTTCTTAAATAGGGCGGGGTTTTTGCCGCCAATTGCATCATAAAAGTCAGGTGACCTGTTCCGCCATTTTCGAAATTGGGTAGTGAACATTTCCCTTCAAATATCATTTATGCAGAATTGTAAAGGTTTTTAAATGGGGCGTTAGATGATATTTGTAAACTACTGTATCGAATCTTGCAATACACAAAAGTTTTTGTGGCCATATGTCATGCCCACTTTAATCAAAGAAGTTTAAGGGATCTCTTTGAGCACATTGTGTATCAAGTTAGTTTTATGCATACTGTAATCTGGTTAAAAGTTCCTTTAGTTGGTTGTTGCACATAAAATAGTGAGAGGATTTGACCAAAGTATTAGGCAAGTTGAATTTAATCAAGGTGGCGAATTTAGTTGAACCCCTACAGTATGTAGTTCTACAGTAGATCATATGATTGATTGGACGTAATGCAGTAAAGTGTAGATACATAATATATCAAAACACTACCTGCTGTACCATAAGGAAGTACCCTACTTGAGATAAGAATTGGTTAGAGCTACTGTAACTGTGCATATGGTGACCACTGACCACTATGAAACACAGCAAAATGTTTAAATTAAATCACTGATTCTCCTATAGCCTATTTGCTATGATACTTGGTTGACATTTCCTTCAGAGCAGTCAGGGCCCACGGCCCTTCACGTTAAAGGGTGTAATCAGTCTCCATGGCTTGAAATACAACAAGTTGGGAAGCTCCTTGCATTAAAATCTTGGTATTTGGAGGGAAACTAAGCTTACTGTGCATTGACTGCATCATAGAAAAATTGTGGGAAATTTGAATTTCTTCCAAGAAAATAAACATTTCTTCCAGCCCTGGCAGTTGCTCCCATTGTGTTTTGAAGCAACAGCAAATGTCCCAATTTTCTCCTTATTTATTGTGTTTGCCTGCAAAGTATCTTTCAGAATATTTCAGGACTAAAATACTGCATATATGGTAATCAAAGTCAATTAATTTTGTAAATGTCACAATTAGAGCAGAAATAAAAGAGAAAAAATATTGTGGTTCCTCCTATTTTGTAACATAATAAATTGCAAAATGATTTACTCCTCTAGCTAATGTTTATTCAGTTAAACTGAGTTGACATTCTGTTATAATGATGCTTGGTTCATGGTGAGGTTATTGTATTTTGGATGTTTTGGTTCACGGTTCTGTCAAAGCTCATGGACTATTAACAGCCTCTGATAGAGCATCTGAATTGCATTCAGAAGATTTGAAGTTTACTCCTATCCAGGTCACACCAAAGACTTAAAAAGGATGTTATGAACATCGGTAATATTTCTACCTTTTAGAGTTAGTGTTTGCACGGGTACTAAAAAAAGGACCCGGGTAACCAATCCCCATACTCGTCGGTTACCCGGTGTTACGGTGACTAAAAGATACGAGCATTTTGTAAGGCATACTCCATAAGACAGGCATAGTAATACTTACAGCTGTAGTGGAGAGGTATACTGATCACATGCCCAAGTTCAAAAACATTTGATTTGTCAGAAGGATTTTAGCGTATCATTTTGTTTTAGATCAAAATGACAAGTAAAAGAAACATAACAGAAAACAGTCAAATAGGAAAATCAGTACTTCCCAAGGCCTATATCAATTTGAAATTAAATTTTGGGACGCTTTCCTACTCGAAAAGCAAGCATACTAAGAGCTCGAAGCTTCTCCTTTTAAAACACTGATATAAAACTATCAACCAATCAGAGCCCTGAATTACAGTATGGTATTCTCTTGCACGTCCAAAGTTACCGATTGTAAACAAACGACGTCATGTTTGTGAACTTCCCTCACACAACTCTACAATGTGCGTTTAATCAAAAATATCTGCACCACTCGGCTGAAGGTTTACGTGCACACACGCAGGGACAGTGGCATCAGCTTTGCAGTAAACACACTCCACAGGCTAATTTTAACCCTTTACCGTTGTTTGGGTCCTTTTGGACCCATGCGGAGCGCTCGGCTGTCACACGTCTTTCCTGTTTCACGTGGAGCTCGAAACTGCGAGTAGCTACCCGAAAATTCGGCCACAACAGCGAGAGAGACTATAGTTTAAGGTCACGGGGGCAATGGCCTACGGAAGCCGATGCGGGGCGGGCTACGTCCGCTTTTCCGCCCACTTCCGAGGCGCGCAAATATGCCCCGATCGGAGCACAACGGTAAAGGGTTAATGGAATTATCACTTATGGGGTATGTACATTCTTACGTAGCTAACCTCGGTTGACATCCAGGCATGGTAACATAGCTTTCACACATGAACTTCATAGTGTTTCAAAAACTTTTTGCTTGAATGTTTACGGTGTTACTACATTGATGTCGTTTTACTTGACAGATAGCGGAAGAGTGTTGATTTGCGTAAACTGAGACACGTTTAACCATTATGAAATATTCGAGGATTTTACTCGCTCTCGAGGTGGCATACCGTATTAATTATATGATCGTACACATGCGATGCTCAGTTTACCTATAGCTAGCATGCCGAACGTTACGGGCCACTGTCTTTGCCAGCTTGGGGGGGTGATAATATGTCTGCGTGAAACAGTATGAAGTGATTTAGAATCGGCAGTCAGATAGCTTGCTTGCATGTAAGATTATAAGTGATATACATGTGATGTGTAAGAAGTAACTCACTATGTGATGATAGCGTGATCGGGCCGCACACGCCGCTGATAAAAATTTCAACTTCGGAAACGAAGTATAGACAACTTACTTTCTAACTTACACATAATTTCTAGAGGCCTTCTTCATTCTCAGTCTCGGAGAATGTTTACTAAAGTGGCAAAATATTTTAGTCCATTGCGGTGGGCAATGGCGTAAATGGGGTGATCCTTTTTGCATGCATTTTTTTTAAGATTCGGGTAGTAGATTTGAAACCGGGTAATACAATGGCGGGCGGGTACCCGGGTAAACCGTGCAAACACTATTTAGAGTGCTAATCATTTGTTGATGTTAATTAATTATTGCATGCCATTATCTGGTGCCCTATTCCCTATTGTAGTTTCTTATTGCAACTCTCTGAGGGCAACAAAATTAATTTACACTAAAGAAAGCTTGGAACACTTTGGTGACATTCGTTAGGTTGCCTTTAGGGTGAAAGAATAAAATTGTGGTTATATGTCCGTTGATGTTATCTAGTATCTAGACAGCCTAGGGATTCTTTGAAGGTGCAGTATGAGTTTCTGCACCATTGGTGCTCTAGTTTAATCAACCGCAACATTTCAGAAGCAGGCTTTATTTCTGGTGTGCTTTTATAGAATGTAAGAAATTGCTAAAGTTGACTGTTTGCAAGGTCTTGATTAATCAATACTTCATACATGGATGCAAGGTGTTGAAATGTCTTGTTGTTACCAAAATGTTGCCTCTAGGCATAAGGTACAGTATTTGAAGGGAATCACAGACATCTGAAAATTCTTCCAAACTTAAATGTAGTAAGAATATTGTAAATTCTGTAAAGCACAGTTACAGTACTCTAAATCAGGGGTGGGCAACCTTTTTGACTGAACAGGCCAGAATGAAAATTGATCGGAACGCACTTTATCAAGGACATGATGTTGATTTCAAACCTTTTATTTGTGAGGACTTTGAAGCAATATAAATCTTTAGTCACAAATTATAAAATTTGAATACCAGTGGCGTAGCTACTGGGGGGGGGGGGCAGGGGGGCAAGTTGTCCCCCCTGGAAAATAATTTGGGGAAATTTGATGAATTTTCTTACTCTAACAAAAATTTCTCAAAATTTTTGTTAGAATAAAAGTTCTGAGACATTTCTCATACATAATTCGTATTTTCATGCAACAAATTGACCCAGATTTGAGATTTCCTCAGTGTCGCATGAACCGGCCCTACTCACGTTCCACAGAAATGTCCTCGCCGCGTAGCAGATTGAATGTTCTCTTGCATACCCACCGTTTTTATAATCAGTGCATTTCAGTGCACATGAAGCTGTTATTCAGGAATTTAACAACAGCTGATACAGTACAACTAACACTGAAAGGCTGTAAACCCACACTTATCCCCTTGCACACAGTCTCTGCGTTGTACACTCTGAGAAGTCAGTAAAGGGATGTGAAAACTGACAAGTCACTAACGTAGACCCCCCCCCCCCCCCACCTCACCAGTTTATTATATTGTCCCGCAAGGTAGTAGTAGCAATACCGATTTTACTCTGTGTACATAACGATGGATGGGACTGAAACAATCCATGGCCAACGATTAACTTAAAGTTAGTCTAGAAATCAGAATGAACAGGATGCATAAGCACACTTAGATTTTGTTACCTAGCCTAATCCATGGGGACTTACAGGCTAGTTCGGGAAAAAAAAAGCTTTCTGCTCACTTGGGGTGTAACAATAAACGGGTCCATGAGTACCTTGTAGCCTTCTTCACTTAACAGACTGTTGTTCTAACATGATATCCTGTGTGATTGAGCCACTATTAGGCCTCCTTTTAGTGGCGTACAAAGGGGGGACCATTGGACCATGCCCCCCTCACAGATGCCATTTTTTCTTTGTTCTTAAAAATAAGTAGTTAAACTTAAGTAACACAGATCTTACTTCAAAAGATAGCATATGTGGCACCAGGTTGCATCTAAAGACACCCATTTTTTCAAAAATTTTCAAAGGAGAAGGATTGTCTCTGCAAGTACGTCCCTCTGTGATGCCAATATTTTAATTCCTACAAATAGGCAAATTCTGTCAAATTCCAATTTATGATTCCTCGCCGAAGGCAGGCAAGGAATCTATGCGATGGTGATGTCGTGTGTATGTGTGTGTGTGTGTGACACTTTGGCTTGTAAACACGATATCTCAAGAAGCGTAAGTGTGACTAACCACATATTTGGTGTGTGGGTTGGTCAGATTGAGTACATGATCCCTATTGTTTTTGGTGGAGATCAAAGGTTATTTGGGGTCACGAGAGGTCAAAAGGTCAAAACATTGTAAACACGATATCTCAAGAACGGTACATGTGACTATGCTCATATTTGGTGTGTGGGTTGGTCATATTGAGTAGATGATTCCTATCGGTTGTCGTGAAGGTCAAAGGTCATTTGACGTCACGAGAGGTCAATAGGTAAATTCCTTAGAAATTGGTTGTAAACACGGTATTTCAAGAAGAGTAAGTGTGACAAATCTCATATTTGGTGTGTGCATTGGCCATATTGAGTAGACAATCTGTTTTGTTTTTGGTGGAGATCAAAGATCATTTGGGGTCATGAGAGGTCAAAAGGCCAAAACTTCGTAAACACGATATCCCTAGAACGGTACATGTTCCTATGCTCATATTTAGTGTGTGGGTTCATCATACTGAGTAGATGATCCCTATCGATTTTCGTGGAGGTCAAAGGTCATTTGGGGTCACGAGGGGTCAATAGGTAAATTCCGTAGAAATTGCTTGTAAACATGGTATCTTAAGAAGAGTAAGTGTGACTAATCTCATATTTGGTGTGTGCATTGGCCATATCAAGAATATGATCCCTATTGTTTTGGGTGGAGATCAAAGGTCATTTGGGGTCACGAGATGTCAAAACTTCTTAAACACGATATCTCAAAAATAGTTCATATAACTGTGCTCATATTTGGTGTGTGGGTTGTTCATATTGATTAGATAATCCCTATTGATTTTCATGGAGGTCAATGGTCATTTGGGGTCACAAGAGGTCAATAGGTAAATTTCTTAGAAATTGCTTGTAAACATGGTATCTCAAGAAGGGTAAAGGTGACTAATCTCATATTCGGTGTGTGCATTGGCCATATTGAGTAGATGATCCCTATTGTTTTTGGTGGAGGTCAAAGGTCATTTGGGGTCATGAGAGGTCAAAAGGTCAAAACTTTGTTAACACGATATCTCAAGAAAGGTACATGTGACTGTGCTCATATTGTAGTGTGTGGATTGGTCATATTGATTAGATGATCCCTATTGATTTTCTCAAAGGTCATTTGGAGTCAGCATGTTCAAAGCCTGACAAGCTTTCCTGCACAGTCTTTCAAGAAAGGTCACCTGTAGGGTCCTGTAACTTGTCATGTAGATGGCACATACTGAATACATGGTCCCAGAAGTTTTTGGTGGAGGTCAAATGTCATTTGGGTTCACAACGGGCAAGGTGGATCTCAATGTAGGAAGATTGGATGCCTTGGCGTGTGTACTTTGTGGGCACAATTTGTAGCCCTGTTAATTGAAAAACATTGCAAAGCAATGTCAATGTGAATAAAGGCCTTACATTTCAGCGGCAAGGAAAACTAAGCCTTTTGGCTTTCTGGTTACTTTAAAAGGTGACTCTGTTTCCCACTGGTGGCATCGATCAAAATAAAGACTACATGTTTAGATTCTCATTACAAGCATGATTACGCTATTTTTGACTATCTGAGGGGTCTGATTTTTCGAAAATTTTTTACCCTCCGCGCCAACTAATGGTGGCGTTTCGCTCAGACAAAAATACATTTTGGGGTCAGATTACCCCTTAATTCTGTTGCAGTTTGCGACCATATTTTGAAGGAGGGATTTTATTTTCAAACGACAAAAGAAGGTAGTGACTGGGTAGATTCTTTGAATAAGTCTGGAAAATGTCATTTCCGGCCATCTGAGGGGTCTGATTTTTCGAAATTTTCTCTACGCTCGGCGCCAACCAATGGTGGCGCTCCGCTTAGATAATCTTTATGACAAAATAATGTTTTGTGGCCAAGAAATACCACAAATCCTACACCGATAAATGCTCTTTTATTTTGACTCCTAAAAGTGCAAATTTAATGACAAGTTTTACTTCGGCAGGTAGCATAAATGGCATAAGAATGCATGTAAAGACACAAAAGTTTCAGTTTTATCCTCATGAACCACCACGATTCAACTTTTTACACTGTTCCTGTCAAAGTCGAAAATCTTGCACCATTTTGCATCTAAGCTCCTTGAAAACGTCAAAAAATTTCGGGACACCCCTCCCCTTAGGCCATACTGCATGCCCCCCTTCAGAGAAATCCTGGGTACACCACTGCGTTAATACATACAAATAAACCAGATATTGTTGACCAAAGTGATGTACTAATATACTAGAGCTGTTATTTTCAATTGCTCTATGTTATACTTTAAGATTAAAAATGCATGTAATATTACATAATGACATGGTAATGTTGTTATTCTTGTAAATTTGCATTTTTTACATGAAATACATACACATTGACCTGGAAAAATTTTGGGGAAATTTCATACCTTTGCCCCCCACCCGGGAAAAAATCGTAGCTACGCCGCTGTTGAATACAGTAGTGATGTTTCAAGATCAACAAGGAGTGCTTACTTAAATTGTAGTGTTCAATGTTAGCACCTCAGTAACAAAGCCACATTTAATAGTAGCTGCTATGGTAGGCCTACTAATAAGGAATGCCAATCTTAGGCATAAAGAACTCTTCCAGTTTGGAGACAGAACATTTTTGCCCAAACTTTTTTGCAGTTCAGGTGTATTAAATAGGCTAGGCCACGCGAAAAGTTTTCCACATATTTCGAAAATTGATTTAAAAAAATCCGGAACTCGGTAGAAAATTTGTGCAATTTTTTCACTTTTATTTCATCTCTGCCAGGAAAACAAGTCTATTCGTGCCCGAATTTTCGACCTCAGATTTTTGTTTTTTTTTTTTTTTGGGGGGGGGGAGTCTTCCCCTGCCCCCACCTCGTACGCCTATGATTCCAATTTGCGACTGGGCTCTACCGCAAAGTTCACTAAATTCACTGGAAAATTCGGAATTTCACAGCCAAATTTGTGTTTTAGTAAATAGTAGAGACCCATCAAAAACACAAAATCATTTTACGGAAACCCTGGTAAAATGGTAATAATTTCTATCACCACCACAAGTTTTTGCAAAGTAAGGGGGATATCAGCCCCCCAAATAATATAACTGTATCGCAAAAGGAGGGAATTCGACCTGTCCTTCCATGGTTACGCTTACAGACTGACAGACAAACTGTACTTGGATACAAACTGCGTTTAGGCCTACTGTAAATGTCGACATCAAATCAAAATCAAAGTGGTGCAGTTTTTTTGCGTCAAAGAAGGTCACATCAATCATGGTGGTAACTCTATGCGCCAATGTGCAAAATCTGTTTGTGAGTAGCTGATCATAAGTATGGAGTTTATCACTCCGAGGTGGTTACTCCATGACACAAGTGGGTAGTGATGATACGCATGATGGGGAACGTCGTTAGTGAAATTGAAAGTAAATCTATAGCTCGTTTGTTATGATGTAAAATAGACATATATTTTTCTTTTCCCTGAGAAATCTTGCGGGCCGAAGGTTGCCCAACCCTGCTCTAAATCTTACAACTGGGTCAGCAATTGGCTCACCACCGGCCTGCTGACCATACATTGGTTTGCATATGTTTGTACAATATTCTGCGACCCTGGAACTCTGTTGATAAACCCTCTTCACGTGCTGTATCATTTGCTTTACTAAGTATCTCATTAAATGTTTCATTGAATCTCTACTTCTCCAGACACTGTGACTTATGATATAGAACTAGCAGTGACAAGGTCCATCATTTCTTTCTGTAAGTGCTGTACCAGTATTCAGAAGGAATTCATACTTCACTCAAAATATTTTTCCGCAGTTTAATCGTAACTACACTGTAGGCACTCCAATTTACTAAGATCACCAAGCAACCCTTTGCATCTACACTATTTTCAGCAGATATTTCGTAGTGTATGATGTTTTCTAGGGCTAATAAGAGTGCAGGGCACAGTTTCTTGCCAACTTGCCACTTTGGCAGGAAGTACCACTCTACCAGGTATAGCTAATTTAAATGCTGGGTACACTAATTACAAAAAACTACGAAAAAAATCTGTTGAAATTAAATTCGAACATATTTACCAAAACCGTGTTCTATGCATGCAGATAAATCTTGCTTTTGATGTTATAGTTTCCACACTCTCTTTCTTTTCTTATTTTTCTCTTTTTTTCCTTTTCTCTTATTCCTTCTCTTTCTATTCTTCCCTGTCTTCCCCCTTTTATTGATTCCTTGCCGAAGGCAGGCAAGGAATCTATGTGATGGTGATGTTGTGTGTGTGTATGTGTGTGTGTGTGTGTGTGTATGTGTTTTGTGACGCCTGCTTGTAAACACGATATCTCAAGAAGGGTAACCCCCAGGGATCTCAGACTTGGCATGTAGAATTTCCACATTGAGTAGATGGTCCCTATTTTTTTTGGTAGAGATCAAAGGTCATTTGGGGTCACCAGAGGTCAAAATGTAAATACCTTGGAAATTGCTTGTAAACACGATATCTCCAGAAGGAAAAATGTGAGCAATCTCATACTTACCATGCTGATTGTCCATATTGAGTAGATGGTCCCTATTGTTTTTGATGGAGGTCAAAGGTCATCTGGGGTCACCAGAGGAAAAAAGGTCAAAATCTTGTAAACACTGTATCTCAAGAAGGGAATATGTGAGGGATCTCATACATAGCAGGTGGATTGCCCATATTAAGTAGATGATCACCATTATTTTTGGTGGAGGTCAAAGGTCATTTGGGGTCATTAGAGATGAAAAGCTCAAAAACTTGTAAACACCATATGTCAAGAAAGGTAACTGCCAGGAATCTCATATTTACCAAGTGGATTGTCCATATTGAGTAGATGACCCCTATTGTTTTTATTGGATGTCAAAGGTCATTTGGGGTCATCAGAGTTCAAAACATCTAAACCTTGCAAACACTACATCTCAAAAGAGTATAACTGTTGAAGTTAATATACATGAGCGGTTAGGGTGAAAGGGTACGAATAATTTGGCATGGGTAATGTAAAAGGCATAGGTATATAATTTTTTTGGAACAGTTCATTAACTTCACTATGTAAATTCTTTAGTGAGGTAATTTTGAAAATGTATTTGTAAAGTACTGAAGCAAACTCATAGGAAGAAGGCCTTAGGTGCACAAAAAGGCACATCACATGGTAGAACACTGTGCAGTATGTTGATTCTGGCATGAAATTGTACCCTGTTATTACATTAAGTTCCAAGTATTAATACATGAAAAGTGGGCAGAGCAAAATGTAAAATCTTCAAAGGCAAAATGTGTTCATCAGGTTAGCATACATGCTTCAATGCTCATGGGTATGCAGATTTTGCAGCCACAAGTAAATAGATTTTCATAAAACTGATGTGGAACATGTGAGTTTAAACAGTCTGTACAAGGGTCATTTAGGGACATAGTCTGAAAATATTAGAAGATGCTTCTATGCACACTAAGTAGATGACTGATGTGGAACTTCATAAGTGTAAACTTTGAACAGAGAGTATTCTGTGTGATGCACAAGAATCTCTTTTATAACATACTTACATTGCTTTTTCAATAATCTTAAAGAAAAACCTGAAGAAAACATTAAATTTAGTGGCAAAGTGCTAATATTTGGCAATCCTTGTGCCTACTGTCCTCATGAGGACATGTGCATGCAAGCATGCATGAATTGGAAATGGGAATTGATTAATTAGATATACTACAGTTAATTAGCTTTACAAAAAAGAACCTAATTTATACTGATCATTTGGTATCAAATACCCTTCAGCGCACATGAACTGTCATTGCCTAATAGAGTGAATCAAATTGTGACTGACCCATTCTTTGCCATTTGGTCACAGTTATCTGGCCTTATTTTTCACAGTTGACTGCCAGTTATCCCCACAACAGTGTCCTGAAGGATTACCTCATACAAACATACAGCTCAATTGACTTAAGCTTTTTACTGTACAGGTGGTGTTAATTGACTCTTATAAACCCTCTGAAGAAAGCTTATTTTTATCTCATTACATAACAACCATGACAGCCCATTGTTTGTATATACTCCTATTTCCTGCCATTCCCTGCATGCATTTACTACTCTATTTGTGGTCAGACCTCCATGAAAGTCACACCTCTGCAAAATCAAGCATAAAATAACTGTCCACATTATCTTGTCTCATCTGACCACAAATAAAAGTTGTTTGCCTAGCCATTGTCTGGAGATGGAGAAGTTCATGTACACTTGATCAAGTTTCTAAACTGAAAGTCATCTCAGAAATACTGTAGCTTGACACCCTTCAGAAATAGTGTCCTTTACATAAAAGCTGGTGGAATTGAACAAATAGTGTGTTTGTATTAGGATTTTTGTTGAACACAGATTGAAACATTGGTGTCTATCTAGATTGGTGCTTCTGCTTTACATTTTCAATATGCTCTACAGTGATTATTTATCACTTAAGTTTCATTGTAAAATTTGTTTTAAATTTTTGATAGCATAAAATGTATCAGCATACTACTTGCCTCATCTCTGCATATATCTGGATAACTGCACCAAAAAAGTAACCCCTATGTGAAGGATAATAGTTATGTCAAATATCATCATCGAGTGGGAATTCTTGTCTCACATTTCATTTTTATCCATGTCACTATCTCCCCCCCCCAAAAAAAAAAAAAAAATGTATCATTAAGCTTAATGCATAGAACCATTGCTTCAAGATTACCCTTAATGACACTTTTCAAAAGTATTAAGATTTTATTTTGCATTGCTGCTGTCGTTTAAAATTAGTTCAGGTAATAAGAGCAAGCATAATGTTGTATACTGTGTATCAAACAAGGAAAACTTGTACTGTGTGTTATGCTGTACCTACAGTATAAGTAGACAAAAGGCAAATTAAAAGCCTTGTTAAATTATGGATTAATAGAGATATCAGCTTTTGTTAATTTGCAAAGGATACCATAGACAATGGGTGGGGCATTTCCCCCATAAAGCAAAAATTGCTGTCACTAATAGCCAAGGTTACACATCTCTGTTCAGATGTCTCTTTAGGCTTGGTCTCACATACCCCGCAACACCCAGTGTTAACTCGTGTTTACAATCAGACAAAACCGCAGGCTAACCCTGTGTTTTCTAGTCTGTGTTCTCACATACCCAGTGTTTCGTTGATTGGATAGTGTTACCATAGTAACAAGGTCAAATATTTTACACACCGATTACAGTAAAATGTAAGAAAATACCTGTCATCAGTGCCATAAATACCTGTGATCTTGCTTGATTAAAACAAACACGATGTTTAAAACTGCTTAACCCTGCGATTTGAGGTGGATTGAAATTTAAACACCGACCCTGCGTTAACCTGCCGTCCCACGTTACTCGAGCGTGAGGTAACACAGTGTTACCTCAAGCGTGGGGTATGTGAGAACACAGTTTTTGATCCAATGCATGACATTGCATGTAGGAGAGTGTTTGGATGAGGGCTTGTTTAAACACTAACCTCAGTAGCAGACTTTTGGAAACATAGAGGCATCGGAACACAGAGACTTCAGAAGGTGAGCTGTCCCCATTGATCAAACTTTGGATAAAAATGGTTTCAAAATACCGCTTTATTCAAGTAATGAGACAAAACAGTTTTCTGGCATGTTATAGCTGTGTGAGAAATTCCTCTTGTTTGTGGAGATCAAAGGTTTGAGGTGACAAAAGATAAAACCCTTTATACATAATATTTTTAGGGGGATAACTGTGAGGGATCTCATACCATTGAGGTAGTACTTCCATACTCATACTGTACTAAGCTTAATTTTGAATTGCTCATGTTGGTGGACGTGTTGGTGAGGTGATCACTATTGTTTTTAAGGGGTTGAAAGGTCATTTTGGGTCACATGAGGTCAAAAAGTTTTGGCCTTACTAGTAAGATATCTCAGTTCAGTAGGATAGTTGTATGGGATCTCATGCATGTCATGTTTGTTTCCATGTTTGCTATTGATATATCATATGGCAAGGAATCACTAAGCCTGTTGGCTTTCTAGTTTTTCTTTCCTGCCCTTCCCGTTTTTTCTCCCCTTTCTGTTTTGATTCCTAGCAGAAGGCAGGTAAAGAATCTATTCGATGGTGATGTCGTGTGTGTGTGTGTGTGTGTGTGTGGCTGGGTGTGTGTGTGTGGCTGGGTGTGTGTGTGTGGCTGGGTGTGTGTGTGTGGCTGGGTGTGTGTGTGTGTGTGTGTGTGAGTAGATGATTACTATTATTTTTGCTGAAGGTCAAAGGTCATTTTGGGTCATGAGAGGTCAAAATGTCAAACCCTTGTAAACACAATATCTCAAGAATGGTACTTATGACTATGCTCATATTTGATGTGGGGGTTAGGCTCATTGAGTAGATGATCCTTGTAGATTTTATTGGAGGTCAAAGGTCATTTGGGGTCACGAGAGGTCAAATGGTAATTTCCTTAGGTATTGCTTGTAAAGATGATATTATATCTCAAGAAGAGTGAGACTACGCTCATATTTGGTGTGTGGTTCTGCCATGTTGCCAAGATGACCCCTGTTGACTTTCTTGAAGGTCAAAGTCATTTGGTGTCCGCAGTGTTAGTCTGACAAGCTTGTTTGCACAGTATTGTAAGCAAGAAAGGTAACTTGTACGGTAGTCATACTGTACTTTACACTGGATGGTGCACAATGAATAAATGATCCCTTTAGTTATTTGGCGGAGGTCAGATGTCATTCGGGTTTTCAAGGGGTCAAAGTCTCAATATCATATTTGTACAATATCTCATAACTGGAGTCTTGGATGCTGCAAATTTCACACATAGTATGTGGATATGATAAAGTGAGCAGAACCCTAGTACGGTATTAGGTGGTCAACAGTCATCAGGGATGCAGCCACATGAAACATGATACACGAAGACAAACAAATTTTACAGCAACAACCCATAAGAATACGTATCAGTATCAGCCACTGCTACTGTAGCAACTATCCTGGTTATCCTGCCGCTGTTTAATAGCAAATGTACACAAACGACAATGTGTCTCAAGTTTTGCAAGTCCCCTCAGACCGCGTGGTATATGGTCAGCAAAAATACACTGTTTTCCTGCTACTTTCCAAGCTTATATATTTGTTTTGGAGAGAAATCGGGACAATTTTCCATACCGGCAGGAACACTCCCTTTTCCCATGACAAAGTATTAGCCTTTAAGTTTATTGGTCATGGCTACCGCGGTTCTTAGGTAGAAACTGTGGTTGGCAATTACAGTATGATACGCGACCATTGGCTCATTAATCCGATCAGCTGCGTTAAAAAGCAAGTTTCGATTGCCATTCTAGTGAAGCTCAACAGTTGTAAAGGGTTCAAATAAGAACTTACAACAAATTATGAAATTAGTGCCGGCCAAAAGGGGGATCACATTACAGTACTTATGGTGCGTTGAAGGGCTATATCCTTTTTCAGTTTGCTCTGAGATGAACTGCTATCACATGTCAAAATGGAGGGCTATTTTCAAATGCTTGAACAGGCATGTTATTGGTTTTAATAACAGTTAATGACAGTTTTTGGGAATAAGATAAATTTTTCGAAATGCTTTAAAAAACGGGACAATCCTTATTAATCGAGACAGATGGGTAACCCATAGATTTAAAGAAGGAATCATACATACTGTATACCCTGTAGAGTTTAATAAATATTGCATTCTTAGGAAATGGTTATTGTGATATTTTACTCAGCTTTTGTGTTTTGTTTCCATTATTGCTGTATTATAAAATTATAATTCGAAATGTTTCAAAAAAGGCATTTAGTATAGCTTATTCGTAATATGGAAGTGCAGTCCATCTATGGTTGCATCCTGGTCAAGGAACTACTCACAGATGATTATACAATCTTTTGATTGTCAAGGCCAATTTATTCATTTATTTTTCCTGTCAAAAATTGAAGTAGTGCGACTTCTGTCATTGTCCTAGTGCGTAATGTTTGGAAGAGCTGGAGCTGTTGCTAGTGTGTATTGGCAGTGTTGTAATCGAGTCACTAGATTAGTGAATCGAGGCACCGGTTTTCAAACTTTTAAGTGACTCGAGTCGAGTCATTGATTCGAGTCACTGTACTATTTTCAACGGGGAAATTACTCCTGAATTCTGTCGAGTCCAGTCACTATCATTTTGAGAAGAAGTGACTCCAGTCGGGACTTGTGTTACAACACAGTGTATTGGTATGGCAGTATGATTTACGGTACATGTACAGTAGTCATTTTGAAACTGCTTTTGTATGTCATGGTGGCGTGACTGCATGAGTATTTTAAAGCTATCTTTCGCTTTTTAAGGAAAGGCCTATTAGGATAAGGGATGTTTAAAATCATCCTGTGTGCAGTGTTAACGTAGTCCTTTTATTGTTGGAATAATGAGTTTTTTCACCAAACTATTGAACCTGTGACACATGATATTATATTTACCAATTAAGAATGTATACGGTGTTTGTATTCTCCTTTTGTTGTCGGATTAATGAGTTTTATTCACCAAATTACTGAAGGTGTGACCAAATGATGGAGATTGCGAACTAAGGAGTACCTGTCTGTTTAATTATTTACATTTCAATTAAATGAGGTATATACATGTACAGTACGTACAATTACCAAGTAAGTATAATGAGAAGGAAATAACTTTTGTGAGTATGATACATAAAGCTTCATGTGAGTCGCCCTAGCAAGGCGTTTTAGCTGTACTGTACAGCTGCTCCTCACACACTTATTATAATTTTTCATCGTGACATTTAGGCAATGGGGATCCATCCCTGATTTTGAACGCTGAACTGATTGCCGCTGAAACGAAGATGAAATCAGAAATAAATATGGATGTATGGGTTTATTACAGTAGCAGCTTGGTAAAAGATGTTTTTATTAGGATGAAACTGCACTACTGGAGTGATAGACTGGAGCTTGGCCCCTCAGTTGTCAGTCAGTGCTGCGATACTGTACAGTATCCATGTCATCAGTAGACAGAGAAAGATTAACATTGTTTCATGTCAAACAGTGGGTTATGGTACTTCACAGACAAGGTATTGCAGCAGTACATACAACATATTACAAAATTGTTTTGTGAATATCATTCCAGTCGTCTCAGAATAAATAGTTGTTGAATCATAGAATGCCGTCAAAGGGAGCCTTTACTGTAAATTTTTATTACTTTTTTTGTCGCAGATCGAAGAAAAGATGTTGACATCAGACCTGCAGCGAGCTTCTTGGTAATACTGTATGTTATCCCTGACAATGTGTATGTTCGCTCTCAGTGGGAATGGCAGTTAGTTTCACCAAACGTGACATTTGGACTTTCCTTCTGGTTTGTGTGTTCATTTTGTGTTACCATGCCTATTACCACGGAACTTGTCAGTCACCATGTCCAAAGAGAACAGAGCCTGTGCCGGAAACATACAGTCACATTATTGATAAAACAGCATTCAGTACTTTAAATGATTCCGATTGGTATATACCTTGTTTTAGGGGGAAAAGAGAGGGCGATATTCTTGAAGTAGAAGTTACCGATTTGGCAATAATTAACGAATTTCCGCCATTGGATAAAATAGACATTTTAGTAAAACAAGCTTTTGAAAGGTTAAGTCCAGAAAAAGCCAAAGATTTTTGTGCAAATGCTTTGCTCAATTTAGAAGAAAAATCATATTGGTCACTATCAGTCACGGACAGATGGAGACTTGCCCTTCAAAGCTTTGCTTCAGTAGGAATCAAGCAAAGGCTACCTGATGCTATTGGCATTGGTGTGAAGAAGAGTGGTTCTTCTGCACTACGGTTTTTCCTTTCACACCATCGATACATTCGGATCCCAGATATCTATTATGAACCACACTATTTCGATTGGAGGTATTTCATGGGTAACAAACAGTCTTACATGGCAATGATGCCTCTGCTGGCAGAGGAAGAAATATGCTATGAGAAGACACCTCGTTACTTTGTTACAAGAACAGCTCCAATGAACATAGCACGCGACATTTCTCCCAGGACTAAGTTTGTACTTTGTGTTCGAGATCCCGTAAAGCGAGCTCTCTCAGATTGGCATCATGAGCAAACCTTACTGATAGAACGAAAGAACTTTTCATGTGTTGGGTGCACTGCCTTATCTGAGGGCGTTCGATTTGCCGAGAAAATTTTAACAAAAAATGGTGAAGTCGATGGTCAGAGTGAGTTTATTGATACCAGCAATTATGCTCGTCATTTTGAAGAATGGTTGCAGGTGTTTCCACGGTCACAATTTTATATAATAAATGAAAGAGATATTAGGCTTGATCCTTTTCAAACTCTTCAAAAGTTAGAAACATTTTTGGGAGTTCCACATTATTATAAACAAGAAATGTTTGTTTATAATACCACAGTGAACGCCACATGCTTTTATGAAGATGACCTTGAACGAATCAGCTGTCTTAGGTTACACAATGTCTTACCTCACCCACAACCGAATGAAACAGTGATAAAAAAAATGAGGGACTTTTTTCGTTCACACAACAAGCGATTTGAAGACCTGACCGGTATGAATTTTGAATGGACAAATTTATAGCTCGTTTGGTCGTTGGAAGTTGAATCCCTCATCTTCTATACCTTCTTGTTAATTCTAGCGACGCTAACAACATTCTTCCAGTTATTGGCACTGCATTGTGCTTTCTACCCCAAAGCTTATTCTGAGCATTACACGTAACATCAGTAGATGACTCAACGTAGGAATGGAACCCGGAAGTTTTGGTGGTCTAACATGATTACAAGTACTTGAGGCCACACTCTGGTTTTACATGTTATCCTTAACCCTTTACCGTTGTTTGGGTCCTTTTGGACCCATGCGGAGAGCTCGGCTGTCACCCATCCTTACTGTTTCACGCGGAGCTCGAAACTGCGAGTAGCTACCCGGAAATTCGGCCACAACAACGAGAGAGACAATAGTTTGAGGTCACGGGGTCAACGGCCTACGGAAGCCGATGCGGGGCGGGCCACGTGCGCTTTTCCGCCCACTCCCGAGAGGCGCAGATATGCCCCGATCGGAGCACAACGGTAAAGGGTTAATTGGGAAACAGTTAGAATTTTCATACCTGTTCGGGAGATAACCGCTTTCGGGAGAAACTATTACCCCGATTGGGGGGAAATTTGTCTGTCTCAACGGTATGAATATTTATGAGTACTAAGTGTCTACCTCTTCACAGTCGTTGAATTGTTTAATAAATGTGTGTACAGTGGCGTAGCTAGGATTTTTCCAGGAAGGGGGGGGGGGGGCAAAGGTATGAAATTTCCCCCAAATTTTCCCGGTCAATGATGTGTATGTATTTCATGTAAAAAATGCAAATTTACAAGTATAACAACATTACCATGTCATTATGTAATATAACATGTATTTTTAATCGTGAGGTATAACATAGAGCAATTGGAAATAACAGCTCTAGTATATTAGTACATCATTTTGGTCAACAATATCTGGTTTATTTGTATGTATTAACGCAGTGGCGTACCCAGGATTTCTCTGAAGGGGGGGGGGGCATGCAGTATGGTGTAAGGGGAGGGGTGTCCGGAAATTTTTTGACGTTTTCAAGGAGCCTAGATGCAAAATGGTGCAAGATTTTCGACTTGACAGGAACAGTGTAAAAATTTGAATCGTGGTGGTTCATGAGGATAAAACTGAAACTTTTGTGTCTTTACATGCATTCTTATGCCATTTATGCTACCTTACGAAGTAAAACTTGTCATTAAATTTGCACACTTTTAGGAGTCAAAATAAAAGAGCATTTATCGGTATAGGATTTGTGGTATTTCTTGGACACAAAACGTTATTGTCATAAAGATTATCTAAGCGGAGCGCCACCATTGGTTGGCGCGGAGCGCAGAGAGAATTTCGAAAAATCAGACCCCTCAGATGGCCGGAAATAGCATTTTCCAGACTTGTACGAAGAATCTACCCAGTCACTACCTTCTTTTGTCGTTTGCAAATAAAGTCCTCCCTTCAAAATATGTTCGCAAACTGCAAAGAAAGTGAAGGGGTAATCTGACCCAAAAATGTAATTTTGCCTGAGCGAAACGCCATCATTAGTTGGCGCGGAGGGTAAAATTTTTTCGAAAAATCAGACCCCTAATATGGTCAAAAATAGCGTATTAATGCTTGTAAAGAGAGTCTAAACATGTAGTATTTATTTGGATCGATGCCACCAGTAGGAAACAGAGTCTACCTTTTAAAGTAAAAATTGTAATTTGACAGAATTTGCCTATTTGTAGGAATTAAAATATTGGCATCACTGAGGGACGTACTTGCAGAGACAATCCTTCTCCTTTGAAAATTTTTGAAAACTTGGGTGGCCTTATATGCAACCTGGTGCCACATATGCTATTTTTGAAGTAAAATCTGTGTTACTAAAGTTTAACTACTTATTTTTAAGAACAAAGAAAAAATGACATCCGTGAGGGAGGCATGGCCCAATGGTTCCCCCTTCGTACGCCACTAAAAGGAGACCTAATAGTGGCTCGATTAAACAGGATATCCTGTTAGAACAGCAGTCTGTTAAGTGAAGAAGGCTACAAGGTACTCATGGACCCGTTTATTGTTACACCCCAAGTGAGCAGAAAACTTTTTTTCCGGAACTAGCCTGTAAGCCTCCACGGATTAGGCTAAGTAACAAAATCTAACTATGCCAATGGATCCTGTTCATTCTGATTTCTAGACTAACTTTAAGTTAATCGTTGGCCATGGATTTTTTTCAGTCCCATCCATCGTTATGTACACAGAGTAAAATCGGTATAGCTACTACTACCTTGTGGGACAATATAATGAACTGGGTGGGAGGGGGGTCTACGTCAGTTTTCACATCCTTGTACTGAATTTTCAAAGTGTGCAACGCAGAGACTGTGTGCAAGGGGATAAGTTCTGGTTTACAGCCTTTCAGTGTTAGTTGTACTGTATCAGCTGTTGTTAAATTCCTGAATAACAGCTTCATGTGCACTGAAATGCACTGATCATAAAAACCGCGCGTATACAAGAGAACACTCAATCTGCTATGCGGCGAGGACATTTCTGTGGAACGCGAGTAGGGCCGGTTCATGCGACACTGACGAAATCTCAAATCTGGGTTAATTTGTTGCATGAAAATACGAATTATGTATGAGAAATGTCTCAGAGTTTTTATTCTAACGAAAATTTGGAGAAATTTTTGTTAGAGTAAGAAAATTCATCAAATTTCCCCAATTTCATCAAATTTCCCCCAAATTATTTTCCAGGGGGGGCAACTTGCCCCCTGCCCCCCCCCCCCCCAGTAGCTACGCCACTGTGTGTGTATATTCAATTGTGAGGTAATAGTTAAGACGTAAAAGACGAAATCACCATGGACCTTCGACTACGTATTTACAAACATATGTGTTGGCACGACCCACTTGCACACCTTTAAGTGAAAACTTGGTGTACAAAACTTGCGGCTGCTTGAAGTCTATAATATTAAGCTTAGGACAAAGAATGTAGCAAAATTGCTCGATTTCTCAAAATCGGCGTGGTGAACAACCAAACATGACGAAGCTTTTTTATTCCCCTCTCAACATAGTTTTTTAAAATGCCCGAATTTCTCTTTCCCAAAATCGATAAAAATTGCAAGGCTGTTTTGAACGTTATCACCGTTGAATTTGCGCGGTAGGATCGCAATGCATCGTGGGAGATATTTGAAAATGGTGCCACCCATGGCAAAATAATCCCCCGATCGGGTGAAAATTGATTTCCTCCGAAAGAGGTTATCTCCCGAACTGCATACCTTGTAGGGTAAGAACATTAAATACAGTATAATAAAGAAAGCCGTTGTTCCATAGCCTAATATCATGTCAAATTTCATCCAAGCGCAACTGAAGTCCAAGTCAAAGCAAATTATGCAACAATCACCATGGTACTGTAATGAAGTATCTATACTGTATTAAATGTCGTTCATCTAGCCTCTGAGTGAAATGGTATGACTGGGCCTTTGTCATCAGTATTTTAGAGTGCAAGTTATTTTTATACTCTACGTTATCTATGAATATCTAATCTTGCCATATGTACAGTAGATGAAGTCACATTTCATACAATTTTATGTCACATTGATATACGGCTAATCTTAGGCTATGCCAGTTTGTGATATAACTTCATTGACCTACTGCAATATTGGCTGTATAGCATCGAAGACAATCATTACAGACGACCATACCGCTAAAAAAAACACTAAAAAAATACCACAAACACAGAACCACCACCACAACAACGACAAACAACATGAAGAGACATCAAATGTGGGACCATTAGGCTAACTTCCCGGTACTACAAAAACCCAGATATTGAGCTCTTTTCACAGTACCTGTATTTCAAATTTATTGATTGCGCATTACGATAAAGACTTCCTGACCATGGACTTGTAAATAGGATGCCAGAAGACTCTTCTCCATAAAACATTGTGTGACTACACTCATTACAAAGACAGTTGTACAAAGACAGTTGCCTTAGCAACTGTCTTTGCAACATTCCAGGCAAATAAGGCATTTAACCGGGGACCCAGGTTGCTCTGCTTGTTGAAGCAATCATTTTTCCTCCTCACTAATGGGAGCAAGCAGAGGATTACATGCCACCATTTAAATTTATCACGGGTTGTGCACTTCAAAGCACTTGTCCACATCATAATAAGGAAGCTTTGTGCTGTTTTGTCAGGGCAGTTAGTCAATGGTCAGTGAAATATTAGCGCATTATTTACACATGACTTGATCAACCCTGAATTTGCTTTTTGGAGAGCATTTTTGCATGAAACATTTGAATTTTGCTAAGCAATATAATCTTCTTGCCCTATATAGACTTAGAGTAGGTACATTTTAAAGTAAACTAAGTACAGCACATGCAAATAGTCAAATGCTACTTGATTTTTAATAGTTATTGTGTTTCTCAATGCTATTTCAGTACAGTTGTATATTTCGAATCGCGAGAGACATCGCTTTGTGTCTGTCTTATTCACACTCGGAAAGCATTTTGCTTTTAAAAATTCTTTATGTAAATATTAATATTTGATATGGTCCATTGATATTGTATATTTATTTCATGAATGGCATGGGCAGGTCTCGTATGTAACTGCTCTGAAATATTGCCATACAGCCAGTATGAAATATGATTCCACTGTTAATTTTTTAGTTAGTAAATGACTAACGCGGGCATCTTTAGTTTTTATTTGAGTAAAATTTTACTCTCTTTATAATTGAAGTTTCTGTAGAATTGTACCTTAGTTACTGTAAGATACTGTATTACAGTAGTTACATGGTATTGGCCAGGGGTTATCATGTAGTATTGCATGCCCCACAGGCGTCGATCTTCACTCGAAAATGGGGGGGGGGGGAACATGGCCACTTTTCATAAAAAATTAATGTAAAAATCTTAAGTCAAAGGTGACTTTTCAAAAAGTGTGGGGACATGTTCCTCCTCCCGTCTACCTCTAAATCTACACCCTAGTCGCCTAGGTTAGTTATTTAAGTTTACTCTTTTGATTTAAGTGTGTTCCTTAAACTGGCTTTTGATTTAAGGCAAACATGATGTGAGGTCGCAAGATCTTGAAGCTTTAACAATATGTACTCTGAGCATGATATTTAAAGAAAGAAAATGTTCATGAACTTTATACTTTGTAAGTAAATGACCCATTTTGAAAAGGCATTTCGTTATCATTTAAGAGGAAGTCAAATATCCCTTGAACTTGTTGGTGACGTTCTGCTCAAACTTCAGAATTGTGGAAACTATTTCCTATGCATTAAGTTTTTGGTTCCTTGCGGTAGCAAAGGAACCTTTGTAGTCAGGTCGTCGTGTGTGTGTGTTTGGGTGTGTGAGTGTGTGTGTGTGTGTGTGTGTGTGGGTGTGTGTGTGTGTGTGTCTGTGTGTGACACTTGCTTCGGTACGCTTTAACTCAACAAGGGAAGGTTGGATGGAACTTGGATTTGGTACATAGATTCGTCATAGGGAGAAGATGTGCCCTATTGTTTTGGTCATTTGGGGTCACCAGAGGTCAAAAACTAAAAACCTTCTCAACACGGTATTTCTTGGTAGGAAACTTGGACAGATGTCATACTTGGTGTGTGGATGTGTTATGGTGTAAGGATGAAACTGGATATGTTTATTTAAGGTCAAGGGATCATCTGGGGTCACTAGGGGTCAAACACTGAAAAACGTTTTAACACAGTATTTTAAGGTAGAAAGGACAGATTTCAAATCAATCTGTGTTTGGTTAAGGTCAAAGGTCATCAAGGTCACTGGAGGTCAACCGCTGGAAATGTTATTTAGAAAATCTTGTAAGCTAGATATAGTTTCAATAGATTTTTTTTATCTCACCTGGTTTTGCATGCTTACGCACCCAAACACCTTAGAAATTTGGCCTTTACATTCGTTCAGTAATGATTCCTTCGGGTTGTACACATATTTTGGATCATTCAAAGTTTTAAGAGGGCAATAACTGAAATCTGTAGATTTCACTGAGCACAGGTCACTCTGCATTAAACTGGTCTCTCTGGCAGTGGAAGCAATGCATGGATTATACAGTATGTCTTTTCAATACTGCTGTGCTCTGTGGGGTAACCTAATCCTCATTCTATTACCACCCTTCATTAATCACTCTGTTTAATACACCCTGTTTTCTGTGTAGAGGTAGCAAACAGGACAAATGGTAGATAGTTTAGAGTAATAGCAAGTTTTATTTGAGAGCAGGTAAAAATAACTTGTGAGAGAAATACAAGGGGTGTTTTTTTTTTCTCTCTGACCACATTGTGAATGGTTTATCGGTGATAATATCAAGTTTGACAAGCATAAATACATGTGGAAATGAGGTGGTGTTTTTGAAGGATCACCAATCATTATAAAAGTTGAATGTAAGTAAGGCCACAGAAATTTAATCTTTGATTTCATGTAATATTAGTACTAAAATACCCCTTGTGACAATGTTACAAACATTGAGTATGAGCTTTTGCTGAGTTAGCTCCATTTCGGAGATTGGCTGAACAGTTCTTATAATATCCAGCAAGGAACCACAGTGCCCAGCGTGCTCTTGCTAGGGGATGTCATTGTTCTTATTTACCTGTATTATTGAGTCTATTTCTGTTTTGGTTTTGTGGAAATTAAAGTTATTGGGGCACCCAGCTATCGAAATATCAAAACTTTGTTGATATGATAAGAATTAAAACTTTGGTAGACCCCATACTGAAGATGCGGATTAAAGTCAAAACTTATATTTCAATTTCATTTCATTTATTTATTTTTGGTTTATCACAACACGAGATTGAAGACAAGTATCACAAAGTAAATAAGTAACAAAGAGTGTGAAAGGAAGTGCACTTAGAAACCCTTCAGGGCTTGTCGAGAAGTGACACTCCCTAAAAAAAGAAATAATAAAGAAAAACGAAGATGGAAGATAAGACTAGGAAAAACAAAGAAAAAGTCATAATAGACACGCAACCCACCATCCCACCTCACCTGTCCTAGAACCCAACCACCACCCACCCCTCGGGCTTAACAAAGAAGCTAAATAGGCAGGAATACAGTATATTAAACAAGTTCATTGGTTTAATACAAGCTTATATAGAACCTTTGAAGATTTTTCCTAAAAGAAGCTAAGGAAGGCTTTGTCTTAACAGTAGACGGTAGGTGATTCCAAAGAGTGGTGGCACGGTAATGCAGGCTGTTCTTGTACAAATTGTTATGATGCTTCCTTGTATGTAGATGATCAGCTTGTCTTGTGTAATGTGAATGTATCGATGAGTTGTGTGTAAAGAGAGAGTGTAGTGAGCTTGGAAGCATTTCATGTAGAGAACGGTAGACAAAACTGGCAACATGTAGTTTGAATAGGTCAGTAAGTTTAAGTAAATTCAAGGATTTGAATAAATTGTTTGTATGATCTCTCGAATTGGAACAGGTGATATGTCTGATTGCTCTTTTCTGTAGAACACCTAACTTATTTAATAAATACTTGCTTGATCCTGACCAAATAATGCAACAGTAAGTGAGATGTGGGAGTACAAGTGTTTGATAAAGGGACCTGAGAATGCTTCTAGGGAGTGCATGTTTCAGTTTTGAAAGGATTCCTACACTTTTTGCAACAAGAGCAGAAATATACTTAATGTGATCATGCCAAGTAAGTTTAGAGTCTATGAAAACACCTAAAAATTTAACGCAATCTACCTTTTGTAGCAATTTACCGTTAATATCAATATTAAAGTTTACCATATCATCATTTTCATTGAAAACAATAAAATTCGTCTTATCTAAGTTTAGGGAAAGTTTGTTTGTGGCAAACCAATCACTGTATGCAGCTAGATCATTTCTAATGGTTTGTTGCAGACGTTCAACACTACTATCATAAAAGAAAATATTTGTATCATCAGCAAATAACACAATGGATGAATTAGAAGGAATTTTGCTTACATCATTCATATAAATGATAAAAAGAAGCGGTCCTAGAATTGACCCTTGAGGGACACCACAGTGAATGTTATTTACATCAGAGTTTATTCTTTGAAAAGAGATAAAATGTTTTCTGTTGTTAAGATAGCTAGTAAACCAAGAAAGAAAAGTTCCCCTAATACCGTAGTGAAATAATTTTTGACAGAGTATGGTATGATCAATGGTGTCGAATGCTTTAGATAAATCAAGAAATACACCTACAGCAATTTGATTGTTGTGTATGGCCTGTGTTAAATTATCGACGGCATCAGCAAGGGCCAAATCAGTGGAGAGACCAGGTCGAAAGCCATATTGACCATTAAAAAGAATGTTATGTTTTTCCAAAAAATTAAAGAGTCTACAATAAACAATGCGTTCAAGAATCTTAGAAAAACAGGGCAAAACAGAAATAGGTCTATAGTTAACAAAACAATTTGGACCACCTTTTTTAAAAATTGGGACAACTTTTGCGACTTTCAAATTTTCAGGAACAATACCAGTTGATAGGGATAAGTTAAAAACATAAGTAAGGGGTTTGCAAATAAAACAGATAACTCGAGTAACAACGAAAGGCATAATTTCATCAAACCCAACTGACTTGCCTGGCTTTAGGCAGGATTTTGACATACTTATTAATTCATCTTCACTAGTTGGGTAGAGGAAAGCAGATGAAACATTACTATCCGATAGAAAGTCAGATGGTGAATGATTTGAAGAGATCTTTGCAGCTAGCGACGGACCAACATTAACAAAAAAAAATATTCAGACTATTGCCAATAGCAACAGGGTCAGTATGTTTCTCACCATCTATAATACAAAAATCGGGTTTGGTAGGTTTTTGCTTGTTTTTGTTCAGCAAATCACTAATTTTGGACCAAGTTTGTTTAGAGTCATATTTACAATTATTAAAGATATTCATAAAGTAATTTTTCTTGGAGATGCGAATGATGTGGGTCAGTTTATTTCTAAAGGTTTTCTACTCAGATTTCTTTTGCTGAGAAGGGGTTTTGAGCATATTTTTGTAGAGTTTGTTTTTCCTTTTTATAGACGTGGTTATGCCAGGGGTGATCCAGGACTGATTAACGGAAGATCGGCCTTTTCGTTTCAGACGCATAATGGAGAAACTTTTGTCATAGACATTTTTAAAAAGGTTAAGGAATACATTATATGCAGAATTGACATCAGACTCACAATAGACATCATCCCAGCTCGTACTAGAAATATCAGAGATAAACCTTTCAATATTACGCTTAGAATAATTACGAGTAAAGATGTCATCATTCACATTGACTTGCAGCGTACACTGTGTGTTTAGGAAAATTGGGAAATGATCGGTGAGGTCTGTCAAAAGAACCCCAGAAACATTCTTACTAGGGGTTATCCCCAGTGAGGCAACATTTGTAAAAATATTGTCAATGAGTGAACAAGATCTCTCACTGACCCTAGTAGCTTTTGAAATGGTTGGATAAAACCCACAAGAAATTATTTCATTAATAAAATTATTTTCCTGATTAAGCATATTCATATTGAAGTCGCCCATGATGTAGCAGGACTTACATTCATCATTAATTTGAAACAAAAGATTGGAAAGAATGTCTATAAAAGTAGGTAAATTACTTGCTAGTGGTCTATAAACAACACCAATAACACACTTTCTTGTTTCATAGGGAAAATTAATTTCAATGAAGATAGACTCAATAAAATCATTAAAGATTAGGGTTGCACCGGATATCCGGTTCCGGCCGGATTTTTTTTAAATCCGGCCGGATTTTTCTGTACACTTGGGTAGCATTATGTACATGATCTGAGTTAAAACAAACATGAACACTGCAGTAACTGTCACAGAATTAATTTAAAGTTCAGAAATGATAGCTTATCAGTGCATGTTATGTAACATTTGAACACCTTTATGTAGCCCTTAAAAATGACTGAACCAAACAGGCAACAAAGTTATAAAAGTAACTGATTTACATGTACATGTAACAAATATGACATTAAATTCCTCCAACTGTGTGAAATAAACTGAACGAATGAAAAGACCTTTCATGCAGTTTAAATAAGTCTACTGCAGTGCACAGTAGTACTGTACAAAATGGATAATCCATATTACTGTTGTACCTCAGTCACATCATTCAAGGCAGTGTATCAGTTTAATTGCATTGGGTTGTCGACAAATACACACTTAAACACTTCACTTTACTTTTTTTCACTTTTTAACACATACTTGCCCATTAAAGGGCCAAACCTCCACCCTAAACTACAATTTTGGTACGGGGGTACCGAAATTCTCAATTGGCTCAGCTCTTTGATTGACAGCTAATTCAAACATGGCAGAGTACCAAAGCTTATATTACACAGCATGAATGGTACTGAGAATGTTTTATGTATAAATTGACTTTTTCTATACTCACCTTGAAGCAATAAACTGAGATTGTGTCTGAATGAGGATGAATTTCAGACAATTGTGAGAAGGGCTTAAGTAAGAAGGTTAGGAGAATTTTTACTGTTTGGGGTGAGAGAATTGGGCCTTTAAAGTTGTGTAGTACGAGCAGGAAATGTGTTTCATCTTGAATTTCAGAACACATTACTCATTACAAATTAAAGTTGCCCATGGGGTCACTATCAATGTTTTCTGTCCCTAATAATTAATCACACACTTTTTAAGTATTATGTTTGATAACATCATATTGTGTATACTTTAAGGCCCAGTTCTCTCATCCCAAATAGTACCAATTCTCCTAACCTTCTTACTGAAGCCCCTCCCACAGTTGTCTGAAATTGGTCCTCATCCAGATACAATCTCAGTTTGTTGCTTCAAAGTGAGTATAGAAAAACTCAATTTAATCAAAACACTCTCAGTACTGTTCATGTTGTGTAACATAAGCTTTGGTACTCTGCATTGTTTGAATAAGCTGTCAATCAAAGAGCTGAGTCAATTGAGAATTTCGGTACCCCGTACCAAAATTGTAGTTTGGGGTGAGAGGTTTGGCCCTTTAAGTGTCAGAACATCATATTGTGTATACTTAAATGTCAGAACGTGATATATCTCTGCCAAAAAATTATTGATGACAAATGTGCTTCAGTTTTTAGAAATCATGGGATGTTTAAATACTAGAAATGGTGTATAAAACAATGGTGCAGTACGAAGTATTGCCAAGTATCACTGGTCTACATAATTTGTACAATTTTTTTGAACAAGTGGTGAAAAATGTACTGTAGTTCAAAAAGAACTTTGAACTCACATGCAAAACAACTTTCAAGATTTCCTCAGGAGTTTTCTCTACAAGTACAAATACTGTACTCACTTAGGGAGGGAAAATACAGTACAAAGAGCTCTTACTTGCCCCCCCCCCCCCCTTTGCTACAGTTTTGCTGTACTTCTGAAGGAACACAGTTTTTCATGCCTTTTTTCTATTATACTGCAATTTTTGGTTAAAAAATTAGGTAAATACACTTTTACAACACTTGAAGACAAATTTATAGACATTTCCAATTAGTCCTTCACAAACATTACGTTACAAAGTAGTAAACTCATATCCCAGAGTTTCTCTGCTTTTCTGAATTTCACTTTATTCATCTGCATTGCAAAAATCCGGTTCCGCCGGAAAAAATCCGGCCGGATTTCAAGTTGGTTCCGGCAAAATCCGGTTCCGGCCGGATCCAAAATTTTGGATCCGGTGCATCCCTATTAAAGATAGATAAATCATTTCGGACACAAAAACTAAGATTATTCCTAACAAAAAGGCAAACACCTCCACCTCTTTTCTTTTTGCGGTGGTTTTCAACAATTGTAAAATCATCGATGTGTATAAGTGGTGAGAAATTTTCATTAAGCCAAGTTTCAGTAAATCCTAATACAGAAAAATTATGATTTAGCACAGAAAGGTAATCATTTATGTCATCAAAGTTCTTATTTAAGCTTCTACTGTTTAGATGAAAAAGATTGAACCCATCACGGGTCAGTTCCTTAAAGCCATTAACGTCAAAGTAATCACATTTACTAACACAAACATCGTCAATGAACCCATTACTTTTATCAAAATTTAAACAAACTTCCTCTTCCCTGAAACCCGTTGGCTCAAGAAAATCATATAAATCAGAGACACCCTGGAAGGGCAGGGCAGTAGACTTACTTAAATTATCAGAGAACGACAAAAAATCCATTCATAAACATAGAAAACAAACACGAGAAACACATAGAAATCACTTAACTGGAAAGGAAGATGTAGAGTACATGAACTGCACAAGACATACGATAATTCCAACAGTATTTTCGCAATGTTAACGAGGGAAGTTCCACACAAGATTCAAGATGATTCAAAGAGATCTCAGATTATCAGAAGAAGGAAGAAAGGAGACCCTGGACTGATAGCAGGAAAACACCGGGTAAGCTGGCTGGTAATTTCTTAGAAAGCAGGGAGTCAGCTGAAATCGGGTTCATCCTGGAACATCACAAAAGGATTACATAGTAGAGCAGAGTAGGTGAAGTTAAAGCGATATGAAAGATGGCAGCCGGTCGAACTGATAATAAGACGTCAACTAAAAGTCCATGGTTAATTCAGTTGATTCTTGAGATCTTCTATGTTTCTTATGAGAAGGGCATTTCCGCTACCCTCATGGAGTGTGGCGAAAATTTTGCCATCTTTGCTCCAAGATGTCTTTACCTTTACATGGTTGATTGTTGCCTTCAGGAGTTGTTGATTTATCATTGTAAGGTCTTCCTTAATTACGACTTTGGTGCCTTTCAGTTTGCGTCGATTTTTTATCAGATCATTTCTGATTCCATAATTTGTGAACTTCACGATAATACCACGAGGCGCTGAAGGGGAGGAAGGGGCTGGCTTACCAACTCTGTGGCAACGATCGACATCCGTGGGTGACAACTTAACTCCAATTTTTTCGGCAAGGGTTGTTACCTTTGAGGTACAATCTTCATTTTTTCCTCTTGAATGCCAAAGATACGAACACAATTTCTTCTTGAATATTGCTCCAATTCATTAAGTTGCACTCTCAAACCCTGACTTTCCTTTTCCCATTCTTTAGTCGCCGTTTTGATTGCAGTGATATCAGTTTGGCATTCGTCTAACTTACTCTCCAAGTCAGATATTTTGCCCTCGTATTTCTCAAGGTCTTCGGAAATCTTGGCAAGTTTTCTTTCGATGACATTTTCTATTATACCTTGTAGGACTGATTTGGGATCCTGTGGAGGTACTGTAATGTTTAAATTTCACCAAATACTGTAATAATTACAAAAATATGTTTTATTCCCGTTACTTGCCAGTTCATTCCAATGTTATTGTGCTGAATCAGTTAATCCCCCAATGATATAAATTAATTGTTCTTTTGTCAATTCATTTAACTTATTATTGTAATATTTTAATGTTTGAAATAATGGATAGTGCAATGGGTTCTCGAAAATCGCCCTTTATTGTTTCTTCTTCTTCTGTTTTTAAAATTTAAAAAAAAGATATGTTACAAAGCCAGCACTTTCTAACAGTCAAAGTGAGATTTTACAGAGTATTTCTGAGCTGAAATATTATGTATTCACTTTGAGTTCGTTTTTCACATCATGTGTTTCATAACTGCAACATTCAGATCCGATGGGAGATGCAATGTTCAGAGAATATTAGGTGTTGATAAAAGAACGTGACGTCATGCATTTAACAATTGCAAATTTAGAAGATATGACGTCATGAGTAGTTGAGGTAAGGATGTGACGTCATGAGTTCAAGAATTACAGCAGTCATAAAATAGGAGGTAAGAGAATGTTATGTCATGCAGGAAGTCCAACAGAAAGTTTGACTTGTTTATCAATGTGCTTTTCTCCCTGTTATATAAAATGTAGATCTATGCAATAGAGCTATTAAAATAAAAACCATTCTGGCCAGTGGAAACAAAAACTAAGACTACCTAAACCCTCACCGTCACCTACGGTTAGGCGTACAAAAGCGTGTTTTCTTTATGCAATTAAAAGCAGGGTTTGCCTAAGTAACGAAAATATGTAGATGAATCACCGACATAAAAGTATTGATTGGTGTGAGTTAGTAAAGATTATGTGTAAATGATAGTAAACTATGTATGCCAATGAATATTTTAGATGATGAAAATGTCACTGATGTTTAATAAATAATTATACGTTTAGAGGTACGGACAGTTTTATTCAGGATGTCACCATAGGAGGTTTAACACGGGCAAAGTCACACGGACGGGCGTTTTTCAGTTACTAAGGGAGGGAGGATTCTCTTTCTGAAAAATACAATAGTACCCAAAAGACCATCTAAGCGGGCGCCACCATCGATTGGCGCGGAGCGTACAGAAAATTTTGAAAAACGGCGTCGCTCAGACAGTCGAAATTGTATTACACCGGCTTATAAAAGGGTTTTATTAGCTTTCATGAACTTTCTTTAAGCAATGAGATCTTTTAAATGAACAAAAGGAAAAGGAGTTCATTGAATAATTCATTATTAAACTTTCCTTCTTACTTTATGAATCATAGTTCCTCTCTTTCTTATTACGTCTTATTGCCTCAGGGCGGAAATGGAGCACCCAACATATACACTTCGTATAGTAACCTTTTACATCTGAATAACAGATTGGCAGAACCAAACATCAAAATACACTAAAAGTTACATATCAATTATGGTAAGCTGATAGGCCAGTCGATTATGTGTTAGTTGCTTTTCACGCAATATGAAAACAATGAAAGCATAGATCACTTGAGAGCAGAGATCATGTAAAAAAACTTAGATATCCATTACACCCCACTCCCTTTGATCTACTGGGGTGTCTATGTTACATTCTCAAAGGCCCAGTTCTCTCACCCCAAACAGCACCAATTGTCCTAACCTTCTTACTTAAGCCCCTCCCACAATTGTCTGAAATTCATCCTTATCCAGTCACAATCTTAGTTTATTGCTTCAGGGTGAGTGTAGAGAAACTATTGTATAATCAAAACACGCTCAGTACAATTCATTCTGTGTAGTATAAGTTTTGGTAATCTGCATTGTTTGAAATAACAGTCAATCAAAAAGTGGGCCAATGGAGAGTTTCTGTACCCCCGTACAGGAAGTGTAGTTTTGGGTGAGAGGATTGGCCCTTTAAGAAGGAAATTCAGGGCATGTGCAAAATGATCCAAAATTTGTCTAACAAACGGCAGGTGTTATTTGGTTTAGGTTTGGGGCAAAAAGGTTAACTTTAGATTCCCAACATTGCAGGCACTCGTGTCAAAATCACAATCACAATCAATTCGAATCCGTAAGAGTAAACGTACTCTTAACTTCTTTACACGACCTCATTCAGCAGTTTTCAATCTAACCGGCGCCATTGACTACCCATTAGGTTTACGCGGCTACCACCGTTTACATAGTCTTTTCTGTGTTTGCGGTAACCGGAACATCGTCACGAATTTATGTTGTGCGATGTTAATTGAAACAGGGAGTTGCTCCCTGATTGAAATTACACGGTTGTCTCCATTAGTGGGTGACGACGATAAGGACGTAACTTAGTCGGTGTTAACCTCTTGTAGTACGCGGTTACTTCCGATAACGCCGCTGTGAACGATATTTATCCACATGAGGGGGTTATTTAGAATAACAAAATTTATAACGCTGTCAACGACGATGACGTCGTTCAGTTGTTAGGTCAATGTACAACGCCGTCATGAACAAGGAATTCGTTATTTGCATGAAATGCGTCCCAGACTCGTTAAGCGCAGACTACACTAGAGCGATATTGGATCGAATTAAGCTCCAGTATTTATTAGTTTTTACTTAGAACTTCCTCCATCTTTGGTCTGAAAATACAAAAATTTGCGGACCTGTGGAAATGTATGATTTGTATCGAAGGAGTAGAGAAATGGAAAGTACACTCTTAAATCAAAAGAGAAAACTTGATCACTCTTTAATAGAGTGAAAAGTGTGAATTCACTCTTTTAGAGTGTTAATTCATTCCCAGTATAGTGAAATCTACTTAAAGAAGAGTGAAATTCACTACAGAAAGAGGAAAAATTTACTGTTCCACGAGTTCCTGCAATGATCTCTCTTCTTTTTAAGAGTGAACTGTAGGCACTCCATAAAGAATGAAACTTCGCTCGTTTGGAGGAATTTCCACTCTTTTTTGAGTGAATTATTCTTCTTGGAGTGAATTATCGCTTAAATGGAGTGATTTCACACCTTTCACTCTTTCAAAGAGTGACTAAGTTCACTCTTTTGATTTTAGAGTGTATATTAATTATTCAGTAACGTCACATCCGCAGACAGTTTTAATAATATACGCGTAGTCCGATAAAAGCTGTTTGTCTATGTGGCGTCAGGAAATAATAATAGTTAAATCATTTTTATATTATTCTCGAACAAACCATATATTTTCACATTATCAAAGAAACTTCGTTTTTTGTGACAATAGATGAAGGAAATTTAAACTAAAACTTTTCAAAAATCGAATCGTAATCCGAGAGGACATACATTTAACCCCCTTCCCTACACCCTTAAATCAAAGTAGTGAACTAAGTCCCTCTATAACAGAGTGAAAAGTGTAAATTAACTCCATTAGAGTGTTAACTCACTCCAAGAAGAGTGGAATTCACTCCAGGAAAAGTGAAAATTCCACTCTTTAGAGATTACCTGGAGGGATCACTCTTTTTGGTTTCGATGAAAAGAGAAACCTATGCATTCATGATGGCGTGTGTGTGTATGTATGTGTGTATGTGCGTGTGTGTGTGTGTATGTGTGTGTGTTTGTGACACTTTGCTTGTTTACACGATATCTTGAGAAGGGAAGATCTGACAGTTCTCAAACTTGGTACACAGATACCCCATACTGAGAGGAAGAACCCTATTTATTTTGGTGGAGGTCAAAGGTCATCTGGGGTCATAGGGGGTCAAAAACCAAAATCCTTGTTTACACAATATCTTAAGACAGGAAACTTGGATTAATTTCAAAGTTGATATATTGATGCGTTATGATGTAAGGAAGAACCCTATCGAATTTGGTGGAGGTCAAAGGTCATTTGGGGTCACGTGGGGTCAAACCCCGAAATCCTTGTTTACACGATATCTCATGGTAGAAAACTTGGATTAGTTTCAAACTTGATATGTTGATGCATTATGATGTAAGGAAGAACCCTATTGATTGTGGTGGAGGTCAAAGGTCATTTGGGGTCACATGGGGTCAAACCCTGAAATCCTTGCTCACACAATATCTCGTGGTAGAAAACTTGGATCAATTTCATACTTGATATGTTGATGCGTTATGATGTTAGGAAGAACCCTATGTATTTTCGTGGAGGTCAAAGGTCATTTGCGGTCACATGGGGTCAAACCCTGAAATCCTTGTTTACATGATACATTATGGTAGGAAACTTGGATGCATTTTAATCTTGATAGGCTGATGCGTTATGATGTAAGAAAGAACCCGATTTATTTTCGTGGAGGTCAAAGGTCATTTGGGGTCACATGGGGTCACACCCCAAAATCCTGGTTTACATTATATCTCAAGGTAGCAAACTTTGATTCATTTCAAACTTGATATGTTGATGCATTATGATGTAAGAAATAACCCAATAAATTTTGGTGGAGGTCAAAGGTCATTTGGGGTCACATGGGGTCAAACCCCGAAATCCTTTTTTACGCGATATCTCATGGTAGAAAGCTAAGATTTATTTCAAACTTGATATATTGATGCGTTATGATGTAAGGAAGAACCTTTTTGATTTTGGTGGAGGTCAAAGGTCATTTGGGGTCGCATGGGGTCAAAACCTGAAATCTTTGTTTACACGATATCTCATGGTAGGAAACTTGGATCAATTTCATACTTGATATGTTGATGCGTTATGATGTTAGGAAGAACCCTATGTATTTTCGTGGAGGTCAAAGGTCATTTGGGGTCACATGGGGTCAAACCCTGAAATCCTTGTTTACATGATACATTATGGTAGGAAACTTGGATGCATTTTAATCTTGATAGGCTGATGCGTTATGATGTAAGAAAGAACCCGATTTATTTTCGTGGAGGTCAAAGGTCACATGGGGTCACACCCCAAAATCCTGGTTTACATTATATCTCAAGGTAGCAAACTTTGATTCATTTCAAACTTGATATGTTGATGCATTATGATGTAAGAAATAACCCAATAAATTTTGGTGGAGGTCAAAGGTCATTTGGGGTTACATGTTGTCAAACCCTGAAATCCTTGTTTACACAATATCTCATGGTAGAAGACTTGGAGTAATTTCAAACTTGATATGTTGATGGGTTATGATGTAAGGAAGAACCCTTTTGATTTTGGTAGAGGTCAAAGGTCATTTGGGGTCACATGGGGTCAAACCCCGAAATCCTTGTTTACGCGATATCTCATGGTAGAAAGCTAAGATTAATTTCAAACTTGATATACTGATGCGTTATGATGTAAGGAAGAACCTTTTTGATTTTGGTGGAGGTCAAAGGTCATTTGGGGTCGCATGGGGTCAAACCCTGAAATCTTTGTTTACATGATATCTCATGGTAGGAAACTTGGATCAATTTCATACTTGATATGTTGATGCGTTATGATGTTAGGAAGAACCCTATGTATTTTCGTGGAGGTCAAAGGTCATTTGGGGTCACATGGGGTCAAACCCTGAAATCCTTGTTTACATGATACATTATGGTAGGAAACTTGGATGCATTTTAATCTTGATAGGCTGATGCGTTATGATGTAAGAAAGAACCCGATTTATTTTCGTGGAGGTCAAAGGTCATTTGGGGTCACATGGGGTCACACCCCAAAATCCTGGTTTACACTATATCTCAAGGTAGGAAACTTTGATTCATTTCAAACTTGATATGTTGATGCATTATGATGTAAGAAATAACCCAATAAATTTTGGTGGAGGTCAAAGGTCATTTGGGGTCACATGGGGTCAAACTCCGAACTTCTTGTTCACACTATATCTCAAGGTAGGAAGCTTGGATTGATTTCAAACTTGATATGTTGATGCGTTATGATGGGAGGAAGAACCCTATTGATTTTGGTAGAGGTCAAAGGTCATTTGGGGTCATAGGGATCAAACTCAAAAAAACTTGTTTAGGATAGCTTAAGGTATGAAAGGTGGATGGATTTCAAAATTAGTATGTAAATGAATTATGGTGAGATGGTCTGTATAAGGTTTTTTGTGGAGGTGAAAGGACATGTGGGGTCATGATCGGTCAAACTTTGAAAAACTTGTCAAAATGGGATATCTCAAGGTAGGAAACTTGCATGGATTTCCTAATTAGTATGTGGATGTGTTATGGTGAGTTGAAAGTACTGTACTGTACCTGTTGTTTTTGGTGGAGGTCAATGGTCATCTGGTATCACCTGGCATCAAACTCTGAAAACCTTGTTTGCAGAATATCTTAAGGCACAGTATGAAATTTGACTTTTTGAATAGAGAAATGTTTTGGTTAAAAGAAAAACCAGTCACTTACAGGTGGAGACAAAGGTTATTTTGGGTCACCAGTTGTTACAAGAAATGTAGCATTTAATTGAAAAGAGCATGTATGTATCATCGAAACCTCAATGCATTTTTGCATTCTGGTTTTAAGAGTAGTCCCTGCAGGCACTCCATCAAGAGTGAAACTTCGTTCATTTGAAGTGAACTTTATAACCTTCACTCTTGTAAGGAGTGAAAGTACACTTTCTGTTTTTAGAGTGTACAATTGGTAGACGACTGCATGATTGTGACAAAATGGTGAAGGGACATGAAATATTTATTATATTTTGAAAAAAGAACCGTTCTAATGGCTGGCATTCATTTATTTTCGAACTATTTATTATTCGATGTAAGTACCAGGCGCGTAGCCAGGATTGTGTCATAGGGGGTTGGGTTGGGGCACAAAATGGAGGAAAAGTCAGACTCTAATGATAGAGAAAAAAGAACCGCTATTTCTAGGTGGTTTTTGCATTGCAAGGTTGGGTCATGGGTAGGAGGGTTCTGACCCCCCCCCCCCTTTCCCCTCGTAGCTACGCCATTGGCAAGTACCATTAAATCGGTTGTTTTTTTGTGTGTGTGTGGTTTTTTTTTTTTTTCATGCGGAAGGATGCAAGCTTAGAAAGTGTTCCTGTCGGTTTACATTTTACGGTGGCCGAGAGAGGACAAGCAAAATAAAAAAAAATTGGATTTTTGTTTTGGAAGGGGGGGGGGGTGGCATCTTAATTATCTCAGAATTCTCAGTTACTAAGTCATAATTTTGAGATATTATCTCAGAATTCCGAGATACCAAGTCAGAATTTTGAAAGGCTATCTCAGAATTCTGAGTTACTAAGTCAGAATTCCGAGATACTATCTCAGAATTTTAAGTTACTAAGTCAGAATTCCGAAAAACTAAGTAAGAATTCTGAGATAATTAAGATGCGAAAAAATCCACATTGTGTTTGCTTGTCCCCACTCGGCCACCTACTACAGTGATCGGGAGGGACAAGCAAAAATATTTTTTTAATTGGCAACTTAATTATCTCAGAATTCTGAGATAGTATCTCGGAATTCTGACTTTGCACCTTAGAATTCTGACTTAGTATCTCGGAATTCTGACATAGTAACTCAGAATTCTGAGATAATAACTCTGGATTCCGAGATCCTAAGTCAGAATTCTGAGACACTATCTCAGAATTCCGAGTTACTATCTCAGAATTTTGAGGTACTGAGTAAGAATTCTGAGATAATTAAGATGCGACCCCCCCCCCTCCAAAAAAAATACACATTTTTTTTTTTTTTTTTGCTTGTCCCCGCTCGGCTACCGTAACATTTTTGTTACCATTAAACGAATTTTTAAACATGTTCGTCAATTTTCTGTCAACTTTCATATTTCTACAATAACCTTAAATGGTGAAACAACTTCTTTACGCCATGAACACCTGCATGTTCAGTTTTATGAGACTGGCTTTGTCAGCAGAGATTAAACGGCACTGACCGGGCGAATTTTTGTTTGGCGTTAATAGCGCCAACGTTTATCTTCTTTGTTCCACAATTCGCAATTCATTTGGCGTTTCGGGTCAATAAAAACATAGACCCGGTAATTGCTACTCAGTGAAACTGAACCCCCTTCAAACCCCCTCCCTCGAAATTCCACTCTCCTCGAACGATGGTAGTAATTACAAATAAAATTAAAACCATCTCTCATCGGCAATGTGTGAATTACTCCTTGTAATGGAACGTTATTTTACCTTTGTTTTAAAGTGTTCTTTGTATTTTTCGGAAATAAGATCTAAAATTTAATTTAGAAGTAATTTCGAGATTGAATGGTATTCTTAAATCTGAAATTAGTAAATATCTGTGATGTACTTTCATGTTTTGTTTGCAGATACATAGCAAGTATTATATAATCAGCTTTTACTAATGTAGACGGGTCCATTTAGAGTCTGACCCAAAAAAAAATTGCAACAAAAGGTCTTTTAACGGTTTTCTATGCTATTGGATGAAGCGAATAAGAGGAAAAAAATCTATCAAATTCGGAGGACGGAAAAGGTGGTTTTAATAGAAAATTCAAAATGGCCGTCGGTCGCCATTTTGAAAATGAGAAAATGTTAAATAACTGTCGCCAGATGAACTGGTGTGATGCCGAAACTGTCGATTCCAACCATTTCTAACATGATAAATGCACTGGAGTGAACCTGATTTAGCTTTGGCATCATTTAAACAGCTAAATCCAAGATGGCGGCTGCCCGCCATCTTGAAAATGATAAAATGTTATATAACTGGCACCAGATGAGTTAGAGTGATGAAACAAGTGCCGATTCTGACTATTTCTTACATGAAAAATTCACTGGAGTAAGCCTGATGTAGCTTTGGTATCGTTCAAACCCCTTAATCCAAGATAAATGCAACTGACCAAAATTTTGAAAATGATAAAATGTTATATAGCTGGCACCAGATGAGTTGGAGTGATGAATAAAGTGTCGATTTTGACTACATCTAATATGGCAAATTCACTGGAGTAAACCTGATGTAGCTTTGGTATCGATCATTTAACTCCTAAATCCAAGATAGGTATAGTATCTTTATAGCTGTACAGTGTGCTGGTAGGCTCCACACTTAACAGTGTCAAATTTCTACTAGGTCTCAGATGATCAATTTTCTCGAGTGAGTTTCAAGAAGAAACAGCCCTCCTCATCTGCATCGATTACTGCGTTCGTTAATATAAACCGTGTCAGTTTAAAGACGCTGTCAGTTTAAAGACATCAACAAATTGAATACAATTAGCCAGATGCTCTGATATAGCCTCTTTAAGCAAAATCTTGTTAAATCAACTTTGATTTGTTATTTTCAGGCCCATAGCAAATGATAAATAGGCACATTGGCCATTGCATTCCTTTACTAGTAAATAATGCACTTCAGATACAGTATATTGGACAATATATGATCAGCAAGACTGATACAGTAGCACTAGGTGACATCATGTCAACAACTGAAAGGCTTAACTCACATCTTAAAACTTAATAAGCTGTCACTGTCAAATTAGATAAACTTATTCTTCATTACTGTCATTAGGTTCATGCACAAGAGGAGATGATTTTCATAATATGTTAGTTGGCATGGGCCAACCGCCGAGGTGCAGGGAAGCCCGTATAAAATATGCGAGGCAATTCCTCTACGTAATACCAAATAACTTCCACTAAATGCATCCTTCGGCGACCTCTTTATACTCATCCTAACAAGAAATTGGTTTATAACGGTAAATTTTATCTACAAAATTGCGTGCGCCATGGGGGAAGCAAGCCTCGGCGGAAATATGAGACATTTTCAGGTACTAACTTGAAAAACAAAGTACTGACTGATCCTAGAAACATTCATTGGTTTCGCTATTGAGACGACATTCTTTCGTTTTTTATCATCTCGGAACTCTCTGCACTAGTCTGGTAAATAAAATTAAAAAAATTCATGCCTCAATTTAATTTACATGGAGGCGTCCTACAAATTGGCTACATATTTAGACCTCACTATATTGATATTCAAGTTCAAGAGCTTTGAAACCCAAGGGCTGCTGAACACCAAATTCTACGCAAAGCCAACAGAAACCTATCAAATTGATAGGACTTCCGCTCACCCACTCGCCACATTTAAAGTCATTTATATGGTGTTGGCGCTCCTTTAAGATAGTCTTCAGCCTCGTCCTATAGAGTGATTTCATCTACGTCACAAGCCCCGCCCCTTCTGACGGGCATACACATTTAGTGTAGCTAGCTGAGAAGCAGCTAACGACCCACTGTGAGAGTGTTCAACTAAGACAGTATTGATTTTTGCCAGTCGTTGGGCGTGGTTTCCCGGTTGTGACGTAACGTGAAAGCACACTATAGGACTTATCCCACCAGTTATTCATGCTTCATGTATTCATGCTGTCCGAAACTGGCCTGGTGACTCCTCAATTCAGTTGTAAAAACATCCAGTCAGTCGGAATTTCGGACTATGGCACTCCCTAAATATTAGACCCTATAGAGACGGAGGCCTGTTTACTGGAAAGCACTGGGAAATATTAATATTCATATTAATATGCAAATTAGATAGGGTTGAAGGTCAAATCATGTATCTGATACTTAAAAAGTTAGGCCGCAGTTAAAAATGGTACTTCTCAAAAAGTTCCTGATTTATAGAGAGACCCGGGATTTTAAGATACATAATATCCCTGTCATTCAGGACAACCAAAAGGGGTTTAGTAAGCAAAAGCAATTGTGTTGCTATGGCAACTACGGCACATGAAGACAAAAATGAAAGTCACCAATATCAATGTTCTTCATCGAGGATCTGGTGTTAGTTAGGCAGGTTTAGTTTGTGGTAATTTCCCCTGACTCAAATCCTCGGCTTATTCTTCTGCTAACACTATGATTTGTCTTTTGACTCTATCTTATTTGCATATTAATATGAATATTAATATTTCCCATTATTTTTCAGTAGACATCCCTTTATAGCGTAAAAGGGCCAAATCTCACATCAGTCAATGCCTGATGTGACATTTGGCGTAAATACATGGAGAAAACAAGATTTTGACTGTAGAGGGCGCCCTTCGAACTTTAAACGTCAAAATGGCGCAGAAAAGCCCGGGAATGGCCAGTATACTCTCGATTTTCAGAATCAGCGACCCAAAATTGACCAAATCCACTTGGTCTCATAAATTTTGCTTTCGGGTGACGCCTTCTCCACATGGTCTATGGCGGCCATTTTGGATTTGACCAGTTTAACACCTTTTCCGAGGTCAAATTTTGATAGATTTTTTTCCTCTTATAAAGTACACCCCCAAAGAACTAAAAAAGCAATGGAAAAACTTTTGTTGCAATTTTTTTGAGGTTTGGGCCATTTTGGGCATAAATTGACCCGTCTATCAAGTCGTACAAGATGACAGCCCCTTCCGAATGCCCACTCTCACCCCATCGGCTGAAAAGAAAAATATATCTCTTTCTTCTTATGAGTAACAATTTATTTTAAAAAGACAGTTCAGAAAACAGCGCTTCTTAAAGCTAGGAGATATTTTATTATAAATATTGTTATTGTTTATACTTCTGGCATTCGTTACAATCTAACATAATTGTAAAAAAAATCTTTCAACGTTTTAATTAGACTTCGTCATTCATTGTGTTCAGGTTATGCCTATACGAATAAATTGAAGAGTATTCTAACGGAATGCCTACGCAGCACAGTAAGATTTTAAAGTTTAAGAAGAGGCCTCGAAATGTTAAAGAATTGGGAATAGCTGATACCAAGTTGCTATTAATATTTAACTTTAAAGACTCAGGAAGTGTGAGGAATACTAAACGGTAAATTGTTTATTAAAGCAATATTAAACTGATGTGATAAGGGCTGTCTCCTCATGTTGTAGAATATGTTTAGTATACTTTTAATAAATTGCATTTCACAATGATACCCCGATTGCAGACTTCGTCAATACACCTGAACGCAAATGCTAGCGTCAGAAATTGAAAAACCAAAGTCTTAAAAAAACAATTCAAGTCAAATTAATATTTGATATTTTGAAAGGCACAGTACCGTACTTATTCTGAACAACCCGGTTATAATAGGAATTGATTGTCTCAGTTTAATGTTGATAGTTAAGTGAAGATTGCGATAGCTTAAATGTTGAAACAGAACTAATTCTAAGCTGAAACATAATGGGCAGGGTGAATGATGACTTTCATAGAAAGCTGCAAAATAAATCGAACTCAGTTTACATTACAGTAGCTCCCTGGTTTGTCATAAATGCTATTCTAGACATTTTGAACTTTTACAGTCATATGTATGTGTTTAAGTACGTACTTCCCCTTTACTACAGTGGGTACAGTATACTGGTGTATTCCCATTAACGATATGGAAAAAACAAGGATCTCTATTGTATCGGAATACCTTTTTACAACCTAACGGAGCTGAAGTCTTGAATTAAATTTGATTCAATCGTCTTCTAACCTCTGATTTAACCGTCTTCTAGAGTTCAGAGAAACACATATTTTCGACATCTGAAAACATCACAAAGCATGTTGCATCCCCAATACCATACAGCAGGCCTGCATAATTAACTATTAACTAACAAACACCTTTAATTATTTCAAGTCTTTAGTCAGTAAACTATGCCTACTAACCAAACCTGATTTTTTGGACTAACGGCTTTTCAAAGAGGAAAGATTTTATATCGCGAGCATTGAAGTTATCCTTGTCCCAATTGTTGTCCGAATGTAATGAATCTTGTGAGTGTATTTACATCACAGCGAAACTTGTAATGACAAATTCAGCAACGTCAGCTCTATAAACATTTTGCCATTGGTTAGATGACGTTTTAAGACGGATTCTATATAGACCTTAATGCATATAATGTCACAGAGCAAAAAGTACGCCCTCTTTTGGGGGCAAAACAAACCAGCGCTGACGAATACAAACAGCTGATTTGTCAATCAGTAGAATATATGCAGTCTAATACACGTGTAGTGCGTGCTCTTATGCGTGCGGCTACATGTTTCATTGTTTTGCCTCAAAGAATGACGTCAGTGTGTCGTCATTGCATGAGGCCAATACGTCGAACGGACGTCTAATAGATCGTTGCTTGAAAATTTAATTAATGTTGGGCTATAACCAGACTGTCCGTTTAACGTCATCCCATCTTCATTAAATAAACAACAACAAATTACCCAGACTTTCATCTGACGTGTCAGTTAAACGAGCTGTTCCTTACATCCCTTCAGTCTGACGTAACATCTAGGCAAAGTTATTTACATTAAAAACATGACCTCAATCCGACCGAAGTTGGAGCAAAAGTCGACATCCAACCGAAAGCAAAATCTTTGAAGGGCACCTTATAACCGCGTTTTTGTTTTTAATTAGACTATTGTACTATAAATAGTAACTTAAAGCTGTTAGAAAGGCTGTTCCCATGGCAATGCCACTTAGTGTCGTCATAGTTGCTCTGTTACATCTTGAATCGTCACAGCAGTAATTACATCCTTCTATATCTAAAACCTCCGCACAGACCTCTGAACAGGTAGTAGTACACCCTCTCGCTATGGCAGTTATAACACCATCCACTGAGGTAGTCGATTTCTGAAATATATAGGTGACAAAATGTTACATCAATTTTGTAGTATCGTTAACATCATTCGTCAGAAATATGAACATTAATTTCTTGCGTAAGTTAACTTCACGTTTGCACTAAACTCAATTTTGAGGTATTATTAACAACATCAAACGGCAATCGGAAGTTGTTTTCATCATTTCTCGCACCTTTTGTACATTGACTTACAACCAATGAAAAGGAACCCGTAACCACGGTGTAACGTCGTGTAGTAGAGGATGTCTAGTCTTGAATCTGAGTGGGATTTTCTTACCCGACAAATAGATTCTGAAATTTTCATTCAACAGTAATTAACATATAACGTTTCTTCAAAATGCGAAAATTTCTTCAATGTCTCTGTATTTTGATAAAAGATCAGTTAAAAACGATCGGAGCTGGAAGAAGGGGTTAGTATTCTCTGTCAACATTGATTGCCCCTTTTACAGCTTCATACCAATACATCAACATCGACCTTAATATACAGTAAACATTAACGTTAACTTAATTGTAACATCAACTGGTCAATGCTAACTTAATTAACCCCCAAGTAGCATAAATAGTACAGAATAACCTGTCAGTAAAATCAACTTTTCCTTAACATTGGTATCGGTATCGAAGAATGCATATGGTATCATCGCACTGTATATGGCACGGTATCTTTTGTCTAAGACAGGCTTCCTCAATTAAATTTTCAGGGGCACCACATTTCTAACTGTTACTGATATAATGCGACAGTGATCGCCGTCCTGGGGAAGGGTATAAGGGGAGGGGCTGTCCCCCTCCCCCTTTTGAAAATTTTCGCCTTTCAGAAGGGACTTACATGCAAAATGGTGCAAAGTTTGTTAAATTTTTCCGGGCAATATTTTAAAAAAAATGTAAAGTTTTTGTCGATTCACCGGTAACGGTGAATCGATAAATCACTGATGACTCTAATGAACGTAAACAGTAACGGTAATTTTACAGTACTTTCTTGTGAGAACAAATAGGACGTTATTATATCCTTGTCGGTGTGTGACGTCAGTCGGTGGGAAGTGTTAGATTCATTTACAGTACCTAGTTTTGAGACAGAACAATTCTTGTCAAAAAACTTATGAAAAGTTAAATTTTTCAATATTTTTCCAGTAATTTTTTGCGCCACTTCAAACCACGTCGCGCGCCACAAGTGGCGCGCGCGCCACTATTAGAGGAGGCCTAGTCTAACATCTTGCGTAGTATCTTTTCTTTTCATCCAGTCTAGAATGGAGCCATGCATGACAGAACAATGATGTTTTGAAGGCCTTGAGGTTGGTCAAGTGTTGTCCTTCAGTGGACGTAATAGCTTCTTTGGGAAGTAGTTAAAATTTGGTTTCACCGAACGGCCCTTTGCCAGAGGGTCGGGAGTACTTTAGAGAAAGCATCGGTATCATATATCAGGGGCCGATATTTGGGGGTCTGCCCCCTCCCAAGAGTGGTTGAACTCTTTTCACTTCATGACAAATGAAAGATTTCTACTCTATCTTAAATATACATATGTAATGTGACATATTCGTTTAGTAATACCCTTCCCTTGTATCCCTTGGCTGTGTCCTTTCTTCAAACTGCCAAATATGACTTCATCGATTATCCCTACACTTCATTAGGCAAATATCTGATCATTTTTGAACTTTTGAGAAATTTAAAAAAAAATTCATTGCAGAAAGAAAGAAAACGGCTGCTTAACTTTGCTTATTTATAAGCATTGGGAATGGCAGAATGGCAATTTCCGATGTCTGACTGGTTTGTGATTCTTCAAAATTTTCTCTTCGCCCCTGGCCAACCAATGGTGCGCTCTCTGCCTAAATTTTTCGGATAGGATTACAAAATAGCGACTGCTTAATTCTGCTTACAAGTAGGGCTGATGTATTTGTTCGGGTTGGATAGTCAGATTTATGCCTAATGTTGTTCCCACGTACTGCACGAAAACAAAGGAACGACGAACACTAAGTGCTAAGCTCATTTTGTGTATCCCACGCTGTGTCTCCCAGTTCCATGCGCCAACGAACTACAGTACCAAACGAGCTTATTGTAAGTGCTAGTCCAAAATAGTGACCTTTGAATTTAGTCATTGGCCCTAAGAATGTGTTGCTCGTAAATTCTAGGACTTTGGACCTCATAATAGGACCTCTTGATAGGGGTCGTTTGGACCTGGAAGCCGCAGAATCCTCACCGCTGCTGCTTATTTAACCTGTATCAAGATTATGTTGATATAGCAAGTAGTTAATGAATATCTAGGAGAACGTGAATATGTCTCCATATGTTCTGTTACTGTTAAGATAGTGCCTCGTTAGATGGAAAAAGTGGAACTTACGTAACAGGACCCATTACACGTCTGTGTGTTGTTAACGTTGGCTGCAGTATCGAAGATTTCTCCACAAATAGTACTAACACCGCTTGACACGAAGACACACCTATAGCATTCCACAGAGGAAAATGATGAATCTGGGCATGTACAAATGTAAAAAGTAAGTAGATGAGGATTTAGTAAACATTAAGTGAAAAGGTATCTAAAGAAAATGGAATGAAAAAAATAAACCTTTTCTGTGAAATCTTAAGTCTACCAATTCACTATCAAATTTTCAATAAGTATCAAAATTGCTTCATTGAGTACATTTTGTGTTCATAAAAGAAAAGTTTAGTCAAAAATATTTTGAACTATTTTTTCACGGTGTAAGTTGTGCTATGAAAACTACCCTGGCACAACAATAGGACTTAATTACTTTTATTCTCAGCAGTGGGGGAGCTAGGGATTTCGGTCAGAGGGGGCGAAAATGGTCTACAGGGGCGCTTCGAATGAGTAAATACCCTGAGCCTTAGCACGATTGAAGCCACGGCTTTTCAGACTTCCATTTGATTTTCCGCACCTGGTAGAATACACTTTGCCATTTCTCCTCAGCAAGTTTTCTATTAAAACATGTTTAAATTTTCTATCCATGGGCCTCCGCAGAAGATAAATCGGGGGGGGGGGGGTGTTACAAAATTCTTTTAGAGGGGAAAAGGCTCCGCGCCACCATGAGTTGGCGCGGAGCGCAAGAAAATTTTGGCCCGAAATGCCCCTCAGATCGCTGGAAATGGTATCTCTAAAGCCTGTTTACCGCATATAAACAGGGAAAACACTGAGTGAACTGTTAAAAAATGTTGATGCTAATTTTTCTTCGTCTTTTTCTTTATGTTTCCTTCGTTTTTTCAGGTTTTTTATTTTCCATGGGAGGGCAAGTTCCCCCCCCCCCCTGCCCCAACCTGCGGACGCCCATGTTTCTATCCCTCTCTGTCACATTCTAGTATGAAGGCTGTCATTATATTTTGTGTTATTGTCAGGTGCCGATTTAAGATTCTAATGTAATAATGGGCTACTTTGTGAAGATAAAGATTAAACCTGCTAGAGCTAAATAGCAAGCAATCTTACAGGGGGAGGGGAAAGTTTTGGAAATTAATCACCGTTAGGTGTACACTTTTGACATCTGGAAATCAAGATAAGTACACGAAGAAACATTAATTAACGTAAGTTACATCATGTGACCTTTCTGAAATAGCCATTAATAAAGTACATTGCAAGAAATAGCCCAAGACAAAAGGTCTGCTTGGCCTTCTAGATGCCGAATTCATAATAAATAAAAGTAGTCTAAACCTACTAGGCTCATTAGATGCAATTTTCTGGCTTTTAAGACCACTAAAGTACAGAAATAAGCATTTTCATGGGATTATCGTGCATTGTCAGAAATAACCATTTATCATGAGAATGGTCACTTGAAGAAGAACAAAATGGAAACTGCTCATTAAAACTCTTAAACCATTACCACTATGATAACAGATTTATTTTATTTTATCCTGAATGCTCTCTTTAAATGATTTTGAAAAATGTTGTGGAAGCTATTTTGGTATCTTTATAAACTTTTTTTATTGTCTATGTTAACAATTATCCCTGACAACCAGAGGGTCATTTTCGCTACAATTATTGTTGCGCCCTTTGCGACATCCTTTATTGGCCTGGAGGGTGATTTTAATGTTAGTCTGTGCATTTTGTAAGCTTTAAACACGCTTGGTGTGGAAGCAATTAACTTAGCACAGCGACAACATTCATAAGTGCGTATAAAGCATGAAGATACGTTTCGGCAAAACCTATCCCTATATCACAGAAGATGACCCTTTTCTTCAGAATAAAGTGCAGATAGCACAGTTACTGGTGGCTGTTTGAGCATTTTGTTATGTCGGCTTTAAAGCAACGCTATTAAATTATGTCTTTTGTCAATAAATGGTGCAAGAGTAATTATGTTAAAAACCTAAAAAGGGCGCCGGCAGACGATTTTGGTCCGTCAGGGGGGGACGACCGCCCCCTGACCATATGGCAGCTCCGCCACTGATTCTCAGTGGTGATTTTCTACGTACAGAAGCGTACCCGAAAGGTCATAAGAATGAAAGGCGTATCATTGTTTAACACTTTCGCCAAAATTCGCGCTTGATTTTGCTCAAGGAGGCAAAACTTTCGACCCCAAACTTTTTTTCCTCGCCATTTGTCACCAAACAATTTTTGAAATCCTGCCACAGAGCCGCCACTATTCTGAAAGCCAGGAGGATGCCAACGTCCAAATAGGACTTGTCCCCTAAAGACACGGCAACATGAGAAGTAGAACTAGTTCTTGGTAACTTTTGGTCTTCGCAAAAGTTTGGAGGGTTTAGAAAGAAATGTGCTTGCATCAATGCGAAGCACATTAGGACGCAGACTTTCATGAAGAACCCTCCCTTGCCTGTTATGTAACATTTTGTACATAATTCTAGGAAAGGTTTGCCTACCAACATTTCCCTGTGTCCACGGGTAATGTTTAGCTACTGTTATTCTTATTCCCCTGCTAAACGTTTGCATTTTGCTAAAACCAATTTGAAAGGGTTACTGAATTCTCGTAGGATGGCTCTCGGGATAATACCAGAAACGGTTGGCCTTATACAGTACTGAACAATCTCACCACATATAAATGTTCTATTTAAAATATTCACATATAGGCCTATACAGGGCCCGCGGATCCGGAGGTTGGCCCCCTTCGGGCTTCACCCTCTCCCACTTTTTCTGCCGTACAATGATACTGGATCGCCTTACATTGATATTATATTGTTGAACATATTGGACCGCTTTCGTGGTTAGCCCCCCCCCCCTCCCCCAGTTCAAAATTCGTTCCGATTCTCCTGCCTCATACCCTAATCAATACAAACTGTGTCTCACCAATAGCAGCACTATTATGGACAGGTACAAGAAAACTAGGGTCTATTTCTTCCCTCGGAATTTATTTCCTTCATATACGTCGACCGGAATATTGCGGTATATTACTTTAGTAAGGGACATTTGTTATTTGGCCTTCTTAGCTCTTCCGAGCTGTACCTCCCCTCATTTTTGCTTAAAATTATGAATTGGTCTCTGAAATCTCAGACTACAGATCCTTACTGCATAAGCCTTACAAATTGAGTACGGTATACAGATGTCTCATTTTCTCTTAATTAATGTAGCAGATTTTATAGTTATTACAAAATATTCCTGACGATTTAGCCAGGAAAAAGGTATGTTCTTACCAATAAGAGTGCATAAGATGACTAGGACGAGTACCGATTTCTTACGAGTGAATAGCATGGTTTTGAAATACCTGAAACGAAAAAGGAAATATTAGCTTTGACACAAAACTATGCTGTACGTATGCACCCAGTCATGGCGGTTTTTTCGTTGACGCGCCGCATTTCATTCAATTCAGTCACAGACAATTTCATCAGTTAAGCGAATCTTGAATTTAGCCAAGAGTCACAATAGTAAAACATTTCCAATTCTGTTGTATACGTAGTTTCCCTCGAAAAGATTTAAGACCATTAAACAGATTAGTGGTACTACATTTTTGTGGTAATTTTCTGATCACGACACTTAGCATGTTCCTGATTGTTTTCTTATTGCAAACAAAAGCTAAACTTAAAGTCAGCCAGCCAGCCAGCCAGTCATCACTGGCTTGATTTCCCTACTCCATTGCCTATGCGGCGGAGCATCACGCACGCATGTCCCATATCTAGAGTCTTTGGTATTACTCGATCTGGGAATAGAACCCGTACCTTCCGCGTGAGAGGCGGCTGCTCTTACCGTTAGACCAAACTTAAAAAATACGTTTAGATTCCCTTTACAATTATGAAAACGCAATTTTCGGCCATCTGAGGGATCGCGATCATTTTCAAAAATTTTCATTCGCTCAACACGAACTAATGGTGGCGCTTCGCTTGGATACTCTTTCGGGCAAAAACGCATTTTTCGGATCAAAGTATTTTTTAATAACTTTCTGATCACTCTGCAGTTCGCGAACTTATTTTGAAGTGAACATTTTATTGCAAACGACAAACAAAGATAGCAACTGCTTAGATTCTTAGTCTGGAAAATGTTATTTCCGGTCATCTGAGGGGTCTCGGATTTTTCGTAATTTCCTGCACGCCCGCGCAAACTAATGGCGAAGCTCCGCTTAGATAGTCTTTATAGCACAATAACGTTTTTGGTGCAAGAAAAATCCCATACTAAAATGTTCCTCTTGTGAAATGACAAAAAAATTTCAGTTTTATCCCATGGATCACCACAATTCAATTTTTAGCTCCATTAGTGTCAAAGTCGGAAGTCTTGCACCTTTTTGCAGGCTCCTTGAAAAGGCCCCAAACCCTTTACAGCCCTCGCACGAGTCGGCGATCACTTAACATACAGTACTTCACGCAACCCCACCCCCCCCACCCCCGATCCCCCTTGGATCATGGTTACTACACGTCCGGTTGTTTTGTTCCATTGTAAATGAGGGGGAATACAAACTTAAAAGTTCATACTTTACGATTAATCTGTCTCTAGTCTCTAGTTCGTCCTGCTTTGGAATATTGTAGTCCAGCACGGAATCCTCATTTAAGACAAGATTTTAATTTGCTCGAAAAGGTTCAGAGGAGGTTTTCACGTATGGTACCAGATGTTTGTCATTTGCCTTATGAGCAGAGACTTGATGATCTTGGTCTTATGTCATTAGAAATGAGAAGGTTTAGGGCAGATCTTATTGAAATTTTCCGTATTTTTTAAAGGTTTGAAGATATAAATTCTAGTAGGCTTTTTGAAAAAAAGGTACGGAGTTACCAGAGGGCACAGCCACATGATTTATAAGGGTCATTGTTATCTAAATACAAGGAAGTACTTCTTCACACTAAGGGTCATCAACGCTTGGAAAAAGTTACCACCTGAAGCTGTCGATTGCAACTCTATCAACATGTTTAAGTCCTTCCTCACTAAAGATCGCTTGAGGCAACTAATGGGGGATTACATGAGTCTGTGACTCCCTTCCCCGTCAGCCACCTGCTTAGTCAGGTGGCACACAGGTGAATAACAGGTGAAATAAAGAAAGCTTGGGTCAGGCAGACTCGGAATGAACACAGTCGATTTCAGTCAAGTCCATAAAAATGAAAATTTTTAAAGGCGCAATCTTGATGGCCAGGGCGATATTGTCCGAGTGAGATTTGGAAATTGTATTCCAAAATTGGCTTGAAATAGGGATCACTAGTATAGTGTTAAACTACAGCATATGAATGTTGCACAGACCCTAACCAGGCTATGTATAATCTTCTGTCACTTAAACGAAACAGCGGTCTTTGTCTTTCCAAATAGTCCTGTAAATTTTGCCATCACTGGCCAATCATATGTTTAGAAATAACTTACCACTTCAATTATTGGACAACCTCCCGGTTTAAGGTAATCGTACTTGCCCCGTTTTTTCAGATGATTTTGCCTCAGCTCTTCACAGATAGACCTACGGTGACTTGATTGCGAAAGTTTTCCCACTTAACATAAACAACAACAAACTTAGCTACGTCCAAGACTACAAGCACTGTATGGTCCACGGCTACATTGAAATCGGGTAGGCAGCCTAAATCAATATTTCACTGTAACAATACATGTCTCCATTGTGTTTGAAGTCTAAGCCAAGCGACTTTTCAATCAAATGATCGATTAGTGCAGCTTGAAGGTGCAGTAAATAATAATAAGATGACGGTTGTTTCCGTGGTAAGGGTATTTGTCTTGTAACAGGCAAACTATGTGGCGTAAAAAGTTGGAATTGTTAGATTGTTCTAGTAAGATGGAGTTTTACTGTCTTACGATCCAGCTTCTCAAGTTAGTACCAATTGGTTTGTGTGGAGCCGGTCACGGCTTTTTTCAATTGCGGCCCTCTGGCTTGTTTTCTTTATCCCATTATGCTGAGCACCAAGCACAGTGGCATTAGGTCCGGACTTGTAACGGTTTTGTGCAGAATTTGAAAAAAAGTGTCTGGTCACGAATTTTTGAAAACCGAATTGAACCGTTAACTACTCACTCATGAAACAGTTATTTATATGTAGGATATTGGGAATGTCTAAGTTTGACCATTTTTCATTGATATGTGACAAAACTTAACAGGTTTGGAAAAATTTGTTCGATTTCACAAACCAACTAAATGAGCCGCTTTTAATAATAAGGAATTGTTGAGGAGAAAATCCAATATAAAGTTTAAAGAAAAACAAAAGACTGTCCATTAATGTGGTATGTGATGTCATATGTGCTTGCTTCAAGTTCACTTTTTGTTGAAAATGTGAAAACTTTGCATGTTCACACTTTGAAAACCACACATTGAAGTTCAATGCAAATTTCACCAAAATGCTCAGAATAAGTACCCCTCTAACATACCAAATCCTGTTGTGACCTTAAACCCTTCTTTTGACATTCATTCATTTCACTGGCATTACCGTATACACGATTCAGTGGGTATCACTTACACGGACAACTCTCCCCTGTGGGCCGGGTGGGGGTTGTAGAATATGCTCACGGCATTCCACTCCTGTCGAAAGAGGCGACTAAACGGGAGGACTTGAACAGTATTTGAACATTATGACACTATATAACACATTCGTGTTGGTGTGTCGTTAAATCTTATTTAACTAACTAAGTAACTTCACCGACAACTCCAAATGCACCAAGATAACCAAAGCCTGTATTTTAAACTATCACCTGCAGTCAATAACCATTCGGTAACCTGTGATTATAAACATCAGTGACGAAAAAGATATGGGCGGGCCTTTTCATCTTTCATCTAATTCTTACATAGGCTGTAGTTCGGTTCTCATGTATACGGTAGAGTGGGGTAAGTAAGAGGGGACATTTGTCCTCCAGATTTTGTTCTTCCCTTCACTTGTCCCCCTCCAAGTGAGGTCATTCAGGAGTTCGGTTTACCCCTCCCCTCCATATATACAAAACACTCTAAGTACAGTTCATGCAGTGAAACATAAGCTTTGGTATTCTGCATGGTTTGAATTAGCTGTCAATCAAAGAACTGAGCCAACTGAGTGTTTCGGTACCCCCTACAAGAACTGCAGTTTGGGGTGAGAGTAATGGCCCCTTAATTTTTCATCCAGAGATAATTTCTAAAACCTCAGAGCTTTCGTAGGCTTTGCCCCTGGACCCCCTCATTTGACATTCTAGCGACGCATTGGTTGTATATAAATATATGTTATTTTTGTGTTTGTTATTTTTTTCTGGTAGACTCTGCCTGCTGTAAGCTTTGCTGTTTTCAGATCTACCACACATTTCTGATGTAGTTTCAATAGTTCCTTATCGATTTATTTAAGTGCCAAGGAAGTTAAAAATAAAGCAAACGAAACGAAATCTACAATGAATAGCAAATATAGACAACAAATTCCGTTTTGCCGGACCGGGTCTTCGTCAAGTCCTGCTTCTGTTTTAAAAGTTCCCATGTAGTTGCCCTATTGTGAATATTGGAATAGAAATTCTGCTTTCCTCAAATGATTTTCAGTTTGTTGCAGGTCTGGGATGGTCCCAGATTTGAAGGTCACACTCCCAAGATCCTGACGTAGAGTCTGGCGTAGTACCTGATGCAGGATTTGCCAAAAGGGAACCAGATCAGTTGCGGCATATGGGGGTTTAAACGTCAGCAGGACTATATAAGCGGAGCGCACCCATCGGCTCGAGAGGAGCGTTGAAAATTGTGAAAATTCGCGATCCCTCGGACAGCAGGAAATGGTATTCCTTGGGATTGTAAGCAGAACCAATGAAAGGGGTCATTATTCTGTTATTCTGGAGGAAGGACAATCCAAGTGGAGAACTACCATCAGTTTGAGCGGATACACAGAAAAACGCAAACAACCAGGCATGGCGTGTCCTGAAAGCATAGACGTACGGAAAATTTCACTCGCTGGGGAGAGTTATTTAGTTAGATAGAGTTTTAAAGCCCAGTTTCAAACCTATTTGTATTGCTTGGGGGAGAAAGGATTTTTGTCTGAAAATGTAGTTCTGACCCATGACCGAAAAACTTTTTAAGCGAAGTGTCACCATTGGTTTGCGCGGAGCCTGCAGAAAATTTTGAAACACTACAGCCCTCAGACAGTCGGAAAATGCACTTCCCAGGATTACAAAAAGGATCTAAGCAGTCGCTTTTTTTAGTTCTCGTTTTCAGAAAATTGTTCATTTAAAACTAAATTTCAGCCAGAAAGACTATCTAAGTAGAGCACTACCATTGGTTGGTGCGAAGCGTCCAGAAAATTTTGAAAAATCGGAACCCCCAGACAGCCGGAAATGACATTTTCCAGGCTTAGAAGGAGGATCTAAGCAATTGCTATTTTGAAAAGAATATTACCATTGGATGTAATGGTCTTGTATCTTTTCAGAGGAAACTGTAAAACGGAATTGAAGACATGCTAATGCATTTCACTCCATTGCGACTCTTGGCTACTAAATTCAATCTATATCGAATTAATTGTACGTGACTTCTTGATCTATGTGACTTCCCGAACGCTAAACTATAGCCTAAATGATTTTCTATTACTAGTAACATCTTTTGAAAAAATGAAACGTACGAGGTCGATTTAATGAAGGACGAATTATGGGGAGACGTTCTTACACTGTATCATTATGTAATTAGAAAACAACCAATATACCTGATTTTCATAACCGCTCCCGGATTTCGGTTGTGGGGGTAGGATAGATGGTCAATAAGTAGACGCTGTAGCTGAACGCTCTTGATTTTAGCAATAGAACCACACATCAGATTTTAATGCAAATTTCACCAAAATGCTTATAAGAATAAGTACCTCTCCAACATATCGAAATCTGATATGACTTTAAACCCTTCTTTTAAGACTATATCAAAAGGCTTTGAGACCAGACAGGTCTGAGGGCGGACAGGGTAACGTTACGAGTGAAAGTAAAGTAAGAAAAATAATTGTTGGCCGAAAAGCCTTGAAAAAGGCTAGACTTGAATCAATTGGTTGAAAACTGGGCCGTGAAAATTCCATCTAACCTAACGTAACCCACTTATACTCTAAAATCAAAAGTGAACTTAGTCACTCTTTGGAAGAGTGAAATGTGTGAATTCACGCCATTAGACTAATAATTCACTCCAAGAAGATTGAAACTCACTCCAAAAGAGCGAAATTCTCTTAAAACGAGCGAAGTTTCACTCTTGATGGTGTGCCTATTACAGTGATCACTCTTAGATTACTCTTAAAAAAAGAGTGATCATTACAGGCACTCGTGAAAGAGTGAATTTTTCCTCTTCCTGTAGTGAATTCCACTGTTTTTGGAGTAAGTTTCACTCCTCTTGGAGTGAATTATCACTCTAATAGAATGAATTTACACTTTTCGCTCTATCAAAGAGTGACTGAGTTCACTCTTTTATTTTAAGAGTGTAGAATGGCCTTTCGACGTTACACATGCTGATAACCATCATTCAGTAACAGTCTTGTCCTCTACTGTTACGTCTGCTGTGTAAAAGATGCAACTGGCTCACAATGACCAGGGCTCAATGTGACACTTTTCGGGGTCCGCACGAAAAGGGACCTACAATGTAAGATTTCACATTTTTATGCCTATTAAAACCTCTACCTAACCTCAATATCTTCACAAGATAAAACTCCCTGCAATATGACTATGATGATTTAAAATTTCAGTATAAGCTGTTGGAAGAAATCATTTAATATCAATTCATAATAATTCCTACTCGAATGATAAGATGGACATTTTTACCAACAATTCCAATTTTTTGAACAGTCCAAAGAAAATTTCGCGAGACCCTCCATCAATTTTGCCTTGCAGGGTCCGAAATTTGTATCGTGGTCCGTCCCTGTTCACAAATCAATAGTATTGCAAGAAGCTAAACCGTGCATATAACTTTGATATACAATTTGTACACACAGAATAGGCGAAATTTACAGTTTCAAAAGGTTCCGTGCGTGGAAGCAATATTTTTAGAGTGACGTAAATATGACATAGATCAGTAAGTCACAACAAAACTAATCAGAGATTAATATGAATCGATCGAATCCCGCGAAAAATATTCTTCACTAAATCCCAACCCGACTATTTGCTTCGTTACTTTCTAACGTCATCGGAATTCTATATAACCAAGGAGATCGAGGGCGTTCTTTAATATAAAAGTCAGTTCTCAGTCATTGTTTACGTGTAACTGATATGAGATATTGTATTGAACAACTTTATTTTGAAACCACGGACTTCCTATATACAGTACCGTACATAGACAGGGCATGTAACGCGTAGTTCCTATTCGTAAATTGCCTCCACTGGGTCAAAAAAGGTGCACAAAAATGGCCGCTGTGAAGCTTTTGATTTGTATGATTTGACGACGTTTCTGTAATATTTTTAACAAAAGTTTGATTTGAATGAGAAACAATATCATATTCGTGCAATAGACCTACGTGTAGACTAGTGTAGACGGTGGTCGTAACGAACGACTCGGCATAGGCGGCGAAAGAAGTTTTTTTTATTGGGGGCCACAAGTTTTCGGCAACCGACATAATGGTGACGCCATAAGGCGTGAAGCGCAAAACCCCATCGGTGTGGGGTCCAGGGGGCAGCTTAAGGGGTGGGGTACGGGGAAAATCGTGGGTTACAGGGTAAAGCCCCGGTAGGGGTCCAGGGGGCGAAGCCCTGAAGCTCAGCGATTTTGCAGGGTCCAAATTGGTCGAAAATCATACTCGAATTAAGGATTCTAAACTATGAATTTAATTGAGGAGTGGTGTGAGGTAACTGAAGAGAATGGAATCGGGAAGTACTATGGCATTTGATTAAGGAGAACATACTGTACAGTAATTTTAGGGAGCAAAGACAAAATGTTGAAGCTTCTCAAATTGAATATGATAATTTGAGACAGGGCATTTTAAGAGATCCAAATATTTTGGGGGCATTTCATCAAAAAGAAGTCCTATTTAATATCCCGAGGCAATATGCGTGGGGTCAAGGGGCCCGCAACAGGGCCCCGGAAGCTCTGTCATTTTAGGCTTTTTAGGGTGTGTCTTTGCGGCCAATAAGGGGCATGCCTCTCGCTCAGTACGTTTAAAAGGCCCTGATTTAAGAAGAAGAAAAACAATTTGTAAAAGTAAGATCGCATGCAAAAAGTTTGTTTTAACTGTTTGAAGGGCGACTGTAAACTCTTCTACAGGTTATCGTTAATGTGGGGGTTTGCTTTGCAACTTTTGCGCTCTGAAAAGTAATAATTGAACCAAAGAATAGTCGAAATGTAATAAAAACGACTCAAAATTTATTTTGCAACATTCAGTTATGGGGGGCATGCCCCCAAATCTCATAAAGAATATTGGGGCCAACCCCCCCCCCTTTCCCCCTCCCCCGGTTCCGCTGCCTATGAATTGGTGAATTAAGGCTGATTGTATCATGTACATCATTGGGTAGGGAGTGGAAACCTGACCGGAAGATGACCGATCATGAATCATGAACTGACTATTAAAAGTATACCTTAAGTATATTACTTCAAAGGTATATATTACAGAACTTGAAAAATGAATTCAAACACTTTAAGTGTCATAGGATATTCCTGAGCTGAGATATAAAATGTTGTAATTCATTTACTGAATTCAAAATAATACATTGCTGTGTACTTCTTAAATTATAATCTTTGTAATACTTTGTTTTTGCTCTGAAAACGTCTGCATTCTTGTGCTAATATTGGATAGCAATCGTACTACTATGGGTTGACGTGATTTAACAAAACCTTTCCGAACAACGTGCTAAGCCCCCCCCCCCCCCCCCCAAAAAAAAAAAAAAAACAGGGGGGTTCAAGGTCCTGTAAACATTATTAATTTTAAAAGGAAACAAAGCAGGTAATTTGAGTTGTACAACAAAAAAGTGACAAATCATTTATTTATTTATTTTTAAGTAAACAAATTTAATATTTATCGCAATATCTCAGCAATGACAAAAGCTTAAGCAATGACAGTTGAATCAATAGGGTTGAGGTTTGCAACCTCTAAAATATGTACCTTTAAAAATTCTAGACTTGAGGTATAGCCTACTTTAAAGGGCATTTTTTTCTACAGAAATTTAAGTGACCACATTTCTATCTTTCTAAGCGCTTATAAAAAATTTTAGGCACACGCAGTGCCCCACATGAATATTTATTTGCCACATTTTCCGATTTATTAAGGTACAAAGCTGTAAAATATTTAATTAACGTTCAAAACGCTTAAGAAAAAAATAACACGGAGAAGGTGAATAAGCGGCAATTTGTTCCCGGATGAAATTTTGGGTGTCAGTGTGGGATGCACAAACCCATCTTAGCAAATAGTGTACTGCGTTTCCTTTTTTTCGTTTCAGAAGGAACATATAGCACTTGGTTGAATGATGATGAATGTAAAATGTAAGCATCGCTTCTTGGCAAAAAGAGTATTAAAGACTCAATGCATAGAAAACGCCACTTTTATTTCTTCTCAATGATCCCGGGCCTTACACCAGGCTAATATAATACTTCTGTACAATATAACTATTAATAAATCTGTAAAAACATAATATCATCTATTACCCTCCTTAAAAATATATTCTCATTCGAAAACGGAAAAGTGTCTTTCATGTCATCCAACACTATCACTGCATTGCTCGTTTTACCACAGTTTAATACTTCTTTAACTGAGATGACATCAGTAATTTTTATTATTCTGATCTGAAATGGCTTCTCAATTCTGAAGGCCGACACAGCGCTGAAAGTTCCTACAACATAACTCATAACTCCAGCGTACGCCCCTCTACGTCACAACGTTGAAATTTCTCAGTATCAAATTTTGAACACTCTAGAGACCCTCATCGGTGACCTAACTGCGGTGGTCAGCCATGAACCTATGGAACCTGTAGAATGGAAACTGCATTCCCTCCATTAGAGTCTTAGTTCACTCCCAAGAATAGTAAAATTCACTCCAAGAGAAGCGAATATTCACTGTTGTAGAAGTGCCTCTCAGTGAAAACTTTTTTGAGAGTGATCACTGTAGACACTCCAGTAAGAGTGAAATGTCGTCCTGTTCAGTTAATTTCACTCTTCTTGGAGTGAACTTCACACTTTGTGGTGTAAATTCACATGTATTGGAGTGAATTCACAGTTTTCACTCTATAAGAGAGTAACTAAATTCCATTTAGAGACCATGCCTGTTATGGGCAAGGGATAAAAACCATTTCCCAAGCCAAGGAGCAATCTCTGATGCACGGTACATCATGGTGACAGTAGCGTAACCAGGATTGTTTCATGTGGGGGGGGGGGTGTCATGGGGTGTGGGGCACGAAATGAGGGAAAAGTGTAAGGATAGAGAGAAACCCGCCACTTTAGGTGTTTTTACATTGCAAGGTTTGGTCGTGAGGGGGGGGTTCTAACCCCCAAACCACCCCCGTGGCTACGTCACTGCATAATGAAAATGATAAAGAATAAAATATCGCACTCACTTTATAAGGAAGGGAAACTGAATAAACTGGAGTAATAACTTTTCACCCCCTCATTTACAAACTGCTCTTAATTTTTATTTTAAAAATAGTGCAAGTACTACTTTGAACTGTTCAACATTCGACATTTCATGCATTTTCCCGAAAAAAGAATATTTCTGACAGGTTGAAGACTGCATCTCAGGGTTACCATCTTTTCCCCGCCCCCACGTACTCCAAATTGCTTCCCAGATGTGCGGGTTAACTGGACGCTTGAAAGACACTTTGTTTTGTTTAACAGTTCGTGAAAATAGAATGTTTCAAGAGACTATAGTAATATACTTTCCATATACCCACAAGGGGCCGAAGTGTAATTAACCTTACTTTTTCTCTAATGCTGGAGTTGGATCAGGTTATTGATTAAGCTTCTTCCACTCCTTAATACGACTTGAACAAGATTGCCTTGCATTACAGCTATACATTTTGAATTTAAGTTTATAGACCTACTTCCTTCATGATCGACTCCTGAATATCATAATACAATATTTTTTCAGTTATGCAGTTGCCTGCTTAGTCTGAAATATTGTGAAACTCACACTATAGGCAATTGGGCACGGACCGGAATCTTGTCAATTATTATGACAAGATTCGTTTCAAAATTGGCTTGAAGTGGTTCAAAATGAAACTTTTCCTTTCATTTATTAGTAGAATTATCTAGTTAAAGTTTTGACAAGTTTCCAGTTGCGTCCATAATGATAAGATTCTATTCAAATTTGACTAGGAGATTTTCAGAGTGAAAAAGACAAATGAAAAGACGGCGTGAGACTTGTTTGAAAATAGATAACGGCTCTTGCACTTTCATGAAGAACTTGAAATAGCATTGTATATTTATTTCACATCCATCAAGAATAGGGGAACCAGCCCCGTATATCTACGATGACAATTATTAAATCTAAAAATTAAACTATTGGGAAGCAACCTGTCTTCACTGAAGATTAATAATTTTTTCATACCTTCTTACACTGTATGCCTATCCGGGACATGTAGCAGACTTTTGCTTGCGACATGCCTCTTGCTCCACATTTCCAGATCTCCAACTTGCAGTGCAAGCTTCACACTGTTAGGAAAGTCGAACACACATCGAAAAATTTTGAGGAAGAATTTCTTGTTGAAGTTGGAGCGTTGAATTTCACGCTTTACGTTTACAACTAGCAACGTAAGGAACCAGACTGAATGCTATTTTGAGGCTTACATTGGTTATTTGACAATCAGGTTTAAAGAGTAATCACGACAACAATCTTCTCTTTCAACCCCAACCCCTCCTCGCCTCCCTGGAGCATTCACCGTCTGGAATGAATGAGATATTAACAACATCATTCGCTCGTCATAGCATCTTGCATATTATTGACCATACAACAACTAGTAATAGCAATGAGGCAGAAGTTGATAAAGTGGTGGCGCTGTTGCATTTATCTGTTTGACAACACATGTTACATTGTCTACTACCGGCTTCTAAACATTCGCTAGGACAATGATCGATGTCAGATGGTTCACAACCCCTCCTAACAAACATCATGTCTCCTGACATATCTTCCATTGTAGTTTTCTAAGGAAACAAATGAAAATTCTTCAAAATTTTGTCGGCGATAAAGACTGAATGAGCAGAAGTAATTTACCTTTCCGGTACTGCGTCTTCGACAGCTTAATACATTAATCTCACGAACGTTTGTAAAATGTTGTAAGTATACCACCACAAGGGTACATTCATGAAGTTCCATAGTGGCATTTTATTGCAAAGTTCATGTAACAAAAATACGAAAGAATACGTTAGGTTTATTTGCAACTTGATCCTGTATATAGGTTAGGTAAGTTAAATGGGTATTACTTCCCAGTTTTCAACCACATGTATCAATTCGAGCCGGCTATTGCCTGTTTCCAGTTTTGGCCAATTGGTTTGTTTTTTCATACCTATCCTATCCTTTTAAAATTAGTTGAGAGTATATGATGAAAGTAAAGATCACCTCCCTCATGTTATAACACAAACGTTGCACTGAAGAGGTTAACCATTAAAAGACTGTGCATCAGCAAACTAAGTTAATGCCCGGTTGGTCTAGAATTGTTTGACTTTGTTCATTATAAAGAAAAACAGTTTATTTTGAACATGATAACGTTACTTTGTAAATAATCACAACAAAACAGTACAACCCCGCGGGTAAAATGGATCAGTCTTACTTGAGTGCATTTGGTTACTATTGTGAGTTTATTTCGGGAAACAACAAGGTCACCTTGACCGCCGTAATGGACCAATACAAGTTGTGGATTATAAATTTTAATGAATAATAATTAGCATCCACATTACGTGTAAAGCCAGAAACAAATGATTGGTCCTGCGCAAATGCAACTTCAGGTCTACTACACACATGTCGGTGTTGCACTGTCAGAGTATGTTCTCAATATTATAAGGGACCGAGAGTGGTGTTGATACAGGTGCGGATCAAGAGGAGCTTTTACAGCCTCAACCCTCTCCGCGTCAGCAATATAAACATACGAGAAATTAGCAGTGCAACGTCTTCTCATTGTTCTTTTCTCTTAGGTCAGCCCCCCCCCCCCCCTTTGGAATGTCTGGATCCGCTCCTGAGATACGTAGCCCGGTGAGTAGTTACCGGTACTGGGAAGAGCATTCATTGAAAATTACATCATAGAAAAAAACAATCTCGTATTGCGTAATCTACTAATGGTTGGGAACATATGGAGAGACTATGGTGGATAAGAAGATTGTAGTCCTTATTCCGGGCTCGGACTCGGGATTTTAGAATTTGAAGGACTCGGCCAGACAGGTTGGTTTTTTTCCCCATGGAGAAAGTAGGCCCCTACTTGATTTTTTGAAAGTTGAATATTGTAGGACTCGTGACTCGGACTCTCCGGACTTGACTACAGCACTGGTATAAAAAAGGATTCCACCGCTTAGGTTACTCAGATGTGACGTAACTTAATGAGGCATCCAGACTTTGTTTTTCAACACTTCAATTCTGTACTTAATCATACTTCAAAATTACCAAAAATGGATCTGTGATGTAAGCGTCAGCAGATTGCACAACTAAATAATAAATCGTGACAAAAAGTTTATCGATTTTCATTTTATTTCATTTGAAATGCTTCCTGCCACCTGCCTCCAAATTGTATCTATAATAACTCAAGTTCTTTAATTGCCCATGATAAAATATCGTAAAATACTCACGTAGCAATAACCGTCGCATTCTACCAGGCTATGCTCTGTTGGGTCAAAGGTCGTTTGACACTCTGTGGTAATATTGCATACGTAGCACTTCAATGCTTCTGTACCATCTAAAGGATACAAAACGGACACTTGTTATAAATTTTTAGGCTTAATTTTCTTCTGATAAAAACGCTTAAGTCATCTTTCTTTTTCTTCCCCCTGGGGAAAATACGTGTCGGAGTCCTTGCATCTTTCATGCATATCAACTCTTACAATCCGTGTGATGAGAGATGTGTTACGCCTCTTGCTTTACACCTTTCCCCACCCCCACAACACCCCAAAGAAGGAAAGGGGGGCTGCTTGGACTTTGACACGGCCAGTAAGTTTTTCAGCGTGTTCGCAAAAAGAGGGACATGCATATTCAAATACTGCGCCGTAATAAAATACTTTTTGAGAAGGGATCGCTCTATCCTTAGGCAGATGAGAAAATATTAAACAAGCATGGGAGACGGTTGCCACCTTTTTTTGAGCAATTAGCAAGGAGTAATGATAGGGTATGTTTTTCCTCTGAAATTGACCTATTTATTTTGCTTAAGAACTTCCCCATCACCAGCTCGTGTTATACTCTCTGGTTTTCTTTGCTAGATTCTCGGACAAAGTTGGTTAAAACACCCTGTACTCCCACAAGGCGTCCCAAGTTGGAGCTATTAAGCGTAATGGGGCGCCATTTTCTTTTAACAGGATTTTATAGAGGAAGAGTTTAGGTTAGGTTAGATGGAATTTTACGGTCCAGTTTCCAACCAATTGGTTCAAGTCAAGCCGGCCAAGACGTTGTGATATGGAACAGGAGCTTAATAAAAATTGAAATTCGTGAAATTGAAATTACAGAGTACCTTCACGTGCTTTATAACAAGTCCCTGGTAGCACTAAACATGCGATGTTTCCCTGGTAGTGGGCGTGACCTACTAATTGTTACTTCTCTGTTTTTGTCTTCGATCAGGTTATGAATTAGATAATTGTAAGTCATGCTGCAAAGGATATTATTACCTTAGCCCTTTTAAAAGACCTTCGCAAAATTTTCAATCATCTAACTTATAGAATGTGAGTCATGAATTTTAAATTGATTCATTCTGTTTGTTCGTTGATATCTTTCACGATCAGGTTGTTTTTGAGTACGGTACCTTATACTTTCGTTTGTTATTAACCTTCACCGATGATCTAAAATAAACCATTGTCGCGTGTTAAATTTTAACAGGCTGAAATATGAAGGAATGGATACGTTGGAGGCGAATCAAATACGGTAACAGGAAAATATAGCTGCAGTATGGGGAAATATAAATATTATTAATGTAACGGTATAACACGAAACGATCACATCTACGCACATATTTAATGACAAGTAAATACCTGGTATGATTACCACAACAGTAGTCATGAAGGTAATCAGAAGAAATGTCTGGAAATTCATCGTTCTTCAAATGCGGCTGAAAAATAGAAGAATCAAATTACAAGTTAATCTCTTTAGAATCGTGATTCTAGGGATGTTCTGACGGATACTTGTTAACTGCATCAGTACTCGCAAGTACTGAAGTATAGAGTGCAAAAACAACTTCCATGGAAGCTATATATTCCAACGGACGATACGATGCGTAAAGGCAATCGATTTTCCCTTGTCCTCGTACTAACCCCTCTCTTCTCCCTTCACTGACCCCTCGCTTCCCTTCTCCTGCCCCCTCACCTTGCTCCTCCCTTACCCCTCCTTTCCTCTCACTTGGCTATACGGACTGAGTTTATCATTGACAAATAATAAACGTCATCCAACATATGGAAGCTAACTCATACTATTCATGTATTAATTATACAGTTATAAGTTTCAACGAACCGACAAAATGGGAGGGAACGACGGAGCAAAGTCCACGTATAGATGTGCCTACAAAACAAAATCAGTGACAAATTATCATCAGCTGTATATGTGACGTCATGTCAACGATTATGAAAAACGAAAGTTCAACGCACGAAACATCGTAAACAGGAACCCGCTTAGATGGTAAACCTATCCGTGGTATTGACCGTACATATCATTCTTGGAACCAAAGCAGCGAATCAATTAACTTATCGTACCTCATTATACATGCTTTGAGTTCACGACCTTATTAATACGGTTTGAAAAGATATGTATGCCGTCATTGAAATATCTATTTCCAAAGTTTCCCTGAAAAGGTCACGAGGTCTCTTGCGGACTCATTCATAACCACACCTCTTTACCATTCGAAGACTTCTAACAAATCTTTGAAATCGATAAATTCATGATTGTCACACACGCTGCAGTGTATATGTCTCGGCTCTAAACATAAATATGGGTTTATTTACCCGAAATAGTGTTGCTGTGCGGGCGTAAAATTCACCCTCTGTATTGGGTATATTTAACGGGACTGTATTCGAGTATGGATTCGGACACGGGATTTCAAAATTTGAAGGACCTGACCAGAGCGAGTGATTCCCCCCTCCCTTTAGAAAGCTCAGAGACTGGAGTCCGGCGAGTCCGGACTCGAGTCCTTGAAAGTTGAAAATTGTCGGACTCGTGATCCGAAGGCTCAGGACTCGACTACTGATTTTTCCAGTGTAAAATGGTATTTAAACCCAGATGTATAAGTTTAAACAACATCATATTTGGGTTAAAATACCGATTTCCAGGGGTAAAAATACCCAATTTGGAGGGAAAATGTAACGCCCGCACAACAACAAGTTTATGGATAAATAGACCCATTTACTTTTAGAGTATCCCAACATAACATTGGGACAACAATATGTTGTGTAAAACGGGGTTTTACAGAGCCTAGGAACATATGGACAGGGGTATTAGGTATATGGGGCAAAGACTTCCCTTTACAGAGGTCGTTACCCTATAAAAGACAAAAATAATTATTTCTTACAGAACATTTTTACATGGCCTCGTGAATGAGAACATCATGCACTCTAAAGGCAATTGGGTAAAAAATTCACCATTCGCTGGTCACGTAATGTGACAGTAGTGAAATTGCCAAGGGAAATTTTTTCCAATAATCTGGCAGCCAAATGGTGGGTTACCCAAGAAAGGGGTATTTAACCACATGAATAACCCATAAATTTAACAGTTTTGGACGAGTTTTACCCATCTGCATTAATTGCACATGCGTGACCAGTGTTTGTGATTATTTTACCCACCCGTTTTTAGGCTTATCTATGCGGTGGCTGCAGAACAGGGAACGCCCAAAGGTCAATTAAGTGATGAATTTAATAAACTTAAAAGAAACAAAGGAAATTCAAGTGATACGAAGATTCTATGAATGGTGTTGCATGGAGTAACGTTCGTCCGACCAATCCCTACCATACTCCCCATCTTAAAGGCATATTCTAGTGGCCTTTCACCTGGGTTTTGTAAGAAAAGGGAGAATTTTCTACACCATGTCCTTCAAAACCAGTCTCAATACCATTTTCCTATCTCAAGATATCTCACTTTAAAGATTGGGTATTTTTCTTTTAAAAAAATACCTCTGCTTTTAAACAAAGCATCTGGAAGTTATGTAATGTGGGCACATTGCCTCAAATACCTTTTGTTTTACTTTATAATTGAGCGTCCTGTTTGTCCTTGAAATTCGATACTGTTGGAAAGTTTGAATATCTTTTCCTGCAGATCTAGCATAACCCTTTAGCATATGTTGAGTACAACCAACAATGTTGCTCAATATTGCAACAATGTTGCTCAAACAGCAGAGTTAATATTATAAATGAATTGAATGCAATGTCAAATTAATGTGCCACGATTACATCACAGATTACCAATGATGCACCAAATCTTACGGAAAATTGCGTTACTTTAAAAAGCTGTATCTTCTGAATGCTATATGCTATTGAGATGCAGTTTTCACCTCCTGAAATAGAATATTTTTCTGCATATTTTGAAGTTAATAAATCTTGTCTCCAGAATATGCCTTTAATCCCCATTCTTATCCATCCTGCGTCCATATATTGTACATAAGCTGAACGCAACTTGAAGACTAAAGCATCCTCTTCTCCCTGCAATGTTAACGTTGAAATGCAAGTCCGGTCCTATGTTGTTATTAGCTGGAACCCTCTTACATTTCCAAAGAATAGCCATGAACTTCTGAAGCTATTCAGGAAATCATCCGCTGTGTAATACTGAGTTATTGAACTCGTTGACAGGAACAGTGAAGTTTTAGTTTATAGTGAATTACAACGGCCCGTTTTCTTTCCTTCGTTGTTACAACATGTGGTACGGTAACGTTTTTGCTGTGTAAGCTACAACGCCATGAAAATAGACTGAACGAGTGGACTAAAATCTTTTGAAACAAAGCTACACCAACACCGGCCGATGCGCATGTACTATTTAATAAGAAATAACCTAACTGGCTAACGATAGCGCTTAACTCATAACTCTAACAAATAACATAGTCGATACAATACAATTACAACAGCCAATCAACATAAATTTCCTTGTGAAACAGTGTTCATCACCAATACCACGACCAATAGTGGCCGTTGATTATTCTCGTGACAACAGCGTGTCTACACCCCGCTATAGAACAACAGAATTGTGGGGTTGCAAAATAACTGACTTCTTAATGAAATCAAACTTCTGTAAAATATGATAAAAATCAACAAGTTATAGACAGTTGTACCGGATTGAAATTAATGAGTCATATTTTTCCCCACTACTCGACTACATGAAGTTTGGTGAATTTAGATTTTTATTTATTTGGGTTGATTTTTAGTGTGATGAATGCACCCCTTGGTCTCCATATTTTCATATCTTTAATCCTATTTATGCCTTCACAAACCTTTCCTCCCAGGTCAGTGAACTCGTAGACACCGTCAATATATCTATTAATTAATTGATTAATTGATTGCAATATCAATAAGCAAGATATTGATGCCGATGAGTTCACGCCTACACGTGTAAGAAATGGAGTAGGGAAAATGGTTCAGGGTATTACAACTGATCAAATGGGCCACGTGCGCGGTTGCATTAAACGAGAAAGTTGTGATAAAAGTTAATTTGTTAAAACAATAACTTATTAACTTTTGTCACACTTCGCAATCCTAGATTACGATGAAGTCATCTACTGACTCATTTTTACTTTGTTTTAATTTACCGCATACACATTTTCGATGAGAAATCGTCAGAAGTTACAATTAATCATCGTCCAGATGGTAATAATAGACTGCAGAGAAACTGGATCAAAAGCTGTGAACAATTTCCGGTGTTAGCTATTACAAGCTAGTGTTTAGTGTAGGCTGATTTTGTTACAAGGCACGTAGCTACCGTTTTACGTGACGGTTAGGCTGCATAAATGAAGACTATGTCATGAATCATTAAGGAAACAGTTCCCATGTGTGAAAATACACCTTCTGTTGAGAATACTATAGAGTACTTTAACGTGACGTCAAAATTTGTAAGTCCCGAACCAGTGCAACAGTCACACGTGGGCCGTCAGCTGCTTTTCTGCTACCATACATTAATTGCGTATCACACTAGATTTTGCCCGTCAATAGGGACAGGGCTTGTGATGTCAATTAAAGGCATGTTCTAGTGACATTTGGCCTTTGTCTTGTAAGAAAAACGAAAATATTCCACACCATGTCCTTCAAACCCTATCACAATACCATTTTCCTTACTCAAGATATCTCACTCCAAAGATTGTTTATTTCTGTTAAAAAATATATCTGTTTTTAAGCAAAGCCACAGAAAGTTACGTAATGTTGGCACATCGCTTCAAATTCCTTTTGTTTTTCTTTATAATTGAACATCTTGTTTGTCCTTGAAATTTGATACTGTTGGAATGTTTGAATATCTTTTCCTGTAGATCTGGCAATACCTCTCACCGCTCATATAGAGCACAACCAACAATGTTGCTTAATATTGCCTGCGGCGTTATCATAATTATAAATAAATTGAATGCAATGTCAAATTAATGTGCCACGATGACATCACAGATTTCCCATGATACATCAAATCCCAAGAAAAATTTGCAAGTCTTTAAAATTTGTATCTTCCTAATGCAAAAAGCTATTGAAATGCAGTTTTCGCCTTCTGAAAGAGAAAATTTTTCTGCGTATTTTGAAGTTAACGAATTTTGTCTCCAGAAAATGCCTTTAAAGCACTCTATATTGGACCTGTTCACGATGACGTCATTTTCGCTAAATTATTCGAGAATAGTACATTGCGGGTGGGGGCCTAACTAAGGACATATACTGGGAGATGATGACATGTTTGCCTTGCGAAATCAGTCAGTGTCCATGATGTTAACACTACTGGAAAAAAGACCGCAGTATTGGCTGGACTTGAACCAATTGGTTAGAAAATGAGGGTACGATAAGAGATACTGATACTGGTATCGTGTAGTAATATGAGCCTTGGAAACCTATCTAAAGTCTCTACAAAATCGTTTGCCACTTTTGGTACTCGAGGTTGGAGGGTTGTTCGTTTAACCTATATATATGTAATTCAACACTCGGGTTGGACAAAAGTTTTTACCACGAAACAACACACAATTCTTTAACACCGTTAAAGATAAAGGGAAATACGATAGCGATAAATGAGGTTAGAACTGAGGGCAAATGAGGTTAAACGTGGTGTGTGCAGATTAGAGGAGGTCAATTAGTTCAATATGATATGAAGATTTCTTCTCTTCCATTCTTTGATTGAGTAAGCACTGTTGAACAAGAAATTTCCCAAGTTGCTAAAAATAGAGCTAATCCCTAACTAGTCCCTAACCCCAACAAGAATACAATCGACAAAATACAATGACAACAGCCAATCAGAAAACTGCTTCCTAAACGCTAAACGGTGCGAATTTGTTTGAACTCTGACAACACCCTTATGATAAAGGGATAGCAATGCGTATTACGAATCAACTAAAGAACAAGGAAGTCGCAGTTCTTCCCCTCCCGACTTTTAAAAGTTGAGGGATACGGTCCTGGAGTTAAAGGACCATGACAGTCGGACAGTCGGTTTCCCCTCCTAACTTGAAATATAAATTACCTGGGTCGATGAAATCAAAGTCACAAATATTTAAAACAGCTGAGGGATTAACATAATGGACAAAAACTGCAATTAGTAAGCACGCATCATCTGGCTGGCCACCAATTACGTTTGCAACTCTATTGTTAAAATTTTAGACAAGGTGAGAAATTGTTCTTGATCTGGTGAAAAAAGCACTCGCCCCAAAGAATCAAAACCATTCCCTAAAGTTTTCCACAAAAAAATAACTGGGATGTCAATGATTCTTATACCCTACCTCTAGTGCTTTGTAAGGCTGCTAATCTGGAATTTGAGGAATTGACGCGCCAGAGGAACACTACCCAAGGCGAAATAATACCACCGTGAGATGTCCTTGTCAATCCTATTGATGGTGCGGCACCAGTACCTTTTCCAAATCATTTTGAATATTGCCAAAATAAATAATTTTGCATTGGTGGCAAACACCTTCGTTTGTACTGAATGAGACGCAAATAATGTTTTGAAATATATGGCTATTGGCACTTCCGTGATCTTTGGTCATTATAAACTTTCCTGAGCTGATAACAAACTCAGGGTCTGAGTTCAGACAATCCCTGAACCGTATGTTCTTTCACACGGTTTTATTAAATCTTGGTGATACACTGCAACCCCTTGTTTAATTGACTAAACTTATGGTGATCCTCGAAGCATTCATTAACCAGGCTCCTCACATCAGGGAGGTGTTATTAAATGGAGATCCATCGAAATCGTTAATTACTTTATCCTAATCCAATTAGATTGATGTCAAGGTGGAGACTAAATCCTTTAACTGGGGATTATTGAACTAATGGGCATGGAATTCCTTTGTTAAATACCTAGGCAATCTCATTCATACCCACGGCGGCTTCAACAAAATGTATTACTTGGAACCAGGCGTGTAGCCAGGATTGTGTCATGTTGGATTGTGCCATATATGGATTGAGAGAGAAGGCTATATTAGGTTATTTTGCATTGAAAGGTTGGGTCATGAGGAGGGCGGTTGGGTTCTGACCCCCTCCTCCCCCAGTGGGTTTTCCACAGCTTGGAGTACCTATGCTGTTTTGGGTAAGTAGTTGCCCGCAGTGAAATGTCAAACACTGTTTCGACATTTCAAACGACTGGCTATTGTCCATGATCACAATGATCCTGGCTATTGACCAATTCTGATGATTTATGCAAAGAAGGAAAAGGGTAATAAGACTAAATATTACTATCGGACTTTCATTTATACTCGCATGTTCTAAAAGGTTCACCCTAAACAGTAAAATACAGGAACAAGACAAGTAGGTTTTAATCCCCGTCCAGACCGTCAAATTATTTTACACCCTTGAGCCCAAGTCACACCACAGCGAAATCCGATCAGAATTCGGTCCGATTTTTGTGAGTTTCACTTAAAATCTTTACCATCTTTGGGCGAAAAGAGACAAAATATTTGCCAACCTGTGTAAATATATGATTTGTTTCGCAAGACTACGAAAATCTAAGTTACATTTAGGTTGATTATTTTGTGACGTCACAATTGGCATATAGCTTTCATCGAATACTTGTAGTCTGATAAAAACTGTTTGTAAATGTGACGTCTCGAAATAAAAATTTACATTTCATTTTCGTGATCCTTTACACTGATCATTCATTTACACAGCATGGCAAATTTCTGAATCTTTCCAAAAATGGTTTGAAGAGATTTTAACTTAAATTTAAAAAAGTGGATAGTTGTCCTATCGCTGTAGTCTGACTTGGGCTTTAAGCGGCTGATAATATTAAGGCAAGGAACAAACTTCCCGATCTGCTGTTCGACATCTAGCGAGCGACTTACCAGACTTGAACTTAGTTCCTAAAACCTTTTAAGCCTGTTTGAGTCATAAAGAACATCACACAAAAGAGATTAGGGCAGCAACTATTAGGGCTGAAAGACAAATGTTCTCGATGAATCTCCATGTAATAACACCTCCTTGCTCACATATGTCAATATTGTCAAACAAGCAATGATTTCTTGTCAGCCTTTGAGACTTGAGTCTTTTCTTCCTAGATTGGAGTTACTTATACATCCTTTGCCTAATTACCGTATCACCCAGTGAAAAATGAGACAGACTGCGCAGTCAACATATGCTGTCACTCGGTGACGCCTCCAATCAATGTTATTAAAGTTATATCATATATACATTTTCGTACACTGAATATGTACAATATGAAAATCTCTAACTTTAGATTTAACTGTGACGATCTAGTGAGTGTTACTTTAAACCAACGCCACCTTTACATTGATAAGGTGTCCGGTTAAAATCCAATACATTTAAGAAGTCTGTATAAACGGAACAAACTTTGAAAACAACAAGATTTTTTAAGGCGTTTAGAGCCCATTACTTCTGGTAACAGCACTCAGCGCTCGGAGTTACATTCCCAATCTCTAGCTAGTTCCAAAATAACTAGATACACATACTCACCCGATGTAAAGATAAACTTCCTTCAGGTTTTACGACTAAGTTTTCAAAAAGAAATGCTTTTTCTCTTTCACCTTTTGTCAAAGTATAATAAAGATTTCACAGGTCGCAATATACTCAATAGATGGAAAATAATTGTTGAACATCGGACGGTTCAAACATGAGTGTCCATATAACAAACGAGGAAACACTATTAATAGTAATGTACACCTACATGTATAGTTACCGTCACCCACCGACAATAAACTCAACTAAACAATGACTTGTCAAATATCTCACTAGACTGTTCAATAAACTACCAGCAAGTAAAGCCAATAAGTCATCAGAACAGATTCTTTTCACTTCCGGTTTTTCCAGAATACTTCACAATTTTTTCGCGATATGGAGCTATAGGATCATCTGTCAGGCAATGGCATCCGTTGCAGTATGTACAAGAGACTAACTGTAATGCATATACCAATGGGAGTGATTTTGTTATGGAGTAGACAGGTAGGAAGAGCTACTGTCTAGTGCAACGCTCGTACTATTTTTTATTTCAATATTTAATTGCACTTTCGTTATTAGTTACATTTATAGCAATTATTAATAATGAGTGTTTTGTTAATAGCGGCAGAGATTGTCGGTGAATCGGAGGATATTTGAAGTTGTCGTAGAAAACGGTTCTATTAAATTTGTTTTGGTTAGTTGTATAGCCAGGCCTTTTTAGCCATGGTCGTAACGTTGTTGAAGTCTATATAGCACCTACATGATTTCTCTACATCTGATTGGAGGATTGGTGGTCACATGCGATACGTAGGCCTACGTACATAGTTCGTACGTTCACATTGATCTGCGTGGCTGGGAATCGATAATCACGGTGGGAATCGTACATTACATAGGCTACACAAACAAGAACGTTGCAGACGGCAGATGTACGTAAATAAATCCAGTTATCGCGCCATAAAGCCGTCATCTACATAGCGTTACAAAATGGTGGTTGGATGTACAAATGTTGTGTTCCTAAACGAGTTGAACTTGTCCAACGTTGGCACTCTAGCTAGGGAAGATACTGTAGGTGTTATATAAAACACATAATGAATGTTTCCATTCGTGCGATACGAAGAATTATATCATTCGTTGAAAAATTGAAGCTTCTAAATAACGAGGCGAAGCCGGGATGAATAAAAGTGTAATCTTTCAACTCATGAAATAATGCAACGTTTTCGCACTCATAACCATTCACCGTTTGTATAATATTCTTCATTTCTGACTTTTTATTCACTGAGAGGGCACGACAACTGGGTTGTATGACACTCTATGTTTCTAATAAAACCTAAAAACGAAAAGAAATTGAGAGAACTGCAAAGGTCGTATCTATAGTTCGCACGAACATTGTGTACTGTCAACATATGAGCCATGCAAGCAAGACTGGTTCTAGAAAACGTAGGCTACTCAAGGGGACGAAAAAATCCAGGAGGCGAAAAAATTTTCATTGGGCGAAATGTGTAAAAATTTGTTCATTCAATGGCAAACTGAAAACTTCGAGCGCTCCAGGGGGCTTGAACTTTCTTTTGCAATATACCAACGTATAAACCTGTTGTATTAACACTGTCTATCTATTTGAAGAGCCGATTTCCTAAATGTGCCCAATTGACCTTTTAAGAAAATTGATTTAAGAGTAGCAGAATATAGTTGAAGTGAATTATTTTATATCATCCCTTGATTTTCATCCAGAAGGCATTATACTTCGTAACTTGGTATCGAATAAAATGATAAAAAGCAACGAAGAAAAAATCAGAGATTTCCCAGTTTTAATTTAAGTAGACTAAGCAGGCTACTTTTTGACACGACAAAACACAAGTCATTATTGGCATTCGACGTATGGAGCAGGCATTCATTCATTATTGGCATTCGACGTATGAAGCAGGCATTCATTTATTTGAGCTTGAAAATTTTCGGCTTTTCCTGAAACCCTCGTCACCCAATGCAGATTCAGTAATAGAGTAAATGAAATGCAAATGCACAGCTTATGCTGAACATAAAGAGGTAAACATATACTTCATTAGTTCTTAAATCATTGCAGAAGTGTACAGCAGCGCCCTTACGACAAAAACCCTGCAAGTTGTGTCTCCAAACCAGAATAACAGACTACAATCTTGGACAAAACTTGTTGGGACACCCCGCTCCCCCTTCCAATGTTGACCACTGTTATGCTGTTAACTGCACAGAGCCATTCTTCTTGTCGCAACATTGGGAGGAGGAAAAAGGGTTTCATGTTAGCTTATCTGAAATTGACGAATAATATGAAAAGTGTCCCAATAGTTTTATCTAAGATTGTAGGTTCGGGCTGCCAGGTAAAATAATAAAGTTGATTACATGAAAGCGTTGGTTCTATTTTTTTGTTGCAGTTTAATCCCAACTCCTTTGCCATTAAAAGAATAAGACGAACGTTACATTCACACCAGTCCGTGCAAAGCAATTTCTCATGGACCAGAAAGCTCATATTTTGTGAAAAAATTTCTTTCATAGGCCTATCAGGCTATCATGTGTCACACACAATTACACTTTTCATGGAGGACTTTGAGGTGATTTTTGTTGTCTTCATAAATTACTTTGGAAAATGTCTTGGTACTCTTTTAAGGAACCCAGTGCACCATATTTGAAGCTAACACTTAAACTCCCCTGCACCGAATTTTTAAGGGCATCCGAATTATCCTTTGTACCAATGAGTGTAGATCATCAGAGCATGATATAAAGTATGTAAGATCCATCAAAGGTACCGTATGACGCTTACAAAAGCAACTTTGGGATGAAAATACAGCAAAGGTGCCATATTATTCATAATAATAAACTATAATGCAAGTTGCGGTTTCACTTTGCATATACCATTCAGAATTATGAAGCTGCCACGTATTCAAAGTGCATCCATATACTAAAAAAAACATATAAAAGGCGTCTATAGTAGCTTTTCCTTCTAGTTCGCTGTAGTAATACGTAATAGGAACATGTAACCTGAACGTGTGTATAAGGAATTTGTTTTGATCGGACATGTTACAGAAATGGTAGCTCACATGCTTTCGTCAAAATGTGGTATTCTTTTGTAATTTTATTCATATATGGATTACACCCGTTCCTTGCCATGGACCTTGTACCAATAATAAATCACACAGTGATCGAATCAGATGCAGTACTTTTGAATTGTGATGGGAACTTGGGAAACAAAAATTACTGGAAACATGAAAATGGTGTGATTTATTTAAATAGAGAGGTACAGATCGAAAGGTATAGAAACAATACGACTGTTTTCGGAAATTACTCACTTTATATAAACGTGGTTTCAATATTCCACAATGGTGAATATACTTGTGAACTTCGGTCTGGTGTTACAGCACGACACAAAGTTAACGTAGAAGGTAGGCTATACTCCGGGACTTTGAACCGGCATCAGTGCTTTTCATTTTAAACCAATAAGAAATTAAATTATTTTAATATGTTTCATTTGTATTGGTTCATAATTTTAAATATTAAAATATGTTTCAATAAGTTACAGACACGCGTGTAAAATTAAAGTACGGTTTTATTTTGCGTATAATGATATATATACATTTCATGATTTGTGTAAGGGTAAGTAAATTATATTGTATCAAAATAGTTTAAAACTAATCTTCTAAGGCAACATTCCGATTTTCTAGTAATTATTTGAGTACCTCAGTATGGTTCCAAAAATATTTTTCACATTTGTTTCGTCAAACTGCGGTATAAAGTAAACAGTGAAAGTGCGAAAACAAAACTATCAATATGTAAACTGTATCTAAATGTTAAGCTATTCGCACGAGTCATTGAAAACGTTAAAATATTCGAAAATAACACGTAGAAAAAGCTTTAATGTCAAAATGAATGGCTGTTATTATCCATTGCAATTTACCATAATAAAAAAAGATATATTTTGAAATAGATTTCACTTAAAAAAATACTTGCAATAGAAGAGTATCGTATCTTAAATAATTGGTTAGAATTCATGAGCTCATTGAAGTTTGCATTAACAAGACTGAACCAATAAATAAGGGGTCAAGCAGGACATACATTCTAATACCACTTGGGCCACAATTAGTCAAAATAATATACTTTTATTCAAATTTAAACTCCAATTGTGTCAAAGACTGAAGCTTTATTTGGGTAAAAAATTCATCCAATAATATTCAATTCAATTCAATTTAATTCTCATATGTACAACAATCATCAACAGAGGTGTATCATTTAATAAATACTAAAAACAAAGTACATATGATGGACAATAGAAAAACAATACAGTTTATCAAGGCTAGTGACCATACAAACATAGACAAGAAGATGACAAAAAGAAAAGAGAAAACTTGACAGAGTAAAGAGAATCGAGACTAATAACTAATAATTTAGTCTAATAATATTAGACTAAGTGTATTACCTCCGGGGTGATATAATCTGATACTGAAGTTTGTACTCCAATTATGTGTTTATAGTATCTCCTGAAATCACAATCAATGGTTTTAAACAAAGTCACGATAATAGAGTATTCTTTGAGGAAGGAGAAGAAGTTACTGTCGTCTGCTACGCACATCGTTCCAAGCCTCCAGTCGAACTAATTTGGATGATAACTAACAAAACTGTCTCAGAGTCATCAAAGATCTCTGTTCAAGTATCTAGAAACTCCCAAGAAAATTTAACGTTTGACGTCATATCAACGCTAAAAACTCGTCTGCTCGATAGGACTGGCATACTTACTTGTATAAGTAGCCCTCAAACTCGCTCTGGAAGCCAACGAGTGGATGTTCCATTTACTCTCTATGGTAAGGTATCGGTTAATGTTTATAGTATCATTCTTAAAGGGGTAATCAGAGTTTAACACCGAATATCCACCTTTTATCCCAGCATTTCGTTTTTTCTTTTGACTGACAATTTACCAGAACCAACGTACACTGCAGAGCTCTTTGAAATGACAAGAAACGTTAATTTTGTGATAATTACTATTGAGTAGGATTTGGGGGCATTGTTTGGGGAACAAAATTTCACACAGGTGCAATAGATAACCTTATTCATACGGTGACCACTCGAAAAGGCACACGTTGATTATCATGGATCATACTGTGTTAATTTTAACTCGGTATTATGATTGTGGTGCGAAACAAACAAACTGTGATTGCCCTTTTAATGAAATATGCAATTAGCGCCTTTTAAGATTAAAATACAAATAAACATCAGTTATTCGAAATCATCTTTGATTATTTTATACGTGTTTGGTTTAGCTGTGCAAACAATTAATTAAATAGAACTCTTAACAATTAAATGAATAATACCCGCGTGTGGAAATAAAATGACTGTTTTGCCCGAATTGGGAGAGCGAGTGCCCCCTCCACCCCGGCCACGTACACCTATCTTGAGACCATCTCTTTGGAAATGGGATTATAAAAACCTTTTCCGAAATGAAACACAAAAATTGTAAAATATTGAGGGGACAGTTTACATTTTCTCTACGATAAATCGATCTTGCATGCTTCCGCCGGTACAACAAAGAAAAAAGAGAGAGTGTAACTGTCCACATTAAAATTCCTCCAACTTAACGGTTGAAATTCAATAGATCTATGGGACAACCCTTCGTTTCCCCGGGTGCATCAAATCATGACCTTAGGCAGTATAAGCCATTTTAGCGGATAAATTATCTGTCCACCTATTGAGATAAATGTATTGTTTAATGAAGTCAAATTTTATTCAAATTGGTAAAAACGTAACACAAAGAGGCTACTCTTCCTCGCACTTGTTTCCATGCTAGGCTTCTCGAACAATTCTGCTAAATGCTAGACTGTCCATCTTTTGCCCACCAATATTTTGTCTGCTGGTGGCGTCCTTCTATTTTACACAATACTTTATTATTTTTCTGTTACTGTAATTATTTTACCAGCATTATACTCCATACATTTTAGACAAAAACATTCAAAAATGATATCGATAGGATAAAATTTGTATTTTGTTGAAAATGGGTTTTGTGAGAAAAGTTAAAGTATTGAAATTACGTTTTAAACAGATTTTTATAACCATTCAAAAAGCGTAAGTAAAGCATTAGCGCCTGCTAACGTCTGTTGCTTAATATGATATTGAAATTAATAACATGTTTATACTACGAAAATGTATGATAATGAGGAAAGATGTTATTACGTTTTATGAGGAAACCTTTGTTTTTCTTCATTGGTACAGCTAGTCCCTCCATGCTACTAACCATTAATGGTTATAGTAGCGAACGAAAAGTGTACGTAGATAAATACGAGGAGGTCTATGCTGTTTGCTCTGCCTTGGGAGCGAGGCCTCACATCAATTTAACATGGATGATAAATGACAAACCTGCTGATACATACTATGTTGAGCATTCTAGTATACGGGCAGAAATGGGAGCATACGATTCAATTTCTAAGTTGCGATTTAATCTTTCCGAAAACGAAGAATTTGGGACAATTTCTTGTACAAGTGACTTTGAAGTTATAAATGTCACCAGCGTTGTTCAGGGTACTATTTGTACATACGGTGAGTGGATTAAAATTTTGACTGTTTTAAAAAGGTGTTTCTTAGTGGTAATAGCGGACATGTGTGGTTTCCGTCAAAATTTTGCTGTGTAAAAATCTAAAGTCAATGCTTGTGTTTCCAAAGAATGAGGTACATGTCCCCATGTCCCCCAGGATTGACACCCATGACCAGTGGTTACCTTAATGAACTAAGGAAGAATGAAAAATATTAAAATGGGTAGAGAAATCAATTTAAATACTGCTAAACATGTTCATGATCTCATCGATTTAAGGTCAAAACACCTTATGCATGTGACGTAATAGAGCGAAAATGTGCGCTCTCTAATGTAGAAAAGCGCGTACCATTGCAACATCCACCAACAAATACTGACAGATGATAGCCTATGTACATCACTTGGATACGCAGGTAGTCTCCTGTGGAAAAGTGAGAAGTCTTCGTCATAATTGTAATGTACTTTATTGTAATCTCCAAATTGACTCGACGTCAGTGTAAAAGATCTATGAAGTTTAAGAACTATATAAAAGGCATATAAGTCATGTCATCATGGGTCATCGTTTTCATCTCCACGCATATAGGCATTTGAATATGCAGCCGTATAGTTCGTAGTTAGACTCTTCGCCGTATCATCCCGAACAGATTAAAAATGGAACGTATACTTGGTGCTCAGCTAATTGAGCAAAGGAAAAACAATCTAGCGAGCCACAACTGGAAAAATCTACCCGACTCTATATACTTGTTTAGCAATTAAATACTCATTTCTCAACCACTTTTGAAGCACGTTTTAATTCTAAACTCGTAAAGCTATTAAACACTATTTTTTAGCATTTAAACGTGTTTAGAAACGAAATAATAAAGAATAAAACACGTGTGTTTAGCATTTCACCTTGCTTACCAAAAGGGGGGAAAAGTGTTTCACAAATCGTTTAACTTTCCAAACATTTACATTAGAGTGGTCTCAGTTAGAATCTTAGCATTCAAAAGTCATTTAACATTCAAATCTATGCATATGCATGACCACAATGTTACCATATAGGTATTAATTACTTTAATTTCCATACTTTTCTCCCAGTCCTTCCTGTTGTTATTATTTCTGTGAATGGAGATGCAACTGTTCAGGTACACGATGTGTCGCATGACGATCAAATAAATGCTACATGTATTGCTACAGGAGCCAGACCAGCCGTAGACATATCGTGGCTCATAAATGGCAGAAAGTTTAACGGACCTGGCAGTTCAATAAAAACAACCGTTGAACATGTAAACAATACATTTCAAACCGAATCAACTATAAGGTTTACACCACGATACAAGGAAGGCAACATAACATGTGTTATTAGCAACCCGTTTGCAAATACAACTCATTATTATGCATTTTTCAGGGTGGCAGGTAAGCGTATAGACACCCATGGCAAGTGTCAATAGATGATGATGTTTACAATAGGCTATCTATAGAATAAAAGTTTTAGTTTTAAAATATTTTTTCATCACCGGCTTAATAAAGCTTATTAAACAACCAAAACCTATCATGGGTGAAATAATAACATACATCGTCATTAGCAGCACATATGTCTTTAAGTGCTATATGATCTCTCTCGTGCATAGAAGGTACTTTTCTTTCAAAAACGTACATAGAAACAGACGCGTAGTAACAAATAGACAACTCAAACTGGCCAGACAAAAACAAACGCTAACCATCAACCATCCACACACAAAGCACAGAACAAAAGGTTTGTCAGAGACAAGAAAAGGGTTACATTTCATCTGAAGACAAATTAAATTTCTCACCCAAAACTACAATTGTTTGTAGTAGTCCACAGAAGTTCTCAATTGGCACAGCTCTTTGATTGACAGCAAGTAAAAAAAATGAAGGGTACTGTAGCGTAAAGTATACAGCATGTACTATACTGAGGGTGTTTTGATTACACATTGGGTCTAATACAATAACCCTGAAACAATTAACTGAGATTGTGTCTGGATTGGGATGTGGAAATTTGAACAGCTGTGTGAGGGGCCTAAAGGGAAATATTGAGTTTGCTTACAAGGAAATTTCATCCTTTTAAAACCAATAATTAGTGGCAAGGAGTTATAAATAATTAAAAATAAGGTAGCATGGTTGCCTTCTTCTCAAGAAATAAGTTTCTATCAGGTAGAATTCAGTTGTTTGTTGCTGAAGAAGTATTTGTTCACCCAATCTTTCAACATTTCAAAAGATGCAACTTCCATAACTCTTCTTAGGCATAACATTTTAAGGAGATGAAGCTATTGCTGGGGTTTATTGCTGAGACCAACTTTTTGGAAAATTGACTAGAGCGTTTTACTTTTGATGCTATGTTGGAGCATTTTAAATGCAATATTTCCCTTTAAGTAAGTAGTTTAGGAGAATTGGAACTATTTAGAGTGAGAGAATTAGACCTATGAATGAATGTGTATACATTACTCTCACAGATAGAGAAGAACACTCTTTCGGGATTGTCACTGCATTGTCTTCAACTGGTTGTATCTTTGTGACTGTCCTGATAATTCTTCTTTGTGTGGTACTTAAGAGATCACGAGGTAAGAAGACTAGGGTTACCGACTTGTGATGTGCGTTTGGTACTAAGAAGGGGGAGATGAAATGTTTTGAAGGAAAAAGTGTTTGACAAATAAGGTGTAGTTTTGTACCGAAATCTTGGCAATTTCTGAAAAATGTTGAGAATATAGCATACCAAGTTTCCCTTTTGCAAAATCAGTACTTATTACTACAAAACAATTATCGAATTCAACAACCAATGGATGAGAAAGCTTAAGCTAACAAAAAGAACCTTTCTTGAACTAGACACAAAAGGCAAAGGAGCGGAGAGTGTCGAGTTGTACTGAATATTTAAAACATTGTCAATTATATGGTGGACCCCCTCCTCTTTAACAGCAAAGATATGTACCATTTTTTATCCTCCGATGGAGATTTAAGATTTTCGATCTTCTCGTGGCGCCTGATCAGAGAGCGGTGAAATCCACGAGTGAAAAGGCGATTGGAGAAAGATGACGAGTTGAACAACCGTGGGGGTCTAAGTTTAATACCGTTCACAGTAAATACACTCTTGCATGTAACAGGTAACACTAATTAGCCTTATCCCTCACGTAGCTTCAAACGCTAGCTGTTATAACTTGTTTCGAGACATATTTCTCTAAGATTGTTTGTTTTAATATGATTTTTAAATGACTTTTCTATTTTATTCCCTAAAACTCCAACAAAGCTACAGGAAGAAGAAATTTAGGATATTCTAGATCAATGTAAGTATTTAAATGTTGGAATTTTCTACAGAGAAACTACCTTAATTGGCATTCTTTTAAGTTTTATACGTAGCTATAGATTCAAAAAAATAAATAAATAAAAAAACACTCCAAGTTTGCAAATTATTATTTTCGGCCCAGCCTATTTTTATGCTTTCAAAATCCATTTTCTCCCAAATTTTCCTGCATTGTCGTTAATTCTTTCAATATTTCCTTCAACATGAAAAATTTGGGAGATAATCTTTTATCGTAGAACACAAGAAAGGCAAAAATCATGAACTACATCGCACAAGCCTAATTCTTACAAAGGCAACCTTTTATTACAAATAAAGTAACGACTCAAAATAAAGGTGATTGTTATCAGAAAATGTCTCAGTTAACCACCAATTATAGTGTAGCTTAAAGATGGCCATGGCAATACTTCTCTAGTGTAAAATTTCTATTAAATGGAACCTTTCTAAAAAATTGTTAATTCCATTCGTCGATGACAATATACACAAAGTACAAGTAGAATGATTTGTTTGGCGGGAGTGACTCTGCCCAAATAGAGATAATTCCCAAAGGGATAGCACTAGCAAGGAACGAATTGCTTTAACATCAGACACATGGTTTTAGCTGACCTAAAAATCCTTTTGTACACCACACTACTTTGTTATCTTCCAAATGACAACACTTCTCTTTAAAACGCTCGGACACTTATAGTCGCCGAATCGGGATATTTGGCCATATCTGGAACCAAGTGCTCCCATTTGGGTATTTTATACGTAACCAGATTTCAAAGCGGTAACCAACACGGCTGAGTTTACATTTGAAGTCAAAATCCGAAGAGAGCGTAGGCCATCATTCCGCAATTCGAAGGCAATGCAGTCACCCTAACTTGAAGTTAGGTAGTGCAGTACACTATGCTGTTTCATGATTGGCTATTTAGAGACACGTGACAACATTTTCTCCCCTTAAATGTAAACTTTACTAGAAGTAACAGTTCGGTTTACCACCAACATGCAATAATGAAATCCTAAAATATTATGGAAGATATTTAGAAAAGAAATAAGGGGAAAATTGTTAGATTAAATGTTGCTTCAGAATAAATTGGGTTAATTGCTCTTGAACTTTAGGTAATACATTTCAAGTAGTAAGTTATTTCTTCTTAAGTCTTGAACGTCTTCTAAAGCTGTTGGATAAAATGGTTTGTGGCAGAAAACTTCAACACATAGTGTTATTTAACTAGCTGAAGCTTTCGTTATTGCAAATGTCAACAAATTGACATCGGATCCACCAATTCTAATATTTAAAATACAAAGAATTTAACCTTTTTCATTCTATATTTAAAGCTCACGCATACTTAGATCTTTATTAAATGGTTAACATGTGGATGCTTCGCTTCTTCATTTTAAGAACTTCAATTTCAAGAACTTTAAGAGAGTTGATTCTAAAATAGTTCTATAACCTATAACGGGTGTAGAAAGTTTTTATTTGCACTCATAGAACCAACACTAAATCATACAATGTAACTATAAAAAACCAGTGAACAAAAACAAAATTTTGAGAAAATGTCTCTCTTATGTTCACATGTTTTTAACACTTGAAAAAACAATTATCAAAATAAATTATATCCCCCGATATTATTTTTAACATGTTATCTTTTATTCGTTTGTAGATGTAAAGATGTAGCATTAAGTGAGTGTTCAAAGGGTGCTGCTAATGATGAACCCAAAGCATTATCAACATTGAGAAAGGAAGGTAAATGAAAAGTCAGAAAGGATATCTAAAATTTAAAATATATCCATGTAAAAGATATCCAATTAAAAGATTTCCAATTAAAAGATATCCACGTAAAAGATATCCATGTAAAAGATACCTAAGTAAAAGATATCTAAGTAAAAGATATCTACGTAAAAGATATCCCTGTAAAAGATATCCATGTAAAATATATTACATTTACAAATAGGCACAATGTATTTCATTTAATTGAGATATGTGATGTCAACATTTCATAGTTCTTGTTGATGTCAACTTGGGTTCGTAGCAATAGGTCAACATCTGGAAGGATTGAGAGAAAATGAACATGTCATGGGGAGCAAAATTAAAAATGAGTACAAACGTGAAAGAGATATATATTTGTAGTAGGGCGTCATTTATTGCACACATAGATAAAAAAAACTTGCCCATCATTGGAACATTTTGGCATGCTTTGTGTAAATACATTTCTCCCCGAAAATAAGTACCGTAAAAAGGCGTTAAGGAATTAAAAAACGTGTTTCTAAGCACTGTTTGCCCCACTTTGTAAACATGTTTAGATGTTTATACGCCTAATTTATTCCTAAACCTTTTTTTTTTTAATTTTTCATTGCTAAACCTTAGGTTTTTAATTGCTAAACATGTTTAGTATTTAAACGTGTTTACAAAATGGGGGGATTAGGATTTAATTGCTAAAAAGATGTTTTAGACTGCTCTTTACATTGAAACATATAAAACAATTAAATGCTTCTTAAACAAAAAACGTCTCAGAAAGCTAAATATTTACAGCGGTTTAACGAAGGGTAAAAAAGGGAACCGACAGTTTTCTAAAAGAACTGTCTCCAGACAATACTCTATACAATATCTATTAGTTTATTAAATATTCAAACTTATTTCCATTTAGTCCATTGCTCTTTACAGCACAAGCCGAAATTCTTGAATTTCCGTAAGTTTCTGTACAACTTTGTAAATGTCGTAGCTGATATAGAAATGAATTTGACTCAAAACTATTTCTTGCTATTTAAAAGGTGGCTTTTATTGAGATGTTTTCTTTAAATCGCTGAGATTTCCTTTTAAACCTTCATTTGCCTAAAAATCAATCAAAGTTATTTATGAATAGGTGGTGTAAATGGGAAAATGTAATACCCCATCCCGCTCAAATTGAACTGTTTTACCCAGGTTTGTTATATCATATATACATGACCCTTTGTAGGCTAACCCTTTGACAATTGTTAAGTTTTTCAGAATAATTCTTTTTTGTAATACCTTCATAAGAATTGAAAAATGCTGATCTTTTATTCCGTTTATCACATTCATAAGAATTGAAATGAAAGCTGATACCGTTTTGTTTCGTCATACATGACGTAATCATCTGAACATGTCTTTACCTCATTTATTGTACTTCGGAACAATTAACTCAAACAACCTTTACATTAATGGTGACCTGGTCGGGAACTCTTATTTTATTTTCTAATTTGTGTAAGATTCATACGAGTAATATTTTGTCTATATATGTCAAAAGGGGGAAGTGTAAAGGTAATATTTCCCACAAATGTTCAGTAAGATGTTCTACGAATACAATTAAATGTGTGATAGAAGATTCATTTTGGAACTTTCTTTTTGCTTATAACAGACAGCAATGATGTTGAGAAATTTCAGTTTTTTCTCTCCTTTTCTTTTTCAGAGCCTTGCTTGAGGGTTCAGAAAAACCCAGCCTGTTGGTTGATAGACAAAGGTTATCATCTGTGAAATCTGACAGAAAATCAAGTAAGATACTTGATTCTATATGACAGATTTGTTATTATATATGAAAATGAATGGATTAATATCGAAAGTCACTCAAGCTTTAAAGTCGCCCTAAATAAATCGAAAGTAATAAATGTTTAATCAGTCACATTTGTTTCTTTCCAAAGTAAACTTTGATTGGTCGAAACTGTAACTTCAGATGTACACAAAGAGCTTACTACTTTTCAATAAAAATTTACTTGCATATGTATCAAAAACTAAGTAAGGGCATATAGATCTCATAAACAGGTGTGTGACTATCATTGTCCCAAAGATCAAATTTGCATTCATATTCCTCATCATACGCACAGGTCTATTTTCTCTTTTGCAGGATCAGGGAGCACGAGTGATTTTTCATGTCCACCAACGTAAGGAAGCGTGTAGTCTCAAATAATTATATATTCTGTTTCTTTTTCCTGTAAATTGCTAATAAATAAGAAACGTGACTATTAACTACCGCCTTTGCATAGGCTCATATACTGTTGTTCATATCGGTGCATTTCTATACCTACATTAGTGAGTTAGTTAGTTAGAAAGAGTTTTACGGCCCAGTTTGCAACCTATTGGAGTGAGAAAACCAAATACTGTACCACACACGGCTATATAATACATTGCTGCCTATAGCATTAAAAATCAGATTTAAAAATATACTTTTGACAATTTCTTCCAAGATTTTATAAAACCATCCCGATTTTAAATTAGCAGCGGCGAGGCCGCGAGTCTTTGTTCAGTTTTGCTGCCGTTATAATTCCATTTTAGAACAGGGTCTATAAAAGCTCTTCGAGTTCCTGTGTGGTTTCAAATTGTAAGAAACATCAAATCATTAAGTTCTCATATAAAAGAAAAGTTTGGATCCACTCCCCCCAGGTGCACGTTCGTATTTAACATTACATCTTGATTGGCAAACATGGCCGTGCGCCGTACTCTTTCTCTCAGGGGGTTGTTACTTTTTGCTAGTTGTAGGGCTGTACCCCCCCCCCCCCCGTCCTGCCATTTTCGCAAACTGTAGCAGGCTTTATACAATAGCTATGTGTTTGGCCACCTCCTTGTCTGTGCAATTGACTGAGCCATCTTATCATTGGGCAACTGAGTAGGTCCGCAGGTTTGCAGTTGCCGACCATTACATGTTTTAAGTAACTTTACTAAAAGGTATGCTTAACCTTCAAGTTTTGTTATTTGTAATTTGTTTTTATAAACGCCATACAGTTATATAGGTAAGGTCGAACCTTTTTACATTTTTCATAACCAAACCTTCTTTTAACTTACTCAATTTGACCAATAGTGTATGCAAATCAATTATTTTGCAACTAAAAACCTATACCTTATTAGGGCCTTTTTCCTCTTGTTTTTTTTTTAGGTTGGATTTGCCCAATGTACCTCAAGTTTTAGATCAACCCACTTACTACACCCCGCCGAAAGACGTGTATGGTAAGATAGGTCTGCTAGAGAAAGCAGTGTGCATGGGATGCTGAAGGAGTTAGGGCAGCAACGGTGGAACGCATGACGCAAGACTTTCCCCCCATCGTGATGAATTGGTCACGGTTAAAATATATACATGGTTTCCTTCATTGCCCATTACACAATTTTATGATTGACAGACAATAAGACCCCAGTCATCGACATTTAATCCTCAAGAAACCTTAGCCACAGCATGCAGCGCATGCAGAGGGAGATTTCATTACAATCCTGTCCAAAGTACCGTGTAATTTTTTGCAACCTTCGTGGAACAAATCTCGGTGAACTGATGATGATAATAGAACTCCAGCGGTGGGTTTGGGAAATTGATATACCTCACTTGGACAATAGATAACTGAGCTTAGAAATCAATTTTTTCACCGCTATCAAAGCAGCATGATTAAGATAAAATACACTCCATGTGGAATTTTCGCGAGTGCAACCTTCCACCCGCTTCGTCGTTTACTAAAACAATGTAGCACGTGACTCAAGTGTACGCCGGAATAACTACGGTATTGAGTGATTTCACCTACGTCACAAGCCCCGCCCCTTTTGACGGGCATACGCATTTAGTGTAGCTAGCTGAGAAGCAGCTGACGACCCACTGTGAGAGTGTTGAACGAAGACAATATTGATTTTTGCCCGGCAGTGGGCGTGGTTTCCCAGTTGTGACGTAACGTGAAAGCACTCTATAGAATGATTTCACTTGACGTCCCAATTGGAAAACCATGTCCACTGCCGGGCAAACTATTAACACTGTTTTAGTGCAGCACTATCATGTGGGTCGTCAGCTGCTTCTTATCTAGCTATACACTAAATGCCTGTACACTGAATGACTGTGCCCGTCAAAATGGGCACAGTCATTCGTATGGCATTGAATGCTCATACATGAGCGTATGGCATTGAATGAATTTTATACCGTGTCTACTGAATTTGAACCTTTTGTTCAAGAACCCTAAATTTTCGGTCAAGCTTCATGTTATGGAAAATGTGACAATTAACCATACTCCTCACGTATATTTTCTGTTTCATACAGCTGGCTACACTAAAATGAAGGATAATATACTACAAGGAAGAATGTTCAGCGAAAAAGATATTTGTCTCGTTTGTAAAATAAAAATGGGAAAAATATACAACCGATGGATGGGTTCAGTGGCTGTCACTGATAAAACAAACAAATGTGTGGTACTCACAACAGCTGCAGGTACAGTAAATAATTACCATGATCGTTTCACTTTTTCATTTTATAAGCTTTACACTTCCGGGAAAATGCAATTGGTTCCGTCTATAGGGCATGGATATAAGCTTGTAAGCTTGCAGCTTACAAGCTCCCACAGAACGGCAGAAATCAACGGTGCGTTAGTGCAACATTTAGCCACACCTGTAGTCGTCTGCTGTTTCTCATCTATAGATAGGGTACATCACTAAGTTTTTCCCGTCAAAAGAGACGGGGTTTGTGACGTAAGTGAAATCCCTCTATACAATATCAATTTATGAAAAGAAATTAGGCAAATAAGAAGTTAATGATTTTAGTTTGGTGTTTGAATTGTTGGAGGTAACGCTGTAAAAATATGTTCATAGCAAAGAACAGTTTAAAAAGTGATATGAAAACCGCACAAAACGCAGTAGCATGAAAGTTTAACTTTCCATACGTTGTAACTAAGGCCTAAATGCTTTTGAAAATGTGCAACGAATATTTTTGCCGTATGTTGCCAGAGGTAAAGTTTTCTGATTAAAAAAAAACATTTTTCTTGTTTTCTGCTCCACTTTAGACGTTGCCCTAGAAAGCAACAGCATTCACTGGGACAATTTCGTTGAAAGAGTACTCGAATTACCGGAAAATGAAAATATAAATCACGTAGAAGGATTCTATATTGATGACGGTAAGTTGTATAGGTATATTTCTAATCTCTTTTGTCAATATTTCGATGCTGCAAGTTGAAAATTTTAAAATTTACATAATTATGGGTCAGCATCGAATGCTTTTCCCGACGTCCTCCTGACTCTCTGGCAAAGAGCCGTTCCTCGCAACCATATGAATCGAATGGATTGCGAATTTGATAGAAAAACGGACATACAAGAATGTATTTTTTTTCGAAAGTACCACTATACCTTTTATAATTTGAAACAATCACATGCTTATTATTTTAATTTATTTGCTCTTTAAGAAAGGTACTTTGGACTCGAAGTTTGTATACAAATCACACTCTGAAAAGAATGTTTAGGAAACAGTTGTCGATACTCATTTGCCCCCACTTTGCAAACACGTTAAGATACTTAACAAACATTTCAAATTCCTAAGCGTTTAACTTTTTACACGTTCAATTGCTAAACATTTTAGAGTTTAATAGATAAACATATTTAGAGCTTAGGCGTGTTGAAAAAGTGGGGACAAATAGATGTTTACTTGCAAAACAAGTTTTTAGAGTGTGGTTATGACTTTAATATAGAAGCTTGTCATTGTGACGACGTCATAATACTCCCCGGCGGCCATGTTGAAGAACATGTAGGTACTAATTAGACCAGACTCGACACGCTTACTGGCTGAATGTGTACACACCGCGCATACCACAGCGCACACTGTACAGTGCGTTCAGTACCAAGCGACTTGTATTTGGCATGACATGTCTCCCAGCGTGGTAGATCAGCGACGTAATTGCAAAGCCTCTATTTTTATATTTTTAAGCATATTAATTGGACTCGAATTATGTATCAGCCAATGTTGCCAATTAATGCAAATTACCTTTTAAAGGATGACCATTCTATTTACTGTTTATAACAGCAAAGATTACGTACCTGGTTTATGAACACGTGATCTGCGAGACCTTAGATGTACGAGTCAACGCCTGCCATAGTGAGGGTGATTCCACTCCAACACGACAGCCACTAAGCGGTCCAGAAGTAATGAGATACCTGTTTGGTATTCTGGAAGGAGTTCAACTACTTCAATCTTACGGGGTAATGAAAATAAAAACAACTTGTCTTTTGATTGTTTTGTTGGAAGACCTTATTCGCACGGTCATTTAGACATTATGCAACCAATCACACAGCTCGTTGCAAACACCAAAGTCGCAGCAGACCAATTATTGTAAAAAATCAATTACAAAGGACTATGGGAAAAAGTTTGGGCGTGGATCTCATTTGTCACAGTAAATTATTGTTGACAAAAACGGTATGCTCTTTAGTTATATCCCAAAGGCCCCTGTGATTGGTATTTGGTGAAGGGGCTATAGATCAGGGCGCAAATCACGTATTTGTTTCTTCTCAATACAAATTACACTCGCTGTACACTCACACTGTAAATCCGGTATTATGCTATGAATATGCATTTTTTAATAGAGTAAATTTAGTTAAAATTTATAATCCGGAATTGATTCAAAAGTTGATTTTCTTACCATGAACTGTTAGGTAACGTCGAGTTCTAAAACTGAAGTACAACTTTTTCAAAGTTTGAGTTTATTTGAAAAAGTACTCGAAGTATTATGGTTTAATCCATTCGTAATATAAAATGGGATCTTACGTGTGGTTCAATACTTGTATGATCTTTATTGCTATATGTTTGATATTTGCTCGAAATAACTGATTGATTGATTGATCTATCGATTAATTGATTGATTGATTCATTCATTCATTCATTCAATCATTCATTCATTCATTCAATCAATCATTCATCCATTCATTCAATCATTCATCCATCCATTCATTCATTCATTCAATCATTCATTCAATCATTCATTAATTCATTCTTTCGACTTTTCTCCTGCAAGTTTCTTCATCCTGGGCTAACAACTAAGAAGGTATTGTTGACCAAACAAGGTACCTGCAAACTTTATGACTTCTGTTTGGCAGAAGATGCAGCTAACAGAGTGATCGTACAGAAATCAGAGGTAAAATATTTATCGCCCTGTGCTGTTACCATGATCACAATGACGTCATTTGGTTGAGGCAATTGTTTTCAACAATTTTGTGAAACTAAACTTCCTTTTCTTTCTTTTTTTTTCTTTGAAGCTCAGAAAAAATTATATTTTTTTATTAATTTATCAATGATCAAATGTGGACTCAAAGTAATGGCATTAAAGCGGCAAGCTGTAGGAACGAGAAAGTTGGTGTTTTACCCCACCCCACCCCCACAAAAATGAACAAAATATCATTTTTGAAACAAATTTATCACTCCTTGAAGTAAATAGTCTTCCAAACCTTGACCTCCTCGAGCAACCTGCTCAAGGGGCCTGTAACTTTTTTTAATATCTTAAACTTCACTTACTTTGATACTTTTCTTAATTCTTTCTTTCTAAACCAGCAAAAGTGTACACTTAACCAGTTTGCGCCTGAGACATTGTCCAAAGACGAATACACTTCAGCAAGTGACGTGTGGTCGACAGCAAACGTCATTTGGGAAATATTATCTGCCGGTGAGAATGTTTCCAATTGATTCAGTTCCATTCATATTTTATAGCATAGGCCTAATGACTCACATAGCTTTCTGGGGGCAAATTAAACAGTTTACTGTACGAATGAAAAAAAAATGAACTCAGTCGTTTGGTGGAGAATCAAAGAAAGTGCTGGTTGAGTGAGGCTGTTTTGGGGATAGTTCTCACTGACGTCACAGCTGTGGTTAGCAACAGCTAAGACAGAGGGCAAGCCCATGGGCATAAAACCAGGTTGCCCTCAAACATGGCTGAAACACTCCAAGTGAAAACATGGGCGACTTCAGGGGGACAGGGTGGGCGACCGCCCAGATACTCTCAAGAAAATGTAGAAAGAGAAGGAAAACGGCAAAAAAAGGTAAATAAAATGATCTCTCAACTCATAACATATACAAGGCGGAAAGTCAGACAGCTTCTCCGGGGACGTAAAGTATCATACAAGGTAAATTTTTCCTAAAGTAGCGATGTTTTCCCCGAATGGGAGGGTCTTAACCCCAGTTCTCGTCTAGTACCCCATGTATACAAGTAGTATGTAATTTGAAAACAAGGGACATGTTTACACTTTCTTCCCAAATAGGGACTCCTCCTTTCACGGACGAGGTTGAAATTTCCGATGATGACGTCACGGTCCCTGAGTGGCCCGACCCATACCAAGAGATCAGGTAAATTTCTACTTCACAGCTTTAATGCCATAAATTATTTGATAAACTACTTTTCAGGAAACGACTTGAATTTTATCTTATCATATTGACCACGTCCTTTTGAAAATATTTTTGGGCAAATACTGTTTTTCTTGCAAGACTTGCTAAGTGCATTACCATAGCAATAAGCTCTGACTGCTGTAAGCGAAAGGACAGATAGGCTTCCGAAAACAGTATTCTATTGATTTTCATCAGGAGAGGAATTTCGTAAGGGAGATGGACTTTCGTGAAAGACGCTACTAGTTTAAAATGACCTGTTGTCTTATTTAAATGCGTTACAAACTATGTCGGATTCTGGATTACGTCACAGAATACCATTGTCTTAAATCACATTGAAAACCGATTCGATACCGTCAATAATGCAAACGCCCTCGATATACCATCGCTGATGTGACATTATCGATGGTGTAAACTCCAATCGGTTTGCCATCGAAGTCAAGACAAGGTTATGCTGTAACGTCATCCAGAAATCCGGGATCCATTTTAATTGCTTTTTAGTGAGACTACATATCATCTTGAATGTTCATGCAACCATTTTGGTTGAGAACTGTTATACAGTGTGACATGTTATTCATTATCATATGGTTAACTTACCCCTCACGAGTGCAACAGGGACACGACTTTGAATTATACCAGGGAGCTGTATGTGCATGGAGATGCAACGCTTTGAAGTGAGGTTTACGTCGTCAAGGTCACACAGAAATCTGCTTTTTGGTTTCCCGAAAGGGAAAACCTATGGACTCATGCAGACAAGACTTTTGCAAAACATGTGTAGGATCGTGCATTTTAGTGTTGGCGTATACTATGGCTCATCGACTTTCTTAACATTGGTGCACAAGTACTACGCGACTACATAATTGTTCACTGTCTGAAGCCAATGACCGGCTTTATCGAAAATTGGTTTTGATGACTCAGCCAGACGAGACCATTTATAACGTGGGCAATTGTGTGCTCTGTTTCTACAAAAATAGTATTGTTTGCAATTGAAGAAAAAAAAAACCGAACACTTTTTATTCTGTTTGATTTATTTTATACATTTTATGATAACAGATTTTTACTTCATAATTCAAACTTTGAGGTACAACAACTTTTGACGAGAGAAATATTTTTACCTCCTTTAAAATGTTTTTAACCTTCATTTGGGCATTGAGTTACGTAATAGGTATCTATCGAGTTTAAAACAAGATTTAGAACGTATGGAAGCCGAGAAAAAGCTTACAGAAGAAAGGCATATGCATTAGCACTTTGGTTGAAGACATTCCCTAAGTAGCAATTATTAAAAGGGCGGCGTTCTGGTGGCTTTTCACCGGGGTTTTGTTAAAAAAAAGTCCACAAAGTGTCCTTCAAGCCCTGTCGCAATTCTTTTTCCTAACTCAAGATATCTCATTTTAAAGACTTGATATTTTTGTTAAAAAATACTGCTGCTTTTTAACAAAGCCACAAGAGTTATGTAACATGGGCACATTGTCTCGGATTCCTTTTGTTTTTCTTAATAAGTTAAAGTCCTTTTGTCCTTGAAATTTTGTATATGTTTCTAACCTGTGGGAATATTTAAACATCTTTGCCTGTAGATCAAGCGTTACCCGTCACCCTCCGTAGAGTAAAACCACCACTGTTGGATAATATTTCCTGCAGCGGCATCAGAATTGTAAACAAATTGAATGTGATGTCAAATTAATGAGCCGTGATGACATTACAGATTTACATGATGCACCAAATCAAAAGAAAAAAGTTGCATTACTTTATAAATTTGTGTCTTACGAAGGCTATATGCAATTGAGATGATTTTTTCGCCTCCTAAAATTGAAAATTTTTTCTGCATATCTTGAAGTTAATGAATTTTTTCTCCGAATATGCCTTTAATTATCCTTTCAGGAAACGTTTCACAATTCAGTTTTGATTGTATCGTTCTTGGCATTTTTATTATGCCTTTACGGGATTTGCACCTACACACACACGGTATTTGTCGTCTGGTTTGTTTGCACTAGGCCTAATAGTGATAGGTTTTCTGCAGTGCCACTGCAGCATTGCTCGTTGTCAGGGAAATAGCAGTAGGCCTAATATTCGGTCATTCGTAGCCCGGTGACTTTTATGAAAAATGTAATTTAGATTTTTGCGAAGGAATCGAAACAAAAAATTTATATCTGGCTATGCTGGAAACTCGAGGAAACTTCTTTTCGGGAAGAAAAATGCCTTGCCTTGTTAAGGGTGGGGCTAAATGAATTGATTTATTTAAGTTAAACAGTCGTTTCGAGTTTGATTGCGTCTGTTCTTAAATTGTTGGCGGCACAGACCTACTTATCAATATAATATTCTGCCCGGGCTCCTTTTATAAGGACTAGTTGACTTAAATGAGATGGTGTTTTAGGAATGATATAGAATCGGTGCCGCGAACCAAGGGAGGGAATACCTTTGGGTCAATTACTCAGCTTTTCTTCGTTCCTCTCTAGAGTCTGATAGTGGATCTCAAAGTGTTAGCACAAGTTAAAATTCCTGTTACATCTCCATCCAAATAACAGCTTCTTAATCTTGATTATACATCCCAATAATTTTTTAAGGACAATACCAGCCCCCCCCCCCCAACTTATTTTGAAGCAAGAGCTGAATATAAAAATGATCTTATTTCTCTTCAAAGCGTCTTTCCTTGTATATTTTAACTGTGATGTTGCACTATTCAATGTTAAACAAGCAGTTAATTCTAGTAAATTTCGCATTTGAAGAGAAAAATTTTTGTCACATGACTTTTAATATCCAATCGTAAAACAGAACAGTCTACTACCTGGCAGACCGCTTCTACTACACTATAGTATAGGCTGGAGTGACTCTTGTCAATTTGCTGGGACTAATACAGAACTGTAAGCGAACTCGTTTCATGCCAGGTTCCATCGCGTTCTCACTTCCATATTTAGTAGTGCCGGTTTAATCTACAAAGGAGTATAACCACCATTATTTTTTTTTTAACGGGACAATGTCTCCATATTTTACAACTAAATTTAACTTTGTCTTTCTGCCTTCTTGGTTTGTTTTTACTTACTCATGTTTAAGGTTTGGTTCATGTGTATTTAAAACCAAAACTGTGCTTTGCGATTTTCCCTCATCACATTTCACTACTTGCTGGAAGTCCCTTCTTAAAGTTTATCGTTGATAGAAACAGAAAGTACAACATTTATTTTAAAATATTTTAGGCACGTTGTAATGTACGTAGCCTACGTGTTTCTATGAAACTATTTCAGGAACAATCGGCTTTTTGAATGCTGGAGGACGGTTTCTTCTCGTCGTCCAACGATTAGTCTTCTAAAGATGTCCTTTGAGAAGGTGATATTTTCGTGTTTTTTCAACCGATACTCTAAAAACGTGTTTAGCAATTAAAAGCTTATTTTGCTCCCACTTTGTAAGCATGTTTAAATTCTAAACATGTCTAGCTATTAAACACTACATCTTTAGAAATTAAGACACCTCAGCGTTTTTAGATGAACTTAATAGGAATTTGACAACAATGTTTAGCCTCTAAACTTGTTTACAAAATAGGGAAAACAAGTGTTTAGAAAAGCATGTAAGTCGTAAACACCTTTTTCGAGTGCGTTATTTGTTTACTTTGTGAAGTTCTTACTTCAAGAGAGATTCCCTACACTTGAAAAAACACTAACATAATTATGCAAATGGGGTTTATATTCAGTACTTTTGAACCTTCTATAGAACTGAGTGTGTTCATTGGTGGTTTTAAAGCTAACTCAGTTAAAAAAAATGTCTCCCTTTACGATCACAATAACAGAAGCATTTTTTATTTTGTCTCATTAAAACTTTCCTTGAAAGGTGTTTGAGTCTTTAGAAGAACAACGAAATTGTTACCAGCACTCAACCGACACCTTGGATCTGTATGTTCCGATGAAAGGAACTACATTGTAATGGCGGAATATATCATCGCTGGTGACGTATGCCATTGTTCATCTGCTGAGAACTGTGGTTCTTTAATTTACTACTACAGGAGCAGTTTGCTTATGTCTTAGGTAACCTATTTTCTATGGAATCACGTGGATGTGAACTGTTTGGACCAATGTACATTATTGAAAGAAAATCGGGCAATACTGTAGGAAATTAAAGTCTTTTGGGGGGGGGGTTGTTTTTTGTTTCTAAAATATGTATAATGTTGTTAAAACATTGTAAATATGTATTTCTTAAGTCAATAATCAGTACGGCAGCAATTTTTTTACGATTTTTACTACGGTATTTATCACAGAGAAGAGCCACAAATCAAATATTACTGTATGTAGAAATTTGGGTGTAAACTAGATTGTTTAGGGTAATCTCTATCCTCTCGGGGACGTGACTCGCCTTTTTGGGAGTAGTCTTGGTCAAGACGTTTGTAATATTTTCAGCTCACTTAATAAATGAGGGCGCTGGCCAACTAGACTGTTAGAACGTCGTAGTCTGGTAGTTAAGTGAACAGTGTCAGATAAGGGGTAGATGTGCACTGTTTAACAAGGTGTTTCTTGATTGGCTGTTGCAATTGTATTGTATCGATTGTATTCTTTGTTCGGGTTAGGGATTAAGTTATCGTTAGTCAGTTAGGAATTTTTTTGTTAAACAGTGCGCAACGCCCCCAGATAAGGGTGTGCTGTATGTAAATGAAAAAGTGTGAAATGACTCTTTTCGAATTAATTTTAACTGCGTACTTTTATTGGTCTCTAATTTTACTCTACAAAGAGCCTAGTGATTTTCCCTCTCAAAGTCTAAGAGGTTAACTAATATGTTTAGATACTGTGATATAATATGACCAATGTCCTGGTTACATGTAACCAGTGTTGTAGTGTGAGTATACCAGGTCATGAGTACGGGTACGGGTACGGATCCGAAGAAAAATAAACCATGAGTACGGGTACGGGTACCAGGCCATGAGTACGGGTACGGGTACGAGTATGGAATCTTGTATTCGAGTACGGGTACGAGTACGGGTACGGGTACGGGTACTACAACACTGCATGTAACCAAGATTTCTGAATTGGTTTCTTACATCAGTTCTGACTGACTAAACTACATCAGTTGCAAATGGTGTACCTGCAACGCTATCATGTGACCCTTTTTGTGATTACTCCATATCTAGTGACGTATAGAACTACATAATCTAGGCCTACATCATGATACATTTTCATTGCGCATGTTCACATTGTTTTACCTATATATTCTTTTTAAGAGCAGAACTTGATTTAAGTCTTAATTACAATTTCACTTATTTGCTAGGATAAGCGGAAGAACATATTAGCTGTATTCTGATATTTGATGCTTAAGTTTTGGTAAGTAAAGTTAGTGGTCTTATTATAACACGATTAGATACAGCACAAAGCAAGAAACCAGAAGTATTTTAATAGAGAATAACTGCCAAGCCCGCAATGAGGGGCCTATACAGTTTCATTAGTACTTCTAAAATAATTTATTTGCATTGAAGATATCTGATAACTAATTAGCATAAAAAATCAATAAATTAAGTTTTAAATAGCTTATAAGAAAAATCAAAACATGTTATCATGCTTAACAATGAAAGTACTACTACAGAAGAAAAGAGGGAGCTATTCGCACTGTTTAACAAAGAATTTCCTAACTGGCTAACGATCATGCGCTAACCGGCCTAACCTTCTCTAACCAGGGAGGTGTAACTAATCTAACATCCCTGCTCTAACACTCCCTAAGAATACAATCGATACAATACAAGGTACGATGACAACAGCCAATTAAAAAATCCTTTTCAACAGTGCGCATCTACCCCAACTGAAAGCAAAGGAAATGTCATTTTTAAATAAATAGCATTAAAAGTCGGTTTTGAAGTGATTACACTAAGTGTAGTAGAATGCCGGTTCTGAGACCGGAAATAGACCCCTTTCAGATTGTACGTTGATTTGCAAAATATATTGTATAATGAAAGCGACGGGAAACGACTGCAAGTATAATTTCAGAGGGAGCCAAAATTGTGCACCAACAATAAGCCATATAATGGTCAAGGGGTTGGGGGCACGAAAGCCACGACCTCGACCTGTCAATAGATTTAAAAGTAAAGACACATTGTGATAGCGAGTAAATAGGATCATAGAAAAGTGTTTATTGTTTTCATTGTTCCGTAACGAGTAATAAGAGTTTGACATCGAATATTGACCCTAAGTTCCATACTTTCGTCTTTCTTTTTTAACTGATTATTTACCATAAGCGACGGACATTGGAGACGGTCTTTGTAGTATGAAGACACGTTATGATCTGTTGTTAGGAAATTTGTAATATTTGTCAAGTAAAACAATTCCACACAGATGGCAAGACTAGACAGCCTTATCCATTAGGTGACCAATCACAACATTAGACCATGATGACAGGTTTTTTTTTTTTTTTTTTTGTTAGATGTGGTGCAGAATTCGCGATAAACTTGCAGAACAAACAGACTCTGATTGCCCCTTTAATAAACACAGTCACATTTACTGTCTTATATAGACTTCTAATTGCTAATACGTTATTGTAAAGTAGTATAACTATTGGTCCCCTTATCCCCGTGTTCTATATTGAATAATTGACCACACTGTCAGGACTCTGTCACCCTCTCATCACTCCCCCTTACCACTATTGTTGTAATTTCAGAATAGATATTGTGCATTGACGACATAATGACGTCATCCTTGGGACAAAACAATGGAACACGTAGCCGCCTGCATAAGAATTCGCCCTGCACGTGTAGCAGACTGCGCGTATTCGACTGATTTACAAATCCGCTGTCTGCATTTGTCGGTGTTGGCTTGTTTTGCCCCCAAAGGAGGTCGCACTTTTTGCTTTGTGATATCATATGCATTAGATCTACGTTTTACGTAGAATGTTGACATTTATGCTGTATTCAACAACCTGTTCTTGACTGTTTCGGAACATGTTGAGAACATGGGAACTCTTTCTGCATTGTCGACCACTTTCAGGTATAGTTGGATATACGTACACGTCACGCTATGCATGTCGACATAACGTGCACGTGCCGCCGTACCGTGCCTTGCTTGCACCACTTCGTTTAATTTCATAAGTCCTAAACACTTTTGCACAAGTGATTTATTCCTCTCGGGTACATGTTGTGCTTACGACCGTTCATTGTGCTGCTAATATTTTCTTACATTCCTTCCGTGAGAAGATATGTCCGTCATCTTGTTTACTGTTCGTTCTCGCTGCACCACCGGCGAGGTGGTGTGAGATTTGGGTGCAAGAACATGTTTGCGAACGTGTTCTTTCATGTTAGACTCTTATAGGAACACTGTTCTCAGTTCCCAAACAGGGTGTCGAATACAGCCTTTTATTAGTAATAGCCTTCTTACCGGTATACCGTTCATAGAGATTTCTTCTATGAAAAGTCAGAGGAGGGTGGGGCATATTCTGCTAGACTGCTTGGTGTTTTCGAAGGCGTAAAAGATTCAATTTTTATTTAATGATGCCTGATGTTCCATTGTAACATAATCATAGAGCTAATGTTTGTTCAACTGAATGTTTTGCGATAAATATTACGCATATCAGTATAAATAAAGTAATATTATCACTGAAAATGTAAATGGAACAGCTGGGTACTTGGACAGTTGTTTTTGTAAGCTTTACAAACCATTTTGCAAAACAAATTTGTCAGTTAAATTCTTTTCAGATGAGATCCTAAAAATTTAGACTTTGCTTTTACCAATGTCCATAAACCATTATTAATTCTGTTCCAATGCAAAGCCCACTTCAGCAGATTGGAAAATAAGTAGTGATTAAACTTTGTATTCATGCCGTTCCATTACTGACTTCATGCAAATATAATTATGAGCTTAACCAATAGCTTTATTCTTTACAATGCGTCTGTGATTACAAAGTATTGTCGAACACTCAGATTTAAATTTTATTCTTAAAACAATTTTACACTCTTTAACAATGGTTATTAAGTTCAAAAGTAAAAGTTTATCACATTTTTATAAGAGAGAAAAGTGTTATCATGGTACTGACACGTATAACCATATTTTTATTTTGTCTTCACACAATGGTTTAACGATCATCAGGACGTATATGAATAATCCATTATTTTGCCATAATGAACTGTAAAGAACCTCGATAATAGTTGGACCACGAGTCTATCTGTCAACAGAAGGACGTTTTTAACAAACTGCAAACGGCTGAAATTATACAAATTAAGGGCGAACTACTTTAATTTCATTTTTATGGAAAAGAAACAAAAGTCCTACCTCTGTAGAATTGGTTAACAACTCACTGCTGTAAAGAAAGGTCATGCTCGTTTCACTTTCATTTAAAAAAGTCTCCATTTATTTGAACACTTTAAACTGCTTTCATTGTTCTTTAACTTCTACATGTGAATTCTGGGAAAGTATAACGAACGTGTCGAAAAACAACTTTAAGCTCCTAATTACAATTGGCTATTCAAATGTGATGTTAGGTACACTGTTTAAAATGGATGTAGGAAGTTGTAGAATTACACAGCAAAGTATAATGAAATGCAAAGAGGACGGCTGCATTTAAATGTCGAACATTTTCACCTGTTATGAAAACTTTAATCCACAAATACTTCCACAACTATATTATGATGAAACGGTTTCCTCAAATCTTCTACATTTTCTCAGTAGAATCCTAAATCTTTCAATAAATGCTCGCCATTCTTCCGGCAACCCATCCCTTCCAGCAAGTACCAAAGGGGGATAAATATGCTCCCAAGTGGTGAAATATTTCTAAGGGATAACTGCTCAAACTAAAATGTACTAAAGTAAGGGTTACATTAATTTGGTCTTCTATGGGGCAGACAGTTCCTACTCCAAGCCTTCCCTTTACACAGACCGGCCTCGTACAGTCCAATGACTTGGTACAATACGTCGTGTAATTAATCAATAACATGGCATTTATAAGTTTTAAGACGCCCTCTTCAAAGTTGGTGAATAGTTGTTCGGAGTAAGATACTTTTGAGCATTAACGTACCCCCCTCTCTTAGTTCAGAAGATTTAAAATTAGTCTAATAGTTCTAAAATGAATATTGTTTGGAATTAGTGACGAATCAACTGTCCGATTGGTCCCTTATTCTAATCTATTAGATTATTTCAAATTCCAATGTTTTATATCTTTCGATTAAAGTAACATTTGATACAATTTGACGCACGTTTCCATATAACGCACCTATGCCTCACCTATTTATTCTAGGTTGTGTTAAGGCACCACTTGGAAAGTTTTGCCACCAATATATGAAGGAAGTGCAGATTCTTCAGTATTCCCTCAAGATTTTAAATTTCCTTACAGGAAACCCGGAATCCAAAGCTTTCTGCAATACAAGCTCATATCAACATATATTTGTTTAAATTAAAGGGGCAGAAATTTCTGCGCGCTTCGCGCACCGCAATACTTACCTGTAACAGTGGTGTTCCTTATCCTGATCCCAGTGGTGTTCCTGATAAAATCCCATATTTGTAATTATTAGTTTTAAAAAGGCAAAATTTTCCGCGCGCTTCGCGCGCCCAAAATTGCAAGCCTTAATACAGTAAGTGGTCACTCAAAAAGCAGTCAGTGGTTAACTTTTCAGAGCCGCTACAGTGCCGTTTCCTTAAAATTTTCTTCAATCAATATAGGCTTTTAATTTTTAAATGTTTTGTCTAAAAAGGCAACAAAGTTTCGGGAGCTTTTTGAATGTTGCCGAGAAGCCCCAGTCCGTACTCCTTAGATAACATTATGTAACAACAACGATCTTCGGTCGACAGGCTATCTCAGATACTTGCTTATAGGAGACGCAGATTCTTCGATAGTCCCCCAAATACTCAAATTTCTTTACAGGAAACCCTGAATCTTAACTATTCATTGCAATACGAGCTCCATATTTTACAAATGTGTAAAAAGGAAACAAATTTTCGGCGTGCTCCGCGCGTCGCAAATTACGTTCCTAAGACAGTAGTTTTCACACTTAAGAAAAATCAGATTTTTTTCTTTTTAAAAACATGATCTTGCTAGCAGAAGAAGGCGAAAAAAATTAGTATCAAAATGTACCTTTTGGTCAATGGGGTAGGGTGAGGTACATGGTCCAACACTTTTCCGCTCCCCCCCCCCCCCCCCACTTTCAAATTGCTTCCTACGCCACTGATAGGAGCAGTAGGTTGATGATTTGTTTGAAACAGAGAGGTTTTCGTAGCAGATGTTGGTCCTGTACCGTCGGTAATATCAGTGCACCCAAGTAGCCTACGGTGCAGGAGTATTTATACTCGTCCGCTGAGCGGGCAAACACATTAAGCCACACAACTTCTGTTACTCAGAGATGGGAAAATACCGAAAATTTTTCAGCTTACTTTTCGATCACAAACGACATGTCAACCTGTCCAGTACGTCGTGGCCCAATACAATAAAAACGTTTCTTTTAAACATACAAAGGAAAAACAATTGGAAGCTTTTTTTAGATTTTGCAAATTAAAATTATGAAGAACACTTGTTAATTGACTTACTACAAGTACCACCTTTGGGGGCACTAGGCGTGCTCTCATCTTAAAAAGGCTGGCTGACAGATTCAGACATGATCCGTTAGAAAGTAAAAAGTATTCCTCCAAAGCCCTGTGCAACCCCTGTCATCATGCGCCTACTCACATACATGTTCAGTTCATCTTACCCCTAAATGCATGTGCAATTTGAGAACCTGAGAAATAGCATTTTTTCTATTCCTCACTAGACCTACGCTCATGTAATACAAAACTTGTGAAAATTGCAATTTTCCATATTGGTTTAAAAGGGTTTGGGGCCCTTTACCTATAGCTGTATATATGGTTCATTTTGAAGCTTCAATTAGATTCATATCCCTAGAGCTTCCAGTGCTCCTCCCAGGGCCCGCCGGGTCTTTGCCTCTGGACCCCACGAAGAGGTGGGTTCTAGGTGACAAGGAACCCACGTTGGGGAGGGCTTCGTGCTAACTCGGGGCCTCCGACACCGTCAAATCCTCCAGTTTTCAAAGGGAATTTCCGCCACTAGACAAACATGACGCACATTTTATTCTCTATACTGTCCGAAAGTGAGGGCGGTGCGTCTCACAATTTGTACCTTCATCATAAAAACCTGCGAGAAAAAGGAGAAATAAATTATACTTAGATCATAAAACCTAAAGGAACAGTCCAGATCAAAACTTTACGTTATTTACGTTAAAGAGGAACATATTTTCAGCATTCTAGTGAAATTTCCATTCAATTCTCAGTTGAGTTCTCTAGATACTACACTGTAAAAAAGAAGTGCTAAAAACAGCACTTAAAGAGCAGTTTTTTCTACACTATCCAAGAGCCCTAATAGGGACTGCACCATTGTTGCAAACGACAGCATTCCTAAGGTGCTGAAATTCTTTAACACTTGTGAGGTGCAGGACTTAAGCACTTGCAAGAGCTACTTTTAACTGCACCATAAGTGCTACCAGACAGCACTAATAGGCGGTGTTAAAGAAGTTTTCTTAGAACTTATAAGAGCCCTAATAGGGACTGCACCGTTGGTTCTACCATACCACCACTGCTTTGGGTGCATTAGAGACAGCACCTCGGAAGTGCAGCAGTAAACAACTCTTGCAAGAGCTGTCCAGAAATCTTAAAGTGTTGTTTTTAAACCTTTAAGAGTAATAACATGTAAAATAACCTAGAATTCTTTCTTTTGGAAACTCCTTATTTGGAATATACTGTAACATTTGTTACTGTAACATACTATACCAATTTAACTAATTATGTATACGTGTAAGCTCAGTGTTATATTAACTGACAAATGCCTGATAAAAGTCAAAACCAAAGATACAGAAATTCTGCTTGAAATTTAGTGTTTTTGAACATTTTTTCATCTAAATTAGTTCCGCCCACTTTTCTGTTATGACAGCACTATGAAAGTGCTGTATAATTAGCACTATAAAAGTGCTGAAATAGCGCTTTTGGTGCTAATTAAATTCAGCACCAGAAAGTGCTATCAAAATAGCACTTCAGTTTTTAGAGTGATAAAGTTTACACACTTTCTATAAAAAGTGCACTTGAAGCAAACAGGTGTGATGTCACGTATTTACGTTGATAGCCCACATATTGTAATTTTCGTTTATTTTTCATCTTAGTGGATTGGCCGTGGGTTGACTGGGGATGGTGTCTTGTCATATAGAGTCATATATACCTTATAAAATTCTATTACTCAGAATGCACTTTTGACATCAATATATCAGATTTTAGCTTGTAAAGAATAAAGGAAAACAAAACATTGGCTAGCAATGTGAATCCATGACGTGAAGTCTACTTGCTTCAAGTTAATTATATGTAGACAGTGTGTCACATTCCATTACTTACATCTCGAGAACTGAATACGGGAAATGAATAAAAAATTCAGAATGCTCAAAATATCTTCCCCTTCAACTTATCAAGAGTAAAAATGGTTCTGAACCATTCTTAAGTTAAATGTTTCCCCGGGAGCTTCGGATGTCCCGGGTGGGTTGCTTCGGGAAAGTTATAAAAGCCTATGTGTTAGCAAATGCAGAGTTAGATAGGCTAAAGGTTCCACACTGTCAACTTAGGACTGCAATTAACTTGATCTAACAGAGGCAGTTTGGCAAACGTGACTGTACACTGCATATGATGGCTAAACATGTGTTTGATACCAGGTAACTGAAGGCCCAGTTCTCTCACCCCAAAGAGTACCAATTCTCCTAACCTTTTTACTTAAGCCCCTCCCAAAATTGTCTGAAATTCATACTCAAACAGATACAATCTCAGTTCATTGATTCAAGGTGAGTAAAGAAAAGTTCCATTTATAGTACCATTCATGCTGTTTAATATAAGCTTTGGTACTCTGCATTGTTTGAATTAGCTGACAATCAAAGAGCCGAGCCAATTGAGAATTTTGGTACCCCTGTAACAAAATTGTAGTTTGGGGTGAGAGGTTTGGCCCTTTAAGTAGGCAGTTATCCTATGACTTCTTCACACGTGTGATCGTGTGTGTAGGTGGGTTTGTGTGTGCGTAGGTGTATGTGTGTGCATGTGTGTGAATGCTGATAAGTGCAAAGTCCTCCACTTTGGTTCTAAGAATCCCCACCATGATTATACTATGAATGGTACTAATTTGAACAAAGTGAGGCTTCTGAGAAAGGCCTTGGTGTAGTTATTACGTACGGGAGATTTAACACCATCTAGGCAGTGTTCAGCTACTGTCGCGAGGACAAATAGGGTGCTTGGGTTGATCAGGAGGAATTTTAAGAGTTTCAGTAAAGAAATTGTGCTAAATTTGTATAAGCAGCTTGTTAGACCCCATCTCGATTATGCTGCACAGGCCTGGAGTCCCTTCTTTGAAAAAGACAAAGTGCTTTTAGAACAAGTTCAGAAGAGAGCTACCCGACTCGTACCTGAGGTTAAAAATCTACCTTATCCCCAAAGGCTTAAGCTGCTTGGGCTTGCCACTTTGGAGCTGAGAAGGATTAGGGGAGACATGCCCCAGGTACACAAATTTCTATCTGAAAGGGAATCCTTTGTTAGCTTGCAGTTATTTAAAGGTCCAAAGTAATCCTCGGGTTAGAGGCCATTGTAAAAAGCTTGAAAAGTCTTTGCTAGACTTGACATTAGGAAGTTCAGTTTCTCTCATAGGATTGTTAGCAGTGTTGTAGTACCCGTACCCGTACTCGTACCCGTACTCGAGTACAAGATTCCGTACTCGTACCCGTACCCGTACTCATGGCCTGGTACCCGTACCCGTACCCGTACTCATGGTTTATTTTTCTTCGGACCCGTACCCGTACTCATGGTTTATTTTTCTTCGGACCCGTACCCGTACCCGTACTCATGACCTGGTACCCGTACCCTGCTCGTACTCATTACCTGGTACCCGTACTCGTACTCGTACCCATGACCTGGTACCCGTACCCATACTCGTACTCGTGACCTGGTACCCATACTCATGACCTAGTATTCATACCCATGCTACTGGTCTTGTACTCAGACAACAACTTTAGTTTATAATGATTAACATTAAACTATATAACCAAAGGTTCAGGATGACTCCTAGAGGGTGCATGATTTTATTACATATGGAACTACTCACCACACCAAATTTTGATGATTTCCATCAAAACACTTATAACAGATCAGTGTCCACTACAAAATTCTACATGAACATGTATGCAATATTCAAACTCAATCCTATGTATATTATTACTTTACCTTCCCCCCATGCTAGCTCCTATTTTATTTACTATAATGCTATGCCCCTTGTCTGGGAGTAGTGTCCATGGGGTTAATTGCACTATAAGGGGCAGGGGGCATGGGTGGTGTTTACTGGGAATCTGCTCTGGGTAAATTGTTCAGGCCTGGGTGAGAATTTTATATTTTGGGTAATTAAGGCCTCTTCTTGGGGCATGAATTATTTAGTCATCCTGGGGCCCAAAAAGTTAGGGGAAGACAGGACATACATTATTCTTCTCATAATGAGAATAAAAGTTTAACTTAGATTAAAAAGTGATAAATGATGGGGGGCTGGTTAAGTTTAAGCTTGTATTGTACACTGTAGGTTCTTCTGATTGACAGCAGTGTTCCATACAGTTGACTATACAGTACTTGTTAGCAGGGCTGTAACCGAGTCCACCTAATCCGAGTCCGAGCTAATTCCGATTCCAGTGACCCACATTCTGGGCCAATTCTGAGTCCAGTGCCCCCCCCCCCCCTGAGTTCAAGCTGAGTCTGACTCCAAAGGATCCTAGTCTGAGTCCGCGTCCATCTCATTGGTGAATGTGCTGTTCACTGTACAGTGACAGCACAACATGGGGCATGGGACATTTCCTCCAGATTTAGCCCTTACCACCTCACTGCCTTAATTCTACCAGTTACTTAGTAAAACCTCTAAGCTTCTGAGGGCCTCGCCTGCAGCCTTGACCCCACCCACTGGAGCACACATTTCACTTCTAGTTCACTCTGCGTGAAAAAATTTTGCCCATAGTCTGCCCCCTCCCCCACTAAGTTTGACATTCTTGTATGTAGCCACTGAAAGTGTGGCACATGATCATGTGTATGATGGGCACAGGTACCAGCTAGCTCATGAGTACAGATATGGAGACCAGGTCAGGAGTAAAGGTATTAAGAGTTGAATTGATATTTCTCATGAGTTCAGGTATAGTTGGGTATACTCACCGGGTACTTTTCTCAGAGGGACTTCAAATCTTCCCTCCACTCAGAAATTACACTTACTTGATCATAAGGCTAGTGGAGCAATCTAATAGATTCCCCCTTAACCTTAAAAATTCCCCTCACCCTTTCTCTTAACCTCCCCACACACACACTTAAGATATGCCCCAAGATATTCCTACAATTGCCCATTGCACCTGCCAACACCTTCATTTTCTGATGCCTGCATGTATACTGTATGTAATTCACTGCTGTTTGTTGTGACTGGACCTAGATTTTCACACATTGTCATCCTTGAGGTCAATTGTCAGTGCTTGAATAGCTTAATCAGCTTAAAGCAAGGGCTTTGTTGTATGAATCCCATGGTCCAGCAATCTGTACCTATACTCCATGTCGTTCAACAATAAAAGTTTTTACAACAAAAGCAGTATGAATTACTGGATCAAGTGAACAGTAAGGGGAGATTACAAAAATCTTGAAGTAAAGAACTGGAAGATTGTCACGTAGGACAATACAAACTACTCAAGCTTATGCAGTGGTACCTGATAATCCCTTGAGTTGAACCTAATCCACTCAACTTCATGGGCAACTATTGATTGATACACCTTGAATGAATTGCTACTGTAACTATGAACATGTGGTCTGTGCCTTGCAGTATTTATTTCCAGTTCATTTTCAGTTAATCTGACTATTGTCTGTGCTACTAAGTTTGCATCCTGTGTAATTCCCTACATACAAATTTTTCAAAAGGGTATCTTCTGTGTACTATAAGAGGCTTGGCTAGGCTAACTGCTACAAAGAGACTGGTTATTCTTTCTGTCAGCTTTGTACAGATTGGATGCATCCTCAATAAACTGTCTTTAAAATCATATTAGCCATGGCTACCATGGGCTGCTGAGCCTATGCCTTTTTTTGCAGTACTAAACTTACTGAGTAACAGTAGAGGTATGAGTTAGGTAGCTATGTATGCACAACATCAGAGGATATATTCAAAATCTGGAACGACTTCTCCGATAATAAATTGATGATGGGGTAGGACAGTGGTAGATCATGTTGGGACTATCTGTGCTTGGGGAATATGGCCGGGGCAATTACCTCAGGATCTACTATGTTATAGCTAATTAGAATCAGTTCTCATACAGATCTTAACCAACCCATTCATTTTAACTCAAATACCAACATGATATGATGTATCATAGCTTTAATATAAACCTGTTTTTACAGTTATAGTTATAGTTTTTACAGTTATAGTTAGTAAATCCAAATGATAGTGGAGTCTCATGATCACCAACAATTTTACAACCATAAGATGCATTACCAACTAGAAAATGTGGTTACGTACCGTAACCACAATGGACATAACATTGTGCTAGTCTTTGGTTGCCCATGTAGGGGAAGGATGGACCGCCTGGTTAATCCGACGGACAACAGGGACATAGATCTGGTATGTGGTTTGGGGTACAAAAATTTTCGAACAGACTATGTTGAACCCTATTTCGTGACCAGGACCGGAATGATCTATAAGCAATCCACCCTATGAAAGCGAGTGCACTCGTAGGCCTACATACACACACAACCAGACACACATATACACTGACAATGACATGCACATACACTCAAAGTGACGTTTTCAAGAAGCCCCCCATATCCCAAAATGTTATTATATTTTGGTTATTCTCCTTTTTTTAAAATTTTTTTTATTTTAAATTTGACTGAATTATTGGAGGGGCAAGGCCTACTGTATGTTTGCTTTCCCCAATATTTTCATTGGTGATGCAATTAGTGTAATTTGCACGGGTAACCACTCGCTATATATCCTATAACCCGGTTCCAAATCTACTACGCGAAGCTTAAATATTTTGCATGCGCAAAGGATTACCCAATTTACGCTCTTCCCCACGGTAATGGAATAAAATATTTTACAATTAATTTGGTAAACATTCTCGGGGCCTGAGAATGAAGAGAGCTCTAGAAATTATGTGTAAGTTTGTTTGTGTTTTGTGCTTAACATATGTACCAAATAAATAAATCAAAAAGTTTGAAAGTTGTTTGTACTTTATTTCCTGAAGTTGAAATTTCTATCAGCGTGCGGCCCGATCGCGCTTTATCGTCACGTAGTGAGTTACTTCTCACACATCAATGTACGTCACTTTGTTCGTGCAAGCTATCCGACGGTGATTCAAAAACACTTCGTACTTCACGCAGAAACTAGCAGACACATCCCCCGCCCAGCTTACAGAGACAGTGCCCGTAGCATTCGGCATGTTAGGTACACTGTACTGAGCCTTTATACGATCTTAATACGGCGGTATGACACCTTTATGTCACGATGTCCGGATGTCAACATGCGGCCTGCTACGTCAGAACGTACATAACCCTACAGTGAAAATTCCAACGTGCATTGTGCATTACTGTGAGAGAAGTTGACGAGCCTGACGTCTTTGTTTACAATCGGTAATTTTGGACGTGCAAGAGAATACCATAATACAGGGCTCTGATTGGTTGATGTTTTAAACCGGTGTTTTAAAAGGGGAAGCTTCGAGCTCTTAGGATGCTTGCCTTTAGAGTAGGAAAGCGCCCAAAAATTTAATATCAAATATTGATAGAGGCCTTGGAAAGTACTTATTTTCTTATTTGACTGTTTTCTGTTACGTTTCTTTGGGATCATGGCCACTACGCGTCCGGTCGTTCCACTAAAACTTAAATACACTTAAATAGGGGTGAAGGTTGTTGGCTGTGTGTCAGTGGCACAATAGATGTTCCAACAATAGCCCTTTCTCGTTTCTTTTACTTGTCATTTTGATTTAAAACAAAAGGAGATGATAAAACCTTATGGCAAATCAAATTTTTTGTACTTGGATATGTGATCATCACCTCTCCAAAACAGCTGTAAATATTATTTTGCATGTCTGATATGGAGCATGCCTAACAAAATGTTCTAATCTTTTAAGTCAGTGTAACACCTGGTACCCGACGGGTATGGCGATTTGGTACCCGGGTCCTACTTTTTAGTAGGGCCTACACCCGTGCAAAGGCACTTGTTGCAATTCCCTACCTGCCACCGAGAATTGACAAACCTGTCCGAAAAAGTACAGCAAGTGCGTAGTACTAAATTTGTCTCTGATTTAGAATAATTGCCCGGAATGAAGTGAACCTGCGAATGTACGTGCAGTTAATGTACACTAGCTACGTTCACGTTTGACCTTTGCTGGCCCATGCCAATCGAAAACCTATAATGGTTTATACGTATGGTAAAATAGGAGATTTGCATCGAAAATTCGGACTTGAGGTTTGATTGCACTTTGCCTTCGATCGATCTGTACGACATAATGTGAAATTCTTTTTGTTTATGCGTTCAATCGGTCACATTGCTTGTACACGATCGCAATGGACCGTACATAATGACTTTATACTGCTGAACGCTGCGCCAAACCCGGCACTTACACTACTGTACACATTTTATACATTCCTTCACTGAAAGCAGTTCAAACGGAGACATCGTAGCATGCCGCTCAGTCAAACTTCCAGGGAACTGTGACAAGAAAATTATACGAATGTTTTCAAATTTATACAATTGTCTTTATAATCACTACATAAGTCAAATGTAAAATTAATTTGGTGACCAAACAGTTCTACTAAATAAAGTGATGTTGAAATTACAGACCAAAGTAGGACAGCATCCCTCGCGTTCATGACTGCGTCATATGTAAAGTAACAGGCATATTGCCTACTTAATATTAATATTAGCCTACTTAATATTAATATTAGCCTACTTAATATTACTATTAGCCTACTTAATATTACTATTAGCCTACTTAATATTACTATTAGCCTACTTAATATTAAAATGTAGAGTATTTGAGGAAAAACGTACCGCATTTCGTAATTAGCGACATTTTTCACACAACCTTGTCACATACCGGTCTCCTTTGCTGTACAAATCTTTTCCCAAAAGATCGGTTTGTTTCTCATTGGGAGTCGTCCGATAAACTGAACGAAAGAAATGGGGTCACGTGATCATCAGAAAATGCGACCAACCACAATAATGGACATGCTGTGTCATGTCCATTAATAATACGCAAAGCCAGGTAGGCCTACCTGTGCAAGATTGCTTGTTCTTTTTTAATCTTCCAGTAATTCAAATTGGAGATTTGTGTAACATAAAGACCCAGCAAATCTAACTGCTTTCAACTCAATGGGGGAAAGGCTTGCTTCAATCAGGGAGATTGTCATATCTGCTAGTTGGAATGGACAAAAATCCTTGAAATTTCAGGGAGTTTCCCTGGGAATCAGGGAGATCTGAGTTGGCACCTCTCTGTAAGCCTGTACTGCAGGCATTAACTTAGTCTCTCAGAATTGGTGCTTGCACTAAATATTTGTCACCATGCATCACTCACTCTTAGAAATCATCTTTTTCAGTTTTCAGACTTCTGCCTCTCACTTATCTTCAAATGTCACTGTGCTCATAGGGTATATGCCATATGACTGTCATCGATTCTTGGTTCTTGATAAACTCAAATGTCACTGTGGTTTCGCACTATAACGTTACCACCATAGACTTCCTACACAAGTCCTATAGAGGCTTTGCAATTGCGTCACAAAACCGCCATGGTGGAGGACATTCATGCCAACTACATGTGGCTTTGTGGCGAACGCACTGCACAGTGGGGGTCTGCCCGATATTAATAAGGTTCTTTATCTATAAGGGTCATTGTTCATTAGGTTCATTGTTCATAAGGTTCGTTATTCATAAGGTTCGTTATTCATAATGAGAAAAAAGTTTCATTATTCATAAGGTTCGTTATTCATAATAAAAAAAAAAGGTTCGTTTTTCATAATCGAAAAAAGGGTTCGTTGTTCATAATCGAGAAATAGGTTCGTTATTCATAATCAAAAAAAAAGGTTCGTTATTCATAATAAAAAAAAGGTTCGTTATTCATAATAAAAAAAGGTTCGTTATTCATAATCGAAAAAGGGGTTCGTTATTCATAATCGAAAAATAGGTTCGTTATTCATAATCAAAAAAAGGTTCGTTATTCATAATCGAAAAAAGGGTTCGCTATTCATACCAATTGTAAGGTAAGCAGCGCCCCATAAAAAAGCAACAAATTCATTAAAATGAGGGTGGCGGTGGCACAGTATGTTAGGAAAATTTGTACGCTTTCATATGGGAGCATCTGAACTCTTTGGGGCATGCATATGCATGCTGCCAAACTCTGATTGGCTAAAATGCTAACCATAACTCTCATCGTAACCCTGATTGGTCATAAGGCTCTGTGCCACCGACATGTTGGAGGTTAAAATCCATATCAATGGGAACGGATTGCAATGCTATTTGATACCCAATACAAGAAGCAGTCGAATTAACATTTGAAGAGAATACTGTTGAGCTTTTGTCATCACATGGCCTCTGTATAGCTGTCTATCTATCTGTCCACCATTGTTCAAAGTGCCGCTCCTCCCACATGCTTTCATGGATCTATTTGAAACTTGGACACAATATTCCTTGGGATGTAGGCCATTCGGATGCTGTTGGCTCGTAGTATCAAATAGCTGCATTTTTTAACCGATTTTTTAAGGAGTGTAGCGGCGTAGACACCAAAGATGTTATAAACGTAGATACCAATCTCCTATCACTACACTATTAGAGGAGCTGACTCCTCAGGGAGGCTCAATCGGAGTGGCGGAAGTGTTGATTTGACATGCGCACAGCTCTATTCAGTTATCTGCGTGCACAATTATGCATGCGTGACAGGAAATTCCATTGTGACGAGATGTCGCCGTGCGTGCATTTTCAAAGCGAGTTCTGTACGCGCACAATGCATTCCTCCTTGTGCAGTCCAGAGTAATTGACGTGTACTTCCCGATGCTTGAAAAAAGAACGCAGTCTTTGATTTTGTGTTGTTAGCGCGTAAGAATGTAAACGCGTGCACAGATGCGCGCTTGTGAAGATACCATAGAAACTGACCAATCAGCAAGTCGATGAACTTCAAGCCAGTCGTTGAGCGTTCATGTTCAAGTGTTCTTAAGTGAAAAGTCTCAAAAAGCAATAAACTGTTCCATATAAATGAAATGTATCAAAGAATCGCGTCCGTAAGGTTTGAGATGTTTTGAAATCACAAGTATTTATTCCACTCGAAGACATCAATTTATCTGTTGGCTTCTAAAACGAATGATCACTGATTAGCACTTCCGCCCCTCCGAATCGGCCTCCATGAGGAGCCACCGCGCCATTTTAAGTTTGGTATCTATGTTTATAATATCTTTGGTAGACACAGAGCCGTATATATGGCTCTGGGTAGACACCTTGCAAAGCGCCCTCTATTAATAGTTGCATTTTGCTGATGGGTTGAGTGGGCTGGCTGAAAGTTATTTCAGTTCGGCAGTTTTTGGCGATCACGCTGGTGGATACCCATGAGTTGATGGTCGGAAAATGTTCTGAAACACGAAATTGCACGAAACCAACTAAAGGAATCAGGAAATTACACGAGATAAGACACGAATCACAAGTATATATGGCCTCAGTAATGCCGCCGATGCACAGATATTGATAAGCATACGAGGAACAGCCACTTTCTTAATGTATTCTTATGTATTTAGCTCCACGGGAGCATGTGTATAGGCCAAGGGCAAAATTTATTTTGTACTGTATGCAGTACTTGAAGAATTACGAGGAAGAAAGAGAAAATAAAGATCGTACATTCCTCACTACATGTAGCCTAATTGCATCTCAAGTTTATCTTGTGTAGTAATCCTATAAGGACTCTTAACAACCAGTCCAAAATGTGAACAAAAAAAAAAACTAAATAAATTTTGCTTTCTTTACGTGGCACGCAAAGCATTGAACATGTAGCCTACATCATAAAAAAAAATTGAGACTCCCATATAAGAAAAAAAATGACCGCGACAGAGGAGTAATACTCTGTTAAGTTTAAGTCGGAAAGGCTTCATGATTTGAAGAACCTAGTGATCGTTGAGTGGTGCGTAAAAGCGCCTTTGGAGGCAAGTGCACTGAGACCCTTTCAGGGTCGTGCAATAAAACTAAGATCTTTCTTTTTTGAAACAATATGAACGGGAGACGTTCTCTCTTATCTCCTTTTCGGCTAAAACTATCTTACCATCCTTCCGTTTTACAGAGGGCGTGCTTTTATCGACGCGAAGATCATTTTTTAACCTCGTCAGAGTCCACTTTTTATTGGCGAAAAAGAACATTTAGATCGGAGCCAAAGTACATTTTAATGGCGCCAAAGTATATTTTTTCTCGGCGCCAAGATACATTTTAAATGGCACCAAAGTACATCTTTGTCGGTGCCAAAGTTCATTTCCAAGGGCACCAAAGTCCACTTTTTTATCTGCGCCAAAGTACATTTCTGTCGTCGCCAAAGTACATTTTTAACGGCGCCAAAGTACATTTTTATCGGCGCCAAAGTCATTTTAAAGGCGCTGAAGTACCATTTTGTCGGCACCAAAGTAAAGTTTTTGTCGGAACACAGAGATGACACAGAAGACAGACATGAGGACTGTATTTATGACGGCCAAAATATGCCTCGACACGCCACCATCAGATGGACAAAACATGCCACCCAGGTTGCAAGAAATAGCACTTCCTTTGTTTATAATTTGTTTGTAATAACGAACCTTTTTTTTATTATGAATAACGAACCTTTTTTTGATTATGAATAACGAACCTATTTTGCGATTATGAATAACGAACCCTTTTTTCGATTATGAACAACGATTCTTTTTGTCGATTATGAATAACGAACCTTTTTGTCAATTATGAATAACGAACCTTTTTTTTGGATTATGAACAACGAACCTTTTTGTCGATTATGAATAACGAACCTTTTTTTCGATTATGAACAACGAACCTTTTTGTCGATTATGAATAACGAACCTTTTTTTCGATTATGAATTACGAACCTTTTTTTCGATTATGAATAACGAACCCTTTTTTCAATTATGAATAACGAACCTTATGAACAATAAACCTTATGAACAATTTTTCTTCTTTGAATAACGAACCTTATGAACAATGAACCTTATTTTTGCCTTTCATCATGTTATGAATAACGACCCTTATGAACAATGAACCTTATGAAAAATGAACCTTATGAATATCGGGCTGTCCCCGCACAGTGTGCACTGTGATATGCACGGTGTGTACAAATTCAACAAGCAAGCGCGTCCCGTATGGTTTACTACGTAGTTACATGGCCGCCGGAGAGTACTATGACGTCATGTGAAAAGCCTCTATACAAGTCCATGGTTACCACTTACAAAAATGTCGCGATGTAATGCTGGGTGCACATTGTTTTAACAAAGACCATACAATCCCTTTTTTGGTAGCACTGTAATGTGATCTGATTTAAGGCTAGAATATCAGCCATTCTGATTTACACAGTTAGCCAGAGAGGCCTGATTTCCATCACATTTTCCATCAAGTTGTGCATGCGTACCAGTAATCAAGTACCTCATGTAGGCCCTATGTGTATAGGCTATGGCCTGGCCTGATAGTGCCCATACAGTACTGTTGGTCTCGTCTGCAATGGCATGAATGTCAAGACCAGTTAAAATGTCATAATCATATTGATGAATTCATACCTGTAGCTGACTCAAAACACATTTATGGTCAGTTGGACTACCATAGCTGGACCTGGTACCCGTACCCGTACTCGTACTCATGACCTTGTACCCGTACCCGTACCCGTACTCATAGCCTGGTACCCATACCCGTACCCGTACCCGTACTCATGATTAATTTTTCTTGGGACTCGTACTCGTACCCGTACTCATGACCTGGTACCCGTACCCGTACTCATGGTCCCGTACTCAAACTACAACACTGGTTGTTACTGACTGGAATAGCCTGCCTGAGTGGGTTGTTAACTCCACATCAAAGCACCGTTTTAAGGTTAATAGTTTTTCCATGACTGCGGTACAATGTAATCTTTCTGGGCTCGTTAGATGTTGATGGTTTGCTTTTGTTATTGGGTTTCATTTTTTTTTGGGGGGGGGGGGGGATTACAGCAGTGTTGTAGTGTGAGTACCGGACCATGAGTACGAGTGCGGGTACGGGTACCAGGTAATGAGTATGGGTACGGGTACGGGTACAAGGTCGTGAGTACCGGTATAAGGGTACGGATACCAAGCTATGAGTACGGGTACGGGTACCCGGCTATGAGTACGGGTACGGGTACGGGTACCAGGTCATGAGTACGAGTACGGGGACCAGGTCATGAGTACGGGTACGGGTACGAGTCCGAAGAAAAATAAACCATGAGTACGGGTACAGGTACGGGTACCAGGCCATGAGTATGGGTATATGGGTACGGGTACCAGGTCATGAGTACGGGTACGGGTACGAGTACGGAATCTTGTACTCGAGTACGGGTACGAGTACGGGTACGGGTACGAGTACTACAACACTGGATTACAGGGCATCTTTTGGGGCCTTTACAGCCCTCCTTTGCCCTTGAACCTGTTATGTTAAGTATTGAGACCTGAGCATCGGACCTGCTTCACGGTTTTGCTTATACAATATGCAAGTCACAACACCGGGTACCTCAATCGGCATTTGGTTTCAAATGCCGTGATCTTAAAGGGCCAATCCTCTCATTCCAAACTACACTTCTTGTAGCGGGGAACAGAAACTCTCCACTGGCACAGCTTTTTGATTGACCGCTAATTCAAACAATGCTGTACTGAGAGTGTTTTGGTTATACCCCCTGGTTGTACCGGGGAGTTGCTAGAGAAGGAGAAACAACGTCCTATAGTCTCTTTGAGACAATGTTCGTTTCCGACGATAATCTTGCTTTTATCCGCCAAATTCTTATCTCAATACTTCGATAAACAAAGATTTGTACGCATTATATCGAAATTCCAATGAAGAGACATATCCCTTATACCCTACTCGTTAACATTTTGTTTCCAGCCGTCATGGAAAATTGCGAAATTTATGTCATTTGACGCTATCCGAGACGCGACCTGTTGTTTCATTCGAAGATAGCGACAATTTCTCTGCAAATTACGTTAATTTTTTTTTTTTTGTTTCTTAATGATGGCAAAATTGTTTAAATCTGAGGTAAAGGTAGAGACTTGAACAATGCTTCCATCTAATGACGAAAGGGGAGCAATTGGAGCACCTAGTTTAACCATTTGTTTCCAGTCGTTCTATAGAAATTGTTATTATAAGCTTCGCCATTGGCGGAAACAAACCTCTATATCAAAGGACATACAGACAATATCATTGTTTAGGGATTACTCGAAGGAGAATGGAAGGGATGATCATTAAAAGAACTTAGTCACAAGGGATTTAGCAATAGAAACAAAGGGACCTGTCAATCAAATAGTGGCGCCCCAAAAGATGTAATCTGCTTCAAGTACATATTGTCTGGAAAAAAATTGTTCGTTTTATCTCCTTCTCTAACAACTCCCTGGTTGTACGCACAAGGCTTTTCTATAATCACCCTGAAGCAATAAACTGAAATTGTGACTAGACAAGGATGAACTTCAGACAATTGTGGGAGGGGCTTAAGTAAGAAGGTTATTAGGAGAATTGGTACTGTTTGTGGTGAGTGAACTGGGCCTTTCAACTGAAACTGTGACATCATGGACACGGAAAGAAAATAAAGCAGAGATATGAAGGCCTTCAGGCAGATCGTCGAGATTCGTTGTGGTAACTAAAGGTCCACCTATTGTGTTCGGTACTTTTTATGATGCTTGAATAGAGAACAAACACACGATCGTTCGTTGTTCAACAGACGTCAGTCTGAGAGTTCCACTTCAGTAAACCTATATACACGTAGCGTGGCTGCGAAGTTTACCCAGTATATAGAATTGATAGCGTAATATACTACCTATCCTGGAATAACCCGGTTAGGTTTTAGTTGTTGTGTACACTGAAATGACATAGTTAAAGGTCGCCTTTACATTAATGTGTGACTATTTGTGTGATACAGCGATGTTGCCTTAAGACGTGATAAGATAAGCTGACCGTTACTGGAAGAGAGAAATTGTACGTAGCGGCTAAAACAGTATGGATCAAACGGAAGCATCCGACCAAGGGTAAGTCAAGTATCTTACTGTCAAATAATTCTTGTTTCACTGTGTATGGGTTGATTTTCCTAACGTTCTACCTCAATGAAATAATTTTTTGTTACTTTCAAGTTTTTCTCTCACCTTAAAAACGAATTAGACTGATCACTTCGTTTTTCACAATCAGGCATACATATAGTAGGTCTACGTAATGCAATCTGGGGCGGCATGCATAGAGCAGCTACGTTACTTATATTTTAACAAATCTCTTTCATTGAATGAATGCAAGATAAAGGATGAATATTGCAAGAGAAATTATTAACTTCTAGACAATGAAATGCAGGAAGTAGAAGTGGCGTGACATATAGTAGTTAGCCTATGTATGTAAGGTGTAACTAAGCAGATGTGTCGAAGTTCCTGCGACATCCTCAGGTAGCAAACATCAGTGAGCCCCATGTGGCCAAATAGAACCTATTTTATTGTGCACCCAACATTAAAAAGGGCCAATTATATGGGTAGGCCACATGTATGGGGGATATTATATGGCTGGATTAATTATATTTCTCCATAGCCTATATTAGTTGTTTACATGGATTCACTGATCGAGACGTATCCTACGTGGGCAGCATGGGTAAGGTAAGCTAGTCCAAATGGACCCCTTATAAATCCATGGTGCGAAATCATATGGGCGTCTAAGAAAAAAGTCCCATTAGGGTCCCATGTGGTTAGATAGTTTACGGCCCAGTTTCCAACCTACTTTAGTGGTTCAAGTCGAGCCGGCCGGCCAAGGCCTTTTTCCAGTTGTGGCTCACTGGCTTGTTTTCCCTACTCCATGTGTATGCGGAACATCACGCACAACGGCAGTACAGGTAGGTTCCTTTTTAGAGTCTTTGGTACACTCTTAAAAAAAATGGGCAAAATTTGCCCAACTTTTTGACCAACACTGGGCATCTATTCAACAACCTAAACAGTTGGGCAAAACTTTAACCAACCAAATTTGGTAAAGTTTGAACCTAACTGTTGGGCAGGAAACTACCCAACTGTTTGGTAAATGAGCATTTAAAACATACCCACTTGTTGGGCACGTCTTTTATTAAGATGTTGGGCAAATGCATTCACCAACCGTTGGTTAAACGTTAATCATCTTTTCCATAACCGTGGGTGCTTTTTCAACATCAGTTGGGCATATTCTTTAACCAACTGTTGGGCTAATCCCTAGTGCATTGCCCTAGTAAATGTGGCCATTTATAAATCAGGCTCAGATTATCCGACAATAAGGCATCATGAAGACTTGAAGATTGTGTTGAAATAAATATGAGCACATGGCAAGGAGAGAAGTATCCAATGATAGAATCAAACGATTAGGAAACCGTGATGCTGCCATAGTAAGCCAAAGGATGTAGGCTAGCCTAGTCTGTAGGCTAATCAAACTCACATTGACACATTACAGTACCAAACATAGTGTTAGGCTATGTTAGCCTAGCCTGGATGAGCAGGCGAACGTTTCGGCCATGGCTCAGTAGCAGCACCAGTTTCTTCCTAAATCGTGTTGATTATATCTTCGATATAAACATTAAATACTCCACACAACTCCTTGTACTCGTATTTAGCCTCAAACACACTCAAGAACCCCCCAAGCTCCATTCCTCAAGGTAATCTGAGACATAAATCAGCGAGATAGTTGTCGTTTGATGAGCTGCTAATGACTTTGAACCACTGAGAAATACGTACGTACGCCTGTTCTTAACTTTCACATGTTCATTGTGTGCAATGCTTTTATCACATTTACGTATGCGGAACGCGCAAAGTTTATTGCCCAACCAATGAGCAAACATTATGCTAATTAGCAATTAATTACCCAACAAGTAGATAGACCAAATATATGCCCAACCGTTGAGTGTAAGCTTGTTAACAGTTTGCCCAATGATTGGATAGTGGAATAAACGTGAATCGAAGAAACGTTTTTACCATTAAATGAGCAAAGTTTGACCAACATTTAACCAAAGCGTTTTACCCAACGAAAATATTGCCCAGTGTTTTAAGAGTGTATGATTTGACCCGGGAAGCGAAGCCGGGCCTTCCGCGTGAGATGCTCTTACCGTTAGGGTTCCACGTGGAAATGGTACCTGGGATTACGAACAGAGTGTCACTCTCAAAAAGGCTAACAATAATCTATACAGTCACCTTCAGGCAAACATACACGTGACTATGATTTAATTTTTTCTATTTTTTTAAGTTAACACCCGTTACAAAGATTTTCAAAAAGTTACATGTTGCTGATGTGAAAAATTTAATGTCCACTTTAAAATGTAAACTAGAACATGCCTCATCAATTTTCCATGAAAATGAAAACGATGCTACTAATACCTCTCTTCTGTCAATAGTGCCTAAAATAGTTAAGAGGTACAGTACTGTCCTTGCAAAGTACCCCTTAGCATTTTGAAGAGGACAGGGAGAAATAACAGGACATTGTAATCAGAACAAAACAAGAAACAAAAAATGAGCAAAAAAGTAATATCTGTAGACAAATCACTGTATTATGGGCAAGACACTGTAATTTTACATCAGACTACATGAAATTCTAAATGACCTCTATGGAGAGGCATGTCACCAAAAAAAAAACACTACTTGAAATTAAAAGAACCTATAACAACCAAAATGTGTACATATAAAGTCAGGGGATACTAAATAAAATGTGCATTGCACAATAAAAATGCATGTTTAAAAATATAAATATATGACTTGCTATGAAGGGTTAAAGCAAAGGACTCTCATAGATTAAGCAAATGAAATGAAATGATCAAACTGAACACAAAAGGGATGAATATTTAGCACCAGTTATGAAGGATAAAGACAAATAACCCTCATACACAATTCACTTAAATTATCTCATTGAACATACAGATTACAGCTGGCACTGGCTATGGAGGGTAAAGGCAAACAACCCCCATAGCCAAAGTATGTGATTAAATAACCTTTAGAATACGAAAATATAAAAATAGGTCTTGCTATGAAAGATAAAGGCAAAGAACCCTCATGGATAAAGCAAAGAAATACTGTATTCAAATTGCACACAAAACTGATGAATATATAGCACTAGCTATGAAGGGTAAAGGCAAAGAACCTTCATAAACAATTCATTTAAATGATCTAATGGAACATACAGATTATAACTGGCACTTGCTATGAAGGATAAAGGCAAACAACCCTCATAAACAACTCACTTGTTCATCAAACTAATTGCGTAACTTACCTTTATTTCATAAGCTCAGGATATAGAGGACGCTCCTATACTTTTTGGCAACCTCAAAAGTTTCACAAAGTGTTTAGAAATTTGGGTAAAACGTAGAGAAAATTCGAGAAAATATCCTCACCAAATCAAAATGATCCTATATGCCCATATACTTCAGGGGAAAGAGTCATGAAAATATCATCTAACAGTTGGGATTGTCGGGGTCAAGAAAGGTGGGCTCAGCCCACCAATCTGAAATATTTCTCTAGGGGGCTCAAAAAGACTGGTCGGTTATTGGTAGCGGAAATCCTCCGAAAACGCACAGCTTAAAACCGGCACAAAATTTCAAATGCCCCTTCCGATAGCATAGGGCGCAAAGGTTGGGTCCAGTGAGAGTCCTGGGTGAAAGTCATTAAATATGCAAATATGCACCAAACGTGCAAGGAGTAACCGCTGTCTGAGTGTAGCAAAATCTTCCTCTTTATTTTGCCATACACTGCAGGGAGCAATACCTTTAAGAAGTGAGCAAGGAGCATTGCCTCTCCCACACCTAAAGGGCAGTTGATATGGAGTGGTTTTATAAACCAATTGAACCGGAGAGCTGTTTAAATGGCGATTCAGCCTCGGAGGACATTCATTAAGAGAAGCGTTGAATCTATCAACAAACTCGGTTCCATGGAACTTTCCAATGTGACTTTAAAGCCATGACAACATGGCACTGAGAGCCCCTATTCAAATTATTACATTGTTACAAAATCCGACTAGGCAAATATTTGCTAGAAAAGCCTTATATTATGAGATTATGAGATGCACAACAACTCGACATTCGGAAGCTGGGGTCTTATTTTACTGCCAAAATAGCCTATGTCACTACCACGGACTTATATACTTGGACAGGGCATGTAACGCGTACGTCCTATCCGTAGAATTTCGCCACTGACTGGGACAAAAAGGCGCACCACTGAAGATCACTGCCGTGAAGCTATAATTTGTATGATTATTTTGACGACGACCTTGTAATATTTTAAACAAAATTTAAACTTCAATGGGAAACAATATCATATTCCTGCAACACATGTAGTGGTTTTGACCTTAACTTGTATCATTTCGAAAATATTTCAACTTTCTGGAAAAATCTGTTAATTTACTTGAGCAAGTCCAAACTTTCACACAAAATCATAGCAGACAGCAATCGTACGGTAGCGACAATGTAAAGTGTTGTATTCTTCGTCCATGTATTTAGGAAGTCCGTGATCACTACCAATGTTTCGTTCGTTTAATTCAAATTAGCAATTTTGAGCGCATAGGCATGTCAATTTTGATAAAATTCAGCATCGGCCATACCAATTGATAGATAAAGTCGAAACATCAATGCACGGTCAAGATGTCCGATTTGAATTGCGGAGAAGTTCTTCGTTTAACTCAAGTCTATGCCAGAACGACCAGACACTTGTGTCATCTGCGGCACATAAAAACATTTTTAATTTACTTCTTGATGTCATACTTTCCTATTTTAATTTACATTACCTCCCCTTATCATACTCTTAAAATTTATTCATCATTCACTTTTTTTTTCTTTAATTTCATTTTTTAAAATTTCCGATTGTCAGTGGGAAGCTGGAGAATTTGAGCCCACCCCAAGCTTCCGGTAGTTACGCCACTGATAACATGGTGTTTTCTACCCACAGAAAAATAATTTCTACTTCAACCAGGAAGTTGTTAACAACTCTCTTCTTCATCCAAAAGCATCCGTGAAATAACTGCAGATATGATGGAGGCGTACGTACGATTTGAGAGTGAATTTTATGTCCTGTTGTTTTATTAATAAATTGTACTCATTAAGCCATTTTATATCAATTTTGCAGGAAAATAAACTTCGAAGACATACTTGGGTTGGTTGGCAACTTTAATAAATATCAGATAGCAGTTATATCTATTCTGAGTATCCCACTGCTGTTTGGAACTTCATCGCTCTACATGCAAACGTTCACCGCCGGTCAAAGTGAACATTGGTGTCAGACGTGGCGCAACGACAGCTGTGACTGGCTAGAGTTTACAGATTATGAGCAATGTGAAATTTTGAAGAGAAACCTTTCGGTTCCTATAAAAATTGATGGAGATCAAAATTCTTTCGACGAATGTCACAAGTATGACATGGGAGACATTGATCTCCGAACTGCCAGACAACGGTATGGGAACGGAAATGGCAAAACATCACTGAAGACAATTCCTTGCGATCAAGGCTGGTTTTACAATAAAAGTGTATTTGAAAGCACAATAGTTATCGATGTAAGTATATTTGAATTAATGTTATGTAGACCACCACTTCCCGCGATGGGCTTGTAGAATATGCCACGGTATTCCCCGCCTGTCGTAAGAGGCGATTAAAGGGGAGGATTGGAACTGTATTTGAAAAATATTTCAACCCTGAATTTGAACATAAGCTTTATTACAATGTTACTTCTGCATCTACGTAGCTGAAACTGTACTGATACAGTATATAAAACATGCGTGTTGTTGTGTCCTTAATTCACATTCAAATAAAAAAAAATTAACAATGTAACTAAGAAATGAAAAGATGGGAGACATTTTAAAAACGAATGTACTGAATTTTGTGTACAATTGTTGCATAAACCTGCAAACAGAAACTTTGCCAAAACGTGACAAAGAACAAGAGATACCCTCATTTATAATTTTTCTCGTATGATCAGCTTCTTTGTTATTTATATTTTCACCCTAGTTCAATTTGGTGTGTGACCAAGCTCATTTACCGAATATTACTCAGTCTGTATACTTCGCTGGATATCTTGTCGGTAGCGCACTCATCGGACCAATGGCTGACTCGTACGTACATAAATGATTTTTCCTAGTCAGTAAAAGCTATACTTGCAATATGAAAGGTTATGTGACATGGAAATGACAAAATTCGGCATTTGAAATAAATAGCATTAAAACCAAGAGTTTAGCTACAATTTACACAAAAGCCCATCGAAAATCTACCTTTTTAATTTCTGATTTCCACTTAAATCATTAAGATTACCTTAAAGAAAAACGTATCGTAGACGCACAATGACGGACCAATGGCTTCAAGCAAGTGCGTATATCAAGGAAAGAGAATGAAAAAATGTGATTTTTACGGGTAATTTCTGATTTGCACTTAAATCATTAATAAATATGAGCTCAATTGGCAATTTTGTGATGTTCATGAGAAGGATATGCCATAAATATATGGCTAATGTTATCTTTTGGTTTTACAATCTTCATTCAAGGACAGTTGCAGCATTATGCCTAAAATTTATTAAGTATAAGTATAAGTTGTGTTCTTGAAAATGATCAGTTTTAATTGCCACACCATCAACTATGATGACGGGTAATTGAGAGATAATTAATATCGGGTTAACAACAGGAATGTCAACACTGTTCAACACTCCATATCATTATTTTTGCATAAGCAACAAGTTGCTTTAGAAGAATTCGAAATTTGAAGAGGTATATCTTGAGAATCGTAACAGATATTGAAATAATTCCAACGGATTTTCCTTTCAAAAGTTCCCTCCATAACTGCCAAGTGAAGTCAGGTCATTTTGCTGAAATGTCGCACCATATCTTTAAGACTAACGCGTCGTAGACAGACAAGGAAGGACCGATGTCTTCAAACAAGAGCGTATATCAAGGAGATTGGGGGTACTCGCAAAAATGTGATTTTGGCAAGACGAAGTACTGTATGCATTTCACAGGGGCAAAAATTGAAAATAAAATCATTTCAAAAATTCGGACATCTTGTGAAAAGTAATTTTTTCCTCACTTGCACAACACTTTTCCCGAAATGGTCAGATATTCGGGCTAAAGTAACTAAAAGTTCTACAGTAGGATGTATTTGATTGTCCCATTGCAAGGGTAGGAGGGATGATGTATATGAAGTTCATAAAAGTTTGCACGGGAAAATACGGCAGCCTAGTAGTAATATCATTTGATAATTTTCTGAGCATTTTACAATTTTTTTTTATTGAAGTGAACATTTTATTGCAAACAAAAGCTCAGAATAATGTGGTTTCCTATCTTAACGGGGACTGGAAGTTGAACCCTTCTGTAAATATCTGGTGGGGTTGCGATCCGATAGGCTATGCATTTCACCGCCAAGAATTTTATTCATTCTTCAGTACGACGCTCCAAAACAATAACTGACCATTCCGCAGCGTCGCAACGTTATGGTTTTCAGTGGATAGCATAACGCTCTGCATAGTTTCTAATAAACTTGATAACTTACTATTTTCAATACCAATATTTGGATGTTTGCTTACTGGTATGTCGTGGTGCACTGCGATAAATGGAACGGGTGGTCTAGCCATGTATCTAATTTCCTTCCTACCCCACTTGAGTTTAAACTGTATTGTTTTGAACAAAATGCATTTTTATTTGATCTAAAACAGTTTTGCGTGTAGGGAAAGCGATTGCGCAGTTTGCGCACTCAATTCACAAGTCCTGCAAAGGAAATATTCGTCTGCGAGAATTTTCTAGACTGTCTCAGAAATTTCTACAAACATGATTGTAGTTTGGTTGTGTAATTATAGAAATATTTAATATCTGAAATTCACCCGTCTCCAAAATGGAAGGTGTGAATTTCCCTCTAGTATTTTAAACCCTAACCTCAACGCTGGTCCAAAATACCCCATGCAATGTCAATACTCTTTCATCGTAACATGTGTCTGATATCATTTCTTTTCAGAGTTGGTCGTCGCTACACGTACATACTATGCATGGTAATGGCTCCATTAACATGTATGTTATATCTATTTACTGTTAATGTATGGATGTACATGGGAATACGTTTCTTTGCAGCTGCATTTTTCAAAGGACTCAATCTTGTGGGATACATCATAGGTACGCAAAAACATTCTTTTATAATTAAAATTTAAAGAACCATGGGCTGAACCTAGGGGTAACCTAGGGGTAATAAAAGACCATGTGACTCATGAGCAAGGTAACCCTTCTAAATAAAATAGGTGAGCAATTTCAGGCTATCCATGTCTCGCCGTCCCAATCACGGTACCTTTGCTTCCCATCAATAAAGCAAAGGTAATATTTCACTCAAACTTCGATGCATATCTGCCCAAATTGGCATTGATGCATCCAAACAACAATGATGAAGTCCAGTCCGGAGAGTTCGAGTCACGCATTCGGCAATTTTCAACTTTCAATTACTCGAGTCGGGCCCGACTCGGACTCGAGTCCCTGTACTTTCTCAATGGGGAAAAAATCAATCCCTTCCTCTGGCCGAGTATTTCAAATTCTGAAATCCGGAATCCGAGTCTGGGCTCAACTTCAGTCCGGCCAAACAAGGTTACTTTTCAGCACGAATGAGTCCTACAACGTCCCTGTTTCCCTCTTCCGTCTTCACATGCACTCTTAGAAAGGTGTTAAGGAATTAAACGTTTTTCTGAACACTTTTTGCCTCCACTTTGTAAACACGTTTAGGGTGTGTCGAACCCACGGACTTCCTATACAAGGACAGAGCATACTGCACGATATATTGTCGCTACCGTACGTGTAAGAAAAAGCGCACCAAGATGGCCGTGTGCCATGACTTTTGTGCAAAAGTTTTGACTTGCTCAAGTCAATTCCCAGATTTTGCAGAAAGTTGAAATATTTTTGGAATATGGCAAGGTAAGGTCAAAATCATTTCACGTATTGCAGGATTATGATACTGTTTCCCATTAAAGTTTAACTTTTGTTTAAAATAAAACACAGTCGTCGTCAAATCAGACGATTTATAGATTCACGGCGGCCATCTTGGTTCGCCTTTTTTGTCCCAGTCGATGGCGACAATCTAGGGATAAGAGGTATACGCTACATGCTCTGTCCATGTATGTAAGTCGGTGGTCGAACCCCAGAACGGTTGGCTTTTAATCACATTCCCTTTCTAGATATGTAGTCCCTAAACATGTATAGAGTTTAAATGTGGTTTCTAAGTTGGGGCATTATAAGTGTTTAATTGCTAAACATGGTTTTAGAGGGTGGCATTGACGTGCATGAAGACAGAAACAATTATCGCTACGAACTAATAATCGAGGGCAACTACCTCAGTCGTTACCAACATTTATATCTCACCTGGTTGTGGGAACATCATCATTACCCATTTGCAATGAAACTTCCGAATGTATTCGGGGCTAAAATAAGCCAAAGTTTGACGCAATAGACGTTTAACCGCAGGGTGGTCAATTTTATTTTGAAAGTGAAGGCATCTGACCTAAAGCTTCTCTTCAAGCTTGGGAAGGATTCTAAGAGAATGGAGCCTTGACATAAACAGTTCTTTGATTGCTTTCGTTTCAGCGATGGAGTTGGTTTCACCCGGAAAAAGAGTCATTGTTGGCAATTCACTCTGGGTTCTATTTGCTCTTGGTTATTTTCTCCTTACATCCTGGGCAAAAGTGGTTCACAGTAATTGGCGAATGCTTCACGTTGCAGTGGCCCTCCAGTACATTCCGCTGATATTTCTTGCAATGTAAGTATTCTAATCGTTGAACAAGGTTTATGCAGATCCAAAAAAAAAAAAGGGCGGGGAACTACGCTTGTCCACCTTTAAAAGTGAGGGAAATTGGCCCCTGATTTATGTCAGAATTTCCAAAACATTGTCGGCATATATATTGATTACATAACTTCCATAAATTCAGTTATAAGGGTGGTTCAATAGAATCAAACCCGACCGAATGTGGTAGAAGCAGACATTTTATTAGATTTTCGTCTAGATCATCTAGCTGTCAGGGTTTCCCATGGACCTAATCTGCAGCCTTTCCAAGAGTCCCTCGCTTTAATGCTTTTTCTTTCGCGATTGAAGTTAGGTTAAATGATTATATGGAGTTAGATCTACGGCTCAGTTTCTAACTAGTTGGTTTAATTCGAGCCGGCCACGGCCTTTTTTACAGTTGCGGCTCACTGGCTTGTTTCCCTTCCTTTATTGCATATGATGAGCACCAAGCACAATGGCAGTAGCTAGATTCCGTTTTTAAAGTCTTCTAGTCTTTCACGATTGAAATAGTTTTGGTGAAAGTCATACCCCCATTCCCCTATTTTTCGGAAATCGTTCACGCTGTTGAGTGCCCCAACTTCTATGATTTCTAGCATGCAAAGGCATTGTGCTTATGGGATTCGGAGATTGCACCCATCCGTCCAATTTTTTTTTTTTTTTTTGTTGTATCTGGTGTGTGTCTTTTATGTGTTCAACCGAGGGTGTGCGTGCGCTCTAAGAAACGTGTGTAACAGCATTTAATATTTTACCTCTTTGAAAACATGTTTAAAGTCTAAACATGTTAAGCTAGTAAATGCTAAACCGTCAGCAATTAAAAGTGTTTCAAAGCGAATGTTTATCGATTAGGCATGTGTGTTACTGTGTTAAGCATCTGAAAAGGTTTACAAAGTGCGGACAAAAAGTTTTAAGAAAAACGGTGCATTCCTTAACACTTTTGAGGGTTGTACAACCGCTTCAACCATGCTCAGTCAAAACCATTGTGTGTCTATGAGAATTTTCTCTGCCACTTCAATCTTACTTTGGATTTTAACTTTGTTTTCATTATCGCTATATTTACTGACAACTTCTGTCGAAGTACAGTTACGGTATCGAAAGCTGAAAGCGATTGTCCATTGAATACCGTACTCGTCGTATATTTTTTACTGGTCACATAGTTCTTTTTGGGGAGTTCACCTGTATTGATACTGAACCTCGAAGCATTTTTTTACATCTCTATTAACAAACATTTGTCAAGTAGAGACGATAACCCCCCCCCCCCCTTTAAACCAATCCACATATCGTGACAAGGACTGCAGCACTCTAAAAAAATTCTAGTCATATTTGTATAGAATCTAATCAATTGGGGCACGAACCAGACTTGTGTCAAATCTTTGACTAAATTCGACTCATAAATGCAATGAATAGTTTCATTTTTGAACCATTACTAGTGAACCATTACTAGTCAGAGTGCGGTTATCCCAGTCCTGTAAACAACCCTAGCAAGGATGCATGAAAGCACAAAATTTTGCAGACTTTATCGGGGAAGGATTTCGCGGTGACCCAAATCCCCGTTCCCTGGCATTAAAATTTGCTAGAGATCTTAACAGTTCATTTTCTATTCTAGCTTTTTCGTACCTGAGTCACCGAGATGGCTGGTTAATAAGGATAGGTACGATGATGCAGAGAAAGTTTTGCGAAAGATAGCGAAGGTCAACAAGAAGGAGGTCCCTGCAGACTTCTCAGAAACAGTACAGAAAGTTCGTAAGGTTTGTATCAGATACGCAAAAGTAGCATATGTCACCCGTGAGGTACTTTGGCGATCGGCAAATTGTTTGGCAATTGGTGACCCTAATTTTCTTCTTCGAAATCTTGGTTACCCCCATGACAGGTCAAAGAGAACAGTTGGTGCATTTGTCGGGAAGGATTCGAACTTGTTTACTCACTATGCGTAGCGCTGCCATAGTTGACGATATGGACGAAAAAATTCTCCACATCTTTGCAAATGGCACCTTCGGGCATATTTAGGGTTTTAAAATATTGGTCAAATACCTCTCCTCTCTTGGCTACGTTACGCGTTTGTAAAGCGGATTATTTTGACTTGGCAATGCAGTCATGAGCTGGATTTCGCGTCACGAACAATTAGTTCTTAGTTTATAATCCTCCCATTTGCTTATTGCTAATGAGATTTTTGGTTCTCTTGAATCTTATTTACCAATCTCCGAAACATTTACTCTATACCTCCAATTTGGTGCAACTGATGTGCCGTAAAGATCACGTGATTGTTAAAAATAAGTTCACACTTGTTAATATGACAAGATCATTTCTAATCAAACGTGGTAAAACAATGTGAGTAGGTAAACGAACATAACGGTTATTGAATACCATGTACATTGATGTTTCGATAGAGGATAAGTGTATCTGCGACTGAATAGAAATTAACTGATCACACTACGTCAGTGATCAGTCTAATGTCCTTAACTTCTTCAGCGTGACCATACTGTGCAAACTGATACTATATGAGTAGGGTTTATAAGTCTATGGCGATTATCTCCTTTAGGTACTTAATAAATCGATTAATTAAAAACCAGAATCAGTTACAAGTAAACGGCATTGGAACAAGCGCAGTCCTTGTGTGGACAATGCCCAGAAGCCCCCAAGATTGAGAGGTCTTAACCAACCCCGTACATACAGTAGTGCATGGGAGCAGGGCCGGATAAGCGTTTTGTGGGGCCCCGGGCACTTTCTATAGCCGGGCCTCTTTTACAAGTTAAACATCCTTCCCCCTCACCCACTCGCTTACACGGTCAAAATTAATAACACTAAACAGATTAAATTTTAAGCTTTTAACCGCTTATTAATTATAGTTGCTTTTGCACATTATACAGTAATTCATGATAGTTGTTATACATTATATGCCAGATATTCTTAAAAGGCATGGAAAATTAAAAGTGCACACACACATGAAAACGTAAGCCCGACAACCAGTGAATCAAAATAACGTGAGTCCCAATTGCCAAACAACTTTTCAAAAACATTAACTATTACATTACACAATTTTGACGGGATTTCTGACAATCAAAATCATTTACTAGTTGGGAAAATTCCATTTTCCGCACTAGGTCACGTTCCCCGCTGAGCAGGGACCGGGGCCCCAAAAGCGCTGGCCGCGGCATATGCCGGTTGTGTCATGGGGTTAATACGGCCCTGCATGGGAGGTCTCACTCTGACCCGTCCCTGCACATGAAGATCGGATGGATTTGAAAAAAATAAAGGACCCTAGTTGTTTTTCGTTGGTCAGGGTGCAAGGTCGTATGACGTGTGTTCAAAACCGTACTAAGTGATCGAATACGTTGTATGAATAATGAGTACTATTGTCGTACGTTCTCTGGCTTTGCAGTGATGTAAAAATCAATTTAATTATCAGTTTGAGTGTATACTTTTTTCCCTTTCCCAATCCAGTCCAACAATGAACGCAAAGGTTCTGTGATTGACTTATTTCGGAGTTGGTTCAGAGTCATGGTTATTCTCAATTTGTGTTACAACTGGTGAGTAATTTATTCTATCAATGACGTCATGACAGCCACGTTGATACGCCATGATGAAAGGCAAATATTTCGTGTACTAGCTAAATTATCGAAACCGCACGTAAAACCTGATGCGATTTTTGTTTTCCTTCTTGCCATGAGGCATCAAAAACTTATTCTCACCGAATTTGGAGGTATGAAAATCATTCCCTGCTATATGTACGACCGTCACACGTGAAACACCGGACATTCATCTACCACAACGGGGCATATCAACTTGGATGGTGTTACGTGCACACATTACCATACGTACTTAGGGGCTGGGCTATCAATTCTTAGCACAGATATATAAAAACACTTTTGCTGAGATTTTTTAAATAAAGATTGTTAAATAGGATTTGCTAATTTAAATAAAGCTGTTGAATAAATGTAATGAAATGAAACTTATTACTTGGTGAGGTCACATCGACAGACAGATTTTAAAGGACTACGCTGTCCGATAAAATGTATTTCCTTGAGACGTCACGAAAAAATCAGTGAGCATTTTACGTAATATGCATGAAGTGCAAAATACTTCACTCGGTTTTCAGTACTTTTGCGGCTATAAACAGATAAAGTTCTTACGCGTTGAAACTGAGAAATAAATATCGTTGCCACAGAGTATTTTTATCGTTATCCTTAGCATAACTTTCAGCAAATTCATTGGTACAAAATATACTTCTAGTAATGATTTCGACAGATAATATGAGGCATTTTTGTTCATCTTTCCATTTTTTCAGAAAGAGAGAATTTCCTAGCAGCTCAATTATAATTAATCCACAGCTATGCAAGAGTAATGAAGGAAATCAACTTAAATTTGTACGCAATGAGAGGTTTGGGTTAACATTGAAAGTGTCCTAAATGTCCACGTGTTTAGCAGCTGAACACGTACACGCTCTTAATACCTACTCAGATGGGACACGAACAAAAGTCTTGTCAAATGCTTGAAAAGATTTGTTACAAAATTGACTAGAAATGATTCAAAAATGAAACTTTTCAGCTTGAAAGGACCATTTAAAATATGCCAGTTTGCTGTGCAGCGTTCCCTAGTTTGCGGTTTATCTCTCTTATTCACGCTTGAACGGAGCTGCTGTGGAAGCAAGGACGCGGTGACATTATTGTATAACAAAGAAAACAATAAGAAAAAAATGTGGGTTTGACACACTTTGAGGGTTGATTTTTATTTTAATTGAAATCTGCACATTGTTCCCATGAACCAATCAGAATGAAATATACCTTAATGGAAAGGGGGAAAGTTGTTCTAAAATATCCTTTTTCCCTCGAAACGATAGCTGCACTGTGCCGAGAGCTGTCACGGTGTAAATGAACGCACCCGGCCCATATATTATTATTAATATTTTCACTGTTTCGCCTTTGAATTTCGCTAGTTTTATATATTCCATTGAAAAAGTGCACATTGTTTCTGCTTGATTTTGCATTGAAAATTTAGTCTACTAAAAATAAAACAATTTCTTCTTCCCAAATCTGAACACCCCAGCTGTCTGTGAGTTTTATAACTAAATTTGCATTTTACTGAAAAAGTTCGACATTTTCTGCACAGTTACGAATCGCTGTGGTTCTTTTTGGCTTGGATGGTCGGCATGTTCCGATATGGGAGTCGAAACCAAGCAAAGGTTTGACCAAATTTCGGTTCGTGTCCAATTGATTATATTCAAATTTGACTAGGAATTTTAAGAGAGCACATTTTGTCCCTATTTTCGTATTGTGTTTAAATTCTAAACATGTTAACCAAATAAACGTGTTTAAAAGCGAAATGTTTCGGAATAAGACTCGTGTGTTTACCATCTAAACGTGTTACCAAAGTGGGGTGAAAAAGTGTTTAGAAAAACGTTCAATTCTTAAACACCTTGTGTAGAGTGTATTCAAGAGGATTTTTTCCTTCTCAGGTTTGTTCAAAGTGTTGTCTATTACGGGTTTTCACTATCCACTTCGGAACTAGGCATCGACCCCTACCTATCTTTCGTTATTTCCGGTTGCATCGAGATCCCTGCATATCTGCTATGCATGTTTGTAGCAGAAAAGTTTGGAAGAAAGAACTCTACTTTTGGAACTATGTTTTTAAGCGGACTATTCTGTTGCCTAACCCCGTTTATTCGTAAGTGTATTCAAATATTTTAATTTAATGGCATGATCCTCTTACCCGAAAACAGTTATAATTCTCCTAATCTACTTACCTAAGCCTCTCCCACAACTGTTTAAATTTCATCCTCATCCAGACACAATTATCATCAGTTTATTGTGTCAGGGTGAGTATACAAGATCCCAATGTGTAATGAAAACACTCTCAGCAATGGCTGTATAATAATTATGAGCTTTGATACTTTGCATTGTTTGAACTAGCTGTCACTTCAAGAGCTGAACCAATTGAAAATTTCTGTTAGCCCCTACAAAAGTGTAGTTTGGGGAAAGAGGATTGGCCCTTTAATATTCTCCATCTACCCTGACGCTCAGCACCTATAACTGTTGAAGGAAAATTCTAGCCATAAAGCTTTGAAAGTATGAACAGTTTGCAGGAGTCTCAGTTAGCGTGCTAAAATGCAAATGAAGTATGAAGTCTAACCAAGCCCGTACCCAGGAAAAGCTCCTGGACAAAATTGCCTTCCTCGAACATTGCAAGTTGCCACTGACGTAAGACATTTTTACACCCACACCCTTCTTTTGAAGCTGGTTCGTGTCCTTCAGTACACCCCAGGGACCGCGGAAACGGGGCTAGGGGCCCCCACTTTGTCAGCATAAGGAATTTGGGGCCGCCTTACATTGCCATTATGTTGTTGAGCACAGTGGGCCGCCTTAGTGCTTACCCCAATTCCCACTTCAAAACTCGCTCCGCGGCACCGTTCCTTCTCTGGCTATGGGTCGAAACCAAACAGAAACCTGAGAACCAGTAAGTTTCTTACATTGAGATGATCCCTTAATGCCCATAGGTTGGAAACTGGGCCGTAAAACTCCATCTAACTAACTATACCTAGCCATAGCGTGCATTTTAAAGTGGTGAGATATTAAATGTTAAGTTATCCATTATGTCCTTCTAGAACAATACACATAACTTGTTCTATTTGAAACAAAATTGTTTATGCAATCTTAATAACAAATCTTTTCGTCATTGTATTTTGTGATACAATGACTTTCACGGCCTCGTCATGATATCAGAAGCATATCTTGTTACACGCCAGGTGCGGATCCAGCCATTCCAAAAAGGGGAGGGGGAGAGGCTCAGAAATCAGCGGTTCGAGCGAGTTGCACTGCTGATTTCCCATATGTTTTATTGTTGATGTGGTGAAAAGGGAGGGCTTAGTTCGTAACAGCCCCCCCCCCCCCCTTGGATCCGCCCTGCAAGTTGTGGAAACTTTATACAGTTTTAATTAAAACCAGGAATAAGATTGATGTAGATATTGCTCAATAGTCAATTGCACTGGAGAATGTGTTAGGGAGGAGATCAGAAGCAACGCATGAATTTGTCAGAAAATGTACCCCACTCAAAAATCCAATTAGTAACATAAATATCAGACATGTTCCTGTTGGGTTTTTGTTTGAATTTTTGGTTTAGTGTGTGTGTGCTTTTTTTCTTGTTTAGATATCCGTCAATATACAGTTATCGTTGTTGTCAAAATGGCAGTACTAGTCAGTATACTGTATGAGGCATGGAAGAGTGTTTTTCGATGAATGACCGTCAGTAGTAACACGGGGTTACCGTAAGATTCATCTTGAATAGCCTCAAAATTGAAATATTTTTTTTTATTTAATTGTCGAAAAAGACGAATATTCCTCCCATCTTGGAAAATCTCTTACACCAAAATCCTGACTAAGTCTCCTGAATATGACATTTATGCTATAATTTTCAGTATGTTTTTGATAGGAATGTTCAAAATCTATGTATGAAATCATAATTTCATGTGCTGTCACGATTGTCATGTGTTGTACGTATGACATCTTTTTACAGCTCCAGGATTGTGGCGGGTTGCCATGGCAATGAGTGGTAAATTTTTCATCACTATGTCTTTTTCCATTGTTTATACTTGGTCAGCAGAACTGATGCCCACTTCACTCAGGTAAGAATACCATAAGGTCAGGAGGGGAGGGGGAGGGGAATTATGAGCGGCACACGATTCTTTCATTTTCTAACTTTTCCAAGGGATCCTGAGTGAAACTTCAATTGTAGAAACAGAGAGCCCTGAAACATTTCCTTCCCCTTTTATTCGAAGAAAGAAAATCTGGGTTTAAAGGTAAAGAGCAGTCCACCCAAACTTATTTTGAAGAAAAAGCTAAAAAATACAATTTTTGGTTTATTTCTCTTCAAAGTATCTTTCATTACATTTTATGACTTTACTGTTGCATATTCTAGGTAAACCAAACAGTTATTTCAAGTAAATTTCACATTTGAAGAGAAAAAACGTGATCACATGGGTCCCAACAGCCAATCATAAAACTGGACAGTCTACTTCACTACTTCAATTCGGGATGACTGCTCCTGCCTTTTAATTCCTTATTACGTCGAAGTAAAAGCCGTATTTTAACGATGTTAGGTGAGCGGAACAGAAAACGCCTTGCAAGCTTGCCATGGTTCATCTTAAATAACCTAAAAATGTTCTTGAAATGAATCTGTTTTATTGTAATCAGCCAACCTTTGATAATAATGTTATTTTATCATATCGATGTTGCCATATATACCCGCCACCCGTATATATTGTTGGGGCCCGTGAAACGTGATGGCTGTCCTAAAGACTAACAAAAATAAACGCCACCATCTGTTGACGCGAAGCGTTCAAAAATGCTGAAAAGTCATGACCCTAGATAGCCGGATAGCCTAGATTGCCGGTTTTCGTCACGTATTGGAAACGACGGTTATTTGTAAGAAGGGGATGGCTTTCGTTTGAAACTTTCACTTCAATAAAAGAATGGAAAAAATGCAAAGTGACCAGAATGTTAGGTCTCCCAGATAAACTGTAGTGCTACCATTTGATGAAAAGAAAGGAAACGATTGGAAATTAAGCATGAATGCGAGGTCGTGCATGTCTTAAGTTAACACTATAGCAACTAAGAACGTCCCATCCTTTCAAGATTGGTATTAACTGAGAGCGCCACCATTTCTTTGCTTGAACTGTCCCGTCAGAGGGATTTTTTGCAAAAAAAAAATGCCTTTCGATTGCCGAAAATGGCACTTCCAGAGCCTTCTGCTGGCTGTTCGGTATAACCATTTTAAATGTTTCATTTGCCTGGACCTTTCAAGGCAACATTCCAAGGGCAATCAGCACGTATCATGCTGACCGCCTAACACTGAATACAAATACATTCCGATAATGGACATGTAATGAAGCCCCCGTAGAAATGTAAATGAGAGAATAATTCGTTTCTGGGACTATGGGGCAAATGCTTTTTTGTTATTAGCAATGTACCATCCAATAGTGCATCGATGTACATATACCTATGCTTGAGAACATTTTGTTGAAACCAACTCTTCCAAACGCGATACCCTCTTTGCAATGTGCAACAAAGTATATGACAAACCTTAGCTAATATTTGGCAGCACTGGTATCCAGACTAATTTGCGTGAATTATTAAATGCATGAACTTGTGTTTTATCCGATTGGTGTTGAAGTAATATCAAATATATGATGGGATATAATATATCATGTATAGAATGAGGCCCGTGTCATAACTTGTTCATAAGCAAGAAACTGACCAAAATTTCACAACTCGTTTGCGTTATAAGTGGAATTTTTCACAAGATTGGAACATCGCGTAAGAAACTGATATTTTATCGTAAGAGCTTGTGGTTACGCCGTCGAAATGTGTGAACCTCACTTTGAATTTGTAAGAATTAAAAGCCCTGGGAAAAACCACCTCGAGCAAATTGAACTTACGGCGTTACATGATAAACCTAAACTAAGTATCTTCTCGTAATTTCCTAAGATAAGGAGGGGTAAGGCTTTTGGGGGGAGGGAAGAAGAAGGGGTGGACTGGCATTGAAACTAAGTAAGACATAAGTGACCTTTTTTTGTAACTTTTGTAATTACTGTATACTTAAAATTAAAAACATTTACTTTGGTTTAATGCTTTCTGTGGAGTGTGTTCTAGACAAACCCTCAAGGGCTTTTTAACACACTTCCCTTTTCACGACTTTTTCTTATTCGATGCAATTGATCTTTCTCACATATATGACATATTGTTGTGAAATGAAACAATAAATGAAATGAAATGAACTAGCTATGATAATGGGGTTAACATCCTTCCATATATTTTTTCAAACATTGTTTACTTCTCGTGTGCCTTCACATGTTAATGGTTTTCAAATGCATTTTTAAACAAATTTTTTAACACCCTGTAAGTAATTTCGGGGCCTTTGCACAGCGGTCCCAATGCGCATCTGATTGGACTGCAGTGACGTCAATAGTGCTTTGTTTTTTTGAATCTCTTGCGTTTTTCAATGTGTGCATCGTGGCTTAGACTTCAACTCCAACAGTATTGCTATGGTCTATAAATTTACTTTACAGGAGTAGCGCTCTTGGTTTATTTTCAATGACGTCACGTATTGGCGGAATCCTCGTTCCATTGCTTTTAATACTAGAGGAGGTTTGGGACAAATTACCGTTCCTCGTCTTCGGCAGTGTCTCTATTATTGCTGCATTACTTTGCCTGGTTTTACCGGAGACGAAAGGTAGACCGCTTCCGTCCACAATTGATGACCTGCAGGCACTCACTAGGTAAGACTGTAAGAAGACGTTATGACGCCATATATGTTAAGTGGCGGTCACTATATAACGAATTCGGATCGGATTATGATTCGATTTATTTGAATTTGTGTCAACATCTACTCAATCTCTGGTCGGAAAGAGCCAAAAATATGTCAACCAGTGTAAATATAAGATTGGCATCTGATGTCTGTAGTTTAAATGCTAATTATTTTGTTCGTGACGCCACACCGACATGCATTTTTATAGGGCAGCGTAGTCCGATAAAATCTGCTTGTCGATGTGACGTCAAAAAATAATTTATATAAATTTTAAGATCGGTCCTATATATTTTACACAGGTTGGCAAGTTATGGCTTCTTTCCGACCAGCGATGAAGAAGATTTTAACAAAACCTCATACTCAAAAATCAGATCGGAATCAGATCCGAATACTTTGTAGAAGGGAGTTGTTGCAACTCCCTAGTTGTAGTGTGACCTTGGCTTTAAACAAACATCGGCAAGAACTAGGATGACACTAACCCGCTCACTGTATCCAGTACGACAATGCTGTTACCCAGGTAACACAGGACGTTTTTAAAATGTCTCGTGTGATTATTGTTAATAATAAAACGTTTTATGACACCACATAGCAAGTTTTAAAAACGTTTTGTGTTACCTGGGGTTGTTCAGCATATTTTCTTTCTCCCCTCCCACTTCCATTTCCCTCCCCCCACCCTCTCTCTCTCTATTCTATAATTTTATTCTGTATCGGTTGATTTAGTTTCTTAAATGGAGTTTTACGGCTCAATTTTTACACAATTGTTTTATGTCGAGACGGTCACGGCCTTAATCCAGTTGTGGCTCACTTGCATGTTTTATCAGTTGAGACTGCGGGTCAAGTTGTCGGCAAAGCTCCCATCTCCCTTTTTCTCAAGTTGTTACTAATTTTCACCATTTCAAAATCTTGCATTATACAGGAGAAGTCTGGTCATATTCAAGTTCGTGGTCACCATACAACTATAAAAAGAAGCAATCTGATTCACTCTAAAATGGTGTTTAGCAATTACACGTTTTTCTTAAAATTTTGCCCCCCCCCCCCCCCCCACCTTGAAAACACGTTTAGATGCTAGGCACATGTATCTATTTCCTAAATACTTCAATCTCTTTTAAACACGTTTTATCGATAAACATTCAGTGTTTAATAGCTAAACATATTTAGAATATAAACATGTTCACAAAGTGGGGGAAGAATAAGTGTTAAATTGGCTAAGCAGTCACTTTTTTGGAGTGTACCCTCCCCGCACATGTTCGTTTGCCGCATATTAGCTAACGTATTCTTTGTTGTATATAAGTTTGCTTTATTATACTCAGGCAAGATATTCCCCAGGTAGAATCCTTTACTGCAAAATAGTTCTCTTGCTTTTTCGTATGACTGACGTCATGAAGTAATTACTTTTTACTATCTCGTTAAACAGGAGGACTCACAAAGGTACCAACAAGGTTAAAGTAGAAGGCTTCGAGAACGTGGATGACAAATATGGACAATTGACAGAAACAGAGGAAACATGTTAATGGTTCATTACATTGCTGTCGAATATAGCTATTTTACAATTATCGATTATAAGCCGCACTCTCTCTGACACCTGGACATGGTCAAGGTCAACATAGACGTACGACGCGGGGGCGGGGGGGGGGGGGAGGTCTGAGTTGCTGCAGTCCTCCAATAGCAAATGCTTATTTCAGGGCACTTACAGTTGTATTTTCAGGACAAGCCAGTTGTACAGTGGGCAGAATTTTCAGGGCAAACACTCCCCATTCTTCTGTGAAATGTCCTTCCGTACGCCTATGACGGTCAATGTTCGATAGAGGCGCCAAACATTTTTATGTATTGAATCGCCCTTCCTTCATGCAATTTATCTAACATTTCATAGAGTTTGATACACGTTTCCTGCAAACATGATGACCGTATGCCTCACTGAGCTGTGTATAGCGTGTTTTGACGCAAAATTGGAGAACTTTGACTTACCCCTACTATTGAATTGCCTAACAACTGCCCGGGGATCACAGCTTGAATCTTACTGTTGATTATAAGTGCATCACAAACATGATCTCACAGTACAGTCATCCAAACGAAATTATTGATTCAATAAACCGTTCCATTAACATGTGAACAGAAAAAAAATTCATTACAAATTTGACTAAAATTAAATCAAATTTATTCATTTTCGAAACATATACATATGAAGCTAATCGAATGAGATTTGATTTCGTGTTGAGCTTGAGTCCGACTTACAAAACTTAAAAATTGGTCCGAGTTGAAATATTCCGGGATCGGAACTGCCCAGGAATGTACTGAAACTTGACTTGGACGCGGATCAGAGTATTCGACTCCTGCCGAGTCCTTCCGAGTCCAGAAAAATCAACTTGACATTATGCTAGTAACGACCTAATAGTTGATACATTTCAATAAGCAAAAGACTACACTCTGCGTTTAACAAAAGTGTAGGGTGGGCAAGAATTAGATGACATAAGCAGTGCTACAAGTCCTATTTTGAAATAAAACTGAATTTCACAAATGTGCTCACATATATGCTTAGAGTCGGTATTAAAAAGAACGAACATATATTACATATGTATTCGAGGTAAACCAGATGTAGTCATACGTTGCGTTAATCTCGCAATTGGGAAAATTATAATCACGTGATTTTAAAGAGTCTTTCATAAGATAGGATTATACTAATTTACGCAAATCCAAATAAGATTTGACTGCACTGTCCTTTTATCCCCTTGTAATGACCCTTTTTTATTAGATTTATAGAAAAAAAGGCAATAACAAAAATCATTACGACATAACATACTTTATTGTCAGAAATCGGTTTTAGAAAAAAGTTGAGGAAGCATGCATTTAAAATTTAGGTAAAATTGCGCGAAATATACACAGATACATGTATTTTAAATGTGCGTATAGTCCGAATGCTAACTTATGTTGCAGCTCAGCCATGTAACTTGCGTTTAATGTTTAGGCTTGTGAAATTAATCCCGTATTGTATTATGATGTATGGCTTTTATTAAGCATTCTTGCCGAACAACAAACCCTTTCCAAAGTTTAATGGGGCAAAAGTGTTAGACACTAAATATTGATGATTGCAGTCTACTACAGTTTGCGAATATAGGCTAGAGCACGAATGTAAGCTTTTATTTCGATCTTTTACTCTAAATTATTTCGTAGGAGGGGTAAGTGGTGGGGCAGTTTCTGAGAAGATATTAAGCCCCCCCCCCCCCCCTCTTCCCGAAATCATCTATTGATTCATGTGTGTATGCTTAATATTAGTTTAGATGTAATCAACTTGTTATAGTCACAGTTAGATGTCCGATTGAATTGTTTCCAGTTAGTTAGCTCATTCGTGTTGTATATCCCTATGGTATAGCTGAACGCCTTTGGGCATATCGTTAGAGGCAGAAATTGGCAGAATTAGTATGTAGTAAAGGAGATGTAGGACGGTATCCGCAAGTTTGATGTCATAGTAAAGTTCCCCTGACCAGGGAACTGGAAGAGCTCTTCCAGCTCTCACTGTTTTATAGCAATTTTGCAGACCATTTTGTTTGAAGGACCGAATATTTGTGGTGAGAATACCGGACATATAGTTACGTTACTGGTAAAACGTAGGTCTATCGGGTTAGGTATATCTCATGATATAACTCGTGACAATTATTTTTCTTTTGACACTAATACCTATAAAGATAAGGTGCGTTCGATTTAGCAGCTCGAGACGGCTCAACTGGATCAGCCAACGAAAGATCTCTCTGAAAAGTGATCTTAACGTCATCAAAACGTCACACCTTGAGCCGGCCAAAACGACCAGCCCTCCGAGGTGGTCTAGTCGAGCCGCTGACGTAATTTACGTCGTATTTTGTCCAGTCAAGAAACTTGTTGAGCCAGTTGAGCCGGCTCGAGCCGCTTAATCGAACGCACCTATAGTTCTCAAGTGACGTCACTTCAGTTTTTGACGTGGAGTCCATATGGATGAGCCATGTTTAAAGGAAATCATAGCTATCGCCTATATACGTATGCACAGGCTTGCCTTCAGTCCAACATGGCCGTTACCAGGTTACTATAGCTGATGCCTAGTTGCGACGTCATTGAGATCTAGCTATAAATATTGTCGGGAGGTAAAAATAAGAATTATAAAGCTAACCTACGAATGTAAGCGTGAATTCCTTCATATCAAGACAATCAAATATGTTAGATATAAGATGACATATGTCCTATATATGATTTGGATGATCTAGCTAGCAACCAGTACAAAATAAGACATCAGTTTCGGGAGCCCGTCAGTAGCCAATAATTGCTGTATATAAGACGTTATAATGTCCTTTCTCTACAATCTTCGCATCAACACAGAGCACAGTATAACCAGTGGTGATAGGCTATTAACAGCACTGTAGGTAAAGACGGTCATGTACGAACTAACGAAATCATACTCCCTAGATATATGACCACATGTACCCGTATAAAGAATTCTCCCGAAAAATAAAGAAAAAGATCATTCATATCCAATTGAATATCTCTAGATCAAGTTAAGTGCGTCTTTCTTGTTCATCATATCATTTGTTCGCAAATCCCAATGGCTCCGGTGTAAATTCTCTTGAGTTTTGTTTCTTTTCCAACTTGGCAGACGCACGCCATCATCAGCTCTTTTCAACCGCCAACAGATCTGATGAGGGAATAGTAATGGGCGCATTTTTATTATTATGTTCATTTTAGCCTAAATGTTTCATTTTTAACAAAATGTGTAATTTTGTTGCTTTAACCAGTTACTGAGAATAGGGAAAAGACTACACCCTACCAAGAATTGCATAAAGTATTTGTTAAATTTCTCAGAATGTTTGAAATAATATCTGATTTAGCAATTGACCTCTATGTAAATTTGTCTAGTACAATGACATGATTTCTTCATAGATCATTCGTGTCGGATCGTTCTTGCCAACTAGAATTTATGATCCAGATGTTCACTAATGTCCATACCGTAATTTGGAAGGGTGTTTCTAGGTCCAGATATCGACGAATCCGGCCAACCCTTCAGACATAAATAGTCTTCATTAGTTGTCTAAATGTTATTTCAAACCCTCATTTACAGTGAAATTGAAGGAACCAAAAGGCATTACATTGTACAACCATTCATGTATCGGTAATCAAAGAAATTGAAAAATTTAAAGTTGATAGACCGGCTAAAATCAGACCACCACTTCCTGTCCGGATACGTCTATATGTTGTTTGGGCATTAAGCATAAATTGACACAGGTTTGCCACTTTTGGACAAAAGCGTTCAGTCCCTACTGGGGGTATGCGAATGACGATTATTTCTTCGGAGAGGTGAAATGTGATAGACCACCTTTAGGTTTTTATATTGGGGTTAAACGGTGCAATAACAGTACCTGGGAAAATTTTATTATGCAAAAGAGAACTGCCGAACCACATAGTTAAATTAATGAGTGTTTTTAGGGATTTTACAAGTTTCATATATTTTATAATTAAGATCTGATAAATTTGTTATGAAAAAAAACTTTAAAAATTTTACAACTTATTCAAAACGTTTAAAACTATGGAAATATATATCATTTACTTTCAAACAAGGGACCAACTGTGAGTAATCATTGTGTTATCCTGGTATCTTTTTATCGTAAAAGACCCATGCGCATGCGCCTGTGCAGTACATCTTATCGGATCATTGAGCCACCTATATAATAGGCTACATAACGCTGTTCCGAGGTAGCAACTACACTTCCCATGAAGAAAAGTTCCGTCAAAAAACTCCTGCGCAAGTTTCCGACCGGTACCATGCATGGTGGGGAAAGTTTCCAGGAGAATATTTTGGGGATGTAACTAAAACCCCTAGTCAATATGCAATCCCACCCCGCACCCATATGGGTCCGGGGTGGGATTATATGGGAATCTCATAAACATTACCAATTCCTGGCTATTCCCCAAGAAAAATTCCGAGGATCACCACATATAAGGATTTAAATGAAGAGTGACCATGCATTAGCATTAGGATGGATAATGCAAGATCAGGTTTAATTAAAGCGATGAACGAGGGTTGCAGCACCCGTGTCTCAAGCCCCCGATTGTGTATCATCCTGGTCTGATCCGCAGGTGTTGAGTTATGTAACGTACATTCATATAGCCTACAGGAATCTTTTGATTAAAAAAAAAAAATTCGTAGGTAAAAATCTCATTTTCTTGAGCAGCACAATAACGATTAAAGTGAAGTAGCCTATAGTGAGTTGAGTTGTTTTATTACTCTGAGTTAATGATATTGCAGGATAAGACACGGTCACCTAAAGGCAATGGACAGATAGAAGTTTAAGATTATTACTAAGTATAAATTAATCAGAATTGAAAGAGGCGAGAAAAGCAGTGGTCCGGATATGGACGACTGATTTCAGCGCAAGAGTTATAAATCTCACAAATTTCCCCTCATTGATTTTCCAGGTATCATGACTGACCATGTCATAAGATATTGAATATTCAGGCTAACTAAAACAGGGACTCTTTGAATTTCCACCGTTCAGTGAGAAAATATTGCCTCATGATTCTCAAGAGACATTCATGAAATAGGATGATCTACTATACACATGCAGGACTGGACAAAATATTTATAACTCTCTTCCGTTTTCCATGGAAAGGGGTAAAATTTCCTACTTGCGTTTTCATGTAAAATAAGAGAAATTCCCTCAAAAGCCCTAAATTTCCCGAGAAAGAGCCTTGAAGTTCCAAATTCCCAAGCCAGTTTTTACGGCCTCTCATGGACTCTAAAATAAGGATAAAAAAGAACCATAATATAAAATCAAAACTACCCACACATACCATTGAGTGAGAGATATTTAAAATTGAAGGATGACGTGCTGCCATTATAAAACCAGACTTAATCCTACCGTTTTTAACTATAACGTGATCACTTTAAACACAGTTGGGTAAAATGTTTACCAACCGCTGGTCACCTATGTGACAATTCTGAAATCGGGTAATTTTTCTAATAATTGGTCAGGGACGGGTGGATTATCCACGAAACTGGCCGGTATCTAATCACATAGCCTAATTCATCGTCGGGTTAATTCAAGCAGTTTGGACAAGGTTTAGCCAATTTCAGTGTTGTCACATAATACGTGACCAGTGTGGGTGATTATTTTACCCAACTGTTTTAAGGTGAGGGAGGTGCTCAATCTCTCCAGCAAAGATATTATAAACACCGATACCAGACTTAAAATGGCGCGGTGACTCCTCACGGAGGTTGATTAGGAGGGGCGGAAGTGCTGATCACTTATCAGTCGTTGGAACAGTTAATTGATATTTTCCGTATAAATACGTGTGATTTTAAACTCATTGCAATTCTCAGGCTTGCAAACACCGTTCTTGAATAAATTTCACTTACATGAAACAGTTTTAGGCTTCTTCGAGGCTTTCTACTTAAGAACATTTGAATTAATGCACAACGACTGGTTTGAAGTTCATTTACTTAGATTGGTCAATTTCTATGGTATCTTCACAAGCGCACATCTATGCACGGGTTACATTCTTAGTACTCGCTTACAACACAAAATCAACTCAGTATACAACTCAGTATACAACTCAGTACACCACTGCGTTCTTTTTCCAAACACGTGGAAGTACGCGTCAAGTACTCCGGACTAGCTACACAAGGAAAAATGCATTGTGCGCGTACAGAACTTGCTTCAAAAATGCACGCACGACATTTCGTCCGAATGGAATTTTCAGTTACGCATGCGAAATTGTGCACGCAGATAACCGAATAGAACTCAAATCAACATTTCCGTCCCTCCGATTGAGCCTCCATGAGGAGTCAGCGCGTATAACAGTGTAGGGATAGGAATTTGGTATCTACGTTTATAATATCTTTGCTCTCCAGGGATGTCTTCTTGTTGGACATCTTGTTGACTTCAGAAAACATGCCACTATGAACGTTTCTTGTAAAAAGAAGGAACATTTTTACTTATGGTCATCCAGTGCTGTAAGAGTACACGTCGTTCACACAGTTAGTCTATCTTCATTGACCCTTAGTATCAGGTTACCAGATTGATCTAGTTATATCAGTTTAGATAGAGTTTCCAACCTATTGGTTCAAGTCGAGCCAGTTGTGGCCCACTGGCTTGTTTTCCCTACTCCAATCCTTATGTTTATGTGGAGCATCACGCACAACGGCAGTACGTTCCTTTTTTTTTTTTTTTTTTGGTATGACTCGACCTGGGAATTGGGAAACGAACCCGGGCCTTCCGCGTGAGAGGCGGATGCTCTTACCGTTAGCTAGACCGAACACGCGGTCCAGATTGATCTAGTTCCCGACTCTTAATGAAAATGGAAGTGGTAGAACTACGATACCACTTGGTCAGTTGGACGACCGCCCACTTTGAAGGGCCAAAATATCCAGCAGTCCTGTGCCCTTTTAAGGTCTCTAACATCCTGCTAGACTCGTCCCGGCATAGGGCAGTCCCCCCCCCCCCCGGGAGGTAATACCTAGTTCTGTCCGCCACTGGAGGAGGGTGGATTAGAACAGGTAAGTGGTGAAAATCGGAATGAGTTCTGCTTGATAAATTAAGGAGATGCATTCCTACAGGTAAACTGACACCAAACCGAACTCTTCTGGGTTTTCCGAAATAGTTTGTTCTAAATGCTCGGGTCAAATCGGTGTAAACACACCTAAAGGGACAACTTAATAAAAAGCAGGACCCTGAAAAAATATTTCCCCCCGTGTCCCGACCCCTTCCCTAAAAAGAGTTTTTTTACAGCCTGGGGACCCCTGTAGTCAGGGTATGACTATACCCCTGATTCCGTAAATTGATTCTTCTTTGGACAAGAAGGACAGTTATATTTCTGTTTTCCTTGGATGAAAGATCGTCCTATACACTTGGGAAATGCCATTACTAGTTGTTGTATTAATGAATTACAAAAAAAACGAAATGTTAACGACATTTTTCTTGACATGGTACTCCATGATCGATACGAAACGCTTTTATACTAGACCGAGATTTTACCAGACTACGCAAAATTACGTGCTGTATATACATACGGTGTTGATATGTCCCATTTGAACAGGTCAAAAAGCGACTAACACACCGCAATACAACAACAACAACAAAAATAAGGGGTGGGGTGGGGGAACGCTACTGAAGATTCTCCTAATTTTTTGTCAGATTCTAAGAAGCGACGACTGCCTGTGGTATGAAATCATCTTAAAATGCGGAAACTGAATTGCCCACTGCAGCATACTGTTTCGTCCGAAATAAACTTAAGCCCAGCTACTAGGCTATATAGGGAGCCCAATATTGAACGAAGAGGGACATTATGTAGGCCCAGGCGCGTAAAGCCAGGATTGTGTCATGTGGATGGTTTTGGTGTCCTGGGGGGGAGGGTCACGATATGAGGGAAAATTCCAAGGACAGAGAGAAAAAGCGCTATTTTATGTCAGTCTTTTTGCATTGCAAGATTTGGTCATTAGGGGGTCTAACCCCCAAATCCCTCCCCGTGGCTATACGCCACTGCATAGGCCTATTTGTGGTCTGGACCTAGGGGTTAATTAACTTAAATTCGGCCCTAAAAGACTGGAGGCCGTAGATAGAAAATGGTGCAATTTATGAGTACATTTCAAGTTGGAAATGAAGTCGACTAAGCAGATGGGCGAATGTTGTGCTGCGCAAAGTAGATACTGTACGAGCAAAATCCTAGGCCTAATCCTTTTTCTTATTTTCAGTTGCCTCCGCATCATATGCGTACGAGGCAGTGGTGCAGGGGGTTACTCGCCCTCCCAATTGGGGCAAAACAGTTGCTCAGTTCTGGCAAAAAAATGATAAACTTAGTGCCATTATTCGGACAAAATTTGCTATTGCCCTCCGCACAAAAGTAATCCTCGTACGCCTATATGCTCCGCATGGCTGAGTATTCAGTTATAAAATGGACCTCTAGACTATCTCACTGAGGTTTGAGATTCTTAACGTATAATAACTGATCACATTTCTCCCTACTTCAACCCGGTAGCCGGTTCCAAAACTGATGATCTCGGGTCTACGTATACCGGGGTTCGGAAACCGTACTGACGTGAAGGACGTGATCTTCGAGTGAATTTCACATGGATACACGTTGAGTTAACCGTGCTAATGAACCAATCAAATTTACTGCAGCATGCACATGCATGCTAACTTCAACTTGATCGATCCATCATGAACACGTAGAGCCTCAGGAAGTGCTGACGTTACCAAAATTACTCGTTTCAACGCACTGTTCGGGTTTTTAACCCGGTGAAAAGCCTACTTAAAATGGTAAAAATTTAGCGCAATTGTAGAACTGTATTTTTTGTTTCAAACCAAATAATTTAAACATTAAAGAAAATAAATAGCTAGTCTACCCGAGGTCACAGATAGCAGTCGATTGCAACCGTTGTATTTATTGTGTAAGTTAGTGGTTGCACGAAATAGGCCTAACGTTATGTATCCGCAGACTTTGTACGCGAAAGAACCTTGACAGAAAAAAAAAATCTAGAAATCTATAGCCGGACATATTTGAGCATCCATCACAGTTCCTCGAATACAATTGGGCTCTAATTGGGTCTCCGTACCCAGTTAGAGGGTTAGGATTACGTGCGCAGTAATGTCAGGCCTAGGCTATAGGCTAGTATAATAAACCAGGATGGTGCTTCGTCTATATAAGCTGGATCTGGATCTGGAAAAATACTGCACAACACTCCTGGTGGAGTCAAACGTGCAGGGTTGAGTGTGTGCATGTAGTTAGTCGTCCCGTCTGAGGATCCTCAAGGCTGCGCTCTTGAATTGCTTGGGGTCCTCGAGATCTGTAATGTTCTGGGGGAGTAGGTTCCAGTCTCTGACGGTCCGAGGAAAGAAACTGTATTTGTAGCAGTCCTTATTGGTTGCTATATTTGTAAAGCTATTAGAATGGTGATGCCTAGAGGGCCGCCGGGCCGGTTGTAGGTTGTTGATTGGCAAGGCTAGGAGGCCCAATCTGGCTTTGTGAAGAATTGCTAGCCTGTTGGCAGTACGCCTGTTTTTGAGACTATCCCACCCTAGGTCGTTTAGCATTTCAGTCACACTACTATGGGGGGAATAGTCATTATAAACAAACCTAGCAGCCCTACGCTGAATTTGCTCAACCTTATTGGATAGGGAAGTGGTGTAGGGATCCCAAACAGAAGATGAATACTCCAATAAAGGCCTAACAAGTGTGAGATAGGCATTAGCTTTGACACTCCTGGGGCAGGAGTATAAATTTCTTTTAATAAAAGCCAAAGACCTATTTGCTGACGAAGTGATACGATTAATATGTCTATTCCAGGTAAGGGTAGAGATGTCAACTCCCAGATAAGTGTGGCAATCGGCAGAATCCAGGGTATCGTTATCTAGAGTATAATTAAAAAAAAACTTGGGTTTCCTTGAGTGAGTAATCCTCATAGAAAAGCACTTCTTGGTATTAAAGTGCATTTGCCATTTATTTTGCCACTCAGAAAGGGTGTTTAGATCATTTTGGAGCTGAACCTGGTCAAGATTATTCTTTATCTGTCTATAAATTACACAGTCGTCAGCAAAAAGTCTTACTTCAGAAGAGATATTATCAGGCAGGTCATTAATATAAACTAAAAACAACAGGGGACCCAAGACTGTACCTTGGGGAACACCAGAGATAACATCCACCCAATCAGAAAAATCACCACTCACTACGACTCTCTGCTTCCGAGACTTAAGGAAATTAGCCATCCAGTTAAGGGTGTTGCCTCTAATACCATAGTTTTGTAATTTACAAAGCAGACGGTTATGAGGAACCGTATCAAAAGCCTTAGAAAAATCCATGATAATCATGTCAGTCTGGGATCTAAGATCTAGAGACTGCACTAGGTCATTGGTTGTTAAGATCAATTGAGATTCACAAGAATGGCGTTGTCTGAAGCCATGCTGCCTGTTCGTGATAACTGAGTGGTTATCAAAGTGATGCATAATATGAGAATGTATAATGTGTTCCAGGACCTTGCAACAAATCGAGGTAAGAGAGACCGGCCTATAGTTTGAGGCTAGGGAACGGTCACCTTTTTTAAAGATAGGACTAACATTGGCACATAACCAAGAGGGAGGTAAATGACCAGTGTCCAGTGATTTTTGAAAAATGAAGCAGAGGGCAGGAGCAACCTCCTCAGCGGCCAATTTCAGAACATGAGCCGGTATACTGTCAGGACCTGTAGCTTTGTTTGGGTTCAACTCCTTGAGCAACTTCACAACACCATCTAAGGATATCTCAATATCAGACATGGTGGGTATGGTGTTCGCTTCAACTGGAGGTAAGGTGACATTCTCACGGGTGAAAACCTTTTGGAACTGCTCATTTAAGATGTTAGCCTTCTGCATGTTGTCCGAGACCAGTATCCCATCAGATTTCAGGGAAGGGATACCAACACTATCACATCTTAGGTTTTTAATAAAGGACCAGAAACGTTTAGGTGAATCAGTACAAACTGTGTTGACATAATTTCTATAAGCGGCTCTTGTTGTTTTGTGAGTCGCTTTACGTTGGGTTTTGAAGTTTTCAAAAGAGGATGGAGTTCGCGTCTTACGCCATGTATTATAAGCCCTTTGTTTCCTATTTAATAGTCGTTTAATAGTCTTATCAATCCAGGGGGTTTGGTTCCTCTTTCTAACAACCCGAGCTGGAACATAGACATCCATTACCTCTTTGATTTTGTTCTCAAGGGCAGAGTACATGACCTGCACAGAGCACTCACGTTTAACCAGGTCAGAGCTGAACTTACTAAGCTCCGCCTTGATTCCACTGACATCAGCTTTATGAAAGCTATACACTTTCCTAGGCTTTTGTTTAGTTGTTTTAGGCCTAGTGCTTATCATAATCAAGTTGATACCATCATGGTCAGATATGCCAGGGATCAGGGCAGACCTATCCACTAGAGTAGGATTAGATGTCAAGAAAATATCCAAGATGTTGTTAACTCTAGTAGGCTCACTTACCATTTGGTCAAGACCAAAATCATTGCATATGTCAAGCATACATTTGGATAAAGCAGGATACTGTGAGCCTGGTTGGACAGACCTAGTGAACCAATCAACATCAGGTAGATTTAAAGTCCCCTGCAAGATAGATCTGTCCATTCTTATTCTTACTGGCCTTAACGAGAGAAGCCCGAAGCTGGTCAAGGTAGTCTGTTGAGTTGCCATATTTATGTGAGCGGTAAAAAGACCCTATAAGTATTTGTTTGGCACCTTGGATTTCGAGAGAAACCCAGACTACCTCACAATCGGAATCAAGGTCAGGTCTATAGGTAGCAAGGAGGTCTTCTTTAGTGGCGATAAGGACGCCCCCTTTAGACTGACCATAATTTCTGTCTTTTCTAAAAACAGTATAATTACCAGGAAACAATTCATTACTGGTGACAGAGCTATTTAAGTGAGTTTCAGTACCTATAATCACGTCAGGGTTATTTTCATCAATGCAAGCATTTAAGTCTGCAACCTTATTACGAATGCCTTGAAAGTTAATAACAAGGACTTTTAAACTATTCCTAATCGGTTTAGAATTGGGTCTACGTTCAGGTCGAAATTTATTGGTGACTGGGGAGGACGACAACAGAGGCGAAGTTGGGGGGTCGCTGGTAATACTGTGAGCACCAGGAGAAAGACAGGCAAAACTATTCGATAATTCAGGGTCAGAATTGCTAAAGAGTGAACTTGAAAAGTTGGGAATACCACATTGACAGCAAATCCAAGAAACGTTACTATTAGCTGCAATGCCCTGGTAGATGGCAGAGTTCATGCTCATGCAATTAACATGATACCAGCCTTGGCACTGGTCACAACAGACAGCTCGCTGACCCCATTTGGCGGCTTTGCCGCACAAGACACATGGGAACTTGGGTGTGTATGGGCCAGGATTGGGGTGCAGGTCCCCAGAGAGCATGATAACCAAGACAGACAAATAAGACATAGTAAGCTTGAGGGGCTGAGTGCCCGAAGGGGAAGGTAGACCAGGCTTAGGTTGCTGGTAGTTAGCCAACAGAACAGTTAGGCTAGGTATATACTTAACATACATAAAAGGGACTGTATGTAGGTTTGTAAAACCCTGGGGCTCACACTTCGAAACAACAACATTAATAAAACTAGTGTACTCATTACTAAGGGGAAGTCCGTAATTGTTTGGGAGAAAACGAAGACTGCAACCAAAAATAAAAAAGAGCATGTACAACAGACCACCACCACCCCACATAATTACCAACGGGAGGAGTAACCAGGGCACACCTACAATGCCAATACTCACGACAACCGACAATTGACCACGCTACAATGACAAGGAGTTTATCCTTGCATGAACGCTAACACTAACAACAGGCGACGGCTGACAATGAGATTCACTGTAGGCTCATAAAAGAAGTGTGGAAGGGTACACTGGGGTGAAGCCTAGGCTCACACAATAACCAACCAAAATTTCCACTACAAAAATACAGAAAGTTAAGCTCGAGACCGGTTAGCTGAGGTATCCAACGTGATGAGAAAGTGGAATACTCCCAAAATTACTGTCAATATGTAACTTCAACGGAAAAAAACTAAGTAAAAACAGCAGAAAAATCCCAGAGATAAAAGAGAACGATGTTCACTTTACGAGCATGCGCACACCGCCCGTTTGTAAGCACGTACAAACAGTTGAAGTCACCGCGAAAACGCGACGGCAGCCATACCACTCCCATTCTTACGCGACCGACAACAGCTGAGTGTACATTAGCGTGCAGAAGTTGTCAGTCACTGTTTGTTACAGTATTGACTTCTTAGCAATCGTGGTGAGGAAAGTGGATGAATGTTAGGGTTTTAAAAATTAGCACCATAAGCCTTTCAGAGAGCCATACATGGGCACACTGAGGACCCCAAAGGTGTAAGTAGCCTATAGCCTACATGTGCATGATGAAATTGTCATATTGAAAGCAGCTCCACATAGTGGATACTGAAAACAGCTTAGTTCCCAGGCTGTAAAATGACAAAAGAAAACAAAAACACAGTCTTACTCTAAACTGGATGCTCTCTTAATTTAACCTAAATCAAAAAATTAAAAAATAATTACTTCTATGTGACAAATTACATAGCTTTAGTTTCAAAATATAGATTAAAAAATAAGTTGCACTTGATACAATGTAAAAATAATTATTGTCATACAGTCATACTTGACAGCCCACAGGTAGTCTCTCAAAAAATTATTTAACACCCTTGAAACACTCTTTTAACCCATACTAGTACCCCCACCAGTCTGTATGTATTAGTACCTGTAATTCTATCCCCCCCCCCCTGGGCCCCCTTTGAACCCCCTCCCCCCAACTATGGCAATTTCTACTTGTAGCCTACCATTAAAATTTTCTTGACTCAATATAAGCAGTTCCAAGTTGGTGAAAGTGCTGAAAGCTTCAAGAACTTTGCAATTAAAAGTTGAATGTGGAAAGTTTATGCTCAGTTAATAATGTTTATTGCTAGCGCAGCAAATTATTGTGGTCTGAAAATGGTTACACTAATGAAGACTTTGCACCCAACCAACTCACACTCCCCAATTCCACTATTTGAAAGTGACATGCACTCTTTGCAGGGAGTTGTTGTTTGACGTTACTCCCTGTCAGAGGCCGCGGAGCCAATCTGAAGTGCGGGGGCTAATCATCGAAGCGGCCCAATATGTCCAATAAAATAAATGCAGTTTAAGGCGACCCAAAATGCAGTTAAAGGCGGCCCAAAACGCCCACAGCAAAGAAGTGCGGGTGCTAAAGTCCCCTTAGCCTCCACCCCTCCCCCATCTCTGCGGTCCCTGCCTGTCTATGCATCAGTTACCTGAACAAAAACAACAAACAAACTAAATATTATTGTTCTACAATATTCAGACAAAGTGAAAAACAACGGTGACCATATATATGGGAGGCCTAATTTTCTATGAGGGCCCAGCCAACATGCCCAGCTGGGCCCAACTGGGTTTCAGCTGGGCTACTTGCTGGGCCCCAGCTGGGACCCATTTGAGTTTGTCAGGTGTTCCCACATGGGACCCAACTGGGTTTGTCTTTCCCAGCAGATGTCCAGATGAAGCCCAGCTGGGCCCCGCCTCAATAACTGAAGCTTAGCTGGGCTTCAGCTGGGAAAGGCTAGCCCAGTTGGGCCCCACGTGGGAACACCTGACAAACACGAATGTTTTACTTCATGTTAATATCCTCAGTTTATAGACACTTCGATGTTTAAAGGGTTTATTGATTTTAGGGTTGGATTGGCTATAAACTGAAGGTGTGAACATCAAGTAAAAACCAGACTTAGTTGCCCAAAAGTCAGGTTTAGACTGTTTATTGATGTGCTATTTCATGTAATGATGTTGTTCAGTGTAGGTCTTATTGAATAAAATTGCAACCAAGAGAATTATAAAGGTGCACTGCAGCCTCTTGAAAACAGCAAGAGTTGTCTAAATATGTTCTTTCAAGTACTGTAACCAAAACCGTCCCAAACCCACGGGGACCTTAACTGGCCCCAATGATGATGCCAACTATCAACACATTTTTCATGTGATTGAAAAATGATCATGAGGTCACCCATCCACCTGTCTACGAAAGAGCCTTGTTATTTGCATATTGTTGTTTCTACCTAGCCACTTACAAGTGAAATGTTCTTTGGCAACCTTTTAAACTGTTCATTAATGACGGTATTTTTGTTGCTAAAGTGCCCAATTAGTGAAGTTTTGCTAACTTAGTGCATAGCTTTATTGTACATTAGTGGTTGCAAGAACGATTACATATTCTGTGTTTTGGGAGTGGTAAGATGGCGGCAGGGTGACTTCAAAAATATGGCCACAAGCGCTATCCAGGTTATTTATAGAGATCAGTGTTATGCACGTAGCCTAGTTAAAAATAGAGTTAGGGTTAAGAACGCACAGTAGTACAGGGTCAGGGTTAAGTGTTAGGATAAGAATATATAAATGCATGTGCATACCTATGCATAGGTACCTATGCCACTTCTGGGAACGGAAACCCAATGAGTGCCATCAATTGTACAATAATATCACCTCGAAACAGTAAAAATTACTTAGAAAACCCATTTGAAGGGAACCACATTATTGCTGGACCTTACAAATAGAGTCAATAGACAATAAAGGCCCAGGCTAATATAAACAATTAGTCCTCGGCCTAGGCTAAAAGCCTTTCTTCAGAAATTGTGTTTAATGGTAAAATGGTAGAAAAACATATCCTAATGGTACAAACATGTTGTACTCTACTGTAGTTCAAAACCAAACATAGGGTAACACACTGTAACCTGTAAGGACCTATGACAAGAGTGGATCCTTGGGTTGATTTCATGAAAACTAGACATAGACTAGGCCTAGGCTTTTATTGTTCATTTAATGGAGCAGGTCTAATTACTGTACTGTCATTGTGTATGATGCTCCACATCATAAACGTGGTACCCTCTTGCCAGTTTTCCCACAACCATGCAGTTTGCCCCCAAAATACCAGTTTGCCCTCAAGCATTTCCCACTTTGCCTCCAAAGACCTGTCAGTTTTCCCACAAGTACTGACCAGTTTGCCCCCTAATGTACAGTAGGCCTACAGTAGCTGCCCTCAGCAGTTTCTTTATCATAAATATATTGTTTTTTAAGAAAAAAATGCCAATGGATATTTTATTTGATCCTTTTTTTCAGTATGAAATAAGGTCACTTTTTAATTTTGATGGTAAAACCGCAAATGTTAAACAAAGTTGTTCATTCACAAGTAGGCCTAGTAATTACTCATACATTCATGTGCTATTGTTCTGGATGTTGTGTTTAGTTTAGTGACTGATGTTTTTCATATTTGTTGACTACATTGTTTTGATCTTTTTTCAAGAAGTAGTGACAAGTATAGAGACTTGAATAGAATTACAAAAATTGTACAAAAGAAGTTTTTGCTTAACCATTTACTTAACGGAGAGCTCGGCTGTCACCCATCTTTACTGTTTCAAGCAGAGCTCAAAACTGCAAGTATCTACCCGAAAATTCGGCCACAAGAACGAGAGACACATAAGTTTAAGGTCACAGGGTCAATGGCCTATGGAAGCTGATGCTACGTCCGCTTTTCCGCCCACTCCCGAGGCGCGCAAATATGCCCCGATTGGAGCACAACGTCAAAGGGTTAATTCATTCTGGACTAGCAAGAGAATGGCAGGTCAACTTGACTTATGATTGGTTGTTTGGTTTTGTTGATTACAAACACAACTTTTGCTGGAGATTAAGACCTAGTTCACATAGTTTTTATCAGAATTTCACCAAATATAGAGTCAAATTGTTTTTATGATTAAAAATTAAATACAGTATAATTTTAATGTACTCTAGTGTATCATGACAAGTCTAATGAAGTAAGTAAAGTATTTTGGCACCAAATGACTTCCACTTTGGGGGTGAAATGACTTCCACTGACCTAGGGCTAAACTGGTTATTGGCATAGTGTCAAGGGGCAAAAACCACGGGTAACCAGTAGGGCTCCCTGAGTAGGAAAAGTAGAAAAACAATCCAGTGACATCTGGCAAAGGGCTGTTGGGTGTTGCTTCCTACTAAACCAAAGGAGAGAAGTGGAAACAAAAACTTCACACATGCCAAACCAGAGGCGCAGGTACAGGTACTGTTGTATGACAGCTTAACTGTATAGTCCATGGTGTCGCTCCACTCCTCTTTGCTTTAAATACAAGCATACATTATTGCTGAATTTATTGTGATCAAATACTTTTTTTTCTTCCAGTCTGCCTTGTTCAACTTTCAAAGTCTCCTCACTGTTGTGCTTTTATTAATATGTACATGTACCTACATCAGAGGCCTGGCTCCAAGAATGTTGGATAAAAATAAGGAAGGGTAAGAACCCAATTTTATTTGAGCAATTATTGGTAGTGATCTATGGTCAGGAGGAATAGCCAGTGGGATGGCTGAGGGGAGCTCCCCCTCCCCTGCCAAAAAACAGGAAGTGGACAAAAAAAATGGGAAGGGAAGAAGGACAGAAAACAGAGGAAAGAATGGGAAACTGGCACAAATTGGGGAATCTCTTGAGTCTTACCTCCCAGACAGCCAGGACTGGTCTTGCCACTGTCTATAGTCACTGTGAAGTTTTTCACAGATTGAAGAGGGAAGACTCATCAGTTGCTAATGGTAAATGTAATGAAACTAATTTCATTTTGAGAAATGATAACAGTACCGTTGATGGTTGCATACACTGTACAGTATTTTGCAATGATAAGCCCACCCTGAAGCATTAAACTGAGATGCATGTGGCTGAGGATGAATTTCACAGAATTGTGGGAGGGGCTTAACTTGGCTTAAAGGCCCAGTTCTCTCACCCCAAACAGTACCAATTCTCCTAACCTTCTTGCTTAAGCCCCTTCCATAATTGTCTGAAATTCATGCTCATCCAGATACAATCTCAGTATATTGCTTCAAGTTGAGTAAAGAAAAACTCAGTTTACAGTATATAATCAAAACACTCAGTACCATTCGTGCTGTGTTATATAAGCTTTGGTAATCTGCATTGTTTGAATTAGCTGTCAATCAAAGAGCTAAGCCAATTGAGAATTTCAGTACCCCCGTACCAAAATTGTAGTTTTGGGTAAGAGGTTTGGCCCTTTAAGTAAGACGGTTAGGAGAAGTAGTGCTGTTTGGGGTGAGAGAATTAGGCCTTAAAATTGTCATTCCTTAAAGGATTTTGCCAGAAGTACAGTATGCAGATTTAGAAGCTGATAATGTGCCTTCTAGTACTGTATGCAGAGTTCACCTCCTTTCCTAAAGTTGTCAGTGTACGAATAGTCTGTCTGCATTGGTTGTATCTCTGCATCAGTCCAATTCTAAGAGAAACATTAATGACAAGATCTATTGTTGCTGTGATAGACTCTAGCAGATGGCATTTTCATTTGCATAGTGTATTGTTTGGGGCAGAGCTTCATGTAAGAATGGTCTCTTTTTGACTGCAATAACCTCAAGTCAAAAATTTCAAAAATATTCGTTACAAAGCATAAAGAGTAAATTCAATCAGTCAAAACCCATTGACCCATTGACCCATAAACCGTTGGGCACTCACTCATAAAACAGTTATTTGTGTGCTGGGTACAGGGATTGTCTAAGATTGACCATCTGTCATTGGTGTGTGAAGGAAACTCATTAGGTTTGGAAAAAACTGTTGAATCTCATGAACCAACTCAATGAGCCGCTCTAAACGACTAATTCACATACAAAGAAATTGTCGTCTGATTGCACTTTTAAGGATATTTTTTATTCTTTTCAGATTATTAGGCATCTTCTGGAAATGTGCCCGCATTGGTGAGCGAAAGAGTCCATATGTGGCAGTCTGTTGCATCGCTATGGCAATTAGTATCCTGTTCTTCACATGACACTGAGAATGAGTTGCAGCATGGTTTAGATTATAAAATGAACAGTACTCTGGTTGAGATGTATGGTAGCTTTGAAGCGCCACGAGTTATGTGCAGTTTGCATAAATTGAATATTAAAGGAAGTTACGTCATGCTACAGAAACTCATTTGAAGTGCAACTGACATTTCAACAATTTTGAATCTCTTTTAGACAAAAAAGAGTACATATATTTAACATTTCAACTCTTTTCCATATCTTTCATAAAGTCTCAGTGCAACGTGCAAGGTATACTGTGTCACGAGGTAGCACACCATACTATTGGTATGATGGACAGCATGCATATGGCATAACATTGTTATTGACCATTGGGTGTCAAGAATGTGCAAAACATATTGTGTGGTATTATGGCATAGATTTGACTAGTTGCTGACTTCAGTAAATTTGCAGTTTTCATTGCATGGTGTGATGAAAGTACAAATACTGTATAAGTTAAGTAAAGTAATGTAGTGATATTCTACTTTTCTGGCATTATAACTTGAGCTGTGATTAAAGGTACAAGACTGGAAAGTGTATGGATAAGTGAGAGGTATGGTTAGAGGTTGGAATTAAATTCATGTACCTCTTGGATCTTTGAAATTGCCTTTTACTGTATCATGTTCAGGTGAGGTTGAAAAATGGCACAGCCAAAGTGAACCCCACAATTTGGCTGTAGGTACAGTATGGTACATCATAGGGCAGTTCTGAGGGGCATTACACCAGTCAGAAAGCAAAGGTTGCCAGTGCTGTTGGCAATTTTGAGCCCTGCCCAACATGTATTTATTGCACCATTGTCTGAATACCGTACGTATCCATAAAACCAGGTTTGTTGGTGTAGCGACACATGGAGAGACACATGGGAAATTTTACCTTGATGGTGCAGTCCTTTTGTGAATCCTTTGTTCAAAAATATATGTTTCAAATGTCAATATTTGCACTTCAATCTGTGTTACAGTTCATAGGTGCTGCATCTTAAGAAAAAGTTTTCTTTCTGAACAGTAGCTGTTCGTCCTGAAAATGGACCAAGTTGTAATTTTTATATGGACACAGAATCACTTGACCCCAAAATTTGGTCATCAATGGAGTCAATTTACTCAAATGTAAAGCAGGGTAGCTGGCCTTCAATTTTGAGGTGTTCAAGTGCAATCACACACACACATCACTCACCTCAAAGCACTCTGAGGAGTGTGATATGTAGCATACCTGGAAAATTCAAAACTCGAGGGCCAAGAAGCAATTTTTTCAACACAACAGTAAATTGTGTCAATAGGGTTAGATAAGAATAAAGACATCAATAGGGGATCTTCTGTACAGACTACATAAACTTGAATGTTGAGCTTGTATAAAATGTTCTTCACAGTAGCCAAGTGGTGTACTGTACTGCACATGCCCCATGACTTCAGAGGTTAAAGGAGATGCTCTTTGGACTAGTGGAGTGTTTCTGGTGTCTTATGGGCTCATAGTCATGTTTAAAACATTTCAAGCTACTTTTATGCTACAGTAATTAAAATTTCATGAATATTTTTGTGAATGAAGAGCTGACATCCATGGAGGTCACCTAACGTGCACAATATGGATAGGGTGTGGTACTGTAACCATCTTGCCACTTGCGTATATTTTTGTTTGTTCAAGAAATGGTTTTTTTTTTTTCAAAGAATTTTGATTGCCATGGAAATTATTTAAACTTTGCAAGATGGTATAATTAATGCCTTTAATCTTCTGTCTCATTCAAGTTCCATTTTGTGATCTTTTCAAAGCCTTAGTGTAAAAAAAGGGATAATCTTTTATGATTAACAAGAGAAGGGGGGGGGGGAAGGCTCCATTTTCCCCCAGCTCCCAAAATAATCAGGACTGGTGATTCAAAGAAGGTAGAAAACCTATTTTGGGGGCAAAAATGAGCTTGCTTACAGTTGTGCACTAATTGTTTGTTAATAAATGTCAATATTAGGGAGTGTGGTAGTCTTGTTAATGGGGAAGGGGTGGGGAATAGAGGGGTTGGGTTGTGTGATGTTTGGCATTGACCCATACATGTTTTATTACTCAAGGGGTGTTGAAGTACAGTTATATAAAGTATGTGACAACTGTCAGATAGGTACTGTACGTATACCTCCACACAGCATACAAAAGTACATGGTGGGGGATGTCATCATGCACCTACAGTAGTGGGGATGGTTAAGGCAACATCATATGCAATAATTTGGAAGAGGGGGTTGCTAGGAGTTGCCTGGTGGGGGCATACCTGATGTTCCCAGGGTATGTCCCCAAAGTTCAATGTTCGCCGTTTTGTTATATCTCGATAAAATGGCACTGAAATACAAGGTTTGTTATTCACTGGGTTTGATGTTTCCAGAAGTGCAAATGCTCTCAAGATGCAGGAGCATTGACCTCAGGAATGGTGAACCTTGGGAACTTTGACATAGTCCCCCTGGTGGTAATAGCCATTAGTAATGTTTGTTTTATCAAGATCACCAGCACTTTATTGGTTTGTTTTGCTTTTACTCAAAGTGACTGTCGGAATTGAGTCACAACTAATTGAAACTCCTTACATGGGACAGTATTCAAATGAGCAACAGAGGCAAAAGAAAAATTTTTGTTAGCTGTTAAGAGGCTGTCTAGGGAAAGTTATATGGAGTTTCTGGAAATTTCAAGTGTACATTTGAAACATTAAAACTGGTCCAAAGACACATTATCTTATGTGACTGACATTGTTCATGCAACTTCCCCTTGAACTATGCTCAATGAGGCAGATGAAAATCCTTTTGTGTCAACCTTTTATTTTTAATCCATTGAAAGTCCTACAGAAACTACCAGATAGAGCCAGAGAAATACACTAACTTTGGCAGTTACAGGTTAGTCTCAAAGGAGGGGATTTTGACGAATCTCTTTCTGAAAAACAGCTGCTCCCTGTATTAAGTTCAGTAAAGAATAGTTTGTGTTCATTAGTAAAGCTCAGGGGATGTCCAGTTACTAGCACAATGAAGTCAGTGTGATTGGTTCTTCTGTGAAGGTGAACACAAAAGCCAGATGTGTCTCTAATGATTAACAGTATCATTTCTCTGCTTGAAAACTCCCATTTCTTTTTTTTTAAAATGCTAAGGGCAAGTTTCTGCTAAGCATAAAGGTGCAAGTCTTACCCTTACTGTTCATACTTCATGGCCCTTGTGTATTTATGTTTCAATGCTTTCAAAGTCGATGGTGGATGGGATGATTTTCAGTGTGTAAAACTGTATACTGCATTTCTTTTGAAATAACTGTCAAAGAAGTAATGTTTCTTTTTTCATCAATAAATAAATCAACAACAAAATCAGTTTATTTGTTATTATGTTATGATTCTTGCTGTAAGCAGAGCTGTCAACCATTCTGTTTTTTCCAGAATAATTCTGTTTTTTGGGAGAAAAATATGGCATTCTGTTTTTCTTGTCAAAACTGTTTTTTTTTCTTCAAAGTTCTAAATTATAGGCTCATTTACCATACATAGTGATATGCATTGATAAGTTTGCAGTTTGTACTTTTAAATTCTGCATAATAAGCCATACATGTCTTGTACATATGATATGTGTACTTCACTACAGATGCCAGATAGCGTACAAAGTACTTGCATTTCTGTACTAGTGGAGTGAACTCAGTTACCCCAGACCCCATTATTGTGACCTTGGCACAGATTTCACAACTTGTCAAAAAACAGTATGCTGTGCAGTTATTGTACAAGGTTGTAAGTTAAGTTTTGTTTTGTAAGATTCTGTTTTTTGGCTAGAAATTCTGTTTTTTGCCATTTGAGTTCCTTCCTTTGGTTTGACAAGGTTGGCAGCTCTGTTTAAGTTGTTAATTCTTTTTCAAAAGGGCTAAATTGCATTGCTCCAACATCAAGTAGAAATGTTTGTATGGCTAAATGCAATTGGGAGCACCAATTTCACACTTACAGCAGGAAGTGGCTCACTCTGGTCAGCCAATGATGACAGTATTGATGCTAATATAGTGGACTCATCTACAGTCTTCTTCTTGTATGACAGAAGTTTTAATGCATTCAGTGAAAGCTAGCTTTTGTAGCTTTGACTTGGAATTGCTTAAAGGCCCAGTTCTCTCACCCCAAACAGGACCAATTCTCCTAACCTTCTTACTTAAGATCCTCCCACAATTGTCTGAAATTCATCCTCATCCAGAGACAATCTCAGTTGATTGCTTCAAGTCGAGTATAGAAAAGCTCAATGTTTATAAACAAGACACTCTCAGTACAGTTCATGCCGTGTAATAAAAGCTTTGGTACTCTGCATTGTTTGAATAAGCTGTCAATCAAGGAGCTGAGCCAATGGAGATTTTCAGTACACCCCTACGAAAATTGTGGTTTGGGGTGAGAGGATTGGCCATTCAAGCAGGCCTTGAATTTCATGAAAATGTGCGATAATCATTGTGGCAACCATTTCACTATTTTTAATCTGCAAGGAAACTTGGTTGTTGAAACATTTTTCTCACAACTATAAAACAATGAGTGTTTTCATGTATTATTGGTCTTAAAGAATAAAAAGGTGTGACTTTTAAGAGACAAAAACACTTAAGTCTGAAATATAATACGATGAAAAATGTTGGAAGAGTTGATAAGTGAGCGGTATAGTCTTCAATCAACCAAGGAGCAAGTTGCTTTATAATTCTTACCAAAAGAAGGAAGAGATTCTGGTCTCAAATCCTTACAGTGTGTTTGCAGAATCAACAGCAAAAGTTTTCACAGGAAGCACCAGGGGGCTGCTCCACATCATGACTGAATGTGGCTTCCATCATAAAGGCCCCTATACATGATCAGTTTTTTCTTTTCTTTTATGGCCATCGATTGATGTCAATTAACTGATGTTGAACAATTTACGAAAAAATATCGTGTGCGTGGGACATTGACAGCGAGTAATTGCAACACAGTTTCATTCATTTATTGCAACAAATTTATTGAAGGATCAAAGTTTCTTCCATATTTATTGACGGCTTGTCAATTTTTCATATTTATTGACGGCTTGTCAATTTTTCCAACCACTTCCTCTTCTGTCTCCAGTTTGGTATATCCTCCAGTGCAAGATCTGTTGCCAGTGTGACAGAGTCTTCCATTTCAAAGATTTTGATCAGAATGAAAATTTGACACTTCAGTTGAAAAGAAAAAAACATTTGGATGCATGTAAGGGACATGAATTGGTTGAAATGTACTAACTGACAAAAAAGAATTACTGTGTATGAGCCTTAAAAATTTTTTCAAATACAAACAACTGATGTGTTGTTCCAGGTACCTTGAAATACTTTCTCTCTTTGTCCAGGGTTTTCACCAATTTATTTGGAACTTTTTTTTGTTCCTATATTCATCAACTACATTAAATAAACAACCAGGAAAATGCTGAAATGCTGATGAGGTTTTACTCTTGTACATCTCTTTGAAAGAGATGTGACATTTAGATTTTAATGAAAAGAATTACAAGAATAAACACTTCTGAACAAATTAAAAAAATTGTGATCAACATGGGGTGACGGCATTTAATAACTGTTCAAAATTTGTTGGGGTTATTTAAATCTGACCACACTTAAAAATGATCATCCTGCTTCACTGACTGGACACGTATCAGCATCAGTTTTCCTACGAAGGACAAGGATCTGGTAGTAAAAATTAACAATGCATTATGAATAAATAGCCAGATATTCAACCTAATACAGATGCTAGGCAGCGAGTGTGCGTCTTACTGTGAGCATCCTCGAACTGGTTCTTTAGAGGGCCAAACCTCTCACCCCAAACTACAATTTTGATACGGGAATACAAAAATTCTCAATTGGCTCAGCTCTTTGATTGGCAATTAATTCCAACAATGCAGAGTACCAAAGCTTACATTACACAGCATGAACGCATTACTGAGAGTGTTTTGATTATATAAATTGAGTTTTTCTTTATGCACCTTGAAGCAATAAACTGAGATTGTATCTGGGTCGATGAGCATGAATTTCAGACAATTATGGGAGGGGCTTAAGTAAGAAGGTTAGGGGAATTGGTATTGTTTGGGGTGAGAGAACTGGGCATTTAAATAAAAGACACCCGGTGCCCTTCCGTTATAATTAACCATTATTCCAGGGACATAAAATTTATTGTTGGATGAAATATTTCCCATAAAAGTAACCATGCTACATGATTCCATAAAATGCTTCCAAAAGTCCTAACAAATTTAAAGCATTTTTAAAGTATATTAACACTTTATGGAGAAATGCCATTGGTTCAATAATTAATCACATCAATCTGATAACTGATTAATCAAGTTCCATGGACTTTAAAGTGTCTCTTGTTCTGGCACTTTTCTTTCTCAGTCTATCCATCAGAGATACAGGGCTATTTTCTTTATCGTTGCAAATATCTGTTTCTCTAATAACCCTATTCTTTTGACCTTTCATTGAGGTGTTTGATTGGCTAATGCATTCCTTGCTAATGTCATGATTGGTCAAAAACAGTCCACCATATTTTCCTTCTTCGCCCTTCCCTTGGTGTTTTGCCTCCCCCCTACTCTTTTCATATCTAATCCTATGACTGCTAACTCTCCTAAAAAACCACTTCTCTATGACCTTCCTCAAATGAAAGCACCTTCAGATTTCCTTCAATCCTCTCTATCACACTTCCATACCCTCTTCTGTCAGAGGTGATGCCTCTCCAATAACAATTCCAGACCCGTTTCTGAACGTATGATGTGAAACCAGTACCACGTGTGGGTCTACGTGCAACTTTAGGGCAGATTAAAATGCTGAAAAGCGGAAAAGAAACAATTTAATGTTGAGTAGCCCCTACGTCTGTGTTTAGTTAGTTGGTGAGTTGGGTCGGTCGGTCGGTTGGTCGGTCGCTCGCTCGCTCGCTCGGTCGGCCATCAGTTAGCTAGATGAGATGAGATTTAACGACACGGTCCCAACACGAATGTGTTACATATATTGTCAGTCAACTCAATAAAAAGTGTACAAGTTTTGTTAAAGTTCAAGTTTGGTTTACCTTTAGTCGCCTCTTACGAAAGGTGGGAAATACCGTGGGCGTATTCTACTACCCCAGTCTACAAGGGGCAGCTAAACAGGAAGCTCACTGATTTCCTGATAAGATTCTGGATTATTGTGGCCAACTAGGGATGATAAAACTTGGAATACCTTTTAAGCTTCATAAAGTTACTTGGCCTTTCATAGGAAGTTCCCGATTGTTAATAGCTATATCCCTTTTTGGATTTTTAATAGCTAACCTAAACCTAGTATTTTCGACAATGAGAATTGCAGCTTTTCCTGGATTATTAATAACGAACCCCTTTTTATTATAAACAATGAATCCTTTTTTTTTTTGATAATGAGCATTGAACCTCTTTTGCAATTATGAACAACGAACCTTCTTCTCGATCATGAATAGCGAACCTTACGAATAATGAACTTTATTTTCATTGTTCATCCTGTTACGAATAACGGTCCTAATGAATAATGAACCTTATGAAAGTACAGTACCTTATTATCGAGCTGCCCCGATCCATGGAACCATCATATAACCAGAATGCAAGAATGCATTGACGTTTCGATGATACATACATGCTCTTTTCAATAAAAATGCTACATTTCTTGTAACAACTGGTGACCCAAAGTGACCTTTGACTCCACCGGTAAGCAACTGGTTTTTCTTTTAACCAAAACATTTCTATAGTCAAAAAGCCAAATTTCATACTGTGCCTTAAGATATTCTGCAAACAAGGTTTTCAGAGTTTGATGCCAGGTGATACCAGATGACCATTGACCTCCACCAAAAACAACAGGTACAGTACTTTCAACTCACCATACTGTAACACATCCACATACTTATTAGGAAATCCATCCAAGTTTCCTACCTTGAGATATCCCATTTTCACAAGCTTTTCAAAGTTTGACCGATCATGACCCTTGATGTCCTTTCACCTCCACAAAAAACCTTATACAGACCATCTTCTCACCATAACTCATCCACATACTAATTATGAAATCCATCCATGTTTTGTACCTTGAGCTCTCCTAAACAAGGTTTTCTGAGTTTGACCCCCTAAGACCCCAAATGACCTTTGACCTCTGCCAAAATCAATAGGGTTCTTCCTTACATCATAATGCATCAACATATCCAGTTTGAAATCAATCCAAGCTTCCTACCTTGAGACATTCCAGGATTTGTCCCTTCTGACCTAAAATGACCTTTGACCTCCACCAAAATTTATTTGGGTTTTTCCTTAAATCATAACGCATCAACATATCAAGTTTGAAATTAATCCAAGTTCCCTACCATGAGATATCGTGTAAAAAAGGATTTCGGGGTTTGACCCCACGTGACCCCAAATGACCTTTGACCTCCACCAAAATCTATTGGATTTTTCCTTACATCATAACGCATCAACATATCAAGTTTGAAATTAATCAAAGTTTCCTACCTTGAGATATAGTGTAAACCAGGATTTGGGGGTTTGATCCCACGTGACCCCAAATGACCTTTGACCTCCACGAAAATAAATTGAGTACCTTCTTACATCATAACGCATCAACAAATCAAGTTTGAAATTAATCCAAGTTTCCTACCATGAGATATCGTGTAAAAAAGGATTTCGGGGTTTGACCCCATGTGACCCCAAATGACCTTTGACCTCCATCAAAATCAATAGGGTTCTTCCTTACATCATAACGCATCAGCATATCAAGTTTGAAATTGATCCAAGTTTTCTACCATGAGATATCGTGTAAACAAGGATTTTGGGGTTTGACCCCATGTGACCCCAAATGACCTTTGACCTCCATCAAAATCAATAGGGTTCTTCCTTACATCATAACGCATCAACATATCAAGTTTGAAATTAATCCAAGTTTCCTATCTTGAGATATTGTGTAAACAAGGATTTTGGTTTGTGACCCCAGATGACCTTTGACCTCAACCAAAATAAATAGGGTTCTTTTTCTCGGTATGGGGTATCTGTGTCCCAAGTTTGAGAACTGTCAAATCTTCCCTTCTCAAGATATCGTGTAAACAAGCAAAGTGTCACAAACACACACACACATACACACACACACACACACACGCACATATGCATACATACACACACACGCCATCATGAATGCATAGGTTTCTCTTTTCATCGAAACCAATAAACAAACAAAATGACCTGTATTTGCCGTGAACTTGACTTCTCTGAGGAATGATTAAAAAGGGCGAATATTTAAAATGGTAGGTTGAGGAATTCCTCGGCTTTCTGCAAATTTCAAAAATTTGAAATGGCGCGATCAAATGAGAATGTATGCTGAACAGTTCAGAAACAGCTACGTTGCTTTTCCAAAATTTCGCCAAAATGCACTTTGCAGTGCGGGAAGTTACCTGTCATTGGAAAAATTCGATTTTCGCCTTTCCTTTTAGTAAAATTTAGCCGTGCCGTTGTTTTACCTTAAAATAAACCTTAATACGGAGATGTATAAACCTTCGAAATTTATCTCATCACATCAGTAATATGATCGAGCTATGACGTCATGAAACGTCCATGCATTCTCGATCCCACCAAATCCTGCTTCAGCTAAAGCTTAGGATTTCTTCTTCTTCTTCTTCGGACCACGGTAACATCAGGAAGGTGTAACCAATCACGTCTCCCTGGTGACATTAATGGACATTACTATGCTGTTCCTAAACTCCTCCCGACCGTCTGCAAAGTGCCGTTCGGCGAAACCAAAACTTTCATTATGGTCTACTTCCCGAAGAAGTTATTACGTCAACTAGAGAACAATACTTGACCAACCCCGATCAAGGCCTTCAGACCATTTACATTGTTGGTCTGTCATGCATGGCTCCATTCTACTAGACTGGATGAAAAGAACAGATACCACACGTGACATATTACTACACCGCATATGGGTCAGACGTGCCCTAAGCCTATGTAAAATTAATAATATGCTGAACGGGGTCTAGCTTTGTATACATCTAAATTCAATGCTATGATGAATCCAACAAGAAAAGCAAAGGGCTTTTCTATGGCGCGCGGAAAGGGCCAACAAATATGACGATGTAGCATAGTAGATATCGCTTTACCAAAATTAGGCCCTTTTTGTCACTCTGACAAACTGATACGTCTATACGTCCCCGTACAGGTATCTAAAACGCATGTCGTTGTACGGAAGTTACATGCCGTTGCAGGCCTACTGAAAATAAACGTCACCGTATCACTGTTAAAAATGTCTGTACATTTACAGAAAATAAAATAAAGAATAACAAAAGAATACATAAATAGTGCTGTCAACTCATTGACAGCACTTTTTATGTATTCTTTTGGTATTTCTTTATTTTTTCTCTTGTATATGTACAAAAATTCTGTAACATTACAGAGTGACATTTTTTTACAGTATAACCTACCGAATTGACATGTCACTCCTTACAACAGTATTTGTACACTGCAGTCTTCTCTGAGCATCAAACGTCTCGTTGCTCCCGGATGTAAACAAAGCATCAGATTGGACAATGACCTCTCGTCACAAGCGAAGAATGTGCCTTTGTTGCTATGCACTGGGGTGGACGCCACTGTGGAGCTTTTTTTCTTTTTTTCTTTTTCCAATTGGTGTTTAATTTGTATTTTTGTAAGTCTATTGCGTCTGCACAATTTGAAACATATTCTGACATCACAAATCATCAACAACACTAGAATTTTCTCTATTTATGTTATCCAGCTTCATTTAGTCCCCCCCCCCCCATGACACCAATACCCTCCCCATGACACAATCCTGGCTACGCGCCTGATATTCAGACAGCCTATTTTGTCTTATACCTGTTTTAAAATACAACGTTGCAAATTCAAGCAATAGGTAATGAATAATTCATATACATTTTTTCACTTAGTCCTGTGGGGAAAATGTAGATATGAAAAGGAAAATGCATGTGTATAGAAACTTTGAAACCTCCTCTGTGTCGTTGTCAATGTACTTTTATATAATGGCGTAACAGACGAGAACATCAGCGGTAAAAGGGTGGAGAGAGATGATGACGTTACGCAGTTTTAGTTTCAATGGGCATTTCGTGCACAAAGTTGCAAGTGATTTCGTTGTTGAAAATCCTACCAGTCAGGTGGTCACAATGTTATTTTGCATACAAATCAAGCCGTGAAATGAAAGTAGGTACATCAATCGTGTCAGGAATGTACTGCATGATTTGCGAGAATCCAACTTTATGTAACTTTTTCAGAAAAAAATATGTGATTTCCTAAAGCAAAATTTCGACACATCACATATTTATATAGCGATTCGACAATTCCGTATTTAGACTTTCATCAGAGAAGTAAAATCACACTAACGTTTGCTAGATAAGAGACTTCAATCAAGAATTAGAGGTACACCTCCATCCTCTGTCTGCAGGTAGTGTATAATGAGGTGTCGTTCGAAAAAGCATATTTTAATGTTTTTGTATCAACAATATAATCTTACACCGATAGGTCTATGCAACGGTGTCTCAGAACTACCAGTGGGTACCCCCCCCCCCCCACCGCCTCCGTCGATCTGTGGTTTTCCCGTAGCAGATCAAAGTGTGCATTCATTAATTCATGGATTTATTTTACCCTTTTTCCATTACAAATGGTTCCTTACTATTAGAGCTTTTACACAAATCCTTCGCAAACTATGACAATTTTCGTTGTGATTCTAATTACTTATAGAGTACGCCCGGTATTTAAATTCACATGGTCCGTAGGCCAATAGTCCTTCGAAGTAATTACCCACACTTTCAAGATCATGTTTTGAAAAATTTGGAGGTTCCTAATAGCTCAAAATATTGAAGCATTTAGTATAATTTTGCATCTGGGCCCATTCTCTCTGACACCCAGTGGCCTACCTACAAGGGACGCGCAGGCGGCTCTGAAAAATGAAGAATTCGGAAATTTGCCATTTGTGAAACCAGTCTACTGTGTGGTTTTTACAACTCATGAAATTCCGAAATCTCTCCATTAAAAGCTCCACATTCATCATCATTAGTTTCAACAAAGCAAAATTTCCCCCGCCCTTCGCGCGTCAGAAATTGCGATTCCTAGGCCGAAGTGCTCGCTCATACCTTTAGTAAAATTTTCCGAGCCTGAACTTGTACTGTGAGTGAAAAAATGGAAATTTGCTATTTGTGACCCCAGATCAAGTGACATCAGTGATAGTGCTATTTTCATGAACTTCCTTTCATAAATTCCAAATTTTCTCCATTATAAGCTCTTAACACAAAAACTTTTGTCGGAGAGCCTCATTTACCATAGGGTTGGATAACATTATATTATGTAGCCTCATTAACAACGATCTTTGGTCGCCGCTCAATCTCAGATTTGCCAATAGGAAATGCAAATTATTCAGTGATCCCCAAACTTTTCAAATTTCCTTACAGGAAACCCCAAATCCAAACCTTTCTGCAATACAAGCTCCATGTTTTCAAATATTTGAAACGGGGCAAACATTTCAGCCCGCTTCGGGCGGCGCAAATTACGACCCTAGCTAGTACAGTGGTGTTCACACTTAAAAAATGGAAAACTTGGATGCTTGCCCACCCCCCTTTCCCGCAAAAATGTCTAGCTATGCTGCTGTACATACCTTACTAGGACAGGAGAAAAAAATTTAGGCCAGATGTCCCCCCCCCCCACTTTGAAAATCAAATCGACGCCCCTGTCAGGATTGATAATCCTCATGCATTATTGGCTTCCATCAATGAGTATGCAAATACTGCGTGGATGTTATATACCAGGGTTGTCCAACCTACGGTCCGCGGGCCACGGTCCGGCCCGCGAAAAGGTTGCGTCCGGCCCGTCAGAAATAATCTATATTGCAAAATTATTCAATAGATTAATTGATGACAACTTTAGGCTTCGCCGTCCGCTATTGCATACTTACTTTTAATGAAATAATCCATTTCAAATGTCTGCTACATGTAGCTACATTGGAGTGTTGTCCACAGGGTTGAAAATAATTCAGGAGGAATATGCAAAAAAAAAAAAAAAACCCTCCTGAATATTTTGCCAAACACCATCAATTTTTGCTAAAATTTATTTGTTTGTTCAATCAAAAACGAAAATGAATCAGTGTTCCCTACGCGCAATGATTGCATTTTGTTGCCTTGGGCGTCGGGGAAAATTGAAAAAAAAAACGAGTATAGAATGCGGCCCCTCGTCCATCATAACCATTTCATGTGGCCCACCGCTGCGAAAGGTTGGACAACCCTTTTATATACGCTTTAGTTCTAGCCGGGATGCACGTTAACATAGCCCGCGGCGGGAGCGGACGAAGTTTTTTGTTCAGCTCATCGCTACGAAAAACCAACCTAAGGGGGCTGCAAACACAGAGGCGCTACGCAGGCTACAGTTACAGCGCTTTGCCATCAGAATGCCTGTAACTGAAATCGAATCGAAAACACTGGCCTGATCCTGGACATCCTGCGTTCATCAAAGAGAGTTAAACATAGGCATCAGAAATCCCGTTTTTTCATTCCTCCAAATCTCAGAAGAAGCACAATTTTGGGCGCCACAAATTAAGTGCAATTTGAAATGCAGTAGTGCTTACTCATAAATCAGTTTGGTAAACTTTCTGAGCTCTGGAAATGACATTTATTTTTTTTTTTAATTTTTTTTAATTAAAAATTCGTTCTTCCCGTAGAAGAGAAGAGAAATTTTTAGCATCAAAACGTACCTCTTGGTCAATGGGATAGGTGAGGTCCATAGTCCAAATGGTTTACGGTCAACTCGGCCCCCGGGACAACTCGGCCCGGTCATCTCGGCCCCTGGACAACTCGGCCACCGAGACATCTCGGCCCCTGGACAACTCGGCCACCGGGACAACTAGGCTACTATTGAACTTGATATAAGCACTACCCTTATTAATATTAGTATTAACCTTAAGAAATACAAGTACTGTCTCGCTTAGTTGTACGTAGGTACTGTAACTTGGAACCAAGCAGTTTTTCTCTTGTAAACTATTTCACATTTGAAGAGGAAAAAAGGTTGGCACAAATGACTTTCAACATTCAATCAAGTAAAAGAAGGGTACTGAGAAGGCGCACCCATCTGACATTATCATAGTCAATGAACCTTGCAAATTTGTTAGGAAAGGTCCGAAATCAACTTGTGGGTTTCATGCCAAAGATATTAGGCTTTTTCATAAAAGAAGCCGGGTTTGAATTTAACGAGATTGCCCATTATGACCAAACTTCCCGGCCGAAAACTGCTATTACGTCAATTGAAGGACAGAGAGTATGTGGCCAACGTCAGGGCCCTTAGGCCATTTACATCTTATTGGACTGTTATATACGGCGCTATTCTAGACTGGATGAAAAGAACAGATACTACTCACAAACTTAGCCAAAAGGCCGAGAAGCAATTAGGACTGTACATAGCCTACTGAGTACCACACGTTCCGGCCCCTTGCGAGAGGTTTCGAATGACATTGAATAATAAATCGATGATGTCAAATTAAAAATTTTCACTTATATTTTCGAAATTAGGTTTACTTTGAGCAATGTCTTAAAGCTGAAGGTTAGGCCGTGCAAATTTCCTCAAGAATAAAATCTCACAATTCACTCAATACAGCATGTCAATAGTGGCCGAGATGTCTCGGTGGCCGAGTTTTCCAGGGTCCGAGTTGTCTCAGGGCCGAGTTGTCCGGGGACCGAGATGTCTCAGGGGCCGAGTTGTCCAGGGGCCGAGATATCCGAGCCGAGTTGTCTCAGGGGCCGAGTTGACCGGACACCGTCCAAATATTGTTCGACCCACGGTGGGGGCCCCGGCCTCCACTTTCATATTTCTTCCTACGCCATTGGAATTAAAGACAAGATTACTGCTGTACGCACTTTGGTTATACGCTAATTCTACAAGCCTTTGTCAATGCAACGGCATGTCAACGAGTGTAGCGTGGTTAGTCGTTCATCAGTGAATAAGAATGAATATGGATGCGTAACTTGAAATTGGCAAACGAAGTAATCAGCGGATGAATTTGTTGTAAAGTTTATCGTGACGAAAGCATATGCGGCGTCACTTACATAAATGTACAATTTATAGAGTGTATACTGTATACACTGCATGTATACACTGCATGTACAGGTCAGGACTTGAACCAATTGGTTGGAAACTGGACCGTAAAACTCTACTTAACTAACTGATCAAAAGCAACTGGCTGTAGGGTTGTAGGCCTATATGTACGAAATGTATATGATCACTTACTATCCTAATATTTTGCAGGATATTGATGAATAGCTCACTTGTCGGATCTCAACAATTTAACAATTTGTAAAACATTGATAAGTTACATACTTTCCGTATCTTAACAGTGTAACATTTTGAAGAAAACCGATGAATTACTCATTTATCACATGTGATCAATTCAACATTTTCGAAAATTAAAAATAGGAGATCTAGCCCGATGCTCTTTATATAGCAACAGTGTAAATAATGGTCTCATATCCCACTGACCAGTGACCACTCTGCTTACTGACTGACTATACTGAGATACTGAACAGAACAAAGATCCCTTATTTAGTCATAGGCTATACGTATCTTAATACAGTAGAGTCTTCTGGCACCCTATCTGCAATTACCCGGAAAAAGGCCTTGAAATCCGGATTTTTAGAGTATCGGGCAAGTTAGCCTAATGTGGTGATTCGCTCATTTATCGAATCTCAACAACTTAGCATTTTGAAGAAAAAGGACGAATTACTCACTTAAAAATGTCAGCATTTCTACAATTTAATTGCAGATAATTGCTGACTTGCTTTTCAATAATGTATAACAATTTTAAGAAATATGAAAAAATACGAACTTTTTAAAAATTAGGATTTCCTAGTTTTAAAGGTATGTACGGAAATGTTAAGTATGACAAAGTGCGTTTTAATTATAACCACATTAGGCTAACATTTTTACCTACCGAACTGACAATGTTCTATGGTTGTGTTATGATAGCTATATGCAAACTTTTAAATAGGTACTATGCTGACAAGAAATAAATTTAAGAGATGTGCCCATCTCCTTTGAGAATTGTTGAAAAGGTAGGCGTCCTTTCATGCAATCTTGTGCCACATATGCTATCTTTTGAAGTAAAAGTTGTGGTATTAAAGTACATAATTTTAGGATCTAATGAACTTGAAATCGGCATCCGTGTGGGGGAATATGGTCCAGCCCCCCCCCCCCGTGCGTCACTGATCTGAGTTGATGCATATTACCACAACCCATCACCGAAATTTTGGGAGTCTCTGCAACTGTAACCCCCAAACCCCTGCAGCCTTATTTTTAAGTTCGTATTGCCGTTAACACACCATAGGGCAACGTTAGTTAGGTAACATACGGCATTTATAATTGACTGGTTACAATAACACTTTTTGTGATATTTCTTTAAAATGTGGAAATTAAAGGTCGTCATTTGCAATTTTTCTGCAAATTGTTACATTGCTAGAGTACGGTTAGTCATCATTTTTATTGCAAAATGTAGAATTGGTCGACATTTTGTAAGTGGGTAATTTTAATTATCTTTTTTTTCAAAATGTTAAATTGATGACATCTGATAAGTGCGTAATTTGTCATTTTTCTCCAAAATTCAAATTTGTTGGGATCCGCTAAATGAGCAACTCTTCATTTTTTTTTTTCTGCGAAATGTCAAATTGATCACATGTGATAAGAATGGTTCATTAATTTTCTACGAAGTTATATATTGTAAAGATCTGACAAGTAGGTAAATCCATCAGTTTCCTGAAAAATGTTAGGATAATAAGTAAACATTTCGTCATTTTGTCGCAAAATGTATCGACAGTCGAACCAGCTGACAAGGAATCCATTTTGAGGTGAATTTCTAGTCGTTGCGAAGTCGGACCAGCTGATGAGGAATCCATTTTGAGGTTGATTCCAGCTAGTCCTAGTCCAAGTCGAACCAGCTTTTTTTCTAAAAGTCCCCACGACTCTCTGGCGAAGAGCCAAGGGGCGAAAACCAAACGATTACTCCCGGAGGAGTTCTGCTCCCTTAAGGAGCCTAACGTCCCAAATGGACAAGTACGCCCTCCAAAGGGGAAACACTGAGTGGTCCTGCTCTAGACTGGCTGAATAGAACAGAAGCCACAACCTGGATGCAGTTTAACGTCATGCCCAAGTCCAAGTCGAACCAGCTGATCCTATTTGTTGTCGAAATGTAGAGTCAATTACAAATAAATTGCCTAAAGTCCTGTAATCAGAAAAACATCGGGCAATGAATACAGGTTTCCACTCACTGTTCTTATGTAACATTAGATTGTCATAATTCAGTCACAACAAAAAATCAAACCAAAAGTGCGGGAAGTCCTCACAGTCACAATAGGTTTTAAAAATCTTCGTAAGATTCACGACGGCACTCTTGTTCCATGTAGCCTAGATCTAGCAGCTGTTTTGGGGAGTCCGCCCTCCGTCGATATTACGTCGGTGCTATTTTTTATGCACTGGAAATTTCATGGTCTGCTGAGCTATCTGAGACGGTGTGAATACGTCGACAGCAGTGCAGTGAACATCGATGATACAGACAGGCTAGAGATTGCCGAAGCGCCTGCCACGTGGGATCGGACGGTGTATAATGCTTCATCATGCAGATTTGGAACAACTGTGGATACTTGCACTGGCCCCTAGCCTATGTTAATTCGTTTCTTTGCATATTGGTCTGTGGATGAGGCGAGGCCTTGGCTAGGTCTAGGCTACATGGAACAAGAGGTTGTGCCGTCGTGAATCTTACGAAGATTTTTAAAATCTATTGTGACTGTGAGGATCTAAGTTAGAACTTAGAGAGAGCCGACCTTGGCCTGTACTGTAGCTAACTGTATGGATTGGCCTACCTAGGCCTAGGCCTAGGCCTAGTTTGTCAATACTAACCGTAACCACGTTACTAGCCTATAGTCTAGACGGTTACCGGTCGTTTCGCCCCCTTGCCAGTTCGCCCCCAACCAGTTCGCCCCGGTCGTTTCGCCCCATTGCCAGTTCGCCCCGTAGTGGAAGTCGTTTCGCCCCCAAAGAGGAGGTCGTTTCGCCCCCAAATACTTATGAATATGACATCGAATAAACTGACTTTAAATGCAGTTTTGTAGTTGTAATAACAGTTATTTTCAAAAACTTACAACTGTTGGCAAGAGTGTGACAAAACACAAGTCAAGTAAGGATAGGCGGTGCGCTGTCTGACGCACCAACCAGTCATATGTTAAGTAGACCTGGTATTCTCTTGCACATCCAGAATTTAGTTTCACAAGGGAGGATCAAATGAAAACAAACAAACAAGCAAGTAAGCTAGCATTTTTTCAAAAGCATTTTTCGATTTTTGCCCATTTATTGGAAATTATAAATAGGCCTAGAACCAAAAAAACGTTTACACAAAGAAGCACAGGAACGACGTAGTAACGAAAATGCAGATAGAAAGCGTAACGTTACATCAGTACTATCAACACAATTAACACTCAGCAGTTGCGCATACGGTAACGTTATGAGTTAGTACATATGAACAACTTGTTCCACCTTTAAAAATGAACTCAGTCTCATCCTGAAAGACAATTTAATAAGAAACTTCACTTCGTTTACATTGTTTGTTCTACACATTCACTTGTTGTAAAGGGATCTGCTTCAGAAAGATTAGGGGGCGAACCGGTATGTCTTTGGGGGCGAACTGACAGGTCTAAGGGGGCGAACTGGTTAATGCTTGGGGGCGAACTGGTATTTAGGGAGCGAACTGGTTGGGGGCGAACTGGCAAGGGGGCGAAACAACCGGCTACCGTCTAGACTGTAGGCCCTTGGCCTATTTATTTTTAAGTCTAACTTCTAAGCCACCTAATGTTAGGCCTACAAAGTTTCCGATCAAGGCCGCATTCTTCCCTCGGGACAGTGCTGCACGTACGTATTACCTACCTAGGCTAATTATCAATGTGTTACCATGAGTCGCCCAAGGGCGGATATAGACCTACTATAGGCCTGGGGGGGGGCGCTAGGCCTAGGCCTAAGGAAATTTGTTTGGGGGGGGTGGGAATAATTTAAACCAAGATGTCTTACACAGTATAAGGCATAGTCAATGATGTCGGTGGTAGAGTGGTCCAGTTAATTTGAGATCAATTTTGAAATTTTTTTTTTTAAGTAGGCTAGGATAACTTGTGTGAAAGATGGAGGTGAGAACATTTAATTAAAGGCAGTCATTCGTCACCCCAAACTACAGTTTCAGTATACATTATCAAAACTCTCAATTGGTACAGCTCTTTGATTGGCATCACATTCAAACAATGCATCATAGCTAAATTACACAGCATGGGCACTGAGAGTGTCTTGATTACACATTATGGACTTGTATGGCCACTTGGACAAGCCATGAAGCAATAAACAAGGATTGTGTCAGGATAAAGATGAGTTTTAGATAAATGTGGGAGGGGCTAGAAGTAAGTAGGTTGGGAGAATTGGAACTGTTTGGGATGATGAAAATATGCCCTTAAGTACGTACGTAAATAACCGCGAGGATATCAGACTTAATAGTATAGTGGAGTTCCCTGCTATACCTGTAACCTGTACAAAGTCTCCTTAGACACAAAGAATGGCGGTGACAAAGTGTTTAAGTGATTAGAACTAATAAGAATTACTGTCTTTTTTGAAAATTTCCATTGGAATGTACCCTTCTTCTTTAATCGTGTGACATGCAAATTTTAAAGCTGTTTAATCTCAAGTAACTGTAATTACAAAATTCTCTCTACGATAGGACTATTCAGTAGGGATTTCATATTTAACATAATAAACTAACACCAGAAAAGGTTATGCATGAAATGTTTAGATCAAATGGAAGGTAAAGAATAATTCTTAATCTTCCAACCTTTACTCAAATCAAGTTCACAGTATTGTCAACATATGCTTAATACAATGCCATTCTGTGTCCACACTTGTCACTGAAAAGTTGAATGACTCGTTGGATGTCAATGACGACATCTTTCTCTAAAGCTAATATGGCCAATGAGGAGAGTCGTGTTTGTCCCATAATACTTCGGAGGTAATTCTTGAATCTCCTTAATGTCGAAAATGGTCTCTCAGCGGTTGCTGAGGACAGAGGGATTGTCCAATACATTCTAAAGAGCTCAGCCATTTCGGGAAACATATCCTCCATATTTTCTTCCATGAAGAAATCGGTAACTTTTTTCAAAGAAACCAAGGCCTTGGGTTTCTTCTGCTGGAACATGCAGCTTCTAATGACTCCATGGTTGTTTCTTTTGTAGGCAGAAAAATTTCTTCGAAGTTCCTTACTGTTGAAAGGTCGTTCTTAGAGAATCTTTCACTCATTCTCAGTTTGATTGTATCCAGTAAGGGGTAATACACTTCCCTCAGGTATATAAAATGTTTGTGTCTTTCGAAACAAGTATTTCGCCTCCATGGTAGTTTTGCTTTGTCAAGTTTCAGTAATTGTTGTTTCTCTGTTGCCTTTTCCCAATATACTTGAAATGCGGTTTCCGCCCTTTTTTCGTTGAGTGACTCATAGAGAGATTTCATAAAACTCATCACTTTGGATATGTAAACATCTTTACCTTGCAAGAATTTTGACATCAAATTAATTTCCATGTAGATGTCAGAGAGGACCGATGTTACGAACACAAAGGCAAAAGTTGCAATTTTCATAAGAAGTGTTTCGGCCTCTGCACTGGATTTCGGATTAGTATCCTCTGTGGTTATATTCTCGATGGTTTCGAGTATTGCCTTGAATTCTCGGCTAATGACTTTAAGGGCATCTGCTTGACATGACCACCTGGTATCACTCAAATTTTTGAGGGTAGTCCTTTGCCCACCATCATTGAGTTGCCTTTGATTGTTCTCAAATGTAGCATTTCTTTTGTAAGAACCAGTAATGAAAGTGCACAATTCCTGAGCTATGTCAAGACAATTTCTCACAGCTGGCACCTCTTTTGACCAATCTACAGGGACTAAATTAAGTAGGTGCGCATGGCAGTAAATTGTAAGTACCATAGGGTATTCCATTCGAGTCCACTTGCCCCTCCCTTCTCAACACCAAGCATATTACTGCAACCATCATAACACTGTCCAATGATATTTTCCATGCGCATGCATGTTCTTACACTTCAGCAGAGAATACAAAGCTTCACCTGTGGTGGAACTTGCTTCTTCAAATCTGAGAAAGCGTTCATGGACTTTCATATCTTTCGTGAAATACCTCACACAAAGTGAAACTTGCTCCATTCGTGATATGTCCCTTGTTTCATCCATCTTCATCCATCATTATTGTGTAGAATGATGGATTCATGTTTTGAATTTCTTGAACCATGGTGTTTCTTACTTCCATTCCAAGAATGGAGATAATTTTGTGTTGTATGACATGACTGGTGTAGGTTTTGTTGTTTAACCCTTCACGAAGTAGTGCGTTATCACAAGCTCTGAGTTGTAAGAGTTTGAGATAATTTCCCCTGTTGTCTGATTCATCAGCCTCTCTATGTCCTCTGAAAGCCAGACCCTGGCGAGCAAGGAAGAGGGTAGTGATAATTACTTCCTCCAAAGCTCTACTTTTGTATTATGTCAAGTTTTCTACGCCCTTTGCACGCAGAAATTTTTAGTTGCTGCTTACAGTTGTGTTCTGTCATAAATTAGTTTGGTAAACTTTTCCGAACTCTGGAAATAACAAAATCACCATGATGATCCCTTTTGTTTTTTGTTAAGTTCAAAGGTCATTTCAAATTCAACGTTTTGAGGGTCAGGAAGCCTTTTGGCTCATCGTGGACCCTATGCCAGAGTGAGCGTGGATGAACACCGGCGAACTTCGCCTTCTCTTTTCGACTAGTGCTCAGAGGTAACGAGGCAGGCGTGTACTGATAGCTCCCAATCCTGCTCCCGGGACCGCCATTTAACGTCCCCATCCGACGGACGTGAGCGTATCCCCAGTCTTTCGCCACTTTCCCAAAGGCTGGAGGGGGTGGAGGTTATACTTGCTCTGCACCACTGCTCAACAGCTGAACTGAGCAAGCGGACAACTTCCTGAGTCGGACAACTTCCTGAAACGGACAACCAAATACCCAATTTTGTAATTCACCAATTTTAAACCCCCTCAGCATCACTGTGAACAGCTATGCTGAACAAGTTAATTTTTTTTTTAGACCCCGGAAAATTTCCAAGTGGTTCCACCGGGATTTGATCCGGGGACCTTCAGTATGCAAGGCAGTACGCTCAAACCACCGAGCCATCTCCACCCACACTTGGGGTCACCAGTTTGGGGTCACCAGTGGTCAAAGTCTAAAATCCTTGTTTATTTGTATGATATGTGATGATGAGAATTTGGGATGCATACATGATATGTGTATGCATTGTGGTAACAAGCAGAATTCTTATTTTTGGTGTAGGTCACATGTCATTTGGGGTCACAAGGGGTCAAAGTCTCAATACCATGTTTACACAGTTTCTCATGTTTGGAGTCATGCATACTGCAAAATTTATCATAAAATGTGGATGCAATGTAATGAGCAGAACCCATTTCAGGCCTGGTCAAAAGTCATCTCCAGTTTAGCAGGGTGGGAATCTGTGAGCCGGATGTACATTATATCTATATACTGTAGGAAACTTGTATACAGTACTTTGTGGGTACATTATATGAAGCACTGTCCATTTGAAAAGAAGAAGAACAGACTTACCTTTTGGTTTTCTGGGGTTTTTTTTTTCTCCAGTGGTAGCACCAAGGAATTGAACTGGGAGGGAAGTCAGTCTCTAAATTTTGTTTTTGAGAGGGATTTTTAAAATCAAGGAGGGTCCTCAATCCATCAGATTCTCTCCTGTAAACAATCAGTAGACAATAACAGTACTGTATATAATGTTGTAACAGTATACCATGTTGTTACTGTACCATATACATGTAGTTTGGATCAGAAGGGCACCTTGGGAGGTGGTGCTTTCAGGCAATGATTCTGTTGCAATTTGTTGTGTGTATTGTAACTGTACTACAATCTCAGCTGCAGAAAAGTGTGTAAGATTTCTCCTCATAAGATTTATTACAGCATTTTTAAGACAAAGGCCGGGGAGATTTGTGCAATCCCTCATCAAGCACAAACACTGGCTTTTACTGTACATAGAAACGTCTTAGGTTACTTTTGTTGTTTTGTTTTTTGTCATTTACAGCAACTGAAATCATCATGGCTGAAATTGCTATAGGTATTGTTGGCACAATTGTGTCAACTTGTGCCATCATCAATGATATCAGGAAACAATTCAAAGCTGGTAGTGTCAAGGATGAAGTGAACAAGTTATTCCTGTATGTTGAATCAACGGAGGGTGTGATGGATCGTCTGAATAGACGTCTTAGGAAAGACAGACACAGAGAAGATTACAAAGGTTTGTATCTAGGCTTATAGATAGGCCCTACAGCTACAGAAATGTGGGTAACACTATGGCAGATAGGCATCTGTAGAGCTGTACAGTTGAATAATACCTGTATGACAGTACTGTTGCCCTTCTTAGGGGAGAGTCATTTTTCTAACGCACCAGTATGGGCAGGTGGGCAAAGGAAATACTGTACATTAGTGACTTGGCCATAGCTGCCAGTCAGCATGTCTTTCGCATGTCTTTCCTCGCTTATGCGGAGCTGGTAACTGGCGTAGCTACCCGAAAAATTCAGACTGAAATGGGCTTTGTCACTGGATATGCAAGAGCCCGCCCTCCCTTGCGGCATTCCCATGCTGCATGACTTAAACGACTGAAGGGGAATTCCAACCGTTGCCGTACCCGAAACAGGTCTGTGTACCCCTTAAGGCATTGAATATGGGTATGTGCTGTGCTCGTAGTGTGTACATGCCAATTCATTTGCTTGCATGATTCTGTGAACGATATCTTGCCGGGTACAAGCCGCTCACCAGAGCTAAGGCCTCACACGTCTTTCCTCGCTCACGCGGAGCTCGTAACTGGTGTAGCTACCCGAAAATTCGGACACTGCAATGAGCTCTGTCACGTGATATGCAAGAGCCCGCCCTGGCTTGCAGCATTCACATGCTGCATGACTTACAAGGCTAAAGGGGAATTCCAACCATTTCCGTATGGGGAACAGTTCTGTGTACCCCCTAAGGCATTGAATATGGGTATGCTCTGTGTATGTGTGTGTGTGTATGTGACGCTTTGGCTTGTGACTAATCTCATATTTGGCATGTGGATTGGCCATATTAAGTAGATGATCTCTACTGTTTTTTGGTGGAGGTGGAAGGTCATTTGGGGTCAGGAGAGGTCAAAAGGTCAAAACTTTGTAAACACTATCTCAGGAATGTTACATGTGACTATGCTCATATTTGGTGTGTGGAGTTCAAAGGTCATTTGGGGTCATGAGAGGTCAAATGGTAAATTCCTTAGAAATTGCTTGTTAGCACGGTGTCCCAAGAAGGGTAAGTGTGACTAATCTTATATTTGGTGTGTGGGTTGGCCATATTGAGTAGATGATCCCTCTTGCTTTTGGTAGAGGTCAAAGGTCATTTGGGGTCAGGTGAGGTCAAAAGGTCAAAACCTTTTAAACATGATATCTCAAGATTGTTTCGTGTGACTATGCTCATATTTGGGTGTGTGGGTTGGTTGCATGAAGTAGATGATCTCTATCAATCTTTGTGGAGGTCAAAGGTCATTTGGGCTCATGACATAACAAAAGATCAAAACCTTGTAAACACTGTTTCTCAAAAATACATGTAACTAAGCTTATCTTTAGTGTGTGGGTTGTTTGTATCTAAATGATGGGCTAGCTGTAGGCTTGCATTCTTGGATCTGGATTGATGTTGGAAGGGGTCTCTGAATGGATGGTTCTCAAGACCAAAATTCTCTATGAAGGTTCACTGGACTGAAGTTTTAAACTAGACTGGAGAATCTCTAGTTCCATGCTGTCTTTTGCTTCTTTAGGAATGCAACAAAGACATGCAAGGAAGATCAAAAGCATTGTGGGGTGTAACTGGTTGTTGAGTTTGTTGCCAGATCTGTGCTCACAAGTGATCTATACTTTTGTGTTTCAAACCGCATGAAAGTAAGCAATAAACATTCTTGGCTAGCCTGTCATTTACCCGCAGTGTTACAAAATTTTTTGTGTATTTAAGTATATCTAGTACAGCTGTCAATCAGATGTGAAACAAAACTGTTAAATCAAAATGAGATTTTTTAAATTTATTTGAATTATTGTTAACAGTTTTTTTTTTTTTTTGACTTTTTCTTTTTATTTACAGAACTGACCCAAGCATTGAATAAGTTTAATCGCAGTCTGGTCTCAGTAAAAGACTTTTTGCAGGACATTTCTGACAGGCCTCCATCTGCAATAACATTTCCATGGAAATTGAAAAGACTCAAGAAAGACATCAGCATTAAATATTCTTTATTGGAAATTTCAAGAAATGAAGTAATGGACCATATTTTGGTAGGCTAATACAAGTATTCACTTAATTTATCTGTAGTGTATGGATAAAATCCAAGACAACACATCAGGGCTTAAATTTTGAATATTAATTTAACAAAACCATTGAGCATTTAACAATTATTTTATCATTAAATTTAGTGTGAAAGATATTTGCAGGATCCCCCAAATACAGAAAGTCCTAATAAAGTGCATACTTTCAGTTATCAAATACGGTTTAGTATACATAATTACCTCACAATACAAAACTGTCATGACAGGTGCAGTTTTGAACATTAATTCAGGAACAATAAAATAATAAAATGTTTACCACTGCAAATTTTATTGAGATTTGAACATTTGCAATTTGTACTGTGTAGGCAGAAATTATTAACTTGTAGACCTGCATAAGATATTCAAAATATTTGTGTTTCATTTTGTTGGCAAACATACTGTAACATTTGCAAACATGACATGACCATGCTCTGACGCATGCGAATAACATCATTGCATGTTTTAACCATAACCACAACATCCAAGTTGTCATGCATTTATCCATGTGGTTGACAGAGCATTTATCCATGTTATTGTGTCAATGTGGCACAGCTGCAGATTAAGGCAAACAAGCCACATATGGAAAAGTGATTTGCTTTCTCCGTCAAATAATAATGTAACACAAAGTTTCCTTGGACTTGATATAAATCATTTGGCCTGAACATTAGGCAATAAAGGTTAAATGTTTTATCACATAGACATAGTGTGTGAAAATCTGTACTAAGGGTATTTTATCTGTTTACGGTCAACTTGGCCCCTGGGACAACTCGGCCCGGTCATCTTGGCCCCTGGACAACTTGGCCACCGAGACATCTCGGCCCGTGGACAACTCGGCCACCGAGACAACTCAGCCCCTGGACAACTTGGCCCCTGAGACAACTCGGCCCCTCAGACAACTAGGCTACCATTGTATAAGCACTACCCTTGTTAATATTAGTATTAATCTTAAGAAATACAAGCACTGTCTCGCTTAGTAGTACTTAACTATTGTATATTCAAGGTACTGTAACTGTAACCAAGCAGTTTTTCTCTTGTAAACTATTTCACATTCGAAGAGGAAAAATGTTGTCACATGACTCTCAACAGCCAATCAAGTAAAAGAAGGGTAGAATGCCCACCATCTGACATTATCATAGTCAATCACCTTTAACATTTTTAGGAAAGGTCCGAAATCAACTTGCGGATTCCATGCCAAAGATATTAGGTTTTTTCATAAAGGAAGCCGGGGTTTGAATTTAACGAGACTGAATTATGGCCAAGCTTCCCGAAAACTTCTATTACGTCCATTGAAGGACAGAGAGTACGTGACCAACATCAGAGTCCTTAGACCATTTACATTATTGGACTGTTATATATGGCTCTATTTTAGACTGGAAGAAAAGAACAGATACTATGCACGAACTTAGCCAAAAGGCCAAGAAGCAATTAGGACTGTACATGCTGAGTACCACACTTTCCGGCCCCTTTAAAAAGAGTTTTCAAATGACATTGAATAAATTGATGTTGTCAAATTAAAAACAATTAAGAAACAGAGTAAGAAATGTGAGTCGTTTTCAAAAATTTTCACTTATATTTTTGAAATTAGGCTTACTTTGAGCAATGCTGTGCAGATTTCCTCAAGAATACAATCTCACAATTCACTTAATAGAGCATGTCAATAGTGGCCGAGATGTCTCGGTGGCTGAGTTGTCCAGGGTCCGAGTTGTCTCAGGGGCCGAGTCGTCCAGGGGCCGAGATGTCTCAGGGGCCGAGTTGTCTCAGGGGCCAAGTTGACCAGACACCATTTTATCATCAATTATGAAGTAGTACCCAACAATTGGAAAACAGCATGTGAAATGAGATAAGTGGGGTGACAAAGAAATAAAATAAAAAGCATGGGCATCCAGGGGGACATTCCCCCCAAACACACATTTTGGAAATACACCCAATGACTTAACATTTTGAAACAGAACATTTTTGGTGTATTAGTGTCCTGTCCCCTCCACATTAGAGTAAAGATTGATGCTACTGCTCAAAAATGATAAAGTATTGGAATTGCAGACCATAGGTTAAAGGTAAGGATGAGAGCTTTTCTAAACTACACTTCCAACTAGTATAAAACATGGTGGGTTTCAAATACTGTAGCTTTGAAGAAATGTGAAAGAAAAGTCCCAGTTTTTCAAAATGCATTATTACTCTGTGAAGGACAAATATACCCCACTCTTTTTAACATTTACATGTTTTGCTGTGTTTGCAGTAGGTGCCCTTTAGTCAAACTCTTCTCTTGGAGCCAAAATTGGTCTGGCTATTATGCTGTATATCCTTAATTAACAGCCTAAGATTCAATATGAGAATTGAAAAAAGTAATTATTTTAGGCTTATAGCTATAGGCCTACTGTAACTCTTTTACAATAACAAAAACCAAAGAAAAAAGATAGTGTACAGTATGTGACATGTCAACAATAACCAGCTAAAGAACATTCAGACCTAGAATTTTGAAATTGAATATTGCAGAGGTTGCAAAATGATTTTTGGTTTCAATGAAAAGAGAAAACCATGCATTCATGATGGTGTGGTGTGTATGTGTATGTGCGTGTTTATGAGTGTGTGGGCATGTGTGTATGTGTGAACCCATGAACGATACCTTGCCAGGTTCAAGCCGCTCACGAGAGCTCAAGCCTCACACGTCTTTCCTCGCTCACGAGGAGCTTGTAACTGGCATAGCTACCCGAAAAATCTGACTTTGCAATGAGCTCTGTCATGTGATATGCAAGAGCCCACCCTCTCTCTACATGACTTAAAGGGGAATTCCGACCATTTCCTTACGGGGAACAGTTCTGTGTACCCCGTAAGGCATTAAGGACGGGTATGTGCTGTGTGTATGTGTGTGTGTTTATGACACTTTGCTTGTTTACACAGTATCTTAAGAAGGGAAGATCTGACAGTTCTCAATCTTGGTGCACAGATACCCATACTGAAACGGTAGGACCGTATTGATTTTGGTGGGGTCAAAGGTCATCTGGGGTCACAAGGGGTCAAGGTAGGAAACTTGGAGATTTCTAACTGGATGTGTTGATGCATTATGGTGTAAGGAAAAACCCTATTAATTTTTGTAGAGGTCAAGGTCATTTGGGGTCACAGGGTTCAAACCCCCAAAACCTTTTTTGCACAATATATCAAGGTAGGAAGCTTGGATTGATTTCAAACTTAATATGTTGAAGCATTTTGATAGGGAAAAGAACCCTATCATGTTGGTAGAGGTCAAAGGTCATTTAGGGTCGCAGGGTCAAACCCCCAAAACCTTGTTTACATGATATCTTAAGGTAGAAAACTTGATATGTTGATGTGTTATGATGTATGGAAGAACCCTATTAATTTTGGTACAACTCATGGGTCATTTGGGGTTACAGGGGGTCAAACCACTAAAACCTTGTTTACACAATATCTCAAGGTAGGAAGCTTGGATTGATTTCAAACTTGATATGTCGATGTATTTTGATAGGAAGAAAAACCCTATCAATTTAGCAGAGGTCAAGGGATCATTTGAGGGCACAGTGGGTCAAACCCCGAAAACCTTGTTTACAGGATATGATATCTGTAGTCCTTTGTGGAGATCAAAGTTCATTTGGGGTCATCATAGGTCAAACTATGAAAACATTGTTAATAGGATAACTCAAGGTACGAAAATTGGATAGATTTTATAATTAGTATGTGGATGGGTTACAGTGAGCTGGAAGTCCCTACAGATTGTTTTTGGTGGAGGTCAATGGTTTTCTGGTATCACCTGGCACCAAACTCCGAAAACCATGTTTACAGAATATCTTAAGGCCCAGCATGAAATTTGGCTTGTTGAATGTAGAAGTTTTATGGCTTAAAGAAAAACCAGTTTCTTACTGGTGAAGTTAAAGGTCATTTTGGGTCACCAGGTGTTGCAATAAATGTTTTTGAAAAGAACATGTACCGTGTCATGAGGTTCGTTGGAAAGGAGGTAGATGAAACGTTTTTACAAGACGAAAGCCTGGGCTGAGCAGCAATAAGGACTCACAACACGACAGGTCATTTGGAAAGAAAAAAAAAACTTTTATTTACACACTGTCACTCTAACAATACGTCCAAGCGAAAATTCCTTCAAATACCTAGATCAATTAACTTAGTACAATTTACTTAACCTAACTTAACTTATCTCGTTTCGGTCCCTTCTCTTGCGTGTGTCTGGCATTGGTCGCGATTCGTGAAACCGGAAGCTGCCGCGACTGTGTATCCTGTATTCGCGAGTCTTCTAGATGGCGGTGTCTCAGACAGTGCGGCGTATGTATAGAATATAACCGTTAGATACGGCTCGCCGAATAGAGAGTTGTTGGCCTCTAGGAAAAGAATCATAAGACGTCAACTGAGTTTCAAACCGAGGGTATCATCCCGAATTTACTATCCGTACACAATAGTAGAATCAGTCACGGCCTCCTCCCCCTAAGGCGTAGGTGATCCAAAACCAATGATAAAATGTGTTCATTCCATTACGGCGTTGAACGAGTAAGACAGAGGAACATAAGGTTGTACTCACATGTGAGAATCGGCACAGTCCTTGGGTAGTTAATACACATGCATGTCGGCACCGGTTATGACATAGTTGAGTGTCACTTAAAGCGGCTACAGAGGGTACCAGAATGGCTTATACATACTGACGGTTGAACAGTCCACAGTACTTCCAAATTACAGCAAATAACCACACCTTTAAAACATTTCGGACGAGAAGTAACAGTCTCGTTGTTTTTGTGCAGTCCGGTTTGCCGTCCATTTTTGGGATACCGTCAACCCGTCAAAACATTCGGCTGCCTTTCCTTAGCAGAAGCCATTATCCCTCCTACCTGCTCAACGCCATCCCTGTTCGCCACTACCCTGCCGTCTTGGCCGTCGCACACCTCTTTTCCATCCTCGGTATGCCTGCCTCTCCCAGAAGCAGCTCCAAACCCTTTGTTAAACTAAATTTGGCTAAACACATTCAAATCAAGCTACTCATAGGCAAATTTAAAGTTCCCGCCGTAGAGTTTCCCTGTGACGTCACTTTTAGCCTCTGTATCAAAATAGTACGAGTCAGTGAAGCGTATACTATACAACGTACTGGCTACACACAAAACACGGCATACCGCAATTCACTGACTGCAAAGATTAGAACAAACAAACAGTACAAGAGAGAATTCGGTAAGGCGCCCTCGATTAAGGTATAATTACTAAGTGTGACCTGTGACACCACCCCCTTCTAAAAGATACTTCTAATATCTTAACACCACAGGGAACACATAATTAGTCACCAGTTTCTTTTGGACATCTGCTTAGAAAATCAGCGCCTACGTCATCCATACCCTTAATTGCTTTTACTACATACCGATAGGGTTGCAAGCTTAATGCCCATCTCATTACTCTTGCATTATTTAACTTAGCTTTCGATATATAGGAAAGTGAATGATGGTCAGTTTCAAAAACAAATTCTTTCCCATACAAGTACACATAAAACTTATTCACTGCCCACACCAGAGCAAGGCACTCTCTTTCTACAATAGAATATGCTTTCTCTCGTGGTTGCAATTTCTTGCTCGCGTAACATATAGGAAACTTAATACCATCGTGCTGTTGCATCAGCACCGCACCTAGCCCTACGTCAGAGGCGTCGGTTCTCAGAATGAACGTTTCCTTCAGATCAGGAAGATGCAGAATTGGGGCAGAGGTAACACGAGACTTCAGAGTATTGAAAGCGGTTTCTTGTGCTTCTCCCCATTCAACCTTTTCGGGGTTCCCCTTCCTGGTAAGGTCAGTCAATGGGGCTGCTATGCTAGCATAATTTGGGATGAATTTTTGGTAGTATCCTACCATCCCAAGGAAGGACCTAACCTGTTTCTTTGTAGTTGGCCTGCTAGCTTCCAAAATTTTGTTCATATTGGCCTCATTTGGCTGAAGGATTCCTTGGCCCACTATGTGTCCTAAGAATTCTAACGTCTTAAAACCGACTGAACACTTTGAGGGTCTCACCGTGAGTCCAACCTCTCTCAGCCTTTTAAGAACTTTCTCTATAACTTCCAAATGTTCCTCAAATGTCTGCGTGAAAATTAGTATATCATCTATGTAATTAACGGTGTGCTCGATTCCTCCCAGCACTCTACGCATCATACGGGAGAAGACTGCCGGAGCGTTCACAAGGCCGAAAGGTAAAACCGTGAACTGAAATAACCCTTCGACAGTTATGAAAGCTGTCTTCTCCTTGTCTTCAATGGCAACCGGGACCTGCCAGTATCCCTTGCTAAGATCGAATTTTGAGAAAAACTTTCCTTTAGCTATTTTAACCATTAGACTGTCAATGTTCGGTATCGGTTCGAGATCAAAGACAGTGATCCTATTCAATTTTCGATAGTCTACGCAAAACCGAATACTATTGTCCTTCTTACGGACGAGAACGACTGGTGACGCATATGGCGACGTCGAGGGCTCAATCACCCCCATATCTAACATACTCTGTATTTCACTTTTAACACTGTCAACCATTGCATGTGGTACTTGATAAGGTTTACTTCGAATAGGTACCTGAGAAGTGAGATGAATGGTATGCTGAATTACATTTGTTCTACCAGGTACATCTGTTAGGACATCGTGAAACACTTGTAGAAGTCTTTTAACCTCTCTCACTTGCTGCAAATGCAGTTCACCGCTAACTTTAACATCATCAACATTCTCATTAGGAGTAACAGAAGGTAAGTCTAATGCCACCTTATCGGCTAATTCGCCGCACTCCATTTCACCATAATCCTTGAACATCTCCTTATTACATTGTCTTTCAACATCGTCATCAAATGAAATTACACATGAGCAAATCTTTTGCATTTCCAACACTGAAACTTTCACGTCATCTTCATCTCTACTCACATACTTTTTTAAGAGATTTGCATGAATGGTCTTGACCTTTGTACCAATTTTGATTTTGTAATCATGCTTAGCAACCCTCTCAACAATGGCATATGGCCCTTTCCATTGCATCAATAATTTGTTAGACTCGGTAGGTAGAAGAACAAGTACCTTGTCCCCTAGCGAAAACTTATGATCTCTTGTACGAGCATCATAATACTTCTTGTATCGTTTTGATGCCTTACTTAACTCCTCCTGGGCCATTTGGCATGTTCTATCCAAGCGTTCTCTTAAATCAACCACATATTGATAAGTGTTCTTCACTTCTTCATGATCAACTTCACCTGAGCAAAGTTCCTTAAGGATAGTTAAGGGCCCCCTCACTGTTCGCCCATACATCAGCTCAAACGGGGAAAACCCCAAACTTTCCTGTGGTGCCTCTCGGTAAGCAAATAATAGGGCAGGGAGGTAGCGGTCCCAGTCAGAGGGACGTTCCACACACATGCGGCGCAGCATTTTCTTTAGGGTCCCATTGAACCGCTCAACAGCCCATTACAGATCGGATGATAAGGGGTCGTAGTTAACTGTTTCAGAGTAAGCAACCTACCAACCTCCTTCATAACTTCGGATGTGAATTGAGTTCCCATGTCACTTAGAATTTCTTGTGGTACACCTACTCTCGTGTATATCTCAAACAAGGCTTCAGCCACCCTCTCGCTCTCTATTTTTGGCAAAGCCACCGCCTCAGGGTAGCGTGTTGGGTAGTCGACCAAAGTAAGTATGTACCTATTACCCCTTTCAGTAATGGGTGTGATTGGACCAACCAGATCAACTGCAACCCTCCTAAAAGGTGTGTCGATTAACGGCATTGTGCCAAGAGGTACTCGTCCTACACTTCCCTTGGGTACAGTACGTTGGCAAATTTCACAAGACAAACAATATCTACGAATGTCGTCATGTACACCCGGCCAGTAGAAGCTTGACAAAATGTGGTCAGTAGTCTTCTTCGTTCCTAAGTGACCAGCTAAGGGGGTGTCATGGGCTAACTTCATGACTTCGTTTCGATGGCTGCTTGGAACTACGAGCTGGTTACGTGCATTCCCATAGTCTACTTTGGGTGAAACATAATTCCTGTACAACATACCACTTTTCACCATAAACGTTACCTTAGCTCCACTTATATTAACTTTCGGTGCCCCAGTCTTTGCCAGGTCCCATAATTTTGCCAATTGAGGATCCTTCTTTTGTGCTTCACGCACTTCCTCTTTTGTTACATTGCTAGTAGACTCTGCGCCAACTTTAAGTGGCGAGTATGGTTTCTGCCGCTTAGCAACCTGACCACGTGTTTCCACGGCTCCCACTTCACCATACATACCCTTATTCAACTCTGTGGGGACCCAGTCCGGGTCTGGAGAGCTAGGTTCTCGTACATTAGGAATATTGCCTACAATTAAGTCGTAAATAGGACTAACCATAACTAAGGCTTGTACTTGTCCAACATAGAAAGGCGTATCTATTGAAATTGTTGCTACAGGTACATCTAGGATGGTACCATCAAGTAAGACACACTTTTTTGTTGTACCAGTATACTCATCAGACTTAACAAACGTCTTTCTAACAACAACAGTACTGCAACCACTGTCTCTCAGTACAGTAACCTTCTGTCTACCAACAAACCCTGGTGTCACTGGCATGTTATCATTTGTACACACAGCACTTATGACAGGCAGTTCAGGACCACTTTTCTGCTGAAAATATCTGCCAGGTTGTCTCGAGTACTCGTAAATTTCACTATTTACACTAACACACAATCCAACCATTTGCTGACTGACAGTTGTCTCTTTCTGACTAGTTTGAGACTCTGTGACCTTTAACCCTGCTGTCTTGTTACTGTTATCAGTCTTTGGGGAAGGGCATGCTCGTGCTAGGTGACCCCTGCCGTTACAGTTGAAACACCTAACAGTTTTATGACCCCTTTGCTTCTGATCTGAATCATATGATGTTGAGGAACTAGTTTTCGTATCAGACGTCGACTGGACATTACTGTTACCCTTGCCGAACGTTTTGGCAGTGCCCCCACTATGTGCCACCTGATACGTATCAGCCAGAGCAACCATTTCTTTTACAGATCTGGGGTTTCTTTCCCTCAGATACAACCAGAGATCTTTGTGGCAGACATTCATAATCTGCTCACGTATCACTAAATCACAAACACCTTCGTAATCCTTAGTTACGGATCCCATTTCGATCCATCTGTTCAGATACCCTCTTATTCTTTCAGCAAACTGTGAATACGTTTCACTTGAGTCGAGTTTTGACTTCCTAAATTTCTGTCTGAATCCTTCTTCATGTAATTCATATCTACGTAGTAAAGCAGCTTTAAGCTTATCATAATCATTTGCCACGTCATCAGACAATCTAGAATATACCTCTAAGGCTTTGGCAGTTAACAGAGTGCTTAATGGCAACGCCCACTTTTCTTTTTTCCATCCCATGTTGGTAGCATACCTTTCGAATCTCTTTAAGTACGAGTCCATGTTATCTCTTCCCTCATTTAACACAGGCAACTTTGGAATTTTTTTCCAGTCTGTTTTACTTTCAGCCCAAGAATCATTTGGGTCTGTTTTTTGTTGTGCAATCTGAAGGTCATATTCCTTCATTTCTTTCTCATGTTCTCGTTGCCGTTGACGTTCGTCTCTCTCTTCTCTATCTCTTACAAACTTTCTTAATTCTTCACCTTCATAACCCATTGCTTTACCCTGCTTTATATAATTGTCGAGTTCCATTTTGGGTAGGTTGAAATTACTACTCGATAGAAAATCTAACGAATATGAATTAATGTAACAAATTGCATAACAGGCAAGGACTACCAATGAAATTCGAGAAATCATAGTCAAACGTCAACCTTTGAACAAACAACAATAGCATGCACAATACACAAAAGGTCCTAGATTGCTGCCAAGCTACCAAGTCTTGAAACCGAAATTTTTAGGGGGGGGGTCATCTTTTAGAAATACATAATTCGAACGCTTTCCATCGTTTCCCATCTAAGCCCCCAAATTGTCATGAGGTTCGTTGGAAAGGAGGTAGATGAAACGTTTTTACAAGACGAAAGCCTGGGCTGAGCAGCAATAAGGACTCACAACACGACAGGTCATTTGGAAAGAAAAAAAAACTTTTATTTACACACTGTCACTCTAACAATACGTCCAAGCGAAAATTCCTTCAAATACCTAGATCAATTAACTTAGTACAATTTACTTAACCTAACTTAACTTATCTCGTTTCGGTCCCTTCTCTTGCGTGTGTCTGGCATTGGTCGCGATTCGCGAAACCGGAAGCTGCCGCGACTGTGTATCCTGTATTCGCGAGTCTTCTAGATGGCGGTGTCTCAGACGGTCCGGCGTATGTATAGAATATAACCGTTAGATACGGCTCGCCGAATAGAGAGTTGTTGGCCTCTAGGAAAAGAATCATAAGACGTCAACTGCGTTTCAAACCGAGGGTATCATCCCGAATTTACTATCCGTACACAATAGTAGAATCAGTCACGGCCTCCTCCCCCTAAGGCGTAGGTGATCCAAAACCAATGATAAAATGTGTTCATTCCATTACGGCGTTGAACGAGTAAGACAGAGGAACATAAGGTTGTACTCACATGTGAGAATCGGCACAGTCCTTGGGTAGTTAATACACATACATGTCGGCACCGGTTATGACATAGTTGAGTGTCACTTAAAGCGGCTACAGAGGGTACCAGAATGGCTTATACATACTGACGGTTGAACAGTCCACAGTACTTCCAAATTACAGCAAATAACCACACCTTTAAAACATTTCGGACGAGAAGTAACAGTCTCGTTGTTTTTGTGCAGTCCGGTTTGCCGTCCATTTTTGGGATACCGTCAACCCGTCAAAACATTCGGCTGCCTTTCCTTAGCAGAAGCCATTATCCCTCCTACCTGCTCAACGCCATCCCTGTTCGCCACTACCCTGCCGTCTTGGCCGTCGCACACCTCTTTTCCATCCTCGGTATGCCTGCCTCTCCCAGAAGCAGCTCCAAACCCTTTGTTAAACTAAATTTGGCTAAACACGTTCAAATCAAGCTACTCATAGGCAAATTTAAAGTTCCTGCCGTAGAGTTTCCCTATGACGTCACTTTTAGCCTCTGTATCAAAATAGTACGAGTCAGTGAAGCGTATACTATACAACGTACTGGCTGCACACAAAACACGGCATACCGCAATTCACTGACTGCAAAGATTAGAACAAACAAACAGTACAAGAGAGAATTCGGTAAGGCGCCCTCGATTAAGGTATAATTACTAAGTGTGACCTGTGACATACCGTATGTATCATCCAAACCTCAGAGCATTTTTGCATTCTGGTTATTCCTCCAACTTCTATTGTCAAAGCTTGCTGCATCGTTGAAATGTTACGTAAATGTTCAAAACCTTGATCAAATGATATCTCAAGATAGGAAACTTCGGTAGATTTCATATTTGGTACGGGTATATATATGGATGTGTTATGGTCAGTAGATGGTCCCTATTGTTTTGGGGTTCAAAAGGTCATCTGGGTACACAGGGCAAAGTATAAAAATTTGTTAACACATTATCTCAAAACAGGAAACTTGAGTAGATTTCATACATGATACGTGGATGTGTTATGGTCAGAAGATGGTTCCATTTGTTTCTGGGGGAGAACAAAGGTCATCTGGGGTCACAAGGCGTCAAATTCTGAAAACATTTCTAACATGATATCCCAAGGAAGGAATTTTGATAGATATTGTATGTTGTATGTGGATGTGTTATGGTGAGAAGATAACCTTTTTGGTAGAGGTCAAAGGTCACCTGGGTTCACCACAGTCAGTGTGAAAAAATTGTTAACACCATTTCAAGATAAGAAAATTAAAAAGATTTCATTTTTGGTATGTGGACATGTTATGGTGGGAAGATTGTCCCTTTTGTTGTTAGAGGAGGTCAGAGGTCATCTAGGGTAACACAAAATATTTTTTAAAAATGCTGCTGTAGTGTAACATTTGCAGAGCTCAAAATAAGATTCAAAAAGGGCAAAAGCTAAAATGAGCAAAATGGCTATTGTTCTGTGTTATTCCAATGGGACATTTCTGAGGGGCACTACAGCCATCTGGAAGGGCACGATAGCCATGGCTATCGGTGCTATCTGTTATTTCAAGCCCTCCATTTGACTTTGAAGATATGAGTTGTCATGGCATTATTTTCAACGTTGTTTTGAATAGTATACATATCATAGAAATTTGATGCATTTTTGCACTCTGGTTATACTTTAGATTTACATGGAATACCCAAACTTGTCATTTTCATGTCACTACTAGGCCTCTAATTAAGATATTTTGTTTGCTTTCAGATTGATGGCCATCCAAGTGGAGACCAACCAAGTAAGATTGTCAAATAACATTGCACATTTTAGTAGTGGAAATGTTCTGTTTTCAGTGCTTTAAAACCCATAAAAATCAAAATTATGTTACATTGCCTAAACTGTTAAATGTATGCAGTAATGTATATAAATCTACAGTATAAAAAATCCCCAAGTAATGTAAATCTTTGACAACACCTAAGTATTCCCATATGTCGTGTGTGTTATATTGTAAATATTTTGCAAGGAAAGGAGTTTTGCCCCCTGGACCAATGAGCCTATTGAGATTAAATAGCAGGTTAGTGCTCTTGAAAGTATGCATCCAAAAATTCTTAATAAACTGAAAGGAGTGGACCGAAATTTTTTCTAATTTTTACTTTTTGTTAGTCTTAGTCTTAGTGAAATAGATCAGTGGTATCAGTGTATATATGTGCTTTAACATACTCTTTTGGAAATGTAAAATTATATGCAGTCTGTCATGTTATAATTGCATGCATTCCGTGGTCAAGCTTTTAATGTATCATTTGACAAGGGCATGAATAATGTATGTAGCTGAGAGGTATTGGTTTTGGTACCCCATAAGCTAGGCATTGAGTATGGGTATGTGCTGAATGTGTGTGTGATGTCTGGTTTTAAACATGGTATCTCAAGAAGGGTATCTCAGAGAGATCTCATACCTAGCATGTAGATTGCCCACATTGAGTAGATGATCCCAATTGTTTTTGGTGAAAGTCAAAGGTCTTTTGGGGTCACCAGAGGTCAAATGGTAAATACCTTGGAAATTGCTTGTAAACACGATATCTCCAAAAGAAAAAATGTGTATGATCTCATACTTGCCCTGCAGATTGCCCACATTGATTAGATGATCCCTATTGTTTTTGGTGGAGGTCAAAGGTCATTTGGGGTCACCAGGGGTCAAAACATCAAAACCTTGTAAACACTGTATCTCAAGGAGGGTATGTGTGAGGGATCTTTTACTTACCATGAGGATTGCCCATATTGAGTAGATTATCACCATTGTTTTTGGTGGAGTCAAAGGTCATTTAGGGTGGCCAGAGGTCAAAACATCAAAATCTTTTAAACAAGTTACATCTCAAGAAGGGTAACTGTGAGGGATATTTGGCATGGATATGCTGATTTTGCCACAAGTTTAAAAAAATTTTCTTGAAACTTATTTCCTGTTGTAAAATGGAAGTTCCTGCAGTAAAAGTGTCTGGAACATGCTTCAAACAAAGGAATACAGACTTTGTCTCTTTGATAACCTAAACGAAATCATGAAGACAACATTAAATTTAGTATAGATTATTATTTCGCAAACCTTATGCAGCTAGCTGTCCCCATAAGGACAAGTGCGCATGTAAGAAGTGGAAATTGGAATTGATTAATTAAATATACCACGGGTTATTAGTTTTATAAAAAGAACGACATTACTGGTCATTGGATCAAATACCGTTGAGCATGCATGAACAGTGATTGCTTAATTGAAAAGTCAAATTGTAACTGAGCCATTCGTATTCAAATTGGTCACTGTTATCTGACATACGTAATTTATCACAGTTGACTGCCAGTACAAACCACTGTGTCTGGACAATGGACATTACTGTATATGGTACCACCTGTTGAGCCAGACGCTCAATGCATTTAACCATTCACTGAATAAACATTGTCTGCCTCTGTTTAGCCCTCTGAGCGATGCTTATTTATATTAAAGAAGTTCAGGTAATCAAGCAAGCTTTATACTAATGCCTACAGTGTATCAAACCAGGGAAACTATACTGTGTGTTGTGTCTATAAGTAGACGAAAAGCAAAGTTACAAGTCTTGTTAGTTTCTGGGTTTATAGGGTTATCAGTTTTTGTTAATTTTCAAAGACATTACAGCCATTGAGAAGGGCATTTGTCAAAAAATAAAATACAAAACAGCTGCCCCCAATAGCTAAATCTTGAAAAAATAAAGAACTATAATTTTTATTAAAAACAAACATGTTTATCTCTTTATCAAGCTATTAGATGCAAAAAAATACAGTTGGGTAATACCTGCAGCATATCCGCTTGAGAGTTTTCTCTTGTTTGTGGAGGTCAAAGGTTATTTGGTTATTGTTAGCATGATATTTGAAGGAGGATAACTTAGAAGAATTGTTCATATTTAGCATGTTGATGGCTATATGCAGTAGAGTAGGTGATATTCCTATTGTTTTAAGTGGAGGTGAAAGTTCATTTGGGTTACAAGATTTCAAAAGGTTTTGACCTTGCTAACATGATATCTCAAGTAGGATAACAGTGTGGGATCTCATGGTTTTCATGTGGGGATTCATGTTTGTTTCAATATATATCATATGGAAAGGAATCACTTGGCCTGCCTTTTGGCTTTCTAGTTGATTTCTTGACATAGTCAAAAGAATCTATATAGTGCATGTGATGGTGTTGTGTGAGTTATATGTGTGTGTACATGTGTATGTGACGCTTGAGCTTGTAAACACGATTTCTCAAGAACGGTTAGTGTGACTAAACTCACATCTGGTTTGTTGTGGTTGGTCATATTGAGTAGATGATCCTTCTGTTTTTGGTGGAGCTCAAAGGTCATTTGAGGTCACCAGAGGTCAAAATACCAAAACCTTGTAAACACGATATCTCAAGAAGGGTAAATGTGACTCTACAGTAGTCACATTTACCCTTCTTGAGATACTGTATATATATATATATATATCATATTCAGTGTGAGGGTTACCCATATTTAGGAGAGGATCCCTGTTGTTGTTTTTCAAGGTCAGAGGTCATTTGGGGTCACCAGAGGTCAATTGGTAAATTCCTTAGAAATTGCTTGTAAACACGGTATCTGAAGAAGGGTAAGTGTGACCAGGGAGTTGCTGGAAAAGGAGATAGAATGAAGAAATTTTTTCAGACAATATTAAATTGTAATGGGTTACATCTTTGAGATGCCATGATTTGATTGACAGATCCCTTTGTTTTTATTGTTAAATCCCTTGAAACTAAGTTCTTTTAAAGATGGTCCCATTTATTCTCTTCCAAGTTATCCCTAAACAAAGGCATTGGGTTGTATATCCTTTGATTTGGAAGTTTGTTTCTGCCAATGTCAAAGCTTGTATGAGTAAACTTCTAAAGAACGACTGGTAATAAATGTTTAGACTATATGCTTCAATTGCTCCCGGCTTTTCACTCGATGGAAGCATTGTTCAAGTCTGTACATTCTCTTCAAAATTCTAACAATTTTGTCATTAAGAAATAAATTTTTTAAAGTAATTTGTAGAAATGTAGTAATATTTCATGTCTCGGATAGCGTCAAATGCCATAAATTTCACAATTTTGCATGATGGCTGGCAAAGAAATATTAACAAGAAGGGTTTGCGGAATCTGTCTCTTAATTGGAATTTCGATAATGCATCACTAATCCTTGTTGATCAAAGCAGTGAGATAAGAATTTGGCTCATAAAAGCAAGTTTACAGTTGGAAATTAACGTTGTCTCAAAGAGACTAAAGAATGTTTTTTCTCCTTCTCTAGCAACTCCCTGGTGTGACTAATCTCATATCTGGTGTGTGCACTGGCCATATATAGTAAATAGTAGGTATTGTTTTTGGCATAGGTTAGAGGTCAATTGCGGTCACCAGAGGTCAAATGGTAAATACCCTAGCAATTGCTTGTACACATGGTATATTGGGGGGGGGTAAGGTTGAATAGTCCCATATTTGGTGTGTGGCTTGGTCCCATTGAGTAGATGACCCTTAGTTATTTTTGGTGAGGGTCAAAGGTCATTTGGGGTCACCAGGGATCAGAAGTTAAAATCCTTGAAAACAGGGCAACAGTGAGGGATCTCATAGTTAGTTTGTACCTTGTGCATTGGTCCTAATTAGTTGATGAACCCTATTGTTTATGGTGTAGATCAAAGGTCATTTAGTGTCAGCAGAGGTCAGGTCAAACATTATAAGTACGCTATCTCAAGAGGGGTAACTTTGAGGGGTCTCCTTCTCAGCCTGTGCATTGCCCATCTTTAGTAGATGAATGCTGTCATATTTGGTTAGGATCAAAGGTCATTTTGGGTCACCAGAGGTCAGAAAATTAAAACCTTATAAACATGATTTCTCAAGAAGGGAAACAGTGAGGGATTTCATCATGTCATTAAATTGGTGGAGGTCATAGGTTATATGGGGTCATCAGAGGTCAGAACTCAAACACTTGTAAATATGAAACTGTGAGGGGTCTCTAGTATGTGCAGTCAGGAGCATTGCCCATATTGAGAAGGGTGAGCCTGAATGTTTTTGGTTATTTGTGAAACACTGTAGATGTGAAAAACCTATACTTCAGCAGCAAGGAATTACTAAGCCTTTTGGCTTTCTGGTTCTTTTCTCAGGTACATTGAATCGTGACTACTTCATAAGTAAACAAGACTTGAGTGATATTGAAGACTTGTGTGATGGAACATGGGGTCCAGTGAAGAAGGCAAAATTAAAGGGATACCAGGATGTCATCATTAAATATGTCAGTGATGTTGGGTATGAAATGTCTTCTCTCTGTCTATATGGAGGGGGATAGGGGCATAAAAATTTTTGGTTTTGATGATAAGAGAAACCAATTGCCTTCATGATGTTGTGTGTGGGTGTGTGTGAGCCTGAAAACGATACCTTGCCAGGTACAAGCCACTCACAAGAGCTCAAGCCTCGCAAGTCTTTCCTCGCTCACACGGAGCTCGTAACTGGTGTAGCTACCCGAAAATTCGGACACTGCAATGAGCTCTCACGTGATATGCAAGAGCCCACCCTCGCTCACGGCATTCACGTGCTGCATGACTTAAACGGTTAAATGGGAATTCCGACCATTTTTTTACAGGGAACAGTTCTGTGTACCCCGTATGGCACTGAATACGGGTATGTGCTGTGTGTGTGTGTGTTTATGTGTGTGTGTTTGTGACACTTTGTTTGCTAACATGTAACTCAAGATAAGAATCTCTGACAATTTTCAAACTTGGTACATATATGCCCCTTAATGAGAGGAAGAAGCCTATTGTTTTTGGTGGAGGTCAAAGGTCATCTGGGGTCAGCAGGGGTCAAAGTCTGAAAACCTTGTTAATGCCAAATCTCAAGGTAGGAAACTTGGATAGATTTCATATGTAGTATGAAGATGCTTTATAGTCAGGAGATGTCCCCTGTTGTTTTTGGCGGAGGTCAAAGGTCATCTTGGGTCACTGGGGGTCAAAGTCTGAAAACCTCTCTAACACGACATCTCAAGATAGGAAACTTGAAAAGATTTTATATGTGGTGTGCGGATGCATTATAGTCAGGAGATGGTCCCTATTGTTTTTGGCAGAGTTCAAAGGTCATCTGGGGGCACCGGGGATCAAAGTCTGAAAATCTTGTTAACAAGACATCTCAAGATAGGAAACTTGGAAAGATTTCATATTTGGTATGGAGATGCTTTATAGTCAGGAGATGGCCCCTATTGTTTTTGGCAGAGGTCAAAGGTCATCTGGGGTCACCTGGGCTAAAAGTCTGAAAAACTCTCTAACGTGACATCTCAAGATAGGAAACTTGGATAGATTTCATATTTGGTATATGGATGCTTTATAGTTAGGAGATGATCCCCTTTTTTGGCAGAGGTCAAAGGTCATCTGGGGTCACCTGGGGTCAAAGTCTGAAAATCTGATTAATGTGATATCTCAAGACAGGAAACTTGGATAGCTCACAAATTTAGCATGTGGATGCGTATTAGTCAGGAGATTGTTCCTGTTGTTTTTGGAAGAGGTCATAGGTGATCTTGGTTCACCAGGGGTCAAATCTGAAAATTTTGTTAACACATCTTAAGATGGGAAACTTGGATGGATTTCATATTTGGTATGTGGATGCAGTTTAGTCAGGAGATCGTCCCTATAGTTTTTGGTGGAGGTCAAAGGTCATTTGGGGTCACCGGAGTGAGAGTCTGAAAATGTGGTTAACACAATATCTCAAGATAAGAAACTTGGATAGGTTTCATATTTTCTTATGTGGATGTGTTATGGGCAGAAGATGGTCCCCATCATTTTTGGTAGAAGTCAAAGGTCATCTGGGGTCACCAGGGGGGTCTTAGTCTGAAAAAACTTTTCAAAATGCAGTATTTCAAGATAGCTGTCTATCTGTATGTATCTTTTTCCATCTATCTATCGATCGATCAATCCATCAGATCTGACCTGATCTGAGATCTGAGGTATCTCTGAGATCTCTGAGATCTGAGATATTTCTGATATCTCTGAAATCTCTGAGGTCTCTGATCTGATCTGATATCTGATCTGATCTAATCTTATCTATCTATCTAATTTTTCAATCAAGGTCAAAATAGGTGTTAACAAATATTGGGGTGGGAAACTTTCATTAGATTTTACATGTGGTGTGTGGATACATGTAATGGTGAGAAGTTGATCCCTACGTTGTTGGTGGAGGTCAAATGTCATGTGGGATAACAAAATAATTTTTTGAACATGCTAGTATAACATTTGAGTGAGAAGATATGGTACATGATGGATTATTTTAAATGGAACATTTTTGTATCATCGAAACGTCAATGCATTCGAATGCATCGAAACATTTTGCATTCTAGTTAAGATATGGCTTGCATGTGGAAAAATACTATCCTATACCTTGACAGAATGTACCAATTAGGTAGAACTAGGATATGGCAGGATAGTTTTGTCTGGAATCCACACTTTGCTAAGTTCTAGTTCCAGTGGAACCTATACCTGGCTGGAACTTGAAACCTGCTTTTAAGTCACACAGGGTCTGATTTAAATCGTTAATAGGCAAATGAAAGAAGACTTTTTTTCCAGTTCCTGTTATTATTTAACTAACGCTTAAAACTCTTAATTTTGTCAACAACATGTAGCCCTACAAATGATTGTGGGAAAGAAATTCATTGCTATATCAAAAACATCATATACTGTAATAATGAAACCATTGCAAGCAGTCAGTATTTGAAATTGTCCTTAAGCCCCGGCCACACTATGCAACCTGACTTACTGCAACAAGATTGCCTTGTTGTGGTGAGCAACTGACGACTAACTAGTTTTAAGAGCAGAGTGTCCACATTATGCAACAAGTTTCAGCTCCATGAAGTGATTCACGCAAAATTCTAACATTTAACATACTCTTTACGTGTTATGTTGAGGGGACAAGAATGTGTTCTGTCCATTTGGATTAACTGATCTTCAGGGTCTTCATTCCAAAGGTCTGTCATTGTTGTCAGTTGCATGTTCCAGTTTCAAGCGACGGAACATGTTTGGTCGCATGAAACTGGGTTGCGTGTCTGCTTGAAACTAGTTAAAAAGTATTCCACACTTTGCAACGTGTCTGAATGATCTCGTTGCAATTAGTTGGGTCGCATCGAGTCGCATTGTGTGGACAGGGCTTAAAGTTGCACCTCATAGTTTTTGACTTGTTTGTTTAGAGATTAACTCTTGAACATCCGAGCACCAGACAGAGTGAGATATTGCCCTCTGTTTATAGAAGAATCCAGACAGTAGGTGATGGTCTGATTTCAGTCAGCCATAAGTGGGGTCTATCACCTTTTAATCTTTCAATTTCCTTGCTTGCCTGTATCATGGATGGTTGTACACTAAATTGTATCTTGATTCCTTCAATTTCACTGAATATGAGGGTTTGAAAGTTAGGTAGATGAAGACAATTTAAAGTTGATGGACCCTTAATGGCTGCCTGCAGTCACTTAACACAAGCACTGATTGGATTTGTGTATAGATGAAGGGATGAGGTGCAACTGCTTTCCTTTAGGGAGTGAAGTCTTGTGAACTGTAAATCAGTCATGCCATGAAGTTTCATTCAAAGTAATGAATAATTTACACTTAGTGGTGGCAAATGCAGATTTCAGATTCCAGACTACTTTTGATTGATATGCAATATATATAGTCATACTCTATTGTTTGAACAAAGGTCTGTAATATAAGTATGCAAGCATCCTGAACAACACTAGTTACTACATCAAAAGTGCCCATGTGATTTGTAGTTATAGTACAGGCATTATAGCAATGCATTCAAAATACCAGGTCTGGCCATATCTAAATTTTCAGCTCTACCAGTTGTATGCTTGTTCAAGCATTTGCTGAGAATAGATCTGAAGGTTGACATTTGATAAGTTTAATGCAGGTTTGGCACTTTCCTTGCCTTGAATATCAAACCACAGGTTTTGTCCCAGAATTCTTTGTTAGCACTAGTTTTATTCACTGCTTTGCATGTAAAACCTGTGTTGAACCTGTAGCAAATCGTCAACCTGCGTCAATGTCAAGGGAGACAATGGTTTTCATGCAAAAACCTGTGATAGCCCCTGAAAAAACATGGGAAAACCTGAGGATTTGGAACTAATTACTTCACCCTTTTCCATAGCTGTGGAACACATTGCAGTGTCCATATGGGGACTCACCAGTCTATATTGTGGCACAAATTAAGGGATGTGCAAGGGAATAAAAATGTTGAATGGTCTTGAATTATGGTTTTACCATGATAAAAGTATTTTAATTACTTCTCTTTTTTGCATGTAGAAACCAGGATTTAATTGACAACTTTGAAAAAGAAGCACGCATATTAGTAAAGCATTGGCATGGCTATGTTGTACAGCTAATAGGAATCTGTAACCAAAGAGGTATGCCTTTAATGTTATTTTCTTATAAGTACTGTAAGATACTTTAAAAACAGTTTTGTCAAATTGAACAATGCCTGAAAACATGATCATTGTCTTGTACAAAAAAAAGAAAGTCAGCAAAGTTCTAAATTATTGTTTGAGAATATATCTATTGATCTTATTTGTTTAAAAAATGTGCTGCCATGTGTACTAAATTAACATTTGGGCCAGAGCTTGTTGCCACTGCAGAAGCTGCTGGTCTTACCAGGGCCAATGTTAGGATTGTGGAAAACGTGCAGGGCAACATTGCACTGAAATTACTACCTTGAGAGCCTGTCTTTGCAGGACCAAAATTTCATTACATCAACACATTGTTTTATCAAAATATTGGCCCAGGCCACACCAGAGTCTGCAAATTGCACCATGCAATAACAGTATCTATGTATGTGTTCTTTTTCCTTAGTTCACTGATAGTTCTTTTATTAAATTTCATGGAGGGATGTGTTGGGGTAAGGGGCAGGGGGGTGCATGGTTGAATTATGTGGAATGAAGTGCAACAAAAGGTGGAAACTTACTGTATCGAGTACAGTAATAATCCACAGAGACTTATTCTTGGTGGTAAAGTTGTTCATGAGCATTGTCCTCCTGAATTTAACTCAGTACATTAGACCTAGTACTCAGGAAGCTGGAAGACTGCTTGATTGGACTGCACAAACACAAGTCTTCTATTTTCCTCCTTTGTTCATTTTACAAAGACATTGAAATGATCTTCCATTTGGGTTTGCAGGAATTTGTTTTGTGAACAAATTCACAATTTGTTCATTTTACAAAGACTTTGAAATGATCTTCCCATTTGGATTTGCAGGAATTTGTTTTGTGAACAAATTCACAATTTGTTCATTTTACAAAGACTTTGAAATGATCTTCCTTTGGGTTTGCAGGAATTTGTTTTGTGAACATTTATAAAGGACTACCTGATCATTACCTACAGTACATAATAAATTTTTGGTTTTGATGATAAGAGAAACCTATGCATTCATGATGGCCTGTGTATGTATGTGTGTATGTTGTGTATGTGTGTGTTTGTGACACTTTACTTGTAAGCACGATATCTCAAGGTAGGAATGTCTGACAGTTTTCAAACTTGGAACATAGACATGCCATATTGAGAGGAAGAACCCTATTGTTTTTGGTTGAGGTCAAAGGTCATCTGGGGTCACCAGAGGTCAAAGTCTGAAAACCTTGTTAGCACGATATCTCAAGATAGGAAACTTGGATAAATTTCATATTTGGGTGTGTGGATGCAATATGGTCAGAAGATAATCCCTATTGTTTTTGGCAAAGGTCAAAGGTCATCTAGGGCCACCAGGGGTCAAAGTTTATAAATCTGGTAAACATGATATTTCAAGAAAGAAAACTTGGTTAGATTTCATGTTTGGTATGTGGATGTGTTACATTCAGGAGATGGTCCTTTTTGTTTTTGGCAGAGGTCAAAAGTCATCTGGGGTCACCATGGGTGGAAATCTGGTTAACTCGATATCTCAAGATAGGAAACTTGGATAGATTTCATATAGGGTATGTGGATGTGTTATAGTCAGGAGATGAACCCTAGGGTTTTTGGCAGAGGTCAAAGGTCATCTGGGGTCACTGGAAGTCAAAGTCTGGAAATCTCCTTATTATGATATCTCAAGATAGGAAACTTGGGTAGATTTTGAATTTGGCATGTGGATACGTAATAGTCAGGAGATGGTCCGTATTGTTTTTGGCGGAGGTCAAAGGTCATCTGGGGTCACCGGGGTTCAAAGTCTGGAAATGTGGTTAACAAGATACCTCAAGATAGGAAACCTGCATAATATATGTGGCATGTGGATGTGTTTTAGTCAGGAGATGGTTCCTATAGACAAATTCAATCAATTGTGTTTAGTGACTGTAGGCAGCCATTAGTGGGGTCCATCAGCCACAAATTGTCTTCATTTATTGTCTTAGTGGATTTCAATCCCTTATGTTCAGTGAAATTGAAGGAAATAGGATAAAATTTAGTGTACAATCAATCATGATACAGATAAGCAAGGATATTGAAAGATTTAAAGGTAATATAGACCCCAGGTATGGCTGACTGAAATCAGACCATTACTTGCTGTCCGGATTCGTCTATTGTTTTTTGTGGTGGGTCTAGGTAGTCTGAAGACTTTTTGAAATGCAATAATTCAAGAAAGCTGACTGTCTGGATACATGTTTTTCCATCTATCTATCTATGGCTTTTTTGGAGGTCAAAGGTCATCTTTGACAACCTTGTAAGGTGTTAACACATATAAAGGTGGAAAACTTAAATAGATTTCACATGTGGTATGTAGATGCACATTATGGTGAGAAGATGATCCCAGTTTTTGGTGGTGGAGGTGAAAGGTTATGTACAGTAGGATAAATATTTTTGAACATGCTGGTAAAATGTTTGAATGAGAAGATAGAGGTACATGATGGGATTATTTGAAATGGAACATTTATGTATCATGAGGCCATAATGCCAGTTGCTATGCTGGTTCTCAATTTATTGTAGACACATCTTGCCAATAAACTAGCATTTCCTGTTTGCTCTCTTTTCTGCTATCAAGCACAATTGATTGTTTATTGAAGCATGCCAACAATCTTTTGTGTGACTGCAACAATGGTAGTACACACAACGGAAAAGAAACTCTGTCTGGCACTTTGGCATGCTCTAAGAATCAAAAATGAACATTAATTGGTTTCAAAGAAACGCTTACCAGCTGTATTTGAGAGCCAAATCAGCAGCCGAGGATTTGCAGAATGCGTTGAAACCTCAATGCACTTTTGCATTCTGGTTGTTTGATACGAGGATGCACTAGTTGTGCAAAATATGTAATAATGATAACTATAACTGTTCAGATTGCCAAGAATGCATGCTATATATGTATATTTTGGGTGGGTGGGGGTTGGGGGTGTGCTGTTGATGTACAGTTGTCACAGTGGGCTATATACTGTACCATTTAAAAAAAATGCAGTCATAGATATCTACCTGGCACACATCTATAAATGGTTAGTCTGTCCATGCAAGCTGCTCTAGAAAGTTGTTTTTACTCCACAGATGAAAAGTTCTTGGTGATGGAATATATGCAGAAAGGAGGTTTGGATTACTTGTTGCACAGCTGTTCACATGAAGTGCTTGAACCAAAGAAGCGGGTTTCCATGGCACTAGATGCTGCAAAAGCTGTCTTACAGGTTAATGATGCTAAAAGTCTGCACACTGGCATTGCATCTAAAAGGTTTCTGGTGGACAAAGATTTTAATGTTAAGGTTAGAGCTGATAAATTGTGTTTAAAAAAGGAATGATATCAGTTTTGCATTCATTACCAAGAATTTGGATCCCAAACAGATGTACCTCCTGTGACAAATTTTAACCCCTCCTCCATACAAAATCCTTGTCTAGTGTTCGTTCGTCAGGGTTGTAGAGCTAGCCAAATTTGATGCTTGGTAAAATTGTCTGATCTGACTAAAGTGCCTCACCCTACCCCCTGGCATTAACCCCATTTTTCAGCCATTAATTTTTCATTTTTACCTCATTTTCCTTTAGGGAGTAAATCTGGGGCTTGTTTTAATGTCTCGGTAGGCAGATTTGTGGTGGTCGGGGAGACGTGTGTTTTCCTGGAGTGCCAGGCGGTAATATTGAGTGCTGGGTGTGGCTGCCCAGTGCTGCCCACCATAGCTACAACCCTGTGCACAGTGTAATGCCCTCTTGCAAAATTTTGTACATTTGCAGCGGTCTGTGCTATACATGTAATTGAGTGGGCTTGGTCAAGTGATCTACAATCAAAGTTACAGACATACAACTTGTTTATAGTGATGAGTTACTTAATGATGGAAACTTAAATTCCCCTCTTTATATGAGGGTTTCTCCAGCCTGGAAAAGTTGTGCAAATTTGGAAAAGAAAACTTTAAGGAAGTTTTGAAATTGAAGGAGGTTGTGTGGAATCATGGAAAAGTTGTGGAAATTTTTGCAAAGTGACCGTTGTCCATTCTCACTTGCAAACATTTGTAATATTAAAATGCATTCTAATTTCTTCAATGAAAATGCATTGTTCTCCTTACTTAAAATTTTATGTCAATGTGTGGAGGAAGTGAAGAGGAATGCCATAGAAATTCATTATGATGTCTTTTAAAAGTCATGAAAATTTCATGAACCCTGTCATATACTGAAGCAAATTTGGTTTTGTAGATATAAGAAATTTTTAATGATTAATTAAATTTTTTTTTCTTCCAGATCAGTGATCTGAGGTTTGTGAAGACGTTGTCTTCCTGCAAGCGTTTTAGAAGCTCAAGGATTTCAAATTTTAATGTACTATATTATCAATCCCCTGAGATGTTTAATAGTCCTGTTCCATACACAGAGAACTGTGAAGTTTACCGGTAAGGTCATACAGTGTTCATTGAAAGGGTTTAAAGTGTTTTTCCCTGGTTAGTAGATAAATTTACAGTACAGTATATTTTATATCATTAGAGTCCTATTTGTTGTTTGTCCAAAGGGAGCCTAAGGGATGGGGAGGCCGGGGGGGCAGAGGATGAGGAGCACACCTCCCTGGAATTTCCAACCTTAAAATTAAAGCAGCCTACAGTACTTGGTAAACAGTACTCAGAACGCTTTAAAATTCATTGTACTACTTTTTGTCTTTTATGCCTTCAATTTAAAGGGCCAAACCTCTCACCCCAAACTACAATTTTGGTACGGGGGTACCGAAATTCTCAATTGGCTCAGCTCTTTGATTGACAGCTAATTCAAACAATGCAGAGTACCAAAGCTTATATTGCACAGCATGAACGGTACTGAGGGTGTTTTGATTATATACATTGAGTCTTTCTATACTCACCTTGAAGCAATAAACTGAGAGTGTACCTGGATGAGGATGAATTTCAGACAATTGTGATAGGGGCTTCAGTAAGAAGGTTAGGAGAATCGGTACTGCTTGGGGTGAGAAAAGTGGGCCTTTAAGCCTGAAAAATTGTTTTGTATTTTCTTTACCAAATTTGATGGAAGACAGGTTTTAATCCTGCGCGCTTAATTGTACTTGGGAATGAACTTCTTTTCTCATGCATTAGCATACAACATACTGAATGGCTTGGGTCCACATATCCATAGCAACAAGAGCACACATGTAGGAAAAATGGATTTCAGACAACATTTAGATTGTGCTCCATGTAAAGTAGGTTGGTGGGATAAAGTCTTGGTTAACCTGTCAGAAACTTAACTAGTCTCGTATGAAGAAGGGTATGAAGCGGTTCTAATGAGGGCTTTGAAGCAGTACCATAAATTTCAGTCGCATACCTCAGCTTTGAATATTATAATGGAATAATTAATGTACTTGAATAGCCATGGCTTTAAGAAGATGATAAAAAATGCTAGTATACTTAACTAGTGAATTGCAAAGATCACTAACTGGTCCTTCCAGCTGAGATTTGTTTCAATTATTAATCTCAAATATCTAGTGCTCCATGCCTTATGATTTTTACATCCTTGAAATTGTCATAACAGGAGTGAGCTCTTCTCTCTAGAATGGGAAATGGGATAATTAGTCTTTCCTAAATGAAGGGTAAGCTTATTAGCATCAAACCAGTTGCTGGATTTATTAAGGATCTCAAGCCCTTCACAATTGAATCATCACAGCTATAATGAACAAACAGAAAAATATTTTTGTTTAACCTTTTGGGTTTTGATGATAAGAGAAGTTAGTTAGTTAGTTAGATGGAGTTTTAAGGCCCAGTTTCCAACCTATTGGTTCAAGTCGAGCCGGTCACGGCCTTTTTTCCAGTTGTGGCTCATTGGCTTGTTTCCCCTACTACATTGCTTATTCGGAGCATCATGCACAATGGCAGTTAGTTCCTTTTTTATTAAAGTCTTTGGTATGACTCGACCTAGGAAGCAAACCGGGCCTTCCGTGTGAGAGGAGGATGCTCTACTGTTAGACCAGATACGCAGTCTCGATGATAAGAGAAACCTGTGCATTTATGATGGTATGTGTGTGTAAATGTGTGTGTGTGTTTGAAACCCTTTGCTCCTTAACACAATATCTCAAGATAGGAACGTCTTAACAGTTTTCTCCTGCAATATATACAGCTTGATTTCACCTGCCTTTATGTAGGTCAGTGCTTCTCAACCTTTATGATCCACTTCCCCACTTGGGAAAAAAATTTTCCACCATTCACCCCTAGTACTATAAAACATCAAATTACTAAAAACTAAAAACTAGATTTGTAGAAGATCATTGCCATCGGTAACCATCTATTCATACAACTAGAGAGCTGATGTTTAGAATATTTCTCTAAACACCAACTATGTACAGTTATACAGGCTATATTCTGACTGATGGCTACCAATCACATAAAGCTATGAATTTTCAACTCTGAGTATGAAAACTCAATTCATGCAAAACTTCCCCTATTCACAAAATTCCCCCTTTGTTTATAATTCACCCCCAATTCCCCAATTTTCACTGGGAGCATTTCGAATTCACCACTGGGGGTGCACTTGGACCCCGGTTGAGAAGCACTGATGTATGTAAAAGGTCATTCCATCGTGAACATTTTTCAAATTTGTTAGGAAAGCAGTCCATATAACCACACATTGTCCATCAACTTGGTATACAAAGGTATGAAAATGTTTTGACCATTATGTATACATGACATGAGACATATGGAAGTATTGGAAAACATTTCTCTTGCTAGGTCTGAAATAGAAGGATATTGCTCTCTCCCTCTGTTGTTAATGCTATCACTGGATGCTTTCAGACTGTTCCCTCCTGCACCGCTTGCTTCAACCCTAATTGTGAATTTTTCTGCAATCAGGGCTTAGTTGAAATCATGTTTATTACCTGGGAAGAGAGATAATCAAAACCTTATTAAGAAAGGTTTCTAGAAAGTGAGGAGACTCAAGTTGGGAAAATTGAAATTGTTGATCCCATTTGCTTTAGTCGTAGCACTGGTGATGCTCCGTATAAAGTGGAATGATCAGGGAAGTTGTTTTTTCACATAACCGAGGGCTGAAAAGCCGACCAGATGTGTCGGTGACCTTTTAAGAGGTACAGTGTCTTCTACTTAAATTATAGGGAGTAAAAACTCTATCTTGGCCAAAAAGTACCAAAGAAATTGTAGCCAAAGTATTGTTGCAGTTTGCAAATGGAAGACAAGTCTTTAAGAAATGATTTTAAACAAAATTTTGGTGGAAGTATTGATGTATTAATGTCAGCCACTATGTACAAAACGCAGCAATATTGACTTTGCCCTCTTATCAAATGATGTCACAACCACTAAATGCCTAGAATTCATGCAATTCGTGGACTTGGAGTAATATGTCTATTGTTACTCTAAGATGCACTGTGTTTCTGTTACGTAACTGCGGTCCAAAGGCAAGCCAAAGTGCGACCTTTTAGAAGGTACGATTTCTTCTTAAATGAAGGAAGTAAAAACTGTACCTTGGCTAAACTTACCTCACAATTCTTAGCGAAAGTATCGTACAAGTTTACCATGGCTAACGAGTAGTTACATTATAATTTTGAACAAATTTTCTGTCAAAGTACATACTGATGTATAAATGTCAGTCATTATGTAAAAAAAATGACAATATTTGACTATGCCCCTGCTACCAAGTAATGTACAATGACTCAGTGAAACAAAGCTATATATAGATGGCTACATTTTACAGAAGGTACGCATTTCTGACAACCCAGGTGGAGGTATTTTCTCGGCGAAATTTAAAGTTTATGCAACCAACAATTATAGAAATACCCAGTGAAAGTCTCACCCCGTTTTCAAAAAGGAACAAACAACCAAACATTGCAGTATATTTTTGGTTAATTTAGTGTCCAACAATATACCCTTAATGTCCCTCTTAACAATGATCTACCCTAGCAACAACAATCTGTAATGTCCAAAATGAAGACAAGGGTTAGTTTTGTTCTGTGCAGCTGAAAACAATGCAAAACAAACACATAATTCCCCTTAGTTAAGCTTATAACCATAGCTTTTGCCAATAGTGAAATGGACAATCCTACACTAGTTTTGAAAGGGATAAGTCTGCATGACTCAATAGGTATTCCCTTTTAGAAAACCAAAGCAGGCAAATATTCTCTCAATTGCCAAAAATTACTTCCATGTGCCCAAATTTTCTGGGAAGGGGTCTCCCAGGAGCCCCCTACCTTCTCAACTTTTTCCTCTCATGCCTTCAATAACCCACAGTTCATTATTGTTTAAAGGTCAAGAACAGTCCCCCCAAACTTATTTGGAAGCAACAGCTGAACATCACACTTTCCCTCTTATCTCTCTTCAAAATATCTTTTTGATTCCTTGCCGAAGGCAGGCAAGGAATCTATGCACCGGTGGTGTCATGCGTGTGTGTGCGTGCCCCTATAGATGATGCCTTAGTGAGTACAGGCCGCTCACAAGAGCTCAAGCCTCACACGTCTTTCCTCGCTCACACAGAGCTAGTAACTAGAGTAGCTACTGGAAAATTTGGACAATACTGCAGTGAGCTCTGTCACTTGATATGCAAGAGCCTGCCCTGCCTCACAGCATTCATGTGCTGCATGACTTAACTGGCTAAAGGGGAATTTCGATGATTCCTTACGGGAAACTGTTCTCTGTACCCCGTAAGGCATAGAGTACGGGTATGTGCTGTGTGTGTGTGACACCTTTGGCTTGTTTAGACGATATCTCAAGAAGGGTAAGTGGGACTAATCTCATATGTTGTGTGTGGGTTGGCCGTATTGAGTAGATGATCCCTATTGTTTTTGGTGGAGGTCAAAGGTCATTTGGGGTCATGAGAGGTTAAAAGGTCAAAACTTTATAAACACCATATCTCAAGAATGGTACATGTGTCGTTGCTCATATCTGGTGTGTGGGTTGGTCATATTAAGTAGATAATATCCCTTTCGATTTTCGTGGAGGTCAAAGGTCATTTTGGGTCATAAAAGCAGTTACATCTAGTAAATTTCACATTTTAAGTAAACTAAATTGTCATGTGAATCTCAACAGCTAGTCATAAAAAAACAGGACAATCCCCTAAACTACTTCAAGTTGGGGTGACTGCTCTTTGCCCTTAAATTGATTTTTATGGCCTATTGGCTGCGCATACTATGTTAGCAGTTATTATATTAGATGTGCCACTAAACAATCACCACATCTTGTGTGCACTACAGCTATTTGTTGTGATAATCCCCAGCATCAACTCTGATCCGGGTACAATAATTTCTTCAACAGTTTTGGTAGTAAGCGATATTGTGGGCTATTAGTTAAGCATTCACAAATAATGTGCAATTATCTGTTCTTAGCACTTGCTAACCAACATTAGCACTTATGTTTATGTACGTACTATAAATAAAGTCTTTGCTTCTTTCACCAGACTGGGCATTGTACTGTGGGAGATTCTCAGCCGATCAAAACCATTCTCAACATTGGAAACAGAACTTGGTATGTACACAGCAATTTTATACATCTCTGTGATTTGAAGCAGCTATAGTGGTTAAATTTTTGTGCACCTGTGGAAAATTGGTGCCTGCCAAATTGACTGTAGGTTTGCTACTGTAGAAAAATATTCCTGTGGAAAAAACTCTGCTTGAGGCTTTGTAGGATTTGGTTAGGTTAAATTCAGACTTTTTTCCCTTAGATAAGATAAAGGTTTGCTTAGGAAGAACATGGTTATAGGGTAAGGATTAAATAAGAATTATAATCTGTGCAGTGAGCCCAATATCTAGTTAAACTTCTATCAATTTATTTGAACCTTCTCTGTAGAATCATAATTAAGGGATACTACCAAGAACTGCAGTGTTAAGCCAAAAAATGGAGATGTAATACTACATAAATTGCTTTTGTATAACCAGAAAGTACCTTGCAAGAGTAGATACGGACTATTAAATTAATTGATTGAAACAGTACATTGTACATAATATATCATTTATAGTGCACTACATATAGCTGGCATGATAGGCCAGTATTGGAGTAGATATATGTATGTATGTTTATCATATGTCAATAATCCAATTGGTTAGTAACTGGGCTGTAAAATTTCATTTACCTTAATAACTATCATTTGCTGACTGGGTCATTCAAATGGTGCTGTGAATGTCAAAATCATCTACACTTTATATCAGTGACCAGTTTACTGAATTATTTAATTGCCCTTTCAGTAGCCAGAGGCAAGAGCCTTCAGTATGAAGGCTGATTCTTGTTGAGGAAGGTAAAGATTAGATTCGCAGTGTATAAGGTAATTCACAGTTAACTGTTCCTCATGTGTCACACTTGACACATTTGTAGGGAAGTTACAGAGAATGGTGGTCACCTTAAAATTTTCTTTATTTGGCAAACACCCATATCATGAATTTAACATTTGAAATTAATATTTTTAAGTATGAACTTAATACACTTGCTATTTGTCTGCCTGGAATTATCATCTTTTTAGCCAAGTGGTTTAAACTATTCTTCAGAATATGCATGTCATCAAAATAGCATCTCCAAGGTCCTGCTGCTGTCTGATACCCATATTTCACAAAGTTAGGTTTCTCAAGTAAAGCATTAAACATATGATCCCATTCTTATCTGTGCCAGATTATTTTTTCTTTTTCAACAGGGAAAGAACCATCCTTTCCTGAGGTAAAGGAATTTGTAATGGCCAACAGGAGGGAACAACTGTCACAGGATTTTGGAAATCCCAGATGGAACTCGGTGTTAAATGACTTAGTTCAACGGTGTAGGAAGGTAATACCAGAAGAACGTCCTGGAGTGAGAGGTTTGTTGACAACATGCAAGTGTTAATCAGGGCTTGAAATAAGCAGTTTCCCTCTTGCCTTAGACAAGTGATTTGTGTGTGAACGTATATCCTGTAGTTGTCCTTGGGGCAACCACTTACCCCTGTACCTGTCTACATACTTTATTTTAGCCTGCTTCATGTAAATCCGGTTTGTTCAGAAGCAAAATTCCACCCAGAAGGATTCTATTAAAATTTAAGTTTATGTAACTTCCTAACCGACTATTGTGTATGACTAGACTGAGTTTTCATTATTTGTAACCCTTAATTTTGAGCCCTGGTTAATGGTAAAACTCTAAATTGTTTAAAGGTAGCCTTTAGCCAAAAAGAAAAAATATGGGAGAATACTTGCACGGTGATGTGTACAACTGTTATAAGTGCCTGTGTCACACTTGAAAACCTTAATTGACAGGCTTTGAATGTAAATAATTTATTTTTAAGGCCTTGAAAGTACTTGACTGTTGTTCTTCCGCATCATAGTCCTTAAAAAGTGCTTCAATCTTACAAAACCAATTCAGATGAATGCCTACATTTATGAAACACATATACAGACATTATAAGATTAAAAAAATGTTGCAATTGCAACATCATATTTTGACTTTTAAACAGGATTACATTTACAAAACCATATCAAAAGTTAACAAAGGCCAGGGTCAGTTGTAATATTATGTTGGATACAGTACCAAAAGAAACAGTCTGACATGAAAACTGATATTCCATCAGCCTACTGTAATAAATATATAACGCTGGATCGACCGGTAGGGGGAAATCAGTATACCGTCAGAACCTTAAGGTGAAAATAAAACAATAAAATACATAAGAATTTAGTTTCCCCTTTGCGTTTTGAGATATGCATACATGTTATTTCATCAATGGCCTTTCATACATTCATGTTAATGGATACGTGTATGTAAGTTGGTATACATTGAAGTAATTACCGTGTACTAAGTATGGGTATGTGGGGATTTCCCATACTATTACGTTTTCCCATCGAAAGTGTGTGTCAAAACGTTAAGGGGAAATAGTTTTTTCGCCCTGTGGGTAAATTCCCCTATGGGTCGTTTTTTCAGACAATTTTTTGCCCTAATCCGCAATTAGAAAAATATATATATATGTATATTGTTTTTGGTTATGAGAACATGAATTTTTACCATAACATACACATCATTTTAACCCTTTACCGTTGTTTGGGTCCTTTTGGACCCATACGGAGATCTTGGCTGTCACCAATCTTTACTGTTTCATGCAGAGCTCGAAACTGCGAGTAGCTACCCGAAAATTCGGCCACAACAACGAGAGAGACAATAGTTTTAGGTCACAGGGTCAACAGCCTACGGAAGCTGACGTGGGGCATGCTACGTCTGCTTTTCCGCCCACTCCCGAGGTGCGCAAATATGCCCCGAGCAGAGCACAACGGTAAAGGGTTAATCTAAAATATCTGCACCACTCGGCTGTGCACACACGCAGAGACACTGGCATCAGCTTTGCAGTAAACACACTCCACAGGCTTATTTTAACCCTTTACCGTTGTTTGGGTCCTTTTGGACCCATATGGAGAGCTCGGCTGTCACCCATCTTTACTGTTTCACGCGGGGCTTGAAACTGCGAGTAGCTACCCGAAAATTTGGCCACAACAATGAGAGAGACAATACTTTAAAGTCATGGGGTCAACGGCCTATGGAAGCTGATGCGGGGCGTGCTACATCCGCTTTTCCGCCCACTCCCGAGGCGTGCATATACACCCTGATCGGAGCACAACGGTAAAGGGTTAAAAGATATGCAGTGAAAAACCCAATATTTGATTCCTTGCCAAGTTCCTAAAGTAGGCAAGGCATCTATGCAATGGTGATGTTGTGAGTGTATGTGTGTGTGCGTGACTCTTGCTTGTAAGCATGATATCTCAAGCAAGGTAAATGTGCTCATATTTGGTGTGTGGGCTGGCCATATTGAGTAGGTGATCCCTATCTATTTTCGTGGAGGTCAAAGGTCATTTGGGGTCACAAGTGGTCCAATGGTAAATTCCTTAGAAATTATTTGTACACATTTTATCTCCTGAAGGGTAAGTGTGACTAATATCATATTTGGTGTGTGGGTTGGCCATATAGAGTAGATGATCCATATTGTTTTTGGTGGAGGTCAAAGGTCATTTGGGGTCAAGAGAGGTCAAAAGGTCATACCCTTGTAAACACAATATCTCCAGAAAAGTACATGTGACTTTGCTCATATTTAAGTGTGTGGGTTTGCCGTATTGAGTTGATGATCTGTACCAAACTTAATGGAGGTCAAAAGTGATTTGGGGTCACGATAGGTCAAAAGGTAAATTCCTTAGAAATTGCTTGTATACATAGGGCCAATGATTTTCCGCTTCAAAAAAAAGGCAAATTCAGTTTTCATATTTTAAATTCTGTTTTTTTTCTGTTTCAATTTTCTCAAGATTCTATGAAATTCCGTTTCAGTACAGAAGGGTATATATTAGGGCTCTTGGCGATTGACAATTAATCAGCCACTTGTCAATTCACTAATGGCGTACGACTCCAAAAATTTAAACTTTTGATTAACATTTTTCAAGAAATAACAACTTCAGCTTCCAAACCGTGTTATTACTCATGTCCTTGTATCACATATGAGTGCTTGCAAGTCATGAACTGGAAAAAGTTTCAAAAAAGTTGGGATCACTGTTTATCAAGACCAACAACGTACATAGCAGCAGCTGTACACAGTATAAACAGTCAGCTGAAAATCATTATGCAGCTGCTTCATGCTGTACATCAAACGAACCTCTGTTACGAAGAATCGTGCTCACTGATTGGCTGCTTGCGTTTATGAATGAAGCGGCTGCTTTAAAAATGTGGGGATCCCCCGCTTCTAAAGTAATTACTGAAGGAGGGTGTCATGTAATTGCCAATTGAAGTACACCCATTCTCTGAGCGTTCTTCTGACCATACACTCGGAGCAGCCAGCTGAAGGCAGTGTTTATATTTTACTGTGCATGTAGCAGCGGGTCCCAGTTATGTCCTGTGTACATACATACTGCTTTGCAGGCAACTCCCAGGCCTGGTACATACGTCTATTTACACAGGGGGTAACTTTTCTAATCTACGATAGGTGAACAGTACGATATCTTGATTTGATCATGGCCTAAATTATTAATAGCGTTAACGTTACATTTTGTACTGTAAACTTAGATGGCTAGAGGCCCTAGGCCTAGTCTTTGTATTGGCTTCAAGCCGCACCATTTTTGGGGCAATTAGAAATGAAACAAATGGGTGGATCGGGCAAGTGTCAAAACTAAATATATCAGAGTCGGTCCGGCAGTTGTCTGCATAAGGGACTCGGCAGCTACTTTCGCCGTGGATACTGCAGTGTACTGTGGCCTAGCCTATACTTCATGAACGATCGTTGCTCTGCAATATTGAATGTTGTAGGCCTATGTGAAGTTATACAGCTAGACTGATCGGCGGGACCAGCTTGCTTATTTGGAAGGTGTCATTACTGTAAATTTTGCACAAAATAATGAATTTTGAATAAAAAATTTACAAATTTGTCCAAAATGGCAAATTCTGTAAACAATGTTAATTTCCATATTTTTCCGCGATTTCAGAAAAAACATTGGCCCTATATACACCATATATCAAGAAGGGTAGGTGTGACTAATCTTATATTTGGTGTATCCATTGGCCATATTGAGTACATAATCCCTATAATTTTTGGTGTAGATCAAAGGTCATTTGGGGTAACCAGAAATCAAAAGGTCAAAACCTTGTAAACTCTATATATCTCAAGAAAGGTACATGACACTATGCCCATATGTAGTGTGTGTGTTGGCCATGTTGAGTCGCTGATTGCTATTGATTTTTGTGGAGGTCAAAGGTCATTTGGGGTCACGAGAGGTCAAATGGTAAATTCCTCAGAAATTGCTTGTAAGCACAGTATTTCATGAAGGCTAAGTTTGACTTATCTCACATTTGGGTCTGTGGGTTGGCCATATTGAGTAGATGATCCCTATTGTTTCTGGTGGAGGTCAAAGGTCATTTGGGGTTACTGGGGTCAAAGTCTGAAAATTTCGTTTACAAGATATCTGAAGGTAGTAAGCTTGGATAGATTTCATACTTGGAATGTGGATGTGTTATACTTAGGGAGACAAGCAAGTTGGTTTTCGGAATCTATAAACTCAATTCCCATGATTTCAATGTTGGAAGCTTGGATGCTTTTCATCTATACTATATGGATATACTTCATGAAACACTGTCAATTTGAGAAAAAAAAAAGACTTGTATTTCAGTGACAAGTAACCACTAAGCCTGTGGCTTTCTGGTTCTGTTGACTTGGCCTGTGTTTCAACATTCCTCAAACCACTTAAGCATAAGCTGCTTCTTGACCCAATATTCATCACGCTTCATTGCCAGTGCAAATAGGAAAATGTCCAGAAAATTAAGTCTATGACCTGTTGATGGCAGTTCTGGTCATTTTTGGTTCCGATGATAAGAGAAACCTATGCAATCGTGCTGGTGGGTGTATGTATGTGTGTATGTGTGCACCTATAAATGATGCCTTAGCAGCTACAGGCTGCTCACTAGAGCTCAAGCCTTGCATGTCTTTCCTCTCTCCTACGGAGCTTGTAACAGGCCTACATACCGGAAAATTCGAACACTGCAATGAGCTCTGTCAGGTGATATGCAAGAGCCTGCCCTCGCTCTCCGTATTCACATGCTGCATGACTTAAATGGCTAAAGGAGAATTCTGACCATTTCCTTACAGGGAACAGCTCTCTTTACCCCATAAGGCATTGAGTACAAGAATGTGCTGTGTGTGTGCGCTGTGTTTGTATGTTTGTGACACTTTGCTTGTTAGCACGATATCTCAATATAGGAATGTGTGACCGTTTTCAAACTTGGTACAAGAATGTGCCATATTGAGAGGTAGAACCCTATTGTTTTTGGTTGAGGTGAAAGATCATCTGGGTTCACTACGGGTCAAAGTCTGAAAACCTTGTTAGCACAATATCTCAAGATAGGAAATTGGGATAGATTTCAAAATTGGGTATGGGAATATGTTACAGTCAGAAGATGGTCCCTATTATTTTTTGCAAAGGTCAAAGGTCAGCTAGAATCACTTGGGTTCAAAATCTGGAAATCTTGTGAACACGATATCTTAAGATGGAAAACTTGGTTAGATTCCATATTTGACATGTGGATGTGCTATAGTCAGGAGATGGTCCCTATTGTTTTTTGGCACTCTAGGTCATCTGGGGTCATGGGGGTCAAAGTCTGAAAATTTGGTTAACATGATATCTCAAGATAGGAAACTTGAGTAGATTTCATATTTGGCATGTGGATATGCTATAGTCAGGAGATGGTCCACAGTGATTTTGACAGAGGTCAAAGGTCACCTGGGGTCAAAGTCTGGAAATCTCTTTAATACGATATCTCAAGATAGAAAACTTGGTTAGATTTCGACTTGGTATGTGGATGTATTATGGTCAGGAGATGGTCCGTGGTGTTTTTAGCAGAGGTCAAAGGTCATCTAGAATCACTGGGGGTCAAAGTCTAAGAATCTGCTCAACATGATATCACAAGTAGAAAACTTGGATAGGTTTCATATTTGGCATGTGGATGTGCTATAGTCAGGAGATGGTCCACAGTTTTTTTTTGGCAGAGGTCAAAGGTCATGGGGGTCAAAGTCCAAAAATTTGCTTAACATGATATCTCAAGATAGGAAACTTGAATAGATTTCATATTTGGCTTGTGGATGTGTTATAGTCAGGAGATGGTCCCTGGTGTTTTTGGTGGAAGTCAAAGGTCATCTGGGGTCAAAGTCTGGAAAACTGGTTAACCTGGTATCTAAAGATAAGAAACCTGAATAGTTATTATATTTGGCATGTTGATGTGTTATAGTCAGGAAATGGTCCCTTTTATCTTAAGGCAGGTCAAAGGTCATCTGGGGTCACCAGGGGTCAAAGTCTGGAAATCTCATTAAAACTATCTCTCAATGTAGGGAACTTGGATAGTTTTTATATTTGGTATGTAGATGTGTAATATAGTCAGGAGATGGTCCCAGGTGTTTTTTGTTGAGGTGAAAGTGACAGTTCATCGATGAGGATGTATTTTCAATGCATTTTAATTTTTTTGATTTCAGACGTGGTCAAACAGCTGGAAGAAATTCTGGATGATATAGAAAGCAAGGCTGAAGAAAACTGATTTTGGAAGTGGAAGTGAGGGTTTTACAAAACCACAGTATGGATGAGGTTTCCGTAAAATTGTTGACATTTGGGTCTTTTATGTAAAGTGAAATGAAAGACAAATTCTGGAGACAGGTTTTTATCGTGGAAGATAATAATACAATATGCTGCAGGGTTGTCAGCTGTATTTGCCACTCAAAGATCCTGGTCTTAGTTCCTTGATTTAATTTTGTTTGGTAAAATGGTTGGTTATAAGTTCAGTTTGACATTTAGGTCATTCCATGTCGAATCACCAGAAGGTGTTGTTGGACATTCTCAAAAGAAATTTTAATTTTTTTTTTTTTTGCATATGAAAAATTTCTACGAGAAATCCAAACTGAACTCTTTTGCAAATTTTATCAAATAGTTTGGAAGATTTGTGGCTTTTTGGATCTCTGTGAATTCACAGTAAATTGACATTAGGGCACTTTTCTCCTGTTTGAGACAACCCTTTTTCAAAATTTATACATTACACCTCCTTTGAATGGCACAAGTGCATAGATATAACTCCATACCAAAAGTAGATGTAATTTGACACCCTGTCAGTGCTAATTGCATTTTGAAGTTACAGTAAGTTACAAAATTTCAAAGCCATATAAGTGAGCCCAAATTCAATCAAAGCAACTAAAAATCTCAGCCTTTAACTTTTTCATGGTATAAACTCAAATAAAGAAAAATTTCAAAACATTTTTGAGATGGTCCATCCAGGACTTTTTCCAAATTTAGTTTTTGACATGGAAGTATTTTGCAATCTAGATAAGCCAACTTTCAAAACCATGTGCCAACCTATAGACCTATTTCCAAATAGCAATTACAATGAATTGTGGGATAGAGGTTTGGGTGTACGTCAATTTTCACCACAGTAAAATGCCATTGACAAAAATGACAAACACCAAAACTCTATCCCACAATCCTTTGCAATTTCTATTTGGAAATAGGTCTATGGAAGCATTCTGTAGTTATCATGCAGGTCTGTGATCCCTTTATGGAGCAGAATCTGCTCTATCCTTAGATGGATATATAGGTATTTCCATGGACCAGCCCATCATCCCTGTTTTTGTATATTCAATGTATTGATTACCTCAGATGGGATATATTCTGAAGGGGCTGGTGGGGAGGTAATGTGTCTTGTCAATGGCAAGTTGCTTTTGTGCAAGCCTTATGGAATGTAAATCTTATTGCACGGTAATGATAACTTCTTTCACACAATATTATTGGATGCAGCCTAGGTTATATTTGCTTAGTGTTGAGTACAGAAAATTGTCAAGCTCTGTATGTTATATATTACACACCCGGATTCTACCTTTGGTCATCATATACTGAAATCAGTACACCTACCATCAGACAGCATAATTGTTTATTTTAATTATTTTAATAGAGGTTTAAAGGTTCCAGGGGAACCCAAAAATTTTGGATTAAATTTTGCACTGTTTTATTTGAACCTTGTTTAACGGTTTATTTTCTTGGGTTACACATGGAATTTCTGCAGAACACTGTGGAAATGTGTAGGTCAAGAAGAGGAAAAATTTTTGGCAATGCAATATGGGCTAGATGCAATATGGTGCAACATTTGGTGCTGGATTTGAATGAAATTTATTATTTTTCTTGCTTGGTGAAAACTGAAATAGTCTAACTGTTAGGCCTAGTGTCACTGATATTATCCAGCTGCAATGACCCCACAGGATTTCACAGAGATCCAACGGTAGCAGTGATTAATCCTGATGTTGTTATTTAAAAGATTTTCCCGCAACTTGCAAGTCTTATTTTGCTCTCTTGCCTACTTGTCAGATACGGTATCCTCACAAGTAACAGGCAATACATATTACACAAATCCCCACTTAATAGGCCTATAAAGGTTAAGTATATTGCTACAGTAAACCCTGCCAGTATGGGACTGGAAACGTTTTTAGGCCTAATTTTAGTTAAAACTTGGAAGTCCCATATATCACAAAAATTGCTTTCAGACCTTTAACAAAATCATGAGGAGAAAATGTAGGATGGTCGGTATCGACCACTATGATGACCTAGGCCTACCTTTTGTTGATCTTCAGATCCTGGATCAAATGCCTGCCTAGGCTAGATCATAGATGTTCAGCCACTAAAAACATCACAGCTAGTAGGCCTAGCTAGCTTATTTTGTAGCAGTGCCAAGACTGTCTGCCAGGCAATGTACCTCTTACGGCCAAACCTTCCTGACATTTGGCCAAATCCAAGGTCTGGCCATCCATTCTCATCAAGAAGGATTTTCAATGGCCAAATAACCAACCTTTTATGCCAAAGTGCCAAACTTCAAATTTGAAGCTTATAATATCTGGCAACAAGACAGCCTGGAGTCTTCAGTGCAATTCATGTGGTATTCAACTGTGCATGTAATAAATGGGCATATAATACGTGACTATGGGGTGGCACGGTTTAGTTCATGGTACGAGCGGCCGTACGTAGACGTACTTACGTACGTAGATAGGAAGCAAAGCACACATTGACTTTTGTCACACTGATTGATTCTACTTTTTGCACGTTCATTTCAAACTTAAAATGGCCAGGCGCACACACACACACAATGTAGAAAATTGCTTGCGTATGTAGGCTATTACAGCAGAATTTTAAAAAATTGTACTGTTCCAATTTTTGGCCTCCAGAAAACCCCCAAAACGGAACAAATACGATAAAATCGGACTAGTTGGCAAGCCTGCCTTAGGTGTAAATGCATCTGTTCTGACCGTGTAGATCTTTGTCAAAGATTCATCGAATTGAAACAACAGTTTCTAAATAAGGGCTACCCCCTTCACTTGGTCAATCAAAACATTAATAAATCCAAACATTTTTCACACGAGCAACATACTCATGTGCTACAAACTGTAATCAGCACAAAGATCTGATACCTTTTGTTACCACCTACTTCCCTCAGTGCAAGGTACTTTTCAAACAATCTAAGTCCTTTTGGCACATTCTCAACTCAATTTGCTCACCATAGTTTACCAATCCCCCAGTCCTAGCCTTAAAGCAACCACCCTCCCTGAGGTCCATAATAACAACCAGCAACGGTCCACTAACCATATGTGTTAAGAGATACGTGTTCATAGTTTGGTCAACATTGAAATATTTAATTGTGTATAATAGATACCATCATATGCATTTTTATATACAGTAACGTATTCTTATTAAAACAGTGTGTGTAAACGTTAAAGGGAAAGGCATTTTTTCCTTAAAGATAAATTCCTTCTTACACTTTTTTTTTGGCACAAAATTTCCCCCATTCAACAGTTAGGGATATACGTATTGTAGATGTACATATATATGTAATGCTGGATAGAAGTCGTTATTCTGTCAGAATATTAGGCGAAAATAATACAACAAAATACATGTAATAAAAGATTCCCCTTTTGCGTTTTGAGATATATGTAAACATTATTTCAATGGCATCCCTCGATCGCACGCACCCTTACAAAAAAAGGTGTGTCAGTTTGTGTCTGCACCATGTGTGATCACACGTGGAAAAAAAAAGAAAATGTTCTTGGGTGGCAAACATGCCTTTTTGGAACCTTGTACTCACAGGTTTGATGCAGGATTGGCACACTTTGTCTTTAACATGCAAAGGAGAAAAAGGGATTAAATGGGAGAAGGTACTTTGAGGCATACAGGGGTAATTTTTGGTGGGGGCAAGTGCAATATTTGCCAGAATAATGGTACCTCATGTTTTCCCCCATGTTTTGCCTGAATGGACCAACTGTTTTCATCTGAATTGAGATGGTGATGATACCCTTGCTCTAGTATGGCCTATATGAGTATACTGTAGTGGTAACATCAAAAGACTGTCTCAAGGCCCTCATCATGCACAAAAATGTCAAGACTCTAAAGAAAATATGCTGTAGTAATACCAGTCCAACCTTATCATTCCCAATGCATCTACATTTGGTCTAGCAGAGCTGCCAACCATTCTGTTTTTGCCAGAATAATTCTGGTTTTGGGAGAAAAATATGGCTTTCTGTTTTTCTTGTCAAATTCAGTTCTTTTTCCTCAAATTCTGAATTATAGGCTCATTTATGCATTGATAAGTTTGCAGTTTGCACTAGTCTTCTAGGTTGTGCACAATAAGCCATACATGTCCTGCACATATGATATGTGTACTTCACTGCAGATGCCAGATATTGCCCACAGTACTTGCATTCCTGTACAAGTGGAGTAAACCCAGTTTCCCCAGACCCTGGTATTGTGACCTTGGCACAGATTTCACAACTTGTCAAAAAATAGTATGCTGTGCAGGTATTGTACAAAGTTGTAAGTTTTGTTTTGTAAGATTCTGTTTTTTTTGTGGGAAATTCTGGGTTTTTTTTTTTGCCATTTGAGTTGTTTTCTTGGTATGGCAAGGTTGGCAGCTCTGGTGTAGTTGTTGGTCATTGGCTAATTCTCACATGCAAGGCTTGATTTTGATTTCCCAGTTGAGTCATATCTAAGACTTTAAACATATGGAACCCACTGCCATTTTGCATGATGCTTATGGAAACAATCAGGGCGATGCGCACTGTTTAACCAGAAATTTCCAAACTGGCTAATGATAACCCTAATCCCTAACCTAATCTCTAACCGGAACAAAGAATACAATCGATACAATACAATGTCAACAACCAATCAAGAAACACCTTGTTAAACAGTGGGCATCTACCCAAACAATCCAGTACCCAACAACTGGAAAAAGGGTTGTGGGGGAGGGGGGGGGGGGGCTGCCAGATTAAACAAGAAGGTTGTAAGTTGAAGCAAAACACTGCCTGACTGAGTAACTACCTCAGCTTGATCGAGGCAGCTATACTAACCTGTATTTGTCATACATAGTTTTGTTCAGGGAATAACTGAAATAAAAATGTTTTCATACATTTCTAAAATATTTGTCCTGTTTTATTTTTTTGTCCAGTTGGTTCGTTTCTTTATATATTTTATTCAAATATATCATTCTTCTCTACAAAAGTCTTGGCACCACCAGTAATAATGTGCAGCATAAACCATAAAATTTACTGGCTGCTCTTAACTTAGATTGGATGAACCCCTCCCATTTGTTAATATGTTAGATCAAACCAGTCTTTTACAGATTTCAATGTTTTCCTCTGCATATGGTGCAAGAATTATTTCAAAGATTAATTCATCAAAAATGGCACCTATGATGGGGGACATCTCAAACAAGCTAAAATCAAAACCAGGGCTTTCCAGCTCAAAAATTCCTTTCCTGAACCCAAAAGGTTTCAAATGTGCTCATTAATTGAAAGAACCTTTTGCATTTAAAAGGTTCTCAAGCTTTGGCTGTTGATGGAAATTCACAAGGGGATCAAATCCGAATTACAAAAGTACCCTTAGCATAAACCAAATGCTTTTGGAAACTCTTACAAACCAATACCATTGAAACCCTGCAGATTAATACTGGAATTTGGCCAAAGGGGATTATCTGCTGGATTGATACTTTACAGAAGCATGACTCAAACCATCACTTGCCTCAAGCCACTGCAATTTTTTGCACGGCTAAGTAATTATGGGAATTGTGATACATTTCAGTTTCACAACAGCACAATGACCCTTGCCGTACTCGTTACTTATTTCCTGAGGAGTGCAATTTGTAGCACACCTAGTAGTCAAAAACTTCACACTTAATATGTAACAAATTACCATAGTTTCTACATATTACTTTTCTCATAAAAATGGGTGCTTCTACTGCTATTTGTGCTTGGGGCTCAGCATACTATAAAGCAATGGAGAAGGGAAAACAAGCCAGAGAGCCCCAACTGGAAAAAAGGCTATGACTGACTCCACTTAATTGAACCAATTGGTTGGAAACTGGGCCATAAAACTCCATCTAACAAACTAAAACTCAAAATTTTTTTGAATTATGTACTTGTTGATCAGCCAGCTATCCACTCCCTGAGGTGTCATGCCCCATTAATTAAGTATGCATCACATACCTGTCACATATGAAAATAAACAACTATATATTACAGTACCTGAGTGTATAATCCAATTTTTCCTGAAAATTAGAACAAAACTACAATAGTAAAAATATGCAACATGTCCTTTTAAACAAGCATCAAGAATTTGTGAGTACTGACAATATGGCACATACAGAACATATTACATCCATGGTAAATGATTACCACCTATTCAAATAAAATCAAGCAGTTATTTTAATTTCATGCTAGGAAAAGCCCCTTAGCTACTCTTCAAATTTGGTACCCGCATAGCAGACACATGGCAGGAAAGATGGATTAAGTCAATTTCAATGGAGTATTGTGTGTGTGCATTGATCCTTGAAGCTACTCGGGGAAACGTCCAGTGACCAGCACAACAGGCATTGTGACTGTATTCTTCTATAACACTGAACACAAAAGCTTTTTTCTAAAACACTGGACACAAAAGCTTTTTTCTAAAACACTGAACACTGAACACAAAAGCCATCTCAGTGATGCCAATTTATATTTTTAATTCCTAAAAATGTGACATTTCTGGGAACACTGAACACCAGGAAAAAACAAACCTTGTGTTCATCGCCAACCCATTGAAATAAAACCAAAAGGGGGAACACAGAACCTTGATGGGAACATTGAACCCGGGGAATATGGGGTGCCCCCACCCCACCCCACTGCCTAATCTCTATTTCTGTCGTTTTGAGGAATATTAGGAATCAGAAAATGCAAATTATGAGATGCTTAAGTGCCTGCTATACACCTAGCTCAAAGGAGGGTCAGAGCTTCTTCTCACACAGCCCCCTGCACCAACATTGTTGTCTGCAGAAACTTGATAACAAATATTAAGCATTTGGGGCAGTATTGGAAATATCTTTCTCCACTCTGGATTCACATTTATAAGCATATAAGAAAGAAAATCACTCCAGTTTATAGAAACTGAAAAATTAATAATTAAATGGAAATAAATTTTACAAGGAAAAGTTTGTATCACTTGCAAATTCACTAATTTTGGACTTAAGTAATTGCATTTCTTGGGAATGATACTTGGGTTAAAGCTAGAGTTAAATGGAGTTTTACCGCCCAGTTTCTAACCAATTGGTTCAAGTCGAGCCTTTTTTCCAGTTATGGCTCACTGGCTTGTTCACGTATACTCTACTTCATTGTTTATGCTAAGCACCAAGCACAATTGCACAAGGTTCCATTTGTAAGTAAAAACAGAAACACAGAAATGTTTTGAAACAATATCATTTTGCCTATGATTCTTAGATTACTTACAGCAGTCTCAGTTCCCCTGTAATACACTACAAAAGAAATCAGGATACACATTTCAACTTCCAGAATAATATTTAGCAGAAACTGGATTCTTTTCAATGAGATGTCCTTCAATTTTAGACTGAACACTTGACAGAAAAATGTCTAGACTGGTGAATTACCCTTTGCATGGCTCTCTTTCTTGTGCACTGCACAAAATGGCATTCAATGGCAATACACTATTACAAATCTGTGAATTATGTCAGTACAAGATAAAAAAAATTTACCACCAGAAGTACTCTATTGATGGCATACCATTTAGTTCTGAAATTGATCAATCTATCAACTTATCATCAATTAATCATTCAAGCTCCATGGAATTTAAAATGTCTCTTGTTCTGGCACTTTTCTTTCTCAGTCTATCCATCAGAGATACAGGGCTATTTTCTTTATCGTTGCAAAAATCTATTTCTCTAATACCCGTATTCTTTTGACCTTTCATTGAGGTGTTTGATTGGCTTATGCAGTCCTTACTAATGTCATGATTGGTCAATAACTGTTCACCATTTTTCCCTTCTTCATCCTTCCTTTGGTGTTTTGAGTCCCTCCCTGTACTCATTTCATACCTAGTCCTATGATTACTACTCTCCCTAAGAATCCCTTCTCTATAATGTTCCTCACATGGAAGCACCTTCCCATTTCCTTCGCTCATCCCTATCTCATTTCCAGACCCCCTTCTGTTGGAGGTGATGCCCCTGTCGCTAACACTTCCAGACCCATTTCTGTCTGATGTAACACCAGTACCACATAAAACTTTCTTCTCCCTTTCTTTATTTCCTAACTTTGCTATGCTAGGCTGCTCCACCAATAACTGTTCATGTCCAGCACATTGTGTTTGGTTAGCAATTTTCCTGCTAACACCATTGTGTTCTTCTGGGTCAGACTTGTCCACTATGTTTTCATCCCACCCAACCTTTCCTTCCAAAAGAGGGCCATCTTCTTTTGCTATTGTTCTCTGATTAATACTCTTTGTAAGTACATGTTCATCTGTATGCCATTCCAGTCTCTTCTCTATATAGACTGAATCTGAACATGTATGACCATCTTTTTTATCACCAACAATTTCAGCATTTGCCCTTAAAGAATCCTTTCTGTTCAAATATTTGCTGTCCCTTGTCACATTTAATACTTTGTCCTGATAAAATTGTTTGGATTCCACAGTACTTGAACTCTTTGAGAGAGGTGAGAATGTCCACCCACTAAACCCAAGTGAAAAATTCAGCTTCTGAAATAAAGAGTGGTCCATACTTTTTTCTTGCATAGTAGAGTTTTCCCACCGAGAAGAAGGAGTAATATTTCCATTATCTCCCAAAAGAAACGGCTTCTCAACAGTTAATGTTGCACAGGTCCCTGAACTCCTCAATTGTGAATACTGATTGCTTGTTTGGCATGAGTCATGCAGTACTTCTGAAACATCATACTGCCATTGTTCTTCATCTTCTTTACAAATAATTCTACTTGAATTGGTGAATGGAGTTGTAGTAACCACTGTTTGTGAAGGAGTATTTATATTAAGAGCTGTAGGCTCCTCCCACATAGAGCACTCTGGGGTTGACCTTATCTCCTGGCCCCCATCTTCATCATTAAATTCTCCACCCCTATCTTCTCCATGGACACACCCATCCCTGAGATGCTCTTCTAAATCATTGCAACTATCCTGAACACAACCATTAACACTCCCTTTGTATAGATCATCATCATCATCTGATATTTCAATGACATCCTGAACCTCATCCTCTTCACATATCATTACATCACCCTTCTGGTCCACCAATGTAGATGTGTCAGGAATACACAAATCATATAACTCTGTTGCTTCCAAAGGGAAACTTCCATTTTGTTTTAAAGTTGCTTTCATGCCTAGGCTATCCCCTTCACCTTTCCCTATGGCAAGCTTGACAGCTTTCATAACATCACAAGATCCTGAACACACTGGGGAATTCCCGTTTTCAGATTCATCTTTCAATGTTACCATGGAAGCATGTACCAATTCCTGTTTTTCATTGTCACTGTTAACAAAAGACGCCTCAGGTGTACACAAATCATAAATATCCTCATTCACATCCAAATTTCCTTCTACTTTGATTAAAGCTATATATTTTTTTGCTGAGATGTCTGAAGCTATCTCATCTTTCTGTACCATTTTGTCCTGACCATGTCTGTCATCTGAAGCCTCTCCTCCCACCAACAGAGTCACATTTGGAGTGGATATATCATGGACCTTTGGACAAACAGAGGACATTTCTTGTCCATTCTGCACCATTTTACATTGTTCAATGCTAGATAGAGTCATGACTGTGTCACCATCCACAAGTGACACTTCAGGGGTGCTGATGTTAAACAGTTCAGGACACATTGTCATTGAGGATGAGGTCACACTCCTCACATGAGAGACACAGCCTCCTGGTACAGCTTGTGACAAATTCCTTCCTTCTACTTTCTCGATCCCCTGTCTTGAATGCTTCCCTGCTTCCTCTGAATGGACTTTTTGATGTGATCTATGAGAAATGTGAGTCACAGGACCATATTTTCGTTCCATGTAGCCCTCCCCCTCAAACATGCCTTGTTCCTTGATAAACTCAGCATTGCTTGTCCCACTGCCACCATCATCTTCATCTTGACCAAAGTTTGACCCAAACTCCTCTTCAGGCAAAACTCTTTCAAGCTCTGGTTTTCTATCAACCAAATGACTTTTATTCAACCCATACACTTTCTGTCTCCTTTTCAAAGCAAGTCTCTCTGCTAGAGACAGTACAACTGAGCCATCAAGGGTCTGGTTCACTTGGTGGGACACCTCATCATTCTTTTCAAAGCAAGAGGCCGCCGTAGTGAGACTTTGTTTGCATTCTCTACTTCTGTTTGAATGAATGCAATCAAAGTCTGATATTTGAGTAAAAGTCTCTCCTTCACCTAGTTCAACATCTGCTCCACATTGAGACCTCAATTCTTCCTTTCCCTCAAAAACTGCAGAAACTTTGCTGTCTGGGAGGACATGGTTCTGATTAGAGGTTGAATTATCTAACAAATAGTTTGAGAAAGTCACCTCATCCTTTTGCAAACAAAGCCCTTTTTCATTATGTACTACAAGACCGCTTGTTTCCTCAGATGTTCCTTTGTTCTGAAGCATCAAACCTGACAGTTTATCAGTGACTGTTTCTACATCCTCTCTGTCACAACTTAGAGCTGTATCTGCTGACGAAGCTATCGCAGTTTTCTTCTTTTTACCTGGCAAAACATAAAAAGACAGAAACCAACTTTGTCAAAGTTACCAGCATGGCCCTAAAATAGTTGGTCTAACTGATAGTCTTCTATGTAAGGAGTGCCTTGCAATAAACAAATCAGCATAATTCATACAGGGTATATAAGGTAATGGAATCTTGTAATATGTAACAGAACACTGGTATGAAGCACTAAATAGGAAGCCTTGTCTAAAGCAGATATGCAATTACAGCAAAAACCACTTCAAACCAAATATTTTGAAACAATGAGTAGGGTAGGGTAGTACATTATTGATGTACAACTAAAAGAACAACAGCTGGCAACCCATCACCATTAAGTGGTTGAAAAAGGTGCAGGCAACAGTAAAAGCAATGGCATAAAACTTGATTTCATCTCAGGACTTCTAATTCATTAAGTATTCTGCAAACAACAGGACAGCAAGAGTATCACAGGGAAAGTCCACCTTGTCCAATTAATACTACAATTAAAATGACACACAGAAGATAAAGACTGCAACACATGCAAAGTGGGTTTAAAAGAATGATGATAACTGAGTTCGGTAATCCGTTGCAACATGGAATAGTGGAGCACAGCATATGATACATATCAGGAATTTAGACAAAGTCCACTGTACACAACCATACTAAAGATGTCCTCTTATGCTATGGATGGATTATGATGGATGATTTTACAAAATATGTGAAGTCAAATTTTGGAACATGTGTTGTTGGCGCGGCATTGGTTTGTTCATCCCAACAATTTGGGGGGTGTGAGCATGTGCATAGCTCCACGGAAGAATTAGCTAACTCTCTTGATATGAAAGTTTTCTTTTTAACTCCATCTTTTGTATTATACTTCACCACACTCATCCCTCCCCCACCCAATCCCCCTCCCCCACCCAATCCCCCTCCCCCACCCAATCCCCCTCCCCCCAGGATTTAACATAAGAGATGAAGGTAGTGCTGGAAGTAGTGATGAGGAATGGGGAAGAGGTCTTTCTTAAAGTATTTATAAACCAATGAAACTAAGAGACAACAAAATAACTGAAGTAAGGGTGGCATAATATAAAACAGAATATCACTTTCCATCTAAAGACAGTGATTTGATTTCTGAGGCATTGACTTGCAAGTTTAACACATTTACATCACGAGGCAATGGAAAGATGTACAGAAAACCCAGATTTTGTTTGTTTCAAAAAGGAGACCAAGTGAAGAAACAATCCAAATACCCAGAAAGTTCCATCTAAGTTGAGATCAAAACAAGTAAGTATACAGTACTATTATGCATCTGAAATGCCGGATCTTTCAAGGCCCTGAGATGGGCCATGAAAAGGACTTTGATGATGTATCAACATCAACCAAATTGAGCCACTGTTAAACTACAGCAAGGAAACACTGATGAGAAATATAAACACAAGAAAAATCCAGCAAGTTTAGATGATGCTTGCTTGCAGACACACATATCTTTATATATACAAGAAATATCAAGCAAAGAAGATGCTTACTTTGAAGACACATATCTTTGACTTACCCCTCTACTTCCTGGGAATGATGTACATAAATAAATAATTGGTAATAATTTAGGTATAAAATCTTTCGAAGGTAATCACAAGAAATGATCATATTTGGGGTAAAGAATATATACTTGAAGAACAGTCAATAATGCCAACATGTCTTATATTTTATGTACTATTTTATTTATCTTCTCCTTTTCGGTGTTCAAAAAAACCAACAGCACCATGGCCGTCAGGCCCTTTCTAAAGCAGTGATGCCCCTTAGTAAATGTCCATTGAGAGCGATGGTCATTTTGTTCATTTTGGCTGTGCCCTTTTTAAAGCTTATTTCGGGCTCTGTCTTTTTTATAATGTAAATGTGTTTCATGTACACTGGTTTCCATAATTTGCATAATGTTAAATTAATTTGTATTTGTGACACAGATGGGCAATGATACTAAAGTGAAATGTAAATAGTTAGATTGGGTTTTACAGCCCAGTTTCCAACCTATTGGTTCAAGTCGACCCGGCCACACCGTTTTTCCAGTTGTGGCTCACTGGCTTCTTTTCCCTACTCCATTGCTTATGCAGAGCATCACACTCAATGGCAGTAGGGTCCATTTTAAAGTCTTCTGTAAGACTTGACCTGGGAATAGAACCCAGGCCTTCCCCTGAAATGTATGGGTGCCAAGCAGGGTGCTATGCAGCTGAGCTACCCTTCCCCTTCCCATGGGGGTTAAAGCTTGATCCTCAATGTTTATTCTTACCAAGAACCAGTTCTGCTAACTTCAAACACACATGATACTAAACAAAGTCACTTCCAGAAACTGTCTTTTATGGTAGAGCCAGAAACCCTTTCAATAGACCCTTGTCCAAATGAAAATTACAAAGGTTTGTGGTATGTGTCAGTTTTGGCCACAGTAAAATGAGTGACAAAAAATGACACATGCCAGAGACCTTTCCCACAATTCTTTGTAATTACTACTGTTATTTGGAAAATGGTCTATGGACAACTAAATATGGCATTCCAATCATTTAAGAACTTATATGAATGACATTGTTCTTTGCTTCTTTTTTTTTTGGGGGGGGGGGGAGGGGGGTGGGGGTATTGTTTTTTTTTGTTTGTTTGTTTTATTTGTTTGCTTGCTTTCTTTTGTCAAAGCATCAGTATATTAAGAAAAAAAATAACATATGAAGTATTACACATTGCCAAAACATTTTTTCTTTGCGTTGAACTGCATGAATAACTCACCTTTCTTGCTTTCTTTCTTGCTGGCCTCCACGGATTCAAATTCTTCAACCAAATCAGGGAAGACTGACTTAAACAAGTCAAAGTTTTCAACAGTGGAAATAACATCAGATTCATCCTCTTCTAACTTCCATTCATCTTTTACGTAAGAAGACAAAAGAAGCAAAACCACAGTCATTCAAATATGCCATTTGTGAACACCCAATGCATTAAAATCATGCTTGATGTCTTATTAAGGAATATACAATGGACCTACTTTTGTGCAAATACTTCCTCAGAAAAAAAAAATCCTTAAAACTGACCTGTACAAAATAAAATACATACACATCAAAAAGTGACACAATCATGAAATGTTCTCTTCAATCTTCTTTTACGACAGATATGAAGTTCTAATTTGCCCTGTCATCTTGCCATATAGTTTTTTGTCATGGACTTTTGGAAATGTATTCCAAGTCAGAAAATGTGGTGCACATTACTTTTACAGATAAATCCAAGCAGTTTTGGGAGTCGGCCATTAGTGAGGTCCATCAGCTTTAAATTGTCCTAATTTTATTGTCTGCATTATGCAATTCCAAATGCCTCTCAAATTCAGTGACAATGAGTGAATCATGAGGTACTTCAGTGTTCAATCATTAATGATACAGGTAAGCAAAGAATTTGAAAAATAAAAGCTGATGGACTCCAGATATGGACAACTAAATCAGACCATCACTTGACTGTTCAGATTTACCAATTAAATTCATGCAGACTTTTCACTACAATTAAAACCCCCATTGAGAAGTGTGGACAAGACACTTAATTTCTGCCTTTTCTGATTTTAATTCTAAGCATTTCTTGGAGATCTTCTGAGATCTATAAAACCTTTCACCTATTTCCCATATAAATTTGTCCAAAACTCTCAAGTTTAACAAATATAACCCTTAACCTTAACCTGGTAATTTCCATAAGACTTCCACACAAGGAACACCATTCCTTATTCTTCTCTTCACAAGAGAGTCAACATCCAAACTTTCACCACCTGAAACATCCTCCTTTGTGTTTTGTAGATCATAAAAGATTACAAGGTCAATGACCTTCTCTCTGGTGTACTTCTCTGGCCATTCAAGTTTCTCCAGGGCAAATTTCTGTGGTACAAAAGTGAGATCATTGTGAATAAATATTCCCTGAAAGAACACTGTTTATAACAAAACTCCTCTTCATTTTCAAAATAATCAGCAGGATGTATGGACTGCCCATAGGCCCTCTCCCTGCTTCCCCCTCCCGTTGCTTCTCCCTGCCCCCTCCCCTCCCCCCTCCCGGTCTTCTCAACATTAGTCAACTGGTGCCATTCTTCCTCTTTTCTAACGATACACCAATCTGGACAGCAAGTGATGGTCTGATTTTATTTGACCATAACTGGGATGTATCACGTTTTAATCTTTCAATTTCATTGCTTACCGGTACCATGAATGATTGTACACTGTAATGCCTCTTGATTCCCTCAATATCACTGCACATGAGGGTTTGAAATTACATGTAGACAAGATGATTTACAGGCCCATAGCCAGCCCATGTGGAGGGGTGGGTCTTTTTTCCAAGATGTGGACCTTTTTCCAAATACTGAGGCGGCTGGCGCGTGCTGTAAGCATTCAGTTGGGGTCCGGGGCATGCTTCCCTGGAAAAGTTTGAAATCTGCAGATATCCTGCAAACTGGAGCATTTTATAGGACTTTTGAACACAACAGGAGTCCTTTCTCCTCAGGAATTCCACACAGTACACCACTTTTTGAGAAAAAATTAATACATGTAATATGAAAGGTTTTATCTTAATTCCTGCTAAAAGTGAACGGAAATTCGTCCTCAATATGTCATGGTAAAAAATATTTCATAGCTGACCCTTCAAACACAGGGCTAGTGGAAAAATGGACCTCCCTCAAGTTGGGGTGGGTCGTTCGAACGCTCCGACCCCCCCCCCCCCCCCTTGCTACTGGCCTGATTTAAGACTGATGGACCCCACTAATGACTGCTTACATTCACTAAACATAAGCCTTGGTTGATTCATCTACATGACTGGAAGGAATTCCTTACAATGAGTTTTAGTCATGGTTTAAAGATAACACTTTAGATAAAAACAAAATTTATTCATAGAGCTTGATATGAATGGTACATCTCTTTAAACATACCATAATCTTTAACATCTTGGGTCTTTCAAACTTTAAAGGATGCCTGGGACATGTATCTTTGACATTCAGAAATTCCTCTATGACATTTAAATGTGGGAAACCTGGCACATCTAATGCTTTCCTGAAAAGAAAAACAAATCAGAAAATCTAATGAGCAAAAAAAAAAAAAAAAACAAGGACAAAAAACAAAGTTGCAACCAGGCCTGAAATGTCAAGACCTGATTTATCATCAACCTTCCCTTGTTTAGAAAGCAATTTGATGTGAAGAAAATATCAGAAAATGTAACGTGACACAAAGTAAAATATGTGACTTTGTAAAAATTTTAATGATTTTTCCATTATTACATACAAATTCCATAAACTTCAAGACTTTTCCAGGCCTTGAAACAATTTTCCAAATGTTGGTGACTTGTTTTCCATACATGTGCAGGGGAACCCTAGAAAGACACAGATGTGATACTATTGGCCAAGCTCCCACACTCATTATATTCTTCAAAGTTCTCTACAAGATTTGCTTCAATGAAATTCTAAAATTCACACATACAAAATAAAATGTGACGAAGAACTTTCCTGCATCATAAATGGATAACAAATTGTGGCTTTCATAATCCTAATATCATTGAACATTATCTCTCTTGCCCACTATTCAAACACAGTGAGCTTCATTGGGGTATCATTTTTGCAAATACAACAAGCCAATCAACTATGAAAGTTTGTTTTACTCTAACCAAGAAGGCCCTGCCTTGCTGATAAACAACTGACAAACAAAAACTGTTTGATGAGCTAGTCAACTGGAAAACCCACACCCTGGCTGTTAGTAGGTAGCTGTCAAGGAGCTGTCAAGGAGCTACCTAAATCTAATGGGAAGAACACTCTCAGTACAGTAAAGGCTGTTTAATATGAGCTATGGTACTTTGCATTGTTTTAACTAGCTGTCAATTGAAGAGCTGAGCCAATTGAAAATTTTTGTAAACCACTACAAAATTTGAAGTTTGGGCTGAGAAGATTGGCCCTCTAAGGGCCTGTTACTACTTTCTCCTGGTATCTGTTGGTAAACTGCGGGCTGGCTGTGAGCTGGTGGCTGGCGTTCTGTGATTGCTTCTCAGAGAAATTCCTTATATTCTCAGCCTGAAGTTGGCTAACTCTCCACCTGACATGCATTTATATGTTTGCTACTGTCATGCTAAAACCTAGAGCATTGCACACAACTCCTAAACAGATGATTTGTAGCAAGCACACAAGTGACCTTCAGTACTGTAGCGGTATGTGCCCCAGAGGTAAAACTGACAAATTTAAAAGCCACACAATCCATCCAACAGACAAGCTGCACACAAAAATTCAACCAAACCGCCCACCAAATTATTCCTGTGTGCAACAAAATACTCACTCAAAAATTGCCAAAGTGCTGGCCCACAATGAAGTGACAGAGCCTTATAAAAGAAACTCCAAACCTTTTCCAATAATTCAGGTTACTCACTTTCCCCATCAATTTCAGGCAGGTGATGTCAAACTCATGCTATGATGATGTAAATAAATACAATATTGCTTTCAAAATATAGCAATACAAAAAAACTGTCACTATGGTAACTTACAGCATTATGTCCCTTTCAGGTGCACACTTGTCAAACTCTTGCTTTCTTCTGTGCCATTCACATGTACACGGCGGTCCATTCTTGACAGAAGCGCATGATGAAGACCGTCCACATAGAGGGCAGCCTACTATCTTGTGTTTCTGAGCAGAGCCAATGTGATGACAGCGGGTACAATGAGCAGGCTTACTGGGTAGAGATACTGAAACAAATAACAGAGTACAAGATGAAATACTGTGAGTGGATTACATGAAGACTGTCAGAATCAGACTTGGCAAGTTTATGTAAAAGAGAGAGACAGTATTAGAATATGTGTAGAGAGTCAGGGAGGCCAGACTCACACTTGGCAAGTTTATGAAAGAGGACAGAGTATTTGGCCCATGTGTAGAGAGTCAGGGTGGCAAGACTCACATTGCTTAAAATTATGTATGAGCAGCAATACAGTATCTGGTCATGTGAAAACAGGCGGGAGGCCAAATTTACAACTTGTATGACAGTCTACAGGTCTTGAGTTTTTGATTCTCCAGGTGAGCTGCAAATCACAATGCTCAGAAAATTAAGGAGTGTGGTAGGTGTGCCGTCTTATTTAACTTGAATGTACTTTAATGATCTCCCATTTATCCATATTTTAAATTGCAAGTTAAAAAATGCACATTTCTTCTTAGTCATAGTACCATATATCCAAAGTGTTTAACTTTTCTTGGTTGTAACATAGAGAATTAGGTTCTCTAGAAGTAGAAATATTATTAATGCATACATGCAGTCGGTTATATGAGGTTTTACAGCTCGTTTAGGTCAAGTCTGTAACAGCCCTTTTCCCAGTAGTGGCTCACTGTTTTTTTCCCTTCTCCATACATATAGATATAGATTTACGGGTAAATAAGGCCCAATTTCCACTAGTGTTTGTTTAATATGTTACACCAAATAAGACACCATGTTGGCAAACATATAAATGCAGTTTTGTCTTCACTTTGTTGATATTCTCAGATATGTAATCTGCCAGGGCAACAAATCCACTGTATGTCATTGTTTTCATGGAGAATAAGCACTGGAGGAGCATAGCCTTTTCTAGTCCCCAGCAGTCTGCAGACAAGGGAACAAAAGCCACTTTTAACTGTGTGCAAACTGCAGACAGCGAGAAATGAGCTCTACAGCTAAGCTGGAATCAGAGATGATTGTTCCCTGCTTTGTAGTCTCTATCCATGGCTACCTCATTTACTTGCCCAGTAGACTACTTGTGATCACTGGCCTATTCAGAATATTCAGGAGCAGCACAATGGGTAGAGTACTATTCTGGTAACTGCTGGGGACTAGAAAAAGCTATGCTCTCTTAATGAGCTGCATGTTTTTGTAATTTCATTTGGCATTGCCACCTTAGTGACTTTATGCAAAAGGGCTTCAATAATATTTTACATTTTACATTCTGCTAAAGTATTAGTAACTAATACTTACATTGAAAGTCCACATTTCCATTGCCCCATTGTTTGAACCTCTCCAGTATATTGCTGCCTTGAAACTGTGCCATGAGTTGTAGAGCATGAACTTTGCCCACTCCAGGGACACCCTTTGGGACATAATCACATCCAAGTAAAAGAGCTAGGGCAACCAGTGTTTCCCTTGACAATCCTAATTGTTCCTTTATGTCAGCCATCTTGTAGCAATCAATAACTGGATTCTGAAAGAAATAAAAATGTTAAAAAACTCTGGAGGAAAAGAAGAATTTATAGGTTGCTCAAATTTGCTGGCAGTAAAATTTATAAGAAGAAGAGAGCAGAGTTGTTTGTTGGTAAGAGTTTGGATAAGTGAGGACGGGGGGGGGGAATGGGTTATGTATAGCAGAGGGAGAACACTACGACATATTGATAAAACATGGCATACTTAATGCAGGTTGTGAAACATTAAATAACCAAAAATTAATATGTAATACAAGAAACTGTTGGTGTAAACTACATTCTGTGAGTGCAGACCCAAATTGCTGTGATATTCAAATTCTGTGGGGTTTTCGGTTTGGGCCAAAGAAACCGTAGCTCTTAACAAGCATCATCATGCATTGAAGCCATTCTTATGACAAATAGGCTACATGTTACATTCTTTTCATAAATAGTGGTCACTAAAGGCTTGCTGCAAAGACAAAGGGACCACAAGAGGAACACTTAACACAACTAACCTTTTCAGACTTGGCTTTTACAGTTTTATAAAATGTAATATGACATATGAGTCTGCTGACTACAAGAAAGAATTACTGATACAATATTGACAGGTTTATTGATAGCTTTACCGTACAAGCTGCTTTCAACAGGTATCATGTGAGCAGACTGGTACAGTGTACTATTGGCAGGATTAACGTTCTAGCTTCTGGAGAAGATTCTGACTGGTGGCTGTAGTGCCTTGTCAGTGTAGTGTGCAAAAAAAATGTGTGGGTGGTTATTGATCCTCATGATCACCCCACAAATCTACTGAGGAAAGAGGCCATTTCAGAGAGTTTTGCTCACAATATCAGTGATGTCTTAGGACTGGAGATTGTTTCAATCTGCATCAAATGAGAGAAAATCATGACCTTCTAGACAATTTTTTCAACTTTCTGCTTGCCAATGGCTTTGCAACTTGCTCCTCATGCCTGTCAGGAATACTGCAGAAGTTACAGTAATCTGCAAGCTAGCATGGCTTGAAACCTGAATATAGACTGTATCTATAGCTGTAATAGGTATGGGCTCAATAAGATATCATCCCATTGCACAACACATTCAGAGGTAACCATGAAACTTATCCTTTTCTTTGACAGCCATAGTCCATTATTGTAACAGCAGTCTTATCAGTAAAGAGGTTGAAAACTATGTAGCAATTTTATGTAATAATATGTACAAGGAGTGAACGGAAAGTTTTCAGGATAAATAAGAGTACGTAAGTGGCTGCAAAAGGGTTGAAGAAAACCAGAATTTATACTCTTGACAGAATCACTTTTATTTAATCTCTCATTTTTGGTTTGTTTTGTTAAATGCATGCACACAGCACAGGATCGACTTGAGACACCATGTTTTGAGATACTGTACGGTCCTTCTACAAATCTAGTAGTATCAGTGCTCTGTATGTTACACCCCTTGCAAGTGGTTTGTAAAACAAGCTTTGGCATGGGAGGGGGTGTGAGATTTTGAAAACCCACTCAGAGGCATATTCTTGAGACAAAATTAATTGACTTCAAGTATGCAGGAAAATTGCTCTTCCAAGATTTGAAACTTCATATCAATACCAAATGGCATGCAGGAGACACTTACATGTATTTTTAGAGTGCTGGAATTTTTTTTTTAGATAGAGTGCATTGTTTAAAGTCTCATGGGGTTAGTTCATATAAAAAGAACCAATCTTAAAAATGAAATATCGTGAGTGAAGTATAAGGTATGCCTATTGCTACAGGGTTTGGAAGACAGGTCTGGAATATTTTTGTCTTTACTACTCAAGTGAAAAAGATATGATTTTAAATTGTAATTTGGTAAGACTTTGAACTAATCAAGAAGGGATGAGGAAGTTGGCAGCAAACTCTAAGACAGCAACTTACTATTCACAACCAAGACCAAAATGAATTGGTAGTAAAATATTGTGAAATTATACCTTTCCTGTAAGGTTGAAATTCTTGTACACTGTGGTGGCACCATACAAAAATACATCCCCATCTTCTGTGATACAGCCATCAACAATCTGATGAAAGAAAACGTATCTGTGACATATCAGTAACAATCATAAATTGATCCCTCACATGGTTTGTTTCACAGCCTTGATCTAGGATAATAACTCATGGGGCCATCTTGACTACATATGTCTAAGTGATCAGTTACAGATCACAACCAAAGCAGGCAAATCTGTCTCCTCATTAGGAGGTAACCACATACGAGTTACAGTAGTCTAACAGTAGAGCATCTGCCTCTCATACAGAAGGCCTGGGTTCAATTCCCAGGTCGAGTCACACCAAAGGCTCTAAAAATGGAACCTACTGCCATTGAGCGTGTTGCTCCGCATAAGCAACGGAGCAGGGAAAACAAGCCAGAGAGTCACAACTGGAACAAAGGTCGTGGCTGGCTCAACTTGAACCAATAGGTTGGACACTGGGCTGTCAAACTTCATCTAACTAACTAACTACAGTAGTTATTGAGATGAGATCTTTTGGCTCAGTTTTTTTCCAGTTGTTGCTAAAGGGATTGTTTTCCCTACTGCATTGCCTATGATGAGCACCAAGCAGTACGTTCCATTTTTAAATTCAACAAATCTTACCTACTGCATGGTTTGTGTGAATCGGAAAACGAAGTTTACATACCTCACCTGTTCCACAACTGGACTATTCCCTTGTGCAAGCTCTGCAAGCCCAACAAGGAACACGAGCCCAAAGGCACTATGGTTCCTTGCATTTAAGATGATTTTGTATTAATGGAGTCCCAAGGAAAGGCATAATTTGCACCTTCAACCCCAATGACTTTTGGCCTTCACCCAAAGACATAGGGCACATTAAATTTCAAAATCATACAAACACTTGCAGTTTGAGAGAAATTGAACAATTGGGTTTTCCAAGTTACTACACTGCATACCTCCCATTTCCATGTGACAAATCCAACGATTCATCACCTTTCACTAAAATGTAATTTACTTGAGTTTGGGGCAGTATAGGAGGGTAGCTAATTGCCTTTTTGGTCAATCTCAACAATTCAAATCCAGACCTTACAAAGAAGTCACAAAGGTCAAATAATGTCAAAGTAGGTCAACACTGCATTTTACATAAACACATCTCTCCCTTATGCAGGGAAGAAATTTAACAGATCTGGTCATCCCTGACAACCAAAATTTATGATGGAGGACTAAAAATTATGTCATGGTTGTCCTTTGGACTACTGTACCTAATGCGTTTGCCTCAAAAGCAGAAATAAGCAAAGGCCCACATAGTATTGTGATATGTAAACACAATATTATAAAAATTGGAGCCAAAGTTTGCATTGTAAATAACTTTATTAAATACTGTATATGAGGAAAAGTTTTTCTTTAAATAAAAATTGCATTTCTGCCATAATTGTTAACTTAACTGCTTTAAGACTGAGAGGGGAGGGGGGGGGGGGGGGGTATAATTCTTCTTTTCTTTTATACATTACATTTGTCAAAAGGCTGGATTTTGTACCAATTGAACAAGGACATATCACCCAAATAGTCTTATTAACATGTGTGTCATAAGGCATGAAAGCATCTGGAAGCCTCTTTTGCTTTTTTTCTAGAGTTTTAAGTTGCTACAGTACTATAGCTTACGGCAGAGAATTTTATTTTTCTTTTGTATCATGAAGAAATACTGTTACAGCTTGCAAACATATTTTGCATTTGCTGTGGGGGACAACCAAGTTTTGGGAAGGACAACCAAATTTCCAATGCAGATTGTCCTCTGGAAAACCAGATATATTTGCTAAAGGATCATATCTGCTTGTGTGGCCTCCCTATATCATTTGGTTATTGAATTATCACACTTTACGCCTCGAATTTCAAAGCATATAACACGCAAACAAACACGAACCACTATCTTTTCACTGAAGTGACAATAGACGAATCCGATTAGCACTTGTTTTTAGTGACTGAAGGCCGCCATTAATGGGGTCCATCAGCCTAAACCCGTTTTATTTATTGTTTACATGAATTTCAAACCCTCATAATTAGTGAACTTAGAGAATTTAAGATAAAAATTAGTGTAAAACCATCCATGATAGAGGTAAGCAAGGAAATCCAAAGATTTAAAGGTGATGGACCCCAGTTATGGCCGACTGAAATCAGACCATCACTTGCTGTCCGGATTCGTGTATACTGTAACTCAAGTGAGAAACATCATAGGAGGGTAGTTTAATTGCCTTTGTTGTTCATCTCAACAAGAAAAATCCCAGCCTCACAAAAAAGTCACAAAGATCAAATGAGGTCACAAAGTACAGTAGGTCAACACATGAACTTTACTCAGATGAACACAACGTTCCATTACACCATCCTCCTGTGTTACTTGGTTTTTGAGTTATTGCGCCGCATACCTCGCATTCCAATGTGTATGACCTATTTTATTGCCTGTCACTTAAATGTCAATAACTCAAGTTAGGAACATCGTAGGAAGGTAGTGTAATTGCCTTTTTGGTTTGTCTGATCAAGATAGATCCAGGCATCCCCAAAAAATTACAAAGGTTGAAGGTCAAATGAGGTAAAGTGAGGTCAAGGTGGGTCATCCCATGCACTTCACTTAGACAAACACAAATCTCCAATACACCAACCCTCTAAAATGTTTCAGTGGCAAGATATTGACATTTTAAGAACTTTTACATTAAGCCCCGCCCACTCTTTAATATGCAAAATATGACCACCAAAAACAGAAGGGCACATCTACTCGATATAGTACACGTACCCACCATGCTTAATAAAAATTGAGCTCTAGATTATCGAGTTACCATGTCACATACCTCACATTCCAATGTGTTACATACACACATACACACACACACAAACATATGCTGACTTGACTGCATAGGTTCCTTTGTTAACACAAGGCACCAAAAATCCTCAGTCATCCTGAAAAGGAATAAGCCCAGGGTGAACCAAGCAAAGATATTAGTCATCACAAACTAACAATTCAAGCAAAGGTAGTACAAGGGAATAGTCCAACTGTGATAGAGGTGAGGTATTAGTGGACCTGCGAGAGTTGGACTTTTGGAATAAAACATTTAGTGTTTTTATTAATGATCACAGCCAGCTTTCTAAGAGAGTCTGATCTTGAATGCTAGCCTATGGTACGTCACAAGCTTTAAAGGGCAAGAGCAGTCACCCACATTTGAAGAAGTGTAGTTCACTGCCCTGATTCATGATTGGCTGTTGATAGTCATGCAACAACAATTTTCTCTACAAATGTGAAACTTACTAAAAATAACTGCTTGTCTTAAATTAAAAAAATCAATATTGAAGTTATAAAATATTATGAAAGATACTATGAGGAGAAGCAGAAAATTGTGATATTTAGCTGTTTAGCTCTTGACCTTCAATGAGAACATGACACTTACACCTTCCTGGTTTAAAAGTGCACAGAGGGCTTCAGCCTCTCCTTTACTTTGGACGTAAGGTACACCAAGATGGTCCAATAGCTCTAAACACTGAGTAGGAAGAGAAAGAAAGACAATCCTTTCATTAGCATACCATAAAAATACAAATTTTCAAGATTTACAAATCATCTATGAAAATGTTTAACAAAATTTCACAAAACAAAAGGAAATATGAATCTGTTCAATGTAGACACCTTGCACACAGCATAATTTGTTTATGGATCTGATTTGAATATGATTATTTTGGCAAAAAAAGGATGGACATTTTGAAAAAAAGGCATGCAGTAGCACCTGCAAATTTTTGGGAACGATACAGTACCGCACACCCTTACTTTGTCCATTGGAGGTCAAGCTACAGTACCCAACTACAAACCATATTTTTCTCCAGGTTTGGTGTGGCTTATTGGAATTTATGCTTCAACTTCTGATCTTCAAGAGTAATATATCTCGGAACTCACAGTTTTTTTCCCAGTTGTCACTGTAGGTCACTGGATTCTAATATGGGAGTAAAGCAGTGATACAACTCACTCCTTACCATAATTGCACTGACCAAAATAAATGACTGATGCATCTTCAATGCTGTCAAATTCAGGTTGAAACGTACCCAAGTCTGATCTGGAATATACGATTTGATTACAGACTCCAGTCTCATTTAAATCAGCTCTTAAATCAGCCCTGCATTGAGAGGGGGCAGAATCAAAACAAACAAACTCCAACTGTACATGGGCTAGAATTTTTAAGTCTCCAGTTTTAATCCAGGCCAGTCTACTGTGAAGCAAAGCAGAGTTTGTCAGGTCTCCATACTGTACTAATATGTGCAAAGTCCTGGATATGGTTTGTTGTTCACAGTTTAAAGCCTTAGCTTAGGTCTGCTACTCTAGTTAAATCTCACAGCATCCATGGCTTCCCAATATTTTCATCAGGGTAGGGCCATAGTGGGGGGAGGGAGAGAATGGGGGACTCTAAAATGAAAAAGTGTCAGTATCTTGGTGTCTTATATTAAAGAAAAGGACACCTCTGCAGCAATGTTTAGACTAAAATAAAAAGAGCATTTAAAACCCTCGGATTACAACTTACTGTATAGAGGACATGGCAAAAGCTGAAATTTTGGAAAGGGCACCATCACTTTCAACTTATGGTTTGGTATAATGAATCCCTCCCTTTTTTGAGTTTCTGGCACAATAGCTGCCTGGGATATTGCTCTAAGAGAATGAGGTGTCCCCATCCTGTTTGAAAGGAACATATTAGCATCCTAGTGAACTCTTTATTCACATCCCATGTTCAGTGCTGGAGATATTAGCAATTACAGTAAACGTGGAAAATTTTCTACATACTGTAGAATGAACTGGGAGCAAACAGGCATGATGTCATGAATTCACATTATTTGCCAATGTTTTGTTTTTCTTTATAATTTACAACCAATTTTATGCAACTTTACTCAAATATATTGATGCAATAACTTAATAAATGCATCCTGAGCAATGAGATTTTACAAACTTTATATGCCTAAGGGACAAGATAATATCCCTTACCAATTCAAGGTCAAACTAATAGGATGAAAGATAAGAAAAACAAAACATTGGCCAATGATGGGAATCCAAGACATCGCCTCTGCTTGCTTCAAGTTTAAATAATATCATGAGAGCCAAACATGGGAAATGGATGAAACTTCCAGCAAAATGCTTAGAATACAGTGTGTTCCTCTTTAACGTATCAATTTGGCTCTGGACTATTTGTTTAAGAAGTATTTTTTTATAACTTTTATTACAGTAATGTAAATAGGCACATTGTACTGCAACTCACCTCTTTAATTTGACTCTTAAAGTGAGACCTGCCTGGTTTGATACTTTTGTTATTCTTTGTATATCCCCTTCCTCTCCCTTTATACCTGGAGTTGATTCGATTTGATATAGTTTCCCATTTTAATTCTGGTGGGTCTCCATCCACAACAAAGACTAGGGTGATGCCTAGTTGTATAAGGTTTGAGATGCGGAAGAATAAATTCCTGTAATCAAAGGATAAGTAAATCATCTTCAGATGTTTTCAACACTTAAATAAGCATCCTGCTGCCCCCCCCCCCTCCATCACCCCAAAAAACCATTGCACTGCAAAAATATACCATAATTGCCTTGAATGGGTAATGTCGTACCATGTTGTACTAGGTCTTTAAGTTAGATAAAAAGGTCACAGAGATTGAAATTAAACACTGACTAGCTAGATTACATCTGCAGTATTAGGAATACTGTATCTTTCAACTTACTTTTGGTCTTGCAAACCTTTCACATTTTCAGCCTTGCAATTTTTTTCATTCGCGTAGACACTTTCTAATTTTCCAACTATATCTCATATCCCGGAATTTCGTAAATTGAAAATGAGCTCTGTGAAGCAAAACCCATCTAGCTTTAGGTATGGTTCATGTACTGATCACATATACTGTACAGTATGCTGCAATACACAATATGTTAAGGGCATTGACAGAGAAAATTTGTTTCTGATGTGCAAGCATCATATTTTGAACATTGCATGTGTACTGTATGAGAAAACTAAGAAGCATGGGTCAAGTCATTGTACACTGCAGACTGTTAGAAAAATCAATATTTGCCCAATAGAAAATATTTCTTCTTCAATGTTTGTTGTAACTGAGAAGTAAGGTTCACTCCCGAGTTTTTTACTGATATTTTATTGATATTGATAATTCAGATAAAATATCAAAGACATGGTGTTAACTGTTTAAGTAATTAATTACCAATGAAATCACGCTTATAAAACTGATTTCATATTGCCATCAGGTTTGGGGTACAGTATGCAGTCCTTGAAAAGGACTCTGCGCTACTGTACGTCCACTTTGTTTTACTCTGCACCAGAGTCCATAGCCACAGTGCACAAAAGATCCTGACATCGGATTAGTAGAGTTTCCACATTTTCAAGTTTACTTTCCTGGGGCAAATTTTAGAATTCCCTTCAATTTTTTCTAATTTTCATGTTAATAGATTTAAAAGCTTCCTTCAATTAAACACATTTTAATTTTTTCTCTGAAATCTGAAAATTTACAATGCCTCACATTTTGTATTACTTTTGCATTGCTACGTACAGTACTCTGCATGTGATTGTTTACACTAACGCTCAGTCATGTGACTGCAACAGAAAGCTAATTCAGGCAGACTGCATGCTTACAGGTAGGTAATTAAGTCATGTGATTAACTTACAGTAGTGTTAAGTACTGTCAGTTTTAACATTGATTTAATGTCAATGTTTATTGTTTTGAAAGTCCGAAAACATGAAGATAAAAGTTACTTGTAATAAATATTTGCCAAAAAAAGTTGCATCCTTTATCAATGTTATTTTTAATAATGTTTCCTTTTAAACCAGAACATATACTGTAGAGTCTGTCATGATTTGGTGTCATACTACATGAGAAGAAATGTCACTCCATTTCAATTAGGCTAAACTTGGTTCAGTTTGCTCATAACCCCTGCCCCATCTCACCCCTTCACCACAGATCCAAAATATACAAATGGAAAATCTAGCATTTGTAATTACTCTACTTGGTGAGGTCTATATTATATGAAAATAAATGTCACATTCATTGTAGTTTGGTTTGTTTGTAACCCCCTCCCCCCCCCCAACACCTTCACAACTGATATTCAAAATATACCTACAGAAAATCTAGTATTTGTCATTCCACAATTTGATGAGATATTTTATTAAAATTAATGTCACATGCCACTTTAATTAACCTTAGTTGGTTTGCTCATAACCCCGCCCCATCTCACCCCTTCACAGTTTCGATCTGAAATGGTGAAAAAAGAGAAAAGAATTTTATATATTTTTTCCTTTTTTTTTTTTTTTTTAAATCAATCATGTACAACAATAGGCCTGCCGCCTAAGCAACCTTTGATTTCGGTGTTATAAACATCCCATTATACATTTATTGGTTCAAGTACAAATTCTTATTCAGTGCTACCATGAGAGATTGCTTATAGGATCCCCACACCAACTCTGTGTGCTCTTAAACATGCTGTGTATGTCAGGGCAGGATTATCATTGTGTGGGACCCCCAGCACTTTCTGTAGCGGGCCCCTTTTTCAAATAGTAAAACCTCCTTCCATCGCCCACCCACTTACAGAAATTAATAACTCTCAAAAGATTAAATTTTAGCTTTTAACCTCTCATAACTAATAGTTGCTCTTGCACATTATACAGTGGTACATGAAAGTTATAGCACTTTGTTGTGAGCCAATAGCAACTAAAATAACCAATGTTGGTGACTGGCATTCAAGTTCAGGAAAACAGCATGGACTTGAAATTGGTGGCATTAGGGAAAGTACAAAACACTTATTTTGGTACTAATTGGGTTTCCGGAAGTGGCTGATTTAGCATTCACATGTTTGTAACCCTAACCCTAACCCAGTGTTACTATGCATATGTAACCCTAACCCTATCTACTATTCCAGGCTTCGACAAATCCCCTACCCGACAGCCCAGGGCAAGTAAAAAGTTACTCGGGCAAGTACACTGCTCAATGTCATAGCCCACCGGGCAAGTACCATAGGAAAGTCTCCACGAGGGCATATTAAAAGTGGAAAAATAGATATGCATGCAGACAAGTAGATTTAAAGAACAGATAGCCCGATGGACAAGTAACGAGAACAGAATTTGTCAAACCTTGTACTATGCGTACATAACCCTAACCCACAGTTGAAAGTAGGGCCTTTCACAGAAAGATCTTTGGCGTACGGAAATGTACGCCAACAAATTTGGTGTCTGGCATACCCGGCTGCTACAGGAAAATTACAGCAGTTGGCATACAATTGCAACAATTGGTGTGGCCTATAATTCCAAACACCTCCACTTTGGCATAATTCTTTGGCATGTGGTAAATGCAAGTTTTCCGGTGTGGACCCTAACTTATATGCGTACGTAACCCTAACCCAATAACTGTGGGTACGGAAACCCAATCAGAGCCCTTATTTTTTGTCTCGACTTAACAATCCTGCATATGCCTGTTCTGCCATGGGGTTAATCCAGTCCTGGTATAAGTAACTACAGTACTGTACGTGTGGAGTAATAATGCTAACTTTAATATTCATTTTCATTGACACATTGCACTAACCAGCGTACGCAGCGCCTAGACCCCATACTGGAAAGTAGGGCCTTTCACAGAAAGATCATTGGCGCACGGTAATGTACGCCAACAAATTTGGCATATGCCATACTCCACTGCCACAGGGAAAATTACAACAGTTGGCCTACAATTGCAACAATTGGTGTGGGGCTTATGATATTCTGCGAAACGAAACGAAACAAATTAGTTTAGGCCACCCATGGAATAGGAAGCTATAACGGATAAGAGGAGGACAAAAATCAATCGGGCAAAGTAGTCCTAGGTTTATGAACGTATTTTTTGCTGTTTCGCAAAATATCATTAGCGTGGTGGGCTATTGATATTCTGCGAAATGAAACGAAACAAACTAGTTTATGCCACCCATGGAATAGGAAATTATAACGGATAAAGGGAGGCCAAAAATCAATCGGTCAACTGGTCAAAGTAGCCCTAGGTTTATGAACGTATTTTTGCTCTGTTTCGCAAAATATCATTAGCGTGGTGGGCTATTGATATTCTGCGGAACGAAACGAAACAAATTAGTTCAGGCCACCCACCTCAAGCAGGAAACTATAACGGATAAGGGGAGGACAAAAATCAATGGGTCAAAGAAGATAGGCCTAGGCCTATGAACATATTTCTTGCTCTGTTTCACAAAATTTCATTAAAATATCATCAAAATATCATGAATATAATGGTGTTTTTATAATTTGCGAAACAAAATGAAACAAATAGCGTTACCATGGAAGTCACGATCTGTTTCATAAGCAATTGACATAGCGGGTAAGGGGAGGACAAAATTCAATCAGTCATCAAAGCCTATTTACAGATTTTTCATACAGTACTAATTAAAGCTGTTGTAGGAAACTCTCTTGCATGTACGGGCACAGCAATCCACCTACACCAGTACAACAACAATAGAAACAGAATTATCACGGACTTTACAGCGGAGAACGCTCTCTTTACAATGGGATAAGAGGTTAGATATAGCCTACAATCCTCGACAAAAATGATGCGGGGACAAAACAAGCAATACAATTAGCAATGAACGGATCACCACCCCCCCCCATTCAATGTTGCAGCAGCCCAAGACGTCCTGAAACTTCAACATTGATACGGGGAGCGGGGTTTGTCCCATGTAGTGTTGTACTTATTAGCAGAGGTATGAGGAAACGTTAACCTCTATCAGATTCACATGCCTTTATACAATACACCAAAGAGGTTTGCCTGTATATCGGAATGATTGCTTGGCGATCCTGAGAATAGAGGAAGCTAATACGAATGCCCACTAAGAGAAATAATTATTCCACAGAGATACAGTGAACTTAACTTTCATGAAAAATAGGAAACAACTTACAAATTTGGAGATGATTCGATTTTTTTATTAGTAGGTCTACCCGATATTTGATCTACAGTTTTGAAACACGTACAAGTTTTTGTTGAGCATAAATGTGAAATAATTAGAAAAAGAGAATCATCTGATTAATGGGAAGGATTTAAAATCAGATCAGAATCCGATCTGAATTCTCTGTACGCCGTGTGAAGGTGGCTAGAATTATTACGTTTCGTTTCACAGATTATCAATACCCCACCACGCTAATGCCATTTTGCGAAACAGAGCAAAAAAATATGTTCATAGGCCTAGGCCTTCTTTGACCGATTAATTTTAGTCCTCCCCTTTTCCGTTATAGTTTCCTTTTCCATGGGTGGCATTAACTACCTTGTTTCGTTTCGTTTCGCAGAATATCAATAGCCCACCACGCTAATGATATTTTGCGAAACAGAGCAAAAAATACGTTCACAAACCTAGGACTACTTTGACCGATTGATAGTTGTCCTCCTCTTATCCGTTATAGTTTCCTATTCCATGGGTAGCCTAAACTAATTTGTTTCGTTTCATTTCGCAGAATATCAATAGCCCACCAGGCTAATGATATTTTGCAAAACAGAACAAAAAATACGTTGATAAACCTAGGGCTACTTTAACCAGTTGACCGATCGATTTTTGGCCTCCCCTTTTGCGTTATAGTTTCCTATTCCATGGGTGGCCTAAACTAATTTGTTTCGTTTCGTTTCGCAGAATATCATAATTCATAAGCCTTGGTGTGGCGTATAATTCCAAACACCTCCACTTTGGCATGATTCTTTGGCATATGGCAAATGTAATTTCCGGTATGGCCTAGAACTAGCTGGTACCTTTAAAATGGAATATTAAGAACTGAAGTAAGAAGTAAGTTTTCCTGAATTTACAAACACTTGAAACGTTTTGCATAAACTAAACAATTATGTAGCCTAGCCGAAATAATTAGTGCATAACCAGTGCTAAGCTGATAGACTAGAGAGAGTTGATGCGTTTTCGCTCAAGATTTGAGTAAAATTTGGACCAATCTTTGCAAAGTAAGAACGATTCGTCTTTGCGTTCGAAGCGAAATCGAGATTTCTGGTGAGGTTCGATTGGTCAAGACTCGTAACGTCAGTCGTGATCCCGTCGTCATGTGCCCTAAATTAAGCCTAACGTTAGGCCTAACTAGGCCTAGGCCTAGGCCCTAGCCTAGGCCTAGTTTAGGCCAGTACTGTAGCGTAGGACAAGGCCCTAATGGCATAATGCATAATGCATGCCTTACTTACAAGTAGGCCTAGGCCTACGGCTAAGTCCATTTTATGATGTACAACAGGGGTTTTTGACCAACAGCGGGAAGTTTTGGTCTTTTTTCAGCCCTGTGCAACATTCATTTTTCACTTTTTCATTTCTTATGGATTGAATGAATGAAGGAATCAGTCAGTTAAGACCGTATTTAATTTTGATTTGCAGATATAAATCATGCCATCAACCTGAGATGCGGTTTCGATACTTTTCCCTGCACAGCCTTCACCCCTTGGTTCTCACAAATCCACACACTCAAATCCACTGCAATAACTTGGCCACTCAGGGAGTCAAGACCAATTTCTTTCTTTGCTGGTGACAGTATTGTCCACAACTCTTTCACGCCCATGTCGTCCTTTGATATAGCACCATGCAGACAGGACCGATAAGTTTATTAACGAGGAAAATCTCCAAATGAGAAGTTAAAAGTGAAATTTTCAGCTGCCAGTTTCAGTACAATTTCGTAATTGCCACCATCTTTAATCAACATGTTTTCCATGTTTACTTTATACGTGAGATATAGCGTCTATAAATAATTATTTTCAACCGTCTTTTGAACAAATTATAAATTTTTAAAGGTTTAATATTTAGTAAAATAATGATATAGGAAACATTAATGTTTAAATTATTTTTCAAAAACATTCCATTTGACTATACCATGAAAGAGCCACATACAGAAATCCTGATCAAGTTGTCCAAACGAAGGTCACTGTACTTTTTGTCTCGCGCCAGATTTTGAACCGCGCGAAATTTCTCTTCTTTTCTGGCCGATTTCTTACTGCATGATGCCTCTATGGGGTAGGAAGTTGTATCAACCAAGAGCCAACGAAAGGAGGAAGAGCTCAAAATCACCTCTATTTTCAATTCCCTTCACAGAAGAAGTATTTGACTCGGAAACGTATCCTTGTTTGATGTGCAAATTCTATTACCCAGTTGTGACAGCCTTTGTCGTACCTATACATTTGTACGTAGAGTATATAACACTAGGATTACGGCTGACTATAGTCAGTGTGTTAGGCCTAGTGACACGGTTGTATTCTGCCTGTGCGGTGTGGGAGGAAATGGCGGACAGGCAGTCACGTACCGTGGCTTTGTCCGTATACGAAGAATTCCATGCATCGTATTTGGGCCATCGTGGTGTCGTTTTCCCTGTGAAAACTTTGTCTTACTTTTTCTTATAGGCCTAACATTAGGCTAGGTTAGGTTTAGCCAAGGCTAGATCTCCAACTTCCAGCCCATATCTAAATTAGTAGGCCTATACTAGACAGCAGCTGCACAGTCATAGTACTGTACATGTACACAGAGCCCAGCGTAGTATTCAACATGAAAGAACTAGGCTTTGCAAGGGGTATCATTTACGCTAGGGAAAAACTTGCAGTTACTTTTAAGCTGCTTAGGGCCTAGAGACTTTTTTTATTTTACGGTAGTGGTAACAGAAGTTAAGGATTGACTTAGTCTAAACTGTTGATATTCTGAAATAGGTCAATTGTTATACACTCAGCACTATTGCTAACAAGCAGCAAGCCTACTAGGACTAAGGTTGTCACACTAAAAGGATGACAACACAAAAAATATCCAACTTTTTAAGCAATCATACATTTTACAAAAATCTGTCCCTTACTTTACAAAATGTTACAGATTTTAATGTCTCCATATTCCTACCAATTTCTCCAAATTGCTGTATGCTTCAGTGTTACATTCTGCATGCAAAAGTTGGTCAAAAACAACATCGTAACAGCTCACTCAGATGCTTTGATTAATCATAACTGTGTTATGTACCCCAGATCTGCTGGCATGAATATGCAATGTAACTGGGCAAGACACTTGGCGATCATGCATCCATGTCATGATATCTTGCATTCTGTGTATGTACAAAGCACCACAAGTCACACATAGTAACGTGCACGTTCCCTGCACAACTGTGTACTGTGTTACTGTAGTATTAGAACTGAAAATTTTTGATCAGCTGTTCGTGACGTCATCAGTTTCCGTTACACAGTGACAACGATTACGGGGAAACACTGGGTTTTAATTTTGCCGTAATTAGTTAATATTCGGCATATTTGATAAAAAAAATTGCCAGGAATTGTAGTAAAAGGGTTAAAATCTTCCACAATGCATTTTTTGGCCTATTTTGATACATTCACATACCGTTTGAAGCAATTCCATGCCACACACTGTGGCCGTTGTTGGTAGTTTTTTAGTGCGTGAGACAGTGTGGTATGTGTTTGTCGTTGGCGACATGATTTATTTGATGACGAAACATTGCCAATCTACATTTTTAAAATAAATTTGACTGTCATAATTGGAAAGAGGACAAAAAATCCTTTTAAATGATATATGATTCGATCAGTTTACGATTTTTTTTCATGTAAGTATGTGTAAGTGAATTTTTCTAATTAGCATAATTTTTTAATTAAGAGAGTAATGAAAAAGCACATTTGCAATATTCAAGAACTATTCAACACCTATATAGCCATACTAAATTAATTACGGTACCAAGGATTGGCAATTTGTATCTCGGTCAAGAATGCCACTGCCTAGCACTCGATGGTAACTACATAATATAGTTAGTGTACGATGCCTGTCATACACATGCAGTACATTACGGTAGTGCATGCTGCATGTATGTATCTACTGTGTAGAGTGCTTGTCTCATTACACCATGTTTACAGGGTGTCTGTTTTGTCGTCTTTGAAGTTATCAATCCAAGGTGGTTTTCACTTTTTGATTTCTGGCTGATTATTTTGTCACTTCATTCTGAAAAACTGTTAATTTTATAAGCTTCATAAACCTTATTGTTTGAAGACAATTTATTTGTTAACGATCGTAGTCAATGCATTTTATAGCCAAGTTAGCACTAACGTTGAGTTTAATGTGGGTACTACACTACATGCAGCACTATTGATGTGTAGGATTTGTAACCTTTAATTAGGTGTTCATTAATTATTTGTCTGCCTCGTAGTCAAGTGTACATATAACGTTAATACTGTGCCCATATACTTTTTATGCAAATATATATAATTTTCAAAAATTCAGGCTGTTTAGTGTTACATTTTTTTGAGAAAAAAAATGATTTGCAAATATTTTACTGAAGATTTGCTCTATTTTAAAAATTTACGGGAATATTTAAAAAGTGCAAGGGGTCTAGCCTGGTCTAGTAGGCCTACCTGTTACTGTACCTACCATTATGTCATCATCCTCAGTGTCACATACCTGGCCCATCTGCCTCTGGCCCTAGTGTCAAGACTACTTTACCTGTTAAACATCTGCATCCCTTTTGTAGCAAGCTCAGCCTTACTGTGGAGTTAAACTTAAAAACATCACCCTCATAGAGCATACAGGGGCCAGTAACTTTGGGGATGTAAGAATTGCCACCACGAGCCCCCCCCCCCCCCACCGGCCCCCGACCCTGGGATGGTCAGGCTTTGAGCAGGGATTTGGCCAAGGACTTCACAGTAATTTTGTCCCCACAGCACAGAACATGTACACTGTAGCATTTAGGCTTAAGTCAACAGGCTGTGCAATCCAATTTATGCTGCAGTTTTCAGTGCATACTGTAATGAGGGATATCTTCTAGGGGAGCTGGATCAATTAACAAGAATCTTAATTACATTTCAATTATCAAGATAGCACAATATGGGATATACACCTGCCCTTCCCAGTATAATATGTGACCACATTTGCATGCATGTTCATGTACGATACAGTTGTACACACACTGTACAGTACACAGTAACAGTGGCAATTAGCAAACTATTGCGCAAAATGTCACCCTATAGTAATTAGAATAATTAAAAAACATATTATGCAGGGTGCAATGTGCACAAACATTTTGAATGCTTCATGGGCTTATCAACCAACACCTTTATTGATGCCAAAGAAAAGTGGAGTTAATACACACTGTTTGTGCTCTATTGGTACATATGCCTATTGTGCAGTACGTACACTGCAATTAGGGCTAATTAAGCAATTAACAACACTGTCATTATCTAAATTGATGTTCCTATTAGAATTCTGCTCTGCATTGTTATGTTAATTACTGTTCATTGCCAAGAAAGCCAAAGTAAGAATTGATTCACATGAAAAGTGTGTTAAATTGTGCAAATTTCTGTTAATTAAATTGCAATATATTGGCTTCTTTAACGACTGTTAATGTGGTCTTAATTGACTTGCATGATACCAATTTCTTCATGCTTGTGTAAAATCTTATAGACTCTTCAGGATAATTCTGGAACATCTGAGGTATGGACTTTCAAAAAATATCTATGACTGCATGAAAATCATACAATTCCTCTTTTTCTAGAGGGGGACATTTTTGCGACCATGCATCGTTTGACCATTTTTAATTAGTCGTAACATTCAATGTAGGTCACTGACAGGAAATGAGTTTCACAGCTTCTACAGTATTCCATGAGGTCTTCCATTACCTGTTAGCTAAACACAAAAAAAAGAAAAGGAACAATGGTTAAATTACTTTCCAAAAGTGCATAAATTAGTCAAAATTGTTAACTTTTGTTTTTTTGCCGTTGCCATGGCGAAATCCATTAAGAAAATTCAAAATTTGAAGTCGCCTTTTCCCTAATATCTCGGCCATTTTACATGCTATGACACTAATTTTTTTTTTAAATTAAATGGTTTGATGGAAGCTATTTACCTATGTTACTAGATATGTCATAGGATAAACTCCAATTTTTGCTTTGTTACAGCTACACATAGCCTGCTTACACATGGTTGCAGTTAGTTCACGCCCTCGCTACTTTCCGCCCCTCAAAAACGGTGTTTTCCGCCCCTTTTATTTTTAGCAGAAAACATCTTTTTGGGAGGCGGAAAGTAATGGAATGAAATGTGATTTCAGTGGTACTTTCGTCAAATGAAGGTTCCAACAACTTTTTCTTAAAGTTTCAAACTTCATCGATGTGTTTCACTATTCAATGCGACACCCGTTACTGCCATGTTGACGTCTTTCCAAGCAATTTTCTCACTGTAGACTTTAGTATACTTATACGTACTTACGTACAGGTATATGGTATTCAGTGCTGTGAACAACTGTTCACACATTCAGCATAAGTCTACCTATAGACAAGCGGACTACTTATACGTGAAACAATACAAGTCCGTGACTAGACTTGACGTTTAGAAAAAAGGTGGTAAAATTCATTCTTTTCTATGATTTTCGATGAGGATACTGAAAAAGTTTTAGGCCTAGCCATAAATTTCATTGTTGCCTTGTACTTGGATTTGAAAATTGAAGTTAACAGTTATTTTTGTCACATGTTAGTTCAAACATTACTTTCTGCCCCAAGATTTTTAGGGGCGGGAAGTAACGGGCGGAAAGTAACGAGGGCGGAAACTAGCGGACCTCCTTACACACAGTCTACTCTATACCAATCCATATATGTGCATACGTATATGTACACAAGTTCGTAATTCACTAACCATACATCGGCATTGCACGCTTAGGTATATACAATGCAGTACTGTAGGTAAGCATATTTGCGGGAAATCCGTGTTGCTAAGCTGAACGAGGGACTCATACATAAATACGAATGCTGGCTCAGCACAAAAGATGGAGGCGGAGATCAATGGGCTGTTTCATTTAAATCAAGGGTGCATTCAATTTTTTGGGGGGGAAATGGAAACATCTGGAAAGAAACACTACAAAATGATACACACAAGAAAGTGCAGATATTTCTGGAACCCATTTTGTTGATGTCACCAATGTTTTAAGCCCAAAAATTGTAAAGAAGGATCATATTTTTGGCAATCACTTCCCTCCATTGTAATGTAGAATTCTTTTTCTTCTTTCTTGTGATATAAAGATTGATGGGGTCAAAGGTTCAGCCCCAATGCATGATCAAGTCAAAGGTGGCTATGTGTGACCAAAATGCACATTTTTTCTGCGAACCGTTGCAATGATGCTTCAAAGGGATGTTAGAAACTAACATTTTTTTTTCTCCTTTTTGTTTTAAAGCTTATTTGGTGAAACATTGTAGTAAAAAATTGTCTTAGGTGTACGAATTTTACCCCTTAGGCAAAATTTCCACTATTTTGAGTGTTGTAAATTGAATTTTTTGACTGGTGTTCGACCGATTATGCTATAATCGGTAATACCCGATTACCGATTATTTAATTTAACAATCGTCCTGATGCCGATTGCCGATCACCAATTATCAGAAAGAGGAAAGTCACATGTTTGTCACTTTAGTACGTCCCTCTTGCTTCGTGCCTATCGTATTACCATAACCAGTTCAGGATGGAAATATTGCATACCTGCCAACTTTTACGATTTTGGCGTAATTATTACGATTTTTTATACCCGACTACGAATTCCGAATTACAGCGCCCAAATTATGATTTTTCATTTTCCCGATCCCCAAAGTACAGTCTTCAAATGTAAACATGCAATGTGGAAAGCTCCTGCACACACCAACTAGTGGTAATACACTCAGCGCTGCATGCACTGCCGTATACTGCCTTGCAGTGTGTTAAGTTGGCTTCTGTGTGTGTTATGCAATACCACGCTGCTTCTGTGTGTACGTACGGATACAGCACACATGCTCTATATAGCATGCATGCAGCACGCAATACGGCTGCACGGTATGTAACACAGTGACATGTAATTGCACTTCTGGTACAGTGCAGTGGTTCGTATCGCATCCCCTTTGGCTGGCTGTGCATATGTCAATGACGTGTTAATGGTTATGCTTCGTAGCGCTCTCTGTTGATGGTAAACATCATTCTTTTTTGAGATTCTTACCAGTGAATATTCTTTAAAATTCAAACCTCAATTTACTGTGCGAACAGCCTAACTGCTCCACGTTTGGAAACATCGATTCCGGTTAGCGAAACTTGGAATGTTTCTCAGTGAGGCCTAACGTTAGGCTACTGTATGTGACCGTGAAGTACTGCACGATGTATTTCATTGAACTTTAAGCTACTATTGTAGTATCTGAGTGTAGGCTAGGCCTGTACAGTATGCCTTAGCGTAACGTGAGATTCCTGGTATAGGCTATCTGACTGGCTTATAATTATATCGACGCAATTGACAGAGTGAGGATTCCATATCAATGATAGGCCTGTGCACTCTCTGGTTTGTTGGAATGTGTGTCAAACTAGGAAGAATAGTATCACAAGACCCAAACATCCAGCCTTTTTGTAGGTAAAATGTAATGTAGTAGGGCCTAGCCTATGTCTTTGTAGTAACTTAGTTTTGGAGGGTGAAATTGTGCAAAACATCTAGGCCTAGAAAAGCCTAGTTAAGGGAAACAAATAGCCATTCGTATGAGGTATCTAGCCCGCAGTCGATTTGGGATGGCCAAGGGAATGAAGATGACGAAGGGGCTATTTCGTGCATTGCTGTTTCCTCACAGATTTAAAGTTAACTGCATGTAAGTAAAGATGCAACTTTCTCCTTGAAGATATTTCACAAAGCAAGAAAAATAAACAAAGGAGGGTGTTTCATTTCATTCAAATCTTGTACCAAATGTTGCACCATTTTGCGTCTAGCCTGTCGTACAAAGGCAAAAATTTAGACCCCTCCCCCGGGCCAGCGATCACCAATCTTCATTACTATTTTCCTTTGGAAAAAGTTGGCAGGTATGATATTGGGAACAGTTCTGTTGTTTCACGAACGGGATATCATTTTTGTAGGCGAAATATTTTCCCTTCAAAAGTGGAGATACAAATCAACCCTTAATACTGTACAATTGTTTGCAGTCGATTTGTCACATGTCCTTTGATAATTTAGTTGTAAGGCCAACGTCATGCTCTGTCTAGTTTTCATCCCCCAAACATGTCGGAACACTGCATTCTTTTACTCTACTCGGTTGTAGTTGCGTTAATGTACTGTAGCTACTCTCCCGTTTTTAATAACGAACCCCAAGTAAAGCAATCATGATAATCTTAGCAGTTCTGTGCACCCGTTTAACGTATCTTATGGTTCCTTTCCGATATATTTTTAGCAGTTCTCGTCCAAAACTTCCGTCTTGTTTAAAAAGAAACTGCAACTGAAATGCGCGTAAATCCGATCCCCGAAAAATCCATGTCCGCTGAGATTTGAATTGCTTTTTCTAGGTGAATTTAGCATGGGGCTCGCCCGGCTTCGCTAGACGGCATTACAAGCGCGATCGTTGTAACACAAACTCAACGTGAAAATTTGTCTCAAGACCGAGTATTTCCACACACTTAATCACATAGGCGAAGGCGCGAGTTGTGATTGGCTGCCTAGAATCAACGCAATTGAACCAATCACGAAACGGGCCAATTTAAATTTTGCAATGGATCTTTTGCATATGATGTCACCGAGCAAAATATTATGCCTTGATTGGTGGTAAAAACGGGCACGCACGTAAGTCTAGTGTATGCGGCCAAGAGGTTTGCTGCAAGAGACCACGTGCATTACTGTTTTCATTTGCAATGACGTCGTATGACAACATTGCTGAAGTCCTACAGTAAATAACATTACGGAAGGAATCCTTTCCTTCTATTTCTTACCATTTAGGTAGTATTAGACTTGGCTCCTATGTAGGGTCTTGAGGTATGGTTTGGTGTTAGTAGGTGGTTGGGGGGGGGGATGTAGGTGGGGTGGGAGAGGGTGTGTGATATGGGGCTATGGGTGGTTGTTCTAGGTGTTAGATTGCTTTGCCGTCTGCACTTAATGTTACCAACATTTGTTCCCTTATTCGGCACTCTTTTGTTTGCGACTAAGTATCTTAGGTTGTTTTGTTTTTGTACTTTACACTTTTTCTTTCAAGGGAGTGTTCTGCCTTTAATGTTAAGCCCCCAAGGGTTTTGTAGATCACTTCCTTTCACTACTCTGTCTATTCTATATTGTTACTATGTAACTGTTATATTATGTAATATTGTACATTGTAGTGAAAAAACAAATGAAATGAAATGAAATGAATGCTGGGAATGCCTTGATTTATGCAAGGTAATAACCACCGAACTTCACAAGATTCTAGGTGCTAAGTGTACAAAACGTACACAGTTATGTATACACAGTTATGTATGCAAAGCTTGTGGATTTGAAAAAACGGCGAAACACTGCAGCTAGATAGTCTGTACTATGTGTTTGGTGCAGAACAGTTTGTACAGCAACTTACGCGGCGCTTTCTGCGAGACAGCAAGGAATACACCTTGAATGCACTTCTAAATAGAATTCCAAGTAATACTACGGGGTTATAGCGGAAAACATTAAATGATAATTCCCATGGTAGGGGTAAAATTTATCCGTTTGTGATTATCAGTGCATCCCGTTTTGGCGGGAAGTTAAAGGACTGAGTATTTACGGGAATTTTAACGAAATTAAGAGCAAGTTTCAAGTATATTTAGCCTCTTTCTCCAGTTTGCAAATAATCGGTGGTAGTGATCGGTTGAATGTCAGAATTTTACCGATGCCGATTATTAACCGATAATGCAATAATCGGCCTGATGCCGATTACTTAACAGATGATCGGTCGAACACTATTTTTGACATGCTGTTTTAGCAACTCAGTGTGTTTGGATGTGAGTAATTTTGGAGAACATACTGTGCAGGTGCGACATTCCTACTAGGACCATAGTAAAGTGAGGGGCACATTCAGAAAATAGAAAATTGTCAACCAACTGTGCTTCATAGCAATATATTACATGGGTGCTTCTTGTAGTTCTTCTCTGTGTAATCACCATTAGACCTGGCGATGCACAATTTATTACGGAAGTTTGCAGATGACATTCATGGGGATTGTTTGACTCTGTGAGGCCTTGTTTGATTTCATGTCAAATAGCAATATTACATGTTTTGTGCTGCCTATGGTAGGGGTCAGCGTTGGCAGTTTTTACCATGAGCAGTTTTTACCCATGGTTTTTACCGGTAAAAATCGCCCTGTAAAAACAGGTTTTTAGCCAGCTGAGTGGAAATACTGGAAAAAACCTATTGTGTTACATAAAATGGAATTTAAATACTGTAATTCTTTAGCTTTTTACAACAAGTTTCTTTTTTGGCAAAGTTTTTTTTCCAATGAAGTCTTCAAGTCTTTTTGATGGAAAATAAAATTTTGCTGTTGTGTGAAAATAGTTTGAACTTGCTTACATGTTTCTCACATCTACTAGTCCCACATGAAATCAAAACCCTTCACAAGTTTGAATCAGTCTTCAAGAAACACGGTCTTCAACTTACATTTAAGTTGTGTTTCTGATTTGTAAAAGTTGTTTAACAAATTTGGATGGCAATTCTATATTAAAGTTTTAAAAATACTTTTGATTCTCAGTTTGTGTCGGTGACAATGTTGCTATTCTGAAATATTCAGTTTCTCATGTAGTAGTAGCATGGAAAACAATGACACAATTTTGGCAATATTCCAGTAGAAGCAATGTTTGCATACCAATCTTGAAGCATCGGCACTGACCTTATACTACTTTTACAAATTTAAGTGTTAACATTAAAAGAAGTGAAAAAGTAGAACATTATAGAGATCTGAACCCACTCTCATTTGTTCTGTGTAATACTGTACCATACACTAGTTTATAAGTACACCTACACACTACACATTGCCTGGCATTTGCATGTATGGGTTTTTTCCCCCTTTTTTCCAGTTTTACCGGTTTTTACAGCTGTCCAGGTAAAAACAGGTTTTTTACCCGAAAAACCCAACCCTGGTAGGGGTGGAGAAATAGCATGTTGCATTGTAGGCGTACAGTATGTACAGTAACTACTGTAGGCCTACAGTATGTACAGTAACTACTGTAAGCAACTTTGGACAGGAAAGTCTTGGCAAAGACACTTATAAGGCCTTGTTCAAGGACTAGCCTAATTGTACAGTAATGCAAAAACAGCATTCTTTCACTATGCAGTTGGATACCAGGGGAAACTAACTTTCTTTCATTGTGCAAGGGATGGATGGTGTACCTGTGACAGTGATGAAATCATGAACCTCCAAAACTGGTAACCATCAATCTGTAATAGTACTACTCATGGATCAGTAGGGCCCAAAATGGGTTACAATGAGCTACCATGGTTGAAAATACATGGCAGAAAGAAAACAGGTTCTCATGAAGTTTGATGTCCAATGGCTTTTACTTGTGTCTATGTGTATTTTACTGGTAAAGTTATTAATTAAGTTTTGCTACAATATTTTGTTTGCAGCTTTGCTGTGACTTGTGTGCAAAATTGAAAAGTTAATCAATATTCTCATTTTCCCTTCCCATATTTTCATTCCAAGCTGCTTGCATTCTCAGCTACCTGAAAAAGGTTACAGTCTGGAGGAAAAAAATTAGGAGCAATTGAGTTTGCTTTACAGTAAACTGACACGTTTTCCAGCTTTTGTTTCCATCATTTCAAGTATTTTGCTTCCTTGACCTTTGACCCAAAACAGTGAGTACAAAGAGCAGCTGGCGTTATACCAGCAGCCTCTTTGGACTTGTCAAAGTAGCGGTGAATCTGGCCTGACTTATGAAGAGGCTTACAAATCAGAGATCAAGAACAGAGAGCTACTTAAGGAGAGAATACCAGTCCCATTACAAAAAGCTATACTACAACTAGTACATCACAGTGAGTCAGGAAATCATTTCTGTGTATTTTTTGTGTTCTTTTTTTTTCTTCTTCTTCCAGCCTCTTTTTGTTGGTGGTTGGTATTTAAGCAGATTTTAAAGGTAAAGAGCAGTCCCCCAAACTTATTTTGAAGAAGAAGCTAAATGGCACAATTTTTGTCTTATTTCCCTTCAAAGTATCTTTCATTACATTTTATGACTTTACTATTGCATATTCAAGGTAAACCAAGCAGTTATTTCTAGTAAATTGCACATTTGAAGAGAAAAAACATTGTCACGTGACTCCCAACAGCCAATCATGAAACTAGACAGTCTACTACACAACTTCAAAGTTCAATTTGGGATGTCTGCTTCTGCACTTTTAAGTCATGTAAGGTGGGAGGTGGGTTAGGGAAGGATCTGGGCAATTAAACCCTTTTGTTCTGAAGTTAGTCCATCCAACAATATTGAGCTACATGTAGTTTAATAAGTTTATAGGGCCCGAATTAATCGAAGGCCATGGCCTTTGTTTTTTGACAATGGCCTTGTTGCCCTATAAAATTTGATGAACATCAAGGCCATTTGGCTTCTGTGCCCTACCGATGAGATTACATTGAGGTCAGTACAAAATCACTTGTTTGGCCTTGGCCCCCTCTCAGTTCACATGATGTGTCCCTAAAACTGATGGGAAAATGGACTTGCCCTGCTGGAACCTTCATTCCAGCCCTAAGTATATCAGGTGCATGCAGCCTTCCAAGATTGCCTTGAGTTTTGGCAATAGACCTATTTCCAAATAGCAATTACAATGAACTGTGGGTTAGAGTTTTGGGGTGCATCAATTTTAACCACAGTAAAATGCTATTGACAAAAATGACAAACACCAAAACTCTATCCCACAATCCTTTGTAATTGCTATTTGGAAATAGGTCTATGCTGAGGTAAATATTAAGACAAAATGTGACATATTGTATAGGGACTGAAGGACTTAACAGGACTTGCAAAAGTTGCACACTACATGGCCCAAAATTCAGCCTTAGCTTTGAGCGATGACTTGTAAAGAAGTTGTTTTCTGATATCAATTTCCACCACAACTGTACAATTTCAGCAAAGAGCAAATTTCTGCTTTTCTTTTTCCCTCCAGGTAATGGGTCACTGGACACATTAGTACAGAGAATTGAAGATCAATTGAGTTACCAGTTTATTGTTGGTGAAGTGGTTGAACTTGCTAAATGTAAAGGCAAAATGTGAGTGTATAAATTGCTCTATGATGATATCAATGAAATTTTATTTAATAGACAAGGGTCATAGAAAAAGCCTCCTCCTTGGTGTGATATTATAGTATAAAGGCCTGGATTGCAGTTACTAGCAAGAATTTCACCAGAAACTTATATGGGGGTGGTGGGAGGGGGGAGGTTTGTTATTTCTACCAAACCTTAAGTCCAAATTGATAGCACCTTTGGATACAGGTGGGTTCAGGGAGGCCAAAGGGGGAGCTTGTTTGCAATCTGGATGGTTTTAACTTGGGTATTATTCATGTAAGTCCAAACATTGTTCCCAAGGTACCCTCTTCTTAAACTTGTAGGAAACCAAGATTTTGACGCTTTCCTTTATGAAAATCAAACGAGGGGGGTATTGAACCCCTCTTGAAATGGGGAACAAATTTTCCCTTTCCCTCCCTGGACAGAAACACTGAATGGTGTTGGTCGGTTGGTCAAATGCACGGTTTTATGGACCCAAAAATGCCCCACAATTTTGAATAAAAATGCAAAATAGGGCAATTGTTATTGCAAAAAGCTCAGTCAGAAAATCTCGCTGCTGAAACCCTGTTATGTGCTTAAGTAACCATACTATTTATACATAGTTTTAGCACCGGTACAAAAGTCCTATTGGATTTGTTCCTTTAATGTTTCCACACCCAATGAAAAACCTTTCTTCCTCGCATTCTCACCTGTCAAAAGGTGAGAATATAGCTGCAGATTATAGTACATCAGTACATCAATTATGTATATCTTGAGTAGCCTACCTGCTGAAAGTTCTGCAAAGATCAAGTTACAGTGAGCAATTCATTGAGCAATAGCCTCACACCCTCCCTTGCAAACACACAACATCTCCATAAAATAATGTCTGTCTGTATATTCAGGTATGTACATACTGTACATGGTCATGATCAGTGCAGTGCCCCTATCATAAGAGGCGACTGAGGGGAAACCAAATCTGAACCTGAACAATACTCAAAAGAAAATTTAAACTTTGCACTTTTCTATTGAGTTGACTGACACTCTATACCACATTCAAGTTGGTGTGTCATTAAGTCTCATCTACAGGTGACTAACTAACTAGCTAGCTATGCTTTATGTGCAGTCTCATATAAATCCAGGTTAGCCGTACCCACTGCATGCCGACTCATGTTAACTCCTCGTCTGTGTAAATTGTCGGCACGACATGATTTTTAGAATTCCCATATGTGTATATGTGTGATGTGGGATGCATACAAGCTAGGTTATTATGTTGCCTGGGCTTGGATTTTTTTGGTTTTGGGGGGAATGGGGAAAAAGTTGACTCTTTTGGTAAATTTAAAAAACTCAATTTAATCCAAAAACCACAATTGCGCTGCAAAAACTGTGATTGCACTTTTGTCCAGTCCCTATGCTAATGTCTACCATTTTGTGGTAGAAAGTGATGTTGCAAAGATGACTAACAAGTCAAAGTTGTGGCCCCTTTTCTCTGAAGGGTCATTATGATGCTGTTTGCCACTCACAGGCCAACTGCTGGTTATTCAGGGATGGTACTGTAATTTAGCCCCTTTGGGAGACACATGTCTATGCTGCTCATTGTGGTTGAATGCAGGGGGAGACCCAGTCTGGGATTTTGGGCAATGCAACTGTAGCAGTTTTTTAGCACCATTGGCATTGTAGTTGAAGGTACCAATGGTGGTTGAAGTGAAAAATTCATCATCTCATACTGCCCTCTTTCATGGCAATAACTGCAACATCTTTACCATAGCACAATTAACTAAACTATTTTTTTTTTATAAAATATGACTCACTTATAATCAAGCATTGCAGTCATCAAGAGGATGCATTGAGCATTGGAGCTTCCTGAGAAGAAATGTTTTTGTACATAAAGTTAAGTCTCTCCTCTGGAAAGCAAATTGCATCATTGATGGGTGTTGGTTGGCATGGAGTGCACGCACAAATTTTAGTTTGGACAAGTTAAAAATTATTAGTATGTACATTGATTTGGAAGTGAACTGCTTTTGGTAAGAGGGGGAATTTGTTAGGGTTTGGGGGGACCAGTTAATATGGAGCAGTAGGCCTTGGATCCTTGCTGACCCTTGTAGCTACAGTATAACCTTCTTCTGTTAGTAATTCAGTAATTTTACTCACTTCAACAATTTTATTGGAGGGCAAAAAGGGTGGACTCCATAATCTCTAGTTCTGTTTCAATGCAACTTTTTCAGTAGTGTTATATTGTTGTTACATACAACAATTTCCATATTCATATATTTTCTCTTCATTTGCATACAGAGTCAAAGGTAAAGTCCTCCAGGTGAAGGCAGAACAGGTAAGCAATTGAACCAATAATGTTTAATCCCAATAATAGCCCCTCCCCTTTAAGACCCTATAGCCCACCCCCATTCCCCCACACCCTTGACATCTACAAAATACACATATTGCCTGTGTAATTCATTATAATGGTATTTTTTAACCCACAGCCATTGTCCATTTCTGAAATCAGCGCCCATTTCAGCCAAGATTAATGTACTGTAGTTATTTTATGCAATAATGTGTACATGGCTGTGAACAAAAACTTTTCGGGATACACAGGCCTAATATTACATAGGTGGCTGCAAATTTGGTTAGCAATACCTCTACAAAAAGGGTAACTTTGAATAAACAAATTTCAATAAACCAACTCTAAAAAAGGCATCTGGGCTATTTTTTTTTTTTCCTTTTTGTGAAGTGAAGGACATTCAGAGTTGTTTGAAGTGCTCATGTGTGAGACTTACTGTACAGTACAATATTAAGTGGATTTCCTCTACTTTTCATACCTTAAGTGTTTTTTTCCCACTCAGAGGACCTTGATTGTCAATCTCCTGCACAAGTTCTTTTCTGAGGACACTGCCTTTTTCCCCAATTGAAACATCCCTCCTTTTAATTTCATGGGATTTAAATAGGGCCAGCACTAGGACCTGTACAGTAACCATATGCTTCCACAAATGACAAAAAATTCTCAGAATGAACTATGTTAATAGACTCATTTGTGTTACATTTAACCTAAAGTATGTCTTCTGACCAATCAGCTATGATGAGTGAAATAATTTTAATGGGAGATCAGGGTTTCCACCAAAGGTGTGGAAAGGTGGGGATTTGTCCCCATCTTTTCAGTAGAAGGTGGGTAAATTGCCCCTTTTCAAGTGATGGTGTGCAGTAGCACTTGCAAACCTCAAATTCAAGACCTGGACTCTGGAATGTTCTCAATATTTTAATTGGACTTTTTTTTTTTTTGGTTTTGTTTTGTTTTGAAGATGGCTGTCAAAGTTTTTTGATTCCTTGCCGAAGGCAGGCAAGGAATCTATGCGATGGTGATGTCGTGTGTATGTATGTGTGTGTGTGTGTGTGTATGTGTGTGTGTGACGCCTGCTTGTAAACACGATATCTCAAGAACGGTTACCCCCAGGGATCTCAAACTTGGCATGTAGATTGTCCACATTGAGTAGATGGTCCCTATTTTTTTTGGTAGAGGTCAAATGTCATTTGGGGTCACCAGAGGTCAAAATGTAAATACCTTGGAAATTGCTTGTAAACACGATATCTCCAGAAGGAAAAATGTGAGCAATCTCATACTTACCATGCTGATTGTCCATATTGAGTAGATGGTCCCTATAGTTTTTGATGGAGGTCAAAGGTCATTTGGGGTCACCAGAGGGAAAAAGGTCAAAACCTTGTAAACACTGTATCTCAAGAAGGGTAAATGTGAGGGATCTCATACATAGCAGGTGGATTGCCCATATTAAATAGATGATCACTATTATTTTTGGTGGAGGTCAAAGGTCATTTGGGGTCATCAGAGATGAAAAGCTCAAAAACTTGTAAACACCATATGTCAAGAAAGGTAACTGCCAGGAATCTCATATTTACTAAGTGGATTGTCCATATTGAGTAGATGACCCCTATTGTTTTTATTGGATGTCAAAGGTCATTTGGGGTCATCAGAGTTCAAAACATCAAAACCTTGCAAACACTACATCTCAAAAGAGTATATAACTGTTGAAGTGAATATCCATGAGCGGTTAGGGTGAAAGGGTAAGAATAATTTGGCATGGGTAATGTAATAGGCATAGGGTACTGTATATAATTTTTTTGGAACAGTTTATTAACTTCACTATGTAAATTCTTTAGTGAGGTAATTTTGAAAATGTATTTGTGAAGTACTGAAGCAAACTCATAGGAAGAAGGTCTAAGGTACACAAAAAGGCACATCACATGGTAGTTACTGTACAGTATGTTGATTCTGGCATGAAATTGTGCCCTGTTATTACATTAAGTTCCAAGTATTAATACATGAAAAAGTGGGCAGAGCAAAATATAAAATCTTAAAAGGCAAAATCTGTTCATCAGGCTGGCATACATGCTTCAATGCTCATGGGTATGCTGATTTTGCAGCCACAAGTAAATAGATTTTCATGAAACTGATGTGGAACATGTGAGTTTAAACAGTCTCTATAAGGGTCATTTAGGGACATAGTCTGAAAATATTAGAAGATGCTTCTGTGCACACTAAGTAGATGACTGATGTGGAACTTCATAAGTATAAACTTTGAACAGAGAGTACTCTGTGTGATGCACAAGAATCTCTTTTATAACATACCTACATTGCTTTTTCAATAACCTTAAAGAAAACCTGAAGAAAACATTAAATTTAGTGGCAAAAAGTGGTAATATTTGACAAACCTTGTGCCTACTGTCCTCATGAGGACATGTGCATGCAAGCATGCGTTAATTGGAAGTGGGAATTGATTAATTAGATATACCACAGTTAATTAGTTTTACAAAAAAGAACCTAATTTACACTGATCATTTGGTATCAAATACCCTTCAGTGCACATGAACTGTCATTGCCTAATAGAGTGAATCAAATTGTGACTGACCCATTCTTTGCCATTTGGTCACAGTTATCTGGCCCAATTTTTCACAGTTGACTGCCAGTTATCCCCACAGTGTCCTGAAGGATTACCTCATACAAACATACAGCTCAATTGACTTAAGCTTTTTACTGTATAAGTGGTGTTAATTGACTCTTATAAACCCTCTGAAGAAAGCTTACAATTTATTTATTTTTATCTCAGTACATAACCATGACAGCCCATTGTTTGTATATACTCCTATTTCCTGCCATTCCCTGCAGGCATTCAGTACTCTATTTGTGGTCAAAATGTCAGACCTCCATGAAAGTCACACCTCTGCTTAATCCAGCATAAAATAACTGTCCACATTATCTTGTCTCATTTGACCACAAATAAAAGTTGTTTGCCTAGCCATTGTCTGGAGATGGAGAAGTTCATGTACACTGATCAAGTTTCTAAACTGAAAGTCATCTTAGAAATACTGTAGATTGACACCCTTCAGAAATTAGTGTCCTTTACATAGAAGCTGGTGGAATTGAACAAATAGTGTGTTTGTATAAGGAATTTTGTTGAACACAACTTTAAACGTTGGTGTCTGTCTAGATTGGTGTTTCTGCTTTACAGTTTCAATATGCTCTACAGTGATTATTTGTCACTTAGTTTCATTCTAGAATTTGTTTTAAATTTTTGATAGCATAAAATGTATCAACATAGTACTTGCCTCATCTCTGCTTATATCTGGATAACCGCACCAAAAAAGTAACCCCTGTGTGAAGGATTATATAGTTATGTCAAATATCATCATCGAGTGGGAATTCTTGTCTCACATTTCATTTTTATCCATGTCACTATCCCCCCCCCCCCAAAAAAAAGTGTACCATAAAGCTTAATGCATAGAACCATTGCTTCAAGATTACCCTTTATGACACTTTTCAAAAGTATTAAGATTTTATTTTGCATTGCTGCTGTCATTTAAAAGTAGTTCAGGTAATAAGAGCAAGCATAATGTTGTATACTGTGTATCAAACAAGGAAAACTTGTACTGTATGTTATGCTGTACCTACAGTATAAGTAGACAAAAGGCGAATTAAAAGTCTTGTTAAATTATGGATTAATAGGGATATCTGCTTTTGATAATTTGCAAAGGATACCATAGACAATGGGTGGGGCATTTCCCCCATAAAGCAAAAATTGTCATCAGTAATAGCCAAGGTTACACATCTCTGTTCAGATGTCTCTTTAGGCTTGGTCTCACATACCCCGCAACACCCAGTGTTAACTCGTGTTTACAATCAGACAAAACCACAGGCTAACCCTGTGTTTTCCAGTCTGTGTTCTCACGTACCCAGTGTTTCGTTGATTGGATAGTGTTACCATAGTAACGAGGCCAAATATTTCACACACCGATTACAGCAAAATGTGAGAAAATACCTGTCATCAGTGCCATAAATACCTGTGACCTTGCTTGATTAAAACAAACAGGATGTTTAAAACTGCTTAACCCTGCGATTTGAGGTGGATCGAAATTTAAACTCCGACCCTGCGTTAACCCGCATTCCCACGTTACTCGAGCGTGAGGTAATACAGTGTTACCTCGAGCGCGGGGTATGTGAGAACACAGTATTTGATCCAATGCTTGTAGGAGAGTGTGTCGATGAGGGCTTGTTTAAACACTAACCTCAATGCAGACTTTTCGAAACATAGAGGCATCGGAACATAGAGACTTCAGAATGGAGAGCTGTCCCCATTGACCAAACTTTTGATAAAAATGGTTTCAAAATACCGCTTTATCAAGTAATGAGACAGTTTTCTGGAATATTAAAGCTGTGTGAGAAATTCCTCTTGTGTGTGGAGATCAAAGGTTTGAGGTGACAATTAGATCAAACTTTGTAGACATAATATTTTTAGGGGGATAACTGTGAGGGATCTCATACCATGGTGGTAGTACTTCCATACTCATTCTGTACTAAGCTTAATTTTGAATTACTCATGTTGATGGACATGTTGGTAAGGTGATCACTATTGTTTTTAAGGGGTCGAAAGGTCATTTTGGGTCACATGAGGTCAAAAAGTTTTGACCTTACTAGTATTATATCTCAATTAAGTAGGATAATTGTATGGGATCTCATGCATGTCATGTTTGTTTCCATGTTTGCTATGATATATTATACGGCAAGGAATCACTAAGCCTGTTGGCTTTCTACTTAATTACTAAGGAGTTGTGTGTTATTGTTTATTTTTAGGGTAAAACCTGCAATGGGTCACCATCTAGTGATAAGGAAAACCACAGTCTGGAACCAGAATTACTGCTTAAACCAAAGTCAAGCAAGGTAAGCGGATTTCCCACTTTTTGTCATTTCTGAAGCAAGCATAAAATGAAGACTGAAAAATTAAGGATTTCATACAAGGCCTTTGTTTAAATATGGTAACAAAGAATGGAAACACAATTCACACAATAGCATTTACCTGGATAGTTAAGTTTTAAATTTCTATGTTACTAACAGGGAATAATTTATTTTTATTCTTTTTAGAATGTTCCACATTACTATAATATTCAGGTCATCAGTAAGGAGAATAAAGTGATCAGCAGTGTTCCTGCTTCAGATTTAATGTGAGTATACATTTTAGAATGTTCTGCATTTCTGTAATATCCAGGTCATCAGTAAGGGGAATGAAGTTGTCACGGGTAGGAGTCTAAGGGATCTTGCCTCTTTGAGAACATTTTATATCTTTAAGTTTCTACCTTCAAGATGATGCTGACTTGTACTATCAATATAGCACATTTTGAGGACCCACCAAACTTGAGTCTCCCTAAAAATTCAGGTAAAAAATTTCCTTCAGCTTCGACTAAAACCAGTTGGTCGGAAACTGGGCCATAAAATTCCATCTAACTTCAGTATCATACCAAAGACGTTAAAAATGGAACCTGTTGTCACTGTGCTTAATTCTCAGCTTAAACAATGGAGTGAGGAAAACAAACCAGTGAGCCACAACTTGGAAAAAAGCCTTGGCCTGATCAACTTAATTCAATTGGTTAGAAACTGGGCCGTATAACTCCATCTTAACTAAAAATTTTATGTTGTAAGAAAAGTTGTGGAAGTTACATTACAAGTTGAGTAAAAAAAAAAAATGATTTCTTGAAAAGAAAGGTACTGTACTGCCTTGTTTTAAATTGTCTGCTTCAGGTTAGGCTTACTTCTTTGTGGAATAAGTCCTTTTTTTTTAGTTAAATGAGACATTTGCAAAAACTATCCAATAGTTCATCATTACTTTGGGTTGCTAGGCTGGTCTCTTATTATCTACACCTTTATTGATGTTAATGTTTTCAAGCAATTTACCATTAAAATATAGTAATATCTGAAGTTTTTACAGTTGCAAACCACCCATACTAGCTTTAAAGAAATATTCTGGTGTCAGTTTCATAGGTTGTCAAACAAAGAATAATAAATTTTTATTTCAAGTCCTTCAAACCCCTCATCTATAGCTTGTTCATAAATCAAGACATGTTCCTGTTTAAAGATACTGTAAATTATCTTCCTCAAAAACAGACTCCCAGTTGCTTCAAGGTTTCAAAATGTTATGTAATACAAGCAGATTACTTCTAGAATCTTTTGTTGTTCTTTAAAATTGAAGTTATTCATTTGACTTCAAAAGTTAACACCAGAAAAACATTGAATAATGTTGGTTTGAGGTTGAGCTGAAACTTTTGTAAGCACAAAGTTTGCAGCTTTAAAGTGTCTGCATATTTCTTGCATCTGTAAAAAAATTCAAAAGATGCTCAATTAATCTGCTGACATGTCATCATAGATTTCCCATAATGCAGTGGTCTACTTTGGTTTGTATTTTTTCTTTAAAAAGTCATCTCTTCAGAATTCAACATGCCATAGACCTATTTCCAAATAGCAATTACAAAGGATTGTGGGATAGAGTTTTGGTGCTTGTCATTTTTGTCAATGGCAATTCACTGTGGTTAAAATTGACACACAACCAAAACTATATCCCACAATTCATTGTAATTGCTATTTGGAAATAGGTCTATTGAGATGGAATTTTTTACCCCCCCCTCCCAAAAAAGAGTAAAAGTGCTTTGTTCTTTTTAAGCTCTTGAAATATGTCCCTGGAATATCCTTTTAATCTGACTTCAAGCCCAAATTATAGCCTATTTTAAAGGGACTGTTATCTTTTTTCCTCAACTTGTTTGCAGTAAACAATTGATATGTTAATCAGTTAATTAGTATGCATTTTTCTGATTTGCTTCTCAGCCGTTGCAATGATCTTCCATCCTCTGACCTCATAGCCCTCCTGATTCGCTCGTACGCCCTTCAAGCTGGGACCAAACAAAGTAGTCCGTGGGTTGTTACTCCGGATGTTGTCAAAACTATGGGTATACGAAACAAGCTCATAGAGACAATGTTGCCTTCAACAAGGGTAAGTGTTTAAGCAGGCGCGTAGACAGAATTGTGTCATGGGGAAGGGTAATTTTGGTTTCATGGGGGGGAGGGTTTGGGGCCAGACATGAGGGAAAAGTCTAAGGATAGAGAGAAAAAAACTGCTATTTTAGGTGCTTTTTTGCAGTGCAAGGGTGGGTCATGGGGGTCCTAACCCTCTCCCTCTCCTTGGCTATGCCACTGTGTTTTAATTGCCTCAAATATGGGGTCTGTAGTATAACTTGTGAATTAGTTACACTAACATACACTACCATTTGTATTGGTTAGCTGCAGTAATAAAAAGTAGATCTGGAAATTGGTACTTGTAATAATAAAGAGTCCCCGTGCATTTATGGGTCAGTCCTTCAATTGGTAATTTCTTTCAGGGCATTTCCCCAGGACATTCTCAGAAGTATTTGATAACATTTAGAGACAAGTCTAATGTGAAAAAAAATTGAATTTGAAAAATGTTCTTAACTCCAGGTTTGCATCTCAAAAACAGTTGCACAGTCGACATCCCCACACAACTGTTCTTTACTTTGTAGGTACCTCTAAAGTCAATGCCACTTGGGACTGTTAGACACTTGATATGCAGTGTTGCTCACACGACTGATGGGTTGTAGAAAGCATGTTTGATTATTGAGAAGGGTTACAAACTCCCTCCTACCCTTTCCCAGAATAGAAAGGAACAATTTCTTTCCTATGGAACATTTATGAATTGTCCTTAAATGACATTCACTTTTTATTCTCCATCTTCCTAAGATTTCAATCAGAGGTTTGAAAGGTGCAGTGAAAAGACGAGCAACCAATGATGGCAACACTGCTCAGCAGAATAAGAAACTAAAACTTGATGACGGTGGTAATATGTCTGCTGCCATCAACGGTGTCCATAACACTGCAAAGACAGGTGCTGTGATGGTTGTTGATACCGAGAGTGAAGAATACAGGGATTCCAGTCTTCCTCCAAGTCCAGAGAAAGTATTCTTGGACCACAGTTATAGCTCCCCTCAATCAAAAACAAACAAAGTGCCCTCTAGTCCAAATGAAAAGTCCAAGAAGCCCACACCAGCAGCAAAATCACCCAAACTGGATATCAAGCCAAGCATTTTGACAGCGATGGAAGGAGTTAAAACAGACGAAAAGCAGAACAAGTTAGCTGACAAAAAAACGAATAAATCTCAAATAAAGCCAGCAAAAGTAACAGCTAGCAAAAAATCATCAAAATATAAGCAAACAAAAGAGAAAGTGGAAAAGGTTATAGAAATTATTAGTGATTCAGACTCTGATTCAGATTCTGATTCTGATTCAGATTCCAGTTCATCATCAGATTCAGACATTGTTCTCAAAGATCTTTCAATAAAACTATCTCCTAAAAAGAAGCAGACTGTCCAAGTCAGGAGAACTCTCACAGATCACTTTTTATCAATGAGTAAGAAGAATAATACGAAGGGAATAGCAGTCAGGACTTCAGTAGCTAAAGGTTTAAAGGCGGTGGGTGAATCTGAGAGTAACAAGAAAACCAGTGAAAAACTGACGCCGAAAGTTAAAACAGACCGAGGCGTGGAAGAGAAAGAGAGAATTGTGAAGAAAGAAAAGAAACATCGGAGTGATTCAGAAGAACCAAAGCAAGAGAGTAAAAATACAAATAGTAAACCCAAAGCTGTGACCAAGCCACCAAAGTTACCTTTGAAAAAATTGACAGGTAGCAAAACTAATGGAAAAGAAGTTCATAAGAAGAAAGCTGAGGAGGATAATGCTGCAAAGAGATCACCTTCTACAGTCTCAAAGAACGTTGTTCGGAAAACTCCTACAAAGGCTTTAAAATCAAAATCCCAGCAAGTGGCAAACAAACTTTCAGCAAAAACATTGCCAAAGAAAACTGTAAGCTCACCTAACAAGATGAAAAAGACACCAATCAAGAAAGGTGCTCTCTCTACAAAGTCTCCTTTGAAAACGACCAAAGTCACTCCTAAAAAGAAGTCAGGGTTGCAAGCAAAGACCCAGGGGAAAGGAATGATGAAATCAAAGAGTCCTTTAAAAACAAAAAGTCCTGCAAAGTCGAAGAGCCCATTAAAATCAGCCAGTGTATCACCAAAGAAAACCTTGTCCGGAAAGAAGACACCTGTGAAGACAAAAGTGTCACCACTGAAGTCTCCCAAGTCAAAGGTATGTACGAATAAAGGTTGAAGCATACAGGAACATGGATCCTGGAGACAAGACAGGGGGGAATCCCCAACCCAGTGAAAATAGACCTTATGCATTGACAATACACTGACCCCATCCTTGGAAAATGACAAAAGAACATGTGGCCGCAAGCATAAGAAATTGCCCTGCATTTGTAGTAGACTATGCACATATTCACCTGGTTGACAAATCAGCTGTCTGCATTTGTCAGTCTTGTTTTGTTTTTTTTTTCGCAAAGGAGGGCATACTTTTTGCTGTGTGACATATGCATTGGGGGGGACAAATGTAGTATTTCCCCTCCCCCCCCCCCAATAATTCAGGTAGATTACTAAAAAAGGGAGCAGAATAAATAAAATATAACTTGTGGTGTACAAGTGACTTCATTTCTGCCAAAAAACCTCAGTTTGAGTGTATGTGCATGTTAATATGTGTATATGTGTATGTGCGTGCTCATATTTGAATGGGTGGATCGCTTGTGGATGATTCCAGTCCAGAACACCATCCCAGGTTTGACCAGCCGTTGGAAAATTTTTGCCCCCCCTTCCCATTCGCAAACCAAATGCCCCTGGAATCATCGCTACCATATGAAATTCTCAAAATACTCTCCTTTCAAATTCAAGGTTTGCTTAAACATAACATCAAAATGAAATAATCGTTTGTAGCCAACTGGCCACTTTTTGTACCAAAAAGACCATTTTCGCATTTGGAAATAGGGCCAAATTGACAAAACTTGCCCCCCCCCCTAAAAAAAAAAAAAAAATGGCAGAATACCATTTCTGGCTCAGACTTAATGTAGTAAAGAATAACCTTGACCTGTAGTTTTTCCTGCAGATGTCACAATGAGTTAACATAAGGATTGTTGTTTTTATGACAAGAAGAGTGTATTAATTAAACAGGGCAGATTAGATAATAAAAAGTATGCCTGCAACCCTGCGCACATTTTTTTTTTAAGTCTTGCAGGAACAGAATTTTGAATCATTAGAAAAAGAACTTACAAGTAGGCCTACATTTAAAATAATGTGTATGACGAAATTTTTTTTACTTAAACCAGCATTGTCACAAAGGGGTAGGGGAAGGGTACAAGGACTTCTGTCTCAAAATGAAAATCTCTCAAGAGCACATTCCGTTCAGAAATATCTTTCATTTTTACTGGGACAAAGACATGACTTCAATTTTTATTTTTTTTTGTATTGTTTTATAGTCAATGAAACAGGTAACTTTGTTCAATTTTTCTACTAAGAAGAAGGCCCAACCAGAGTACAGCAGTAGTGATGATGATGCTTTAATTCTGTACAAAGTTGCCAAACCTGCACCTCCTATCACTCCTCGGGAACCACCCATCGCTGCCAAGTGAGTCATCAGTTTTGCTTTTTCTTCTTTCATTCTTGAGAAATTACCCTTGTTGTGTCATGTTGTCAGTTCCATAAATTTGTTCATGATCAGAGTTTTCAGGGGAATATTACTACAAACTGTTGGACTTCAAAAATTAAGCAAACCATTGGTGGGTTCAACAATTTCTCACCATGGTTACCAATGGGAACCCACTCTTTTAAAACATCAATGGATGGTAACTGATTGGTGTTAACCCAGTTATGATTTCTGTCTGTGATGGCATTTGTAAATGATTCAGTTGCAGTGTCGTAGCCACAGGGAGGGTTTGGGGGGTTAGAACCCCCCTGACCCAACCTTGCAATGCAAAAAACACCCAAAATAGCGGATTTTTCTCTCTGTCCTTAAATTTTTTCCTCATATCGTGTCCCAAACCGCCCCCCCCCCCCATGACACCAAAAAACTTCAATTGTAAAAATATTTTGGTGTTGTCACTCAATAGAAAATTTCTTAGAGAAATTTGTGGTCTTGGTAATGGTGACTTGTAATGGGATCTGGCTGCTTTGGAATACATGGTCAAGTGGTCAGAGCAGTCGGGAGGTCTGCAGGGTCTTACTAATAACTTAAAATATGGAACCTTACTGTGATTCAATGTTGCAATGACCTTTGAGGCCAACACAGATTTTTAATATCTTTGTAAGGTGGTATCATTCATTTTGAAGACCTGCCTTCATTACCCCACATATTAATATTATACTGTGATATTGTATGTGTATGTTTTCTGTATATACTATGTCACTTGTTGATGTTGGTTCAATTCTTTGGTAGGCTGATGAAGGCAAAGAAGGCTAATGACATGGCAGTGTACAACCGTCTGGTCGGTCAAGCGGCCAAGATGCTGACCAAGAAGCAAATTCAAACTTTAAAACCACTGATACAGCAAGATGTAATGAACAAGGCACTAGCAGTGGAAGCAAGGATCAAATGGTAAGGTGAAATGGTTGGAAGTATTAAAGGGGTATTAGAGGGGTTTAAAATGATGGAACAGGTATGTCAGAATGAGATGGAGACAAGCAGGTGATGGTTGTCTGCTATGGTTTTGTGTGTGAAAGTTTGGACTTGCTCAAGTAGTTCAAATCATTGGATTTTGCAAAAAAAATTGAAATATTTTCGAAATAATGCAAGGTAATGTCAAAGTCACTGCACATACTGCAGGAATTCGATACTGCTTCTCATCCAAGTTTAAAGCTTGTTTAAAATATCACAGAGTTGTTGTTATGCAAATTATAGCTTCACAGCAGCCATCTTGGTGCACCTTTTTGCCCAGGTGGTGGCAATGATCTGTGCATAGGACACACATGTTACATGCTCAGTCTGTGTACATTGGAAGTCCGTGGAATAAAAGATGTGATATTGCTTTCCCCCTTCTGTTTTGACCTTGGATTGATTAAGTATGCTACTTTGACCAAAAGGCATAATTTTTAAAATTCCATCGCTAAGGATGCACTCACAGTATCAATTTATCAGAGTTAAGTACCAAAAAACTGGTGGTAAATACGCAAGGAGAAACAACATTGGTCATCAATATATGCATCCATGACATCACACCTGCTTTTACAGGGCTGTAGTCGAGTCCAAGTCCAGAAATTGAAAAAATAAGTATGATGCTTTCTCGCATTTTGCTTTAAAGGCTTAACACCCTAAGCTCAATGTGCTACTACAAATTGACCAAACAAATAGAAAAACCATATGCAACATGAAATTATAGTACAAGAAGCTGATTTCATTGTGCAGTCTGCAAATCCTTTTCCTATATCCTTGGCTCTCAATGGTCACATTTTCCATAACATGCATAAATCTGCATGTACTGCATTAGCTTGTCAACAACTGGTACATTAGGGACTGATCAAGGTTATATTTGCATAATGATTTGCACCCTGTCCACAAATGTACATATGAGAAACAAGAATTCTAAAAAGTTTTTTAATTCTTTGTAAATTTAATTTACCTGTAAACCCTTAAGCCCATAAGAGAAAGCAAAAGTCAATAAAGTTGACTTAAACAAATACATAACATCAAATAAAAAACATTAAAATAGTAAAATCAAATTAAATCAAATAAAAAATAAATAAAATAAAAAATAAGTTGAAATTATTATAAATAAAATAAAAATGAGTTGAAATTATAATAAATAAATAAATAAGATCAACACAAAATGAGTTGAAATTATTTCAAATTGTTATATTGATAATAAATAAAAAGATCATCATAGCTCTCCTTCTTTACACTTCAAAAACACCAACCAAGATAGGTTCTTAGTAGCCAAGCTCGCTCTGTGTGGTTTCATTACAATTCCTCCCCTGCTGAAAACTCGCTCTACTGGGGCACTTGTAGCCACAATAGATAGAATTTTCTTAGCAATGATAAATAATCTGGGCAGTGTTTGTTTCCATTTCTTCCCAAAAGGTAGTGGGCCATTCCCCAAGTCTTTCAGACTTTTGCTACTGCACATTTCTGGGTATCTTTTCAACTTTGCATGAGAGGAGCTCTCATCTCCACTTTTTTGTCTAGCCGTTTTCATGCTGGCAAAAAGTCTTGGGATCTTGACTGAGTACATCTGTTCCTCCTCTTCTTCCTCCTCGTACATTTTGAATTCCAGAGCCTCGCTCAATCTCATTTGGAGGCAAATCTGATGAATTAAAGACAAAACAGATTTTAAGCACTCATGTAGGTAAATGTTCAGTTAGTTAGGCAGAGTCTTATGGCCCAGTCTCCAACCTATTAGTTCAAGTCCAGCAGGCCAGTGCCTTTATTCCAGTTGTGGCTCACTGGCTTGTTTTCCCTACTCCATTGCTTATGCCGGGCATTACGCACAATGGCAGTAGGTTCCATTTTTATTAGTCTGAAAAAAGAGATGAAAATTTGAAGTTCACATAAACTTATTTAAGTTTAATAAAACAGTACACCCACCACATTCCATAATTTTCTAAGAGATGTGATTTGTAGCACACCTGGAAAACCTAAAATTCAAGGTCTGAATCATGATTATATGCCCCCTGAGTAAGAAGATTGCTGAATGGAATGGCCGTATGGGTCATCTTGGATATAAGTAAAATGAGACAGCTAATCCACAGATTTTACCTTTAAAATGGTCTTTCAGTTCTGCATGTCTCTGCTTTGCAACAGCTCTGGAGCAGTCACTGTAAACAACACAAGTATCCACCCAGTGTAGTGCAAAATAAGGGTCCAGAATAGCTGCGATAATATAGACTTTCTCCTCAAATAGGTTGTTAACAAGATCATCACTCTTCTCTGCCATACTGGAGGAAAGAAAATAAATAACAGATTAAGCGTATTCTACCTCTTTACGCACATTGCTTGATTCAAGTTTACTTTTTGTAGAAAATTTGTCAACTTCAGGTGATAATATCTTGAGAAGCAGGCATCAGAAATCACTGAAAATTTTACCAGAATGCTTAGAACTGGTTTAAATTAGAGAAGCGAAAGGGCTGTGAAAGTGTGAATGATATCAATAGGAGAGGTAAAAGGGTGCTATAAAATGATGTAAAGAGCCAACAGAAGAGGAAAAGGTTTGGAAGAGTTCCTTGCATGTGACGTTACACAAGTTTGTTGCATAAAATTCTAACCAGAGAGGAAAATTTGCTCTCTCTCAGCAAACTCCAGAGAAATTGCTAGAAAAATTCACGTAAGCTGCGTAGCAGTACTCATGTTTTCATAGGCTAAAAGATCGTATTTTAAGTTTGGGTGAAACAACTCTCCTTAGCTAGTATGATGTTTTTGTAAAAATCGTGAGAACTTACTAAGTAATTTTTTTGGTATGAATTAAAATATTTAACTGAATGCTGAAAACTTAGTGCAGTGCTATGAGGTGGTGAAACATCCTGTTTTCGAAATAAAGATCTCTCTTATCAGGGAGGTAGCTATAGTGGTCAGCTCCAGCCAGCACTCACAAATCTTTATGAGAGAAAAAATGTGCACTTGTGAGTCGAGCACTTTTGTCCGTGCAAGTGATAATGATACCAAAGTAACTGATTTTACAACAGACGTTGCAGTGACTTTTGTTTAACAGCCACCTCCTCAAAAATATAACTGTGTCACCTACAATTTGCTGGCTATAACTTCAAACTCTTCAAATTGCACTTTAAAGGGCCTTGAAGCAAGCCTCTGCCTCCCCCCCCCAAACCAACTGGCGCTGTAAACTTAGCCGAGGGTAGTGTCAATTTGGACTTGGGTTTTAGCAGTAATTAATCCCCCCACCCCTTTGTGTTTTTGGCTAAATGCTTGCTAGTGGCATGGTGCCTATAGTACGATTGATCTACACTACCAGGTATTTTATCTTACAGTAATGAGTGTATCTGTTCGTTCACAGGCTGAAGATGACGCCGGAAGAAAGAAAGAAAGTGATGGAAGAAAAAAGAGGCGAGAGGAAGAAGAAACGAGAGGAAGAAAGGAAAAAGAAACAGGCCGAAGAAAAAGAGAAAGCAAAGGTAATGTGATGAAATGTTTGCAGTAAACAAGATGAAGATTGTGCTGCACTTTTTATTTTTAATATCAAATCATCTCGAAATTTTTTTGAGCTTTGTGATTTTTATCTCAATATTTAACATATATTGAGAAATTGTCACACTAGCCAGTCACTTGCTGTAGCTAAATATCCTCTTAACCTCATCATGTTAGGGATGTTTTACATTTTAATTGTGAAATCTAGTAGCTTTATACCATAGAAACATAATGAATCACTCAGAATTAGAACTTAATGAATTTTTGAGGGAATATTTTGGCTGATATGTCCACACAAACATGTGAAAAATAAGACATCCATTAAAATCCATTGTTTACACTCCCTGTTCCCATAATGCATGTGTCAGGGATGTAAGACTTCCGGATAAATCCGGAAATCCGGATTTTTTAATATTTGGCGAAATTTCTCCCCGGGATTTTACATATGATGCCACACTGTAAGCAGTGTTAGTTTTCGCGATGGGAACTTTAAGTATCAAAGCCGAAGCCCTGCTTTATGTTTAACGGCTGGAGAGCGAAGCTCACCGTAGAAATAAAAGTAAGTAGAAGTCCGGGATTTCGCACCAAATGCAGCATACTGCGTTGCTTATTAGTAATTTACGCCCGTAGATAATTCGCCTATGTAGATTTGTGGCAACACGCTACACAGCGCACTCCTCTTGTTAAAACTCTGTGGTTCTTTCCTGCGTTGGATTTTGCAACTAGGCTATCTGCTAACTTCTAACTAGGTCTGTGTACATGGTCCTCGCTGTACGCAACGATCGATACGATTCATGAACCGGGCGACCAAGTCCTGCGTACATGTACATCATCGATCGCCACGCTATAGTACTTTGCTCCACACGATAGTAACGCGTTTACAACAACTTACAGGTGGGCTGCTGCGTTGAAAAATATTCCGTTAATTTTGTGTATTCAAGTAGGATTTGACTTTTTTGTTGCTACTATCACCGAAACTAACTTACTTTGGACATAACCTCAGTGGGATTTTAGCGAAAACTGAAGTACATAGATCGGCTTAAGTTCACTTTTATCTCCATTAGACGTAACGTTATTCATTAACATTAGGCCTAGGCTAGGCTAGGCTCTACACATACAGCCCTACGTTGTTAGGCTGTGTGTGTACTGTGGCGTAGCCTAGGCCTATTCAAATGTGGTCAAGTTTTATGTTATCTAAAGCTTGAGCAAATGGGTGCTTAACCTCCTAAATTGCTGGAGCTTCCGGGGGCTTCGCCCCCTGGACCCCCACAGGACCTTTGCCCCCTGACCCCACCAGGGGCCCTTAAGCAGGCCCCTGGACCCACGGCAGGAATGGCGCAGGGCTTCGCGCGCACATGTGTGTGGCCCGGCGCATAGTTGTGGGATTTTTTTTCTGTTGCCACTTACATCCCTGATGTGTGTATTTTATCTGCTGTTTTGCTATTTTGTCTTTGGTTTGGCTTCATGCTTCTGCCAAATCAGGCATACAGTAAATATTACATTATCTTGTCTGTATATTTTGTTTTAATTATAACACTGCTGCATACCCCCACTGCTTCAAGGTTATGCTTGATCACACATTTACTAAAGTGTCAAGATTTCTGCAGCATAGCTGTTCTATTTATCATGTCATTACCGTTATTCTTTTCTTTCCCCCACCCTCAGAGATACGAGGATCAGTTACTTGACCTTCCACCCCTCATTGTACCCAAACCAGTAACCTTACCAGAGGGATTACCCAACACCTTGTTTGGCGACATAGCTATGGTTGTAGAATTCTTGAATTGCTACAGTGGTCTTTTAATGCCAAATGATCCATATCCAATAACTACAGGTAAGAGTATATTTTGGTGATATTTTTGGCTGAAGAAGGCAATTCTGTTCATTTGCACAATAAAGCCCCTGTCAAACTATTCTGCGCAGGCTACACAAGCTTGTCGCCCGTTGCAAGAGCTCTCAGTTGACAAGCAAGGAGACATTAACCTATGCTTTCTGTGGGGAGCAAAAGTTGTCACCAGCTCCTTGCTCACAGTTCTTATATAGAATAGTGTGACCGGGTTTAAAAATATGTAGCCTTTTGTCTGTTGCGATGTTTGTGATCCATTAGTTTCCATAGCAACATAAATAAGCTCACAGACTATGTTATAAAACTTACAAAAGAGCCATAGTTTATGCAGTTTCTCGTTTTATGATAATCTCTGTTAATTAAATGGCTTGCTTGATTTGTAATTTGCAACGCTGCACTGAAGACTGTGTGATGGTGTTGCGTGGAAGAAATTTCACCAGAACTGGGTTGGGGTTAATTTTATCAGTTATACTCACCTCCCAAAATAAGCATGTAGTTTTAGTGCAGTTATGTCTTCACTTTAACATTACTCCCCATACTGTTGTCATTATCCCAATGTAGCATTGGACTATTGAACACATCATGCTATTGTGCTCATCATGTTATTGTACTCATCACACTGTGGTAACTCCCACACTGGTTTCTCTCAGTTTGTACTTTTCAAGATAGTACCCACCATGCAGTGTAGCCATCACACTTCATTGCAGGCTTCACAGTCAATCACTGCAGTTGCACTGATGACATTTTCATTTTTGTTACTCTGTTGCACAGCTGCTGTAAGCCCCTTTTGAAATGCAAAAATTTTCAAAAGGGGACCCCTCCCCTTATACCCCTCCCCCAGGGCGACGATCAGTGGCGCATTATGTCAGTAACATTTAGCAATGTGGTGTTTCAGAAAATTTAATTGAGGAAGCCTGGGTTAGAGCATCCCACCTGCAGTCGGGAGGTTGGGAATTCGAGTCCTGACCAGGTCACACTGAAACTTTAAAAACGGAACTTACTGCCATCGTGCTTGGTGCTCAGCCTAAGCAATGGAGTAGAAAAAACCAGCCAGTGAGCTGCAACTAGAAAAAAAACTGTAGCCGGCTTGACTTGAACCAATTGATTGGAAACTGGGCCGTAAAACTCTAACTAACTAACTAACTTACCTGCATGCTGCTGTTTGCCTTAAGTGGTATATTCAAACAGATCAGTGGTAGTGTTGTATTGATGTTACTAACCAAGCATATTCCTTCCATATATCAACAGATTCTTTCATGAAGGCACTGGTTTGCGGCAACGAAGGGTTTGCTTATCTGTCTAGGATGCTAGTTATTCTGCTGAAGACATTATTGCAGGACCAAATCACAGAGGTATGATCAGTGTTTGTAGTACATAACTGTCATATTCCATCCATCCTTAGCCTTTCCAAGGATAAGAAAATAGACAGCGTGAATTACGTTGGCTGTCTGTGGTTGAGAACTAAAATAAAAAATGTTTTGGTAATTTGCCTTGTGTAATTTTTGTGGATTTATATGTTAGGGCTGTACCATGTTGGCCTTGTGTACAGTAAGTTTGATAGTGCTCTTTGCTGGGCATTGTCTTTTGATGCAGTGTCAGAAAGTTTGCAATAGTTTAAGCAGATTTTGGGACAGTGACAGAGAACTGGTAACACAAGCGTAATATAACTTTAAAAATATCAAAGTGAGCTTGTAATTGAAGTTATGTTTTCTTATGTGAGATAATTGTAGTTTTGTGCATGAGATGTGTAATTTTAGTTAGTCTTTTAGTTTCTTTTTTTCGGTTTCGATGATAAGAGAATTCTATGCATTCATGATGGCGTATGTGTGTATGTATGTATGTATGTGTGTGTGTAAGTGTGTGTGTGTGTGTGTGTGTTTGTGACACTTTGCTTGTTAACACGATATCTCAAGATAGGAATGTCGCTGAGTTTTCAAACTTAGTACATAGATGCCCTATATTAAGAGGAAGAACCCTATCGATTTTGGTCGAGTTTGAAGGTCATTTGAGGTCACAGGGGTCAAAAACTCGAAACACTTTACATTTAACACAACTAACTCGTTAACACGATATCTCAAGATAGGAATATCTGACAGTTTTCAGACTTGGTACTTAGATGCCCCATATGAACAGGAAGAACCCTATCGTTTTTGGTGGAGTTCAAAGGTCATCTGGGGTCACAGGGGTCAAAGGACTCGAAACACTTTACAATAGGATATGGCACAGCAGGAATGTTTGAAAGTATTCAAATTTGGTACATAGATGTCCCATATCAAGAAAAAGAACAGCATAAGTTTTCATCGAGTTTGAAGGTTATTTGGGGTCACAGGTGTCAAAGGACTCGAAATACTTTACATTTAACTCATTAACACAGTATTTCAATGTAGAAATGCCATAGGACTTGAAACACTTTACATTTAACTCATTAACACAGTATCTGAAGGTGTGAATGTTTGAAAGTATTCAAACTTGGTTCATAGATGTCCTATATCAAGAAAAAGAACAATATCAGTTTTCAACGAGTTTAAAGGTTATTTGGTGTGACAGGTGTCAAAGGACTCGAAACACTTTACATTTAACTAACTAACAGAGTATCTCAATGTAGAAATGTTCATAGGACTTGAAACACTTTACATTTCACTCATTAGCACAGTATCTGAAGGTAGAAATGTCTGGAAGTTTTCAAACTTCGTACATAGATGTCCCATATCAAGAGGAAGAATGGTATGGGTTTTGGTCAAGTTCAAAGGTCATTTGGGGTCACAGGGGGTCCAACCCGGAAAACCATGTTTACACAATATCTTAAGGTAGGAAGCTTGGATTGATTTCAAACTTTATATGTTGATGCAGTATGATGAGTAGATGAACCCTACAAATTTTGGTAGAGGTCAAAGGTCATTTGGGGTCACAGGGGTCAAACCCCAAAACGTTTTTTACATGATATCTCAAGTTGGGAAACTTGGATTAAATTCAAACTCAAGATGTTGATGTGTTATGATGTAAGCAAGAACCCTTTAGATTTTGGTAGAGGTCAAAGGTCATTTGGGGTCACAGAGGGTCAAACCCAGAAAATCTTGTTTACTCGATATCTGAAGGTAGGAAGCTTGGATTGATTTGAATCTTGATTTGTTGATGCAATATGATGGGAAGAAGAACCTTATTGATTTTGGGTAGAGGTCAAAGGTTATTTGGGGTCACAGGGGGTCAATCCCCAAAAACCTTGTTTACAAGATATCTCAAGGTAGGGAACTTGGATTAATTTCAAACTTGATATTTTGATGCATTATGATGTATGTAAAAAACCCTACTGATTTTGGTAGGGGTCAAAGGTCATCTGGGGTCACAGGGGGTCAAACTTGGAAAACCTTGTTTACAGGATATCTCAAGGTAGGAAACTTGGATTAATCTCAAACGTGTTATGTTGATGCATTATGATGTAAGGAAGAATCCTATTGATTTTGGTACAGGTCAAAGGTCATTTCGGGTTAAAGGGGGCCGAACCCTGAAAACCTTGTTTACACATTATGTCAAGGAAGGAAGCTTGGATTGATTTCAACCTTGAGATGTTGATGCATCATAATGTAAGGAAGAACCCTATTGATTTTGGTAGAGGTCAAAGGTCATGTGGGGTCACAGGGGGCCAAACCCTGAAAACCTTGTTTACATGATATCTCAAGCAAGGAAGCTTAGATTGATTTCAAACTTGATATGTTGATGCATTTTGATGTATGGAAAAATCCTACTGATTTTGGTAGGGGTCAAAGGTCATCTGGGGTTGCAGGGGGTCAAACTCCGAAAACCTTGTTTGCATGATATCTCAAGGTAGGAAACTTGGATTAATCTCAAACTTGGTATGTTGATGCATCATAATGTGAGGGAGAACCCTATTGATTTTGTTAGAGATCAAAGGTCATCCAAGGTCACAGGAGGCTCAAACCCCGAAAACCTTGTTTGCATGATATCTAATGGTAGGAAGCTTGGATTTTTTTCAAACTTGGTTTGTTAATGAATTATGACGAGAGGGTGGACCCTATTAATTTTGGTAAAGGTCAAAGTTCACCTGGGGTTATCCAAGGTCAAACCTTGAAAACTCCTACTTTGTATTTCAAGGTGGGAAAATGAGAGAGGGTTCAAAGTTAGAATGTGGATGTGTGATGGTTGGAAGATGGCTTCTGTTGTCCTTGGTGGAGGTTGGAGGTCAATTGGGGTCACCAGAGATCAAACTATGAAAACTTTGTTAATAGGATAGATTATCTTAAGGCACAGCATGAAATTTGGGTTTTCATTGTAGAAGTGTTTTGGTTAAAAGAAAAACCAGCTACTTACTGGTGGAGTCAAAGGTCACTTTGGGTCACCATGTGTTACAATAAATGCAGCATTTTTTGAAAAGAACATGTTCTGTATGCATCATCGAAACCTCAATGCATTTTTGCATTCTGGTTCAAATCACTGAATACAAGCTAACAGTGTATCAGACCTTGAGTTTTACATTCCAGTGCTGTGCTATAAATCACACTCTTAGAAAATAACAAGTGTGATGGGTGTGCTTTTTAATTGAACTTAATAGATTTATGTGAGCTCAAAATCTTCATTTAGGTGTGCAAAGAAACACACTGCTCACAGTGAATATAGGTGATCCCACAATCCTACTTGCCCACCTCACAATCCAAGGCCTTCTGTATTGTAATATCTTGCAGTGTTAGAGGATATAATATGACTATTTTTGTGGCATATTGTCATACAAATAATTAATTATCTAAGGGTATACTAACATGATTATCTTTGCACCACAGCTGAATATTCATGATGAAAAATGAAGAGAAAAGATTTCAATTCTGACAGTTTCCTCATAACAGTCTTTTCATCTGTTAAATGACCTTTGTGTGAAACATAAATGAGCAAGCATAACCTTTTATGCAGGTTCCTGGTCTAAAGTGTCCATGGTAGTATGACTGAAGTTACAAATTTTGTATATGATTTGACTTTGTGATTGGAAGAATAACTAGCTGTTACAGAATTGTGTAAGGGTGCATGTGTTATGAACTTTGCTCCTTCGATGCGCATGGTTTCGCTGCAAAACCATAATTTACCATCACTTTATATGTGTGAAACCAGCACTCAGCTGTGTCCTGGAGTACCTCATTATAAATCTATGGTGTGTGTTTGTGATTTGAACGTTAAAAAGGCTTGGGGAGGAGATACTTTAAACATATGTATTGTCTTGAGGTATAGCCAGTGCAAATATGGCGGCAACCATACAAAACCTTATTTTTTCGCTTAACAGGTACATACATATTTTGTTTTCATAATATAATACATAGCTCAGTATGGCAGGATGGACTGCCTTTCATGCTGAAAGGGTTAACCCAAACCGTAAGTCTTCAAAGGATTAAAAAGAGCAGAAAGTAAACCAGTATTCTTCAATGTTATCTTAGCATTAATACTGCAAGCAATGGACATTTCAAAAATTCCACAAATCACCAAATTGTAAATAAGTGAAGCATTTTAAACCTAGAGACTGCATTATGTAACTACATTTTTAATGTACTTGCTATTCTTTTCTTCAGCATTTTATGGACCTAGGAATGAAAATTTCAGACATTCCTGTCAACATGCACACAGCGTCTGAATTACTTCGTCTGAGTCTCCGTCAGACGGATGCTGAGGATGAGCACACTGATGATGAGAGTGACACCAGCTCTGTGAGTCAGCAGGAAGAAGGAGAGTTTACAGCTGTGAGTCTTGCTAGTCACTTCTACTCATACTGTCAGTGTTAATGTCAGTGTTAATGTCAGTGTTTTGGTCAAAGGGAGGAGTAAAGAGGTTTTGTAGCCCCCCTTTCCAGAAGAATGAGGGTAGACTCCCCCCTTTTATTTCATAACAATAAAAGAAAAAAGTTAGTATTTCTAGTTCTTATTTTAGAAGAGGACACCTTTGGGGCAACCTTTTAATTTACGTAAATGAGTAGCTTTTAAAACACTTTAGATTGCAGCTAATAGAGGTCTTGGAGCAAGCCCCCCCACCCACAAACTCACCTGTAACTCTTGCCAATGGCATCATCAATACCGGCTTGGAGTTTGTTGGTATTGAGTCCCCCGCCCCCACCCCCTTTTTTTTGATTTTCTTACATCATCCCTGCCTGAATCCAGGAATTTCATTTTGAGAGTGACACTTGTTGATTGTGGACAACTAATGGTCCACACAGCAGACACTAGTGTGAGCATAAATTCTTGTACGCATCCACCCCCCCGCCCCCCCCCCATAAATTCTTGTATGCATCCACCCCCTTATTTTTGATTTTCTTACATCATCCCTGCCTGAATCCAGGAATTTCATTTTGAGAGTGACACTTGTTGATTGCGGAAAACTAATGGTCCACACAGCAGACATTAGTGTGAGCATAAATTCTTGTACGCATCCACCCAAGCACCAGTGATCAGTGTTGTAACAAGTCATGACTGGAGTCACTTCCTCTCAAAATGATAGTGACTCGATAGAATTCAGGAGTAAATTCCCCATTGAAATAGTACAGTGACTCGAGTCAATGACTTGACTCGAGTCACTTAAAAGTTTGAAAACTGGTGACTCAAGTCACTAATCTAGTGACTCGATTACAACACTGCCAGTGATACTGCAAATCCCTATAGGTGTGTCTACTGGGCCCTGTTTGCCCTTATAGCTTACCAAATGCAAAAGCCATGCCTTCAGCCAATTGATTTATTTCATTCTAAGTGTGGAACACCAAAAGCAGAGCTGCAAGCGTTTTTATTGTGCTTATGTATTTAGCACCTATCACTGTCACTTTGCCTCCCTGCAACTGTTCCTTGTGAATTTGTCCATCTCCATCACCTTTAAGCTGCCTCAAAGATATCCAAACATAGCTGTGATTAAAGGTTTGTTTCCTCTCATCGTAGATATTTCCATTTTTTCATGTTCCTGCTCTTTTCTGGGAAACATTTCTTTGTTCATGTATTTTTACTTTATTTCAATTTTCCTTTTAAAAGAAAAACTTCAGATGGAATATTTAAACTAAAAAGGTAAATGTGATACATGAAAACACCAAACTGATAAATGCCGACCAGGCCAACAGTAACGAATTTTTTTTCCCCGTTACTTATAGCCTCAAGAGCTAGTCGAACTTCTGGAAACATCAGAATTTTTCAGTCTGACACCAGAGGTGAAGCTGGAACTGATGGTGTGCGTCTGTAACCGTATCCTATCAACATATTCACTGGTTGATTATATGGAAGATAAACAGAGGAAGGCCACTAAATTATGGTGAGACACAGATTTGGATAATGTTTATAAAGTGATTGGAAGATCTGCAATTTTTGGTTGAAAAATTAAGTGAATAGCTGAAATTAGCATCAAATGTTGACCATTTTACATGGCAATGTGAAAAATGCTTTTTAAGAAGCATCATGCCGAGCAGTGAACTATATCGAAATAACTTTGTGATGAAATGGTGTGTTACTCTCCTGTTCAACAAGACATTTTCTGTTAACCTTTTTGTAACTCTTTAGGCATCATTGACAAAGAGATGGCATGTGTTAAAGGTCACGAGCAGAACCCAAGCTTGTTTTTTAAGCAACAGTTAAATAATACAATTTTCTTCTTATTTCTCTCAAAACAATCAGCAAATCCTAGTAAATTTTGCATTATAGAAGCGAAAAAGATTGTCACATGACACCCATTATCCAATCACAAAACAGGATAGACAGTCTGCTACATGGCTTCAAGTTGGGGTGACTGCATACCACGTTCATGTAAAAAATGCTGCTAATAATTGATTATTATGTAAAATTTACTCCATTTGAATCTGTTTCAGTAAGTGTAAATTAGATAAGAATAGTTAATCTGTACTCTGCAAACTTTTGCTAATGGTAAACTGCCCTCTATTTTCCAGGAATCAAAAAATGCAAACACTAAAGTTGAAGAATGATCAGAAGAGAGAAGAGAAAAAGAAGATGAGGGAGGAGAGAGAGGCAGCTCAGAAACAAAAGAAAGAAGCGGAAGAAAAGTTGAAAGCAGAGAAGGAAAGGAATGGTGGTAAACTGCCAGGTATGATTGGAACCATTCTGTAGAATTTGTCCATTCTAGGCATTCATGTTCTTTGGGGGCTTGCTAAAATGTTTCAGCATGTCATGAAGAAAACTAGGGAGAGAAGAAAATAATTGCTATTGCTATATTGCTTTAATGAGGGAAAAATGATGACAAATATGGTCTAGAGTCTTGATAAGTGACATGTTACTGGAATCGAGTATTGGTATTATTGTCTAGAGTTTCAGTAATGACAGGTGCATCAATAACATACTGAAATTTGTTTCTGTTAAAATCTTCTCAGATGAATTGAAGCCAGCAAAGAAAAAGGGTAAGAAAGAAGTACCAAAGGAGCCTGTCCCAGCCCCAGCCCCAGCTCCACCCCCAGAGGAAGAACCAGATGATCTTGCATCTATTGTGAAGAGGAGAAGGATCTTAGCTGCAAGGGCCAAGTTAGAACAGGAAGAACAGGCCAAAAAGGACCTTGAAAGGTTAGTATAGGTCAGAGGTCACACAAAGGATTTAAGAGCAGTGGTGTGCATTATATGTACATCACTTGTTTCAGGGCTAAGGGCTATTTCATTTGAAGTTTTCCTTCACAAATTTTAAAGTAAGCAAAACCTAATTCAATGGTTTTCATGGTTAAAGTGTGGGTTTCTTGTCTCTTATGTAATTTGACTATAGGCCCTTATGAATCTTGTCATTTGAATGCTTAGAGTGGATCAGAAATAACTGAATAATTTTCAATATTTTTTGTATCATCCCAGGAATGTCTAATGAAGATGGCAGTTGGGACTGTTTGAATTCGTTGTCATACTCTGTACTACATAGTTTTGAAATTTTAGACTTGAGGTCACAGATTTCCTATATACATAGACAGAGCATGTAACGCCTATGTCCTTTCTGTAGAATGTCCTCATCATCTGGTCCAAAAGAGGCGCACCAAGATAGCAGCTATGAAGCTTTGATTTGTATTATTTGACAATGGCTCTGTAATATTTTAAGCAAAAGAATAACTTGAATGGGAAACAATACCATTTTCCTGTAATATGCATAGTGATTTTGACCTTACCTTGCATTGTTTTAAAAATATTTCAACTTTCTTGCAAAATCTGTTCATTTATTTGAGCAAGTCCAAGCTTTAACACAAAACCATAGCAGACAGCCATCTTGCTAGGCCTATACTCACCCATACAGTAGGGATAATCTAATGTGCAGTATGCTCCGTCCATGTATAGTAAGTCCGTGCTTAAGGTACATTTTAAAATTTCTGTTTTTATTTTTCTTCTTTCCTTTGTTTTTAAACATAGGCGGCTACAAGAACAGGAGGAGATGAAAGTTCAAAAAGAGAAACAGCTTTTTGAAAAGAACTTTGAAGAGGGAATCCATCTTGCTAAAATAGTATTACGACAAAAACCGATAGGAACAGATCGTAACCACAACAGGTATTGGGTCTTCTCAACAGTAACTCCAGGTCTTTTTGTCGAGAAGGGTTGGGCCAGTCAGGATATTGATTACAGCTGTGCCACCTCAAGTTCAGAAGGTGAAGAAAAGGACATGGAAATCTCAGAAAACCAGGAATTAGATAAATCAAAGATGGAGGATGGAGTTGAGAAAAGGTAGGAGCCGAACTGTTTTGTTTCATGTAGCTTGGTTTTGCCTCGGTTAGGTGTACTGTACTTTGCTTGGGTGTGTGTCTGTGTTTATGGTCATCTGTGTGTATATATGTCTTTCTCACATCCATTTCCTTTCATTTTTCAGTTCTACTTGAGATTGATTTCTTCCACATTTATTTGGGTCAATTTTACTACTAACACACAATTGATAAATCAATATGGCAAGAGGAATGGTTACTGAGGAGGAAAGGTTCAGAGAGTTCATGTATTCCTTCAACCCAGTTGTCTGCATAAAACTTAAGTTTATGACTGTTGGTTTTTGTGTACAAGAGATATATTCATCTTCATTTTCAGACATATTGTGAGGATAAGAGATAGGGCAAGAAGGCATTGCAGTGTTGATCTGATATTGGGCCAGATAGAAAAAAGACAATTTTGCAAAAATTAATTCCGCAGTAGGGTGAAGGTAACAATATTTGAAATTCTAAACACTGATAAATAGTGTTTGCACTGGTACGAAAAAGTAGGACCTGGGTACCCGATCGTCATATCCGTGGGGTACCCAGTGTTACGGTGACTACAAGGTCTGAACATTTTGTTTGCCAGGTATGCACAATAAGACTTGCATGATATTATGTACAGCTGTATTTTAGAGGTAGTGATCACATTCCCAAGTTCAAAAACATTTGATTTGTCACAAGGTTTTATCGTCTTGTTTTGTTTCAAATCAAAATGACAAGTAAAAGAAACATGACAGAAAACAGTCAAATAAGAAAATTAGTACTTCCCAAGGCTTATATCAATTTGATATTAAACTTTGTGACGCTTCCCTACTTGAAAAGCAAGCATACCAAGAGCTCGTAACTTCTCCTTTTTAAACACTGATTTAAAAATATCAACCAATTTGAGCCCTGTATTATCGCATTCTCTTGCACGTCCAAAATTACCGGTTGTAAACAAACAACGTCATGTTTGTGAACTTCACTCACACTAATGTGCAATGTACATTAGAATTATCACTAAAGGGCTGTGTACGTTCTTACGAAGCTAGCCTCGTAATGACATCCAGGCATGGTAACATAGCTTTCACACATAAACTTCATAGTCTGCGCCAGCCCCATTTTGGGGCAAAATATAGTAATACGTAATGGCCTGTTTCAAAAATGTTTTTGTGAATGTTTATGGTGACTTTAAAGTGATATCTTTGTACTTTTCAGATAGTGGCAAAGTGTTGATTTGCGTAAAACTGACACTTTAACCATTACAAAGTATTCGAGGATTATACTCGAGGTGGCATACGCTAGTAATTATAAGATGTATACATGCAAGGCTCAGTTTGCCTAACACGCCAAACATTACGGGGAATATCTTGGCAAGCCCGGTGGGGTTGATATGTCTGCTGGTTTCTGCGTGAAACTGTACGGTGTGATTTTGAATCACAGTCAGACGGCTTGCTTGCTTGATACTATACATGTGATATGTGAGAAGGAACTCAAGTATGTGATGTTAGTGCAATCGGGCCGCTTGCTGATAAAAATTTCAACCTCGGGAAACAAAGTGCGGTATCTAGGGGCTCTCTGCATTCTTGGTCTCGGAAAATGTTAATTGGCAAAATAGGGGAAAAAAGGGGAATTGGAACAAATCTCACATGTAGGGAATCCGATGTCTAAATTAATTGAGGTTCTTAAAATAAATTTGGAAGGAGAAAACAAACAATCCAACCTGAAAGCAATATAGTAGATGAAATTGAATCTTGCAAGGTATCCATAAATTTAAACTGTTTGTAATTGTAAGTCTTCTATAGTCAAAGATAATAAGGGGATAAAAGTATGGACCATCTCTCAGAATAGGACAATAAATTAATTAGGTTTCATGAAAAAAGATGGAAATATGGGATTTGACTGTCTTTAATTGTTCTGGAAATATCAGTCAAGGTCCAATTGAGTGTCATTCATGGAAAAGTCATGGAATCTTGCCTTTTGTATGCGTACGAACCTGTACTGATGTAAGTATCCCTGATTGCTTCAACGCATTTTGGTCAAAGGTAGAGGAACCTCCTCTCAGGCAGTAGGCCAGGGTTCTATTCCCAGGTGGAGTCATACCAAAGGCTCTAAAAATGGAACCTACTGCAGTTGTGTGTGATGCTCCGCATGAGCAATGGAGTAGGGAAAACAAGCCAGTAATCCACCACTGGAAAAAAGATTGAGGCCAGCTTGACTTGAACCAAAAGGTTGAAAACTGGGCCGTAAAACTCCATCTAACTAAATGCTTCAGCACATTTACATAATAGTTGTACACTCTTTATGCAACTTAGAATTTCTTTTTTCTTTGATAGTATTCCCAAAGTAGGACAAAACCTATGGTTCCAGTACGACACCATGAAGGAAGTTGATGCTTTAATGGAATGTTTAAACAATGCAGGAATCAGAGAGAGCACCCTCTATCAAGCATTACAGAAACGGTACAACGACATCAGTAAGCTGATATTTCAATGCAGAAGGTAGGTGTCTGTCAAAATGACAGTGGCACCAAAGGTAGATGTCGATATTTACATTCACAAACTGCTTAGAAAAAGTTCTCTTCATGGTGGTTTAGACCTATTTTGTTGTATCAGAGTGGTACTGGTTTCAAAGATATGATAGCAGTTTAAATGATCCAACTGTTAGTACCGTAAACCTTGTCCTGCATAAAAGGAGGAAAGAGTGAAACTTTAGAATAATTAATGCAAAGTAAGTTTGTAGGTGATATTGTATCTAAATTAGGAAAACTTGATGTTTTGACATCTATTTAGTATTTAGTATGAAATCCAAATTATGGAAAGATTGTGAAGAATTTAAAGAAACATCTACAACTGACCAAGGACTCTGTTAAAACTGTAATGAATATGATATTATCTTGTTGCTATGTACATTATGAAACTTTTCTTCTTAGTTTTTGTTGCATCCTCTTCTCTACCTGATTACATTTTATAGCCACAGGGAGGAAATAAACACACTTCATGCACACATAATAAAGTTAAGTTTCACATCTGGTTATTTATAGCCACAGGGAGGAAATAAACACACTTCATGCACACATAATAAAGTTAGGTTTCACATCTGGTTATTTATAGCCACAGGGAGGAAATAAACACACTTCATGCACACATAATAAAGTTAAGTTTCACATCTGGTTATTTATAGCCACAGGGAGGAAATAAACACACTTCATGCACACATAATAAAGTTAGGTTTCACATCTGGTTATTTATAGCCACAGGGAGGAAATAAACACACTTCATGCACACATAATAAAGTTAGGTTTCACATCTGGTTATTTATAGCCACAGGGAGGAAATAAACACACTTCATGCACACATAATAAAGTTAGGTTTCACATCTGGTTATTTATAGCCACAGGGAGGAAATAAACACACTTCATGCACACATAATAAAGTTAGGTTTCACATCTGGTTATTTATAGCCACAGGGAGGAAATAAACACACTTCATGCACACATAATAAAGTTAAGTTTCACATCTGGTTATTTATAGCCACAGGGAGGAAATAAACACACTTCATGCACACATAATAAAGTTAGGTTTCACATCTGGTTATTTATAGCCACAGGGAGTGAAATAAACACACTTCATGCACACATAATAAAGTTAAGTTTCACATCTGGTTATTTATAGCCACAGGGAGGAAATAAACACACTTCATGCACACATAATAAAGTTAGGTTTCACATCTGGTTATTTATAGCCACAGGGAGTGAAATAAACACACTTCATGCACACATAATAAAGTTAGGTTTCACATCTGGTTATTTATAGCCACAGGGAGGAAATAAACACACTTCATGCACACATAATAAAGTTAGGTTTCACATCTGGTTATTTATAGCCACAGGGAGGAAATAAACACACTTCATGCACACATAATAAAGTTAGGTTTCACATCTGGTTATTTATAGCCACAGGGAGGAAATAAACACACTTCATGCACACATAATAAAGTTAGGTTTCACATCTGGTTATTTATAGCCACAGGGAGGAAATAAACACACTTCATGCACACATAATAAAGTTAGGTTTCACATCTGGTTATTTATAGCCACAGGGAGGAAATAAACACACTTCATGCACACATAATAAAGTTAGGTTTCACATCTGGTTATTTATAGCCACAGGGAGGAAATAAACACACTTCATGCACACATAATAAAGTTAGGTTTCACATCTGGTTATTTATAGCCACAGGGAGGAAATAAACACACTTCATGCACACATAATAAAGTTAGGTTTCACATCTGGTTATTTATAGCCACAGGGAGGAAATAAACACACTTCATGCACACATAATAAAGTTAAGTTTCACATCTGGTTATTTATAGCCACAGGGAGGAAATAAACACACTTCATGCACACATAATAAAGTTAAGTTTCACATCTGGTTATTTATAGCCACAGGGAGGAAATAAACACACTTCATGCACACATAATAAAGTTAGGTTTCACACCTGGTTATTTATAGCCACAGGGAGGAAATAAACACACTTCATGCACACATAATAAAGTTAAGTTTCACATCTGGTTATTTATAGCCACAGGGAGGAAATAAACACACTTCATGCACACATAATAAAGTTAGGTTTCACATCTGGTTATTTATAGCCACAGGGAGGAAATAAACACACTTCATGCACACATAATAAAGTTAAGTTTCACATCTGGTTATTTATAGCCACAGGGAGGAAATAAACACACTTCATGCACACATAATAAAGTTAGGTTTCACATCTGGTTATTTATAGCCACAGGGAGGAAATAAACACACTTCATGCACACATAATAAAGTTAAGTTTCACATCTGGTTATTTATAGCCACAGGGAGGAAATAAACACACTTCATGCACACATAATAAAGTTAGGTTTCACATCTGGTTATTAATAGCCACAGGGAGGAAATAAACACACTTCATGCACACATAATGAAGTTAGGTTTCACATCTGGTTATTTATAGCCACAGGGAGGAAATAAACACACTTCATGCACACATAGTAAAGTTAAGTTTCACATCTGGTTATTTATAGCCACAGGGAGGAAATAAACACACTTCATGCACACGTAATAAAGTTAGGTTTCACATCTGGTTATTTATAGCCACAGGGAGGAAATAAACACACTTCATGCACACATAATAATTTGGTTATTTAATTGACAGTACCAAGTGTATCAAAATACTCAAAAAGTTACAAAATGTTTGAGATTTAACTAACAGGCCAGTCAAGCATATGTTGATGGCTTCACATGTGATGTGAACACGTTGAAAGCAAAGCTCACTTGGGGGCACAGATCATGTAACAAATTCAGATATCAGTTGCACACCACATGGCCTTAAATCTAAAGGGGTGTCTATGTCGCATTCTCAAGAAGATCTGTCACGGCATGAATTCAAATAGGACACAGAACTTTAGGACCAAGCAAGTATCTGTAGACATTCATTATTTGTATTTCATTTTTTGGTTTTAGGTCTGGACTTCAACTGCGAGACTCTGATGGACCAAAAGAGTTACTGGATTCTTTGAAAGAAGATCTGAAGGACATAGAAACACATATCAGACAAGGTCATTTGGGAGGTGTTGAAAACTTTGAAAAATGGGAGAAAAAATTAGATTCTGCCACGAAAATAAAAGAATTGGTGAGTTTGGTAGCCATTCATAGACTAGATTGCATGAAAAAGTGCATGCATAAAATACTTAAAGCTTTGAATCACTTCGTCTTTAGACAATTACAAGTAAGATAACACTGCTGAGTTATTATTTGTGGCATCTTGATAAAAACAACATTTCTGCAAATCTTATTTGTTTGAGACATTTGCTATCTGATCTGGCTTTGACATTTTACAAGAATAGAGGTCTTTCATTGGCTGCCTAAATTGCCCATCTATATTAAGTGTGATGGGGAAACATCAATTGTTCAGCAATTGTTACCACGTTCCCTTGTATGGATAACATATCTTCTGTGCATGATCATTGATGGCCAGCAAATCATTGTGAGATGCACTGATGTCACTGATAAAAACCTCGAAGTAACCACTATAGTTTGAGTTGTTGTTTTTCTCAAGCTTCCCATGCATTCAGTGTTCTCCACAAGATGTTTTGTCTGTGTGCTGCTGCCAGAAAAAAGTTGCAGAGGTGTTTAGCACAAGGGCAACAGAACAACAAATGTGCCATGTGGGCAAAAAATTGAGTCACTTAGAATAAAAAACTGTCAATTTGAAACCTTTCAATAGAGGAAACAGTAGGAGTATCAGTATTAACATTGAGTAATGATCATCACACAAGTTAATAGTCGTAGAATACTACATTCTCTCAAATTCACTTTCATCATTGATTTCAAGTAACGTTTCCCAAATGGAAATGCCCTCTGTCGTCTTTGAGTCACTTGCCAAGACAGTGATCATTACTAGCCTTTAACATTTGGTTTACCTGGACAAAAATGGATCAGTGTGGAACCCTTGCACTTGAAGGTTAACATTTATCAGAAATAAGAAGATATTAGACATAATTAGATGTCACACTCTCTCCTAGTACAGCTTCCATCTTGGCTTAGAAAGCAATCTGCTAACTTTCTCCAATTAAAAGAAAATTCCCACAATTTTGTTTTGCAATTGTTGTAACCTTTGGACAGGCTTGATATCCAACACACATTGTATCCCCAGGGCTTCTTATAACTTATAGAAACTTTTTTATCTGTATACCTGTAAAATCATACAAGCTTCCCTTGAACCCATGCACACCAACAGTGGGTATGCCTGAATTCTAGAAAAAATATATTTTCAATGTCTGCAAAATTGGGGATTATATGCTTTGGACAGTCAGTCAAAATAGGTTTTAAAATTTCTGTATACATTTTATTTTACTGCTCTTTATAGGGTTCATTACTTCTTGAGAGTCAAGCCAGTGTAAATCCAAAGTTTCTGCAGAGCATCATGGCTCCTCAAAGGTCAAAGGTCAAACAAGAGGATCAAGAGGAAGATGCAGAGGAGGAAATAGAAGAAAGTAAGTTGAAATTATTCTTTGCTATTTATTAATCATTCTGCTATATACAGGGTTTAAATTGCACCTAGTCGCAGCATATCCTTTTGTTCTCTGTGCTATATTATACAGTTTGCTACATAAAGCCCTAGTTTAAATTAAAATCTAGTCACAACTTCGGTTCCAGGGACTCTGTGCTGTATATTGCACAGTTTGCTGTGTTGAGAGTTGACATAAAACCTAGTCTCAGCGTATGCTTTGGTTAGAGGTACTCTGTGCTCTGTTAAACAGTCTTCTATTAAACAGTTTTCTATGTCCATGGTTGGACAAAATATGTAAGTAGAGCTTTTTAGACACTGGTTCAAACTAGGAAAGCTACAGCTGAGCTTCCTCAACCACACTGCAGTAGCTGCAGGTATGCTTTGTGTGCACAATAGCAATTACAATAGCAGAACAACAATATCTTTATAATATTAACTGTGTAGCAACAATGCATGTCTGAAGCAACCGCAGCCAAGCTGAGACAGCTGCAACCAGTGGTTTTTACATGGTGCCTTAATCAGTGAAGTAGGACTAATTGAAATAAAGTCCTTGTACTTACACTAACCCACATGAAGCCTGGCAACTGTAGTAGGACCTGGCTGATGTACTATGATAAGTTAAACAGAAATGCACAGATCTAATGCATTGTTATTTTTTGCTCAAAGCAAAATATTTCAATCTTTAGCTTAGCTAATATTTAAATACACATTCATGACCAAAGCACTTTTCTTGCCTTATCATTTAGTCCACTTATACATAGGCCAATTACTTGTATATGTGCAAGTAGCCTTATAGAGGTTGTTTTTAGTTATAAATTCCAAGCTCTTTCCCCTCTCTGCCAGTATATATTGAACTTGGCTTCTACATCGAAGAGAAATGTATGTTTTAATACAATTGAAGTCAGGTGCAACGTTCAAATAGACTTAGTTCAGTTGGAGAAGTTTTAAATTGTTAGAACACCTTAAATGATGTGTGAGTATTACAACCAAAGTGACATCCAACTTTTGCCCTTTTTATATTTTGGAAGGTGAAAGTGAGGCCCTTTTTTTCTGTTTTTTTTGTTTTTTGTTTTTGTCCCTTTTTGCATATAACATACCTGAATTACACAGAGATACTACATGGATATATTTTGTCTTATAAAAGGTTCTGATAAATTGTTGAGATGGATTGAGTCAGTGAAGGCTGCCCCCACTATGTCTCGGCTGCATGTCCTGCTCAGCATGTTTGAGGTATGCATTAAATGGGAGAAGTCATCAGAGAATGCAAGGTGCAAGATCTGCCGCAAGAAGGGTGATGCTAGTCAAATCTTGCTGTGTGACGATTGTAATCAACCTTTCCATTCTTTCTGCCTGAGACCAGCACTCTCTTTCCCAGCTCCAAAGGAATGGAAGTGTCCTTCTTGTGCAGTAAGTGTATTTCATTAATCATAGTACTTAGGTATAACAGCTGTGTCTTAAAAGCTTACAGTTATTCATTCCAAGGAAAAAGTTAATGCCAATGTCCCTTCCGCAACAAAAAAATTTTCAAGTTTAAAACTTTTTCCTGTTTTGGATCCATATATTCACAGAACAAATTGTGCTGAAAATGTGTGGCATTGACATGTGCTGTTTGTTGACAACATTCTTTGTTTATATCTTTGACATGACAACATTCTAATTTTTTTCAACAGCCCCAGTCCAAAAGATCTGGCCGAAAGAGAAACTACAAAGACATGCTAGAAGAGGACTCAGAGGTAAGTTTCTAAATGAATGAGGTCATATGTGAGGTCATCAATGATGTCATAAATGACATCAGATTATGAATATGCAAACAAGGTTTGCTGGATATGGAATTAAGGAGCAAAGCTTATGATGCACAATAGGAGTATTAAAGTACATGATTAGTAAGCAGAGAATACTGGACATTTAGGATCCTTATTAATAAGAACTAGATTTCAGGGAATAACGATAGAGCATCCCCCTCTCATGCGGAAGGCCCAGGTTTTGTTTCCAGGTCGAGTCATACCAAAGACTCAAAGAATGGAATCTACTGCCCTTGTGTGTGATGCTCTGCATTAGCAATGATGGAGTGGGAAAAACAAGCCAGTGAGCCACAACTGGAAAAAAGGCCGTGTCAGGCTCGACTTTAATCAATAGGTCGGAAACTGGGCCGTAATACTCTGTCTAACTAACTTCAGGAAATAATTTAGAGTGCAAAATTTGCATAGCTATTTTGCTGTTTCTAGGCTAGACAAAATCATTAAAAACTTGTTTAATTTATGTACAAAATCTGCTACACAGTTTTGCAATTTTGCATTTGTATAGTAATTTTTCCATTTTGTGTGGTAAAATGCAATGCGGTACTAGTTGAAATACCCCCTGGGTTATGAATATTAATGAGATTATGAGTACACTGATAGCTTTCGTGACGGCAGGTGTGAGGGTGTCCAATATTACAGTGTTTTTCTTGGTTATCCAGAATTTTTGCAGACTCTCCTCCAACTAACATAAGTTAATCTCAGACACAGATTTGTCCTCCTGAAGATATTGTAAGGACTGCTATTTAAAATCAAAATTTTATTTTTAACAAATGAAAAGAAATGTTCTCGAGTATACTCATGTATCATATTATAAAATTATTTATTAGATGATATTACCATGCAGAAAATATGAGTTGCAGTGTCTGAAAATCTGTTTTTCAGATTAGGGGTGTTATTAGATGACCTCGCCATTATGATGTTACTCTCCTACTTAGGTTGACAATGCTGGTGCATAGCAGTGACCTGACATGGTTAAAGCAGACTTTATTTTTCATTGAGTGGGTTGGGGGAGTGGCTGGAATTGAGAATTGTTCACCCAAGCAAAGACTAGGACAAGAGAGTAATCGCCCCAAACTTGTTTTGAAGCAGCAGCTTAATCTCACAATTTTCCTGTTATTTCTCTTCATAGTACCTTTCATTATATTTTTGGACTTGAATATTGGATAGTCAGGGTAAACCAAGCAGTTACTCGTAGTGAGTTTTACCTTTGAGGAGAAAAAAATATTGCCGCATGACTCTGAAGAGCCAAGTGTGAAACGAGACAGACTACTTCACTTCTTCAAGTTGGGGGACTGCCCCGGACTCTTTACACTAATTTATGTGTCATGAGAGAAATACCCCACCCCCCTCCTCCTTTACCAAAAGTAGTGCCTGCAGACCTCAATGTAGGGTTTTTTCCAAAGCTGACATATAATATCAGAGATATCTAGCTGGAGCTCTGCCAGGAGTGATATGCCCCCTTTGAGGTTGTAGAATATGCCTACAGTATTTCCCTCCTGCCGTAAGAGGTGACTAAATTAGGGAAACCAAATTTAAACTTGCACCGTACTTGAAAGTAAATTTTAACTTTGAACTTGTGTTGAGTTGACTGACACTATATAACACATTCGTGTTGGTGTGTCGTTAAATCTCATTTAACTAGCTAAGCCAGGAGCAACATGTCAAAGAAGGGAATGAGGACAGTGAAAATGAAAAAAAAATATTTGAAGGAATTAGGTATTTTTGTGTGAAAGACAATTCTCGGTCATGTTGTATGTGACATATGTTGATATTTGGTAATTGTATCAATGCTCTTCTTCTTCTTCTTTGTATGATAGGAGGAGGATGAGGTTTCGTCCGATGAAGGATCCGTTGATGATGACGATGATGATGAAGGGGAAACAAACTGCTGCGTGTGTGGAATGGGAGAAGAAACAATATCATGCTCCCAGTGTCGTGAAGCATATCACAAGGACTGCCATGAACCACCAATGAGAAACTTCCCTCGGTAAGTCTGTTTCAGCTATTCTATTACATCCATCGTCCAATCACAGAAATTTGACACAATTAAGCAAGGGCCTAGGATCATGTTGGCACAAGGTTGAATTCTTAGAAAACTGTGGAAAGGGGAGGGGATTAGAACTTAATAAGTTGGGGGACTAGAACTGCCTGGCAGGTTGTTTGATTTAAATTAGGTTGATTAAAATCATGATTTGCTATTCAAAAAAACATAATTTTACCCCAAAAAAACAACTGATTTTAATTGATTTGAATCACTGATTTAAATCATGATTTAAAAAAAAAAATGTATAGAAAATCAACAGTCCTGCTGCATGGGATGAAAATATTTGGCATTTGATTTGAAAAGATAGGAGGGGATGTTAATTGACACTTTCGTTTCTATATATGATTGTTAAATTTCCTTAGTAGTCATGCATGCAAAAAATTTTATCTTTTCACCTCCGTTTCTGTCAACATCATTCAAAGTCTAGAACAATCCACAAAACTTACTTTGAAGCAACAGCTAAATCTCATAATTTTCTGTTCATTTCTCTTCAAAGTATCTGTCATATTTTATGACTTCAATATTGCACACTCAAGGTAAATCAAGTAGGTACTTCTTTTAAATTTCGCATTTGAGGAGATACAAAAAAGGTTGCAGGTACTTCTTGTAAATTTCCCATTTGAGGAGAAAAAAATGTCACATGACTCACAAGAGCCAATAATGAAGCAGTCATGTCAAATCAAATGTTTTCCTTTCTATTTCATCTTTTCAGGGGTAAATGGACATGTTATAGCTGTATCCACGGCAAAAAGAAACGCAAGGGGAAGCGAAAAGGATCAAGATAAATGCAGCCGTTAAAGTGTCACCTTCTTTTTGCTATTTCTCGTATTTTAAATTTTACCTCAACTTTGTAGCATATTAAAATAAAAATGGCCATATTTGTGGTGTGCCACATTAATGTCGTGTAGGAATGATGCAAGTCTTCGCATTTACCCTATGGACATATTTATATATTTTCTTAGAATAAAGAAGCCCTTTTTTGTCAGAGGTCAGAAAAATATTGTGGTACCACGGGTGTTAACACGTAAAATGTTAGGTGATAGTATTATTCAAAGTGTCAATGCAGGGGTCACAGAGCCATTTTGGGGAGGTGAAGGGGTGGGGGGGCTAGACTTCTAAGCAGTCCAATAAGTTGAAGAAAATAATGGCCCCTTTGTCCAGTTTAAGCCCCTTCCTTCCCCTTCCTCATCTCTGGGTCACTGCATTGACATCTGACTGGAGACTGATTGCTTTTGAGTAATATTACAATGTAGACCAGCAGCTACTGTTGGCTGAATTCAAAGAATTTTAATGCAAATGGATACAGTTGTTAGAAGCATGTCATTTCAATCAATTATTTATTAAATACATTGGCAGTACATCTTTTGAATTATGTATGCCAGTTCTTAAATGGAGTTATTTTATCTGTTGTGTTTTCGGTATATGTGAGGGTAATAAACACCAATCACAAGAACTGTTACTTAAAACTGCACGACTGCATTAGCACAGACTCAAAGAGTGTTTACTGTATAATGGTAACTCCATTTTAGTGATCCAACTGGATTTCTGATGTAAGACCACAGGTACAGGATAAAACTGCTTTCAAAAGCTTGTTCTTGTACTACTTAATTATCACCAACCCTATGGAGTCATCCCCTGGCTGTTTGTCCGAGCTCAGAATTGAATATTTTTCAACATTAACAGTTCTATAGCATTTACTGAAGTATGAATCAGAGTGTATCTTGTACTTATAGGCTTGTTACCTTGTGCTATCCAATTTTTTGGTTTGTGTTTTTTTGCCCATTTTGCAAAGTAGAGGTTATTTATCCTATTGATTAACCAGTCTGCATTTCATGCACTATGATATGAAGATTTTGGGCTTGAGCGCTGACTCCTTCCCGGCGTGCCGGTGGTGAAACAGTTTTCTCAGCGTGTTTACATAAAAAAATTCTGCGTTGGCACACTCTTCTTCACTTCTATTCTTCTCATCTGTTAGACAATGTCCCTGGACAATTATTTGATCCTGTAGGAGAACTTCTCAACAAAAGTAAGGAATTTCAGACATGAATGGCAGTGTTCAAAATATTAAATGCCTCATCATGAAGAGAAACTTGATCTTCTTTCCTTCTCATTTGTCGCAACAGCCAAGAAGTCAGTCTCAGGTTCCTTGAGCTTTTTTTAGGTTGGACAAACACACCCTCTCCCCCTCCCCCTTTTGACACATGCTATGCAATCAAACAGGAGGTGTTCAAGGTCATAAAAACATTTATTTCAAAGGGAAACAAAGAAAGTAATGTGTGTTGTGCAACAAGAAAGTCACAAATTATTGCACAATGGACAGGTTTGTTTTGAGGGAATAAATTTCAACATTTAATACTTCAACCAGCTATGACAATGGGAGTTGAATGAATAAGATTCATTTTCCAGTCTCTAAAATGTATATCTAAAATTCTATATTTTAGGCAGGTACACATTCAAGTATACATCTGAAACTTATCACATACTGGCTGCATGTTACGGTGTGTTGCAACTTCTGTTACTCCCTCTGAACCATACATTTAATATACATAGTAAGCATCCCATGTGAGTCTGCTCAAGGAACACTGTCCCATATTTGACATCCCAGTTTTTCAGCTTTAGTTGGGATGTACAAAAATTGTTGCTTTTACAGAAAATGCCCTTTTCTGACAAAGTTGGGTTAGTCAGACTGAGAAAAAAATTAGGATGTGTACATGTACTAGTAAGCACCTGAAAGTCATCTCTTTGTAACTGTTATTACATGTCAGATTTACTTAAAAAGAGCAGAATCAATGGCTGTCATTGTTGTTGAAACTGTCACTCATATCAGTCAAGTTTACGTTCAGTGTAGTTTTTAGTTCTTCATAGTCGTACACCTTACGTCAGTAGCAAGCTAACAGTCACCTTGACAGGCTGTCTTCAACATGCACTGCCCTCTTTAACTATCAATCATTCTTTTAAGATATGCCGCCTTTGAATAAATAGTACATGATGTCTGAAACGGAAAAGCTGCATGTGACCCACTGGCATTAGCAGGACTGGAAAAGTCCCCCCTCTCTCCTCACGTACGGCACTCTTTTCTAACCGTCAAGGTAACAGTACTCAGGCATGTACACTTCTTAATAGGACAGCTCATATGGGAAGTACCCCATCTACTCAGCCAACAGGTTTAGTATAAATGCAAAAGCAATTGAAACAGAAGTTTGTTGCACCCCACCATGACAATTGCATGTAGTGGTTAGGCCTGTTAGTAAGAAAGTACACAGACATTCATGTACCCGTAGGCATGTGTTTTCCAATTAAGATGAATCATTTACTTAGGTGAGATTTTATGCCACTTGAGTAACAGGCTGGGTGAAGAGGTTGAAGAGTATTCAAGACAATTGATTTTGCAAAGTTGTTCTGAGCAAAAAGTTTTTAGTGTTGAGTAGACAGGTGACACAGGTCAGTAACCATTTAATGAATAGAATAATTGTGCCCCCACCCCCACATTTATTCGGCTAGTGAATGTTGTAATGAATGGGCCAGTTCTGGTCTGTGTCCTCTCTGCAGTACCAGTGACTCCCCCTGACAGGATTTCTGATTACAAATCTAGGATTTATCACACATATCTATTTTTCTTGTGGTCATAGCTTCAAGTCACATGATCACTACTGTTTGAATAAACTGAGGTGATAATCTCTGCATAGATGTAGTCCATGAGAGCAATGTAAACTCTCTCCATATAAGTTGTTGGTTTATATTTCATTTGATGAGAGCAGTATTGTATACATAGCAACTAGAAAATAATTAGGTGACTCAATGCAGATAGCTGCTTACTGTAGTTTGCTCCAACCAAGTACCAAACTTTATAATACTACGTACTTCTTATCACTGGACATGAGTATACAGTATGTGCCGTATACCTCACCCGTTGTGCGTAACCCTAAATTCAGTACGAAGACCCTGTCGGTTTCCTAATCACATGACTAAATTTGTCTATTATAAATTTCTCATTTCATCCAGGTGTCTTCAATGCTTCTTTGCAGTATGTCTTTGTTTTGTGGTTAACTCTGATTAATGATCATCATGGATTGTACAAGTGTAACTATACATTTGGTTTAGTCACGTTACTACATCTCATCACTCTCCATTCAGAAACTAAATATTAATATTCAGTATTTCTTAAATTTGTTGCTATAGTCAATCTTGTTCCTGATCTCATGTGGCCTGAAAGACTTTTTCAATTCTGCTGCAGTGGGTTTAGTACCTGTGCTATATTATTAATGCTCTCATGTAATTGTATCATAGCCAGAGCTTTTGTTCAGTTGTTTACACTGGGTCTGTTTAGTCCTTTGACTATACTGTCATAAATGATCATAATTGCTTCAAGGATGATCCTGGAATTGTGATCAGTTCTGTAACTGTTTTAGTCATGTGACTGTCTCAGTATTAATGCCCTCATGTAAATTACCTGAACAACATAGAAGCTGTGCAGATAATTATCCCCATCTAAAACAACTTAATACAGGTGTCGTGACCAGTGTAGTATCTGTGTACAAAGGATCTTAATAGGGATGAACACCCAATGAAGCATTCAGAACTTGCTCAGTCCTGCAACTTTTCCTGTCTTGTTCTGTCACTTTCTCTGTGTATACTGTATTGTGACACATGTTTTTGTAAGTACTTGTCAATGATTTTTAAATAGATGATAACATCACAAATGCAGTGTAAAGTGTGTTTCAATTCTTTGCACATAGTGTATATTGTTTGACTGACCAATGATATGACTCTCTAGTCTACACGTAAGTAGGGAAAGTAAAACAGTCGGGAATGATACATTCAGATCATGTAAATGTTTAAATAAAACATGAAACCATCATGTGACTGAAAAAAGAGAGTCCCAGATATGTTTCACAGGTGACCAACAGATGAACATACACTTATAAAGAGAAGCATTTGACAAGGATTGAATTAATGTCACCAATTTATCACAATCGCAAAGTCATCCATTAGATCTTGCACTACACATTCAAAATGTAGTATGCTCTATCTGTAATATTTACCAATGTCAGCACCGTTAGTTCATCCTTTGCCCAAATTAGTTCCCAAATTCCCCTTGCATTTTCAATGGACATTAGCCTACACTGGTCCCATATGCTAGGCAAAATGGGTGTGATTTATTAGGTCAAAGACAAGATTCCAAATCTGCCAAAGTCAATTGGTGCATTTCCAAAATATGGAGGCCCCAAGGTTGAGGCCCATGAAGCTATACCTAGCCAACACTAAACAAGAGAACTGAAGTACTGTATGTAAGTCAACCACAGAAATATGACACAAAAGATATACAGATCGTATGAAGTTGAATGAAGCTTTATGGTCTCTTCTGTGACTCGGGATCAGAATTTGTAAAATAAAACATAATAAAAATTCCAATGAAATAACTTTTACTACAAAAATTTGTTGATCTAAAGAGCATAAAAGTGTATAAAAATAGAAATAGTAAAAACTAGATATAAAACTCAAATCATAATGATATTGCAAATGATACAAGAAAGACATTAAAAATTATGATGCACAACACATCAGAAAACAGCATGGAAAATGAGTGCATTTAATTATTTTATAAGATCAATGCAGAATCTAGACCAGCTGTAGGTTTCAACTAGCAATTCTAAACTACCAACCTGTATCATGCATGAGAGATAACTACAACATGATCTATTGCTGAATAAATATGGAATACAAGTACTATTTCTGCAAAATCTTCTTACCCCAAACAATTCCATTTCTAACCTACTTGCTCAAGCTAGCTCCTCCCACAACTGTCTACACAGTCTCAGTTTATTGCTTCAGGGTGAGCATAAATGTGTAATCAAAACAATCTCTGTACAGTACATGCTGTGTGATATGAGCTTTGGTACCCTGCATTTTTTGCACTTACTGTCAATCAAAATGCTGTGCGTGCCAATTGAGAATTTCCGTGGACTAATACAAAAATTGTGGTTTAGGACAAGAGGACTGGCCCATTAAGTTCCTTATAGATGTACTGTATTTCAAGTCAGCCTTGTAGAAGAAAGACATTAACTGCAAAATAGTATGAAAATAAACATAAAAGTACTGATTATTATGTACTGCTGATTATTATTGTACTTATTATGTACTGCATTTTTTGCACTTACTGTCAATCAAAATGCTGTGCGTGCCAATTGAGAATTTCCGTGGACTAATACAAAAATTGTGGTTTAGGACAAGAGGACTGGCCCATTAAGTTCATTATAGATGTACTGTAAATCAATTCAGCCTTGTAGAAGAAAGACATTAACTGCAAAATAGTATGAAAATAAACATAAAAGTACTGATTATTATGTACTGCTGATTATTATTGTACTTATTATGTACTGCATTTTTTGCACTTACTGTCAATCAAAATGCTGTGCGTGCCAATTGAGAATTTCCGTGGACTAATACAAAAATTGTGGTTTAGGACAAGAGGACTGGCCCATTAAGTTCATTATAGATGTACTGTAAATCAATTCAGCCTTGTAGAAGAAAGACATTAACTGCAAAATAGTATGAAAATAAACATAAAAGTACTGATTATTATGTACTTAAGCCTTTAAAATTTATAAAAGTGCAAGGTATTGTTGTTTCATTACAATTGTCATGCAAGGAATGTGTGTTAAGGTACAGTATATATGCATGAATTGCTTCAAAATTTACAGATGAGCAAGTATATTATACATAAGAAGATATTATGTTACTCTTCCTAGGCAAGAAAAACACAAACAGATAAAAACCGTCACCTTGAGATTATTGTACCAAATTTAGTCCCCCATATTAATTTGCCAAGAGCCAATCCAGGGTAAAAACAAAGGTTCTTCCAACAAGAGATCTATACTCCCACAAAGACTACATCCATAAAGGATATACATGTAACTAGGAACTCTGTATACCCAGACAGTTCAAAATCATTTTTATTTCCACGTGCTATTTTTAGAAAATCACCCCTGCCAATCTCCTTAAGCAGAAAATTCAATATGCAGAAAATTGTGAGATTTCACTGTTGCTTCAAAAATATGTTTGGGGTGACTGTTCTCGTCCTATACCAAGCATCATTACCTGTATCTTAAGTGCGATGCTGTTCAACTGCTAGATGTGAAGCATCATTTTCACCTCATTATGAAAGACAGTTATGTACAAAGCATAGATTAGTATTATGCTCAAAATAAAAATTGAATGTTACATCAGAAGTGGGTTGAGTGGATGTAGTATATAATTACTGCTGTAGTTGAGATTGGCGAGACAGATACGTTGTTCTAGAATTCAATAAAAAAAATTGGCAAATTTAAGGGATGAGACTATTTGCTTCTGAGTGCCAGATTTTTGGAATCTGAACACATCATTCAGGAGAGGCCTAGGCTAAAGGGAGGGTGTCCTGGCCCTTCCCCTTTGGAAAATTTTGATATTCAATGCTATTGGCTCAACACTACTATTGTTGTTACTGAATGATTTTGAATAAGTGTAGAAATTTTTAATATGATTTAGGAAACTGGAAAAAGTGCTGGGTGTCTTTCGTCATTTTGGGATGACTGCCGGTTGAAATGTGTGAGTGCCAGGTGTCAACAACCGGTGCCGCCGGCGTGGGCACATCTCTGAAATTTGCTTGTAATTGTTGGTCTCCACAGTAAGTCAATTTATACAAACTTACATAATGGAAAAATTTCAAAAATATCAAACATATTTTTCCATCTGTGATGAATCATGTCACATCCTCTACTACTGCAAAACATCTTCATCCTTACACCAATCTTTCCTCTTCCAACAAAGAAAAGACGGCCTCCAGTACCTTGACTATGTCATGTGACTCATGTCCACAGTTTATCTTCATCCTTACACCAATGTTTCCTCTTCCATAAAAGACAGAATGCCCTCCAGTTCCTTAACAATGTCTAAAATTTGAAAAAGAACAACAGTCTACCAGATTAACATTTTAACAATGTTAACTAGAGCAAAAACGATGCAGAATCTCAATACTTTTATGCATGATCAATGTTAATCATGAAGCAGTGGAATGATGTGTTCAAGTTTTTCATCATTCAACAGAAAAGAGCAAACATCCTTTTGGTGATCACGTACAGTATCATACATAGAAATGAAATATGACACAAACTTTCAATATCACATAGTACAGGTTGGTTAAGCTATTGTGGTGCACTGTTATCATTCAAATATTTATAGCAGAGATTTGTAATATCTCCATACTGAACATTTTTATGCTAAAATATGAAAAGATTATCAATCAAAACAAAAAAATCAATGATACTTTTATACTAAAAAATAACCTTTGTAAAGCACACTAACACTATAAGCTAGATGGAGATCAATCTTATAAGAAAAAAAAAACCTACTGACCAGTTCCCAAAAAACAAGTTTTCCTACTACTACTTTGCTGCCTAGTTTTCCTAACATCAACCTCATATCTCTTATAGTCTCACTGAAACCTCTGGATGAAGAGTAAAACTTTTGAAGGTTGAGAGCTACTGGCATCCTGTTTGGAAACAACTGTACATAAACTTTTCCATTACAAGACAATGGCTAGGCAAACATCTTAGTCAGACCAGACAAGATCATCTTAACAGTTTCCCTATGCTTGACTTAACAGAGGCTTGAAGCCAAAGACAAAATAGCAGACTAAAACACACACAATTGCATGGTGAGAAAAAAAGGAGTATAAAACAATGGGCAGAAAAGAAACTTTTCTTTTACACAACTTTTTGACCATTGGCAGAAGAAAAATAACTAAATTATCAACCTATCACGTTATCAAGTTAAAATTCTGACTGAATAAGTAATTGTACAAAATTATGATCTACAAGATATTATGATCAAAATGTAAACTCTACCAAACATGGCCATGCTGAATAGAATTTTAGCTTACAGCTAGCAACCAGGTAGTGTAACAACATCTCAATACATGTTATGCATTGAGATAAAAATTACACCTCGAATTTATACTCAAATGTAATAAATGAAGCCAACAGTTCTCACAACACAACTTACCAATTAAAGCAGGTCGCCTTGCTGGGTTGAGATCTCTGCAGTCCTGGACTAACTTATTCAAATTTGAATTCCGAGTCATGTTTCCAAACTCTGCTGTCAATTCTTCCTTTCTGTTTGCTTTCACAAAATCTTTAACCTCTACAAAAGTTGGTTTTCTATCTGTTTCACCAAGTTATGATAAACTTATGTCAAAGTCATGGTATTGATTGCAAATTTACTTTTGAAAGGGCAACAGAGTACTTTTTTACAAATTTTTCCCAACTTCAATTCTGCATCACATTCATACATTCAGTTAAAAATAATAAAAAAAAAAAATCAGTCATCAAGGTCTGACACTGTGATTGGTCAGTATATGAATGTAGCTGTAGTCTTGTATGGAATTTTGTTACCCGACAAATATTACAAAATCCCCCTTAAACAGTAATTAACACAGAATTAATGTTTCTTTTCACTTCAAAGACCTTTCAATGTCTGTTGATTCTGGTAGATAATCCGTTAAAAAAATGAAAAGGGGGTTGCAGGAACAAAAGATTAATATTTGCTGTCAAAGTCTGATTGTCCCTTTACTCAAAGTCTGATTGTCCCTTTACTCAAAGTCTGATTGTCCCTTTACTTAAGTGACTAATTTAAAAAGAAAAAAAGTGACAAATTCTGTCTGATGCAGTTAACTATAAACATGGCCTCAAAAAAAACTCATTTTCAAAATTTCAAAAGTGGGTTAGAAATTGCAAGCCCTAGTGAACAAAAAGTTGACCATCATTTCAAAACATTCATCCAATGTCCATCTTTGTTAAGAACTATTGATATTAATACCAATTACTGTAGATGCCCATTCAACACAGTGGAAAAGATTGACATTTGATGACAACTTATTTCAGATTAAACTGAACAGGGGTTTAACCCCTCAATACACCATAGGTAATTTTGTCAGAATTTCTTTTCTTTTGTTACACATAAAATCAGAAGTTGTTGAGTTTCTACTCTACCAGAAGGGTCATCAAAGTTCCTGCTCATTTAAGCAGCTATTAATGAACCATTGGTTTTGTACTTCAATTGGAAACTGTAGTTATTCCCCCAAAACAGTGGTAGCCATGACAGATTTATGCAAATGGTATTATTTCCACATACAGGTGTTCCCCTAATGTATAATATTAATAAGTACTACCCAATGTATAATATTAACATGTACATACTGTACCTTAAAACATCAGAGTGCATATTCATATATACAGGTTGCAAGAGGCCGGATGCATTAGCCAAATGCAGCACCTCTGTAGCTCTCTCCACCTATCCCCTGAGTTGTTATCTCTACTTAATGTATTGAGCAAACAAGCTACAAATTATTCCCCATTGACCACAACTTCCTTATCAAAAGGTTGCTGGAGACACTTGTTGCTAACTATCAATTGAGTCCATTGTTTGATAGATTAGACATATGCACCACTGCATGACCTTTCAGAATAAATATTCAAACCAAACCCTACCTAGCCAAAAACCGCGCAGAGACAGCCACACGATGGGATTTTGAGTTTGTAGGTGCAACATTTTATTAATGGGCATTGCAGCAGCATGTGTACTTACCCAATTCTTTTTCAAGAGTAGAGAAAGGTTTTGACTGGCTAAGAATCTCCCACAAGACAATACCCAAACTGAGAAAAAACAAGAAAACATTCATTTTGCAAGTAAATTTATATACTTTATCTTACTATTGTCCAAGTTTGGGAGGTTATGGAGAAACTGATGTTTGGAAAAAATAAAAAATAATCTTCTCATAGATTTTCATTGAGAAAATTCCCACAGAATATTTGGATTTATCCCCATAAGGACTTCTCATGGGAATAAATGTGTAATTTGGACATATGGGTTGAACTTCTAATGGGAGTGAATGGGACTGTGTTAATTTCTGTGGACATTCACAGGGTAGCATAAGTTCTCCTATTGAAAATGTCCAACTTCCATGTTGATTCCCATTGAAACCTCATTGGAATACCATTAGCCAAAATAATGTAACTAATATAATTAACCCTTTCACGACCATCCTTAATTTTCCTATTGCTCCTTTTTCAGTCAGGTAGATAAACACAGTTCTTGACATTATTGGCAACCTAAAATAACTTTTACCTGAACGGAACCAGAAGTTGATCTGAACATGAAAATGGTAGAATGTACACTGCTCTATCTGTAACCGTTGTTCAAAATGCAATTCTGGCTAAACAATTCCAAAATGGCCACCAATTGCCTAAATTCAGAGAGAACTGGTCCCTGCAGTACTTATGCATGATCTTCATACATTCAGACCAAGATTGCAAATTTTGCTTTGGAAAAACATCCTGACAATTGATAGAGCCTTCTGGTGACATGCTTCAGCCGGAAAATGTGAAATACAATCATAGCTGATATAAGAATTTAACTAAATGGGAATTAAATTTTATTGTTGTAATACCTACCGATAAATTTCACATCTCTCAGTGTAAGGAGCCGGGACAAATCTTTCAGGACACATATAACACATATGATCTACGGAACCTATTCTAGGACCAACCAAATATCGACGACAGGAGGAAAAAGTCTTGGCAAATTTCAAGTCAGCAATCTGAGTGAAAGAAAACAGAGCAATTGGTAAAAATAGAAATATTGTTTGTTTATAGACCAAGCTTGAGTATTACCAAGGTTACACATTTTGGGGGGATCCAAATTCTATGGCTTTTCATGATTCCTGGACCAATTAAAGGGTGAACTCAAATGAAAATGCCAAAAAGTATAGTCAAAATTGAATCATGTATTAAACAGCATGAAAAATGAATTCAAACAGTTCAACTCACATCTTCATAGGACATTCCTGAGCTGAGATGTAAAATGTTGAAGTTAATTCACTCAATATAAAATGGTACATTGCACAAAAATGTCATTGTTTTACTACTGAAATTACAGTCTTTGTATTTCTTTGTTTTTCTGAAAGTAACTGCACTTTGTACCAACATGTGATAGTACTCTTATAGGGTGGTGTAATTAGTTAAGCCCACTTTGCACTTTGTATGTCAACAAATAGGGTGCATTCTAAAACGTAAAAACATTTTTAAGTTTTAAGGGAAACAGAGCAAGTAATGTGAGTTGTACAACAAGAAAGTCACAAATTATTGAGCGAATAGGACTAAATATATTAAGTGCATTAATTTTAACATTTAATACCTCAACAATAGAACCAGCTATGACAACAGAAATTGGATGAATAAGACTCATTTTGCAAGGCTTAAAGATTAATATGCTAATTAAATTAACCCCTGGGTGAATCATGTAACTTATGGCTTTGTGACATGTACCAGTACCTACACCAAGGTACCTCAATCTTAATTCTTTCTTTTGCATAATTTCTTCTTTGCCATACATACCACCCTGCCATACATACCACCCCCCCCCCCCCCACACACACACACACACACACACACCTCTAGTGTAATTATAATCCACACAATCCATCCTCAACCCAACCTTCCCTCCAAAAAAAGAATGTTTCTACAATTTTCCAAACATCTAGATTCAACAAAACCTGGAAAGTTAAATAAACCTTGAAAATATGTGATTTATTGTCAAACCTTAACATTATAATCCTTGTCCACCAGGAATTTATCTGACGTAATGGACGTATGGAGCATTACAGCATCCACCTGTAATACTGCCTTTGCTGCATCTAGGGCCATCTTGACTCTTGTTTTTGGTTCCAACAGTTCACCCGATTTGTGCAATAAATCACCAAGGCAACCTCGTTCCATATACTCCAGGACTAAAAATTTTTGTTCTGTAACATACAGAGGTTTATTTCAGAGTAAATTGCTGCTGGCAAATTCAACCACCAAGAAACCTATACTACTATGGAAGAATATTAAATGTATGTCTTAAATTGAAATTGTGAATACAGAGTACTGAAGGGTCTGACAGAATCATTAAATTTATAGATGTCCTTTTGCAATAGCAGACATCACATTAATTACTGGAGACTTAGTTAAAGAGGGAATGCGGTGTCCCCAACCTGGAGTAACGTAGTAGACTGTTCTGCTTCGTGATTGGCTCTTAGGAGTCGTGTGACACTATTTCTTCTCCTCAAATGCATTAATTACTAGGAGTAACTGCTTGCTTGACATTGCACAGGCAATACTGAAGTCCTAAAATGTTATGAAGATACTTCGAAGACAAATAAGAAAAAATTGTGAGATTTAGATGTTGCTTAAAGATATGTTTGAAGCGACTGCTAGCTTTCCTTTTAAAAATAATGGAATGTTTCCTTAATGAGTCAATTCCGTAGACCCAGAGCCAACGAAGCTGTAAAAGTGTATTAAATCTTTGGTAACTTGAATACTTTCAAAGGGTGAAAAAACCCCAGACTGGGTAGAGGGAGAGGATTGCACCCCTAGCCAATCCTTGGCTAGGAGTCTTCTATGAACTCCATCTGCTATAATGTCTTACCTTCCTGGTCACAAATTCCAACCAGTTGTACCACATAACCGTACCAGAATGTCACCAAATTTTCAGCTTCTTTTCGAAAGTTTGCTATGACATCATCATTTCTATTGAAAAAAAAAACAATAGAAAGTTTGATAACAAAGGAGGGGGTGGGGGCAAAAAGCTTTACTTGAATCATCAAGTTCTTGACTCAAGTCATCTTGAATATGGATTAAACAATGCTTTGTTAATAATGACTACGAGTCTAGCAGACAAAGCCACAGTCAGATTCATTTGGGTACATACAACCTCACTAATATAACTACGGTACTTTTTATGAGTCTGTGACAGAATCATTTTTTCATACTGTAGTTACTGTAGGTGCATGCTTATATAACTTCAGTACATTGCATGGCATTAAAACCATGTTAAAGCATGAAACGCTTTGGGTTAGAGGCAACGAAAAATACACAATTGTAGTAGGACTTCAAAATTTTATTATTGACTAATCTACATGAGTCTAACAAAATACATTACATGAAATAACCCATACTAAAACTGCCTACCACTAAATGGTTTAAAACCTTTTGGTGATAAGTCAGGTTTTATTTGATGTTAACATCCTCAGTGTATAGCCCCTTCGATGTTTAAAGGGTTTTATCATATTTTTATTTATTTTAGGGTTGGAGTGGCTTTAAAACTGTAGGTGTGAAAAACAAGTAAAAACCCGACTTAGATGCCCAGAAGTTGGGTTTTAGACTGTTTAATGACAGGCAGTTTTGGTAAGGGCTAATTCATGTTATGTTAAAAAAAAATATATGTGCCTATGCAACATTAAAAATGTCCACACCAACATAAACAACATAAATTAAATATCAGAAATATCAACATGTTCTCACCCAACATCATCAATGTACTTTACAACAACGTCATGAATGCCATTGAGTTTAGCCTTTTTTATAGGACCCCAGGTTCCAACACATATGTCTTCAAGGTCACTCAGATCACTGGAACTTACATACAGATCATCATGCACCAGCCGTGCTGAAAGAAAATGAAGTATTCTTATAGAAAATGAATACCATGACACATTGATGCATTAATATTGTATGTTTTAAAGTTTGATGGAGTCTGACTAGGTAGTGTACCCCAATGACAGCAGACAACAAATGTGATACACCACGGCAGATCCGGTATTATGTTGGCCATTGTACAACAGACTTATTCATGATAAGATCACTGATGACACTGGTTGCATGGCATTGAACATGCACAGGAACATGATATGCATGCACATTAAGGTTTGCAGGCGCAGTGATCTAGCCATGGCAAGCCGAATGTACGTAGACGAATTAGGATCTCCATCGCACTAAGGTGTGATAGGACTCTATAGCTAGCTCTTATGGGGTAATGTAATTAAGCCCTCTCTGTGCAACACACTATATGCAAGCAAACAGGAAGTGTTCAAGGTCATAGAAACATTTTTAACTTTAAAGAGAAACAGAGCAGGCATTGAGTTGTACAACAAGAAAGTCATAAATTATTGCACAATGGACTAATTTCTTTTAAGGGAATAAATTTCAACATTTTATATCTCTGTTCAAAGATGGGAGTTGGACTGCCAAAATTCATTTTTCATGCTGTTTAATCTACATTTTTTATTTTTTTTTTATTTGAGGTACACTTAAGAGAATAATTGACCTGACTGTATTTTGCTAAAAGTCTAGGTTACTGAATCCCATAAGTTCCACCAAAACTCTCAGTGTGTATCTTACCTGATCCATTTTTCTCCAATTCTTGTTTAGCTTCATTGATCTCGTTCTCACTCCCTTCAATTCCACCTTTGAAAGAATTCATAATTGTGAGGGCAGTTAGTTCAAAATAAAATGATACCTGTTATATGAGTCACACACAAATGCCTAAAACTTAATAATTATATTGCCATAGACATTGTTACCACAAAACTATACTTACTTCAAGCACTTCTGCTAATGGACATTTCGGAAAAAATACCTTCTGCTCAGTCTCATCAAGAGCTGTTCTCAGTACTAATTATATGCCCATTTAAGCATTTGAAAATAGCCATGAAGGTTGACATTTTGTAACAGTTTATCTCAAAATAAACTGAAAGGGCAGGGAGCCCTTCAATGCTTTCCAAGTAATTTGATCCCCTTTTTGCCGTCACTTATTTCAGGATTTCTTGTAAGTTGTCATCTGAACCTCAAAGTTGCTGGGCTTCTATTGTACTGCTCACTGAAGCAGCTAATTTGAGTAATGAACCAGGGGTCGGTACTATACCTGGGAACTGCAGTTTTTCCCTTAAAACTGCGGTAGCCTAACAGATCTCCTTAAAGGCTAACATCACGTAAAACTGACAAAGTAACTTAATTGAGTGCAAAAATAGAAGAGAAAGCTGTAAAGATGCTAATACTACCGAAATATTTGAATTCTTTAGTATGATCTTGAAGAGTGCCCTTTTCAGCATTTTTAGAAAAATTTTATGTCATTAAAGCCAGTCTGTAAGAAGGTTCAGGTCTCTATCACACAAACCCAATAATATGCACATTAACTTTGAACAGGAAGGAAGTGCTTTATTGTAAATTGTACAGTAATTACAGAACATTAACTGTTGTTGTTGTATGAAATCTTGAATTTACAAATGAAAATTGATTTTGACAAAATGGTAATCTGCACTTGAAATCGAAGAATGGACTACAATTTTGCCTTAAATCTAATTATGCTCAATAAGGAAAGCTATAAAAAATTAAAAACAATAGCTATAACAAACAAAATTATCATAGCTGCTGGAGAAAACATTCTGTATAAGCCTCGACAGAAAACAATATATAGCTTGCAAATAATCTGTTGCTACAACATCTTTTGCATTGCAACTCTCCGTTGCGGCTGTATATACAGAATGTATTGTAACTTCTTAATGTACCTACTGCTACCTACTGCCCTGGCTGCTTCCTACAGATGCTCAAGTGTGAATGGTTGTGTACAGTATGTATGTCATCAATGTACCTATTGATACCTATTCCCCTGCAATATATACCTTCTGATGATGGTGGTAATAGTATGTAAGTTATCAACATACCTATTGATACCATTCTTTCCAAGTCTCTTTTGGCATTACCAAAGTCATCATCTCGGAGTGGTCGTTTCTCTTGGACCTCAATTGCACTAAAGAGATTACAGATCTGTGTGAAAAAATAAACAGTACAGATAAGAAAGCTTATACCTCATGATTTTAAAGGTCTGGTTGCATGAAAATGACAAGGTTGGGTATTTCATGTAAAAAGCATTAAAAACCATTGTAATTGCCAAAATTCCCATCAAATCCATCATTTTTTCTTCCATTTTTACAGGGTCATTTCTGATTTGCACATACTCAAGCATAAACATGAGATCTACATGCAAATCTTGTGATGTCTTGAGAGGAACTTGCCATATATGGCTGACGTTTACTTTTTGCACTAGTTGAAGGAAGATCTGCTTGTGGGATTGATTAAAGTATTGAATGTTTGTTTTTCAATTGTTTAGTGTTATATATACTGTACCAACTGTAGTGTACTGTTTGTATGTACATGCGTACATGAGCTGAGTGGGAAGTCTAGTAGTTGTGTGAGTCATGGGAAATTAAAAGAGGGTCTGAATAAAGATGGCCGACAGCCAGTAATACTTGTATTCTGCTCTTCATTATTTGGGCCTATGTGTCGATACGCGGGACACTACACCTACTTTTGGGAGTATACTCTTGACAAGCCTTTGACTTGTAGTTTTACTACCTTTAACTCTCATACTGTAAGCTTCTGTTAATTTTAAGGTACACTTTACATGTTATTGTGATATACTTGGTAGATAAAAAAAAAAATAAATAAATGGAATGATATGAAATGGGGCACTCTTCACAATTTCAGTTGTTATGATTGGTTGGTTCTGCGTCAGCTGTAAACAAGGAGGTGACTCAGGAGGCCAATATTTAAGTCCTTTCTGCAGGTGAACCACACAAGGGTGCATACATAGGTGTTGTGTATTGGCAGCCATACACTCAAGCTGTGCATCACACTCTTTTCTTTCCTGCAGCGGTTACATCTTTTGGTTTCTGCCGCTTTTGTCTCCTTTAAATTTCCTCCCCCTATAGCAGCGCTGTGAACATGTAGCAATTAATACGGTAGCTAAAAAGTTGACATGTGTAATAAACGTTTAGTACAAAGCTACAAGTGATTAATCGCAAAACCTGTTTTTGACATTTTGATAAAGTATACAAATGGATAGAAAAAAAATGTTTATCCATTTGTATACTCTGATGATCCCTGGTTTTTGTTAAATAGAACATTCAGGGCATATTTGAACCTTGTAGACTTCAAAGTTTCAGAATAATTTGATTTTACCATGCAAGATAACAACAATTACTACTTCTGCATTACAATCAGTATCAATCACTACATACTGAAATTATTTTTTTTTTGTTGTTGTGATAAGGTAATTGTGATTAATGGCTAAACGATCGCAAATTTTTGAGGTGAAAAGTTTAGTTATTTTGCTAAACGTTCACAGCCCTACCCTATAGGCCGCCAGGTAAGGTGATTCAACACTATCACTACCCCAGGATTCTAGATATCGCTCCTTTGGCCTTTCATGAGATTTTTTGGACATCCTTCAAGCATTCTTCTGACCCATATGTTCCTTAAAATGTACGCACACTTAGTAGAGGAGGTGCTGTGTGACCAGCCCACATAACCTACGCCTTCTCTAGTGTGATATAGATGCTTTGGTGATTTATGCAAGGATCAGGTCTTGAAGAGAGAATTAGGTCAGCAAAAACAGCTTGTGTGTTACTGCATGGTTAAGCTGCTGTTGTGATGATAATAAAGGGTCCAAGTCTCAGAAGCATAAATGTGACATCTTAAACTACAGTACCGAACAAAAACAAAATTCCACCCATCTAAATCCACCCACCCCATCATTATCACTGTCCATGAATTCCATCCACCCCGTCCTTCGTATGTCCAATTCCCCTGCCTATATGTGACAACTCTGTTCACACCTTTTTGCTTCAGTGAAAAAAGGTCAACAAGAACCAGTTAAGAAGTTGCCCTACTGCTTGCCCATGCATATTGGTCACGATAAAATTAATAATTTTTTAATTTTAAATTATAAACTTGATTTCCTTCCTTGCCCAATTACACAATCTGATGATTTACAGACAGCAATGCTCCATGCAAAGACATTTAATCCAAGTCAAGAAACCCTATAGCCACCATGACAGTATGCAGAGCATGCAGAGGGGGTTTTGATTACAATCCTGCCCAAAGTACCGTGTAATTTTTTGCAACTTAAGTGGACTGGAAGTTCGGTGAAGTGATAATAATAGACCTCCAGCAGTGGGTTTGGAAACTTGATATACCTCATTTGAACAATAAATTACTGAGGTTAGAAAATCAACTTTTTTACCGCACTTGTGGTTTCTTGGAGCATGCTTGAGTGAGTTAAGCAGGAAGTTGGGTAAAATTTGATTACCCCACTAAACCTTGCTTTTACTGGGTACTCAGGTGAAATATCTAATGGGATAAGAAATTTATCATGTTCACCCTTCAACCCTCAGAAAAGTGCTGACAATATGTAACCCACCATGGCAGATAATTGGAACTATGTTGGCTATGGTCCATACTGATTTTTCATACTGCTGGAAAGAGCTCAATAAATGCTTCATTTTGACATCAAAATCATGCACATATGATATTTTGAAGTAATCTATACATTTGGGCAAGATGATCAAATTTCAATGAAAAACAAAACATTTAATTTGATAAAAATAGCTGTATCTCATTTGTACATTGGCTGACATAATACCCAATCTGCGGTGGTATGTCACATATATTCTGATAACTCACCTCAATATGATGTATGAGATGAGTCATTGATATCTGGAGCACCGAGATGCGGGCAGCAATATCCTTGCTGACTCTCTTGCACTTGCTAATTCTAATTTTAGATGGGGTGTGATCTATCAGCCACTCCAGGAATTCCTTGGTAGAATCCAAGTTGACCTGAAGCTTTTCCAGCTCATTCTGCAATCCTGTGGGAATGAATAATTCATGATCCTTGTATGATGTCATTATATATGCATTTATGGAATTTGTGCAACAGATACATGATACCTTTTCACTGCAGAGTATAGCCAATCATAACAACGAATACTAAAATATGACACAGTAATAAAATGATAAAGATCACTATATTTTGGTGAGCAATACCTAATTGAAGAACTGTGAGTGCAAACTTAAACATTTAACCAAATAGAAATTCTAAAATGACAATAACAATAACAAAAAATAAAATGATAAATGGATTGGCAATACCAGATGTATCAAAATTGAAAATACACAAAAAAGTTACATAAAATTTGGGATTATACTGTAGCTTTTTTGAGTAATTGAAAATACACAAAAAAAAGAAGAAAAAATTATACTGTAAAAAAATTATACTGTAGATTTTTTGAGTAATTGAAAATACACAAAAAAAGAAGAAAAAATCATACTGTAAAAAAACTGTACTGTAGCTTTTTGTGTAATTGAAAATACACAAAAAAGTTACGTAAAATTTGGGATTATACTGTAGCGTTTTTGAGTAACTGAAAATACACAAAAAAAGAAGAAAAAAATATATACTGTAAAAAAACTGTACTGTAGCTTTTTGTGTAATTGAAAATACACAAAAAAGTTACGTAAAATTTGGGATTATACTGTAGCGTTTTTGAGTAACTGAAAATACACAAAAAAAGAAGAAAAAAATATACTGTAAAAAAATTATACTGTAGCTTTTTTGAGTAATTGAAAATACACAAAAAAAGAAGAAAAAATTATACTGTAAAAAAATTATACTGTAGCTTTTTTGAGTAATTGAAAATACACAAAAAAAGAAGAAAAAATTATACTGTAAAAAAATTATGCTGTAGCTTTTTTGAGTAACTGAAAATACACAAAAAAAGAAGAAAAAATTATACTGTAAAAAAAATGATACTGTAGCTTTTTTGTGTAATGGAAAAAACCGAAAAAGTTACATAAAATTTGGGATTATACTGTAGCTTTTTGAGTAATTGAAAATACACAAAAAAGAAGAAAAAATTATACTGTAAAAAAATTATACTGTAGCTTTTTTGAGTAATTGAAAATACACAAAAAAAGAAGAAAAAATTATACTGTAAAAAAATTATGCTGTAGCTTTTTTGAGTAATTGAAAATACACAAAAAAAGAAGAAAAAATTATACTGTAAAAAAAATGATACTGTAGCTTTTTTGTGTAATGGAAAAAACCGAAAAAGTTACATAAAATTTGGGATTATACTGTAGCTTTTTTGAGTAATTGAAAATACACAAAAAAAGAAGAAAAAATTATTCTGTAAAAAAATTATACTGTAGATTTTTTGAGTAATTGAAAATACACAAAAAAAGAAGAAAAAATTATACTGTAAAAAAATTATACTGTAGCTTCTTTGTGTAATTGAAAATACACAAAAAAGTTACGTAACATTTGGGATTATACTGTAGCTTTTTTGAGTAATTGAAAATACACAAAAAAAGAAGAAAAAATTATACTGCAAAAAAATTATACCGTAGCTTTTTTGTGTAATTGAAAATACACAAAAAAGTTATGTAAAATTTGGGATTGTACTGTAGCTTCTTGATCTATAAAAATTGAATACAAACTTTTGCATGTGCTTTGATTGCATTATTAGCGGTGTGGTAGCTGCATGGTACTGCAGCAAACAGTGGGCAACGTAATGCAAATTAATGAACATCAATCATTATGTGGAGCCCTTACTCATATAGCCAGCTACCACTACACCATCTAAAACCCCACCTTTGGGAAGTAAGTTGGGTTTTTTCTGGATATTGGCATTTTGGCATCCACCCACCGTTTATAGCAAATCCCAAGACCTACTGGATTTTATGTTAGGGATGGCGTGGCTATGTACATGTAAACTGTAGACCTGAGAACATCAACCAGAAACCTGACTTGCCCAGGCCAGCCAAAGGTTGGGTTTTGTGTACTGCAGTCCACTCCCACTGAACTGTCCATGGGCTGTTCAGTGGGCTTGGATTACAAAAGGGCCCTTTTCATGTAACATAAAATATAGCTACTGTATTTGAGTACATATAAAACTGTATTTCATTTGTTACTGTGATAGCTAGCTTTTAAACCACTTCTAGTAATAGTTATTACCAAGAAACACATACACCCCTGTCAGCTGGTGAGACAGGGTCTTTTCTAAAGTTCCCCTTCTCATTTGTCCCCAGTTAATGTAGCTTAATTTGTGTCACAACTGATCTTGTATTAGTCCCTTGTCTCATTAGTTTCCCTCTTCATTATTCCACCTCATCAATTGATCCCCCATCTGACTAGTCCCCCAACTCACTGGGATTAGGGTTAAGGGTGAAGGAATTTGGTTACTGTTAGGGGTTAGGGTTAGGGTTAAGTTTAGAGGAAATGATTTCCTGAAAACCTACTGTACAGGGACCAATGAGAAGGGGATCTATGAGACTGGGACAGGGGATTACATATAGAGGGCGCTTTGCAATTATGTCACGTCCACCATGCTGGAGGACATTCATGCCAAGTACACACAGTTTGTGCTGAATGCACTGCACACTTTGGTTACTATGTGTGTACATAACCACAGAGCAATCATGTCCAGTGTGGTCTTCTACGTACAGTAGAATGTAATTCAACATAACCGCCATAGAAAATGAAATCATGTGAAAAGCCTCCATAGAGATTATCCTGCTCAAGATACTGAAATCCAGGGCTGTGTATACCAACCTTGATAATTTCCAATAACATTGGCATCCTGCCTTGCCCTCAGTCGTTCACCTAGGTCAGAGATGATTCCTTCCGTGTGTTTCACTTCCTTAAAGAGAACTTCTCTCTGGTTTTCAAAATTTTCTGTTTGTAGAGCTTTCCTGAGATCATTGATAAGACCACAAGTTGATACAACTGTGCCTACCACTGCTAGTATAGTCGCCATGATGAAATACACTATTTGTCTACTAAAAGTCAAAAGGAAATAATAAAAAAAAGATATACTTGTGGTTTCGATTTCTGATATTTATACTACTGTATATCCACTTGACTATTACTTTCATAACAACTGCATGCCAGTCAATTAAGGTACACTGTACAGTTGGAATTACAAGTGAAAGGGCAAGCCTGCAGTTGTCCCAAACTTAAATTGAAGCAATGTTCAGCTAAATCTCACAAGGTCTCCTTTTATTTGTCTTCAAATTATCTTTCAATATATTTTAGGACAATGGTATTGCATATATATGCTGGGTAAACCAAGCAGTTTATACTACTCCTTTGTAACTTTCACATTGGAAGAGAAAAAAAATAAAAAGTGTTGTCACATGACTTTCAACAGCCAATCAAGAAATAGTACAGTCTAGCACACTAATTCAAATTTGGGTGACTGCCTTTAAGTAAACAATTTTGTAAGATTCTGAAGGCCAACCTCTTCCAGTCAATCATTAAACTTACAATATCCTTTTAATACAGAAACTTAAAGGGGATGCAGTCATCCCAAATGGTAAAGTTGACTGACCTGTTTCATGATTGTCTCTTTCCAATCCAAGGCCAATCCCTCACCTCAAACTACAATTTTTGTAGTGATTTACAGAAATTCTCAATTGGCTCAGCTCTTTGATTGACAGCTACTTCAATGCAAATAAAGTACCAATTACACAGACTACACTGTACTATGAGTGTTTTGATTGTAACACATTAGGGTCTTGTATATACTCACCCTAAAACAAACTCAGGTTGTGTCTGGATGAGGATGAATTTTAAACAGTTGTGGGAGGGGCTTAAGTAAGTATAAATTAGGAGAATTATACTGTAACTGTTTGGGGTGAGAAAATGAGGCCTTTACGGATGATGAAGAAGATGTGAACATAGAGGTCTTCAGACCTGCATGCACTGAAGTTTTTCAGCTATGCTAAGATGACAATATTTCTCCTTCTCAATAAGGACTTACTGCTTGGCATAGCCTGGATGTGAAACAATTAAATCCTAATTAAAAATATTACAAAAGCTACTTTGAAAAAAAATAAGAAAGTTCTAAGAAACCCAAGAGATTTTCCTGTTACTTCATACTTCAAAATAAGTTTGGAGTACTACTCTTGATCTTTAAGCATGGTTGATTAAATTGTATGCCTGATCGACTAAGTCCTCCATGCAGAACAAGAACAGCACAGAGATGGTTTATGTACATTCCAAGTCATACTGGTGGTAGTGAAGGCTGCAAAAAATTTCATTCAGTTTGATTTGTTCATATTTTATTACTGTACCATATTTTATTAACATGTAGTGAACATTCTTTTGTTAACTAAAGCCCAAAATATGAGCTGCTAGCTTTCATCCTGCTTCAACAGACTGGATAAGACAAAAAAAAAATACTAGAAGTTTCCATTTGCTTGAGGGGTTGCGATTTTACAACATTTTCTGTAGGCTCTCACTGACTATATGGTGATGCTCTCCATATCCATGTTTTGGCAGGACTACAACTTGCAATGTACACAGATTCAATTACACTGACTTTGATGAAATAAAGGCACAGGTCTACAGTAGCGGGCCAACACGAAGGCATGCAGTATGTCAATAATTTGGACAGGTCCATATTGTGCATTTCTTACTTTGTGTTTTACATCCATCTTCTTCTCTGACTGCAACTTCTCATCACTTTAGGGAGGAAATGAAGCTCACTTGATTTAGTGACACTTCACATCTGATTAATTGATTGACAGTTACCAGATTTACTCTATTAAATGCCCCAGGGGCGTGAAATTTTCGTTAAAGGGGGCGTTTATTAGAGTCAAATTCACGTGACCCACAACTTGTTTCTTATCTGAGCCCTTCTGATAAACTGCTATATATGGCGTATTTACCCATTTGGTTGTCAGCTTCACAATCAGCTGTGAGCTCCTCCCTAATAATCGGTAACCAAACTTTCCTATAAATATGGTAACCACGAACAACACTGTGAACTTTGCAAGTGTGATCAAATTTGCCGACATCTTGATATGTAACGTTACACACAGAAGTGACTTTTTTACGAGCCCGCGGCATGCATGCATGCATGCTGTGCACAGTATACAGCCAGGCCTCACGTTACTATGCTGACCGGCCGGCTATACGCAGGTACATATGGTAATTGCATAATAGTTACCGTGAGTAGCACCATGCACGTCCTGTATGTATTAGCATTTAGCAGTACATACTGTACATGTTCACAGCATTTCACTGTTAAACAGTTTTCCTGGTGAATTTGGATTTTCATGTTAGGCTGTTCGGATAGGCTAGTGAATATTTTTATACCTACGGTATGTCCAGTACTGTACCACTTTCGAACCGCAAACGAAGCAGCACAGGGTCGCCGTATGTGATAGCCAGATGGATATCAACAGAAATTATAGTTGCAGAAACATGCCTTTTACTTCAGGATATGGGACTTTAGGAGATTTCGTGGCTTCAAGGTAGGACTATTTCATTTTCCTTTTACCATATTGTCTTTGGAATTAACAATTTCACTTTATGCAATGTGACGAAAAAGTTGGGGGACATTTATTAGAGAGGGGGCATCTAATAGAGTAAATACGGTACATATATTAAAATACACAAAAAGTTATGCAACATTTGGATAAGTTAACAGGCTAGTCAAGCTTGTGTTAATTGCCTTTCATGCAGTGTGAACACAATGAAAGTGTACTCATTTGAGGGCACATATCATGTAACGAACTTAGTCTGTTACACTCCACACTGCCTGCGATCTAGTGGGGTGTCTGCAATATGTTGCATTCTCAAGAAGCAATGTCACAGTGTGCTAATCATGATGATTCTCAAAAGAAGTAGGCCTACTGGTAGAACTTTGATTGCAACAAATTCTTTAGAAAATCCAGCATACCCTTGATATACACCATTTTCTCTTGCCTCAAACTTTAAAAATGTTTCAGTTTATGGCATAAAACATTCTATGGCAGTCATAATGTTCAAATTTTCCATACAAGAGCTTAATTACTGCACAGTGAAAAAAAAATCTTAAACGACCCCATGATTAAAGGCCTAATTAATCTTCTCACCCCAAACAGTTACAATTATCCTTACCTACTTACTTAAACCCCCCACAATTCTGTAAAACTCACACTTGTCCAGACACGATTTCACAATTTATTCCCTCTGTGTGGATATATAACCCCAAAATGTAGTCAAACCATCCTCAGAACATGCTGTGCATGAGCTACAGTTTTCTGCATTTTTGAACTTCCTGTCAATCATAGAGCTGTACACATTAATTTTTTTGGACTACAACAAAAAATTGAAGTTTGGGGTGAAAAATAAAATAACAGTAATTTACAGTATGAGTGGGAACTCCAAGGTATCCTGAACAAGTACAGTCCTATATGCCTTCTCTACACTAGGTAGAGTATTATTATACATAAGCACTGTAGAAAGTGAGCCATTTCATGATGTAGGAATAACATGACCATAACAGTATTTTCTGCTGAGACTTCTAGCCCAGATACTAGATTTTAGGAAAATTACATGCATGAATATATAAGCAGAAATTCATATTACATACAAGCAAGTCCTTAGACTTAGGGAAGTAAATTGATTGGCAACCATCCTCAGAATTTTACAGGAAATTATGGGAACTTATCCTGGCTCGTGCAACTGCCTTCTTTCAAACATACTAAAGTTTGGTTTGTTTGCTTAGATGATTGTTTGGCTGCTCTATAGGCTATAGTTTCTTGCTCACAATGAAATGGAAGAAACGAATATATGCTGCTTGTGCTGCCCAAAAGAGAGGATCCAGCCAGCTCATGTTTCTTTAAAAAGTTGAAGTACTGTACCTGAGAAAAAAAAATCCTGACACCCATATAACTACTCCATACAAGAATGAATACCAAGGTTCCTCTATATTATATGTGCCTATTATGATGGATACTAACTTTGAAAAGTAGCTAAGGAGCTTTTCCCTGCAGGCATATTCTGCACCGAGGAAAAAAAACAAACAATAATTGCAATCAGCCATGCCAAAATTAGACCAAATGAATATAGTGAGGTGATTGATATACTGTAGCCTACAGTAGGAAGAGGTTTAGGGATGCACCGGATATCCAGTCCGGCCGGATTATCCGGCCGGATAGTGAAAAAATATCCGGTTCCGGTTCCGGCCGGATTTTTTTAAATCCGGCCGGAACCGTATTTTGCTGTAAACTTGGGTGGCATTATGTACATGAGTTAAAACAAACATGAAAACAGCAGTAACTGCCTCAGAATTAATTTAAAGTTCATAAATGATAGCTTATCAGTGCATGTTACAGTATAACATTTGAACACCTTTATTTAGCCCTTAAAAATGACTGAACCAAACAGGCAACAAAGTTATAAAAGTAACTGATTTACATGTACATGTAACAAATATGACTTCAAATTCCTCCAACTGTGTGAAATAAACTGAATGGATGAAATGAACTTTCATGCAATTTAAATAAGTCTACTGCAGTGCACAGTAGTACTGTACAAAATGGATAATCCATATTACAGTTGTACCTGAGTCACATCATTCGAGGCAGTGTTTTAGTTTAATTGCACTGGGTTGTCTACAAATACACACCTTAACACTTCACTTTATTTTACTTTTTAACACTTACTGTACTTGCCCATTAAAGTTGTGTAGTACAAGCAGAAAATGTGTTTTATCTTGAATTTCAGAAGACATTACTCATTGCAAATTAAAGTTGCCTATGGGGTCAATATTAATGTTTTCTGTCCCTAATAATTAATCACACACACTTAAGTATACACAATATGATGAGTGTTCGACTGATCATCTGTTAAGTAATCAACATCTAGTCGATTATTCCGTCATAGGTAAATAATCGGCATTGGTAAAATTCTGCCATTCAACCAATCATTGCCACCGATTATTTGCAAACTGGAAAAAAGGGGCTAAATATACTTGAAAAAGGGCTCTTAGTTTCGTTAAAATCCCTGTAAATACTCAATCCATTAACTTCCCGCCAAAACAAGATGCATTGATAATCACAAACATATAAATTTAACCCCTGCCATGGGAATGATTGTTTGATACAGGGTATTTTCTGCTACTGTATAACCCATTTGTTTTACCTGAAATTAGATTTAGAATTGCATTCAAGGTGTATTCCTTGCTGTCTCTCAGAAAGCACCGCGTAAGTTGCTGTACAAACTGTTCTGCACAATACGCATAGAACAGACTGGCTTATATAGCCAGCTAGCGAAGCTGGGTGAGTCTCATGCTAAATTCACATAGAAATGGCACCACAAATATCTGCCTATGTGGATTATGTGGGGATCTGACTTACTAAAAATATACAGGGATATTTATATCTGAAAGGAACCATAAGATCCATTAATCGGGTGCAATTGTTTTCCTGTCCAGAACTGCTAAGATTATTATGATTGCTCTACATGGGGTCGGTTAAGACGGGAGCTCGAGAGTAGCTACAGTACATTAAAGCAGCTCTACAATCCAGTACAGTAAAAGAATGGAAATGTTCCGACATGATTGGGGGATGAAAACTAGACAGAGCATGATGTTGGCCTTAGAACTAAATTATCAAAGGGCATATGACATCGACTGCAAACAATTCTGTTGTATTAACAGTTGATTTGTATCTTCACTCTTGAATTGAAAATATTACCCCTACAAAAATTATCTCCCTTTTGTGAAACGAACGGAACTATTCCCAATACTTTCTATCCTAAACTGGTTACGGTATACGCGATGTGCACGAAGCAAGGGGCGTGTGCTATTGAGACAAACATGTGATTTCCCTCTTTCTCATAATTGATATCAGGCCGATTGTTTAATTAATTAATCAGTTATTGGGTATTACCAATTATAGCATAATAGGTCGACCACTAAATATGTTATCAAACATATAATACGTAATGTCAGAATGTGTGATATACGTGTACAGTATCTCTGCCAAAAAAGTTATTGATGATAAATGTGCTTCAGTTTTTTTATACCATGGCATGTTTAAATACTAGAAAAGTTATATAAAACAATGGTGCTGTACATAGTTAAAATCCTTAACCCTAGAGTCTTTTTACAGTACTGTACATATGAGCAGTCCATTCAATAATCACTATCCAAGGACTCTCTTTGCCAAGTATTACTGGTCTACATAATTTGTACAATTTTTTTGAACAAGTGGTGATGTACTGTAGTTCAAAAAGAACAAACTGATATGCAAAACAAGTTTCAAGATTCCCTCAGGAGTTTTCTCTACAAATACACTTCAGGAGGGAAAATACAAAGAGCTCTTACTTGCCCCGCTTTGCAACAGTTTTGCTGTGCTTCTGCAGGAACAGTTTTTCATGCCTTTTTTCTATTATATTGCAATTTTTGGTTAAAAAATTAGTTAAATACACTGGTACAACACTTGAAGACAAATTTATAGACATTTCCCATTAGTCCTTCACAAACATTACGTCACAACTTAAGCAGAAAACTCCTATCCCAGAGTTTCTCTGCTTTCCTGAATTTCACTTTATTCATCTGCATTGAAAATATCCGGTTCCGGCCGGAAAAAATCCGGCGGGATTTCAAGTTGGTTCCGGCAAAATCCGGTTCCGGCCGGATCCAAAATTTTGGTTCCGGTGCATCCCTAATTAGAGGTTCACTTTCAAACTCTGAGTATAAAGTATTTGCAATATAACAGGAATTTCCATAATTCCACAAAGGAAGTCAAGTTATGTATTCCTACAGTTCCAAAATATGAAATTCCATAGCAAACATCTCACACACAGTGCCTTGGCAGAAATACCATAGCAGTTGGTCATCAATTTTGTCAATTGTGTCACAACAAGAGACTTAACATGTTTACATACATACATCACAAGTTCCCAGAAGATACTTCCTGTAAGGCTACCTCAAACTGAGGTGAATAGACCACTGAGAGATGAATAGACTGAATAGTCTGAAGTGAATAGGATTAGTTGGTGTCTAGTAATTCACTTCAGTTTAAGGCTGGCTTGTACCTGTACATGAAGTACTGTATATACATACCCAAGTTCAGGTAGATGTCCACTGTTTAACAAGGTGTCTCTTGATTGGCTCTTACCATTGTATTGTATAGATTGTATCCTTTATTAAGGTTAGCTAGGGATTAGGCCATCGTTAGCCAGTTAGGAAATTTCTTGTTAAACAGTGCGCACCCCCCCCCCCCCCCCCCCCCCCCCCCAAGGTCCTCTGTGAGCCTCATGCAGTAGCTTGCTAGAGCTACTGTACTAACATGTTGCAGCTCCAGATCTGTATATGTACCATCACAAGCCACTCTTCCTAAGAAGATTCCCAAAAAACATCCAACATCTTTTTGGAATTGGTCCTCGCGATCCAGCATGAATTGAACTTAGAAATAGAAACACTTTATAGGCCTTGGTCTATAACCCTCAGTTACTTTCTGCCCTCCATCACAGTGTAGGAAAGTAATTGGCAGAAACTATACCAATGGCAGAAAGTAACCGAGCCCCTGACAATACTGTTAACGTTAGGCCTAACGTTGTCTATTGGAGTACTAATAAGTTAGGCCTACTACTAGTCTGAGCTTTGTTACTCTGTTATGACTGGTCGAAAAATAAAAGAAACCACGATGGGCCCAACAAAGAACGAACTCTAATCAGCAAAAATATTACCTGAAACCACTCGTGTAAGTTAGGCTAGGCTTTATTAGGCCTTATTTAGTTTACCCTTTCGTCCACGCCGTGGCTTAAAAGTAGCCTAACGTTACTGATAAACGTTAGGCCTGACTGCAGTTAGTGATTAATTGATCCTTAAAAGTTACCTTTAAGTTATTAGTCCCGAAACCAAAATTTCAACTCCACGGCTAGGCTAAACACAGATAACAGAAGTAGGCCTATACCGTTAACTTACTGCACTCGGCTAAAAAGTCAAAAAATGAAAGCGGAACCGACACAAACGTGTAACGTTTTGTAGCAGACAACTTACAATTGAGTACGAACACGTTAGCAGCTAACAGTTACACTAAAAATGAAAGTGAGTGGCGGATTTTGTTACTTGTCTATCAAGATGTATCTCCGTCCACGTCTCTTTGCTAGCTCAATAACTATAAAACTCACTCCTATTTTCACGAACCAGCTAAGCTTTACCCACGATCGATCGAGTCTTTTGTTCTTGCAAGTTGCAGTTTACGTTTCTGGAATTGCACAGGAAGCTCATTCAAAAGTTGTTACGCTTGGTGACTGGAAGTTGACGTAACGACATAGGGAATTCCCCGGTTCCTAAAGTGGTCATACACCTCAGCTACACACTATATATGGCAGGCTTTATATGCCATAATGGAAAAAAGTCGAGTGAAATTTGCTCGAGAACTTAGCTTTGTGAAGTTGGCCAATTGGTGGTGTCCATCGGCCCAAAATTTTCTTGCTTTTATTTTCTGTATGCAATTCTTAAGCCCCCTTATTAGGTAAATTATGAAAGACTTTTTTTGCGTGCAACCATTCATTCATGATACAGGTAAACCAAGAAGTTGTGGAAGCCTCAGTTTCTGAACTGAGCCTGGCCCGACCACTATAAGCGGCAAGGCCCGATCAATGAGGGGCGGTCAACTACAACGAATTTGGGTGGGATTTCTATCCCTTTGTTGTGATTTCTTATCAAAATCTAAGTTTATTCATGGTATAAGAGAGGCCGAAATTTGCCAACCTGTGTAAATATAGGCTTTTACTTGTATGAAAGGACTAGAAAATTAAATTTGTGTTCAGTTCAAGGCGTCACATCTACAAACAGCATTTATCACATCACGCGTGTCCGATAAAAGCTTTCTGTTAGTCGCGAAGTGGCAGAGGTCTATTCGAGCTGCTGTGTACCAATCATTAGAAAATTCATCCGCTTGAAACTGACCGTCACGACTTGGCAGGTTTTTAACGATCACAGAACGTACATAACAAACTGACCTTGAGACTTCAATCATGTGTTCAGTCACAGTCCCAACAATGACTAGGGGTGTACCGCACTGCTGAAAATATCAAGAACTAACGCTCGTTTGTAATTATGAACACGTTTTTCGTTAATTTTGGAACATAAAGTACATACGTGATACTATGTTTTCTGTCCCAAATATCAATTTAACAGATTTTTTTTTTTAAGAAATTTTAAATTTTATTTTCGCACCGATGTTCATGGTTAGGTGGGGCTTCATTGGATAACTAAGTTACTAGCCACTGAATTCGATTTTAGTCACATTATACGTGTAAAAGCAGCTCAATCCAGAATCTTTTGAATGTAGATGCCCACTGTCTTAAGGTTAACCGCAGAAATACGTCTAGTTTCACCGCTGGATTCGGGAATCAAGGTAAAATTATAAACGTCCACCGTTCAAGGGGCGGAATTCTCTAATGTGTTTTTCACATTTGCAGGTGTGTCAAATCCCTCTCGATGTAAGTGGGTTTTCCTCCCCCATGCAGTGTTAAGTGGGCTTTCTTCCCATTTGGCATAGGCTTGCCTCTAGATTCGGTTGTCCAGCCGACATTAGTCTTGGTCAAGACATTAACATAACATAACAGGTTGAAGGGCAAAGGAGGGCCAAGGCCCCATAAGATGCCCTGAAGTCCAAGCCCTAATCAAAAGTCAAACCACCAAAGCTTGACAACAGCCCCAAACAATCAGATTCTACCACAGCCATGGAAAAACCTGTCAATGTTAACCTTAAAACAGTGAACTGAGGGGGAGTTAACTACCCAATCTGGTAGACAATTCCACTCGTTGACAACTCTATGGGAGAAACTAAACTTCCTAATGTCAAGCCTTGCAAAGGGCTTTTCAAGCTTTTTACAATGCCCACGCACCCGAGAATTACCCTGAACCCTTAAATAACCACAAGTCAGAAGGGGATTCCTTTCACAAAGAAATTTGAAAACCTGGAGCATGTCTCCCCTAATCCTTCTCAGCTCCAAGGTGGTAAGCCCAAGACGTTTAAGCCTAGAATGATAAGGCAAATTTCTCACCTCAGGAATGAGGCGAGTGGCTCTCCTCTGAACCTGCTCTAAAAGAAACTTGTCCTTTTCATAGAAGGGACTCCAAGCCTGAGCTGCATAGTCAAGATGGGGTCTTACCAACTGCTTATACAAATTAAGCACAATATCCTTACTAAAATTGATGAAATTTCTCTTGATCAATCCAAGCACTCTATTAGCCTTTGCAGCAGTGGCTGCACACTGCCTTGATGACTTTAAATCCCCAGTAATTACAACACCTAGATCTTTCTCAGAGGTGACATTACTTAAAACACAACCATTCATATTATAATCATAGCTAAAACTTTTGGGACCAAAATGAAGGACCTTACACTTATCTGCATTAAAAGACATTTGCCAGGTCTGAGACCAAGAAAATAACCTATCCAGATCTTTCTGCAGCAGTAAGGCATCATCCAAAATGCTAATCTTCCTATAAAGCTTAGTATCATCTGCAAACTTACTTATACGAGATGTAAGAGAACTATCAATATCATTGATGAAAATTAAGAAAAGAAGTGGGCCAAGGACAGAACCCTGCGGTACTCCACTTGTGACTTCTTTCCAAGAGGAGAAGTTACCATTGACAGCAACTCTCTGAGATCTGCCATGAAGCCACGAATTTATCCAATCAGCACAATTGCCCTGAACCCCTAACCTATGCAGTTTAACCATTAGCCTACCTAATGGAACTTTATCAAAAGCCTTTGAAAAGTCAAGGTAAATGACATCAACGCCATACCCAGAATCAAGAGATGAAGAGACATCTTCAAGAAAGCTCAGTATAATACTTATTTGCCACGCTATTTTGACTCTGGATCCAAAATGAGGGAGCTTGTCAACTGGACTGTACGTACTCGAGTATGATCTCTCACAATACGGTATTATAGAAATAAATTTTGAAGATGAAGGGCGTGTTCACAGTTGTTCTTGTACAGACGTTGTATCGAACTACCGTAATGTAGTACTAATAATACCGTATTGAGCAAGACTAAGCCGACATAGGCAGTTTTTCATCGGGCGGAAGCACCTTCTGATGAGAACCAGAGAACCTAGCTGACTTCTCACTGTGACATCAAGAAAAAATTACCAAACATACAGTATTACTTTCATAGACCTCTGATGATGCAAACCATGTAGGCCTATTTTGTGGTTGGCGAGTGTTTTGCTCTTTCGCAATGAAAAAGATCATATTAATAAATACTCCCTAAAACCGGATCGGAATCCATGCAATCCAAATCCGTTCTAGTATGGCGGCTGCTTTCGGCTACGTAGGGACTGTTCAGATTTGTCTACAGATGTAGTGCATGTGACCGTACGCCCGAACTTTTTTCAATTCGGCATACTGGACGTCAGTGATCATGCGCAGAAGGCACGTTCGTTAGACTCTCGCGACAGCACCTTATTAACAATAATTGAGAAAACAGTGCACTCATGAACTCCGATGGTGGACCGCAGACAGAGTTGAGTGCTCCAATTTGACTAACTGATGACATGTGCATGAGTAGTGCAAGTTCGACAAAGATCAAAGATGCCTGGTGAAGCTCAATCTTTTCCCATTTCCTTTTTTCCGTAAACTCTGTGTTTGAACAATCCAGAGGAAAGGGAGTTGGCCGAGCCGAGAAATTCGTTAATTCAAAGCATTTAATTATACAGTATCACTCCGGAAATCGCTATAAAAGAGAATAAATTTCCGTAAGTAATCAAAGCGGCAAATTAACTTATTTTCGTAAACCAGCTGATTCCTTTATATTGCACCATAACCAGTTAATATAACTACAGTATACAGACCATTATGGGTTTCATTTCTCTTCCCATATGATTTTGCATCCGGGATTTATAAGGGACCCATATAGACTAGCCCACATGACCCATATAACTCATATGGTATAGTTCTGGGGTCCATGTAAATGACTGACTTTATGGGGAAAATGATGGGCCACCCCCAGTTTACAGTATCCCTTATGCATGTGGGTGCTCTATATGGGGCCCTTATAAATCTTTGGCGCACAATTAAATGAGCCCTATATGGGGTTATCCATGTGGGGCCTCTATAGCTTTGCTCCCTTGGTAATTCTTCAGTGCTTGCTGTATCAATTTCTTTCAAAACAAACAAGTTCGTAACGAGATGCGATTGATCTGTATTTTATATTCACCCACCCCACAGCCAGGATAGCAGTTTCTATATCTGTCCACTACCCATGGGCGGGGCCAGGATTTGCCCGAGAGGGTCGGTCAAGCTCCCCGATAAGGGACCAGAATTTCGAAGCCCGGCAAAGGCGATGAATGAGGTGATGTGTTAATCCCAGTGGGACTTGAATTGCTTTAATTACTGGCCCGCATAACTCGCCGAAATTTTGTTTTTCCTTTTAATAAATCTTTAAAAAATCCGGAGCTATTTTGGAGAAACTTTGACGAAATTTTCGGCAAGAACGTCGATTTTTGTAAGAATGTTTATCGAAGAACCTGCTCTTCATATATGAGCAAAATCAAAGAAGTTGTATGGGCGACATGCTGAAATTCGTTTGGGGTTACAAATTTTATTGTAGGCCTACGTTTCACTCAGACGAAACTGAGAATTCACGAAATCTTCTTCGTTTTCTTGAATAAATCTTTGAAAATTAAGAGGCTATTACGGAAATTTTGGAATGGAATGGAATGATTTTTTTTGTATGGCGATATTAAAAAGGTTTGGAATCTTATTAAGTGATCCGCCTCTCAAGAGCAAAATTAAGTTGAATGTCGGCGTAATTGATAAATAGTTGACTTACTTTCTTCTTTTATTGTTCCAAGTATTCACCGAAACTAGAAAACTTTCCGATAACTTGAAATTCTCAGATTTGGGGTTTTTATTGACGAATCCGACCTTCGTATGAGAACAAAATTACGAGATAAAATTAAAGGGTACCATGGTCCTATCACATTAGATGAAATGTTCTTGTCTCTTTTCGTGAGGAAGCCACAACGAAATTGAAAAAAACGATATTTTTACTCTTTTGTAACTCTTCGTTCAATTCAATTACAATGTCCACTGAATTAATCAATCTTCTATCAGGGTTATCTCAGCTCCCTGGTCTATGTGACTGTCCGAACTCCCGAACTCTCTTCACTTCCAGCATCTTCGGTAAATTTGTCTTGACTGAACCTATATTGAAGCAGGGAGTTGTCAGAAGCAAATTTAGGAAAACGACACTGCAGCTGAGGAAAATTTACCAGACTGATTTATGAGTGAACACTTACAGCATTAGAGATTGAAGTTTGAAGTTCTTTTTTTCTACTGTAACATGTTCTGATACTAAACATGAAAACGTCACATAAATTATGCAAAAAAGACGTGTAGGCAGGAGAAATAACAGAAGCAAAGCTTATCGATTCTGGTCCATCTTATACAAGTGAGGACAAACAACACTTGAATTGCAAATACTACATAGAAGCGATAGACAGAGAAGTCGTCCGGAAACAAGAAAAGACAAAGAGAGACAAGAGGTAAGAGGGAAATGGAAGAAGAAAGGGGGACAGAGTTAAAGGCCGAAAGCTTATTACTAAGCAGGAATATCTAATCTGTAACGTATAGGATACATCTTAACATAATTCTTAAACCTTAACAGAGACTTAGCAAAACACTGCTTGTGACTCGAGGAAATTTCAAACTCTATGGCCAATTATACCGAACAGTGGAGGAAGCTATTGCGGAGTGAATGTAGGCAGGACTCGACATTAACGGTTGCCCGATTGATCGGGGCAGATGAAAAAATTGCAGGGCAAGTTCTCTCTGAAATTGCCCGACTGGGCAAGTGCTTCTTGTGATCTCAGAAATGAGTTTGAAAACGTTGTAAAACATTCAAAAAGTAGAAAACAACTTTGGTATAAAAGTTGAAAAGTCTCGTTTTGACTTGTTACTATTCTGTGCCTAACCTGCATAAGTCCTGTCGTAACAGCCATCGCGTAAAGTTTTTCTAATATCATTAATGTAAAGTAGAACAGAAGCGGTCCTAATACAGATCTTTGTGGAACATCACATATAATTTATCCTAAATTTATATTACATGATATTAGGATACGAACCGCTGCCGTTTCTATAAACAACTAAAGCAAACCCCCTAACGCCATAATAATAGAGCTTACTAAGTAAAATATAGACTTGGCCAAGTCTAAGTAAAATATTGTGGTTGATGGCGTCAAAGGCTGAATATACTTAGACCGTACTGTTTTTTTTTACTATAACGATCTGCAACTTTCTCAATTATAGAACTAGAATTGCAAACTGCGTAGGATAACTTGGACGAAAGCCGTACTGAATTTCACTTAAAATGCTAAAAAGGTAAGAACATAATGGATTAAATGCCAGTTTCTCATTTTTTTTTTTTTTGACACAAAGGGCCATATGCGTACGAGGCGGGTGCAAGGGGGAGCACTCGCCCTCCCAATTCGGGCAAAAGAGTTGGTATTCGGGCAAAACATGATAAACGGTGACATTATTCGGGCAAAAAATGTTCTTGCCCCCTTATAGATAATAACCCCCGTACCCCCATGGAAAGGGCACAACTAAAATTTGCCGATAATTTAAAGTAAGGTTTGCATTACCAGCTTATGAAGAGCAGGCACGGATCCAAGGAGGTGGGCGTTTACGGCCTCAGCCCTCCCTTTTTCGCCACATCAACTATAAATTTAGCAGTGCAACTCCCTCACACCCCTGATTTCCCTCAAGTCAGCCGCCCCCCCCTTTTTTTGGAATGTCTAGATTCCGACACACCTGAAGAGAGATGCCTTTTGGGATATTAAGATTATCTTAAACTATGCCCTTAAACAAAGAGAGACTTCAAACGAGTCAAGCTAGGACTCGGCTATTTCATAAATAATCTTTTTCATAACATGTGCGGAGATATTGTCAAAATCAAAAGACTTGCCACTCTCTTGTTCAATTACTATTTTTAAATCTCAGAAATATTTGGGGGTACAAAAAAAAATTTGAAAACTTGCACTTTTTTTATTTTCACAAATTTTAGACGCTCTATAAGTTTATAAATTAGTTGTTGAATAAGGTAATTTCAGGTAAGTGGGTTACTTTCACATGATCTTGAAAAATTTTAGCGTTAGACTAATTTCCTTAAAATGCCATCAATGAGATGTCAGGTCTTTTTAACATTGTCTATGTAAGTACGAAATTTGTAATCAAAATAATGAGCTCTATAGCAGTTCTAATGACTAGTATTGCAATTTGGGTAGGGCGAAGCGCGCGGAACAGTGTCCTTTTCTAAAAAACAAAAATAATAATTACAGATATGGAGCTTTAATGGGAAAGAATTCGGAATTAATCGTAATATATTCTGATATTAAGGAGGAAAAGTTGGGAAACCACCACAGTGTAGTCGACTGTTGTCTCTTATGACAGGTTTCCGATTTTTTCAGTTTCAGAGACGCGCCTTGAAGGGGCAATTGTCCCCTGTCCCAATGTAGCTACTTTACGCTACTGATACTGTTTACAATTATGTGTGCCTGAAAAGACCCTGACTTATTTTCATTGTCTGCGCAAGGCAGATAACAAACCATTTTGCATTGCTGCATGTACGTGAGCAACCTCGAAACCTCGAGTCTGTCGGTGAAATCCCATAACCGTCACCAAATATTTTACAATTTGGGGCAAAGCTTTTGCAAGACTGCAGTATGAATTGGGGTTGGGAGAAATATTTCAATAAACCGCCCGAATTTTTCACAAATCTTTGTTATCATTATATATTTTTAAAAATTTTTAACAAATTTGAAGAAAGGATTTTCTTCCTCTCTGTCGTCGCGCAAATTTTGAAAGAATTGATATAAATGACTATTTCAGGCATTGTGTCGACGGAGGAAGATTAAAAACAAAAACAGATTGAGGAATCATTGTTTTTTAATCCAAAGGTGTGTCGCTTTATTATATTACCTTTATTAATTTTCTCGTGGAATAGGAAGCAATACACTCTAAAATCGAAAGAGTGAACTTAGTCACTCTTTGATTGAGTGAAAAGTGAGAGTGAAGTTCACTCCAGAAGAGTGAAATTCACTAGAGGAAGAGTGAAAATCCACTCTTTCACGAGTGCCTGCGATGATCACTCTTTTTTAAGAGCGATCACTGTGGGCACTCCATCAAGTGTGAAACTTCGCTCGCTTTAAGGGAATTTCACTCTTTTTGGAGTGAATTTCAATCTTCTTGGAGTGAAATTATTACTCTAATGGAGCGAATTCACACTTTTCACTCTATCAAAGAGTGAGTAAGTTCCATCTATTGATTTTAGAGTGTATGAAAGGGGGTGGAGCTATTTGTGATCTATGCACCTTACCATATCCCATTGACCAAAAGGTACATTTTTTTCTACGAGGGAGAACAATTTTCTTGAAATAAAAAAATTAATGCCTTTACTCATTTTTTTTTTCAAATGAAGCTATACGCACTCAAAAAGGTAAAAATATTCGTTTCTTGCCAGTCATGTCATACTTGGCAACAATTCCAATATATGCCCTCTGCAAACATTGATAACATTTTGATACTTCAATGACTGAAAAATCCATCTACACAGACTACTCAACTGACAGGGTTGAAAGGTATTTGTTGATAGGTGTATAGGTGTATACGATAGGCAAAACATTCCCTGCCAGAAGTATGAATTCTCCCTCGAAAGGTTATCCTAAGCGGAGAGTCACCTTCAGTTGGTGCAGAGTGTATAGAAAATTTTGAAAAATTACGACCCCTCATACAGCCCAAAATGGCATTTTGGGGGGCTTGTAAGTAAGCAGCAAGGGGTTAACAGAAATTTAAGGGGAAAGGATAAGCACCCATATTGCTGTATTAGGACCGTAGGTTGCGTCCTTTTAACAAATATTGGTCAATATAGAGCTTGTACAGCAGAAATTATTTTAGATTCTATGTTTCCTGTCAGAAAATTTGAAAATTTGGGGGACTATTGAAGAATATGCGTTTCCGCTATTAACATATATCTAAGATTGTCGACTGAAGATCGTTTTGGTTACATAATTTTATCTAAGGATTGCCAAAGTTGAGGCTTCCCGGTGACATTCAAAAAGTTTCCGAAACTTTTTTGCCTTTTTAGACTAAATATTTCACAATTAAGAGGCTTTATTAAAGAAAGTTTAGAGAAAGGGCACTGAAATGTTTAACACTAAACTGGTTAATGAGCAACCAGATACTACATAAGAGGTTGCCGATTGGGGTGGGCGAATACAGTGGAAAATTTTGCCTTTTTCAAAACAAATAATTGGAAAATAATATGGAGGTTTCGTTGGAAAGAATTCGGAATTTTATGAAGGAAATTTGAAAAAACCGACCCTAGATAACTGGTGTCCCAAATGGCAAATTTGAGAATTTTCCACTTTTATGAGCCCTGGGGGGGGTGGAGAGCCCCTGCCCTACACCACTGTTGCACAGCATGCCGTGACGTCTGTTCTTGAGAAAGCAACATAAACACACCAGTACATCAAAGGCCATGATCTTTGCCCTAAAATGAACTAAGCTTTCATTGTATTCACACTGCGTGAAGGCAATTAACACATGCTTGATCTACCTGTTAGCAAACCTCAAATGTTACGTAACTTTTTGTGTATTTCAATATATCTTTTACTGTCAATCGATTAATCAGACGTGAAATGTGACTATATAAAGTGTAGGTGAAGTGAGCTTCATTTCCTCCATGAAGCGATAAGAGGTAATCAGGCAGAGAAGGAGAATGTAACAGAAAGTAAGTAGGAACGTTTCATCATGAGCATGAATACTGTACTGAGGGTATTTTGATTACACATAACTGGTATAATAACTATAAACTTGAAGGTCGTGTTTGGACGTGGATGAATTAAAGACCATTGTGGAATGGGCTTAAAGAGGAAGTTTAAGCAAAAAAAAATACTTTTATGTGTAAAAAAGGAACCAAATCTACATAAATTCCCATTGAAATCAGATATGTATTTCTTGAGATATCAGTAAATGAATTTACTAGATTTGTGTTCCAAAGTGATTGAGGGCAACAGATGTTATCACTTCCTCACATTAAAGGCATATTTTCATCATCCCAAACAGTTCCAATTCTCCCAACCTACTTAATTCTAGCCCCTCCCACATTCATCTAAAACTCATCTTAATCCAGCCACAGTCCTAGTTTATTGCTTCATGGCTTGTCCCAGTGGCCATACAAGTCCATAATGTGTCATCAAGACACTCTCTGTGCCCATGCTGTGTAATTTAGCCATGATGCATTGTTTGAATGTCATATGCCAATCAAAGAGCTGTACCAATTGAGAGTTTTGATGTAAGTATACTGAAACTGTAGTTTAGGGTGACGAATGACAGCCTTTAATGCTTTGTTCCCCTTATTTTTTTTGAACTGTTTTGTTGACCTTGAAGTTAAAAGAAATAAGACCACCCTGCAGGGATCGAATGTTAAGTCCACTCATGCGATCACATTCTGAAAATGATTGCTGAGGCCTGGAAAATTGGCTTCAAAGTTCAGAGAAAAACAAAAGACCGCTCATTCATGTGATGATATGATGTCATATGTGCTTGCTTCAAGTTCACTTCTTGTTGATAATGTGACAATTTTACTTGCTCATATCTTGAGTACTACATATCGGATGTCAATGCAAATTTCTCAAAACTGATAAGGCATAAAACCCTTCCTTTAATGAAGTAGGTTAGGATCGATAATTGTTTGAGGAGAGAGAATTGGGCCTTTGAACTGCTTATTATGATATGTGGCTGTAGTCATCTGGGTTCATATTCGTAGTAACATTGTTATTTAAGGCCAGGGCGGCTATTCGTTATCTAAGGGGAGGGGGTAGACGGGGTGGAGGGATGTAGAGGGGGGTGGAGGGGGTGAGGTGGTGGAGGGGCAACCATTTACGAAAGTGTGAAGTGAAGAAAATGATGGCGCACTTCTAAAAATACTGAAAATAATAGTGCAGTGACATGAGACTAAGCTGCGTCGGCCGGCCATAGCATGGCACTGATGATACTATACACTGTATACTGTAATGATAAAGATATAGGACTCGTGAGCTGGTCAATGTAAGTTACGCGTACATGGCACAATACTGGCTTCCACTGAATACAACTGCCACTTGATACTAGCCAAGGCCACGGATCGAACACCAAATTATTGGCAGGGAAAGGTGATCTTGGTATGTATGACAGATAGCACAGGCTATGTAACACTAACAAACTAGGGCCTAGGCCTAACGTCAATCGTAGCCGTAATAATACTAACGTTAGGAATCCATAGTCCCTAACGTTAGGCCTGGACACAGAATAAGTAACAGTACAAACTACAACGTTATGCCTGACGTTATGAATTAAATTAACACTTAAGTTAACGTTAATTTTTTGGCCCTCCTTTGCCCTTCAACCAGTGTTAGGCCTAGGCTATGTTATGTTACGTGACCATATAATCCTCTCCTTCCAGTCACTCCTAGGCCTAAGTGTATAACTTGGCCTAGGCTAGCCCTTGAACAGGGACCCAGCATTACGTTCCTATGCTATACACTTCATTTCTGGGCCCTTGCCCGGTATACACAAAAACACAGCTCACTTGCCTACTCACGCGTGAGTAGGCATCCCTCACGGCCCCAAAAAGATACCTTTTCTCACCAAACTTTCCACAGATGATCTTTGTCATCACATTCACCTTTCACACAAGTCTATTAACGAAATTAGACCTTTAAGAGGGAAATTTTGGCTGGATAATTCTGCGAGTAACGTTAAGCCTGTGCAGATTATTTTTTCAGTCGAAGAAGTCCGTGTTTGTCATGTGATCACATTTAAAACGGAGAAACCTACGCATTGACTGTACAATTTCGTAATGTACAGAGAGCTTAGTATATAAAGTATAAGTATTGACTAGCCGCGCACACTAATTGGTCTTCGACAGCTTGTCTAGCGGAAGTCCTTCCCATCATGCAACACAGTAGCACTGTAGCAGACGATCAAGATGTCGATGTTACTGCGAAGGATGGCACCATATTTTTTGCTGGTATTAAACATTCCAGAAGGTATAAGTGATATTTAAGAATGCTCAAAATCATTATATTAACTCAAATCTGTTCTATGAACCATTCCATCGTAATTAGAGCTCGGTTTGTTGTTTTGGCTTAAAACGATGTTACCTTTGTACATGTAGGCCAGTGACCGTAGTAAGGAGTGACTACAAGGAGCGGATTATATGGTCACGTTCAGTGACTAGGCCTAGGCTAGTTAGTAGGCTTTCGGGCCAAGTCATCCCCAAACCAACTCGTCCCCAACCAACCCGTCCCCAAACCAACTCGTCTCCAAGCTAAGTCGTCCCCAAGCCAAGTCGTCCCCAAGCCAACTCGTCCCCAAACCAACTCCTCCCCAAGCCAAGTCTGCCCCAATATGAGAAATTAGTGAAAAATAAGTGGGAAATAATATTGGCCTATCTCATTTCAAGAGACCAGCTAACACTGACTTTGCATTTATTTTTGGTTTGTTCATTATTTTTTTCCTCCCTTTTGCTAGTTAAAAGGGAGATTTCGTGACACCTAATTTTTTTATTTTTTGAAGCCATGATTTATGCATATATAGAGAATGACAAGTGGTTTAAAATATAGCATGATAACTTTATTGTCACAATTTGTCTACCCATCAATCATAACCAATAACAAATATTTTTTGGGAGTTTGATAACATATATTTTAAACACAATTGCATGGGGACATATTTTTAGTTTGGCAAATATTGTTAGTCTTGCAAATAAATGTTTTGGCAAAAGTAATGTTTCTTGCAGATTTATATTGCAAACTTATTTCTTTTTCTTGAAAATATATATTTCTGGTTGGAAGAACATTTTTGTTGCAAATATAATTTTGTGGCGAACATGGTAACTTTTTCAAGAAAGATGTTTTCTTGCAAATATATTTTGGTGTAAACATAATTCTTTTTACGAATATATTTCAAGTGTTGGAAAATAATATTCTTCTAAATATATATTTTAGAGCAAACATATATTTTTGTTGGGAATATATTTAAAAGCAAATATATATCTTGTTAAGAACATACTCATTCTACAATTGTATTTTTGTTGCAAATTTGTTTTACAAATAAAGGCCATATGTTTGGTGCTACTATATAAATTTCATGTTTTGTCACATAAATATTTCAGTTTTGATAATGTTTGGTTGGTAATATATTCCCCCAGTTTCTCGCGCCATAAAAATCACACCATTTTTCATATTGGGGATGAGTTGGTTTGAGGACGAGTTGGCTTGGGGACGAGTTGGGTTGGGGACGAGTTGGTCTGGGGACGACTTGGCTTGGGGACGAGTTGGTTGGGGACGAGTTGGTTTGGGGACGACTTGGCCTGCTTCGGTTAGTAGGCCCTTAGACAAGGCTTGGGTCCGTTAGTTTCAGCCCTCGGTAACGTTAGTTTCTGCCCGTTACTTTCCGCCCCTGAAAAACTTGGGGCAGAAAGTCATGTTTGCACTTACATGTGTTAAAAATAACTTTTTTAATTTCAAATTTCGGAGTAATTATAGAATACCCCACACTTTTGAAGGTCTTCTTTTTGATGGAGTCATGGAGTGGCAGGGATCGAAGGAACTTGTATATTTACTGCACATCTTGTATGTACCAAGTGGGCAGAACTTTCACGGGCAATAGTGTGGGAATTGGGACTTATATTATTTTTCTGTTTAGTCTTTCCCACATATTGCTTCCGTGTAGGCTATTCGATACAGTTTGTACAGGGGTACTTAAGTATGGTGTCTATCGGAATTTTACGCCTTGTATTTAAAGTGGCAGGCTGTTTGAGAAGGATGCATACTGTAGTTGAAACTAAAATTTTTCTAGAAATATCTGGAAGTGGAGTCGGAGTCGTAGTAACTTCGAGTTTTTTTACATTGATGAAGAAATATCTGGAAGTGGAGTTGAAGTAGCAGTGAATAATGAAGAAATATCTGGAAGTGGAGTCGAAGTCGCAGTGAAGAATGAAAATCATTTTGTTTGAGAACGAAGCACTGTTGTGTGGACATTAATTTTTGAGGGGAGCCGGAGTCACAGTGAAAACTTTAAACTCTTGTCTTTTACATTTACATCTGGAAGTGGAGTCGGAGTCGCAGTGAAGAATGAGAATTGAACGCTTTTAAACTGAGAAATAGGGGTTGGGCCTACTGTTTCTGAACTGGAATCGGAGTCACGGTGGGAAGTTGTATTTAACTCGAGTTTTTTTTACATCTATGAAGAAATATCTGTAAGTGGAGTCGGAGTGAGAATTGAATGCTTTTAAACTGAGAAATAGGGGTCAGGCATACTGTTTCTGAACTGGAGTCGGAGTTGCAGTGGGAAGTTTTGTTTAACTTCGAGTTTTTTTACATCTACAGTATGAAGAAATATCTGGAAGTGGAGTTGGAGTCGCAGTGAAGAATGAAAGTCATTTTGTTTGAGAACGACGCAATGTTGGGTGGACATTAATTTTTGAGTGGAGTCGGAGTCACAGTGAAAACTTTAAACTCCATCTTTTACATTTACATCTGGGAATGGAGTCGCACTCGCAGTGAAGAATGATAATTGAACGGTTTTAAACTGAGAAATAGGGCTCGGGCGTACTGTTTCTGAACTGGAGTCGGAGTCGCGGTGGAAAGTTGTATTTAACTTCAAGTTTTTTTTACATCTATGAAAAAATATCTGGAAGTGGAGTCGGAGTCACAGTGAAGAATGAAAATCATTTTGTTTGAGAACAAGGCATTGTTGGGTGGACATTAATTTTTGAGTAGAGTCGGAGTCACAGTGAAAACTTTAAACTCCATCTTTTACGTTTAGGTTACATCTTGAAGTGGAGTCGGAGTCGCAGTGAAGAATGAGATTGAACACTTTTAAACTGTACTGTTTCTGAACTGGAGTCGGAGACGCGGTCTCCTGACTGTGACTCTGACTCCACTTGAAAAAGGGACCTTCCGGAAGGCGGGGTATTCTATAATTGTACCCAAATTTCAAATCAAAGTACAAGACGACAATAAAATTTGTGGACAGGCCTTACACTTTTTCAGCATCCTCATCGAAAAGAGTGAATTGCAGGCCTATGATCTTTTTATAAACATCAAGTAGGCCTATTCTGTTGGTCCAACATCTGGGCTTTTGCGTGACCTGGGTCATAAAAACTTCAGCTGGAGTGAAAACAATGACAGTCTGAGTGGGTGCAGTACACGTATGCTACTGCCTTAGCCTCAGAATACACGATTGTGGGCCTAGGCCTAGACTAACTGGAAAAGTTCCTTGAAACCAAGGTGGAATAGAAATCTCAGAATGTCAATAATGTCAGGCAAATGCGAAAATATTGGGTGCCTATGCACAAACCACTCGCAAATGAACGGCGAGAGACCCATTCTTATCAAGGTAGACCTGTTGTGCGAGACTGGCCACTGCATTTATTGGCCATCTCGTAAAGGAAACAGTGAATTTCCGCCGTGACAAGTTCTTGTTAGACCATCTGATCATGCAAGCTGGATACTTCAATAAAAATTGGTCATTACCAACAAGTTATTTAAAAAAGACTGCATGTTGCTTACAGTACAAGGTACAGGTACCCAATAAACCTATATGTCTGTGCTGTTGTACTGCGGGACGACAACTGTTTCACTCCAACATGTCCTATGATTGACTCTTTCCAGGGGATGTGACGTTCTTTGGACCAACAGAGTAGGACTAACTGTTAGTCACAGACGTCTATTTTTTACGAAGGCCTATAAGTAACGTAAAGTACCATAAAGTCCCCACTTGTGCTACTGTATTTTGGATTCTTTCTCTTTGGCTAATGGGCATATAATATGCTTGGGATAAAGAGTGAAAAAAATTGGGAAACCCTTCTTTAAGGTATTTTTGTTGAGGTGAGTAGCTGACTATTAACTTTAACACTTCTCCAGCTCTTTGCACACATGTGAAATTATGCGCACGGACGACTCAGCCAACTTTCGTTGACAGTACAGTAGTGTTATTGTGAGATCTTTTGGAGATGGTAAACTTGGACTCTACCAACATGCCTGTGAGGTAAATTTGCCCATTAAAGGCCCTCTCCAATTTTAAATGGGGGCAGGGAACTTATGGTACATGATGTGACTCCAAAAACCCCCAACTCGTTCGATGTAATAAAACCCCAGTACAGAAAGCTTTGGCCTTTGTTTTGATAAAAAAATTGATAAAAACCTACATGGGCAATTTGGTAGACAAATATGGCCTCACAGGAGCATAATTTTTTGTCCTGTGCCTCTCACAGTAAAGTGGTCGTTTTCCATACCTTTTCCTATTGACTAAGTGTGCTGTGGTGACTTTATGGATCAGGTTCCAGGGTTTGAAATTCTCAGAAAAAGTCATCGTAATTTTTTATGTAAAATTGTATTTTCTTTTTTACGACCATTCAAAATTTTGCGTTGTAATTTTTAAAATTTCTGGCGTAAATGAAGTTAAATATGCAATATTTTCTATTGCATAAGTTGTAAATGGCAACATTTGTGAGTTGAATTTTCTGTTGTAAAGATGGGCATGTAAAATTTAATTTTATTGTTGGTCGTAAGAAAAATTTCCGTCAGCCTAAAAAACGCCTATTTCGTGTAAAACGCAAACGCTTCGGGATACCATAAAGTCTCCAGATCACACTTTCTGCCTTTAGTTGCTCTCATACCTACAGATTTCAAGGAAGTAAGATCCCCTTATGAAATCCATGTAAATTGCATTTTCATTTATTTCCATGGAAAATGTGGCTAGTTTTCAAGAATGTCATTTTTCCAAGGAAATTGCTTGCTGAAGTGGGGACTTTATAGTATATTACAGTACATTAGTCCTTGTGTCGATAGGCAGGCTTATGCTGAATGAGTGAATTGTTCACAGCATATCGTATACCGGTACGCATGTACGTATTAGTATACTAAAGTCTACAGTACTGAGAGTGTTGCTTGGAAAGACGGCAGCGGGGCAGCTGTGAGGTTCGCACTGAATAGCAAAAGATGTTGATGATATTTGAAACTTGAAGAAAAAGTTGCAAAAAATCTTCATTTGACACAAGTACCACTGACATCACGTTCCATTCCATTACTCTCTGCCCCCCCAAAAATGTTTTCTGCTAAAAATAAAATCGGCAAGAAACACCATTTTTGAGGGGCGGAAAATAATGAGGACGGTTACTAACATAATCCGGCTAGGCCTAGGCTATAGACAAATCAGGACAGCAATAGTAAAGTCATAAAATGTAATGAAAGATACTTTGAAGAGAAACAATACGAATATTGTGTATTAAGCTTTTCCTTCAAAAACTGTAAGTTTGGGGTGACTGCTCTTTACCTTTAACTGCGGGACCTACTCCATACACGGTCCTTGCCCATATGCCTCCTGAAATTAAGACCATTGCATGCTGAGCCCAGCGTGCAATTTGAGCTACTCCTCAAATTTCACATTTGAGGAGTAAAAATGTTGTCACATGACCCTCAACAGCCAATCATGAAACTGGACAGTCCACTACACTGCTTCAAGTTGGGGTGACTGCTCCTGCCCTTTAAAACTGTATTGATACAGGGGTTCCATTGGAAATGCAAAAAAGGGGGAGGGGATTTATGTACTGCTGAACCTCAAGTCCCAATTAATGCTGTCTGAGAATGAAGTTATCATTGGGTACAGGGGGACAAAAGCTTGCTTCAATGCCCTTGTATGGTGTGATGTGAAGGTTTTATAGGAAATTGACAGTATTTATGAAAGTTGAAACATTGGGTGTAAAAATGCCCTCTTTTTAAGCAAGAAATTAAGGTACTGACAAGTTTCTAATTTTTATGGAAATGAAAACAGCCTGAGGGAGGGGGGATTTTTTACCCACCTTCTTCTGGAAGACAGGGGGGACAAATCCCCTCCCCCTGGTGGAAACACTCAGATATTACACATACAGTGAAGTACAGTACTAGCAGACTTAGTTGATATCGATGCTTGCTCTAATAATCATTGCACAAATTTAGTAGGCAACTGTTTAATTACCACACATAATATTGTGCGTGCATGTACTCTACAGTACTTTCATGGCACATAGTATTGCTGTTGTTGCTAGTATAGCAACACTGTTTGCCTTGTTATTATCATTCCTTGTTAATATTTATTTTAAGGGTGTTTAGTCAGTGGATGCAGTAGAGGTAAACACAGTTTGTGTAGCAAATGGCCTGCATGCTCTCCCTGAAGCATATGTAAATGACAAAGGTAAGGGACTGAGCTTAGCTTTGCTTATATTTATGAAGCCACAAATTCATTAAGTTACTCTTATTAAAGTATAGCTCTTACTGTAGTATTCATAGAAAAGTAGACCTGCCTAAATAAAACATCATCTCACCCCAAGCCACAATTTTGGTAGGTGTGTACCGAAATTCTCCATTGGCTCAGCTCCTTGATCGACAGCTAATTCAAACAATGCAGAGTACCAAAGCTTTTATTACACAGCATGAACTGAACCGAGAGTGTTTTGTTTAAAAACATTTCAGCTTATCTATACTAGACTCGAAGCAATCAACTGAGATTGCCTCTGGATGAGGATGAATTTCAGACAATTGCAGGAGGAGCTTAAGTAAGATTGTTAGGAGAATTGGTACTGTGCAGAGTGAGAGATCTGAGCTTTTAAATATTCAAACCACACTATTGTACATATATACAGTATCTTATAGATATACTGTACATGACATGTGAAATAGTGTAAAAGGGGGAACCAAAACAATAAATTAAAAAAATAATAAAAATTAAAAAAAAAAAAAAATAAGAGTGACCTTTGCTTTTGCTGCGAAATTAGAACATCTGTTCCTACAATTTTATTTCAAGTTATGTCAGTGAAATTTAGTTCAGAAAGAATTTCACATAATTTCAAGGCCTAATTTTTCTGTGGATACTTTTTATTGCACAGTATTGACCGTGCACATAGTGAAGACAAAATCAACATTTTAAAGACAAAAAGTCGTGGATGAGTGACGTATTCAGTACAGCAGACAATCAGCTGTGGTAGTTTATTTTGTCAAATTGCTGTCATATTATTGATGGATGATCCTTCTAGTCTATTAGAATTATACACCAGCTGGCTAGGAATTCACAGTCCTGTGCAAATATGGCATAACACTATCCATCTGCAATAAGATTACCGGAATGTGTTCAGTACTGTCATATACAGTATGTACAGTACTGTACGAAACTTTGCATCTGGCACATGTGCTTTGTGATCAGCTTAAAATGAACTTTGAAGTTGTTCATGCTGTAGACTATGATAGGTCATTGTTCCCATTAAAAATTATGAATTCATTGACAGGCTAGAATTCTCAAGAAATATTTAGTATAGGGCTTACATGCAAAATAAGGAAGGAGAAGGAAAAAAAAAAAAAAATGGCGGTTAAATTGGGAAAACAACAGGATTGATTTCTGTAAAGTTCAAGTATAACTCATTCAATAAATTCATGATATTTCATGACACATTTTACTAAATTTAAGAACTGATGGATGAACGAGGTCCATCTCACCATACTGAGCTTCATATTAAAACTACTGTATGCACAGGTTCCATGAATTCATACCAATTTTTTGTACAGAGGCCACCTTTGCCTTTGTGATACAGTAACTCAAGAGGGTGCTCATAATGTAAATTTAGGTCTATCTTCAAGCCCATTCAGTGCCCAAAACACAATTGCACACTGTAGGTTTATAAGGATCTAAATTTAGGATGATAAACAGTGCAATTAATGGTTTTACATCAAAACCATGCATGTACAAATATACAGCAGGGCTAAATTATGGTTTTATAGTATATAGCCATGGATAGCAAAGGGGTTAAATAATGAAAAAAGAGAGATGATTCTTAATATACATTCATGAAATGGCATACTGTATATTCCCTAATAAATGCCCCCTCTAAAACACCCCCCTCAAAATTTTTAACAACTGTGTAGGCCTAGGCCTCATTGTGCTTCAGACCCAAACCACAGATTCAGCCTAACAGTAATGTTACACTAGTAGCATAATGTCAAAAACAGAAATTTACCTTTACACCTGCAGTTTGATGCACAACAAGCAAGAAGAATTAGAAACACAAAACTAACACGAGTGTAGGTTGTAGTGGTAAGTTAATTGCCCCCCTTTTCAAAAATGTAATGCCCTCAGGGGTTTATTACGGAATATATGGTATGAAACTGATGTTTAGAGGTAGCTGGGGGGGGGGGGGGGGGAGTTATGGACACAGTTTTTTGGAAGGGAAGTGTACTCTTTATATTGGGGTACATGATTCATTATGTTTATAGGATGCAAACTAATAATTTATGTTTGTAGGAAAATTTGACTCTGGTACAGGGATCCTGCAATAAATCAACTGTAACCTAAAGTTGCAATAGTGCTGCATGTCAGTAAAGTTGTGCATGCTGTGGGTAAATACTTTAGGATACGTACTGTACATAGCAGGTCTTACAACAAGTTTTTGGTTTTGATTTGGTTTGTTATTAAGCAATGCATGACTGTGGGGTCTGGGTACATATACAGTTATTAGCAGTTTGACCTATGTTCTGATGTACTCCTTTAATTTAATTTGCTAGGAGATGTGACAGTTATTAGAGCCAATCAGTGTGTTGCCAAAAAGGAATAATTTAAATTCATTGAAAGTTTATGTTTACTGAAAGAGTTTCCTATATTCTCAAACTTTGATTAATTCATTTTCTCTGTAAAGACATATGGGTACTTTACTTGATTGCTCAGCAATATCATATGGTACAGTAATTATTGACATGCTCAATGACTGCACGACAGCTTCCTATTCTGTTGCTAAATGTGGACATGATGACCAGTTTAGTCCATTGAAGATTGGTCCTGAAAATTGTTATTGTAATCCATTGGTCACTAATTACTTCTGAAAATCAATTTACAGTCATTTAAGAACCAATTTTTGCAGTAGAGCATTCAATGCTAATGTTATCAAGCCAGGAATTGATGATCATAAAGGATCCCTGGCCTAGCTGCAACTCAGAAAGCTCTCTGCTTTAACTCACAAGTGTTTTGTATTTTATAACCCTTCGAAAAATTCTACTCATTTCACTGGCAGGTGTGATGTAGTTCAATACACATGTATCCTAATTATTCATTGATTTTACATTTTATTCAACAGATGACTTTAAACAGATGCTTTTAGTTCTATCCCGTAACCATGGAGATGGTATGACCATGGCAGCCTTCTTATTTGCAGTACAGCTGTCTGTTGTTTGACTAGTGGTGAGGTAAAAGAAAATCAAGGTAAGTGCAGTTCTACAGGGCTGAAATTTCGCACTCGTTCTATCATCTGGGACAGGTAAAAATTGTTTTGGACTACCACTTTCCCTCTCTGAGGTTGTCCAATGGACAAGCAGATTTTAGTTGTGATTAACTAGACTTCAGGCCTCGATTTTCAGGAAAATTTATGGTTGTCCTTCAGGCAACCATTTCACTAGTTTTGGTTGTCCTCAATGAAATTTGGGTGTCCGAAACACTGCACACAATTACAAAACAGTAATTGTGTTCATGTGTTATTGGTCTTGAAGAAAAAGCAACAGTAGGATGTTAGAGAGACAGAAACACTTCAAGTCTGAAACAGGGTAGACAAAAAAAGTTGAAAGAGTTTATCAGTCAGTTTATAATTCTTCAATCTGAGGAAAAAATGGTTGTCCATCGGACAACCAACCTTAAACTTTTGGTTGTCCGATTGAAATTTTAGTTGTCCCGGACAATCGGAAAACCATGAAAATGGAGCCCTGCTAGTTCTACATTTGCGGCAAAGGATGTTGTGAACATGCCCTTAGGAAGTGGTATTTAGACAATGGTATGGCCTGTCGTCCATTATTAACACAGAAATGGGAAACTACAAAATAAAAAATCTAATGTTTGGTTGCTTTGGCGTGGACATCAAGTAAAACTTTGTGTTCAGTATTTCTTTTTCATTTGGATGACCAACCATTTTTTGGACAACCTCAGTTTGTCTGTTTGGCAACCTGAACATTTCCTGAAAATTCAGACCTAGACTGTAAGTACACCACTTTATAACTGGACTCGATGCTCACCTAGTCTGTAGTTATTGATGCAGTCAGGACTGGAAAAAAAGTTTGCTTCCTATGTAGGGAACATAATTATTTCCTAGGAAGGGAGCAGAAATTTGTACAATTCTCCCTAAGTTTTCTTGTACAAAACAGGGATATTGACTGTGACTCCAATTTCCTCGATTTCCACTCCAATATTATCGATAGCCAAAGAGTCTGGAAAGGAGCCTAGCCCACAGATTGCAAATTTTTCACCCATGGATACCATTTGAAGAAGTTGAGGATTGCCATGGTTTTGGTGTTTTGTTACAATATTATTATGGGATTATGTTGTCCCATGTTGCTCCCATCCTTCGCTGCATGCAGTACGCTGCTGACTCTGTACATGTAGCATAAGTTCACTCACTTCTTACCGGATTCCTCCTCATTACTTTACTCACTGACTGTAATGGTCGGATTCAAAACACGGAATAAAAATGACACAATGCCCCAGTGTTATGTTAGTGTAGGTGTAATGAACCTTTGTGAAAACTGCAGGTGAAATAAATACAAATAGAAATTAACATAAAAAAAAAACTGTAATAATCATACAAAATACTGCAATGTGCAGAAACATTGAACAAACATATCAAACACAAAACAAATGAAAAGATAGGGTACAAAATATATAAGTATTACCTCTGCCAACTCAGTTCATTTTGGAAAAAACATTTTGTAAATTTATTAGATCCTTAAAATAAACCCATGACTTCATAGTTGACATTAAAATAATACTAAAACCTACAAACATAAGCAAAAACCTCCATGACGTGTTTTCTTCGAAAGGCACTGAGTTTGCACCTTCCACTTGTCTTCACTAAACCATCTAATCAAGCATGTGCTATCAGTTAGATGATCCTATTTAATTAGGCCACAGTTCACCTGGTAATGAGTGAGCAGCTGCCTCAGTCTGTCACAGAACAGTCCATTGTCTTGTTGAGAACAACCTCTGAGTAGAGAACTTTCTCCTTGGACACTAGACAATTTAAAATTTTTTTCACACTTCACAAGTTTTGTAAATGGAGATGAGCTGGGGTGACGAGGCGGGCGGGATCAAAGAGCCGTTATCTAGTACTGTGGTATCTGACTCAGTATTGTTTACTTTGAAAGACTGCCGGTCGGAGGTATTTGCTAGAGAATTCCACATCGGACTTAACACGTAACGTCAAATTGTCTAAACATACCTTCCTCGACTCCCTGGGCCATGGCAGTCTCAACTCGCAGAAGAAAATCTTTAGCGAAAAAGTATGCTCTGTAAATTAAAAGTCTGATGTCGGAAGAGTGGGAGTTGACTCGAGGATGTCTAAGAGCTTAGTAACGGGAAAATTCACACTCTGGTCAGTCATTCAAAGGAATGACATTCCTCTGATCGGCATTACTGATGATCACATGCATGCCTAGAAACATTTATGCAAATCCATTACACTGACTTTCAAGTCCAAAAATTTCTTCACGTACTACGCCCTACATTGTGTACAAAAGTATTTACTGTGAAAAAGATCAGCATGCACTAAGTTAGTTAACTGTTAACTCAATGTTGTTTGATAAACTAGTTGAACCTTTTAGAATTTTCAGCAGGGTTTAACTTAGTTCCTCCCAATGGTTTGAATAAGTACTCTTGAAGTCAGGTATATTGTTCTAAAATTATTGGATCATATCCTTACCTCTCACCACTCTGCTTTAACCTTCTGTGAAAGGGGGGATTTAAGTACTTTCATTAAATACTCATCCCGTAATGATACGCAAGAAATTCCTTTGCTGGACACAAAGAGGATCAGGGACATGATAAATGTGTCAAGTTGGTCTACTAGTTGAAGATTAGGGACCATCTGGTTGACCTGTTACAGTGGTTCTATTGAAGTTCATAATGAAAAAAGTAGGCCTAATTGGTGGTTGACTGTGCATCAAGTAATGTCAGACTAGGGTTGGTGAGATGACAACAAGCCAGACTTTCTGTCAGTACTGTGCCACCTAATATGCGTTTTACTTGACTGTGATATGGTAGATATCATTGCATCATGTGAGTTAAATGGTATCATAAATGAACCTTAAGTTTTCAACAACAGAAAGCTGACAATTTTTTTGGTTTTCTTTGTATTTCATGAAGTCATAAAACAAACATTCAATAACTCTGTATTTACCTCTTGAATCAACTCATTTCAAGATGTAAGTTTATCTTCTTACCCAGGTACCAGCAACTGATTGTCAGATAACAATAAATGATATTATATTACTACTTCATATTCTCTGGAGTCAATTCTACAACTGTAATTCTCTAGTACTGTATTATGAAGTATCAGACCTACAAGTGGAGTGCACTGTAACAGATATGTTCAGTAAAAAGTTCAGATTTGTAATTCTTTCCGTTTTAGTTTCTGACTCAGTGTCAAACTGCAACCATCTTGTTTAACAAAATACCGTGATCAATATTAACAAGTGAATAAAAGAATAGTATTTTAGCTTACTGTCAGGGTACAATTTCATGCAGCTGACTGTCAGATAAAAGTAAAATAGCCAATATCTTTGGAGGTGAAATTCTCTTGGAATTTTAGTTTTGGGGAATTGATAAATTGGACTGAGCTTTTTGACCTTGACTAGTGTTTCACATAAAGGAAAATATATGAGGTTTGTTTTACAACAATACTGCTTGATCTTTGTGTATGTTTTGGTATAGTAGAATTTTCATAATTTGTTCAACTGGATTTTCAGTACTACTTGTGTGAAGGATTATTAGCTGGTTGTGAAAAAAAATTCTTCAAAGGAGTTAAAAGTGGATGTCTATGTAGAGTACAGTACATAATACAATGGTGCTGTTAAGGGTGCTAAACCCAGTAAAACGGATGGGTCAGTGCACACTCTGAGATCTGTTTCTGATGCCATCTGGTATATAGTGTGCTTGTGATTTTTTATTTTCTCCTCGACATGGATGGTTCTTGCAGGGGTCTTTTGTGATTGGTCAGTGATGACTCTTCTAGATGAATTAAGGAAAAAGTTTTGAAACTCAGAAGTTGTGTCAGATATAATCTTGTCATACATTATCAGGGTTTTTATGTACTGCCCTAGATGCATGGTGACTGAAAATCATGTGTTGGCGGAAGGTGGTTCATAATATGTGCTGGATACCACTGTGAATTAATTACATGAAAATGCAATTAAATTAAACACAAATAGATCAAGGTGTCTTGATTTTGAAATGAGTTTGGCATTTTCCTTTATGAATTTCTCAGTCTTGTGACATGTACATTTATGCTTCAATTCACAATATTCTTTTCTGTGCATTCAGGAACCAATAGTAAAACATATCCACTAAGTGCAGACATGGAGTATACTGACCAGCTGCCAGAGGATGGGGCATCTCCTTCTGCAGAGGAATTGAAGGTTATGGTTGAGGAGAAAGCCCGAGAGCTATTTGCAGTTTGTGATGTTGAAGAAAAAGGTTTTGTTAACAAGCTTGACATGAGACGTTTGGTTGGGGAATTGCCTGGACACGACGAGACACAACTGGAATTTGTCTTTGACTCCTTAGATCAAGATGGCAATGGGTTCCTGACTCTGGAAGAATTTACACAAGGGTTTGGTAAAAATTCATTTTCTGTTTTTAACACAATGGGCTTTGATTCATACATGTGTTCAGAGATGAACGATATAGGTTGTGCATATATGATGTCATCCTTTGTTTTTACAGTATTTCGTTAGTTGGATAAGACTTAACTATACACCAACAAGAATGTGTTATGTGGTGTCCTTTAGATAAAATGGATCAAGTCCATCCGTTTAGTCCCTTTTTACAACAGGTGGGAAATATGGTGGGCATATTCTATCTATCTATACCCCAAACCACAGGGGGCTCCATCCTTTGTATCAGCACCATCATTAGATGGCAAGCTTATTAATTTGACCTGACATAAATCAGAGACAATGGTCTTTAGTATCTGGGTTTTGAATTGACCTTTTTACCTGTGCTGGTAGTATAATGTGTTTCTTGAAAAAAGTTCCCCTTCTGAAGAAAGACTGCATGATGGGATGTTGTGATTGAATGAGTGATTGACAATCAAAAGCAAAAGACGTATCATCTGCCAATTATGATATTTCTCAGTCCAACATGGAGAAGAAGTGTTTGCTGATATGCAGTGATGGTGATGTCAGTGCATGACCTCGATAGAGGCCTTTCACATGAGTTCATTTAGGCCTACTACCCAGCGGCCATATATGTTGAAGTTCATGTTACTATGTAGTAGACCACCTTTGTTCAGTTTGCTTTCTGAATGTGTACACTCTGCATACTGTATATGACAGCACACACCAAGCAGTGCATTTAGTGCTAGCACAGAGCTGTGTGTGTTTTATGTGGTTATTCTCCAGAATGGCAGATCCATGACATAATTGCAAAAGGATGTGCTGTACAATTTATCTTGTATCTTGGTACAATGTTTAAGGGGTACATGCAAGCTTTTGGTACAGTATTCAGGGGATTCCCCCCAAAGATAAAATTCTTTGCACATATCTCACACTCTGAAATTTTTAAGCATCCACTTGGAAGGCATCTTGCTCCCTATAGTACCTTGTTTGTTGGCTGGGGCGGGGTATTTCAGACGTACTAATAGCATGCCTACAAAAGTGATGAAAGCCTTGCTAAGATTATTGATTAAGGAAAGTAAACCATGTATAAATGTTTGATCCTTGGTAACACTTGTATGGACGTTATATTTTAAAGCAGTGGTACTTTGCAGTTTCTAGATTCATTGTAAGCAAATGAGGAGAAAAAAAAGGAAAACTTTTTTTCCTTTTTTCTACTTTGAAACTCAAAATATAAAAAATACCCTTATGGCAGTGTGTAAATGGTCTAAGGTGAAGTGGGTAACAGTAAAAGTATGATTTTTTAGCCCTGCAGTAGGTACATTTCATGCTTGAATTATTAACTGAATTTGCAAAAAGCACATCTCTAATAAAAGTGCCATTGTGCTGTAAGAGTACGGTCAGGCCCTTGCATTTAAAAATGCTAAACTTTCATAAAGCCTCACATGGCACTATACAGTAGAAACTGATGTATGAATTAGCCATAACTCAAGCTTCAAAGAAAATGGCAAAATATGGTCTCATTGTAGACTAATTTGATTACTATAAATTGCAAGGCTACAGTATGAATATCAAAACAGCTTTTTAAATGGATCTGTTTATAGAGGTGGTATTCTTAGCCTATAGCTCACTGACAGCTTGTTTCTCTTCTTGTGCATTTTATTAACAATTCTTGTTTGTGTTCACATGCATTTGCTGCCAACAAAAACAAGGTCATTTTGAAGGGAAATGTTGCATTTGTTTTAATACGGGGATAGAGCAAACATCTCCATTATTGTTTCAAAGTCAACTTCTTCCTGTCCATCACCAAACAAGATCCCTTTGATTGATAAATTTGATCATGGCTGATGGGGCAATTATTTGTTCACGTGACTTCTTCAGTGGAGGACATAGAGACCATAAGCCCTACTCAATTCTTCCATTTCACTTTGTGCAAGAAACTTGAGCAGCCTACAGTACCAGTCATGAACGGAGGCACAGAAGGGCCAAAATAAGCTTCCTGGAATTAGTAGGAAATCCTGGGTAGGCCCTACCTCGCTTTGTGGGGTGGAACCTGCCATGGGTAAAATTCATGTTTTCTAAACCAACATTTATTGACACGGGATGCTGTAGTAGCTTATTCAAGTAGTCTGAGCAGAGTAGCAATTGAGAAACCTTTTCAAGAAATGAGTTCCTCACAGATAGGAATTAAGTGAAGTTTTGTTCAAAAATAATTTGTTAACCCAAAGTATCAAAAATTCAAGTGATACAGCTTCCTTTATACTGCATCTTTTCTAATAAATACAGTTTTGAATAGATGCAGCTTTTGGTGGTATTTATGGCAGACAATTATTTGATAATTTCAAGAGCTACAGGTACAGTATGTACATGCCAAATGCAATATATCACAATAATGACAAGATTATCTGCTATGATGTAGAGAGGCACATGTATACTGTAAATGTGAACACCTAACAAGACTACTGTTTACTATGATTCATCATCCTTTAAAGGCCCAGTCTCTCTCCCCCAGACTGTTCCAATTCTCCTAACCTACTCATTTTCTTATTGAGCCCTACCCACAATTGTATAAAATTCATCTCATCCACACACAATGTCAGTTATTGCTTCAGTTATTGCTTCAGGGTAAGCTTGTGGTGACTCTATACAAGACACTAAATATGTAATCAGAATACATCCAGTACAGTACAAAAATTGAATTTCTGTAGACTCCCTACAAAATTTGTAGTTTGAGGTGAGAATTGAATGATGCCTTTAAAGGCTAAGTTTCAGGCAACTGTGGGAGGGACTTAAGTGAGTAGGTTTGGACAGTTGGAACTGTTTGGGGGAGGGGGGAGGAGGAGGGGGGAGGATTAGACCTTAAAGTAACACTCTTTGCTTCTCTTAAAGATTCATTCCTTCTGATCCTAACCAGGTTGCTAATGCTGAAGTGCACATCACATGTTAACAGAAAACAAATCCATTCATTTCTTCTCTTATCCCTAATATTATGCTTTATATATAACCCCCTCTTCTCCTCTTTAAGGTGGATTTTTAGGGGTGAATTCTACAACAGAGGACCCACCAGAAGATCCAGGGTTGTATGAAGCCAATGAGGAGACAGATAATCTTGATGCAGCGTTTGAACATGCTATGTCTAATCTGGGGGCTGAGGGAGTACTATCAGAGTAAGCTTTGCTTCAATTAAAGGTTTATCTGTTGCATTTCTTGTTCTGTTTGGATTTATTAGAAGATGTTGAATGACTTAATGGTATTGCACATCTGGAATAGATATCAGTGCACTTCCTTTAAAATTCATTAAAGGAGTTACTTGGCTCATTGTATAACGTGCTCTGCTCACTTAATATCAGAAGGGCTGTTGCATGGCTACTCAATAATTGGGAAGATATTGCTTGTAAATTCGTTAACAGTGCTGTAAATACAGTTTGCCCATTAAATACCTTTACATGTACTGCATGAATCAAACTGATATCAATTCTTTGCTCATGCATGCCATAAAGGTATTCCACAGCTTAAATTGATATCAGTGCTTTGCCCATGAGATGCCGTGAAGGTCTTGGCTATGTTGCACTGCTTTGTTAACTTCCTCTTCTCTCAGGTCTTAAGTCTATCCAAACCTTGCTTCCAGCTTCAAATCGAAAGACAACTCATAGCTTTCCTCCTCATTTGTTAACTTCATCGTTGCTATGTAGAATTTACTTTTCACTTAAATAAAAAGTAGAAAGAAAAAATAGACATAGAGGAGATGCTTTCTTAAAGTAAATATTTCCTAAAGTGTTCCTACTTGGCTACTGTACCTCTATTTTTCTGACCAGTTTCATGTCAGATTTTCATATCAGAATAGCTTGCGCAGTACTGATTGAAATATCTTAAATTTCTAGTCATGCATTTTCTATTACACAAAGAAAAAGGGGTTCAATGAAGGCTTCAAAAGGTGCCATGAATGTTGAAATCACTGTTATAGTCGGACTGGATTAACAGGTTCGGATATCTTCTTTGAGGGTAAAATCAAATGACCTTCTCCATTGTATGTGCAATTTATGAAGTACCATGTGAAGTGCAGTTCTTACTGCCGTATTGAAACCACATACATGAAACAAAACTTCTTTAGTATGATGGAATTCTGACAAAATATCATTTACAGTAATTAAAATTGTTGAATGTATTGTTATGAAAAGGCTTTTAGAAAGAATGTCTGACTCCAATTAAAACAAGACAAATTGTGGTCCAATAGTTGAATATATGTACCATCTCAAACATAGGGTCCCTTAAGTTGTACTGTAAAGTATTGTGGCTCCAGCATTCTCAAGTGGTCAAGTGAATATAGTTTTCAGCTTGTAGTCAGGAGGTCTGAAGTTTGACTCCTTGCCAAGTCATACCAAAGACTTGGAAATTGGAACCTACTGTCATTGTGCAGGGTGCCCATCCCAAGCAATGAAGTATGGAAAACACGCCAGTGAGCCACAACTGAAGAAAAGGCCATGGCTGACCTGACTTAAACCAATTGCATGGTCAGAAACTGAGATTTAAAACTCCATCTAACTAATTACCCTACATTCCCAAACCAGGATTCTATTTCATAAGAGGACAATTAAATCTGTAATTCTGAAATCTGACATAAAATCGTGCTACTGAAATCAAACCTAAGATTGATTGTAAACAGTGCAATAGTGAAACAGAGCCGAGATTTAGGAGATTGAAATTTTAAAGTTTGAAATGGTATCACACAGTTTAAAATGCACCAACTGCATCAATACATATGTTGTAATTCACTCTTCTTATGCTGGAGCTATCCATCTGGCTACAGCTATGAAGTATGTAGGTATACCACTGACATACATCCAGGGTTATTATTCATGGTTGCTCTTTCAGTGCCACATAGTGTAATGCATATTTACTTCATGGTGTAGAGAACTGCTTTAAAATGCAATTGTGGTGTATGGAACTTTAAATGCTCAAAATAAATTACCCACAATGCTGCAGGTTCCAAGGCAGACATAAGTATCAATTACTCAAACAATCAATCAATCAATTAATCAATCAAGTCAAGTATTATACAAACACTTGATAAATATAAGGGTAGTATGACTTTCAAATTAATTCCTAATGAAAAGAATTGTAGTCTTTAAAATTAATTTTGGAATATTTGGCTTGTCTTAGCAAAAGGTGGATATCTGCATGTATGCGTGTATGATACATCTGAGCTTATTATCACAGTTAAGTAATACATGCTATGGGACAGTTAAGTACTACAGTCTTTGAATGTAATGCATTCTATATGGCTGCCCAGGAACCTATGTGTGACAGTCAACCAAGCATACATACAGTTCAGTAGTGCAGTTTGATTGTTAAGTTAGATAGTTAGATGGAGTTTTACGGCCCAGTTTCCAACCTACTGGTTCAAGTCGAGCCGGCCACAGCCTTTGTTCCAGTTGTGGCTCACTGGCTTGTTTTCCATACTCCATTGCTTATAAATGCAGAGCATCACACACAATGGCAGTAGGTTCCTTTTTTTATTCTTTGGTATGACTCAACCTGGGAAGCGAACCAGGGGCCCGTTCCACAAAGAGTCATGCACAATCTTAAGTATGATTTACTGTTGACTTAAGTATGGGGAATCAAACTTAAGATTGTGCATAAGTCTTTGTGGAATGGGCCCCTGGGCCATCTGTGTGAGAGGTGATTGACTGATAAGAAGTGTATAATTCAGTGTAGCCCACTTTGTACAAATAAATTGGAAAGGGAGGAATTGAGGTAATTTGAAAAATGCAGATGAATGCCCGTCTCTCTAATTCATCTCTTTTGTCTACACAGGTGCTAATTTGGCCATCTGTGTAATGTTTAAAAAAATTAGACTATATTTCTTCTGAAACTGTTCTTGAATTTTGCACGTTAATTCATGTCTAAAGGTCTCAATGGGTACTACCTAAATTGTGTAGAATAATAGTCTGTAATACCATGAGCTTCCAGTCTTATAAACAGAGTTTCAGATAAATGGAAGTGGGAAGAAGCAGTGTTTTACGATATTTGCCAGTTAGAACATACAGTATGCACAAAGTTCCTGTTAGTATACAGTACAGTAGTGTTGGATACATACAGCTACTGGACCATCCACCACAGACTTTAGCAGAACTCATTTTAATACTTAAGTAACACACAGTGAATGAGTTGTCTCATTTTAACTTTGAAATTACATGTGTGTGACCATGTTTTAGCAGTAACCTCATTTTAGTCCCAAAGTTAAATGTGTGTGACCATGGATTTTAGCAATTGCCTCATTTTAATCAAAAGTTACTGTAGCTGTGATATGAATTATAACTGCACTCAACATGATTTATGTTTCTAAAATGATGACTCTATCTTGACCAATAGGCTCAAAGAATACCGCATTTAACAGAACATTTTAAGAAAATTTCAGTGCCAGTATAACTTTAACATACAGAAGGTTCAATTTAGTAACTAAGTACCTTGATGCTAGTAGTGTCTAGCTACCAGATAGGGGTCTTTAAAAAATAATCTTTGAAAAAAAAAGAAAGAACTGTTTGACCTGGTACAGGGATTTGCCCATGAGTTCCTGAGTCCTCAGGATTGATTTTTAAGGTGATGATTTGAGACCTGACCTCGTTGTCAAAAAGACTAATTTGTAGAATCTAAGCTGATGCACAATTTCTCTAGAATGGAGAGGGGGACATGTTCCCCCAGGCTCACAGTCCGTGGGAATGATAGTCATTCTCGGTGAGGAGTTTCAGATGATAAAGTACCTCATGTTAAAGGTTTTCCTTAGTTTGATCAAGACAGTGTATGGCAGTTGTCACTAGTAAAAGGTAGACATTTGTAGCCTCAACCTTGTCTCTTGGTTGCTGGGCACATCCTAGCACATTTCTGTTGCAGAGCTCCCAACTCTCCTGCTTTAAGTGGAAGATTCCCTATAATCATGCCTTTTTGCCACCTTTCCCCTTTTTCCAAAACTTTACAGTATTCTCCTGCACATACCCATTTATGTACATTATGTCCCATAATTCCTTGTTCCCCAGTCAACATTACAGATGTGTGTCTCATATTGGTGCATTATAGATAGCATTGATTGAAAACATTCAAGTAGATTGCTTCAATATGAAATTTATCCAATTAGAATATCTTTTGAAGCCTCTAAAACACCCTCAGTAAAAGCCAGGAGCTTCTAGGGGCTTCACCCACTGGAACTCTCTTCCTTTTGGGCTATGCTCCATAGGCCCCACCAGAGGCCCTGAGGTAAGTTCCAGGACCCCACTCTTTATTGGTTTTGAGCTCACTTTGCTCCTTCCACTGTTCAATCCTGATTATCCCAAAAATTCAAATTCTGAAATGTTGGGAGCACTGAAGCTGGTGGCAAATTCTTACTTGATATCTTTTTAGCCATCATCTCCCCCAGTATGCAACCCCAGTCTTTCCTAAAACCTATGCAGCTATTCTTATTTTGTTTTTTCAAACAGTTTTTTGGCCCCTACATTGAAAGTTGAATTGTCTCCTGCCCATATAAAATACCATTTTCTTCTAAATTTCTCCTATGTAGGCAGGCAGTCACAAGTCCTGCTGTGTTAGATACGTCTTTCGTCAGTGAAGAAGTTTCTGTAGAGAGGTACTTCATATGTATGCCTGTTATCAGTGTCTGCTCTTCAACATGTTAATATTATCTTGCAATGATTTAATCTTTCACTCATGTTTATGGAATGCTTTCATGGCAAGACATTTATTTAACTCACATCTCATCAACTTGACTATCTGTGATTATTAACATTTAGTCTTTACACTTTAAAATTGTGTACAGATCATTTGCACTTCAACAATATATATTTCTCCTGATTGACTCCTGTTCATCAAAAACGCCCTATAAAATATAATTTATATTTCTAGACTATTGAATGTACTATTGTTTGTACTATAAAGTAGGACAAATTGTGAGTCAACTCCCATGCATCACACCCCCCCCCCCCCAAAACAAAAAAAAAGGAAAAAAAGAAAAATGTCCATACTGAATACAGTGGTGATCAGCATTTAATTGAGAGAGTTAGCAGATCCCAAACTTATTTAAAAAGTTAAAATATTTGCAAATTTCCCCAAGGCAAACAATTAGTATTAATTTTGGAGTTCCATAGCATAAATAACCATGCTGCATTGATGGAAGGTCAATATATGCAAGTAGGAAAAAAATCTTTGAATATTGAAGTATTATTGAAACTGCCATACTGTACACTTGTGCAGGGAGGTAGGTAACCAGGGCAATGTAATCCATTGACATATTGGAGAGACTTTGTTAGCCTTGCACTGTCCCAAATATGAATTTTGAAAAAGAGGTTAAAAGTTACTAGTAAAACATATTAAAGGCACAGATTGTTTGCTTTAATCTAGTCCTCCTGTATCATGTTCCATGATGGATTTCGTTGTGTTCTATTGAAAATTGACTATAGTGGCATGCAGTAGTATCTTACAATAGGTCCTTGTTCTTGACAATTTTAACAATTTTTGCAATCTTTCTTCTTACATAAAGTTCCTTTTTTCTGTCATTTTACTCCTTCAATTCCTTATTCCTTAATCTTATGTGAGCTATGTATACTGTCCATGTCTGTATGTATAATCTCATTTGTATGTGCCTAATTAGACAATCACTTATATACACCCTTTCACTCTACTAACATACATTTATCACCATGAGACATGTCCTTTAAATTGCTTATTGTAATTCTGATTACATCAGGTTTACTATGTTCACATCTCTTTGTATCAAAATGAAAACTTGCTCTTGAATTCATATACCTGATGATCATTGTCAGCAGAGTGTAAGTACAGTGAATGAAGGTATGTGGAAACACAGCTAAAGACCACAGTGAGTGCATGCGAATTGCTGTTCACTGTTGCCTGGGGGTCCAGAGAAAGTTCCTTGAAGCTCCCATGTTTTACTGTAGCTTCCTTCTGTACTGAGATACTGAGATGTTCTCATGTACAAAAGACTGTGTTACTGTAGTGTTTACACCTGTAAACAAGTTCAGCAGCATTCTCCTTTGTACAGTCAGGTCCACATTATGGTGCTAACCCAACTGGACAATGACACGTCGGAGTTGAAGATGACAAAAGAGCGGGGGCGGGGAAGAGGGGCCATCATTAGTGAGGGCCTGGTAGAACTTAAGAAGGGTGGGATGGACCACCTCTGTATTTAAACAAATAAGGCTAGGGGCAGTGAAGTGGTGATCAACAAGGAACAGTCCCCCTGGTATCAGCTTCATTGTGACTATTCATCTCATGGGTCTATTGGATAAAAAGTGTATTTAAGTAAGAAATATTTGGCTCTATCTCACAAAAATGGTGGAATATTCTTACCATGGGATTTTGCTTTTGTGCCAAAATCGACATGGCATATATACAGTAGTGGTAACATCTGGTAGATACTGTGCTGTGACACACAGTTTTGTGCGAATACTGTATTTATTCTTTTGGCATGGTATTCAAACTATTGAAAGAGGGATAAAGGTCTGTCAGGGTGTGAAATTTGTTCTTTTTTTTTGGGGGGGGGGGGGGGGGAGAAATGTGTCCAAATATATTAAGTCAATGGCAACCTGAAATTTTTAAAGGAGGCTTGTATTGATCCTGGTTATTTGCTTATGGGTGATATTTTAAGGAATGATTTATCTTCCAATTAAAACCCATAGTCTCAATCTTATAACATCTTTCCTAATTATCCTGTGGGATATACATGTAAGACATTGATAATGATGCCTTGCAGTTTCACAATGCATAGCCATATCAACAGATCTTTGTACTGTACAAAAGTTTCTTTTGAAGTAATTACCTTTGCATCTGGTAGGGCTGTGAACGTGTGGCGATTACTCGCTAAATGATCGCATGTGTAATAAACGTTTAGTACAAAGCTAGAAGTGATTAATCACAAAACTTGTTTTTGACGTTTTGTTAGAGTACAAATGGGTAAAAACAATTTTATCCATTTATATGTACTCTAATGATCCCTGGTATTTATTAAATGGATCATTCTGGGCATATTTGAACCTTGCAGGCTTCAATATTTCAGAGTAATTTTATTTTACCATGCAAGATACCAACAATTTCTACTTCTGCATTACACTCAGTATCAATCATTACATACTGAAATTATTATTTTTTTGTTGTGGTAAGGTAGTCAGGATTAACTGCTAAACGATCACAAAATTTTGACGTTAAACGTTTAGTTATTTTCTTGTGGGGCCAGTGCATGACTGCTCTGTAGTCCTATGTACTGCATTTTAAAAACCATGAATATCATATAATTTTGCTTTGGCATTGGTTTGGTATTAAAATCGTGGGAAGAGTGAATTGCATTCAAGGTACTGTATCTACTCTCTTCTTGGCGTGAATGTTATGCATCTTGAATATTGGTTTTGAAAGGGGTTGACAGTTTTAAGTGTGTAGCAATGACCATCAACATTGACATGAATGCTAATGAATGCAATGCAGAAACATGAATAATTTATGAGTTTGTTTACTCTTGAAGTGGAAGCATGGTATTATGCATGATAATGAGTCTCCAGACTTCTAATCCTAACTTTTCCCCGTGTGTCCTGTCATAATTTATCTAGTCATATGATATCATGCATGATGTCAGCCATAAGTTTGGAATGCTTTCACTTACATCAGAAGTCCCACTCTTTTAACAAGCACAATCTAGTGTGTCTAGCTGCGAAGCCCTCTGAGGACCATGTATGACTGTTGCATTGAAGCACAGTTGATTTTTGTCCAGCAGTGGTCTCGGTTTATCAATTAATACTGTACATCGTGTGAAAACACTCTATACATACCTCCAGACTAGAATGTGAAACCTTACAAAACATGGTACAATGTTTGAGCAAGACACACACTATTTTGGAAAAAAATGGTCTGTCTTATGACAACATTAGGAATGTTGTTTTGGTTGTATTGAGAATGATTTCCAGCAATGCTGTGACTGGATTATGTATCATATTGTGTTGCTTGGAAGTAAATATTATTCCAATTGTTGTGTCAATGCACTTTCATATATATCATTTTCATGTTAATTATGCAATTAGCCATTTCTAATCAAATATAAAATAATTGTCATCTGGCTTTGTGTGATGTTCTAAATGCACAGTATACATGGATGAGGGAACATGCTTATATCACATCTTACATTTATTTAAAGTCCTTAACATTTATCATGCCAGCAAATTTCTTAGGGGATGGAAAAGGGAAGGGAATTGGACAGGGAAGAGTGGCTTGTCATTTGAAACAGGTTCATAAGCAAGGTTTTTCATATTTTAAGGACATATTTTTTACTTATTTTTGACACTTTTGATATGAATTGAGCATTTCTAAGTTCCAAATGAATTTTGGGAGAAGCTAGGTTTGATAGTAATATTTTGGGGTATTTTAAATTTTGGCTCCCTGCTCCAGATCTTTGTGACTATAGAGGGGAATAACATCTTCCCATTTTTAGTTCAGCATGTCCTCTGGTTTTTTAATTGACTCACTGTGTATATCATAGTTAACTGTGATGCAATTGCATGTGAACTTTACACCAGTCTGCTTGTTTCAATGTCAAACTAACATGAATATATATCTTTCCTGTCAGTTTTCTTGATTTTGGTTTTCAACTTTTCTGTGATGGCAACAAATCCTGTTATAATACCAAATGTGACTTTTAGGAAAATATCTGCATAGAGTATTTAATTAAAGGCATGATCCTCTCATCCCAGCCAATTCCAATTCTCCTTACCCCACTTACATACTTAATCCCCTCACACAACTGTCTAAAATTTATCCTCATCCAGATACAATCGCAGTTCTATTACTTCAGGGTGAGTATACAAGACTCCATTGTGTGAAATCAGTACAGTACATGCTGTGTATTACAGGTATGAGCTTCGTTGGTACTCTGCATTTTTTGAACTAGCTGTCAATCAAGGAGCTGTGCCAATTGAGAATTTCTATGGACTACTACAAAAAATTGTAGTTTGGGGTGAGAGGATTAGCCCTGTAAGTAAAGATTTGATATGTGCTACCATTATAGTGAATTTGCGACTGTATCAGTCATACTGTAGGTGAAACTCACAAACGTTTTTGATTCACAACATGTAGCCCAGAGTCATTTATCTAACTGGCAGTTGTTTTTAAGTCGCTTATGTTTTGCCTGTGCCCAACTGTCCAGTTAGATAAATGACCCTCCCCTTACTGTAGTTATTTACAGATTTCTTGAGGTTCTATGTGAGTCCTTGGCAGTAAACTTGGCAATATAATTTGTCTTTGTCTCTATACAGACAAGAGCAAATTAAAGGGCTGTGGACAAAACTGCGACAAGAAAACCCTGACTTGTTGGGAAACTTTGAAGACGTATTGCAGAAAGTTTCGATAGATATAAGAAGTGCTACAAACAGTAGAGGGGAGTTGGAACAAATCTTAAAAAGGTAGGGATCTTTTTAATAAATGTAATATGGAATAAATAGAATACCGTATTTACTCTATTAAACGCCCCCTCTCTAATAAACGCCCCCAACTTTTTCGTCACATTTCGTAAAGTGAAACTGTTAATTCCAAAGACAATATGGTAAAAGGAAAATGAAATAATCCTACCTTGAAGCCACGAAATCTCCTAAAGTCCCATATCCTGAAGTAAGAGGCAAGTTTCTGCAACTAATTTCTGGTGATATCCATCACGCTGTCACATACCGCGAACCTGTTCTGCTTTGTTTGCGGTTCAAAAGTGGTACTCAACATACCGTAGGTATACAAATTTTCGCTAGCCTATCCAAACAGCCTAACATGAAAACCCAAATTCAACACAGGAAAACTGTTTAACAGTGAAATGCTTTGAACGCATATGTACTGCTAATACGTACGTGTATGGTGCTACTCACTGTAACTATTATGCAATTACCATATGTACATGCGTATAGCCAGGACAGTAGTCAGTATAGTACCGTGAGGCCTGGCTGTGTACTGTGCACAGCATGCATGTATGTATGCCGCGGGCACGTAAAAAAGTCACTTCTGTGTGTAACACGTACATATCAAGATGTCGGCGAAAGTTGATCATACTTGCAAAGTTCAGTGCTGTTGGTGGCTACCATATTTATAGGGAAGTTTGGTTACCGATCATTGGGGAGGAGCTCACAACTGATTGTTAAGCTGACAACCAAATGGACAAATACGCCATAGCAGTTTATCAGAAGGGCTCAGATAAGAAACAAGTTGTGGGGCACTTGCCTAGAGAAAAGTCACTTAAATTTGACTCTAATAAAGGCCCCTCTTAACAAAAATTTCACGCCCCCGGGCTTTTAATAGAGTAAATACTGTATACTGTTTTTAAAGGAGATGGAGATTTCAGGGATAAAAATGGGTGGAGGGGTGGTAGGGAAAAAGGGTCTTTAAGGAAGTCTTGTCAGGCAAGTTTAAAATAAGAATTTAATAAATTATTGACATTGTTGACAAGTATGATGTAGGCAAATATTGCTACAATTACCCCCCAACAATGTTTCCGTTGGTTTGGTTCACGGATTTGGGAAAAAAGGCACAATTGTTTTTCTTTTAAAGGAAAATATTGCATTTGTTTTGCAACAAAATTTTTCTTTTTAAAACTAATATTTATTGACAAAGGGTGATACTCTATCAAAAGTAAGGCAGTATGGTAGCATTCTTTTTCAAAGAATCCCATAGATAGAAATTCAGTTGTTTGTTGCTCAATAATTTGTTCACCCAAACTTTCAACATTTCAAATGATGCCACTTCCATGGCTCTTCTTGTGCACAGTATTTTGAAGAGATGTAGCTATTGCTGGAGTTTATAATTAAGACTGAATTGTTGGACAGTGTCTTTGTCTACTTTGTTGGAGCATTTTAAACACAATATTTCCCTTTAAAAATCTTGGTTTCAAATCTGTTATTTTATTTACATTTCAACCGTACTAAAAAATAGCAGATTAAACAGAACTTAACAGATCATTGAATTTTTCTGCCTGTTTGTTGTACTGGAAACAAAGTAACGTCCAGGTGATCACATTTACTTTTGATTGCATGGTGGGTTGAATAAGACAGAGAATATCAATATGTCCCAGGTGTCAAAAAGTAACATTTATCAGAATGAGTTGGGGCATTTTCAAATGAGAGCTGTAATGTACTATAAATTTGGTGATTAAATGACAATATTAAATAGCAAGAATACTCAAAGTTCTTTAGAAAATAGTAATAAGAGGAATGATCCTGATTATGTCACATGTATGATACTAGAAAAGATATAGCAAGTTTGAACCATCCCTGGTTGACCACTATAAAACTAAAATCCATCAAGGTAGTTTCTTGTTGAGCTGTCTTGTGTTCAGTAAAGCTAAACAGGTTTGTGGTTTGTTGTGCTACAGTGAGACTGGATGTTTTAGCTGTAAACTTAATAAATACTTAATAGATCTTGACAAAGATGTGACTTGAAACGTGTGAAGGAGCCTTTTGTTTCGTTAATTTTGGCTAAAATCTCTTATAAAATTTCAGTGACATTAGTTGGTATAATGTATACATCGTAAGGAAGTTACTGTTTTTAATCTTTCGCCAGCCGAAGTGATATACATGAACAAGAAGTCAGCAAGTTATATGAGGAGATGGAACAGCAGATAAAGGGAGAGAAGGAAAAACTTATTGCTCAGGTATTGATTAGCCAGATATAAGTTACTATTGATTTATCAGATATAAAGTAGTATTGATTGTCTAGGAATGAGTTGGTGTCATTTATCCATTTGCAGGCTAACTTAGAACTGATTGTCCAGACATAAATTGAAATTTATTGATCAAGTATAGTGCAGTATTGATTATCCAGGGGTAAGTTAGCATTGATAAGTCAGGTGTAATTTGGTAAGTGATTCAGAATCACATTGTTTAATTGTAAAATTAAAATACAAGTGTTCATATGATGGTCGAGTAGGAATTGATGAGGTATAATTTAACAAATATGACTTAATTACTGACTGCTCAGGTAGAATATGATGGTAACCCTGTTATAATTAAGAAATATTGTTTACATAGGTAATGCATAGGGTTGATTACCCATACATCAATATTTAGCTGAAAAGCTAAAGCAATGCGGTATTTGGTTTTATATTTATTACAATTAATTTGCTCCTGTAGGAAAAAGAAAGAGAAAGAAGAGAGAGGGAAGAGATGGATAATGAGATGCGGAGGAAGGAGGAGTTATTAAATGAACTACTGCAGAAACAAGCAGAGGTAATTGACAATATTCACCTAAAATCCCTGTTTTGAACATATGCCAGTATTTATGAATTCTGTCTTTTTATAATGCATGTAGAGATCTTCCTACCTTCTTTGCTGTTGCTCGGACCTCTAATTATCCATGTTAATTTATTTGTTTGTTTGTTTGCTTGTTTTTTTTATTGTAAATCCTCCATTACTTGACTTGGCAACCCTGCGATTGGTTAATATTTGCCAAGCTGGCAATGCCAGTTATGTAAGACAAAACTCACTATTTTTAATACTCATATGATTAAATGATAGTATACTACAAAATCCAGGCTTCAAACCTAGATAACAGTTTAATGTTAGAGCTTAGATTAAAAAACAAGTCCTCATGATTGGCAGCTAATTTCCTGGAAGGTGACACCTGGTTCTCCCACCCCAGTCCCTACTTACTTGCTGTCCAATTTCTTCAAAATGCTAGTCCTACATTTCTTTCTTTAGAAGCCATCAAAGGTATGTCCAAGGTTTTTATCAGACCTTTCACCAAGTCTTACCTTCCTAACAACCTCACCTGCTCAAGCTGACCACTAGGAAACAAGGCTGGATAGTTTGTTAGTTACATGAGGTTTAATGACACACCAACACAAATATGTTATGCTAGTGTCTACTTGATGGAGAGGTTAAAGGCAAATTATTCAATTCAATTCAGTTCAATTTATTTCCACAGATTATAAAATCGAAAGTATTTACAATAGACAATAAAGTTAAGTGGAGGAGGGCTGGAGAAGCGTGAAGGTTGCTTTTACGAGCAGCCCCCCTTAAATTAATAAAAAAAAAAAAAAAACACAGAAAATTAAAGCAAAACATTTACAAGTACAAGCACAGAAGAAACACAAAAACAGCACAAATGCAAGAAAAATTCATCCTTTTAAAACTAATATTTATTGACACAAGGTGATAGATTGTCAAAAATAAGGCAGTATGGTAGCCTTTTTTTCACCCAAACTTTCAACATTTCAAATGATGCCATGTCTATAGCCCTTCTTTTGCATAGTATTTTGAAGAGATGTAGCTATTGCTGGAGTTTATGATTTAGACTGAAATGTTGGATAGTCTCTGGGCTATTTTCTTTGTACTCATTGTTGGAGCATTTTAAACAAAATATTTCCCTTTAAGGTTAAATATGATTTTGAATAAGGCGTAACTTCAAGTTTAGTTTCGAACACAGTTCAAATACAGTGCAAATTCTTCCCTTTAGTCACCTTTTATGACAGACAAGAAATACCATGGGCATATTCTACAACCGCCAGTCTACAGGGAGAAAAGAGCAAAGGTGATGAAAACCAGTTTACTTCTGTGAAGCACTGCATTTATCTGAGCTATGGTGCATGAATGACCTGTAAGAGCAAGAATGTCTTTGTATTGTTTGTACACAAGTGTCACAACTCTATGCTTGGTTTTTTCCTTTCCCCAGCTTGAAGCCAAATTAACAGAACTTGCCATCACAGAGAAACAAACAAAGGAAGAGAAGGAAATGCTTGAACAGGTATGTGTGAAATTTATATGTTGAAGATGCACCCACAGGGTGGGGAAAGAGGGAGGGAATGCTAGAACAGGGTGGTGTGAAAGGAATATGTTAAAGATGCACTGTCAAGGGGTGGGTCTAGGGAGAGGGGATGCTAGAACAGATGGGATAGAAGTTATATGTTGAAGATGTACTGTCAGGGGTGGGATGCTTGAACAGGTAGGACTGCGTGTCTGGTATAACGGTAGAGCATCCGCCTCTCACGCGAAAGGGTTGGGTTGCTTCCCAGGTTGAGTCATACCATAGACTCAAAAAAAGGAACCTACTGCCGTTGTGATGCTCTGCATAAGCAATGGAGTAGGGAAAACAAGCCAATGAGCCACAACTGGAAAAAAAGGGCTGTGGCCGGCTGGATTTGAACCAATAGGTTGGAAACTAGGCCGTAGAACTCCATCTAACTAACAAATTGAACAGGTAGGTATGTAAGTTATATACATGTGTTGAAGATACATGTACTGGCAGGGGGTGCTGTCATGTCAGGGGGAGAGATGTAAGTTACTTGTAGAAAATGTATTGGATAAGGAGTTGTGGGAGATTGGGAGAGATTTCAAAGTTAGATTCAATTTAAGGGATGGAGACATTGTTATATTTATGATCTCTTGAGGAAAGGATGTTAGTACGTACTGTAGAGACTCTATGGTGAGGGGTTTAGGAGACTCATTGCACTAAAAAGGTTGGAGGAGTCAATAGTGTGATTTCTGTCAGAAGGATAGGGTAACATGAAGCCTTTAAATAGATTCACTGTGGCTGTTTTATCAACTAAAAAGAGAATTATCATACAGATGCAATATAAGAACTATTTTGAAATCATATAGCTGCGGTGAAGGATCGTGAACATATTGATTCCTTGGCTGCCTTGCAAACCTGTAAGAATAAGAGATGATAAAAATTTGAATTCCTTTCAAGGTTTCATTAACCCTATGTGTATATAATTACTTATTTGTAGACAAACAATCAATTATTTGGTAAACTGGAGTATGCTGAAAAGGACTTGGAACAAACTAAATCTTACTTAAAGACGTTACAGGATAAAGTAAAGGAAGAAAAAAGAGCAAGGGCGGAGTAAGTTTGTAGTGGATATTATTAAATAATGAATATTACATGTCGGAAAAAATACCCTTAGAACAATCTCATCAGGAACTGTTCTCAGTCCTAATTATATGCCCATCTAAGCATTTCAAAATGACCATGAAGGTTGACATTTGATAGCACTTTGTCTCAGAATAAGCTGAAAGGGGATGTAGCCCTTCAGTGCACTTTAAGTAATTTGATTCCCTTTTTGCCAGCACATATTTCAGGATTTGTTGTAAGTTGTTATTTGAACCCAAAAGTTGTTGGGCTTCTATTATACCAGAATGGTAATCAAATCTGCTGCTCATTGAAGCAGCTAATAGGAGTAATGAACCAGTGGTCAGGTACTATAATTGGGAACCGCAGTTTTTCCCTAAAAACTGTGGTAGCCATGACGGATCTCCTTAAAGGCTAATATCCTGTAATGAATGATTAGAAATTTGTTGGTAATAGTACCTCATGCATATTTATGCTTATGCATATTGTTGCATGTTGGGAAACAAATCTTCAAATGACTCATGCATATGAATAAGAGGAAACAGATAAGTTAGTGACTCATTTATATTAGAGAGAGGAAATGGTTTTTGCCTAAATACTGCAATAGGATATGCATGTTTTTAAGCTCAGTATTCATCTGCACGGTCAAGTGGTTAGAACATCCTACTTGCAGTTGACAGGTCAAGAGTTCAACTCCTGGTCAAGTCATAATGAAGACTTGAAAAATGAAACCTACTGTCATTGTGCTTGGTGCTCAGAATAAACAATAGAGTAGGGAAAACAAGCCAGTGAGCCACAACTGAAAAAAACCTGTGGCCGGCTTGACTTGAACCAATTGGTTGAAACTGGACCATGAAACTCCATCTAACCTAACTTGCTTAGTATCACCAATAGATGAATCCGGACAGCAAGTGATGGTCTGATTGCAGTCGGCCATAACTGGGGTCCATTGCCTTTTAATCTTTCGATTTCCTTGCTTATTTGTATCATGGATGGTTTTACACTAAAATGTATCTTGATTCCTTTAATTTCACTGAATATGAGGGTTTGAAACTCATGTAGACAATATATATAAGGACGATTCAAGGCTAATGGACCCCACTAATGGCTGCCCACAGTCACTAAAACCAAGCGCTAATCGGATTCGTCTATATGATTCATGTGTAAAGGTTTTAAGCTTTGTAACCCCAATCCTAACAATTGTACACATAAAATGCAGATTGGTAAAACCTTGTGCCTTGAATAAGTGGAAACTGATTGATTGCCATGGGAGCATTAAGTCCATTATTTCACAGAAATTTGAATAGCACCATGATAGTTCTAAATTGTGCCATTTAAAGAGTTGCCTACACTTCATTGTAACACTATCTGTGGAATTTCATTTGCAGATATGTTTTGGTGGGTCACCCTTCAAAGATGTGAACTTGATTCATTCATTAATCTCTCTCTGCCATAATCATACATTGTTTGACTTCCAAATCTATTTAATTTAATTTTTATGAGCTAATGAATGCTTTCATTCACACACAGTGCATCACTGCGAGTCACAAGGGGTATAGCTGAGGAGAGAGCAAGTTTGTGTAAACAACTAAATCTACTCAGGTTAGTTTACATTCACTCCTATATTGATGTAATGAGCTGTGAATAGCTCATTTTCCTTATTGGGCCTGAGCAAGGGGGGGGGGGGGGTGGATTTATAACGATTTGCACCTTTCCCATAGATATGGATTGTGACAATATATGTAGCTGTGAGAGAATATCACTGATAGATCTCCCTCATGTAGCTGTGAGAGAATATCACTGTTAGATCTCCCTCATGTAGCTGTGAGAGTATGTACATCACCTATCTTCCATATAAGGGCATATTGTTTCTTCGCCAGCCTCCAAGTCTTCCTTCAGTTGTTGATGAGTGTAGGGGGGTTGCAGGTGCCTCTGGGCAAGCCCTGGGATAGGGGTAGTAGAGTTATGGTGCGGGGTGTGGAGGTATCCTGGTAACCTCTTGCAGCTTTCAAAACTAAAACGAAACATGACACATTGTGACTCAAATAAACCAAGAACAAGTATTTTCAGGTACCACTTCTTTTATTCAAGCTGGTGCTCAAGAATCAAAATCATCACCAGCTTCTTGTTCTGGATACATGAAAACATTCATATAATCCCACGAAACCTCTTTTTTTTTTTACAGAAAACCCAGTAAATTTAGTTCTTTTCACTCTGTTGCCTGAAATTACATCCCCAATTATATCATTAGAGTTTCAGATAAACTCATTATTATTTTGACTGATATACATTGAAAGCTTCCCCATCATGGAAGTAGGTGACTGGTTTTGGATTCCAATTTAGCCTAAGTTCCAAAGCTGAAAGCCCCCTTTAAAAGTAACAAAACTGAGCATTGCCCTGCTATGCTGAGTTTCACAAATTTGTCCCTAACTAAGAGCTATAAAATTAAATCTTACCAGGCCATAGTAAGACATGTTACATATTCTCCTGGTGTACTATAATGAAAATATGCTCACCAAAGAATTTTCCTCGCTAAAATTCACCAGTCTTTTCCTCCTGAAAATAGCCCAAATTGCCAGAAGTTATCGACAGTAATTACATACGTAGTCTATTTACTTCTTCTCTGTCTGAAGTCTAGATCCTGAATGAATCCTCCTAAATTGCTAATTTCTCAACTTTTACAACTTCTTTCCTCCACCATACTCTGAGACCAAGAGAAACCTACTACTCATTCATTGGTAAGGGTGATCTAAAACTTTTCTGATTGGCTGAGATCTACCTAGATGGCACTCATTTTGTGAACTAGGTTACTGAACTCAACTTCAGTTGCACCTGCAGAATAGTATTAAACAGTTTGTTAGAATTTCTCCCCATTTAGAGCAAGCCCCATCTGCATCTGCACAATGTTATTAAACAGTTCCTCAGAATTTCGCCCCCAATTAGGGCAAGTTTTGCTTCTCATCCTGTCCCATCACCTTGGTTTACAAATACCCCCACTTCCTACCCTTTGATCTATGTCAACAACAGAATTAATTTGGAAGTGATTCACCCTTATTGTTTTAAAACTTAGGGAAACATAGGATCTCTTCTCCCAGATTCTCACAATATTTAACAGTTGTTTTGACTTACCCATCCTGTTAATCAGCCAAGTTTTCATTTCACTGAAAGAGCAAAGATCTTTTAGAATTTTTGTAACAATATCAATATCTATCACCCTCATGTAGCTGTTACAGTTTATCACCCTTATTTAGTGGCCACCTGTCACAGATTTGTATTTTCAATATTAGCAAATGCAAAAATGTTGTATTCACTCTGAAAGATGTAAATTTTTATTTTATTTTTGATTCCTTGCCGAAGGCAGGCAAGGAATCTATGCGATGGTGATGTCGTGTGTATGTGTGTGTGTGTGTGTGTGTGTGTGTGTATGTATGTGTGTGTGTGTGTGTGTGTATGTGACGCTTTGGCTTGTAAACACGATATCTCAAGAAGGGTAAGTGTGACTAACCTCGTATTTGGTGTGTAGGTTGGTCATATTGAGTAGATGATCCCTATTGTTTTTGGTGGAGATCAAAGGTCATTTGGGGTCACCAGAGGTCAAAAGGTCAAAACTTTGTAAACACGATATCTCAAGAACGGTACATGTGACTATGCTCATATTTGGTGTGTGGATTGGTCATATTGAGTAGATGATCCCTATCAATTTTCGTGGAGGTCAAAGGTCATTTGGGGTCACGAGAGGTCAATAGGTAAATTCCTTAGAAATTGCTTGTAAACACGGTATCTCAAGAAGGGTAAGTGTGACTAATCTCATATTTGGTGTGTGAATTGGCCATATTGAGTAGATGATCCCTATTGTTTTTGGTGGAGATAAAAGGTCATTTGGGGTCACGAGAGGTCAAAAGGTCAAAACTTCGTAAACACGATTACTCGAGAATGGTACATGTGACTATGCTCATATTTGGTGTGTGGATTATTCAAATTGAGTAGATGATCCCTATTGATTTTCGTGGAGGTCAAAGGTCATTTGGGGTCACGAGAGGTCAATAGGTAAATTCCTTAGAAATTGCTTGTAAACACGGTATCTCAAGAAGGGTAAGTGTGAATAATCTCATATTTTGTGTGTGCATTGGCCATATTGAGCAGATGATCCCTATTGTTTTTGGTGGAGATTAAAGGTCATTTGGGGTCACGAGAGGTCAAAAGGTCAAAACTTCGTAAACACGATATCTCAAGAACGGTACATGTGACTATGCTCATATTTGGTGTGTGGGTTGGTCATATTGAGTAGATGATCCCTATCGTTTTTGGTGGAGATCAAAGGTCATTTGGGGTCACAAGAGGTCAAAAGGTCAAAACTTCGTAAACACTATAACTCGAGAACGGAACATATGACTATGCTCATATTTGGTGTGTGGGTTGGTCATATTGAGTAGATGATCCCTATCGATTTTCGTGGAGGTCAAAGGTCATTTGGGGTCACGAGAGGTCAATAGGTAAATTCCTTAGAAATTGCTTGTAAACACGGTATCTCAAGAAGGGTAATTGTGAATAATCTCATATTTGGTGTGTGCATTGGCCATATTGAGTAGATGATCCCTATCGATTTTTGTGGAGATCAAAGGTCATTTGGGGTCACGAGAGGTCAAAAGGTCAAAACTTAGTAAACACGATATCTCAAGAACGGTACATGTGACTGTGCTCATATTGGGCAAGTGTGTTGGCCATATTGAGTAGATGTTCCCTATTGTTTTTGGTGGAGATCAAAGGTCATTTGGGGTCATGAGAGGTCAAAAGGTCAAAACTTCGTAAACACGGTATCTCAAGAACGGTACATGTGACTGTGCTCACATTTAGTGTGTGGATTGGTCATATTTAGTAGATGATCCCTATTGATTTTCCGAAAGGTCAAAGTTCATTTGGAGTCAGCATGTTCAAAGCCTGACAAGCTTTCCTGCACAGTCTTTCAAGAAAGGTCACTTGTAGGGTCCTGTAACTTGTCATGTAGATGACACATAGTGAATGCATGGTCCCAGAAGTTTTTGGTGGAGGTCAAATGTCATTTGGGTTCACGACGGGCAAGGGGGATCTCAATGTAGGAAGATTGGATGCCTTGCATGTGTACTTTGTGGGCACATTATGGAGCCCTGTTAATTGAAAAACATTGCAAAGCAATGTCAATGTGAAAAAAGGCCTTACATTTCAGCAGCAAGGAATCACTAAGCCTTTTGGCTTTCTGGTTTAATAACAATTGACCTTTCAGTTATATGATTGATCTTTGTACAGAAGATTTGTGCATTTTATAAGAGGAGGAATTAATTTAAATTTATGTACATCTTTGAATTCACAGAGATATGAACAAGAAGTTATTAGATGAAAGGGATGCGTACACTACTGCTATGAAGGAAGAGGTAAGAAATATTATAAAAATGTAAGACTTCAGGAAATTTCCTGATTTCAAGAAATTGGAAGTCTTTGAGCAAAGTTATCAGGAAATCTTTTTGTTAGAATTTTTGCCATGGTCACTGTGGTTAGATTGACTTAACATGGGGAGAGAACATAAGTTTAAGTCATGAATTTACTTAAAAAAAAGAAAAAGATAATACCATTTTACCCCTATTAAATACCCTCGCCTGATGCGAAGTTTTCTATAAGGGGAACCCTTTCTTTATATCCCTACCTCAGACTGATAGCCATGGGTAACAGTTTCAGGATGGACCTGTACTTGGCTTACATTTTTGACATATGGTTCTGTACATAGACCTCTGGGAGTTGGGGTTTGTAGAATATGTATCTCCCACCTGTTATAAGAGGTGACTGAAGGGGAGAACCTGAAATGGATTTGAACCATATTTGAAACCCTGCTTGAACCTTAACCATATTTGAAACCCTATTTATACCGTGATCTTTTCCATCTTCCTGATACTCTATAGCTGTTTAGTATTCAAACATAGGACCAGAACAATGGATTTTACTTAGGTACTGTGGTAGAAATTATTTTTAAATAGAGTTCTGGAACCCTCTCCTCTGAGCAGTAGAGAAAGTCTATGGTTAATGCTAGGGTTAAGGTAGCTGGAACGTGGAAATGAGGTCCTCAAGTTATGTCAAAATGTCTGTGTGTTGATGTGTTGTTAATTCTTATCTTGGAATGTGACCAACTGATTCTTTATAACTCCCCCTCCCCAACCCCCCTCCCTTCCCTGATAAAATGGGAGAGAAAGAGACAAATAAAGAACAATGGAAACTTTGGGGAAAAATGTGGATATTCGTAGAATGATGAAGTTGATCCTTTTATTCCAAATAATACTTTTGCAATATTTCTTGACAGTGGTTAAGCCTAAGTATTCAAACAAGCTCACTTTCTTCATAAAGTTCAAGAGATGTAGGAAAAAAATTAGTCAATTTTAATTTTCAGTCATGAATCCTCTGTTTAATGAAATGGTTTGTTTGTCATAAGAATAGAGTGATTTTCAATATATTTTTGTTGCCTCTTTACAACTTTAGGAAATATCATTGGTACATCCCCCTCCCCCATCCTGAAAAATAAAATTAAACAAAGGTTTGCTGGAATACATTACAAAGAATCTGAGGATATTTAATTACATTTGAAAAATTGTCTGCTTATTAATTATCTTCTGCTGGGAAAGTTTCCCAGTGTGATAAGTCTGTGTTTACTTACACGCAAGTTTATCTCATTTTCTGTTACTTATACACAGATATGATTTTTCTTTGTTAAGTGCACTTTGTAACACCTGTTTCCTGGAATGGACTTTGCCTCTATTTCTCGCTGCTTTTTTCATGCAGTAGTTATAGCAGCTGCTAGCACTTAAAAGCCAAACTGCTGTATTGTTGCAATTGGAGACTATTTCATCAATACTTTTGATTGAAGCAGAATAGTTTGTCAGAGGTTTGGAATGTTACTCTGTTATTTGAAACAAAAGTTTGAAAACATTTCTGGAGGTATTGCTTTCAATTTTTTTTTGTTTGTTTTTGCTTTTTTATATGTTATTTTTCTATCTGTAGGAAACAAATGAAGAGTTTGTTGACAGAAACCCTATGGTGAAACAGGGCTCTGTTATGTCAGATTATTTTGACCCTGGAGATGGCCATTCAAAGTAAGTTTTATGAATATTCATGGCATATGAGTCTTTGAAGGTATGAATATGTATTTAGTGAGAGATGAAATATATGTTGGTGCTGTTGAAAGCAGAGACAGTAATCAAGTACATTTGATTACTTTTCACATAGGTTTTACAATTTAAGATTTATAACTTTGTCTGTATGAGGTTACTGATCATATGGAAAAGGTAAATATGCTTTCTACTTAAAATGAAGAACTTATTGGTGCAGTTGCATGAAGTCCTTGATTATTTTTACCCTTTCAGTAACCCATTGGAGGTAGTTCTATGAATGTCCATTTTGTATAAGTCCACTGAAAATTCTTGACTATTTATTCAAATGTGTATGGTGAACATTTTGATAGGAATTTTTGATGAAATATTTCTAAAGTATTAAGTAAGGTTGTTTAAACTGCAAGATGACCAGGCTGTCAATAGTGAAAACTTTTTGGATACTCTTATACTGATAAGATTTACTCTTGTAATTTATTTAAATTCTTTTTTCCCTATTTCAATCATAGTAGACGGTAAGTCATGTGACATGGTTGCTGTGCATGTATTCATGTAAGAGGTTGGCAAGGAAGCTTGATCAAAACACTGCAGTTTTGTAATATACATTTGATACAAAATGAAGAGTATAAATGTACAAAAAATAAGTTAACATTAAAGTAAGAACTCCAAAGAACTTTATTGACCTGTGCTAGAGTCATCGTCAAGATAGTTGGCAGATGGTTAGCAGTTGTCATTCCGACTCTACTATAAAACAGGGTCACTATGACAAAAACGAAAAAAACACTCAATTTTGTCATACTCTCCTTTTTATGTAGATAGTTTACATTGATGCAGCAATATGTAGGGGGAATGATAAAAGTGAAATTAATTGTATACACTAAGAAACTTTAGAAAAATTGGGTTCTTCCAAAAAATGTGAAGAAAGTATCAGCATCCTGAAATTGGTATTGAAGTGGTAGAACAAAATAAAGGATACATTCATTTTGTAACTCTGGTAGTTTTGCATTATTACAAAAAATGGAAATAAAAGGTCTTTTTGAAGCTGTGGAATTGCAAATTTACAATTAAGTCAAAGAAACTTCTTCATTTTGCAGAAACTTTATTCATTTTGTGAAAAAAATTCCATGCATTTGATATGAAAGGTTCTGCATCGGTATGGTTGCTGCATGTTGGGTTATAGTGCTGTAGTTTAATAGTGTAGTGCTGCTAGAGGTGGAGGGTGCATGTAACTGTTATAAGGTTAGGGTTACCCATCACTTGTGTTTACTTTGAATCTCAGAAAACCTGATTTCAACAAGGGAATCAGAGTACAAACTTAGCGTAGTATAACGTTATAAAAACAAGTGTTTTTTCTCGTCAAATTTTACAAGTTAATAGGTTGTGAACTCTTGTATACCTAGACTTGCATAAATTTTTTCTTTCAATTAATGAGTCAATTTTAAATCTCCTAACATAAAAGTAGTGTCAAATATATTGAAGGTTTGACAATATTAATAAAAACTGTGAAAGGATAGGCCCATCTGATAAGTATAGTACCCTATTATTGGTATAGAAAGTGGAGTGAAGGCTCCTAAAATAGAGGCAATTTTAGCTTCACACTGCTAACAGCTGTTTGCAGAGCTACATATTGTTTGATAGGGTATGTGATGTTTACATAGCTATGATACAATGGTGTTAAGCTCTGTTGTCTGCTTATCTCTGTGATGATGAATCAGTTAATACACATAATAATAGAAGTGACTTGGCCAGTGTCATCAAAGTTTGTTATGAATTATTCTGTGTTTACTGCACTTGTGAATTGTTAGGGTTTAATGAAGGGTTCTCAAGTCCATGCAGTGCTATACTTTATGGGAAATGCACTAAATACAAAAGGCTATGCCGTATGCTACCAATGACTTCTCTCTGGTCTTACAATGTAAATATGGTCTAAAGTTAGGAACATGTTTTATTTCATTTTACATCAGATTTATTTCATTTTACATCAGATTTATTTCATTTTCTCCCCTTTTTCTCATCTTCCAATCTTTCTTCTTCCAACTTTTTCTGTTCTGTTCCTTTTCTCTCACGTTCATGCCTTTTACACTGCATTATATTAATTAATAACCAAATGTGGTACTCATGAATATTTACTCTCTCTGCTCTGTCGGGGTGGATTTATACTATGTATCCAAATATCAGCTAACAAGTATATATTTCTGTCATCCCCTTTTCATATAAATTCCTTTCTGATAATCCTTCTTCTAGTATGAATATTCATATGGTATTTAAACATTGAAGTTGGTGACTGGTTCTCTCCAGGGGAGGGTTTAGAAGCTGAATATTCCCAGCTTATTCAAATAACAAAGATGCAATTTCACAGTCCCATTTTAGTAGACTGATTTTCAAAACCTACAGTGTAAAATGATGGTACAACTAAATGACCTTTCAAATGGTATTAAACAAAGTCTGTCCAGAAATAGCTCACACTTGTTCCAACAACAAAATTATGTCCGCAACAGACAACAACAAGATGCTTGCAATAGTATATCAAGAATATTAAAAATAGTAACAACAATACCATCAATAGTAACAACAGTAGTAACAACAATACAAACAATAGTAACAACAGTAACAACAATAGTACAAGCAATACCAACAATAGTAACAGTGACAAAACAATATCAATTACAAAAACAATAATAATGGCAACAACAAAATTGCATGGTGGAGGTATCCACTGGACATATTGTTCTCAATCAGTGGAGGCCTTGAATTTTGAGACATTACAGTGTGATGGCACACCATAACTCACCTGAAATCACTATTAGGGGTGTGATTTTAACCACAAACCCGCCACACTCCTTAAGTTCCTAGGAAGTGTGATATGTAGCACACCGGGAAATTCTTGAGGATTAATCTGTCAATTCCTAAGTTCCACCTCAGAACTTGGGGCATGGTTACACAGTTGCTGTATATTTTCACCATGTCCCACTCATTTATGCCTGCAACCAAGAAAGAAGGGAATGGATTTGATTAAACAATGTTATGTTACTTGAATAGAGGGGTGTGGTGGTTTACTGATTCACAAAACAGGAATGTGTTACATAATATCAGCTGTAAAGATATGTAAGCTCATAATGTATCTTCCAAGTTCAAATAAGGCACACATCCTTCCCTTCAACTGTCACATCTTAAGACAGGGAGGGACTACGTTAGCCATATTCTACAACACCCAGGCCATAAGTGATATTGCATGTTACTGATTTGTGCTACTAAACTTGCTTTTCTGCCCCAGTGAATTCTCAGAAGTTAAGCAGAAAGTATGGGAAGAAAGAAATGTTTTCCTTTACATATATTAGGGTTTGGTATAAGGATTAAAATAAAGCTTATATTCCTCATTGGAATAATGATGAAATATGTATTAAAGTCTCACAATGTAGCACTGCTTCTTCAAGGGATTGCTTATTAACAGATCATTACTTTGTTGTACAATATCAAAATAATGACAAAATAATAAAATGTTGTAAAATATCACACAAACATTTGTATCCCGTGTTATTCTAAATTCATAGTAATGGAAAAAGTTGTGTAGCTAATGATGTATACATAAATATATATACATATATATACATACATATCCATATTTATATGGCCTTTAATACTTCAGTATTATATTCTCTCAAAACTATATTAGTCATTTCATCTCAATGCCTTTCCTATCCTCTTCTCTTTCTTGTTTCTCCTCCTTCCTGCCTCTTCTCCTCGTCTTCCTCTTCCAAACAGGTCACTCATTCATCCCCATCTTGTTTCCGCATCACTTGTGTGCTGGTCTGAAGGTGAATGTTTCTACATTTGTTTTGGTTTTCATATCTAGTAGTTTGGTTTTATTTTATATCTGAGGTGTACACTGCCTTACATAATGTGTTTGATAGTAATGTTTGCTCAGTTATTGAGAATATTCCTGCAAGAAACCACCAATCATACTTTGTATTTCAAGATGCATGAACCTTTCCTCTCGCACTCTTACTTAAGCTTCCCACCAGTGATCTTAAGCTTAACATTATCTGCACATATAAGCTTTTCGCATGCCAGATTGATGCATCCTGGCACAAATACCTGCACAAATAAGCCAGTTGCATGCTAGATTGATGCATTCTGGCACAGATATACTGAACCTTCACAAATAATGTAGTTACATGCCAGATTGATGCATCCTGGCATAAATGCTTGCACAGATAAGCTAGTTAAATACCAGACTGATGCATCCAGGCACAATTACCTGCATGAATAAGCTAGTTGCATGTCAAATTGGTGCATCCTGGCACAAACCAGTACACCCTGTTTTCATTCAATGGCAAAAGAAAGAAAAAGCAAATTCAATAGGGAAGTAGAGTTCAAAAGAGAAAATTGATCAAGTTGTCATAAAAATGTTATGTTCTGTAATATTTTTTTTTTTTTTTGATCATGATATTATCAGAAAATTCAAAGGAACAGGGAGTGAAATCTTTTGGCCTGTAGACATATTTACCTGGATCAGGAGTGTAGTGTGTCATTTCTGTTCATGTCTCTTTCAGTTTAGTAAGGTTTTAGTCCACTAAAGTGTTGAAGGAAGGGGTATGGGTAGGTTGGGATGGATAGCATATTGGGTGAGGGTGAGGTTGGATACCATGGGTAGTGCTGGCTGATGGGGAGGTTGTCGGGGATACCATGGGTAGTGCTGGGTGATTGGGAGATTGGTGGAGATGGGTAGTGCTAGGTGAGGATGAGGTTTGATAGCATGGTCAGTGCTGGCTGATGGGGAGGTTGGTGGGAATAGGTTTTGCTGGGCAAGGTGGAGGTTGGTGGAAATGGGTAGTGCTAGTCGAGGGCAAGGTTGGATAGAATGGGTAATGCCAGCTGATGGAGAGGTTGGTGGGGTTAGGTAGTGTATTGGTGAGCAGGTGGTGGGTGAGGATGGTTGGTACTGGGAGAGAGAAAGGCAGATGGGGATGGGTAGTGTTGGATGATGAAATTTGGGTGGTGGTAAACTCACAAAAAAGAGTTGGCTATTGCCTACAATTGTTAAATGTCTTTGGTAATAATTCATGGCTGCAACAATCTTGATCTGCCAGCCAGGTCTGTAGTGGAATTTGTTTTTAGAGTGTCACAAGCTATCAAAGCTTGTCATCAACTGTACAAAGCTTAACAATGAAATTTATGAAGGAATAACATACCATATTTGGTTAAGTGCAATGTTTATTTAAATTGGAAATTATTCTCTGTTTTGTATTTTGTAGAGCATGGTGCCTTTTTTTATTTGCCTCATATCAGAATAGGAAATCAGCTTCTAATTAAGTCATAAATATTTGTTTTCTTGGCCAGGGATTCTTTTTCATGGGAATTTTTTCTTTTTTCAAAACATGAAAAACCTTGAGGGTTTTGAAAAGAGATTTCATTTTACACATAACAGTCCTTTTTTGAATTTTTGTTTTTCAAGAGGAAGTATGTTGTCGAGGCGATTGTATAATTTAGTCATAAATATATATCCATATGAACTGCATGATCTTCAAAATGTCTTAATAAACCTAGCACTGTACATGTGCGATATATACATCAAGCATACAAGGTGCTGTGTGCAAAACACAAACAGCTTTTGTGTATACTATTGTGAGCATTGAATGAAGTTGGCCATAATAACAGTGGGGCCCATTAAGCCTTATTTTCTTAATTATAATTTAGGCCTTTTCCCCTCACCCCAAGCAGTCCCAATACTCCTGACCTACTCATTTAAGCCCCTCCCACAACTGTCTAAAATTCATCCTCATTCAGAAATAATCTAAACTCAGTTTATTGCTTCAGGGTGAGCATAGAGTACAAGATCTAAATTTTTAACCAAAACTCAGTATTGTGCATGTATGCTGTGTAGTACTGTATGAGCTAATGTATCGAACCTGCTCTCACTCAAAAGAGATGTCATTGGAGAATTTCTATAGACTACTACTAAAATTGTAGTTTGGGGTGAGAGTTGGTTGCCTTTAATAATCTGAATGCAATTCAAATCCATCTTATTCATTAGATTTAAAGGGGTGGGCTTGTAGTGTACAACCATCTATGGTGCAGATAAACAAAAGATTTGGAAAGGTTGATATTTATGGCCAGTAAGGGCTGACCAATTCGGACCCGCACTATACTGTTGAGATGCTGGCTGTTCAGTGCACATTTAGCAAAACAATTGAAATGATGCATATGATATCAGTTGATTTTGATGTAAAGAAACAGTTTGTTGAATGTTTTGTGTTTTTATGTTTGGCAGTATCAAGAAGATTGGCTGCTGCTATATATGTGCTTGTATTTGTGGACTATTATTTCATCACAGTGCATGTTTGTGATGAAATGTTTATATGTTTGCTGCATGCTTGTTTGTGGTTGACAAAATACCATCTTGTCGTGAAATTTGTGATAATCCATATTTGAAGGCATTATTTTGACAGAAACAAAGAAAGCTTCATGGTCACGTATGCTCAAACTACTCTGAGTAATGGGAACTAACAAACCAAAGATATTAGATAGGGATACTTTCATTGTTTCATCTTTGATAGAATTTTATCACTGAAAAAAGAAAAGTAAATAAATAAAAGTGATAAATTAATAAAAGATGGTTGTCTTTTATAGGGTCCCTGCCATTAAGGTAAACCTGAAAAGGTCATGGAAATTAGGAAAATTATTTTCAGGTCTGGAAAAGTCTTGATATTAGTTAAAATTGTGGAAAGTTCTGGAGGATTTCGAAAATTTTCACACAAGTGACTTTGTTTTTTTCTCACTTAAAATATCATAATGTAGTATCAATATCAAAATTTATTATTCTCCTTAGACATCAGATTTGATTTTATTTTATTAAAAAAATAAAAAAGGAAGTCTTGTAAAATCTCTATTTTGTCTTGGGAAAATCATGGAAAAGTTATGAACATTGATACCCAGACAGTGCAGGAACTCTGCTTTAGCGTGTTTGTGTGAAGAGATTAAATCAGCTGGCTTTTGCTATGCTTGCTTGTCAGAATGTCAAAAGAAGAGCCATGGGTCACTTATTCAGAAGTTTGCTAATGCATTATTTTACACACACACATATGAAACAATAAATACTTTGGCAAAGAACAGAAATTTACATGTATGCAGTGTTGCTGTGTTTGTGAAATGATATTTGTTTTACAGTACCTATTTCTGGATAAGTGCCATGTGTGCCTTGTCCTGTTGAGTATTCATGGCTGTGATATACATATTGAATATTCATAATCTGACTTTGCTTTTCAATAACATCACAGAAGTTTCTTTTATTTATGAACGTCTATAAAATTTGCACTCTTTGAGAATTTTATTATCAAATGAATTGATTCAGTCTCATGGAAATGTTAACATACACTTGTACCCAAAAACTGTTCACATGCTTAAATGATTTTATTAATTTGCCATGTGAAGTTGCAGCCAAATTGTTTGAAGTGAGCAAACCATTTTGTAAAGTGCTCCAGACTCTCTAGCGAAGAACTCTTACAGTAGGCAAAACCAAACTTTTACGCCAGAAGTACTGTAGGTCTGCTTTCCTAGGAAGATACTATACAATAGATCCTAGAAAGATAACTGTACTTAAACAGTGGACTAACCAGCTCATAAATTGACAAACTCAGGATAAATAAATTTCTTTATGGTGAAAGGGCAGTAAATAAAGTCATAAATGGTTAAATGGAACATATTGTAATCATGGTGAGGAAGCATTCCTGTTTAAATTTGCTTCAAAATATTTTTAGGGTGCAAAAGCAAGGTACAATTTATTTGTTTAGCCCTTAATTTAAAATGACACATTTAAACTAAGTTAAAGCCTGTTCAAAAATTGACTGTGTTTTTTTGTCTTTAGAGAGAGAGAGAGAAATCAAAAGTAATTTTTTGCTCAATCCTTCCAGGTCAGCATTTGTCAAATAAAATCAGTTCATTACTCCTGAAAGTTGGAATTCTTCCCACCTCCTTACATCTACCTCTCCCCCTCCCCACACACCCCATCCCCACAACTATCTAAAACTCATCTCTACCAAGATATAGTATTTTTATAGCTATTGTTTCAGAGTATCTCCTGATAAGCATTCAAGGCCATAATGCATAATCAAAACATTCTAAGTGCATGCTCTGTAATATGAGGGATGCTTCAGTTTTGAAATGGATGTCAGTCAAAGAGCTGATCCTATTGCAAGTTTTGGAATATAAAGGGTACAGTAACAGTTGGGGGGGGGGGGGGGAATGAATGACTGCCCTTAAAAAGATTTGAAAACAACTAGGGGAAAGGGGTCTATTAATATTCATTACAATGTCAACCTTTTTAAGATTTCATTGATTCTGCATGAACAGTTCTTCTTTTATTTACAGTGGCCATGCTGATATGAATGCTAATTCTTTGCCAGAGGATGAAGAAGATGTGGAATATGATTATGAACATGAATATTCAGCAGGAATGTTGCCAACTCAGAACAATCACCAAGGTCATGAATATGTATTAAATAATGGCCATCACAGTACTTACAGCATCAATGGCAGACTTTTATCAAGGGATAATAGTATAATGGATGACACAGACTCTGGCTTTATGGCTGTCAGGCCTAACCCCATTACCCATAATTCTACTCCCCTCTCTGAAGAGTTAGCTCAAAGTTTGCACTCTGAGTTTGAAGAGATAACAGCAACTGAAGTTGATAGCCAGTTTTCAGCTCCGCCCCCTCAGTTGAGGCAAGGAGGTAGTTTACATCGCCATTGGTCAACATCTACAAAGAGAGATGTGATAAACAGTAGCACAGAAACAGCCAGTATTGAAGATGTCCCCAGGAGACCTGGGGAGGGGTAAGCACTTCCATTTAGTAGCACAGAAACCACAGTTACTATTGAAGATGTCTGTACTGGACAGGGGAGAGGCAAGTTCTTTCATTTAGTAGCATAGAAACAACTACTGGTATTGAAGACCACAGGAAGAAAAAGGTTTTGTATCTACTATCACACATAGGTTTGTTTTTATGGCAACTCCTCTTTTATTTTATGCATACAATCTGTGGACACTTTGTTTGGTCATTCTGATTTGTAGTACCTATGATATGTACAGTAACCAACTGCATCGTCAAGTGGCTAGGGCATAGCTGACTTGTAGCTGTGAGATTTAGCTGGATATCAACTCCTGGCGAGGTCATACCCTAGACTTTAAAACGGCACCTACTGCCTTTGGCATTGTGCTTGGTGCTCAGCATAGGCAATGGAGTTGGGAAATCAGGCTATATCAGTGAGGTAGTACTGGATAAAAGGCTGTAGCTGGTCAGATATAAACCAGTTAATAAAAAATTGAGCTGTACAACCTCACCTAACTGATATCTGGATGTCCCTATTAGTCCTTATTGCACAAGAAGTAGCACTTACTTGGCAGGACATTTATTGCACTGAGAAGTGAAGCAGATTGCTGCAAATATGGTACCTTTAATTATTGACAATTGATATTATGTCATACTTCATATATCTGACTATGTCAGAGGCAAACAAAGATTGTTTATAAGTGTAGGAGGGTAGCGTGCTACTTTTATTTGTTGATACATACACATTTAGCAAAAATAATAAACCAGTAGGAAGGTAGATTTGTAATTTGTCTTCTTCGTGCTACAGGGTTGTAAATATTCATTCCTGCCTGCTATTGATATTATTACATTTCTACTTCCACAGAGAAGAGTCGCCCCTTGAGGAGATTACTCTCTCTCCGAAACCAAAGAAGTCTGCAAGTGGTACAATTACAGAGGAAGGATCTCAGGTAATGTCATTCTAATCACATATGTGGAGGCTATTTAGGTCCTGGAAAGTCAGGGAGAATTGAAATGGAAAGTTCCTCGCCTGGAAAGTCAGGAAAAATGAGCAATTTTTCAAAAAGGTCCTGGAAAAGTCAGGGAATTTTAGGAACTGGGCTTATTATATCAATTTTCCCAATGTTCAGGTGTGTTATTTTTTGGTAAAAACAAGACGGGAATAAGGAATTTAACCATTTATAAAGGTCCTGAAAAGGTTAGTCAATGTCCTTAAAATTCATGGAAAAGTAATGAAATTTTGTCACCATGTAGGAGGGGTAAAGGCTTAGCCTAACAGCTGCCTTCTGTAGTATTGTGCATTTAAGTTTTGAGTTTCTCAGGTTGCTAGTATTGACAGTTATTGTAGTTCAGGTCTTATGCAACAAAACAAATCATCCCCTTTCTGGCATACTGAGGAATCACAAATTGGCATAGTGAGGATTGTGAAAATTTGGCAATTTTGGCATAGTGAGGAATGCATTTTATGCCGTAATCTGTTCACCTCAGCCATAAAAATTGCAACAACTTTGTAAAATATATTATTCTCTACAATTCCAAACATAAAAATGGTGGATACGGCAAAAATTCTCCAATCAAGACAACATTCGTCACTATGTGGAATACAAGATCCACAGATTTATGAAATTCTTGATTTTGTGATTCGTTAGTAGGCCAGAAAGAGGACGAAATTCTCCAGCAGAAGGAAACCTTACAAAACCAAGGTTACACAGGAGTAGAGGCACTCCCATTGCTAATATAAAGACCCTCTCTCGCAAAACTTTTAAAACCAATATCAGGGCTGTAATCAGCAAAGATAGGGTAGGACATTTGCCACTTGTCATTTGCAAGCGAATTTTGTACCTTTCTCTCTCAAACAACTAACTGTCATCGTGTAGTGCGACAATGAATTTGTAACTTTTATGGTACTGTATAGAAAGAAACCCTTCCATTATATTTGTGTTATATTCTTCTTGTAGGAAACCAACCTGCTGAAAGATCCCCAACGTCTTTATAAAGTGGTTTTTGTGGGTGATTCTTATGTTGGTAAAACCAGTCTAATGCATAGAGTGTGTAACAATGCATTCCATGAGGGATTTAATGCTACTATAGGTGAGTATTTACAGATCCAGTCAATTGGTTTGTAGTGTCCTGTTTATACTGTATAAGATAAATTATGTATGGGTAGACCAATGAAAAATTTGAGAAAAAACATAAAATTGAATTGTAAACTGCTGTAGAACTAAGTTCTGAAAGACTGTCCTCTTTAAAAAGTTTACAGGTGTGTTTAAGAGTCAACAGAAACTTTTTTATTACTATTGTTGGTCAGTGATGCAAGCTGGGCTATATTGAGCTATGCTGCCTTCTAAGAGTCAGTTTTAGCCAGGAGCAAAGGACCTTTTACCTTCCTGTAATTGCATGCTGTCACAGAAACAGTGAAAGATCAGATAGAGATGTCAATAGTGCAACTGATCAAATGTTTTATAGTTTACTGTATGATTCACAAAGTCTGAACTGACATATTTCTGTGAGCTAGTTTGCAATGACAGTAAGTAGTCAGTTGGACTGATGTGATTCAGTTTGCACTGATATGAGGTCAGTTTGACTGATGTAAGTCAATGTGCACTAACACGAATCAATTTGCACTGATATTTGTCAGTTTGCCCGACCAGAAGGCCTGGGTTTGATTCCCATGTCAAGGCATACCAAAAACTCTTAAAATGGAACCTTCTGCCGTTGTGTGAGATGCTCGGCGTAAGCAATGGAGTAGGGAAAACAAGCCAGTGAGCCACAACTGGAAAAAAAGGCTGTAGCAGGCTCGACTTGAATCAATAGGGTGGAAACTGTGCTGTAAAACTCTATCTTAGTAACGAACCTACCAGAAAGAATATTTGACCCTCAAATTGCTAACACCAAATTACTGACCCCTTGTTTTAGGTCACAATGAATCAATGGCCTGTATCTTTATGGTCTTAAATTAAAAATGAAGTCTTGAAAATCAGATTGGTACATTTTGATTAAAACAGCTCAGTAGAAGTCTATTACTATCTGGTATGCCAATTTAATCTGTGTATATTGATATTTTGGAACAAATGGCTTGCCGTATACACTATGTTATTATTGCCATTATTTTTGCTTTTGCCCATGAAGGTGTTGATTTCCAAGTGAAAACAATGTCAGTCAAAGGTAACTCTGTTGCTGTTCAACTTTGGGACACTGCTGGACAGGAAAGATTTAGAAGTATTACTCGTCACTATTTCAGGAAATCTGACGCAGTTATTGTAGTGTATGATGTCACATCAGAGAAGTCTTTCCTGAGTGTCCGTAACTGGATGACTAGTATTGAAGTAAGTTTGTGATATAAATTACTGTTTTACTCACATGGCCATGTGCTACTGTGGTTTTTTTGTTATTGTATTCGATATAAGTCTTAATTTTTGCAGTTTCATAATAACAGCATTCATTTTATTCTTTTTGAATCATTCTTCAGCAAGTCATTCACTGTGTTAAATATTTAAATGAAGGATTGTTGCAAATGCAAAATGGTGTTGTGCTGTCACAGATGATAAAAAATATGTGTACGTCACATATTTTCCTACAGTCTCAGTAAATTTTTAAAAACAACAGCAGTAGGCGCATTCTGTACCTTGTGCAGTTTTCAAAGAAAGCCATGTATGTGTCTTAGTTGGAGCTGGGTGGAGAGGACTGGGGAGAGGGATGGGGGTAGGGGAAGAATGGTGTCTTCCTATTTTTAGCTTTCATTTGCCTCTTCCTTCAAGGATAAAGTGTTGTTCTTTGTAGTTTCTTTAGATTACTTTATAGGTTTGGAAGGACATAATGGTCATGTGCAAACCCATATGATTCAAGATAATGTAGTGTTACAACATTTGAAAATGAAACCTACTGCCATTGTGCTTGGTGCTCATCATAAGCAATGGGGTAGTGAAAAAGGGCATTTAGCCACAACTAGAAAAAAGGCCTTGGCCGGCTTGTCTTATACCAAGTTGTAAGTTGTAAGAAACTGAGCTGCAAAGCCCCATTCATAACTAATTTACAACATTTAAAGATAGCATACCAAGTATACCAAATGTTTCTCATTCAGGAAGTGACAGATGAACACGTAGTTCGGGTTATCATTGGTAACAAGGTTGACTTAGAGGACCTCCGACAGGTGCAGAAGAAGAGGGGAGAGGAGATTGCAACTGTAAGTATGAAGCATTCTAAAGACGGACACTGACTTACCCCAAACTATGTTTTGCTATGGGGAGGGGGTCGGGTTATCATTGGTAACAAGGTTGACTTAGAGGACCTCCGACAGGTGCAGAAGAAGAGGGGAGAGGAGATTGCAACTGTAAGTATGAAGCATTCTAAAGACAGACACTGAATTACCCCAAACTATGTTTTGCTATGGGGAGGGGGTCGGGTTATCATTGGTAACAAGGTTGACTTAGAGGACCTCCGACAGGTGCAGAAGAAGAGGGGAGAGGAGATTGCAACTGTAAGTATGAAGCATTTTAAAGACAGACACTGAATTACCCCAAACTATGTTTTGCAATGGGGAGGGGGCGGGGCAAAATTTCAATTGGTAGTCTGCTCTCTATAGATCAAATATGAAATTTAAAAAAGGCAGAGTAGCATGGGTATTACGCATCATGCATGGAAAGTGTTTTGATTGCACAATAGGGCCTTTGTGTGTTGACTGATATGCCCCTCAAGCAAAAAAGTAAGATTGAAGGTGAGTTTAAGATAGCTATGGGATGGACCAGAGGCAAGAAGGTTGGTACATATGGAACTGTCTGAGGTATGAAGACTTTTCCTTTAAGGAACGTCATGTTAATTACTTGCATTTTAGTGAAGTACAGTAAAGGAACGTCATGTTAATTACTTGCATTTTAGTGAAGTACAGTAAAGCACAGTACAGCTTGTTTGTCAGTTCCGAGTTCATCTCTAGCTTTGTTCAATTTCAAAAGTATTTGTTACAAAAGTTTAACCATGAATTTACTCTCTCTAGATGATATTCTTCTGAGTACACTGCTGTGTGATGTCAATTTTTGACATCCTCATGTATATGTAACCTGCTTGTTGTTTTGTGTGGGTTTCCTTACAACTTACATTAACATTTTGAATGTATAGATAACACAGACTGCTATGTATTTAGTTCCCTGTTGTAGGCTTTGTGTTTGAACCAAAAATAAGTACAGCATGCAGCCATTTATACATCATAGCCATTAAATGCATATGACCCACTGCTGCAAAAGGTTGGACAACTCTGTTCTAGGTTATGTGAGATCATCTTTAAATTTATAGCTTAACATTTTGTTTACAAATGATCCTTGCAATGTCAGATGCAATTGTGTAGATGACAACAGGTTACTTCAAGGAAATCTTTAGTAAGTTAGATAAGAGTTTCCAACCTATTGGTTCAAGTTGAGCTGGCCACGACTTTTTTTCCAGTTGTGGCTCACTGGTTTGTTTTCCCTACTCCATTGATTATGCTGAGAACCAAATACAATGGCAGCAGGTTTTGTTTTTAAAGTCTTCGGTATAACCCAGCCAGGACTCAAACTCTTAACCTCCCTACTCAAGTCTGATGCTCTAACAACTTGACCATGCAGTCCGAAATCTTTAGATTTATAGGAAAGAATCATGTTGTGCCCCATTGTGGCAAGTATTATGAGAGTTTGTGGGGCATGCTCACTAGAGCAAAGGTACACCAGAGTGATGCAAGGGGCAAAATAGAGTAAATGAGTTATTTAGCAGTAGTGGCTTATAAAAAATTCCAAATAGACTCTCAATTGCTTCATTTTGGTTAACAGTTTCAAAATTGGCTTTCATTTTGGATGTTAGCAGACTGAGGGAAATCCAACTACTAACTAACTTATTTCTGTTGAAAACTGACAAAGTAATTAAGAAAAGTCGATGGTGACAGAAGACGTAGAAATGATAACATTTATTCCAAGAATAGCACATCTACTGTTTATTCATCCAGTAGCTCATTACACACCATGTCAATGGGGATATAATAGTTGGCACTCACACATAGTCCCCTGACAAAATATTGATTTGTAACTTCTGTGAGGCCAAAGTGAAAATGATTGGCAACTGGGCATTCTTGGAAGGAAAAAGTGGGAATAAAAAAATTTTGTCCTTTGCACTGGATTGAAAGTTTGGTTGTTCTTTTCCCATCTCACTAACCTCAAATCTAGTGATCCTCTGATGTAGTGAATGTTCCATCTAGTGCCCCTATGATTCAGGGAACACTGCCCATGTAAAACAACAAATGTTATAATTTTATATTTAATATAAATGTTAGGAGTGATTGGATCTCTTTGTTATTTCAGGATTATCAAAGTTTGTTTTATGAAGCCAGTGCCAAGAGTGGTGTCAACGTTGCAGACTGCATTGAGGAGCTTGCCCACAAACTCTTGGAGAAAGAGGATAGAGAGATGGAGGAGGCCCTCAAGTTAATAAACGAAGTAGTAGCCAAGAAAAAGTGTTGCAGGTCATGATGTGATGGAAATCAAATGTGATGTGGAGGTTCTAAGGGTGAATTGGAAAGAAATGTAATTAGGCCTTGTTATTAGTGTTACCTTTATTATAAATGAAGGATGTATATGTGGGTATGTGTGAAAGATACGTTGTATGTGTACATAAAATGTGACAGGGCAGGGATTCTGCCAGAAAAAAAAAGGGGGGGGCTGGTACTGCCAAAGTCCAAGTCCAAATTTATGGTGCCTTTGGCCAAAATTACAGGTGGGTCGGGGGGGGGGGGGGGGCAAAATCTTGTTCCAAGGCTCCTATAAGGTGCAGTTTAAAGGATTTTAGTATTTATTTATGTAAGTTCAAACATTTCTTCAAAGGTGTCCACTTGAAAAATAAACCAAGATACTGAAACTTTCTATTTTTATGGAAATGAAAAGAGGGGATTTTACCCTCCTTTTTTGAATGAGGAGGGTCAAATCTCTCAAACCTCCCCGCACACCACCCCCTTGAAGGAAAGGCTACATTGAGAGGACAAATGTGTGGTATTTTGACTTTCTCCTGTCATTTCATGGGTATAAATCATTTGCCTTTTTGTCATAAAGTAAATTTTAGAAATGTTGGATCATGATCATTCAACAGTTATAAGAGAAACATATTTTGCAAGCATTGCAACTTTTGTTGGAAATCCATTACATATACCTTATGAATATTCATGCACATAAACTTAACAAAGAATCTGAAGTGTCTTTTTAGCAGACTGTTGAAGTCAACAGGATACTTGCAATATTCAAATTTGGCTGAGCATTGGTATAAAAGTATTGTGAAAGTTATTTGGCGAGTGCTTTAATTGGTTGCCATTGTCTTCCAGTTTCAGACCAAATGATTTGATTAGTTAATTTTTCCAGCAGTCTGCTCAACATATGTAAATTTTTCTTTGTTGTTACTAGCATTCCTGTCTAAGATGAACGATATCAAGTTTTAGCTTCTCCAATATGGACATCTCCTCGTTATGTATGTTAATGTATATAATGCCAGTATCTTTTTAATCGCTCAAGAACAGTGCTATGGTGACATACTCACTGTGTGTATTTTCAAAGGCTTACAAAAGTTGCATTGTGGTGTCCAGGGCTCCCAACGATAATATATTTCCAATAAATTCCTATATTTTGAAATTAAGGGTATATTTTACTATTTAAAAAGGGAAACCTTTATTTCTATTTCATGTAAAATTTTGGTGTTGAGCCGTCTTTAATCAAAATGTTTCTTTTAGGGGTTATTTTCAGGAGTTATGGTGTTGAAAACACTGCCTAGACATAATTTTGAGCTCTACACCTACCTTTAGATGCAAATTATTTGTTCTCAAATTTTTCTTAAAATATCAGGACAGGTCATTGACCATGTATCATCAGATGTGAAAGTATCTTCCACCCACTTCCCTTTAAAACCTGGTTTTCCTCTAGAATGGTACTTTTCTGAGATATGTTCCTCATTCTGTATGTTTTTCTTACAATTCCTATTTTTGTCTCTCAGTTGCAAGCCATGGGTGGACCTTACTGGGGCCTAGATCATTTGTTGTAAGTCCTAGGTTGCAAGGCCCTAGGACCTCCTGGGACCCAACTCCTTTGCAAGGCAGAAATCTATAGAGTAGAGCTTACATTGTTGAAACATTATAAAGGGAAAGTTAAATCTTCTGTACCTTGTGACTGAGATGGAAGCTTTTTTTTATGTAGCTTAAGTTTGAATATGTACATGGCAACTGAAATTTCCCTATCATGTATAACATGAAGGCGTGAATGTTGCTCTATCAAAGCATAGCACATACAGCTTTCCGATGCACAGCATGGCATGTAGATTTTGAGCCATTCTTATAATAGGTCAACTTTCTACTGCTGTATATGTACCCATATATGTTGATCAGATTGTTCAAGTCAAAACTTTTACTTTTTTGCAATCTCAAAATATCTCAAAATAATGAAGATCACCTAAAGTGATCTTTTTATGTGACAGTGACAATAATCTTCACCATAGATACAATTATAGTACCTTACATTGCTCATTTGTAGTAAACTTGTACTTCTAGAACACTTAAGATGAAATTTTGAAGTATGATGTAACATAATTGGATGAGTTGTCATGGTAACCATGACTAATGGGAAATAGAGTTATGTTCAAGTTAATAGCTTAGGATGTTCCAGTGACCATATAATGTGAAGAAGTAAAAGGTAAAAGACATGCATATTTTTTAAAAGTTTGGGGTTTGGTTGGGTGAAAACAGGGTTCCTGCAGCCTGGAATTTTAGTTTCATTTACCACGCCTGGACAAGTCATGGAATATTTAAAAACAATTGAAGTTATTGAAAAGTCATTACATTTATTCCATATCAGTCTTAAAATTTTCAACATGTAAATAAGTTTGCTCATTTGTTATGATTGTCAACCCAGTAAAGTTTTATCCAATCTCAGATATAATTTGGTGATGAAATAGTCATAATAAGGTCATGAAATAGTAATGGAATAGTCATGAAATTTTACTTTTTCAAAGCTGCATGAACCCCTTTAATAAAACATGAAAACTGTTTCCCCTTCCCCTTCTATTGGTGAGACAGACTTTTCAAGGTACTGGGTTTGGTTTGTAAGCCTCACTTACTTCTCACATATATGTACTCCAAAAAATTTAAAGGTCATGCATGGTTGTTCTTGTTCAGCTTTGTTAACATTGAATACTTAGTCATTTATCCATGTATAGGGTGTTTTCACATGACGTCACAATTGGTACACCACTCTCACATCACGGTGAAAAAAAGCAGTGTTCATGCTGTGACATTGCTTCATGAAAATGCAACATAGACACCCCAGTAGATCAAAGGTGGAGTGGGGTGTTAACTGTATTTGAGTGTGTTACATGATCTGTGTCTTCAAATGAGCTATGCTTTCATTGTGTTTACACTGTGTGAAAAGCAATTAACACATGCTTGACTGGCCTGTTACCTAAACCCCAAATGTTACTTAACTTTTTGTGTATTTTAATATATCTGTTACAATCAATCAATAAATCAGATGGGAAACTTGACTATATCAAGTGTGCATGTAGTGAGCTTTATTTCCTCCCTGAAGGGACAAGAGGTAAAAAAGCAGAGGAGGATGTGACAGAGAGTAAGACAGAAGGTTTCATCATGTTAGGTGCAACAGTCACAGATGGACCGTCAGCTGCTTCTCTGCTAGCAGTACGAGGTATTGCACTATGTTAGGTTTTGCCCATCAAAAGGGGTGAGGCCTGTGACTAAAGTGAAAGCACTCTATAAAGTTACAGAAACTTATGGTGTCATGAACAAAGGTGTGATCACATATATGACCCTGTATGGGGACATATTATGTATTAATCATAACAGATACCATAATACATACATAGGCATACGTGGAGGGGGTGCAGGGGGGCACTGACCCTCCTAATTTGGGCAAAAATAGTTGTCCATTGGGGCAAAACATGATAAAAGGTGCCATTATTCGAGCAAAGTTTGCTGTTGCCCTCCTCACAAAAATTATCCCCACATGCCTATGAATACCTATGCCAGATATTCTTGTAAGCATTACTGCCAAATTTGACTATCTCTGTTTTATTTTATTTGATGGTCATCTTCACTGGGTTTTTTAGTCACACAGCTCCATAACTTAACAATTGAGTACATCTTGAATATTGCACAAACCATTGGCTGTTATTTATCCAAAACTGTGTCAAGCTGAAATACTCTTTTTGCTGTCTTGTAAAAATGGCATCCCCCTCAACTGCTTGTGAAAACTGCAAGATTGGTGGAAGTAGACCTATTTATTTTCTGAGGATAAAACGGTGCAGAAACTTACATTTATAGTTGTTTTCATTGTCAATATTGGAAGAACAGGGCCAGCTGAAATTGACTTTTTGAATGCCACCACTGTTAATTTTTCAAAAGATTCCTTTCAAATATGGATATGTCAGATCTTTTTTCCTGTATATATTTCCATTAGTGGATAAAGTTTAGGTCACATTGATTATATAAAAAAAAATGTTTTGATTGTTGATTCAGATAGCATAATTAATACATTCATGCTGTAAACTATGTTCAACTAATTAACAGACACTTTCAATATTCGCCAGGGCACTCTTCATGACAACTGTAATTCGTTTGGACAGTGGCTAAAGTGTTATGATAATTTGATCAAAAAGGTTCATTTCTGTCTGTTTTTCTAACAGTTTTTGAGTTTATTTTGTTGTTTATTACCCCCCATTGCCTGAGTACTTTGGCTATTCATTAACTCACCTTGCCTGAGTATTTTGTCTTCCCTGTGGACAAGGGGTTGTAGATTATGCCAGTGGTTTTTCCCTCCTGTTTTGAGAAGGGACTAATGGGAGGGATATGCACTTTGTTTGAACTGCATATGAAAAAAAAAAACATGAACTTTAGTTGAAACTGTATTCAAACATTGCCTATACATCTATTTGACACTACATTACAAGTTCATGTTGATGTGTTGTTGAATCTCTCCTAATCGAATATTTGGCTGTTCATTACCTCCCACTGTCTGAGTATTTTGTTGATTGTACCAATTTTCCGGATATTTTGCTGTTCAATACCTCATGGTTTCTGAGTATTTTTCTTTGCATTACCTCCTGTTAAATTATGTGTGTTGTTATTTCCTGCTATAGCTGCCTGGCGTAAAAAAAGCTATTAATGGCACCCCAGTAATTCTTTGAGGGGAATTTCTTCTGGTTTTTCAACAAATATTGATTTTATTTTTTATTGGTATTGTAGGAACTATTTGAATCTATTCTAGCAAGTTGAAGGCAAATTGTGTTGGGATAAAAATGCGTGGTATAATGTTATTATGTTATGGGGAATCGATGTCTTTGCATCGCTGCAAAATAATTGTTACAATTTGTATTAAGTTCAGAATGACTTTTCTGTAAATGCCTATATGTTGGAGTAATATGTCATTTCCTTGATATCATCTATTTTTTTTTCTTACAATATCAGGATAGAAGCTAATTTTGAGACAATTGTTAATTATATTTAAACACAACTTTAATTACAAAGTATTCAAAATAATGTGCAATGATCTACTTACAAACTCCTTACATTAAATCCATCTCTTCCAGTAATATTGTGCCTTCCGTTCCTATTATAGTTATATATATATACATCATTGAAATTAAACACCAAAATACAAAATTCTATTTTCTCTGTCTTTTTATTGTCTTGCTGATTGTATGTTATTAGTAACATCGTTTCTTTCCGAATGCATTGAAATGCAAATTCTAGCACCATTTTTTGTCACTTGGCAGTGATGCTGAGACACAAAGTATAAATCATAGTTTGAAAGGGTTGAATTTTCCTGATTCAACCAGATTTTTATTTGTTGTGACCAGCTACTGCATTTTTGTGAAGAAGCAGAGCCTGTGTTGTAAATTATTATTCGTGGCACAAGATAAAAAGGGAATTAAAGGCAGTCAGGGTTGACTATCACCCCAAAGTACAATATTTGTAGTTGTCCACAGAAATTTTCAATTGGCTCATCTCTTTGATTGACAGCAATTTAAAATGCAGAGTAATGTAGTTCAAATCACACAGCATGCACTGTAGTAGGAGTGTTATGATTACACATTAGGGTCTTGTATACTCACCCTGAATATAATTAAAATTTTCTGCACTATCAGTCTTCATATTTAAAACGTCTGGTGACAAATGAAAAGTCTCGGCGAGCGTCGAAGTGCATCCCCTAATACAGCAATGTTCACGCTCAAAACAAAAAACGGAAAATTAAATTGGTTGCCACAATCCTCCTGCCCACTACTCGTTCTACCAACAGTTAAGCAAAAAAAAAAAAAAAAAAAAAATGCACAATATAATTTTGAACAAACGTGGCACATGCAACACTTTTAGCAAACTTCGCGAAATTTAGTGAGCGATAGTTATACAATATTTGAGGGAACTCATGATGTTTTGTTCAACTTGTAGCAATTTTTGTCCCCGAACAATTCAGAGTGTGCTATGTTTGATCAAGTGTTTTAAAAGTAGCAAAAATCGAACTTGTCACTACGCACTCGATGCTGTTTTCTTCGACCCGCTTCGGGCACATGAATATTAAATATCTTTCAAAATCCATCGGTTACTTTAATCTTTCTTGTCAAAGCTTATTACCACCCCTTTGTTATCATTGAAACGAACAATGCCCCCAAACCGCGGTACCACAACCGATTCGGATCCGATTGTTTTAGGGATTTTATTAAAATTTTCCCAATTGCTGGTCGGAAAGGGCCGAAAATTTGCCAACGTGTGTAAATATAAAGTTGTACCGCAGGACTATGGAAATTAAATTTATGCTAATTATTTCGTGACATCACATCGATAGACAGATTTTATCCGACTACGCTGTCTATGAAAATGCATGTCGGCAATTCAGTTGGCGTTTTATTTTAATAGACATCATATGCAAATCATATATTTTCACTGGTTGACAAATTTTGGCTGACTCCGACCAGAGATGGAGAAGGTTTTACTGTATCATAAAATCGGATCGGATTTCCAGAGTGACCGCGGCTTTACAGCTTCGCACATACGAAGGGACTCTACCCCATGCATATTACACTCGGAAGTTTGCAAATCAAGATATTGCTAGATCAACACTGATTTGTGTAAATTTACCAAAAGTCGGGAGGACTTGATAAAAAGTACCAACAGTTTATTGACTGGTTAGATACAACTTATAATGCACGAAAATGTCGCTCTCGTTACCGGTACAAGGGAAAAGAACGGGAGGGGCGGGAGAACTGATTTTTAAAACTCTTTTCTCGATTTTTACTCTTCTTACACTCACGTGGCTAAAAACTGCAATTGCAATTTTTCAGTCCGCTTCTCTAGCACTCACTCTGATCACCCATATTCCCATACATAGCCTATTGCTACAAAGTCCAGAAAACCACATAGACGCACCATGAGAGGTTTTTCCCACAGAACAAACAGTCTTACCGTCCAAATATCTATACACTCCCCGACAAAAGTAGGCTGCCACAAGTCTTTTTTTCTCTTTGTGCCCTCTTCCCCGTTCAACGTTGTCTACGATTTTGTAACTTTTAGCAGGACACAACATCGAAAAGGGGGAGATTGGGTTTTAAGTGGAGTTTGAGATATCGTGCTGCATTTTGTCGCCGTACCAACGATCTTGGTCAGTTTCATTTGTTTTTGTTGGGTATTGTATCATAAAGCTAATTCAACAAGTGCAAATTTCCTGTGATCTTTTGCCTACATTTCCCATTCCATCTAAAATGCTCTTTTAAACTTGAATCTGAAAAAATATCATTTCAACAAAGGGGGCGATGCGCACTGTTTAACAAGAAATTTCCTAACTGGCCAACGATAACCCTAATCCCAAACCTAATCGCTAACCCGAAGAAAGGATACAATCGACACAATACAATGGCAACAGCCAATCAAGAAAAACCGTGTTAAACTGTGCGCATCTACCCGAACAAAGGGGTAAATTTTCCATAGAATCTGAATTTATCGATGCATTGTGTCGATTAAATCGTGTATCAAAATGTTTCCTGTAACCACTGTACTATACAGGCACCTTGAAAAGTCCATAAAATAAACTGGCATGCATGCGCACAGTGGAAGAAATCTCCCAATTCGTTGGCATACTTTCCAAATTTATTGCCAACTGTGATGACTGGCAGTTCTGTGGCATCATCTTGGCATGACTGGCACACCTAGTTAGCTGGACGTTTATTGAGAGGCGTGGGCTGGACGTTTGTTGAGAGGCGTGGACGGACTGGAACACGTTGTGGGGCAAGATGTGACAAAAAGTGGGGGGTTAATGTCTATATAGTCCCCCGTCTCAATAGTCCCCCATTTCATTGGTCCCCCGTCTCATTGGTCCCCTAACGACTAATTGCGCTAAATGGAGGACCAATGAGACGGTGACTATATAGAGGGGACCATAGAGCGGACCCTAAAAGAGGGTGTCATTCAGGCCCAACACCAAGGGCGGCGGTCTGATTCAGAGTCCGGGGGGGGGGGGAATTTTCACAAACGACAGGTAGGTAACCAGGAACTCTGATAAGAGGGAGGGGCACCGTCGAAGGGTTATAATTGTAGTCAGTAGTGACACCATGTGATAATCACTGTTTGCGTGAATCACATGATACGTCGTCTGCCGTAAAGATACCCAGCTAGCGGTGTCGATACGGTTAATGAAGTGCCTATGCGCGCGAAAATTTTTCTTTTCCTTTTAGAATTTCAACCTCCGTCCTTTTACAATGCAGCATGAAGCTTTGAGCAGGACATTGAATGGCAGAGTCAGTCTTCAATACATGGTTGCTATTATATTTTTACTTAGAACGATCTTTCCATGACAAAGGGAAAAGGGTAAATTTTGAAATATATTTGAAGTGCGATTACGAGTTGAAAATCAAGTATTCCAGTCATCACGTTATATAGACATGTTAGTCTACTAGTACTCAATGAGACTGCTTTATGATAGCCCTGCAAGTAGTGATGCATGCAGGCGCGTAGCCAGGATTGTGCCATGGGGAGGGTTTTGGTGTTATGGGGGGAGGGGATCACGATATAAGGGAAAAGTCTAAGGATAAAGAGAAAAAACCGTTTTTTAGGTGTTTTTTCCTTTGCAAGGTGGGGGGGGGGGGGTTCTAACCCCCAAAACCCTCCCCGTAGCTACGCCCCTGGATGCATGTAAACTAGTTTGAACGTTTCCTAGCCTTGACTAGAAACGTTTACTGCTATAAGTTATTGCTAATAAATTATATAGTTGGTTTAACTTTGAATGTGAGTCCTACACGCAAAGAATACCAAAATTTTGTGATAAATGTATTTCCCATATAGTCATTGGCGTAGCCAGGATGGAACAGGTGGGGGGCCTGGAGCCCGTTCCACGAGTTACGCACGGTCTTAATTATGATTTACTGTTGGCTTAAGTATGGTGAATCAAACTTAAGATTGTGCGTAACTCTTTGTGGAACGGCCCCTGGTACCTCCGAGGGTCAGACGCGACAATACTATCTAAGCAGAGCGCCACCATCAAATGGCACTGGGCGAGGAAGAAACTTTCGGGCTTTACAAACCCACCAGATTGCCGGAAACGCCAATTCCCCCGTGTTTTAAGCTTCATTTACCCAGCCTTGAAATACGAATCTCATATCTGCTACTTCTCAAATAATGACAATAAAAAATCAATCTATCAACAATGATAATTCATACACTTTTTAGGGACCCCAAAGCTGGGCATTTCTGATCTGTGGCCTGAGCGATAAGACTAAAGGGAACCGGTATCTCCATTTCTCTTGGGAAAAATGGTAAACTTCAGGAAGACGTAGATCGCAAATGCTGCAATATATGAATGGATTTCAGCTTTAATACCAAAACCAAGAGTAGTTGTACCCCCTCTGAGAAACTTTCTCTGCGTTGGATTTCCTAAATGCAAAATTGTGCTATGTTTGGCAAACTTTTGAAATGATTATAGGCCTACGTTTTAGGATTTACCTTTTTTTGGGAGCATGAAAAATTTCCAAATATTCATTTTTATATAGTATTGGTGGAGATTTTACAAGTGACATACATACTACCAAAGAAATAACTTTTTCGGTTTTCAGCGGTGTCTAGATGCAAAACAGTGCAATATTTTTTCAGTCATCGGTATATTACGTAGTCAAAATTAAAAATACTCAAAATATTTAAACCGCAACACAGAAGTAGGGATCATGTGGGAAAGACGTGAGATCCGGACCTTGTCGACATTTTACAAATCCGCAGTGCCAACTAGTAAAATGAGGACTTGTCGAAAAAATCGTTCTTTCGTGGCACTTGTCAAGGGCAGGATTGAGGCACGACATAGGCCTACTTGTTAAGGATGGAAGGGAAGATTTATTCGAAGGCAATACCTTACTCTTACGGCACATTTTGTGTATGATAAAGTATAGGAATGGTCGTGTAAGGATGTTCTCCAGTGTATGATTGCCTTGTTTTCAGTAAATCAACCAGCCATCCGAAATGCAGAAAGGGTCTTTATATACCTAACAAAGTCACATTAGAGTTTGTCGTAGAGATGTTCGTTTCATCTTCGATGTGAAATGCAATAAACGACAGAGCAGATTATATACGGTATCTAATTTAGTGAATATAGGCATTTTGAATTTATTACTTGATTTCATACGTGCGCACAAATGCGTTTTACACACATTCATGCATGTTTTCTTAATTGTTACTCATTTTATTTATTTACTGTTTCTGAAGGAAATACTTCAAAGTTTATTTCCGTTCAAACATTTTATTTTTTCTCAATTACCTTATTAGGACGCAAAAAATCGGGGGGGGGGGGGGGGTGAAGAAAATCGTAGGAGGGGGGGGGGATCACGAAAGAGTATCACACGACAAGGTGCAGCTCTATCTCGTTGAGAATCCTGCAATCCGAAGCTGCTCAAGAAGTGACGGTTTTCAAAAACAATATAATGTCGGCGGGAACGAACTGAACTAGGTCATTCGACGAGGGAAGTTTGGAGCTTTTTTTAAGAAATAATGAAAATATTTTCCTCATGTAAAAGAAATGGTTACCTTCTTGGCAGGCTGTAAATACGAGTCATTCCTTGTTATGTCATCTCTAACCAGTGGTGTAGCCAGGATGGAATTTTTTTGGGGGGCCTAGGTAACAAGTGGGGGGCTGGTACCTCCGAGGGTCAGGCGCGGCAAGACGATCTAAGCGGAGCGCCACCGTCGTTTGCGCGGAGCGTACAAAAAACTTTTGGTTTTACAAATCCTCCAGATGGCTGGAAACGGCACTCCCCACGTGTTTTAACCTAGATGTACCCAGCCTTGAAATACGAATCTCATGTCTGCCACTTCTCAAATAGTGTGAATAAAAAATCAATCTATGTGGGGGATGAGACTAAAGAGAACCGGTATCTCCTTTTCTCTTGGGAAAAATCGTTAACTTCAGAAGAACGTAGATCGCAAATGCGGCAATATTTGAATAGATTTCAGCTTCAATAGGAAAACCAAATTAGTTGTGTCCTCCTCGTAGAAACTTTCTTTGCGTTAGATTTGCTAGATGCAAAATGGTGCTATGTTTTACAAAACTTTTAACTGATTATAGGCCTACTGTACGTTTTAGGATTTTCCTTTTTGGGGAGCATGAAAAATTTCAAAATGCTCATTTTTAGTCCTTGTAGAGATTTTACAAGTGACATACATACTACCAAAGAACAATTGTCTTCCGGTTTTCAGTGGTGTTTAGATGCAAAATGGTACAGTATTTGTTCAGTTATCGGTACATTACGTAGTCAAAATTAAAATACTACGAGTAAATCTCTCAAAATATTTAAACCGCAAAGCAGAAGTATGGATCATGCGGGAAACACATGAAATGCGGACCTTGTGGACATTTTACAAATCCGCCCGGACGCCATTGCCAAGTAGTAAAAAGAGGAATTGTCGAAAAAAAATCGTTCTACAGTGGCACTTGTCATGGGAAGGAGTGAGGCACGACATAGACCTACTTGTTAGGGATGGATGGGAAGAAATATTTATTCGAAGGCAGTACCTTACCCTTAAAGGACCAATCCTCTCACCCCAAACCACAACTTTGGTAGGGGTATACTGAAATTCTCCATTGGCTCAGCTCCTTGATTAACAGCTTATTCAAACAATGCAGAATACCAAAGCTTTTATTACGCAGCATGAACTGTACTGAGAGTGTTTTGTTTATAAACATTGAGCTTTTCTATACTCGACTTGAAGCAATCAACTGAGATTGTCTCTGGATAAGGATGAATTTCATACAATTGTGGGAGGTAAGAAGGTTAGGAGAATTGGTACTGTTTGGGGTGAGAGAACAGGTCCTGTAAGGCATATTTTGTGTATGATAAAGTATAGAAATGGTCGTGTAAGGATGGTCTCCAGTGTTTGATTGCCTTCTTTACAGTAAATAACAAAGTCAAATTCGAGTTTGCCTTCGAAACGTTCGTTTCATCTTCGGAGTGTAATGCAATAAACGACAGTGCAGATTATATATACGGTACCTAATTTAGTGAAAGTAATCACTTTGAAGTAATTACTTGATTTCATACATTCACACAAAATGTGTTTTACACGCACATTCATGCATGTTTTCTTAATTGTTACACATTTTACATTTTTAGTTTTTGAAGGAAATACTTCAAAGTGTATTTCCGTTCAAACATTTTATTTTTTCTCAAATTACTTTATCAGGAGGCAAAGAATCTGGGGGGGGGGGGCTAGCTCCCCCCCCCCCCCGTGGCTACGCTACTGTCTCTAACGTGGTTTGAAAGCTGGGGAGGCCTAGAAAACACAGTCCGCTCAGTCAACGGTGTAAGGGAATAAGAGAACGTTCCTAGTTCTGATACTATAGATAATTCCACTTTTCCCAACTAACTTATTCCTAGTTTTTTCCTTAAACTGTCTTGAGATCTTCCTTGTCCAGATTTTATTATGTTGTTCACAACATTATCCTGAGGGGCGTGCAACTTTCATAATATGTAGTCAGTGAACTCTGCACATGTGTTACCTACGGAACCTACTGTCACTTGGCTTGGCGCTCGGCATAAGCAATATAATATTAATATTAATGGAGTAGGGGAAACTGTCCAGTGAGCCACAACTGGAAAAAGGTCGTGGCCTGCGCGACTTGAACCAAAAGGTTGGATACAGGGCCGTAACACTCTATCTAACTAATTAACTGTAATCTGTCTAACTGACTGTAGGCCTACATGTTAAATAATGGCAGATACCCCGCACTTGTTGACTCGGATGATGATCAAAGAATGAACTTTGCTTTAGGTTTTAAAAAAAATACTCGGGATGAAAAACCAAGGCACCGAATTTTGGGAATGAACCCTTTCCACTACTCTTGACTTATCACTGAGACACTTATTTTCTACACAACATGATGTTGTGTCTGAATACGGGCCCTTCCAAACAGCATCAAAAGAAAATTTTTTATCGATTTAATAATAGTGTGTAGGTCAGTGTGATAACACCAGGAGCTCACTGACTACAAAACACGCCCTTTGCGAAAATATACTTTTTACTCAATAAACATATCTGAAACTCGTGTTGGGAGTTTAACCAAATGTAAATGTGGAGAAAAGCGCTCGTAGGTCGCTAAAATTTTTGTAAGTTGAAGAACAAAATGCTCCAGAAATTAAAACTACATGTAACATCTACAGAAAAATATATTGACTCGGGATTACTGAGTCTACTGGTTTACTGGTTATAACAGGAAAGTAAATGGGCTGCACATTTTTCTTCATGTTTCATATATTGGGTGACATTTCATATGATGTCCACCATCAAAAAATATTGGGGGACATGTCTCCGTTCCCTCATGATCTTCGCCCGTACGTCCGGCCGTGATCAACACCTATATTATTACTCAGAACAACAGTGCATAAACGACTGTGTATTTTTTAATTCTAAAACACAGTTTTAGTGGATTCGAATGCTAATGATTCGATGTTGGTCTCAGATTCAGCAAGTGATTACCCGGACCCATAATTTAAGATGATCTGTCCTTTCATGAAGATGCATTAAACACTATTCCGAATTTCTGGATGACGTCACAAAATACCCTTGTGTTAAATTCGATTGTGAACTGATTGGATACACCTTCGATAATGTGAACGTTTTCGATACGCCGTCACTAATGTGACATTATCAATAGTGTATGGAATCGGTTCGCCAATCGAAGTTACGACAAGTGTTATCTGTGACTTCATCCAAACCCGGCATGGATTTTATTGCATTTTCAAGAGACGACAGGTCATCTTTAAAGTATTAATACGACTACATTTGAATTAAAGCTCATTAGCCATTACGTATTATGCTGGTCCTTCCTTCAAAAAGCGAATGTGAATCAACGGGTATGCTTTGCATTTTACGCAAAAGAAGTATCGAGAGTTTAACGATAAAACATATATAAATTTTCCGATTTTTAATATGAAACATATCCTAATACATCACGACGTTTTTAAACTGTACCAAAAGGTTAGGCCTACACTTTTTAGTTTAAATTAAAAGTAACCCGCTTTACGATTTATTGGTGTGGCACTGTGTTATCGTTTTTCCCCAGTGCATTTAAATGTTCACTTTAAACAACTTTGTGAGAAACGTAACTTTTATCATGACTTTCTGTACTGTTATTGTGTAGTCGTAACTTTTATACTAATAACTTGCTGGGCGCGACTCGGCTGTGCTTACTATAGTAACAGGTTATCTATTGGTTAGTTGTCACAGTTTAAAGGCTTAACCTGGTTACCATGGAGATCGATATGCTCAGTGATCCAGTTAAGTGGCTTGTTTCAATTTATGTCCACGCTTTATGATCAAACAGAATCGTCAGAAAATGAAATAATATTTTTCATATCTGTGTGTTTGTTCACTAGTATTAAACTATGCAAAATATTGACACCGTTTGGTTGACACCCTTTGAGTCATAAAAATCATCCTTGCAAAAAATCATGCAAAAATATTTTCTCTAAAACGCTCTCATATTTAACTTGTCACGGAAGCCTACTCTCTGATACACAGCCTCATCATCTCATCCGATGGCTCTCGAATGTAAGTAATCATTGTTCTAACTTAATCATTATTCGTAACGCGACTTTACTTACTGTGACGAGACTGTCTTGTCGCGCTGAGAGACTGACTACTGGCTCGTGTTCACATTTTCAGGAGCAAGGTTTCCACACTACTTCAAGTTGTAGCAGATCAAAGAAGATCGAATCATCCCAAATTTGTGACGTTTAATAGCCTAGGCTACCCCTTATCTGTTGGTCAAAGCACAAGGGTGCGTTCTACACACTTAATCGTCACGGGCTTCTGTATAATGAAGCCCGCCAGTGCTGTCAGTTTCACGTTTCAGTTTTATGCGACCTAACATTTTTCTTGTTATGAGACTGGGTTGTGCGACTACTTGCGACTAGTTTCAAAGTCTTCCTAACTTGGCGATGCGTCTGAATAATCCTTTCGAGAGGAGTTGCGTCGCATCGAGTGGCATAGTGTGGACGGGTCTTGGAAGGTAGTTATTCATCTCCTCAGACATACAGTTCCAATTTTCTAAACTGACTTACCTGCTTATTTCTAGCCCCTCCCACAATTAATCTTCATCGAGACACCTTCCCAGTTTAATGCCTAGTACGCAAGGCCCCCATGTGTAATCTGAGCACTCTCAGCATAGAACATACTGTGTAACTATAATACGGACTACAGTACTCTGGTTTCATTTAATTTGATGTCTATCAATAAGCTGTACGAGTTAAGGATATCTTAAGACTACCACTAGAAACTGCATTTTGGTTGAAGAATGACTGCGGACTTATGTACAGTAAAACAAGCCTAAAAGTTTCCGGTAACTATTTAAATTAACGTGGCAAATTACACCTACTTAAACTTAAGTGGAGAGTACCACCACCACCATTTAGTTTTACAGTTTCAGTTTATTCTCCATGTACCTTCTCCAATACTGAGAAACAAATACAAGAGTTTATGTTGAAATAAAAATAATGCAATAAGTATATACTCGGCGGTCATATGCACTCTAAAAGCACTATGGTCAACTATATGCATCGACGCAAACTATGGTCCAACTGTTAACCACAGCAACTTGGTTAAAAGTTGCCAATTAGTGGTCAGATTTGACCATTAATAGGCACTTTTTAATTATAGTCTAGGTCAACAATTTAACCATAGTTTAGGTCAGTACATAGTTGACTAAGCCAATTGGCATATTTACCACAAGTTTTTAGAGTATGAAAAATAAATAACAGGCAGTGAATAACTCAGGCCTACTGAAAAGGGTGGCACCATCGATCACAAGGTATTGTGCTGGTTACGAAAGAAGCAATGGACAAACTTCTTGACAAAACTTAATGTCATCTGTTTAATGTCGTTGGATATCATTTGACGAGGGGTGTTTCTTTCTTTCTTTCTTTCTTTCTTTCTTTCTTTCTTTCTTTCTTTCTTTCTTTCTTTCTTTCTTTCTTTCTTTCTTTCTTTCTTTCTTTCTTTCTTTCTTTCTTTCTTTCTTTCTTTCTTTCTTTCTTTCTTTCTTTCTTTCTTTCTTTCTTTCTTTCTTTCTTTCTTTCTTTCTTTCTTTCTTTCTTTCTTTCTTTCTTTCTTTCTTTCTTTCTTTCTTTCTTTCTTTCTTTCTTTCTTTCTTTCTTTCTTTCTTTCTTTCTTTCTTTCTTTCTTTCTTTCTTTCTTTCTTTCTTTCTTTCTTTCTTTCTTTCTTTCTTTCTTTCTTTCTTTCTTTCTTTCTTTCTTTCTTTCTTTCTTTCTTTCTTTCTTTCTTTCTTTCTTTCTTTCTTTCTTTCTTTCTTTCTTTCTTTCTTTCTTTCTTTCTTTCTTTCTTTCTTTCTTTCTTTCTTTCTTTCTTTCTTTCTTTCTTTCTTTCTTTCTTTCTTTCTTTCTTTCTTTCTTTCTTTCTTTCTTTCTTTCTTTCTTTCTTTCTTTCTTTCTTTCTTTCTTTCTTTCTTTCTTTCTTTCTTTCTTTCTTTCTTTCTTTCTTTCTTTCTTTCTTTCTTTCTTTCTTTCTTTCTTTCTTTCTTTCTTTCTTTCTTTCTTTCTTTCTTTCTTTCTTTCTTTCTTTCTTTCTTTCTTTCTTTCTTTCTAGCATGCTAACGTTATTTTTGGAAATTTCTTGCTAAACTTTGCGCATCGCCCAGAAAATTTGGGAAAGGTATTTTAAGTCGGAGGAGTCTAAATGCAAGTCCTCCTGAAATCCTTAGTGGATGTAAAACTGTAAAAAACGTGTTTACACACTTATTTTGCCAAACTTTGTAAACCCTTTTTAATTGCAAACAGTTAGACTATTCAACACTAAATGTTCAGCAAATAATTGATCGTGTTTAAGAGCGAAATAGTAAACATTAGTGTCTAATTCTTAATAGGAATTACACACACCTGTTCAGTATCTAAGCGGTTGACAAAGTTGAATAAAAAAGTACTAGAAAACTTTTAATGCCCAAACACTCCTTTTAGAGAGTGAGACTGATTTTTAGGCATTTGGTTGGCTTGTAAAATCTCCATATTGCTGCCTTAATACCCTGATCTTACATTGAGCCGTATCTGGTGTCCTGCAGTTAAGTAACTCTTCTTTATATGCACCCTGTGAGAGTATACCGTGTGTAGGTGGAAATCGAATCGATCATGCATGGCATCAGTTGCCTCTGTCAACATAACGTGTGCTCTCAGCCATAAAACCCATATTGCAACAAATAATATTCATATTTGATTCAAAATTGGCATTGGATAATAGGAAGTTCACACAAAATATGAAACTTCTCTTGTACTGAAAAGCTTAATAATTTTTTCTGTTAAAATTACAACAGTACAAGTATGGATTGTATAAACTCGAAAAGGTGGTATTTATTTACACTCCGACACCCAACTAAAAACCGTTTGAAGATGCGATATTTAATAAACCAGATGAGAGAAAATGTGATCACACCGTCCCTTGATTGATACGGCAGATCAGTGTGTGGCAATCTGTCATAATTATTGGGAAAAGTGTGGTAGGTCAAACTAAGCTACGCGCCACCATAACTGGCGCGTAATTTTGGAAAAAAATGCTTCCCAGATTGTAGGAAATGACATTTCCTGAGCTTGAAAGCAGGAGCTCTGCATGTCAGAGTAGTTACATTTAGCTCACTTGCTGTCATCAGTATTGAAAATTATTGAAATATATTTGTGTGTCATATGCAAAAGGAGAAAATACAGGTATCATTGAGCCGTTACTATAGAAATATAGAAATCAGTAAAAAGTACTTTTAACTTTGGTCCTCATTAACAGATAAAGCAGATTCGCAAATTTCGCGTAAAATCACTGCTCTACCGCATATTTATGTATTGCAAACTGGTGTTATTTACTGATTGGTACTAGATCAGGGGCGCTATACTGTAATTATCAGTAGATGTGCCCAGCGAATGCGATGTTGGCGACGGAAGATGTTTTTGGGGGGGCCATAAGTTTTCGGAGCCAAAATAATGGTGACGCAGTTAGGCGTCCGGTTCTGCGAGAAGCGCAAACCCCATCGGTGTTGGGTCCAGGGGGCCGCTTAATTAAGGGCCCCTGGTGGTGTCCAGGGGGATAGCCCCGGTTGGAGTTCAGGAAGGGAAGCCCTTGGAAGCTCACAGATTTTAGTGATTTGAGAGGCTCCAATATGGTCGAAAATCATATTCAAATTAAGGATTCTACACTATGACTTTAATTTAGGACTGGGGTGAGGTGAGGTATGAGAATGGGCTCGTGAAGTACTATGGCAATTGATTAAGGATAAAGTAATTTTAGGGGCAAAGCAAAAATGTTGAAGCTACTTAAAATAGAACATGTGACTGATAATATGAGACAGGGCATTTCTAAGAGACCCAAAGTGTTTGGGGGCATTTTATCAACAGGGAGTTCTATTTAAAATCCAGGGGCAATATACGGCTCCAGAGGTCCGCAACAGGACCCCAGAAGCCCTGACATTTTAGGCTTTTTTGGCTTAATGGAAGCAAAAGGTATCTTCGTATGGGTATTATTAATAATTTTAAAAGGGACATTATTACTGGGGCAAATGTGTGTCATTGGGACCAGTGAGGGGACTAGAGACATGCACCTCGCTCAGTCTGTTAACTTTTGCACTTTGAAAAGTAACAATTGAGCCAAAGAATAGCCTTAATGTAATAAAAGCAACTTAAAATTTATTTTGCGACATTCAGTTATCAGGCGGCCATTCCGCCAAAAATCTCATAAAAAATATTGAAGGTCCAGGCCCCCTCCTAACCCCCTCCCCCCGCTTCCGCCGCCTATGCCTGTTTTTGTACCGATGAATCTTCTGAAACACATTTTGGAAGTATGTTTCATTTTGGCTTTTTATTTTTGCCGTGTTTTCTTGTAGTCCCTTTTTGCACCTTGAATACAAAAAAATATAATGAACAAACATTTTTAAATAAAGATATAGGTATTGATTTTAAGAAAATAGACAGCTTTAAAAATCCCCGTTTTGTTGCTAAAATGTCCTGATTTAACATTTTGCCGTACCTGCTGTATACTACAGTTGGGTAACTCTTTCTTATATGCACCCTGTGAGGGTATACCGTGTGTAGGTGGCAATCGATCATGCATGGCATCAGTTGTCTCTTTCAATATCACGTGTGCGGCCAGCCATAAATCCATATTGCAAAATATAATATTCATAATATAATATTCATATTTTAATCAAAATAGTTATTGAATAATAGAAATATTCTTTTCAAAAGTCAAAATAGGCATTGAATAATAGGAATATACTCTCTTCACAAAATATGAAATTTCTTTTGTACTGAAAATTTAAGATAATTTTACTCTGTGATAAGCAACCTATAAAACTGTTGTTTATCAAGCGTGCAAATATTCTTTTGAAACGAATTTATTACGCCTCTTTTGTCAGCCTATCACAATGGTAGCTCTCAAAACCACAAAAAGTTGTAATTACCCATTGTGTTTGAAATGAGTCGAGGTAAAAGCAAGTTATAGGTTATTATCAGTTTACAAAGTTATTAGCAAAGAGCTTTATGAAGGTTAATTTACAAAGCCTAATAATACATAATGAAAAGAGAGCACTAGCCTTGCTGATCAGGATCACCAGTGTGGCACTGTTATCATATCTGTAACAGCGGAGGCGCTTTCATTAACCAGAGAGCCACAACTGGCAAAATGGCGATGGCCTGCCTACTCGACTTGAACTAATAGGTTGGAAACCAAGCCGCAAAACTACATTTAACTAACTACCTAACTAACCTTTCATTCGCTTCTGACGCAATCATATGAGGTTAAATTACAAAAGTTAAAGGTCAAGACCAGTCACCCCAAACTTGAAGCAATAGATAATTCTCACTTTTTTCTTATCATGTCTCTTCTAAGTATCTTCCATCATGTTTTAGGACTTAATGTTGCATAGTCAATGTGTACCAGGTAGTTACTTCTAGCAAGCTTCTCATTTGAGAAGGAAAAGTGTTGTCCCGTGACCGTTAAGAGTCAACCATGAAACAGGACAGTCTGCACTTTAGACGAATCCGGTTAGCGCTTGTTTCTTAGTGACTGTAGGCCGCCATTAGTGGGGTCGATCAGCGTAAAACCGTCTGTATTTATTGTTTACATGAATTTCAAACCCTCATATTTAGTGAACTTGGAGAATTTAAGATACAAATTAGTGTACAAATATAAGATGTAATGAAAATCATAACAGAAAAAAAGAAAGGAACACACGCGCGTGACACACAGCTCAATCGGATCGATTGTTCAATACTTCTAAAGGGTGCTTTCACTGACGTAACAAATCTGTCGCCTTTTGACTTATAAAAACCAGTGTAGTTTGCTAGGTAGTGTAAAGGCTGGCTAGCTGGAAAACAGCAGAAGACCCACGTGCGACTGTAGCAACAAAACATTGTTGATTTTTGCCCGACAGTGGGTGCCGATATAACCAATTGTGACGTCATGTAAAATCACACTACAGGTCTTTCTGCGTATCAATTTTTGAAGGCATTATAAAATATGAGCGCCGGGGGCCTCAGACCTTACAATCTCGTACCTCCGACTCTTGTTTGCAAGGACGAGCATGGGCGGCGTCAGGGAGTGACAGTGGCGGCAACCCTTATATGCGGAAGAAAAGGTTAAAAGAGAAGGAAAAGAAGGGAAAGAGGATCTCTTAATTTATGCTTTGTTCCCCATGAAATAACCCCGGCGACGCCAATGAGGACGAAGAATTGTCTCACGATGTCACACCAGCGATTGTCAGTGGGAAACGTTCTCATTTTTCAGTGACAGTGTGATGAACCCGTTCCCAATCGAAGTTTAGTTAGTAAGAGTAAGGTTTACGGCTCAGTTTCCAACCTATTGGTTCAAGTCGAGCCGGTCAAGGCCTTTTTTCAGTTGTGGCTCACTAGCTTGTTTTCCCAACTCCAGTGCTATCGAAGTTTAGACAAGAGTACATGCTGAACCTGGCATAGTTGGTACACTGTTAAAAATTTCTGTAAATTTACAGACTTCTTTTAACTTAAACTTTTTGTATTTTACATTTAATAGAGATTTTCTGTATCTTTACAGACTCTTTGTATTGCTACAATAAAAAAAGGTTGTTTAACATGTATTTTCTGTTTATTCAAAAAAAAAAAAACATTTCTGTCTGTTTTTTTTAACCAAATTTTACTGCTTTGTAAAACTTTTTCTGTAAATTTACAGAAATTTTAACAGTATTTTGTATTTTTCTGATTTCACATAAATATACTGTCATTGAACAAACATTCATTTTGTTTTTAAGCTGAAAAAGAAACAAAAATAAGCCCAAACAAACAAATAAGAAATAGCCAGAAATTTTCAATACATAACATGCATCGTTCTGCGAAGTTTCAGTTTAAAAAAAAAAAACATTTTTGGCAAATTTATGACCCTATTTGAAAATTAACTTACATTTATTGTAAAAGCATACTTAGTTATCACGTTCTTAGTTATAAATATCATACAACTGGTGTTTTGTCACACATTTTTAAGTAAAAAGAAATCGTAAGGCCCTAATTACAGAGCACTGATAATTGGTATACTGATGTCAACTCATCGCCACAGACGCTCTTGCACTTGATCGGAGCAAATTAAAAACGTTTCACAAATTTACTTGAAAGAGTCTGTAAATTTGCATAAATGAGTGGAGTTATTTTGTAGGCATTTTCCTAACAAAAGGATTGCTGTTGCTTTGAATAATATCTTCTTTGGCGTTTTTTAATCAGGAAGTGATAAACTTATTGTTTACCTTGTCTGGAAATGTTTGCAACCAATGTATTTGCATTCTTTGTCATATTTATTTTAAAAACAATTATTATATTGTACAAAAAATGTGACTTTCCAATTACAAAGTTCCTAGTGATAGCAGTCTACTTGACAACAATATGACAACAAAGCATCCTCAATGTGTTTTGATTGAAAACAACTTCGTAACGACACATTACGTTGATAAGCAAATACCTGATCTACGTAATGGTGAAGTGTATGCTACGAAATAACACATGAAAGGTAAAAAAAGCGATATTATAATATTATAAATATTAAAACGTCGGGAATGAAAACAGTGGGCTGTAAAATCACATAAAATTAAGGTAAACAAAACAGAACAATTCTCTAATTCGATTTTACAGTAGACTTTTGTAAACTAATTTACATGCAAAAACTATAAAGAAAAAACAAACCCTTAATGTTTTTTGTCATGATTACAGTCTGGCTGTCAGAAAAAAAGATTATTTGGTTGGAAAAAAAATTGCCACAAAAATTATGTAAATTTACAGAGAAATTTTTTAACAGTGTAGGCCTACTGTATTTTCATGAGTTAGTTAGTAAGATGAGGTTTAACTTCTCAGTTTCTAGCCAACTGGTTTAAGTTGGACCTGCCACGGTCTTTTTTCTGAGTTATGGTTCAGAGAGTTGTTTTCCCTACTCCATTGCTTATTGCTGAACACCGAGCACAATGTCAGTAGGCTGGTAGGTTACATATTTAAAGTGTCCGGTATGACCCGACCAGGATTCGAACTCCACCATTTTTATAAGACAACAGGTCATCTGAAAATCAATTTGTCATTTACTGTGCATTGTTTGTACACTCTACAAGAAGAATTTGGGAATAAAACATTTTTCTGAAATATTTTGTGCCCACTTTGTTAACACGTTAAGAGGATAAACACGCGTGTCTAATTTCTAAACATTTTGCTTTGAAACACGTTTAATTGCCGACTTTAGTCTTTTACAGCTAAGCATGTTTGGAATTTGAACGTGTTTCCAAAGTGGGGAAAAAAGATTAGTGTTTATCTGCTAAACACGTTTTTTTTTAAGTGCATGGGTTATTCGTTTTATAAATTCCGTTGTGTGCTCTGTGTGTAAGAGATAAGAACTGAATGCCTCAGTTGCCAATACTGAACTATATAATGCGTGTAGTCAACTAGAAAATCCATATCGCAAAATATGTTATTCATATTTCAATTGATATGAATATTCAGTGTAGCAATATTCTTTTCCATAAATTATAAAAATTCCTTGGCTGGGTATGCTCTTTAACCAGTCTATATTTTAATTGAAAATTTTAGTATATATATTAACAAGTTTGCAGGTAATTGTATTTTATTATCTGTTGTCACGATTCCCTATGACGTGTGCATAGACCGTAAAGCAGGTCTTTAGTGTATCGACTCTAGGAGATATAACCTTCTTCACTAAATGAATTTGAAAATTGGAAAAGCACAAAAGACAAGAATAAACCATTGTATAAATAAACAATTGCTTCAGTCTGGTATGCGTTTGTTTACTTTGCTGGAGTTTCAAATCTCTAATAAGTCTAACCTGTCGGTTTATTTTTAGAGCCCATCACTGTCTGGTATGAGAGTCATGTAAATTCGAAGAGTTAATTAAAGTCCTGTACTGTATTGCTTTGACTGCCTGCTAAATTGAAAGGTGAATGTACTATAGGAGTAGCCGAATTCACATCATTTACACCTTCAGGACTCATCAATATGGTAAACAGTACATTGTCAACCATTTTATAGCACTTTTTGAAGTGGCAAAATGTCATTATTACTGTATTTATCATTATATATATATATATATATATATATATATATATATATATATATATAAGAATACACACACACACACACACATATATATATATATATATATATATATATTTTCTACCTTAGGTCGCCACCGTCTAAAAGTTAGTGCTAGTTTCGATTTAGATTTAACAACCACAAGAAGTCTACCCGCGACAATGGTAAAGAACAACAGAAAGAAAAATCAAGAATTTAAGAATCAAGAATTTTAAAAAAACAAGAATTTTAATTGACTGAATTAATTTCAGTCAGTTAATTCAAAAATTAATCTGCTTATATTCTTGCTTTATCTTTTTTTTTTTGTTCTTTACCTAGTTAGTTTTATTCTTGCTTGTGTTTTACCTACTTGCTTTACCTTGCATTTTAGCTTGTATCTTGTGATTTCCACAGTGATGAAGGCGTCAGTTGGCGGCCGAAATATATATTTCTTACTGGATTTTACGTCTATTTTCATTTGTATATATATATATATATATATATATATATATATATATATATATATATATATATATATCTATATATTTATATATATATATATAGGTCGAAAGTGTTGTAGTAATACATTCGATCATGAATTTTATACCGATCCAAGATAGAGTATAAACTCTTTTCAAAGAAGGAACGGTTGAAGAAAAAACGGTTGTTTTTCTTCAACCGTTCCTTCTTTGATAAGAGTTTATACTCTGTCTTGGATCGGTACAAAATTCATGATCGAATGTATTACTTCAACACTTTCGACCTACACATTCTAACTTCGATCTACCAATTTCGACCTACTATTTATATGTATATGTATATGTATATGTATATATATATATATATATATATATATATATATATATATATATATATATATATATATATATATATATATATATATATATATATATATATATATATATATATATATATATATATATATATATATATATATATATAGGGAAATCAAGCCCTTGGAAAATCACAATGAACTCGAATAATTATTGAGTAAATCTGAGATTGGTTTAGTCTGTTATGTGTTTATTTATTTGATGGAATTTTCACATGATGGTCTTTCTTATTTGGTTCAATTTTAGAGCTAAACCATCACAGCCTCATAATGGGAGTCATAAAAATCCGTAGAGTTAAGCCCAGGTCACACTGCAGCGATATCGGATCGGATTACTGTCCGATTTTTGGGAGTTTTAGTTAAAATTTCCTCCATCCTTTCTGTCGGAAAGAACCAAAAATTTGCCATTCTGTGTAAATATATCACCGGTATGAGAGGACCACGGAAATGAAATGTAAACTACTTATTTTGTGACGTCTCATTGACAAATAGCTTTTATCGGACTACACGTATCCGATAAAATCTGTCTGTGGATGTGACATCACGGAATAATTGGTATAACTTAGGATATCGTAATCCTGCGATACAATTCGTATTTCTTCACAGGTTGGCCGAATTTTGTTTCTTTTCGATCAAAGATTGGGGAGATATTAATTAAAGCTCACAAAAATTGGAACGAAATCCGATCCCATATCGCTGTAGTGTGACCTGGCCTTTAGACCGCTGCAATGTATTGAACGCGTGCTTACAGGTGAATGTACTGTTGAAACAACCCGACTTAATATCATCTGTACCTCTAAGCCCCGCCATTCCACCAAGTTCAATGTTATCAAATTTATGGACGATAGTTCAGACTGAAAGCTTTAAGTTCTTGAAATATTTTGTATAATGAAATTTAAACAAATATCCCTATCACAGCGACATTCACTCGGAACCAGAATAATGATTTGAGTAAATTGCCATTGGAATGGTGCATTCCGGCATTGTCCTGAATATATAACACTATTGCAATATCTGACCAACCGTTCTGTGTAAATTTGAGACAACTTCTAGCTTAATTTAGTTAATTGATAGTTTCCTCCATTCGTTGAGTCCTTTCACTATACACGCTACTCTAGGTTTCAAAGTGATTCCTCAGAATGGTTGATTAGAGTCAAATACTTGAGTAACTCCGATTGACCAAACCTTGTCAAATAGTTGATCAGATATCGTTCCAGTACGACTTTTTCGAACAAGGCTTTTTTAGAAAATATGTTCTAACAACCTTTGTTAGGGTATACTTAGGATGCTTAGTTTGTACGTCTCTCTGTCTAGATATATGGTGACGAGGAAACATCATTACTGACCATGGCTTTCAGGCAGCACGGGACAGTGGGAGGGGCTACGGCCCCCAGTGGCCAAAACCTTGCTGAATCGGGCAGTTGATCTTCGGTGCTTCAGTGGGACAGACATTATGTCCTGGCTGGGGTCCTGGGGTCGGGCAAAAAGTCACCGCCTCCCTGACAGGCCCGTAGCCAGAATAATCAACTGGGGGGGGGGGGCACATCAATATTGGAGTTTCGCCGTCTGGGGGAGGGGTGTAAGGGGAGGGGGTTCCCCCTCCCCTTTGAAAAATTTTTGCCTTTTTCGAGGACTCTAGATGCAAAATGGTGCGAAATTTTGCATTTTTCTTTGATATATTTGTACTCCGAAAAAGCTGGTCTCATAACAAAACTTTGACCCTTTTTACACTAAAAGTGAAAATGAAATAGAAAAATATGGATATTATAAACAAACAAGTTGCCAACGAGGTTGTCAAGGCTAATTGGTGATGTCAAACTTAACTTAAACAAATCATGAAAATCAATCTTTCCTGTAGCTTTATCAAGTATTTTCTTGCCTAAAAGAGTTTGATTCTGGTTCTTTTTTCTCGGTTAGAAAATTTCGAAACAACTTCAACTGGGTTGATCTGCATTTGCTTACCCCGTTCCCCGGACACATAAATAACTCCTAAATCAGAAAGACGTTGATTTTACTTGTATTTAACTGCTTACTTGTTTTTTGTGGTATACGGTAATTCCAGACACTTTTTCCTAAAGCTGTTCTTAAGGAATAAATTTTTATGATAACTTCATTACATTATTTTGTGCCCGAAGTCTCTCTTTTTGCACTGCCTACAACGCCGGCCCAGAAACCAGGTAAAATGTACATTACTCTCACGTAAGAACTTATATGACAGCTGAATGATACATTGACGTGCGAAATTAGGCTCGAAACAATACTAAGCGAAACCTCCTCTACCTTCAGGGAAGGGATCTCCACGCGCCATTCATGACTAATAATTGACAGTAATAGTTGTGTACGCCGTTCATACGCTCCTTAACCGAGTTAAAGTGTGTTTTGTTCGAAAGTGGGAGATATTTTGACAGAATTCAGTCTAGGTATTTTGAAGTTGTGGTGATTTAATGGGGATAATTTTTTTTTCTCCTTCAGTGCAAGACCTTTTATTGAATTTTTTTTTTTTGGGGGGGGGGCACGTGCCCCCCTGTGCCCCCCCCCCCAGTGGCCACGTGCCTGCTCCCTGAGAGAAAGAGCCCAGTACGGCTATGTCACTGTCAATATGGGCAAGCGCAATTCTCTTAGTTTGTTTTACGTATGCATGTCAACTTTGTTGAAGGTTACTTTTTTGTACAAAGAAATCCGTAAGGCAAGACTCTGCAATACCAGGTAGCGAATATATCTCGTTAAAAATTAAAGCAAGAAAATCCACAAATATTTCTGTTACATTTGGAAAGTGTTCCACTATCACAACATCTGTCCCTCCTTACAGCTATGTCAGGAGGGGTCTACGTAATTTTTAAATTTGGAGGTTTTTGTTTTGTCGATGATCAGTGTTATAGTGTGGCATTCTCGTTCATAGTGTTGAAATGAAAACCAACTAACTTAATATATGTCACATTTACAATTTGTGTTGGATTTTGGGCATTGGTCTGAATTATTGATCATATCAGTAAAATCATATATCCGTGGGTTTTCGCCAAACAAGCCTATTATTCGGCGGTGAACTGTAATAATTCTGTCAACTGATTGAAAAAGATTCGTCGTTCAAAAGAACACTCTTTCCCATTGAACAATAATCCATTAATAGCCGTGGTATGCGTCTGCCTGCATCGTAGCATGGAAGGAATTCGACCTCGTACACAAACTAAAAATATCTTAAAAATCTTTGGCCAGCTGTAGATATGGGCTATTCAACGGAATATTTCTATTATTGAATTAAAGATTTTGATTAACTTAATATAAAATATTTTCTATATATTAAAATTATGATTGATCCGTGTGACCGCACATTTTGAACTGGTATTGTGTCGTCATTTATTGGTTACTTGTGTTACTCCAGTATTGCAGTAGTTGGTTCGGACTTCTCTAACAACAATTAACTGCGTCATCGGAATCGTTGTATGTATTTATATCTAGCAGCCGTCCATGTATTTTTTCACGTGACGTCAAAATTAGTAGGCACAGGCGACGGAAGCGGGGGGGGGGGGGGAAGGGGGCCTGGCCCTTCATATTTTTATGGGATTTTTTTGGGGGGGGGAACCCCCCACCCCATAACTGTTTGTCGCAAAATAAATTTTTTAAAGGTAATTAAACAGATGTAAGTTTTTTTTTTTTTTTTTTTTTTTTTTTGACCATCTCATTTATTGAAAACATTTGATATAGAGCAGGTGTTATATACAACATTGCAATAGGATACTTACAAGTTTATACAAACTCTCAACTTACACAATTACATAAATAGCGATCGATAAACATATATACATTTAACATGCTTATTGAACATTATATACAATATACATATATACATTATATACATTCATATTCCCCGGATACGTTATGTAAATTTGAAAATATTTCATGATTTGGACAAGGCCAACTATAATAATAGCATACAATTAGGATGCATTTATAGATGTATGACGTTGACCTATATAATAAACATATTAAACGAGGAATTTACATACACGGGGTTTACCTAATAAACGTATTCTAGTTTAAAAAAGAGGTTCAATGAATATAACTTTTAATATTAATTGAATAGATGTGGGTACTCATTATAAAACTTTAATACAGCAGCAGTCCGGTTTGCGAGTGAGTGAGTGAGGATGGGGGGGGGGGTCAGTCCAAGGTTAGTTTACAGCGACCACCCATGGAACCAAGACTATTTTTTTTGCACATCAAAACAAATGTGGTGCCTTAAGAACTTTCCAGTTCATCGATACAATATGATAGACAGCGTTGAATGGCTTTAAATTTATTCCTCCTTAACTTTGCAGCATTCTTCTTAAGAGATATATATTTTTTCAACTTTAATTATGAATTTCATTTTATGGAAAAAAGGTGCCGCAGTCAGGCAGGGTATTGTTAAGCCTACAGTTATAAATGTAATATTTGCAATGCAAAAATAAAGTAGTTAATAGGATCATATTCATCATAAATTCGACCAAAGAACATGTCCTTTCTAGAAAATAAAAATTGCCGTCCAAAAAATTTTAACTCGCAATCTAAAAGGAAACTAGAGGTTACATGACAAGACCAAAAGAGATGCTCCAGGGACTCGGTTTCAATATGACAAAAAGTACAATGATCGGTATCCGTCTTGCCCATTAAATACAACAGCTTATTAGTTCCTAAGATACGATGAATGAATCTGAATTGAAAGTATTTTACCTTCGCTTCAGATACAGTACAAAAGGGCATCTTAAAGATAGTAACCCAATCATCGGGTGAGAGGTTAAATTGATTATTCCATTTTTACACAAGCTTTAGGCGGACTGGTAATCTTATCTATCAACAAAGGGTACACTATTTGAGAAGTTTTAGAATTACTATTGAGAGAGGTGATTATATGATCATTGACGTTGTGATCAGCCTGGTGAATAAGGTGAATCCAGTTACTAGGAATGGCTGATAGCAATCCAAAGTACTTAGTAAATGGATAACTCAAAATATTATATTTATTCCTAAATACATCATAAGGCATTTTGCTACCATCAGTACAGAACAAATCCTTAACAAAAGTGACACCGGCCAAATGAAGTTTTTTATCATAGACAATAGAATTATCAATTTTTATGTACGAGTTATTCCAAAGTATTTCTGTGCCATAATTATCACTAGGGGTGGTAAAAGAAGCGTCACTCCAACCTTTACAGATATCAAAAATAAAGTCATTAGTAATACAATCTACATCTTTTACGAGAAAATTACATTTAAATAAGAATTCTTTACCAAAAGGATAAAGAAAATGATCAAAAAATAATTTCCAGTAACCAGTATTACTAGGGTCTTTGTACCTCTTAACCCAAGTGGCTTTCAATGCAAAGGCAAAACTCTGAATATGAATGACCTTTATACCCCCATTACTAATGCTATTATACATTGTGCTTCTTTAATTTTGTCGGGGTTACCTGCTCCAAATAAAGTCAAAGACAATGCTTTGTAAATCCTTGAAAAACTCTGTCGAGGGGTTAGGAAGCACTTGGAAAAAGAAATACGAGTTGACTTAAACCATAAGCTTTAACAATCGTTCCTACCAAGTGGAGTGAGATCCCTGCCACTCCAAATTTTAAGTTGATTCTTTAGCCTAGAAAGCTTTTTCAGATAATTTAAACGAAATAAATCATCTCCATCGTGGGTAAAAGAATTCCTAAAAATTTTATTGGGCCCTCAGTTAAAGTAATGCCAAAATCCTGACTGTAAGCTGGACGATTATTAATAAAGGAGCCAAGCGGAAAAAGATGGGATTTACCGTAATTAATTTTAAGACCCGAGTCGGAAGCAAAATTATCAAGAACGGTAATTATACTAACAAGGGAATCACGAGTACCATTCAAAAAAAGTGTAGTATCATCGGCATATTGTAAAATTTTAACTTCTTTTCCTAAGACGTTAAGACCACTAAGAGTATTATCATAAATTATTTTCCTAGCTAATATTTCGGCAACCAGAATAAAAAGGTAAGGACTAAGTGGACACCCTTGTCTAACTCCTCTCTCAATAGGGAAAAAACCAGTTGAATGGCCATTGTTCACAACACAAGCAGTACTACCATAATAAAGGGTCCTAACCCACGAACGAAAGCTATCTCTAAATTTAAAATATCTTAACGTACGGTCAATAAATCCCCAATCTACACGATCAAAAGCCTTCTCAAAATCAATAAGAAAAAGAAAACCAGGTATATTTTGTTTACTTGTATAGTTGATTACATCTAATACAAAACGAATATTCTCTCCTATAAAACGGTTCTTAATAAAAACCAGTTTGATTTTCGCCAATAATGTAGGTGATAACATTTTTTAATCTATTAGCGAGAGACTTGGCGCATATTTTATAATCAGTATTGAGAAGACTTATAGGTCTGTAGTTACCCAAGAGATCATGATTTTTATCAGGTTTACGAATGAGAGTAATTATACCCCTGGTTTGCTCGGAGGATAAATAATGACGGTTGTAAGCATGATTTAAGGAATTAACAACATACCGACCAATGACAGGCCAAAAATACTTATAAAAGTCGGTAGATAACCCATCCGTACCCGGGGACTTCCCATTTGGCATGGTAGATAAGGCCTGAAAACACTCCTCCAAGGAGAGGGGTCCATTTAAAGTATCAAGATTACAGTCTGGTTCAACAAAATCTTCAAGGTCTGAAATGAAATCATAATCATGATTTAAAGAGCGACTATACAATGAACCATAGAATTTACGAATTTCCTGTAGAATGTCCTTACTCTTGTGAATACAAACATCATTATCTACTTGCAAGCGAAAAATGTTATTGTTGTTTCTGTTTCTCTTTTCCAAATTCAAAAAGTACTTAGAACTCTTCTCACCAGATTCGACCCACCTAGCCCTTGACCTTACAATAATGCCTTGTAGTTTACTATTATAAATAGACATGAGCTTTTCCGAGCCTGAAAGTTTATTACGAATCTCATCAGAGTCATTTTCATAGGAAAGTCGCTCAAGGGTAGAGATATTACACAAAACTTCATTTTCATACTTGCGGGAATTTTTTGCTTTATTAATGGAAAACTTGATTGTAACCTTGCGGATAATATATTTAATTCTTTCCCATTGGGTGGAAGGGTCTAGGTCATGTAGGAGGGAAAATCGGACGAGAAGAGATTTTGAATAATATTAACATAGTCGGTATCATTAAGGAGAGAATTATTAAATTTCCAATATCCCCGACCTCTGCGCTCTTCATGTGTACGGATAGTAAGTACGACAATAGAATGATCAGACTGAAGGGGTGGGTGAAACTTTACATCAATAACATTAGCCATCAGGTTACGTGAAATAAGGAAGAAGTCTAAGCGACAATGAATATCGCTAATATTGGAATGCCAAGTAAAGTCTTTAAGTAGGGGATTTCTCTCCTCCACACATCAACTAAATCGTGAACACTAATCGCCGAGATACACTCATCCCGAGCTTTAAAATTAGTTCGAAGATTACCCCCAAGTTTATCTAAGTCCAAATTGAAAACAAAGTTGAAGTCCCCTCCCCAAACAATAGTATTACAATCAAAGGTTCCAATAAGATTAGAGACTTCACTGTAAAAAACAGGATCATCTAGATTAGGGCCATAAGTGCAAACAAAAGTAAAGCTACGGCAATCAATGAGCACATCGGCGATTAGACATCTGCCAAAACGATCATAATGAACTTTTTCAATGGTAACACCAAGACTAGGCTTAAAGAAAATGGCAACTCCTTTGCTTAAAGTAGTACCATGAGAAAAGAGTATGCTACCTCCCCACTCGTTTGTCCAGAAATTGACATCACTTACAGTACTATGGGTTTCTTGAACAAACACAATGTCAAAACCGTGTCTGTGAAAATAAGTAAATTGCGATCTACGTTTTTTGGGTTGCCTAAGTCCTCGCACATTATAGGTACAAATCTTAAGGTCACTCATCTGGTACAATAGGTTGGTACTTTCATTGCAAGCTTGTGTGTAAACAAAGATAAACATGTAACGAAATTAACATACCAGTAGAACGATGAAGACTGAGATGGTCGAACAGCAAACACGAAACAAAAAACACCAAAACAACAACACAAAACAAAAACGAATCAACAAGAGCGAAAATCATCGGGCATCCGCAGAAACGGAGGTCAAGCTCAAGGATTCTCCTCTGAAAAGTTCCCAACGCGGGATAAAGACGGGTCCCTGTAAAGATCTGCATAGTAGAACGGGTTGTGGGCATTGATGAAACTTTCAGAACGTTAATCCCTGCATTTTATACAATGGCATGATTTTAATCAAACTTGAATGGCCTTCCATTGCTATCCCTCCAGAGGCCACCAGAGAAGCGAAGCCTGGTTCCGTTTTGAAAAAGACTCTGTACTTTTGTGCTCCATTTTCTCTTCTCTCTTAGATCGGCCTGGGTCAGATCATCAATTATGAAGTAAGGTTTACCTTCAAGTGCATTCCTAGCGTTGCGCATGATCGTCAATTTGTCCTGATAAAATGAGCATTTGACAAGAATATGTCGGCTCCTACCTGGAACAGGTTTTCCATCTCGGTGTGCTCTCTCAAGTTTACATTGCCGAACACCGACCTCCTCAAAAATTTTCGATGCAATCTGCAAACAGTCCTCGCCATCCTGAGACTCTACACCAACAATTCTGAGATTACTCCTCCTCGAGAACCTTTCTTATTTGTTAATTTGTTCATCCTGTACCTTAGATGCCTCTTCCAGATCATTCACTTTCCCTTCTAAAAGGGTACACTTCTCCTTTAATGCATCATTCTCGGTTGTAAGGTCTTCTATTGTCTGTCTTAAATCCAAAATAGCCTTGTTAAAGTCTTCTTGGAGGGTTTTAATTTCCCTCAATAAGGTTCTCCGGAGTCTGTCCACGCTTTGGTTAACTTCTATGGCAAAGTCTTGTTCAGCTTCATTTTCCGTATCCTCTTCTTGCGTAATTTGTGCACGGTGTCTGGTGGTTAGGCCTGTTAGGCTGGAAGTAAGCCTTCGTTGTGAGGCTGAGTCATCAAAGTTTCTTCGAGTTGTACTGCCTCTAGGTCTTCCTCTATTCCCCATTTTTGGTCAGAATGCACGAAGAGAGAAGCAAAATAAGGTAGAAGGCACAGCCAAGTATATGCAAAACAGGAAAGCAGGATTCTTAAGCACTTTTTTAGAGCCCAATCAACTACTGGACTTGTCACCACGACATCACAGGCTCGTCAAACAGATGTAAGTTGCTTTTATAACATTTAGGCTATTCTTTAGCTCAATTATTACTTTTCAGAGTGCAAAAGTTGCAAAGGTTCCGGGGACTTCTCTCCTGAACCCCCAAATTAACGATAACCTGTAGGAGAGTTTACTTTCGCCCTTCAAACAGTTAAAACAAAAATTTTTGCAAGCTATCTTTCTTTTAATTTATCTTTCTTCTTCTCGAGTCAGGGCCTTTTGAACATAATGAGCGAGGGGCATATCGCCAGTCCCCTTATTGGCCCAAATGACACATATTGCCCCAGTAAAAATGTCCCGTTAGGATTATTAGTAGGCCTAATACCTTTACAAAGGTACTTTTCTGCTTCCATTAAGTACACAAAAAAGCTTAAAATATCAGAGTTTCCGGGGCCCTTTTGCGGGCCCAAGAACCCCACGCATATTTCCACTTGGTTTTATATAGAACTCCTTATTGATATAAGGTCCCAAAACACTTTGGATCACTTAAAAATGCCCTGTCTCAAATTATCAATCACATGTTCAATTTTGAGTAGCTTCAACATTTTGGCTTTCCCCCGTAAAATTACTGTAAAGTATGTTTCTCCTTAATCAATTGCCATAGTACTTCACGATTCCATTCTCGTCCCTTGTGAATATGATTTTCAACCATTTTGGAGCCTCTTAAATCACTAAATTTGCAGAGCTTTCGGGGGCTTCGCCCCTGGACCCGACGAAGGATCCATAAGCTGGCCCTTGGGCCCCACGCCGATGGGGTTTTGTGCTTCACGCAAAACCGGACGCCTTACGGCGTCAGCGTTATGCGAGCTGCCGAAAACTTGTACCCCAATAAAAAATACTTCCGCCGCCTATGCTAAGCCACTGCTAGGCAAAAAGCAAGTGTTTTGTTTCAACAGTCACACGTGGGTAGTCGGTTTCCTCTCGACCAGCGAAAGCATAGAGTGCTTTCAAACCTCCCCTCCTTTGACGGGCAAACTCTAGTCTAGTACGCATCTAGTGTAGCGAGCTGAGAAGTAGCTGACGACCCACGTGTGACTGTTGCATTAAAACGTTGATTTAAGCCCGGCAGTGGGCGTGGTTTATCAATTGTGACGTAACGTAAAATCATTTTATAGCTAGCGTACTACCCCATGTTCTGCCCGCCAAAAGGGGCGGGGCTTCTAACGTCAGGTTAGTTTAGAATTTTGCGACCCAGTTTCCAACCGATTGGTTCAAGTCGAGCAAGCAAAATATAGCACCATTTTGCAAAGGCATTGGAAGCAGCAAGAAAATTTCCAAAGGGGGAGGAGGACGATAGGTCGATTTTGCCCCCTCACAAAAAAACCTGGCTACGCCCCTGCTCGCTTTGAAATATCAACCAAAGTTTATCAATTGTGGGACAACAAATAAATGTCTCTACCAACTCATTTTACACAAAGTATTTTTTCCTGAATGGCCACAGATATAGGAGTTTCAAGGAATAATTAAGTATCCACACAAACCGTTGATACATTTATTAGGAGATAAAAGGTTTTGGATTGCGATTGATAGATTTCGCTCAAAAATGTCATTGATACTAGTCTCACTCCATCCACAGATGAAACTGTACATCTTATTACAAAATAGTAAGTTGTTTCACAAAAGATATTGTATATGTTTCTATTAATTTTTAATTTTTTATTTTCTGCAAAAGCAATTCAAGACGTTTTTTTATGACAGTATATACAACAGAACTGTACTTACCTCATATTGTTAACACTCTTAAAGCACTAGTACCATATGCACTGAAACGAAGAGTCGTCAAATTGTTCAACATGCTTTGGTCTAATTTGACCAAAATATTATTAAATTTTGACCCAATAATATTCAAAACATTTGACTTCTATCAACTCTTTGCATAGTTGACCACTTAAGTTGCCAATTATAACCAAATACTTTTTGAGAGTGCATTCAAATGCCTGAAAAACAAAAACGATTTCTTTTGTGCACTTTTTTCACGTTATTACAAACCAACTTTTCACAGAGGATCGGTGGACAATTAAAATAATTTCCTATTTTATTTTTCATTGAGAGATTTCTCTTACAAACGGAATCGAAAAGGAAATTTGAAATAAGAAAAAAAAATTATCATAAAGTTTACATTTAAAAAAACATTTTCATCACCGCGGTTACCTGCATAAATTACTAAGTATCTCAACCAAGATAGATCACCAATGTTTTCATCTGTTTTAAGAAACACGAAGTAAACATGTGATTTTTGACGATTTTTTCCTAACGAAATTTCAAATTTCACAAAATGATCTATTACCTAAACATCCTGTTAAGTTTTTGGTATTATGTTTCACTTTATTTGTATTCAATGATTGATTTCGCCTCCGAATTTTGCCCTTTTCACGATAGCATTTGATTTGTAAATTAACTTGAGTTTAAGACACCGCGACTGCGTTTAAAGTTTAAAGGAGACGTTACGATTATAAGTGTTTCAATGAGGGTATATCATTCCGTGGTAGAGACACTATTGTTTTCGTCTAGTCAGCTATGGTTGGATACACTCAGTTGTAAAACTTTCCACTCGGTTTACCAAATTTTGAGATTTATTTTGTGTGCTCGCCCACCTGTTCACTCCTACTTTGTGAAACCAGACAGTACCGATAGATGAAGATCTAATATTAATGAGTGGGTAAAGTATTGTCGTCTGTAAAAATTTTGCAACACACAATGTGTGATTAGTTTATTTTGACCTTGGCATGCATCAGTGACGGGAAGGCGTGTTAAAAACGTTCCGTTTATTTCAAAAAAAAGTAATTATTTTTCAAATTTTATACAGTGAATGACTTTTGTTATCTACAAAGCAATAAGCTATTAAATAATATTTCTATTACTTAATCAAAAGTATTGCTTTGTTAAATATGAAAAGTTGTATATTAATTAAAATATGATAAATTTCTGTGACCGCACATTCTCAATACCTATTGTAACACGAAGAGTTGCTATTCTTTGATGGTAATCAGTATGCAAGATATTAGTTCAACTGTGGAGATGTTAGTTGATGGTACGTACAAAGTTTTATAGGGTGCGGTGTCAGTTAATTACCACGCACAGCCATGGGCGTCCGCAGGTATGGGCAAGGGGGGGGGGGGCCCTGGAAAATCAAAAATTTGAAAAAACGTATAAAAGTCAAAGCAAAAACCTGAACAAAACGTGTTTTCCAAGTTTCTATGCGAAAAATAGGCCTTAGAAATGCCATTTCCGGCCATCTGGGAGGGATTTGGGGCTGAAATTTTCGCATGCTTTGTGTAAATTCATGGTGAATTGGAGGTTTTGCCCCTCCTAGAAATTTTGCCCCCCCCCCCGACTTTTTTTCTGCGGACGCCCATGCGCACAGCTTGTCTATAGTAAAGGTTACAATCGACCTTTAAGTTGCCTTTACATCACCCTGAATCGAGCGGTTGTGTAATTTGTTGTGCAGTGCATGGTTGTATATTTTGTAAAATCAAGTTTTGACTTCTCGTGAGATAGAACAAAGTTTGCAAAGCATATTGAAACGATTAAAAATCGTGGAGCTTCTAGGTACATTAAGCCAGGAAGTTATTAGTTGGCAGTTAAGTGGTGGAACTAAGTGACTGACTGACTGACTGACTGACTGACTGACTGACTGACTTGTTTTCTGTTAAAAGTAAACTTGAAGCAAGCAGGTGTAATGTTACAGATTCACATTGTTGGTCAATGTTTTGTTTTTCTTTATTTTCCATCCTATTAGTTCGACCTTGAATTCATTAGGGATTTTATCTTGCCCGTAAAGCATATATAGTTTTTAAAATTCCCTTGCTCGGGATGCACCAATGGTATCAATTTATTCGAGTTTTTATTGGAGTTTAATTGCCTAAAATTGGAGGTTAATTACAAATAAAAACAAAACATAGCTTACAATATGAATCCATGATATTGCGTTTGCTTCCTCAAAGTTCATGCTATGTTAAAATATTGCTAAATTTAGTTGCTAATATCTCGAGAACTGGACATGGGATAGGCATAAAAATTCCCCAGAATACTTAACATATGTTCCTCTTCCACATATTGAACATAAATTTGGCTCTGAATTATTAGTACTTGAAGAACTAACCACTATGTTAACCGTGCAAGTCCCCAACGATTTACTGTATATACTTTTTCCATACAGTATACAAAGGTCGTGGAGTGATTGGTAGCCCCTTGGCTGGGGACGGATACGGATACGGATACGGTGTGGTTGGTCATTCTATCCATCCAGCTCATCATATAGGACGTGTCGCAGCACCACACGTTCACCCGGTTGCAACAACCTATTCAGCACCATACGCTACACCAATTGAACCACCTGTTGCTACTCCTATAGCACCTCCGGTAGCAGCACCAGTTGCTGCTGCACCCGTAGCACCAGTGGTACGTACATTTGATTGGTTAATTTGATACAGTCGTGACGTAGCAATGTAATATCACCGGACCTATGACCGGTCTGTAATGAAACTTTTCATATTCATTTAACTTTCTAAAATAGGAAATATTTTTCAGGGGTTCACTCTTCTCTCTCCACCGGGATTATCCATTTTATAAACCGACATCCCTTTCAATCTCTCAATCTCTAATAAGTAAAACTTCTCATAGCTTACTGAATAAATATTAGTTTCGAGGTTAGTATATATGTAAATATAATGTAAATATGACAATACGTGGCGTCGTGTATACAGTTTGTAGTAAATACATGGTACATGATCCTTACATGAAATTCTGTAATTATCGAACATGACTGCGTTGCATTCAAAAGACATACTTCCTCTAAACATGTAGTGCTGACCGCAACTTGCACTGTCTGCAGGCTGGAACAATAGGTACGTATTTGAAAGTGTGGGACTGTGTACAGAAACATTCAAAATTTCGGTTGCTGGGACGCCACTTGATGTATTTAGTATTATGTGAATCTACACGCAACAGTTGCATCGCCAGAGTGACCTACCTGTATGGCAAACTGAGGGAAAATGATAATGTTGGGCACAAGCATTTTGAGGGGCATTTTGGGTGGGGAGTCCAGAGGCGAAGCCACCGGAAGCTCAGAGGTTTTAGAATCTTTGGGTTTCTGGATTTTAAAATTAAGTCTAAGGAGAGGTATTTTATTTATTTTTTTCAGTTACACCAACTCCTATTTGACCTAACTTAGGGAGGGGGCAAGTAAGGGGAAGATCAAATCTGAGGTGGGCTAAATTTCCCTTTAACTCCACCCCCTAAGTCCAGCCACTGATACACAAGTATGCCTGACAAGTGTATTAATAGATTCATGTAATTAAAAGGATCTTTCTTCATTTACCAAAAGGTTTGAAGACTACAACATGCTGTCCCTTGACCAGCTACATATCAATGCTGTACAGTAGCGTATAATCCCAGAATACCATAGCAACTTTTCAATAAAGTTTGTTAGGCGACAGGGGCGTCAATGATGAGGGACAGGGGGTGATTACAAAAAAATGAGAACAAACATGTCGTTTTGCCCCCTTCCCCCGATAACTCGAAAAGATTAGGCTTATGTGGATTTATTTGTGTGCGTATATTCGTGGGCGCTCGCGTTGGTGTGGGTTATAGCTTATAGACGATTTCGACTAGTCAACTGATTGTCTGAATAAGTCGGCCTAACTGGGGTGTGTTTGCTTTAATCTTTTCAGTTCTTTGTTTTAATGCATCATGGATGAAATACCTGTTGATTCTCTAAATTTTACTGAATATGAGGCTTTAGCATTGCATGTAAATAATAAAATTAAGACGATTTAAAACAATAATCCAGAGCCAAATTTATGTTTGATATGTTAAAGAAGAGCACATTCTAAGCATTCTGGTGAAAGTTTCATTCATTTCTCATGTTTGGTTCTCGAGATATTAGCAATTGAAGTTGACACATTTTCTTTTAAAAGTGAACTTGAAGCAAGCAGGTATGATGTCATGGATTCACATTGTCGGCAAATGTTTTGTTTTTCTTTATTTTTTCTTCCTATTAGTTTGACATTGAATTGAATAGAGATGTTATCTTGCTCCAAAGTATTAAGATTTAAAAACTCAATCGCTCAAGATACACTTATCAGGGTTAATCTGCATAAAATCGTTGGTGAATTAATAAAGTAAAACAAAACATGTTGGCAAACATTGTGAATCCATGTCATCATACCTGCTTGCTTCAAGTTCAAGACATGTAGAAAATTTGCATTCATTAGCTAATATCTCGAGAACCGCATATGAGCAATCTGAAAATTTCGCCAGGGTGCTTAGAATGTTCATCTTCAACATAGCAAAAATAAATTTGACTCTGGACTATTCTTATTAGGCTGACGGACTCCACCAAAGACCGCCTTCACACTAGTTGCTCGGATTTGTCTATAGACGATCCAGGGTTCAGGCTAACGGAATATTTCGTCCCACAAATTAACAAATCAGATGAGCCCCCTGTTGGATTTAATTAACGTTTGCTACCGGTAATTCACGACTGACTGTAAAAAAATTAAAAAGGCCATATTCTACTTTGACGATGCAGTAAATTTCTTCTTTCTTCCAGTCGGGATACTACGGACACGGCTACGGACATGGCTACGGACACGGCAACGGTCTATGTCCCGGATGTTATGGTTGTTATGGAGGAAATGATCTCTTCTTTTGGACTTGCTGTTGCATATTCAGCATTGTGATCACATTAATATTTTTAGCAATCGTTGTGATTCTCATTCTCTGGGCAACTGGCGTTATTCCTTAAATGACTTATTTCTCCGTTGGCAACCAACACATACCGGTATAACGCAACATGTGTCAGGCAATTAACTTTGTGGTTGCAATAAATTATTGACATAATTTATTTCTATAAACATGAACGATTACTTCAATCTTAACACTTAGGTGGGTTTTTAGGTCCATGAAAACGGCCACCGACAGAACCAATGAAGTCTCCAAACCAAAACAGAAGATGACGTCAAACACAAGCACAAAAATATTTTGAGTACTTTTAACAGGCCGGTACAATAATAGTCATTAGCCGATCACACAAGACTATGTACAATTTCACAATGATTTAAACTTGGTTTAAACCTGTCACCCTCTCCCCATAAGATGTAAGTTGTCTTACACTCTTAACATAACGGGGCTTAATTTAACCACGATCTATCGGTGTTCTATTTACTCCAACACAATCCTGGTAAATTTGCCAGTTAAATTAACTCAAATCCTAGTTACTTTAACAAGAAATGGTGTAAGTTTAACCAGGATTTGGATTGAAATTTAACCAGGACTGAGTTGGAGTAAATAGAACACCGATCCCTGGTGAATTTTGTCCCTGTGTTTTAAGAGTGCACGAGTATAAAGTTTGTCGAAGTTTGTAACCAGTGAACAGAGTTTTTCAGACATTTTATGAATTGTGTTGTCTGCATCACAGTTGTTTGGCACTTAATGTAATTTGCTACGCAAAAGGTTTCATCAGCATTTATTTCGGAGAAAGTGTTTCTAATTGTGTATCGAATATATTCTAAAAACGTTTTTAAGCAATAAGACACCTATTTTCCCCACGTTTTCAACACATTAAAATTCTAAACACGTTTAGCGAATTAATGAACACAGAATGTTGAGCAATTTAACTTGTTCAAAAGCAATATGTTTAGGAAGTAGACACGTGCGTGTTTAGAATCTAAACGTTCTTACAAAGTGGGGAAAATTGTGTTTTGGAAAAGTTGAATTTCTTACTGAACACCTTTTCAAGTTAAAGAGTGTATTGTATTCCAACAAGAGCTGGTGATGTGTAGTTTATCTTTATTCACTATTCCAAAACATTTTAAAGGGTCTTTCAAGTCCCACTTCTGCCTACTACCATGGAAATAACCATTGGCGGTGCTACAATATTAAAATTAAGGGGATAGGAGAGATGGGACTGGGGGAAAGCAAAAAATCTGAGACGCAATTGCCCCCATCCCACTAGCACCGTCACAGGAAGAACCGTAAACTTGTAAATAAGATAAAAATTCCATAGTATTTTTCTTGTATATCTTAAGTCTCGTGATATGTTTTTTCATTTAGATGTTCATTAACTTAAGGACCTTACGACGATTGGCAATTACTTTATTTTGTGTTTAAAGTGTGTGGCGTTGGATCGAACTGATTCCCATGGCATAACACTATCAAGAGGTGTTTAGGAATTAAACGCTTATCTAAACATTTTAACCCATTTTTAAGCATGTTTAAATGCTAAACACACAAGTCTACACATTTCGTTCAAACACACGTTAATAGCTAAAACACAGTGTTTAATAGCTAAACATGTTTAGAATTTGAACGTGTTTACAAAGCCTGTGGGCAAAATGAGCGTTTAGTTGCTAAACACGTTTTAAAGTGTATGACGTAATCGTTTGTATAAGATCCGACTAAGACAATGTTTGAATAATATTTTTACATTTGGCTATTTGTCAATGAGAGTGCTTTGAGTTCAACAGGTTCTAAACTTATATTTTATCCCAGGGTTAAATTCCATTTGACACCACTGGAAAAAACCATTCAGGTTCCAAATGTTGTACACTGTGTTTTTGGACAGGTTCAATTCAGAACCGTTAATTACCACTTCAAAGCAGTTAGAAAACAAGTTCAGATTACCATTTGCCTTTTTCAAACCAGTTGGCACAATTCGTAAGCCATTTGAAACCATTCAAGACCATTCAAGTACAATGTGTTTTTGCAATTGATCCAAATGGAAATTAACCCTGGATTTATGACGATATAAAATTTATATCATATTCAACGTACGTGAATGGATACCGGTATATTCCGTTTTTAGCCGTTCACTCGCTCGTTTTTTGTCATTAAAACATCAATCTGGCATTATTTTAAAGGAGAATAAAAAATTAATATTTCACATTTCGAGATGAATGAAGCGTAACGTTCTCATTTTTCAGTTTAAGATAGATTTGATGCTAAAAATCGCAACACGCAGTAAGGCGCAATTTTTTTCTTAATCCCTTCTTTTAGCACAATTGTAAACATTATAAGGCAAAAAACGACCACTTGTGTGCACTGTTGCTTAGCTCAGTAGCGTAGCCACAGGGTAGGTTTGGGGGGTTAAAACCCCCTCCCGCATGACCCAACCTTAAAATGAAAAAAAAAAAAAAAAAAAAAAACCACACACCAAAGAAAGTGTTTTTTCTCTTTATCGTCAGACTTTTCCCTCATGTCGTGCCCAAGCCCTCCCCCTCCCCATGACACAATCCTGGCTACGCTATTGGCTTCTCTTTCGACGTAACTATTAAAGCATATGTGGCTAACGACATCTTTAGAGAAGCCACCTCTCTTTCTCAATTTTCGATCACATACTTTAATTAAAGCCGAGATCACACTACAACCAATTCGGATCGGATCGATCCGATTTTTGGTTCCTTGTGTAACAAAGGAACCTATGAAGTCACCTTGGCGTATGTATGTATGTATGTATGTGTGTGTGTGTGTGTGTGTGTGTGTGTGACGCAATGGAATGCGAGGTATGTGATGCGATAACTCAATAACCGAGTGATGATCAATTGTTTTCAAACTTGGTATTTATGTAGATGTTGTGGAGTAGATGTGCCCTATCGTTTTTGGAAGAGGTCAAAGGTCAAGGTCACTGGTGATCACCAGAGGCCAAAGAGTGAATTTCTGCTAGTAGCTGTAACTCGGTATCCGTTGTTCAAACAGTGGCATAATTTTAGGAAAAGTTAGATTGGTAGGAGGTGAAAATGTTGGTACATTAACCAAAATAATTGGAAAGGGTCAAAAGGTCAAGAAGTAATGTTTTATTGATATCTTGCCACTGAAACATTTTAGAGGGGTGGTGTAATGGAGATTTGCGTTCGTCTAAGTGAAATGCACATGATGACCCCCTTGACCCCACTTGACCTTATTTGACCTTTTGACCTTTGTGACTTTTTGTGACTCATCTTGATTAGACAAACCAAAAAGGCTATTACACTACCCTCCTACGATGTTCCCTACTTGAGTTACTGACATTTAAGTGACAGGCTAGTAAGTGTGTAGGTCATATGTATTGCAATGCCAGTTGTGCAGTGCAATAACTCAATAACCAAGTAACATAGGGGGGTGACATAATGGAAAGTTGTATCCCCTAAGTAAAGTACACGTGAAGACTATTTGGGTGATATGTCTTTGTTCAATTGGTTTAAAAGTCCAGCTGAAGTTTAATGTCTTTAGACAAATGCAATGTATAAAAGAAAAGAAGAATTATTACCTCATCTCAGTTTAAAAGCAGTTTAGCTATCAGGACAGTAATGCAGTTTTTATTTAAAAAAAAAACAAACAAACCTTTTCCTCATATACAGTATTGAAGAAAGTTATTTGCAATGCAAGCTATGGTTCCAGCTTCAATAGTAAAATATGAAAGCAGTTTCTCTTCTTTACCTCTGCTTTTTCCCTAGGGACTACAGTGGCGTTTCTAACACCCTCTTTAGGTTAAAAAGGTCAGGTTGAAAGTCATTTATTAGATTTTACAGAGCTATGTTTGTTTCTTGGTCTTCTAGCCAAATTGTGAAGAAGAAATTGGTGGTAATAAATCACTCTCAGGCTGCCTTTAGTAGTACACTTGTGGGCTTTTCCTTACTTTTGCTTTTGAGGCGAACACATTAGGTAGCCTAAAGGACAACCATGACATAATTTCTAGTCATCCATCATAAATTTTGGTGGTCATGAATGACTAGATAAGTGTGAAACTTTTTTTGGTTCAAAAGGGAATTTGTGTGTGTTTATTTAAAATTAGTCTTGACCTACTTTGACTGAATTTGACCTTTGTGACTTCTTTGTATGGTCTGGATTTGAATTGTTGAGATTGACCAAAAAGGCAATTAACTACCCTCCTATACTACCCCAAACTCAAGTAAATGACATTTTAGTGAAAGGTGATGAGTGTGTGTATTTGTGGCATGGAAGTGGGCAGTGTGCAGTTTGATAATTTGAAAAGATAAGCGTTCTATTTCTCTCAAATTGCAAGAGCTTGTATGGTTTTGAAATTTAATGTGCCCCTACCTTTTTAGGCGATGACCAAAAGTCATTGGGTTAAAGGTGCAAATTATGCCTTACTTTGCGACTACCTTAATACAATATCATCTTAAATACAAGGAACCACAGTGCCCTTGGGCTCTTGTTTGTGGATTTTATTAAAACCACCTCCGGTTAGCAAATAGTAAAAAAAAAAAAAAAAAAAAAAAAAAAAATGCCAACCGGAGTTAATTTATTAGTTGTAGGGCGGGACTAGAAAATTAAAATTACACTTGTTATACCGTGACGTCACAGTGCACCGACAAATACATTTTATCGGAATAAGCTGTCCGATAACATATGTATAAGTGTGATGTCACAAAAACTCAGATGAAATTTTTTTCATTAACATCAGAGGCACATAAAATGAAAGCATATAAATATTTACAATGGTTAATAAATTGTAGGGTCTTTGCAAGGCTCTTTCCGAACAGGAATGGAAGAGGCTAAGGGAAATTTGTAAAAATTGGATCCGAATTCGATCCAAATTCGTTGTGACCGGGGCTTTAGCAGATAGTTTTAAACTTGGTATGTACATCGTCCCATCATACTTGAAAAGACAGTTTTATATATGCATATGGCTTTTACGAGAGTTGTCATATAGTTTTCATACAACATGAGCAATATAGGCACACTTTAAAAACGTGTCTATAACAATTAAACACTTATTTTTAGCCACTTTGTGAACATGTTTAAGCTCTTTACATGTTTATTCTTAACAACCTTTTTTTTGAGTGTACTTTGTATTTGACTTGGTGAGGTTAGTCACCATCGAGTCGCATAAATGTGGAAATATTTATCCAGTTTAGAGACTAAAATAATATTTTCAATTATGTTTACATTCCTCGTTTTGAGGATTGTGTTCTGTTTGTTTTTTGACATCAACATATTGACGGAACTTTCCCGGCCTCGGTCACATACCCAGCTCCGTGCCACATCAGCGATAACAAATAAACGACAATGAACGCAATATAAATACATGTACACTCTAAAAAGATGTTTTGCATTTAAACCCTTATTTTGCCCCAAGTTTGTATAAACGTTTAATTTCTGAGCATTTTTGTGTAGCAATTTAAAATTTTTAACAGCGAAACGTTTAGGAATTGGACACGTGTGTTTAACATCTAAACGTTTTCACAAAGAGGGGGCAAAGAGTGTTTAGAAAAACGTTCAATTCCTAACCACTGTACTGTGAAACTGACTTGGTGAGCTTGGCGGCACCTTCGAGTCGCTGAAAATGTGCCGGGAAATATTTATACTGTTGGCTTCTTTATACTTCTTTCCGTCTTTTTTAAGCCAAAATCAATGTTTCCCCACATTTGATCTACCTTCAAAATTTACAATTTTTTCATCCCAAAGAGGAAGCTCATACAAGCCTGGAAATGCCGTTTCCGTCTATATCTGACGGGCTTCTATTTTTCAAAATTTTCTGTACGTTCCGCGTTAATTATGCATGTCTAAGTTAGTAATGTTTCACGTTTGTCCCTTCCCTGATAAAATGCCTATGTGCGGCCTTCCTTATAGAAGCTTGGGAAATGTCATTTTAGGCTCTTTGAAGCGGTATCCTACTTTCTTTCCAATTTTCTGAACACTTGTCACCAAAAGATGGTGGCGCTCCGCTTAAATAGCTGTTTGGGTGACATATCATGCAACGTACTTAATTCATGTTCCCCTACCCATGAGCAAAATTTTGCCTTCTCCTTCAAGGAAGGGTTCTCTACGTATACACTAGAATATCTTGACACATTTCTCAAACAAAAAAAAAAAATAATAAAAATAAAAAATAAAATAAAAAATAAAAACAAAACAACCCACACAAAAAGGAAGAAGATCGACCTTTCTGATCTTGCACCTTAAAATGACAATCCTCTCACTCCAAACTACACTTCTAGTATAGGGTAACAGAAACCCTCAATTGCCTCAGCTTTTTGATTGACTGCTAATTCAAGCAATGCAGAGTACCAAAGCTTATATTTCACGGCATGAACTGTTCTGAGAGTGTTTTGATAATACACCTTGAGCTTTCAATACTCACCCTGAAGCAATAAAATGAGACTGTCTGAATGAGGGTGAATTTCAGACAATTGTGGGAGGGGGTTAATTAAGAAGGTTGGGAGAATTGGTTCTATTTGGGATGAAAAAATTGGGCCTTTAAGTTCCCCTAGGACGGAAATTAATCTCCTTTCCCTTCCGTTGAAACTTCCTTAGCTCTGCATGTTTTGTGGTGGAAAAATGCACCTTAAACATATAAAAAACACATGAAAAGAAACGGGAAAGTTCGCCCAACAATATGGATTAAGGCGAATGTCCGATTTCCGCACCAGGTTTCTTTTAACATGATGCCAGTGAAGGCTTGCGGCTCCTCCAATTAGTTGAAAAAAAAAACCCACCAAGCCAGTCGGAATTCGGGACCATAACACCCCTAACCGCCCTGATTACATGTATACGTAGGCCTTTCAGCTGCTTTGCCCCCGCATGTATTAGCGAAAAGGCGACGGAACGGAAAAATATTGGAGGCTCAGTGTGGCCAGCAAGATTATCTTAGCGGACCGTCACCATGCATCAGTTGTCGCGGCGTAGTGTACAAGAAAATCTTTCACTTTAAAACATCCCCAGGGTTCCGAAAACGGCTTTTCCCGAGTGTTATGAGCTGCATGTATACATCCAACCTTAAAATACTGCCACACTTTTTAGATTCCCCATTCAGCGTCCACTTCAAAATTCTCCTTTCAATCGCTCCTCCTTGAACCATATAACAATATTTGGGAGAAGCAGTCTAACAAACCTTGAGTTCCACTCCGCCACTGCTTTGCCTAATCTTCATTTTAAACGAGGGGTGAATGTGTCATGCAAGAGAGTAATGCAATCTCGTTTCTTGTTCACCTTACCACACCATTTACGTAAGTTACATTCTAATATTGACTATTTGTTGTACAAGTCGATAACCAAATGATGCCACGTTTCGTAGACAACGTGCATAGCTTACCAGGTGACGTGGCGCTCTTACATTCGACCAAACGCGCACGGGTTTGCCATGGTGGAAATGGAGACAAACTGCCCCAAATTTTTGGCAAGAGATCTGGGTGAAACTCAGGCCGGCATTTGGGATAAATATTCTAGCAGCCAATGGCATGATCTTTGAGGAAACTGCTAAGCCTGCCCGAAATCTCAAAAGGATATGAAAAAAGAAAATACATTTCTACATTTTTAGGAAGAAGCTTTTTTCAGTCGACGATGAATTACATCTTTTTAATCACTTTGCGGTTAGTGTGAAGTGAACAATTTTTTAAACGAAAAATTCAAAATAGCAACTGCTTAGATCCTCCTTATATGCCTGGGAAATTCCATTTTCGACAAGCTGAGAGTCCATTTTTTCAAAATTTTCTGTACGTTACGACCCAATAATGATGGCCCTCTGCGTAGATAGTCTTCCTGACAGAAAATGTACGTGGAGAAAACATCAGCTTGCAAACGAAAACTCAAATTGACAACTGCTCAGAGCCTCCTTATAAGCTTGTGAAATGCCATTTCCCAGTAAGCAAACTTATATGGGCCCCATATGGGTAAACTATGATGGGAACCATTCAAAATCGAGAAAGGAGACATTCGTTTGTTTGTTTGTTTAGATCCAGCGGGGGTGGAGCCCAGTCTTCAATAACAGACACCAATTGCAAGTATCACAGCTGTGCGATTTTCTAAAAGCATGCTGCTTTGATGAAAGGATTGGATATTCTTTGACTCAAAAAAGGTCATAAGATTAGAACATATATACTCTAACAATTTAAAACAGAAACAAGTAAGCGAAACAGGCCGATAATTACTTAGGATCGAGAGAACAGTAATCCTTTTTGTAAATAGGACAAACATTAATTGCCCTCTTCCAGTAGGTACTAGTAGTAGGCCTACGGGTGGTCTAATTAATCTCCCGCTTGAGTTGGATTGCTATTTCAGGCCATCTGAAAGTGTCATTTTTCGAAATTCTCTCTCCTCCCCTCATCTGCAGCACAACCAATGATGACACTCCGTTATAGTCTAGGGGCAAAATTACGTTTTAAGGCCGAAGCAATTTCTAATAATTCTCTGATCATTTTAATTTGTACTGAGTTTGCAAATGAGGTCGTGAGTTCAAGTCCTACTGCTCCGACATTAAAATTGTCGTCTGATTTTCTGGGTTGTAGTTTATCTGCTATCCCTTAATCATAGACGTTAAACAGTGAGTTTGTCTCACGAGCCTAGGCTGGCATTGCCAGCTTGGCGTTACTACCCCTTCATCGGGGCGTTGCCGAGTTCCCACAGGGAAGGATCAAATAAAACAAACAAACTTATTTTGAAGTGAGCATTTTATTGCAAACAACTACAAAAAAAATTGGGACTGCGACTCGATCGTTTTTGTTTCTTCGCATATTTCTGAAATGCTATTTCCGTCCAGTCTGATTTTTCCAAATTTTCTGCTAATGGTGGCGCTCCGCTTATATTTTAGTCTTCATAGCAGAATAACGTTTTGTGACCAAAGTGCTGTAATGTGCGGCCGACTTAAGAAAAAAACTCCGAGTCAACTGAAACTGCTCCCCGTTTGCCTTAAAGGCATATTTTCATCATCCCAAACAGTTCCAATTCTCCCAACCTACTTACTTCTAGCCCCTCCCACATTTATCCGTCTAAAACTCATCTTTATCCAGACACAGTCCTTGTTTATTGCTTCATGGCTTGTCCGTCCCAGTGGCCATACAAGTCCATAATATGTAATCAAGACACTGTCAGTGCCCATGCTGTGTAATTTAGCTATGATGCATTGTTTGAATGTGATGCCAATCAAAGAGCTGTGCCAATTGAGAGTTTTGATATATGTATACTGAAACTGTAGTTTAGGGTGACGAATGACTGCCTTTAATACCAAAATCGATGTTCTTTTATTTTACTCCTAAAATAAGTATGCAAATTTAAAACAAATTTTACTTTGAAAGGTATCGTAAATAGCATTAGGTTGCACGAAATGACACAGAGTTTTCAGAAAAGTTTTATCCTCATGAACCACCAATTCAACTTTTAACAGGTACTGCAAGGGGGTGTTCGAATCCTGTCAAAACCGAAGATATTGCGGCCAGTTTGCATCTAAGCTCCTTGAAAAAACAAAAAATTTTCAAAGTGGACTGGGTGTCCCTTCCCTTAGACCACTCCCAAGGCCGGCGATCGTCAGTCATCAGTCATTCTATCTGCTACTGGTGGGTGGGACCATGTGAAAAGGGATTATGCTGAACTGCCCTAGTGAAGACACCTGAGTAAACTAGGAATTAAAGATAAGGGCCTTGTCCATATCATGGACAGGTTCATTTGCCATTTTAGCTGCAGAGGAGGGATATTGTCTTTATCCTTTTGGGGTCATTCATGTGATGGGCTTCAAAGGGGGCTTAGTGTCATGTGTTTTTATCTTCCGAATCCAGGTACTATACGTACTGTACCATTTATATGCCTAGTATAGGCCGCCTATGCATGGGAGCATATATAAACTTCTATTAACTTTCGTGCGTAATTCAGCCTATTTGTCATATATATTCTTCTCTAGCGTTCTTTTAAATATGAAATGCAATCAGCTGTCCCCTTCAATTCTGTTCAACTTTCGTATGCTATCATGGCCCATAGGCCAGGGGAGAGAAGTCATTAATGACTTCTGTGGTCAGACATTCTTGAAAGGTCTTTCAAGGAAGGACTTTATTAATTACACCCATGCACCCTTGTACACACGAATCCGATCTTTCTAGTTCTAACGTTAGGCTACTTACATGTTATCTCTGTCCGGGTGATTGTCAGCTGTTCTGTGAAAGATCTTAACATGGCTGTTAATGGAATGCTTATTAACACAGAGCTAGTCAAAGTTCCTGGTGCTGACAAACTTTACGAACTCGATCCCTACCTGAAAGACCATGACAAAGAACTGAGGAGGAGGTAGGCCTAGGCCTAACGTTAGAGTATACATTTCAGTGGTTAGGCCCTAGACTTACCTTACTTACGTTGCAGTAGGGTAGCAGTAACCTTACAAGTTACTGTAAAGGCTAACGTTACAAGCCACTTGCTAACTAGTAGTAGTAAGCTAACGTTTGATTTGGAGTTAGAGCTTATTTTAGTACTGTTGTCGCGTCAGCCAGAATCTTGTTACAATTTTTTGTAAGGATAGAAAGAGAGTTTAATTGTCTGTTGCCTGGGAGATAAAGAATTTGTGCCGTGATTTGTTGACCGTGTGCATAGGCTAAGCCAAAGTTAGACCTAGCCTAGGCCTACTGTTGAACATTGCATACCATGTATAATTTTGCGTGAGCTGATGCAGGTACTTGTATTGAAAAGAAGGGATATCAGCTTTATTTCAGTTGGTCCTGTTCAACGTGGGTATAGATGTTTGACATTCATCATGTCTTCACACAGTTATTTTTGTTGTGAATAGGGATGTCGCACTAAAAATACAACTACAAGAAAAATATCACACTTCAAGAGTTTGACTGATTCACATTGTTAAATACAATTTTTTAAGCAACCATGCCAAATTTTATCAAAATCCGACCAGTACTTTTCAAAATATAGCAGATTTTATGTCTCCATAATCCCTACAATTTCTCCAAATTGCCGTATGCTTCAGTGTTATGATCAGCCTGCAAAAGTTGGTCAAAAACAACATTGTAACTGCTCACTCAGACGCTTTGATTATTCATCACTGTGTTACATACACCAGATGTGCCAGTGTGAATATGCAACGTTACTGGGCAAGACACTCAGTGATCGCGCGTCCGTGTCATGATAGCTTGCGTTCTGTGTACTTAACATGCATTAACAAGTCGCACATAGCCTGCTTACACACAGTCTTTGCTATAGCAATCTGTACACCTGCTTGTGCACACGTACACAAGTACGTAATTTACTAACCGTACTTCGGTATTGCACGTACAGGTATGCAGTACTGTATGTAAGCATATTTGCGGGAAATCCCGTGTTGCCAAGCTGAAGAATGGTTTCATACATAAACATGTCAGCTCAGTACAAAAGATGTAGCCGGGATCAATGGGCTGTTTCATTTACATCGAGCGTGCATCGGGGCTGAGCAAAAATTCCTTTTTTCTTCGGAAATGGAAATTGATAAAAAAAAACGCTACAAAATGATACCTGGAAGCAGTTGCGGATTTTTCTGGAACCCATTGTAATCATGTCACCAATGTTTTAAGCCCAAAAATGGTAAAGAAATATTATTTTTGGCGAACGCTTCCCTCCTGTATTCTTTAAGTCAGGGGAAAATGATTAATAAGTATTTATACTTCTTTTTTCTCCTTTTCTGTGCAATGATGTCAAACTCAGCTTTCTTTAAACTATTAAACTGCGTATGTACATGCTTTACACTGTATATGCTTATTGCTGTAATAAATTGAATTGAATTGAATTGGAATAATGTAGAATTCCTTTTCTTCTTTCTAATGATATATGGGTTGTAGGGGTCAAAGGTTCAGCCCCAATGCACGATCAAGTCAAAGATGGCTATGTGTGTCATTTTACGTGTGACCAAAACACACTTTTGACTGTCACCGTTGCAACAATGCTCTAAAGGGATCATTAGAAACTGCAACATATTTTTTCTTCTTTTTGTTTTAAAGCTTATTTGGTGAAATATTATAGAAATATGTCTTTGGTGTACTAATTTTACAGTATAGGCAAAATTCCGACAATTTTGAGTGTCGTAAATTCAGTTTTTAAACACACTGTTTTAGCGACTTTGTGTTTGGGTGTGAGTAGTTCCACGAGAATTTTGGAGAAAAATTTTGTGTGCATGCGACAACCCTATTGTGAATTAAAATAAGCACCAAACTGTAAAGTTTGGCTTGTGCGGGGAACGCGTCCCCACGCAGCTAAACTGCCTTGTTTTTCTGTCTGCGCACTCAAGCAGTTTTTAGCACAGGTGTGAAATTTTCACCTTTTAGCTGAATTCCGCCTTTTCCGTTACCTCCTCCAATTTCAATTTCCGTTTTTCAAAAATCCACATTTTTGATCATTTTAAACTGTGTTAACTTTATAAATGACAGGGTGTTGAAACTGGAGAACTTTTGCAACCTTTCACCGCTTACAAATTGTGTTAAAGGCCTGTGAAAATCACAATGCATGTATGTGAGTTCAAAAACAGTATCGGCAAGCATGGAGGAGTATAGTGATTTAGTATCACATGCCAATATACTGTACAGCAGGTAGCATTTACCATCTACAGTACTGGTATCCTACAGTAGGGGTCAGAGGTACTGTAACTATAGTCCACTGCCTGCTTGGTCCGAGGATCACATCAAGCACTAATCAGAGAAGTAAAATATGGATTAAGGTGGGAGAATTGCCCATGTCAGGGTGTTTCTAGATCTACCCATGATCAGAAAGTATTTAAAATCAGAAGCAAAAGCAGACTCTTGTTTAATAAGTAGTAACCTTAGTGGATAGTGTTGTCCTACAAGTACTGCTTAGCCTAAGCTTATAACTTCTAGCAGAGAATGTATGTAGGCTAATTGGAATAGCTAGGCAACTTTTGCATGTTATTGTGTGTCCATAAACAGAAAATTATATACACTTCATAAAAAGAAAATGTCAAATTTCAGTTAATGGGAAATAGAAAATTGCTTTTTGATAGCGATTTAAGATGGATGGTGGATTTGGGGTACATTCTGAGATGGATATTTTGTAGCAGGGGAATGAAGGAGAAGCATAGATTTCTGGTGCCTGTCAGATGAATGTCTTTTCTTTGGTACAGAAATTGGGAATGTTGATTACCCATGCACAAACTCCAAAAGTTAAATTGAAGGCACCATTTTGAATCGGACACCCCAGTGAAAACCAAAATTTTTCAAAGGGGAGAGGGTGTCCCTCAAAAATGTCCCAACCTCCCCTTAGACCCCTCCCCCAGGCCATCATTTACCAAGTTCAGCTTTCTTCCTCTTTTTTTGAAGTCCTCTACCCACTCACACCCCTGCTTTAGTAAAATGATTTTTTTAACCAGTTTTAAGTTGTTCCACGCTTAATTTTGCAGACACAAAATGCAAATGACACAGCTAGCCTACCTGGCCTATGGCATACCACAGCCATTTTATTCTCAGCATTCTACATACAGTACACATACTCTGTACTGTGCAGTAAGTATATGCCAGAACGTCTGTGGTACGCTGTTACAGCTGCACATACAGTATGTGGCACGCCAGTGTTTTTTGTACATACAGTACTGTACATACAGTATGTAAATTGTGTATGTGCTGCAAAGCGTACGCAAACTGTGGGTCCATACGTGGTAATATGCTTTGGTAGTCCTTTGCACCGCTCTGAAAGGTTGGTATACCAATTTTTCCTCACATTTTTCCATTTCTTGTTTGCCTTCCACGCACACAAAAAAATAGTTTACAGTCTGGAATGAGCACTGCTAATTTTTTTAGTTCATTTAATTTTTTCAATAACTGGTGTTTTTCTGCTCAAATTGGATTTCTGTGACCAGAACTCGTGTCATAGCTGTAGTGTAAGGGGAAAACGAGTCTGGCTATGAATTTTTTAAAATCAGTTATTTATATGTACATCAGAATATGAGAAGTCTAAGTCTGACCATTTGTCATTGGTATGCGGAAAAAAACTTAGCAGGTTTGGAAAGATTCTGTTAAATGTCATGAGCCAACACGATGAGCCGCTTTAAAATGCGGAAGAGCATTTCATGAATTATGATTAAAATATAATCACAATCTGTTTTCTTTTTTAATTCAACATGGATAATAGGTATGGGTGTCTGGAGCAGATGCTTGACAAAATTGAGAAGGATCATGGTGGACTTGATGCATTCAGTCAGAGTTACAAGGAATGGGGACTCAGAAGAACATCTGATGGGGGAATCATGTGTAGAGAATGGTTGCCTGCAGCTAAGGCAGTATTTCTCAAAGGAGATTTCAGTAAGTCCAGAAATAAAAAAACACTGCAATCATCCATTTGAACTTTTTCTTTCGTTTGCTTTACTTTAGATCCTAGTATTGTGTCATGCTAGATTTGTCCTCCAAATAGTACAGTTCTACATTTTAAAACAAAGTTTGCAGAGGTAATTTCAATGACTTTCCTGATGAACTGGTCATTCAGTGTTTGCATGATTCCTGTCAGAAAGAACTGTCATTGCTAGATAGTGGCAGCTCCCTGCTGACAAGAATAGTATTGGTGATGCTGCAGTGTAGATTGTTTTCACTATTTGTTACAGTAGCATATATTGTCTAGAGTTTGAGAGTGAAATGTTGGAGAGGTCTCACAATTTCTTCAAGAGTCCCATTAAATTACTAAACCTTTGCTATAGTAATTTCAGCGCTGGCCATAGGTGAATTTGTAAACTTTTCATGCTTTCACAAGATCAGAAGCAACATTCAGTATATTTCCGCATATTTATAAGTTGCAGCTTGTGTGACTCACAAATGCATGGTATTTTTCCCCAAGTGTCCAGGTGGACTCTTCTTGCATGTGAGACAGGAACTGGGGTTACAGAGAATAATTTGGGGTATTGCATCTCCTTTTGCTATGTACACAAAATGAACAAATCGCTAAACAAATGCAAAATTGAGTAACAGATTTTTGTTTACGAGTTTTTATTGATATTGCGATACAGAGGCTAAATTGCTATGCAAATTGTGAATATTCCTGTAAATTAGTCCCTGGGTTGGCCAAAATCCTGACTGTAATACAGTGTATTGAATCTAACAATTGTTTTGCAATACCCGCTCCGTCTTTACAAATATGTAAAAGGACCCAAATTATTGGTGTGCTTCGCGCATGTTACTCTCCTGAAAGGCCTGCAGTAGTGTTCACACTTAACACCAAATTTTTTTTTTTTTTTTATTTTTTAAAGAATTGTTCTTCCCCGTAGAAAAAAAAATGGAAAAAAATGTAGCATGGGAAAAATGTACATTTTGTCAATGGGGTATGGTGAGGTGCATGGTCCAAAGTTATTCCACCCCCCCCCCCTTTTATAGTGCTTCCTACACCACTGATAAAGGGTGCCAATATTTTTGGGCAAAGTTTGCTCTTGCCCTCCCCACAAAAGTTATCCCTGTATGTAGTGTACGCCTATGAACATAACATTCTCTGATTTTCCTTCCAGTTAGGCTATCTTTCAGGATGAAATTAAATTCATTTTTATTTTTTTTAATTGTATGAATGCACTTATTCAGTAGGACTGTAACCAGAGGCTTGACAAGAAAAAACCAAGCAGACTATTAGATGAGGAGGTGGCAACAGGAAAACCTCAAGCTAAGGGCATTATATGACTCCTTTAATATGAGAACCTCTTTGCCAGTGGTTTGTGCATGATTTCAAAGGTGGGGGGGGGGGAACCATTTTACTGTCTGGATTGGTCTAGTTAGGAGTGATGCATGCAACCATTTATTTGTGCAAATAAATTTTGAGGTTTTGTGCACAGGTGTATGTACTGTAACTTTTTTTTCAAACACTGTATGAGTTGGTCTTCTCTCCTCTCCCCCCTTGTTGTTGACAGTAATTGTGGTTCCCCCCTCCCTTTCCCGATATCTACCCTATTGAACAACACCTACAGTAGTATCACCTCTGTGTTGAAGGTACACATGGTAATCCAAATGATAAGTTGTTGCATTAGTGACCCCATAAGTCTCCCCCTTTGAAATAAATTTTGACAAGACTGTTCAGTGCATTCATCCAAGTGCTGTTCAAATTTCTAGGTTGCTTCAGTGTGATTATGTTAAGTAATTTCAAAGTATGCTTTTCTCACATCGAAACAACTATAAATAAAAGAAATAATATGTTGACATTTCTTTTGTAGATGGCTGGAATAGTTATGAACATGCCATGACAAATGTTGGATTTGGAAGATGGGAATTGAAACTACCAGCGAAAGCTGATGGGTCCTCACCGATACCTCATAACACCATTGTCAAGGTATGTTGTAGTGTCCTTACCAGTTTAATCATACTGTAGCCAATACTGTACTGTGGAATGGAATTTAATACACAGTACTAATAACTGGGAATGTCATAGTGACCCTCCAGTCTTCCCCTCCTTTTAAAATCTGGGCAATGCCACTACTCACCAGTACAACATTAACTAAGAGTAGGTCTGAAATATACACACCTGCTGCAGTAATTGTGTTTGCGCCACTTAAGTAAGTGTTTTGATTAAAAAATAAATAGATATTTCATTAACTACACCTTTGCATCCACAGAAAAGAAATACCATTGGAAAAGGCAAGTTTTGCAGGTCTGTTTTGAAAACCAGCTTTAATGTTATGTAAATGAAGTCACTGTAAAAGGTGTATAGTCACATGAAATTTAATACAAGAGCAGAGTTCTAAAACCTTAATACATGTTAAAGATCTCATTAAATGTCATCCAATGTTGGTCATTTACCTAAAAATGTTGCTACCTGTAGGCACTTGTTATGCTTTTACCAGTTAAGCGGCTGTATGTGTACCCCTTGCATGGTCAATCAAATGTGGGTCATTGTTTAAGGTCAGTATGTCTCACGTGTCCCTAACTCTACTGATATTGCTAGTCAACAGAGAGACTTGGGTGAGTCACTATAATAAGCCTCAGCAGCAGTGGCACATGCAGAATTGTGTGGGGGGCAAATGGTAAATTGGACTGACTATTGGGTAGGGGTCTATGGCTGATCCCTGAAATTTTTTGCCATCTAAACTAGTTAAATGCAAAACGGTGCCTCCTAGGGACCAGAATGAAGGTACAGTAGATGGTGTTGTGTGGAGGATGTCAGGAATTGTTGTTTTTTGTTCTAGCCAATAAAAATGGTATCCATTGTTACCAAAAGTATGGTATCCAAGAAGTGCCATATAGTAGTATAGTATAGTAGTAAGGTTTGTTTGCTGTTCTGAGAAGAGGCTCAACAGGAGTTTGGAAATTTTTCACTTCTCTAAGGGGGATGAAATGCAAAATCTTGGTCAGCTAGGTGTGTCATCATGAGATGGCTAAAGCAGGGTTAGCTGATGACCACATTTTTGATGGACAACTACAGAAACAGACAACTTCAAGAATGACATTTACTGAAACAAGCAAAATTTGTAAAAAAATTAAGTCATATGCAGACAGAGTATACTACACAGCTGCCACAAAATGCAAGAGGCAAGATTTTTGTTGCATTAGTCCTGCCAGGGCTATGTTGCGCAAGATGTTTTCTGATGCTTGTTAATTCAGGAGTATCAATTGTAACACCCAGAATCAGATATCTTCTTTGTCCTAGGTGGAACCCATTTGATGAGAGTCTTAGAATTTTGTCTAAGTATAGACAAATTTGATGAGCACTTGTGTTTAGTGTATGTATTTAGCCATTAGTGGGTTCCATTAGCCTTACATCATCCTCATTTGTTGTGTGCATGAATTTCCAGCCCTCATATTCTGTGAAACTGAGGGAATCAAGATGCAATTCAGTGTAAAGCAATCTATGATCCAACGTAGGAAGGAAATTGAAAGATTGAAAGGTGATAGACCCCAGGGCCCAGTAATGGCCAAGTAAAATCAAAAACCAGTTGCTGTACAGAGTTTTCTATAACAAGGCATATTTTGAGATTGGTAAAAGTTTCTCACTGTTCCTCTGATGAATTCCATAATGATATTTGTTTAAACTTGTACAAAAACATGGGTTCATTGGTTGCCACCCCTTGGGCTTTAACCCTTTATCGTTGTTTGGGTCCTTTTGGACCCAGACGGAGAGCACGGCTGTCACCCATCTTTACTGTTTCACGCGGAGCTCCAAACTGTGAGTAGCTACCCAAAAATTCGGCCACAACAACAAGAGAGAGACAATAGTTTAAGGTCGTGGGGTAAATAGCCTACGGAGGCTGATGCGGGGCGTGCTATTTCCGCTTTTCCGCCTGCTCCCAAGGCGCGCAAATATGCCCCGATTGAAGCACAACGGTAAAGGGTTAAAGTTGTAGGTTTGTAAACAATACTGAAAGTATACCATTTCATTTTTTGGTTTCATGTTCAATTTCACAGAGAAAAGAATATTGTAGCATTTAGCTTGGGACATTGTTATTTGTTAAGTTGTCTTTAGGCCTTCAATTTTGAGGGCTGCAAGTGGGATCACCCACCATCACTCACCTTAAAGGTCATGAGAAGTCCTTCGAGACTGATTTCAAAACAACATCTAAATGTCACAGTTTTCCTCTTATTTTCATTCAAAATATCGTTCATCATATTTTATAATTTCTATATTGCATATTCAAGGTGGAAAAAGCAGTTACTCCTAGTATATTTCACATTTGAAGAGAAAACTGCTGTCACATTCTCTGAACAGGTAATCATGAAACAGAACAGTCTACTACACTACTCAGGGATAAGCTTTTTCAGTGAATTCACTGATTTCAGTGATTTTTCCTCTGCTTCAGTGATTTGTCATTCTTCATTTCAGTGAAATTGTGGTGATCATCTACCTATCAAGTAATAGGAAAAAACACCAAATGGTTTCTGCTTTGCTTATAAAAGTCCTGGCACGTTTCCACAAACTATGTATGCAGTACTATAAAAGTCAAGTAGGATTTTCATAACACTATGCTCTCATCCTACCCTCTGCATTCAACAAATGTGCAAAAAGTTGAAGCGAATATCACATGGACCTAGGCCTAGGCCTAGATTAACATTGTAACATTAATATTAACATGATCATGTTACATTATGCTATTCTTACTTACGTTATGTATGTGCACAAGTATGAAGCTTGAACTAAGCGTTCCTCTTGTTTCAGTGATTTTTCCACTTACTCGGGCCCATCCCTGACTACTTCAAGTTGGGGTGGCTGCTCTTGCCTTTTAAATCATTGTTGAGAGTTTGACTTAATGGACACCTAGATGAAAGTTTGGAGCTCATATATCTACCCTGTATATAAGTTTAATGAAAAGCCCACCTACCACACTAATTAATTTTCTGAGGAATTTGATTTGTATCGCACCTGGAAAAACTTAAACTCAAGGCCTGTGTCTTGTTTTTTCAACAGTTATCTGTTGTTACTGCTGATGACAAAGTTGAAGAGAGGATCCTACCCAGGTGTATCTATACCTTTCAAGACCCTTCCACATTTCTCTACCAGAGTGTTTTCTGGGATCCACCTGAAGATGAACAGTATAAATTCAAGCACCCTCCCCCAAAGGAAGGTGGAAGTCTTCGCATCTATGAAGCACATGTTGGCATTGCATCATGGGAAGGAAAAGTTTCTTCATACAATCATTTTACGGATCATGTGCTCCCACGTATAAAAAAACAGGGTTACAATGCTGTGCAGCTGATGGCTATTATGGAGCATGCTTTCTATGCCAGCTTTGGCTACCAGGTCACAAGTTTTTTTGCACCATCCAGGTGAGTCTAGGCCAGCTTTGACTGTCAGGTCACTAGTTTACTTACACCATCCAGGTGAGTCTAGGCCAGCTTTGGCTGCCAGGTCACTAGTTCTTTGCACCAGCCAGGTGAGTCTAGGCCAGCTTTGACTGTCAGGTCACGAGTTTATTTACACCATCCAGGTGAGTCTAGGCCAGCTTTGGCTACCAGGTCACTAGTTTCTTTGCACCATCCAGGTGAGTCTAGACCAGCTTTGACTGTCACATCAATTGTTTCTCTGCACCATCAGAGTGAGTCTATGCCTTGTTTTGGCTATCATGTCACTATTTAGAGATGTAAAGTGAAATGGTCTCACCTCCATTTATGAAAAACTCTAATGCCAGGGCCGCAACAAAATGGCGTCACTGTAAGGACCTTCTACTTGCTGATGTAGTGGAACTAGTATTATAGCCACACGCAACACCTCAGTCCGAAGTAAAAATTGTCGAGCTGCCAGACTACACAGGACTGATGTGTTGGTGAGACGAGTAATTTCTTGTAGATATCTCTGAGTTTTTGGTAGGCAATTCCAAGTGCAGTAAGTATTGTCGTGTCAAAGTCGAGGACGGTTTATTTGGAAACTTCAGCGGAGTTGGTATCCATGTCTTTCTTGCGTCGCTGACTTGATGCTAGTGAGAACCTCCTGACCGTTACATGCCTGCTCACCACGAAAATCATGCGTGTGATTGGTCAGTCTGGTCCACTGTATGTGTAGCTTATGTAAATTACAAGTCGCACTGGTACAACCTATGAATATGTATATTTTGCACTCTGGGTGAAATTATTTGAAGTGCAAGTGCTACAACTAGTTTCATATACCATCCAGGTGAGTCTATGTCTCCTTTGATTGCTTGGTAATAAGTATCTTTGTACTATTCAGGTCAGTCTGTGCCAGCATTGGCTACCAGGTTAACTTATTTTCCTACACCTTCATTTTGTTGGCCAGTAAATTTTTTTACAAATCCAGGTTGAGCTAGTTTTCAAATATTTAAAGTGGCACATTGAGTTACAATATCAAAAACTGGAGGGGTATCACCCTATAGCGATGCCTATTTTCTTCAAAGTAACTCAAGTTTCTCATTCAAAATTAAGTTGAGCAAGAACTTCTTAATTTTGCTTGCATCCTGGCTTGTATTACTCTTTGCATACTTTGAAAAGCATTTTGTGACAAATTTTTAAGACCCAAATGAAATTGTTTGGAAGGGTCACTCTTGAAACATTAATTTGTATGAAGGATATGGAGATTGTCTTAGTTAGACATCTTGATATAAGTATGTTAAGAAAACATCACAAGTTTGGAAAAATTGGAGGAGTTTCCATGAACCAACTCAGTACCCCCAATACCAACTCAATGACCCTTTACTTTGAAATGAAGGTTTTAGAAAGCTGAGAACCTCAGTGGAGGCACCAGGATATCATATTTGGGGTTAGGGGGAAAACTAAGGGCAAAAGATAATGCTGGGATGGGGGTGGCAAAATCCTGGAGAAGGGTCCAGGGGTTCAGTCTTAGGAAGCTCTGAGGTTTTAGCAGATCTCTGGATTAAAAATTAAGTGTCTGGAGAGGAATATTTTTTCTGTTAACCCAGCTCCTGATTGACGAAACATTGGGGGGGGGGCAAGGACAAAATCCTGGTGTCAAATGCTCCCTCTTGCCACTCCCTCCCCATAGTGCTGCTCTGAAGACCTTAAATTTACATCTTAAGCCAAAATTTGTGAATATTTTAGTTAAAAATGGATGCCTCACCCCTTGTACACCACTCACAGGAAAGGGGTAAGGGTTTAAACAGTTCGCTAAATTCTAGGAAATTGAAAGTCTTGAGTTAAAAGTTTAATTGTGGTCACTGTGGCTGAAATGGTTAAGGAAGGTGAGAGTTTGCAGGTTGTTTGAAATTTTTTACACAAAAGTAGTCTTTTATCGCGTGAACATGCATGAATAGAAGAAAAAGGGTCTCACTGTGTTGCACCTTTGCCTCCTTTGGATGTCTAACTTTCCATACATGATGTGACGTCGCTTCTTGAAAAAGCAACATAGACACCCCAGTTCATCAAAGGCGGTGTAGGGTGTAACTAATATTTGAGTTTGTTACATGATCTTTGGCCTCAAATGAGCTTTGCTTTCGTTGTGTTCACACTGCGTGAAAAACAGTTACCACATGCTGGCTGACCTGTTAGCTAACCCCAAATGTTATGTAACTTTTTGTGTATTAAAACACATCTTTTACTGTCAATCAATGAACCAGATATGAAACTTGACTCAATCAAGTCTGCATGTAGTGAACTTTTTTTCCTTCCCGAAGCGATAAGAGTTAATCAGGCAGAGAAGAAGGATGTAACAAAAAGTTAGAGGGAACGTTTTATCATGGAATCCTCACCGGGTAAACAATTGTGGATTACATTTTCAGGAAAGTAACTCTTCTTTTCTTTCCTGTCTGAAGAAAGAAGGTAAGTGATGACAGGTCTTGATTTTTAGATTTTCCAGGTGTTCTACAAATTGCAATCCTCAGGAAGTTAAGGTGTGTGGTAGATTTGCTGTTTTATTAAATTTAAATAATTTTGTATGAGCTACCATCTTCATCTAGGTGCACAAATAACCACACTCCCCACAGCAATTTGAGGTGAGTAGTGGTGTATGAATCTTGCACTACCATACCCCAAAATTCAAGGGTTTTGATGACATGCATAATTTCCATTGCAAAGTTTGTACTTTTATCTAATATGATCTATGTAACATCACTTAATGTAGCCCTACAGTAATTCAAACTTTGTTTTCCTTTCAAAAGCCGTTATGGTACTCCAGAAGAATTGAAGAGGTTAATCGATACAGCTCACAGTCTTGACATAAAAGTCTTTCTTGATGTGGTGCATAGCCATGCAGCGAAGAACGTTCTTGATGGACTCAATCAGTTTGATGGGAGTGACTCTTGTTTCTTCCACTCAGGCAGCAGAGGACAGCATGATCTTTGGGATAGTCGATTATTTGACTACAATAGGTAAGTATAATCACTTTGGCTGTTTTAAGCTGACACTAATCTATCTTTCAACTATCTGACAGTATTGCACAAAAGGAAAACAGTTGTTAGAGTGGCATACAAAAGGAACTTAACTGCTTAAAAATCAGAACAGACAGCATTTCAAGGCCATCACAAGATCTTGCCACACAAAATGATAAAAAGATATGATGAACTGATCGCCAAAAGCTTTTGACCCTACCCTGCATTTGTATGTAGCTTTGTCTTGCTTACCGATCAGCTCGCTTAATGAGCTGTGATTCTTCTTGCTGAAAATCCCATTGCGTTAATAGGCCGTACTTATCTTCCAAGGAGCCTGTCAACAATCAACTTGCCTTCAAAAGCCACAAGACAAGCAGGGAGATGTAACAAAAGTTTGTAATGCTGCTTTGAAAAAGTTACCAAGCTTTGTACTTCTATGGCAATTAAACCTCTGCGAGACCATAATTAGGGCACAAAAGTATATTTGAATAAATCTACCCACTGTAACTAACTGAAATATTTTATCATGCTGCACTTCCATAAATGTCATCATTTTTCAGTAGCAGTATTTGGAAAAAAATTTTACCGCAAAAATGTGATGGTAAACGTCAGATAATTCCTGCCACTTTGTTATTTACCCAATATCAAATCAAAATGAAACAGTCCATGTTGATTTTTCATGGATAAGCATGCGCAGTTCATTGGCTGGTCAAGCTATGTACAGACTGACTTGTAGTTGTGGAACTGCACTGTAGAAGTCCACACTAAAGATGCACATAAAAATTTGCAACTACCTGATCTTAACGGTTCTGGGCAGCAAAGCAATTGCACTCGATTAACATATCTTATGGCTCCTTTCTGATATAAATATCCCTGTATTTTTTGGCACTTCTTGTCCAAAATTTATGTCTTGTTTAAAAATAATCAGGATCAAATGAAATGCACGCAAAATCCACTTACGCAGAGATTTGTGATGCCATTTCTAGATGAATTTAGCAAGGGGCTTGGCCGGCTGCACTGGCCAGCTATGTAAGCTTGGGAAGTGTGATGGTCATAACCCAAACTCAATGTGGAAATTCGTTTCAAGGTCCAGTATTTTCACACACTAAATCCCACAGGGGATGGTGCGGATTGTGATTGGCTGGCTCAGAATCAACGCAATTGAACCATTCGCGATGCAGGGGCAATTCAAAATTTGCATCAGATCATATGCATATGACATCACCGAGCAAAACATGATTCCTTGTTTAGTTTTATAAAGGGATACGCAGGTAAATCTACTGCATGCATGGAACCAGGTGCATCATTGTTTAGGTTCGTAATGACATCATATGATAACATTCCATAAGTCCTACTCTAAATAGCTTTATGGTATGAATGCAGGGAATTTCTTAATTTATGCAGGATAAAAGCGCTTTGTTCTGCTGTTTGTTGCCAGTGGGCAATTTACAGTGCAATTGTACAGATCGCTACTGTGACAAACACGTGAGTGCTGTACATGTATTGAACACTGCATCACAAGCAAGCTGCATCAAAACAGCGGGGTCCGAGTGTTTCATGAATTGTCAGGCTTCTAAACTGATGATATGACATAGGATCAGGTGGAAAAATATAATAGTTGGTGGAATGTTAAAAAGTGAACATGTTCTGAAGAAATCTTCAGTAAATGTGGGATGGGCTTTTACTGCGCCAAGATGATATAAACTCAGCACAAAATACCAACATTTCTGCCATTTGCTAACATTGGCAAACATGATTTACGACAGCATTTTAGACTTGTACTTTCCTGTATAAAAGTGATGGGGCTCTTTGGAAATGTTGATTTTTTTTTTTTTTGATGTACTGAACATGACGTCACTTTCGGTTAAGCGGTTAATTGCCAATTAAAAAAACTGGTTAAACACATAGTGAATTAACCAAAAATGCACAGCCCTAATGTGTAATCAGAGCACTCTCAGTGCAGTACCTGCTATGTAATATGAGCTACAGTACTGTGGATTTTTTGAACCAGCTGTCAATCAAAGAAAGAGCTGTGCCAGTTGAAAGTTTCAGTGGATTATGACAAAAAAATTGTATGAGGTGAGAGTTGACTGCCTTTAAGTGTAATATTAGTCAAATATCAAATCCCACAATGCTTTGATGTTAAACCAGTTGCTTTATCTGATTTCTCTGACTTGGAAGTGAGTCAAATTCCCATAAACATGTATTGCAAAGTCTATTTCAGTGGAGTACAGTCTTTTCCTACTGTGTTAGGGTTGATGCCTGTGTTTTGATTTGAAGGACCATCACATGATTGCTGCCTTAACTAATGCATCAATTTTATGAAGAACTATCTTACTCCTGAAGGAGGTCTGTAAATATTTGTTATAAATGCTTAACATTCATGTGCATTCCTCAGTCATGCAATTGACCCAACATTGCATAGACTCTTACACACATTTTCTATACAACATGACAGACCAATACCCACCTATTAACAGGGAATAATTTTCTGTTCAAAATTTGCATAGCAATTTGGGTGTCTGTGGGCTTCCTCTGTCACAAAATCATTGAAAACCCCTATATTTTATGTGCAAAATCTGCTACACAATTTTGCATGTATAGCAATTTGTCCATTTTGTGTAGCAAAATGCGATGCGATACCGGATAAATTATTCTCTGTATTAAGATGGTTTGGTGCAATATCTGGAGAACTTTTACACATCCTCCATCATGACTCTATCAAACATGACATGCACTTAACTCACCACTATCTGTTGGCTACAGAAAATGTCATAGAATTAATTAACGCATAAAATCTGAATTCAACTTGTTTTTTCTCTCTAGCTGGGAAGTAATTCGGTTTCTTCTGTCCAATTTACGCTACTGGATGGAGGAGTATCACTTTGATGGCTTCCGATTTGACGGTGTTACTTCCATGATATACCACCATCATGGTATAGGTAGGTAATGATCCACCATCTTGGTGTAAGTAGGTTTTGTACCCAAATCATGGTATAGGCAGGTACTGTATCACCATCATGGCAAAGGCAGGTACTGTACCACCATCATGGTGAAGGGTAGGTATTGTACCACCATCATGGTAAAGGGCAGGTATTGTACCACCATCATGGCAAAGGGCAGGTATTGTACCACCATCATGGTAAAGGGTAGGTATGGTTCCACCATGGTGGTGAGGTAGCTATTGTAGCAGAATCATGGTAAGTAGGTTCTGCATCACCATCATGGTGTGGGTAGATATTGTACCACCATCATGGTATAGTTAGGTACTGTACCAACATCATGTTACAGGTAGTTACTGTACCTTCATCACGGCATTGGTAGGTATTGTACCACCATTATGTTATAGGTACTATACTAACCTAGGCCTAGTTCTCTAGTACACTTTCCCCCCTGAACTACCCCAGGGATCTTGCTGAACCAACTTTTCCCTGAATGTGACTGTAAGAATGATACTGGTCATGTATGATGTTAATCAGTTGCTATGGTGACTTTTTGGACCAGCATCATGAAGGTATACTGACATACTGTTGCCAGGCTTACTACTATATATTACCACAATTTTTGTATTGGTCTGCCTCAGAATAATGTCTTTTGACTGTAGTACATGTGCAGCAATGTCCATAGCTTGTGTATAGTGCTATTCCTGCAATGTTGTCAATGGTATGATTGTTGTACTGGTGTAAGTACTAGACTGAAATTACAGTCATTACTAGACTGACAGTGGCCTGTTCCATCATGACAGGTATTTCCCAATACCTACTCTTACCCCATGTGCCAATGACAACTGGTAAAGTATCAAGCCAGTGGGCCACTGTATTGTTTTGTAGATGGAGGGCCTCATGTTTGCCCAGTGTAGCTTTTCAGTGTGTCATGCGTAGGTTACTTTCAACAATACAAGTTTTTTTTCCAGAATCAAGACAAGATTCATGTCTCTCAGGAAGTAGCTCCATAGAGTTAAGGGTCAGTCGCAGTGGGAGTTTTTCCATCAGATGGGCATTTGTTCTCTTGACCCTAATGTAATAGGAAAGAATTCCTTTTTGTGTTCTGACTGTATCACACCATTGCATTTAGCAGTAATCAAGTGTAGCAATATGAAGCAAGGCAGGTGTAGTCAACATGACATCCATACAGGCAAACAGGGGTATTATTTTTTTTTTGAAGGGGAGGCAAGAACAGTTTTTGCCAGAATTTAGGTAAATGGCACCAAACATGTTTACCCCATGTTTTGCTGGAATGAACCAACTGTTCTTGTCAGAATTGGGAGGGCAGGTGCCCCCTGCTCCCCTGCCTTGTACACCTATGGTTACATCACCACTGGAACTCAGTACAGTATAACATGATTCATTTTTGGGGGTGATATCAGATATGAAGGGTTATTTCCTAATCTCGGTTCAGAATGAGCCATTTGATACACTAGTACACCAGTACAGGTCTATTGCTATTGCATCTTTACAATGTGGTGCTGACAGGTTCCCAAGAGCTGCTATATATTTTCACCAATTACACGAAATGCCACTTTGTGGAGTTCATTTTATTCACATAGTGGGACAAGAATATTTTTCTCTTGGTTTTTGTGTAGCCTTAGTTTATTCTGCTGCAAGTTTTGCTCTCTCTTCTGGAAAGACTGGCTGTCTCCTCCTCTGTAATATTTCCCTTTGCAAATTGGAACACCAATGCTACTGTAGATCAGTTGGTTCAGTGATTCAAAGTCTCGCTGCAATTTTTATACCAGAGTCTACATATAAATGGAAATAATTAGAAGAGGGATAACAAAGCCCAGTTATGCCCTGACATAGTCTAAATTTTGTGCTGAGTTGGGCCAATATTTGATTCTTTCTTTTTGAAAACAAGGTGGAATTTCATCTGTGCATTTTTTGGTTTTTTGTTTAGGAGATCGTGATTTTTGATTCCTTGCCGTAGGCAGGCAAGGAATCTATGGGATGGTGATGTTGTGTGTGTGTGTATGTGTGTGTGTGTGTTTGTGACACTTGCTTGTAAACATGATATCTTAAGATAGAAATGTCTGACACTTTTTATATTTGGTATATAGATTTATCATGTTGAGAGGAAGAACCCTATTGTTTTTGGTAGAGGTCATAGGTCATTTGAGGTCACCAGCAGTAAAATTGCAACAATTTCAAAAATAGCTTGTAAACACGGTATCTTCAGATAGGAGTAACTGACACTTTTCATACTTGGTATATAGATTTGCCATGTTGAGAAGAAGAACCCTATTGTTTTTGGTAGAGGTCAAAGGTCATTCGAGGTCACCAGCGGTAAAATTGCGAAAACACTGAAAATGGCTCAGTTAGGAGAGACCAACACTCTTCATATTTGGTATATAGATTTTTCATGTTGAGAGAGAGAGAAGCCTATTGTTCTTGGTAGAGGTCAAAGGTCATTTGAGGTCAATAGCAGTAAAATTGCGAAAACTTTGAAGATGGCTTGTAACCACTATATCTTCAGATAGGAGTGACCGACACTTTTCATACTTCGTATATAGATTCGTCATGTTGAGAAGAAGAACCCTATTGTTTTTGGTAGAGGTCGAAGGTCATTTGAGGTCACCAGCGGTAAAATTGCAAAAACGCCGAAAATGGCTTGTAAACTCGATATCTTCAGATACGATTGCCCGACAACTTGCATACTTGGTATATAGATTTGTCATGTTGAGAGGAAGGACTCTATTGTTTTTGGTAGAGGTCAAAGGTCATTTGAGGTCATCAGCGGTAAAATTGCGAAAACACTGAAAATGGCTTGTAAACATGATATCTTCAAAAAGGAGTGACAGATACTCTTCATATTTGGTATATAGATTTGTCATGTCGAGAGAAAGAAGCCAATTGCTTAAGGTAGAATTCAAAGTTCATATGAGGTCACCAGCGGTAAAATTGGGAAAATCCCGAAAATGGCTTTAAAACATGATTTCTTCAGAAAGGAGTGACCGACACTTCTCATGCTTGGTATATAGGTTTGTCATGTTGAGAGGAAGAAGTCTATTGTTTTTGGCTGAGGTCAAAGGTCATTTGAGGTCATCAGCGGTAAAAATGTGAAAACACCGAAAATGGCTTGTAAACATGATATCTTCAGATAGAATTGCCCGACAATTTTCATACTTGGTGTATAGATTTTTCATGTTGAGAGAAAGAAGCCTATTGCTTTTGGTAGAGGTCAAAGGTCATTTGAGGTCACCAGCGGTAAAATTGCCAAAACTTCGAAAATGGCTTGTAAACACAATATCTCCAGATAAGAGTAACGGCTACTTTTCATATTTGGTATATGGATTTCTCATGTTGAGAGAAAGAAGCCTATTGTTTTTGGGAGAGGTCAAAGGTCATTTGAGGTCCACCAGGGGTAAAATTTCGAAAATTCTGTGCCTAAAATGTAAAGAAAAATCTATCAAGCACTGTCAATTTGAAAACAGGTAAGGTATTTGATGGCAAGGAATCACTAAGCCTTTTGGCTTTCTGGTGAGGAAAGTTGCAGGTATCCAGCAATCCTGCACCTTTCTATAAACATCACAGCAGTGATTAGTATGATTCACGTAACTATTATATGTACAGTATGACATCTCAGCAGTGATAAGTGTGAGCCACATAAATATAACATGTAAATTTTGACATCACAGCTGTGATACACATGATTCACATAAATACTACTTGTACAGTCTAACATCACGTTGTGTAGTATGACATCATAGCACAGATGCACAGGATTCACATATATTGTACATGTACAGTTTGACATCATAGAAGGGATACATGTTGCATGTACAGAGTATCAGAAACATAGTATTTTCAGTGCAAATTTCCTTAAAATATTTCTGTTGGTTGTTATGCAAAACACAACCCATTTCAACTTACTCATTTTAAAGTAATACAGTAGAATTGATAAGTTAGATAAATAGTTACAGTAGATGGAGTTTTACGACAGTTTCCAACCTATTGGTTCAATGAGTTCGCATACTGCACTTTCAATGACGGTTACCAACCATGGAGAGCAATATTATAATTTTAGTCTCTTATCTCAATTAGATCATTTGTGCACAAATTTTGCAATATTTTAAATTTATCAGTTTCAGGGAGGTTTGATTTTTGTATATTGGTTTGATAATACTCAATGCTGCTTCAGTATTTTGTGCATAAATGGAAAAAAAGTACTGGTTGATATTTTGTGATGTGTTTTGCTTTATGATATTCTGTCTGTTTCTTGTGTGAATTGGTTCTAAATCTGCAGGTTTTCGCATGTCACCAATTTTTGTAGGGAATTGCATAAAATCTGTGTCTTTCTGTGAAATTGACAAAAGTTTGCCAGTTGCTTCATTTTGCCACAGGTTTACCTCAAGTTTGCTACAGGTTGGACAGCAAAGACCTGTGGCAATGAAAAGTAATATTAACAAAGAATTTTGAGTCAAAACCTGTGGCTTTAGTTTGAATGCATGGAAAGATATGTAAGCCTGTGCCAAACCTGTGTCCAGAGGGCAGAATTGTAACGAGTCACCCAATTTTGTGGTTGAGTGGAGTCGTTTGCTACTTTTAGTGTGACTCAAGTCGAGTCAATGACTCAAGTCACTGTACTATTGCTACAGTATGTGGTAAATCATGATACAATTCCTCGAGCCATTTCCCTTTTTAAAATTTGTGACTAGAGTCGTGAATCGTTACAACTCTGCCAGAGGGTTGCAATAACATAGCTTTGTCATCTAGGAACATGTATGATTCTCTTTGTTTTTCACATGTGTTCACACATGGTAACTGACACAGATTGACACACTCTTTTTTTGTAATTTATATCTTTTACAGGGACAGGGTTCAGTGGTGGTTATCATGAATACTTTGGACTCTCTGTTGACACAGAAGCACTGACCTACCTTGCTCTTGCCAATCACATGATTCATCAGTTTTATCCTCAGGCAATAACTATAGCAGAGGTGGGTACAGTTTACTCTAGCTGTAGAGTAGAGTAGAGTAGGGTAGAGTAGGGTAGGGTAGAGTAGGGTAGGGTTGAGTAGGGTGGGGTAGGGTTGAGTAGGGTAGGGTAGGGTAGAGTACGGTAGGGTAGGGTTGAGTAGGGTAGGGCAGGGTAGGGTAGAGTAGGGTAGGGTTGAGTAGGGTAGGGTAGAGTACGGTAGGGTAGGGTAGAGTAGGGTAGGGTTGAGTAGGGTAGGGTAGGGTAGAGTACGGTAGGGTAGGGTGGGGTTGAGTAGAGTAGGGTAGGGTAGGGTTGAGTAGGGTAGGGTAGGGTTGAGTAGGGTAGGGTAGGGTCGAGGAGGGTAGGGTAGAGTAGGGTAGAGTAGAGTAGAATTAACTTTATTGAATCCAATAAGGTAATGAAATATCTGTGATAAAAGGAGTAAGAAGTAAAAAGAATACACAGGATCTATCTATAAAGGCAAAAACATGAAAAAGCATAAGAAGTAACAAAAACAGCTAAACATTAAGATAAAAAGCACAAAACAATTAATGAAAAGGAAGTAAAAGACAAAAAGGGCCCTAAAAGTGAAAAACAAATTATAGACATAGAAGAAATCAAAAGGTAAATGAATAAAAGGCATCAAAAATACAAACAGTACCATCTAAAAACAATCTAGTAAAGTTCTTATAGTAAATAGCAATGGCAGTACCTAGGATGTAATTTTGAGTTATTAAAGATGGAATTTTATGGGACAGTTTTTAAACTGTTTGTTTAAGTTGCTACAGCCACTGCCTTTTTCCAGTTGTGGCTTACTGACTTGGTTTCCGTACTCCGATGCTTACAATGGCTGTTGACAAGTAGGTAGCACATTAAAGAGCCACCAATTAGTGTCAAATATGATGAATGATCCATGGTTGTACAATTTTCTATACATCCATACTGAAATAGATGAAACTGCATTAGCATAAATATTTCTAGAATACCTGATGTATCTCTCAAACCAGGTTTTATTATGTGGATCTGACCAGGCTATATAAAACCAGATGTGTGTGCCCTTGGCCACCAGACTGTCTTAAACCAGGTTTATGTGACCCTGGCCATGTTATATTAAACCAGATTTATGTGACTAAGGTCATTGGCGTATCCACGAGGAGGGTTTTGGGGGTTAGAACCCTCCCCATTACCCCACCCTGCAATGCAAAAAACACCTAAAGTAGCGGGTTTTTCTCTCTATCCTAGACTTTTCCTTCATATCGTGCCCCCACCCCCCATGACACCAAACCTCTCCATGACACAATCCTGGCTACGCACCTGAATAAGTTCATTCTACATTAATCCAGGTTTATGTGGCTCTGAATTGTCTATATTAAACAAGGTTTATGCAGCCCTGATAAGCCTATATTAACCCAAGTTTATATCGCCCTGATCTGGTTAAAATGAGGCTGATGTGGCCCTGACCTGGATATATCATCCAAAGTTTATATAGTGTACCAAATCCTTGTTTAACAATATTTCCTTTCATTAGTTTGTTTGATAAAAATGCAAGATAGGAGACTGAAATGGAAATTGGCATATGAGAAAATTTTTTAGCCCCAGGAAGGTGTGTACAGTTGTATCATTTCTTTCTGGGTATACCATTTGAGTACTTGTATTGAATCCAAATTTATGTTGAATATATTTAACCTACAGCCCATTTTCTGGCCCTATATAACACAATAGGTTGTGAACCTCTAGCTAGGATATATAAATGTAGTGTTCTCTGTCTTCTGCAAGACAGCTGTGCTCCCCTTTAAGACATTTTTCTGCTGCTTATCTTCTTCTGTAGGATGTGTCAGGTATGCCTGCCCTCTGTCTTCCAGTTGACATGGGTGGAGTCGGCTTTGACTACAGACTTGGAATGGCCATCCCAGATAAATGGATCAAGGCAAGTTTGGGACAAAATTTCCAATTTTCACAATTTGTCAGATCTATTTTCTATTTTAATTTCTCAAGGAAGAGCAGCTATATGCTTCTGTTGGTCACAGTCATACATTTCAAAGGAGTGTTGGATATGAGTGCTGTTTTGATCTGGGACTGATTTTACGTAGCAAATGGAGTAAATTTTATTTATTGTTCTCTGGAGTTAATCTTTTCCTTGCCCTCAGTGGTTGCACCAGAATGTCAAACTGTGATGGGAAAATAAGGGACAAAAGGAAATTTTAGGGGAGCTCCTGAATTAACTTGGGGGTGAAGCGACTGAAGGCTCGGACAAAATCTGAGGGGTGAATGCACCTTCATGTCCCCATTCCCAACCTCAGACCCCTTAGTGACACCACAGCTTGTTCTGCATGTCTCCCACTCTGAGGGAATTCCCCCAAAATGATTATAAAATGCCACAAAAAATTGTTCAAGTAAAGATGCCATATGAATATTTTCCTGTCCTTATTTGAAAGAAGTCTTCATATTTGGAAGGACCTATTTGGTTAGTAGGACACTTTGTGCCACAGTTAATATTTGGACACAGAGAAGATTTGTCATGAGTACTGCCCAATAGTGTCGTTCTTCCTGGTTATGTTAAAATCATTTTCCTTGCTTGGGACAACTTAAAATGTGACCTGTTTGATTGACAGAGGTTTAAGTGTGAAAGTTGTTAAAAACTAGATATTAATAATAATTCAATTAGAGTAGAAATGTGGGGTCGGTAACAATCAGCATGGTATTTAATTTAAGATTAAATAATGATGGACAGTATATTATAATAAGCACAGGAAAGGGTTAGTGCAAGTGATGTGTGAGGATTTACAGCCCCAATGCTTTCAGCAAAAACAAATAGACCCAGAGATTGCATTATTCTGTTTTAATTCATGGATCCAGAATTGTTTTAAACCTATTCCTTCATACAATATTTCTTCGGAGAGACAGCGAAAATCAAAATTATAATAATAATAATACATGACATGTGTGGCTCGGTTACTTGCCGTTTGGTCTACCCCCGGAAAATAAAACGATATTCCGGATGTCACATGATCAACGAAGACACCAAATCTGCCTTAGCTATCTCCAAAAACACAAAATTGAGAAACCAAATCACATGATTTTGTATTTTCAGAGATAGTGAAGGCACATTTGGTGTCTTCGTTGATCAAGTGACACCCGGAATATCATTTAATTTTCCAGGGGTAGACCAAAGGGCAGGTAACCAAGCCGCATGCATAATGATCAATTCTATCTGTAAATACAAGATTGGTGCAGCATAACCCTAACCAGAATGGCATTGCCCAAGATGACTGCATTTATTCTTTACTGAGAGTTTATTTTGCATGGACACCTGACTGTATAATGGACCAATGGAAATTGGGAATTATTGTCTGATGTGAATAAATCAACCTTTCTTGCCCTCTACATACCGATTTTTGGTTTCAATGAAAGAGAAACCTATGCATTCACGATGGCGTGTGTGTGTGTATGTGTGTGTGCATAGGTGTGTTTACATAGCTATCAACTTGAGGACTTGTGTGTTGATACACACCTTCGCTTGGAGGACATTTGGTGTGTGACTGTCAATTTGAGGACGTCCTCAAATTGCAAAATTGGGGAAAAGATTTAAAATGACCCCAATGAGCTCCTGTATAAGTTTGGGGAAAGTCCTCAAATTGTCATTGTCAGAACCAAATTTGTCTTAGCTGTGTATATGACAGAAAATCTAAACATGAAGGGCGCCCTCCTACGTCCTCAAATAGTCGTCCTCGAATTGTCGTCCTCAAATTGTCTTCCCATTAAACTTTGCATACATGGCATTAGATTTTACACACCCTTCAGTAATACCTTAAATGAGTAGTACTGGATACTCACAGGTGTATTTTGCAGAGGGATGGGAGACTGCTACCCTTCCCATTTGATCAAAAATCAAAGTTAACTTAAAAAAATATCCACCCTAAGCTTAGCTAGCCGCGACCTCATACTTTTTCCATTGAACGCGTACATACCTAGCCTCTCAATGTGGTGGTGCATGGTACTGTTAAGCAAGTTCTTCCGCCACAGTGCATGGACAACATGGGGATTGGCTAAGATCTGAATCTGAATTCGACACATCATTTCACCAAACAGTTGGACCCCTTGAGCAGATGAGGTAAGTCACAGCTATGTATGTTATTGACAGAGATTTGGATTTGGGGACACCTACTGTGCATCAGTGTTCGTTCTGGAATCTGAAATAGCGCTCGTTCTCGTCCAGAGTCGAGATACTAACCTACTAGCCTACAGCAAGCCTGCTAAGTTACTACTAGCCTAGCATCAGGCTTATTGTTAGGTCATAACCTAGTACAAGTACTAAATAACCTACCATAAGTAGGCTAAGGCTGACCCAATTGGCTAAAATAACCACCGAAAAGAGGGCATATTTTTAGTTCATGGTTGAAAAGCTGTTTTTGCAACATGACTTGCAAAGTCAACTTATCCTTATCTATCTTAATTAGCTACAGTAGGGCCCCAGACTGGAAAGTTTTCATTTTGTGCAGGCAAGTAGTAACTGGAGATTTTTAGCTCATGCAAACATGCTAACGTTTCACAGGGTAGGAAACTAACGGGTCCGGAAACTAACAGTGATCCACAGAAATATGCGCTGTTGAACTGACCAATGATTTGAAGCTTATGGTGGAACTTACAGTACACTGTAATGTAGTCTTGGCTGTTTCATGCCCATGTCTAGCGTTATCCACCTTCAGCAGCGGCCAGATTCGTGGCAGTGAACCACTTCTTTCCACGTGTGTGGCCAGATCAAATGGTAAGCAGGTTTTGTGCGGACAAGTGCCAATTTCGAGGAGGAAGCTGCGCAGGCCAGAACTTGCGGGCGCAAGGCAAACTTTCCAGTCTGGAGCTAGGGTAACTAGTCCAGCCTAGGTAGGCCTAGGCCTAAAAAAAATCCTATCTAAAACATAGGCTACAGATCTTGGTGTTTTTACAGGAAATGACTCAGCTCATTCCAAACTTCTAAAGTCGCGTTATTAGGGTAGGCTATAGACTAGGCATCCTATGCCCAGCCTTTTTAGAAGGCTGATGTTTTTGATGGAGAATGCCCTCGGAGGATAAAGTCTAGTTTCCCGACTCAATAGTCTCCCATGTCAATTACTCCCCATCTCATTGGTTCCCTGTCTCATTGACCCCCTGTCTCATTGGTCCCCCCATCTCATTGGTTCCCTATCTCATAATAATAATAATGATAATGATAGTGATAGTGGTAGTGATCGTGATAGTGATAATGATAATGATAATGACATATGATAAATAGGCTATAGTGGACATAACTATACACAGGGCTATGTCAATATTCCCAAGGTCGGCTGTTCCCGAGGTTCTAGTGTTCCTGAATCTTAGGGATATCCGCACTTTGGAACATCAAACCACGGGAATAATGAACCAATTGTTATCATTGCCAAGTCATCGAGGTATATGAAAACGGGAAACATGGAACCGTGGAAACATTGAACCCCGGAAACATCAGGTAGACCCCCTATGCACCAAGGAAGGCCCTCAGTGCACTTCCCACATAACCCCTGGGGCCCTGGTAGATGGCAACTTGTCGGGACAACAAAATGCAGTGAAGGGGGGCATATTGCCATGTCTACGATGGGCAAGGCCACTCACTGGCAGTTTGGCTGCAAAAAAAAAGTGGGACATAAATCTGTGGCCTATGGCAGGGGCCCAAAGGGAGGGATCACAGGTATCCTCATCTCCGGCAAAAAATTGTAATTTCAGAGTGACGGATCCGGAGATAGTAAATGGTCCAATATTTGAGTTGATTTCAGCTTGAAAATGAAACCGGTAAGTAATGTTGACGTATATTTTACTACACAAAAATAATTATGAGAAGAAACTTTTATACTTCATTTTATAGCTGCTATTGTCTCACTTAATAACTTTGCAGAATGCAGTTGTATGACCCTGTGCTTTATTGAGGTTTGAGATTGGTGAACGACTTGATTTGTCGGAAAAAGAGACTTGCTGGCCGACTGATGGAGAAAATCAGGGCCGCGGAGAGGGGGAGCAGGGAGTAGCTTATGGAAGGAAAGACAAGCAGTTCTGGTTTAACTCATTTTATTAAACTGTTCTCTTCTCATAAAACTTCACATACAAAAAAAAAAATCTGGTGTAAAATCTAACAATAGAAAAATAAAGACGGAAAAGATGAGTCAACCTGAGGTCGGTATTGAAGTGTCCAGAATCAAGGTGATCAGAACTCACATGTAACACCAAGGCTGATCCAGAAATTTCTGTAAAATGTATGAGGGGGGAGGGGCTGGCGGAGAACAAACTGCACCGAAGGTGCACCACCAGCGCCTAGAGCGCGTATCATCGGTAGGGCCCATGGGTGGAGCCCAGGTGGGGGTCCAACTGGCAAACCTCAAGGAATCTCTTGCAATGTAACACAATTTGAACACAGAAAAGAGTGATTTTAAAAGGTTTTAAAAATATTTTCCATCAGACCCCAATAAAAAATCTCATACGTACAGGTTTATACAGGTTTACTTTTTATTCAATAAATAGCTTTGATGGGCAGTCTGTCTGGACCTGTGGAAGTTCAAATGGAATCATGAGAAATGCATTAAAATTAAGAAAGAATTATTGAGCTAAATGTCCATGAAAGGTTTCCTGTGACAAAGATATCTTTAAAGATGTTGTTATGTCCCAAGGAATTCATTCTAAAGTCATTATAATGTAATGTTATCCAGTCTACAGTTTTTTATGTGAACATGTTTCAGGGATTATGTTCCAATATCCTCTAAGTAGAAAATCATTATTTTTCCTTGATGTGAAATATGCATCCATTTTCCTAAGTCTTGTAGACATATCTATTACAAGGTACACTTTCTTATTCTTACATTGTTCCCAAGCCTAGCTGACTAAGATTAATTTTACCCCATCAAAACAAAGGGCCAAGCAGGACTGTGACTGAAGCCAAACAGACAGCATCTAAGACTGCATACATGCATGATGTCAGCTGTGAAGGGGTTGAAAGTTTAACTTTGAGAACTCTTCTAAAGTTTCTAAATATGAACACAAATTGGTGCTTTTCCACTGCCAAAAAGTTCCCCCTTGAAATCCAGAAAGTTCCCCCCAGGGAAACCCCTCTCCCCAGCTAAGACCTCTGTTCTAATGTCATGTCTCCAGTATTATTGTGTATACATTTCAGGGATTGTGTTTCAATATCCTATTAGTAGAAAATCTTGGGGGTTTTTTTTTGGTGGGAAATATGCCTCCTTTTTCCTAATTCTTGTAAGCATGCCTGTTATAATGTACACAGTTTTATCCTTACTTTGCTACCAACAAGGGAATACTAAGCGGATTAATCATTAAGATTCGTTTTACCCTTTTAGAACAAAAGGCCAAGTTGGACTGTGATGGAAGCCAAAGAAATAAGTGATGTGGAAGTGACTGTGGAAGTTTCTAATGCTGACAGCGGTGAAAGTAACATGATGGTATGTAATACCGATTCTACATTTTATATACTCTATTTGGATACAATTTAATTTGTTAATTATTCATGAGGAATGGGAGAGGGGCTAAGGGGTGGCTTGTCCTAAATAATTGGTTTGCTGCAAATTCTTGGCATAGCAGGACTTACAAATTGTAAGTCATGTGATATGGAAGAGTGAGTAATGTAGGTGAATGATGTAAAATCTAGCTAGGAGAGACAGTGGCCTAGTCTTTTGATTTTACAGTTTCATTGGTAGACTTTGTAGGAAAAATAAATTCCAAAGTTCAATTTATACTTAAAAGATCTCCAAACAGTCTCTTTACTTCCAGTTTTTCTTTACAAAAACACACCTATTTCTGACATACAATTGGAGGACATGAATGTGTGTTAAAATGTATCTGTTAATTGTATGAGAAAAAGTTTGGTTCTATTTGAGGACTTGTTGTAACGTATATAAGAGTACAAGTTATTAATTTTAAGAAATATTAAATGGCATACATACAGTAGGAGGTAATTGTCATTATGCAGGGTACATAAGATGGACTTGAAAAGAAAAAGATATCCTACTAGGTTGACAAGTTAATTTTAAGGAAAAGAAAAGTTTGAAATACAGAAAGTGTTTGACAATCTTGTTGAAAATATCGAAACAAATTTGTGCTTTTGCAACGCCAAACAGTTCCCCTTGAAACCCTGAGAGTTCCTCCCAGGTGACTAGTACCCCCCAGAGGAACTTTCCCCCAGTTAAGAACTCTAGTGTCATGTCCCCAACATTTATTGTGTACACATTTCAGGGAATGTTTTCCAGTATCCTATTAGGAGGTAATCATTTTTTTTTGTTGTTGTTGTGAATTGTGTGTTTGAAATTTAAAATTCAATCTATATTAAAAGATTTCCAAAGAGTCTCTTTACTTGATGAATTTGAGAAGAAAAAGACATCCTTCTTGGCTGTCAAGTTATTGTTCAGGAAAAGAGAACTTTGAAATAAAGAAGTTGAGTGAAAATTTTGTTTGATTAAACCATTATAAAAACAAAAATTAGAGTCTCTTATTATGTATACAGGTCTACAATTTTATATGATAAATAGCTCTATTGGGCAGTCTTTCTAGATCTGTGGAAGTTAGTTATACATAACAGAAATGCATTAAAACTTCAGAAAGTTTGATTGAGCTACAGTAAATGTCCATTACAAGTTTTCATTTAAAAAAAACATTATTAAAGATGTTTTTATGTCCCAAAGAAATAACCTTGAGGTCATTCTAATGCACTGATTCTTTACCCTTTTCTCCACAGTTCCCTATGCCATTCAGCCACTCAGGTTGTGTCCCCTTAAAAATTATATCCAATTGTGGATTGCAGGAGGTTTTAAAACATTGTGGTAAAAACATGTCTGTGTAGCTGTTAGCAGAAACAGACAGAATAGACTGCATACATGTATACAGGCTGTCAGCAGTGAAGGGATGGAAAATTAAACTTAAAAAACTCTTTCATACTTTCTTAATATCGACACATGTTTGTGCTTTTTCACTGCCAAAGAGTTTACTTCGGAGATCCATGAAGTTCCAGCAGGGGAACTTTCCCCCAGTAAAGAACCTCTCTTCTAGTGTCATGTCCCCAGTATTTATTTGGTTCACATTTCAGGGAATGTTTTACAATATCCTATCAGTAGGATATCATTGTTTTTTATTTCTTTTTATTTTGGTAGAAAATATCACTTTATTTTCCTAAGTCTTGTAGGCATTCCTATTACAACATACACTGTCTTTAATCTTACGTTGGTATGAAGAAGGGGAACACTAAGCTGATTAATCATGAAGATTCATTTTACCCTTTCAGAAGGAAAGGCCAAGTGGGACTGTGACTGAAGCCAAAGAAATAGGTGATGTGGAAGGGACCATGGAAGTTTCTATACTGACAGAGGTGAAAGTAACATGATGGTATGTAATACCAATTCTACATTCTATTTGGATATAACTATTTATTCATGAGGGATGGAGGAGGGGGGGGGGTAAGGAGTGGCTTGAACTAAATATTTGGTTTCCCGCCACTTCTTGGCATAGCAAGGACAAATTGAATCACTCACTCCTAGTCAAAAGTCCTTCCACAGACCTGCTAGTATCAGAGTATGGTTGGAGTGGTTGTGTTTTCAATTAAACAGTGTATCCAATACAGCTTACAAATTTTAAGTAATGCGATGTGGGAGTATAATGAAGGTGAATGATGTAAAATCCAGCTAGGAGAGACAGTGGCCTAGTCTTTTGATTTTGCAGTTTCATTGGTAGACTGTGTAGAAAAAATAAATTTCAAAATTCAATTTATACTTAAAAGTTTTCCAAACAGTCTCTTTACTTCCAGTTTTGCTTTACACAAACAGATCTATTCCTAAAATATAATTTGAGGACATGAATGTGTGTTAAAATTGTGTGTTAAAATATATCTGTTAATTGTATGAGAACAAGTTTGGTTCTATTTGAGGACATGTTGTAATGTAGTTATAGGAGTACAATTAGAGGACCTTTCATTAATTTGAAATGTTAAATGACATACATAGGAGATAATTGTCATTATGCCAGGTACATAAGATGAATTTGAAAAGAAAAAGACATCCTTCTTGGCTGTCAAGATATTGTTCAGGAAAAGAGAACTTTGAAATGAAGAAATTAAAAATATTTTTTGATTAAACCATTTTTAAAACTAAAATTAGAATTTCTTATTATGTATGCAAGTCTACATTTGTATACAATAAATAGCTTTGAGGAGCAGCCGTTCTAGAATTGTGGAGGTTATGTAACCATACATCAGAAGAATGTGTTAAACTTAGGGTTTGATTGAGCTAAATGTCTGCTAAAAGTTTTCTTAGGCAAAGACATTTCTTTAAAGATGTTGCTTTGTCTCAAAGAAATGACTTTGAAGTCATTTTAGTGCAGTGGTTCTTAACCTTTTTCGTCACAGTTCCCCTATGCCAAACAGCCACTCAGGCTCTTCGCTCTCAAAATTATATCCATTTGGGGAATGCAGGAGGTTGCAAAACATTGTGGTAAAAACATGTCTATCTACTACTGTAGCGGTGAGCACAAATGAACAGCAAAGACTGCATATATGTACATGAATCCTGTTAGCAGTGGAGGAATGGAGAGTTTAACTTTAAGAAATCTCCTAAACTTTTTAATTACTGATACAAATTTATGCTTTTTTACCGACAAAGAGTTCCCCCCTCTAATCTGAAAACTTTACCCCAGTGGAACTCCCCCCCACTTAAGAACTTCTGTTGTAGTGTCACGCCCTCAGGATTTATTGTGTACACATTTCAGGGAATGTTTTACAATATCCTGTAGGTAGGAAATCATTGGCTTTTTTTATTTTATTGGGAAGTATGCCTTTATTTTCCTAAGTCTTGTAGGCATGCCTATTACAACATACACTGTCTTTATTCTTACGTTGGTATGAAGAAGGGGAACACTAAGCTGATTAATCATGAAGATTCATTTTACACTTTCAGAATGAAAGGCCAAGTGGGACTGTGACTGAAGCCAAAGAAATAGGTGATGTGGAAGGGACCATGGAAGTTTCTAATGCTGACAGAGGTGAAAGTAACATGATGGTATGTAATACCAATTCTACATTCTATTTGGATATAACTATTTATTCATGAGGGATGGAGGAGGGGGGGGTAAGGAGTGGCTTGAACTAAATATTTGGTTTCCCGCCACTTCTTGGCATAGCAAGGACAAATTGAATCACTCACTCCTAGTCAAAAGTCCTTCCACAGACCTGCTAGTATCAGAGTATGGTTGGAGTGGTTGTGTTTTCAATTAAACAGTGTATCCAATACAGCTTACAAATTTTAAGTAATGCGATGTGGGAGTATAATGAAGGTGAATGATGTAAAATCCAGCTAGGAGAGACAGTGGCCTAGTCTTTTGATTTTGCAGTTTCATTGGTAGACTGTGTAGAAAAAATAAATTTCAAAATTCAATTTATACTTAAAAGTTTTCCAAACAGTCTCTTTACTTCCAGTTTTGCTTTACACAAACAGATCTATTCCTAAAATATAATTTGAGGACATGAATGTGTGTTAAAATTGTGTGTTAAAATGTATGTGTTAATTGTATGAGAACAAGTTTGGTTCTATTTGAGGACATGTTGTAATGTATTTATAGGAGTACAATTAGAGGACCTTTCATTAATTTGAAATGTTAAATGACATACATAGGAGATAATTGTTATTATGCCAAGTACATAAGATGAAACTGAAAAGAAAATGATATCCTACTTGGTTGACAAGTTAATACTTTTAAGGAAAATAAAAGTTTGAAATAAAGGAAGTGTTTGACAATCTTGTTGAAAATATAAATTTGTGCTTTTGCAATGCCAAAAAGTTCCCCTTGAAATCTGGAAAGTTCTTCCCAGGAGATCATTCCCCCAGTTAAAAATCTATGGTCTAGTTTCAGGTTCCCACAATTTATTGTGTACACATTTCATATCCTATTAGAAGGAAATCATGGTTTTTTTGTTGTAAATTGTGTGTTTTAAATTTCAAATTCACTTCATATTCAAAAGATTTCCAAACAGTCTCTTTACTTCCAGTTTTCTTTACAAAAACACACCTATTTCTGACATACAATTGGAGGACATGAATGTGTGTTAAAATGTATCTGTTAATTGTATGAGAACAAGTTTGGTTTTATTGGCGGACATGTAATGTAGGTATATGCGGACAATTATGGGACCTTTCATTCATTTGAAGAAATATTTAATGATAAACATAGGAGATAATTTTCATTATGCCAGGTACATACAGTAAGATGAATTTGAAAAGAAAATGATATCCTACTTGGTTGACAAGTTACTTTTAAGGAAAAGGAAAGTTTGAAATAAAGGAAGTGTTTGACAGTCTTGTTAAAATATGGAAACAAATTTGTGCTTTTGCAATGCCAAAAAGTTCCCCTTGAAAGTTCCTCCCAGGGGATCATTCCCCCTAGGGGAACTTTCCCCCAGTTAAGAATCTAAAGTCTTGTTTCAGGTTCCCACAATTTATTGTGTACACATTTCAGGGAATTTTTTTAAATCTTATTAGTGCTAAATCATTGTTTGTTTTTTTTTGTTGTTGTGAATTTGGTGTTTGAAATTTCAAATTCAATTTATACTTAAAATATTTCAACTCAGTCACTTTACTTACAGTTTTTCTTTACACATAGAGATTTATTCCTAACATACATTTGGAGGACATGAATGTGTGTTAAAATATATCTGTTAATTGTATGAGAACAAGTTTGGTTCTATTTGAGGACATGTTGTAATGTAGTTATAGGAGTACAATTAGAGGACCTTTCATTAATTTGAAATGTTAAATGACATACATAGGAGATAATTGTCATTATGCCAGGTACATAAGATGAATTTGAAAAGAAAAAGACATCCTTCTTGGATGTCAAGTTATTGTTCAGGAAAAGAGAACTTTGAAATGAAGAAATTAAAAATATTTTTGATTAAACCATTTTTAAAACTAAAATTAGAATTTCTTATTATGTATGCAAGCTACATTTGTATACAATACATAGCTTTGAGGAGCAGCCGTTCTAGAATTGTGGAGGTTATGTAACCATACATCAGAAGAATGTGTTAAACTTAGGGTTTGATTGAGCTAAATGTCCGCTAAAAGTTTTCTTGACGAGGACATTTCTTTAAAGATGTTGCTTTGTCTCAAAGAAATGACTTTGAAGTCATTTTAGTGCAGTGGTTCTTAACCTTTTTCGTCACAGTTCCCCTATGCCAAACAGCCACTCAGGCTGTTCCCTCTCAAAATTATATCCGTTTGGGGAATGCAGGAGGTTGCGAAACATTGTGGTAAAAACATGTCTATCTGATCTACTACTGTAGCGGTGAGCACAAATGAACAGCAAAGACTGCATGATGTACATGAATCCTGTTAGCAGTGGAGGAATGGAGAGTTTAACTTTAAGAAATCTCCTAAACTTTTTAATTATTGATACAAATTTATGCTTTTTTACCGACAAAGAGTTCCCCCCTCTAATCTGAAAAGTTCACCCCAGTGGAACTCCCCCCCCCCCCACCACTTAAGAACTTCTCTTGTAGTGTCACGCCCTCAGGATTTATTGTGTACACATTTCAGGGAATGTTTTACAATATCCTGTAGGTAGGAAATCATTGGCTTTTTTTATTTTATTGGGAAGTATGCCTTTATTTTCCTAAGTCTTGTAGGCATGCCTATTACAACATACACTGTCTTTAATCTTACGTTGGTATGAAGAAGGGGAACACTAAGCTGATTAATCATGAAGATTCGTTTTACCCTTTCAGAATGAAAGGCCAAGTGTTACTGTGACTGAAGCTAAAAAATAGGTGATGTGGAAGGGACCATGGAAGTTTCTAATGTTGACAGCAGTGAAAGAATCATGATGGTATGTAATACCAGTTCAACATTATTTATACTCTGTTTGGGTATAACTATTCATTCATGAGGGATGGGGGGGGGGGGTGGTTGGCTTATCCTAAATAATTGAACAGTGCCTTAGATACAGCTTACATGTTTTAAGTTGTGTAATATGGTAGAGTAATGCAGGCAAATGATGTAAAATCTATCTAGGAGAGACAGTGGCCTAGTCTTTTGATTTTACAGTTTCATTGGAAGTCTTTGTAGGAAAAATAAATTTCATATTCAGTTTATATTCAAAATATTTCCAAACAGTCTCTTCACTTCCAGTTTTTCTTTACACAAACGGATCTATACCTAACAGACAATTTGAAAACATGAATGTGTCATATAGTGTATACAATATTCATTTTTATACAATAAATTGCTTTGATGGGCAGTCTTCCTAGATTTGGGGAAGTTATGTAATCATTTATCAGAGAAATGCATTAAAACTTAAGAAAGTTTAATTGAGCTACTATGTCCACTAAAAGTTTTCTTTGACAAAGAAACATCTTTTAAGATGTTGTATTGTCCCAAAGAAATAACTTTGTGAAGTTATTCTAATGCAGTGATTCTTAACCTTTTTCTTCACAGTTCCCCTATGGCATTCAGACACTCAGCCTGTTTCCCCCTCAAAAAATTATATCCTTTGTTGAATGCAGGAGGTTTCAAAACATTGTGGTAGACACATGTCTATCTAGCTGTCACCACAAAAGGACAGCATAGACTGGGTACATGCATGCTGTCGGCTGTGATGGGTTGAAAGTTTTACTCTAAAAACTCTTTTAAACTTTCTAACTTTCTGTATATCGACACAAATTTTCAGAAACAGATCCAGGTGAAGATAATGAGGGGATCCAGATTATCAGGCTGAATGTTCTGACTTATACGACTCAGAGTCAGATCCAGCAACATATCCTAAAGAAGATCCAGATTACCAGGTTCAATGCTCAGAAAGTGAGACTGAGGAGCAAGAGCATGGTATTTGAAACATCAGGTTTAGGTATCCCTCCCTGGAGTATTGCCCGTCCACTAGTGGTGAGATGCACCCAAACTTCAGATGATATTGTAGTTTATACATCTGATGGTAGCATAGAAAAAAGGAAATGGGATAAAAAGCACCTATGTGTATTCTGCTGCAAGCCCTACTCCAAAATTGCACTTCGTCTTGAGAGTGCCCATGATAGTGAGGTAGAAGTAGCTCGTTCTCTCAGCCTAAAGAAGAAAAGTAAGAAGAGGAAAAACGTTTATGACAGACTTCGAAAAGCTGGGGACTAAGAACATAATATGGAGGTTCTTCACGGTATAGAGAGGGGATCATTGGTAGTTTACAAGAGGCTCAAACATGGACAGACTGCATTTGGTGATGGTATTTTGCCCTGCTTCAATTGTTGGGGATTCTGTCCAAAGAAATATATGTTGAAATAGGCAAAGTTGTGTAAGGGTATGGCAGCGCCCTCAAGCAAGAGTCAGTATGTAAGAGAGTCCATAGCTCTGCTCCCTGTCAAACAATTATTTTGTTTCAAAGCCAATGAAAGGAATTCTTGACAGTATTACACAGGATGATATTGCTCTCATGGTTTGAAATGATGATTACGTGTTGCGCTTTGGAGAGCACTTCATTTCTAGAGCAGGCCACACCACCCACTCTGAAAGGTAAATTGCTCATAAAATGAGGGCGTTGGGAAGGGTCCTGAAGGAGTTTGGGAAGATCACTCAAACACCAGTGGCCTCCTTTGACCTTATAAATCCTATAAGGTTCAACAAAGTCATTGAGACAACAAAAGAACGCACAGGATTCAACTGGGAAGACAACACCTTTCAGATACCTTCACTTGCATTGAAACGGGGCACAATCTGAACAAGTTGTGTGAAATAGTTTTGGCTGAGTCAATTAGAGTGAAAGATAGTGAAATTCGGCATGCAACAAGAGAGTTCCAAGAATTGATGAGAATTGAGTGGCCAAGAAAAATTTCTAGTCATGCCCTAAGGCAGTACGACAACCAGTAATGGCAAAACTCAAAGAAGGTCCCACCAACATCATTTCCCTGAATAAGCACCTGCAAAAAGTTTCCCAAAAAATGAAGGAAGACATCAAATCCCAAGGGGCTACAGCAAATTATTGTGGACAACTTTGCCATGCAATCCTTGCTCAGGTTATCTTATTTAACAGGAGAAGACCTGGGGAGACCCAGTACTTGAAGCTTACTACTCTTCAGAAAAATCTAATCAGAACAGGGGATGCTGGTGATGACATAATTCAGTCACCAACCATATCTGAAAAAGTTGCAGTGGACAGACTCTCACTGCTATACAAGAGGCAAAAGGGACCATGGAGTTCCAATTATGCTTCCGGATGATCTAAAGGAATCGATTGAAGTCCTTTGTGACAACAGGAGAGATGCAGGTGAACATCCTGATAATAGGCTATGGGTTTGCCAGATGTGGATTAAAATTTCCAGTGCGACAAGAAAGAACATGGATCCAAATAATAAGTTGCAAGTTTGTTTAGCATGATGAAAGTATGGAATAATGTGTTTTAATTCACAACTTTTGTTAAATTAGATGTGAGAAGTAAGAATCTTTTTGTCATGTCTTCCTTTTAGTTAAAGGCTTTGGTCTTTTAATCAAGGCTGTTTTCGAAGGATGTGTTGGATGAAGAAGTTTACCTAAAAAATGGCTTCCAAAAAACCCAGAAAATAATACCAGCACAAAACAGTCAAAAGTCAAGGCTTGATGTTTTTAAAATTAAAGTTGCACATCTTCAGATAAGTAGCACCTAGTGTACTAATACTTTGCTGGGCTCTACTTGAAATGGGGATGACACTGAGACGCCCATAGTAAGTTTCTCAGTAAAAAATCTTTGGGTACAACTTGAAATATAACCAATGTTTTCTGGACTCTACTACGTCCAAATATACGCGATTACAACCATGTGAATTCTGCCAAAACAGGCCAGGTTCAGCCCCTCAGAAATCCAAAAGCGAAAAAAAATATGCCAGCGCTGAAGACTGGATGTCATAGGAGACAAGGTTAGCAACACTACTGTAGGCCCACTAGACGGCTCACCATTGCTCTACAAACCGAATCACATGCGTGTTAATGCACGTTATGTGGTACGTCATTGCAAACACCTGTGCTACAATATTAGCGCTGCTCATGTGACCATGAATACGTGACCAGATTGTGAATGATGCCTCAATGTACTGTGACTGCTTAGCATTCACAATAACACAGTCTAAGGAACAGTGTGAACTGAGTATAGGCACTGTTCTTTTGTATTGTCCGTGCATGTGCATAGCTGTTTTGTACAGTGCATGAAGACAGAACTTTTGCGTATGTTGGGAAACAAAAGGTGGGCGTATGTACCCCTGCATATTGGCCACTGATATGCTTCAAAGCCCCTAGCTAGTACAGTCACGGTTGCACAGTAACCCCTTTTCATGAAGTTGCTAAGATAACTTTATCTCAGCATTTGCTCTAGATACGTGTTCTTATATAGCACAGTGTTTGTGCCTCCAACTGTGTCATAACAGTCAGCTGTCCTGTTGCAGCATTTTTCAAATTTTTTTCCATTTTGCTTCAAATTTCATTTGTACCAATTGCAGAGGTTTTAATTGTGTGTGAAATGATACAATATACCACATCGAATCTTGCAAAATGCAAAAGTGATTTTGGCCTTGTCATGTCCTAGCCAAGCAATCAAAGTAAATTTGTTAATCTGCTATTTTGCTAGTTTGCTAGTTTTTGTAGTAGATAAAGTAATTCATGTCGTCTTTTTCAGCATTGTTTGGTAAATTGGGTGAAAACGTTCATTTTGAAGTTGATGAATGTTCTACCTTGTTATTCACTAATTTTGATGTATGTGCAGCTTTGAAAAGGTTAGTGTTTGGTGTGGCACATCTCCCATACCTTCCAGTTAATGGCATACCACATTAAAGAAGAAAGTACTGTAATGGAGGTTGATCTCACTCAGTGTTTGAAGGTTGAGGTATGGGGGAATGGTTTTCATACTTACACTCAAAAATACTGTGCCCTGACCTGACCTGTGACTGGTAAAATGTCTCCAGTTTTTCTGTATGACATCCACTGGATACATTCATCTCTACCCTTGCTATAAATTTTGTGTCCTTCCTTGCATTCTATAAGTATTATGCATTGCCTATGGCTAACCTCTTGATATAAGGTACGATCTGGTTATGACATGGCATACAAAATTACAAATAAATATACCATGTACAATTATATATTCCATTTATACAGTTAAATATTCTGCATTAAGTTATAATTATTATTATTATATTATTAATAGTTTTAATTAGTTGAATTTCATTATTTCCCATTCTAGGTTTCTTTAAAAATTTTCAATGTGAGACAATTTTAACAAAGAATGACTTTGGAGTGCTCATCAGTTTCACTAAAACCATATTTTTTTATTAGAGAGAAAATTTGAAATATTTCAATTTGAAATGACGATAATGCATTATTCATTTATAATGTTGCTGTGGAATCTTTGCACAGCTGTTCAATTTGCGTCAAAATTTGCACAAATCGAAATGAAAAGTGTTTCATGCACTAAATGTGATTCAAAGGGGGTATTCGAGCTAACAGGCGCATGTCCAGGATTTTGAGGAGGGGGTTGGGGGTGAGGTGCAGTGTCTGATCGCTGGCCTGGGAAGGGCTCTAAGGGAGGGGAACCCCCCTTTTTATTTTTTTGTTCCATGACCCCCCAAAATAAACTTCATTTTTTAAGAACTAGATGGCGGATCAAGAATTGGCGGTGGGGGTCTGACAGGTGAGACCCCCAGAAGCTCTGAGGTTTTAGCATATGTCTGGGTGAAAATTAAGTCTGATGATAGGTATATTCTGGTTCATTGTGTTACACCTTGTTTCATTTTGTGAATTAACCTTTAAAAAATTCTTATAGTGAGCACAAGCAGGGGGTGTGGACCCCCCTTGGACAAGGTCCTGTACAAATATGAAAATTGAAAGTGAATTCACTACACTTTTGAAAGAGGAGGATTAAATGTATCATTTTTCTTTCCCCATGTTTGCCTCCATCCCCAGCCCTAATAAAATGTATTCATAAGTTGGATCTAAAGCTCACAATTAAGTGAGATCAAACTTGAACATAGTAGCAGCAGATATTTCCATTAGTAAACAACCACCGTTTGGTTTATACTCGGCATGCAGAATGGAGAGTTAAGGCCCAATTCAAAATTGGAGCCTTTACATGCAGCTTGTTGGTACGTTTGCTACCTTTGGAAGTGAAATTTGTTTTAAAATTTACATGTTTTAATTAGGTAGAAAAAGGAGAGATAAAAAAGCATGGGGGAGATGGTTGTCATAGTCCAATCATCCCCACCCTCCTGGGTATGTCATTGGGGCTCTAGAAAAGAAGATCTAAGGAAGTTTCAATGAAGAAATAATAGCTGTGACGTCAGAATAACGAAACGGAAAGTACCAGACCTTCATCCAATCGAGCGAATAGTCACATCGGTGTCTTGTCCGTTATATAACCTAGCAGGCCAACTGTTAAATCATCAAGAAAGTTGAAGCTGGGTGGAATCTGCTAAAATGAATAGTCCTATTCCTAAACACTGACTGAGGGATCATTTACTTAAAACTACAAATTATGAGAGTACTCGGGACTATATGCAGTGTAATGCTCTGTGATGAAGTGCCTTCATATTCTCTGCCAGTTGGACTTCAAAATAAGCCTGGGGATTGTTTCGTTCAGAAGATCTCAAAGGACATTTTAAAGCTCGCCTAAACTGACAAATGTTACTTTGCCCCCAATAGTTTCATTTAAAGTGACTAAAAAAAAAACATGAAGCTGCTAATTTCTGCATAAGTAAGGGATGGCACACAATTGGACTTCCAGCTGCCATAGTACATCAACACTCTCAGCCACACCAGAGCTCTTCCACAGATAGTCCAACACTAGCACCCTGCTTTTAACAGCTTACATGTCGACATGGTCGGCATCCTCAAATTCGCATTGTACATTGTCAGGGTTCAATTTTCATGTTTGTCCGATTGTCCGGGACAACTAAAATTTGATACGGACAACCAGAAGTTAAAGGTCGGTTGTCCAATGGACAACCACTTTCCTCTCAGATTGAAAAGGTATACATACAGCTGACTTACAGACTCTTTCAACATTTTCCATCACACCATGTTTCAGACTTGAAGTGTTTCTGGCTCTCAAACATGCCATCTTTTTATTCTTCAAGACCAAAAATACATGATCACAATGGCTGTTTTGTAATTGTGTGCAAAATGTTCCAGACAACCAAATTTCCTATTGGACAACCAAAACAAGTGTAATGGTTGCCCGAAAGAGAACTGTAAATTTTTCTGAAAATCGAGGCCTGATTGTCAAAGTGAGGGTGTATATACCAGCATACACAATCTTCAAATACAGTATGTTAGGCAACTTTAACCATCGCCATTCCAGCACTGTATTCTACGCTGTTGTAAGCCTGCATCTGCGTTTTCAATCCTATTGACCAACTGCAAGAAGTTAATGTATACGTAAAAGGGGTGGCGTATGAGGGCCCTTCCCTTTGAGAAATTTTTGCTCATTTACAAGGAGCTTAAATGCAAGGTGGTGCGACATTTTCCTTCTTTTTCTCCTAAAAAGACCCTCATTTCTTCCTCGACTGCATGACCAACTCTTATTGCAATTTTTAGCGGCATATGCATGCAGAGCAGGGATGCAAGCCAAGGAGCAGGGGCATGGCCCCCAATTGCGCCTCATGGTTACGTGCCTGGACGTAGGCCTATTGGACCCATTTGATCGTGGCACAACTTTTTTGCCAGAATCTGAGTCTTGTCCACATGCTCAGAAAATACAATTTTCTGTTACTCTGGAAGTGATCACAGCTGCTCTTAAATATTCGTGGAGGGAGAGGTTAAAGTTTGTTTTAGACCACTGTCTTGGGAAGAGGTGTAAAGGAGGGGGAATCCCTCTCCTGTGGTAAACTTTTGAAAGTTTGATTGTCCTAAAATGCAATTTGGTGCTATTGTGCAAATTTTAAGGAAAATTATTGAAAATGTTTAATATTTCTGACTGAAAAAAGGTGTTTTCTAACTTGAATAGTGGGGAGGGACGGCAGTAAGCTTTACAGCATCTCGCTTGGATGAGTTGCCTAACGAGTAGAAGGCTAATGATAGGGCATATACCTGTGATGGGTGCGCATGAAGCGAGAAGAGGAATCAGTATTTAAAACTCGAACATTTCAGTAGTAGAACTGAACAATTTTGAATGAAGATCAGAGAAAGACCCTTTTCCACTTCAGCTGAATACGGAGGGGCCCTTAGAATATTCGTAGTGAATCGTGATGTACACTAGTCTATTGCCCTACAGAGTCCTTTTCATGTGGTGTGTATATACACTTTACTTGTGACGGGAAGCGCCGAAAAACAAATTTTAAACGAGTTTTTAAGATATCTCAGTTGTTACATTAAATGGAAATTATAAACAGAATGGCCCATTTACACTTAAGTTAAATAAGGATGAGCCATTAGATATTCGTACTAAGGCAATATACGATACCCTTTTTCCTGTAGAGTGATTTTCATGCTTCATGCGCTGAGTGTAAAGCCCTTTGTGACAGGGCGCGTTCGTGCCCGTCAAAAATGAATATGGCAATTATAAAGAAAGGACGGTCCCTTTTCGCTTTATCTGAACAAGGGTGGGCCCTGACAATATTCTTACTGAAGCACAAGCGTACACAGGTTTCCATAGAATCATTTCACGCGATGTATTTAGAGCTACAATCTGTGATGGGGCGCGCAAAGCGCGTCGGAAAAATGAAATTTAAAGACAGCTCAATAGTGAAATTGAATTAAAAGTAGAGGAAGAATGCCACACCCTTTCACTTAAGTCGAATATAAAGGGTGGCCCCTGAGAATATTTGCACTGAAGGTTAGGTAAACATAGGTTACTATAGAGTCCTTATACACAATGTGTATAGAGCCCTAACCTGTGATGGGGTGCGTGGACCGCGCCGAAAAAATTAACTTTTCAGACACCTCAGTGTAGTGTAATTGAATATAGATTAGAGAAAGAATGGGCCCCTTTCACTTCAGGGGGTTCACTTTATGCACCCCCTTTCACAGTAAGGATGGGACCCATATGCTCCAGAATTAGGGTGAAACAGGTCATCATCAGTTGAGAAGGAGGGCACACTTGGTGTGAGAAGGGAGGCACCCTCCTCCCCTGCTTGTTACGCTATAAGGCAACCCCCCCCCCCCCGTTGGTGGTCCAGGGGCGAAGCTTCCTGGGGTATTTCAAAAAGTTACGTGCATCCAGAATGAAGCCGAATCTCTCCAAATGAAATTTGGATGGTCACTAAACACACCATAAAGGACCCTAAAATTGGACATTTTTGAACAACATTACTCGAGATGACTGATGATTTACGCTTTGTGAGGAGAGGACAAGATATAGTGATGCAAGTTTCCTGAGGCTTTGTGAATTTTACTTAACCCAAGCTGCCGTACGGGAACTCGCTCCTGAATACCTACACCAAGTCAGAAAAAATACACGTAGCGCGCCGAAAAGAATTAGCCTTGTAATTCATTTTGTTATGTTCTATGTCATTTTTCAAGCCAAATGCTTATGAATCAACAAACTTTTTAGGAGGATTTTCCCGACTATTTTTAGACATTCTGCCCCAATTTGGGGTTTTTCAAAAAACAATAGGGGAGGGGGCACAGTGCTCGCCTTCCTCCGTCTCATACGCCTGTGCCTAGTAGGCGCAGATCCAAAGGTCTTGGCCCTCTGCTCTCGTACAAAGTAGTGAAATAATAAATAAGGAAAGGAGAGGGGAACTTCTTTACACATAGCGAAAAAATTTCAATTGAAAATTGTTTGGAGCGAAACTGCAAGCTGCTTGACTTCTTTGGCGCACTTTTCACGCATTTCCCATGTCAGACGACCGGTCATACCCTCTGCTACTCCCTGTAAGAGCCTTTCAGTGGAATCAATAATGTTACAAGACCTCGAACAATTCCTGTGATTTTCTATCCTCCATCTCCCAGGGGCTTAACCTTGTAGAGCGGCTGGCTCCCCGGGCGGCACTTTTAAAGGCGGCATTTCTTGTGTTTTGTAGTGAAGGGTTTTCCTGTATAACCTAAGGACGTCAAAAACACAGGGACGGCTACGACGGCACATAGGCAACTCTAGCCATACGTACATCCCCAACACATCCCACATTATTCTCGCCGATTGTGCGTTAATTCGAGTTAAGGTATTACAAGCAAAAAATGGTCGAAGTGTGAGTTTTCTATATAAATTATAAGGTAGTTTATTTACTTTATTGCACATTATATGAATAATTTCTCAATTAAATTTTTGTAATTTTACCTAACAGTTTCCGAACTCTCATATTACTAAACTTGAGTAGTTGGCTGATAAAGACTTCAGTGAGCGTTTTTCTGGGAGCCTTGGGATTTTATTGATACGGGTAGTCTTAAGTGCGAGGATTCCCTTTGTTCCCCTACAATGTAACTAGACGAACGCATTTTTCATCCTTATCTTTCTTTGACCAGGATTATTTATTATTCATTTAAAACAAATTGCATTTCGGAACATCAGGCACTAAGCGAAGGTGAAAGGGAGCGAAGGGCGACATCACCTCTTTGAGCAAAGGATTTTTTTGTCACTAGTGTTGATAATTTTTGTTTTTATATTAATACTTTTGCATGTCAAATGACGTCAGAATGTACAGAAACAGCATGGAACCGTCACTCTTGACGGAATCCCGCAATCCTTCATTTAGATTTTGAAATTATGTGTGTGTGTGTGTGGGGGGGGGGGGGGGATGAGGACGGGAATCCTTATATGGTACCTTACAAGAGGCACCAGGACTTCAAAGGGGCTTATATTTTTCATCAGCGCCCGTAGAAATCGATCTTCTAAACGGGGCAAGATGGTTTCTACAGAGAGTACAAAAGACACTTCCCTTATCTCACTACGGGCTTGGCCCTGAAGACACTCGGGGAAGGCTGTCTGTCGCAACATTTCCTATGAGATCTTAAAACAACGAATGTTTGGATGTAACTAAAAGGACCTGGGAAGTGCCATTTCCTGCAATCTGGGATTTTTTTTTTACCAAATTTCCCTGGTATATGCTAAGCGCCAAAGGACTGTGGCGCTCCGCTGAGATGCTGTAACGATGATTTCTTTTGGGAAAGGTCGTGGATCCCACGTGGATCTGCAAAATAGACTGGATCTGGTCAAAAATGTAACGGGCTGAAATTAGGGTGACCATTGATCTGGTTTTGTTTTCGCTGGATTGTCCGGCATTTCTGTGCGGCGGGTTTGGATTTACGGTCATAAGCTTCCACTGCCTTGTCTCAATTATTCTTTGGAAAAATCCACATCAGCTAGTAAGATCTCGCAACCCCGAAACAATTCATATTCTAGTTAATTTTAAGCTAAATCAAATGAGTTTTAACACATTTTGATATAAGATAACGTCCATGTTATCAATGTGGCGTAAAGTTTGATGTTAGTCATTCATGCGAATGTACCAACAAAATCGGCTAAAGTACCAACAACATACCCCTCCAAGGAGCAAAAGTGTGGGTGGAGGGCAGTTGCCTCTACACCCCCCCCCCCCCCATCCTCCCCGCTTGGCTACGCTGCTGGAGTTGTCATCGCAAGGTATCGATATTAAGCAGAAATATTGAAGTAAGGCCTGAAGGGTCGTTATTGATAGATTGCAAAGGATTTGCATGAATTCTGATTGCTTTAAAATAATTTTGTGATGTGAATGGTTGAAGTCCATCAACTTTTCAAATTAATTCATTTCTCACCCTACCCCGTACAGAAATCTATAGCTTTAACACCCTTTGGGATCATTTACAAAAAAAAAAAAAAAAAACTCGGAGAGTTCCGTACAGTCCCACCTCAATCGCTCTATAACGGAGGTGAAATCTCGCTTAACGATATAGTCGAAGTAACGTCGCGACAGATGAAGTATAAAGTATATCTTAGAAATCTTGTTTGATTCAGTTAGAATACACTGGAGAACTTCCACGTCTTTTAACAAAATGCACAAAATTACCAAACCAAATCTGCAACTCAAAAAATGTGAGTTTGGATTAATTGTTGTGTAGAAAAGATGAAAGGTGGCGTCTTTCACTATTGCACCTACCCTGCGGTACTGTGTGTACGTACATACACACATCCACACACTAAGTGTTGTTACACGCAGCAATTCGAGGGGTCCTCGAGTTGAGGTGCCGTGTCTGACCGGACTTGGCGTCCTCGAGTTGGTAGCTATGTACGTATGTGTGTGTATGCGTGTGTGTGTTTGTGACACTTTGCTCGTTAACACAATATCTCAAGATAGGAATGTCTGACAGTTTTCAAACTTAGTACATAGATGCGCCATATTGAGAGGAAGAACCCTATTGTTTTTGGCGGAGGTCAAAGGTCATCTGGGGTCAAAGTCTGAAACTTGTTAACACGATATCTCAAGATAGGAAGCTTGGGTAGATTTCATATTTGTCATGTTGATGGGTTATGGTCAGGAGATGGTCCCTATTGTTTTTGGTGGAGGTCAAAAGTTATCTGGAGTCACGGGGGGTCAAAGTCGGAAAATCTTGTTAATGCAATATCTGAAGATGTCTGTCTATCTATCTATGTATGGCTGTAGTGGAGGTCAAAAGAGCATCTGGAATAACAAAATTATTTTTTGAACGTGCTAGTATAACATTTGAGTGAGAAGATAATGGTGCATGATGGCAAATTCGAAACAGTACATTTATGTATCATGATCATCTTAACCTCTATGCAATTTTGCATTCTGGTTAAATTTTCCTTTTATTTACTGAACTATTTATTTTTATTTCAACACAGCTGCTTAAAGAGTACAAGGATGAGGATTGGAACATTGGTGACATTGTTTGGACTCTTATAAACCGAAGACACGGAGAGAAAACAGTTTGCTACGCTGAAAGCCATGACCAGGCATTGGTTGGAGATAAGACATTGGCATTTTGGCTGATGGATAAAGAAATGTACACCAACATGTCCTGTCTGTCACCTTTGACCCCAATTATTGACAGGGGATTGGCTTTGCATAAGATGATACGACTCCTTACACACAGTCTTGGTGGAGAAGCATGGTTAAACTTTATTGGTGAGTTTCCATGGTGACCATTTCAGTAAAATTTTATAGTTTTCATCTCTCCTCTTTTCCTTGTTGTTTACTGTCATGCAAGAGATTTCTTTAAAGTACCAATCCTCCCATCCCAAACTGCAATTCTTGTTGGGGTTTACCAATATTCTTAATTGGCTCAGCTCTTTCATTGTCAGCAAAATCAAACAGTGCAGAGTACCAAAGCTTGTATAACACATCATGAACTGTACTGAGTCTGTTTTGATTATACACATTGAGCTTTTTATACTCCTCCTGAAGCAACAAACTGAGATTTGTCTGGATGAGGATGAATTTTAGACAATTGAGGGTGGGGCTTAAGTAAGAAGGTTAAGAGAATTGGTACGCTTTGGGGTGAGAGAATCCGACATTTTAGTGGAAACATTTCTTTTGAAATGCTCCAACATAGCATGCAAAGAAAATAGCTGTAGTTATAATCAAACCATTTAGTCACAAAAATAAATGCAATACAAGCTATTATCTTCTCAAAATCTTATAAGGACTTTTCCTTTTATGGCAGTTGCATCATTTATATTTTTTAAAGGTTTGGTGAACAAATTATTCTTGAGCAACAGATAAATGAATATAGATCTTTCAGACACTTATTTCTTTAAAAGAAAGCTACCAAACAGTCATATGTTTGCTTATTTATGTCATTAAATATTAGTTTTGAAAGGCTGAATTTTTCTTGTTAAGCAAACCACAATTTTCCTTTAACTAAATCCCTGTGCAACTGAAATAGATAAAAATGATCTAATATGGAGAATTGATGATAAGCCTGTTTGACTCAAAGTTGATGGACTATCAATATTTTATTTGAAAAATATGTCCTTGTATCAGAAGTTGTAGTTTTGATTAACAGTAAGACTGCAACAGGGATCTCTCATACCCATCATATAGTTTAGCTAGTGACTACTTGTTGCCAGTGTTTTCACAAAGGAATTGAATTTAAGGGGAATCCCCCTTCATTCACCCCCTTCATTCATGGGGGGATAAAACGGATGGGAATTGAGACTTAAACAGGGTCTCCCCTGTTTCAATTTGGTGTGTGACAGACACATAGCATTTTCCCTTGTCATTGCATTCTTGTTATCTGTACAATTTCCTAGACATTAATGTGGGCAAGTGCACACTGAATTTTTTGACTGTCTATTTGTAGACCAATCTCTTGGATGGCCACTTTAAAGAGTGTCTTATTCAGCCCCACCAGAGACAATTTGTCTGCTCCAAGGTTTTTTCAGTCGGAGGTCAGGGAGTTTGAGTCCTGGCTGGGTCATACCAGAGACTTTAAAGATGGACCCTACTGCTTATGAGCTTGCTGCTCAGCATAAGCAATGGAGTAGGGAAAACAAGCCAGTGAGATACAACTGGACTTGAACCAATCTGTTAAGAATCTGGGCCCTCAAACTACATCTAATTTAACGTAAACCAAGATTTTTGCATGTATGACAACAATCAAATTGCTTACATCTATATTTGCTTGGGGAAAACTGGGATGGATAACTCCTTACATTTTATTATGGGGCGACTCTTTTGAGAACAGCTGAACTGGGAATGAATCCAACCATCACTCATCTTCAGGCAAACACTGATGGCTCTCGAGGATAATAAAAACCTACATATATACTCTCACAGTTTTTAAATCAGGTGTCCTGACTTCACAAGAAATACTTCCATAATTTTGTTGAATTATCTGAAAATATCCAGAAATTATAGTAATTTTGAAAAGTCAAGATGTGTGAAAGCAAAAAGAAGAACAGGTTACATTTGGCACTATCCTGTATGCATAAAATAACAGCAGAAAACTTGTAGCAAAGAAGAACAGACCGTTTTCAAAGGCCACAGACTTTGTTTCCATACTGTGATATATGATTTGTGTTAGCTGGTGCTATGGTTTTACACATGCATCATTTTGTAGTGTTACAAGATTTTTGCCCCATTCATAATTGATTGAATGAGTTGATTCTCTGTCAAGTGCTGCATCTGTCCATTTCCTGGTGTGTCGTTAAATCTTACCTACATAAGGACAGATTCATTTGCCTAACTGGCAGTTATTGGCAGGTCACTTATGAATTAATATTTCCTGTTCCCAACTGCCCATACTGGCCAATTAGATAACAGACTCTGCCCTAACTGTCAAGCTCCTGGCAGCTATTTACCATTAGCCATGGACCTATTTCCAAATAGCAATTACAATGAATTGTGGGATATAGTTTTGGGTGTGCGTCATTTTAAACCACAGTAAAATGCCATTGACAAAAATGACAAACACCAAAACTCTATCCCACAATCCTTTGTAATGGCTATTTGGAAATAGGTCTATTAGGCAAATGTTGACCAAACCAAGTATGTACAGTATTGTACAGTACATACACATTCCAAAGCATTGTTTGGTTGTGGTATCAGTGAAATGACAGCAATAAATGTGTTGTAAGCAGAATTGAAAAGGTATAATAGTTCCTTCTGTGATATAGAAGTGTGTGATTTCTCTCTATGAGAGGAACCCATCCTTAGTTTATCAAAAAAAAAACAAAAAACAAATTACCCAAGCAGAAAAAAATCAAACACACACACACACACAAGCAACTAAAAAAATGTGAAAAACACTGTTGCTTTTGTTGTGGAGGATGTCAATCACACTGACTCTGTTGTCAGTGGTCAGTGGAAATTTCCTAAGCAGTTTTATCAGTGAATGGAAACAGGCTGTATGACGTTGACTTGCCATGTGTTGTCATGGCAGGAACCAAATTTCAAGAGTAGCTAATGGGCTTATACCAGCATAAATATGGAGGTAATTTTAATGTATTGTAAAGCACTTTTGAATAGTGATTTACTAAAAGCACTGTTTAATAATAATAAAAATGATGCTGACGACCATGATTGGTTGATCAAGATTTGTCTTTGGGGGGGGTAGGTTGTCATGAATGCATACATATGGCACACCAAAAGGCTCACCTTATATGATGATGTACTAAAATTATACGTTCATGTTCCAAAAATATACAATGATGTACTAGCTTCATACGATCATGATGTAAATTTGCACCATCTTATACTAAAACCATGAGTTCATCATGTACGAAAATGTTACGATGTACATGTAAAAACACACGTGTTGTACATCTGAAACCACATGTTGTACATGTAAAAAGTAGTGTTTGCACGGGTACTAAAAATTAGGACCCGGGTACCCGATCGCCGTACCAGTCAGGTACCCGGGTTACCTGGTGTTACGGTGAGTAAAAGAAATGAACATTTTGTAAGGAACATCTGTATTGGATAGGTATAGCAATCACATTCCCAAGTTCAAAAACATTTGATTTGTTAGAAGGTTTAATCGTCTCGTTTTGGTTTAGATAAAAAAAAAAAAAGTAAAAAAAATGTAACAGAAAACAGTCAAATAAGAAAATTATACTTCCCAAGGCCTATATCAATTTGATATTGAATTTTGGGACGCTTTCCTACTCGTAAAGCCAACGTCATGTTTGTGAACTTCCCTCGCACTACTTTGCAATGTGCATTGGAATTATCACTAATGGGTTATGTACGTTCTTACGTAGCTAGCCTCTTGTTGACATCCAGGCACGGTAATATAGCTTTCACACATAAACTTCGTAGTCTGCTCGAGCGCCATTTTGGGGAAAAAAAACATAATATATACTGGCCTGTTTGAAAAAAAAATTTGTGAATGTTTACGGTGTTATTACATTGATGTCGTTTTACTTTACAGATAGCGGCAAAGTGTTGATTTGCGTAAAACTGACACGTTTAACCATTAAGAAATATTCGAGGATTATACTCGTGGTGGCATACCGTATTAATAATATGATCATATAAACATGCAAGGCTCAGTTTACCCAGCATGCCAAACATTACGTGCACTGTCTTTGCAAGCTGGGCGGGGGTGATACAGTATGCCTTTGTCTGCGTGAAACAGTACGATGTGATTTTGAATCGGCCGTCAGATAGGTTGCTTGCATGTAAGTTTATGATCGATATAACTTCAGAAACGAAGTACAGACAACTTTCAAACTTACACATAATTTCTAGGGGCTCTATTCACTCTCAGTCTCGGAGATGGTTTACCAAATTGGCAAAATATTTTAGTCCATTACCGTGGGAAATGGCGTAAATGGGGTGAACCTTTTTGGATGCATTTTTTTTTAAGATTCGGGTAGAAGATTTGGAACCAGGTAATACGATGGTGGGCGGGTACCCGGGTTACCCCTGCAAACACTAGTAAAAGGGAAGACCATCATGTTATTATTGTCCCTTCTGCATGCCATACTGAGAGAGCCTTATCATGTCAAGTGAATGTACAGGCCTACCCATTGCCAATAGACCCAGTGATTATTTGGTACTTCCGGTTCTTGAACTAAGTTTCTCTAACAACAGGGCCAATGATTTTGCTGTGGGGCCTCTGGGCCATCTTATGTCATGGAAATTAAGAAAAAAAAAACTTTTTTTTCTCTTCAGTGGATTTAATGCAACGTACCATCGAAATTTCCGATCAAATCAAAAGTTCCACAGGTCGTAGCTTCAACATTAATTCTTTGGGCCTTTAGTATTGACAGGGGCCTTTTACCATTCGATACCCACATGGGCCCCTTCGGTACATGAACGTAAACATTTAGTACATGATCGTATGAATTCAGTACATGAAAGTATACATTTAGTACATGATCGTATGAATTCAGTACATGAACGTATACATTTAGTACATGATTGTATGAATTCAGTACATGTACGTATGCAATCAGTACATGATCGTATGAAATCAGTACATGATCATATGCAATCATTGTACATCATCGTAAGCAGTTAGTACATGAACACGTACTTTTACTAGATCACATGAGTTTAGATGATCATCGTGTATCGGTGAGCCTTTCGGCCGACTTCTGGTAGGCTGAAAGGCTCACTCAGTATGGCATGCGGAAGGGACAATAATAACATGATGATCTTACGTGTTTACATGTACAATGTGTTTTTAGATGTACAACGTGTGATTTTTACATGTACATCGTAACATTTAACATGATGAACTAACATGATGATGGTGTAAATTTACATCATGATTGCATGAAGTTAGTACATCATGGTATTTTTTTGGTACATGAATGTATAATTTTAGTACATCATCATATAGGGTGAGCCTTTTGGCGTGCCATACATACATACATACATACATACATACGTACATACATACATACATACATACATATTTTGTATATTTTGAGTGTTTGGATGTTTAGTTATAAGTCAAGCAAATAATTTTTGACCAGTGTTACAGTAGGTGTTGAATATTTTATGTGTGGAAGGTTGCAGAGCTTGCCCAATTTGGCTTGAAGTTATAGATTTTGTATGACACTGAGCTGTTTAAAGCATGTCTCAACTCTTTGACCCTGCAGTTTTCAACAAATGTACAGCATTGCAAACTTTTATGAAAGATCTTTTTTTTTCTGGACAGGAAATGAATTTGGCCATCCCGAATGGCTGGACTTTCCTAGGCCAGGGAATAATGACAGCTATCACTATGCCAGAAGACAATGGAACGTACTTGATGATGACCTGCTGAGATACAAATATTTAAACAACTTTGATGCTGCCATGAATCACCTTGAAGAAAGATACGGCTGGCTGAGCAGTCCACAGGTAGGATTTAATTTGACTTATTAATGTGCTGCTGTGTAATGAGTTAGTGAAGTCACATGGTATGCAAGACCGTAAAGTTTGCTTAAAGGGAAATATTGTGTTTGTTTTACAAGGAAATTTCATCCTTTTAAAACCAGTATTTATTGGCAATGAGTGACAAATAATTACAAATAAGGCAGTAAGGCAGCCTTCTTTTCAAGAAATAAGTTTCCCTCAGATAGAAATTCAGATGTTTGTTTCTCAAGAATAATTTGTTCACCCAAACTTCCAACATTACAAAAGATGCAATGCCCATTGCTTTTCTTTTACATAATATTTTGAGGAGATGAAGCTATTGCTGAGGTTTATTGTTGAGATGGAGTGATTTGAAAATGACTAGAACTATTTACTTTTAATGCTATGTTGGAGCATTTTAAACACAATATTTTCCTTAACCCTTTGCCAGCTAAGCACGTACATTTACGTGTTCTAAATATTTGCTACTGCACTCCATCATAGGCCCAACAACAACGTTCTGTATAAAGAAATTGCTTCAGCGCCAAGCATACACACACACAATATAGCATTAGCTGGCAAAGGGTTAAAAGGGAGGTGCAGTCATCTCATATTGTAGTCTAGTCTGCATTACTGTGTCATGTTTTATGTTTAGCCCTTTTTAAGTAAACATGGTGATGTCCCAACGACTAACTAATAATAGTTGGCAAGCAGCTCCAGACGAAGGCCAAAAGCTGCTGCCGACTGGCCCTCTCCAGCCTACTTTGGTATATCTGCTGAAGGAGTACTGCTCCACTCTCCACAGTCCCATACACCCCCTCCAGCTTTGCTACAACGTCACTTATTGTGACATCTGTGCCCATGTACCGGACGATCTGAGCGGCCTTACCCCTAAGTGACCTCCTTATTATTGGGGTAAGAATCTGACGGGAGTAGACGCCTTCCTTTAAGAGGCAGGTTACCTCGTACTTCCAATGCTCAAACTTGCACTCGCCTGGTTTGGGCTCGGGGTCTCCGGAGAAAATAGAAATTTTAGGGGGCTGGAATGCTGTGGTTGGGGATATTAACTTAAGGGGGGATTAAGGCTGTCACGTTAAAACGTATAAAGGAACGATCGGCCATTTAAACGGCGCTTTCATAGCCCAAAAGTTTAAACGATATGAACGACAAGTTCTAACACTGTAACGTTAGTGTAACTAGTCAGTGTAGCACACTGCACAATAACTAACGTTAGGCCTAGTGCCTAACTACATGCATAGGCCTAGGCCTACAAGTCGAATCTGCAACATTGATTTTACTTTCAATCTTCCTTAAAACTAATTCCTAAAGTCTACAATTACAACACTGAACTTTCTGTAACAATATGCCCCTTAATGTACGTATAATTTGAATGCTGTGATATCGATCACTTAACGTTGCGTGAGCTACAGTTTAGCTCGGCAAGGTATGTAATCTGTTTAGTGAAGAAGCTTGCTCAGCAGAGCAGCAGTTAGCTGCCTGTGGTATAGCGGAAAAGCCGCCGTGTTCAGCCTTGCATTTCCTGTACTACGTAATACATATCAGGCATGCAGGTACCCAAACAGCCAGCTACGCACGTCCCGGATGTTTTGTGACTAATAAAGGGTGGCATGCCAAAATTATTGTCTCAGTAATACATATCATTGTACATATCATTGTGTTTACGGTAGATTCTAGGTGAAATCAAGGGCGGTTATATTTGGACATCATTTAAACGGTAAACGAACGTTTATTTTGACCGTTTAAACGTTTAGGCAATTAAACGGAAACTGACAGCCCTAGTTTTGATAGGGGCTAAAGAAATAACTATTAAAACTTACTTTCCTTAAAAAACTTTACCATTACAATGTTCTACAGCCTCAGCTGCAGGCTGACTATCCTTTAATTTACTTATGGCACTCCCTGTCTGTTTTTGGGTGATTGGGTCAATGCCAAAATTTAAAGAGAGCATTTCACTATCATCACTTAAACTCCCAAAATGTTTCCTTAAATCTACCTCTTGGGTGTTCATGGGTAAACCCTCTACGATTATTTCACATGACATTGTGAAGCTTTATTTAAACACAAGAACAATTTAAAATAGTTAAAGAGAGAAATATTACGTAAACTAAATAAATTTTTGCTTCCCTGTGTTAACTTGCTGTTTGCAGCAATCAAAAAACAACTTAAATCCTCTCACAATGATATAACAATGGCCCCACGTTGTAGGCGCCAATTAGATGTAGCACTTTTTAAGTGAACGTGGTGATGTCCCGAGGACATAACTAATAATATTTGTAATTTCGTGGGCCGAAGTTATGGAAGAGGAAACTGGGATCCAAATTCCAACTTCAAGTGAGATATTAATTTACTAAAAGTAGGTGCAACAACGGAGAGAGTAACCCAAGAAAACACACAAAACACGGATAAGGTGATTGATAAACAAGAGAGTATATATTGCAATTGAGCAAGTTCGTCTCCCTGCTTTGCTTCTCTTTGGAATATTTAAACTTAACATACATCAGAAGACTTATAATACGATGGGGAATTACTTACTTAAATGGCCATATATTATGTTATTGTGCACATAAGAAAAGGGAAATGCTCTTATCTGTCTGGTACTGTCGCTCTCCCTGTCTCGAAATGGGATGTGCTCGAAAAGGCTGTCCCTGGAACCAGCAATCAGTCCAACGGAAACTCAAATGAAACAACTAAAGAATAACTGGAACAAGATCTTGTCTAGTCCAATTTGCAATAGTTCCAACTCCAATCCAAATACTCCGCCAACAGGATGATCAAGGGGTTTAGTTCTTGAAGGAAACTTATTAACGGATGATCCTTCCTAAATATACTCTGGTTCCTCCTCGACTTTAGTGAATATAGTAACAAGTATGGACTACACAGTTTGTTTACAGTCTCCAGTAAAACTTGGTAAACAAAACATCACTTCACCAATGGGGGCTTTAACAAATTAATTCAAAACTATTTACAGGATTGGTGAGAAACAAAAAGCTGGTCTCACATCATCTGCCAGAGAGAATCAGCCTCCCTCTGAGAATATTGATAAAGATACTATATAGATGGTGTTTACATTGAAACTTCTGGTTGCACTGAAACTTAAAACTTTAGTCTCAAGTATAGTGAAAGAATATCAAAATGATTCTTGCCTGAACAATGGCAGATCTACTTCTCTCCTCTTAGATTTAAACTCTGGGGCTGGGTGTAGGAAATATTTAAATTAAGTTGTAGACGGGTCCTATGTCATAATCACATGACTGTCCCCAGTTGGTCAACCCACCCATGGCAACCAAGGGATCTTCTCTTGGACCAGTCACAGTCCTTTTTCTGATGAAATCATCAGCATATTAATTAATACTTGGAATCTACTTCTATGACCAAATAAGGGAAGCTAAGAGCTAAATCTATACAAATAGAACTACTGATACATTTTGCACCAAAAATGTAGAAATAGTTAAGCAGTGGGCCAAAAAATGTTTACAAGACACATTCTTTGATAATATAGGAAAATTATTAATGGCACATCTCAGTGGTCACTTTTTCACTCACTTAACCAGGAAATCACGGCCCCTAATCTCCAGGGTACATAATACGTCACAATAAGCTCTTTTTAACTAGAATTGTAAATAAAGGAGTACTGCAGCAGTCTGTACACAGGCTGATGACCTTCAGGTGTCACATCTGGGTGAACAAGACATATCAAGACATATCATATCGTACAGTACAGTAAACAGTTTTCCTATGATAACCAGTGGACTTATATGAGCCAAGAGAGAAAGTTATGGTGGCTCATAAAGGCCATCAGGTTACATATGGTTGACTCTAGAGAGTCATGTCACAATATTTTCTCACAAAATAATGAAACTTAGGAGAGTAAGTCAAATCCCCTGCCAGGGCAAAGTCCCTGGAAGCTCTTGCATTTTAGAAAATTACAGACACTAGAATGAAGCTGGTATTTAGAAATACGTACTGTGCAAAAAAGATATGTGATTCTGTCCATTTGCATGCTTATTTACAGTAGTCTCCAAAATCCTTGTAGCCTCCATTCTCTCCGAAAAAAAAAAGAAATAACTTATTTCGTTGTTTGAGAGTTCAATTCAGGTAAAACAAGGCCTGAATCAACACCACAGGCATTTCAGATCAACTTGAGGAATGTACAGTCATGATATTATTTTGTTTTAAACATCATGTAACAGTGATATATGAGGGGGGAGATTGAAACTACTTTTCCTAACACTAATATATATATGGCAGGATTTTGTAACTTTTCTTTCATTATGACTTCACCTGCTTAAAAATAGGCTCAGTCTGACCAGACCTCACAAAGGGGAGGTCGGGTGTAATAAAATCCTCCTTATCTATTCATTTATTTGTTGTAAGAAACCACTATCACTTCTAGAATAGCACTTGACCCCTGGCCTGTGAGGATTTTTTTCCAGTTGATTACACAGTCTATTTACACAGCAGACAAGCTATTGAAATGTCCAGTGATTGCAGAGTTACATCTTTTTTTTAGATTACAAACAGGAAGCCTTTCATTACCCAAAGAAGGGCTCATATGTCACTGAGAATAAATCAGCCATGTTCAGAGAAACAAAATTTGATTGGATTTGGTAACAGATAGCCAGGTTATGATTCCAAAACCAGAGTTTGGATCTTTAAGCAGATGAGTTTGTAATGATAGTTTTTACTGTCACAGATAAAACCCTTTAATGATAGAATATATTGCTGCATGCCAAATACCATGTTCCAAAACAAATAAAACATTGAAATTGTCTGAAGAAAAAGAATAAACATAAAAATTGAAATGATAAAATTCACCACTGCCCAATTTTCCCTGTAAGGAGATTGCAGAAATACATTTGTGTAGGATAGCTTTATAGTGTACATATAGGTCTATGCAATCTGTTAGGCAAAGGCAAAAGTGCCAAGACATGCTGAAGAAAGTTATATGGTAAAGGGAATCTTTAGACTATACGCCTGCACTTCAGAAAATAGTTCCACACTCCAATCTCTGCCCTCCTCCAACTCAGCCCCTCCCACTGCCCTCCCACTGCCACTCCCCTAGCCACTCCCCTACATACAAAGAACAAGTGTTTGACAAGTAATTGCAAATGCTTAACAGTGTAGGAGACAATGCATTAAAAAGGTGTTCACTTCATATTCTCAATACTGACAACATATAGGAGCATGCTTTGGCTGAGAATGCTGTTGGATTTATAAGGTGACAGTAAAATCAAACATTCAAAATGAATATACTACAAGATAAACTGTATTGAAACACTTAATCTTGCTCTATAAAATGGGAAAGTTTAAGTACAGTACAGTATATCTATGGCAAGTTCACAGGTTGTTTACATTGTATGTGGCTGTGAGTAGAAAGTATGGAAAACATTTGAAGAATCTCAGTCAAGTAAAGTAACTAGCAGATGACTGTCTTGTTTACATAAGTAGGGCATGCAAATGCATTCACAATTGATTGCATGGCAAAATATACATTGCATATGCATTAAAATGCAACAATTGCATAACCCACTGAAATAAATAACTATATTTTCATATGGCAAACTGCATTTAATGTTTATAAGAACTAAAATATTATAGTGTGTGAGAAATAAAAAAATCAAATGCACTGAGTAATATCACTGCTACAAATCACATAAATCATAAAAAAGAAATTGCAAAATTTTTATTTGATACAAAGAGAAGTCAATTTAATGTTTTGGCACACTACGTATGAGGCAGTTTCCAAATGAAGTGGCATATGCTACGGAACTCCACCTGTGTCACTTTGAAATGAAAAGCCGCTGTGCTTACAGTAAAGACACTTTATATTGGTACTGTTTGTCTATCCCATTTGACTTAATTAAACCCTTTTGCTACTGAAGTGGATCAGTCCAGCCTTATTGAGCTATATATTATATTATGTATACACATATGGCTGTGTTCTGTGAATAATTACATTTTTGTTTGGAGACAGTCACACTTGCTATAGACGAATCCGGACAAATTGTGATGGTCTGATTTTAGTCGGCCATTACTGTGGTCCATAACCTTCAATATTTAAATTTCCTTCCTTACCTGTTCCATGGATGGTTGTACACTGAAGTGTATCTTGATTTCTTCAATTTCACTGAATATGAGGATTTGAAATTCATGTAGACAACAAATGAAGACAAAGGCTGATGGACCCCACTAATGGCTGCTTACAGTAACTAAAAACAAGCCCTTATTGGATTCATCTATAGCCCAAGAGAGGGTGCAGATGTGTGCAAATACCTTCTCTTCAAACCTATTCTGCGTCCAAAACACAATAACACACCATGAGTACATATGAAGCTATTCCAGTATGCAGAACAATGGTTAAATTTGTGGCAAAATCAAACATGTATTTAGCAAAATTTGCAAAACCACGAGTAGCAAACAGGTTAAAAGGCTACAAAGTTCATGCACAGATATTACTTGTTAGCACATAGTTATTGAGTCAAAATAATCAAAACATTAATGCCAATATTTTAATCCATACACAATAGGCTCAATAAAATCATTGAATGACTGGCTTTTTCAAATTGCATTAATATCTTTACTGCTTAGAGCGGCTCATTGAGTTGGTTCATGAAATTCAACAAATTTTCACAAACCTGTTAAGTTTTCTCCACATACCAGTGGTCAATCTTAGACAATCCCCATATCCTTCATACAAATATTAGTTTTATGATCGATTACTTAATAGTTTAATTCAGTTATCAAAAATTTGTGACCAGACACTTTTTCAAATTAAACACAAAAGCTTTAAAATTCAGGACACCACAAAACTGAAAATTCTAACTTTTTCCAAAACTCTTGGATATGAAATTTGACACATTATGCTACCATTAGCATTATCATGTGTTAGTGACCCTGTAACAATCTCATTAAGTCATGAATATCAACTCAATGAGCCCCTTTAATGTTTTCATTGAAGTGCAATATAGTTTTGCATTACATGGACCACAGAAGGTGGAAATTATCGTAGATTTAGGGCCACCTTATCAAAAATGAAAACATTTTTAGAGCTCATAGTTACCCACAAAACTGAAACCTTCGCCTTTAATAATCTTGATATTTTTCTGTGTAGATTTGAAGAATTTGTCGCATTTTTGTCATAGGTGGTTACTTTCAGGAGTAGTGAAGAAATTGTAATGTAAGGAGTGGACACATGAAATGGGCAAGCTACAAACTGTGAAATAGTCCTATCTTATCCTCTGCTTACTCCCATCAGCGAGCAAGAAAACAGTCTGCTTCTAAAAGCAGTGCAATTGATTCCTTATCTTTGCCAATGTTTGAGTGACTTCTAGATGCATGAGGTAATTGATACTACTCCAGGGTCCCAATCCAAATGCCTGATTTGCTGGATATGTGGTTTAATAAAGTTTTAGACTACTGTCTTCCTTATGAATAATTTTCTTCTTCACAGGCCTATGTAAGTGCAAAGCATGAAGGTGATAAAGTTGTAGCCTTTGAACGAGCCAAGCTTCTCTTCATCTTCAACTTCAATCACTCCAAAAGTTTTCCTGATTACAGAATTGGGGTAAATCTTCCAGGAAAGTATCCTTTACAAAGTTTCTCTCATTGGAGATCCTTTTCTCTTCACTCAAAGGGTTCCTTTTGACAAGACTGTCACAAGTTTGAAAACAATCTGTGATTAGTAGTTTTAAGAGGAACCTTCAAAATTATTTCATGGGAATGTGTTAAAAAAAAAAAATTCCTTTCCTGCTATTTTTTACCATTTAGGTAGTATTGGACTTGGCTCCTATGTAGGGTCTTGAGGTATGGTTTGGTGTTAGTAGGTGGGTGGGGGGGAGGTGTGTAGGTGGGGTGGGGGAGGGTGTGTGGTATGGGACTATGGGTGGTCGTTCTAGGTATTGGATTGTTGTGCCGTCTGCACTTAGTGTTACCAACATTTGTTTCCTTATTCGGCACTTTTTTGTTAGCAACTGATGTATCTTAAGTTGTTTTACTTTTGTACTTTACACTATTTCTTTCAAGGGAGTGTTCTGCCTTTAATGTTAAGCCCCCAAGGGTTTTGTAGCTCACTTCCTTTCGATACTCTGTCTATTCTATATTGTTACTATGTAACTGTTATATTATGTAATATTGTACATTGTAGTGAAAAAACAAATAAATGAATGAAAAATGAATGAAATTAGTACATGTGTCTGTAAAGGAAAAGCCATCAAACACTGTCATATTTGAAAGAAGGTAAGGTATTTGATGGCAAGGAATCACTAAGCCTTTTGGCTTTCTGGTTGGTACATGTGTCGGTGGAATATACCTTTAATCAAAGCTGTCATAGATTCTCATACTCAAGCTCTTCCTACATATTTGTTTCCTGCTATTTGTTTCCTGCTACATGGAAACAGAAGTTATTTTTTTTCTTATTTCTTCCTTTCTCGATAGGTAGATAGAGAGTTTTAACTTTATTAAGCCCCCAAATGAGCAAATTCAGTTTGCATATACAAACATGTAAACAACATAAAACATAGAAGGAATAAAAGTACGGATAGGCCTAAGTATTGCACTACGATTAGAGAGCGTGGTGGCCTATTGGTTAAGGCATTGGACTTGTGATCTAAGGATTGCCGGTTGGATTCCCACCTGGGTCATTATGTTGTGTCCTTGAGCACGATGCTTTATCTTGATTGCTTCTCTCCACCCAGGTGTTAAATGGGTACCTGTGAGGTAGCTTGTATAGTGCTGTGTTGTATGTGGCTGCTCCTATGGGAAGTCCCCCAGGGGACATCATGAAGTGGCATTGTGCCGGGTACGAACAGCAAGGGATGTGCACTTATAGAGTGTGGGTTTGACAAGTTACCAATGACCAGGGGTAATGATTGTGAGGCGCTTTGAGATGTTGAACATACATATAAGGTGCTATATAAATCCAATTATCACCACCACCACCACCACCACCACCACCAGACAATGACTCTGTGACAGAAAGCCTATTCAGGTTTGGTTTAACTATTGTCCTCCAAGATTTAATATTGATAATAGTATACACACCTGTGAACAGGCCTTCAAATTTGAGGTGTGCCAGTGTGATCTCACACCACCCCTCCCCTCAGATGACTGTGAGAAATGTGAATTTTTTTGCACACCTTAATAAATGTTTGTATCTCACAGTAGACTACTAAATGGTACACCTACCACACCCCTTAATTACAGGGGGCAACCTGTGGACTGGGGGTTGTTGAATATGCCCATTGTATTTCCTGCCTTTAGTAAGAGGTGACTAAAGGGAGACCAAATGTATTAACTTTTACCTTTTTATCGAGTTGATTGAACATACAGTATATTACACAGTCGTGTTGGCTAACTAACTCCTTAGTCACTGTAGTGTGATTTAAGCACAATTGGAAAAGGCCTTTACAAAATTTTATTACAAACACAAGAGGTCATTCAATCAATCAATGGATAATATTTATATAGCACCAAGATCATACATCTGCTTTTTAGCACATAAACACAAACATATTCCCGTTGATACTCCTCATGAAGCAAATGACCTTGAAGAGAGACTTGAAAATTTCAGGAAGGTCTGATGATCAATATTAATATATTAAAGAATAGTGGTTAAGAAAAGAAAAAGAAAACTAGGGACTGAAGGGCTTTGTTTCTGTGGCAAACAATGAACTCAAATATGAGTGTATTCATACACTAAAACACAATGGTGACAATGAAAATGAACCAAGATAGATTGAGTGAGAATGCACCTAATAAAGAGAAATCAAGGAATTGCTTTAATAATAAAAGAAATAAGGTGAAATATGGACTTGGATGATATTTCATTTTGAACAGTGTGCACTTTACAACCAGCCAGTGAAAAGAGTGGAGGAAATTATAGAACAAGTCTATTTTTAGGATAAGGAAAGGGTAAAAGATTGTAACTGTTAAGACATTTCAGGAAATTTAGATATTGATCACAAGTTTTAATATACAGTGTAATAGTAAAACATTGTCATTGAACCTTACAGTTTCAGACTAACGATGTATCCAAATGAATTCTGTATTAAAAGGTGGAACTGTACCACAAGATTGTCAGTATGATATTACAAAAAAATTCCACCAATTTTTAGTGAAAATATAGGACCCCTTTCAACTAATATCTAGTCCAACCAGGAAGCCCCTTTAACTGAATTCTAGTCAAAGCAAAGTGACTCTTTCTATGGATTTGTATTAAATACAGAATATCCCTTGTAACTGATTTCTAGTAAATTCAGAGGGCCCCTTTTTATTGATTCTCATTAAAATTAATGGGCCTCTTTTAGCCTATTTCTAGATTTCTAGTGTAAGCAGAGGGCCCCTTCCTACTGATGAGTAAATGCAAAGAGCCTCTTTCAAGTGACTTCCATTAAAATTAGAAGACATCTTTGAACATATTTCCACATATAGCAGAGGTCCAAAAAAGATTTCAATCATAGTAGAGAATCCAAAAGTCTTCAAGTATTAAGAAAAAACTTTTAAGCCTTTTATTGAAGGTTTCTAAATTATTTTCTTATAGCAGGGAATTTCTAGAAATGGTGAAGGCCCCTGAGGATGCAGCACCCCTGTTACTACTAATGGAGTGAGTAAATGCAGACACTCCTAAGTAATGTTTTTGTAAATCAATTATACCCAGATGCTCACTTTAAAAAGCAATCATCTGAGCTTTATGTGGGGTCGCAAACTGTCCTGTTTCATGATTGGCTGTAGAGAGTCATGTGACAACATTTTTTATGCTCAAATGTTAAATTTACCCGAAGTGACTGCTTGGTTTACCTTGCATGTACAATATTGAATTCATAAAATGTTATGAAAGATTCTTTGAAGAGAAATAGGAAGAAAATTGTGATATTTAGCTGCTGCTTCAAAATCAGTTTTTTTTTTTCCGGGGGGGGGGGGGGTCTGTTCTTGACCTTTAAAGCAGGAGTAGATACCCATGGCATATTTCAGATAAAATCAGCTCAACCAGATGACAGTTGAACAAGGGTTACCAATATCTTTTTGTGAGAATTTTATTACAAGCAGTGTTTCTTACCATCTGCCAAAGATGTCCTTAACACAAAAAAAAAAAACAGATATAAAATTATTTTGGACTCTGATGAGGAAAGGTTTGGAGGACACAAGAGGCTCGACCACACAACTGACTTCTTCACTAAGCCAGAGCCATGGGCTGACAGGGCTCATCATATCCATGTAAGTAGTATAAGTGTACTTAATGAGCCATGAGTCATGGGCTGACAGGCCCCACCATTTACATCCATAAAGTTGTGTAGCTTTTTAATTAAGCCATAGACTGGCAGGACCTCAAATGTCAGTGTAGTTACTTAGTGAGTTAGTTAGTCAGTTAGTCGGTCAGTCGGTCAGCCGGTCAGTCAGTCAGTCAGTTAGATGGATGGAGTGTTACGGCCCAGTTTCCCACCAATTGGTTCAAGTCAAGCTGGCCAGGGCCTTTCTTCCCAGTTGTGGCTCTCTGGCTTGTTTTCCCTAGTCCATTGCTTATGCAGAGCATCATGCACAACGGAAGTAGGTTCCTTTTTTAGAGACTTTGGTATGACTCAATGTCAGTGCAAGAATTGCAGTGTACTGCATGTGCCATGGGGTGACAGACCCATATTATATCCATGTATTAAAGTAGCATAGTGTCCTGAGAGAGCCAGGAAAGTGAACTACATGGGTCTATATTGGTAGAGTCCATATTTGTATGTATAGAAAAAGTCATACTCTTAACTGCATTACGTGTACGGCTCGGTTACTTGCCGTTTGGTCTACCCCCGGAAAATGAAACGATATTCCGGGTGTCACGTGATCAACGAAGACACCAAATGTGCCTTCACTATCTCTGAAAACACAAAATCACATGATTTGGTGTCTTGATTTTGTGTTTTCAGAGATAGCGAAGGCAGATTTGGTGTTTTCGTTGATCATGTGACACCCGGAATATCGTTTTATTTTCCGGGGATAGACCAAACAGCAAGTAACCGAGCCGCACACGTCATGTGATCACACAGAACCAATAAAAGCAGTCTAGCTGAGCAAGATGTGGGCTCTGATACCTCATGTCTCCATGTCAGTCATATAATGTACCATATACATGCCCCATACTGTAGCCTGGTAGGGTCCACCATTTGTGTGATTCATAGCCTTCTGCAAGAGCCATGCATGGCCTTGAGCCTCCCCCATGCCCATATATCTATGTATTAGACAAGCTATGGACTGACAGAGCCCAGTATATTTCTATTTAAGTAATATAAAACTGAATTGGAAGAAATGTTGGAATTATGCAGAATCTATTCTGTTACTGTACAAGCCCATGCTACTACAATAGAACAGTTTATTTTTTGTGGAATGATTGCATGGGATAGAATTCATACCCTTCATGGTGGTCCATATTACCTTTTCTCTAAAAGGTAAGTTTATACTATGTGTAAGAGCTTTTACAGTAAAATTACAGATCTCTTGTGTTTGCATTTGTATGTAGAGTATGTAATGATGTACTCATATGCTGCAGCACTGTATATGTTTTTGTGTTTTGAAGTTTTACTCCCCAGCTTGTAAAACATTTGATTTAATCAAGTGACCCCTTTAGCCTTCATCCAGTTGCAGGTCTCTGAACTGTTTTCCCTAGCCAACAGACTACTTTGAAGTTTACATCTGTGCATGTGGTGGAAAATAGAACACATTTTTAAAATGCATACACAATGACCTCTTCTCACTATGGAATTTTCCATCACACATCCTTTGTCATGTGTGCAGATGTTTCTTTACATCCTGCTATCAGCTGTAAACACATAAGAGTGGTACCCTTTGACCTTTGACCTGTTGCACAATACTGCTCCTTGAAGAAACCTTAAACTGGTCTATTGCCGAATATGTGGACCATTGTGCATTCAAAGCACAGGTCTACTTCGTACATACATGGACAGAGCATGTAATGCGTACCTCCTATCCATAGATTGGCTCAACCAAGATGGCCGCCATGAAGCTATAATCTGTATGATTTGACGATGGCTCTGTAATTTTTTTTTACAAAATAAACTTGAATGGGATCAGTATCATATTCCTGCAATATGCATATTGGTCTTGACCTTACCTTGCATTATTTCAAAAATATTTAAACTTTCTTGCAAAATCTTTTGACTTACTTGAAGAAGTCCAAACCAACACAGACAGCCATCTTGCTATACCTTTTCTCACACTTATGGTGGCAGCAATGTACTGTGTGGTATGCCCTGTCCATGTATATGAAGTCTGTAATAAAATGGCCTTCCGTACCATTTATTAGCGCTGTATGGATTGATGAGTTTGTATATGCATATATATATATATATGTATGTAGCCCTATGTGACACAATATAACATAGGAAATATCACATTTGGCCTGTATATAGCTTTTTCTGTGTGGATGATTACTTACATGTTCAATATAGGTCAAAGGTCTTTAGCCAACAGGGGTCAAGATTTTAAACACTAAGACCATCTCTACACACACATTATCTCAAGGCAGGAAACTTTGGTTGATGAATCCTTTCATTGGCTGAGTGATTGCTGTCATTTTATGTGTAAGTTTTCTTGGAGATCACAGAGTATTTGGTAATCTGTCGGTTAGTTAGTAAACAGAGTTTTAGGACTAAGTTTCTGACCAGTTGATTTGAGTCAGGCCTGCCACAGCCTTTTTTCCAGTTATGGCTTACAGTCTTGTTTTCCCTACTCCATTGCTTGTGCTGAGCACCAAGCACAGTGGCAATAGGTTCTAGTTTTAAAGCCTTTTGTATGTCCCTGTCAGGATGCGAACTCGACGCCTCCCAGCTGAGAGTGGAATGGTCTAACCACACCATGGCCCATGCAGCCGTTTGGGTAATCTTTCAGGGAACAAAGAGGTTAAATAGGATACCTGAAGTGTGGAAACTCTCCTGAATTTCATGCTTGGTCTAAAGATATTGGTGACAAATATTTACTGTGAATGGTCTTCTCTATTTTGGATGAGGTCAAAAGTCAATAAGAGTCACCAGAGGTTAAAGGATTAAAACTTTAAAACAATATCTCAGGAAGCAAACTAAGGATTTTCATGTATGGCATGTGGGTTTTCCATATTTGTGAAAGTGAATGTTTAAATTGGGTTGTAAGTTTAGTTTTGTTAGGAAATTGTCAGGGTTGGGAAATGCCTGAAGTGCTTTTTATGTGAAACATTAGTGCTCACAGCTTAAAGGCTAATCCTCTCACTCCAAACTACAATTTTTTTTTGTTCACAGAAATTATCAGTTTGGTTGACATCTAGTTCAAAAAAGCATAGTACTGAAGCTCACATTGAACAACATGTACTGAACTGATAGTCTATTGATTACACATCAAGGTCTATTCTTGTGTACTTAGCCTGAAGCAATATGCAGCTTTTATTGATTCCTTACCGAAGGCAGGCAAGGAATCTATGCGATGGTGATGTCGTGTGTATGTGTGTGTGTGTGTGTGTGTGACGCCTGCTTGTAAACACGATATCTCAAGAAGGGTAACCCCCAGGGATCTGAAACTTGGCATGTAGAATGTCCACATTGAGTAGATGGTCCCTATTTTTTTTGGTAGAGGTCAAAGGTCATTTGGGGTCACCAGAGGTCAAAATGTAAATACCTTGGAAATTGCTTGTAAACACGATATCTCCAGAAGGAAAAATGTGAGCAATCTCATACTTACCATGCTGATTGCCCATATTGAGTAGATGGTCCCTATTGTTTTTGATGGAGGTCAAAGGTCATTTGGGGTCACCAGAGGAAAAAAGGTCAAAACCTTGTAAACACTGTATCTCAAGAAGGGTAAATGTGAGGGATCTCATACATAGCAGGTGGATTGCCCATATTAAGTAGATGATCACTATAATTTTTGGTGGAGGTCAAAGGTCATTTGGGGTCATCAGAGATGAAAAGCTCAAAAACTTGTAAACACCATATGTCAAGAAAGGTAACTGCCAGGAATCTCATATTTACCAAGTGGATTGTCCATATTGAGTAGATGACCCCTTTTGTTTTTATTGGATGTCAAAGGTCATTTGGGGTCATCAGAGTTCAAAACATCTAAACCTTGCAAACACAACATCTCAAAAAAGTATATAACTGTTGAAGTTAATATCCTTGAGCGGTTAGGGTGAAACGGTAAGAATAATCTGGCATGGGTAATGTAAAGGCATAGGTGTATAATTTTTTTGGAACAGTTTATTAACTTCACTGTGTAAATTCTTTAGTGAGGTAATTTTGAAAATGTATTTGTAAAGTACTGAAGCAAACTCATAGGAAGAAGGTCTTAGGTGCACAAAAAGGCACATCACATGGTAGTTACTGTACAGTATGTTGATTCTGGCATGAAATTGTGCCCTGTTATTACATTAAGTTCCAAGTATTAATACATGAAAAAGTGGACAGAGCAAAAAAAAAATCTTAAAAGGCAAAATCTGTTCATCAGGCTGGCATACATGCTTCAGTGCTCATGGGTATGCTGATTTTGCAGCCACAAGTAAATAGATTTTCATGAAACAGATGTGGAACATGTGAGTTTAAACAGTCTGTATAAGGGTCATTTAGGGATATAGTCTGAAAATATTAGAAGATGCTCCTATGCACACTAAGTAGATGACTGATGTGGAACTTCATAAGGGTAAACTTTGAACAGAGAGTACTCTGTGTGATGCACAAGAATCTCTTCAATAACATACCTACATTGCTTTTTCCTTAAAGAAAACCTGAAGAAAACATTAAATTTAGTGGCAAAAAGTGCTAATATTTGGCAATCCTTGTGCCTACTGTCCTCATGAGGACATGTGCATGCAAGCATGCATAAATTGGAAATGGGAATTGATTAATTAGATATACCACAGTTAATTAGCTTTACAAAAAAGAACCTAATTTATACTGATCATTTGGTATCAAATACCCTTCAGGGCACATGAACTGTCATTGCCTAATAGAGTGAATCAAATTGTGACTGACCCATTCTTTGCCATTTGGTCACAGTTATCTGGCCTTATTTTTCACAGTTGACTGCCAGTTATCCCCACAGTGTCCTGAAGGATTACCTCATACAAACATACAGCTCAATTGACTTAAGCTTTTTACTGTATAAGTGGTGTTAATTGACTCTTATAAACCCTCTGAAGAAAGCTTATTTTTATCTCAGTACATAACAACCATGACAGCCCATTGTTTGTATATACTCCTATTTCCTGTCATTCACTGCAGGCATTTAGTACTCTATTTGTGGTCAAAATGTCAGACCTCCATGAAAGTCACACCTCTGCAAAATCAAGCATAAAATAACTGTCCACATTATCTTGTCTCATCTGACCACAAGTAAAAGTTGCTTGCCTAGCCATTGTCTGGAGATGGAGAAGTTCATGTACACTTGATCAAGTTTCTAAACTGAAAGTCATCTTAGAAATACTGTAGCTTGACACCCTTCAGAAATAGTGTCCTTTACATACAGTAGAAGTTGGTGGAATTGAACAGGTAGTGTGTTTATATTAGGATTTTTGTTGAACACAACTTTAAACATTGGTGGCTATCTAGATTGGTGCTTCTGCTTTACAGTTTCAATATGCTCTACAGTGATTATTTATCACTTAGTTTCATTCTAGAATTTGTTTTAAATTTTTGATAGCTTAAAATGTATCAGCATACAACTTGCCTCATCTCTGCATATATCTGGATAACCGCACCAAAAATGTAACCCCTGTGTGAAGGATTATAGTTATATCAAATATCATCATCGAGTGGGAATTCTTGTCTCACATTTCATTTTTATCCATGTCACTATCCCCCCCCAAAAAAAGTGTATCATTAAGCTTAATGCATAGAACCATTGCTTCAAGATTACCCTTAATGACACTTTTCAAAAGTATTAAGATTTTATTTTGCATTGCTGCTGTCATTTAAAATTAGTTCAGGTAATAAGAACAAGCATAATGTTGTATACTGTGTATGAAACAAGGAAAACTTGTACTGTGTGTTATGCTGTACCTACAATATAAGTAGACGAAAGGCAAATAAAAAGTCTTGTTAAATTATGGATTAATAGGGATATCAGCTTTTGTTAATTTGCAAAGGATACCATAGACAATGGGTGGGGCATTTCCCCCATAGAGCAAAAATTGCCATCACTGATAGCCAAGGTTACACATCTCTGTTCAGATGTCTCTTTAGGCTTAATTGGTCTCACATACCCCGCAACACCCAGTGTTAACTCGTGTTTACAATCAGACAAAACCGCAGGCTAACCCCGTGTTTTCTAGCCTGTGTTCTCACGTACCCAGTGTTTCCTTGATTGGATAGTGTTACCATAGTAACGAGGTCAAATATTTCACACACCGATTACAGTAAAATGTAAGAAAATACCTTTCATCGGTGCCATAAATACCTGTGACCTTGCTTGATTAAAACAAACATGATGTTTAAAACTGCTTAACCCTGCGATTTGAGGTGGATCGAAATTTAAACATTGACCCCACGTTAACCCGCCGTCCCGCGTTACTCAAGCGTGAGGTAACACAGTGTTACCTCGAGCGTGGGGTATGTGAGAACACAGTATTTGATCCAATGCATGTAGGAGAGTGTTTGGATGAGGGCTTGTTTAAACACTAACCTCAATGCAGACTTTTCGAAACATAGAGGCATCGGAACATAGAGACTTCAGAATGGAGAACTGTCCCCATTAATCAAACTTTTGATAAAAATGGTTTCAAAATACCGCTTTATCAAGTAATGAGACAAAACAGTTTTCTGGCATGTTAAAGCTGTGTGAGAAATTCCTCTTGTTTGTGGAGATCAAAGGTTTGAGGTGACAAAAGATAAAACCCTTCAGACATAATATTTTTAGGGGGATAACTGTGAGGGATCTCATACCATGGAGGTAGTACTTCCATACTCATACTGTACTAAGCTTAATTTTGAATTGCTCATGTTGATAGACATGTTGGTGAGGTGATCACTATTGTTTTTAAGGGGTCGAAAGGTCATTTTGTGTCACATGAGGTCAAAAAGTTTTGGCCTTACTAGTATGATATCTCAATTAAGTAGGATAATTGTATGGGATCTCATGCATGTCATGTTTGTTTCCATGTTTGCTATGATATATCATATGGCAAGGAATCACTAAGCCTGTTGGCTTTCTAGTCTGAATCAGGATGAATTTTAGACAGTTGTGGGAGGGGCTTATGTAAATATGTTAGGAGAATTGGAACTGTTTGGGGGTGAGAGGATTAGGCCTTTAAAACTAATTATGTCCTGAATGTCACAGAGCCAAGTCTTTATATTATTTGTTTTCCAGGTCTACATACCAAGCAGAGTTGCTGTGGTACTAGCTAGAGAAGAAGAAATTGCTCTCACATCCAACTCATGAACAAATGGAAAACGATGGAATTTTGTTATGCATTTTTGAAACTGTAATAGTCCAGATGTAAATGAGAGAATTGATTAAAGGCATTCTAAGAGGAACTTAACTATTGTTATGGCAAATTAATTTATCAATTAGGGTGGGTGGACATCATATACTTTACAGAGTTCATACAGGTCCTGGATATCTTGGAAAGTTACCATTGAAAACTGAAATTTGAATCTCAGTCCAGGCATGGAAAGTGAGGGAAAATTAAGTAGTGTTTTTGAAAGGTCTTTGAAAAGTTGGGAAATTCTAGGAAGTGGACTAATTGCTTTAATATTCTTAATGATCAAATTTGTGTGGAAGAAAGGTGGAAATATTGGATCTGACTGTTTTTAATGTTCATGGAATTTTGTCATTTTGAATGTGCTCAATCCTTGTTTTAACAAACATGGCAGAATAGCGTAAAAGGTCGTAATGCATTAAGATCTTAACTTCTGTCTTCATTTTCTTCCTTTCTTGCTTATCTTAAGGTCTAATTTGGTTTGCCTCTCTTACGATCCACTTTGTGTTGCTTAATTCAAGGTCCACTTTGAATTACTTATCTGAAATTACACTTTGCATTGCTTATATCTTATGGTCCACTTAATTTTTGATTGCTTATCTTAAGGGCCACTTTGTATTGCCTATGCCTATCTTCAGGTCCGCTGTTGGTTGTTAAAATTATTGCAAGACTACTGTTTTCCATGAAACACAACAATGAGATTTCAATGTAGTTATAATTTAAATCATTATACTAATCAATTTTCAACACAAAATCTACCTATACTGCTAGAGTATTTTCTCAAAGGGAACACAATGTTAAGTTACCCATGACATGATCGTTGCATGTTAAAGCTGTGTAGTTAGACTCACCTAAGTGGGCTACCAGCCAGTAACAATGTCAAAAGTATTGTTAGTCTGTTCGTAGACTGTTTCAAGGTCAGATAGTGAATGACCTACTACCCACCTCTCAAGAAATAACCTCTTGACTGACAATGAAATATGCTACAGTCAATCCCATGAGCAAGTTAAATGTCTTGTGACATGTAAATGACAAAATGGAGCCCTACCTGTTGTGGAAAAGCATTGAAAATCCTGAAAATAGCCCCAACTCTCATCACAATTCATCAATAAAAGACCTATCTGTCTACCTTTTGTCTGATTTGCATAGTCATCGATTCGCAGAAGACTTTTAACAAGTTTCCCATTTTTACCACCATTTGGTTGGAGGTTTTTATTATCAACACCTTTGGTGTTGTTAAAGGGCGTTCTTTATATACAGTAAATGAAAAGGGTGTGAATTTAGAAAGAGAATAGATAAGATTTTATAAACTGGTGCCCATGTATGGATATTTTAGTAAGCAGGAATTGTTCGATTGTTGTTAAAAGCTGGAATAAAATTGACTAGCCTTGTATCGCAAGTTCAACTAGCCATATTAGAGCACCGTTTGTGTGAGGCTTAGGTGACACATTGAATGAGGAACTTTATAAAAACAAAGTTAATTGCAATCGTAATTGAGATAATTTTTAACATTTTTACGATAGTCGCCACACAGTGTTTACATGCGTGGGTTTGGTTCCCTTACTCTCCCCGGCAAAAAGTTTGTGAACACTGAATAGGATCAGGAATCGTTATTTGAAAATATCAATATGTAAATGTGGCGACAGTAGTTTGTATTCAGTAAGTTTTCTGTATTTTACCCCAACCCCTCTCACCCGTATGTCCTACCTACCGTTACACCAACCTTCCAAACGCATTTCCTACACTGATAAAGAATCTGCGCGGTCTTAATTGAGCGTGATTAGTGACAGGGTAATTTTTGAATATTTTTCTTGTTTTTTGTAAACAGGTCTTTTGATCTTACTCCTGTAAATCTTTTAATGCAGCTTTTAATTTATTTTCTTCATTCCAGCGTTTCACCCAATCAAGTGGCAAGGTCTGGGTGCCGTTTAGACAGTGGCGGCGCCAGAATGTCAAAATACGGGGCAGGCTAATGGGGAGGGGGGCATGGGGTCAAAGGATAGTGGTGGTGGGCTAAAAAAAATCCGGAAGTAGCGCGAAACCGCGCTAAAAGCGAAGGTGAGGGTCCAAGGGGCTCAACCTCCGGGAGCTCTTAGGTTTTAGCACATCTCTGGACAAAAAACGTCTGTGGAGACGTATACCACATGTTTTTGGTTGACCCATATCCTAAGTGACCTAATTTTTTTTGGGGGGGGGGAAGGGGGGGGGTAAGGGGGGCAAGGCCAAAATCTGGTCAGCAAACGCCCGCTCCGGCGCCCACGTAGCGCCGCCACGGCGATAAGAAAAACTGAAATTTTATCAAGCACCAATTGAATTCTGTTTTATTAGTTGTGAACTAGGTCAAAAGATATTAATTACACAAACGTTACCATATCATAAGTCAGGAAAACTACATGATTAGCTTATATATTGCAAAGAACATGGAGTTTTTAGGAAAGTAACTCTTATCGGTGTTTTTAAGTTTCTTCTAAACTCTTTTTTCATGCTATCTTATGTATTTGAACGAAATTATTCTTCCCGAATATAACTTTCTTACTTAAGACAGTACTTAATACTTTATGATCTCGCTGAAACTGTGACTGATGTTTCAGGAATTATGGCGAATGTCGGACAATCCTTACTCATCATGCAGCCGGGTATAGTAATTAAATGTGCAATTATTTTGAGAATTGTGAAATAAACTAATAAGCTGCCATGGTCGATTGACCTTAAATTTTCAAAATCAGATATCATTATTTAGGTGTTTGCAAAGTTATAGATGTCTGTATTTAGTTTTGTGACGTTTTTTCCCTTGCTTCCCGTCTACTTCTACTTATAACTTTCTTGTCCCAAAGTTCATCTGGTAGACGTTAAGGCTTATAACAGTCCCATTATAATATACGCATAAACGTCCAAAGACAGCTACAGACCATAACACATCGTAAGGCGGAAAACAAATGCGATACAAATGCAACACAAATGCAACGTAAGAGTGTTCTGAAATGTGGACCATTCAGCTTCTGTTTTTGCGAAACACATTTTTGAAAGTAATAATACTCATTTTTTGGTTTCTAATGATAAGAGAAACACATGCATTCATGATGGCGTGTGCATGTATGTGTGTTTGTAGTACAGAGGACCCGAACAATGGAATTTAGGTCCTCTGTGGAAATTCAATAGATATTTGGAGTCCTCTCTTGTCCAAACAATCTATTGCTAAGGTTAGGGTTAAGGAAGCAGGAACAAAGGAAAACACGATGAGGTCCTCAGGTTGTGTGTTAAAACAACGTGAGTGTCGGTGTGTGTGTGTGTGTGTGGGGGGGGGGGGGGTGTATGTATGTGTGCGTTTGTGACACTGCTTACTTACACGACATCCCAAGATAGGAATGACTGACAGTTTTAAAACTTGGTACAAAAATGTTTCACATTGAGAAAAGAACCTTATCGTTTTGAGTGGAGGTCAAAAGTCATCTGGGATCACCAAGGGTCAAAGTCTGAAAATCTTGTCAATGCGATATCTCAAGATAGGAAACTTGGATAGAATTCATATTTGGGTATGTGGATGCATTACAGTTAGGAGATGGTCATTATTGTTTTTGACAGAGGTCAAAGGTCACCTAGGGTCACGGGGGGTCAAAGTCTGAAAATCAGGTTAATGCGATACACTGTAAAAAATAATGGTAAATTTACAGAACAAAAAAATAAAGAGATAAATAAGGACAACAGGAAAGTTCTGGAAACTTATTACCAAAACTTTTCTGTTATCTTAATGTTTCTCTTTATTTTTTGTTCTGTAAATTTACAGGGATTTTGTACCATTTTTTACAGTGTATCTCAAGATATGAAACTTGGATAGATGTAATACTTAGCATGTGGATGCGCTATGGTCAGGAGATGGTCTCTATTGTTTTGGGCAGAGGTGAAAGGTAATCTAGGTTATCAGGGGTCACAAAGTCTGAAAATCTGGTCAACTCGATATCTCAAGAAAGGAAACTGATAGGTTTCATATTTGGGTATGTGGATGGCTTATAGTCAGAATTTGGTCCCTATTGTTTTTGGCAGAGGTCAAAGGTCATCAAGGATCACCTGGGTCGTGGTCTGAAAAACCTTTTTAATTGTAAAATTTCAAGATAGCTGTCTATTTGTCTGTATGTATGTTTTTCCGTCTATCCATTTACCTATGGCTTTATGGAGGTCAAAATAGGTGTTAACACATATTAAGGTGCGAACCTTAAATAGATTTTACATGTGGTATGTGGATGCACATTATGGTGGGAAAATGATCCCTATTTTTTGTTGGTGGAGGTCAAAGGTCACGTGCATGCCGTGACGTTTCTTCTTGAAAAAGCAACATAGACACCCCAGTAGATCAAAGGCGATATGGAATGTAACTAATATCAGAGTTTGTCACATGATCCGTGCCCTAAAATGAGCTAAGCTTTCATGGTATTCACACTGCGTGAAAAGCAATTAACACGTGCTTGATTGACCTGTTAGCTAACCTCAAATGTTACGTAACTTTTTGTGTATTTTAATATTTCTGTTACTGTCAATCGATTAGTCAGACGTGAAATGTGACTATATCAAGTGTGGGTGTAGTGGGCTTCATTTCCTCCCTGAAGAGATAAAAGGTAATCACGCAGAGAAGTAGAATATAACAAAGAGTAAGAAGGAACGTTTCATCATGTGGAATAACAAAATTGTTTTTTGAAAATGCTAGTCACATGAACATTGAGTGAAAAGATAATGGTACATGATGGTACTATTTCAAATGGAACATTTATGTATCATCGAAACCTCAAAGCAGTGTTGCATTCTGGTTTTAAAAGTCAATTTACCTTGCCATTGAAATTTCGTTACTGAAAAATTTAGTCCTTTTGTATCCATAAATTTTTTTTTTAACTGATGTCCTAGATTCCAACGCAAATTGTTTGCAAAAGCAAATTTAGTTGAACAGATCCTATAGGTGAGATTTCGCCCTCACATAGATAATGATGGGTGTCACATGATTTATAGTAAAAAGGAAGTGCAATATCGAAGTATGGAATGTATGTTATATTATATCTCTTACAGAGATGCTTAGTTTCGTGATCAGCTAAAGCAATTTTAATATTTGTTCTTCTTTCTAAGCCTCCCCACAAATCACGATTATATGAATAAGGAGGCACACCATTCCATACCAACCAAACACCATTTTTACGTCGAAATTCCGACCACATTTGAAATAATTCCTCAAGATGTGACATATATTCATCTATAGAAGTATCCCTCAAATCCCAATGACCTGAGCTAAAAATCCAAGCATCAAACTTGTTGTTCAGTTGCAGTTTATCGTACAAACCACTTTGAAGTCCTTTGATCATGTCACCTGGAACAAACACCGGTGGTACCTTTCCTTGCTTGTATCCTTCGAAATCCTTGTCCGGTGACAGGTTGTGATATACCCCGTGGCCATCCTCTCGCATCCTCCATAGCACTCTCATTTTCTTTTCGACACGAGAAATATCCTTTCTCAGTACTTTCCAAATATTTCCACTATGGGAATCACCGAGAAACATAAATTTCTTTTTCACCAAACACTTGTCAAACAGATCTGAAACTTTACAAGTCGGACACTCGAAGAAAGTTCTATTATTTTTCAATGACCTGAAGTAGTAAGACGTCAAGCCATCATCTGAAAATATGGGTTTATCTATGTGAATGTCATCCGTTGTGATTGGCACCCAACCGGATCTTGCGTTTCCATCCGTCACATTTACTTGCAGTGACATTTGACACGTGTCATTTGTCTGACATAAGAGACAATGGAGTTCTTTACTCTGATACTTTTCAAGACCGTAGGCGGAAGATTTATTCGTATATATAAGCGTTAAACTTACATTATATTTTTCTGATGAACTAACTCTAATGGGGTCTAATTTTGCCAGTGAGAAATCCTGGTCTGAAACCAAGTTAGACCAAATTTCATCGCTCCCTTTCACTTTTAAAAAGAAATATGACACTTCCGAGTAATTCTTTTCTTGCCAGTTAACATATGAGGTGTTTAGCATTGAGTAATTGGAAGCTTTTATATCGACCAAGATATGACCAGTTGCGCTACACTGAAGAAAAACTGTAAAGCAGCGTCCACACGCACATAGTTCGTTAGTAAAATAAGCAGTATCATTATTGATAGTATTTCTTAGGTAATTTATTTTGACGCGTGAGGCGGCTATTTCCTTTTGCACTCCACGTGACCACATTGTTGACACATCAGTATCATTGCCAAAAGGAGTGAGTCGACGGTCTACATGTTTCTCTGACCAGTATTCTCGATCAGGAACAAGTTCTACCTGGTTCCAAGAAGCGAAGTGTTTGAATGGGGGGATATGGGAGTTTTTCTTTTGTTGTGGCCAATGTGTTACTGTCGCTAGGAAAAAAGAAACAAATTTAAACCAGTACGTCATATTAAAACTAAATTTATGATGTTACGCGGAGCCGATACAGATGGCTCTGCTCAGGTAGAACATGTAAATTAGCATCAATAGAGGGGAGGGGATAGACAGTGAGATCCCCAATTAGAAGCTAAATTCCAGTATTCCAATATTATAAAAGTTTCGAAAAAAAGTGAAAGTAACAATTTGGGCAAATGTGTCAGCCACTGTTGACATGTGACTCATGAACCCTACATAGCCTATATTATGCACAAGAGCCATCCGAAAACCTTATTTAACCCTTTGCCGTTGCGGCTCCAGTCGGGGCATATTTGCGCGCCTCGGGAGTGGGCGAAAAACGGACGTAGCGCTCCCTGTATCAGCTTCCGTAGGCTATTGACCCCGTGACCTGAAACTATTATCTCTCACGTTTTTGTGACCGAATAATCGGGTAGCTACTCGCAGGTTCGAGCTCGAAAAAAAAGTTTTGAAATTTTGCGGTGGGTTCCCATTGGCCAAATGAACCCAAATTTGGCCCCTATATTCATGAATATTCATATTTTCAGGTCCCGTTCAAAGTAGAATTTTTGCAGATTGCGGTAAAAAGTTACGGTAGTTTAAAGGTGCAAAAATGTGCCCAAAAACGGCCTTTTAACGACTAGTACCATAATAATTGCAAAATTTAAAAAAATCATTTTTCCATTCGAAATTGGCATAGTGTTCCTAAAACATTTCAAGAAAATGACTAATAATGGCAGAACGAAGACATGTTAAACAATCAAATTCTCTGCGAACTAGAATGATAGGTTGAGCGGTTGCATTTTTGTAGCCAAAAATGGCCCTTGCGCTACACAGTTAAGGATGAATTCGGAGAGCCAAAAGCGCTTTGTTCCAATATGTAAATTTGTATCTTCCGAACGCTATATGCTATTGAGATGAATTTTTCGCCTACTTAAAAATAAAATTTTTTGCATATCTTGAAGGTAATGAATCTTGTCTCCGGAATATGCCTTTTTATATCCTTTCGGGGAATGTTTCACAATTCAGTTTTGATTTTTTTTAGTTCTGCTTAGTATCGTAGAGCAGAGGCTTGCGTTCTTCTGGCATATCTCCCGGAATACATTGGAGTTCTCCCTCTGCCAAGTTGTCAGCAATAAAGTAGTTTAACCTTGATTTAAAATTAAGAGGCGAATACTGGTCGATTATTAGCACAGAATGCATACGTTTCAGTGGCGAATTCAGAGGCGACGTTTTCTTAATTAAGGGTAAGGATGAGGGTGTCAAAGTGTCACAGATAGTATAGGACAAACAGCATCATCAGTTGGGGTCTTGCGTTGAGAGAAAATTTTGGCTAAAACATCAGATTGCGGAAAATGACAGCTCCCGTTTTTTCTTGCCTGGTAATTTTCAGCTGAAAAGCCTTTATGTTTGAGAAAATAGGTATATAAATTTGTGCTTTCACGATGTCGATACGATCTTTACGGAGGTGCCGTTAGAGCATTTCAAAGGCTTACTTTACTACATAACTATATGTATCGTTTTTTTCTTTTCATGCCGAACACCAACGAAGGTCCTGAAATATCTTAATAGGCTTACGTTTGCCGATTATGTCTCTTCTTTTTATATTTCTTAGGCTGTTAATTATTAGTCGAAGGTGTCACTACTACACTGGCCGATTGCATGTGGTAAGAGCATCCGAGCTTGCAGCTGATTTGGAGTTCTAGTCCTGGCTGGGTCTAACCATAGACTTTAAATGAAATGGAACCTACGGCCATTGTGCAGGTGCTGCTATTAGCAATGTAGTAGGGAGACAACCCGGTGAGCCAAAACTGGAAAAAGGGCATGGCCGGCTCTACTTAAAAAAGTTGGTTAGAACCTCAGCCGCAAAGTCTCATCTAACTACTTAACTACACTACACTGTATACAAATGTGCTCTTGTGTGCCTTTAACCATTTACCGGTGTTACGGGTCCTTTTGACGTCAGACGGAGAGCGCGGGCGTCCGCAGTAGAAAATTCAGGGGAAAAAATATATTTAGGGGTAAAAAGCTCCGCGCCACAATGAGTTGGCGCGGAGCGCAAGAAAATTTTGGTCCAAAATGCCCCCAGTTTGGTAGAAATGGCACTTCTAAAGTCAATTTACCGCATTTAAATAGGGGAAACACTGAGTGAACTTTTTTTTAATTAATGTTGACGTTAAGTTTTCTTTGTCTTTTTTATTTTCTATTAGTTTTTTTTTCATTTTTTTTTTATTTTCCAGGGGATGGAAAGTCCCCCTTGCCCCTGCCTGCACTTGTCCATGTTTCTATTACTCTTTTAAAAACTAGTATGAAGGCGGCCATTACCTTTTGTGTTGTCAGGTCTAGATTTAAGATTTTAATGTAAGACTAATGAGGTCCTACGTTGTGAAGATAAAGATTAAACCTGCTAGAGCCAATAGCAAGCAATCTTACTGGGGAAGACGTTTTGGAAAGTAATCACCGTTAGCTGGCGTACATTTGTGGCATGTGGAATCAAGGTAAGTACACAAAGAAAAATTAATTGACATAATTTACACAATGTGACCACCCATTAATTAAGAATATTGAAAGAAATACCCAACTTAGACAAAAGATCTGCTTGGCTCTCTAGATACCTAATTTATAAGAAATAAAAGTAAAAGTAGCCTGACCTTTATTAGATGCAGTTTGCTGGTTTTTGAAACAACCGAAGTACAGAAAGGAGCATTTTGACGACATTATCGTGCAGTGTCAGATGACCACTCTGCGTTTACGGAATAATGACGGTCATCAACGGTCACTCGAAGAAAAGCAAAATGGAAACTGCTCATTAGTACTCCTAAACCATTAACACTATGATAACAATATTTTAACCAGAATGCTCTCTTAAAATGATTTTGAAAAATGTTGTGGAAGCTTATTTGGTATATTTAACTCTTTTTTATCGCCTATGTTGACAATTATCCCCGACAAGAAGAGGGCTATTTTAGTATTTGCTCTACAGTTATTTGTAAGCATTCTGCAACATCTTATATTGACCGGGAGAGTGAATTTTAATGTCAGTCTCAGTGTGTATTTTTAAAACTTGTAACACGCTTGGTTTGGATGCATACATTCGTGCTTATAAAGTATGAAGATACGTTTCCGCAAAATCTATTAAAATGACCCTTCTCATCATCAAAATAAAGTGCAGATAGTATTAGTTAATGTTTTCTGTTTGCGTAGTTTATTATCTGGGCCTTTAAAACAACGCTTTTGCCAATAATGGTACAAGAGTGAAGTATGTATAAAACCTAAAAAGGACGCCGATAGACGATTTTGGTCCATCAGGGGGCGACCGCCACTGTTCTAGAACATGATATAAAGCATGCAGCAGCATATTTTGGGTAGCATGGTGGCATCTGCAGCGGGTGAAATCTTACGAAATCCTCCCACATTTATTAGTGTTATGAGAAGCTGTTCAAAAGTTCTCCCATATAAATTAGTGTTACGTAGTGCCATTGCAAATTAATGTCTCGACTCTACAGTATTTATGGAGTTGCAAACCTCTGCACTGCAATCTTACCCTCAACAAAGTCTTAAAAGTATTATTAAATCTTTCAGCTGGAAAGGATATGGGGAGGGGGGGGGGGCTTAATTTAGAGTTTTGTGAACTCTGAAGACTTTTCGCAGATATACAAAACCATCAACCATCAAAACCATCATCATATCATTTCTTAACTGTACCATGGTTTTTAGGTTTACCCTAGCATGAGAAGGGTCCACTTAAAGTAGGGTTTGCATGATTCCTATTTTTCGAGTCATTTTTGGAAGTCTGAGAGTCATTTTAAATTGCAATATTTCAAGATAGCCTTCTGTCTGTCTGTATGTTTTCCATCGATTTATCTATCTGTTGCTTTTATGGAGGTCAAAGGTTATCTATAATGTCACTGGTGATCAAAATGAGAATGACAACCTTGTTAGGTATTAACATATCTTGAGGTGGGACACTTAAATAGATTTCACATGTGGTATGTGAATGCTTATGGTGAGAAGATGATCCCTGTTTTTGGTGGTGGGGGTCAAAGGTCATGTGGTATAACAAAATTATTTTTTGAACATGTTAGAATAACAGTTGAATGAGAAGATAATAGTACAGGATGGTATTATTTAAAATGGAACATATATATCATCGAAACCTCAATGCAGTTTTGCATTCTGGTTATTATCTTTAAAAAAGTATATTAACTGTTTCAGGAAACATCTAAGACATGAATTCTTGCATTTATGTGTTCAAACGGCAGTTCTTGAATTATAAATCAAGACGAAGTTTGGACCATTTTTAGCTGTAGTGCCTTTTAGAATGTACCAAGAAACGATTACATAAGGGGATACAAAACTGGGGATAACAGTGTGTGACAAAGTCAACGTGCTAGGCCACACGCAAGACATTAAGTTAGACAATACTGAACAAAATAAATATTTTATTCTCAAGATATAATTGTTTATTAATGTGTTTTTCTAAATCTGGATATACGTAATTTTAAACCCGCAACAATCCCATAGAAACACCTACTGTAAAATGGAATAGTCCTTAAGCAATTGTTATTTGAATAGACTCTCTCACAGCGCTCCCGTTGCACTGCAGGGAAGATTGGAACCGCAAAGTAGGCTATGATGCATATAGCGAATTTCGTGATAGAGCAAGGAGCGTTTTTCCCGAAATAGTTTCGATACGTAAATTAATGTAATTTTTTTTATTTGGTGCATCATGTAAAGCTGTGATGTCATAGCGGGTAATTAAATTGACATTACACTTAATTTATTTATAATTTTGATTCCGCTGCAAGGAAATATTAACCAACAGTGCTGTTGTACTCTACGTAAGGTGAAGGGTAATGCTTTATCTGCAGGCAAAGATATTTTAAAGACTAAACATTCCCACAGTATAAAATTTCAAGGACAAAAGGACTTAAACTTATTTAGAAAAACAAAAGGAATCAGAAACAATGTGCCCACAGTACGTAACTTTTGTGGCTTTGTTGAAAAGCAGCGTTATTTTTTAACAAAAAAAAAACCAACCCTTAAAATGAGATATCTTGAGTTAGTAAAATGAGATACATCTTGAGTTAGGAAAAGAAAATGCGACAAGGTTGAAGGACACGGTGTGGAATTTTTCTTAACAAAACCCGGTGAAAAGCCACTAGAAGGCCGCTCTTTAAATAACTGCTGAGGGAATGATGCCTACCCCCTTCTGTAAACTTTCTCTCGGCTTCCAAACGTTCTTAATCTTTTTTGAAACTCGATAGATACCTATTACGTAACTCAATGCCCAATGAAGGTTCGAAACATTTTAAAGGAGGTAAAAATATTTCTCTCGTCAAAAGTTGCTGTTGTTTGAACTATGAAAGTAAAAATCTGTTACAATTAAAGGTATAAAACGAATGTAAAAGAATAAAAAGTTTTCGGGTTTTTATTTTCATTCAGTTACAAACAATACTATTTTTTTTGTAGAAACAGAGCACACAGTTCCTCACGTTATGAATGGTCTCGTCTGGCTGAGTCATCAAAACCAATTTTCGATAAAGCCGGTCTCTGGCTTCAGACAGTGAACAATTATGTAGTAGCGTAGTACTTGTGCACCAATGTTAAGAAAGTCGATGAGCCGTATTATACGCCAACACTAAAATGCACGATTCTACAATTGTTTTGCAACAGTCTTCTCTGCATGAGTCCATAGGTTTTCCCTTTCGGGAAACCAAAAACTACACTAAGTCGATGTAAACGCTTCACCCTAGAGAAACACAGTTTCACTTATTTGGACTCATACAGGCACCAATGAAACAATTTAAACGGTCATCAAAAGACCAAATCTTGGTGTTATGATTTTTGTGACTAAAACAATTGGTTAATTCAATTTTATCTTAGCGCGTTAGAATTCAGCCACAACGAAAGAGTCTTGGTAGATGTTCATTTTTCAGATGGTAGGTAATCTCAATTTGATGATAGCAGAAGAGGATATTTTGAGGAGTGAGAATGGACTAGGTTGACCGGCAAGTTTCCAATTTCGTTGCTATTACCTATACTCAGTATAGTGTGGATTTATCGTTTATAGGGATGTGAGCATCCTCTGCAATCTCACAAGGATGATTTTCTTTACTTGCGTAAATGGGTCATTTGGCCTTTTCATGACAAGGCCAAATGATCCATTTTGCATTGGCGCATCTGTTTCGTCTTTAAATTGTTACAGAATAATAACAATTTTAAGGTACACTGTGTCATATTTTTAAATAAAATGGCAAAAATGTGATGTTAAAGATCTAAATCATAGGCGTACGAGGAAGGGGTGTTGGGACAGACAGTTCTGTAAACTTCAGACAGGCCTGAATTTCAGGCAGAAAACTTCTGTTAGGGTCTAAACTTTACCCGAAAAATATGAAAGTCATAAATACAGTGAAAATTTCGATGAAAAGTCAAACGGATTTCAAAAAATTCGGTACTCATTATTACAGCTTTTGCATGGAAAACACAATTTGTACTCGGCCTCGCTTTATAGTCTATAGTGTGTATAGGCGTATGTGTGTGTGTGTGTGGGGGGGGGGGGGGTGAAATATTTTTTTTTAAACCGACTGAAGTTATTCCTGTAATGAAAAAGGTTGCTCCATAGCAAGCCTGAGAGCTTTTGGTACTACATAGGGAATTCTCACTGACCCCACAAATATGCGTTAGCAACCGCTATGTTTGAGGTCAAGCCTGCGCGTAAATACCGGGGTTGCCCTCAAACATGGCTGAAATAATCCATGTGCACAGCTTCTATGACGTCGGGTGAGAGCTTTCTATAGCGTAAAAATTGTTAATATAACACCAGAGTGGTACGGTTGTAAGATGACTGCGATACATACCTGTTCTGTAAGTTGTCTTGTAGTCTGATAAAATTAATACAGCAATGGACACAGAGATTATCACTGTAAAGATAAAAACAAAATTTCCAGGAATGAAACTATTTCGAGCTAGCACCAGAGTTTACAAAAATCACTGTGCAAATATTTTGGCTTGATAAATTAATTTTTGTTTCCTAGTAACCCTTTAGATTTATAGTCGGAAGAAGACCCAAACGATGGTCCCCTGAAAACAGTGGCGTAGCCACTGGAGGCGGTTAGGATTTGAAACCCCCATGACCCAACCTTGAAATGCAAAAAAAAAAAAAAAAAAAAAAAACACCTAAAAGAGCCGTTTTCTCTCTCCCTTAGATTTTTTTCACATTTCGTGCTCCACAACCCCTCTCGATACAATCCTGATTACGCTATTAACCGAAAGTAATTCAAAGACTAGTCACGGGAAAAATAAGCTTAGTGGGGTGAATTTACCGTAGTTTGTAAGTTAGATGAGATTGAACGCAACACTGACGCGAATGTACATGTGTTTTCAGTGTCATTCAACTCGATAAAAAGTTCGAAGTTAATATTCATTTTCAAGTATGGTTCAAGTTCAAGTTTAGTTTCCCTTTAGTCGCCTCTTACGTCATGCGGGAAATACCACATGGGCAAATTCTGCAACCCCCAGCCCATAGGGGCCTTGACTGGGTAAAGCGGCGACAATATATGGTGTTCGCAAGTGGTGAAAAGTCTTTGTTCCAAAACCTTCAAGGATTTATACTTAAAACACGTAGATTTTTTATGCATAACTTCACTGGCACCTATACAAGGATACAATAAGATATAAGCCCTATATGTAATCGTTTTAGTATATGCAGATTTGGAAAAGATAGGGTACGTGTTAAGTTAACTCTATGAACGGTTTTTGCTTAAACATCGACTGAGAAACAAAAATCTTTTCCAATCCTGTTATTTTCCTCAGTATATGGCCTTTGCTTTGCAACAAGAAGTTAGCTAAGCATCCTTTTACTTAAGTGATTTAATCAGGGCGTCGATTTGGTTTTCAAGGGGGGGGGGGGGGCATCTGGCCTAAATTTTTCTGAAAGTTTTGCTATTTTTTAAATATTTGAAAATACCGAGCTTGTATTGCACAAAAGTTTGGGATTCTGGGTTTCCTGTAAAAAAATGAGAAGTTGGGGGATTACTGAAGAATTTGCATTTCCTATTGGCAAATCTGAGATTGAGGGCTAACGATAACCCTTAACCATAACCTAACCCCTAACCCGGACAAAGAATACAATCGATATAATACAATGCCAATAGCCAATCAAGAAACACCTTGATAAACAGTGCGCAACCTCCTCGAGATTAAACGGCCACCAAAGATCGTTGTTGCTATATAATGTTATCCAACCCCTACGAAATGAGGCTCTCTGACGGATTTTTTTTTTTTTTGAGTCAAGAGCTTATATTGGAGAAAATTTTAAATTTTATGTAAGGAAATTTATCGGAAAATAGCACTCTTGTTACCGGGGTCACATATATAGCAAATTTCCGTTTTTTTTCACTTTCAAAGTCCAGAGGTCGGAAAATTTTACTCGAGGTATGAGCGAGTACTTCTGCTAAAGAATCGCATTTGTGGGGTGCGAAGCGAGCGGAATATTTTGCTTTTATGAAACAAATAATGACGAATGTGGAGCTTTTAATGGGGAGATTTGGGTATTTAATATTGTGCCCCTTCATACCACACCTGCTGCCCTACGCATACGAACAATCGACATAGTCATAGAGACCGATGAATAATGTATGTTTGATGTGTAAGTGAAAAAAAATACAATCAATGATATCGCAATTTTGGGGATTTGCAAAGTGAACATGTGGAATTATTGATACAGAAAGCTATAGAGGACACCTTTCATAACCTGCATGTATAGTTTTTTGGTAGTAACTGCCTTCATACTAGAATGTGAAAGAGAGGGATAGAAACATGGGCATCCGTAGGTAGGGGCAAGGGGGGAACTTGCCCTCCCCTGGAAAATAAAAAACTTGAAAAAAAAAACGAAGAAAACATAAAGAAAAAGACGAAGAAAAATTAACGTCAATGTTTCTTAACAGTCCACTCAGTGCTTTCCCTTTTTATATGCGGTAAATAGGCTTTAGAAATGTCATTTCCAGCGATCTGAGAGGCATTTTGGGCCGAAATTTTCTTGCGCTCCGTGCCAACTCGTGTTGGCGCGGAGCTTTATCTTTTTCCCCTTAAAGAATTTAGCCCCCCCGAATTTTCTTCTGCGGAGGCCCATGGATAGAAAATTTAAACATGTTTTAATAGGAAAATTTACTGAGGAGAAATGGCAAAGTAGTCTTCTACCAGGTGCGGAAAATCAAATGGACTGTCTAAAAAGCCCTGGCTTCGATCTTGCTGAGGCTCAGGGTATTCACTCCTTCGAAGCGCCACTGCAGACCATTGTCTCCCCTCTGACCGAAATTCCTAGCTCCGCCACTGCTTAGGGTAATAACAAGGTCGCTTTGAAGGCCTGTGGTCAATTTTTATGAGGATGGAACGGGCGATCGCCCGGTCAGTCCGCTAATATCCCAAGCGTCACAGAACTGTAATGTTCTTCAAGATGGCGATGCATGCGACATTGATAGTCTTTTCTTGTCCATAACCGGTCCGTATCTAGCTTCTCCAGCGAGGTTGAATGTTTTGTCCCTTGACTTTGATCAGGAAATTGCTAAAGGGTAGGAATACACGATTGGGGAAAGACGTTTGTCTTTGGGGAAGCTGGCTCACCAATAGACTCCGGGGACTGCCACTCGTAACCCAATCAAAGACATGGGGCCTCAAACCTTTTTGCCTTTTGGTACATTTGTAAGAATCATTTGAAATTTTCTGGGGCTTATATAGGAGAAACTTTGGAATATTTGAAAAAATGGAATTTGTTCAAGAACAATTCATGAGATGAAAAAGTCTTTCCAAGTTTAAAACCATGATATTCTAAAATGGTCCCCTGCAATCACCTGATAAGTGATACTTATCCAGGGTCTCCGTCCAAATCCCTGATTTGCCGCAAAGTATATCCCTAGTGCAGTGGCGTTCAAGCTTAAAAAATCGTAAAATTTTAATGATTGCCCACCCATTTTTCCTCAAAAATGTCTAGTTACGGCGCTGTTAACACCCTCAAGACAGGAGAAACAATTATGGCGCAGATGTGCCCTCCCACTTTGAAAATCAAATTGACGTCCCTGGTTTGGACTAGTGTGGAAGGGGCTTAAGTAACTATAGGTGAGGAGAAGTGGAACTGTTGGGGGTGAAAGGATTATGAATTTAAGTTTTTCACTTCTGTATTTTGATTGGCGATACCATTTCTATCCCCTTTCCTAAGTACAGATTGCTTGAGGGAGGTGCAAGATGATGACGTTGTCATTTCCATGAACGTGGTGTTACACATCTAGAACAACATACTTACATTTGTGTAGCACACTTTTGTTTCTGACCTTTTTTCAAAGCCTCGATCAGTACACCTGGCTCTGTTACACATGTACCTTGATCTAAAATATTTAAGATGGGACTCGTTGCTGTACAAGGTTCGCTTACCTTGCCAAATAGTATTCACCTTGAACCCGGTAAAAATTGCGAAATGTTAGTTCTTGTGTTTGATGATTTTCATGTAGACACTTGCCCCTTTTTTTCTGAATAGTAGGAAAGGTACTTCAAGATTCATTTTTCGATGAACATTCAGTCCTATTTTCCCATGGAAGATACATTCGGATGTTCAACAGCAAGTTGACAGATGTTGATATTGGTTTACGAGACAATCGTGATGGTTAAGGTGATACAAACTGCACGAATCCTTTTCCTGGACTTTCTTGGGATGCCAAAACTGTATTGCAGGAACATAGTTCTAAGAGTGTTTGGGAATCCCGCCTACTCACTAGACTCTAACTTACTAAGACCTTCGGAGCGGCGACATACCAATTGTGAAAAGTCTCCCCTACCTTCTTAGACAAGTCCCGCTTAGTACCGTAGCCTACACTTGCAACCTAATAAAGTCCAGTGCAAGTAATTGTAATGATTGTATATTACGTAAGTGCGTTTTAATTCCTAACAATATGGTATTGTGTGTAAAAGAAAAACCATTTCATATGATCTGCATGTATTTCCCCAACCAAACCTATCACAAGGATCTTTTCCTTAAAGTTTACCATAGCTAACAAATAAGCAGGCAATAATGTACAGTACTTAGTGTCATGGGCGTCAATCCTGGGAGGATAGGGAGGGTGCACACCTCCACATTTTGAAAATACACCCGTTGGCTTCATTTTGTACATTATAAACTTTTGACGTGGACTATTATCCCCCCAATCAGGGCCCCAACGGTGGATTAAAGATACAAACTGTGTTGTGAACTATGTGGAATATTCAAAGTATCCACAGTGCTACGCCAGTGGCGTTACCAGACCTGGCTGTCCGGGGGCAATAGCATAGATTCCCGATTTTGTACTAGTTGAGCTGTGTTAGTTTGTGGGTGTCTTAGGGCCTTAAGGGAAGTGTTGAAGGGGGGGGGGGGCAATTTTGGACCATGCAACTCACCCTACCCCATTGACCAAAAGGTACATTTTTATGCTAAGTTTTTTGCCTTTTCTTCGAGCAAGAACAACTTTTTTAAAAATAAATCTGATTTTTTTTTCTTAAGTGGGAACACTACTACATAAGGTACGTACCGAAAATTTGGGTCCTTTTACACATTTGTAAGTATGGAGCTTGTTCTGCAGAAAATTGATAGATTCAAGGTTTCCTGAAAGGAAATTTGCATATTTGGGGGACTATCGAAGAATCTGCATTTCCTATTAGAATATATCTGAGATATCATGTCGACTGAAGATCGTGTTATCTAAGGAGTGCGAATTAAGGCTTCTCGGCGACATACAAAAACCTCTCGAAACTTTGTTGCCTTTTTTAGACAAAAATGAAAGCCTATATTGAAGAAAATTTTAGGGAAACGGCACTGTAGCGGCTAGGAAAAATTATCCACTGACTGATTTATAAGCGATCACTTACTGCTTTAAGGGTTGCAATTTAAGGCGCACGAAGCGCGCGGAAAATTTTGCCTTTTTTAAAACTAATAATTTCAAATATGGAACTTTTATTAGGAAGGAAAACATGGGAAAACGCACTGTATTTGACGTCTCAAATGGCAAATTTTCGAATTTTTCACATTTTCGAGCAAGTAGCAAGTAGCTACGCCACTGCTCTGCAACATTGAACATTGATAAAATTTTGACACTTCAATAACTAAAGAATCCATCTACAAAGATTACACAACTGACAGGGTTGAAATGTGTCCGATGACAGGTGTTTATGAGAGCATTTGAGTACGATAGGCCCATGGTTCCCCTGCATAGAATATGAAGTCTTCCTAGAACTAGAAAGCCAACAGGCTTAGTGATTCCTTGCCATATGATATATCAATAGCAAACATGGAAACAAACATGACATGCATGAGATCCCATACAATTATCCTACTGAACTGAGATATCTTACTAGTAAGGCCAAAACTTTTTGACCTCATGTGACCCAAAATGACCTTTCGACCCCTTAAAAACAATGGTGATCACCTCACCAACACGTCCATCAACATGAGCAATTCAAAATTAAGCTTAGCACAGTATGAGTATGGAAGTACTACCTCAGTGGTATGAGATCCCTCACAGTTATCCCCCTAAAAATATTATGTATAAAGGGTTTTATCTTTTGTCACCTCAAACCTTTGATCTCCACAAACAAGAGGAATTTCTCACACAGCTTTAACATGCCAGAAAACTGTTTTGTCTCATTACTTGATAAAGCGGTATTTTGAAACCATTATTATCCAAAGTTTGATCAATGGGGACAGCTCACCTTCTGAAGTCTCTGTCTTCCGATGCCTCTATGTTTCCAAAAGTCTGCTATTGAGGTTAGTGTTTAAACATGCCCTCATCCAAACACTCTCCTACATGCATTGGATCAAAAACTGTGTTCTCACATACCCCACGCTCGAGGTAACACTGTGTTACCTCACGCTCGAGTAACGTGGGACCGCGGGTTAACGCAGGGTCGGTGTTTAAATTTCGATCCACCTCAAATCGCAGGGTTAAGCAGTTTTAAACATCGTGTTTGTTTTAATCAAGCAAGGTCACAGGTATTTATGGCACTGATGACAGGTATTTTCTTACATTTTACTGTAATCGGTGTGTAAAATATTTGACCTCGTTACTATGGTAACGCTATCCAATCAACGAAACACTGGGTATGTGAGAACACAGACTAGAAAACACAGGGTTAGCCTGTGGTTTTGTCTGATTGTAAACACGAGTTAACACTGGGTGTGGCGGGGTATGTGAGACCAAGCCTAAAGAGACATCTGAACAGAGATGTGTAACCTTGGCTATTAGTGACGGTAATTTTTGCTTTATGGGGGAAATGCCCCACCCATTGTCTATGGTATCCTTTGCAAATTAACAAAAGCTGATATCTCTATTAATCCATAATTTAACAAGACTTTTAATTTGCCTTTTGTCTACTTATACTGTAGGTACAGCATAACACACAGTACAAGTTTTCCTTGTTTGATACACAGTATACAACATTATGCTTGCTCTTATTACCTGAACTAATTTTAAACGACAGCAGCAATGCAAAATAAAATCTTAATACTTTTGAAAAGTGTCATTAAGGGTAATCTTGAAGCAATGGTTCTATGCATTAAGCTTAATGATACACTTTTTTTTTGGGGGGGGGGGGGGAGGGGGATAGTGACATGGATAAAAATGAAATGTGAGACAAGAATTCCCACTCGATGATGATATTTGACATAACTATAATCCTTCACATAGGGGTTACTTTTTTTGGTGCAGTTATCCAGATATATGCAGAGATGAGGCAAGTAGTATGCTGATACATTTTATGCTATCAAAAATTTAAAACAAATTTAACAATGAAACTTAAGTGATAAATAATCACTGTAGAGCATATTGATAATGTAAAGCAGAAGCACCAATCTAGATAGACAAGAATGTTTCAATCTGTGTTCAACAAAAATCCTAATACAAACACACTATTTGTTCAATTCCACCAGCTTTTATGTAAAGGACACTATTTCTGAAGGGTGTCAAGCTACAGTACTTCTAAGATGACTTTCAGTTTAGAAACTTGATCAAGTGTACATGAACTTCTCCATCTCCAGACAATGGCTAGGCAAACAACTTTTATTTGTGGTCAGATGAGACAAGATAATGTGGACAGTTATTTTATGCTTGATTTTGCAGAGGTGTGACTTTCATGGAGGTCTGACAGTTTGACCACAAATAGAGTACTAAATGCATGCAGGGAATGGCAGGAAATAGGAGTATATACAAACAATGGGCTGTCATGGTTGTTATGTAATGAGATAAAAATAAGCTTTCTTCAGAGGGTTTATTAGAGTCAATTAACACCACTTATACAGTAAAAAGCTTAAGTCAATTGAGCTGTATGTTTGTATGAGGTAATCCTTCAGGACACTGTTGTGGGGATAACTGGCAGTCAACTGTGAAAAATAAGGCCAGATAACTGTGACCAAATGGCAAAGAATGGGTCAGTCACAATTTGATTCACTCTATTAGGCAATGACAGTTCATGTGCGCTGAAGAGTATTTGATACCAAATGATCAGTATAAATTAGGTTCTTTTTTGTAAAGCTAATTAACTGTGGTATATCTAATTAATCAATACCCATTTCCAATTCATGCATGCTTGCATGCACATGTCCTCATGAGGACAGTAGGCACAAGGATTGCCAAATATTAGCACTTTTTGCCACTAAATTTAATGTTTTCTTCAGGTTTTTCTTTAAGATTATTGAAAAAGCAATGTAAGTATGTTATAAAAGAGATTCTTGTGCATCACACAGAATACTCTCTGTTCAAAGTTTACACTTATGAAGTTCCACATCAGTCATCTACTTAGTGTACATAGAAGCATCTTCTAATATTTTCAGACTATGTCCCTAAATGACCCTTGTACAGACTGTTGAAACTCACATGTTCCACATCAGTTTCATGAAAATCTATTTACTTGTGGCTGCAAAATCAGCATACCCATGAGCATTGAAGCATGTATGCTAGCCTGATGAACACATTTTGCCTTTTAAGATTTTATATTTTGCTCTGCCCACTTTTCATGTATTAATACTTGGAACTTAGTGTAATAACAGGGTACAATTTCATGCCAGAATCAACATACTGCACAGTGTTCTACCATGTGATGTGCCTTTTTGTGCACCTAAGACCTTCTTCCTATGAGTTTGCTTCAGTACTTTACAAATACATTTTCAAAATTACCTCACTAAAGAATTTACATAGTGAAGTTAATGAACTGTTCCAAAAAAATTATATACCTATGCCTTTTACATTACCCATGCCAAATTATTCGTACCCTTTCACCCTAACTGCTCATGTATATTAACTTCAACAGTTATACTCTTTTGAGATGTAGTGTTTGCAAGGTTTAGATGTTTTGAACTCTGATGACCCCAAATGACCTTTGACATCCAATAAAAAACAATAGGGGTCATCTACTCAATATGGACAATCCACTTGGTAAATATGAGATTCCTGGCAGTTACCTTTCTTGACATATGGCGTTTACAAGGTTTTGAGCTTTTCATCTCTAATGACCCCAAATGACCTTTGACCTCCACCAAAAATAATGGTGATCATCTACTTAATATGGGCAATCCACCTGCTATGTATGAGATCCCTCACATATTCCCTTCTTGAGATGCAGCGTTTACAAGATTTTGACCTTTTTTCCTCTGGTGACCTCAGATGACCTTTGACCTCCATCAAAAACAATAGGGACCATCTACTCAATATGGACAATCAGCATGGTAAGTATGAGATTGCTCACATTTTTCCTTCTGGAGATATCGTGTTTACAAGCAATTTCCAAGGTATTTACATTTTGACCTCTGGTGACCCCAAATGACCTTTGATCTCTACCAAAAAAAATAGGGACCATCTACTCAATGTGGACATTGTGCCAAGTTTGATATCCCTGGGGGTTACCCTTCTTGAGATATCGTGTTTACAAGCAGGCGTCACACACACACATACACACACACACACACACACACGACATCACCATCGCATAGATTCCTTGCCTGCCTTCGGCAAGGAATCAAAAACTATATTCAGGTGGCGCGGAGCCTACAAAAATTTTGGAAAATCGCGACCCATGTCTCGGGCTTGTAAGTAGTAGCTAAGTTTTCCGATTTTTCTTGCAAATGCGAACACCACTGTATTAGGGATGTATTGCGGCGCGAAGCGCGCCGAAATTTCTGCCCTTTTGAAACAATAATTTGTTGATATGGAGCCTATATTGCAGAAAGCTTTGGATTCTGGGTTTCCTGTGAGGAAGTTTAAAGAGTTGGGGGGATAACTGAAGAATCTGCACTTCCTTGAAATATTGGTGGTAAATCTGAGAATGATTGCTCTTTTAAAGTCCTCCCGATTTTCTGGCAAAGAGCAAGAGAGGAAAGTCTTTCCTCCGATAAAGTGGACCTCAGATATTATTTTGTTAACTTTAGACGACTAAATGAACGTTCATATATTTTTCTAAATGAATGTTCATATATTGACCAAAACAGTGTTGCATAAATGCAGATCAATCTTGCTTTTGATGTTATAGTTGGCCCACTTTCTTTCTTTTCTCATTTTTCTCTTTTTTTCCCTTCTTTTCCGTTTTCCTTTCATCTTCTGCCTTTTTTCTTTCCTTTCCCTCCTTTTTTTCTTTTTCTTTTTCTCTTCTTCCCTCTCTTTTCCTTTGTTTCCTTCCCTCTTCCTTCCCTTCCCGTTTTTTCTTCCTTTCCCTTTTTTTTGTGTCCTTGGGAGCAGTTTGCCCCCCTTCCCCCTCCCCCGCTGGGTACGCCACTGTTGACCGCTCACACAGGCTATTCATGTCATTCTGTGTCATCATTGTGTCCGCTTCATTGGTTACATTGTGTTTCTATATTTTAAGTTGCAAGGATGTGTGAACGTCATCAGTAAAGAAACAAGTCTTTTTCTATAGTCCTCCCGACCCTCTGGCAAAGGGTCGTTCGGCGAAACCAAAATTTAAAACTGCTTCCAGAAGAAGCTGTACATCCACTTAAGGACAACACTTGACCAACCTCAAAGCCTTCCGACCATTTACATTAATGGTCTGTCATGCATGGCTCCATTCTAGACTGGATCATGAAAAGAACAGATACTACACATGTGACATGATCTCAGCCAAAAGGCCGAGAAGCGCTGAGAAGCCCTAACATCTTCGTGATAGCTGTGCTCAGGCACAGGAAAACAGTCTTACTTTGGTCTTCAGAGTGTAAACATATACTTTGTCTCTGGCTGTTTGGTTGTGGAGACCTTTTAGTTTTACTGGGATAGCTATCCCTAGGCTACGATAAATTGCTGGTTTATATGTAGTCCTAAGTACAGCAGCTAGAAGACTGAATGTGACATATGGAAGTACTGCGAACAATATAGAAGTGTACTTTTACAATGGTGGTTGCAGTTAGCAGCAGCTCTATCAGCCTATCAGAGTATACGAAATACATGCATGTTGAAGGACTCCAATTAGCTAATTCAGAGAGCACAAATACAGCAGAAAGGTATACCAGCACAGTATGAAAAATTTTCTGAAGTAACCCAGGTCAGACGTTTTTGGTATATAGTTAAATACAAACGCACATAATACTGTAATAATCGGTAGGTTTGGTAAACCTTGCAAATCAGTGATGATTTTTGTTAGTCAGTAAGTACACACAGAAGTATATCGAAAACATTCAGTTCCGTACAGGACTCTGCGCTGGTAAATATAATATGTAAATGTTTATTGTTAGTATGATCAAAAATTTTTCCAGGTCCTCTTGAGAATCTGTCCAAATTATAAAAATATCGTCTATATAACGGTACCAGACCAAGGGCGACAGTCCGCACTCCGTAACTTTTTTCCAACCATTCCATGAAAATAATGGCATTCGGTGGGGCAGATTTAGCACCGATGCCGGTGTGGCAGTTTTTTTGGTCCCCTGTCCGAGGGGACAAACAAAACTGGAGTTTTACAGCTTTTTTGGTCCTTGGACAAGAAAAGCTAGTTTTTGGTCTGGGGTAGGACAAAAAAGCTAGATGTTTTGGTCCGGGTCTAGTTTTTTTGGTCCCACGAAATAGAAGCTTTTTTGGTCTGCTTCACTGATCGATTCTGTACGGTGGCCGAGAGGGGACAACAAAAAAATGGTGACTTTTTGTTTTTGTTCGCATCTTAATTATCTTAGGATTCTGAGTTATTTAGTCAGAATTCTGAGACAATTAAGATGCCGACAAAAAAATTTCACATTATTCTTTTTTGGTGGTTCCCTCCCGGCCAAATACTGTAATAACAAATTGTGTGACCAAATACAAAATATTACAGGACCGCAGTGACGCGATTCAGGCGAATCTTGAGCGGACAAAATAATTGTAAGGATGGGGGGGGGGGGGGGGTTGGCGGACTAAAATATATCCACATTCTTTTGTTTTACAATGAGGCTGTGGCATTGGGGAAATAAATAGGGAACATCAGTTTAAGCAAAACGAGAGAGAACAAGTGGAGTGCCCCTGATTGATAGGTGACACCCAGGGTTAATTACCGCCTCTTTTACTTCACTGAATGAGTGTCATCCTTGGTGTGGGGATTAAGGGATCCGTGGGGATACATGGAAGGTACCGGTTCCTGTGCTATCAGAGATTATGCGAACTGATTTATCAGTATCGTTGTCATATTGTCATTCCTAGCTAAAGGTCCTTTTGAAGCAGGCGAACGCAACGCATTAAAATATATAAACTTTTCATACCCGCAAGATCCATGGACGTCACCAAAGGAGGGGGGAGTTGCGAACGACCCTCCTGTGCTTTTTTACATAAACGTTGAAAGTATGTACCAAAAGTCGAAAAAGGATTTCTTCTGCCATTGAAAAGTGTAAATTTCTTTTGAAATGTTAAATGCCTATATAATCTCTCTGCACTGCATGTAGATCGAGTCCCCCAGATGACTATTTTACCCCTTAATTTTTGTAAAGAGCCGTCCGATGGCAAGTCCTATTGGATGTATGTAGCTACACCTTTCCATAGTATTATGATCATATATCTAATGGTGCTTTTCATGAAATACCTTTAAAATATGTTTTTTAACAGAACAACCATTTTTATTGAAACCATATTAGAGCGATATGTTCATCTCTTGAATTCTGTTCATTTTGGGTGGGTAAACTGCTTCATGTCAGCATAGGCTCATTATACATAAATACTAAAACGAAAGTGCACCTGCGGGATATTTCAAATTGACTTAAAATCTCAATGAAGTGGTGGTACTGATATTTAAGGGATAAGTCTCATTTATAATAAATAATAAACCGTCTAGACTCCAAGTTGGCAAAATAAGGGTCGAGGCGAAGTGGAGTCCATTATGTTGCTAATTTGGAGTCAAGACGGCTTATGAGACAGTAATGATCAGACAAATGTGGTTTATTCCTACCACTGAAAATGTGTGAAAAACTTTACCTTTATCACTTTCTTTACGTTTATTGACCGTGAGCAGTGAAACAACAGATCTCTGCTCAACCAATCAGAATGCAGGATTACCAACAACGGATGGTAGAGCTGGGAACACTGAAAATTAACTTCCTTTTTCCATGTATACGTATCAAACTGAGTGATGACTAAACCATTTTTCTAAGTCTCAGCTAACTTCTTTTGTTTTTCCCCCAATTGTTGCTGGGCGTTTTCAATTTTTACCTTTCCATTTCCTCTTTCAATGGAATAAATGACACTATTTTCTAGGTCTTGAAGGAGAATGGTTGAAGATAACAATCAGGTACATTGGTAAAATCGCATTGTGCACAAATTACTGTTCTGTTTTATAGAGCCTGATATCTTAAGTAGTGCGCTGTTCATTGCAGATTTGCAGTAGCGTAACCAGACTTTTTCAGTTGGGGTCTGAGGAGGGGGGACAGAGGTTGATGTCGGGGGGGGGGGGCAAGCAGGAATAACACTTTCTAAGCAGAGCGCCATCATTGGTCGGCGCATAGTGTACATAGAAAATTTTGGCTAAAAATACCTCTCAGATTGCGGAAATGGAACTTCTCAGTGTCTTCGGCCCTGTTAATTTCAGCTAAATATCCCTTATTTTTTGAAACACATGGTTGGAAATTTATACTTCCACTATGAATGTTTACTACATGCCAAAGAGGGACCTGTTTGACAGCTAGAGTCTAAGTAGGGTGGTCGAAAATGTTCTCCACTGCGTCAAAGCGTCGTTTGTTCCTCCGTTTATTGCACCAGCTGGCCATTTAACTGTTTTATACTTGGAAATAGTCTTACCATGCATGCCTTAAAGGCCCAATTCTCTCACCCCAAACAGTACCAATGCTCCTAACCTTCTTACTTAAGCCCCTTCCGCAATTGTCTGAAATTCATCCTCATCCAGACACAATCTCAGCCTGGTTTATTGCTTCAGGGTGAGTATGTATGTAATCAAAACACTCTCGGCGCAGTTAATGCTGTGCAATACAAGCTTTGGTGTCTTGCACTGTTTTGCTCTGCACTGTTTGAATTAGTAGTCAATCAAAATGCCGAGCCAATTGAGTCGGAGTTTCTGTTACCCCACACAAGAAGTGTAGTTTGGGGTCAGAGGATTGGTCCTTTGATTTAAACTACACTCTTAAAACACTGGGCAATATTTTCGTTGGGTAAAACGCTTTGGTTAAATGTTGGTCAAACTTTGCTCATTTAATGGTAAAAACGTTTCTTCGATTCACGTTTATTCCACTATCCAATCATTGGGCAAACTGTTAACAAGCTTACACTCAACGGTTGGGCATATATTTGGTCTATCTACTTGTTGGGTAATTAATTGCTAATTAGCATAATGTTTGCTCATTGGTTGGGCAATAAACTTTGCGCGTTCCGCATACGTAAATGTGATAAAAGCATTGCACACAATGAACATGTGAAAGTTAAGAACAGGCGCGCGTACGTACGTATTTCTCAGTGGTTCAAAGTCATTAGCAGCTCATCAAACGACAACTATCTCGCTGATTAATGTCTCAGATTACCTTGAGGAATGGAGCTTGGGGGGTTCTTGAGTGTGTTTGAGGCTAAATACGAGTACAAGGAGTTGTGTGGAGTATTTAATGTTTATATCGAAGATATAATCAACACGATTTAGGAAGAAACTGGTGCTGCTACTGAGCCATGGCCGAAACGTTCGCCTGCTCATCCAGGCTAGGCTAACATAGCCTAACACTATGTTTGGTACTGTAATGTGTCAATGTGAGTTTGATTAGCCTACAGACTAGGCTAGCCTATATCCTTTGGCTTACTATGGCAGCATCACGGTTTCCTAATCGTTTGATTCTATCATTGGATACTTCTCTCCTTGCCATGTGCTCATATTTATTTCAACACAATCTTCAAGTCTTCATGATGCCTTATTGTCGGATAATCTGAGCCTGATTTATAAATGGCCACATTTACTAGGGCAATGCACTAGGGATTAGCCCAACAGTTGGTTAAAGAATATGCCCAACTGATGTTGAAAAAGCACCCACGGTTATGGAAAAGATGATTAACGTTTAACCAACGGTTGGTGAATGCATTTGCCCAACATCTTAATAAAAGACGTGCCCAACAAGTGGGTATGTTTTAAATGCTCATTTACCAAACAGTTGGGTAGTTTCCTGCCCAACAGTTAGGTTCAAACTTTACCAAATTTGGTTGGTTAAAGTTTTGCCCAACTGTTTAGGTTGTTGAATAGATGCCCAGTGTTGGTCAAAAAGTTGGGCAAATTTTGCCCATTTTTTTTAAGAGTGTACGAAAATCTAAAACCTGCACATCAATTATGTTTAATTAATCACACACATGTCAAGAAAAACAAATGCAAAATTTCTCAATTGAATGACTCATGGTTTTTATTTGTATAAAGTTTGATTTATGCCTAATCAAAATCACGATTTGCCACTCTAAGTTCCCATTGAAATTGCTATTGTATGGAGACCTTAAGGGGGGGGGGGGGAATTTGCTTGCTTTTAATATCAACTGTATGCTTTTACTCTCTTGTTTTGGTCTTGACTTTTGCCCAGTAAAGAAATAAAACCAGGGCTATTTCTTTCTGTTTTAAGAAAAAATATATTAGTAGGAACAAAAACAAAGAAAATTTTAGTAACTACTGTACAATATCTTGACTCATTTGTAAAACTTCTACTCCCACCCTACCCCACACAGCACACTCATGCATAAAAGATGTCTATGGCTACGCTAGCTACAATCCTCGACAAAAATACATGTGGCCAGGGAGTTGCAAGTCCCTGATGGGACAAACCCCGATCCCGTATCAAGGTTGAAGTTTCAGGACGCCTTGGGCTGCCACAAGATTGAATCGGGGCGTGATGGGGGATAATGATCCGTTCATTGCCTGTTTTGCTTGTTTTCCCACCTTTTTTGTCAAGGATTGTTGCCTAATACAAGTTAATTGTCAATTTATTGTGTTTGGAGACGCACAGAAAAATTAATGAATGAAAATGGTTAGGCGGTGGCATTATCTTATACGACGCATGCAGTCCCTTGTTTCAATTTTGAATTTTAGGCGTTCTTAACCCTTTACCGTTGTGCTCCATTCGGGGCATATTTGCGGATGTAGCGTGCCCCTCATCAGCTTCCGTAGGCTGTTGACCCCGTGACCTTAAACTATTGTCTCTCTCTCGTTGTTGTGGCCGAATTTTCAAGTGACATAAGTGACATACATGACATACATAATGCCAGAGGAACAATGTTTATCAGGACGCAAAAAGTCTGGGGAGTCTGAACAACATGGGGGGGGGGGGAGGGCTAGGCCCCGCCCTAGGCACTCTGTGGCTACGCGACTGACTTCAAAGTATCTGCGGTCTTTAATCCTACCCCCATCTTACAAGGGAGGTGTAACTAGATCACACCTTCCCTGTTCGCACAAAGATGCTACCTCTCTAACTACAAGACAGGATATCCGTTAAGAACGCATAATGAGGAAGTTCGACCACCGTTGCCATGCATTTACCAATAAAAGAGTTGTCTACGAAGGAACCCAGTGAATATCCACACAAAAAATTGAATAAATCTTATGCAAGCGATTTGTCAGGTCTTTGGGGTTTTCACTTAGCCTACAACTGAGAGTTTCCACAGTTTAGCATTTTCATTAGTATGCCACCTTTGGGTAATTGTGGGCTCGGAATCTCTGCAAGTGCCCTGTACACACATCGCAAAACCGGCCTGCCCTTGCGGCAAAACCAGGATAATTTCTGAGTTGAGTTTGAGTTTATTTCCACAGTTTGAATACAAAATAATACAACATTTAAACAAGGCAGTGGAGGAGGACTGAGAAAGTAAAGCTTATGCTAGTAGACCCCTTTACAAAAAGAAAAAACAAAAACAAAAACCAAAACCAAAAACAAATAAAAAAACCCAAATCATAGTCCCATACACACATAATATGGACGACGAACAGTACCATGGAGGCATTATTTTTTCCCGCCAGTCGTTCCTTTAGCCCGCATGGGTACAGTGCACCCGGACCGAGGTACATAGACGACAAAAAATAGCTCTATTGTGCCTGACCACCCTAAGGTAGAATAAAAATGAAAGCACACGGAAAAAACTAGAGTAGAGAACAAGTGAAAACGAATTACCCTTAAAGTTATAGTGGTGCCCAATTTGACTGGCATTGTTCTGTTAAGATCGCGCAAAATGTGGGTTCGTTATTAATTCAAAACTTTACATGCGAAAAAGTGCATTATTTCATTTTTACCGTAATAAAGTTGTGAACATATAGAGAGTCCCGGTCCCACGAGAATGCCATCCTTGCAAGTAACGTACCCATCCCAACCATATCCCCACCTTATAGAAATAAATTATCTGACCTTTTCGGGGCTTTGGAGCCCCAGCGACAATTTGCCCCGGCTCATCGGAAGCATGGTGATAGAATGGACCCACCCCTACATGAATCATCCCCATAGTCCGGCGAAACATTTTTTAAATATTTACCATAATGACCGTTGAAAGTCGCAATGCCAAAATGAAAGTTGAAAGTAGCAATTTGTACGCTATATATATATGCTACGCAAATTTTCGGACCTTTTCGGGGCTGTGGTGCCCCAGTACTAATTTCCCCCCGGTCAGCAGAAGCATAGTGATAGAACGGACTCACCCCTACATGAATCACCCCCGTCATCCCCCAAACCATTTTCGAAATGTTTTCGAAAATGACCATTGAAAGTTCGAAGAAACCCTCCGACCGTCAAGATGGCACTTATCAACTTCCGTAGAGCCGTTATTTGATTCGCTCCACAGCGTAGTGTTACCGTTTGCTGTCCACTGAGTAGGTTGCTGTGAGTTGTATTAGTACGTATTCGTGCATCTTTGTTCGGAGTGTGAACTCTCTGCACTTACGTGCGTGTATAGTGTCCGTATGCGTCACGGACCATTTCAGCTAGCATCAGACCAAAAAGACCGAGTGCATAATCAGATTTTTCTGTCCTAGGACAGCTTCCCAAAAAAAACTACGTCACCGGTACCAGCCAAAAATCGCCACTGATTTGTTTACCATACCTACCGATTCACAGTTGCATTCGCACTCTTCAAGCTGTCGCCTTAAGCATTGTTATAGGAAAAACCCTTTCAGCCAGCTCAACGACTCCGCAGAATTTGCTCGAACGATGAAATTAAGATTTAGAGGTAATCGATTTGTTTGAGCAGCTGACATCATTGTGACGCAATGATCGGCAAGGCGTAAGTTCCCGACTAAAGGGATCAGAGGTTGCGTGAGTTCGAGTCCTGGGTGGAACACAGTTTTTTCATAATCTTTCAGCGGTAACGTCTATTATAATAAGGCAAAGGTTTCCAGTGTTAGATGTAAGACTCTAAAAAAATTTAAAAAAAAAACAATACAAATGCGACTGTTTCCGCTGCTTATCATCTTCATTCAGTTTCTATGTCAGAAAGTCGCAATGTCACACCAATACTTCCTTACATTTCCACGCTTGCCGGGGTATGCTTGTGACGCAATGATGGAAAAACTGTTTCGCTTAGTACTTGAATTAATTCGACGACCGGTCCTTCCGACAGCTGCTCACACAGCTCGAAATGTAACGATAATGATAGAAATTTTTTTCTTCTCCTGAAGCCTTCGTCGGCCAAGACAGACATACGACTAACACATGAAAAAGTAAATTTAAATTAACTGCACAGCCTGTACTGACCAGTTACGTGTAAACATACAGAAGTCGGTCAATAACCTTTGTAATGAGTGTGACGGTAGAGTAGACCCAGACAGACTCGAGCTAGCTAGCAGGCCTACATGCAAGAGTGAATTAAAGCCTTCCATCCATTCGTTCGTAATGCGTGATCCGTGTCCGCGTCCGTAAAAAATCGCTCCCATGAAAAACATTACCAGCCATCCATTCATCCGTTCCGTGTCCGTGTCCGTGTGCGCGTCCGTGAGGAATCGCTCGAGGAGCGATTTTTCACGGACACGGATGAGTGATATGTATGACTTTGCAGTGAAGACAAAAGGTAGCACACCACTAATTCAACGGAAATCCCAGCGAAGGAGGTTACCCTACGAATTTAAAACCCTAGAAAAACATTTGGGGGTAGATTAGATCATGTTAGTGAAGAGATGTGTTAAATTTATGATCTCTATGTGGAAGGAAAGTAGCTGAAGTACTCATTCTGCACAAATATAGAAAACTGAAGTTATTTCAGGCACTTTTTGCAATATATCCTTCCGCGATGCAAAACTGCATTTTGAATGATTAAAAAAACAGGAACCACTTCTCTATTATACAGGCCCTTCCAGCTCAAAATATAAACGGTCATGGTTCACAACTTTTGAGATCGTTGTGAAAGGCCTACTCTTCAGCATTCATATGCAGTGGAGTACGAAGCCGGGAGAGGCGGCAGACCTCCCCACCCCCCCCCCCCCCAAAAAAAAAAATCTGAGGTCGAAAATTCGGGCCCAAAAATGACAAAAATTCGGGCACAGAATAGGTGAAATTCCTGCAGAGATGAAGAAACAGTGAAATGATTGCCCAAATTTTCTACTGAGTTCCCAAATTTTTGATCGAACCACCGAAAAAAGGGGAAAAAAGTTTCGCGCGCTTGGCGCGCATGTAGTTGTTCAACAGTATCACCTCTATCAGACTTTCGAAGAGGCTTTGACATACTCAGTCCTAATCACTTCCATATCCAAATTTCATTAGCTATGAACATGTTAATTAATGGTATATGTTGTCAAACAATTTACTGTTCACTTGCTTCATGCAGTGTGGTTTTGATTTACCCCAAGAACTGAGTAAAAAAATCACATAAGCAAGATGAAAAGACTTCCTAAATTCTTGGAAATATATCCAACCCAAATTTAGCACTAAATGTAGCACCCATTTTGCACCTAGCCAACCTAACGTGAGCAAAATTTTTCCAAAGGGCAGGGGGACACCCCCTCCCCTAAGACCCTTAGTAAAAGAGGGGCAGCAGAAAATAGCATTCTGCTAGCAACGTGGATGGTCACGGACAAGTTTTCACGTATGAATGGATGTTCACTTCACGCATGCACGGACGCGGACACGCACGTGGTCGCGGACACGGATCACGCATCACGGAAGAATGGATGGCAGGCTTTAGAAGGAAACATACCGCACATGTTGAATAGACAAAGGTACATTAATTGTTCAAGAATCCTTGTAGAATTTGTAACGGTTGAGATGGCCCAAATTTCTCTTAAGACACTCAGTGTGTGTATTTAATTTAAGGATAAAATTTACTGTACTTCTGGACATTTACGGTACCGAGGAGGTTGAAAGCATGGAAGTACTACCTCGAAAGTTTGAACCAAGCAGCACACATTTCAAATATCGGACGGAGTGATTGGTCAGCCCGAAGTGTTCGGCAACTGCGAAACCGCGTGCACTGTCGCGGATAGACTTCTTTTGGTTGTTAAATCTAAACCGAAACTTAGTGCTAGCTTCTCCAACAAAAAGACGTTTAGGACACATAGTACAATATAATAAATAAACAACATTCTGAGAATCACAGTCCAGATTGGGAGTTTGATGAGAAATTTCGAAAAAGGGAAGAAAGATGTTGGCAAACTTGGCAGCGGGGTTTACTACAGGGTATGCTTCCTAGGGGTGGTTTGGAAAATGGTGAAAGCTTAGAAGACGTCGGCAGTTGTCTTAGATTGGGAGGCTGAAGAAGGGCTAATAAAGGTGGCTTGCTAAAGTTGGCAGGAAGGGAAGAATCATTCTTTAAAGGAGCAAAATCCTGCTTAATTTTACGTGCCAGGGAATGGGCAAGGGGATGGTGTTCTAAAACTAAAGGAATGCGGTCGCCCGATTTCTTAGAGCTATAGGTGAGGAGGTCCTCCCGTTTGAACTTGTGGCTTTCGCTTCGTTTCGTTTATTTGTTTTTCTACATCATCAAAATGTATGGATACACAAACGTAATGAATATAGTACATACATAACACTGAAGTAGATGGAAGTAAATCTAAAAAACCCTGAAGGGCTTGTCGAGAGTTCTACTCCCCAAAACAACAGTTACCTTAAGTAGTTGTGTAGCAAACACAAATAAGCAAAAAGAAAATAAAGAAAAAAGGACAGAAAATTAAAAAAAAAACTAAAGGGAAAGGTAATGAATAAGAATACAAGACTAGAACTAACCCTTACAAAAACCCCTCTTAACAACCCGACCCCCTCCCCCGGCCCCCCTCCCACCCACGAAAGCCCTAGGCTTCCCACAAACAAAATGCGCATAGTGACAAAAACATGTATGATGCATGCACTTGAACAGTTTGAAAAGTCAACCATGAAGTTTTAACCTTATAAAAAATGATGATGAAGACAACTAAAGAATTAGTACAAAGCTATGTAGTACTGGGTGAAACCTCTTCGAAAAGAATTTATACTTGGCCTGTTAATTAATGAATTAGGTAATGAGTTCCACAGTTTTATAGCTTTGTAGCTTAGGGTCAACTGTGAGGATGAGGTACGGGTAACAATGGTATGCAGGAGAAGAGACTGACGAGTAAAATAGTTGTGGACTGAAGAATTTTTGGTGAAGAATTCTGAAAATGATTTCGGTAAAAGGCTTTGCATGAAACGATAGGTGAAAGAAGCAATGTTGAGGTTGATCATATCGAACAGTTTCAACAGATTAAGAGATTTATACAACTCGCTGGTGTGGTCACGGGGTCCGGACAAAGAAATATAACGAACAACTCTCTTTTGCAAAAGAACCAGTTTGTGAAGGTAGGAGGTTTTTGTACATGACCAAACTGTAGAACAATATATTAGATGAGGATACACAAGAGTAAGGTAAATTGTACGGAGAATACCCCTTGGCAACAAATGTCTTAATCTACCAATTACTCCGATTCCTCTGGCAATTTTTGAAGATATATGATTGATGTGCTCCTGCCAGGTGAGCTTGCAATCAATGGCTTTCTCCATTCCGTTTTTGACAATACTCATGGGAAAACCATTAGAAAGAAAAAAATGAATAAGGTTGGAAATTTCAGTATTGTAGTCTTCCTTATCAGAACAAATGCGTTTAAGTCTTAGACATTGGCTATTGACAATTGATTTTTTGAGACTGAGAGGAAGGCCACTGTCGAAATGTAATTATCTGTTGGCTTAGGCCTATAGTAAACGGACGTGGATAGGGAGTTGGCGCGCAATTAAACTAGGACATCAAGGAAAGATATTTTGAGTAAAAACCTTAAAGGTGAATTTTATACTATGGTGGAAGGAGTTAGCGTGTAATTTGAAGGACTTTAGGGACTCCAAAAATAAAAATATGTCACCGCAATGTACCTATAGTAGTGAATGGATTTCAGAGTAAAAGAATTCAACAATTCTGACTCCAGCTTCTCCATAAAGATATTAGCGTAACATGGAACCGCAAACTAAAATGCTCCCGTTCGCTTGTACCGATCGATGTACTTTTGACTCCTAAAAGTATGCAAATTTAGTGACAAATTTTACTTCGAAAGGTACCATGGCACTAAGATTGCATGTAAAGACACAAATGTTTCAGTTTTATCCTCATGAACCACCACAATTCAACTTTTAACACTGTTCCTGTCAAAGTCGAAAATCTTGAACCATTTTGCATTTAGACTCCTCAAAAATGTCAAAGGAGAGGAGGACACCCCTACCCTTAACCCCTCCTACAGGCTGGCGATCACTCAACATACTGCATGGCCCCCGCTTCAGAGAAATCATACGTACGCCACTGAATATAAATTCCGTGCACATTCAATCATTTGAGTATTTAGCCCTGAAGTTTGAATTTTTAAAGAGTTTGAAAGCTCAGATTAAACTTTAAAGTGGACCGATTAAACTTAAAGCCGATGGAACCGTTAAATGCTCAGTGAGTTATTCCACCCCTCAGGCTTGCCGGCACTTATCAGAAATTGTTGTTAAAACCCTTCAGTAGTGGGGCTTCTGATCTTTTGTACCAGAACGTCAATGAAACCTATTACTCGAGCAGTTAATTTGAGTAGGCTAATAGATCAGTTGTATTGTACTTTAATTTGAAAGTACAGTTCTTCTCTAACTCGACTTGAACAGATTGATTGGAAATTGGGACGTAAAACTCCAGCTAACTAATCTCTTCCCTTAAACCTGCGGTAATTATAACGGATTTGCGTGAAGGGTAGTTTCCCATCATTGAAATAAAATTGTTATAGATATATAGATACAACACACTTTTCAATTTCAAGAAAGCATACACTCACCTAGTAAAATTACTTTGTTCCAGTTCAAAGGCATCCCCATTGTTCCTCTATTAAGGAAACATCCACGAACTCAGCATTATTTGTTATGTTCAAATCTCTAGTGAAGAGGAATTGATGTAACAAAATCATTGACTTTGCATTTTTACTCAGCAAATCTCTTTGAGATAACACAACTATCCTTTGCAACTGAACCAGTTGTACACACTAATGCTCATATATTTTTCACAAGTGTTGTTCATAGCAAGTGCCGTGTATGTACGACTCTTTTCATATTATCCATGAAAAGTTGACTGTACAGAACTCACTGCATTTGGGATTTGTTTGCTCAACGCTTTGCGTGCCCTCCTAAAGGCAGGGAGGTGTGCTAGTAACATATCCTCCCTGCTCAAGGTGTGAAGTAACACTTCCCTGCTCAAGGTGTGAAGTTAAACCACACTTATCTCGCTTGATGGCTCTGACCAGGCTGTTCCAAACTATAAGCGGCGAAAGATGTTTTTTAATCGGAGGGGGAACAAGTTTTCGGCTGCCGACATTATGGTGACGCCGTAAAGCGTCCTGTTTTGCACATCGGCGTGGGGTTCAGAGGCCTTCTTAAGGGCCCCTGGTGGGGTCCAGTGGAAAAGCCTCGGTAGGGGTCCAGGGGGCGAAGCCCCCGGAAGCTTTGCAACTTTTGCACTCTGAAAGGTAATAATTGAGCCAAAGAATAGCCGAAATGTAACGAAAGCAAGTTAAATTTGCCTAATTACTTTTGCAAATTCATTTTGCGACATTCAGTTATTGGGGGGAGTGGCATGTCCCCCAAGGGTCTCATAAAAATATTTGGGGGGGGGGGGTTGCTTCCACCGCCTTTGCAAAAATGTATTGCATCCCTACAGATAACTGTTTTATCGATGTTCGTGTAGCATCTGAACAGGTGTTGGTATCTGTAAGCAAAATATCTTACAGCAAAATATATTTCAGCTGTGCCGTAAAATCCCATTGCTCTCAGTTTTATCGATATAAATAGGCCCTACAGTGAGTTTTAAAATTGTTCCAAACTCCAGAATAGCCTACAGTATTTTAAATGCTGATTGCCTTTTGCATATATATATGTCATATGTAAATATATTGAAAACAATAATTGTAGTAACGAACAGTGGCGCCGTGGGGAGGGGCTATGGGGAGGGGGCTGGATACTTTTGTAGGGGGCCGGAGTTTACTATCTAAGCGTAGCGCCACCATCGGTTGGCGCGGAGCGTACAGTACAAAGAAAGTTTTGGATTTTAGCACCTCCTAGATGGCTGGAAATGGCATGTGCCAGGTTAGTAGTGTAGAGATACCCCGGACACCCCCCCCCCCAGGGGGCCGATAGGCCCCCAAAGAAGGAGCCTAAAATGGAGCCGATGCTCTTTTGGTGGGTGATGGGAGCCTACGTGGGCTAGCCGATAGGGAGGGCGCTATTTGGAAATCTCAATGCTTATACTTTTGTCATTATTTTATTATGAGCAAACTTTTTTTTTTTTTTTTGTTGAGAAAAGACAAAGATATCATTAATGAGCGGCTACCCCACAATGTACGAGCATTCTGATTCAGATTCTGACAGAAAACCTTACTGTACACGTAGTGTCAATAAAATTTTACTTAGGTCTCTGTCTACGGTGAGGAGGAAGGGTTCACAGTGTTGTACCCCATTCTTGGCGGTGTCACCAGCGCAGTTTGTGAGTGTGAAGAGAAGGGGCCAGGGAAGTTGGCCGAATAACTCACGTGTACGTGAGCGTCGTGTCATAAGGACGGGTTTTGCTCACTACTGATGAGTCACTCTCAATCGATAATTACAGCACGGAGAGAAATGAATTAGCCTACTGCTTGTTTAGCAGAGGACATGTTGAGTGGAAATTGAAGTAATGCTTTGGGTTTGGGGGATTGCACACCATTTCTCTTTCATTTAAGGTCGGCTTTGAAAACTTCTCAGCCAAAAGGTGTAAGTTTGTTCTGGCTGTAAGAATTGAATACGGTACAGTTACTCATCTCAAGAAAAACAGTTTACACTTATTTAGGTTTTGCTGTATACGTGACGACTGGAATATAACTTTGAGAAAATTGACAGATATACGATAAACATTGAGAGGCCCTCAGTGTGCTCATAGTCGTGCTGCACTTGCTCTAACTGCTCAGTATGCACCCAGTCATTCTCGTCAGCTGCACTGGCAAGGCTCTGTACTGCTTGTGAGTGCACCCCTGTTGCCATCTCCGCTAGGAGCTACGATCATGTTGATAGGGGCAACGCTCATATTGCTCTTAAACGTGCTCCAAGAGCGCAAGGCAATGTCTGTCGATACAATTCACAGACGGTTGAACCAATCCAATTGGTTTGTCATATGACATCATCAACATGTCCAGACGCACTCAGTGTTCCCGGACCGGTGACGGGTACAATGTTGCAAGAGTTTCTCTTTATTGTAATCGTAATATTGGAAAAGTGAACTATGACACCATGAACTAAATAACGACACAAAAATTCGTTTGTTCTTTACGATCGTCTTGGTATGTCCATATTGCAGAGACGGGAGTCTCAGAATAGGCGCTCATCATTTGCCGGCGATGTAAAAACTTTTAATGAATTTGGATAGGATTCCGATCCGATTTTTCGATTTTTGTTAAAATCTTCTCCTTCTCTGGTCCCGCAGAACCAAAAACTTGTCACCGAGTGTAATATGGTTAACATCTGATATCTATTAAAGTAAAATGCCAACTGATTTTTTTTTAATCGGACATCATAGTCCAATAAAATCTGTCTATGGATGTGACGTCACCAAATAAATTAGCATAAATTTCAATCTCATCGCCATGCGATACAACCCATTTGTTTACACAGGCTGGCAATTTGTTTTGCTCTTTCCGACCAGAAATGGAGATTTTAACAAAAATCACAAAAGTCGAATCGGAATGCAATCCGAAATCGTTGCAGTGTGATTGCAGCTTAAAGAACGTGATTGCCAAGTGTTGATGACAGAATGATAATTTTTACTCTTTGCCAAATCTTTCATTAGGATTAGCGTTAGCCTGCCGTAAGCCAGCTATTGTGTTTGCGTTTCAACTACTACATTCAGAAATCAAAAATGTTACTTTCGCTACTATATAGGAGTTACTGCTGAGCAGTCAACGTTTCCAACTAAGTTACATGGCATACCTACGGTATACAACAGCCTGCCAACTTTCTATCGAATCTCATTCACGACTACCAAAAATGACGTCACGACAAAAATTAAAATGCTGAATTATATCTCTCGTTATAGGTAATATATTACCGAGCTTTCGATTCAGTGAACGTGTACTTCGTTCTAGTTAACCAGCTTGCCTTCTCGAATGCGTCCACTGCTATGGTACGTCGACTGTTAAAGCCTGTTTCGATTTCCCTGTGCAAGGGTCGACGTGGCCGAGTCGTATTAAAATGGCGAATTTACAGCTTAGCCTTGTGTAATTTTTCAAAATTTCTTCAACGATGTAAATGCATGTCTACTACACGAACGCTAGATAAGTTGTTGGTATGTTTTCATGGAGAACACAGTATATTTCAACTTCGACTATCCGCCTGTTGAAGTTGCAAGAAAACGTCCAAAATAACGCATATTCCCCAATGAATCATCAATCTCATATACATTTTAGGTAAAAAGTGACCGCATTTGGGCAAAACAGATCACGAGGAGGGAAACTAGCATGCATTCTTGCCACTTAATCCATTTTCAGAAATTCTGTGACGTCACACATGTGAACGTTCGTTGCATTTTGCAGCGAACGTCAAAACCGTGGTGGACACGTTCTCGATTTGGCTAGTGGACGAGGGAGACGACGTGACGCATGCGCAGAGACTGAAATTGACGTAATCTCGTAGCAGTCGACTGTGTGAACGTGCAAATCGAAAGCTCCCTATTTGCATCGAACGTACGGCCTGGTACACAATTTCCACGTACAAAAGCTAATTGGGTTGTTCGCCGTTCTTTGTATCAGTTATGTACGAAAACACACTATTCATGCTAGTTTCCTGCACCACGTGACCATCTCATGTTTACTAATTCGTCCCTCAAAATGCGGGATTCGAGTAAATGGAAACTGGGCGAAGGTTTGCAGACTCTGTATATTAAACTGTTTAGAGACTTGTGTGTGTTATGATTTTGAGAGAGCGCCATCTTTCGGCTACTACAGAGTCTGCTCCGCAGGCTAGATTAGCGTTGCGTTGATAATTAGAAAAAGAACCCCCCAGCTCAAATACTATGTCCAAATCACCAAAAGACCTTTGATGGGATGAAAATTGCACACCACGTTCACTTCGTGCTGTGAAACATAAGAGTAGAGAGCGGGGAGCTGGGGGAGACAGCCCCCAATGAAAAATGAGGAGGCGGAAGCATGCTACCGCCTCCCATTCCCCGGGTCTGAAAACCCCTCTTTTGATCTTTTAAAATCTCAAAAAAAAAAAACCGGCGCGCTTGGCGCGACGCAAAATACAATATAGCATGTTTTAGTTCTCATTCCTGAGTAAATCAGTTTGATAAACGTTTCCGAGCTCTGGAACAAAGCCGGATATGTACTACATGTGATACCGCATCATCAAGAGACATCGGCAGCTATATTGCTATTTTTGTGAACTGTCTTTCATAGAATTCCAAATTCTCTTGATTTTTAAATATCTTGTCTGGAAAGGACAACAAAGTTTGGGAAACTTTTGAAATGTCATCAGAGAGAGCCATTTCGTCCTGTTCCGTCGTAGGACTTAGATAGCATTATGTAGCAACAACGATTCAGTCGTCGTTCAATCATCCTCAGATTTGCCACCAAAATATGAAGGAAGAGCAGATTCTTCAGAATCCCTAACTCTTTAAATTTCGTTACAGGAAACCCAGAATCCAAAGCTTGCTGCAGTAAAAGCTCCATATGTACATGTATTTGTTTAGAGGGGGCAAAAGTTTCGACGCGCCGCAATATATAGTTACGTATTACGTACCTTACACAGTGGTGTTCACACTTGAAAGAAAAATCGAAAAACTTGGCTACAACTTACAAGCCCGAAACATGCCATTTCCGGCTGTCTGAGTCGCAATTTTTCCATATTTTCTGCACGTTCCGCAACAACTGAAGATAGTCTTTCGAGCAAGCCAGGCAGGAAACCAAATTTTCCACGCGCTTTGCGCGCCTTAAATTGCAACTCTTACTGCAGCAAGTGGTCGCTCATAAAGCAGTCAGTGGTAAACTTTTCAGAGCCGCTTCAGTGCCGTTTTCTTCCATATAGGTTTTTAATTTTGAAATTTTTTGTCTAAAAAAAACAACAAAGTTTCGGGATCTCTTTGAATGTTGCCGAAAAGCCTCAATCCGCACTCCTTAGATAACATAACGTAACGACAACAATCTTCAGCCGACATTCTATCTCAGACATATGCTAACTGGAAAAACAGATTCTTCGATAGTCCCCCAAATATTCAAATTTCCTTACAGGAAACCCTGAATCTAAACTATTTTCTGCAATACAAGCTCCATATTTTAAAATGTGTAAAAGGACCCAAATTTTTGGCGCGCTCCGCGCGCAGCACATTACGTTCCCAATACTATTAAGCACTGTTCACACTTTGGAAAAAAAAAAACAATTTTTTTTATTTAAATTAGCATAAAACTGTATCTTTTGGTCAATAGGGTAGGGTGAGGTGCATTATCCAAAATTTTTCCGCCCCGCTTTCAAATTGTTTCCTACGCCACTGCTGTGAAACGTTGTGAAAGTTAGTAGAACCTCTAGAAGTTGAAGGTCATGCAAGAGCAGTCGCCCCCAAATTATTTTGGAAACAACTACAAAATTTTGCTATTTTTCTGTCATTTTTCTTCCAAGAAGCTTTCGGTATATTCTAAGGCTGCCACATTTAGTATTCAAGATATAACTACTTGTAAATTTTACAATTCTGTGAAAAACCCATTGTCACATGATTGTCAAGAGCCATTCAAAAACTAGTTTAGACTACTATCCTTGTTCAAATTGCGGTGACTGCATTTGCCCCAAAATAGAGAGCGGTATTCTAAATTGTGTTGACTCCACCAATAACAAACTGACAAAAAGGGTCCTGGTCATTTTTTTAATAACACTTTAGCATGTTAAGTTTTTTTCATATGTACATAGCTGCGACAGTAATAAATTTCAAGTAACTATCTAATTATGGACACAACTAAAGTGTATTCTTACTATATATCCGTTGGAAATATCAAACGTGTAACGAGCTGGTTGATGGTGTGGTCAAAAGTGTTCAATTTTTCAATAGACTGTTGCTACACCTTAAAAAGTTGGGTAGGGTTTTAACCAGCGCTGTGTCCAGCTAACGGTTGGTTACGACGGACTCATTGGTTGGTTATTTTAAGAAGTCTCCAACATCTGCCATTATAGTTGGTCTTTAATAGAACACAACCCATTTTTAGAGACCACTGATGTTGGGCACCTTTCAACCAACAGTTAGTTGGACCCAAAGGTACCCAGTGGTGGTCAAAAGTTTGACCAACTTTTTGGGGTTCGTATGCTAACTTTAGCCCTCTTTCTCCATACATTTTTGTTGTAGTTCAAAGATAAAGTGAGGTCAATGTTAAGCATAAGGGTGATGAATACGAATATTTTTTTGATAAACAAAAATCTAATGTCGGCAAGTAATCACTACACTAATTTAAATTTCCTTAATTTATTATTTATTATGATTTAATGGACCAGTGACATACATGTCCCTGGTCACTCTCATAGTGGTAATTCGTGGTGCAACAGGGCGTTCAAATGACACAAGTATAGTGGCAGACTGTACCTATACGGTAATTTCACTGACGTCATTAAACAAGCAAGCGTCTTTCCTATTAGCACGCACAGGTGTGCTTGCAACATGCGCAGTATATGTCATAGTACTTTTTATGGGAATACCGCGTGCATTTGCTATAAATACGCTTACGACGTGCGTGTTTTACCCTTCAACACCGGGCAAACTCAATCGCGTGACGTCACATGAAATTGCCTGAAATTGTCTAAAATAAGAAGCACCAAGAACTGATGAGCACACTCTAAAAAGGTGTTTATAAATTAAACGCTTTTCTTTAGACTTTTTGTAGCTACATTGTAAACACGTGTAACTTTTCTTAAACATTTCGTATCAAAACACGTTAAATTGTTAAATACTTTGTGCTTAATTGCTTGACATGTTTAGAACTTAGACGTGTTTTCAAAATGGGAGAAAAATAAGTGTTGGATTGCTAAACACATTTTTGAGAGTGTGTCTTAGTATACGCACGACATTTTAGCCTTTATGTTGACGCATCTTGCAATTGGCTTCAAGCTAAATAACACCGTGTTGGCAGTAAGAGGGACACCACAAAAGCACAGCTTTTAAGGGAAATCGCTTTTCAGTTATTGTCCAACATTAAGCATGGGAAGAAGGAAGGTAGAACGGATTATATTGGGTTTATAGTTTTTCGACCCTATGATGTAAACAAAAAAGGCACAATATTTCTATTTATGGCTCATGGTGATTTAAATTCTGAAAAGCTTTGTAGAGTATGGTCAAGGACGGACCCGTCTCCCCTAGGTGAGTGTTTTTCCCAACTCACTGTATCGGGGAACGTAACATGCCTGAAAATGTCGAAAAGATACATAATTATTATACAAATGTGACATGATTTCCGCCTCTAAAATTCCTGCGGAGGATTAATCTGCCCATTCCCTCCGTATAACCATCGTACTTTGTCAGTAAGAGTGTGCAATTACGCAATTTGCAATTACGTCAGTGAACCGCCATGCTGGACTCCGGACAACCATGCAAATCATCTCAGTGTGCACCGAGCAAGCGCGTGGAGTGTGGTCTACTACTTAGTTACTTGTTCTCCAACATAGACTGATAGACGCCGGGGAGTATTACGACGTCATATGACAGTCTCTATAGAAGGCGCGCATTTCATAAGGTAGGTCAAATTGTGAACTAGTTGAAAAGAATTGGTGGAAAGCGCAAGGACAAAACGCTGTTAAGTCGCAGTCACAATACCTCCCTGGTCACACTACAACGAATTTGGATCGAATTCCGATTTGAGTTTTCAGGATTTTGTTAAAATCTTCTCATTCTCTGGTCGGAAAGGGCCGAAAATTTGTTGAACTGTGTATGATTTGCCTCCTGATGTCTATAAAAATAGAATGCCAAAGGATTTTGACACGACACCCCTTTTTTTGTCGGACAGGGCAGTCCAATGAAATCAGTCTATCGATGTGACGTAACGAAATCCTTAGTATAAACTTAGTTAACATAGTCCTGCGGTATAAGTCATATATTTACACAGGTTGGCAAGTTTTGGATATTTTCGAAAATAGACTGAGACGATTTTACCAAAAAAAAATCGGATCGGAATCCGATCTGAATTCGCTATAGTGTAACCGCCGCTCAAAATGTTTGGTTTTACAAGTGTACAACTTCAGTACAATTCGAAGTTAAATTATTCTCTTTGTGGATGTACTCTCCATGTAGCCCTACATTGTTTGTAGCCTCATAGGTTATCTTTGTGGACGAGGGGTAAGAGGCAAGTACCTATAAAAATCCTGGTAATGTTACGAATAGGTTAGTGTCTATCTTAAGGTTTAAAAGTTAGTTAGCGCTAACATTGCTATCAAGTCGGACACCTTTCATTGAAGCTCTATTTTAGGAAACGTGTGGCGGGCGATGGGGGAGGGCACTTTAACACACCTTCAAAGTTCTGCACCATTTCGAACTCTGTGTATGTGTTTCATGCAGTAGCGCAGCCAGGATTGTGTCATGGGGGAGAGGGGTGGGGTTTGGGGCATGATATGAGGGAAAAGTCTAAAGGGAAAGAGAAAAAAAGGCTATTTTAGGTGTTTTTTGCTTTTCAAGGATGGGTCATGTGAGGGGGTTTGAACCCCTCAAACCACCTCCGTCGCTGCGCCACTGGTTTCATGATTGAATGGTCCCTGTAATCTAATCGACCTTGTAGAACAATCCTCCTCTCGTCAGGCGCAATTTGAGATGTTCATGAACTGTTTTAGTTTCCTCATACATGATCGTCGCTTTTGGTAGTGACCCTACGTCAGTTTTATGATAAGTATTGCTAAGCAGAAGCCAAGGGTAAGTGAGGAGTTCGAGATTTGTTAGTAATATGAGGTTTTCATTTGAGGTTGCTCTCATAGAACACACAGTCATGCAGCCCAAATGTATCTTCATATGTAATCCAGCAGGTGCGCAGTTACTGTGATCTTTTGCCTTCTTTTAACCTTTCATTTAAAATGTTTAGTAAACTTGAACTTGACAAAACTTACATCAAGAAAGGTGTAAATATTCCATAGAATCTGAGTTTATTGATACAATTATTTTTATTGTTTTGAATAACACCCTGTATCAAAAAATTTCCATACCTGCGACCCGGGGAACACCATAAAATAAACTGACAGCGAAGAAAAATTTCCCAATTCGATGTCAGACTTTCCTAAACCTCCGTCTGCCAATTCGTCATAGTACCCTTCATAGTAGACACTGGATTGAGTCAAGAATCAATAAAGTATTGTTTGTGTGTATTTGTGTGTTTGTGTGGATTCTGGATGACGTTACGAAATACTTTTGTCTTAGCTTCGATTGCGAACTGATTCAATGCAACGTCGATAATGCGAACGTTTTCGATACGCTATCGATCGGTAGTGTATCGAATCTGTTCGCAATCAAAGTTACGACAGAGGTTATCTGTGACGTCATCCAAAACTTCCTGGCATAGATTTTATTCCTTTTTCAAGAGACGATAGGTCACCTTTAAAGTCTTCGGAATGACCCGGCTAGGAGTCGAACTTCAGACGTCCCAACTGTATGTCGAATACTCTTACTACCTGAACATACAGTTGGGGCAATCGTTTTTATCGGTTTCCCAATGATGGAATAAAATTTGAATAATTTCCCTGAGGGAACACCTCCAGGCCTGTTTCTAACTAGAAGGGGGCAAGGCAAAAAAGTCGCCGATGAGTTGCCCCTCCAAGAGACTTCGAATATACCTCCCCTCTGAAAATTTTCTCACCCTTGGGAAGATTTGGGATCCCCTTCGGTGCTTTATCTCTCTTCAGACCTGAGCACTCCCGTCAAAATGTCGACTGCGGTTGAGTTGAGCTTGTGATTGGATTACTCCTTTGCCATAATTTATTACGTGATGATTTCAGACACCTGTGGAATTTGTCAGAGTTCGCTTTGTTGGTATCGAGGAGGTTAATCATGTTGCAGTAAAATTTATGAGGATATTGATACTTAGCTTCATGATTAATTACTACGAATTGTTTTTCAACATTCAGTGGACCTTTTCCAAGATTTTTGATATACTAAAATGGGGCGATGCGCACTGTTTGGCAAGAAATTCCCTAACTGGTTAACGATGGCCCTAATCCTTGACGTAATCCCTAACCCTAACAAAAAATACAATCGATACAGTACAATGGCAACAGCCAATCAAGGAACACATTGTCAAACAGTGCGCCTCTACCCACTAAAACTCTTCTATGTAATCTCCTTGTGTTACCTTGCATTTCCTAAAAATCTTCCCTTAATCTTGCAGCTTCAATCAAAGTTAATTTATATAATTTTTCACAACGCCAATTCCTCAACACATATTTAAGTGACTTAAAGATAAAATCTGAAAAATTTATAAAAAATAAAATAAAATAAAATAATAATAAATTATCCGTGATTATAGTCTAAGTTCGTGCTTGCTTACAGGTTGACAAGTCTTGCACCTGTGTGGACTTTTTCTCCCGACAAATACCAAGTTTAGAAAGTTTCCTTCAACAGTAGTTAATACAAAATGAACGTTTCTTCTTAAACCTGAAAAATGAGATGACTGGTACTTTAAAGCTTTAAAAATATGACCTCAACACAAATGCCAACGCAAATGTCACGATAGAACTGGATTTTCACAACAGCATAACTCCTCCAATCTAATGGAGGACCATAGTTTTGGCTATGTTGCTGAAATAATTTCTTCAATATTTCTGTTAAGTTCAATATTGGGTTAGACTTAATCATTTTTGCATTTGGTAACTTCGTTATTATGCTTTCAAAACATGCTCACATTTTATGCCTACACGTATACCGACCTCGAAAAATTCAGTGGTATATCACTGGGGTTAAATGTCAGTGCAAATTGTTCGCAAAAGCAGATTAAGTTGAACAGATCCTATAGGTGAGATTTTACCCTCACATAGATAATGATGGGTGTCACATGATTTATAGTAAAAAGGAAGTGCAATATCGAAGTATGGAATGTATGTTATATTATATCTCTTACAGAGATGCTTAGTGTCGTGATCAGCTAAAGCAATTTTAATATTTGTTCTTCTTTCTAAGCCTCCCCACAAATCACGATTATATGAATAAGGAGGCACACCATTCCATACCAACCAAACACCAGTTTTACGTCGAAATTCCGACCACATCTGAAATAATTCCTCAAGATGTGACATATATTCATCTATAGAAGTATCCCTCAAATCCCAATGACCTGAGCTAAAAATCCAAGCATCAAATTTGTTGTTCTGTTGCAGTTTTTCGTACAAATCACTTTGAAGTCCTTTAATCATATCACCTGGAACAAACACCGGTGGAACTTCCCTCTGTTTATACGCTTTAAAATTTTTGTCTGGTGACAAGTTATGATAAATTCCGTGGCCGTCCTCCCGCATTTTCCAATAAACTGGTAGTTTCTTTTTAATACGTCTAATATCTTTTTGCAAGACTTTCCATATTTGTCTCATGTGGGAATCTCCAAGGTACATAAATTTCTTTCTCATCAAACAGTTATCTAAAAGGTGCGAACCTTTACACGCTGGACATGTGAAGAATGTCCCGTCATTTTTCAAAGACCGGAAGTAGTAAGACGTCCAATCATTTTCTGAAAGTATAGGTTTATTGATATGAATATCATCTACTGTGATTGGCACCCAACCAGATCTTTCGTTTCCATCGGTGACATTGACCTGCAGTGTTGTATGACATGTGCCATTAATTCTACATAAAACACAATGCAGTTCTTTTCTCTGATACTTTTCAAGACCGTAGGCAGAAGATTTGTTTGTATAAATAAGCGTCAAACTTACATTATATTTTCCTGAGGAACTAACTCTAATTGGGTCTAATTTTTTCAGTGATTTATCCTGATCTGAAATGAATGTAGACCAAATTTCACGGCTCCCTTTTATTCTCATGAAAAAATACGATATGTCCGAGTATTCATCTTCTTTCTTGGAAACAGGTTCTTTGATTAGCGATGAATTGTTTGACGCTTTAATATCAACGAAGAAGTGACCAGTTGCGCGACATTGAAGAATAACTGTAAAACAGCGTCCACACGCACATAGTACGTTTGTAGAAGAAATAATGCCATTGGTGAAAACTAATTCATCACGCAAAGTTTGTTCACCATATGCGGTTTGAGTTGCATACCCCCAAACTATTGACGTATCATTGTCATTGTGTGCTCGTTGGTCATTTAGTAGGCCCACTTCGTCTGACAGGTACCCCGACTCAGGAACTTTTAGTGAGGAATTCGAAAAAGCAAAATGTTTGAATGAGGGAATATGTTCCATTCTCCTTTGCTGTGACCCAGATTTAATTTTCTCTAGGAAAAAAGAAAAATTAAAACCGTTACGCCACATTATCAACATACTGAAAACTTACTGCAAAAGGCTGATAGGAACTGAGCCCAGCCAGAAAAGAAAAGTAATCCCCATGTTATCTTCGTAAAGCTAATAATGAAGATTGCAGCATTTAGCCGTTTTTACACCGAAAGCGTTTCAAGAGCTGGTTTGGACGCTATGATGCTCTCAACTTAATTACCAAGGGAGGGAATAACAGTTCGAAATACTATTGTCTTGTTGATATCTTCATAATTCCTATAATTTTGGATAGAGATGTAACAAAATGTGGCTGGCCTTGTGAAGCGCTTTATGTACCGTCCTGTATACGAAATTTTGCCAAATTCATCAAAAGCATACTTCACTTTGTTACGGCTTGGTCGCAATTCAAACCAATAACAGCGAAAGATCACAGAAGAGCGAGATTAAAATCAACAACTTAATTATTATTTACCTCTTACTTCCTTAAATTTACAACGATTACTCTTAAATCTACTCACAATCTTTTACGGCTTAAGGTATCACTCTTTGTCCAAGGGGTAGTGTTGTTAGCGTCGATTGTACAGCAGCACAGCGTAGGACTCTATTCCGCGAAGGCAGGATGAAGACTATTGATTGGTAAATGGCGACACAATTACAGCGTTAAGCGGCGAAGCAGGCGTCTGGTCTCTGTATTATCTGTGTATCTTCTGTTCTCTTCTCCTCCTGTCACACTGCTTGCATGACCTTTTATGTATCTGGTAGTTCTTCCAGAAAAGTCTGGAACTCACTCTAATGGAAACGTCTCGTTTGATCTCGTACAAAACGAACAGCGAACGTTCTGGGCTCAGTAACCCATAATCACAAGTTGGCTATTATTAGGCCATTACATCATACAGTAGTTTCCAGTAGGTGATCGTACATTCTCGTAACTGTGCGAATGTTCTCTGGGGTTACCCGTTGAATATGCTCGAGAGACAACACCGATGCTAGCACATTCTAGAACTTTTAGCTTGCTCGTCCGTGGATTCAATCTGGTTGATGTCGTCTCGTAACAACTTAAAACTCACTTATTCATTCACGCAACACAAAATATGCAGACTACCTGCACAATATCGATTGATTTAACGTTTTGAGGGGGTCAGAAAGCCATTTGGCTCATCGAGAACTCTATTACAGAGTGAGCGTGGATGGACACCGGCGAACTTTGCCTTCTCTTTTCGACTAGTGGTCAGAGGTTCACGAGGCAAGCCTGTACTAATCGCTCCCAATCCTGCTCCAGGGACCGCCATTTAACTTCCCTATCCGACTGACGTAAATGTAACCCACAATTTAGCCAATTTATCAAAGGCTGTGTGTGGAGAGGTTACTAACTCTGCACCACTTATAAACAGCTGAACTGAGAAAGCGAACAAATTCCTGAATCGGACAACTTTCAGAGTCGGACAACTTCCTGAAACGGACAGCCACATAACCAACTTTGTAATTCACCAATTTTAAACCTTTCTTAGCCTCTCAGCGTCACTGTGAACAGCTGTGATTGAACAAGCTATTTTTTAGACCAAAATTTATAAGTGGTTCTACCGGCATTTGATCCGGGGACCATCAGAAAGAAAGGTCGTATGCTCAATCACCGAGCCAATTACTCCATCCTCAACAATCTCTGTAAAACACAGATCCATTAACCAGGCAATTACACTTTGAAGTTATCTCAAACATTGAAGTCCAAGTCTTCTTAAGCATCCTTCAGAGTAAATCTGCAAAGGTACTTTATAAGTTTTCATTGATTCGGGTGATTTTCATAGTACGTAACGCATATGCGCACCTCTAGTAGATTGTAGGGATGGGTAATCGGGATTGGTTTATGTGTCAAGGTACCTGAAATTGGCGTGGCAGGATGGTGTTGTTCCGGGACTAGGTCAGGCGTAATAGTTTGTGATGGCTTATGTAGCATTGTGAAGCGTCAATGTAGCTTTCACTTTCTACGTAACAATGTTTTTCTTTTGTTTTTGTAGCGATTGACACTTTTAGATAGGCCCGGGCCTAAAGGGTGTCGAAGTGTACTCCCCATCAAACCATTTGTTATTTACCTGCTACCGTTTATTGCGACAAATCAAATGAATGAAACGGTGAAGTTATTCTCATTTTGTTAAATGAATGGCCCATGCACCGACCACATTAGGTGTATTAGGCTACATAGGTTATTTTTTTAACAACTGTATTTAACCACCTTTCACTTTTTAAACAATATATCGTTGTACATTACGAAATAATAGATACATAATATTTTCATTATAATAACGACGAGATATCATGAGGATTAAACGAAATAATTTTGAAATGTCTTCGTTCTATCAAGAAAATTGTTCTTTAAAATATGCAATTCAACATCCAAATTAAAATGAAATGTGTAGTAAAAGGAAAATGCATCAGGGAATGTGCTATCGAATTTACAGGAGAATATTGCTTACCATAAAGAATGAGGAAGTTAATAGGGTGATTAATATTGGCAAAACGACTAGAATTATAGGGTGGAATATGCGAAGGCAATCCTTGCGAAACACCTGAGAAAAACAGGAAAATATTATTATTATAATAACAACTAGTGGAAATTCCAGGGACAATTTGTTACTTGCGGTTTTCTATCACTTAATAATCGGCCAAGTTATTACGCCCAGTTTCAACGGGTAGATTTTTCTAATGATCATATGTGGATCTAATCACTCATGAAATGAAATAAACATGGACTGAAAATGAACTATACTTTTCGAAGTTTTCGATGGATCTCCAGCTAATAATACCTCCTTGTGTTGCGTATCGTTTGGAGCATGGCAAAGGTTCGAAATTATGCTCGACGCTTTTTCCTTTGTATAATAGCGATGTAAAAGTGTAACCATGTAGTTATTTTCAAATAATTACATGGTTTGAACTATCACATTATAAAACTTTCAGTTCGCTTTGCGTTTTTGAGTTATGAAAGCAATAATGTACTACGTTGGCGTCCTCGTCAAACCTTTTGCGACTCCTGAGCTATTGGTTTTGTGATAGGAAATGTTTTGGAGGAAAATGTAGGCGCTGTTAGCGTCCAAGTTATCACAAACAAAGTTGTACTGTGTACCGATACCACTTGCAAGCTTTAATAAAGCAAAGGATTAGTCTATTCTTGTCAAAGAGTCTCGATTTACTCCATTTTTTTATATTGATTTATAGTTTCGACGCAATAAATTAATGAACGCATTAAATAAAATGAATAAATGAATGAATGAATAAATGAATGAATGAATAAATGAGTAAATCAATAAATCAATAAATAATAAATCAATAAATCAATAAATCAATAAATCAATAAATTAATAAATCAATAAATTAATAAATCAATAAATGAACAAATCAATAAATGAATAAATCAATAAATCAATAAATGATCAAATCAATAAATGAATGAACGAATAGATGAATAGATGAATAAATGAATGAATGTTTAGATGAATAAATGAATGAATAAATGAATGGATGGACGGACGGACGGACGGACGGACGGACGGACGGATGGATGAATGAATAATTAATTAATTAATTTATTAATTAATTAATAGTTACCCTTAGTCCATTTCGAGTCTGACCCCCAAAAAATTGCAACAAAAGGTCTTTCAATGGTTTTCTATGCTATTGGATGTAGTGAATAAGAGGAAAGAAATCTATCAAATTCGGAGCACGGAAAAGTGGTTTTGATAGAAAATTCAAAATGGCCGTTGGCCGCCCTTGAAAATGAGAAAATGTTAAATAACTGTCGCCAGATGAACTGGAGTGATGCCGAAACTGTCGATTCCAACTATTTGTAACATGATAAATGTACTGGAGTAAACCTGATGTACTTTTGGCATCACTTAAACACCTAAATCCAAGTTGGCGGCTGCCCGCCATCTTGAAAATGATAAAATGGTATATAACTGGCACCAGATGAGTTAGAGTAATGAAAGAAGTCCCGATTCTGACTATTTCTCACATGAAAAATTTAATGGAGTAAGCCTGATGTAGCTTTGGTATCATTTCAACCATTTAATGGCATGTTCTGGTGGCTTTTCACCTCTGTCTTGAAGTAAAAACAAAAATATTCCACACCATGTCCTTCAAACCCTATCACAATACCATTTTTCTAACTCAAGATATCTCACTTTAAAGATGGGTTATGTTTGTTAAAAAATACCTCTGCTTTTCAACAAAGCCACAGAAAGTAATTTAATGTGGGCACATTGCTTCAAATTCCTTTTGTTTTTCTTTATAATTGAACATCCTGTTTGTCCTTGAAATTTGATACTGTTGGAATGTTTGAATATATTTTCCTGTAGATCTAGCATTACCCTTTTCCATATGTAGGGCACAACCAACAATGTTGCTTCATATTGCCTGCAGGGGGCATCATAATTATAAATAAAATGAAAGCAGTGTCAAATTAATGTGCCACAATGACATCACAGATTTCCCATGATGCATCAAATCAAAAGAAAAATTTGCAATACTTTAAAAATTTGTATCTTCTGAACGCTATAAGCTATTGAAACGCAGTTTTCACCTTCTGAAAGAGAAAATTGTTCTGCATATTTTGAATTCCACAAATTTTGTCTCCAGAATATGCCTTTAATCCAAGATACATGCAACTGACCGCCATTTTGAAAATGATAAAATGGAATATACAGTAACTGGCACCAGATGAACCGGAGTAATTAGAAGATGTCGATTCCAACTATATATACCATGATAAATGCACTGGAGGAAAATAAGTTGATGTACCTTTGGTATCATTCCAACACCTAGATCCAAGATGGCGGCTGTCGGCCATTTTGAAAATGATAAAATGTTATGTAACTGGCACTTGATGAGTTGGAGTGATGAATAAAGTGTCGATTTTGACTACATCTTATATGGCAAATTCACTGGTGTAAACCTGATGTAGCTTTGGTATCGATTTTTTAACTCCTTAATCCAAGATAGCAGCTGTCCACCATTTTGAAAAAAAATAAGTGTAGTATCTTTCTAGCTACAGTGTGCTAGTTAAACTCCACACTTAGCAATGTCAAATTTCTACTAGGTCTCCGATGATCAATTTGCTCGAGTGAGTTTCAAGAATAATCAGCCCTCCTCATCTGCATCGATTACTGCGTTCGTTACCGTGTCAGTTTAAAGACGCTGTCAGTTTAAAGACATCAACAAATTGGATACAATTTTCCAGATGCTCTGATATAGCCTCTTTAAGCAAAATCTTGTTAAACCAACTTTGATTTGTTATTTTCAGGCCATAGCAAATGATAAATAGGCTCATTGGCCATTGCATACCTTTACTAGTAAATAACACACTTCAGATACAGTATATTGGACAATATTTGATCAGCAAGACTGATACAGTAGCACTAGGTGACATCATGTCATCAACTGAAAGGCTTAGCTCACATCTTGAAACTTACTAAGCTGTCACTGCTCAATTAGTAAAACTTATTCTTCATTACTGTCATTAGGTTCATTGTAGCCCAAGGGGAGATGATTGTCACTATATGTTAGTTGGCATGGGCCAACCGCCGAGGTGCAGGGAAGACGGTATAAAACATGCGAGGCAATGGCTCTACGAAATACCATATAACTTCCACTAAATGCATCCCTCGGCAACCTCTTTATACTCATCCTAACAAGAAATTGGTTTATAATGGTAAATTTAATATGCCAAATTGGGTGCGCCATGGGGGAGGCAAGCCTCGCCGGAAATATGAGACATTTTCAGGTACTAACTTGAAAAACAGAGTACTGACTGATCCTAGAAACATTCGTTGGTTGCTATTGAGACGACATTCTTATTTTTTTATTATCTCGGAACTCTCTGCACTAGTCTAGTAAATAAAATTAATAATATTCATGCCTCAGTTTAATCTACATGGAGGTGTCCTACAAATTGGCTACATATTTAGACCTCACTATACTGATATTCAAATTTAAGAGCTTTGAAACCCAAGGGCTGCTGAACACCAAAGTCTACACAAAGCCAACAGAAACCTATCAAATTGATAGGACTTCCGCTCACCGACTCGCCACATTTAAAGACATTTATATGGCGCTGGCGCTCTTTTTAGATAGTCTTCAGCCTCGACCTACAAAGTGATTTCACCTAAGTCATAAGCCCCGTCCCTTTGCATGCATTGAATGCATATGCATTTAGTGTAGCTAGCTTAGAAGCAGCTGACGACCCACTGTGAGAGTGTTGCACTAAGGCAGTATTGATTTTTGCCCGTCAGTGAGCGTGGTTTCCCAGTTGTGACGTAACGTGAAAGCACTCTATAGGACTTATCCCACCAGGTATTAATACTTCATGTATTCATGCTGTCCGAAACTGGGCTGGGGTATCCTCAGTTCAGTTGTAAAAACATCCAGTCAGTCGGAATTTCGGACCATGGCACTCCCTAAATATGAGACCCTATAGAGACGGCTGCCTGTCTACCGAAAAGCACTGGGAAACATAAATATTCATGTTAATATGCAAATTAGGGTCGAATCGTGTATCTGATTCTTAAAAATATAGGCCGTAGTTAAAAATAGTACTTCTCAAAAAGTTCCTGGTTTATAGAGAGACCTGGGATTTTAAGATATATAATATCCCTGTCATTCAGGACAACCGAATAGGGTTTAGTAAAGAAAAACAATTTTGTGTTGCTATGGCAACTACGACACATGTAGACAAAAATAAGTCACCAATGTCAATATTTTTCATCGAGGATCTGGTGTTAATTAAGCAGTTTTAGTTTGATGTAATTTCCCCTGATTCAAATCCTCAGCTTATTCTTCTGCTAACACTGTAATATGTCTTTTGGCCCTATCTATCTACTTTGCATATTAATATGAATATTAATATTTTCCATTATTTTTCAGTAAACATCCCTTAACAGTGTAAAAGGGCCAAATCTCACATCAGTCAATGCCTGATGTGAGAATTGGCGTAAATATATGGAGAAAACAAGATTTTTGACAATTAGAGGGTACCCTTCGAACTTTAAACGTCAAAATGGCGCAGAAAAATCGGATATGGCCAGAATACTCTCGATTTTCAGAATCAGCGACCCAAAATTGACCAAATTCACTTGGTTTCATAAATTTTGCTTTTGGGTTTCGGCACCTTCCCACTTCTCCACATGGTCTATGGCGGCCATTTTGGATTTGACCAGTTTAACACCTTTTCTGAGGTCAAATTTTGATAGATTTTTTTCCTCTTATAAAGTACACCCCAAAGAACTAAAAAACAGTGGAAAACCTTTTGTTGCAATTTTTTTGAGGTTCGGGCCATTTTGGGCATAAATTGACCCGTCTTATATGTCAAAGTGTGAGGAGGCCGCTCAATGTCATTTGCCACGACCGTGCTTCCAGTCCGCCCAGTCTTTGAGTCATACCAGTGACTCTAAAAATGGAACCTAATGCCATTGTGAGTGATGCTCAGCATAAACAATGCAGTAGTAAAACAAGCCAGTGAGCCACAGGTGTAAAAAAGCCCGTGGCCGGCTCGACTTGAACCAATGGGTTGGAAACTGAGCCTTTAAACTCCATCTATGTAACTAATTTTAAGCCGCATATATCAAGATGCGAAGGCGGGTCGGAGTGCGGACTGATTAGTAAACTCCTTTGTTTGAAAGACAATGATGAAACTGAACTATGATGACTTTCTGGACATATTTGTGTGTCCTGAAACCACAATTATTACCTCTGCAATAGAAGTTACGAACGTAAAGAAAGTGAAATTGTGCTTTGTTCCAACCAGACAAATGGTGTGTATTTGCACCGAATAGGGACGATGCTGTGTTTCTTGGTAATTTCTATAACTTAACCAATTATCATGGGGATGTCCCACTTTAGAGAAAATTTGAATACTGGCTATACCCTTGCCCTATATTTAGAGAGAAGAGGGATATTATTGAGCGTTGCGCGCGTATTTGTACACATCAGACCGACGTAGGCTAACTGTGGTAGACTTGGGTTGGGTTAGGTTAGGTTAGGTTAGATGGAGTTTTAAGGCCCATTTCTTACCAATTGGTTCAAGTCGAGCCGGCCACGGCCTTTTTATCCAGTTGTGGCTCACTGGCTTGTTTTCCCTACTTCATTGCTTAACTGGGCACCAAGCACAACGGCAGTATAGGTTCCCTCTTAAAAATCTTCGGTATGACCAGGTCCAAGTGCAAGTCTGTTGCTCTTGCCACTTGACCATGCTGTCTGTAGGCTGAGCATGTGTTGGATTCACAAACTGGGTATTAAATGGTATCAATGCTAAAAAACTGTCTTCAATATGCTTTTTCGTATCTTCTGTGCGGTGCTGGTGCCCACTTTCATAGGAATCCCTGGCTACGGGCTTGCCCGGGGGGGGGGGGGGACAAAAACATTCCAACTGCCGGTCGAAACCGGGATCGTGTCCCGAAACCGGAATCGTCTACATGCAATCCAACCACCCATACGAACGCGAGAGCACACGTATACACACACAAACAAACATGCACGCATACACACTAACATTGACACGAACGTACACTCATATTGACGTTTTCCGGGAGACCTAAAGTCATCTGTATAGCACAATGCCATATTGTGTTTATTCTGCGGGTTGTACATAATCTGTCTAAAATATTGGGGGGGGGGGGTAAAACAATACGTTTTGCCCCAATATTTTCATATGGGTGGCAAATTGTTCCTTGCTCATCATGATCGGGCATTGGGAATCGTTGCTGTTCTTTATTATGCCAACGGTAATATCAGAAGTATCGTACCTCATACGTGCCGTTATAATATAGGCCTAGCGCCATCCTTACATAATGTGTTTTGGGTACCTTAGCGACACAATAAGTATAGCGATGTCAGTCAGAATAAAGACTTTTAACCAGTATGGTTTCTCGTGAATTTATTCGTCGTAACGATTGCACCAGAATCTAGACCAATTGGAATATATCTTTCATTGTGACGACAGTGTAAGCGCTCCTTACCTACTCACTTCAGGCTCAGCCATGATGACATTGTTTGTAAACACGAAATAACGTTATACGTCTGATACTGAACAAATATGAATCTTTGCATGGCACATCCACCAGAGACACAAGAAAGAAATAAAAAAGGAAAAATCTGATCGAAGTGTTGGCACCCCGGACTTCCTATGCATGGACAGGGCATACTGCACGATACGTGTTCACTACCGTAGTGTGAGAAAAAGCACACCAAGATGGCCGTCTGCTATTTTTGTGTGAAACTTTGGACTTGCTCAATTATATCCCATATTTTGCAAGAAAGTTGAAATATTTTTGAAATATGGCAAGGTTAGGACAAAATTCCTTTCACTTATTGCAGGTATATGATATTTTTCCCCATTCAAGTTAAACTTTTGCTTAAAATATTACAGAGTCGTTATCAAAACAGACAATTTCATTGGAGATTTCTGCCCCTTGAAAGTGGACGTCACGACTTGGCCGATAGCGTAACGACTTGGCCGATTTTTCGACAAAAGAAAACGGCAGACAGCAATAGATTGTCACTGGACCATGTAATCTGCAACGATGTTGCTTTTTGTCAGTTACGTAACAAGTTACTACTTCAAGGACAGAATAATTTTGTCAAGTTTCAAGAGAGTGGATTCTTTAATGTATAGTTTCACGGAGGCCATCTTGGTGCGCCTTTTTTCGTCCCAAGTCAGTGGCAACCATCTACGGATAGGACTAACACGTTACATGCTCTTTCCATGTACATAAGTCCGTGGTTGGTGCAAATTGGACTTAACCACCTTGTAAAATGTGTACAAACCTTTTTTGTAAATTGTCCAATAGTCCGAGAATATGAAGAAAGCAAGGGAAAATATCGTTGCCCCTGGGAAGAAAGAGTAGGTTCAAGTCACTAGACTCTAGAAAAATAGTCTAACATTCTTTAGTATAGCACAAATTCACTGGACAAATAGTACGATAGTATGGAACATTAACTCCTGTTCCCGGTCGCTCCTTCAGTTTTGTAAACTGAACAGCTAAATTATGTTTTCTGAAGGCAACAGGTAAATCAAGTGAAGTGTACCTTAAAGGGGCTCATTGAGTTGATATCGACAAATTAATGAGAGTGTTAAATGGTCATGACCAAATTGCAATGCTTACAGTTTAGCATTATGAGTCAAGTGTTATATCCAATAGCTACGACAACGGTTTAGACTGAATTTTGTGACGCCTGGCTTTGGGGCATAATTTAAAAAAGTGTCTGGCCACGAATTCGAAAACCAAATCGAACCGTTAAGTGCTCACTATAAAACAGTAATTTATATGTAGGATATGGGAATTATCTTAACTTACTTTTTCTAAAGTCCTCCCGACCCTCTGGCAAAGGGCCGTTTGGCGAAACCAAAACTTTCACTGCTTCCTGAAAAAGCTATTACGTCCAGTGAAGAACAATACGTGACCAACCTCACGGCCTCCAGACCATTTACATTATTGATCTTTCACAAACTATGACAATTTTCGTTTTGATTCTAAATACTTATAGAGGACACCCGGTATTTTAATTGACCGTACAGTCCGTTTGAGTAATTACCCACACTTCCAAGGTCATGTTTTGAAAACTGGAGTTTCCAAGTAACTCAAAATATTGAAACATTTAGCATCATTTTGCATCTGGGCCCCTTCTCTTAGACACCCAGCCCGTGGTGTATCTACAAGGGGAAGGCGGCTCTGAAAAATGAAGAATTCGGATATTTGCTATTTGTGAAACCAGTCTACTGTGTGGTTTTGACAACTCATGAAATTCCGAAATCTCCTCCATTAAAAACTCCACATTCGTCATTTTTTACTCAGAGAAGCAAAATTTTCCACGCTCTTTGAGTGCCACAAATTGCGATTCCTTAGCAGAAGCGCTCGCTCCTCACTTTTAGTAAAATTTTCCGAGCTCTGGACTTTGTGAGTGAAAAAAAAGGTAATTTGCTGTATGTGACACTAGATCATCGAGTGACATCAGAAACTACAGTTTTCATGTTTTCATGAATTTCCTTTCATGAAATTCAAAATTTTCTTGACTCAAAACATTTCGTCAGAAGGCCTCATTTCGTAGGGGTTGGATAACATTATGTAGCAACAACGATCTTTGGTCGCCCTTCAATCTCAGATTTGCCAATAGGAAATGCAAATTCTTCAGTAATTCCCCAACTTTTCAAATTTTCTTACAGGAAACCCAGAATCCATATACTTTTCTGCAATGCAAGTTCCATATTTTGAAATATTTAAAAAATGGCAAAAATTACGGCCCTAGTACAGTGGTGTTCACACTAAAAAAATCGTATCATATGAAAAAGAAGAACCTACACAGAGTGGTGACTATATCGATAAATCTATACACGGTGTGGTGAAACTTCCATTTAAATTGGACATGTATTTTCCGAGGTATCTGAAAATTAAGTCACTAGATTTGTGTTCCAAAGAGAGCATCATGGCAGCAGATGTTATATTACTTCCTAATATTGACAAGGGATGATGTGTTTTCCTTTGTTTTATTTCAGACTGATGGTATGACATATGACTTGAAGTTAATAGGAACAAAATCCCTGATTCGAAAACAAAGTTTGTAAAGTTCTCATGCTACTTTTGTAGTCTCATTCTGATAGTATAAGACTGTTGAGAAAAAAGGGCTTTCCATTTTAAAGAAAAACAAATGACTTTCCATTTATTTGAAAATATGATGCCATATGAGCTTGCTGTGACAACTTTACTCTCTCATCTTGAGAGCCACGTATCGGATTTCAATGAAAATGTCACATGAATGCTTACAATAAGTACCCCTTTAACATATGAAAACTTGTTGTGACCCTAAAACCGTTCTTTTAATTTTGGTTAGTAGAATTATTTTATTAAAAAAGTAGGCCTTCGCCATTCAATGTATTCCAAATTTCAGTTATTAAGGACTCTCGATTAATTTTCGTAGTCACGACGTTGGTAAGAGTCAAGCAAAAAAATTTGAATGAAAGTCCAATAAGAAATCTAACGGATTTCAATTTGCTATCAATTGTATTTCTTCAAACGTTTTTGAGATAAACACTTCAATTTTCCGAGATCACGAACCAAGCCTTTGCAAATGACTCGACCTTCTTTTTAATAGCAGGCCTATACCCAGCAGTATGACATATCTTGGAAGATAGCCGCACTTCACTTGAATTTTCAAGCATATAGTGACTCTAGTGTAAACAGTTACCGCAAGTAATGACAATTATTGCATGATATATGCCGTCGTTCAGCAACATAGATAAATCTCTAGGGGTCTAATATTTTTGGTAAGATTGTTTTAACTACGAAAACTAGAGCACTAGCGAAAGAGCCGAAATATTATCCTAAATACCACATGAAATGAACGGAATTTTGTTACAGGATGATCCAAATACATTTTATATTCTGTATATAAACATATATTCAAATTTAGAACAGTAGGAATACTAAGGAACGTCGTTAAGTTATACGAAACACCATTTCATTTTAATGAATCTTCATCCATAAATCAATAGGCTAAAGTGAATGGTCTCATAGTGCATCCAGCTTCCTGATCAGAAGTTTCGGAAAGTAATTAAAATAGTGTTAGAACATTACTCTGGGATGGCGTACACTCACCAAGAAAAATTTCTCCGTACGATTTTACGTGCATCTTTGTTTCTCTTCCACGTAAATGGCAAAACCATCCAAAGAATAAAAGTGCAGAGCATTCTATTTTTATTACGCCACTTAGTTTGTTATATCAGAATACAGAACTGTGTCGTTATGTCTCACTTAGTATCACATGTAACAAGAAATGTATTACAGGTCTATAATAGAACAAATTGATCAATCTTGTTTATACGATACTTGACATGTGTTGATAATAAACATTCATGAAATCTGGACTTTGTTCTATGTTGCTGCCGTCCTGTTCAACAGACTGGAAAGGTTGTCGGTTGCAATAGAGTCCATTGTTTGCACACCTTGGATACTATAATCAGTTCGGGAGATACCTTTCAGACCTTTCAGTCTTTGGGGGAAAATGGTTTTCACCCGATCGGGAGAAATACGGCCATGGGTGCGCCATTTTCAAATTTCTCCCTTGATGCTTTGCGATCCTACCGCGCAAATTCAACGGAGACGAACGTTCAAAACACCTGGAAAATTTCATCGAACTTAGGAAAGAGAAATTTTGGAATATTTAAAAACTTTGTTGCTAGGAGAACAAAAAAGCCGGATCATGTTTGGTAGTTCACCGCGCAAATTTTGAGATATCGAGCAACTTATTATATTATAGCCTCGAGACAGCCGCAAGATTTATGCAACTTTTTTCTACACAAAGTTGTGTGAGGTATTCGTGCTTGCAATTGTGCTCATTAATACGTTGTTGAAAGTTTCGTGTAATTTCGGTCTGTGGTGGTGAACAATTACCTTGTATTCGTTTTTATCCACATTTACAAAACAAAGCGACGACTGTGAAGAGGTACAAACTAAGCCCATGAATATTAATGCTGCAAATTTTCCCCCGATTGGGTGAATTCTCATTTTCACCCGAAAACGGTTATCTCCCGAACTGATAATTAACAACTGCCAAGTGAGCAGAACTCCAGCGTATCGTATACGGCTTTCTGTGGTATCTGAAATATTAGTACTCTAATATCTCTAAGGTTTTGACTCCAAAATAGTCTCAGTCTTCTCGGTCCCCTGTAAGACTTACTGAATATCCCTCCACGTTTTCCCAGAGCATGGTGTACAGACGGAAAATGGTATGTGATCTGGAAGTTTATGACATTGTATCAAATCGGTAAATATGACGATCACGCGATCCTTGGAAGGCCAAAACTCAGAATTCAGTGATAGGCCTACATGTTAAAGGTGTGCAGAGACCGGCCAGAACCGGGACCAAACCGAGACTACTTGAAACCGAGGTCCGTTTCTGGCGGCCCAGCTGATCATGTCATTGACCCACAGTTGAGTGGGGTGATAGTCATGAAACCAACATGTCTTTGATCCCAGGCTGTTTGACCATTTTCAACCCAAACCGAGAAAAACCGATAAAACCCACACCGATTGATGCACAACTCCGCTCGACTCGAAGCTCAGCGGCAGAGTGAGTGTATGTGAGACAGCTCCAAGAATAGTGTATGAAAAATTTGTATGCGTGTTGCATAGCCCAGTGTTTCTGAGATAAATAACCAGTATCCACTTCCTAGCTCGAAGGTTTTTTTCAAGAATGTGTAAATTTTTTTTGTATTGTCCATACGCCCAGCTGCATACATGCATGGCTCAATTTAACCGGAAGCTAACGGTACAGCATTTTCGAAATTTTGTGATTAGTTCAGTTTGCTTATTCATGATAGAGAACAGTAGGTGTGCTCCGACTAGACCTTAATAATTGGAAATCAGTGGCGTAGCTACTGGGGGGGGGGGGCAGGGGGCAGGGGGGGGGGCAAGTTGCCCCCGTGGAAAAATTTTTGGGGAAATTTGATGAAAATGGGGAAATTTGATGAATCTTCTTATTATTACAAGAATTTCTCAAAATTTTTGGTAGAATAAGAAATTGTGAGTCATTTCTCATACATAATTCGTATTTTCATGCAACAAATTAACTCAGATTTCGTCGGTGTCGCATGAACCGGCCCAATTTGCGTTCCACAGAAAAGTCCTCTCCGCGTAGCAGATTGAATGTTCTCTTGTGCTTGTATACGCACGGGGGTTATGATCAGTGCATTTCAGTGCACAGGAAGCTGTTATTCAGGTGATACTTTGGGAATTCAGTAAAAGGATGTGAAAACTGACAAGTCACTACCGTAGACCCCGAGGTTGTTATGTTCTTCTACAAGCTAGCAGTAGCTGTACGATTTTACTCTGTGTACGTAACGATGGATGGGGCTGAAACATTCCATGGCCAACGATAAACTAGAAATTAGAATTAGCGGGATCCGTTGGCACACTTAGATTTTGTTACTTAGTCTAATCCTTGGAGGCTTACAAGCTAGTTCGGGAAAATAGCTTTCTGTTTACTTTGAGTGTAACAATAAATGGACAATGAGTACCTTGTAGCCTACTACACTTAACAGACTGCTTTTCTAACAGGATATCCTGTATGATCGAGCCACTATTAGGCCTCCTTAGTGGGGTGCGAAGTGGAGACCATAGGGCCAATCCCCCCCCCCCCTCACAGATACCAATTTTTCTTTGTTCTTAAAAATACGTAGTCTAACTTTATTAACACAGATTTTAATTCAAAAGATAGCATATGTGGCACCAGATTTCTTATAAGGACACCCAATTTTCAGAAATTTTCAAAGGGGAAGGATTGTCCCTGCAAGGTCTTTCAGTGATGCCAACCTTTTTTAATTCCTACAAATAGACCTAGGCAACTTCTGTCAAATTCCAAATTTTACTTAAAAAGGTAGACTCTCTTTCCCACTGGTGGCATCGATAAAAAAGACTACATGTTTAGATTCTCTTTACAAGCATAAGTACGCTATTTTGACCATCTGAGGGGTATGATTTTTCGAAATTTTCTTTACGCTCCGCGCCAACCAATGGTGGCGCTTCGCTCGGTCTTTTGGGCAAAATTACATTTTTGGGGTAAAATTAACTCTTAACTCTCTGATCACTTTGCAGTTTGCCAACATATATTGAAGTGAGCATTTTATTTCAAACGACAAAAGAAGAAAGCAACTGGCTAGATTCTTCGTATTAGCCTGGAAAATGCTATTTCCGGCCATCTAAGGGGTATGATTTTTCCAAATTTTCTCTACGCTCCGCGCCAACCAACGGTGGCGCTCCGCTTAGATAATCTTTATGACAAAATAACATTTTGTGACCAAGAAAAACCACAAATACCGATCAATGCTATGTTATTTTGACTCCTAAAATTGTGCAAATTTAATGACAAGTTTTTCTTCGCAAGGTAGCATAAAATGGCATAAGGAAATGCATGTCAAGACACAAAAGTTTCAGTTTTATCCTCATGAACCACCACGATTCAACTTTTAACACTGTTCCTGTCAAATTCGAAAATCCTGCACCATTTTGCATCTGTCTCCCTGAAAACGTCAAAAAATTTCCGGACACCCCTCCCCTTTGACCATACTGCATGCCCCTCCCCCTTCAGAGAAATCCTGCGTACGCCACTGCGTTAGTACATACAAATTAACCAGATATTGTTTACCAAAATAATATACTTTGTTATTTCCGATTGCTCTATGTTATACTTTAAGATTAAAATACAGGTAATATTTTATAATGACATGGTAATGTTGTTATACTTGTAAGTTTGCATGTTTTATATGAAATACATACACATTGACCGGGAAAAGTTTTGGGGAAATTTCATACCTTTGCCCCCCCCTGGATAAAATACTAGCTACGCCACTGCTGGAAATGCAGCACAGTTAGACTTCATAAGACATGCCAAGAAAACTGAAGGATAAATTTAAAGATCTCTTCTGAAATGTGACTTGTATTAACTGATAAATGCAATGATTTCACAATTACTTGCAATGAAAATATATGATTGAAGGAGACTCTATATCTATAAGATGGCATTAGGCGTCCTAATTTCTTCAACAAAATTTCTCCAATAACTATATCTATTAATTTTAACAATCTGGGGATTTGATTCGTAGTAGGTAGTTCAAAGCATAAATACACCATTTGGCTCTTATTGATTGTACTTTGACCTCAGGCTTTATTTCTAACTATTTTTTTGCAAGTTCGCTTTTCATTTCCTTCAGCTCGTCTTTATTGATTATACCTGTAGGCTACCTTGATCTCAGGTTGGATCCTGAAAGTTTTGCTTTGTCCGAGAGTCACTATGATCAAAAGTTCAATTCATTTTGTCAAACCCTGTGTTTTTATAGGACTTTAAATTTAGCTTTGACCCAAGATATAATAGTTGTCCAATTTGTAAGTCTTCATATTTTCTTAACCATTTTCTGGTTGATTGTTCTTTGATGTGAAGTTTGATCCCGTAGGTTTAACTCATGCCTGATTTGCCACTTTTTCGTAAGATGTAAATCGTGATCTTCCAGTGAAACAGCCTACCGGTAATGAAGAAATCGTGCAAATTATACGTTTTGTTGTAAAATACTGCTTCAGTTTTTCTCGGGTTTAAAGCTCCATCGATTTGGGTCGTATGAGTTTACAAAACCCGACGTCGGTTTGGTATAGGTTGGTCTGAGAAGGGAACGTTGTCGTTCTCGGGTGGTCTTGATCAAGTCCAAACCGACGATCGAGTGTTCCTGAAATCGAAAACCAGGCCGACTCACACCTTTAGCAAGCAGAAATGTACCCTGGAAGACATTTGTTATTCATACAGTATGATCCTCGTAGGGCATGGGTCAGTGCTATGCTAGGTCGAAGTATATATTTCTTTAAATTTTTATTTTGGCGGAACATGGGACCATGGCCTCTGACCACGACAATGCCTCCCATCCATTCTTACATGATTCGTGTCCCAGTGTGTGTCCACGTCCGTGTATCCCTACTGTGTACATCTATTCATAAAGAAAAACTTATCGTGACTGCAGCTTTAAGATGAAATTTACTCATGGAAGTATAGACCTTATGCATACGATGTCACGTAGCAAAAGGTACCCCTTTTGGGGGGAAAAAACCCAACACCGACAAATGCAGACAGTCGATTGTCAACCGCTGTCGAATACGGGCATAGTTTGCTACACGTACAGGCCGAATTCTTATGCGTATGGTAACGTGTTCTATTGTTTGACCCCAAGGATGAAGTCAGTGTATCGTCAATGCAATAAAATCTATCACGTGAAGGTCTTGCATATGATGCATCAGCGTCCATGAAAATTCTGCTTGAGCCATTCCTACCGGATGCGGATATGGAACGTAGGAATGGACGCGTCACATCGCGAATGGTGTGAGTATGCGTAAATCACGATCCTAGAGGGTTTTCAAAAGACATACGCACGCACACAGAAACGGATCAAGCACCACTGCCTTATGGATAGATGTTTCATGCAAGTCTATTTAGTGCTTTCACGTTACGTTACAATTGGGACACCACACGCCCACTGTCGGGAAAATCAAGTTGTTTGAGTGCAACTCTCACACGTTATTCATCAAATGTTGTGGGCTGGGGGTTGTATAACATTCCATAAGAGGCGACTACAGGGAAACCAAATTCGACGCAGAACCATACTGAGAAAATAATTTTAAATTTCGAACTCTTCGTCGAGTTGACTGACACTGTATAACATATTCGTTTTGATGTGTTGTTAAATTTCTTCTAACTCAGCTAGCAATACTAAATACCATGTGCGTCAGAGTGGGCGGGACTTGGGACGTAGGTGAAAAACTCTATTTGACGCTTTTCACACACACATTGTACATTACGTGGAAAGTGTTAGGCTGATATTGAGTTTACGTTCTTGAGTTTTGAGTCTGGGGATAAGTACCCAGCCAAATGAAAATAAAACATTACGTTCACCTTTTTTTATAAAGATAAGGCAATTGTTATTTTACTCTATTATGGAAACATGATTTTTCAAATATCGATCAAAATGCTGGTGTTGACCTCTCATTTGATAGAGACAAAAGGATAGCAGCATGCTTTCAGTGCTGCTGTCGCTTCCCACCAGTAGCTCCTAAATTTACTGTTTTATTGAAAAGGGCCATGTGGGTTGGTGTTGTAGAAAATGAAGCCATAGTAACGTTCCCGTGGTAATGGGTGACTAAAAGGGAGAACTTGCATTGTTTAAAAAACTTGGAAATTGTAAATTAAAACTATATCTGCATAGTTGACACTATCATATTCGTGCTGGTGTGTCGTTTAACTTACATCTGGTACGTACAATTTCTACGAGTTAATTATTTTTTTGTAAGAACTAATGTGTATTTAAGGACGATACGTTAGAAACTTCAGTGAACTTTAAAAGTTTGAAAGATAACCGCTTTCTGGACAAAATGGGTATTTCTCCACATTTGGGAAACATTTACCTGCTTCTATGGTGTGGATATTTATGAGCTCTTAGTGTCTACCGCTTCACAATCGTAGATTTGTGAAATAAATATGTAAAGCATTCAAAAGAGAGATAATATTAAGGCTCAAAAAGCGAAACCTTCAACAAAGTATTTACAAACATAGGCACTGGCACAACCATTTGCACTTCTTTTATGAAAACTTTTAGTGTACAAACTTACGGTGGCGTCTATTAATCATTCTATGAATTTAGCTTCAAACAAAGGATCTCAATTTCTCAAAATAGGTGTGATGAAGAGAAAAACATGACGAAGCCGTTTTTCCCCTCGCAAAAAAGAAAGTGTGCTGAATTTCTCTTTCCTGAAATAGATGAAAATTGCACGGTTGTTTGAAACATTCGTCTCCTTTGAATTAAAGCGGTAGGGTCGCAGTTACCCATGGGAGATTTTTGAAAATGGCGCCACCCATGGCAAAATAGTCCCACGATCGGGTGAAAATCGATTTTCCTACGAAAGCGGTTATCTCCCGAAATGTTTAGGCTAATTACAGAGCCCTAAGTTACATTAGGGTGGAAATATTCATTCTATATAATATAATGGTATTCCTTCGGGAATTCTATAGCCTAAGCTCGGTCAGAAAAAATCCTCCAAGGGTAAATAGTACACAGTAGCTAGTATTAATATTTTCCTATAATTAACATTGCACAGGTCTATCGGCGAAAATTTATTTCGATTTCGCTCCCTTTCTTTCTCCCAATTTTCATGATTGCTGTTGTTTCCTAATTCATCTGGGGAATTTGGTATGCATCTTCACATTTACCCTGCAATCCCGCTCACCAGTCCAACATTAGAAATTAATGGTGTTTTCCTTATGATGCAATACCGTCCGCGGGATGTACATTTAAGCAGGTGGCGTGCCATTTAAAAGGTGCACTCTGGACCAGCGCAACGTTTCTCGACATTTTGCTTAGATCTCTTTATTCAAACTCTTTAGAACATCTGACATGTGTATTTGCATGCATAAAAGGGCAAGATCAGTCCCCAAACTTGTTTTGATCTCACAAATTTTTCTCTTATTTCTCTTCAAAAAATCATTCACAATATTTTAGGACTTCATTTTTGCAAATTTAAAGCTAAGAAAGCCGTTACTACAAGTAGATTTCATATTTGAGGAGGAAAAATATTGTCACATTACTTTCAAGAGCCAATCATAAGCAGGACAGTGTACTTCAAGTTGGGGGAACTGCTCTGACAAGGATACTGTCGGTGGATAGAATATGGCAGTATTAGCTACACCGTCTACATTGTTTTAGATGTATCGGTTACACTGGTAATGACCAGGTAAGTAGCGTCCTATACAGAGAGTTAGTTAGATGGAGTTTCACGGCCCAGTTTCCAACCTTTTGGTTCAAATCGAGCCGCCTTGTTTTACCCACTCCATTGCTTATGCGGAGTATCACGCACAACGGCAGTAGGTTCCATTTTTAGATTCTTTGCTATGACTCGACCTGGGAATCGAACCCTGGCCTTCTGCGTGAGAGGCGGATGCTCTTACCGTTAGACCAAACACGCTATATGGAGAGAATGGCAGTATCGGCTACAATAATAGTTGTACCGAATACACCTGTTACGACTAGGTTAGTTCCCCTTGCTAGATAAAATGACAGTGTCTGATTTGTTGCGAATTTTAATTGAAAAGAGTTAATAAGATGAACATCTGGTTTCGACTGCATTCATCAGTGCATTTGTTAATTATTGATTCCCAATAATTGAACAAACTTACAGTTTCATTGCATTATTACGAAAAGTTCGTGTTGATTAATCTATGAATAATGAATCTCCTAAAGTGCGAAAACACTCACCGGATAATAACAGGTTACACCGGTAAACTTAATTCCAAATTTTATTTCTCTTCGTTTGTTTCAGCAAAATCCAGGGGCGAACCATTATACATCTCGTGATTGGCTTATTACTCTTAATTTTAACTTAAAACGTGACCATTACTTCAACGGTGCTGTGGAACTTTGTAATATAAACTAGATCTAAAAGCCAAGTTGATTGGTAAATGGAACAAAAAGAGGAAAATAGGAAATATTGGCCCAATTTTCATTACTTAACCTTACGAGAATCGTTTCAAATTGAAAGGAAACAGTTATCTTTCCAAATTTACAAAGCAAATACGTAGTCAGCATAGAAATGAGATCGTAAAAATCTCGACCTTTTTCTTCGGTTGTAATACACACTGCGATATTCGCTGTTGCTTTCGCTGTACATTGGCAGCTCCCTACAACTAGCGCTAGGTGGGCTACCGGGATATGTAAATTGATAATGGTAGGTTCAGCGGAGATGGCGGATAAAACTGGTAAGTCGTCATATGCGTGCCATATGTTTACGTGTAATGCATACAGCCTACATACAAGGTTTTTACGTTCGAATAATTTTCTTAAATACACGCACAGTTGAAGTTTGGTTGGATTTTCTATAACTTGGGCTTGAATATTTTGGGGTTTTTTTGAGGGGGGGGGGGGAATGATGACGTCAGGTAAACATACTTTATAGTATAGACACTAATTAAAACTGTTCTATCCAAGGGCTTACGGCTATAGTACATTAGTGTGCAGTGTGGTAAACAGCCAGCAATCTCCTTCTTTTCCAGCTCCCTGGTTGAACAGTTGAACAGTTTTTAAAGAAGAAGACTGCATTGGACAGTGTTCTAATATAACACTTTTATTTGAAATATGAACAAAATAGATGTACGTGAAAAACAGTTTTAAATATACTAGCGATGTAACTACCTGAAACTGTTTCGTTTCGTTTATTTGATGAAACTTAATAGAGGCGTATATCCATGAGGTGAAGAGAAGTATACACGAAAAACCCTGTTGGGCGTGGAATATGGACTCCCTAGCATAACACAAAACAAAGCAACGTGCAAAAGCAGTAACAAAAAATCAACAAATAAGAGACAGAGAAAATAACAGACCAACCCTCGGAGAAACCTCAACCACTAAAACAAAGAGGGTAACGAAAGAAAACACCAAAACCCACCCCCGACTAACCCCCCCCCCTCCCAACCCACCTGAGTAACAGCGGAAAAACACGGTTTCAGTCCAATGCAGCACAAGATCAAGCATCACGATTAAAATAGGTCTACTTAATAGGTTTCAATTAAGTATCGAGAGAAGTTTCTCCTAAACATTTAATACTAGGCTTATATGTAACGGCATGTGGAAGAGAATTCCACAGCTTGATACTAGCATGGTTACGGAGAGAACTTTGTTGTGAAGTAGTCTGAATTGTGTCTTAATGCAGGAATGTAGATTGACGGGTATTGTGATCGTGGATTGAAGAGTTGTGTGTTAAGAAGTTTAAAAAGTGATCGGGTATGATGCCTTTAAGAGAGCGGTAAGTAAAAGTAGCAATGCACACGTTTATTACGTCACTGACTGATAATAAAAACCATTCGTTCTTGACAATTGATGGAAAAGGGTTCTTAATGTTAAGATTTCGTAGTAGTTACAAATACACTAGTTACAAATAAACTCAACAAGAAAATCTTGAAGAACGTCAAATCTGATATCGGCCTTTAAAGAAAAATGTTTTTAAAAGTAATTATAGCCTACAATGTGCAATGGGCTCAGCTGCAAATTCGAAATGAGTTTGGAGTGTGTTAACCAAACCTTTTAAATTAAATTAAGAAAAACAAAATGTGTAAATTTGTAAGTTTACAAACTTAAAAGGGGAAAGTTCGGTTTCCCTAACCCTAGCCCACTCCTTATAGTTAGTTACCGTATCTTCGAGTACTACACGACAAAATATTTCTTTTAACCTCCCAATGGTGTTTTCAAAATATTTTTTTTAACCTCCCAATGGTGTTTTCAAAATATTTTTTTTTTTAACCTCCCAATGGTGTTTTACATTTAGGTTACCTCAAATTAAATAGATAATGAGGTGAACCGGAGTCGAATTTTTAAGGTGAAAATTTGTAAGAGAAGTGAAAATATCAGTGTTTTTGAAAAAGGAAACGGGAGATTGTAGCCTAGTATCCTAGCATCTGACATTCAGATTTATGTATCATAGAAAATTTCACTGGCTCTTATAAAATTTTGGAAGTACTGCCATTATTTTTGTGTAAAAAGTTACTGAGGTACTGTTGAGGTGAATTAAACATGAGCTAAAAGGCCCAACCTTCACGACAGTGTAGGATAAATAAACTCAAAACATTCGTTGGATCTCATTCACTGCATACCACCATCTTCACTACAATTTGCAGATATTTAGTAAACAAGGAGATCGATGACAGGATTTCCATAGCCAGTGTGAGAAGTGGTCAAAGAAAATCTGTTTACAATTAATGCATCACTAAGTTGATTTGTTCCTCATTTATCGTGTAATAGAAATACACATGCAAATACTATAGCCTGTAATGGGTGATATCAATGATTTTTGTATGATAAATTAACAAAATATACAACTTGCGTTAAAATTGAGATAGTTTGAGATAGCATCTTTTTCTTGTTCTTCGTGCGTTCAAAGCACACAAGTTGTCCACAAGCATACGTGAAATAGCATAATATTAATAATAAACGAGTTCGAAGTTCACATCTGCGCACATACGTTGTCAACTGGTAACAAAAAAATCCGCGCGCTGCGCTGACCGCGCATAGCGTACTGTTTTACGCGTGTTTACCGTCCCGTCAGCTTTAAAGCGGCGGTCACACTACAACATTCGGATCGGATTCCTATCCGCCTTTTTCGTGTTTTTGTTAAAATCTTCTCCATCTGTAGTAGGAAGGAGCCAAAAATTTTGCAACCAGTGTAAATACACGATTTACATCTAATGTGTATGAAAATACAATGCTAACATACATTTCTATCGGCCAGCCTTAGTCCGATAAAATTTGTCTATCGATGTGACGTCAAGAAATAATTAGCATCGATTAAATTTTGATAGTCCTGTGGTACAACTAATATATATACTCGAGTTGGCAAATATTTGGCCTTTTGCAACCAGGAATAAAGAAGATTTTAACCAAAATTGACAAAAATCAGATCGGAATCCGATCCGAAATCGTTGTAGTGTGACCGCCATTTAATACTGAACACACGGAAGGTGTTACCTGTTGACCCTCGACCTACTGTGCATTACTGCTCCTTGAAACTTGGAACTGGTCTATTGCGGAACCTTTTCATTAAATCATTATGTTTTATTTGAGTTTCTTTTTACCGAGATACTTTACTGACCAGTACTAAATCTTTGTTATCCTTTTTCATCAATTCACATTACTTAATATTACTTATTATAGCCGAATAAAAATACTTGATGAAATCAACTTTTTCAGTGGCATTATTTATCATAACCTTGAATAAATGAGGTATTACACAGCTATATGCATATAAATATAATGATCTATGACACAAAAACCATCTATTATACAAATTATTATAGTATACTGTTGAAAACCTTTTGCAGTATATCAAAAAAACTCCATGGAAATTGTTCTACCCTACTTGAGAACATTCAAATGTTAATAGACAGTGCATTAAAGTCGGCTCTCTTCTCACATTGTTATAAGCACATGTTATCTACAGCCGCTCAAGTGATTTTATGTGAACACAGTGGATGACGGGCGCTTGTTCGTAGAATAAGGGTATACCTACTAGAAGGTAAAGCTAGCCGCATATTCCACACGACTTTGCACACCGCAATTCAACTCGATCGTCGCTACAACTTGGATTGGCAATGTTAAGTCCAGTTTAAAGTCGCACCAAATTCAGTTGGGAGGAAAAAACACATTAGTTTTTCCCGACTGAAGTCGGCGCGACTTTAAACTAGTCTTGCAACTGTCAATCGCGGTCTTAAACTCACACACATTACACGACTGTTGGAGATGCGACGATCGAGTTGAGTTGCAGTGTGCAAAGTCGTGTAAGTGTGCTGCTAGATCAGCTCATTTCAGAAACTGTTACTCTTTTTGTTATCGTCCTTAGATACCTCTATCAACTTCCTTTTAGTCGTCATTTCTTCATCTTTGTTTGCTGTCGAATTCTTAATGTTACTTGTTTCTCCATACACTTGTCCTTGGATAAATCCTCTCATTGGCACATACTGATCTGATGCAAGGGCTTCTGATTGCTCGACCTGAACATAATTCTGCACGTGATTATGAAGAAAACAAATGTCCTGTCAGTTTTAATTGATCTTGGAGATTACACGTAATAATGGAGCAGTTGAGACGTCAACATGTTATACGGATGCGTTTCCGGGGGGGGGGGGGCATGAAGGGACGTTGGCCCATTACATTTTGTTCTTGCGCCCCATTTGTCTCCCAAGTTAGGTGCGTTGGATGATGGATCGAAAAAAAAATAATATACCTCTCCTGAAATTTAATTTTCACTCAAAGATATGCTTATACCGCACAGGTTTTGGGCCTTCACCTGTGGCGTTCTCTCCGGGTTTGGTTTCGCTCATCGCAATAAAATATTCCCACTGAAATTTTCCCTTGTCCCTAGTCTGCCGGCCGAACTTTGACATTCTCTCATCGCCATTGGTTACACTAATCTGTAAGATCCTGTGTCTCAAATTTATTGTACCCAAGCACCTTGCCAGAACTGACCAGTCACCTGCGGGATGGGTTTGGGTGTAACATTGGGGCGCATAAGTGGTGTCCCTTTCTTTTGGAGGAATTGGTTTATTTAAGTCTCGAAAGGCAAAACAGAGAAACATCTTTCGTTAAAAATGTAATTGAGCTATCACAGAGGTAGTGGGTTTGCGTTACATTTTTTTTTACAATCGTCATAACTTCATCGTTACAGTGATGACTCACATAGCAACTAGAATCAAAAGTTTCGGGAATTGCAGTAGGCTATATTGATCAATCTTCTAGTTAACATACATGAATTACCTCGTCAAAGGAAAATCGTAACTGTCTCATCGTTGGTCGAATGGTACAGTCTTGTCTCCAGCAATTAAATACGTAGTTGTTTCTGTGAAGGAAATACAAAGAAACAAGTTTTGCGGTATCTTTGTCATACACTTAAATTACCACATTGCAATCAGTTAAAACGCACAAATATTTCCATGTAGTAATTCTTCATCTGCAGTTGATTTAACTTAGTCGTTTTCTAGGGTTACAAATGGTCGCAAATGCAACGAATTTGTTTGTTCAATTTATTTACATTTACAACAACAAGATTAAAAAGAAATAAATTCAGAAACAATTTCATATATGAAGTTGATTGATAAATTACATTAAATAAATCTAATTGATGGAGCCATCCATGTACTAAATATTGAGAACTTTTGGTTGATCAATGTGACAAACACCGGTTGGTACATATCTCGTTTAAGAGCGGTACAATGAAGATGTATGACTGTGTTACTGTAAATATTGTTCAAACATTTTGTCTATTTCGAGTTTAAAGCCCTGTATAGACTGAACACATTTCAAGACACAAGTTGCAAAAACACCTTGTGTCGGTCTAAGGTTGCTCGTGTAAACGGTAAGACACGAGCGGCAACTTGTGTCGAAACATGTGTCGCAACTAGTGTCCCAGACACGTGTCACTTGCACTCTGGGATAAAATTTCTGTGCCCAGTTTTTTGGCAACATGTTGCGACGCTTGTGTCCTAAACTGTCTCCAGTGTACAGACCCTTAAAGTCACAATATAAAGAGCCAAATGCAAACCTCAGTTCCACGTATTTGGATGGCCAGGTTCCATGAAATAAGTTCTCGCTTTTGTGTAATATCACTTCGCTATCTCCTGGGAAGGGTGTTGTAGCTGTTAAATCACATAAAGTAAGAGAAACGCCTATCAATATTTGTAAACGAAATACAAATACGTAGTTTATATTCCAAAATTAATGAAAAATGTGCTTATAATTACAAAAGACAGATTCCTTGATACTTTCAGCAGTCAGGTACACCCCGAGACTGTGTTTGGGCGTGAACACCTGGAAGAAATTTCAAGGTCAAAAATTGGCCAAGTCATATGACGCCGACGCTCATATGACAGGCCAACTCATGACGCCCAGTTTCAAAGGGCAGTATTTTATAATGTGAATCGTATTCAGTTTAGCCACGTAACTAGAAAGTTCAAAAGCATTTCCGTTATTAAGAAGTAGGGTCCCATCCCTGCAGCGAAGCCATTTGACTCATGCTTGAATCTGTCGGTATGTAATTTTATTTTCAAGACAAATACTGGCAATGTCGCAGATTTCCTATGAGGATCATCCTAATTTATTACATTAGAAGCCTGGTTACCGGTAGAGAGGCTATGCTTAATCACATTTTATTTCAATTAAAAAGAAGTGAAACCTTGAATAATCTCGAAGTGTCATACTCTAACAGACCGCAAATTGTTCTTTTCTAGCATTTAATTAAACGATACAAAGGTAGTTCATTACCTGTAAGTAGTTCCCAGATAACAACTGCAATGGACCATACATCGCTAGTTGCCTTGTATTCATTCCTAAGAAGGGCTTCAGGGGCCAACTCATTTAGTGAGCACTCCATCTAAATGAATTTGAAGACAAAATAAAAAGGAAAAATTCTTTGTTTTGGATATCACTACAAGGCAGGGTTGGTTTACGTATTACAGACGCGCATCAGATTGTGTCAGCTATAGTCAAATAAAATAAATAAAAATTAGAATATCTTGAGAAGTTCTTGTGACTTCGGTTTTACAAAGGGCGTAGTTGTTTGAGACATTAAAAGGGAACCACGTTACTAAAAATGCTCATCGCCATGTCCTCCTAGGCCCGAAAGGAACTCCCCGAAACAAAATTCGGAAGTATACAAAGAAACACAACGAACTTGGCCATTAAAATATTGACCTTTTTCCAAATAGCAATCACAAAGGATTGTGGGATAGGTTTTAGGTATGCATAAATTTTGTCAATGACATTTTACTGTGGGATAAAATAATAGACACCAACATTCTGTCCCATAATCCTTTGCAAAAGCTATTTGGAAAAGTGTCTATGGACGTGTTGCCAAAGACTAGGGTGGGGTTGAGAATGGGTATGGGCACGATTATATTTAAGATGACCTCTTTAATTACATATCCTTGGTATAGATATCTCTCACTGACGTCACAACTATGCAATAACAAGTGCCATGTCTTAGGGCAAGCCTGCTTGTACGCATAGGGCAGTAGGGATCGTCCTTAAACGTGGCTGAAATACGCCACGTGAAAAGCTGCTGACGTCACATGAGGGATATCTATAGCCAGAGAGGTATTAACACTCCCTGGTATAACTTGGAAAAACTTCCTCCCAATGACCTAACGCCTTCGAAGACGAAAACTTTTGCATGAAAGAAAACCCTACCTTGTCTTTTAATAGTAACACCTTCCTTTGCGCATCGTCAGAGAGACAGAAGTCATACAGCTTCAAAACATTATCATTTGTTACAAGAATTTTCTTTGATGACAGTCCTGGATGAAGTAACTGTAGTAAATGCAACAATTAGAAGATTTTAACCTCCCTGCCTAAATAAATCTAGCGATGGTATGAAAATTGATATGGTGACTCTTAATGTCACGATATTACAGGTAGTAGATCATCCAAGATGCTGTAACAACTGCGCTTACTATTTAAAACTTTGCCTTCCTGAAGTCCATAGCAGGTCCTACGTACAATGTTACCACGAAGATTTTCTTAACCGCTTAATATGGCATTGCACTGAACACTGAATCGTATTCCAGTAAACAATTTTTGTGTGAACCACTTATTTCTTCAAATCTTTACTTCAGTTGAATTGCAAGTGAGGAATATACTACAGATGACCATTAACTGGGGATGTATTTAAATTATTAAGGTAACAACTTTTCCTTTCTTAACTTCGATTTAGAATAAGCTCTTTCAAAGTCAGTTAGCTAGATGGGAATTAACTTCACACAAACACGAATATGTTAAATTAGCGTCATTAAGAAAACGAAAAAGTATATTGTGTAGGTAAACTTACCTGAAAAGGAAAAAAACTGGGTTCAATTTTCACTAAAATGTTTTGCTAATTTGGGAGTCACGTCGAAATTCTGTAAAGCTAATTTTCTTTGTGAAAGCCCAGAAGGAGAAACGAATCAGTCCCTTCAAATACACTTTCGAAGTAGGGTCAGTTAAAGTATTTTAGCGAATACCGGCGTATTCATAGCAGTCAACTAACTGTCAATTAACTAGGCCTTATTCCTTGTCGTTTACAGATATTCTTTCAAATGAAATTTAAAAGATAACAGTTGTGATAAATTTATATGTGTCCGGTAATACGTGGGATAATCAACGTTACTGTAAGTCCGGGCTACGGCAACTGGATCCAATAGGTGTAAAAAAAATTAGTTTCGTGATATGTAACAGCTATTTTCTAGTTCAAAGTGTGAACGTCGATTAATAATTCCCAAAACAGTATGATGAGGATAAATTTCACCATCCGTGAAGCAACATTACTGGCGCAATTTCCCTCTAATAGTCAGCTTACATTTCGTATCATATTCAGTCGGGACAAAAAATGGAGAATCGATGACGCCTACAATGAGAATGCCGGTGTTCCGAATCAAATAAAAATATTTAAAATATGACTTGTACTGTTTTGAGCAGTGGTCGATATGGTTAAGTCTATCACTTTAATAGTAAAACGAGTCTCTCCTATCCAAACGGTACAATTTTCTGTGCAGCAGGAGTCCGATCTTGCGCCGGTCCCCTTCTCTGCACGGTAGAAACCCAAAGGAGTGATTTTACTTTCCTGGATTATGCTATGTATCATCATGCTCAATATCATCTTTACTTTTGCAAATATTCAAGTGAATATCCAATTATTTAAACTGAATTTTTGTGAACAAAAACGACCTGTCGAGACACCGTGTTCTTTTCCTCACCAAGTATGAGTCGACCCGTCCAGGTAACCTACATTTTTATGCTTACCCCATATGAGTGTACTATTTCCATTCCTTTCAAGACATCTACCACCCAAGTTCGTATCTGAGATGACGTAAATGTGGTATAAGACGTACCATCATCAGCATCACGTCTGTTTAATTGGATATGCGAGTCAAGCGGCACACAGTTGAAATGTTCTTGCACCAAAAATAGCTGAACTGGGGATGATAATCATGTATAAAAAGCTGGAGAAAAAAGTTATTATTTTTTATCACACATAAGGCATCTGAAACAGAAGTGATTTGAATCGACTAAGAATATTTGAATTGATTAGCTCTAGATAGTAAATAAGGCAACTCCATGTGACGTCACGCGATTGAGTTTGTCTCGCATTAAATAGCAAAACACGCACGTGGTAAGCGTATTTGCAACAAATGCACACGATGTTCCCATAGAAACTATTGTGACTTACACTGCGAGTGTTACAAGTACTCTTACTGCGTGTGCTGGTATAGTGGACGCTTGCCCGTCAAATGATATCAGTGAAATTGCCTTATACACTATATGGAATCATATAGAAAGTCTTTCGTCAGTCTCTGCAGCGCTTATTTTGCAAAAGTAAATAGGTTTTATGCTTACGTACGTCCCTCCCCTTTATTACAACATGAGTTATAATTGCCTAATAAATAATTAAAGTTATTTGCAATAGAGATGGGACTTGGGGGTAACTCAAAAGTAAGACCCCACATATTCACGAATGTTAATTGAATTGGTGTGCATGCCTATTCCCAATCTGAAATTATAGTTTCTTGGAAGCTTTAAACAAAACTTACCACCATCGATGCAGATACCTTCTGTGTTAGTCAGACTGTTTGATTGTGGCAGTTCAAGAATTCTTTTCACATATACGTCCCACTGTATTTCACGAGTCCGGAGAATCTTCTCTGTATAAATATTCGAAAGAATGAGTTAAGGACAGCAGAGAAGACATTAAAAACCAGGTTGAACACTTTGCTTTTACACTAAAAGGAGAAAATTTTCTTGGGATCAGAATTGAATTAAGCTATTCCGCGCATTTTGCAGGACTGACGTAACTATTGCATTTCAAGTGCATCCACTCAATACTTCCCTTCTTATACCCAAAAATGGCAAGGAAGTGTACGTCCTTACATCTTTACGGTTTTGTTTTCAAAGTCAAAGCCGCATTCTTGCGTTAATAAATACTTTATTTCTACAATCCTTGACAAAACGAACCTACGACTGAAACAAAAACGCTTAACCTGTCACAGTAAATTTTACTGGTTCAATATTTGTCCTCACGTTCATATCCTAATGAGATGCTGTGGCCAAATGAAAATACCACCAATGATTGTGAACCAATAATTGAAAAGGAGAGTTGAGGTTCGTCCAGTTACATTTTTAGGGGGTGTCGATCCTGGAAAGGGGGGGGGGGGGTCGTTGCTCACATAGAAAGTAATAATACTGAAACAAACCTGTTACGGTGGAAACGAAGACACACTTAGTCATGCTATTTGTTCCAGCAATGCTCCCCATCCATCTATTATGTACTTTGCCAGCCTTAAGACTCATAATGAGACACATCTCCTGGCGATGAAACAGTTTTCCTACAGCGACCTCTTCCTTTAAATCGGAGTAGTAGACTTTTCACACCCAGTACAAAAGGGAACAACATGAGAGGTTTTGTAAGTATATCATTACAACCAGTACACCTATACATGATTATGCCATCAATTCGGTGTTAGATATTGTAATTTTGCTCAATTCTCTATTGATTGAAAAATTATGTAGTCGGAAGCTGTTCTTGTGCCACGCATTTCCTTAAAATTACCCCTAAATACGTTTTACGAAGGTTGTTGTAATCAAATATCCAACAGGAATCCGTATAAGATTGATTGAGCGACGGGAACAGCTCCATTCTAGTGAGATTATGAAGTTTCTCTTACAAAATGAATTTGTCCCTTGACAACCTATATGTTGCTCATAAAGGTCTCGCGTAATATGTGGTAGGTTTAAGTATGTGTTTTTCATGTAAGTGTCTGCTTATGTTAGTTTCAATCAATGTCTTTTTCAGACATACAGTACAGACTCACATTCTAATTGTTTGTTTTGATAGCTCGCATGTAACAGTAAAATGTGAATGGTCTACATTTGTACAATGAGCCATGCTAGACCAATTGAGTTAACGAAAAAGAAGAGTTATGATTAGGTGACCATGACTTTTCCATCGATAAACTCTTGGTCATGGATACATGTACTCAACTTGTGCTTATCCATTTTCTTTGGGGTTGAGCTGGATTATGAGGTTACCGACAAACGAAATTTCACTTCTTCTCCGTCTTGCAAGTTGAAATGTTTCTCTATATGAATACAAAATTCTACACAAAACTAGAATTTCCCATTGGAACAGGGTAATGCACTATTATAGGGTTGAATGGTATCACTGCATTATTACTTCCCTGCTCGACAAATTAGATGTGGAAATTGAAGTACTCGGACCACCATGCACTTCGTCACATGCGACAAATCCATTCATCTAAAATTTAAATTAAGTGAAAACAAAACATTCAAAATAACAACTGACTTACCTCCCTCTGTGACGGAGGGATTTTCGTACATAGAACTTCGTTCAACATAAGGCACTTCCGGCAGCTCTAGTCTGTTACGAAGATAATGTGGGTCAGAGTTTTAATACAAGAAAGGGGCCTGGAAGCATTAACGGCATTTAATGACAGGATTTTTATGTTCGGAAAACATTCTTTCAGCACTCTTGAGAGCTTCTGGATGAAAGTCACAACCTTTGGAAGATTGACCATGTCATGTCACGGCATATGGTGATTGTTGCTTCAAAGTTTTCCTTGGCTTGGGCCACCCATTCAACAAGGCCGTAGATTCAGTTTGTGGATTGGTGGGGGCGGCGTATATTTATTTTTTGGATTGGTGAGGGAGTGGCAAAAATTTCCCCAAAACTGGAACCTCAGACTGTTCACGTGACAGGGCTCACATAAAAATTCCACCCCACATGAACACACTCACACACGCGCTTTATACATACACACGCACACGTGCACGCATACACACATTGACATGCACAAAATAGGTGGATGTCACTTAAAATTAGGTATTTTCGCTGTAAAATAGGCTCAAATTGACGTTTTCTAGAAGTCCTAAGTCATCTGTACACCACAGTGTTACATTACGTTTGTTCTACCTATTTTTCAAATGTACTTGTCTTGAATTATTAGTAGGTTTTGTAGAAATTTTTGACGTGACCATCGCATTTGCTGAGATAATTTTGTAGCAATTTACCCCATTTTATGAACTCGTTTTAGGTAATTTCCCCCAAATTGTGTCTCCTTCTTCTCTGGGTGACCACTATGTAACACAATTTGTGTTGGTTTGCCGTAAAATTCCATTTAACTTACTGTATCTTCTTGTCTACTCCCTTAAAAGTATGCATTCAGGTACAGGTATGAAAATTGTTGTCTTTTACCCTCGGAGATATATATATTTTTAAATTTCTCTGACTTTTTCCCACTTATCATTACCAGTTTTTTGCCTCTTTCTTATTCTAACACTCCAGTCTCAAGTAGAGTAACAGACGAATTAAAAGCCTCTCACGGAGAACCAACATCAACCTCAGCCATCTTCATATGTTCTCAGTAGTGCTGAGTTTTGTGTTAAAGCACACTACCACTCACATAGCCACGTTGACACAGCACATAGAGTCAGACACAACATATACTGTTGCGCAATGTTTTCACGATATTGCTCAATGTGAACACATCAGGTAAGAGACTAGTTATGAGAAACGAATGCTACTTCACCTATGCTGCTCTAACAGGTAAAGGTTGGTTTTGTGTTGTTTGGATGTCGTACCTGTTTACGCCTACACTATTTGACACAAGGAACCCTGTTTGAGTGGTTTGGTTTTCTCAAAAAGTGGACTGTCGGATTTTTTTAAACGCTCTTCAATTTAAAAAATTGTTGCATCGTTTCAGCTGTTTCTGTTTTCATGCTCACTATGCAACGAGGATTTTCATGGAGCATACGCTTTTGAATAGTTTACTCTTACAGTTCGGGAGATAACCTCTTTCGGGGGAAAATGGGTTTTTCACCCGATCGGGGGAAAATACGGCTATGGGTGGCGCCATTTTCAAATTTCTCCCCTGATGCTTTGCGATCCTACCGCGCAATTTAAACGGAAACAAACGTTCAAAACACCTGGAAAATTTGATCGGTCTTAGGAAAGAAAAATTTTTGAATATTTAGAAACTTTGTTGCTGGGGGAACAAAAAAGCCGGATCATGTTTGATAGTTCACCGCGCAAATTTTGAGATATCGAGCAATTTTGCCACGTTCTGTGTCCTAAGCTTAAATTATAGACTCGACACAGCCGCAAGATTTGTTAAATTTTTTCTGCAGAAAGTTGTGTAAGTTATCCGTGCTAGCAATTGAGCCCATTAATACGTTTTTGAAAGTTTCTTAAGATTTCTGCCTGTGGTGGTTAAAAATTACCTTGTATTTGAACATATCCACCTTTATAAAACAAAGCGACGACTGTGAAGAGGTACGCACTAAGGGCTCATGAATTTTCATGCTGCAAATTTTCTCCCGATTGGGTGAATTCTCATTTTCACCCGAAAACGGTTATCTCCCGAACTGTCCTACGAATTAAGGAGAAGGCAAGAGAAAATTTCTTAAAACCCAGCAGTGTGTAAAACTTTTTAAAGGCATAGATACTTTATAACGGCCATTGCGGTACATACCCTGTCGTGTCATATTTTTGATACTGAATACATTTTTTCGAGATAAACGACATATACATGCAAAAAGTTTTGTGTTGCGAGGGAGGTGTGGTGAAAAAGATATCGTTTTTGACAAACCTCCTCTCCGTTTCAAAAATTCTATTGAGTTTAGGTGTCTAAAACATCTTTGACTGTCCTCCAGAATCTCGATCAATAATCATGCAGACGACCAATCAATCAATCGGGCCAATGAATTATGTGAATCCTTTTAAGACGCTATAATAAATACTTAAAACAGACTAAAAGCGCCCAGAGCGAGAGAAAATTTTGATAATGTGAGGATTAAATCCGAGGTAGAGGTGTTCATTAGGCTTTGCATTGCAGATTTAGTTCCCTAGGCTTGAAACCAGGATGACTAACTTAGCATTTCCTTGAAATCCTTGCTGCTTAACCAATTAACAAAAAGCCACATTGTTGGAGATTACATGGTCCAGTGAGAGCCTACTGTCGCTTGCGGGTTTCTTTTGTTCAAAAATTGGCCAAGTGATGACATCACCCAAGTCATGACGTCCACTTTTCAAGGGGCAGAAATCTCTAATGGGAGGCAGAGGACTAAGGTCAATCCCTAACCCTATATATCTGTAAAAAAATCGGGCAATATGTTGAAGAATAATCAATTGTAAATATGTGGCCGAAAGCAACGAATAGTTTGAAAAATCTCATGGGCAATGAAAACAAAGTTCTAAGTTTGCCCGACAAGCTCGCCATTACTAATGTAAAAGGAATATATTTGGGTAGGCCTACTAAAAATACGATTCCTCAAAAAAAAAAAAAAAAAAAAAAAAAAAATTCTGTTGTTAACATTAGCATCACGTGTTACTCTGTGAAAATTTTGCAGAACTGGGGAAGGTTGAAAAAGTCCTGTGACGTTTTCATATGCCAGATAATGAATTCGGGTTTCATGTTATAGGCGAAGACAAAGCGTTATACTTTGCAATGGAACATGCGATAATGAGAGGTTTTAGAGTTGGTTGCCATAGCAATTACGGTAAGGCATGTAATACTGTTAGAGGTACCAGGGAACAGCTCCCTCGAGGTACCAATGGAAAAACGTCAACTTTTTAGGTTATTACAGTGGCTTACTTTGGAGGTGTGAGACATTCTGACTTCGTTCCTGTTAAAAAAACAATAAAATTTAACAAACTTGTATAAGGGTTATTTTGGGAAAACGGAGACGTCCTACGCGTATTTTAAAGCAACAGTTACTTTTCACATCTCTCCTCTCATATCTCTTTCAAGTATCTTTCAAAATATTTAAGGAATTCAATATTGCATATCCAAAGTGGACGAAGCACTTACTTCCAGTAAATATCACTTTTCAGGAGGAAAATATTGTCACATGACCTTCACGATCCAATCATGAAACAGTGCAGTCTACTTCACACTTTAAAGCCTTGTAACATTTAATCGAGTATATAAATCATTTTTTGTCGCGTGTGATTTGCTTAAAAAACAAGGAAGTAATTGATTTACCTTCTTGAGGGAAAGCAAAGTCATATGTAAAAGTAGTCTCTTTTACTGAACCCTCACTTCTGTTAAAGAAAAGGAAATACTTTGGTAAACATTTTCACTTAAAATATCGGTCAAGTTGGTATGAAACAATAGCAAACTGAGTTAATTCCAGTTTGTTAGTAATAAAAAAAAACTGCAGATGGAGAGCTTCACTTTGAAATCTTTCAGGAATCAGAAAAATCAATGCACGTAGCCGATAGACGTTTCAATAAAACTATGTCAATTCGTTGACAAAAATATTCATATTACAAATGTCATTAGAGAAATCATTGGTTGATCAATACCACATTTCAGGTTACTGTTACTTCAATGGCGAAAACGAATCCTACGATACTTACTATTCTAGTTAACCAAACAAAGCAGTTATTCCTTTTACTATTGGAATGAGATATAAAGTAAATTATTATGGGTCGATTGACTTCGTAGTACAAAGTACTCACTTTGGACTTTTGGGACCTGCAATGATTGAAGCTGTCGATAAAGAAAAGTCCTAATGAAACTGAACATATTGTATAACCATGCATTCATTTCGATCTCAGATACATCAATCCATCATTGCTTTTTATAGTGATAATAGCTACCAACGGGTTATATTACAAAACAAGTACCATCAAGTATGGTTCGAATTCAAATTTGGTTTCCATTTTGTCACGTCCTACGAAAGGTTTGGAAATACCTTGGGCATATTCTTCAACCCCTAGCCCACATGGGTACAAAATGTTTGTAGGACTGATTGCCCTCTAGTTACTGTATATTGTTCAATACAAGATTGACATTAAACTGTGTTAGCCCAAGTTACAAGAGATTAATTTCGAAACCTAAGGCTGTTGCCAGTTGTCAAATCATTTTCCTTCATAGGGTGAACTATTTTGATATTAGTCTTGTATAAAGGCGTAGAATACTCGATAGGACTTTCCATGAAATCATGTAGGATATTTTCTGATGCAAGTGTACTTTGATGGTAAATTTAAGGGCGGACATAAGAAGATTTGTTTGAGGGGGGGGGGGGGACTCAACTTGAGACCAAGACATCTCAGATTGTACCAGGGGATGTAGTGCAAAAATAGTTTTTGGGGGTGGGCACGAGAAGTGGTGACTGACTGCCCGAAAGACTATTTAAGCGGAGTGTCACCATCAGTTGGCGCGGAGTGTACAGATATAATTTTTAAAAATCGCGAGCTCTCAGATAGCCGGAAATTGCGTTTGCCAGACTTGTAAGTAGAATTTAATCAATCGTTATTTTGAGCTTTCCTTTGCAATAAAATCTTCGTTTTAACAAAAAGAAAATCAAATTGCGAAGTGATCAGAAAATTACCAGATAAAATGTACTGGCTTCTTTAAGTACGATCTGACATTTTATCATTTGCTTTGTCGCAAGGTAAAATCTCCATTAAAAAGAATTAGACCAGAACCAAATTTTTGTTTAATATATGTTAAAAACGAACATATTCTAAGCACTCTGGTGAAGTTTTCTTTCATTTCTCATGTTCGGTTCTCCTGATTTTAGCAACTGAAGTTGACACATTTTCTACAAAAGGTAAACTTGAACCAAGCAGGTGCTACGTCATATATTCATATTGATGGTGAACGTTTTGTTATGTTTTTTTTTTTTTTTTTTTTTTTGATCCTGCTGTGTGATCTGAAATTGATTAGGGATGCTTTCTTGCACTTAAGGCAAATTAAGTTGTCAAACCGCCATTGCTCGAGATGCACTTATGTCATGGTTACAACATATCACAGTTAAATTGTGTAAATATGGTGTTAAATTTTAGAGCAAAAGAACTAAACATTTCCATCAGGGTGAATATATGACATCACGTCTACTTGTTGCAAGTTCACTCTTTGTAGAAAATATGTCAACTTCAATTCCAATATCTCGAGAACCAAACATTGGAAATGAGTAAAAGTTTCCCCGGTAAGCTATACCTACAATATGTTCCTCTTCAAAATATCAAACATAAATTTGCTCTGGACTTGTTTTGTTTCAGGGAGCTGCACACCGTTGGAAATAAATTGAAATCATAACTTTTCGAATCATATTATCCCATCATGCCAAGACGATGCCACAGAACATGTGGACATCTCGGCGAGGCCCAACTCGGAAAAAGCGAGGCCCAACTCTGATAACACCTCTTGTTTACACAGACGAGATAACACGCTCGACTTGAACTGGGAGAAAAATGTCCCTTCCATAGCTCACTCAGCTTCGGTTTTTTCGTTTTGCTGCTTTCACTGTGACACTTATTCTGATCAGAAGTACTGAAATGAGCTTTTAAACGTAAAAATTGAAGCAATATCGGCTGAAATACTGCGAATAGAAAAGCGTAATTTCGTACATGGCGGTGTCTTTTTGTTTGACGTACTCCCGCGTTACCTCTTCTTATCAGTAAACATCGGTGATTCTTCTGTGCTGGTTTCTTTCCACAGAAAGGCACTAGGTAGAGCGAGGCCCAACTCGGACATCGGCTCTACCTGTAATTAGGAGCTGTGAATTTTACCTGTACATTTATTTTCACTATTTTTGTTCTTTTAAAAATTTGCAGTTATATTTTTCTTTAATTTAAATGACGTATGGATCCTTTCGAAGGGTAATATGAAAAGAATTGAATAAAATACGAAAAACGTAAAGCTTTAATGTTAGCTTTAAAATCACACTGGATGGTTCCTTTCCAAGGAAGAAAAAGAAGAAAAATTATCGACGAGAATGTTTTGTCCATAGTAAAAAAAAAACTGCTAACTTTCAAATTACAATCAAAGTTCAGTCAAAATATTAAAATGGTCCACCAAGTAATTTATACTGTAACTTTAAGCACCAGTTATTTCACATTTGCAGTTACAATAATAGGGATTTCCATGGTAAAATGCATTTCATGAAAAATAAGAGAGTAGGCTTCAGTCTTCTCACATTTCCCAAATAAAACAAACTTTGGTAACTGTTTGGTCCATGAAAAACTATTGTCATGGTTATCCAAGTTGAAAAAGTAAGACGTTTTAACACAATCAAATGCCTTTAGAGGTTGCACACAGGGCACATGAAAGGTCCACGTAGGGGAAAATTTTTTTTTGTTTCCAAATCCAATGGCTGTATTCTTCGTCCGATCCTCCCATTTACTCCTGAGTAAAGGAAATATTCCACACCAAGGATTCAACACTTCTTAATTACATCATCCTGACAGTTTAAACAATACCGTTCAATTTATCAGATTACAATAAATGAGGCACAAGAACTAGGACACCAGCATTTCCTTTGTAAATTGGTACTGGTCCATAGCCATCTGTAGCAAATATCTTTTTGAGTGTTTTGGTCAATTCAAAGATGCCTCTCATAAGTTGTCCTGTAACTGCTTTACAGTATCTACTTCAACACTTTTTTTTGTAGTTCTCCAACCTCAGGACTCATTCTCACTCCACAGCAAGAACATCAAAAGATATAGTAGCCTGCATGTCATGGATATGTTATAATTCAACAATCAGGACTGCTCATATTATGTGATAACGAAAACAGGCTTTGTAGTTTCAAACAAGAAAATCGCTATTCAAAAGGAAGCAGGCCATAAAAGGTTACCAGTACATTGGTGTCACAGTTCAATAGCAGGAAAATTTGTTCAGTCCATGGCTCCATGTATGCAGTACAATTTCCTCACTCACTAAAATGATTATACTTGACTCTGCTACAGGGTACACAGCAGTCCAGACATCAATGAAAAGTATTTAAGACACTGAAAAATAACTCCATCAGCTGTGCAGGGCAAGCAGGAGACAGTTTCACTATGAAGTCATTCTGTTTGGGAAATGAAAAATAAAATTTTTAAAGTATATAAAAAGTTGTACAACAAAATTGGTTTTAAAGGGTAAAATGTTCTTGATAAAAGAAAACTTAAGCTTTTAAGGTCAAGAACAGCCCCCTCCAATTTTTTTTAAAAGCAACAGCTAAGCATCACAATTTTGTTCTTATCTTCAAAGTATCTTTCATCATACTTTTAGAATTCAATATTGCATATTCTGGGTAAACCAAGCGGAAAATTTCATATTTGAAGAGAAACAATGTTGTCACATAACTCTAAACAGCCAATCATGGAACAAGACAGTCTACTACACTACTTCAAGTTGGGGTGATTCCTTTGGTTTTTTTAAAGACGGTGTCTCGGTTTGTTTGGGACTGTGGTATAGGCCTAGGCCTGCAATCAAATTTTGCTAGAGGCCATATATGGAGACTTAGTTGAATTCAAAAACTAATCATTTATCATACGCACACAAATAAATATAGGCCTAGGCCTGCAACAAATTGTGTACCTGTTTATTATTTAGGCCCAATGCCACAGAAGTTTACTTACAGATAAAGATGGAAACATGCAAAAAGCAATTCCTTTTCCATCCTGTCATTTTTGAGTCAGCACCCAAAAGGAAAGAGACAGTCTTCATAACCAACCCCCACCCCCAAAAGAAAAGAAAAAAACATTTTACTCCAACTTTAAATTTTACCATGGTCTGGGGTCAACTATTTTGAGTATGACTAGGCTGAGTCCTGTAATAGGCCTATGACTTTTCAAAACCCTAAATTTGGTTAATGAACTTGGATCCAATAAAATCAAGCTTGGTTGTCTTTGTAGAGGGTTTTGCGTGTATTATTAGCATATAATATGTCCATCCCTCTTCTCCTTGTAGGCTATAAAATGTCCACGCCCCCCCCCCCCAGTAAAACGGTCTGCTTCATAAATGAACGTGTCTTTGTATATTACTACTACAGTACTAAGTGCTACGAATTGTCTCGTGGAACCGCTACTATAAACATTAGGCATAACTCTTAACACAGCAGCACCCATTAATTGATGCAGCCTTTGGCTCTTAATTTTCACGAACATTTGTTCATTGCTTATTGGTCTCTCTGGTGCAATAGTTTAAAAACATGTTCCTTTACTTACTGTGCTTCAGCGTTTCATGAAAGTCCTCTAAGGAAAGCAGTCTTGCCCTTTCACTTCACGTTTCTTGAATTCACGACACCTGCACACCACTGCATAGCACTCTTTTTTCTAAAAGTCCCCTCGACTCTCTGGCGAAGAGCCAAGGGGCGAATACCAAACGATTACTCCCAGAGGATTTCTGCTCCCTTAAGGAGCTAAACGTCCCAAATGGACAAGTACGCCCTCCAAATGGCAAACACTGAGTGGTCCTGCTCTAGACTGGCTGAACAGAACAGAAGCCACAACCTGGATGCAGTTTAACGTCATGCCCAGGACCCTCTGTACGTAGTGTAAGTACAATAGCTCTTGTACTAGCTGTGCCCGCGCCTATTGTGTTACATCGTACTGTACATGTGATATATACATGGGTGTACAGCATCTGTGAGCTTTGTAGTGCTGTATCATGCTTTGTGTGCATGCCAAGCTATCACGTAATAGCTCCATTCGAACAAGCATTGCATTGTGCTTTGATCCTGTTCAGTGTCACGGTTATCATAAGGATGAGCAACTTGAAAGGCAACAAAGAAAAGCATCAGCATGATGGGGTGGGGAGGGGGATTGGAATTGTGTGTGGAGAAAACGGAGAGAAGAAATGAGTACAATAATTGAGGAGGTTGTGCCTCTGGACTGTAGATGATACCAGGCTGCAAAGCTACAACTACAAAATTTCAAAGTGTTGTTGAGGTATACGAGAGGATATCAAGTACGGGCTAAGAAAGTGCCAGAAAGTGGAGTGGGGAAGGGAGTCAAGAGGTCTCGGGCGTGGGTCGGGTATTGGAATGGCAAGAAGAATTTCCTATTCCAGCTGATATCCGTGCTGTGCATTGCAGTTTCTCTGTGTATCCTTTCCAAGGTGGGGGGCGGGGGGGGGGGTATACTGTCAGGGAAAAGTGAAGCTAAAATTTTCAGGGAAATCCAGGGGTGCGGTTGTTGCCTACTCGAGTTGCTATGGACGGCTTTACTGTAACCCCCAATTCATTTCAGCCCCACAAAATTTGATAAGTGTGCCCGCCCCTCCAAAATTCCTATAAGTAAAATATGCCTGGGGAATTGATCAGGGAAATATTCAGGCTGAGAAGAATCTAAACTGGTTTAGGTTAATACAAAGTTTCTTACTTTCCTGTCTACACCTTCAATTGTACCTGTGTACAAATTGTGGGAGATGTATCAAATCCAGTTGGTTATAACTTATTTGTTTCATTGAGCTTTATATATCCTTTCACATAAATTTGCAACAGGTTGGCTTACACCAACAGACAACTTGACCATTTGCACCATGTACATGCATGATGAACTGGACATGTTCCATTGATGTACATAATATATACCATTCACCGAATGGTTTCCAGTGTGAACCATTTGGAACCATTTGCGAACACCAAAACCATTCGTGAACCATTTGCATTCCATTCAGGTATGCGACCAGAAAACCATTCAGATGTACATTTCCATTCATATACCATTTGAAATCCATTTGAGACCATTCAGGTCCATTCAGAACCATTCGGAACCATTCAACTTTTCCAAATGGTTTCGAATGGAATTTAACCCTGGGGTACTATGCAGCACACATTTTATCTCGATTAATCTAAAATATCTGCACCACTCGGCTAAAGGGTTTACGTGCACACACGCAGAGACAGTGGCATCAGCTTTGCAGTGAACACACTCCACAGGCTTATTTTAACCCTTTACCGTTGTTTTGGGTCCTTTTGGACCCATGCGGAGAGCTCGGCTGTCACCCAGCTTTACTGTTTCACGCGGAGCTCGAAACTGCGAGTAGCTACCCGAAAATTCGGCCACAACAACAAGAGAGACATAGTTTAAGGTCACGGGGTCAATGGCCTACGGAAGCCGATGCGGGGCGGGCTACGTCCGCTTTTCCGCCCACTCCCGAGGCGCGCAAATATGTTTCGATCGGAGCACAACGGTAAAGGGTTTAATAGCCTGACCTCTCTTATTGAGACCACAGTGCTTTGATGTTTTGATTCACACGTATTCCTTTGTAGTGGAGACAGCCAGTAAAAACAAGTGAGGAAAAGGCCGTTCCCCAAACAAATTTCTTCAAGGCCTCATCTCACATTCCTTCTACCTACCCTCTTCAATCGAGGAAAGCTTAACTAGTGGTGCAGGAAAGGAAGAGTTTCAAGGCACAGTCTCCTTGCAAACTTTTCCCATTGGTTATTTGTTAGACAGGTACATGACTTCTTCCAACCAGAATTCCCCATCCCATGTTTCCAGACAGCTCAACAGCTAGTCAAGTACCTTGGGCAACCCCTTTCCTTGATGGTTGAGACCAGCTATTCAGATAGTGAAGATCAAGGAATAAGTACACAGCTCCGCGGCCTTTGCCGCTGGAGAACCTGGAGAGAAGCAAACGTGCAGGCAGACTCTAGCTCCTAGCCATTCTTCGAACTTTTTAATTTGACTTTTACCTTAAGTCGTATTCAACCTTGTGAGACTGTACAACTCATCCTTTTCATTAACAACCTTCTCTTGATAGATCAGAGGAAGGATTTCTCTCTACATTAGAATAAACCAGATGACCGTAAACTGTGTTCGTGTCATCTCTTCTTGGCTCTCCTTACTTTATCGTACCACCCCAGTCCTCACGATGTGATTGGCGCAACAACGCGACAGTATAACTATGGTTAACGGCCATTTTCAACAATTGATATATTTTATCCGTAAGTCATCAATAAAGAACAGCTTATTGTGTTGCCGTCCCTCCAATACGGGCCATTTAAGCTTTTGCAGGGGTTACTATTTGTGGATATGTAGTTTTAGTTTGCACATAAAAGCTATTATATTGAATATGTATTGATCAACGTAATGATAACAATTTTATTAAGACCCTTTATCACAGTCAGACCCGCATTTGTTCTTGAAGTTGTATCCGAAGCTATATTAAAAAGAAATTAAGCGTTCAAAGAGATTAACCTTTCCGAGAGATTGATGGTTCATCTTGTCTAGAGACAGTCACACCAAAGTATCTACTTTGAAAAACAGTTTAGAATTTAAAATGAGATTAATTAATTTGAGGTAGTTGGTTTCAAAGACGTGTGAGAGATTGAATTGGTACAAAAGATGCCTTATTTAAAGAATGATCTGGGCTTGTATACGAAATAATCCATTCCTGGTGTCAAAAGCATTTAACGACGACCGTTTTCAAACATCAAATATATCTAAAATCATTTGGAAGTAAATTTTCCAGTACCATATTTAGACTAACGTGCCACTCTCTCTATTTCCGTATATACTTTTAGGCGCAGTGTTAGGCGTTTGTTGAAGAGGTGAAAGTAAAACTCGAAGGTATCCTTTGAGTGAAGTAACTAATAAAACACTGATATTTCTTTCACATGTGCTAAATGTTTGATAAAGTGGAAAGGTATGAAAGGTAAGAATAATGAATTAAAACCTCCCCTTAAAAATTGTGCCAACATAAAATCCATGTGACGAAAACTTACGAAGACCTTTCATCATTTCTCGCTGTATTGATGGAGGAAATTAGAGAGCAATTGGTCAGCATATCATTTATATTTTATAGACACGAAAATGTGTATTAAAAGCGATCCAATAAAATCTTACTAAGTTATAACAATGCCAGATTTTTCTTGATTTCCAGTTGTACTGTGGAGCATTCTGAGCACAGAATAACTGGCCTAGTGTCTTACAATCGTCGAAACGAGATTACTTAACCCTTGCACAATAACGTGTGAGATGTAGGTGTAACACAATTTTGCTGAGTGTCCATTTTTTCAGGGGCGTAGCCGGAGGGACAGGTTGATACCCCCCTATGAAATCATCTTGAAAAAAGTTATGGCAAAAATAAATAAAACAAAAAAGAGATCATAATATTATTTTTACGGTATTTCAAACACAATGTTCCACCGTTTGCTCTCTCTGGACCGTTTTGCGCCTACGATGTTTCCAAGGAAGCAAAAGGATGGACTCTATGCGAGCACAGTTAATGTCTATCAAAATTATATTGCTCGAATTTTCAGACTTATAGTTTGCTTAGTTGGATGATCGACCCGTCAGACTGAGAGGTAGTTCATTAATAAATTGAGTGTAAGAATTGGAAATGCAATCATGTTTTATGCCAAACGTATTGTAAATTATTATTTTCAAATTAATCACCCAAAGGCAGTGGTATAAATTTTCTAGTGTCTTTACCTTTGCTTCTCCAAACCAGACAGGAAATGGTCGACAGAGTTGAGAGAACAGCAACTATCAAAGCTAAAGCGATGAAAGGCAGAGCACCCACACCTTTATCCACCGTATCTGGAAATAATCCCCATTAATGTTTGCATGAATCGAACACATTTATTGAGAAAATGGCTAATTTTAAAAAAATGAAAGTATTTTATTTTACCCCTAAAGTCCCTGGGAATGCCCTGCACCCAACCACCAGGAGTAGGTCTGTACACAAAAAAAATTATAAACTGAAAAATGAAAGTACGGAAACGGGTTTCAAAGAGACTTGGAACTTTTTATGTTTTAGATGTTGAATGAGTGCCTAATCATCTGCGATTTGTATGTAGTTGTTAGGCATTCATACCTCCATGGTAAAAATAAACATATACTGTGCATAAAGACTTTATTTATATAGACTATAGTAAGGTCTCGGGGTGTCACGGTGTATTTATATTGAAATCAAAAGGATAGAAAAACATAAGGTATAATGGGATACCCACGGAATAATTCGGTACAATGGATCAAAGTGGCCCCCATTGTCAACAGGCACAAAACAATCATTCGTGTTTCTTGTAGGAGTTATGGTTTCAATTTACCTCACAGAATTTTCAATTGGGACTTTGATCTGGTTTTCAGGTGTTTATGAAAAGCCCAAGTAATTTACTCCAAGCATATTGATTATGCAAAGTGTAATAATAACCCTTCAGATATAAGCCAAAGTGTTGAGGCTCAATATGTTTATCGAATAATCGACAATCTTCACTATTAATAAATTATATCAGATAACTTGTGTCTCTTACTATCTGAAATTGAAAAGACACGGCTACCCCAAATGATAAAACGGATGGGGTCCATGCCCCCCTCGTGTGGTCTTAATGGGTAACAGGGACAAAATTAGGATAAGATTCAGTGATTGATTATCAGTAAAGTTGAGACTTGATAGTTCTTCGTTGCTTCAGAAAGATTTCTCCTGTTAAACCAAAAAAGAGTTCATCAGTGCAATTTGAGAATAAACTGTCGGAAATAATGCCAAAGTTATTAATGCATGCTAGTAGCTTGAAAAGATGGTCAGAACGTCTTTAAGAGGTTAGAATATGTCCTCAACGCGTGGCATAACTTCCCTTGCCTGGAGATATTTTTCATTTCCTGTTTTTTGTCATATCCCTAAAGAAAGCTTTTTATGAGAACATTTAAGACCATTTCTCAAAATCCAAGTCCAGATCGAATTTCTGCACGGATCGCTCTTTAACAGCGAGGTGTCCGTGGGATATCACAGGAGGAGAGAGAAAATCAGGAAATGAGTCATCAAAATATTGGGTTACCTACAAGCAGTTTTACAGTTGACTTCTCCGCAAATTTCCGCCTCAACAAAGCATGAGACTTTAACCTCAACGGCTGTTTTAAAAAGATTTTGACGAAAATCTTAGGTTAAGAATTGATAGAATGAACTAAAGGCAAAATGACTAACTCACACAAATTACTAGCGTTTGTTTTTTTAGAAGGTGGTAATTGCACAGTCTCCGATAAAACTGAATATAATTGTCAAGCTTAAAACAATCAATGTTACGTTCCTTGTCTAGGAAAGTTTTATGCCTTGATATGAAAACGTTTTGACGTTTTTTATCTTCAAGTTAGTGATGTGAGTTTTGGGGCTCAGGTAGTTTGTGTGTATTGTTGTTCGTCGCTATGAATATTTTTGGCGACACGTTCTGTAATTTGTGTGATTTTCTGTGTCTCGTTAAGCTTTGCAAAGTCGTGGCGTACACATAACCCGTCCACGTTGATTTTAATAATATCCATTCTAGTAGCATTCAGTCTAATCTAATTTTAATAGCAGTTACACGCATGCCAGTTTGTAGTATCGGGCCAATTGACCAAGGCTAGCTCACTACATTACAAGCTATTGGTTTATGATTTGGGGCCAACAAATTTCACAGGCTACAAGACGTGTTTCGTTTAAATTCTAAACACGTCCAGCAATTAAACGTGTTATAAGGCGAAATATTTAGCAATAAGACACGGGTGTTAAGCATCGAAACATGTTTGCGAAATTGGGACAAAGAGGTATTTAGAAAAGAGTTTGATTCCTAAACACCCTTTTTTCGACTGTGGCAAAGAATGTGCATAGTGATTTTGTACCATTTCCATTAACAATATGTCAAACTGGTGGGAAATGAAACAACCTATATCCTGAAACCGCTTGATTGCATAATTAGTTTAGGCCTCTTTGGTAAAAACTTCCCAATAGTTCCAGTCTCGGCCCACGGTCACGTATTTTGAAGTATACCGTACGTCACTTACCCTCAGACGACTTTCTGTTTGCCAAAACATGGACAGTTATAGTGGTTTGTCTTTCCTGTTGTGGTTTATAAGCAGATGACACGCAAGTAACGGTATGGTTTTCTTCTGTTGGTTTGTACTCCATCCAGATCCAGGAGTCATAGGTTACATTGTCAAGATTGTGATTTTGGGGCAATGTGGAAGTTTCCACATCAGATGGGGATAGTGTTATGTTATCGATGATCAATGTAAGTGTCACGGGAGGTCTCGCATCACGAGCAACGCATGTGACGTTTAAGCTTTTACCATGCAAGACGGTGAAACCTTTCAATACATCCTCTCCGTCAAGAAGGAGAAAAACCTTGATCGGAGAAACTGAAGAGAGAGAAAAAAAGAACTTATCACTATCGAGTGCATGTGACCCCTGCAGGGGGAGACATGACAAACGACAAAACCGTTCCCTAACAGAGTTCTTCCACGTAGAGAAGAATCGCTTTTGCAGTGCATTGTAACGGCATATGCAAACAAAAAAATTCTAACCGGTTCGCGAAGAAACAGAAACGAAATCTATTTACAAACTGCTAAATGAAACAGGAAATTATGTTCATTGCAATAATAGAACTAATACTATTTACATACCATTTACATGGGCTGGCAAACGAAATTTCTGTGGCATACATGTACAACACCCACATGCCAATCCCCTCCCGACCACTCCGCACTTGAGCTATTTACACAACATTATGTACAAGTAAGTTAATATTTAGAAGTTAACTATCACCCGGCCACCCCACACCGAAACAAGCGGACCCCACCCGCACCACCCACCCTTACTTGACTTGGTTTTTGTCACATTCTGGCCAACTGTCGTAACTTTTTTAAAATTTCTGTTATGACAACTACAAAAAAAAAAAAAAAAAAAAAAACTGCATTTAAAGGTCAGTTTATTCGATGTCATACTCATAAGTATTTGGGGGCGAAACGACCTCCTCTTTGGGGGCGAAACGACTTCCACTACGGGGCGAACTGGCAAGGGGGCGAAACGACCGGCAACCTTTCATAAGGGCAAAATTTTCCGCGCGCCTCGAGCACCCCTAATTGCAACCCTTAGTGTAGAAAGTGATCGCTCACAAAGCAGTCAGTGGTAAACTTTTCCGAGCCGCTTCCTTACTAAATTTTCTTCAATATGAGCTTTTAATATTTAATAATTTTGTCTGAAAAAGGCAGCAAGGTTTCGGGAACTTTTTGAATGTCACCGAGAAGCCTCAGTCTTCACTCCTTAGAAAACATATGTAACAACAACAATTTTCAACAACTTGCTTTCTCAGATATATGCTAATAGGAAACGCAGATTCTTCGATAGTCCCCCAAATATTCAAATTTCATTACAGGAAAACCTGTATCTAAACTACTTTCTGCAAAACAAGCCTCATATATTTAAATGTGTAAAAGGACGCAAATCTTTGGCAAGCACCGCGCGCCGCAAATTACGTTCCTAATACAGTGGTGTTCACATTTAAGAAAAAAATAAGATTCAAAAAATGTTCTTACTCGTAGAAAAAACGAAAAAAATTTAGCTGTATCTCAAAGATGTACCTTTTGGTCAAATGGGGTAGGGTGAGGTGCATAGTCCAAAATCGTCCCACCCCCCTCACTTTCATTTTGTTTCCTACGCCATTGCTGTTATGCAGGTTTATTTTGGCAAAATTGCTTGCCTTATCCCAACTACATTTATTTGTCGATATTTGCACCATGTGTTTGAAAAATTCACTGTTGGAGTTCTCATATTATACCATACTGACCACGGTTTATGTAATTAACAACAAACACCCAAACAACCCTTACTCCAAATCCAGGTATGGGCCAGATATGAAATTCCATATATGAGCCAGATATGGATTTCCTATCTGGCCCATATCTGCTGCAGATATGGGATTTATATCTGGGCCAGATAAAAAAAATTGGGCAGATATAACCTTGATCTGTGCCAGAACCAGATCTAATCCATACATGAGCCACATAAAATTTTATCTCGATCATCAGGCCTTTATCTGGAACAGATATGGACCATTCAATGTAATACCATATATGGTTTATGTAAAGCTATTCCATACTGATCCCATATAAAGCAGTACCATATCTGGTTTATATAAAGATGTGTTGTATTGATCCCATATAAAGCAGCGCCATATCTAGTTTATATAAAGATTTACTGTATTGATCCCATATGAAGAAGACAAGTATGGTGCATATATGTCCCATATCTGGACCATATATGACTGGACCAAAATTTATTAGTGCACTACCTTTGTGTAAAACGTATCACAAGCCTTCTAAGCCAGCACAATGTTAAGGGCTATCTGAACATTTCTAACTAAGTTTAATGTCCATTGTAAAACATTGACTTAAATATTTGAAGTTGTTTAATTACTAAATAGTGAAGAAAAAAATTCTTTGAAGTTGCTACTTTTAAATTTTTTCACTGCATTGTTGGTTTAAATTATCATATGGGGCAATATTCCGACAGAAATTTTGTTGAAGGTTTCATGGTTTTTCACATTTTGCTTCCTTAATCACAATAAAAAAAAACAGGGCCCTAAATTCCTGACCACATTGGAAGACATTTGCCTATGTTAATATAATATGGCTAAATATGGTTTGAATGTTGTGATTTTGGTTTGCTGATACTTGTTCAGCTTCCAGAGTAGGCCTTATATGTAGGACTGGTACACAAATTAAACCAAAAAGTATTAATATGGCCATAAAAACGTTAACATGTAATTCTGGCAGGGTATTTTAATCAGTTATATCTGGCTTGATATGGCCATATCAAACTTTATTTGCATATCTGGGAAGGCATTTCATCAATTTATATCTGGCTTGATATGGCCATATACAACTTTATTTGCAGATGTGGGAAGGCATTTCATCAATTTATGTCTCGCTTGATATGGCCGTATAAAACTTTATTTGCATATCTGGGAAGGCTTTCCATCAATTTATATCTGGCTTGATATGGCATATAAAACTTTATTTGCATATCTGGAATTGCATTTCATCAAGTTATATCTGGCTTGATATGGCCATATAAAACTTTATTCGCATACCTGGGAAGACATTTCATCAAGTTATATCTGGCTTGATATGGCCATATAAAAGTTGATACATAATATCAAGACGACATCTAAATCTGGCTGTATATCTGGCTTGATATGGCCATATAAATGCTGTATTTAACCAGATATATCCAGACATTAATCTGTATCTGGATTTGGAGTAAGGGAACCGTTCGAAAGGTGACTGATAACTGGATAAGTGCAATAATAGTACCGGTATTACATTCTACAGAGATGGAAGTCAATTATAAACAAACGAACAAAAATAAACGCGATACGTACCAAATATGAAGTAGCTAACGTTAACTTGTGAAACCAGTTGTTGAGTATCACTACAGGTAATCGTGCCATTAGCTTTTCGTGGATAAAATCGAAGTTCGGATACTGTATCAAAAATGCGATCATCGAAAACGTTTTTTGTTACATTTTCGGTAGTGTTTACTCTGTGACCATCCACTCGCCATATTAAATCCGTCGGAGGTCGTGAACCTATTGCCTGGCATGTCACAACGAGTTCCTCATTACTTTCAATTTGAGCTACATTGTTACTATGCCCGTTGATAGATAATTTTAACTTTGGCGGAACTGTGAAAAAAAAATGTCAGATCAGATGTGGAGCAAATTGTCAATAATCATCTGAAATGTAAATTCCTGACAGATAAAAAGTACCTGAATACATGCCTAAAGAAATAAACAATTAGACTTATGTTGGGCAGTTCAAATTCCAAAAATAACACTAGAACATTTTTAGCATCCGATTTAAGAACTTGCTAGGGAAGACAAAGAAAGTCGACATAGTAATTAAAACAGCTCTCTCTGAAAATCCTTAGTCTATGAAAAATCACAAATACAATTATCCTTTCAGGCCTTTTTCTGTTCGAATAAAAGGTTACATAGGTACCAGAAGTTGTATTCGAATAGTCTTTACTTTGCTTCGGACAATTGACCAATAGATTGGTTAGTAGATGAAGTTTAACCACTCCGTTTCTAATCGACTGGGTTAAGTCGGAACAACCAGCAGTCTTTTTTCCAGTTGTTACTTTTGCCCAAGTTAAGCACCAAGCACACTGAGCAACCAAAGAAGCATGGTTGCACGGAGTAGATTATTGGATCGTCTTTTAATGGTATTTCCAGCAGCATGTGAAACTGTAGTTATGGCAAACGTTTGAAATAGATATTACCGTTTTCGATCGAACGGGTCAGATATAAGGAATTAAAAAATTACCGGGCCGCACATAACCAACGACCTACTATTGATTCCAAACCTTTAAATTCTGAGAATTGGCAAGCAATTGAAGCCCTCGTTTCAGAAACACAATCTCAATACAGTATTGTTGATAAATAATGGGGGAAACTTGCATAAACAGACGGAGATACAAACATTTTGAAAAGAGAGAGGGCTAAACTGTGAGAATATGAGCTAGGTGGATGGTACGAAATCTTCATCTTAAGATATATAATCCTGCTCAAAGAGAAGAGCCACCATCACTGGCGTGGTACGTACAAACAACTTTAAAAATTCAATACACTTTAGACAGTCTTAAAATGGCATCTCTCATGCTTGAAAATGAAACCAAATCAGTCGATAAATATTTTGGCATTAAGGGTGAGCTTGCAAAGCCGCCGTATATATTCTCGTGCATGTATGAAGGGTATGCTACTTTTGGATTATTTTTATTATTGACATTGCAAAGAAAGAGAGAAGGGTCCTTTTCCCGCTCCATTTTACCTGGTTACATTCAATGCGACATCTGGCACGGAAAGTTTGCAGTGTATTTATCTATTTGCAGCTACTTTTGTGGTGGACATTAGTAGTTTTTTTTTCTTTTCGTAGAGAAATCTCACGGGCCTCAAAAAGTCACTCGCAGGCCGCATGTGACCCTCGGGCCTAAGTTACCCACCCCTGCAATGAAGGGAACTAATAAGTCTTTTGCTAATGGAATGCGTGGTACGGAGATTAACCTCTGTTCAATCACAAGCTTTTATATTCTTTCTCCCACGCTTTATGAAATTCAGCACGAAACAATCCAGTCGACGCACCGTCCTTAGGATATTTAAGGATGGGGAGGTTTTAATATCTGAAACAGAAGAACGATAGAGTAGCTTTCTGGAGGACTCTGACACCATAAAGGACAGCAACGTGTGAATTTTTTCTGTTAAAAGGTTAACTACAATAGAATAGGGCAGCGTTACAGGTTGCAAATTATTTTGAGAGAAACGATTTTGTAAAGTGAGTTTTCCACCAAAACCTTGACGGACAACGTTAAGTTTAACTTAAAATATAATAATTTCTTTTTAGGCAAACCTTTCTTTTTCGAAGATTTGACAATATAAACGCATTGAGTGTGATTATTTAAATAATTTTTGCTCATTTAGCATACTCTCTTCGAAACAATATACCTTGTTTCCTTCGATTTAACGATTTTTTTTAAAATTTTTGTAAATACCCATTGAAAGGTAGAATGATTGGCATATAAAACTTACTTACAGATTATCCTGATGTTGTTTTATAATTGTAATAGGCCTAACTTTACGTCGAATATCTACAAAATGTATGACCTTACCTCTAACATACAAGCAATACCGAGCCACCTCCAAAGAATTGCTAATACACTGAAAGACGCCTTCGTGGTCGATGGAAATATTTCCAATGAAAAGAGAATTATTGGAATAAAGCTCTACATTTTTCACAGCCGTTACAACGTTTCCATCAACATAAAGACTCATTTCGTTGTACTTCCAATGGTTACCCCCAATTGATGAACCATTGCAATCAAACCGAACAGAGTCGTTGACAGTGGATAGTTCATCAATACAGTTTTCTGTTCTTTGTAAGTTGGAGGAGTTTGCATCAACTTGGTTTCCAAACACAAAACAGAATATTAAAACTAATAAGTTGTAATACATGTTTTCAGAAAGTTGTGGAATTCAGGAATGTTAGTGCTTGGAACGAGTTCCATACTTCACATGTTTTCCTATGCATACTCCTGCGAGAATCATGTGCTCTCATTGTAGCTGCAGAATGTTTGTTGCAGCGGCTTGTGAAGCGAAAGTGGAACTTTGCGAAACACGGTGAACGATTGTAAAATTATCAGTGCCAGAGGTCTAAACAAACTTCCGTACCCTACTTGCAGAGTGACTCAGTTTATAGATCCTCTTGATGTTGTTCCCGATTGCAGCTCGTTTTTGCTTTTGGTGAGGGAACAAGGCAATTTAGAGAGGAGTCGAAGATAGTAAGGAGAAGGAAGGTACGAAATAACACGAAAAGCGAAAAGAAGGAGAAGGCAAGACGTCAGAAATTATGTTTAGCCCTTCATGAGAGCACACTTCTTTGGCAGGAGAGACCATATATAATTAACGTTATAATAAGGCATAATTATTGCTTTTCGTGTTCACTATTTTTTTCCGTAGATCGAAGATGGAATTAAAGAAGCACAAAAATGTCGTCTGGTGATCTGGTTATCCATGTTTAAATTGTGAACTCTCGTAACAATGGTTCCATGTTTAAAGTCGTCGGTCTGACCCGTCCAGCTCTAGAACCCCCGACCCCGCAAAGTCTGATGCTCTAACCACTTGACCATGTAGTCGGTCTCATTTTTGTTGGATACAATTTAATGCCTTTACATTAAGTTGAAACTCTATGATGCATCTAATTGACAATAGGCGTCTAAGGTTCATGAAAGTCACACTAAAGTTAGAGTAAAAACGTATTAATATGTAAATTGATATTTTACTGAATTAGTAGTTCCTCATTATCTACTAAATTGGGTTAATAAGTCTACAAAATTATTGGTTTCAATTTCGCTTTGTTGCAAGTGAACTTTTTGAAAATACGTTGTTAACAAAAGTCTTTCAACACCTGCATAACTGTTCTTAAAACAAATCAGCTTCCTGCTATTTAGTTACAACTTTCAAACGTGCTTCTGTACAATGTACACAGAAAGGTTGACCGGTTTTTGATTTTTAAATGGTGTTTGAAAGGGAGGTTGGAGACGCCAAAAGACTTCTGAAAGTTTCACCCGTGTTATACTTCTGTTACACGTACGAAACAAATTCAGTAACATTCGTATTTAATTCCTCGTTAGGGTGAAACATGGACAGAAATGCAATCTATAAAACAGTGGCGTAGCGAGGACTGAATTTTTAGGGGGGCCTAGGTAGTAAGTGGGGCACCTGGTACCTCTCAGGGTCAGTCGTGGCAAGTCTATCTAAGCGGAGCGCCACCATCAGTTGGCGCGGAGCGTACAAGAAAATTTGGGGTTTGCAAACCCCCTAGATGGCCGGAAACGGCACTTCCCACTCGTTTTATGCTGAATGTACCCAGCCTTGAAACACGAATCTCATGTCTGCCACTTCTCAAAAAATGAGAATGAAAAATCAATCTATGAAAAATGGTAATACATACATTTTTAGGGACCCCAAAACTGGGCATTTCTGATCTGTGGCCTGGGGGATGAGACTAACGGGAACCGGTATCTCCCTTTCCCTTGGGAAAAATTGTAAACTTAAGGGGAACCTGCCGTAGGTCACTAATGCGGCAATATTTGAATGGATGTCAGCTTTAATAGGAAAACCAAAAGTAGTTGTGTCCCCCTCTGAGAAATTTTCTTTGCGTTAGATTTCCTAGATGCAAAATGGTGCCATGTTTGGTAAAACTTTGAACTGATTATAGGCCTGCGTTTTAGGATTTTCCTAACGGCGTGGGGTCCAGAGGCCCCTGGTGGGGTCTAGGAGCAAAGCCCCGGTGGGGGTACAGGGGCGAAGGCCTCGGAAGCTCCTGGGTATTTACGAAATTGTAGGCATTAAAATGATGCATTTTATCTTCAACTTGGAATTACATAAGATGGGCACTTAACAGAACACAAATATCACAATTTGACTTTCTTCAATTATATAATTACTCCGTATGATTAAAGTCGGCCGGAATAATGCAGATAATGCAGAGGGTGCGAGGATGGATTACTTAAAATTGAGGTTCTTCAGGGACTCCCTCCTTGGTGTCCCAGATCTTCTTTTCAGAAAGCTAGGGGGATTTTCATGTGATGTGAATTCAGGCCTTATATATGATGGGGCGGGCGAAGCGCCGAAAAATTTAACGTTTAACAGTATAAGATATCTCAATAATGAAACTGAATGAAAATAAGAGAAAGGATAGGCCACTTTTAACCTTAGCTGAATAACGGTGCTCCCCTAAAGACATTCTTACTGAAGCACAAACATACTCTGGTTTCCCATATAGCTGTATAGTCTTTTTTAGGTGACTTTCACAGAGCCGTTACCTGTAAAGGGGCGCTTGGAGTGCGCCGAAAAATTGAATTTTTACTTCATCTCAATAGTGAAATTGAAATAAAATTAGGCAAAGAGTGGTCCCTTTTCACTACAGCTGAATAAGGGTGACCCCTGAGGATATTTGTACTAAGCAAAAACGTACCGTTGGTCTCCTGTAGAGTCCTTTTCGTTAGATTTTTATAGAGTCCCTATCTGTGATGGGACTCGCAGAACACGCCAAAAAAGGACTACTTTTGAGACATCTCAAAAGAGAAATTAATGGAAATTAGAGAAAGGGTGGCCCCTTTCACTTCAGCCGAAAAAGGGAGGAGCTCCAGATTAGGGTCAAATAAGATCATCGTCCTTTCAGAAAGCTTGGGGGCACTTGGTCAAAGAAGGGGACCAGAAGAAGACCGCTTCCCTGCCTCCCCCTTTCACTAGTTCCGGCGGAGCTTCAGCTACGGCCCGGGCATTGGTGATAAGTTTCAGTGACAATGGAAGAGGTGTTCTTCAAGAAGTAACCCCGAATCCTGAAATATTTAAAACGGGTGCACGCGAAGCGTGTCGAAAAAAGGAGCGTTGAGACCTTTATTGAAAGGGTATTGTTTTTATTTAGTTTTCAATGCAGTATATGAACTGTTTAAACATTATACAACTTAATTAAGTATCACTCGCGTAGCTCGGTCGTTTTCAGTTTGTATTTTTGTAGCAAAAGCAACCAAAGACGTAAAAACAAGTTCTGGAAAATGCCCCCCGCCCCGTAATCCCGCCTATTTTACATACATTCATGCATGTTTTCTTAATTGTTACACATTCTATTTATTTACGTTTTCTAAAGAAATACGTCAAAGTTTACTTCCGTTCAAAAATTTTATTTTTTTCTCAATTACTCTATCAGGACGCAAAAAATCTGGGGGGGGGGGCTGAAGAAAATCTGGTGGGGGGGGGGCTAGGCTCCCAGGCCCCCCCATATAATAAAAGTGAGCACTAAAGGAATGCGGAGGTCGAAAAGAATATAGTAGAAACCCCAAAGTTTTATTAAGTCTGAAGGCAGTAATGGGGGCTCAGTTAAACCGTTACGGTTAATAGATCCTGACGGACAATGGGCTTCTACTTTTTTGCACATGAAACGTATAACCAGTGTAGTAACCGAGTCAATTAATATCGAGTCTAATGTCACCTTTAGTCATAAAGGTGTCGAGTCTCGAGTCATGTCGAGTCTTTGGCAAATCTAGTCAAATCGAGTCTTTCCTATAAGCCCAAGTCGAGTCACTTCTATTGTTAGTTGAAGTTCGTGTCAACTCAATCGAATCAAACGGTGTCGAATGTCGAGCCACGTCGATTCTTTAGCATTTCAGGTCGAGTCGTGTCATCTCCAATCCTCCCTCAGCTCGACTTGAGTCACTACCAGTGTAACTTTATTAAGAGTTAACTAATTATTTAAAGTTAAATAAGGTAACCTCAAATCAGGTACGTAAGCGGGATTTTTCTCAATGGGCACGAGATGGCAGAAAATAGTATTTCCCAGATCGATATGCAGAATCTAAGCAGTCACTATCTTTTTTGTCGTAAGTGCAATAAAATGCCCACTATATAATAGGTTCCAAGTCTCAAATTGCAAAACGCATGATAAGAAAGTGTTTAAAAAATACCTTGACCCAAAAATGTTATTTTGCCCGCTACTTTTTAGAGTACAGAAATTTTGAAAATTCGACCCCAGATGGTCGAAAATTGCGTTTTCATGCTTTTAAAGAGGAACTAAAGGGTCTAATTTTTAGCTTTCGTTTGCAATAGTAAAAAAAAAAAAAACAGCAACTTGCTGATTGGTCAGAAAATTTCGGCATAAAATGTACCACTGCCATTAGATTAAAGAGCCTTGGATTTTTCGGGGAAAGCTAGATACAACGGAGTAGAAAATATGCTAATGTTTCTCTATTGTTACTCTTGGCTAAATACAATATCCGCTGTATTAATGAAATTGTGTATGTGACTGCCCGAACTCCCGATTACAAATTAAAGTGAAATTACTCCAAAACATCTTTCTCATTTTAACTTGCAAACTATTGCTCATGGCAGTTTGACACCCTTGCTTAGTTCCTTGCTTAGTTCCATTGTTCCCCTATGGTACGTCTTTGTCGGCCCGGGAAGGATCGTGAAGGAAGCCTCCTCCTTTGTTGAAAAAATGGCTTCAATGAGAGGGCTTTGTGGAGACAATCCTGCCCCTTTACAATCTTTTGAGTAATTGGGTGTCCCTACATGTAACCTGGTATCACATACGCTACCCTTTGAAGTACAATTTTCGTTGCTAAAGTTCATGCATTTAGGATTGAAAAAATGACATCCATGAGGGTCGGGTCATGGGGAGGGGTGCATGGCCTTCCTTCGTTCGGCAATGTCTCAGATTCATCGCGGATATATCATCCTCCCTAACACCTTTTATGGAGACCGAAGGGCTTTATCCGAGTACCACCGTTACACCCATTCACACACTAGAATTTTACCAGACCACATGTTTGGTCTAGCATCCAACTGTCGGAAGGCCCGGGCTCGATTCCCAGGTCGAGTCATACCAAAGACTCTAAACTGCCTTTGTGCGTGATGATCCGCTTTAGCAATTGAGTAAGGAAAACAAGCCAGTGAGATAGAACTGGAAAAAAGGCCCTGACCCGCTCGACTTGAACCAATAGGTTGGAAACTGGGCCTTAAAACTCCATCTAACTCACTAACTCATGCGAACACTAAAATTTTGAAGTGTCGCGCCTTTAAATATACAAACGTACATGGCTAGTGTCATTTGTACCATAGGAGATAGCTGTAATTAGTACAAACACTTCAAATGAATTCATTTTCATGAAAAACAGTTCTGAAACACTGTTCCATCAGTTATGGGCTTATTTGAGTTCTTCTTCAATAGAACCGAAGGAAAGTCAAACTCGCTACTATTAGCATACCGTTGTTAGCCTATATCCTGCTACAGTGTAAGACAAACGTGCATAGCAAAGGGTTTCAGGGCTGACTCATTCTTCTTTAATTTGAAAATTACTCAATATCTGAACCTCAGATCAAGATACAATTGGACGCTAGTCTCTATGTTGTGTTTATGTGCAGATGTGTATACACGACACTAGACTGATTCACGTTGAAAGCAATAATTTTCCAAGATGGAGACTTCTCATATGATAAATCACAATTGGAATAAGAGCGAAGCCGTATTTGATTTAAAGAAGAACAGAACTGCATGTTTGTTTAAAATACCGTGTATAAACATAAACTTTGTACTTTGCACGCATTACAAAAATATGCAACGCATCTTTTATTGCATGTAGACTTGTAACGCAGGTAGAGACTCTTAACATACGGTTGTTAAATGTAATACATTCATTGCGGTGTGATCCTATTTGAAGGTGAACCTGGACCAATGACTTATTACTTTTTCTGTTGGTGTCTTTCATTTTTTTTTTGATGTTTGCGCAATGCAAACTAACGAAACAATATTAGGCTATACATTTAATTTTCACAATTCTGTTGGAAAATTTTCTAAAAGGAATGAGCTCACTATTCAGTGTCCTTTGTGTATTAATACAGGCTTACTATGGTTCTGATCGGTGCATTGACATTTATATTTCTATTAAGGGACTTTCCTGGCATTTCAGGTGAGTGTACAAACTAACTTATGGTGGTGCCTATACTTCATATGTTGTGGAAACGGTAAAAACCTTGCTACAGATTAAGCGACCGAATTGTTTTGTTTACGTGGTAACTTCCTAAGATTCAATCGCATTAACAAATTCATCGACGACCACAAGGCCATGGAAGGCTCGACTCGAACCAATTGATTGGAAACAGGGGCGTAAAACTTTCTATCTCATACCGAATAAATCCAGAAAGAGTGATAACTGTTTGCTGTTACTTTGAAATAACGCATCTCTGTCAACAAAACGTAACTTAGGTATATTTTAGATTTTTTAGATTTTAACTTAAACGGATGTCTACAAACATTTAGGCCTAACTAGGCATAACTGTTTTGGGTTAGGCAGGTCTGAGTTCTCTTCTTGACGCTTTGTTCAAGCCTAACAAAGGAAATACATTGTGATAATTTCCCATAACGTAGCCAATCATGCCTGGATGCAGCAAAGCTGATGCCGCTGTCTCTGCGTGTGTGCACAGCCCCGTGGTGCAGATACTTTAGATTAACCCTTTACCGTTTTCCTCCAATCGGGGCATATTTGCGCGCCTCGGGAGTGGGCGGAAAAGCGGACGTACCACGCTCCGCGTCAGCTTCCGTAGGCTATTGACCCCGTGACCTTAAACTGTTGTCTCTCTCGTTGTTGTGGCCGAATTTTCGGGTAGCTACTCGTAGTTTCGAGCTCCGCGTGAAACAGTAAAGATGGGTGACAGCAGCGCTCTCCGTCCGGGTCCAAAAGGACCCAAACAACGGTAAAGGGTTAAAATAAACCTGTGGAGTGTGTTTCCTGCAAAACTGATGCCGCTGTCTCTGCGTGTGTGCACAGCCCCGTGTTGCAGATATTTTAGATTAACCCTTTACCGGTGTCCTCCAATCGGGGCATATTTGCGCGCCTCGGGAGTGGGCGGAAAAGCAGACGTAGCACGCCCCGCGTCAGCTTCCGTAGGCTATTGACCCAGTGACCTTAAACTGTTGTCTCTTACGTTGCCGTGGCCGAATTTTCGGGTAGCTACTCGCAGTTTCGAGCTCCGCGTGAAACAGTAAAGATGGGTGACAGCCGCGCTCTCCGTCCGGGTCAAAAAGGACCCAAACAACGCTAAAGGGTTAATTGCCTCTTTCCTCTTCAAGTTGAACCTACAAATCGTCCCGTCATAACAGGTGCATACTTTGTATGGCATGTTCACTATTTTGTATGCATGGGAAAACAAATAATCATATGTTCAATGAAGTATTTTGTAGGATACAGACTCGCTTCTCACTAATGAAATATCATCCTACAAGTATGCAGAACCACATAACAGCTACAAACAAGTGTAACTTGTTGCGTTTGTACAAAGGCAGCCACTAGATACCATGTTTTTCTGATATGGCAGGTGTACAGTTATCCAATTCGGTAGAGTTGGCAAGTATGTTTTTAGTTCCCCTCGCTAACCCATGGGTTGTCTACAAGTGTGAGAAAATATCATGACTTACAATGCCTCCAGATCGCCAGAAATTGCACGTCCCGACAAGGCCTATTTACCTCATACAAATAGTGGAGATACTAGGATATTTGGGAATGGCGGTCCTCAAAGATTTTTGGTTGTTGGTAATGTGTTTATTCTCCCGCTGGTCTGGCCGTGGCAGTTTATTTGGCACGTAAAAAGGTCTATAGTGAACTCTTCTTTTACCCTCACAGTAATGTACATATTTCCCAACATTATCTAACTGCTTAGTTATAATTGGAGAAAAGGACAATCAGAGAAATATAAAGTCATTTTCCATAAGAACTGTTTTGATTTATCATTTTATTGCACTGTCCGTCCAATAAATTTCTTAGGTCATCAAACTAGACAGGAATGTGAGTCCCCACAATACGTTGAATTAGGATCGACTGGTACGGTCAGGTGCAATTTCCATCAGCTATATGCCGCATACTGGTATGCAACAACTGAATCTAGCAGAGACCCTCCGGTGATATATTACGAAGATTTGAAGAAATCTGGAGCTGGGTTAGATAATGGAGAATACGACGTCCATCCTAACGGCTCATTAATTATTAATAATGTCACGTTAAGGCATGATGCTACTTTCCGTGTTGTTTTTCTGTCACAAAAGGATGGGATTTCTTCCACTGAAAATATTGTTGTGGTGGTAACCGGTAAGTTTTCTTGTAATTCCAGTCATTTGTACAGCTATGAGGTAATCGCAAAATGTGCAGATGATAAAGACGTTGTTTTAGCCCCGAACAATGTAGTTTCGGTTCGTAGGCATTTTGGAAATGCACTGTCTTTTATCGCCTTTGGGTTACCGTCCGCTTAAGTGCCCTGGGACGAAGACTGCCAATGGATAACAATTCCTTCACTGTAGAGGCAAAATATAAATAGTAGTACCATTACTTCACTCTTGGCATTTAAGAGGAAGCTTCACTTGTACATCTAAACAAGGCTTTCAGTAATTGTTTAGGTAGTAAAATTCTTGCCAATTATAGTTGAGTCTTTTTCCAGATTTCCTTTCGTTAATGTTTAGATTACAAATTGAAAAACCGTTTTACTACCCTAGAAAACAACATTTGCAACTTTAATATCGTGTCAGTCAGGTATGATTTACACTGATTATTCTTAATTTCGTTCGTAGCTCATCCAGACATGACTTTCCCTGTAGTTACCAACTGCGGAGGCAGGAAAACTTGCTTCAAACAACTTTCTTCGAACACACCGGTAACTTGTACTGTCAACAATGCCAGACCTGCTGTCGATCTTTCTTGGGTAAAAAGAACTATGGCGGGTGACATCCCGATATCCTCTTCTCGAATTGAAAGTGTAACTAATAATTTACACACAGTCGTTCAAACAATTGATGAAATAAGTTTCAACGGAAACTCTCTTCTTTTGTTGATATGTAAATCAAACGTTACGCCGTCGTTATTACTTAACAATGAGTCAGTCATTCTACTCGAAAATCCAGCTCACTTTACCAGTAATGGAGAAATTTACCTTAAGAATGCCTTCTATGGTTCTAATCTGTTTCTACCATGTAATGTCAGTGGATCTTCGACTATAGTTTGGCGGAAGGAAGACAAAGATAGTCGGGATACGTTAATTGCTGAAGCATTCCAAGACAAGTTCCCCATTGCTAATGAATACGACACAACATCAGACGGAGCGTTGCTTATACGACAAATTGGTCTGGAACACGATGGAGTATACACATGTTCCCACAGTGATGGATTTGTTGAGGGTGTGATATCCTATCAGGTTATCATAAACGGTACGCAAAACTAAATCGCACATATGAAAAACTGTACTTTTTAAAAATTGTTATACATGCTGTGACGTTACTTTTTAAGAATGCAACAAACACACCTCACTAAATCAAGTACGGTGTGTGGTTATGGTATCAGATTTTTCAACATAAGCACTTAGTCATAACTGGAAAAAGACGATGTCCGGCTCGACTTAAACAAATTGGTTAGAAACTGGGCCATAAAACTCCATCTAACTGACTGAATGACTGACTGACTGGCTGACTGTCAGACTGTCTGACTGTTTGACTGACTAAATGGCCGAATGACTGACTGACTGACTGACTGACTGACTACACGAAATATTTCCCGAAGTGATCTTAACGTTTCCATTGTGTTTACACAGCGTAAAAAGGGACACATACTTGATTGGCCTGTTGACTAGTCAAAATTGATTGCCAAGTTTTGCTTATTTGATATATTTGGAACTGTCAATCAAGTAATTATATTGGAAACCAACTATAGTAAGTGTGCAGGTAGTGTGCTTCCTTTTTCTCTGAAGGGATAAGATGTCATCGAGTAGAAAGGGAGGATGTTTCATAAGTATGTTGGGAATTTTTCATCATGGATGAACATTTGAACTATTACATTTCGATTTCGTCGCAGTAACGTTAATACGAAGGATCATTGAAAGCCACTAATGCCTTCGCTGTTTCGAATGAATCTTAAACTTGGGAAATCTCCCCATCAGTTTCAATATTTGAACTCCTAAGTTCATAAAATTTTCGTTTTTGCAACACATAAATACTTTGCTATTCTTAAAAGATTGCCTAGACCCTTGTGTATGGGTACTTAGTTAGATCCATCTTATGAACAAATAAGAAAGCTTTTTGTGAAAAACATCTATAAAGAATGTTATTCTGCTTCTCTTGACTCATAAAGCAGTTAAAAATGTGATTTACGACAAAAGGAATCGCACTGTAAATGATTAGTGTCAGAACCCTAAATCTTACGCCTAAGCTTTACACATGCTACGAGAAGAATAAAACGAAGATTTCGAGCGCAGGTAATATTGTCAAAGGTAGGACTAGCATAAGCTCGTCACATTTTGGGCATAAAACTTGCGGCTCATTATATGGTGTGTGCAAATTTACGCCCAACCGTTAAGCTTCGGACGAAGTTTCCCCAGTTGACCATTACAAGGAAAACTTGATACATGATAGTTGCAAAAAATATTGCTAAAACTAGTACCTACTGTTTACGGAAGCGACCGGTACCATGCAGAAATTTTTACTGTACTGATTGGTATTCCGTCATTCAAGAGTGGCCCAGCCTCTCACTGTGCAATCTGATACAGTATTGATAAACTGTGCCTACATTGGGCTTTGTACAAACAGTAACATAATAGCCTAGCCTACGCGGTTTAACCAAAAGCTATATTATTATGAAATCTCCTTCAGTCTTAACTTAACAGTTTTCTTGCATCTTCGATTCACGTCAAAGCAACTTTTGATATCATAAAACAAAAGGAAACACGAAAAATATGTTCAACGCAGTCTTCACTGTCTGTAATCCTTTGTACAAGAAGTGTACGAAGAAAAGCCCAGCCAGCTTTCAATTCTCGTGTTTGGTAACAGTGACGGATCACTGACTTCGTAGGCTCAACTGTACATACCCAATAACGATGGGTTATTAAGACTAGTTTCTCACGAAGCTAACAGTGTTTTCAGTCAAGCTAACATATCCTACGAAGAGAGGAAATATTTGATGTCGATTTTGTACTACAATGACCTCAAAAATTGCTTTTGCCAGCCAAACAGTACTACAAATTGAAGGATTTTGATTTTTTCTGTTTATGTTATTGCCATTTTCAATATATCTATCAGTCACACCTGATGTCTAATATTTTAAGATACGTAAACTTGCATGCAATTATTTGCCTAAGCCATTCAGACGTTTGGCCGTTAGAAGATCTTCGAAATCTTATTTCACGATGACAAGATCATAATTTTCTTAGTGAGTGCTTCACAATTATGTACATGTGATAGCAAATATACAGTACTAGCGACAGTTCTGATTATGATCTGCCTCTTAAGATAATGATGGACAAAGTAAATATAACGTAACCCGACCTGTGTTACCAAGTCATGTTTATGGAAAGCTGTCGCTTCCATAAACATAATAATTGGTGCTACCATAGCAACGGAACTAAAAGTGACGGAAAATTATTCCCGTCAGTTATTTCCGATATAATTCTTCATTAACTTTATTCTAGTGCGACCTGTACACGCTCATCCCATAATTGAAGAGTGTGGCCAACAGAGGCTTTGCAACCATCAACTCAAGGCAGGCTACGTATTGCGATGCTTAGTACAGGATTCTAGACCACCTGTAAACCTTGGCTGGTATCGTCGAACTACCAATGGCTTAGAAAAGTTACCATCTACCAGGAATATTTTGCAGGAAGGTGAACTGTTTTCATCCAGTGAAGATACTACTGTTACTTTCAATAAAATGTACATATCGGTCCTCATATGTCAATCTCTCGATGAAACTCCCCTACTTTCGGTCAGAGATTCTTTGATAATTGTAGAGGACTTGAGCAAAAACATCTCTTATACTAATCCAATTTCACGATATGTGCAGGAACACTCGAGTCTTGAACTGGACTGCAGTGTTAAACCAATTGTGTATACCTTGTGGAAGAAGAAAAGTAAGGATGGTATTTACCGAACTGTTCTTCTTGCATCGCTGGGTGATAAAAATACTATGCAAGACAATTACTACATCAACAGTGATCACAGTTTAGTCGTTGAAGATGCTTCTGTAAAGGACGAAGGGATGTACGTGTGTTTATACGGTGACGGGAGAGAGGAGAATGAGAAAAGTTACAACGTAATCGTTTACGGTAAGGGCTAATAAATATATTTTTCGACACGTATCTCTAAACACGTACGGATGACAAGATAACACAAAATTACATTATTTACAGGCTGAATACGTTGTGGTAAATTATATACTTCAGCATTTTGCTCTTTTATTTTCCCCTTAACATGGAGAATATAATCACGTTTCTCCTAAAAGGCCTAATTTTCTCACCTCTAGTGGCATTAATTCTTCTAACCTTCTTATTACTGAAGCCCCTCCCACAGTTGCCTAAATATCATCCCCATCCAGACAAACTCAGCTTATTAATTCATGGGGAGTATAGAAAAGTCCAATGAGTATAATCAAAACACTCTCAGTACTAGCTAGAAGCCGCCAATCAAAGAGCTAGGCCAACACAAAATTTCTGTGAACTACTACATAAATTGTAGTTTTTGGTAAAAGGACAAGGTCTCTACGTGGGGAATAAATTTTCAAAACACACAAGCACACACATTCAACGCCCCATGGTACACGACAACAGTTCCGATAAGAAGTCATTGGAATTCCCCTTTCAGCGGGAGAGAAAGAAGTTCTTCGAGACGGGAGCTCTCCCGTCCCGTATGTATATATATATATATATATATATATATATAAATATATATATATATATAAATATATATATATATATATATATATATATATATAAATATTATATATACATATATTATATATACAGATATATATATATATATATAAGGTCGAAATGCTGCGGAGCACTGTTGAAATGTGTAGGTCGAAAAGAGGTAGTAAAAAGTGCTTAAAAGTTTGCGGAAAACTCCACGACGTTTCGGGTATAAACCCTTCATCAGGTGGCAAAAACCAAACTGAACAACCAACAGTAACAATTGGACACGACAAACATCAAATCCGAAGCGATCGCTGTAAAAACAGAACCGAACGAAAGTGACTGTCAGAAAACATGAGTGCGAAGGATGAAACACAAATCAAAAAAAGAAAAAGAGCGTCCTGGATGAAAAAGTGCACGTACAAATCGAACATGGTCGAAAAAAGGGGGAAAAGAGTAGACAAAAACTAGGTCCGGAAAAAATAATAATTAGGGCTACACAGTAAAGAAAGTGCACGAACAGGTAAGTGTAAAAGGAGTAAAAACTGGCTCAAAAAGGAGTGAATATTACAAAAGGTCAATTCTAACATTAAGGCCGTGTGGAGCGAGAGTACCTAGCCTCATGATCAGTCGGTTTTCAGCACTTAGGCGGTCACGATCGGAGCCTCGGCACATAACAGCTGCTGTAACAGTTAAATGCTGTATAGAACGAGGTGAAGGGGGGTTAAAATGTGCAGCCACCGGGTATCCATGAAGATTTTGTTTGATGGACCTAAGGTGCTCGGTGACTCGATCCGCGAGGCGGCGCTTGGTCTCTCCCACATACAACGAGTTACATCTCGCCATGATAACAACGACAGACAAACTACATTAGAGGAAATGCAGGAGAATCTTTGTTTGACAATAAAGCTATTGCCGTTGGGGCCTGAAATGTTGACGAGGTGTTTGCCAACAGCTGGACATGTATTACACCTCGGACGGTTACATGGAAAGGTACCAGCCGTGTCGTCGAAAGAAGTTTGTGGGTGGGAAGCCCGAACTAAATGGTTGGCTAAATTTTTCTCAACTCTAAAGGCAGTGATGGGGGGTTCCGGGAAAACATAACGGGTTGAGGGGTCTTGTCGGAGCAACTCTACATTTTTGTGGATAGCGTGTAAAATAGGACGGACCGAAGGGTGATAAGAAATAACTAAAGGAATACGTAGATTGGTACCAGATTTGCTCTTTTTCTCCAAGGCTTCCTCTCTGCTGGTTCCTTGAATTCTGCGTAGGGCATTAGAGAGGATTTTGGCAGGGTACTGGCGTTTTTCAAAAAAGGACAAAATTTCTTCAGAGGCAGTAGAGAAGTCAGAATCCTCCGAACAAATTCGTCTGGCTCGCAAGAGCTGGGAATAAGGGATAGATTTAGTGCAAGATTTGGGGTGGTTGGAAGGGTACAAAAGGTAGTTATGCGAGTCGGTTGGCTTAAAGTGTAGGTTTTAGGTAATTGTACGGTTGTTGATGGACAGTTTAAGGTAGAGAAAAACAACAGATGAGTCCGAGATACATTGGGTAAATTTCAAAAAGGGACAAAAGGAATTAACAAAGTCGATAAAAGTTTCTAAATCACGATGGGATCCAGTGTATATATATATATATATACATATATATATATATATAGGTCGAAAAGAGGTAGTGAAAAGTGCTTAAAAGTTTGCTGAAAACTCCACGACGTAACTGACTGTTTTCTGACAGTCACTTTCGTCCGGTTCGGTTTTTACAGCGATCGCTTCGGATGTGATGTTTGTCGTGTCCAATTGTTACTGTTGGTTGTTAAGTTTGGTTTTTGCCACCTGATGAAGGGTTTATACCCGAAACGTCGTGGAGTTCTCCGCAAACTTGTAAGCACTTTTTACTACCTCTTTTCGACCTATATATATATATATATATATATATATATATATATATATATATATATATATATATATATATGAATATATATATATATATATATATATATATATATATATATATATATATATATATATATATGCATGCCAGCACTTGGGATTGGTTTTAGTTTCATGATGAAAAACCAAGTACAACTTTCAAATATATTTTGCAAATATATTCTTAATGTGTATTATATTATTTATTGCATTTTCGCCTAAACATTCTGAAGATATACCGATTGAAAGTTTTCTTTACGCCTACCTTCCTTCTTGATAATATAAAACCACTTTAAAATTAATAAAAGTGATATGCTTTTTGTTAACTTTTTCAACTAACCCATAAAGCCTTTATTTCCCCCAAAGTCGATCCAGAACCAAATTATTTGGAAGTTGATGGATGTAGAGGTCAGCAATATTGTGTAATAAAAACACAACGTCAGGGCAATATCACGTGTTCTGTTCGAGGGATTCGCCCCGCAGTTGACCTAGAGTTGGCAACAGTTGAAGAGAGGCAGCGTGACATGGTTGTGTTTCCTAATCAGAAAATATTCAAAAGCAGCAACGGCAAAACCTTCGATGTTCATGTAACAGCGAGCTTCGTTGTCAATGATTTACATTCGGGGAGATTGACAGTTGCATGCAGGACGAGTGGACCTTATAGCAAATTATTTCATTTGCAAACTACTCTGGACCTTATGATCACCCAAGGTAAAAAATGCAACTACTTTATTTTGTTTCTTGTGAACACAAAACTGCTTTTCTATTGAAGGAATGAAATGAGTTTTTCCCTGATGGAAGGAAATGAGTCTCCTTTTAAAATGTCAGGACCGTACTATTGCAATTTCAAATAATATTACTTTTGAAACGACTATTTAAGTACAAACCCAATTTCAATTAAAACAGATGAGTATTCTTTTTTCAATTGAGTTGTTACATTGTCTCAGACCGATAAATGCAAGCGATCACAAATAATCTATGTCTTCTTGAAAACTGCTGTTATGATGATTCATGTCCAACCTATTGCATGTTTTCCTTTCATGTAAAGGAATATTTAATTTCCGCCTGCAACCTTAAAATGTAAAATGGTAAGAGAACAATTATGCCTAGTATATGTATTCCTTAATCAGGGTTAAAAAATAAATTTCAATAGTCTTTGTGCAAAACAAGGTGTGTGTGTTGAAAATGGAGGAACATGGCAGTTGGTATTGGAGTTTGCTAGCATTGGCTCAGGTGGGTATTCCAAACATGCTGTTTTGAATTCTTTGAAGCATAGTTTATATGCATAAAACAACTGATCGCAGGTGCAGTGGTCCTTTACTGGGAAGCATTGTTGTAAATAAGCCCATATCCAGCAAGAACAATGTTTCGTTTAGATGTTATCTTTCACGTTTCTATTAATGTTTCTAGGAAACAACGAGGGGACTTTAAGCGGATCTCCGGTCAAATGGATTGCATTGCCTCTATTATTGGTGGTAATTCTATTCGTTGCGGTTTTTGCGATAGGCATATATTTCGTCTGTTGTAAACGCAAACGTAAGTACCAAATTGAATTTTATATTTCATTCCACGTAAGTTGCATATATCAAAGACCCTAAAGCAAACGGGGAACCGGGGCAGAAGAAAAGCTCACAATCTTTAGATGTCATGCATTTGATTAGTTATCCTTCGAAATTTTATTTTATGAATGGTGTTGCACTAAAGGCCCAGTTCTCTCTCCCCAAACAGTTCCAATTTTCCCAACCTTCTCATTGAAACTCCTTCCACAATCGTATGAAATTCATCCTTATCCAGATACAATCTCAGTTTATTGCTTCAGGGTGAGTATAAGAAAGCTCAATGTGTTTAATCAAAACATTCTCTGTTCAGTTCATGCTGTGTAATATACGTTTTGGTACTTTGCATTGTTTGAATTAGCTGTCAATCAAAGAGCCCATTAGGCTAACTTGCCCGATACTCTAATAACCGGATTTCAAGGCCTTTTCCGGGTTATTGCAGATAGAGTGCCATAAGACTCTACTGTATGAAGATATTGGCTATGAATACATAATGTATCTTTGTTCTGTTATCTCAGTATAGTCAGTCAATAGGCAGAGTGGTCACTGGTCAGTGGGATATGAGAGCATTATTTGCATTGTTGTTACATGGAGAGCATCGGGCTAGATTTCGTCATGCGAGCAGATTGAGAATTTCGGTAAAACCCTGTAAGAATTGTAGTTTGGGGTGAGAGGACTGGTTTTTTGAGACCTGAATGCATAAAATACAAGCAAAATAAAGGCCAGATGACGTTGCTTCGAGAGATATAACAAAACACTCGTAGGTGTACGTTCACTCAATGGACATCAACACGTGGTCGAACTGGGACGTACACAATTGAATTTCTCCCGCAGTCGCAGGTAAATCTATTTGTCACGAGCACAAAGATGGGATCTTTGGCTACTTTGTCAATTTGCATTCGGAAAACTCTCGATGCACAAACTTCATGTAAGCACTGAAGTAAATAGAAATGTTTCTTTTCAGAAAAAGGAGACCAGGAATCCCATCGCAATTCCGAAGAAGAGGTTAGTGCCTTTACAAATTTGACTCAACTTGCTTTACGATCAGTCTCAGGTCTGCATTTCGTTTATATAGCAAATGTCTCTCATTGCCGTCCTGTTACAAACATCTCGCATTAATGTTACGTCTGAATGTAAACCTCTTCAAAAAGAAAAATCATACACTAATTATCTGGGCACACGTTAATAGTGAAATTTAAAATATGGTTTACACCAGAACCAGTAGCGGCCATACGTCCCCAGATATTGCCAGTTTGCGGCTAACATTCACAAAAAAGATTTTGTAGCAACCTTAACTGGAAGGGTTTACCTACAATAGCTCAACGATGAACTTTTAAATAATCTTATTTATGTTCAAATGTCAAACAATATATGTAATTGTTTCCACATACCGAATATTTAAATCTGTAACTACGGTTGGCGGCCTGCAACGAATTTATCCCCTATTCGTTTTGTTTTTAAGAAGCACAACGCTTTCTATCTGCTGCAGTGCTGAGTCTCAAAAGTCTGAATTAAACGAACCTGCACGGTGGGTCATTCCAGTTACATAATAGTGACGAATGTTGTCTTAGTTTGTGTAGTTTACCTTATCCATCGTTTTCGTGTTTCAAAATGTAGAAATTAATATATTATTGATTCGTTCCAACTTTTAATGATAAGATAAGAAGAAGAATAAAAAAAGAACAGCTTTGGGCAAAATTGCATTCTTCAATATGCAAAACTGACAATTTTCACATTCGTCAGCATGCCAGTTTGCAGAAAGGAGACGACAAGATTCCATTTCTGAAAGCAAACCCATACCAACAACACAATTTCTGGGCATCTCAAGGTAAAATGCTTGAAAAATTAGATTTAATGATCCGCGTAATGGTATCATCTCCCTAGCTATAAATTGTCATTTATTCAATTTAATTGTCCGTTTTTTTGGGGGAATATTTCCGTCTTACAAGCTCATGCATATATTTATCGTTTTTTGTATTTTATGAAACAGCTGAAAATGATGCCTAACTCAGACCATCCGGATGGAGTTGTCAGCGGTATGACATGTTTCGTGCAATAGTGCAGCTGTAACATACATAGTAAAAATAGTCACGGTAAAAGTTGCAAACAGTGTCGAGTCTGTTGGTTGTCTAGGGTTTTTACTCAGTTAAGAAATAAGACAAACATTCGTACCTGTCGCCGTAATCTGCAGTCCATTGACCAAGTTTCAGGTTGGCAATACATTTTACTCTTATTCGTGGGAGACGATCCGGAAGGGAAGGATGACATATCCTCCAGTATTCAAAAATTTATGAATTCCCTATTGACTTTTAAGCAGGGTGAATTTTAAAAATGATATTGGGAACAAATTTGTTTAGTCATTATTATGTCTTTGTTTACGACCCACTCCAACATAATGTTTTAACATAAGTCTGTTAAAAAAACAATAAATTAATAAATACAAATTTAATGAAACAAAATAAAAAGCAAATCCACTGTCGTAAGTAAACATTGACAAAGAAGAGTGAAACTTGTAAACGAAGTTGTTTTCAAATTAATATTTTGCAGAAATTCATGATGACCCCAAACGGAGCTTAACAAAAGGTAAGACCATCGATACAAATGTTACATCATTGACGTAACGGTTTGTCGTTTAACTACTAGATGAGTTTAATGAGAACAGTTCCGTTTTACAGGGAGGGGCTGAATTTCTGTAAACGTGAATAGACTTTGGAATCATATTTTTCACATTTTTAGACGTATGCATGCATTGGAATGTCATTACGTGTGTGTTGATCTTGGGGTTGAGAATCAAAGGTTAATATGCAGAGAAACCCTTGGAGTTGAACAACCCATTTGTTGAAGTGCCACCATTAAGTGCATACCTTTAGAGGTAGACTGTTTTCAAAATGTCTCTATGTTGCTTGATATAGCATTTCTAGAGCGTTATTTTTGCAAGCTCAGAATCGCCATTTTTCATATGTTTCAAATTACATCGATAAAATCAAAACTTAAATCACAGAAAAGAACCAACCAGCTTATACTGATGACTTTCTTCACCTCAATAAAATATATTCCTGTAATGAAGGGTGGTTCAAACCCAATAGATATATAGATCAAGAAATAAGTCGTCGCTACGGTTATGTTGCTATTAATTAGAAAGACACTATAAAATATTTCATTGATCAGCATCACTTTTGCTCTAAAATATAATGATTAAAGTGAATATTGGAAAGAGGTATGTACTCTCCGTGGACCCTGCAGTTAATCCATGAAACATCATATGAAAGCTGCAACGGCACTGAGAGATTCCCTCGTATTGCTTGAAATTTTAAAATGCATGGGTGTGAGCTTACCAGGTGGAGTTGAAATCATCCTAGAAATGATTGGGGCAATTTTTCAGATGTAGAAAGCGCCTTTAATTGTCACATGTTCATGTGCAAGAAATCCACATCTGCAGGACAAATGGTTTGTGTTTTCAATGGACAGATATCACAAGATGGGACCATTACGTGAGAAACTGAAGTTTTATCGTAAAAATTTGAGCTTACGCCGGAATGTGTAACTCCTTGATATTGACATCACCGAGAGCTTCCTTACTGACAAAATGGAACTAGCAATGGCAGTAGGGTTAACATACTTCCATTGAACTGTACCATTCAAAAACAGTTATTGGTAACTCCACATACTACCTCGACATGTTAATTTAGGGTCTAAAATTCATTCAAGTACAAAGTAAAACCTTATGACCCCGTGGAATGTCACTGACTAAATTCGATTATCAACAACAACAACAACAACAACAACACCACCAACAACAACAATAACAATAATAATAATAATAATAATAATAATAATAATAATAATAATAATGATAATGGAAATTTATAATGCGCTTACATCCGCAAAAAGCGCTCATGGGGCATGCAGGGCTCTTAAAACAAAACACAAAAAATAAATTCCTAAGAAAAAGCAATGTCCATCAAATGAGTTTTAAGTCTAGATTTAAATGTCTGTAAAGTTGAACTAAAACGAATATGTTCGGGAAGCTTGTTCCAAAGGTGAGGAGCAGCAGCAGAGAAAGATCTGTAACCCCAGGACCTCGAAGTTTTCGGTTCAGCCAAGAGATGTTGGGACGCTGATCTCAAACCGGGGCGTGTCTGGGAGAAAACAAGCGGTTCAGTTATGTATGGTAGAGCTAGGTTGTTTATGGCCCCATAAGTGAGGAGAAGTATTTTAAACTGAATCCTGAAACGAACAGGAAGCCAGTGCAGATCAGACAGATGAATGATACCATTGCCAACCAATTAAATCGCACAACCTCCTATATTCTTAATTTTGTAAATGTGAAGCATGCTGGAATATCTTCATTCATATCTTCAACGTTTCCATATTTCACATTACCTTCACTTATTTTCATATCTGATGTGTATGTTTACAAATGGTAATTTTTCACAATAATAGCTGTTTCTTGAAACAATGATCAGTATACTTAATATCTACAGGAAGAAGAGAAGAACAGTTTATAAACGAACTCAAAGATAAATACAAAATCTGGACTTCAACAATACGACCACTTCCGTCTTACGGCAGAAGACTAGAGTTTGGGGTCAATGAAATTTTCGTTGATGGTGGAATAAAACAGTTAGCATCGCGCGAAAAAGGAATGATACAAGATAAATGGTTTTCCGTAAAGTCCTATCATGATATTTTTACGATGAACTCCAGGAGAATAATAATTGAAGGTGATCCCGGATTTGGAAAGTCAACAATGATGCTGAAAGCTGCCTACGACTGGATCATAGACCAGTACCCGTTGAAAGACATCGACATTTTTATATTTCTTCAACTCAGTAAACTAGGGGGAATCAATTCGCTGTACAAAGCAATAAGGAAAACCCTTCTACCGAAAGAATCGCAATTAGATGAACGTCATATTAAAAATTTAATACTAGATGCTGAGAAAGTTGTTATTGTTCTTGATGATTTTGATGAATACCCAGACAGAGAATCGAAGAAAGCTTCCGACTTTATGTCTATAATTGCTGGAGAAATGTTAAATAGTGTTAAGGTTATTCTCCTAACCAGAACAACTTGTCTTCCAGTTAATTTTCGACCAGACACGCAGTTCGTTCGCTTAACTGGCTTCGATCGCACAGTTCAGAATCTTTATATTACGAAGATCTTCGGTAGCACGGAAAAGATGTCTCTGGATAAGATGAAATCAAGTTTAGAAATCAACTCAATTATCAACGATATAGCAAGGGTGCCTATGTTTTTCGCAATGTTTGCTCATGTCAAGAATTGGCACGACGAAGGGAAAAATCTTACTTCGGCTACAACATTTTTTCAGTGCGTGATAGATGAAATTGAAGGTCGCTTTAACGAAAAAATCAACAGCAATGATCAAGACTTTGGCGCATTTAATGAGGGTGCTTATTTGAGGTTAGGTGAAGTAGCATTACAGGCTTTTTGTGACCAAAAACCACTAACTTGGGCTACGGAACTATTAATGAATAAAATTGGGGAAGACACCTGTACAAAATTTTTAACTGTTGGAATATTGGTTCAAGAAGATAACGGGATAATGTTTAAACACACGTCCAAAAAAATGAACCGGAAAGAAATAAAATTTCATCATAAACTATTTTGCGAGTGGTATGCGGCAAAATTCTTAGTAAAGCGCTTGGAAAAAAAAGGTTACGAAAAAATTTTAAACAAGCTGAATCCATTTGATTTGCAATATCTGTACAGATTTACATGTGGTTTAAGCAATATTGCTGCAGACAAGATTATATCCTATTTACAGAGTGGTGAAAACGGTGATAGGTTTGCAATGATATGTGAGATAGAAAGAAGGGGTGAGGTGAAGGATGTATTGGAACCTGTAAAGGAAATGTGCTCAAACAATGTATCTATGTATGGAGCAGGTAGTAGACTGCTACGGAAATCTACGGCTCTCCTTCTTGAAATTGCATCTAAACATGAGGTAAGGTTATTGCACTCCTTTTAGTGGTTGCTGAGGTTGAAGACAAATATCCATGGTTTCACCTAGTCTACTCCAAATTTTAAATTTGATAAACAAAAGCCAGTGTAGTTTTATTCGATGCGGGGATACCACTTAAAGTGAGATCTGAATGTATTTGTTGCTTAGATACTTTAGAGTGCATTTACAGCCCTATCCCTGGTTATCCTAGATCCAAGAAAGGGGCTGATTACCATTCATGTATGTTCGACGGCTACTCAAGGGTAAAGATTCATGAGTTAATCGCATTTCACGACAGGCAGTTCAGGCAATAAATTAAGTGGTAAAATTTTATTGAAATTATTGCAAAACTACCGCCATAAAAGCAGTAATACTTGAAATAGGAGAAAATTGTGGTACGTCTTCCATATTTTCTTAATACTGATTTTCAAGTTTCATTTTTTTTTGGGGGGGGGGGGAGGTGGGCGGTTACGGTTCACATTACTGTTTTAAAGCTTGAAAGGTGAGTTTCATATAGGTGTACTCCATTAAATTGTAATTTGCAAATTTCTGCTCCCTTTCGAAAATGAATGATTGATTAGGACTTAATTACGTGGCAAATATATTATTGTATCACTTGTAGTCTCGATGCTATTAAAGGCATGTTCTGGAGACAAAATTCGTTAACTTGAAAATAAACAGAAAATTTTTCTCTTTCAAAAGGTGAAAACTGCATTTCAATAGCTTATAGCATTTGGAAGATACAAATTTTTAAAATATTGCAAATTTTTCTTGTGATTTGATGCATTATGGGAAATCTGTGATGTCATTGTGGCACATTAATTTGACGCTGCATTCAATTTATTTATAATTATGATGCCGCTGCAGACACTATCAAGGAACATTGTTGGTTGCGCTCTACATATGTTGAAGGGCAATGCTAGATCTACAGGAAAAGATATGCAAACATTCCAACAGTATCAAATTTCAAGGACAAACAGGATGTTCAATTATAAAGAAAAACAAAAGGAATTTGAAGCAATGTGCCCGCATTACATAACTTTCTGTGGCTTTGTTGAAGAGCAGAGGTATTTTTTAACAAAAATAACCAATCTTTAAAATGAGATATCTTGAGTTAGGAAAATGGTATTGTGATAGGGTTTGAAGGACATGGCGTGGAATATTTTTGTTTTTCTTACAAGACAAAGGCAAAAAGCCACCAGAACATGCCTTTAAAAGTTTACTTGACCCCGGCAGTGAGTCAGGGAATGTATATTTCACCAGAATGCATGTTGCAATGACTGTATAATAATTGCACATCTACCTTTCTTGAAGGTCCCCATTAAAAGTGTATTGCTCGATCGCTGTGTGGGAGCAGATGACGCGTATCCAGAACACCTTGGAGTGGGTCTAGATTCTTTCATACCACCGCTGATAACCCTGACAGAGCTCAGGATCTATGATGTTGGCCGACGTCTGTCCCCGAGTTTAACGGACATTATCCTCACGTACTGTTCCCAATGTGGACGTGTTAGCAATTTACAGTAAGTTCAATAAATGGAAATAAATTGCTTACAGAAGCGACTTATAACATTGAAAAAAATACTCAGAGAGATGATGTAGAGGTTTGAAGGTCAAGCGGTTAGTCAGTTAAAGAGTTTTGCTGTAGACAAATATCATTGACTTCAACCAACGTGGTCGTTTAGGTAAGGGGACGGTCTTTATACCACATTGACCAAAACCTTGCTCATTCGGGCATACATTGTTTCCTCTGTCGGGCAGGGATTATGCCCTGGTTGGGGATTTGGAGTCGGGCAAAAGACCACCGCCCCTTGAGAGAAAGAGTCCCATACGGCCATGATTATACTTATGCAGGACAATGTTTTCTTTCAGAAGGTGAAAACTACCTCATAACGATGTAGCACCCTGAAGATATTCATTTTTAAAGTTATGCAATTGTTCCTTCAGATGTAGTGCATAATGAGAAATCTGAAATATCATCGTCGCTCATTAATTTGACATTGCATTCAATTAATGATTTTGATGTTATTGCATGGAATATTTCGCTATATATTGTTTGCTACATTGAATTAATACAGAAAAACAAAATGAATCTGAGACAATGTGCTCATATCATTTAACATTTTCTGACTTTGTTAACTTGAACGTTATGTTTTTAATACGAAACCCCACGAAATATGCCTTTAAATTGGTACCCGAAATATGACTTTAAATTGATATTTTGTTAAGCAGGTTTCTATGGAGGAAATTCCTGTGATTTTGTAGAACTCTGCCCATAAAAAAGTTGGACTGATCCACCGCTTGACCACACAATTCCTGTTCACGAAGGGGGTTGGGGTTTGGTTGTTGAAATACTTGTGTGAAAGTTTTATTTTCAAAGACGTACTGAAACATTTCAAATCAGGATGGGAGAGGGGCAGAGGATTTTATGCTTAAATCTGGAAACCTGCCTTTTTTGACTCTACACGGGTGCCGATATTGAAAGGAAGGAGAATTTCGGTGCAGAACAATGATCACGACAAAATGAAAAAAGGGAAATTTGTGAATAAATCACAAAATCAGCATTCCGATTCCTATTTGACTTTCTTGACCGCCGTTTTATCAGGAAGGGTTAGGCCATTTAGGAAAAGCGGGCTCGCTCCCTCAAATAAGATGCAAAATGGTGCTATTTTTCTGCTTGTTTTTTCACTACATCAGTGTGTTTAAAATGTTCCGGTCCTCATTTCAACGATAAATTAGTCGTACTTTTGACGATAAACGAAACATGAAGTATAAGCATATGCATTGTAATGTCGATCGATCTATTTCGTCTTTATTTAGTCATAAAAACCACACAAGTTAAGTAAAGTTAAGTTAGTTAAGTTTTACATTACCCTCCTGTTGGTGGTTTGTAATTATACATTCATTTGATCTGTTGGTGTTATTTAACAAATGAAAACATTACAAAACGTTTTTTCCAAACCTTTGCCCATATGTTTTTCTTTCGGACACTTTACGCACTAGACCAAAAAGTGTTCGGATATTCCGTAATTTCGCGCCGCAAAGAGGTGCTCCAGATATGGGGATTGTTTTTCAAAAGCTTGTCGAATGTGTTTCGATTCTGTTTGAATATATCATTTAATTTTCATTTCATAATGACTTTGATGCCTCTTCATTTTTGGGGTTGGATTTTGAAAAGAATTTGGGCAGTCTAAACATTTCTGGGAAATGATAGACATGTTAAATTGACTCAATTTGACGCCCAACGTTTTTCAGACCTCTGCCTAAAATTCGGATCTTGTGGAAATGTTTCATACACCCGTCTCGTAAGCCTATGTGGATATATTTTCTAAGTTAGTTCTCTCTTTCCTTTTACAGATTCTTGAAAACTTTCCAGCCACAGGTAGTGTTAATCGAAAAACATGACGTTTTGCGGACTTTACAATCTATGCCAATCACTGGTAAGTATGCCATGGGGTTGCTTGTTAAGAATGCAACAAAGACACAGGTGTAACTTTCATCTCAGAAGTCGCGGAGCGAATTTTGAAAGGGGTGGGGGAGGGGGAACTAACCACCAAAGTGGCCCAACACTTCCAACAATATAACAGCAATGTAAGGGCGGCCAGATATTGTTATAATAGAAAAAGCGGGGTAGGGGACTAAAGCCCCCTAGCCCCTCCCCCCGTCTTCGGAGTCCCTGTATGAGAGTTTTCTACTTGTTCTGTTTCCTCAAGTGATCTATTTTTTCATTGTGTTCATACTGCTTGCAGGCAAGTAACACTGCTCTGATAGCTAACATGAGGTGTTACGTTACTTGTATGTTATATTTGGTACTGTCAATGAATTAATCAGATGGGAAACCCGTCTTTATGAATGATAGATATAGAATGCTTCTTTTCCTCTCTAAGGCGATAAAATGTAATCAGGCAGGGAAGATGAATGTTTCAGAAAGTTAAACGGAAAGTTCCATCTTGAGATGTAACCACCTATATGCGATTCTGGGTTTTAATTATAAAGAACGCATTTGCGTCAAGATGAATGAGATCTTTTGAAATATAACACCTCTTCCTGCATATTAGAAACCATTCCTTTCCCCTCTTTATGCGATGAGAAAAACCTGACGCACTGTCAAAGCTGCACAAAATTTGTTTGATGTATCCTATCTTTTACAATTCACACGATCGTCCCTTTTTCTGTTAATGTATGTCTAGAGTCAATGAAGCTGTGATTGTAAAGTATGCTCCTATCAAACCATCTTTTATCTGGAAAACGCTGAAATCACATGATTAATACATTGTCAAAGGTTCATTGCAACTTTTCGACCAGTTTGTTTCTACAACTCATAGAGGTTATTCTTCTTTCAGTTACTTGGGCACCTTTAAAGAAGGGACCAGAATTTCTACTAGATATTCAAAGTGGTACTTGGAAGGTAAGCATTTCGTTGCGCATTTGTTGCAAAGGTACATAAAAACAGGAGACAAAGATACAAGTAAACAACTACGAAACAAACAATTCTACCAAAATAAACGATCACCATTTACGGATGCGTCTCTTTGGTACGACGTATGGTATTGAACTCCATCTGGTCATAATACCAAACGATAATTCTGGCCTAAACACAGAGCATATTTAAAAAGGTCAGAAAAAAAGGTGAGTCACCCATTTCCTTTGCTCAGGTGAACTCCGTCTCAATCACCGTACATCCGTCATATTGTAATCATATTCTAATCTCAATCTCTTAGTAAAAATAATGTGTCGGCAAACATTCGCAATGAATTGCGAATTCAAGAACAAGTGCAACAACTACAAACCAGTACTTATGGAAAGTTTCTTTTGCCAAAAATGCCTTACACATTACCAAAAATGACATTTCATGGCTATTTTTTGTTTATTTATACCTCAAAAAAAAAAAAACTGCAAGCTCTATAAATTTAACAAATTTTATGTTTGGGATCAAAGTATGATTAGGGGTGTCCCACTCTAGCGTCGCCACTGTGTACACGTCTGTACACTAATTCTCCCGTGAAATCTGGCGATTGGAAAAGATGCCAAACTCTTTTGAACTTTGGCTAGAATATCTGCCATTTCGGGAAAAGTGTTAAAGAAGACCATATATGAAGTGAGTGTTTATCCAGAAATTGTTTTTCTATCAGCTGTCACAGTGTCTGCTGCATTTTTATAAAAATTTGAAGTTTCTTTGAAATTTTACGGTAACCATGGCATTTTATTCTTCGCACAAAATTTTCAAAGAATTTGGACACGCTTGGGAGGTTTGTGTTAAATTCAAGCTTTTTTTCAAGGTTGAGTTTTTAGTTACTTAGATGAGATTAAACGACATACCAACATCAACACGAATGTGTTGTTTATGGTTGAAAGGTTTCCCGAATTTCTTCAGACCTTTTATGGAATGTGGAAAACTCACTTCACTTTTCAACACCGTCACGTATATCTATGATATCATAATAATTTATTGCCATCGTATCAGAAAATGTTAAGCTGTTTTAAAAATTGCTGTTGTTTTGCCGTTATTTTGTACAAATTTTAACACTGAATAATTTGCTCCACAAAAAAGGCGGACTGAACCATCTATAAGGAAGTAAAATAAAAGTATTTTATAAAACTTTTTATGGGGTGGGCGCGCCTGGTGCGTCCTACTTAATCCACACTGTTTGAGGCAACATGTTGTCCAATTAATATGCTATGATGAAAGACTCTAATGTACTTTAATAACATGTTTTACAGAAGGAAAACGTTTTCACGGGGTGATTACTGGCCAATTGGCGTTTCATAAGCGTACTTCGGTCCATCAAACGTCTCTCCTACTAAGCGACTGAGAGTTTATTAACATGGGGTAAAACTTATTTATTGAAGTTACTGAAATTACAGTGTTAAAACTTGTATCAGTCCCTTATGTTGCTGCATGTATCTGGTACATTGACAAATTTATTTAAAATTTTGGCTAATTTTGTGTGCACAATCAACAGGACCAGGAAAACGGACGAGAGCTGACGGAAGGTGACTACAACTCCCTGGTAGGTATCGAAGGGATTAAGGGCCCCTTCAAAAAAAGTTGATTGTTTACTTCATAAAATATAACGAGCTATTCAAGCTGAAACCGGCCTATGAGATGTGAATATTTGCTTAATGACACCCCTTCCCTTATAGTCAGGTTAATCTTTTCGTCGCGGGTATGGGTAACAGAGCAGATAGCACTTTTTTGTTTACTTCAAATGAGGGTGGGGCATCCCTATCCCATCTACAGATCGGTGCTGTTTTTTAGATCACATATACTCCGTAACTGGGTCCACTTGTTGTTCATACCTGTTCTTAATCGTTCTTAATTGTCGAGAAGAGTATATATATATCGATACAAATGCTTATTCTAAGCAGGATTTTCCCGAATATTTCCAAGAGCTTTTCACGCTAATGCAATGCGATGAATTCAGACAGGTATGAAGCGTTTGTAGTCATCATTTCGGTTAGGATAAAATTCAACAAAAAGTACGTTGTTTTGATCAGTGGTGAATTTCTTTTCTTTTTCAGCTTCACATTGTTTTAGAATTCACATCAATATGAATATTCATATAAGATAAGGGTTCTCTTCTCTCATTGGCGAACGGAACTTTGTTGATGACTACTCCTCTTACATCCCTTGACTTTTTTGTATCGTCACACTAAACAACGTTTGCAGTTTCTTAGGCCAATTTCGGATCATTCTGCACTTTTTAATTCTTTTAACTGATTTAAACATTTCATCTTAAAATAAGAAAGCCTTACCCTTTCAAAGCAAGTGTACATTACTGTAACAACACTCTTTTAGCCAAGAAGTTCAATACTATGTAGTAATATTACGTAATATTACGTACGTGGTCGTGAACGGAAACTGTTTAGGGTACGTACTGTAATATTACGTCAGTGGATGTTAAAGGGTTAAATAACGACTGTTAAAGTTCTTCTTACAAGTCCTGGAAAAACCTTTACCGGCACCGGCTGTCTGAGGCGTTGCAATTTTTCAAAATTTTCTATATCATCGGGCCCACAGATAGTGTGGTCATCAGCTAATCTTTTGCGCAGGAATTGCAAAATATCGACTGCTTGCATTCTGCTAACAAGCCTGTTGCAGTGGCTTTTCTTCAGCCCCCCCCCCGCAAATTTTTTGCCTCCTGATAAAGTGACTGAGAAAAAATAACATGTTTGAACGGAAATACACTTTGAAGTATTTCCTTCAAAAAGACTAAATAAATAAAATGTGTAACAATTAAGAAAACATCCATGAATGTGTGTAAAACACATTTTATGTGCACGTATGAAATCAAGTAATAACTTCAGAATATTACTTTCCCTAAATTAGATACCGTATATAATCTGCACTGTCGTTTATTGCAATACACGAACGTTTCGACGGCAAACTCGAATTTGACTTTGTTACTTTAAACCCTTTCTACCTTTCGGGTGGCTGGTTGATTTACTGAAAACAAGGCAATCATACACTGGAGACCATTCTTACACGACCATTCCTATACTTTATCATACAAAAAATATGCCTTACAGGCACTGTTCTCTCACCCCAAACAGTACCAATTCTCCTAACCTTCTTACTCAAGCTCCTCCCAAAATTGTCTGAAATTCATCCTCATCCAGAGAAAATCTCAGTTGATTGCTTCGAGTCGAGTATACAAAAGCTCAATGTTTTTAAACAAAACACTCTCAGTCAAGGAGCTGAGCCAATGGAGAATCTCATTACAGCCCTACCAAAATTGTAGTTTGGGGTGAGAGGATTGGCCCTTTAAGGGTATGGTACTGCCTTCGAATAATTCTTCCCATCCATCCCTAACAAGTAAGCCTATGCCGTGCCCCACTCCTTCCCATGAAAAGTGCCACTGTAGAACGTTTTTTTCGACAAGTCCTCTTTTTACTAGTTGGCACTGGCGTCCGGGCGGATTTGTAAAATTTCCACGAGGTCCGCATTTTATGTGTTTCCCGCACGATCCATACTTCTGCTTTGCGGTTAAAATATTTTGAGAGATTTTACTTGTAGTATTTTAATTTTGACTATGTAATGTACCGATGACCGAACAAATACTGCACCATTTTGCATATAAACACCACTGAACACCGGAAAAATTGTTTCTTTGGTAGTTTGTATGTCACTTGTAAAATCTCTAAAAAGACTAAAAATGAGTATTTTGAAAATTTTCATGCTCCCCCAATAGGAAAATCCTAAAACGTAGGCCTATAATCAGTTCAAAGTTTTGCCAAACATAGCACCATTTTGCATCTAGGAAATCTAATGCAAAGAAAGTTTCTCAGAAGGGGACACAACTACTTTTGGTTTTCCTGTTAAAGGGTAAGGTGCTGCTTTAGGCAAGCCGAAATCCATTCAAATATTGACGCATTTGCGGCTGGGTACATCCAGTTTAAAACACGTGGGAAGTGCCATCTGGAGGGGTTTTTAAGTCCAAAATTTTCTTGTACGCTCCACCTAACCGATGGCTACGTTCTGCTTAGATTCAAATATTGCCGCATTCGCGATCTACGTACGTCCTTCTGAAGCTAACAATTTTTTCCAAGGGAAAGGGAGATACCGGTTCCCTTTAGTCTCATCCCCCAGGCCAGAGATCAGAAGTGTCCCAGTTTTGGGGTTCCTAAAAAGTGTATGTATTACCATTTTCCACAGATTGATTGTTATTCTCATTATTTGAGAAGTCGCAGACATGAGATTCGTATTTCAAGGCTGGGTAAATCCAGTTTAAAACACATGGAAAGCGACCTTTCCGGCCATCTGGAGGGGTTTTAAAGCCCAAAAGTTTCTTGTACGCTCCGCCCAATCGATGGCGACGCTCCGCTTAAATTCAAATATTGCCGCATTAGCGATCTACGTCCTTCTGAAGTTAACAATTTTTTCCAAGGGAAAGGGAGATACCGGTTCCCTTTAGTCTCATCCCCCAGGCCATAGATCAGAAGTGTCCCAGTTTTGGGGTTCCTAAAAAGCGTATGTATTACCATTTTTCATAGATTGATTGTTATTCTCATTATTTGAGAAGTCGCAGACATGAGATTCGTATTTCAAGGCTGGGTAAATCCAGTTTAAAACACATGGGAAGTGCCGTTTCCGGCCATCTGGAGGGGTTTTAAAGCCCAAAATTTTCTTGTTCGCAACGCGCCAACTGATGGTGGCGCTCCGCTTAGAAAGTCTTGCCGTGCCTTACCCTCGGAGGTACCAGGCCCCCCCCCCACTTGTTACCTAGGCCCCCAAAAATCCCACCCTGGCTACACCGCTGTGTTAAACAGGAACATATTCTCACCGTTCTTGTGTTCTTTTTTTTTTTTTTTTGCTTATTTACCATGTTCGATCCTCCAGATATTAACAACTGAATGTGGCGGATTTCTGCATACAATGAACTTGAAGCAAGCAGATGTCATGGATTCATATTTTAGGGCAATGTTTTTTTTTTTTTTTTTTTTATTGATAACCTAGCATGAATTTTGTTTAACAAAACTCTGATATATTGATAACACAGGTGCAAGAAATGGAGTTTTAAATTTTAAACATGCCTTGGGGTCAAGGTAACATCCCTTATCAATTCAAGGTTAAGCTAAAAGGATGAAAAATAAAGTAAACAAAACATTAGCCAACAACGTAAATTTGTGACATCAGAACCCAAACTGTCAATATTTTGTAGTTCTGGGAGAAGACCATCCAAGCGGAGCACCACCATTAGTTAAAACGAATAAAGAGATTTGGATATCTCGGAACCCCTAAAAGAGCCGGAAATTGCTTTGCCCGAGAGACCAGCAAAGCGGAGCTTCTGCATTGGTTGGTGCGAGCAATCAGAAAAATTTTGGAAATTGTAACCCAAAGCTTAAAATGGAATTCACTTTGCATTAGGCCAGTGGCGTAGTCAAGATTGATTTTTTTTTGGGGGGGGGGGGCGCTAGGTAACAAGTGGGGGCCTTGTAACTTCGAGGGTCAGGGCGGCAAGACTGTCTTAGCGGAGCGCCACCATCAGTTGTCGCGGAGCGTACAAGAAAATTATGGGTTTTTCAAACCCTCCAGATGGCTGAAAGCGGCACTTCCCACGTGTTTTAAGCTGGATGTACCCAGCCTTGAAATACAAATCTTAAGTCAGCCACTTCTCTAAAAGTGTGAATAAAAATCAGTGTATGAAAAATGATAATACATACACTTTTTAGGGACCCCAAATCTGCGCATTTCTGATCTGTGCCATGGCCTGGGGATGAGACTAAAGGGAACCGGTATCTCCCTTTCTCTTTGGAAAAATTGTGAACTTCAAGAGAACGTAGCAAATGCAGCAATATTTGAATAGCTTCCAGCTTCAATAGGAAAACCAAAATTAGTTGTGTCCCCCTCTAGAAAAATTTATGTTAAAAATTATGTTAAACCAGTGGCGTAGCCACTGGTTTAACATATCAGAAGCAAAAATTTGGATCTAGACTGTTCTTTAAAAAGGACAAACTTTCAAACGCTCAAATAGAGCAATGACCAAGTCATGAAAATGTTCACTAACTTTAAAGTGTACCTCAAGTAAAACGAAATCAAAAAATATGTATTAAACAGCTGCATTAAAATGAAATCTAACAGTCTAACTACCATCTAAGATAAATAATAATAAATATAAAATGTTCAAATTATTCACTCTCAACAAATGAGTCTATTGCGCAATAATTTGAGAATTTCTTGTTGTACAACTGACATTGTACAACTGACAAGAGTACGAGTGATATCAAACCTCGGTATAAGATGCAGTAACTTTCAGAAATACGAAGAATGTAATTTGAGTACTACAACAATGACATGACAAATTATTGCCCAATGTAACATTTTAATTTCAGTGAATAGACTTCAAACTTTTATATCTCGGTTAAAGAATGTCCTATGAAGATGGGGGTTGGACTGTTAGAATTTGTTTTTAATGTTTTTTAATATATAATGTTGAAGTTTTTTTAACTTGTGGTATACTTAAAATATTTTAGCGTACAATCATTCAAATTTTACGAAAGATTACCTTACATAAATATTGTCATCTATTTAGGGACGTATCATTCGAAACCGCTCCTCCTTTCCGGTTACAATTATTTCTTCTTCCATTAAGGTAAATAGAGTTCATGAAAACTTAGGAAATAACAAATAGATGCCCCCCTTTCTTCCCTTGCAGCTGGCAGAATTCACTGAACTCTGGAAATCTGTTGTGCCAGTTCAAGACAGTTGAGGCAACTGCGCCAAGGAACGGACTGGGTATCTCTCTTCATTGAATCAGACAGCCAGAGTATGACATTATTACAGTACAAAGGGAAACATTTAAACCATTTTGTAGTGACTTAAACGTTTCGATCGTATCAACACGTCTAGCAATTCATGGGAGTGGAAACGGAACGAACAATTAACAACAGAAGAAACGAACTTGGAATCAAAATGTTTAAAAAACATTTGTAATTTGCATATTAAATGGTATTTTGTATGGCAAAAAGAAAAAAAAAGGTGATTAATAAATAGAGATGGGATATGATATACTGGTTACCCATGCCAGGATGATTCCACGGAACTGACGGTTGTCAGAGTTGGCAATGACTTGGGAAAGTCTGGCCTCGAATTGGCAGATTTGTCCATCTCTGTATTGCAAGTTTATTTTATGGATATCTCAAGATGTCTGTACTGGGTATACTTTGATACAGTATTTTCTTCAAAACGATGCATTTAAAAGTAAATTAATCAATTAATTTAGATTCTTTGGAAAATTTACACCTTTCTTGATGTTATTCTTGTCAAGTTCGTTATCAATGAACATTTTAACTGGAAGGAGAAAAGTAGACAAAATATCACAATACCTGTGTACCTGTTGAATTACATTTATGACTAGATATTTAGACTGTACGACTGTGTGTTCTGTGGGATTAACCTCTTACGACTAGCAAAATGTGGAATGGGAATGAGAAGAGGTATGTCTGCACATTGCAACTTTGCATAGAGTATAATTTTGTAAATATGTGGATAAACACACAAATGTTAGTCATTTTTACCCAGATAATTAAGATATATTTTTTTGCAGTTGCAGTTTTAAACTCTGTTCACCAATGAGATAGTTCATTAGAAATAATGTCCGATGTTCGCTCGTGATTTGGGTAATTGTATTTACGCGAGCTCTCACATATTCCAAACTGCTCTGACTGAAATATTTGCATCTTATTTAAATTTTCATAAGAATGTGGTGTATAAATCAGGAAGTTGTTTAAGTAGAAGAAACAGGGAACCAATTTTTGATGGACTATACGTTCTCAACATTCAGAAACAACATTGGCAAAGTCCTTTGAAGAGAAATGACTTTAAATGATATATCTCATTTTTTCATTACTTCTGGTAACTAAGAGTTAACGAGTATGGACTGTAGGCAATGCGTTTCTTCAGCACAGGATTCACTAACTCTGGTTCCTCGTATGGCAATGAGATAAAAATGTGGGGGTTAAAAGCAAGAATATCGTCGGAAATGAATTACGTTGTCCCGTTTTCTATCAACAGTCGGCTATGATTCAAGTGAGGCAAAATTATCTGTAGGGTTAACGATTCTGTCGATTATAAAATGAGTGCACTCCGGCGAGTCCCTTTAAACATGGACAGGGCATGTAACGCATACACCCTATCAGTAGATTGTCGCCACCGACTGGAACAAAAAGGCGCATCAAAATGGCCACAGTGAAGCTATAATTTGTATAATTTTACAACGACCGTTGAACTTTGAACCTACCTTGCATTATTTCGAAAATATTTGAAGTTTCTTGTAAATCTGTTGAATTCAACTTAAGCAAGTACAAATTAAACTTTAATAAACAAAACCATAGCAGGCAACCATCTGCCTTCGCCTTTCTCACACCTACGGTAGCAGCAATCCTACGTGCCGAATGCTCTGTCCATGCATAAGAAGTCCGTGGTGCACTTGTATCAGATTAGAGAATCCACTTCCTTGAACCTTTGACAAACTTCGCCTGTCCTTGAAGTCCTTGCTTGTTATATAACTGACAAAAACCCACATTGTTGCAAAGTTAAACAGTCCAGTGACCGCCTTTTCTTTGCTTCGTATTTCTATTGTTGTAAAATCGGCCAAGTCTTTACGCAAGTCATGAAGTCTTTTTTTCAAGGGGTAGAATTCTCTTATGAGCAAAGTTAACAGGATAGTGAATCCCATGGGTTTGATGGCTGAGATTGTGCATCCATTAAGTCGTAAGTGAAAAGAAATTCTCTAACGAGTGTTACTATTACGTTACATTTAGCCAAATGATCACAATGTATCCGTTTGTGTTATTTTATTGTTGTCTTTAATAAATTGTTTGAACATTTTGTAGACTCTAAAAGCATAAAACGTTTCCATCCATACAAGTCTACTAAGCTGTGATGAGAAGGAAAACAAAAATTTACCAACAAAACCCGGAGTAAATGCGTATTTGCCAGATTTCTAAAAAAATCACGGAGTCCTTCCTGCTACATGACATGTCTGCAGAATAGAAAAAGCGCATCAGCATGAGAATCTCATTGGAGTTTAAACCCTTGATCAACACATTATCATAAATTCATATGACAATTCACAAGGGAGGATGTATCACCGTGTGGACTGCTCTCCCAACGTTTCACATACCTAAAGGTGTTCAAAGTTTTAGCTGCATCCCGAAGCGTTAAGAGAACGTGTTTAGACCTGTTTCGTACCGTCCTATTATAATAAACTAATGAATAATATCAAGAAGTACTATATTCGATTTCCACTACTTGGTCGTTTATATGAGTTCAGTTGTTTTTTGGTATCACCAAATGACTGACTTAAATAATTCATATTATAAGTACTTTATAATCAACATTTATTTACTAATGATATCAGCACTTCAAGCATAACGAAAATTATCACGCAATTACGGCAGACATAGGGTCCCTATAAAGTACTCAGAGAGGGTTACGACATGCCGTGTCCCAAAAATTTCGAGTCACTTGACACACGGAGCCATTTTGCCTCCAAAAGCCTAAAAGTCATAACGTTCGCGTAACTTATACCAAACTATAGTCAAACAAACGTCAAAATTTTTAAAAATTGTTCTTGGGTCTAGTAATCGCCTAAAACGGTTTAAAACTGTTCATATTTCCCCAGAATAAGCAACGATGTCAAACATTGGGGTTTATTAAGTCAGGACGAATGTCTAGGACATCGGAGCTGTCGGTGACCGTTAGGCTACTCCATTCGAGCATGAGTAAGGTGTCGTGCGGTAGTGTCCTAGCCTAGCCATAGCTTCTAAGGTACTACTACCGGCTGCTTTAAAAACAAGTGGTTAGAGCATCAGACTTGCGGTCGGGAGTTCGAGTCCTGGCCAGATCATACCGAAGATTTTTAAAATGAAACCAACTGTCATTGCGCTTGGTGCTCAGCATAAGCAATGGAGCAGGGAAACAAGCCAGTAAAGCAACAACTGGAAAAAGGCCATGGCCGGATCGACCTGAACAGATTGGTTGGAAACTGTGCAGTAAAACTCAACCTTAGGGGGAAACATTTCGGGCGAAATTCTAGTTCCGCCTTAACGTTTCCACACACCTCTGCTAGAGGAATACGAAAACGCACAAAGACGCCCTCTAAGATTTACAGGCTAGATACAATAACCTCAAAGTTGTCAAATGTAAGGACATATAGCTGTTTACACAAACGGATCGATGGCGATTGAAATACAGTTACTTATATGTTTACACGTTAGGGCGAATTTTATATGTTACGCATGTACAGGCAGATAAAACAATTTCTATTTAAGGTGGGAATCCGCGTTATATATACCTACATATAATATATATATATATATATATATATATATATATATATATATATATATATATATATATATATATATATATATATATATATATATATATATATATATATATATATATATATATTATAAACACCACTACACTGAACATTAGAGGGAAATTTGTATATCTTGATACGTTTTGGCGAAATGAAAAACAATAAATTACATAACTGTTTATTTCGCCTTTAAGGAAAAACATATACATGTACGTTACTTCGATCGTCCATTAGTTGTACGTGTTAACACAAAGGTGTCAGTAATTTGGTCAGCATTGTAGTAATTAGGTAAATTACGTAATATATGTGTTTTACTACACATTAACGTATTCTCATTAAAACTGTGTGTGAAAACGAAACGTGGAACGTAAATTTCCCCCCTAATAGTAATTTCCCCCTAACGTTGATATTTTGCCTTAAAAATTCCCCAAAATTTCCCCTTATTCCATATTTAGGTATATATATGTATATATATAAACATATAATATATATATACATAATATATATATATATATATATATATATATATACATATATATATATTTATATATATAGGTCGAAAAGAGGTAGCAAAAAGTTGCTTAAAAGTTTGCGGAAAACTCCACGACGTTTCGGGTCAACCCTTCATCAGGTGGAAAAAACCAAGCTGAACAACCAACAGTAACAATTGGACACGACAAACATCTAATCCGAAGCGATCGCTGTAAAAACAGAACCGGACGAAAGTGACTGTCAGAAAACATAAGTGCGAGAAGGATGAAACACAAATCAAAAAAAAGAAAAAGAGCGTCCATATGAAAAAGTGCACGTACAAATCGAACATGATCGGAAAAAAAGTAGACAAAACTAGGTCCTGAAAAAAAAAAATAAAATAAGGCCTACACAGTAAAAATGAGCCGAACGGGTAAGTGTAAAACGAGTAAAAACTGGCACAAAAAAGGGGGAATATTACAAAAGGTCAATTCTAACGTTAAGGCCGTGTGGAGCGAGAGTACCTTGCCTCATGATCAGTCGCTTTTCAGCACAAAGGCGGCCACGATCGGAGCCTCGGTACATTACAGCTGCCGTAACGGTTAATTGCTGTATAGAACAAGGTGAAAGGGGATCAAATTGTGCAGCCACCGGGTATCCATGGAGATTCTGTTTGATGGAACTAAGGTGCTCGGTGACTCGATCCGCGAGGCGGCGCTTGGTCTCTCCCCCATACAACGAGTTACATCTCCCACAAGCTAAAATATAAACTACATTAGAGGAAATGCAGGGAATTCTTTGTTTGACAATGAAGCTATTTACGTTGGAGCCTGAAATGTTGACGAGGTCGTGTTTGCCAACAACTGGATATGTATTACACCTCGGACGGTTACATGGAAAGGTACCAGCCGTGTCGTTGAAAGAAGTCTGTGGGTGGGAAGCACGAACTAAATGGTTGGCTAAATTTTTCTCAACTCTAAAAGCAGTGATGGGGGGTTCCGGGAAAACATCACGGGTTGAGGGCTCTTGTCGCAGAAACTCTAAATTTTTGTAGATAGCGCGTAAAATAGGACGGACCGAAGGATGATATGAAATAACTAAAGGAATACGTAGATTGGTACGAGATTTGCTCTTTTTCTCCAAGGCTTCCTCTCTGCTGGTTCCTTGAATTCTGCGTAGGGCATAAGAGAGGATTTTGGCAGAGTACCGGCGTTTTTCAAAAAAAGGACAAAATTTCTTCAGAGGCAGTGGAGAAGTCAGAATCCTCCGAGCAAATTCGTCTGGCTGGCAAGAGCTGGGAATAAGGAAAGATTTAGTGCAAGATTTGGGGTGGTTGGAAGGGTACACTCAGGGAAATATTAACATGGTTTGAGTCACTCTGTTTTAAGGCAACAGTCAAATCCTTTATAGAAGTAATGTTCTACTTTGCAGATCTGATAAAACATGATTTCAGTCTGTTAAAACTAAACACATCGCTCAAAATTTCACCTTTCAATGTTGCCAATATATAATGATTGTGATCAAGTACCTCGTGAATTACGCGGGGCCACACAATTCGGCTGCTTACTTACGGGAATGGGTAGTAAAGACTTAAAGAAGTAGGCTTGTAAAAATATACAAGTTGAACCTTGGCATAAATATGAGACTTCCACAATTTCTGAGAAACGTTAACATTTTGTGTACCTTGATGCTGTTTTTGCAATCTAAGCATTACGCTTGATAAATGATCAAATCGTTTCTTAAGAGAAGCAGCATATTCGCCATAGGAACGAGACAGACCGATCATAGGGTCGAATTTCAAATTTGGCAGTGGTAAGGGTTTCCTACCAAAAGTAAGTTCAAATGGACTATATTTTCCTAGGTGCGGACTTGAAAAGGAATTATAGGCATACACTGTGGTTGAAGTGTAACCCAATCAGGCCCAAATTTATTAAAAGAAACTTTCAAAAAGTTCGAAAAATTCCGAATGCGCCTCTCTACCTGTAGACTTCCATGATTGCATACGCCAACGGTCTTCTGCTCAATGTTCAAACCTTTACATAAAATTTCGAGTAATTTTCCTGTGAGCAAAAATGGTGCATCCATTAGAGTTAGTTAGGGGCTTTACGACACACCAACACGAATGTGTTATATAGTGTCACCACGTTAGCTGAGTTACAAACAACTAGGGGTGCACCGGATATCCGGTCCGGCCGGATTATCCGGCCGGATAGTGAAAAAATATCCGGTTCCGGTTCCGGCCGGATTTTTTTAAATCCGGCCGGATTTTTCTGTAAACTTGGGTAGCGTTATGTACATGATCTGAGTTAAAACAAACATGATCACTGCAGTAACTGTTGCAGAATTTATTTAAAGTTCATAAATGATAGCTTATCAGTGCATGTTATATAACATTTGAACACCTTTATTTAGCCCTTAAAAATGACTGAACCAAACAGGCAACAAGGTTATAAAAGTAACTGATTTACCTGTACATGTAACAAATATGACTTCAAATTACTCCAACTGTGTGAAATAAACTGAATGGATGGAAAGACCTTTCATGCAATTTAAATAATCTGCTGCAGTGCACAGTAGTGCTGTACAAAATGGATTATCCGTATTGACCTGAGTCACATCATTCAAGGCAATGTTTCAGTTTAATTGCATTGGGTTGTCTACAAATACACAGTTAAACAATTCACTTTACTTTTCTTTACTTTTTAACACATACTTGCCCATTAAAGTTGTGTACTAGAAATGTGTTTCATCTTGAATTTCAGAAGACATTACAAATTAAAGTTGCCTGTGGGCTCACTATCAATGTTTTCTGTCCCTAATAATTAATCACACACCAGTGGCATAGCCATGGGTGGCGGGGGGGCCTAGGCCCCCCAGATTTTCTTCAGCCCCCCCCCCCCCCCAGATTTTTTGCGTTCAGATAAAGTAATTGAAAAAAATGAAATGTTTGAATGGAAATAAACTATAAAAAAATAAAAAGTATTTCCTTCAAAACAGTTGATGAATAAAATGTGTAGAAATAAAAAAAACATGGATGAATGTGTATAAAACACATTTTGTGCGCACGTATGAAATCAAGTTATAACTTCAAAATGTTTAATTTCACTAAATTAGATACCGTTTGTGATCTGCACTGTCGTTTATTGCATTTCACTTCGAAGATGAAAACGAAAGTCTCCACGACAAACTTTAATGTGACTTTGTTAGGTTTGGACCCTTTCTGCCGTTCAGATGGCTGATTGATTTCCTGAAAATAAGGCAATGGTACACTGGAGACCACTCTTACACCACCATTCCTATACCTAATCATACACAAAATATGCCGTAAGCAGGTAAGGGTAAGGTACTGCCTCCGGATAAGTCAATCCTTAACAAGTAGGCCTAGGCCTATGTCGTGCCTCACTCCTGCCCATGACAATTGCCACTGTAGGACGATAATTTTTTTCGACAAGTCCTCTTTTTACTAGTTGGCACTGGCGTCCTGGGGATTTGTAAAATTTCCACAAGGTCCTGATTTCAAATGTTTCCCACATGATCCATACTTCTCCTGTGCGGTTCAATTATTTTGAGAGATTTATTCGTAGTATTTTAGTTTTGAATGTACCGATAAAAATACTGCACCATTTTGCACATTGTTTCTTTGGTATGTACGTCTCTGGTAAAATCTCTACAAAAACTATATTTTGATATTTTTCATGCTCCCCAAAAAGGGAAAATCCTAAAACTTAGGCCTATAATCAGTTCAAAGAGTTGCCAAACATAGCACCAGTTTGCATCTAGGAAATCTAACGGAAAGAAAGGACACAACTACTTGTGGTTTTCCTGTTAAAGGGTGAGGTACTGCCTTAAGTAAGCTGATATCCATTCAAATATTGCCACATTTGCAGCTGGGTACATCCAGTTTAAAACACATGGGAAGTGCTGTTTCCGGCCATCTGGAGGGGTTTTAAAGCCCAAACTTTTCTTGTATGTCGCTTGCCAACTGATGGTGGCGCTCCACTTTCATTCAAATTTTGCCGCATTTGCGAACTACGTCCTTCTGAAGTTTACAATTTTTCCCAATGGAAAGGGAAATACCGATTCCCTTTAGTCTCATCCCCCAGGGCACAGGTCAGAAGTGCCCAGTTTTGAGGTCCCTAAAAATTGTATGTATTACCATTTTTCATAGATAGGTTTTTTATTCTCATTATTTGAGAAGTCGCAGACATGAGATTCTTATTACAAGGCTGTGTACATCTAGCTTTAAACACATGGAAAGTGCTGTTTCCGGCCATCTAGAGGGGCTTGAAAGCCCCAAATTTTCTTGTACGCTCCACGCCAACTAATGGTGGCGCTCTGCTTAGATAGTCTTGCAGTGCCTGACCTTCGGAGGTACCAAGCCCCCCCCCCCCAATTGTTACCTAGGCCCCCAAAAATCCCATCCTGGCTACGCCACTGTCACACACACAATATCATGTTATCAAACATAATACGTAATGTCAGAATGTGTGATTTATCTCTCCCCCAAAAATTATTGATGACAAATGTGCTTCAGGTTTTAGACATCCTGGCATGTTTAAATACTAGAAATGATGTTTAAAACAATGGTGCTGTGAATAGTTAAAAACCTGAACCTAGAGAGTCTTTTAACAGTGTATGAGCAGTCCGTTCAGTAATCACTATCCAAGGACTCTCTTTGCCAAGTATTACTGGTCTTCATAATTTGTACTATTTTTTTGAACAAGTGGTGATGTACTGTAGTTCAAAAAGAACAAACTGATCTGCAAAACAACTTTCAAGATTTCCTCAGGAGTTTTCTCTACAAATACTCACTTCGGGAGGGAAAATACAAAGAGCTCTTACTTGGCCCCTTTTGCTACAGTTTTGCTGTACTTCTGCAGGAACATAGTTTTTCATGCCTTTTTTTCTATTATAATGCAATTTTTGGTTAAAACATTAGGTAAATACACTTGTACAACACTTGAAGACAAACCTATAGACATTTCCCATTAGTCCTTCATAAACATTGTGTTATAAAAACAGTAAACTCCTATCCCAGGGTTTCTCTGCTTTTCTGAATTTCACTGTGTTCTTCTGCATTGCCAAAATCCAGTTCCGGCCGGATTTCAAGTTGGTTCCGGCAAAATCCGGTTCCGGCCGGATCCAAAATTTTGGATCCGGTGCATCCCTACAAACAACCTAAAGGAGAAAAAAGGGCAGTAAAAAGTAGGTGGACCAAAGATAGAGATGATCTCATGAATAATAGCCTTTGCTCTTGTCTCAGCATCTTGTCTCTTTTAAGGGACACATGTAATAAAACGAGTTACTTTATCACACACTACCACCACACTCAAATGTGCAAGTCCTGCGTTTGAAGAAGGCGTAGATTTAAAGTCAAGGCTAATTTTGTAAAATGGACGATATGCATCAGGAATGCGGGTATGAAATTGTCTCACCTTACCAGGCGTACTTCGAAATTGTTGACAGGTCAAACAAGCTCGTATACATGTAATTGCTTATTGTCTGAAACACATTTTACATGTAATAATACTATATCATTGTCAAATATGTACGCATTACACCTTGGTGACGACTCAGTAATCCATCATGATACATAGATATTATCTTGTCGACCGTAGTATCTGGTATAACTAATTGTAACGTCATATTTGCACCATTTTTCTCATAAAATAAAATACGAAAAAGTAGACTGTTGCATAAAGGATAATTTTCAGATTGGGTTTGACTTGAACACTTGGCAGGATATCATGGGCAATTTAATCATACACTGACGTAAATGAAGGACAAGTCCCATGCTGAAGTCGCAACTCTTTTAAGATCAAATGTTAAATTAAAGTCACGAATGATTTTACGTTGAATGTTTTCCATAAGTCTATTACGTTTACACTGTTTGGGGATATGTCCCCTTACCATCTTATCTATCTTAGGTATTAAAGGCTCTGCAGGTTAATACAATTTGGGAGGGGGCTCCCTTATGATTTCCTGCTGAAGGTGCACTCTACCGACTAGACGTGGCTCTGGTGTAGGGTTGGGACTCACAGGCGAGTAATCTGTTAGCCAGGTTAAATTTGGCTGAGGAAGCACGGAGGGAGGAGATAAAGGAACTGATGGAGTTGGCCTGATCGGTTGTTCAGACCTGACTGGAGAAGTGTTCTGACGAGAATTTTTTGCAGCTGTTGTCACTCCTGTTACTAATGGTTGCATTATTCTTTGAAGGGAAAGTTCCGGGACAGTTACGCCTATTGCCTTAGATCTTGAATGAGTCAACACGGGGTTGAGAACATCCTCAGACTCGGGTTGTGAGGGGCCTCCCTCGAATGCTAGGAGGAGAACCCTTTCCATCTCCGTATCAGTTTCAAGTGGAGCTCTTGATAAATAATCTGCTAAAAATAGTTGAAAGCCCTTACGGTAACCTACTTTGAATGTATTTTCAGATATGTTGAACAAAAGTTTACCCATGCGAGCAGTAGCTGTTTTGTTTGTTAACTATCGACAAATATCAACAATTTCAGCGTGGTCTACATACGCATCAAATTCTACATTCTTCAAGATGTGTTTATAAGCAGAAATATTAATGTGCAAGCCGAACATTGTTAGTTACGTGACACTGTACGGTTGACATGCAGACGGTAGAATCTTTGAGTAGAATGCAATAATACGTTCTTTACCCTTGATACGTTGGGTCAAATAAAAACACGCGGCTTTTCTGGAGGTGTCACTGTAAAATGAAAATATGCCGTGTGTTTGCGGCATAAACAGAATGGGAATATATATACATATATTCCCATTCTGTTGCATATCTTGTTGCCTCAGAAGATTTGACACGATCTTTGTCTTGAATATTTTATTAAAATTTCAGATCGTTTTAACAGTATGCCGTGTGTTTTGTGCATGTTTCTTGCTATCGTATATATATATATATATATATATATATATATATATATATATATATATATATATATATATATATATATATATATATATATATATATATATATATATATATATATAGCAAGAACTATAGCAAGAAACATGCAAGGAGGAAGTAAGGATATACTTCAAATTCGGTGTTTGCCTTCTCCCATGAAGAGGGGGTTTTGAAAAAAAGGGGCGAAGGGATTCCTCTTCACTGAGAATTCTGAAGTCGCTACGTAGCATTTTGGACAAATTTTCAGTGGCGGGATGAACACCATGGGAATACGATCGTTATCGGGCTTAGTTTTGTATTGTAAGAGGTCTGCGCTAGTGTGCTTCGAGAGTTTGGAAATTTCATTAATTATTAATTTGAGGGGATAGTCGCAAAAGAGAAGATGGCCAACAAAAATGGCGAGCTGATGTTCAAAATCTTCAATATTAGAACAGATCCTTTGGATTCTAAGACCTTGGCTAAAAATAATAGATTTCTTGAGAGGTAGGAGGTGGCAGCTATGAAAATTAAGGAACTGGTGGTTATCTGTAGGCTTCGAGTAGAGCGACGTGAAGATACGGGAATTATCAAGTTTGACAAGGACGTCAAGGAAGGGAATGGCACGGTTACTGACACGAGGTTATTGACATGTTTTTCGTATTCGGGCTGGGTAGAACAAATACGTTTGGTTCTAATGCATTGAGAAAACACAATAGACTTTTTCAAACTTAAGTGATGCGAGCTCTTGAAATTGAGGTGCCATGGGTATCTGTTGGTTTACAATAAAGTGTCGTAGCTATGGAACCATTGTTAAGTTTAACTTTTCTTTTTTAGACGTACATTGAAACAGGCAGGTTGCAACAAAAGGACAACCCACACCGGTCGGACAAAAACACAAAAGCTAACCACAACCATCGACACTGGAACTCTGAACAAAAGCGTCTGTCATGAACGTAAAAGACGCACCAAACCCCACCCAAACAACCCGCCAACTCAAAGAACAGCCCACCCCCAAAACAAAATCACGAACCATTTACAAATAAAACCAACACAGAACAAGACCAATCACGAACCCATTTACATTAAACTAAAACTATGTACAATGTTGAGTTTAACTAGTACGTCCAGGAAAGGACATACAACTCGAACAACACTAAATCAAAAAGCGAACTGTACAAACCTTAAAACGGAAGAACACGTGCTTTTAAACGGGCACGTTCAAAAGCGGCGAACACATACGTATTTAACGTTAGGCTATTGCCATCATTCTGGCTTCTGAGGAGCGAGGACCTACATTATTGGCCCTTACGAAACAGTTCTGTAAAGCTATGTTGTAAGAACTTATTGCAACCTTTTATAATATTACAGCTCCCTTCACAGGGTTGAGTACTTTACCATTGCCTGGTTGACATTATTATTTAATTTTTACTGTTACGGTTATATATCCAAAGAGACGCATCATATCAGGCACTTCAGATATAGTAAAAGATCATCTAACGTAACATCAATTCTGTGAGTAAAGTCACATTGTTTGTGATAACATCATCATCACCATTCCGTCTGAGCTGTAGACATGACGGTCACAGAAGTGATATTATGTGATCATGGGTCCCCCCTGTCAGTCATAACAAAGGAAGTAAATCTTTAAAACAGTCTTAGTTAGTAATTTAAATTTATTCACTCAAAAAATGTAGTTTTCACCTTGTCACCACAGAAAGAAGCTGAAAATGAGACAAATGATTTTTTTGCCTAGTCAAACCACTTTTACAAGGTTACACCATGTTTGATGTTACAATTCTATTACTGATACATCTCAGTTGATAAATTGCGGGATTTTGCAAACATATGTAGTTTTAAAAGAATGACAGTTAACGTCGTGCCAAACACCACTCTGCCAAGTGCCCATAGTTGCACAATCTTCATCTCCACCCCCGTTGTTTGGGTCGCCCTGACCCCAGTTTGTGTATCGGACTGGCTCTCCGTCCTCCCACTTAAACACGCCTTCCTGTGCTTTATCCGTGAAGCCAATAAACACATGCATCTGTGCAGAAAATAATTTTTTCAGGTATTTACTGGTATATTTTTCATAGGTAAAGTTTCTAATTTTCATTACAAAGATAAAAATACTAATCTTTAAATAGGACATGGAAAAATTTTATCTGTATTTGTGTAACTATATGTGTGCCGCAAAAAGCCTGCTTAATCTTGGAGTGAAAAATTGCACCCGAAGTAAAATGGTATAATTTAAAGCTGGGACGCTTTCCTAAAGCGCCAAGATGATTTTTCCGCATACTGTGACATGTTATAACATTTAAACAGGGTATCTCCTTCTCGGTCTGTTGCAAACTTCGTTATTAATGTATTGTTTGATATCGTACTTCAATTTGTAACGCCCTTCCAAGTTCACTAACGATAGTTTTTACACTCCCTTACCCCCGTTACATTGTTCTAATGTGCTTTGCTTCGTTGCTCAAAATATGCCGGATTTTCTGGACACCAAAGCAACACTTGTTACTATATTAGTTTAAAATTGCATGAATCAACCTATTCTGAGTAATCACATTTTGAAAAAAGAAATGTGCAATATATTCCTCCTTGCTGACTTTACTCGCTTCTCTCGTTGCAGGCCCAGTCACAGATCTTAACCCTTTACCGTTGTTTGGGTCCTTTTGGACCCATGCGGAGAGCTCGGCTGTCACACATCTTTACTGTTTCACGCGGAGCTCGAAACTGCGAGTAGCTACCCGAAAATTCGGCCACAACAGCGAGAGGGACAATAGTTTAAGGTCTTGGGGTCAATGACCTACGGAAGCCGATGCGGGGCGGGCTACGTCCGCTTTTCCGCCCACTCCCGAGGCGCGCAAATATGCCCCGATCGGAGCACAACGGTAAAGGGTTAAGGAAAAGAATGTTTACAATACATGAACTTCAACTGTTCTTCAAAAGCTATCACTTTGTGTATCATTTTAATCTTGTTTATTATTGTTTTTTAATTATGAAAGCTGTGCGTCAATACTGCAAGATGCTCTACTTATAATCACACGCTTTTACTCATACACCTTTAATTTTAACTGGAAGAGAACATTACTCACATCGGTACTAGTTTGTTGTTTAATAATTTGCTTTACTTTTCCTTCTTCTGCCGCAGAGTGTATGGTTACCAAGTGACCAAGTCCCTCAGCAAATGCATCACAGTATTGCTTCGCTTGATTCCAGGTCACTCTTGTGTTGAAAAACCTATTGTATTGAGAAGGAAATTCAATTAAAAATTCACGAGTGGCTTTTTTAGGGATTTGCGAGTTCGGACGAATTACTTCTTCTCATACGACGGAGGAAATCTATTAGTTGAACTAATAAAGAGACATAGTGGGCCGTTACCAGGGATGCGCTAAGGTTCACATTCTGCACGTGGCGTAAATGCATGAGGCGGAGTCAAACATCATTCTGCCAGTAGAGAAGAAGTTTAGCTACTCTATAAATAAATCTCGTTGTACCTCAAATGGGACAAAATTTCAAATTCTCCCACCTTATTTTATAAACACGGGATGTTCTTATTCATTTCGAAATCTAGGACCAAACATAGCATGTGTTACTAACCTTATACAGACTGTTAAGAAATAAGTCATACTCAACGATAAGACCGTAACATAGGATTTATGAAGAAAAGTGAACAGTCAATTACTTGATTTCAGCTACTCATTTTCTTTCACCTTTAAACATACTAATGTTGAACAGCTGTTGTGTCTGTTAGTAGGGCCATGTCATTCATAACCTTGAGTGAAAGCGCTTTTTGGTGTCCAATTTAGAACTATGTTTTCTTTCAACACGTTTTGAATGAAGAATTACAGTTACTATTCCAATAACAACATAAGTTTCATCTGGCTGTTGGTATGCCTTTCAAGCAATAAACATTTTTTTTTTCCTTTTTGCATTTTATGTTGCAATAAAGCCTACTGTCATGTTTCACGTGTAAATGGGACACCAAACTTATGTCATGAAAAAAATCACTGGCACTGTCTTTTTTTAGTGTACGGAAAGATTTAATCTTTTTCATTTAATGTTCTGCATGATTATAACGTAGGTGCAATATGTCATTTCATTGCAATAAGTTTGGTCGTTAAAATGCTTTGCTTGGCATAAACATTTGCAGCAGAGTGTATACATTTCACTTGTGAACATAATCAAAATTTTGATGTCCACTTTATCGTTTGCACGTGACCCATGTTGTGTTCTTACGGCAAATTGATATATGTATGGCAAACAATTCTGTGGTGCTATATTTCACTTTTACCGACCTATTTTATGTCTGGATTTGGAAAAGAATTCCCCGTGAAAACATTTTACCCAGGACGCCAAAACGGTGTCCCTTTATACGCAAGACCCTAAAAATTGCATTTGCCAAAATCCACATAACTTTGCAACTGATCTGTAGGACAATGGTAATGAACAAAGTATCAGTTTTATTTTAAGCCCATAGGCTGCATAATACATGATTTAAAATTCTAAAAGTTGGCTTGGGTGTCCCGGTTACACGTGAAACACAAATTGCAGTCGTAATATAATATTTTAATTTTTTGGAGACGATTAGGCTTTTCCTTATTTACTGAGGAGTGATATTATCTTTATCGGAATGCCACGCCTAACTCTATTAAAATAATAGCCTTTCATGCTTAGTCCCCAAGTTATTCACGGATATCAAGGATTGCGTGTGTCAAAGGGAATAAGGAATACGAACCAAATTAAAGATTCTTTGAAACGCTTGCCCCAGGCTTTCATGTCCCTCAAAAATCAATTCTGTAATTAAAATGACTAGTATATCTGCATTAAATGAGAAGTATATGATCACAAATATCCCCCAGTCAAAATACACACACATTTAAAAAGTGGATATACAAGAAAAAAGAAACCTTTAAGTTGGAGAGCTCGGTTGAACTGCGGACCGACCGGTGCTCTTCAAACAAATTAAGAAAAATTGTGATGGAACAGTTACGGATAGAGTAACAGTACCGTGACTAATTCAATTCCATCCGTTGGTTTTTATTAAATATATTTAGTCCTTTGGGGGGGGGGGGGGGAAGTAATTTGTTCGATTAGTCTTGTACTTAATCTCGTGAGTTGGTATGACCATGGAGTTGCCCTCAGGGCTGCATGGTCTGACTTATGGCGTCCCAAAGAAAAGAAAAAAAGGGATACTAAGGTTATTTCCAGACAATGTAATATGTTCATGTTAATTTATTTAAGCTGTACATAACGTTTTTAAGGATTCTTCACTACCGATAAACAATTGGATTATTTTCGTTTGAGGTCTAACAATGTTTTGAAATGGTTGGATTTAGACTAAGAATAATTTGGAAAAACAATGCTAGTCACTTCCTAGTCCCTTTTTACATGTTCTAAAAGTTTCAAGAGCTAAACGGTCAGGAGTCGATAGTTCCTTGGTTTTATAAAAACCGTACTTTGAGGAACGCCAAATGTCTTCTATAAAAATGGTGATTAGTAATGATATTTATTAAACATGTTCGAAATCCATAAGATTGCATTTGTAAAACACATTTGATAACGATAAGCATTTAAACGTTTTCAGGAGTATGGGCAAAGTACTTTTCCATATATTAAACACGTTTTTATATTTGTTCAACGGGTACATGCCCTGGGGTATGTCCAGGTGGTACTTGTCCTTGGGTATTTGTCCAGGAGGTTGAGTATTCAGGTATATTTCGGGGGATATGCAACTGGAGGTCTTTGTCTCGTGGTTAGTTGACTAGGGGGTAATAGACCATTAGGTGAATGTCCACAATGTGGGACACTGCAGATAATGTCCTACAGATAGTTCTCACGTGACGTCATAGACGCTTTCCACGTAGAGTCATGTGACGTCATAGACGCTTCCTACGCGGAGTATTCCAGCCGCGTTTGAGGGCAACCCCGATATGTATGTACAAGCTTACCCTCAAACATGACGGTTGCTGACGCATGTTTGTGACGTCAGTGTCAACTATCTATAGACATGGCTTAACAACTTTGTTAGAGTTTTACGCCTTAACGTCTACCCCTTTTCAGGCACCAACGGAGTAAAAATTGAAAGAATGAAAATAACTAGTTACCTTGGATCTCCAGCTCAGCTGTGAGTGTTTAGAGCATCAAATTTGCAGTCGGGAGGTTGGAAGTTCGAGTCCTTGCCGGGTCATACCGAAGACTTTAAAACGGAACTTACTGAAATTATGATTGGTGCTCAGCACGAGCAATGGAGTTTGGAAAAACAAGTTAAAAGTCCACACTTGGGAAAGGCCGTGACCGGCTAGTCTTGAACCAATTGTTTGGAGACTGGGCCATAAAACTCTTATCTACCTTAACCTAACCTAACCATCTATCACCAGACCAAACACCCAATTTGCCAGTTGGAGTTCGAAGCCTAACAGTTCAGTACTGGTATGATGTGATCACTCACACTCACACCCTGTTTCTCATAGGCGTATTCCTGCGAATTGGTCACCATATGACAAATTGGATGAAATCACTAGTCCGATCGTTCGCGATGAAATTTAAAAATAGACCATAAACAATGCACGTGCAATTCACTTTAAAACACAAATAAGTCCAAAGGAGCCTGAACTGAATAATCACGTTAGTCAACAAAATTGACAATAGATAAACTGGTACGGAACTAACTGGCTTTTAATTGATTAAAAGCAATGTGAAACCTTTTTGACAATATCTACGTCTTCATTAAGATTTTGGTTACCACGCTTTTGAGTTTGATGTCTCAAGAAGTGTGGGTGTGTGTATGTGTGTGTGTGTGTGTGTGTGTGTGTGAGGGGGTGCACAAATGTGTTAGCTCATCCTACTCTCAAAAAGCGGAGGAGAAATGTCCTCCGTCCCCCCAAATCGACGCCTTTGGTAGATGGAGCCCTCCTACGTGGTAGGTCCAATGGTAGCTTAAATTTAACTACTATTCTTTCCCGGTCAGTTCGTATAGTTTACGCGCATTTCGCACCTGATTTCGAACCTTACCATTGATTCATAATAGTTGGAAGGATAATTTTTGTGAAATTTACAATTTATTTGCCATCGAAACATATTTGGCGGGTAATCCATCGATGGACCGAAACGGACACTTCTTTTTAACTACAACCACCCAAAACATTGCGGTAAAAACTGAACAGATACACTTGATGTCACGATTCCGATTATAAGTGCAATGGTTGGGAAGATGCAGAAAACTTAGGTAGATAATGAGTAGCAAATAGTTATATTGTAAAGTAAAGGGCCAACCGAAGGTATGAAGGCTTAGGGAGGAGACAGATACATGATAAACGGACGAGAAAAAACACAATAGACGATTTAATTCACTTCAATCACCAGCCGGCAAAAAAATTCCTATATTCACAGATTGAAGACGTTTTTAAATGTCGGGGTCTGTTGCAAGAGTGACCCAAACTTGCAGCTCGGGGCTTGCAGGTTCTCGTGGAGAGTTTAAGTGCAGTTCCCAGATTGGTCAAAAGTTGTGGCGCACTAAATTAAATAAACACTAATGAGTGTGTTGATTTAAGTGACCAATGAGGAGGCTGTGGGTAGAATTGGTCACGCCCTAAAGATATGGGATACAGCGACCACGTGGAACTAAGGTGTGGAGGTTTGTCACGTACACCGGTAACACATCACGGGAAAACACAGGAGCCCTGGGAATCTTAGACAAAGGGAGGGAAAGTTGCTCCTAAACACTAGAATGGTGTTCATGTTAAAGGTCTTGGAGGGTGTACCAATCTACATGACATTTCCATAACATGGAAAAATTTTCTCTCCAAGTTAAACTGCTATAACATTTGAAGGTAATAAACTGAAAGGGGATGTACCCTTCAATGCACCCTAGGTAATTTAATCTCCTGTTTGCCAGCACCTATTGCAGGATTTGTTATAAGTTGTAATTTAAACCCCGGAGTTTTGGGGCTTCTTTTTGCGGGAATGGTAATCAAATCTGCTGCCCATTGAAGCAACTACTTGGAGTAATGAACCAGTGATTGGGTACTATAATTCGAAACCCCAGTTTTCCCTAAAAAGAGCAGCAGCGATGATGAATCTCCTTAAAGGCTAATATTACGTAATGCTTTAGCTACTAGATGGACATATCCACACAACTAGAAGATTACAGCTAGCTTCAGACAGGAAACTATAATTAAAGCCAAGCTGATGCCTCACTTATTTCAAAAAAAAAAATTGATGTGCTTAAACCTTTAACCCTCCCCAAGTAGGGTTCATGTTGTTTCCCCACTGCAATTCCAATGTTTGCGACCTTGCATTCCCTCAAAGGCAATCCTGGGATAATTACCAATCAGTGTTTGTTGTACTATTACTAGTCTTGTACGTTTGGGTTACAGAACAACTACACCATAATGTTGCAGTGTTCCCCTGACTAGCCTGGGTCCCAGTGCAACCTTGAAAAATCTTTTACTCCAAGAGAAGCCGCCCTTGGCCCACCTAAAAAAATTCAGCTTATTCGCAATAAGTACCCCCATCATATTTAAAGCATTACCGCAAATATCCCCAGGCTTAGGCAATTGTCCCAGACAATTGGCTGATGGTTTAGCAGTTTAATGAAACAAATGAAACAATGGGCTCCACTGGCAGCCTATTCCGGACCAATCTTGATTCCCAGGACCTCCAATTCCGAGTCCAGGAAGAAAAAAAAATGGACGAAATAGGAATTTCGCCCAAGGCCGGACTCGGGCGGTAAAAACCCTCATAACAGGGACCGCGGGCGAATTTTGAAGCGAGTGGGGGAAAGGGTAATCACTTAAGTGGCCCAATATGTTAAACATTATAATACCAATGTAAGGCGGAAAAGCGGAGGAGGGGGTAAGCCCACTCCCCAAGCCCCTTGTCTCTACGGTCCCAACATAAATAACCGAGAATACAAGGCCTATACCTGTTTTTCTATATTTGGACTTGGACTCGAGAATACTAGACTAGGACTTGGATTCGAGTCACGTGGACTTAGACTCGAACTTGGATCCACGCTTGTTGGACTCGACTACAGCCGTTGTTATGAGCCTACGTGCCGTATTCATTCACTTTCAAGGCCAATATTTGCTTGGATGAAAGCAGTAAATTATTTATAATTTTAGAGGAGTACCCTTTAATATTGCTACTCCGAAAACTAACCTGTAGCAGTGGTTCAAGTAAGGTGTCCAATGCCTTTGGCAAGGATTGCCGCATCCTTCTAGAACCTGAAGAAGACAGCATGATGACAGAACAATAATAAATAATTGTCGAAACATTTCTCTCACTTGGTGGTTTCGGGCTAGGTTTTGCGTCGTCACCGTCGTTATAGAACTTGTCACTGCAAGAACAGAACAACCAACGTATACAACTGTCTCCTGCTGTAATATTTATAACATATAATGAATACGCTGTTGTGCGCATGTCACTCTACGGAAAAGAGTCACACGCAAACAACATAACTCAAGGTTTGAATTGTTCAGACTAAAATTGCGGTATTTACTCTTGTTTAAGACATTCCTCTTATTCAAATAAATAAGTTAGATAATGATGAGTTTTACCTGGTGATGAATACGGATGATAAGGCAACTTGAAATAGGCGTGTCTTTCCTTTTAGCGGCACGGTATGTAAAAAACAGCAAATCTGGAACACTTAATCATTTCGCTTCGAAATCTCTTTTTACTCATACTGTCAGAGTAATTAGCTTGTCATGTAAAACTGTAGAACTTAAAAATGAAGAATCTTAAGGTTTCAATTTTTTCGACAACTCCGGATACAGCATGAAAATAGATGCGTGAACTCCAGACAAATTATTTACGCTTTACTTTCAACTTACTCTATAAGTTCCAGAAAGGAACAGCCACTTCAGGAGAGAGCATGTGGGTCAATTAGGCACTGACCTTATCTTGAACACAAAAATTAAAGCAACTCATTTTAGGCTACGTCGGGGGGGGGGGGGGGGACGCTGATCCTTAAAATTTGGATAATCCTTTTTCATTTAGCCAAATGAACTTTATCATGCAATCGACAAGGCAACTTGATTCAAACTTGAAAAATATAAGATTTTTAGGGACTTTTTAAGGTTTTACCAAGTTATCTTGTATACATATATATACAATCAAGTTTGAGATGCGCCGAAGAATTCTAAATGACACCGGAAAGCATTAAAAGTTCTAGGTGTTTGTTGCCATCACTTGTTCTGCGCTGGTTACGGGAGCATTAAGTCATGGTTGCCTATATTGACAAAATTTCACCTTGAAGGCTTCGTAGCAATGATCTGCATAGTGTTCTATCTCCAAGTGGTAAAGTGGTACATTCTAGCATCTGTGCACCGATGTTATTCACATCTGCATTACTTCCATTCCCGCCCGACGAACGTGACTTAGGCTTTTCCCCACTTTTCATAGGACTTGCCACTTAATTCGGTTGCCGGCCGACGAAGAACCCAGTTAGAGACCCTCACGTGGGTCAGTTAGCGAACAGAATTTGCCTGTAAATTTGTTGTTGCTCTAGGGTCTAGTCCCACTTAAAATTAACGGGCCAGAAGAGACGATGAGCCACCCACTTTATTCAGGTCCAAATACTCTTTATTTCCCTGCAAATGGCGCTAGCCAATAATCCCACTTCATTCCATTGCAGAAAGCTCTATCTTTCCATATGCTACAGAGCACCAAACTGCATCGAGGACCCTTGGAATTGCAAACATTTTCAAAGAAGAGGGTGAACTCCCTTTCCTCCTATGCCCATCCCGCGTACGAGGATTGCGGCACTTCCGTACCCTTAAGAAAAAATCTCGATCCGTCCCTGCACTGTCATGATCTATTACAATGTGTACGGAAAGGCGACCGGTGGGGGTGTATGGTTTAATGCTGTTTGGAAGGAAAGGGAAACTTCTTTGTAACTATTTCGGGGAAGAGTTAGTGAAGCTCTTCTTAAATAAAAACAAAACAAATGTTTGGTTTATTCTATTTTTGATTCCTTGCGTCAGCAAAAGGAATCTATGCGATGGTTATGTCGTGTATGTGTGTGCGTGTGTGCGCGCGCGTGCGTGTTCTGGCTGACAAGCACTGCAGAAAGATATGCTGGATGTCTTGTACGAGACTAATTAAATATAAAAACATGACGCCATCCTTAACTAGATCTTTGATCACGGCCTCTTCAAAACTTGGAAAAGGGAGCACTTTCACGTTAACTGTCACTAGTTGACCGCAGATCCCATTAAAAATCAATAGAAAGCTCTCTAGACACGTGTTTAAACAATAAACACTTATTTCGTCCGCTATACACAAAAAATTAAAGACGTAACATGTATAGCAATTTCAAACTAACTCTTTAGCCATTAAACGTGTTTTAAAAGTGAAATATTTAGAAATCAGACGAGGGTTCACCACTTAAACGTGTTTTCAAGGTGGGGGAAACACGTGCTTTAAGGCACGCGTAGTTCTCTACATCTCTAGTTTAAAGGTAAAGAACAGCCCGGCCAAACTTATTTGGTAGAAAAAGCTTAATAACACAACTTGTCTTATTTCTCTTCGTAACATTTTTCATTACATTTTGTTACTTCACTATTGCACATTCAAACAGTTATTCCTAGTAAATTTCACATTTGGGAAGAGAAAAAACGTTTTTAAATGAGTCCCAATAGCTAATAATGAAACTAGACAGTCTACTTGGCTACTAAAATATGGAATGACTGCCGTTTGCAATTTCCTCAGTTCCTTGGTTTAAACAAATTTCTTTGAAAATATGGAAGAAAACTAGCCTTGTTTTTCAATCACGTTACAGGACTACCCTGATGTTCAGTGGAAGTTACCTACTTTACTAAATCTAAACTTTTTATTTGAGTGATTACTAGATAATGAAGGAAGCTTAGGTTTAGGTTTTCATTATTTTTCGTGCAAAATAGTACCCTTAGCATCAAGAGAAGTGAATTATTTTTTTAACTAAACATTTTTACGAGCTAGATCGTATGAAACTAAATCTTCACTAAATTTTCATTTTGTTTAGAGGAACCCGTAACTGCAAGCGTAAGCTTACTTTTGTTACCAGACAATTAAAGAATTGACGGTGTCCAGATTTTTTCGTCACTTTACAGGACTACCCTGATGTTCAGTGAGAGTTACCTTCTTTACCAAATCTTAACTTTTGGTTTGAATGATTACTAAATAATTAAGGAAGATTAGGTTTACGTTCTCATTTTCTTTTTACTTTTCGTGCAAAAAAGTACCCGTAGCATTAAGAGAGATAAACAATTCTTTTGAAACTAAACATCTTTTACGAGCTCGATCGTATCTTCAAGAAATATTCATTTTGTCCACCATACCCGTAAAATTTTCATTACCAGATAGAAGCTTGCCCTGAACTGCAAACGGAAGATTACTTTGTTACCAGAAGTTTAAAGAATTGACATATTTCTGTATAGGTCTAGTTTCAAACTCTGAAAAACAGAAGTTGGGGAGTTTTCTGTTCAAAATAATTCACGAATGATCCATACTCAAATTTTTTTTCTCGCAAAAGAACGAAGTTTTCCATATTTTTTTTCACTTCGTGTTACTGAAACTTTTCATTGCAGGGCAAGCTTCTCTGGAGGCCAGCGCAACATAACCTATTTAATAGCCCCAGTACCACAATTGCTACACTCTCTGCCATCACCATGCATAGGCTTTTGATCAAAATTCCAGCCATTGCAAACGCTATTCCAACCTTTAGAACATTACTTTTTAAAAGAAACCAGCATCATTCATCCAGTCAATGATTATCACTTAATTAAGTTCATTTTTATTGGGACAGGTTCAAAAAAACCGAGGCTCATGAAAAAGCTCGTGAAAAGGTTAATCGCACTAGTCGTTTTTTCCAAATTGATGAGCCTTCAGGAAAGACATATACATTATCATCATTTGAAATCATTGCATTGGACGGTCGATAATGAACAACAACATTCCTTTCCCGAGGTTTCATTTTTCTTCCAGAGATACGCTTAAACCTTAAAACCCCACAAGGTCTTTGCCCTTGGACCCAACCAAGGGATGTAAGGCGGGCCCCGGACACTTCCCGTAAAGACTCGGGAATTGAGTTCGACTTCGCGCGAAAAATTTTGCCTTTCCCCTTCTGAAATCCTGGTTCCGCTAATGATTAACAGATCCCCTTTTGTGTAAGGTACTGTTGAGTTTCCCATTAATAAACTGGATTTGACCCTTCCACACCCAAAGCTACCCAAAAGCAATTGCTTTTGTTTAAACATGCGTTGATCTTCTGTCCATTTTGGATTGGATTTTAGCTCTATTCAAATCACAGCTAAACGACTTGCAATGGCAGTGTAAATAGTGTTACGTAGTGGACCACTTACTTCAATTAGGGAGCTGGAACATCTTTCCAGCTCCCAATACTCGTACCTGTGAAAATGTGACAGGTGACCAGAAGGCCAGAAGGGTGGCATGTCCCGGTTGAAAACTTCCATCAGGTTCAAAGGAACACGGAAGTAGCTTAAATTTCGTGTGGAAGTCAAAACTGTTTGTAATTAGCCCCCCTGGTACATTGGTACCCTAAATCATTGGTAGGGCTTATTAACACGGACATCCGGCTCTACAATAGGGCTTTTCGTGTTACTGATCCGGACGTGTATTTTAAATTTAGGACGAGCGTCCCCACTTCATCCGACTATCTTGAACCTTTTGTTGCCCGAAATTTACACTTCAGTCCCTTCTTTTCAGCATTAATTGTTTCACAATCTCGATTGACATTCTCAATTTTGTATTCTCGTGAGTATCCATTCATTGTTTCATGCAATTCAATTCAGTTAAAAAAATATTTTTTTTTTTATAAAACACTGTTGTTGGTTTGGCTTCTTCGCGTGAATTGTGCAAGTGTGCATGCAAGTTTACTGCGTAGAGTATGTGTTGTACCAATGTTGGCAGTAAACGCAACATTCAAAATATGTTAACTTCTTGCATGCAACCGTTCCTACAGCCAACACTCTACTTTGTTTGTTAATTGAAGAAAACTTGCAATAAAATTAATAGTTTTCTAAACAAAAGCAAGCAAAGGCCTACCAAACCCAACTTGAAACTTACTGATCATTTGCTATAGGAAATATACATGAACTTAACAAGTGATTTGCTTATGTTGGTTCGTCTTTTGCTGAAAAAATCCTGCAAATCATTCTCCCTCTTTTTATGTTTCCAAGAGAAATCCATCTTTCGTTTTCCTTTTTCTAACAACTGAAGAAAAAGTAATCAAAGTTTCAAAAACCAGTATAAAACCAGGCAAGTCAACTTGGCTCTATCTAATCACGTTTTTTTTTTCTGTTGCTACCAGGGTTTTCTGACATATTTGCAAACGCTTACCGGTCCTGGGTATGGCGTTAATCTGCATCCAGGTGGGCTTAGGAGTCCGTGTGTGGCGAGAAGTTTGTCCCCGACTATCGCCTATAAAATGCGCGCATAAGATCGTTAGGTCTCATCCCATGACTGGCCGGTTGTCTGCGCCACAAAACCGAGAAAGTTCCTCAATGGTTGTCCTCCTGTGGGCTGGGGCAGTAGAATATGTCCACGGTATTCCCCGCCTGTAGTAAGAGGCTACTAAACGTGAGTACTTGAATAGTATCTTGTATAGTATGATAATATAACACTTTCGTTTAATGCTTTCTTAAATTTTATCTAAGTAACCCCACCCCTTGCTTATGTTTTAGCCTCACTGTATCGACTGGGGTTGTCCGTAATAATCTCAAAATCGCCATGGCAATGCCGATTTTTAATAAAGGTGATCTTAATTGTAAATTATGTACTACCCCTGTTCTGCCCTGTTTTCTAAAATTCTTGAACGTATTGTTTTTATAAGGCTCTCAGTCTAGATGAGCATGATTTTTTATGGTCAATATAGTTGAGGCCTAGTCTATCTACCGAAATGGAACTTATCGATGCTACTAATAATTGGCTCTCCACAAAAAACATATTGAAGTGGGTGTATTTCTTGATTTGTGTAATTGTCTACACTCTTAAAACACTGGGCAATATTTTCGTTGGGTAAAACGCTTTGGTTAAATGTTGGTCAAACTTTGCTCATTTAATGGTAAAAACGTTTCTTCGATTCACGTTTATTCCACTATCCAATCATTGGGCAAACTGTTAACAAGCTTACACTCAACGGTTGGGCATATATTTGGTCTATCTACTTGTTGGGTAATTAATTGCTAATTAGCATAATGTTTGCTCATTGGTTGGGCAATAAACTTTGCGCGTTCCGCATACGTAAATGTGATAAAAGCATTGCACACAATGAACATGTGAAAGTTAAGAACAGGCGTACGTACGTATTTCTCAGTGGTTCAAAGTCATTAGCAGCTCATCAAACGACAACTATCTCGCTGATTAATGTCTCAGATTACCTTGAGGAATGGAGCTTGGGGGTTCTTGAGTGTGTTTGAGGCTAAATACGAGTACAAGGAGTTGTGTGGAGTATTTAATGTTTATATCGAAGATATAATCAACACGATTTAGGAAGAAACTGGTGCTGCTACTGAGCCATGGCCGAAACGTTCGCCTGCTCATCCAGGCTAGGCTAACATAGCCTAACACTATGTTTGGTACTGTAATGTGTCAATGTGAGTTTGATTAGCCTACAGACTAGGCTAGCCTACATCCTTTGGCTTACTATGGCAGCATCACGGTTTCCTAATCGTTTGATTCTATCATTGGATACTTCTCTCCTTGCCATGTGCTCATATTTATTTCAACACAATCTTCAAGTCTTCATGATGCCTTATTGTCGGATAATCTGAGCCTGATTTATAAATGGCCACATTTACTAGGGCAATGCACTAGGGATTAGCCCAACAGTTGGTTAAAGAATATGCCCAACTGATGTTGAAAAAGCACCCACGGTTATGGAAAAGATGATTAACGTTTAACCAACGGTTGGTGAATGCATTTGCCCAACATCTTAATAAAAGACGTGCCCAACAAGTGGGTATGTTTTAAATGCTCATTTACCAAACAGTTGGGTAGTTTCCTGCCCAACAGTTAGGTTCAAACTTTACCAAATTTGGTTGGTTAAAGTTTTGCCCAACTGTTTAGGTTGTTGAATAGATGCCCAGTGTTGGTCAAAAAGTTGGGCAAATTTTGCCCATTTTTTTTTTAAAAGTGTAAGGCTTTTAACACTATAGACCATATCACTCTTTGTCATAGACCGCCTGTTTGGTATAACGGTAAGAGTGTCCGCCTCCTATGCGGAAGGCCGGGGCTATTCCCAGGTCGAGTCATACCAAGGACTCTAAAATGGAACCTACTGCCGTTGTCCGTGATGCTCAGCACAAGCAATGGAGTAGGGAAAGCAATCCTCCAGTTCTTGGAGAATGACTTCATGAACAAATTCCAGTAATAGAGAAAAGCCCCTTTAATAGCCATTTAGCTGTCATTTACTGTAATGCTTGCCTACACTCTTTACCGCATTTTCTTTGAAACTTAAGCCTTAAAATGGAAACCTGGCATTCATACTTATAAAACGTAATCAACTTTGTGATAGAAATATGATTTTCATTGTCTGAAGGAAAAGTTTTGCCTCATTCAATCAGGAAAAATCTTCACCTGCTAATGCGTTATTAACTCAGGCGTATGCCCGGGCCCTTCATCATTAGTGTATTGACTTTAGGATGAACCTGCGAACCGATCTAGGGAACAAGGGAAGATCCAAAGGTAAGTCGGGTCGGCCAAGAAAAGAAAAAAAAGGTAAATAAAAATGGAAAAAATTGAATAACATCAAATAAAATAGGCAAATCTTTACTCTTAATTTTTAAGACATTTTCGGTTTGAAGGGTAAAGTTTTTACTCAATGGCACTCACTTCGACAAACTGAATCGTCTCTGGCCTACCACGTTAACTTACCTGACTCCTTTTTCAAAAGTCTACATTCTGTGTAGAAGTTACGTGTCTCATACCTTCAGTTTTACTGACAAAATACCTTAGCCATAGGTGGGGGTACGAGTTGAGGAACGTGAAACTATGTGTTCTCCGTACTAAGTGCTGTGCACTTTCAAAGGAAAACCCGGCTTTGCCTAAAATGATCCTAACATCTTTTAATGGCAACCTCATTTTTACTTACGTTAAATGAAAAAAAAAAAGAAAAAAGAAAAAGTAGCGGCAACTTGATTACTTCATATGTTGTTAAACTATACAGTTCTAATCCTAAGAAATTAATTTAAGTACAATTTGAATTTTGCGTTCTTCTAATTAAGTGTGATTTCTTAAACTCATCTCTTTGGAGTATTGTGTTACTTTCCGTATTTTCGTGATTACGTTGTTAACAAGGTAAGCAAGATTAACTTTTAATTTAATGAATCAACTGTAAATATTTGTAAATATTGTTTTACGTTTTTTAATTAACTTTCCAATTTTGTTATAAGTGTTAATGTTTCTCAATGCGAATAAAGTTCTTTCCTTCAAAAGAAAAATACCCCACTCCCCCCCCCCCCCAAAAAAAAAAAACAATAACACTCTGCGTGTGCTGGGCACTCGTCAAATATATAAAAAGCGACTCCCATGAAGCATGCCCAGAATGATCTCATGACACATTATGTCAACTTACATTACAGCGTTAGGTTATATGCCCACTACCGAGATTAAAACTTGAATAATAAATAAGGTTTATGGTGGCTACATGGTTTTAATCTTAATTGAGTACAAATTTACTAATATTCTTCACTCTTTAAACGGTGTCTGAGAATGAAACTTTTTCGGAGCACCTCTTTTTTTTGTTCCCACTTTGTGAACACGTTCAGATTTAAACTCGCATGGCTAATTCCTAAACATTTCGCTTTGAAACAACTGAGTTAAATTACTTAACCGTTTGTAAAAGAAAGTCACCAAATAAGTGTTAAATCGCTAACATTTTTTGGATTGTACCTTTACCCTTCATGCAAAACCCGTGTGTTTGGTCTAGCAGTACAGCATCTGCCTCTCACGCGGAGGGCCCGGGTTCGACCCAGCTCGGGTTACACCAAAGAAAAATACAACCTACTGCTGTTGTTCATGATGTTCCGTATTCAATGGAGTAGGGAATTCAAACCAGAGAGCCAAAACTGGAAAAAAGGCCGTAGCCGGCTCGACTCGAACCAATGGGTTGGAAACTGGGCCGTAAAATTCCATCTAACTAGCTAACTAACTCTTCATACAAAAATTTGTTCGGAATAAAACACTTTAATGTCCAGCTGAATCGTGTATTGTGAAGAGACCAATAGGGGTCAACGAGCGCTGCAGATATCTTTGCTTAATGTCTTGTACAAGATTTATTAAATAGGAAAACATAACACCATACTAGAACTAGATTTGTGGTCACGGCTCTTTCAAAAGCTTGGAAAGAGAGACAGCTTAACTATTACTAGTTAACCGCAGATCTTATTGCAAACCATTAGGAAACCCACTAAAACGTGTTTAGCAACTAAACACTGATTTCGCCCGCTTTGTAAACACTTTTAAATGCGTAACATTTCCAGCTACTAGACATTTAATGTTTAGTAATTAAACAGTGTTTAGGCATTAGACGAGTGTTTAGCATCTAAACGTGCCTACACGGTGGAGCAAAGGGTGTTTTCATAGTCGCTTAGTTTTCAACAATTTTTTTGACTGTGCGTCTTGTAAATTCCATAAATTTTTAAACCAACTATCTCCGGTGATATGAAAGGTAAATAGCCTCATTTTCAGTAAGGTACTGTGGACTACCCTTGTGACGTTACAAAATTTAAGCCCTTTTTCAAGTGCCCACACAATGAAGAAAGATTAAGTTTTAAGTTTTATTTTTATTTTTTGCAAAATAGTACCAGCAGCTATAACAGAAGTAGATTATTTATTGAAACTAAACATCTTTTACGAGCTCGATCTTGTGAAACGAAATCTTCCTTTTTTAATACTACCTTTAAAAATTTATAAACAAATTGAGGATTTCGCTTTATTGCACAAAGAAGCTTAATTTTATTACCGAGAAGTTTAAAGAACTTGCATACTTCTGTATAGGTCCAGTATCATGCTTTGATTAACAGCGTTGCGGCACGTGGGTGAGGGGGTTGAACCAGCAGGGTAACTTAGGAGCCAAAAGTGTGTGTGTGTGGGGGGGGGGGGGTAAAAATAAGGCAAACGTACCGACACCAAGAAGTCAATATAGCGATACTTGTCAACATGGTATCACTTCAAAAGTTACACTAAATTTGTGTAGCCGTGACCCCTGCCCGCTCCATCTATACCCCTAACAGAACCTTACTCAAGAATTTTGACAAAGGGAGCACCGGCACCGCGCAGAAAGCACCTATCAACATTTGGAATTCGTTACCCAATAATCTAATAATCAAGCGCTCTGTATCCTCCTTTAGATATAACTTAAGCAGATTTCTTATCAATCATTATTAAGTGATTGTTCTACAGCACTTGCTCGTTCTTCTATAATTGTAACACCACTTTAACCATTCCCTTTGGATCTTTCTCCTTGAAGAGGCGTGTCGTGTTGGGGGGGGGGGATGTAATGTGTGGGGTCAGGGTACTGTAGCGAATTTAATGGACTCTGTGTGGGAAGGGTAGGGTGGGGTACAGGTAGGGTATGTGGGGTAAGGTTGAGGTAGGATGGGTGGTAAGTAGGGAGGGATCTGGAGTGTGATATCGGACAGGTATTCTAAGTTGTATGTGTTTTTTCTTTGTTTCGTTTTCTCTTGTCCTCATGTCTTTTATAGTTTTTACTATCCTGGTTCTTTTATTTCCCTCTTTCCTTAGAGCAATTTACTCGACAAATCCTATGGGTTTTTAAGAGCGCTCCTTTTCACAGTATTTGATTTCATGTAACATTCTACTTCTATTTCTTTACATTGTACCAATCTCTATCAAATATTGTGGAAAAGCAAATAAATGAAATAAAATGAAAATATTATGTTTACATATAGTTATTCTGTCAGTAGTAACACCATGTGACAACTAACCTTCGGGAACCACATTCTCTCGCTTACCACAGACAGCTTACTGACATCGGCATTAGATTAATACTTACCCCCGCGAAACGGGCAAAAATTAATTTTTCTGTTCAGAGTCAGATAAGACTTAACGGCGCACTGTTCAAGCCCTCCCATTTAGTCGTCTCTTACGACAGGCGGGGAGAACCGTCAGCAAATTCTACAACCCCCAGACCACAGGGGACAGCCATTGAGGGGCTTGCTCAGTCAACCCGCCAGTCATAGTAACGGTCTAATGTGCGCATTTTATAGGCGATAGTCGGAGACAAACGTCTCGCCACACACGACCTCCTCAGCCCACCTGGATGCAATTTTACGTCATACCCAGGGTTAGAATATGCACTCAAATGAAAATTTCCCGAATGTCCGAGGAATGGAAATACTAACACTGATATTTTAATACAGCTAAAATTCAGACAGTGGGTGCAGTACCGTATTTCCACTTTTTAAGAAACTTAAAAAAAACTTCAAAAAAAAAAAAAAAAAAACCCCTTCAAAACTTCAAAAGTTTTCCATGGCGAGACAAGCTCGTGAATTTGTGCATGGCACTAGTAAAGTAAGTTTAAACTTCATGTAAGACTAGAGTCATCAAGTATAAAGAATGGAAACCAATGGCTTTGTGTACCGACTTAAACCTTTTGGTGGAACACTCTAACTAACTGTGAGCCTTTGCCTAGCTTAAGCAACTCACTTAAACCTTTGTTCTCAAACAATAAGTGGTACAGTAGATGGAACAACTTCGATTGTGTCGATTTTGACTGTTTTTAACGAGGACTACCGACATTTGGAAATTGAGTCAATTTATCTGACCAGGGAGTTGCTAGAGCTCCCTGATCTGACATGGTTCAATCTGTTAAACGGACTCGACGCTGGAGTTAAAGGGCAAGAGGAGTCATCCCAAAATATTGTAGTAGACTGTCCAGTTTCACGATTGGCTGTTGGGAGTCATGTGACAATGTTTTTTCTCTTCAAATGTGAAACTTATTGGAAATAACTGCTTGGTTTACCTTCAATATGCAAAAGTAAAGTCATAAAATGTTATGAAAGATACTTTGAAACGAAATTAGACAAAAATTGTGTTATTTAGCCTTTTCTCCAAAATAACTTTGGGGGGGGGGGGGGGGTGGTCTTTACTTTTAAAGGATATGCACGACGAGTATTCCGAGCTTCCGTTAGGGATTTAGCAACCCGCAGCCATCCAGAAGTTACTGTTTGCTACAGTACGCAGAACGAAAAGCTTAGGCACGTAAACAATAAAAAATCCTTAGCTCAGTGACAGGCGAAAAATGTGGGATTTATACATAAAAAAAAAAACGTTTCCTTATTCATCCTGACAATTTCAATTTGCCCAACTTAGCATTTGCTATCCGTAAAAGCTGGCTTGACCCTTTAGGTCAGACAAAACCTCTTTTTTGTTGCTCATGTTCTACTAAGGTCATTACATGCAACAAAAACGCTCATTGTGCGTACTGTGTTGAGACGCACCACATGGTTTTCATGGCAAAGCAAAAAAGGCTGAAAGATGGATAAGCCCATTCCGCTAAGATGAGCTTAGTTTAAAGACACCTAATGTTTCATACGATACATGATGTTGCATTTGTGTTATAAATCTTACCCAAAGTAACAAAAAGAGAAGGGAAATTCTTATGGGTTCGGGCGATTTCAAATCGTATTCCTTCAGGAATTACACGGAAGAATTATATCCTAATTGCGAAACTGTTCCTTTAAACAACCAACATCTTTTAAAGGTGGTTATTTAATGTGCGTTATCGGAATATTTTTTCCACAGTCCACCATTTCCAGATTTACCGGAAAAACAGTCAATGTAAGGACAAAACATCCAAAAAGCTCAAGCGGGGAGGGGGACCGCCCCGCCCCTTACTTTATGCTAGGGGATTGAACTCTTAAAGCACAAGGGTGTGACGAGGGGGGGGGGATCTGCACAAAGCAGTTAAAAAATAATCCATTCCCAAAATCTTTTCTTCAAGAAACACTGTGTAAGCCGTATTTTCTTTTAAACTTCGTTTCAGAGAAACTTTTTCATGCAGAGAAAGCTCATTGATTTTTTTTCTAAATAGCAATCACAAAGGATTGTGGGATAGGTTTTAGGTGTGCATGAATTTTGTCGATGATATTTTATTGTAGCAAAAAATAATGCACACCAACATTCTGTCCCATAATACTTTGCAAAAGCTATTTGGAAAGGTGTCTATGTGGTGGCTCTTTCAACACTACTACAGCGTCAGTACCAACATTGCTACACTTTTGCTACCATCACGAGTAGGCTTTTGAAAAAGCTGCCAGAACTTGCACATATTTCAATCTTCAGAAGAGTACCTGAAAATGGGAACCAGCAGCATTCACTCAGTCAATGATTATTGCTTACCTATTAGCACATAAGCGACGGAAGCTGTTTCTCATTGGGCCCCAAGTTTTGGCAGCCGACATAAAAGTATCGCCGTAAGGGGCCCGGTTTTGCGCTTCGGAAACTCCATTGGCATGGGATCAATAGACCCGCTTAGGGGACCCTGGTGGGGTTCAGGGGCGAAGCCTCGTTAGAGCCCAGGGGGGCGAAGCGCCCGGAAGCGCAGCGAAGTGAATTTAGTTATTTGAGAGTCTCCAAAATGGTCGCAAATCATATTCAAATTAAGGATTCTTAACTAAGAATTTAATTCAGGGGTAAGGTGAGGTAAGGGGCGAGAATGGAGTGGTGAAGTACTATAACATTTGAAAAAAAAACACACTTTACAGTAATTATAAGAGGGCAAAGTGGAAATCTTGAGCTACTCAAAATTGAACATGTGGTTGAAAACTTGAGACAGGGCATTTTTAAGAGATCCAAAGCGTTTTGGGGCATTTTATCAATAGGGGGTTTTATTTAAAATTCCGGCAATATGCGCGGGGTCCAGGGGCCCGCCACAGACCTCCGCAAGCTTAGAAATTTTAGGCTTTTTAGCGGACTTAATGGAAGCAAAAAAGTATCTATGTATAGGTATTATTGATAATCTTTAAAGCGACATTATTACTGGGTCAGATGTGTGTCACTGGGGCCAATTAAGAGACTGGGGGCATTACCTTCGCTCAGTATATTTAAAAGTCCCTGATTTGAGAAGAAGAAAGATATTTTGAAAAAGAAAGATAGCTTGCAAACATTTTGTTTTAACTGTTTGAAGGGCGAACGTAAATTTTCCTACAGGTTATCGTTAATAAGGGGTTCCAGGGGGCGAAACTCCCGGAAGCTTTTCAACTTTTGAACTCTGAAAAGTAATTATTGAGCTAAAGAATAGCCGCAATGTAATATAAGCAACTTACAATTTATTTTGCGAAATGAACTTTTTTGGGGAGGGGGTCATGCCCTCCCAAATCTTATAAAAAATGTGGGTGAAGCAGGCCCCCTGGCCCCCGTTTCCTCTTTTCCAATGAAAATATAAGCATATTTTCATTGGGACAGAGTCCACATCATCCCATGCTAATGTGGAAGCTCACTTTAAGGTCATTCCCGGTTTTGCACGTGTCTCTCCAAATGCATCAACTTACAGGAAAGGCTACAACATTCAGATCATTTGAAATCATTGCATTGGATAATGAATAATAAACAAAAATATACCTTCCTGGCGCTTAATTTTTTATCCAAAGATTTGCTAAAGCAGTTATAACTTCTAGGGGCTTTGCTCTGTACCACGAATGGTCCTTTGCTCCTGGCCCCTTTCCGTACCCGTAAAAAATGGGTCATTGCGACGCGAGTACTTTCTCGTGCTCTGTGTTTGCACCTCCACTTTTGAAATGCTAGTGTCGCAACTGATTGTCAGATCGTTTTTTTCAGTTATAAGTATCATTTACCTTCCCCCTACTAAATTTGATCTGACCTTTACACAGTTCAAATTATCCGGAAACAATTGCTTTTGTTGTAAAACGAGTTTAAGTTGTTTAAGGTAAATTTGAAAACGCATTTTTTGGTTTGGCTTTTTCTTAAGGTGTTGTAAAGCGCAACGAAATATTCTATGGTAGTGTGCTGTATAAGTTTATGTAATAATAATAATGACGACGACGACGACGCTGTCATGTTAGTAGGAATTGACCCCCATTTCACCGTCACCTTTCATTTTTACCTCAATTTTAACTTAGTGACAATATTTAACACATTCGTGGGAGTTTTGCTGACTGACTAACTGACTGACTGACTGACTGACTGACTGACTGACTGACTGACTGACTAACTCATCGTTTGATGTTCCAGAATCTCTATATTCACCCCTCCTTGCGACTGCCCTCATGTTATTCAACAGAATGAGAACGCTCGTTGGGAGCTCCCAAAAGCTCGGACCGAAGTCAGTGGTCTCAGCAACCAACTGCGCAGTACCAGATTTATTGTCTCCTTTGTAACGTGCAAATTTATTTTTGGATTCACAAAAGGTCCCTTGCGTCAGCTTCAGGGGAAGACAACGGACGTTGTGTAAGTGTATCAAACGTTGAATTAGCTGCAGCAGAAAATAGAGGCCATCTGGAGTGACTTCTGCAATTCAGAAAATCTGAAATTGAATACGGATGGTTCTAGAACTATCAACTGTGTTTCTTCATTTTTTTTTAATTCTTCACTAATTTTGTAACAAAGCCGGAGCAATAATTGATCAATCTAATTACCGAGTCAGGCTTACGACACTGATTTCATTTCCACCCACTTATTGGGATGTCATGTGTCTCACCAGGAAGCTGTTCCGTAACAGCTCCCTGGTCTTTCAACGGTCGCCAGTATTCACTTAATATTTTTCAGTTGGGATCGTCTTTTTAATATTTTCAGAACAAAATCATTAATAGTTTCTAATGAGATTTTCGCAATAGTTTGAAATCTTTACTTTCTTTCAAGTTTTCAGTATTGTTTTAAATTCGGATTAACTCAGTCTAGGATAGCAACCGTCCTTAGGTCAATAAACGTTTCCCTGAAGTCCCAGAAAATATTTCTTTAGACATGAATAGAGAAGCTCTTGCTAAAACTTGGGGCCGATATATCTTACGGTTTCACTTGCGTGGTTAACACGCCCTCCAATTTTAATACTTACTAGCTTTAAGGCCAGCTTAGTCAACAAAATATGTTTGTTTAATAAGTAGGCCTGCTACTTATAATAGTTGACATCGTACTAAGACCTTCTAGTACTTTGCAAATGGCTATAAAATTTCGTATCGTTGGTAGGGTACATCCAAACACTTGTAAAACAGCTAGTTATTTGTAACGTATTTCCCAGTCTTTCGAACATAGCGTATCATTACCGAGTGAAGCCAAGTAAAGATGGTCCGGAAACAGAAAATGTTTCGTCCTTCATCGTACTTTGCGTTGGTGAATCATGCATAAAGTACACTTTTCACAAATTACTAATTTTTTAGTAGAGGAACCATCCCACTGGCGTAATTTAATAATCGCTTTGAGGATTGTGTATTCGTCATTGTTCTAATGGACCGACGAAACGTTCTGTGAAAATTTTGTTAGAATTATTTAATGTATTTCCCTTTTGTCAAACACAAAGTATCACTTAAGCAGCACTCCCAATTTTTTTCTCGGCACGCTTTGCGGACCTAGTACCGTGCATGACTTTATGAAGAAAATAAATTCAGCTTTTCTCGTCATGGAAAACACATTCAAAATAAATTTCTTTCACTACTACTTGAACGTAGCTGTAGTGCATAGTCTTGATAAAATGTTCATTGTAGTGTTCTCATCCCTAGTACATAAAAGGAATTTTACTTTGAGTGTAGATTCTAATGAGGAAAACGTAATTTCGCGCATTTTGCGCGCATGCGTACTTCTACTGCGGATGATTGCCAAGCACGGACTTCCTATACATGGACAGAGTATACTGCACGGTACATTGTCGCTACCGTACGTATGAGAAAAGGCGCACCAAGATGGCTCTCTGCTATGATTTTTGTGTGGAAGTTTGGACTTGCTCAAGTATATCCCCATATTTTGCAAGAAAATTGAAATATTTTTGAAATATGGCAAGGTAAGGTCAAAATCATTTCACGTATTACAGAAACATGATATTCTTCCCCATTCAAGTTTAACTTTTGCTTGAAATATTACATAGTCGTCAAATCAGACGGATTTATAGGTTCACGGCGGCCATCTTGGTGCGCCTTTTTTGTCCCAGTCGGTGGCGACCAGCTACAGATAGGACGTACGTGTTACATGCTCTGTCCATGTATATACGTCCGTGTTGCCAAGCTATCTGGTGTGGGCTTGCAACTGATGAGTTCCTGGAAGGTGGTCATCACACAGTTTCACTATTGACAGACTGTCAATACAACAACACTGTTAGATGCCTCTTACATCAGGATCCCTTGCAACGGGTCTGTTGGGGCGGATGGAAATGGGAAGAAGGGGGGTTTGTGTTGCCGGCACGACTCCAGGTGACTTGTGAAGTGATACCATTTTGACATGTGTCGGTTCAGCCCAGTCACGCTACTGATCATGACTTTGCATTCAACGGGTACTCAAGTTTGTTGCTGGCTGATCATGTGTTTTCTTAATGCTAAAGTCAAGTGATTGAACATGTTGCAAGGCTCAGGGTACGTAGTTGGAGGAGGCTAATGGCTATGTTTCTAACCGATTCTTTGTTGTGAGTTCAGTTACGGCCTTCACATTTTGAATGAATGTCGAGGAAGAACACAACGGTAAAGCACTGATTTTCTATGACAAAACTGTTAGAAAAAAACTGCTGAACACGCACGCAACGTTGACTGCAACCTTGTATAAAAGTTAAGACCTTTAGAGTGGTAGAATAATAACATCAAATTCTCGAAAAGTTTACAAATATTGCTATTTATCTTTTCCATCTTTTTGCTATTAGTGAGAAGAAGTTTATAAGATATTAGTTGAGATTAGTTTAAAAATGAAGATACAGCAAGAAACAAATACTACCACCACATTTCAGGTTCAGGGGTCAGAACTTCGGAATTCTGTTTCTTTCACAGCTTTCGAGTTACGAACATGCGGGCAAGCCAAAATGTTGGCATATGTAATTATTTGTCTTTGCAACAGTATCACCACATCGCCCCACGGCCTGGAGTACGTTAACAGTAGTCCCGTTAGGAACTTCGCAATAGATTTCGAGCGTTTTTATTTCACTGAAAGTAGTACTATCAGTTTGGCTCCAAGAATATGTCGTTGTTGTCGATGATTCAAGGCCGAACGAGAAGATGTCCTTGAAAACGGCTCCCAATGAGTATGATTGAGTGTGCGAGACAGTTTTACCCTGAGTAACAGAATGGCCGATTATCAGTCCCTGTTGTATCATGTGTTTGCACAGCACATCGCCTGTATAAACCAGAAAACCAAAAGGCTTGGTTATTCCTTGCCGAAAGGAATCTTTGGACATTGTTTTCTTTTTAACCTCTAATGACCTCCCATGACATTTTTAGAAACTTTTGCTAACCATACTGCATTCACTTACCAATTTTGATATTCCTCCAACACTCCTACTTGAAGGCATCTGGTGACCAAATGACCTTTAACCTCTACCAAAACAACAGGCTTTTTCCTCTCCGCACGACAAATCTGCTTACCAAGTATGAAATATCAATCATCAGTTCGGGACATAATCGCTTTGGGGAAATCAATTTTCACCCAATCGGGGTATGGATTCGGCACCGCGCGGCAAGGTTTGTGCATTCTTTCCGAATGAACTTGTGCAAGTGGATTGTGCCAGCATTTGTGAAAGTTAATGCGTTGTTGAAGGTCCACGTACTGTAGTTCCCTCGCCCCCTTTGTTTTTTAACTATCATGTCACATTAAAAACGAGCACATTTGTTTAAAAGAAAAACGACTGTGAAGTGGTAGACACTACGTGCTCATAATATTCATACCGTTGGGACTAGTTTTCTCTCGAGATCGGTTATTTCCTGAACTGATCATTGCTTCCTTGAGAAATTGTGTTGACAAAGCAATCACGTGGTTTTCACACACTTAGCTCCTGTGATTTCAAATGAATTTTGGCCTCCACCAAAAAAAAAAAAAAAAAATCAGCAAATCTATGAACGAAATACCACAATAGTTGATTATTGCAATCTTGAGAAATTGTAATAACAAACCCTTCAGACCTGTGGCCAGGCAAGGTACTGGGGCAAACTTGGGAGGGAAAAGGGGGCATGAAAAAGTCTTTTCAGGGTAAATGAACAAAAAATTTGAAAAATAACTTCAAGCTCTTTAGGGGGAAATGGAAACCTGAAGCTTTTAGCAGCGTTACCTCTGGTAACATCAAATAACCATAGAACCCAACTGCGAACCATAGGGATGTTGCACTCGACATGAAAAAGCTATAAACCAAACATGAAAAGTGTCGGTCATACCTATCTTTTGAGTTATTATGTTTACAAGCCATTCCGAGGTTTTTGCAGTGTAAGTAAAGCGCCAGTGACCTGAAATGACCTTTGACATTCACTAAAAACGATAGGGTTATTCTTCCCGACATGGTAAATCTACATACCAAATATGACAAGAGTTGGTCGTTCCTTTCTCTAGATTTCGTGTTTACTCCTGATGATCTCATATCAGAAAACATGAGTGCGAAGGATGAAACACAAATCAAAAAAAAAAAAAAAAAAGAAAAAGAGCTTCCTGGATGAAAAAGTGCACGTACAAATCGAACATGGTCGGAAAAAAAGGAAAAAGTAGACAAAAACTAGGTCCGGAAAAAAAAAATTAGGCATACCCAGTAAAAAACGAGCACGAACGAGTAAGTGCAAAAGGTGTTAAAACTGACTCAAAAAAGGGGTGAATATTACAAAAGATCAATTCTAACGTTAAGGCCGTGTGGAGCGAGAGTACCTAGCCTCATGATCAGTCGGTTTTCAGCACCAAGGCGGTCACGATCGGAGCCTCGGCACATTACAGCTGGCGTAACGGTTAAATGCTGTATAGAACAAGGTGGAGGGGGATTAAAATGTGCAGCCACCGGGTATCCATGGAGATTCTGTTTGATGGACCTAAGGTGCTCGGTGACTCGATCCGCGACCGCGAGGCAGCGCTTGGTCTCTCCCACATACAACGAATTACATCTCCCACAAGCTAAAATATAAACTACATTAGAGGAAATGTAGGGGAATCTTTGTTTGACGATGAAGCTATTGCCGTTGGGGCCTGAAATGTTGACGAGGTCGTGTTTGCCAACAACTGGGCATGTATTACACCTCGAACGGTTACATGGAAAGGTACAAGACGTGTCGTTAAAAGAAGTTTGTGGGTGGGAAGCCCGAACTAAATGGTTGGCTAAATTTTTCTCAACTCTAAAAGCAGTGATGGGGGGTTCCGGGAAAACATCACGGGTTGAAGGGGTCTTGTCGGAGCAACTGTGCATTTTTGTAGATAGCGCGTAAAATAGGACGGACCGAAGGGTGATATGAAACAACTAAAGGAATACGTAGATTGGTACCAGATTTGTTCTTTTTCTCAAAGGCTTCCTCTCTGTTGGTTCCTTGAATTCTGCGTAGGGTTTAGAGAGGATTTTTGGCAGGGTACTGGCGTTTTTCAAAAAGGACAAAATTTCTTCAGAGGCAGTGGAGAAGTCATAATCCTTCGAACAAATATGTCTGGCTCGCAAAGAGCTGGGAATAAGGGATAGATTTAGTGCAAGATTCGGGGTGGTTGGAAGGGTGCAAAAGGTAGTTATGCGAGTCGGCTGGCTTAAAGTGTAGGTTAGAGGTAACTGTACGGTTGTTGATGGACAGTTTAAGGTCGAGAAAAACAACAGATGAGTCCGAGATACAATGGGTAAATTTCAAAAAGGGGCAAAAGGAATCGACAACGTCGATAAAAGTTTCTAAATCACGACGGGATATATCGATCAAGTGGCAACTCCTACAATATCATCAATATAGTATATCATCAATATCAAGTTCCGTTAAACGTAAGAAGGTGTATATATATATATATATATATATATATATATATATATATATATATATATATATATATATATATATATATATGTATATATATATATATATATATATATAAATCGTGAACAACATTGATGGCTTTCCCTCGCCCCCGACAACAAACGGTTAAATTACCCTATAGCACACCACGTTATAACTTGCTATTATACGAGGTCACAGATTTACCCGACAACTCTTTCAAAAGTCCCAACCGTAGGGGTTCTTGGCTTTTATTGAAAATCGTTTAATAGTGAGTTCATATTTGATATTTCATCTGTTACACGTTGTGCGACGGCACGGTCTGTAGCCACGACCTTCCAATTGACATTTTAGCTGTGAGAAGACGTCTTTCAGTTTTTGGAGAGTGCTAACCCCCCTCCAAGTTACCTATCATTAAATTTAATTTATTGCATATGTTCTCCTTACATCGCTTTTCTGTCAAAGTGCGAAGGTGCCAGTTATAAAAGTCAGTATAAATCATTTCACTGGATTACGTGTCTTAAACAGAGGGACTTGTTTGTAATTGTTCATATTGAAATCGCTTGGTAAGGCAGAACTTCATTTAACTGTGGGACACAAACACCCTACATCGACAGAATGAGCCATCTTTTTATTTACCCACACGCGTCGACAGGGGTGTATGTGTGGATGTTAAATCCTTTAAAAAGAGAAGAGGAGTGGGCAAACTTGCAGTTTTTCCGACTGCATGTATTATGTATATAGATAGAAAACTTACCAGATAAGGGTAAAACTTCACCCAAATTGTTTAAACGTCCCGCCAGACAAAAGCTTTTGGCTTTGATTGAGCGTATTCAAACTCATCTGTAGTTATAGGTCACTAGGGTGGGTGACACTTGATTTAGTATGAGCTTTCACGCTCTAAATTTTGGTGATTGTAAGACTTCACGACTTTGCGTTTTACTCTACATGAATATAGCTAGTGACCAACCGGTTGATTTTCTTAACATGTACTGAAGAGGAATCTGCAATTATGTCCTCCGGCCTATATTGCAATGGGCATAAAGAAGAGTGCAACGACAACATTAACAAACCTGTTTGGTCATTTCCACAAGCAAAGGCTAGCTCGTAATCTTCTGTTGGTTTGCATCTGATAGCTGCATTTGACAAATTGCAGGCGCAAGTCCAAGAGCTTATATATCCAAGCAATATGGGGAACCCAATGTGTTTCCCCGTAAACCGAAATCTGTCCCCCCGATAGTCTCCGTCCTCAAAGCCGTCCAGCCAGCAACCATCTTTTACTACCAACGCTCTGGCACGGTCGTTCCAACCACAATCGCCAGCTGAAGGTGTATTCTCTCCGTTGTAGATGTCAAGGAAGGCCCCTCCGCAAGCCAAATTTTCCACCCAGTGAGTTTCCTCATAGAGCCGAGCGCACAAAAATGCTTCGTTGTTGTACATTGTTGGTAATTGCGATGGCTCTGGGCATCTTGCCCTGATAAGCTCAACGCATATGGTTAAAAGCAGGATGATAAACATTGTGTTGAAATCTAATAAAGAAAGGACCAAAAGAAACGGTCTTGAAAAAGAAACTGCTGGATAACTTTAAATCCTCACAGAAATATGTTTCTCTCTGCCACAGCTGCCTCTGGAAAACGATGGGTAGGTGGGGGGAGGGGGGGGGGGCTACTCGTGTTTTCGTAGTGCCTTTGCCACGCCGTTAGTTCCAGTGGCTTACAGATTGTACACAGAATTTGCCAACTGTGTTCACCGACTGTCGTTTGATGTGACTGAAGAACTTGAATATGTAAGTACCGTATATAGAACCAAACTTGAACCTTTTCTTTCCTTTTTAAAAATGTCCCCATTACTGGGATTGGGAAGTATCTTGAGAGACTTAAAAAAAGCCCCAGAAGCAACCTTATGCAACGTTAAAGATCGTTTTAAAGTAAATTCGTTTGCACCTTTTTAACATATGTGTATGGAACACGTGGAACATCTTTCAGGATGTAACCAGTTCGGGAGTTAATCGCTTTTGGGGAATTTTTTACCACATCAGGGAAATATTTTGCCACGTTAGGCGCCATTTTCAAATAACCCTCATGATGCATTGAGATCATACAGCGCAAATTCAACGGAGATAACGTTCAACCTTGCAATATTTATCGATTTCTGGAAAGAGAAATTCGGGCATATTGAAAATCTCTGTTGATATGAGAATAAAAAGCCATCATCTTAGGTTGTTCACTGCGCCAATTTTGAGGTATCGAGCAATTCTGCTATAACAACGTTGGGTAAAATATTACCCAACAAGTGCCCAACGTTGGTCCTATAGTTCAACGCATCAACATTGGGCAAATCATACCCATTATTGTTGGGCACTATCTCCAACCAACAGTTGGGTATAATGTTTGACCAACAAAAGGATACTTTTTTACCCAACAGCAAGTGAATTTTTTACCCAGCAAATTTTGTTTGGATTTCCATGTAATCACATATGTAATTTTATAATTTAGACAAGAAGGTAAGTCAAGAAAGTACCCTTAAACTTGCACCGTTTGCCCTCCAGGAGTGGTTTGGGGCACCACTGACAATACACTTGGTTAATTAACCGTGCAGTGTATAGTTTGAACTTATAACCCCAGTAATGTACTTTGTTACAGTCCCATTGATTACGTACTAGTAATAACATTTTTTCGTATACGACCATTGCTCTTTAAGTAGTTTCGTCCAGTTTTTTACTGCAATTCTACCGCTAGCTTCTTAATTACCAAATCCAACCTTGTTCAATAATAAACCACTTTAATTAAAATAATTATCTGTTAAATTTAACTAACCCTTTACTAATCATCTGATTGGTCAATTACATTTTACCCAAATGTTGGGTACTTCAAAACTTGTCCAACACCTTTCACCAACACTTGGATTTAACCCAACCTTAATTAACCCAACAAATATGGATAGATTGTTCACCTATTTGTTGGGGAATAATTTGCCCATGTTGAACACTTAGGGTTTTGCCCAACGCTTTTTACTCAACTGCTTTTAGAACTTTGGTCAGCTTTGCACCTTACTTTTGGACATTTATTTACATATTTTACATATGTTAATGAAGATACCTTATCCACCTTAAATAAGCTTTATCGCCACCATCTCTTCCGCCATTGTTGTCTTTTGTCTCGGACCAGCGAGTCCTTCCTAATACTAGCAGAACTGTGCATGCTCATTTCGCATACGTCATGGACATTTGCCAAACTAATTGGCAATGACCTTACATGTGCCCAACTATCGCTGTGTTTGCCCAACGTAAGAAAAGTTTGCCCAACATTTACCCAGGCCGTGAGCGCCTAACCCGTTTTGCCCAGAATTTTTAAGAGTGTATACGCGCTTTGTCCTAAGCTTATTATATACAGCTGTAAGTTTTGTGCACTAATATTACTCATGAAGGTACAAGAGGATTGAACCAGCATTTGTGTTTGAACATGCGTTGTTGAAGGTCACTTGTGGCTTCGCCCTTTGTGTCTTAACTACGATATCACATTTGAATACATACACATGGCGACATGTGCCAAACAAATTGAAGGCTGCGAAAAGGTAGAAACTAAGTGCTCAGAAATATTCATACCGTTCGGGCAGGCAAATTTTTCCCCAGATCTGGGAAATGGTAACGGGTGCACGAAGGACTTGCAATCGGGAGGTTAGGGTTCGCGTCCTTGTCGGGTCATACGGCAGATTTTAAAACAGAACCTACGGCCATTGTGCTTGCCCAGGGTTAAATTCCATTTGACGGAAAGGATTTAGGTTCCAAAAGGTTTACACTGTGTTTGGGACAGTTTCCATTCAAAACCATTTAAACCAGATAGAAAACCAGTTAAGGTTACCATTTGCATTTTAAAGACCAGTTGGCACCATTCGTAAACCATTCAAGTGCAATGCCGCTTTTGCAAATGGTTCGTTATTTAGTTAGTTAGTTAGATGGGGTTTAACGACACGCCAACACGAATGTGTTACATAGTGTCACCACGTTAGACAAAGTAACACTGTTGGGGTAAAACTACCTAAAAAGGTAAAAAAAAAAAAAAAATAGAACGGGGGGGGGGGGGGTCAATTTCAACTTAAACGATAGCAAGACGGGAGCCACGTCAGAATTTTCTTTAAAGTTTACTTTCTTTGAAGAAGATAAGAATAATGGAGGCATCGGTTTGTTCAAACAAAGTTTTTACGTCGGGTACGGTGTAGTTTTTTTCTAGCCAATATGGGAGTATTCATAACAGTTGACGAGAATGTGGCTGACGGTGACAGCATCATCCCTCCCTTTACTGGGGACTCCATTTCCCCAGTTCCAGGCGTAGGTTTTAATCGGTGTAATTTATTTTCGGGAAAGGAACTCCACAATTCTGGCCACTTTGATTTTTTAAAGCCATTGATCTTAGGGCGGTAGTCTGTGTGAGGTAAGGAAAGATTGGTGACGTTCAACTGTAGAGCTTCTTTAGCAAGTGAATCGTCTCTTTCATTACCTCGTATGCCCACGTGGCTAGGGATCTATGCTAGCACAACTGATTTTTGAAGTGCAGCCAAATTGGAGTACGCAATGATGTGGGGAAGTCAAGCCAGTGAGACACAACTGGAAAAAAGCCGTGACTTACACCAATTGATTAGAAACCCCCAGTCTTACCTAACGATAGACAAGTTAATTCCCACAACTGGAAGAAAGAGGCAAATATTTCGAACAGATCATTAACGGTTGGAAGCCAGCAATTAGGCTGATCAACTGATATCAAACATATAAAAATAAAAGATAGTGTACAATATCGATGCAATAGACGAAAATTCACACAATTAAAAGAGTATTTCACCCACAAGGAATTGGTATTTCAAACATAAAAAAATGCAAGTAAACCCTGACTTACCTCAAACGAGAAGGATTGTCAGGCCAAAGAAAAGCCACATTAGCATAAAACCTACGAAATGCCAGCAAAAAAATTTAGAACTGAAAACAGTAAATAGGGGTATAGTTGAAGTCGGTTTATGACAATTTTAACCAACAGTACAGTTACATATACTCAAATTTATGTTTAGCATGTTTTGGAATGATGTCCTTTCTTACAACTTACATTGAAACAGGCACGAACTAACAAATAGACAACTCAAACTGGTCAGACAAAAACACAAAGGACGAATGCGTGCCGGCAAATCAAGAAAGTAGGGAAGTATGAATTATTTTGGAAACAAGATTGTACAACTGCTTAGACGCTTTCCTTGTATCACAAGCGACCATTTTCCGGGTTTTCGGGAACATGGTTGACCGGTTCTAGACTTTCAGACGGGGAGGGGTGGGGGGGGGGGGGACTTGAAAAGGCAGGATATTATTTTTCTAAATATGAGAACCAGCACTAACAGATTGAAGACAATGATGATAATACAGTACCGCACCATACATAACAAATCTTATAGGACTATGGGTATGTCCTATACGGTACTGTGTAGCGACAGTCATATGAGAAACACCCGCACAATGTACATCTGACTAAAATGACCGACAGTAAAACGATTTCCAATACATGATTTATCCGTCAACCTCGCTTTATTTATTAACGCTACCATGGATGTCGTTGACGACAACTAACCTATGTGATATAGAGACTTAGTCGACGGTTTCAAAAAAGGCCATGCTTCATTCAACAGAAATCGCACCGCGCGAAGCGAAAATCACTAAATATTGAGTCCAGTAGGTAGTTAGACTTTTTCTTAGAGGAGAAAGCACCGATTCTTTCCTTCTTTGCATAAAACCGGCAGACCGGTGCACATGTTTGCGACTAGTAGGCACGCAATTCTGGTCGCGCAGAGCGCGCCGGAACTTTTAAGCCATTCAAACATTTTTTCAATATACAGAGTTGTATTGCAAAAATGTTGGATTCTGAGTTTCTTGTTACTTTCTTCAGAAAGAACACATCATGCTCACAGGAGTTCACTGTTCAAATGGTAATCATGCGTTAAAAGAGTGAATATGGACGTAATTAGAGGCGCTCGAAGCGCGTGGAAAAATTTTGCCTTTCTTGAAAAAAAATATTTTTCAAACGTACTGAGTGTGCATTACAGAAAATATTGAATCCTGGGTTTGCTGTAAGAAATGTGAAACATTTGGCGATTATTGGAGAAACTGTTCTCCCTTTAACCAAGTATAATACTCCACGGCAATTAAGGATCGTTGAAACTGCTGCATAAGTTAGGCTGCGAATAGAGGCTCCCGGTGGCATTTAAAAAAAAAGTTCGAAACTTTGTTGTCTTCTGTAGAGGAGTATTTGAAATTTAAGAGTTTATGAAAATTTGGATTTTTTTATTTTATTTTATGAAAAAAGCAATGTAGATGACCAGTGTCTTTGATAATCAGTTGTTACATGTGTCTTATATTCGATTTTTTCATTTCACAAATTCGCGCAACTTTCCCAAATTTGATTTTTTTTAAAGTGTAACCATTTCTGTATTAGGGTTCTGTATATGACGCGCGAAAAGGGCGCTGAAATTTCGCTTTCTTAGAGAAACATTCAAAAGTTTAATTCTATGAAGAGAATACGAAATTGTACGAAAGAAAAGCTAAGAAAACCGCAATGCAGTTGACCGGTGTTAACGGTAGTTCATGATGTCGTGTCACACATAGGCTGGCAAATTCACGTTTTTTTTTCGATCATCGAAGCCAGACGACGACCGTTCTCAAGTTCTATGCATCCCCGCTGGTAGCTTCGCTTCTGATTGTGTCGCTTTCGAACTTGCACGTACATGATTTCGAGCGTAAAAATACAGCTTGATAAACTATACACTTGTCCGCACTGCGTTTCCCAAAGAATACAATACGGTTTGGGTTTTGCTCATTCATGCAGTCCACCAAGATGTATAGCATATGTACTTGGTTCCAAACTTTGTTTACAAGTAACGAGATCAAGCAACTATCTTGCTTTAACCTAAAGAGATCGCACACCGGTGGTTTTCTGGATTAAGACTCAATCACCTGTGACCTGCGGAAAATTAGACCGGAGATTGGAGGAGGACCAAGCAGCATATATGTGTATAGGCCTTTGTGATAAATCTCTTTAACCTATTTTGCAATATACGCAAACGCAGCTTAAAGGTATACAATCTTGGATATTTGGGGGGGGGGGGAGGGAGGCTTGAGCACATTTTCTCTTGAAGGGGGAGAGGGGCTTGAGTCCCCAAAGCCTACATCCGTAAAACGGCGCCTGTGCTATGTCATTATACTATAATGCCGGAGTATAACTTACCGTTCAACAGTAACGTCTCTGTGTGTATATCATTAAAGTAGGTTTAACACGCGGAGTGAGTCGTATTGTAATGAATTGTCCAACGTATTTGAAATTTCAATTAACGTGTCAAGAGCGGATACAGATGAACTAGATTAACGAATAACATACTGCCAGCAACTAAAAAAATGGCAAACACCATGAACACTGACGCGAATTAAAGAAAAAAACTCGGTATGAAAACCGTCCCTGAACAGTCACAGACACCCGAAACAGAAAAAAATTGCCCGACCAAACCACCACCACATAAAAACAAAAACCTAAACAAGAACACCAGAGAAAACCACCATCACCACCGCCACCACTTACAGCAACAGAACCAAAGGGCAACAGTGCCAAAGGAAAGCAATCGGCCAGGGTCCACTTGCTATAGGCAAATCCAATAAAAAATCAAAGAGACCGAACTATAAAACGTCCTCTCTCTTCGAAGAACCGCAGTGAACCAATAAATGTGTATTTTTTAATGTCCTTCGAAACGGACTCGAGCAAAATCAGATCAAACTAAACCCAAGTAAAAACTACCAACTCACAACAAACGGAACGCAAAAATCTGACTTAAGAAGAAAAACCACCAACTTACCAACCTACAACCGCACCCGTCGCTCTCCACAACCACAACCAACCCGAATCTGAACTCCAAACCACCCTTCAGACCAAAAAACAGAAAATCCAAAATATCCCAATTCCCAAGCTCGAAGGCTTCACCAAACCCCACACGAAATAGTGAGAGAACTTACCCAAGGCCAAACAGCATACACTCGTGATGGAATAATATAAAACTGAAGCGGGAATTCTGGTCTACAAGCAGACAAACAGCTAACTGGCGTATATAGCTACGAACTCAGTCAAAAAGAAGACAATTACTACTATATATAAGATGCTCCTCAAAGCACCCGGATGTAGATTCACTACTGATAGTGTTTAAACACGGTAGAAACTACTTCAAACCATTATTGGCTGTAAATGTAGCGCGGTAAAGTGGTAACATGATTAATTTTTCAATTTGTACCTCCAAGAATATATTTGTACGTTTTAAAATGAATAAGAGAGATATTCCCACCAGTATGATTGAAGTCGTACCACATAAGTCTTTTGGATATTAACTTCATTTGTTGGTCGATTTTGTTTCGAATGTGGCTGACTATAACTGGTGTCCATTTTGGTAGTTGTGCATTTTATTGTTTGTAGATGACCAACTAAAGTAGCATGTAGCTTAATTTAAGCTATGACATCACATACTACGAGTCGGTTACTTAAAACGTGCAAAACCTTGTGTACCGACGGTCTCACAGAAAGCCTTCACTTACTTTTCGCTGCTGCCAATAACTAACGGCGGCATAAGGATTTAAAGAGAGTGAGGGGGCGGGAGTATGGGCTGTGGAAGTAGCTCGGAGTAGACACCAATTTCACGCGAAGCGCGAGTCTAAGCGGATCGGGTCCAGGGACCCGCCTTAGGTCCCTGGAGCAGTCGAGAGGCAAAGCCTCGTTTGGGGTCAGAGGGAGAAGCCCCCTGAAGCTCCATGCTTTAAACTAGACAGGCTGTACTTGCCAGCAAGTAAATATCGAAGGCCTTGACCCTTGATCTGTGGGATCGATCTTTTTTGAAGACCCGGAAATGTCTAGTTTGAATGAGCCAGTTGAGTTTGGACAAATAAGTTTTGAAATGTTTGAGAGGTTCTCAATTGTTCCAAGCATCTTGAAATGTGAAATGTGCATGTGCATATTGGTGCCCATCTCATTGGTCCAGCATATGGTCTTAACGCGATTGTGCCCCTTACCCGAACTCATATGCCTGACCCTATCCGCAACCTAACCAACAACTCTAATCCTAATCACAATGAGTTGCTAGGGGGGGGGGCGTCGATGAGACCAGGAGAACAATATGATGTTGAAACTATATAGAACAGACTCATGTGATTGCACAAGAGGTAAGTCAACTATAAACTTCACTTTCTCTATGAAGAATCCATCATCATTGAGGCGCTTCAGAGCAGTAGGCCTAGTCGTTGGCCGGCGTGTATGGGCCGCATGGCCCCATGCACTTCTAAATGTAGGCCTAGTCGGGGGGAATCAGCAAGTCGGGAGGGAGTCAGTAGTCTGACCGAGTTTGTCCGAGCAAAAGGAGCTAAATGCCACTACTGATAATCCTATATGCGTGTTTCAACAGCTTCCACATGTTTTCATATAGCACTATTTTGCAGGCATCCCCCCTATAAAGCAACCATTTTTCAAAAGGGGCCTCATTCAGGATAGCAAATTAGCCGAAACATTGCCAACATTCTTTCACTAACTTCGATATTTTTTCTTCAATTTGAAGGTAACTACAAACAACCAGCAATTGATTCCTGACATACCCAATTATATCATCCAGTACTTTCCCATTGGCGGCATTTCCAGACATGGTTTTTAGCGTGTCAGTTCGATGGGGAAAATTGTCGGTGTCCCGGTACCGGCCCCTGCCCTTTTCAGTTGGTGGAATTCACCATTTGCCCCCCCCCCCCGACCACCTGAATTCGGCTGGGCATGAAAGATGAAGGTGGTGCATACTGTTAGGAAAAATAACCCCTACCCATAACTTAACCCATATAACGACGTGTCCTAATGCTAGTAACCCCAACCCCCACGCTGATCCCAAAACGAAGGGCTGGAAGAACAAAAGTAACTCTACATTCCATGTCAATGTCAGGAAGTGACAAAGGGGCAGGAGAGGCTTAGCCTCTAGCTGCTTGTCCTCAAAATCTCTTGGGAAAGGTTGCTTCAATTCACATAACACACAGTAAGTGCACAGTGCAATGGCATTTCCGGATCCCTACTCGAACAGTGCCGGCCACGGTAGGCCTGTTACTATTACGCTCCGAATACAACAATTGCGCTTGGGTCTCTGGATAAGCCAAAGAAGTAGGAAAAACAACCCCGGCTAAACCAATCGGATAGGTCGTTGCACATCTCTCGGTTTTTCCATCCAGACGTCCGTTTTACAACAACTGTTACTAAGGTGCTGTTGTGCAAGCGTTTCGGTAGCACAACGAGTCCCTTCGATCATTTCCATCCAGTGAAACGCGATGACATCACGTGCATAATCTCTATAGCCACTGAGCCATACATCTAAAGAACCGACAAACCGATTTCACTGAAGAAATTCCAATCGTGCATGTTCGTGTGAGAATTATACGTAGCCTACATGTACACGCCTCGCCGCCAAGTTATACAATTATTACCGACACATACGTTCGCACGGTAGGCATACTGTTCACATCAACAGTACAGGTATTGTAAAAATATGTGTACATGAAAGGGGAAGTTAAAAAAATAATTGAACAGCACTTCCACTTCGAACAACAGTGGAGGGTGAATTTTCGGGAAAGGTTATGCTGAGGGAGATTAAAGTGTTCGGCAACCGGGAATCCAGGGTTATTCTTTCTTATGCTGAGCTTGTGATTATTGAAACGAAGTCGGAATTTTGTGCTTGTTTCGCCTATGTACGTAGCTAAGGGACATTGGGTGCAGAAAAGTAAATAAACTACATTACATGAGTCACAATCGAAGTCTCCCGGTTTTAGAGTTATACCTGAAGCATGGTGGTAAATGGTGGGGGAAAGCTCTAAATGATTGCAAACTTGGCACCGGGGTTTATTACACTTCCTGTTGCCTGTTTTGGGATTGTCTACAGTGGGAAGGGTTTTGCGAACTAACATGGCTCTAAAGTTACGTGGCTGTTTATAAGCAATCATCGGGAGGTCCCTGAAAATTTCAGAAATCGAGGGGTCAGATTTGAGTATTTCCCAAGATTTCTTGATATTGTGGGTAAGGGTGCGATTGGATGGGTGGTATGTGATGACTAAGGGAATGCGGTCACAGTTCGATTTTGTGCGATACCGAAGGAGATTATGCCTCGGTGTAGCAAGAACTTTATGAAAGTAATTGTTGAGGAGTTTATAGGGATATCCTCTGTTGAGAAAAAAGTTAACCAATTCAGTGGCCCTTTCCACAAAAATGTTATTAGTGGAGCATAAACGGCGGTACCGAAGGAACTGGCTGTAAACAAAGAGTGTTTGGTATGACGGGGGTGGAAACTATTGAAGCGGAGATACGTATGTCTGTCTGTAGGTTTAGTGTAGACGGACGTAGTGATTTTACCGTCTCCAATCATTACCAGAACATCTCAGAAGGGCAGAATCTTAAAGGAATAATCGAAAGTAAATTTGATGGAAGGATGAAAACTGTTAGCAACATAAAAGAATTGTTTTAGATTATCCAGCCCTTTGTCCCAGATCATAAAAACGTCGTCTATATATCGTACATAGAATAAGGGTTTGTTTGAAGATTGCATCAAAATTCCCTCTTCCACATGATACATAAATATATTGGCATATGACGGTGCCATTTTTGTACCCATAGCCGTCCCATTTACCTGTAAATAATTAATGTCATTAAACTGAAAGTTATTGTGGCTCAAAATGAATCGAATTTAACTCGTTACTTCAGAGTACCCAGTGACAGAATTTTTCCTCATTAAATTTAAACAGGCCGTTGTACCTTCCTCATGGGGGATATTTGTATATAACGAAGTCACGTCCATCGTCACGAGTATGGCATCTTTGGGCAAGGACGTAATTTCATCTAGTCTATTTATAAAATGAGTGCTGTCTTGAATATAACTTGGGATGGTAGGAAGTAGAGGTTGTAGGTGTTGGTCAACGTAGGCCGAGATGTATTCAGTCAGAGTCCCGATGCCGGAAACAATGGGCCTGCCAGGGACGGGTATGCTGTTAGAACGAACGAATTCAATTGCTTCTGTGTTTGTAGGTTGTTCATCCCCTTCCCAGAGTCGGCCGACAATATCTTTCAATTTGTGGACCTTTGGTAAGGTGTAGAACATAGCTGGTTTGGGCGCGGTGGGTATCAAGGGTGTAACCTCCTCATTAATATCATTGTCAAATGTTTGGACCAAACGAATTAGTTCCTTATAGTAGGTGAGGGTTGGATCAACCTGAAGCGGTTTGTAAAATTTTGTGTTAGACAGTTGGCTCTCAGCTTCAGAAATGTAGTTAGCCCTGTCCATTATAACCACAGCACCACCTTTATCGGCAGGTTTTATTACAATATCGTTATTGGCATTGAGGCTGAACAGGGCGTTGCTCTCCGACTTGCTTAAGTTATTGACTGATGCTTGGGGCTTTTGCTTTATAGACTTTAAAAACGAGTTCAGGTGTGAGTTTACCGAAGAAACGAATGCGTCTATGAATGCATTCCTTTTGGGAGGTGGCGTCCATCTCTTTTTTAGATTTCTGATAGGTTGAGGGATAAAGCACTCCTGTTGTGGTGGCTTATCCGCTGCCCATTCCCTCAGCCTCACTTTGCGGTTGAACTCAACCACATTATTGGAAAGCTCAACCTGATCTATAGGGGTGGTGGGACAAAATGAGAGACCCCGTTCCAAAACACCCATTTCTTGGTCAGATAGTTCGATGTTTGAAAGATTAATCACACTTGATTGTGTACATAGGCGAAACAAGCACAAAATTCCGACTTCGTTTCAATAATCACAAGCTCAGCATAAGAAAGAATAACCCTGGATTCCCGGTTGCCGAACACTTTAATCTCCCTCAGCATAACCTTTCCCATTTAAAGTGTGCCTTGTTGTACGGCAATTTTAAAAGCGCTCAGCAGAGATGCAACCGTGAGTTACAAACCATCATCTCACTTAACAATCATAAATCGGGTCTGAATAGGGATTTGGCGTTCATGGGCACCCAAGCAGTTGATACCTAAGCGAGGAAGCAGAACGAGTACGTGTATACAGTCTTTTTTTGCACTATAGTGTTTTTGTACAACTGACGAAGGGCTGTGTAATTTAAGCCCGAAATATTTTGTATTCACGGATTTATATTATAATTTAGTTGGAAATGAATGTATCCATTTTTTGTGTTCTTTTGTTATTTGGTTATATATATATATGTATATATATATATATATATATATATATATATATATATATATATATATATATATATATATATATATAAATATATATATATATATATATATATAAAAATGACGGAGAAACTGTAAAACAACGGTGCTACAGAATTGAAAGGCTGGATCTCCGAGGAGGTACAAATAGCGGAAGGCTAGAATTTAGATAAACAGCCAAAAGGTTTGAAGTAGAACTTTCGAGGAATACTACCTCTTTGTCAATACTTGGTCAGAGAATGACAAGGAGTGAGAAATTTTGGAAGCTTTTAAAGGTGTTGACAATGGTCTCACCTCTATTGTGACAGGATAATACTTCTTAAGGCAATTGAGCAGGTTGATTGACCGGGAGGGTCTGATCGGATTACTCGGGTGTAACCCATCAACAATAGGAAAATCCTCTTGAAAGTAATTAGAGAAATTGTTAGGCCGGAATGGCCTGATCGGATTATTTTGGTTGGTATTATCAGCAAGCCGGTAAATCGCTCCTGATGTTCAAGCCGAAAGGCGATGTGGTTTTGAGATTGAGTTCCCAGAAATTTTCCTTAGCTTTTCTAGCTTTGTCGGTCCATGTATCGTTTTGGTCGATAGCAATGACCCGTAAGTTTTTGATAGAATGATGGGGCAAATTGAAATGGTTTGCAACAGGTTGTTCAACCTTTTTGGTTTTAATTGCTGACCTGTGCTGTGTCATTCTCATTCGAAGAGTATTTTTAGATTCTCCGACATACTGCACACCACATAAATTGCAGTATATGAGATAAATGACATTTTTGGAAAGACAATTAATTTCTTGTCTAATTTGGAAGGTGCGTGCATTTTGATTGCTCTGGAAGCCTTTTGTGGAATCAACCAGGACGCACGTCTTGCAGTTGGAAGGGCAAGGTGAACAACCAAAATTTTCGTTGTTTTCCTCGACTGAGGCTTTGTCCTGGAATTTTGCCCGAACCAAAATGTCCCGTAAATTTGAAGGCCGCTTGAAGGCAACAACGGGGGTTGGGGAAAGATAGACCTTAGGCGATCGGTGCTCTGAAGTGTGGGCATATGCTTTTTGATGAATTTGGCTAGTGGTGGTAGACCGGGATGGTACTCAGTTACCAACGGCACTCTGTCGGAATTGCGCTGACGAGTTTTGTACGTCAGAGTCTGCGAGCGAGGGGTTTCTTTTGCCTTTTTGATGGCATTTTCAATTGAACCCCGAAAATACTGCCGGTTACGGAGGTAACCGGATAGTTCCTTTGCCCGAGTGTCAAAATCTGTTTCAGAGGAACAGATGCGTTTTATGCGGAGTGCTTGACTGTACGGAATGTTTTTGGTGCAGTGCGGAGGATGGCAACTGCTGGGTAGAAGGTAGTTGTGCTTGTCCGTTGGTTTGTTGAACAAGTCTGTTTTGAGTGAACCATTTTCTATGGTTACAGTGGTGTCCAGGAAGTGGACACTGGACCTGGAATGGTCGGCCGTAAATTTGATGGTGGGATGGAACGAATTGATGTTTTCAATAAAAACTTTTAGACAGTCTTCACCGTGGGGCCAGATCATGAAGATGTCGTCTATGAAGCGTAACCAAATTTGTGGTTTCAAATTTTGTCGAGACAGAAATTTTTGCTCGAAGTTGCCCATGAACAAGTTAGCAAATGAGGGAGCCATTTTGGTTCCCATGGCTGTACCATGAATTTGGAGGTAGTGGTGGTCACCAAAAATGAGATTGTTGTTGGTCAAAATCAGATGCATGAGTTCGCCTAAGTCTTTCTTGGTGGGAGTTTTGCCCCGAATCGGATTGAAGGCGTTGGTGCAAGCGGAGATGCCTTCCTCATTTGGTTTGTTTGTGTACAACGAGGACACGTCAAGAGTGGACAGAATTGTGTCCGACGGGAGATTTTTGATCTTCCCAATTTTGCGGATGAAGTCCGTAGTGTCCTGAACGTAGGAGGGAAGGGTTGGAACCAGGGGTTGGATAAGCAGGTCAACAAATTTTGAAATTTTTTCCGTGGCAGTCCCGTTGCCGGAAATAATTGGTCTGCCCGGACTACCCGTTTTGTGAATTTTGGGCAGAAAATAGAAACGGCCTGGTTTAGGATCTACCTGGAGGAGATTCGGGCCGGTTTCAGAGTCAACGGAGCCGTTGCGAACCATCTTTTTGATGGCCGCCTCCACTTTTTTCGCAATTTCCGAAGTGGGATCTGAGTCTAGACGTCTGTAGTGGTCGGGATTGCCAAGTAATCTGAGGGCTTCCTCCCTGTAAAATTGAGTCCCCATTGCAACAATCGCAGAGCCTTTGTCAGCCGGCTTGATAACAATATCATCACGATGCCGTAGACTTCGAATGGCCTGACGTTCACTTTTTGTGAGATTGTCGCGGAAATCTGGGGAAGGGGTGTGGTTTTTCACATCCTCTTCAATGGCCGAAATAAATGATTCCAGTTGCGGATAACGCCCCTTTGGTGGGTTCCAGGTGCTTTTTGGTTTAAATTGATACGATATATCGTTGTCCGGTGGAGAATTTAGGCCGTCTTCGTCAGCAAAATACTCCCGAAGGCGCAAGCGTCGGAAAAACGCTTTCATGTCTAGCGATAATTTCTGCGTGTCAGTCTGCCTTGGTTTGGGGCAGAAATTGAGTCCCTTCGAGAGAATTTTAGTTTCTCCTTCAGAAAGCTGACACGATATGCTTACAACCGCGGTGGTGGCGGTGGAAGGCTCGGTAACCGGTTTACGAATAAATCTGCGAGACCTGCTTTTCCGAAAATTTGAAATCACTTGATTTGAAGTGACAGTCACATGGTTTGAAGTGACATGATCTCTTTGAAACTTGCGTTGTTGCCTAGAATTTAGAGTACGAGAGAGTCGGAGACAGTCATGGGAGATAAACCGAAGCTTGTTTTGAAGTTCGGATTTGGGAAGCTCTCTTTTTAGCTTCCTGGTTTTGGAATCAATTTGGTGATTGAGTTCATTGATGGTTTTCCGACAATTTCCAATTTGTACTTCCATCAGTCTGAGAGACGTTTTTCTGAGTATACCTTTCCAGTTAGCGTAGCTTCCACTGTCAGAGAGTGGCAAGCCGGTAGGGACTTTAATTTGAAGCCCTTTCGTTACCGTATTGTTTGCTCGGTACGTTTTATAGTTGGAAAGGTGATGTCGATACCTGACACGTTTTTCGCACAGGCGTCGAAGTAATTTGAAAGTATATATATATACATATATATATATATACATATACATATATATATATATATATATATATATATATATATATATATACAAAGTATGAAAAACTAGAATTTCAACTGCACACACATAGATGACATAGCACACCTTGAATCGAGAAGCTTGCGGCTATTTAATTCAGCCTTCTTCAGCTCGAATGAAGCAAAACTAAAAACGCTCAAAGTAAAATACCTGAATAAAAAGCATTCTAAAAAAGATACAAGCAAGTTAAACGGTCCTAATTAAGAAAAACATTCTAAAAACTAGCTTCATAAAGGAGTAAAGAAGATAAAACATATAAGAGGCTTAGGATAACAAAAAAACCCAACTTAAAAAAGATAAAAATTCTAGCATAAAGGTCCAAGATAAAAAAGTAGTAAAAGTAATTGGAAACTAAGGGAGCTAAGAAAGGCCTAGAACCAGAATAGGCGAACAGTTTTACAACAACAAAATACCCAAAATGTAAAAAGTTAAATGATCCATGACCTTTACCGTAAGTAAAGAAAAGATCTAGCTTGCTCAAACCACAAAAAAGAAACTGTTCTAACCGCAGGTACCCACTTGTGTTAGATTTTAATCCGGCATTACCCAATATTAGTGCCATTATTCGCAATAACATTCACATCCTGCATAGTTCCCCCCATATGAAGAAGGTCTTCCCAGACAATTCTATTTTCACCGCCTACCGGAAATGCAAATCCCTTAAGGATATGCTAATGAGATCAAAACAACCCAATCAAAACGAAACAACGAATACCACAGCCTTGGGGTGCTATAAATGTAACCGATCAAGATGCGACCTTTGCATTAATTTTTTATTACAGGGTTCCTCTTTTTCTAGCTGTACAACGAAGAAGGTGTATTACATAAAGAGTTGTCTGTCATGTACCAGTAAATGTGTTATCTATTTAGCTATTTGCTTAAAATGTCAGAAGCAATATGTAGGATCAACAGCCACTGAATTTAAAATCAGGTTTAGAAATCATAAATCGGACCTTCTTAATAATCGAGGTAGATGTGAGCTGGCGGTGCATTTTAATTCTGCCCCACACCATATTTCTGAAATAAAATTTATTATTATTGAACAAATTAACGCCTCACAAAACATTGACTCACTTCTCACCAAAAGAGAGGGTTACTGGCTTGCCCAGCTCAATACTTTACATCCCTCAGGGCTTAACAAAAGGAAAGAATTTAATTCATACAAAAGAGTGAGTTACTTACGGTAAAGGTCATGGATCATTTAACTTTTTACATTTTGGGTATTTTGTTGTTGTAAAACTGTTCGCCTATTCTGGTTCTAGGCCTTTCTTAGCTCCCTTAGTTTCCAATTACTTTTACTACTTTTTTATCTTGGACCTTTATGCTAGAATTTTTATCTTTTTTAAGTTGGGTTTTTTGTTATCCTAAGCCTCTTATATGTTTTATCTTCTTTACTCCTTTATGAAGCTAGTTTTTAGAATGTTTTTCTTAATTAGGACCGTTTAACTTGCTTGTATCTTTTTTAGAATGCTTTTTATTCAGGTATTTTACTTTGAGCGCTTTTAGTTTTGCTTCATTCGAGCCGAAGAAGGCTGAATTAAATAGCCGCAAGCTTCTCGATTCAAGGTGTGCTATGTCATCTATGTGTGTGCAGTTGAAATTCTAGTTTTTCATACTTTGTTTACATTAGTTTTCAGCTAGAATTCTGTGAATCCTTCGGGATCCTGTTCACTTCGCCGGAACATCGTTGTGATCCAAGCTTTCCATTTTTCAATATATATATATATATATATATATATATATATATATATATATATATATATATATACAAGGGGAGCCTTAAAACGTATTAACCTCTTTCCAGGCCTACTAGAGTTTACCTATGACTTAAGTCTTTCTGAATGCTTTCTTGATCTTCCCATTAAATTAGAAAATGGTGTGTTGTCTACAGATCTCTTCACTAAACCTTCCAACCTGAATCTTTACCTACATTACGACTCGTGCTTTTTACGTACATAGAAACGGGCACGGAGAACGAATAACACAACCCAGACCAGACGGGACAAAACATAACTTGAACTATGTACAGAATCCATACCATTACGGACGCAAAGAAAGATTTTGTGACGATAATTCACAAAACCCACCCCAACCCAGGACTATTTACAAACTCACCTATTTACACATTACCAAACAAAGAAAAAATATGCACAAAACGACCCCTGAGGAAACAGGATTAATTACAAATTAACTATCACCCGCCCAGCCCGCACCGAAACAATTGGTCCCCAACGTCTGCCGAACGTGGACCCCGGCAAACGAACAAAGTCGGCCTCGACCCTCAGTTTGATTTCCGTCTTTACTGACGCCAACACGACGTCGGCAGGCCTCCCTTTACCCCTAAAAACAATATTACATCGGTCTCTCCAAACAGCCAGCTTAATGGAGGCCGAAACAAAGGTGAGTATGCCACGAATACTTGCATTGCATGGTGGTGGTGGTGGCGATAGACTATACAATGCATAGTCCCGGCTGACCGCCCAAGTGTTGCAAAGCGTTAGCCGGTCAGCCAGGACTTGAAACCACTCCCAGAGGAGAGCCACAAAACCACAATGCCAAAACACATGGGGCACACTCTCCCACTTTGTACACCCAGCGCGGGGGCATATGCCATCTCCAAGACGCCACCGAAGGCGCTTGAGATTGGTTACAATGGCATCATGTGCAATTCGCCACAGCAAGTCCCGCCGGCGGTAGTCTAGTGACTTGCTGTGCACTACGGTCCACACTTCCGGCTGTAAGGCATAATCGCTTGGATGGACCTGGCCCGCCAAGTCATCAAAAATGGCCCGGTACAGGTCCCCCGCGCTGGACTGCGAAACCTCCCCTACAGTTGACATCATACGGAGAGTATCCCTCAGGTGACAATATGTCTTTGAGGGTCTCCCGCTGTGGGGCATACTATTACGAAACAGGGACGGAAAGAACCCACGTAATGACAATCCCCCCCAATAACGGACAAAATACGCAAAGGGCATCTCACTGTCAACAGCACTAAACACACACTTTGCCAGGAGAAAACGGAGCTTTGAGGGAAGATGCACAAGGCCTAGGCCCCCACGTCTAAGTTCCTGGTACACAACCTTTCTTCTGACCAGCTCCGTTTTCCCTGACCATAAGAACTTAAATACGGCCCTCTCAAGTCGCACAAGGGCACCCACTGGAGCAACCAGAACAGTGCCCGGGTACCACAAGAGGGGAAATGAAACGATTAATAACTGTTACTTTCCCCATTAGACTAATGTAACGCTCCCCATAGTCTGTCATCCTAGCTTCCGCCAGGTCCACCTTTTCGTTCCAGGTAAGTGACTCAGGTGAGCCGTAACCAAACCATATACCATTGATTTTCATGGCATCGTCAACCCAAGATGCCACGAAGGGCAGTTGTTTCCACCGCCACTTACCCAGACGCTCTTTGAAAGGTAGACAGGATGTCAGACAGGGCCCTGAAGGAAGCTAGGTCAGAGACTACACACGTGACATCATCAGCATACTGAAGGCACTTGACTGTGGCTCCACCAGGAATATGAAGAGGTCGAAACAAAGGGTCTTCATGGAGGGCTCTCGCAAGCGATTCACTAAACAATACATAGAGTAAAGGTGACAGGGGGCATCCCTGCCGTACCCCACGTTGTACTCTAAAGGGGTCCGACGGTATGCCATTGACAATAACACGACTATATACATTATTATACAATAAAGCAATCCATTTAACAAAGAAAGAGTTCAGACAAAACTTCTTTAAGACTTTAAAGAGGAATCCGTGATCAACCATGTCAAAGGCCTTCTCCTGATCGAGGGAGATAAGCGCACATGGAAGATCACGGTCCATTACATACTCTACTAAGTCCCGCACCAACCAGAGGTTCTGCTGAATACTGTGTCCCCGCACCGCACAAGTCTGAAAGGACCCTACAAGATCCGGCATGACAGTACCCAGCCGGTTGCAAAGGGCTTTCGCCAGGATCTTATAGTCCACATTTAACAACGTTATTGGTCGCTTGTTTTTCGGTTCAAGGGGGTCTCCAGACTTGGGTAACAAAGTTATTACACCTGTGCGCTGCGAGGGGCTTAACGAACCAGCAAGGAAGGCAGAGGTAAATACATCCCGGAGATCATGTCCAACGATACTCCAAAAGCGTTTGTAGAATTCTGCCGGGATACCGTCCGACCCTGGCGACTTTCCGTCCTTCATTTTCGTCACCGCCTTCCAGAGCTCGTCGACAGTCAAGGGGGAACCAAGTTCATTGTTCTGCTCCGTAGAGGGGAACTTATCAATATTATCTAAAAGGGACTTTTGAAGGACCCCATCGACATCTGCCTGGGTGTAAAGCTACATTACGACTCGTACCACAGTGATTGTACCAAGAGAGGTATAGTGTTCAGTCAAGGCCTGAGGATCAAAATGATTTGCGCTGACCCCCAAAAGACCCAAGAACATTTCGGTAAGCTTAAGTCTACTTTCCGTGACAGGGGTTACCCCTCCGCGATCTCGGACTCAGAATTGGAAAGGGTGCAAACTCTTCCCAGAAATAACCTCTTGGCTATCAAGAAAAGAAAACCCCTGAGCCGTTTTAAGGCTCCCCTTTTAGTAACACGTAATCCAAGACTTCCAAACTTGAGATCGATAATCAATAAGCATTTCCATATTCTACAGCTTTCACCTAACCTTAAGAGTGTTCTTCCTAATCCCCCCAAAGTTTTATACCGACAGCCGAGAAATCTTAAGTCACATTTAGTGAGGGCTAAACGTGATAAAAATGTCACGACAGAACACAGGGTGTGCTATGAAACCCATAGTAAGAACTGTGTCACATGTCAAGTATTGCAAGAAACCAAGAGAGTTGTCAGTTATGCGACCGGAGAGTGGTTCACAATCTTTAGTTCTATAACCTGTACTTCTATTGGGGTCGTTCATCTGGTTAACTGTAAAGATTGTGGGAAACAGTACGTGGGTGAAACGGGAGGTGAATTACGTGTTAGACACCGCGGCCATAGACAGGAAATCAGAAAAGGGAATACTCCGCTGGGTCAACACTTCCAAATCTGCAAAAACTTTGAATTAATCGGTCTGCAATCTCTTCCTAACTCATCCAAGCAAAAACGGGAAGCTATAGAACTCAAATGGATTTATAGACTTGGTAGCCTTTCTCCGGTGGGCATCAATGTGAAAGACGTGCGTACAATAAGATAATCCCCCTTTCATGTTGCTTTCTCTAGTCGCAAACCGTTTTCGGTATTACATTTTTTGCCTTTATTTGCTTTTTCGTATCATTTGTCGTGTAGTGACCAAGGATAGCAGATCTATCCGAAACGTCTACATTTTCAGCGATTTTGTATGGATATAAGGGTAGAACTATTGGAACTTCTTGTTATATATATATATATATATATATATATATATATATATATATATATATATATATATATATATATATTTCACTAATTCGGCACTTAGGGGGAAAGTTGTTGTTGAAAAGTCGACCTTAAGGGGAAAAATTTTTTGGGGCGAAATATAAGTTTCGCCGTAACGTTTCTACACACTTTTTCTATAGGAAAACGTAAACGGACAAGGGCGCCCTCCTACATTTACAAAGTAGGTACAATTACTTCAAAGTTGTCAAATTTACGGACACCTAGCTGTTAACACGAACGGATGGCTGGCCATTGAAATAACGTTGTTTATATTTTTAGACGTTAGGGCGAACACTTTTTCTTATGTATTTCATTGTTATTTTTTCGCCCTATGTACGCGCAGATATAACAATTTCCCCCTAAGGTGGGAATTAGCGTTATATATATATATATATATATATATATATATATATATATATATATATATACCATAGAATGGTCGTTGTTGTTTCCACCGAGAGTGCTCTATTTTGGATAGAAGAGCTCTTAGGTAGGTGTATTCCTAAACTAACATTTGGCAGACAGACTGTTTCATGCAGTAGTTTGCAATCGTCAGTGCCTGTAAATGAACTACATACTAAATTCAACTGTAAAGTTACTGCACTTAGCAAGTTCTTTTTTGATACCGGCATATTGTCATTGCCTTACTTCTTTTGTTCAATGTGCACAAGTCCGGTTTCAATAGAATGAAGAATTTTTCTGCTATACACAGGTTACATTGTTTCGTGGCTGGGTTGTATGGACTTGCTTTTGTTATGATCCTCCATTTAATGTTAAAGTCTTTTTCGTTGGTCTTTAACTCCCATATGTCCTTGCTCAGTTCCGTTGTAAATTTCTTTTTTTCATCGTTGAAAGAGCTTTTGTGGTTATTGTATCTGGTTTTAAATTCAGTTGCGGTGAGAATTGTGTCCTTTTCTTCTCTTCCTTTGTTTATTTTCTGTCTGTTGTCTCTCTGGATTAATGTTTTGATGTTTGGCATACAGCTACATGAGATCTTTATTGTGTTCCGGTTGCAAATCCTTTGGAGCGGGTGCTTTTTAGTGAAACGTGTGTCAATTATTTGTAAGAATTTTTACCAATGTTTGTCCTCATGTTCTTGTCGTAGGGTGGGTTGTACCATGTTATGTTCCTCCGTCTGCTTCTCGTTGCTCTCTGGGTCTGTTGCTGATATTTGAGGTTGCATATAAGAGCTCTTCTATCCAGAATGGAGCACTCTCGGTGGACACAACAATAACCATTCCATGCACCATTTATTAATTGCTCCTACTGAATTTCGCATGACTTTCTATTGTTGAGCACTCTGTCGGATAGTTTCCACCAATAATGGATCGGATTTACCTTAACTACTTAACGAAATGCATACCAACTTCTAATAGAACAGTGCCTAGTGCATCCTTGCTGGCGAATTTAACTGCGTCCCCGACACACAGGCTGACCGAATATCCACATGTACATCAGTGGCTAGTTGCCCCCCTGGAAAATAATTTCCCGAAATCTGATCAAATTGGGAAAATTTGATAAAATGATATGCCCTTTTCCCAAATTTTTTGTTAGTATAAGAAATTGTGATTCTCATACATAATACATATTTTTATGCCAATTAACCCAGATTTCGTCAGTGTGGCATGAACCGGACCGACTTGCGTTCCTTAGAAATGTCCTCTCCGCGCCGCATATCGAATGTTTTCTATCATGTGTACGCGCGGGTGTTATGATCAGTGTAGTTAGTTAGTTAGATGGGGTTTAACGACACACCAACACGTATGTGTTATGTAGTGTCATGAAGTTGGGCAGTTACAATGTTGGGGTACCTGGAAAGGGAAAATTAAAAGTAAAAAAAATTAACACGTGGGCTTAAATTATACTATGAAGCAAAACGGGAGCCGTGACAGAAATTTCTATAAACTTTACTTTCCTTGAGAAAGCCAAGAATAAGGGAAGACTCGGTTTGTTTAAACAAGGTTTTCAGGTCAGGTACGGTGTAGTATTTGTGGCGAATTCGGGAGTATTCATAGCAGTCAACGAGAATGTGACTGACGGTGACAGCACAGTCACAAGGTATGTAGTATGGTCTTTTATCTCCATGAAGTAAATAGGCGTGGGTAAGGTAAGTGTGGCCGATGCGGGCCCTAGTCAGTACGAAATCGTTCCTCCATTTACTGGGGACCCCATTTCCTCAAGTTCCAACCGTAGGTTTGACCCGATACAACTTGTTTTCGGGAAAGGAATCCCACAGTTCTTGCCATTTTGATTTTACGAAGCTATTGATCTTAGGGCGGTAGTCAGAATGGGATAAACAGATGTTGGTGACGTCTATCTGAAGGGCTTCTTTAGCAAGATTATCGGCTCTTTCGTTCCCTGGTATGCCAACGTGACTAGGGATCCAGGCAAGCAGAACTGATTTCCGCAGTTGAACCAGGTTCGAGTAAGCTTCACGAAGATCTGTTACGAGATGGTGTTTGAGCTCATTGCCCTGAAGTGCCAAAAGGCTTGAAAGTGAGTCTGTGAACACAATGAACCGGTCGGTATTCCATTTCTCAATCAGATCGAATGTCATCTTCAATGCCTGGAGTTCAGAAGTGAAAATCGATGCATCATTCGGTAGTCTCATTTGCGAGAATGTGTCACCACTTGATGCCGCAGTCGCCACCCTGTTGGTGGCTTTGGAGCGGTCAGTATAGATTGCATGATACTGATCAAATTTTTGTTTCAGCTCATTGAAGCTAGCACGGAACACAAGTTCATTTGTCGAGTTCTTGGCACTAACGTCGTAACACTAACGTCAATAACTGGTTTGTCTAACTTCCATGTTGGCGTGACAGGCAACGAAAACGGTGCCACAAAATCAGGGCTGTCGCACACTCGTGTCAAATCTTCCTTAACGCGAATAGCAAGTGGAGGGATAGCTGGTAACCTTATTGTTGAAGGTTGTCTCAAACGTCGGGTTGTGGCTATCGCTCCTCAGTTTGAGGTCAAACTGGAGGGACAACTTCTTCCATCTTTAATGGAGAGGCGGTTCATTCGGTTCGATGTAAAGGCTCTGCATTGGGGAGATACGGAAAGCCCCCAGACAGATCCTTACACCTTGGTTGTGAATGGGGAGGAGTCTCTTGAGGTATGACTCACGTGCAGAGCTGTAAACAACACAACCGTAATCAAGTTTGGACCTCAGTAAGGATCTGTTAAGACTAACTAAAACGCTACGGTCTGCGCCCCAGTCCATTTTCGAGATAACCTTCAACAGGTTAACCGCTCCTTGGCACTTCCGCCTGAAATGCTCAATATGGGCTTTAAAGTTGAGCTTACTGTCAAGTACAAGGCCTACGAACTTAGTCTGAGGAGCAACTGGGATGCGACTACCGTTCAAATTAAGGTCTGGGTCGCAATATTCACCTCTCCGGTTGCAAAAGTGCATACAAACCGTCTTTGTTCAGGAAAAACGGAATCCGTTTTTGTCAGCCCAGTGCTGGATATTATTGAGGCAGTTTTGCATTTGCCTTTGTATTGACTTCATGTTCCTTGAGGAACAGGTAATAGAGAAGTCATCAACGCACAAAGACTTCTCAATCCCAGTGTTAACCGCACCGGCGATGCTGTTGATTTTCATGTTAGAGAGAGTAACTGACAGAATGCTGCCTTGAACACCCATCTACTGGTTATGAAGCTCTGACAACACGCTGCCCATACGGGCTCGAAATTTTCAGTGAAAAGAGGCATTCTGCCTCTCAAGCCGGCACTGTGTAAATCCTTTAGGATGCCATACTTCCACGCCGTATCATATGCCTTCTTCAGGTCGAAAAATACCGACACCACATGATGTCCGAAAACGAAGCCATCACAAACTGTCGATTCAAGACGTACGAGCTAGTCAGTTGTGCTGCGGACACGCCAAAAAAAACTTTGGGAACTATTGATTAGGTAATTGGTTTCCAGGAACCAAACCAGACGGGCGTTAATCATTCGTTCAAACGTCTTGCACAGGCAACTAGTGAGGGAAATAGGGCGGTAGTTTGACGCATTTGTCGGGTCCTTACCTGGCTTAGCTATCGGAATTATGGTCGCTTCCCGCCAACCATCTGGAAAAATGCCATTTTCCCAAATAACGTTAAAAATATCTAACAGCACCATTAAGGAGGTATTTGAAAGGTGTTTGAGAAACTGATAGTGAACTTCATCTGGACCAGTGGCAGTGTAATTGCTTCTTTCGAGAGCTGTGCCGTAATGTTCCGTAATGTTGAAGAGGCTATTGTAGTCCTCAGAGTTATCCCTTATGAAGTTCACTCTCTGTTTTTCAACAATATTTTGGAATATCTGGAACGTCTGAGAATAGTGTCTGCTTGAGGAGTTGGATTCAAACTCGGCTGCAAGAAAACCGGCAATATCTGCCCTTTCTGTACACTTGCTACCGTCTGGTCTGGTTATGTGTGAAACGGAGGAGTTAACCTGCTTTCCACTGATCTCTCTAACCATATCCCATGCTTTTGTGACTGGAGTATGAGAGTTTAGTTTAGAAATATACTGTTTCCATGACTCCCGGTTGCTAGCCTTAATAACGCGTCGTGCTTTTGCACGGGCATTAAGGTAGTTCTTAAGATTAACATTACTTGGGTACTTGTTAAAGATACCACGGGCTTTTTTGCGATCCTTAATCGCTTCCTCACAATCCGTGTTAAACCACGGCTTGTGTTTACTACGTGGGTTTGCAGAGGACTTAGGAATAGATCTGGAGCAATACCCACTAACAGTTCTGTAAAGTGGGTAATCTGGTCCTGAATACCTTCAAAAGTGTTCATACGATGGTATTTCCACAGAGATCACTAAGTTTAGACCAGTCAGCCTTCTTAAGTTGCCACCTGGGTACTCTTTCTTCGGGCAGTGGGTGGGTGGTATCAATTAAAAGGGGGTAGTGGTCACTTCCACATTGATCATCATGTACCCTCCTGTGAAAGGTGCATAAAAATTGACGGAGAGCAGATTGAGAGATCAATCGCCGAACGAGATCCAGAGGCCGGATGAATGTAGGTATAAGACCCATCATTTAAAAGGCATAGATCCGAGGCAGCCAACACAGGTTCTATCAATCCACCTAGCTGGTTTGTGTTATTACAACCCCACATGTCGCTGTGAGCATTGAAATCCCCCAGGAGGAGGAACGAAGCGGGCAGCTGGCTAACTAGCAACTCCAAGTCATCTCGCTTCAGGCTACACCTGAGTGGAATGAACACTGAGAACACAGTGATGGTGCGGTGAAATGTAGCTCGAGCAGCCACAGCTTGCAAGAAAGTGTTTAGATTTACGATGGAGTGCGGAACTGTGTTTTTAACCAATATGGACGATCCCCCAATTGCTCTATTGACAAAGGGGGAAACGACTGTTTTGCTATAAATGTCGTAGCCTTTGAATGTGATGTGACAATGGGGGAAACAACTGTTTTGCTATAAATGTCGTAGCCTTTGAATGTGATGTGGTCTGTGTCTCGGAGGAAAGTCTCCTGTAGGCATAAAGTTAAAGGAGACCAGTCTCCTAGGGGCATTTGATCTCCTCGTAGTTCGATCTAAGTCCTCTGCAATTCCACTGGATAACAGCCGCAGGCCTTCCCGGTGTCATCCCTTGGAAATCTGCGGCTTCTTAGAAGAGCCGGCGTAGTCCCTTTGCCAGCCAGAAGGTTCTGGGTTTTGGGCTCCACCACCTCTTCCATTTCTCCCTCTCTCTCTTCTAATGCTCCAAACTTATTGTAAAGTTGAATTGGGTCATCCGACCATTTGCTAAGCTTTGTCTGTAGTTTTATCCTAGGAGTGTTTCTAGCTGATGTTGATTCTACCTTTTGTTTCTGTTGCTTTTTCGTTGGTTTCGGTGGTACGTTAGGTTTCTTTTGTGGAGGTGTGGACCTTTGTGATGTTGGTGCTGTCATTGTCTCTATTGTTTTGGCTGTTGGAGCTGGATTTAGTGATTTTGTCAACGTGTCCGCAGTGGGTCTGGGGAAGCTGCTGCCCATCGGGCCAGGTCATATCTGTTTGTGTCGAAGGAGAAACTTTTCCTGTCTTCACAGCTCCAGCGTAGTTTTTCAGCTGTGAGTCCTGAGAGAAAAAAGGTTTCCCTGGTTTCTTTGTATGAAATGTTGCAGGAGGCTTTAATTTTCTGTATTTCCTTCTCCTGAAACCACTTCGGACAGGTCTTGCTATTGGCAAGATGGCCACCCTCGCAATTTACAACAGGTTGATCCGTCGCATGTCTCTCCAGAGTGCCCCTCCTTGCCACATTTCTCACAGATCGCGGGCCTGTTACAGCTGTTCTTAAATTGACCGTAACGTTGGTAATCGAAACAACGGACAGGGTTGGGGATGTACGTCTCAACCCTGACCTGCAGATAACCAACCTTTAGCGTTTTTTTTTTTTTTGGGGGGGGGGGGGGTGTTGGAGTGTTAAATGTTAGTTTAAAGGTGCCAGTGGGTGTCCTGACACCTTCCCTCGTCACAGCAATATGGTAAAGTTGGGTGACATTTTGAGATGCCAGGTCATTAAGAATCTCCTCGTCCGAGCAGTTCTTAATATCCCGGCATCTAATGACTCCTTTGAAGCTGTTTAATGACCTGTGAGGGGTGACCTTGACCGGAGCGTCAATAAATAACTCTGTTCTCAGAAGGTTGGTTGCCTGGGTATTGCGGCTGACCTCGATTAGCAGATCGCCAGAGCGAAGTCTCTTGATGGACTTTGCTGTGCCTACAATACCTCCAATTGCTTTGTTAATAGCAAAAGGTGAGAGTTTTGATAGGGTTTTGTCGTCACCTGTGCTGGACACAACAAGAAACGTAGGTCAAATGAAAACGGTCTCTGGGTCAGAGCTGGACTCAGGGTCGCTTCTGACACGTCTACCTGTTAGTTTAACTGAATTGAAGGAATCCATAAAGAAAAGGGTTAAACTTCGTCACCTGTGCTCCTCACCCACCGTGGAGCCCAACAAGGGGACATCAAACGTTAGTGGAGTAGTTCATCACAAACTGATACCAGGGATACACCAGTGATATACTCAAGGCCACTAAAGTTAGTAACCCCGATTGGCCTGATTAAGCAGTCGCCTTCTGAGAAAACCACTTTCCTGAAACACTCAAGCAAAGTTCACTTGGTCGCGGAAACATGTTAAGTTGGTACCACATTACATTGTAACAAGTTGGAAAGCAGCTAGGTGGAGATCTCAGGGCACGTCACCACCAGCCGATTGGTTTAACCAGACCTATTCAACCTCCCGACTAGGCGAAGTTGAGGCCAAAGTGGTGTGTCGCCAGGACCAAACCGCATGTATAGCCCCCACTCAACCACCATAACCCTCTTCTCCACCGACACGGGTCGCGACTCACGGCAAACAAGTCGTCCCTGTTAGTCGCCTCTTACGACATGCCGAGAAGGTAGCGACCATATTCTATATCCCGTATCCGCACGGGGTGATCAGTGTTTTTCAGTGCACAGGAAGCTGTTATTCAGGAACTTAACAACAGCTGATCATCACTACAGTGAAAGGTTGTAAACCCGAACTTGAATATGATCACCTTGTATACAATCTCTGCGTTGTACACTTTGGGAATTCAGTGAAAGGATGTGAAAACTGACAAGTCACTAACGTAGACCCCGAGGTTACATTGTCCTACAAGGTAATAGCCGGAGGAGTTTAAACTATACCGATTTTATTCTGTGTACATAACGATGGATGGGGCTGAAACAATCCATGGTTTACGATTAACATAACATGAACATAACGTTAGTCTGGAAATTAGAATGGACGGGATCACCTACATTTTGTTACTTAACCTAATCCTTGGAGGCTTACAGACTAGTTCGGGAAAAAAGCATTCTGCTCACTTGGGGTGTAACAATAAACGGGTCCATGAAAACCTTGTCCTAGGCTAAAACTTACTCGGTGATCTGTGGCGTACGAAGGGGGAACATTGGGCCGTGGCCCCCTTACGGATGCCATTTTTTGTTCTTAAAATACGTAGCCATACTTACGTAACACAGATTTTACTTCTAAAGATGGCATTATATGGTACCAGATTCCATGTAAGGACACCCAATTCTTCAAACATTTTCAAAGGGGAAGGATTGATTCTGCAAAGGCCCTTCAGTGATGCCAATTTTTTAATTTCCTACAAAAAGGCAAATTCTGTCAAATTCAAATTTTTCCTTCAAAAGGTAGCCCTTGTATCCCACTGGTGGCACCGACTGCATATGAACACCTATCATTTTAGGAATGTTTAAGAGGGAGGGCCCACCCCATTGACTCCTGCCTGGCTGGCAGAGACGTCAACGTACAAGACGGGAACAGGGGAGGGTGTTCAGGTGCGGTGAGAAGTAGTTTGCCATTTATCACGAAAGAGATGTAAGGGGTAAAATCATTAACAGATGGGAATTTGATCAGTCACACACAATTTCATCAATTCAGCGGATCTTTCATTTAACCAAGTTAGTTAGCTAGTTAAAGATTTATGGCCCAGCTTCCAACCTTTTGGTTAAAGTTGAGCCGTCCACGGACCTTTTTACAGTTTCCAATTTAGCCAAGAGTCACAATAGAGAGGCATTGACATATTTTCAATTGGTTGTATAGTTTCCCCGAAAGAATCAAGACCATTACGTATAGGCCTAATAGTGATAGTCCTTTTTTGTGGTAATTTTCTGATCACTTATCGTGTTCCCAATTTTTTTCATATTGCAAACAAAAGGTTAAAATATAGACGGTTTATTAAGTTTCTCTTTACAAGCATGAATACGCAATTTTTGGCCATCTGAGGGGTCTAATTTTTCGAAATTTTCTCTACGCTCCGCCGCAACCAATAGTGGTGCTTCGATCAGTCTTTTGGGCAAAATAACATTTTAGTGGTCAAAGTAGCTCTTAACTCTCTGATTACTTTGCAGTTTGCGCACATATTTTCAAGTAAGCATTTTATTGCAAACGACAAAAGAAAATAACTGGTTAGATTCTTCGTATAAGTCTGGAAAATGCTATTTGCGGCCATCTGGAAGGGTCTGATTTTTCAAAATTTTCGCTACGCTCCCCGCGCCAACCAATGGTGGCGCTCCGCTTAGAAAATCTTTATGACAGAATTACGGTTTGTGGCCAAGAAAAAACCCTAAACTAAAATATTCCCTTTCGCCTATACCGATCGAAGCTCTTTTATTCTGACTCCTAAAAGTATAACAATTCGACAAGCTTTACTTCGTAAAGTAGCGTAAATGACATGAGAATACATGTAAAGATACAAAAGTTTCAGTTGTTTCCTCATGAGCCACCACAATCCAACTTTTAACAACACTGTTCCTGTAGAAGTCGAAACTCTTGCACCATTTTGCATTTAGTTGTCTTAAAAACCCAACAAATTTCAACAGGGGGAGGGCTCCCCATTCCCCAAACTGGCGATCACTCAACAAACTGCATGCCCCTCCTTGTACCGCCTCCTATGTACGTTGGTACATACAAACAAACCAGATATTGTTGACCAAAATATATGGCCTAAGAGTTGTTATTTCCAGTTGCTCTATGGTTAACTTTAAGATTTAAATACAGGTAATATTACATAATAACATGGTAATGTTGTTATACTTGTAATTTGCATATTTTGTATGAAACAAACTGAACACACTGACCGGGAAAGGTTTTGGGTTAATTTCATGCCTTTGCCCCCCCCCCCCCCCGGAAAATATCCTAGCTACGCCACTGATGTACATTTTCAGGCTGTAGGGTCAGCATGGCGGAATTGGACATGTTCATAAAGAATCACGACATGGTTGATGTTTGGAAAGTGAAATATCCTGGCTTGTCCGTGTTTACTTGGCACGGCCCTGATGGCACGGACGCCTCAAGGCTGTACCGGTTGTTCCCTCAGGGTTCACAGCGTTCTAAGAAAATAAAATTCCATGATATTTCCATGAGTTTTCCATCATGCAATTTCAAACTTCCAGGATGAAATCATTTACTTATTAACCAAACCAGAAAAAAGAACAGTAATTACAGTACGAGAGCTAGATCAATTGAAAGCCGTACTTGTTACACCAGTCGACAGGAGTGTTTACCCTTAGTTTAAAGGGGGAAGTTTAAGCAAATAAATTAACCTTCTTATGTGAAAAATAAATCTACTCAGTGTGGTGAAATTCCCATTCAAATCGAAGTTACTAGATTTGTTTTCAAATGAGAGATCGAGAGCAGCAGGGATTACATCACTCCCTAACATTGACAAGGAATGCTTTGTTTTTTTTTTTCAGACTGTTGTGTTGACCTTAGTGTTAATGGAATATGACCTCCCCATCAGGATTACAAAGTTTGAAAAGTTTTCATGCCACTTATGCAATCATATTTTGATAATATGATACTGTTGAGGAGAAAAAGGCTGTTAAGTTTAAAGTAAAGCAAAAGACGGTTCATTAATATGGGGATATGACGTCATATGTGCTTGCTTCAAGTGTAATGTTTGTTGGAAATGTGACATATTGACTTGCTCATATATTGAAAACCACACATATTTGACGCAAATTTCACCAAAATGCTTAGGATAAATACCCTTCTATCATACCAGAACCTGACATGACGGTAAACCCATGTTTTAATAGGAACACGTAAAAGTATCCAAAAGGCGTAAAATGGCCTCTTTTACAACCCCTTACAGCCACCAATTTCTCACCTTAGGGCAGTATTACAAATCCATCCACAAAGATATCCCAATACTACAGTGCATGACGTATGTCGTCTGCCCGTACCGACCTAGCCTCTACCGGCAACGACAAAGTCGCATCGTATCACAGCGGGTGTGAGGTACTCTTTCAGTTTAGAATCAGTTCGGTAGTTTCGTTTAGATTAGTAGGAAACTTCACAGAAGCCCGTTGATGACCGTTCCGGGGCACCTATACCGAGTCCACGGAGTAAAGTGGTCAAGACCCAGGTCGATACTTAGAAGTGGTGCCTCGTGGTTTGGCCTTCGGGCGTTAGGTTGGCGGGTGGTTTGGGTGGGGTTTGTTGCGTCCTTTTCGTTGTGACGGACGTTTTCTTTTCGTGTTTTGTGTGTTGGTGGTTTGTGGTTGGTTTGAGTTGTCTGTTTGTTGCGGCTTTCAAACAAATGGACATTGTACATAGTTTTAGTTTACTGCAATTGGGGTTGGTCTTGTGTCGGGTGGTGAGTTTGGGTGTTGGGGTTGGGCTTGGTGCTTCTTTAAGTTTATGACAGACGTTTTCGTTCTGTGTTTCTGTGTAGATGGTCGTGGTTAGCCGTTGTGTTTTTGTCCGGCCGGTTTGGGTTGTCCTTTTGTTGCAACGTGCTTGTTTCGATGTACGTAAAAAAAGTAGGAAACTTCACAATATAAACAACATTGCAAGAGGCTGGATTCTGATTTCACAGTGATTATTGGATTATTGCATGATCGGAATTACAGACGTCTGATCTCAGCACACTACTGCTCTTTCCCTCACCCTCAGTCTGCTACTCAGCTCCACTGTACGTACACACAACGCTTCCAAAACATGTCCAAACTTGAACAAACTCGAAACTCTCACTTTTCACACCGTACACAACTCAACTCACCTTTCAACTTGACTTTCAGCACAGCATTCAAACAACATTCAGAGGAATTACAGCGATTACAAGGAGACCCGAATTTAAAGGGGATTAAAATTTTAACCGATATTTTACAACATAGAATGAAATTTATGGTTCTCCTCGACAACGTACATCACTGGGGGAAGTCTGTCGGGTTTTTGTGAACCTTCACTAATTTTTGCGTGAACTTTACATTAACAGTATTTTGGTTGTTTATTCATTCCAAACCTTGAGTCAACTGGAAATGCAGTGAAATATTGTTCACATATAAACTTACCAGTTGATACATCTGCAAATGGGAACATTCCCCTTCGAATGTCCGACACCATTTTAAGGTCACGTGGTTTTAGTAAGTAACAGTCAACATGCTGAAAGTCTGATAAGTGTAACAATGATTCTGTGATTACAAGAACTCCATTTATTCATAATCCATTTATCAACATGGTACATTATGCTACATATTCTGCAGGAAGAAAAACAATTTCCACACCTTTTTGTGTCATGATGACATCTCCAAAATTGTGGTTCAATCCTTGCATGCAACTTACATAGAAATCAAAACAAGTTGCAGGACTATCACTTTAGTACTAATTTTGGAAACTTTATCTTGGTTACACCTAGTACTTTTTCTTTTACACAACAATGTTAGCTTAGGGAACTTTATGGCCTACTATGACGTAATAGGAGAAACAGCTCTGAAGGCAACGGAACTACTCCCTTTTGGTTCTTTAGTGCTGAGATGCTTTAGTCCAAACACAGTAAAAAGCCACCATAGCCGATCAATTCTTCAGCGTTTGTCTATGGCTAATCAAATTCCAAGATTTTTTCCAGGATTTCCAGCATTTTGCCTCAAATTCCATGATTTTTCAAGGACTCATAGCATTTTTTTGTTGTTAAATTCCATGACTTTTCCACGTTTTCCAGGTAAGGATGGGAACCCTGACTCTCCACCTTCACTCTCAAAGGGCAACTGTGACGTTTTGACATGCCCAGTTTCGGATCATGATGAAGTTACCGTCTCCATTTAGCCTCCAGAGTCTTGGCCGACAGGTAGGAGTTTTGGAAAATGAACATAGATATTTTAACGGAAGCTGACTACAGGCAACAGTCAATCCTCAGGTACGAATGGTGGCGAACGTTGAGGTCGACCCTTTCATCGGATATGGAGTGATGGGATTACGTAAACGCATCACACACTTCACTGTTGAGTACTGTGTAGCAAGAACTCATAGATTTAGTTAGATGGGGTTTAACGACACATCAACACGAATGTGTTTTATAGTGTCACCAAGTTGTACAGTTACATTGTTGGGGTAAAACTGCCTACAAAAGGGAAAAGAAAAAGAAAAAATGGGGGCTCAAATTCTACTAAAAAAGGAAGCAGCAAGACGGGAGTCATGTCAGAAATTTCTATAAAGTTTACTTTCCTTGAGAAAGCCAAGAATAAGGGAGGAACCCGTTTGTTCAAACAATTTTTTCAGGTCAGGTACGGTGTTGTATTTCTGGCGAATTTGGGAGTATTCATAGCAGTCAACGAGAATGTGACTGACGGTGACAGCACAATCACAAGGTATGCAGCGTGGTCTTTCATCTCCCTGAAGTAAATAGGCGTGGGTAAGGTGAGTGTGCCTGATGAGGGCCCTAGTCAGGATTAAATCATCCCTCCGTTTACTGGGGACTCCATTCTCCTTAGCTCCAGCCGTTACTTTGACTCGATACAATTTGTTTTGGGGAAAACAATCCCACAGTTCTTGCTATTTTGATTTTACGAAGCCATTGATCTTAGCGCGGTAGTCGGTATGGGGCAAACAGATGTTGGTGACGTCAATCTGAAGGGCTTCTTTAGCAAGTGTATCGGCTCTTTCGTTTCCTGGTATGCCAACGTGACAAGGGACCCACGCAAGCACAACTGATTTCGGCAAATGAACCAGGTTCGAGTAAGCTTCGCGAAGATCTATTACCAAAGGGTGATTAAGTTCATTGCCTTGAAGTGCCAAAAGGCTTGAAAGTGAGTGTGTGAGCACAATTAAGCGGTCGCTATTCCATTTCTCAATGATATCGCATGCCATCTTCAGTGCCTGGAGCTTGGCAGTGAAAATCGATGTATCATTCGGTAGTTTGATTTGCAAGGATGTGTCACAACTCAGCTCATTGAAGGTAGCACGAAACACAAGTTCATTTGTTGAGGTCTTTGCATATCTCCGTACACTAAGGTCAATATCTCCTTAAACTAAGGTCAATAACTGGTTTGTCCAAGGTGGCGTGACGGGCAACGGAAACGAAGCCACAAAATCAGGGCTGCCGCACTTGTGGCATATCTTCCCCAACGCGGATAGCCAATGGAGGGATAGCTGATGGCTACCTCATTTACATGTCACTAAACCTATGGTTGGAGGTTGTCTCAAAGGTCGGGTTGTGGTTATCGCTACTCAGTTTAAGGGCAAACTGGAGTGACAGCATCTTCCATCTTAAATGGAGAGGTGCTCCATTCGCTTCGATGTAAAGACTCTGCATATGGAAGGTACGGAAAGCTCCCAGACAGATCCTATGACCTTGGTGGTTATGAATGGGGAGGAGTTTTTTGAGGTAAGGCTAACGTGCACAGCTGTAAACAACACAACCGTAATCTAGTTTGGACCTCACTAAAGATCTGTAAAGTCTAAGTAAAACGGGACGGTCAGCGCCCAGTCCATCTTCGAGACCACCTTCAACAGGTTAAGCGCTGCCTGGCACTTCCGCCTGAGATACTAAATATGGGCTTTGAAGTTGAGCTTACTGTCAAGCACAAGGCCTAAGAACTTAGTCTGAGGAACAACTGGGATGTGATCACCGTTCAAATTCAGGTCTGGGTCGCAGTGTGCACCTCTCCGGTTGCAAAAGGGCATACAAACCGTCTTTCTTCGAAAGAAACAGAATCCGTTTTTGTCAGCCCAGTGCTGGATCTTATTGAGGCAGTTTTGCACTTGCCTCTCTATTGACCTCATGTTCCTTGAGGAACAGGTAATAGAGAAGTTATCTACAAACAAAGACTTCTCAATCCCAGTGTTAACCACATCGGCCATGCTGTTAATTCTCATGATAAAAAGAGTAACTGATAGTATGCTGCCTTGAGGGACACCCATCTCCTGGTTATGAAGCTCTGAAAAAAAAAAAAACGCTACCCACACGGACTCGAAACACACGATCTTTGAGGAAATTTTCAATGAAAAGCGGCATGCGTCCCCTCAGGCCCGCACTGAGTAAGTCCTTTAGGATGCCGTACTTCCATGCTGTATCATGTGCCTTCTTCAGATCGAAAAATACCGACACCACATGGTGTCCGCTGAAAAAGCCATCACGAACTGTAGATTCCAAACGCACGAGCTGGTCAGTTGTGCTGCGGCCACGCCGAAAGCCACCTTGGGAAGTAGTAATGAGGTTGTTAGCTTCCAGGAACCACACCGGACGGGCATTAACCATACGTTCAAACGTCTTGCATAGGCAACTAGTAAGGGAAATAGGACGGTAGTTTGTAGGATTTGTCGGGTCTTTACCAGGCTTAGCGATGGGAATGATGGCGGCTTCCCGCCAAGCATCTGGAAAGTTGCCATGTTCTCATATATCATTAGAAATATCTAAGAGCACTCGTAAAGAGTTATCTGGGAGGTGTTTGAGGAACTGATAGTGAACTTCATCTGGACCAGTGGCAGTGTCTCTGCTTCTCTCGAGAGCAATACGAAGTTCCGTGATGTTAAAGAGGCTGCTATATTCCTCAGAGTTATCCGAGGTGAAGTTCACTTTCTGTTTTCAATGGTATATTGGAACCTTTGGGAGGTCTGGGAATAGTTACTGCTTGAGGGGTTCGATTCGAACTCATCGGCAAGTAGATTGAGAATGCCTGTTGTTTCTGAGCATTTGCTGGTTTGGTTATGTGTGACACGGAAGACCATACCTGCTTTCCGCTTATTTTCCTAACTATCCCATGCTTTTTTTGACAGGAGTATTTGAATTGAGTGAAGATATGTACTGTTTCCACGACTCCCGTTTGCTAGATTTGATGATGCGCCGTGCTTTGGCACGGGCATTAGGAAAATTACTTGTATTTCTTAAAAATACTAAGGGCCTTTTTGCGATCTTTGATCGCTACTTCACAATCTGTGTTAAACCACGGCTTGTGTTTACTACGTGGACTTGCAGAGGACTTGGGGATAGTTTTGGTGGCAATATTCACCAAAAGTTGAGTTAAATAGGAGATCTTGTCTTCAACATCTTCAAAAGCATCCCTGACGATCTCCCTTTGGCAGAGATGCCTAAATTCAGACCAGTCGGCGTTTTGGAGCCGCCACCTGGGGACCCTTTCAAGAAGGGAATTCTTGTCGCTCTTCAGTACGGAGAGGAATTGGCACTCCTGGACACTTCACGCAATCCTGCAGTTTCTTGATCAGAAATCGCACGGGGTCGGTTTTCGTGCTTGCGTTAGTTGCGTGGAGGCCGAGGAAAAACCAACTATCAAATTGTACCGAGACGTCACAAAGTACGCCATTGATCGCCGTATAAAGACAGTGCGTAACGCACATGGTACAGTGCAAAATGACCCTCTCTACGTCGTCGATGTATTAAAAGCCTTCTATGAACAGCTTTACACCAGGGCTGATGTCGAGTAGAAACTTCAAAAGTCCCTGGTAGATAATATTGACAAACCCATTCTAAAGAACAAAACGCTCTACTTGGTTCTCCCCTGACGGTCGACGAGCTTTGGGAAGGCAGTGGTGAAGATATAAGGTGGTAAGGCGCCTCCAAGAGACGGTATCCCGGTGGAATTCTATAAACGTCTCTGGGGTACGTAGGTCACGACTGCCGTGATGGAATTGCCTCTGCCTTCGTTGATAGTTAAAAACTGCCATTTAAATCAATGGCATATGGTGTGGTTATGATTCACCCGAGTTACTTAACTGGAAAGTACACCTGGTGGAGGCTAGGATTACAGAATGCAGCGATCGCCACATCAGTATGTTCGGGAAGGTAACAGTTATCACTCGTTTCATTAACCCTCTCTTGTGGTATCCAGGCACTGTTCTGGTTGCTCCAGACGGTCTCCTGGTGCGACTTGAAAGCTTTGTTTGGTCAGGGAAAACGGAGCTGGTTTTTAGGAAAGTGGTGTACCAGGATCCCAGCCGGGGAGGATTGGGCACTTTATTTCAAGGCCCCGTTATCTCCTGAATAAGGGTGTTTTAGTGCTGTTGACATCCAGCTGCCCCTACTGGATGAACTTAATCGGAGAGTGTGCCCCATGTGTTTTGGAAGTCTGACTTTGTGGACCTCTTGTGGGGATGGTGTCCTGGCTGATCGCCTCAAGTCTTGCAATACACGGGCGTCAGCCATTACTACGCCCTATACAGTCTGTGGCCCCCGTCATGCAATACATGTGTCCGGTGTCGTCCTTGCATTGGTGAGGACAGAGGTTACGCTGAGGGTTGAGGCAGACTTTGACTTGTAAAGAAATACCTAGTTTGTAAATAGTCCTGTGTGATTAACCACAGAAATTTTTGTTTCGCTAGATCAGTCTAAGTATGTTAATAGTTCATTCATACCTGTGTTTTGTCAGGTACGGAGTTTTGGGTCTTTCCGTGTGTCTATGCACTTAAAATGTGGTATGCCTCCTCCTAATGCATCTGGACTTACTGAGCTGTTCCCGTTGCATCTGTGGCACGATGCTGATTGCATGTAGACATGTCCGCCTGGCAGGCGTTGATACGTGTATGTAATATACGTGTAGATGACCGTAGATGACGTCAAGATCACCGTGACCCCATTTCTGCAGGTTGCTCAAAACATGTCCGTGTGTGTGTGTGTGAGTGTGTGTAGGTGTCCTTTTTTGTTTTGCCTATATCTCCTTAACGGCTTAGCCGATTTTCTTCATACTTTGTAGGGAGATACCCCTGGTGGAACCATTGTCTATCACTCATTACCGGAAGTGAATGTTAAAGGTCAGATGTCAAATTTGGTTAAAATAACGTTTTTACAGTATTTCTGGAATGAAACGTCTCAGTAAAATGAAACTTCTCACATATCATAATGATGTCCAGGGCTACCAAAATATGTGTTTACCATGGCAAAAAACAGCAAAGATCATGTGATGGAACAGAAAATGTATGTCTTATTGCGGAAATTTGTGCCAAAAATCCTCATAGTGTGCTTGACCGATCATCTTCAAACTTGGTAGAGAGGTACCTCGGGGTAAGTAGCTATCACGGACTCCCGGAATTGAAGGTAAAAACCCATAAGTCAGAGGTCAAATTTGGTGAAAATCGTTTTTTCACTGTATTTCTGTAATCATACATCCAAGGTCACGGGATGGAATGGGAAATGTATCTCTATATGCGGAAATTTTTGTCAAAACTCCTTCTAGAGGGCTTGCCCGATCCTCTTCATACTTGGTGGCGGGAAGTATCTAGGGGTGGAGTTGTGCCTCGCGGACTCTCGAAGCGAAGGTCAAAGGCCAGAGGTCAAGTTGATTCAAAATCGTTTAACCTTAGTCTTAACTTCCTTAAAAATTTTCTCCTTAACTTGCCTACATTAACACTATTGCAAGAAGTTCAACCAGCACCCTTGTTAAAGTCCACAATTATTTCAAGCTCCCTTCTCTTGAAATCTTAAACATTGACTTACACACTATTTTGTCTTAATTTAATGACCTCGTTCCAACAGCCCAGTCGAAATTCACTCTCCACTAAAGCTTCCTCTCACAAGAAAATGAGTTGGCCAATTATGACACTATAGATCCACCACGGTATGCCCGTTTAGATTTTAAGCTCAGGGGTAAAGTTTATGAGTTGTGCACCTACTCATATTATCCGCAAATTAAGGTGATGGAAATCATCTCCCTTTCACATCCAGTACAGAAATGGTCAGCATCACCTGCAATCCATCGTTTTTTGACATCACTCACATTAACATCTCCTTCTTCATATACACGAAAAATAAGTGTATAATAACCAACATAGGCAGTTCACATTCAAAGAGGACCTAAATTGACGGTGTACTTTGGTACTACTTTTCCCAGCAAGGCCGTTCCGCAAATGTTCGGGTGCTCCCTGAACGCTCACTTCTCAGTGACGACCGACTGTGGAACGTAAACAACTTTGGCAAGTTATCTACATTTACCAAACGTTTCTTATTATGATACTTTTGTTATGTCATGCGGGGATCCTGTTCGCGACAGATGTTGAAAACTAACGTTAGTTCTGTGATTCATTATATTGTATAGTTGCCAAATTTTCTGTTGGGTATTTTCTAAATTTTCTAATGGGTACATAGATTTGCTATTTCATGATCGCGACGTACTGTACAGTTCGTGTAACGAAAATAAAGGAAAATGAGATGGGCTTTGCAGGGTTGCGTGTAGTTGCTATGAGATCAGCAACTAAGTGGATTTCGCTCTTGTTTAAAAATATTGCGTTAGTTATATGGGGTTCAACGACACACCAACACGAAAGTGTCATACAGTGTCATCAAGGGAGAAAAAGTTGCAAAGTTGTGGTTAAACTACCTAAAAAAAATTTAAAAAGGTAAAAAAAAAAAAGTAAAACATGGGGTGAATTTCAACTAAAAAGACAGCAAAGCGGGAGTCATGTCAGAAATTTCTATACCGTTTACTTTCCTTGAGAAAACCAATGGTAAGGGAAGAGTCGATTTGTTCAAACAGGGTTTTTAGGTCAGGCACACTGGAGTATTTCTGGCGAATATGGGAGTATTCATAACAGTCAACGAGAATCTGACTGATGGTGACAGCACAGTTACAGGGTAAACAGTATGGTTTTTCATCCGTGAAGTAAATAGGCATGGGTAAGGTAAGTGTGGCCAATGCGGGCCCTAGTCAGGATTAAATCATCCCTCTGTTTACTGGGGACTCAATTCCTTTTTCCTACCGTAGGATTTACTCGGTATAATTTGTTTTCGGGCAAGGAATCCCACAGTTCATGCCATTTTGATCTTATAAAGCCATTGATGTTAGGGCGGTTGTCAGTGTGAGGTAAGTAGATGTTTGTGACGTCCATCTGTGGGGCTTCTTTTGCAAGTGCATCGACCTTTTCATTCCTTGACTATGGACCCACGTGACTATGGACCCACGCAAGGACAACTGTTTTTTGTAGTTGCACTAAATTAGAGTAAACCTCACGGAGTTCTGTTACCAACGGGTGCTTGACCTCATAACCTTTTCAAGCTAGAAGGCTTGAGAGTGAATCTGTAAACACAATGAATTGGTCTCTATCCGAGGTCTCCATGAGATTGGATGCCATCTTAAGTGCCCGGAGTTCGGCCGTAGAGATTGATGCATCATTCGGTAGTCTGATTTGCAAGGATGCGGCGGCAACGCTGTCTGTGCCTTTGGAGCCGTCAGTAGAGATTGCATGATACGGATGGTATTTATGTCTCAGCGCGTTAAAGTCAGCACGGAAGACAAGTTCATTTGTTAAGTTCTTTGTATACTTCTTTAAACTAAGGTCAACAACGGGTTCAACTAACTTCCAAGGTGGAGTGGTGTGTAACGATAAAGGTGCAACAAGGTTAGGGTTGTTGCACACTTTTGACACAGCTTCCGCAACACGAATAGCAAATGGAGGGATAGCGGATGGCTTCATAGCATAAATGATACCAAACGTACGGTTGAAGGTGGTCTCAAAGGCCGGTTTGTGTCTAAGGCTTTCAAGTTTCATGGCAAACTGGAGTGACAACTGTTGTCATCTTAGATGGAGGGGTGGTTCATTGGCTTCGATGCAGAGGATCTGCATCGGGGAGGTACGGAAAGCTCCCAAGCAGGTCCAAAGGCCTTGGTTATGGATGGGAAGTAGTTTTCTGAGGTACGACTCACATGCAGAGCTGTAAACAATACAACCGTAATCGACTTTAAACCTCACTAAGGATCTGTAGAGTCGAAGCGAGACAGGGCGGTCAGCGCCCCAATCCATTTTCGAGACGACCTTCAACAGGTTGAGTGAATATTGCTGTCCCCGATGCATGTCAAATCAGTTTGGGTAGCAGCGCAAACTTGCGCAGTCTTCACAGCCCTAGCTTAGCTTTTAAGCTGTGATTCCTGCGAAAGAAAGGTTTCCCTAGCCTCCTTGTAAGTGATTTATTGCAGGCCTTAACCCTTTGAATCTGTTTCTGTTGGACCCATTTCGGACATTGTCTATCATTTGCCGAATGACTACCTTGACAATTAACACAATGGAGTGACCCGTCACAGGTTTCAATCGAATGACCCTCCAGTCCACATTTTCCGCAGGTTGCTGGCCTGCTGCAGTTGGTTTTAAAATGACCATAACGTTGAAATTTAAAGCAGCGGACAGGTTTAGGGATGTAGGCTCAACCCTGCCCTGCAGATATGCAATCCTTAGTGTTTTCGGGGGTTTGGGGGCGTTGAAGGTGAGGATGAAGGTGCCAGTGGGCTTCATTAACCCCTCCCTTACCACTGAGAAGCCAGGTCATCTAGAATCTCTCCGTCGGAACCGTTCCTGATGTCCTGGTATCTAATAAATCCCTCGGACCAATTAAGTGACCTGTGAGGGGTCACGCGAACCGGCACCATTCGCTAACTTTGTTGTTTCCTGAGGTTGTTCGACCCTGAATTTGTGGCAGAGTTTACGTTCCCCGCCACTCCTCCCTGGGAGTTTTGCGAACTAACTATTGACCTAAGTTTGAGGAAACATCCCAAGAACTCAACAAATGAACTGGTGTACCGCAACAGCTTCAATAAGCTGAGACAAAAATATCATCAGTATCAAGCAATCTATACTGACGGCTCTAAGGCTGCAAACAGGGTTGCGGCTATCGCGTCAAGCCGTGACGCATCCTTCAAGATCAGACTGACGAATGAGGCATCGATTTTTACTGCCGAACTTCAGGAACTTAAGATGGCATTCGATCCGATTGAACCCTCAAACGGTAACCACTTCATTGTTTCACAGACTCATTATCAAGCCTCTTAGCATTAAACGGAAATGAATTCAAGCACCCCACTGTGACAGTTCTCCGTGAAGCTTACTCTAATTTGGTAGAAATTAAAAAATCAGTTGTGCTTTCGAGGGTCCCTAGTCACGTGGGCATACCAGGAAATGAAAGAGTCGATGCACTTGCTAAAGAAGACCTTCAGATGAACGTCACCAACATCTTCTTGCCTCACACTGATTACCGCCCTAACATCAATGGCTTTATAAATTCAAAATGGCAAGACCTGTGGGATTCCTTTCCCGATACGGTAGGAACTGGGAGAAATGGAGTTAACAGTAAACGAAGGGATGATTTTGTGCTGGCTATGGCCCGCATTGGTCACACTTACCTTACCCATGCCTATTTACTTCACGGGGAAGAAAGATCATACTGTATACCCTGTGACTGTGCTGTCATCTTCAGCCACATTCTCGTCAACTGTCATGAATACTCCCATATCCGCCAAAAATACTACACCGTGCCTGATCATACTTTGTTTGAACAAATCGATTCTTCACTTATTCTGGGCTTCCTCAAAGAAAGCAAACGCTTGCTTTCTTTTCAGTAGAAATTGTCCATCCGTTGCATATTTTTATTTCTTACTTTTTTAGGTACACTAAATAACACATTCGTGCTGGTGTGTCGTTAAGTCCCATCTAACTGACTGACTGACTAACTAACTAATCCTGAGGTTGTTTGATTGTGTACTGTGGCTGACTTCAATAAGAATATATCCAAACCGCAGCCTCTTAACGTTTGACAGCGGCTTGTGATCATTACTTCTAGTTATGACAAGGAATCTTGGCCAGGTAGGAGTGACTTCTGAGAAAAAGAGTTAGTTGGATTGAGTTTTACTGCCCAGTTTCCAACCTTTAATTCGAGCCAGCCACGGCCTCTAGAAGTGAAATCTACATTATTGGAAACGATGAAAATAGAGAGAGGGAGTTCCAGACTTTCAGGGTATGACGCCACTAGCCGATTTACTGAAACAAGTCGTCATCGTCAGTCGCCCCAAACGACATGCTGAGAAAGCGTCCGTTAGTTCGTAAGATAAGATGTAACGACACACCAACACGAATGTGTTATAGTGTCATACAGTTCAAGTCCTCCCATTTGGCCGCCTCTTACGACAGGCAGGGAAAACCTTGAACATATTCAACAACCCCCAGAGGAAGCATTGGGCATATCCTATGTCCCTGTACCCGCAAGGGGGGGGGGGTCAGTTGGAAGAGGTTGAAGAAATGTACACTAAAAAGAGAAGGGGGAAGATTCTTGACCAGAAAAATCTTCAAAATAGGAAGTAGAAAAAAACATCAGTAATTCTTCTGAGGTACATTCCCCGAGAAAGCTCAAATGGAAGGGTCTGTGTGATTAAATGATATCTTACGGTAACTGCACAGTCCAGTACATCTGACGAAAATAAGTAGTCACGACAGTCTAAGTGAATGTGACTGACGCTTACAGCACAATCGGTGCCTCATAACATCTCTTGACCCTAAAGAATTCAAGAAAGAGAAAATACAACCACTGTATTTAAGGACGATGCCCAAACAAAAAGAGTTAGTTACACGGGGTTTAACGGCACACACTGTTAGAAAAAAATTTAGTTGAGAAAAAACAACTACCGAAAACAAGAAAGACGGGGGTCTATTTCCACTGAAAAGACAGCAAGGCGGGGGTCATATCAAAAATGTCTATGTAATTTGAGAAAGCTAAGAATTGGAGAGAAATTTGTATGTTTAAACAACTTTTTTGTCGGGCACTGTGTAGTATTTCTGGCGAATACGAGGGTATTCATAACAGTGACTGAGAACGTGTAACAGTGAATGAGAACGTGACTTACAGTGACAACACAGTCACAGGTTATACACTACGGTCTTTTATCCCCGTGATGTAAATAGGCATGGGTGAGGTGAGTTTGACCGATGAGGGCCTTAGGCAAGATTAAATCATCCCTCCGTTTACTGGGGACACCACTTCCCTCACTTTCTACCGTAGCTTTTCTGTAGGGCTTCTTTTGCAAGTGCATCGACTCTTTCATTTCCTCGTATACCCACGTGACTACGGAGCCACGCAAGCACAATTGATTTTTGTAGTTAAACCAAATTGGAGTAAGCTTCACTGCGAGCTGTTAAAGTTCATATCCTTTTGGTCCTATGAAGCTGGATAATGAGTCTGTGAAAACAATGGGCCGGTAGCTGTTCGACGCTCTAATCAGATCGAATGCCATCTTAAGTGCCTGAAGATCGGCAGAAAAAATTGATGCATTACAACCTTACGTCGCAGCCGCAACCTTGTATGTGGCTTTGGTTAGTTAGTTACATAAAGTTTTACGGACCAGTGTCCAACCTGTTGGTTCAAACTGAGCCGGCTTCGGCCTTTTCCCCAGTTGTGGCTAACTGGTTTTGGAGCCGTCAGTATAAATTTCATGATACTGGTGATATTTATGCCTCAGCCCATTGAAGCTGGTACGAAACACAAATTCAATTGTTGGCCCGTACGACTTCCAAAGCCGCGCGGCGGTAAAAAAAACACGGTGCCACAGGTCAGGGTCACTGCACACTTTTGACAGAGCTCCCACAACGCGAATAGGAAATGGGGGTCATTAAACATTAAACCCGGCTGTCTCAACGGTCGGGTTGTTGATATCACTCTTCAGTTTTTGGGCAAACTGGAGTGACTTCCTCTTCCATTTTAAGTGGAGGGGGTGGTACATTCGCTTCGATGCAGCGACTCGGCATTGGGGAGGTACGGAAAGCTCCCAGGCAGATCGGCCCTTGGTTATGACTGGGGATGAGATTCCTGAGGTGTGAACCACGATTTGTAAGGTAGTTAGTAAGATAATATTTAACGACACACAAACACGAATTTGTTGTATAGTCTCATACTGAGTCCTCCCGTTTAGTGGCCTCTTACGACAGGCAGGGAATGCCGTGGGCATATTCTACAACCCCCAGCCAACAGGGGGACACCATTGAGGGACCTGCTCGATTTTGTCGCGCCGACAACCTGCCAGTCATGGGATGGGTACTTACGTGCGCACTTTATAGGCGATAGTCGGGGACAGACTTCTCGCCACACACGATCTCCTCAGCCCACCTGGACGCAGTGTGACTCAGGAGCAGAGCTGTAAACAGCACAACCGCAGTCAAGTTTGTTCCTCACTAAGAGATCTGTTAAGTAGAAGTTAAAGGGGACGACCAGCGCCCTAGTCCATTTTCGAGACCCAAAGTTGAAGTTGACCCAAACCAAAGGAATAAAGGCAAAGCATGACTCTACACTTAGCCGGAATGTCGAAAGTCACGTGATTGCATAACTTGCATGGATAATGGGGGAAAGGTTAAAGTGTAACTCAAGTCAAAACGTTCAAAAATATATATTTAAGAGAATGAAAAATGGATTCTAACAGTCCAACTCCCATCTCCATATGACATTCCCGAGCTGAGATATACAATGTTGAAGTTTATTCACTTTAAACAAATTCGTCGATTGCGCAATTATTTGTGACTTTCTTGTTGTACAACTCACATAACATGCTTTGTTTCCCTTTAAAATTAAAAATGTATTTACGACCTTGAACACTTCCTGTTTGCTTGCATAACATGTTGCACAAGGAGGGCATAATTAATTACATCACCTCATAAGAATAAGGGCGCTATCACACCTTGGTTCAAGGTGCAGTAACGTTCAGAAAAACAAAGGAATACAAAGATTGTAATTTGAGTAGTACAAGGATGATTTCACAAATTAGTACGCAATGTACCATTCTAATTTGAGTGAATTAACTTCAACATTTTATATCTCAGCTCAGGAATGTTCTATGAAGATGGAAGTTGGACTGTTAGAATTTATTTTTCATGGTCTTTAATATATATTTTTGAACTTTTTGACTTGAGGTACACTTTAAGCAGTGACTTTGGCATTGAGTAAAATATGACAGACAGACTTGTGACGACAATTGTTGAAGACGTTCGTGGGTAAAGAACGGACTTTCCATACAGCGTTGTTGGATCAGATTATCCCATTTAATATTTTTCATACATCACATAACACCTTTGGTATGATATTAATTAGAAGCTTAATGGATGAGCCATTAAGCCAAGAAACAACAGAGAAGAAAGAAGAAAGAAAAAACACCGCCACAACATTTCAGGTCAATCACTCAAAATTTCGGCAACTTACTTTTTAAAAAGTTACTCGCAGTCCTTCAGATGAAATACAGTTAAATTCGTATCCTCAGCCCGAATCTATGTCACTTCACTGACATGTTTGTACGGGGACTTTTTGACACTTAACATGATTTGTGTGTACAACAGTATCACCGCATCTTCCCACCACCTGAAGTACTTGCACAGTACTTCCCACAGGAACTCCACACTCGATGGTACTCGTTGTTACTTCATTGTAAGTTTCATCGTTACTTTCGCTCCAAGAATATTCCGTCGTTGTCGATGACTCAAGCCCAATCGAAAAGATGTCCTTGAAAACGGCTGCAAACGAAGATGATACAGTATGGGAGACACTTTTACCGTTAGTAACAGAATGACCGATTTCTAAACCATTGTGTATCTGGTAAATACACTGCCCTGATCCTGGAAGGATGTAAAAACAGAAAGCACCCTGAGCATTCGAAAAGGAGAAGTTGCATGCACATAGTCATGACTTTGTTACTTTGAAATTGGTGATGGCGTGAGGTTTTTTTTTCTCTTATTCTGGACCATTTTGTTGTTTCCTTTTGATAGTGAGACAAAACGTGACTAATTTGCAACTGGATACACGACAATATAACCTTTCGTTGGAAGGTTATGTATCTTCCTCACCAGCTGTGTTTTGTACGGATGCGATTTTGTACTGATGCGTTCATTTATCAAAAAATTCTTTAAATATAACTTTTTTACAAATGGGTGTTTCCATAAAGAAAGAGGCCAATTTGTGGCACGAGAGTCAAAATTTAAAGATTGCCTGATTGTCTTTCGAGTTTTAATTTGAGTACCAGCATAATCTCTAATGTTAAGAATTCTGTGAATAGTTCATTTTTGTTTTTATCCCGTCTGGTCCGAGTTCTCTTGCTGGTTCTCCGTCCCCGTTTCTATGTACGTAAAAAGCTGCATAATCTCTACGGTAAACGCCCAAAATCTTTTTGCATTCAGTTGTTCCGTCTGTTTATGCCAGGCAAGAACAAAAATAAAAAATAAGAAAAAAATGATCAGTACCTCACATGTAACAGAGTTATCAAAAACATTGCTTCATCAAGCACAGGACAATTTTAATTCGGAATAATCCCATAAGAAGTGGTAGCAAATTATTAGGGGTTTCCTGTTTTTGCATAAACCAATTTCTGTATTTAAATTGTGAAAATTGCATGAACGACATGTTGCATGTTATTTATCATGTTGAGTGCACACTAAACCATTCTTATACCACCACCTTTTCTTTAAGTCTGTTACAAAATGGCATTACAATTACACCCCAAATAGCACTGAATTAGTTTTTTCACGTGTAACGGAGAAACCAAATCTATATTTGTATCAGATCAACGATTATTTATTGACTGGTAAGGGAAAATGCGTGAAACTGTTGGCTAACTGAAAATGAACGATGCATACAGTAAAGCTTTCCACTACCCCGCCTGTAAATTTCATCCTTTAACTGTCCAAATGTGAACCCTATATTAAAAATACGGTCTCCGTGTCCCATAAGTTTCGCTAATAGTGTGAGACATTCAAGCTAGTATAACCCTAAGTATACATCATTCAACTGGAACACGTTTCTTAAACAGCGAAAATTTAGTGTGTAATTGTGCACTGTGCAATCGCCGTTAAGGGCAAAGCTCGATTTCACCGCCACCCCAAATAAAGTGTTGGTAGATAGATAAGATTTAACGACACACCAACACGAATGTATTATATAGTATTATACAGTTCAAATACTGTTCAAGTCCTCCTGTTTAGTCGCCTCTTACGACAGGAGTGGAATGCCTTGGGCATATTCTAGAACCCCCAGCCCACAGGGAGACAACCAATTAGGGCCTTGCTCGGTTTTGTAGCACCGACAACCCGTTTTTCATGAGATGACTAAGAACGGTCTTTTGTTCGCATTTTATAGGCGATAGTCGGGGACAAAACCCGACGCGACCTGCTCAGCCCACCTGGATTCAGTTTTACGACATATCCAGCATGGGGGTGGTGATTCTCTGGGGGGATATATACCCATGAAATTGGATGGGGGAGACTGTACACTATATCCCCTCTATGAAAACCAACCTTCATATTAGGAAACTATGTAAACAGTTAAAGTATGCTTTAACGTAAACTTCTTTAAATTGAACGGAAAACTAAAAGCTTACAAAAAAAAAAAAAAAATAATAAATAACACTCCTTAAAATGTAACATTAAACCGTTTCTCTAGAAGTTGAATGTGACTTGCCATTTCTGTACACCCTCCCATGCAGTAACGAAAACATATCACACATATGCTTTCTTTTTAAAACGGACACGCTGTAATAAATAGACAACTCAAACCGGCCGGACAAAAATACAAACGCGAACCATTAGCAACTCACACACGAAACATGGAACGAAAAGGTTTGTCACTAACGAAAAAGACACTCCAACCCCACCCCAACAACCCGCCAACTCACACACAAACGCCTTCATCAACCCCACACCAAGACAACAATAAACAAAAACCAAGAACATCCCACACCGCCCCTCAAGGTCAACCCACGCCCGGAGGCAACACCGCCCCGAAGGCAACAACACGTCCGAAGGCAACAACACTCAAAAATCACAGGGCAATTATACAGGTGCATCTTGCCCAAGGGTGCCCCGGAGGCAGTTGTGGCAAAGGGTAGCCTCATTCTTCCCACGTTCAAACAAACTCCACACCCGGATGCAGACATATCACACATATGCACCAGTATCCTCAATCGAATATCCCCTTCGAAGGTGATCATCTATAAGTTTATTTCTCTGCTTGAAATAGAAGGTACTACAGTACGGCATCCATTTCTTACATACATCTTATGATAACGTGACTTCCATGCAGTGGAAGAATATATAATATTTTAAGCCATCAAAATTGGAAAAGACTTTCTACATAATTGCCCGATGCACCGTAATGTTTTTTTTTCTGAAAGATTTCATTCTGTAACTACTGGAGTTTCAGCTTCTCCCGATTAGTTTTGTTAAACTGTAGTTTAAGCTCCACACGGTTTTTACAGTGCTGTTTACTTTGAAAATCATTTTTTTTTATTCCTTTCGTTTCAGTTTTATCGACTTTCTCTCAATATTTAAAACAATAACTAAATATTTTAGGCCCTAAAATACTGATATTCAGAAGATGACTGATGATTATAAACAACTTAAAATTTAGGTCTTTATTTAGAATACAAAAAGAGACGTGATTACAAACAATGCACACAAAAATATAAATTTATTTTGCAACTATTACGAACCCGAAGAGTGTCGACAAGAAACTTGAAGTGCTGTGATATGCATCGACACGCCCTGAAATAACCAAAATTACTATGGGAATGGAAGATATAAAATATAAAGAAATGAATGATAGTCTACTCAATGGCTTTGGCGAAGCTACAGGGGCGCGGGGGTGACTCTGGCTTTAAAAAGGCAAGAAATCGGAAATTCGCGATTTGTAACATCTGCCAACTACAATGTGGTTTTCCCAACTCTTCTTTCATGAAATATCTAATTCTATTCAATAAGAGCTCAATGTTTGTAATTATTTGTTTCACATATGCAAAATTTTCCGCGCATTCGCGCGAAGAAATTTTCGTCAACTGCTTGCAGTCGTGTACCGTCATAAATAAGTTTGGTAAACTTTTTCGAACTCTGGAAATGATGAAATCACTAGATTATCAAGTGATATCGGCAACTACAGTGCTCTTCTCATTAAATTCCAAATTTTCCCTAATATAAGCTCTTGACCCTTAAAATGTCGTTTTAAAGCCTCAATTTGTAGGTCTTGGAAAACATATTGTGTAGCAACAACGATCTTTGGTAGGCTGCGCAATCTCAGCCTTGCGAATAAGAAATAGGGGTTCTTTAGTTACCCCGAGCTTTTCATATTTCCTTATATAGAGAACCCAGAATCCAAAACTTTCTCCAAAACAAGCTCCACATTTTCAAAACTTTGGCAAAAATTTCTGCGCGCAAATCACGTCCCCTGAGAAATGACGTTCACAGTTTTGGGTGCTTGCGCCCCCCCCCCCCCTCGATCGGAGAAGTCTAACTACGCCGCTGCTCGATGATGTATTTTCACTCCATTCAGAAACTTAATCTCCCTTTTAAGGCAATGATAACATACTTTTCCTTTTCTATAATTTTAACGATAGGGGCCTAGGCCTTTTTATGAAATACGCCTCTGACAGTTGCTATGATATCACGTTAGATAACCCGGAAAGGGCCACTTCCGGTGATCTCGGGCGTATTTTTGCCCAAATTTTCTTTGTACGCTCCGCTCCGCTTAGATAGTGACGCCAACTACATCAGTGTTACTTTGTCCAACTTGTTGACACTATATAACACATACGTGTTGGTGTGTCGTAAAACCTCATCTAACTACTAACTAACCCTACCCCACTTTCAAAGACGGATCTTCGCCTATGTTACCCAGAACCCAAGTGTGGGTAGAACATATGTTAAAACGTACATGGAAACGGGCACGTAGTAACAAACATACAACTCAAACCGGTCGGCATAAACACGCAAACGCTATCCATTCACCACCATCCACATAGTAAACACGAAATGAAAAGGTTTCTCACAAACAGAAAGGACGCACCGACCCAACACCCAAACAACCCGCCAGTTCACCACCGACAACCGCATTTAACACCAACCACCGCCCGACACAAACCGCACAACAACAAAAATCAAGAACAACCCAATTAAAGCATATGCCTGAAGGCAGCACCAAGCCGGAAGGCAAAAACACGCCCGAAGGCAAAAACACGCCCGAAGGCATGCAACAACACTTTAAAGGCACGGGGCGTTTCAGGTACACCTTGCGGAAGGGTGCCCCGGAGGCAGTTGTGACAAAGGGTAACCTAATTATTCCCTGTTTAAAAAAATGAAACCAGATGCAGTTTGACGTCCTACCTAGCGAGTATAGTAGTATTTATAGCAGTAAACGATAATTTGACAAAAAGTGACAACGCAATCGCAGGGGACACAGAATAGGGTCTTTAATCCCCGTGGGGCAAATAAGCATGCGGTTAGGTAGTTGTGTCCGATCCGTGCCCTAGTCAAAACCAAATCATCTCTACCTTTTCTGGGGGCTGCATTGCCTCCAGTCCCGGTAGGCAGGTAGGCAGCTAAGATTTAAGGACACGCCAACACAATTGTGCTTTATAGTGCCAAACTGTTCAAATACTGTTTAAGTCCTCCCGTTTAGTCGCCACTCACGACAGGCGGGAAATACCGTGGGCATATTCTTCAATCCCTGCTTTGTAGATAAACAACCCGCCAGTCATGGGATTAGTAGTAAATGTGCGCATTTTATAGGCGATAGTCGGGGACAAACTTCTCGCCACACACGACTTCCTCAGACCACCTGAATACAGTTTTACGTCATACCCAGGACCCAGTCCCGATCGTTGGTTTCACTCTTTACATTTTTTCCGGGAGAGAACCGGGGGTTGCGCCAGTGGGGGTTGGGGGGGGGCATTCCCCCGTCGGGCAAAACTGCCCCCCCCCCCAGTCAGGGAAGGTCGGCGGTTTCGTCAAAAAACGCACACCAAGATGGCAGTACTGGATTCGTCAAAATATTTCAAACTTTACCAGGTGATTCTTCTTCAAGAAATCGGTAAAGCCCATCTAAGAAATTGCGAAAAACGTCAGTCCATGCGGTATTCAAATTTTTCCCGAAAGCCAACAAGCCCAAAAATCCACCTAAAAGACCAAAAACCGAGAACCTACCCAACCTCTGAAAAATCCGCCCAAAAAGTAAAAAAACCATTGAACGTCGTATAAGACTCCAGAAAGGACAATGGAGAGTGAAGCATAACTAACCTGGATGGGGATTTCCGCAAGAAGCGACTAAGTTGTACTCTTCCGACGGTTTGCAACGGAGAGCTGCATTAGACAAATTGCAGCCGCAGGACCAAGAGCTTATTCCAGGCCTATAAAAAAAAGGAATACCGAGCCATTTCCCTGTAAACCGCTGGAAATTTTTTTCATATTGGCCGTCCAAATAAGTGTCCAGCCAGCACCCGGGGCTTACTACCAACGATGCGATTCGGTCATTCCAACCACAATTTCCCGCCGAGTGTGTGTTCTCTCCATTGTAGATGTCGCGGAAAGCCCCGCCGCAAGCCAAACTTTCCACATCGCTAGTTTCTTCATAAACGCGAGCGCACAAAAGTGCATATCTGTTGTACAGTCGTGGTAATTCTGTTGGCTCTGGACACCTTGCGCTGATAAGTCCAACGTAAGTCGTTAATGTCAAAATGATGTGCATTGTTTTGAAATCTAAACAAGATGGAAACATAGGAAAGATCGTAAACAACCATGCCTCTTATGTGCAAAAATGAGGGTCATTATTATATTTAAAGTAGGAAATGAATCTTTCTTTCTTTTTATGTGCGTGGAAACAGTCACAGACAGACAAACAAAAAGAAACCCAAACCGGACTAGATGAAAGCATAACTGTAAACTACATACCCATTTACATGGGCGGGCACACAAAATTTCTGTGGCAAACATGTACAACACCGTGAGGCGATCAGCCAGAACTTGAAACTATTCCCAGAAGAGGGCCCCAAAGACACACTGCCAAAACATATTGGGAGCACTCTTCCACTTTGTGCATCCAGTGCGGGGCAAATGCCATCTCCAAGACGCCATCGAAGGCGCTTGAGATTACTTACAATGGCCTCGCAAATGAATCACACACTTCAAATGGTCAACCGAAGAGGTCGTTAATCAGGTCCTACAAGATTACGGGGCCTCTACACACTTTGGGCCCGGGACCCTAGAGACAGAACACCCAGCGTCTACCCCCCATCACCCGAGAAGGTTGGTACATAAACTGTAGAGGGGAACCTTCAACTCTCTTGACACTGTGAATCTTACTCTGACACATCTGGTTTAACTGCCCTAGACCCTCCTCTGAAAGACACTCCCTCAGGGGGAAGTTGGTTCGACTTGATCGACCCCAGGGAAGAGGGAACACCAGGAATCTAATTTAAAGAGATCGGCCTCTGACGGGTTTTCAGAGCAGGGGACAGTTTTTTTTCTGTGCCGGTGGGGCAGTTCCCAAGAAATAAAAAGTAAAAGTCCATGTCTGTGGCAAATTGCTATATAGCTGACTAACCATGGGTGTGGAATTCGCTCTCCTTCAATCGTCAGTCGGTCAGTCAGATGGGGTTTAACGACACACCAACAACACAAATGTGTTCAAGAGACCCACATTGCGAACCAGGACGAAGTGCACAACTGGTCTTATGAATGGTGGGGCTTTGCATGCTTCCTTAGGTTAGGATGTTAGCTTGGTTCAACAACATCATGTGGTTCCCTAATTTTAGTCTCCTCAGGTGGACCCCCAGGTCGGAAAGTTGATACTGGTCATGGGAGTCGGTTGTTATGCGTTACATTAAAACACCCTCGCACATGACGCCATCGTGACCAATCTCAGGTGCCTCCAGTGGCGTCTTGGAGATGGCATTTGTCCCACACTGGATGTACTCATCCAGTAACTCACGTGTGTTTTTGTCACCCTCTTTGAGAGTGGTTTCAAGCCCTGACTGTTCGCCTCCATTCTTGCTGCACCTGGGAGATTCGCCAGAACTACGCATTGTATGGTCTATCACCCTCGCCATACAATACAAGTGTTGCAAATATATTGCCATTTGTTTCGGCCATCATTTAACTGGGTTTGGTTGTCTTTGCTTTGTTGAAGACAGAGGTTAGCTCCGGGAGGGCTGACCACGTTCGCCTCCCGAGTTCGATGTTCGGCAGCCGGTGGGGTCCTCTCGTTTCCGTGAAGGCGGGCCGTATTATAGTTAATCTGTAACTGATAACCTGTTTTTTAACGGTGGGTGGGAAAGTAAGGTATGTTAGCAACAGAAATTTTGATTGTTGCCCTAAAGCATAATAAAGCATTATCAAATGTAGACAGTTGTAAATAGTTCAAAGTTGTGTTCTGTCAGGTCCGATTTGGTTTTTTTTTTTTCTGCGTGACAGTGTCCGTTTTAAAGCACTTAAAAGGCAAAGTAAAAAAGCATGGACTTTGGTGAGGTGGATCCGTGGAAAGAAGGTCAGTTCCTAGTGTTATACATAACCAAACGAAACGGTAGCAAATGACCAGAAACTACAGATATTGTCAATCCGCTTGCAGATTAGTTTGGGTCCAACTCTTCAAGTAGACACTATTCTCAAGCCTTTCAAACATTCAAACAAATTGCTGAAAAACAAAAAGCAAGCTTCACCTCGGACAAATCTAAGGATTGCACAAGCCTCTTATACATCACAGAACTGTGCTCTTTACCTGCGTGGAAACGGGCACAGACAAACGAAACAACCCAAACCGGACTGGATGAAAACATAACTGTGAACTATTTACATACCCATTAACATGAGTTGGCAAACGAAATTTCTGCGGCAAACATGTACAGCACCCACATGTCAATTCCCTCCCGATCACCCCGCACCCGAGCAGCAATGACGGTTACTGGCCCAGATGTAGTTCACTAACAGTTCCTTAAACACCTCCCATATACCTCGTAAAAGGTGTTGTGAGACATTTTCACGGTATTTTGGTAAATGGAAATTTTCGTGCTGTTTAGCGGGAATTCACCGTCATTCCCCCGCCAAGCCGGGCAAATGCTTTGAACTACCGACCCCCCCCCCCAAAAAATAAAAACACTGAAGATTACAAAATGGCGGGTCCGGGTTGAAACTTACATCCCCAACACTGTCCGCTGCTTTAAACGCCAACGCTGTGGCCACTTCAAGTCAAATTGCAGTAGGCCAGCAGCTTGTGAAAAGTGTGGTCAAAGTGAAACCTGTGAGAAGTCACCACGATGTTGTAATTGTCAGGGCTCTTATCCGGCAAGTAGCAAGACCTGCCCGAAGTGGGTGGAGGAAAATCAGGTCCAGAAAATAAAAGTCGCAAACAACATCACTTACAAAGAGGCTATGGACACCTTAAAACTCAGGAATCATAGCTCAAGAGCTATGCTGGAGCTGCAAGGATTGCGAAAAAGTCTGCTGGAACCCAAACTGATATGACTTGGCCCAGGGACAGCAGCTTTTCGAAGCCCATTACAATTACCTTTCCAAAACCATCAGAACAGTCTACAACATAACATTCAGACCATACAGACGATTACGTCACCGACAAACGTAACGCAACCAGAACCACAACCAAAGATACCCATACCACCACCGAAACCAACAGAAATCAAAGACAGTATGAAAGAAAGCGAAAGACACACGTAGGATAAAGTTACAGACAAAAGTGAGCAAGGGGTCGGATGACTTCTGAATAAAGTTGGAGCGTTAGAGGGGAGAAGAGGAGGAGCTGATTGAGCTCAGGAGCCAGGGCTCTCGTTCTGGCCTTGGGGGCTCCACCAGCTTCTCCAAGAAGCCACAGATTAAAAAATGTAAAATGAAGCGGGGCTAAGGAAAACTTTTTTCCATAAGCTGCCCGAATATGTCGCAAATCTTTCTCATGTTAATTTCCATGTAAATTTTATTTGAAAATGGTGGGTTTTTCGAGCGAAGTTTTGAAAAAAATCGAAATTCATTATGTTTTGCCAGGATTTAAAACCACACTGAGGATAATTTGCCTGTAGGAAACTCTTCTTCGGGACACAGAACACATCCCATTTAAAGAGTATGGTATATGCAACAAAACTGTGGTTTCTCCTATTGACAAAAGAGCAATTGGGGGTTCATCCATATTGGTTAACGAAACAGTTCCACACTCCACCAGCCATCTGAACACAAACTTACAAGCTGACGCCATCCGAGCTACACTACAGCGCAGCGTCACCGTCTGTTCGGTGTACGTCCCACCGTGGTACGACCTGAAACAAGATGACTTGGATATTATTCTGCTCCCGCTAGCGCCACCCTTTTTCTGCTTCTGGGGGATTTCAATGCACATAGAGACGTATGAGGTTGTACTGATACTAACCAGATGGGTGGAGTGATCGAGGCTACTATTGTTGCATGGAATCTATGCATTTTGAATGACGGTTATTTTAACTACATTCACCCAGCCTCTGGATCTCATTCGGCTATCGATCTCTCCCGTGAAATCCTCGTGGATCTTCAGTGGAGAGTCAACGATGAACAGTGAAGAAGTGACCAATATCCACTTTTAATCGGCATTAGAGAGAGTCCCTAGTGGGAAACTCCAAAAGGCTGACTGGTCTCAAATTTAGCAACCCTCGTAGACACACGATCGTTGGAGACGCCATTACCGGTTTAGAAGAACAGATTTCTCAATTTACACAAATTTTGTTGAAAATTTCAACAAAAACCATCCTTCAGTCCTCTGCAAGTACACGCAGCAAACACAAGCCGTGTTTTAACGTGGATTGTGAACAAGCGATCAAGGATCGCAAAGAGCCCTTAGTATCTTTAAGAAATAGCCTAGTAATGTTCGTCGTATTATCTCAAAAATCGAGCAAAAGCATGGCGCATTCTTTAATTAAGCAAGCGGAGTTCATGGAGCAATTACATCTCCAAATTTAACTCCTCTACCCCTGTCAAAAAGAATGGCACATGGTCAGAAAATTAGTTGCAAGAAGACCAGTCCCTACTTGTCACACATAATCAAACCAGACGGTGGTAAGTGCACAGGAAGGACAGATCTTGCCAGTCTGCTTTCAGATGAGTATGGGTCCAACTCTTCAATTAGCACTACTCCCAAACCTTTCCAACATTCTACCGTACCGTTGAAAAAAAAAGTGAACTTCACCTCGGACAACTCTGAGGTTTACATCAACCTTTTTAATATCACGGAGCTTCGCATTGCTCTCGAAGTAAGCAACGAAACCACTATTGGCCCAGATGAAGTTCGCTACCACTTCCTCAAACACCTCCCAGATACCTCCATAAAGGTTCTGTTAGATATTTTGAACGGTATCGGGGTAAATGGCTGCTTGGCAGAAAACCACCATTCACGCCCATCTCCAAGTCGGGCAAGGACCCGACAAATTCGTCGAACTACCGCCCTATTTCTCTATTTGCTTGTGGAAGACGTTTGAACGAATGATCAATAACCGTTTGGTTTGGTTCCTAGAGACCAATAAATGTCATAGCTACTTCCCAAAGTGGCTTTCGACGTGACCGCAGTACCACCGACTAACTCAACCGTCTAGAATCCACAATTCGTGATGGCTTTGTCCGCGGACATCACCTGGTATGGGTATGCTTCGACTTGGAAAAGGCAAATGATACGAACTTGAAGTATGGCATCCTCAAGGACTAACACAGTGCTGGTCCATAAGCAGGAGATGGTTGTTCCGTAAGGCAGCATTCTGTCAGTTACCCTCTTCATCATCAAAATCAAGAGCATCGGCAATGTGGTTAACACTGGGAATGAAAAGTCCTCGTTCGTGGATGACTTTTCTAGTACCTGTTCCTCAAGGAACATGCGGTCAATAGAGAGGCAAATGCCAACCTGCATCAGTAAGATCCGATACTGGGCGACAAAAATGGATTCCGTTTTTCACGAACAAAGACTGTTCGCAAGCATTTTTGCAACCGGAGAGGTGCGCAAATGAAACGTTATTCCCATTCCAGTCGTCGCCAGACTACATTCCTTGTACTTGTACTCGATAGTAAGCTCACCTTCAAAGACCACATTAAGTTGAAGGTTGTCTCGAAGATGGACTGGGGCGATGACCGTCCCGTTTTACTTAGACTATATAAATACTATATAAATCTCTAGTGAGGTCCAATCTTGATTATGGTTTTGTTGTTTACAGCTCTGCAAGCGAGTCTTACCTACGAAAACTGCTCACCCACGCATAATCTGGGTCTTTGGATCTGCCTGGGATCTTTCCGTACCTCCCCAATGCAGAGCCTCTACACTGAAGCGAATGAACCGCCCCTCCACATAAGGTAGAAGAAGTTGTCAGTTTGCCCTCAAACTGATGAGCCATAAACACACCCCAACGTTTGAGACGACCTTAACCATACGTTTAGTGACATTTATGAGAAGAAAGCATCAGCTATCCCTCCATTTGCTATTCGAGTGCTGTAAGCTCTGCCGCAGGTGTGCAGCAACCCTGACCTTTTAACACCGTTTTCGTTCCCCACCACTCCACCCTGAACCGGATATTGACCTTAGCCTTAGGAAATATTTAAAGAACTCAACAAATAAACTTGTGTTTCGCGCCAGCTTCAATGAGCTGAGACATAAATACTATCAGTACCATCGACGCACTCGTGTAGATCAGATCAACCTCGATTCCTTTACTTTTGGCATGGCTTTCACAACTGTGCCGTTTACTTACCATCTAGAACGTTCTTTTAAAGTGCTTGGAAACGGACACTATCAAAACTAAAAACCCTAACCGGACCAGACACAGAACACAACGTTGAATTAAATACATCTATTCACACTTGTGAGAAACAAAAATTTCTGTGACCAAAATACCTAATCCTCCGCCGTTAATAAACAGGAAAAAGAATCATTTACAGATTAACCACAACCCAGCCCGCCCTCACCGAAACAAGAGGACCCCATCGCCTGCCGAACGTCGCCCTCGGAAGGCGAACGTAGTCCCCTTCTACCCTTATACTTATCTCTGGCTTCACTTAAGCAAGGGCGACAATATTACATCGATCCCTCAACAAGGCCTGCTTAATGGTGGCCGAAACAAATATCAGAATATTGCAAAAACTCGTATTGCACGGCGGGGGTGACAAGCCAAACAAAGCGTAGTCCTGGCTAATCACCCACGCACGAAAAGAGTCGATCAGCCAGGGCTTGAAACCACTCCCAAAGGAGGCCGATGAAACCACACTGCCAAAACACGTGAGGCAAACTCTCCCACTGATTGCATCCAGTGCGGGGCAAATGCCATCTCCAAGACGCCACAGGAGGCGCTTGAGATTAGTCACGATGGCGTCATAGGCTATTCGCCACAGCAGGTCTCGCTGGTGGTAGTCATGTGACCTGCTGTGAACCACACGACAAACTTCTAGACGTAGTTCCTGGGTTGGGCCTGACCAACCAAGTCCTCAAAATGGCCTGGTACTGGTCCCCCGCACTGGACTGCGAAACATCCATGTAACCAAATAAAATGGCATGCACATCTCATAGTAATTACGTTATTTGACAAAGGCAAGACATTGCTTTTTCAAATTATTCAGATAACTATACTATACAGCCAAAATTGAAAGGCATTTGCTATTGCTGGTGGCAGTTGCTATTATGTAAAACTACCTGGTGATATACCGTAATACTCGAACTTATTAATGGTCTGGACCACATTTACAGATGTTTTCACAAAGACAAACTTTGTGAGCCAACATTTCAATATCTTAATCTAGTTCATCGATCCACACAATTTGTACTCAGGTGTCAAACTAAAATTCTGAAAAGTGCTGCCATTCAGTAACCGTAACTAATGTTTGCTGACATACCTGTCGTCAGAGAGAACATCCCTTAAACAAAAAAATACCTAAATTCATCGACTGCTTTGTCTTGCTACACAAAAGCATGTACATTTTCTAAAGTCCGACCTTCTAGCAAAGGGCCGTTAGGCGAAATCAGAACTTTCACTGTTTCCCGAAGAAGCTATTACGTCCACTGAAGGGACAAAACGTGACCAACATCACGGCCCCCAGACCATTTACATTATTGGTCTGACATGGAGACCTCGATCACCATCTTAACATCTAGCAAAGGACGTACTGTACAAAGCATTTACTGTACATACAGAGAATACACTAGCCATGTTTTAGAAATGTTGATCTTGTCTGTGGCACTAAATGCATCCTAAAAAGCCAGGACTGTTTAGAAAATTTTGAAAGATACCGCAAGGCCCTTCTTTGCTCTCTCTCTCTTTAAAATTCTTTTTTGAAAGGAACTGTTTTGAATTTAATGGCCGATTTTTCAGTTCAAAAACCTGGATGTGCATACTGTAGGTCACCAATGCTGGACTTAATATTGGTTTCGACGATGTATTCCAATATATGTAAATGGCTATATCACAAGGACGGCACTGTACTGCTTAAAGGTGCAGTGCTATACCGTTTAGTAGTTGCATTGATTTGAAATCATAAATCTTATGGCTTAAGAGATTTCATCTTTCTTTGAAATTACACAGGACACAAAACTCAAGTTCATTACTGGTTTTAAAGTTCTTATATCCCTCAAAGCTTAATTTGCACTGTTGCAAGATCAGAATTATGTTGACATTCACAAGAAAAGGAAAATAGACAAAAATAAGGATAAAAAAGTTACGAACAATAGGACAGAAATCAAGAAAAATTGGAACACCAGGACACCCAACAAACAAAAGATGGAATCAAACTTAACAGATGGGCTTAACCATTCAAGCTCAAGTTAAGTTTTGACATAGTTATGATAGAGGACATTTGTTGTGAGCAATCTGGTGAAATCTTCATTAATATCCCACAAGGGATTCTTTAGTCATCCCCAGTTTAATTTAGCACGTCTTGAAAACTTTAAGTGAACTTAAAGCAAGCACATAAATGATGTCATAGCCTCACATTAATGAGCAGTTAGGGCCTCAATTAGGCTATTGGCCTATTGAAGTTTTTCTTCCAAATCTCCAACTAATTTGCTTCTCAAAATTCTATATTATAGAAATATGAGTTAGATGTGTGTCAAAAAAGTAAGCTATTTTTGGTGAGTTTTCAAGTTTCAATACCTTGACTGTCATAAAGCATATACCCGCAAGTCACATTTAAAGGTTCATGAAAGGGTAAACTACACTCCTAGTAATGACACCAGTTCTCCAGAGAAAAGGGAAATATACTGAAAAGCCTTTTTTCCTACTGAGCACATATTTACCCAAAGAGATCCCCTTAAGTAGAAGCCTCCTGAACATCATTGGATAAAAGAATAAACCTCTGCAGCTTTAAACAGAGCAACAGCCCCAATAATAGAAAAAAAAACAAAAAAAAAAACTCACACATCAAATCAACTTGCCTTCCCAGCACTGCTTCTTTAGTTTACAGTATGGAAGGGTAGTGAAGCTTAAAACTGAATTGTAAAGTTAAGGTTCACCCCATGCCAGGAGTTAGACCTTGCTGAATTTGCATACTCTACAGTACTGTACCTCTGCAGAGGCCAATTCATAAAATGTTCTGCACACAGAGCTGTAGTTGGTTTCTATGAACCTCCTACTGTACAGTAGGCTAACTATCACATTGCAAACAAAACAAACTCACTTTTGCAGTACATTGGGTATTCTTCCTTAAACATTAAACAGTCACGTCAACTAGATAAGGTCTTTATTTATATATCTAGTTATTTAGATAGATGGGTTTTAACGACACACCAACACGGAAGTGTTACATAGTGTGTCACCAAGATGGAAAAAGTTGCACCAACTTAGCATCATAGAAAGTGACACTCTCCGCTCCCCACTTTCAGTGACATGATTACAAATACACCAAGAAACACATGTGAAAGACCACGAGGAACGAGAATCAAGGGTGGGGGTTGATAATACTAAGACAGTTTGATATACCCTCAAGGCCAGCCTTTAAAATCATAACACATCTGTTAACATTTTCAGTGAAGCTTCCAAAAGAAACAGGTCATGTGGTATTTTGAGGCACCTGACATCATGGCAAAACATATTATTAATTTCATTAGGTAATTAATGACATTCTTAGAATTTGGATGTACCTATTAATAGACCTTTTTGTAACTTTTTTAAGTGGGACAAGATAACTGTCTGTACTTTCATCCTTTGTAAAATAACAACTTATTAGGCTATATCAGTTGAGAATAATTAAGAAACACAGCTAACAGCTTACATAAGCAGCATGCAGTTTCAGAACATGCAGCAAAAAATATACCTCAATAATGATTTCAAAGACAACACTATCATTAACGATAATGTTAACCCATGTATAAAGTCTCCGACACAAGTTTTTGCAGTCATTGAGGAGTCTATCAAAAATGTACTTTACTACAGGGTTTTGTTTGGTGTTGTGGAAGGATTCACCTCTCTCCTTATAATTTGAATGCAAATTTAGAAACCAAAAAAGTTTTGGAGGCTCAATTGTGTTTCGAAGGTTTCAAGTGTTAACGGAAAGTTAAGTTTCGACTCACTTTTCAAAATGATGAGGCAAATCTCAGCTTTTTATGAAAGGAGTGAACAGCTTTGCAATTCCTGTTCATCCAGGAGGGTCAAACAGTTTGTTTCGGAGGCTTCAAAAATGTGAACGGAAAACTACCCATGAAAGTCCTTGAATCTGGTTAAGCTACCTCCCAACGGAGAGTACTTTTATAACATAAAATGCAGGATGATTGGAGAGCTGCAAGCACTATTTTATCATTGAAACCATACTGAAATGTCGGTTAACAAATGGTAACGGAAAATGACGCAATGAAGCCACCGAAACGAAAAATATTAACGCCAGTTTCTCAAAATTGGAACGCGAGTTACAACTAATGTTAACTTTGTAGTTTCTGCTGGTGATGCTCTTACTTACAAATAATAAATAACACACATAATCAATGAAGTGTTTGTAATAGTGGCATGACTGGAAAATTGGGTTTAAAGTGCATGGAAACGAATACTAGTGAACTGAAAGACCCAAATGGGAAATGTTGTGATCCTGAATCTACCTAGGATTACTACAGATCAAAATATGTCAAAATGCAAAGTTACATCCTTCACTGTAAAAATGAGCATATTGGCGATGGCGATATGAAAAGTACTATGAACCGAGAACGTTGATGCAATTGGCATCCAGATACATCAAGACTGACCATTTTACAGGGTAAATTCTGATGTACGTTTCATCATGCATAGAAGTGAATTCAATTTCCAAACACATGGCCTACCCTTTTTTTCAATCTTTATTTGAATGGCAATTTGTGTGTCTTGACGGTTTTATTTTGAAAGTTTAAAGTGCGTCTTGTAAATCTTTAGTATCAATAAGTAAAACAAATACATTTAAGGGGTAATTTAGAAATTTAGAGATAATGAAGTGTTAACAAAAACCGTCACTACTGTGCAACACTCCATATGATCATACAAGCATAAGTAGCTTATGCTACGACCTCTTTTGCTTTCGAAGTAGGACAAAAACACATTTTATTGTTTCAATTGTCGAATATGTGTTTAACTAGGAAACTTACCCAATGTCCCAACAGGAGACATCTGTGGTGGGTGAAATATACGTTGAAGCAGGTGTTCTTGACAAGAAGCAGACAGACAGCCAATTGGTGTAAATCTACGAATGCCAAGTGCTTATAATTCTTTTAACAAGCTCTACAAAATACCCGGATGTAGGTTTCTACAGACATGGCATTACGTTACAGAACTAAGTTATTACTGGCATGGACTATACACGAGACACAGGACAGATGTAAAATGATCAGCTTCCCAATTTCTATCTCAAATAATTCCTGTACCAGTCTGCTCGACCGCCTGGAGTTAGATAGGCTTTAACGACACACCAACACGAATTTTTCTCATAGTAACGCTGTCTGAAACATGAAACTGGGGTTAATTTCCACAAAAAGGATAGCCCATCCTGGTTGCGAAAATAAGTTACACAAAATAGATTCCCGGGCCTTCACTGCTCATTACAAATCAAAAGTAACCACACTCAAAGGTCAGTTTTACTGTTTACAGAAGGCTGCAGTGCAGTGGTAGTTTTGAAATCTTCCTAACACTACAACGGGGTGGGGGGCTTTTTGCAGTCAGTTGCGGGTAAATTCCAGCAAGCTGCGTGGATCGCTGATAACATGCGTAACAATAGAAATATATATTTAAAGTAGTTTTACACACAAAACTTGTGGCCATACCTCACACAAAGGCGTTTGATAATTGATATTAACCCTTCTCTTACCAACGGCCAAGCTCATCTATTGCCTCTGCCTCCTTTTATGTTGGGTATGTATAAAACGAAGACCTTGAAAACGAAGATGGAAGATAGAAGACCAGTAAAATCTCGAAAACGAAGACCTCGAAAACGAAAATGGACGATAGAAGACCAGTAAAATCTCGAAAACGAAGACCTCGAAAACGAAGATGGAAGATAGAAGACCCCAAAAATCTCGGAATAGGCAGAGGTACCAACAACACGCAAGTGGATCATAGCATCTTTAACTAGGCTTGTAATCAATATAACGCCATTGTTTTCACAAAAGGAACAAATGGAATAAATGGCAAGGACTCCGCTAAAAAAAAAAATCAAGTCTTCCTTTTCCGGCAAACCTCGAAAACGAAGACCGAAAAACGAAGACATTGTAGAATATTGGACTGAAACTCTCGAAAAAGATACGAACATGCTAGAAAAAGTTTCTTAAACAGTTTTTAAGGTCGTCGGTATCTTAATGTCGGGAAATCGTGATTCTTTCAATTATAAAAAAGGTTGGGGTGGGGGAGGGGTCCTGTATCAGTCAAGTGGATCCTCCACTGGGCTTGTCATCCAAATACTGTCATTAATCTCACCAAAAGAACAATTGAAATGAATGGGAAGGTCTCCGCTACAAATTCTGTGCTTTAAATTCAAAGTCTTCCTTTTCCGGTCTTCGTTTTCTACATTGGCATAATAGGGCAAATCTCGAAAACGAAGACTGAAAAACGAAGACATTATAGAATAATAGACTAAAACTTTCCAAAGAGATGCGAAGGTGATAGAAAATGTTTCAAAAACAGTTTTCAAGGTATTAAATTGTGAAGTAGGCTTGCAGATGCTTAGTCGGTATCTTAATGTCGGGAAATCGTGATTCTTTCAATTATAAAACGATTGGGGTGGCGGAGGGGTCCTGTATCAATCAAGTGGATCCTCCACTGGGCTTGTCATCCAAATACTGTCATTGTTCTCACCAAAAGAACAAATGGAATGAATGGGAAGATCTCCGCTACAGATTTAGTGCTTTAAATTCAAAGTCTTCCTTTTCCGGTCTTCGTTTTCTACATTGGCATAATAGGGCAAATCTCGAAAACGAAGCCGGAAAACGAAGACACTGTAGAATAATAGACTAAAACTCTCCAAAAAAAAGATACGAACATGCTAGAAAAAGTTTCTTAAACCGTTTTCAAGGTCGTCGGTATCTTAATGTCGGGAAAACGTGATTTTTTCAATCATTAAACGATTGGGGTGGGGGAGGGGTCTGTACCACCCACGTGGATCCTCCACAGGGCTTTTCAACCAAATACTGTCATTGTTCTCACCAAAAGAACAAATGAAATGAATGGGTAGATCTCCGCTACAAATTCTGTGCTTTAAATCTAAAGTCTTCCTTTTCCGGTCTTCGTTTTCTACATTGGCATAATGGGGCAAATCTCGAAAACGAAGACCGAAAAACGAAGACATTGTAGAATATTAGACTGAAACTTTCCAAAGAGATACGAACGTGATAGAAAATGTTTCAAAAACATTTTTCAAGGTATTTAATTATGAAGTAGGCCTGCAGATGCTTAGTCGGTATCTTAATGTCGGGAAATCGTGATTCTTTCAATAATAAAACGATTGGGGTGGGGGAGGGGTCCTGTATCAAACAAGTGGATCCTCCACTGGGCTTGTCATCCAAATACTGTCATTGTTCTCACAAAAGCAACTAATGAAATGAATGGGAAGATCTCCGCTACAGATTTAGTGCTTTAAATTCAAAGTCTTCCTTTTCCGGTCTTCGTTTTCTACATTGGCATAATAGGGCAAATCTCGAAAACGAAGACCGAAAAGCGAAGACATTGTAGAATATTAGACTGAAACTCTCCAAAGAGATACCGACATGCTAGAAAAAGTTTCTTAAACAGTTTTTAAGGTCGTCGATATCTTTATGTCGGAAAAACGTGATTCTTTCATTAATAAAGCGATTGGGGAGGGGTCTGTACCACCCACGTGGATCCTCCACAGGGCTTGTCAACCAAATACTGTCATTGTTCTCACCAAAAGAACAAATGAAATGAATGGGAAGGTCTCCGCTACAAATTCTGTGCTTTAAATTCAAAGTCTTCCTTTTCCGGTCTTCGTTTTCTACATTGGCATAATAGGGCAAATTTAAAAACGAAGACCGAAAAACGAAGACATTGTAGAATATTAGACTGAAACTTTCCAAAGAGATACGAACGTGATAGAAAATGTTTCAAAAACATTTTTCAAGGTATTTAATTATGAAGTAGGCTTGCAGATGCTTAGTCGGTATTTTAATGTCGGGAAATCGTAATTCTTTCAATAATAAAACGATTGGGGTGGGGGAGGGGTCCTGTATCAAACAAGTGGATCCTCCACTGGGCTTGTCATCCAAATACTGTCATTGTTCTCACAAAAGCAACTAATGAAATGAATGGGAAGATCTCCGCTACAGATTTAGTGCTTTAAATTCAAAGTCTTCCTTTTCCGGTCTTCGTTTTCTACATTGGCATAATAGGGCAAATCTCGAAAACGAAGACCGAAAAGCGAAGACATTGTAGAATATTAGACTGAAACTCTCCAAAGAGATACCGACAAGCTAGAAAAAGTTTCTTAAACAGTTTTTAAGGTCGTCGATATCTTTATGTCGGAAAAACGTGATTCTTTCATTAATAAAGCGATTGGGGAGGGGTCTGTACCACCCACGTGGATCCTCCACAGGGCTTGTCAACCAAATACTGTCATTGTTCTCACCAAAAGAACAAATGAAATGAATGGGAAGGTCTCCGCTACAAATTCTGTGCTTTAAATTCAAAGTCTTCCTTTTCCGGTCTTCGTTTTCTACATTGGCATAATAGGGCAAATTTAAAAAACGAAGACCGAAAAAACGAAGACATAGTAGGATATTAGACTTAAACCTTCCGACGGAATATTAACATGATAGAAAATGTTTGTAATCAGTATTCAAGATATTTAGCAGCAACATTTGTCACGGTGTATCAAAAATTCCCATGCTCGAGCCTCCACAATGATGCTCGTACAGTAGGCCAATTAACACCCAGTAAACATATGGTCTTCCAAACATGTAAAAACCATTCCGCGTTGACTGATAAGTTAAGCTTGTAGTTGCATATCCAAGATATTTCAATACGGTGCGGACATGTTGATCATTTACCGTTGTGGATAAGGGTGTTTTACTCTTCACTTTAAAATAAATTTGTTAGTACTTGAGGGAATCTGAGATGGAAAATAGTGGTACCGTTTTCTTTTTTTAGTTTTGTTTTAGTTTTAGTTTGGAAGGCTCAAGCCTTTTGGTTTGTACTTCTTATCTGATATGCCAACATCAAGATAGAGCAGGCTTATGAATTACAAATGTCACAATAACCAATTGTGGACATATCAGCTATAATAAAAGTAGGCCTATGTCACGAGTTCGTTTTGGTTAAAGATCAGCTAAGTTGTGAGAGCTTAGACACAGCAGAAAGAGTACAACAGTTAAGCCTTCACGAGTCTTGTGTCAACGTGCATAAAAAGCATGATGAACCAAAAAGACTTAAAGGTTGATACTTTAATGAGGCCTGTTCGTTACCCTGATACTCTGGGTTAGTTGATACAGTCACGTGGGATGACGTACGGCACCGTGCGAAGGTGTTTAGATAGACTTCTGCTGACCCAGCCAGACAACGTCATAGTCCAGCCACGGGGGGGGGTGTAAAACAATACAGTCCAGTCACGGAGGAAACAAAACGTTGCAGTCCAGCCATGGGGGTCCGACCAGTCCTGTAAATTATAATGAAAACCCTCTTCTTAAACGTATTCAACAAAATAACCAATGCTTCACCCAAAGGGCCCTCGCTTCCGCTGACAAAGCCTTTTTACGGTAAAAGGGGGGAGGAATTGCCGTGTCTCCAACACGGCCATCGTAATCAAACACTGAATCATTCTTTAAGAACAAATTCCCTCGTTTCACATAAAACAGCAATATATTCACCTTTTACCTTCAAACTATACAATTACCAGTAGATTATATACACCTCCCGACCTCAGTACTTTAAACGGAACCCTCGCACATTACGGGTGGAAATAATTAGATACTCAGAGCTGCTTTTCTCTCAGTGTAGAGACCTTGAACTGGACGCTTGGTGAGTGACGAAAAAGTAAGTCTACTTCATAAACTACCAGTAAATATACAGCCCCACCATCTGCCTACGTTTAAAGCCCTCAACGGCCCTCAAAGGTCCTCAGTGACCCCGAATACCACAAGCGGCTACAGAACAACCAGTTTCCCTCACCGAGACGTTCGCCCTGCTGCGAGATCTTAACCCTTTACCGTTGTGCTCCGATCGGGGCATATTTGCGCGCCTCGGGAGTGGGCGGAAAAGCGGACGTAGCCCGCCCCGCATCGGCTTTCGTAGGCCATTGACCCCGTGACCTTAAACTACTGTCTCTCTCGCTGTTGTGGCCGAATTTTCGGGTAGCTACTCGCAGTTTCGAGCTCCGCGTGAAACAGTAAAGATGTGTGACAGCCGAGCTCTCCGCATGGGTCCAAAAGGACCCAAACAACGGCAAAGGGTTAAGGCAACTTATTTTCCCAATACGACTCAACCCACCCGTTCGATTGATGATGTAGAAGAAATATGCTGAGCACGGCAGGTATGCCCTCACATCCTTTTACCCTGATAAGACTGATATTCAAAAGGATCAGTACAAAGTATAACATTCTCAACCTCGAAATACATCTGCGACAGCTTATTTAGGCATTCTTTTAAATATGAAGTGCACCAGGTTTTCACATGCCGATAAAACATTCACCAACTATTAGATCCCACTACTTATGAAGGCAGCTCACTTAAAGGAAGGGCTCACATATCAAGGGGTTTGATTCATCACCTTATAGTTGTAGGATTTCAAAGTTTCACTATGTAAAGTTCTATTATGTAGACCTCCACCAATTAGGTGTCTTCGTGTGGACGGACGAGTATGAAATACATCTTAAATTGTGTATGAGTACTAAATATAAAACTTCGTTAATTGCCAACCTCAACAACATTCATTCCTAAACTTCATCGACCGCGTGTTTGGTCTGGTGGTTAGAGCATCCGCCTCTCATGCGAAAGGCCCGGGTTCGATTCCCAGGTCGAGTCATACCAAAGACTTTAAAAAATGGAACCTACTGCCGTTATGCGTGATGCTCCGCATAAGCAATGGAGTAAGGGAAAACAAGCCATTGATCCACAACTGGAAAAAAGGCCGCGGCGAGCTCGACTTGAACCAAATGGTTGAAGACTGGGCCGTAAAACTCTATCTAATTAACAAAATCACATAAGAAAATGTATGCATGGCATGTCATATCTCTCGGACGGGCGTGGCATCGTGCAGTAGTCTATTGATTTGTTGTGGTAAAGCATATGTCTGTAGAGTACGTGTAGAGTGTGCATTTTAAGGGGCATGTCGGCAGCAATTTTAGCTGGATGGGTCGAACTTGCTTCATAACCCCTACATCATCAGCAGTCAAGGCGTATCATTTCCGGTTTTGCTATTTTATGAGGATGCTGAAGTTTAGATAGTTAGTTAGACATTGTAACCACTAGACCAAACACATGGTCTTTCTTATGCGAAAGTTTAATAATTAGCGTATACATTTTTCTACATAAATTCTTGGGGTATTTAGTTTAACAGTACAAATTTTGACTCTGAAAAACGTGAAAAAACTTTCTATTTAGAGGCAACTTGGTTGGGTGAACAAATCATTATTCATGCACTTCAAAGCATTTGAATTTATTTCTGTGAAAGCAATATTTATTGAAAACAAATTTATCTAGCTGCGTGGTTTAAAAAGTTTATCACACCCTAACTACAAAGTATGGTCTTAAGATATGAAAACCTAGATTCTAACATAGCAGTTTTGAACACAGTATTTGGTAGGCTTACTTTTTAAACTGGACGAAAACCATACCGTAACTTAAAATTCAGACCATACAAAATGATCAAAACATCATTAATCAATTGTAACACCACAGTAACCAAAACGTAGTCAAAACGATGTCGGTTTTGATAAACTATTTACGCTGTTTTGCATAACTTAGTTTAGGAGAGCATCACGAAAAGCTGCTACACTTTTGCGCTTTTTTGCGCGTTTGTGTAACGCATCAACAAGTTTTTCCATTTTTTTTTTGCTATGCAACAATAACTAATCCCAGATTGTCAGTACCTGTAAACCTAGACAATTAAGAAAATAACGACAACTAACTCTCTTTCGATTAAGTTATTTACAAATAAAGACCAAATTCCCTGTTAAGTAAATCGCGGTGCGAGCGTTGAAGTTCAGACTTAACTGCATCGGGGATTTTAAGGTATTCGGTGGTGAAGTACGGAAAGCGTGGTGTTATGCATCGCTCACGATCAGGATGGTAATATCTGGTAGTCTCCTTGTTGGAAGCCCTCTTCTTCCCCCAGTCTCCTTGAACTGGAAAATACCATCTTTCTTTATGTGCAAGCACTAAATCAAACGGCCTAATCTTTTGCCGGTGGCAAAAGTCTACTCCACACGTCTTGCACTGTTTTGCATTTGGTGGCAAGAACTGAACTTCAAACAGATTATCGTTGTGGTGAAGGAGAGAGTAAGATGCACCTTCTTCTATTTCAGTTTCCTGCTGACTGGTGGATGGTTTGGACAATTTTTTGAACTTTTTTTTGTTTCTGGCCCTTTCTTCCCTGCAACTTCCTTGTCGATGTTGTCTTCAAGCAGCTCCGTTCTCGATCGTTTGCTTCCTCTCTTTTTTTTTTCATACTTAGAATGTGTTTCTGGAGGATTCCTTCTCGTTCTGCAACTGCGATTGAGTGCTTGCAAATCCCGTCAAATGTGAAGCAACCGCATCTACAACTTACACGTTCTTTATTGTGGGTACACTCTACGCGCCCGTACTTTCTGCTTTGGGTGGCAACCTCATACTTCTTGTTTTCTGTAGGATGAAGAGAAGGTTTCCTTTGGACAGCTGTTGGTGTGTTTATTAATTTCAGAACACTTTCGTTGAGAGCACTTGCAGTTTGACTCGAGTAACCGAAGTCTTCTTTAAGGTATTCAACCAGATCTATGGAAAGGTCAACATATTCGTCGGGCGCACGTGTGCTAGTGAGAAGTTGCAATTGTAGTGGTGTTTTGGCTATGGCATTCTCAATACTCATCCCATGAAACTGACAGACATAGTGTTCCCTCTCCGTTTTTCACATTTCAAACCATGTTTCTTGAGGAAGTATACAATGCTTAGCAACCTCGGCTAGTTCATATACCTCGCTCAAATCCGCAATTGCAAGAGACAGCTCTCGTCTTTGGTCCTGCACAACAACCTCAAACACGTCTTTTGTGAACTCCAGCTTGCTCATGTTTTGTTTAGCGCCAGGTGTTTGCATATGTCCCTTGGTCTTCTTCAGGACGTTATTCATGCTCTCACTCATATTTGTGTAGGATCTTACTGGCTTCTTGTCTGATCCATCAGGAAGACCGGCCTGACGACGAACATTGCAAATCCTGTTGTCTCTCATCATGTCGTAGTGGGAGAGAAGATAGTCGTAAAAGACGGGCTTATATTTTTTTCTTGTCCAGAGGCTAAAGCTGTTTCGTTATTGTCTATCTCCTCTTTTGCATCTTCCAATAATTTTTTCAATTCGTCACTGTCCTCTGCATCCAATATGCCCCCGATTTTACCTTTTTGACCAAAAACCTTTCGAAGAAAGAAAGACTGTTCTTACGAGATTGAATCCCAATACCGTGAAGCTTCGCACGGCAGTTGTTTTCAAAATGTTTAAAACATCTCAAGTGTGTAGCCAAAGGAAGGTCCGAACTAAAAGCCTCTGACAAAGCTAATTCCCCATCTGTTATGAAACCTTTGGCGGCCTTGAAGTTGCCACAGTTGCTAGCACACACTGAGGACCATATCTTGTATGTAGCACGGTCTTTCCGATGATGGATCATGGTCGGTCCTAAAAAAACTGGATGCTCCCCTGTTATGTTTGATCTCAAAACATGTGTTTGTAAACAATGGGGGTGACTTCAAAGGCACCAAGACTGAATGTTGGGTCAACGGAAAATGGGAAAGTGAGAAGAGGAGATGACGTAAACTTCCCCAGCTCTTCACACATGATACTATCTCCCAAAACCCATACGTCAGCTCGTAGATCGGAATGATGTAAAATGATTTCTTCGTTTCTGTGTTTTGCGTATATAAGGAGTTCATCGATCGGGTCTTCTGCCTTTTTCATGCGACTTTTCAAGTCATATAGTTGGTGTTTTGAGCGTGGTAAGTATCCGGCGTTATGCTGCTTCATTGGACCTCCCGACTCTTCGTGAAGGAATTGATATACTTTAGAAGGCGCCTCATTTCCCAGTTTGTCTTTACTCAAAAGACATCTCTTGAAGGCTTTTTGCGCTCGGATAGAAAGGCTTTCGGGTAGCCTTTGCGTTTCCATGTGGTCCAAGTACCAGATGAACATCGTTACCGTTGAGTGTGTAGTACTGAATTAGTAAACAGTTGTTCACAATTTTGTCATCGATATCGCGCAAGCGGAATATGGAGCGAACAAGTTCGGGCGATGATTTGTTTCCTTTAAAGTGTTGTATCAGATGAAATTGATTTTTATCTTCAAGGCACTCCTTTCTCCGGTGCAATATGTTGCAATTGACGTCTGTGTCCTTTCCGGACACTAGATCTTCGACTTCGATGGTCCAGGTGGCATTGCGAAGAACTTTGTTGTAAACGCCGTTCATATCAGTCTTAACGTCTTCCCAGTTTTTATATTGTGATACGTCGATCAAAAAAGACGCATTTTGTCGCACCTTCAAAGGATGAGAATGACACATCTCTGTTTTCGTATTGTGAAGAATAATATTCACAGCTTCATTAACACTGTATCTTGTGTTCCTTCCAGCTTCCAGAATCGGGAAATTCTGCAAGTTGTTCCAAAATTTCTAATGAAGATAACAAAATAGGAGAGTACATCTGAGTAAACATTACTATTATTTCATTATTAAGCCCACTTTCGAAATTCATAAAAATTTCAATTGCAACATTCCAAATATTGGAGGGAGTCATGTTAACTATATTAAGGAAAAATACCACCATCAGTTCGCCCAGGGCATACCAGAAAATGTTTGGCACAGAGTCCAGAAGGAAATTTTGGATGGAAATATCCAGGGGTGTAGCAAGCAGGTGAACCAGGTGGACAATGCCCAGGCCCCACCAAGATCAACAAAAAATGGGGAGGGGGGAAGCCCGGATAAAATGCGTCAATTTGTCGTGGTAAGACATTTGATTAAAAGTATTTTAATCATAGCAGGTCCTAACAGAGAAGGTTATTTATTTTCGATGTGAAGTTAAATATGATCAGGCATTTTCATCAAGAACCAGTATGAGTAACACACCGATGTCTTCGGTATTTTCATAACCGATATCATCTAGTACCGGTATTCACTTGAATACGGTAATACTGCCCAACCCTAGCAATGGGTCAGTAGATAAACTTCGTTTGTTCATCGACAGGGATTGTTTCCTGTCAACGAACCATATCGTCGAAACATCCCCTGTGTCGGTTGTTAAAGCAGTAAATGTTTCAAAGGTAAACAGTGACAAAAACCAAAAACGTCCGTCATTGCTTTCTACAAATATCGTCTTTACACTCAGTTTGCCTTAGTTTACCACCGGTAACCTCAGACGACCTTTGACCTTTACCACAACCAATATAAACTTCATCCTCAGACTATAACGTATTTCCATGCCACGTAAGTAAAAACCATTTTAAAGGCGATTTAGACTGCTATTTTTTCCTATTCGCCACAAACAACATGTGAATATGTTGCAAAATATTTTACAGTAAAGTATTGCTCGTTTAATACCTGCTGCACGTCTTCATCTGAAGATATGTTTTCACTCCTTTCAGTCAGATGAGAAAAGCGACTCTCGTTGGTGTCAGTGGCAACTTCACCTGAAGTCAAAATTTGAGAAGTAAGCATATATTAACAAACGTCTTCGTAGCCCCCCCCCCCTCCAAAACCACTATTAAAATGTCATCTGCACTGTTTCCCATGCTTCTGGAAACTCGTCCTGCGTCCAAGTTGTTGCGATGGGCAAGAACGATATGTAAACGCAGCCTGCTCCTAATAACCACGATAACTACATGCCAGTTTATGTACAATTTTTTTTTTTGTCCCATAGATTCCAATACGCACAATGATCGGAAGAAAGATTTTCTTAATAAAGGGGTACTGTAAAATCATCAAATACAAATATAATATTAACAATTCAGTTGCCGGGGAATCTCAATTGGTACTATAACGTATGCTGCCTAACAGCGACCAGAGTTTATCTCTCTACTGTTTTGTTTATATAGACCACTTATTCAATAAAGACTCCGATTTTTCAAGTCTTTTTTTTTTTTTGAAAAAAAAAAAAAAAAAAAAAACACACACACACACACACAATTTTCAAATTCATCACCTTCAAAAGTACCATGCAAACTGTAATTTTTGCAATTAAAATTTTCAAATTTATTTCAAAAAATTTCCATACTTTCCGTTTGCTTTGAGCAACCAGTCGCATGTTGGCCTGTGGGAAATTCGGGTTATTGACCTTCACCCTTCCGTAAGCTTGACTCTATGGCAAATGCTGGCGCCACCTCTATGATAGGGTGACCGTAGCATGCCGGTTCTCTCAATAGTTCCAGTACGTCATCTATTGCCAAACCTTGTGTATGGTTACGTTTTAGCATCGCTGTAATCTATCTTGAGATTTCTTACCCTGTATACACAAAGTGTCCACGGAATCTTCCGTAGTATATGACTATATAAAATACATTTCGGTGCTTGAAATGAGGCCATGGTTTTGCTTTACGAAGGGTGTCACTTTGTAAAATGTGATAGCCTATGAACAGATCTGCACATTTTCATCCCCCCCCCCCAAACCAGGAGCGGTCTGGCCCACCGGGAAATTTTCAGGAGGCCCTACCCTTTTGAGGCACCTTTCGCTATTTACCATATGTCCGTACAGAGATTTGGGGAGCTAAATTAACAAATAATCTATGTGACCTACAGTTTGGTGGCCCTTGTAGCGGCCCTAGGACGAATGGAATGTGAAATCCATCCAAAAGTACCTTTCGGTGCAAAGGTAGGCCTACATGCCCAATCTATAAAATCATTTCTTGCACACTGCACACAGACATGCTATGAACACTCCTTTTGCCTGCTGATTCGCAAGAGAAACTTGTTGTAGGCATTTTGCGTTTGTCCGCCTTTTTTTTTTCAAAAGAAATCATGAGTACGAGCACTACCGCCTATTCCGCTTGTCTCGTTACGCTTTATTGCAACTCAGTATTTGTGAACAACTCTCACATTCTCTAAGGTGAGTCGTGGGAGAGCTTTTAGAAAACTGAAAATCATTAAGACAATAAAACATACACAGCCCATCTGAGGAAAATGTGTAACAATTTGTGCTAATTAATGAGTGTCGAAAAAAAAAAAGATCTTCTTGAGCAGTTGCCTCGGCACAGAGGGCATAGGAACATGCTCCTAATCGATTTCTGAAAATTATTAAAATGAGCTCAAAAGGCGTTTAAGGTATTCATTTTGGAAGGGGGGGGGGAGGGGGGAAGGGTAAGGACTGTTCTATTATAATCATTACATTTTCTATCAAAAATGTTTTCAAACTATCAGTCTTTTTGCAAATCCTTTGCAAACTATCAAAATGTTCGCTCGCACCGACGCTCCAAACCTAACCTCTTTTTAAACTTGGGGCAATTCCACGCAAAAGTGGACATGACACCTAAAATTTCAAAATCATCCTGCAGCATTAAATTAGGTGTCAAATTAAAGTCCAAAGTATGAATTTATACAATTTAAACACAGAATTACATTTTCAGGGCATTTTAATGCTGTGATTAATTAGCCATTAATGATTTTGCTCAAAATATGAAAAAAGGGCACGAGAAAAGATTTGCTCAGGAATGACATAAAGGAAGCTTAAAAATTCTCTAAATTTCATACATACTGTGGTATGCTGATGCCCAAAGCATTCGTACTTTTTATTTTTAATAAACTGTTTTCGTTTCGCTTCAGCGATACTAACGATTTTTCCATATTATTTCGTCATTCCGTTACCGAAAAAGTACATGTTTTTAATTTCCTATGAAAAATTGAGAAAAGATGACAATGAAAGTTTGTATGCAAAGCAGTTTAAGGAAAGCCTAACTAGTGAACACAATTTTCTAGCTGAGCTCATTAGAGTTAATTAAATACATTTAATTAAATCCCGTCATTCCGTTATCAAGTTGGCAACGGAATGACGGTAACGGAATGACAGCATAACATATCACAGTATTTATTGTATAAGGGCTCTTATCTGACCAACCTCAGCACATGCATTGTTACCCCCTGTTGCTAAATGAAGAAGTCTATAATTCATTAGCAATAATGTCATTGCAGTTTTCATTTTAATTTGCCTTAAATTAGGGCTTTATTGATTCAATCATTGTAATTTCATAACCCAGTTGGATGCGGACTGTGACAGTTTTGTCCCTACTATATAGGCCCAACAGTAACTGAAGCTATATTAGCCATGTCTCAACATGACATGAACTTTCAATACTAAGTCAAAGGGTATAGTATACCAAGGAGTTGACCATAGATTAAACATTCAAGAGCTAAATTAGGGCTTAAAATCAACTACAGCATGTTAGATTTATAAACCCAACAAATGTAAGAAAAATATTAAAGGCCAAAACTGATGTACACGTAAGTGGCACACATGGCTGAGTCATATAAGTATATAGTACTATGTAAAGGTATTTGTTTAAAGGTATTTGTTTAGAACGGAGGTTATACGAAGTGGTAGAACGTGTCTTTGGGCAGAGTACTAGATGAGTCGAAAAGTTGGTGTGGTAGACAGCCACATAATTTTAGTGAGTGGAAAACTGGTGGACTTTAGTAATCGTGTCGAACTATCTCAGCAATGTATATAATCTAAAACCCGTTCGGTTCTTTGGTCCATAATGAATGAGCGGTCCTTGATAACGTCAGTCACCGTCCGAAAACATGGAATGCGTTTGCATAAACGTGTACGTGTGTGGAAAGCTATGTACGAATAAGTAGCCTATAGACGTGTGTGCCTATATACTACATGCGTGCAAGGCGCGGGCCAGAAGGGCGTATAACCCTCAATCCGGGTCGAACAACCAATACCAGCTGTACAAAAGATTAAGGCATCGTGGCTCAAAATTACAATATTCGGGAAAAATTGATCCTGACCCAGGGAAATATTGACCCTCATACGTATGTGATGTATACCTAAATATAGCCTACATATACATTTAAGCATTGAAGTATATTTTGAGGTATCTACATGCAATCCACCCCGTCACACTGATGCAGGTACAAAACCTTCGAAGATGAAAGTCTGGTTACGTAATTATAAATACATCATGTGGGTAAACAAGTATGTGTCTTTAAAAGTCGTGAGAAAACGTGCAACTTTTATCCCCTTTAATATTTCGCGAACGAAATATAGTAATTAAAAAAGAAGGAAAATGGGTCTGCACTGTCGTTTTCACAAAAAAAGAAAGTCAGAATGCTGAGTGATTCCTTGCTATATGAATAAAAATATTGTGTTCAGGCTTTTGACCTTTCGACCTCTGGGACCCCAAATGACTGTTGACCTCCATCAAGAACAATAGGGATCATCTACCCAATATGGCCAATCCACAAGTTAAGTATGAGGACCCTCAGGATTACCCTTCTTGAGATATCGTGTTTACAATGTTCTAACCTTTGACATCTGGTGGCTCTAAATGACCTTTGACCTCCACCAAAGAGCAATAGGAATCATACTCCAAATATGGGCCATGCAAATGCAAAGTAGAGATTCGTTGAAGTTACACAACTTGAGATAGAGTGATTACGAGTACTTTTCAATGTGTTTACCATTTGACTTCTGATACCCAAATGACCTTTGACCTTCCTTTGATTATCTTTTCAATAAGAGGTATCTACATGCAAAATAGAGATCCATTGAGATTACCGTTCTTGAGACGTTTACAAGCCAATCGTCACATAATTACATACATACACACATATACGAGAACACCATCGCATAGATTCCCCTGACTACGTAAAGGAACCAATATTGAACTGTCTGTTTAAATATCATTAAAAACTTTTCACTGGCTACAGAAATTGGTGAGTATTCATATTTCAGTACCACTGACTCAAAGTGGGACGTCATCGAAGATCAAAAGATAACGTCTCTCGTCGATATGGGTAATGAAGTGTGTAACAATGACTCCATGCAGAGGGTGGGGAGTACGAGAAATTGTTGAGGGTGGTGTACTAGGTCTACGTTTATACCTCTTGCGTTTTTGTTGAAACCGACGCGGTCATCACCCTCCCGACGTGATGTCCCGTGATTTTCGCTTGAAGAATACTCTACAGGTTGATCGTCTGTAGCGTCAGTCATATTGTGACTGTGGTTGATTTTCTCACTGTCATTCGATTCACTTGACAGGTCAGCGACAACAACTGGTTCAAGGCTTCTTTCCAGGACGTGGGAAGCTTCGCCAGATTTTTCTTGATTGGACAGTATCTTTACGTCAATAGGTGTTATGTCTATTTGTGATTTATCCCTTTCTGAGACTATATTTTCTAGATATGATACCATGTGATCTATACTTCGAAAGTTCATTAGGCACGCAGCACCGTCCCTGTCTGGTACACCAAATTTATTGCGAGCATGAGGGTCAAAGATGCTGAAAGTTGATTGTTGTTTGTCGAAAAGGATCGCTGTACAGTTGTCGTACATTCTTAACAAAAAATGGTAACCAGGCTTTTGTGATATAGCGGAGGATAATACATCTCGTAAGTTGGGCGTGAAACAGTAGAAACCGTCCCTCAAAACTCCAGTGCTGGCCATGGTCGCACTGCCATTAATGTGGTAACTCAAAACATTTGGCAATTCACCAATGTCTAATTTTGCTTCCTTTCTTTGGTTTGGCCAACCGTGCTGGTGCAGTACGTCTGTATGTACTTTGTCTCCCTGTGTCACAATTTCATTGATGTCATTATTTGTCCAGACCGAATGGGACTTCGTAGAAGCGCCCACAGCTGCCATGAGACAAATCGTTGAACATTGCGCCCCAGCCGCATCATGCTTGAATATTAACGGGGAAGCTTGGTGAAAATCACCCAGCACAGAATGTGTAGGTCTGATCGATATATCCTGACATCTTAATGAGAACTGAAATTTAAAAAGAAGCAAAATGGAAATTCACGGCAAGAATAAACTGTCATGAGGTTTCACGTATTTCAGCTCGTCTACCAAAGAATAGTTAAAGTGTACCTAAAGTCAAAAAAATTCAAAAATATATATCACAAAGCTTGCAAAATCAATTCAAACAGTCCAACTCCCATCTTCACAGGACATTCTTGAGTCGAGATATAAAATGTTGAAGCTTACTCACTATTTTCAAAATTGTAGATTGCCCAATAATTTGTGATGTCATTCTTGTACTACTCAAATTACTTTCTTTTTCTTTGTTTTTTCGAAAGCCCCTGCACCTTGACCCGAAATGAGATCACTGTCTTACTGTTATGGGGTGACTCAGCTACACAAGTCCTCTACATACAACATGCTCCACAAGAAACCAGTGTATGTTTCAAGGTCATATACACATCTTAAATTTCAAAAGGAAACAAAAGCAGGTAATGTGAGTTGTACAACAAGGACATCACAGATTATGGCGCAATTGACTATTTCAAATTAACTAAATATTTTTCAACATTTTATATCTCAGCAACGGAACAAGCTATGAAGATGGGAGTTGGATGAACGGGATTGAGTTTCCAACTTCTAAAATATATATTTCTGAAATTCTAGACTTTAGGTCCACTATAACGCTGAACGCATTTTCCTTTCTGTCATTTGTTTCCATATTTAAGCATACTTTGAGGTATAATTTTACATGTGTTAATATGGTTCACAATCCAGAGAGTATTGATAGATTCCTACATGAGCTATGGTCCCCAAATTAAGGTTTAACGTTGTCAGAAACAGATTTAGGAGAAGCACAAGAATCAGAATCAGGAGAAGCAGAATCAGACGGAAGAAGAAGAAAAAGGAGGAGCAGGAGAACAACTTACGATGGCAAGCATCGTACTTTTCAGTATTTGTTTAGTTCTGTTAACATGTTTTACTTGTATCCCAGTACCCTCCTTATAAAGGAAAAGTTATAATTCATGGCAGAGTTGCCATACAAGAATATTCTTTAAGAAGTTCATTACCTCTTTCAACTCGGGTTCTTTTGCAGTACGACCTGCGTTGACTATTGTTTGTTCACTTTTATTTGTCTTGGCGCGTCGTTTGAGAATACCAGTCACATCAGGGATTTCGTCAAACTGTTCTTAAGAATGCTCACGTTTTATGTTTTGTTCTACACATTACAGAAAATAGAAAAAAATGGAACAAATCAAATGCGAAACTAGTGAAATCGGTTGATTCTGCCCATAATACTGTAACTATTGATCGTCTAAAATGAAGTACATTCATATCCAACCTGCCATATCATCCGACGTATAGACTTCATTTCAGTGGCACAAGCGGTAGAGTGGCGGTGCCACGGGAGTAGCGTACGTACGACTGGGTTAAGTAGGGCGTTTGGCTTATATTAGTAGTACCATGAAGGGGAAGCAATTCTGGAATATTTGGATCTGTCATTTTTGGTTTCGATGATAAGAGAAACCAATGCATTCATGATGGCGTGCGTGTGTGTGTATGTATGTATGTATGTATGTATGTATGTATGTATGTATGTATGTATGTATGTATGTATGTGTTTGTGTGTGTGTTTGTGACACTGCTTGTTAACACGATATCTCAAGTTAGGAATGCCTGACAGTTTTCAAAGTTGGTACATAGATGCGCTGTATTGAGAAGAAGAACCCTTTTGTTTTTGGTGGAGATCAAAGGTCATCTGGGGTCACCGGGGGTCAATTTCTGAAAATCTCGTTAACACAATATCTCAAGTTTGGAAGCTTAGACAGATTTCATATTTGGTATGTGAATGTGTCATAGTCAGGAGATGGTCCCGATTGTTTTTGGCGGAGGTCAAAGGTCATCTGGGGTCACTGGGGGTCAAAGTCTGAAAATCTCGTTAACACAATATCTCAAGGTAGGAAGCTTGGATAGATTTCATATGTAGTATGCGGATGCGTTATAGTCAGGAGATGGTCTCTATTGTTTTTGGTGGAGGTCAAAGGTCGTCTGGGGTCACCAGGGGTCTAAAGTCTGAAAACCTTGTTAATGCAATATCTCAAGGTAGAAAACTTGGATAGATGTAATATATGGTATGTGGATGCGTTATGGTCAGGAGATGATCCCTATTGTTTTTGGCAGAGGTCAAAGGTTATCTGGGGCCACCGGGGGTCAAAGTCTGAAAACCTTGTTAATGCAATATCTGAAGGTAGGAAACTTGGATAGATTTCGTATTTGGTATGTGGATGCATTATAGTCAGTAGATGGTCCCTACTGTTTTTGTCGGAGGTCAAAGGTCATCGGGGTCACCGGGGGTCAAAGTCTGAAAACCTTGTTAATGCAATATCTGATGGTAGGAAACTTGGATAGATTTCATATTTGGTATGTGGATGCGTTATGGTCAGTAGATGGTCCCTACTGTTTTTGTCGGAGGTCAAAGGTCATCTGGGGTCACTGGGGGTCAAAGTCTGAAAACCTCGATAACACAATATCTCAAGGTAGGAAGCTTGGATAGATTTCATATTGTGTATGTGGATACATTATGGTCAGGAGATGGTACCTAATGTTTTTGATGGAGATCAAAGGTCATCTGGGCTCACTGCTGGTCAAAGTCTGAAAATCCTGCTAATGCAAAATCTCGTGATAGGAAACTTGGATAGATTTCATATTTGGGTAAGTGGATGCATTATGGTCAGAAGATGGTCCTCATTGTTTTTTGGCAGATATGAAAGGTCATCTGGGGTCTCCGGGAGTCAAAGCCTGGAAACCTTTTTAAATATGATCTTTCAAGATAGCTGTTTGTCCATTTGTCTGTCTGTTGTTTGTATGTCTAGCAAGGTATGGCTTTTATGGAGGTCAAAAGGTCATCTGGAATGACAAAATTATTTTTTGGACATGATAGCATAATATTTGAATGAGAAGATAATGGTGCCCGATGGCACTCTTTGAAACGGAACATTTAGTTATCATCGAAACCTCAATGCATTTTTGCATTCTGGTTATCGGATAACCTCCCGCATGGGGGGGGGGGGCAACAATCGCCTGGTAACAGGGGTTCGAGGTAGCTCTACGTATGGGAATCCCACTGAAAGATATTACAAGGGGAAAAATGTTATTCGTGAACTGCTTGTTGACTTGTTCCAAATGAACTATATGCACAGATAAGCAATGACAAACTACATGAAATGGCCGACGAAATTGAAAAAGAGGTTACAAGCTCCCAGTTAAACCAGGGGCGGCGCCACGTTGGGGCAAGTAGGACATTTGTCACACTATTTTTTTTTGCCCCCCCTTAATGAATTTTTGACAGTCTTGTAAAATGGGGGGGGGGGGTGGCTTGTGGAGGTACAAAGAATTATTAGGAGAAATTAAAGAATGGCATAGCTTTGCGGGAGGCACCGAAGGAGCCTGAAGCGCTTCTTTTTATAACATTTGGTCAAGGGGTCGCCTTGGGGGGTCTGGTTGAGTTATGAGGCAAAGCCCTGTTGGAGACCAGGAGTAGAAGCCCTGAAAGATGTGGGATGTATTCAAAATGATGGGCATTCGAACGAAGCATTGAAGAACTATTTATGTATATCCATATGGACTTTGATGGGTACTCAACAGAACACCGATTGCACTGTAGGTTTCATGTACATGTCGAGCACAAGTTGAAAACTTTTATAGTAGCTAAATGTGGCTCTCCAATAACTAACTATGAATGGGGATGATGGACAGTGATAAGAGTGCATGGGTATTTGGAAGGGTCACGTCACATCAGCTGCCCTTCGGTAGTGGGCTGAATCAGGCCTATGAGTCCCGTGATTTAAATAGATCCGAGAGAAGCCCGCCTAAAATGCCTTTTAGGACGCTTCAGAAATTCACAATCAAATATATTGCATTTGAGGCTGTTCCTTTAACAAAATTACTACTAGCTGAGCACACAATTCCAGTTTAAGCTGGGAGATTAAGTAGGAAAAGGGGAAAGTTTTCGGGAAAATACGTTTTCGGGGAATTGTCTTTCGAAAACTTTTGAAAGGGAGATTACAGCCTCCACACCACTACCACCACCATTACTCCACTGCTTCGGAGCAAAAGGGATATTTTCAATTTTCACCAAATAGAAATCGTGAACCCCCACCCGATGCAGCCGAAATTCAGTGCTGTTATGTAAGGGTTTCACCCTTTCTTGCACCAGATATTTATCCAATTCATGACTGTTGATAGCAATTTAGTAGCCACGGGACCGTGGTATTTGGGCGGCGAAAGTCAGACAAGGTTTCGCAATGCGGGGAGACATAAAGAATGAACAGTTGGGATTACACTTTATTTTTTCATTTTATTGGGGGCAATATGTGAGCAAATCGCCACTGGTTACACCCTGGTCGATGTTCACGTTCGTGTGCAATGTTTTTGGACGACAAGACATGGCTCTTACTCTTTGAGACATTATTGCAGTCTTCCTGAACGTCATGGAAGTTCCTTCTGAGACCGTCTTTGATTGAAAAATGTTCTTCGCCAGACCCTGAGTTATTGATCTCGGTATGTACAAAGTTGTCGTCAATTCTGAAAAGGTTTTCACGACATCCAGAATCCTCTCTACTGCATTCAATGCCCGTAGGCCTGTCACCTGATTCTGCAACGATTGGTTGCTCATTAGAGGAACCATTATGGTTTTCATCTTCAACCATGCTGACATCTCCCGAGCCATCAGCTAAGATGTTCCTAAAAAGAAAAACAGTGTAAAACAATTATTGATATGGAAAAATATTTTCACATTTGACCTGAGACAGTCTAATTTAACTCAACACCACTCCAAGGTTTGAACACAATTTTAACACATGTTAGAAATATATCATGATACAGTTATTCTTACTTTACTGTAGTATATGATGCTAGTACGTACTGAAGTGCTAAACTGTTCGCAGGATTACACTGCCTGCTTCGCGCTAACGATTGTCCTGTCATTTAATTTTAAGTCTTTTAAGTCTGCAGGTTTTCTTATGTGAGAGCAAAATGATGTAGTATTGTTTTATGACGATACGCTAGAGCAGGAAGTAATGTCCGGCAACCGAAAGAGTCCACATCTGTACACCGTTTCCCGTTTCGCGAACGCAATGATTCATAGAGAACAGTACCATAGAAACCAACCAATGAATGTACATATCATATACTTGTAAAACCAGTCATTGTGCGTTCATGTTCAAGTGTTACGCGCAGGTCATACTACAGCGATTTCGGGTCGGATTACGGTTCGATTTCTTTGTGTTTTTGTTTGAATCTTCTCCATCCCTGGTCAGAAAGAGCCAAAAATTTGCCAATGTGTGAAAATGTATGATTTGTATCAAAGGAAATGAAAATGAAATGGAAAGTACTTATTTGGTGACGTCACAGCTTTTATCGGACGCGCGAACAAAAACGGACCGATTTTCGAACAAATTAGGTTCCCCAGGGTTAAATTCCATTTGAAACCATTTGGAAAAGTTGAATGGTTCCGAATGGTTCTGAATGGACGCGAATGGACCTGAATGGTCTCAAATGGATTTCAAATGGTAAATGAATGGAAATGTACATCTGAATGGTTTTCTGATCGCATACCTGAATGGAATGCAAATGGTTCACGAATGGTTTTGGTGTTCGCAAATGGTTCCAAATGGTTCAAACTGGAAACCATTCGGTGAATGGTATATATTATGTACATCAATGGAACATGTCCAGTTCAACATGCATTTACATGGTGCAAATGGTCAAGTTGTCTGTTGGTGTAAGCCAACCTGTTGCAAATTCATTTGAAAGGATATGTAAAGCTCAATGTAACAAATAAGTTATATCCAACTGGATTTGATACATCTCTCACAATTTGTACACAGGTACAATTGAAGGTGTAGACAGGAAAGTAAGAAACTTTGTATTAACCTAAACCAGTTTAGATTCTTCTCAGCCTGAATATTTCCCTAATCATTTTCCCAGGCACATTTTACTTATAGGAATTTTGGAGGGGCGGGGCACACTTATCAAATTTTGTGGGGCTCAAATGAATTGGGGGTTACAGTAAAGCCGTCCATAGCAACTCGAGTAGGCAACAACTGCACCCCTGGATTTCCCTGAAAATTTTAGCTTCACTTTTCCCTAACAGTATACCCCCCCCCCCCAACCTTGGAAAGGATACACAGAGGTACTGTAATGCACAGCACGGATATCAGCTGGAATAGGAAATTCTTCTTGCCATTCCAATACCCGACCCACGCCCGAGACCTCTTGACTCCCTTCCCCACTCTACTTTCTGGCACTTTCTTAGCCCGTACTTGATATCCTCGTATACCCCAACAACACTTTGAAATTTTGTAGTTGTAGCTTTTCAGCCTGGTATCATCTACAGTCCAGAGGCACAACCTCCTCAATTATTGTACTCATTTCTTCTCTCCATTTTCTCCATACACAATTCTAATCCCCCTCCCCACCCCGTCATGCTGATGCATATCTTTGTTGCCTTTCAAGTTGCTCATCCTTATGATAACCGACACTGAACAGGATCAAAGCACAATGCAATGCTTGTTCGAATGGAGCTATTACATAATAGCTTGGCATGCACACAAAGCATGATACAGCACTGCACCATGCAAAGCTCACAGATGCTGTACACCCATGTGTATATCACATGTACAGTACAATGTAACAAAATTGGCGCGGGTACAGCTAGTACAAGAGCTATTGTACTTACACTACAGAGAGTGGTGTGCAGGTGTTGTGAAGTGAAAGGGCAAGACTGCTTTCCTTAGAGGACTGTCATGAAATGCTGAAGCACAGTAAGTAAAGGAACATGTTTTTAAACTATTGCACCAGAGAGACCAATAAACAATGAACAAATGTTAGTGAAAATTAAGAGCCAAAGACTGCATCAGTTAATGGGTGCTGCTGTGTTAACAGTCAGGCCTAATGTTTATAGTAGCGGTTCCACAAGACTAGTCGTAGCACTAACTTAGTACTGTAGTAGTATACAAAGCTAACGTTAATTTATGAAGCAGACCGTTTTACCGGGGGGGGGGGGGTGGACATTTTATAGCCTACAAGGAGAAGAGGGATGGACATATTATATGCTAATAATACACGCAAAACCCTCTACAAAGACAACCAAGCTTAATTTTATTGGATCCAAGTTCATTAACCAAATTAATGGGTTTGAAAAGTCATAGGCCTATAACTGGCCTCAGCCTAGTCATACTCAAAATAGTTGACCCCAGATCATGGTAAAATTTAAAGTTGGAGTAAAATGTTTTTTTCTTTTCTTTTTTTTTTGGGGGGGGGGTGGGGGTTGGTTAGGAAGACCTTTTGGGTGCTGACTCAAAAATAACAGGATGGAAAAGGAATTGCTTTTTGCATGTTCCCATCTTTATCTGTAAGTAAACTTCTGTAGCATTGGGTCTAAATAATAAACAGGTACACAATTTGTTGCAGGCCTAGGCTTATCTATTTGTGTGCGTATGATAAATAATTAGTTTTTGAATTCAACTAAGTCTCCATATATGGCCTCTAGCAAAATTTGACTGCAGGCCTAGGCCTATACCACAGTCCCAAACAAACAGAGACACCGTCTTTAAAAAAACAAAAGCAGTCACCCCAACTTGAAGTAGTGTAGTAGACTGTCTTGTTCCATGATTGGCTGTTTAGAGTTATGTGACAACATTGTTTCTCTTCAAATATGAAATTTACTGCTTGGTTTACCCAGAATATGCAATATTGAAGTCTAAAAATATGATGAAAGATACTTTGAAGAAAGAACAAAATTGTGATGCTATAATCATTTTAGTGAGTGAGGAAATTGTACTGCATACATGGAGCCATGGACTGAACAAGTTTTCCTGCTATTGAACTGTGACACCAATGTACTGGTAACCTTTTATGGCCTGCTTCCTTTTGAATAGCGATTTTCTTGTTTGAAACTACAAAGCCTGTTTTCGTTATCACATAATATGCGCAGTCCTGATTGTTGAATTATAACATATCCATGACAGGCAAGCTACTGTACCTTTTGATGTTCTTGCTGTGGAGTGAGAATGAGTCCTGAGGTTGGAGAACTACAGAAAAGTGTTGAAGTAGATACTGTAAAGCAGTTACAGGACAACTTATGAGAGGCATCTTTGAATTGACCACAACACTCAAAAAGATATTTGCTACAGATGGCTACGGACCAGTACCAATTTAGAAAGGAAATGCTGTTGTCCTAGTTTTTGTGCCTCATTTATTGTAATCTGATAAATTGAACGGTATTGTTTAAACTGTCAGGATGATGTAATTAAGAAGTGTTGAATCCTTGGTGTGGAATATTTCCTTTACTCAGGAGTAAATAGGAGGATCGGACGAAGAATACAGCCATTGGATTTGGAAACAAAATGAATTTTCCCCTTCGTGGACCTTTCATGTGCCCTACAGGTGTGCAACCTCTAAAGGCATTGAATTGTTTGTTGAGAATAGTTTTTCATGGACCAAACAGTTACCAAAGTTTGTTTTATTTGGGAAATATGAGAAGGCTGAAGCCTACTCTATGATTTGTCATGAAATGCATTTTACCATGGAAATGCCTATTATTTTAACTGCAAATGTGAAATAACTGGTGCTTAAAGTTACAGTATAAATTACTTGGTGGACCATTTAAATATTTTGACCGAACTTTGATTTTAATTTGAAAGTCAGAGAAGTTTTTTTTTTTTACTATGGACAAAACATTCTCGTCGACAATTTTCTACTTTTTCTTCCTTGGAAAGAAACCCTCCAGTGTGTTTTTTTTTCATTCCTTCAGTTTATTGAAAGGTGTACCCTACTTTGAATTACAATGAGCTATATTTTTTGTCTACATTGTGTTGGCATATGAGTGCGTATTACATGATTTTGGACACCATGAACTGTTTTCACATGCCTTTAAGTTTGTAACAAACTTGCCAAGTATCAATTGACTATTGAATTTGAGTGAAGTTGTACTCATATGGACTATTTATGTTGTTCTTCATTTACCTTGTAAGTATCAGATCTCACCCATTACATGTAAATATCCTTCAACTGGGTTGCCAGCTCTGCATGATGTGCAATCCATTATAACTGTTCTGTAAGCTTAACAGAATGCCATCAGGGGATAATAAATGTACACTCTGTTGCTACTATATTTAAATTCTTACATTGTTTTAATTAATTTTGGTTTTACAGCAACTGTACAGTATTTTCCATCTCAAACTTGCACATAGAAACCATTGCAGACCATTTGTGGGTGGTTTCCTAACTTTCCTGTTTAAATTATTTGAAACTGTTGAGATGCATAACATGATGAACCATTCACAAACCATTTGTGAATGGTTCCAGTCATTACATTCAAAAACCATTTGCATGCCAGACCATTTGAAGACCATTTGCAAATGGTACCATTCAACACCATTTGGGACCAGTTGTTCCATTTAAAGACCCATTTGCATACCAGACCATTTGAAGACCATTCGCAAATGGTACCATTCAACACCATTTGGGACCAGTTAAAAACCATTTGCGCACCAGACCATTCGCAGACCATTTGCAAATGGAACCATTCGGGACCATTCAGAACTGTCCAAAAATACAGTGTGAAAAATACCATTCGGAACCATTCAGACCATTCGCGAATGGTTTCAAATGGAATTTAACCCCTGGGTCTGTTTAGCGATGTAAGTTATATACAAAACACAAACTACTATCAGTTATAGATATAGCGTCATCATCCTTACAAAAAAGTGTTAATAACAAACTATTGGTCAAATTTAGAACAAAAAAAAATCGGATCGAAAAATCGCTGTAGTGTGACCCGCCCTTTAATGTGTGCCATTGTGTGGAATGCTCTTCGATGGAGAAATAAGTTTTAAGTAAAATTTATTGAAGAGTGGTACTTGTTCAATCAATATTCAAATATAACAAATACTTATACTTTTGTAAGGCACTCACTGGCCTGATTGTTTCCAAAACGACCGAGCAGTGATCAGCACTTCCGCCCCGATATTTCGGCCTCCATGAGGAGTCACGCCGTCATTTTGAGTTTGGTATCTATGCTTATAATATCTTTGAAATGGAACGAGCGCGGAGCTGAACAAGGAAAAGCTGGAATACACTTGAACTTGGTATATAGATCCACCACAGTAAGGTGTGCCCTATTGTTCTTGGTGGAGGTTAAAGGTCATCTGGGGTCAGGGTTTGCAGGTTTCTTCCAACATGGAAAAAACCGAGGAAAGAATCGCGGTTTTTTCCACTTGGAAGAAATAGGTTTCTTCCGTCCAAAATGGAAGAAACTCATTTTTAAAGAAAAAGCCGTTGATAAAGTGTCATAACATTCTTCAGTGATTTCTAATATGTAATAAATGAACAAACAAACACTTATTGGTGTTATGGGTTGCCTATATCTACGTTTAGAGCATGACCTGCTTCTAGCATATATACTGCACACAATATATAGCATTGGACTGTTCGGAGATCAGCTAGCTCAAGTTGGCAAAAATATTTTGTGCATTTGTGGACAAATAGTCATAAGTATAGCCCAGTTCTTCGTTTGTATAAAACCTAGATTTTGAGTGAAGAAGCAAGAGTTCTCCAGAAAAGGTGTAGGCCTATTTCACAATGAAAACTTCAATACTAAAATTGCCTAATATTGATCACTGTGACTATAAACACCCTACCCTTCATATCGCCAGTTGTGAAACTACAGTTAAGCTGCATGGCCACCATGATAAATTCTGGATGACGTGGTATTGTGGGACGACTAGTAGTCATTTAATAACGTGAAAAGAAATGAATTTTAAGTCCAAAAATAACCAAAGTTAACAAAAACAAAAATATTTATAGTTTGTGTGTATTTCAGTCAAATGATTGTTAACTGGGTATAATTCATATAATTCATGTAAGCCAACCTCAAATTGAAGTGAATAGAGAGACCTAATAATCCTTCACTTCAAGGTACTGTATTCAGCCTCTTCATCTCACTTAATTGCCTATTCACCTCAATTTTAGGTAGACCTATATGAAATATCTCTCATAAACTGTTTGTCTTCTATCTCTGAACATCGTGTATGTGGGATTTGCTGCATATATGCCAACTTTCACCAGTTTCTTCCACTTTCTTCCGGTTTCTTCCAGTTTCTTCCGGAAGAAACTGGAAGGAACTAGTTTTTTCCAGTTTCTTTCACGTGCCCGGAATAAATAGGTTTCTTCCGGAAGAAACCGAACCCTTTCTGGGGTCATCGGAGGTCAGACGCTGAAAACCTTTTCATCACGATATCTCAAGGTACTGAGGAAGTTTGTATAGATTCAATTCCTGTTATGTGGATGCGCTGTGGTAAAGGAACGAAACTTGCAATTTTTGGTGGCTTTTAATTCCTAAACTTACGCGGATTTTTTCATTTACAAAGGTAGCATATGTTTCATCAGATTTCATGTAAGGATACATAGTTTTCAAAAATTTTCAAAGAGGAGGGGGACCAGGGGCGGCGCCACAGGGGACAGGGACATTTGCCTCCCCTGTGGTCTTTTAGTTAAAAAAAAAACAAAAAACAAAATCGTCTAAATAACGTTATAGAACACATAATTTTTAGGGGGTGGGGTGTTAAATTGTTCGTTCCAAATTGCGTGAAGCTTGCAATCCCCGTGGAAAGCGTATTTTTCTGTTTTCTTTCAATTGCTCACGTGAATGCAGGTTTAAAACTACAAAATGCTAGGTTTACACTACGTCCATTACGTCCATTTCAGGCCACCATGGGCAGAACGGGTTGGAAGTGGGGAAACGCTGGAGAACGGGATTGCAGACATCACCACTTTGCATCTAAGGCTAGCAATCTTAAATAAACCAAAATTTCCCAAAGGGGAGGGGACACTCCTCCCCAGAAGAGCATCTTTCACCCAACCAAAAAAAAAAAAAAATAAAATTCACTAAATTATGGACACTCTTCAGCCTTACATGATCAACAAAAAATATACAAAAGACATCGCCATTTTTCATCTAAGCAAACTTAGGTTGACAAAAATTTCTCACGGGGGGGGGGGGGATCCCCTCCCCTGAACACCTCCCGTAGGATGGCGATCACTTCATGTACACAATAATTTAGGACAAACTCTCAACAAAATTGCAAAAATATTGTTAACATACAGTACTAATGCATTTGAAAAGTAATAAACCTCCCCCTCTTGATTTTTTCGTCACATTGCATGTAGAGAAATGGCAAATTTCTGTTGCGGAGCACTTTTTGAGCGAAAAGTCGTGAATCTTCTGGTATTTTGTGAAGCACGAGGGGAGAATCACAGTTACAGTTACGGAAAACGGAGACAGCAAGACTGCTGGCGGATTGGAGGTCCGCTATAAACTGATATTATCTGACTCACAGAGTCTTCAATGCAGCGTCTGCCTAAGCTTTTGTAGTGTAATGCATACTTTCCTTACCGGTAAATTTGACTCTATTGAACGCTTCCCTTCCAGGGGCTATATACCTCAATTTGCAGGAAGGGGGGGGGGGGGAGCTTTTTTGGCATTTCGGGACCGACCACATTTCTCGCGGCGACAGACTGCCATTGAAGTAGTCGTACCGTCCGAATTTCTGAAAAGCAACTAAAAAAAGTCTTCGGAAAATCGAAGACCTTTTTTTTTTGCACCTCAAGTGCTGCTCATGACTGATCTACTGTTGCAAAGGCACGCTGAACTGCATTTGAAACCGACTTTTTGGCGCTCACAGACCGACTTTTGATTTTCACTCAGGGGTGTCACACCCCCACATTTACGCCCCTGATCCCTTCACAAATATTTCACGCCACCAGGGCGTTTATTAGAGTAAATGCGGTATCTGATGGCCTGCAAGGCTCTTTGTTGGAATTTTATGGCTGGTTGGCAACATCATCAGACCCTTAAGCTGTTATATAGAACTGTGTCATTTAGAATTGGCTTGAAGAAGAACATAAATTTACTTTTCTGATACTGCCAGGGCCTTAGCGAGCGGGGGGGGGGGGGGGGGGGTGTCACAAACCACAATAATTTGTTCGCCGTCGGCAAATTGTTGGTCTGTCGGCAAAAAGGGGAGCGGAGAAGGAAAAGAAGAGGAAAATAGGATGGAGGAAGAGAAAAGAGAAGAAGGAAAAAGAAACAGGAAGGAAGGGATTAAAAGGGAAGACGGAAAAAGGAAAGAAAAAGGAGAAAGAGAAAACTGCGCGCGACCAGTGTGTTATCGGCTATTTCGATTTTTGCTTTTCGTCTAAATGGCCCATTCAAGCTGAACTCCCGTCTGAAAATTGATCATGCATGTGGCCGCCGTATCAACGGCTATTTGTGTAACTAGACTAGTGACCGAGTTCGTCGGCAAATCGGGGAAAGAAAGGGAATTACAGGCTTTCGTATAAGCGTGCTATTTCGGATTGTATTGAAAAACCTTTTTTTCGACATTCTTCCTCACTTTTATCATCACCATGGGATCGGCAGTGCAAACTTTCTTAGAGCTGTAAACACGTTGTTTTCTGATTGTGTCACATTACTCCAAAACATGTCATATTATTGAAAAGAATGATGTAAATTACCTGTTTGATGAAGTGCTGCCTTTGAGGAGCAGTGCAATTTTTGCAGCTGATGGTCTATCTGTTTTGAATTGGGCGCACTGCCAATATGCTTTTTCAATCGCCGACCACTCTGTTTGGCGAAGTTGCTGGTACTTGTTGCTGTTCCTCGGAAGTTGTTGACCTGCAAAAATGGTGCATAAAATATCCCGTGCTGGCTTTGATGGACCAGATTCCATCGCATCGGCGATTTCCAACTGATATGGATATTTCAGGTCAGGATTCATCAACATGAATAGAATCATTGAATATGACCATATATCCGTGCTTTTCATGTCATTAATGTCCATTTTGTCCCTTCCATCGTGCTGCAACACCTCTGGTGCCATGAATACAGGTGTTCCCCGAAAAACATTGGCCGTAACTGAATGGAGAAATGTGTTCGTCTGGACAAGTGTTGCCCTGCTTTCTCCAAAGTCTGTCAGTTTGGCAACAATTGGGCTGGACATCCAGTATTTACGTCTCTCGTCCTCGCTAAGTTCAGAGTAGTGACGATTGCAAACAAGGACGTTATCTGGTTTAAGGTCCCTATGAGCCACGTCTTGATCGTGAAGGTACTTCAGACCACTGGATACGTCCGTTGCAATGAAATGATTGAAATGTTCGAATCCCTCGTAATTGATTCGGTCAACAAACTTCAAAAAGTCTGTGAGCGAAGAAACTGATGTGTCCTGACCAAATGGTTTAAAATCGAAACACACATAATCCATTAAGATGGAATTCTTTCGCATACCACTGTTCGTATTACTCGTGCAAATACTATGAAATGACACCACGGTTTCATGTCTCATCATGTTCATAAGTTTTGCTTCTTTTGCCATTAGACGTCGGGTATTTTCGTCATTGTCGAAAAACTCTTTTAAAACCAACACATGTTTCCCTTTTCTACATAAAGACACATGGCCGAAGCTACCCCTGCCGATCGTCTTTAACATATGGAGACTGTCTTTTCTGGTAACGGGCAGCCCCTTGAAAATAATTTCGTCCGAATCTGAAGATTTCTCTTTGGCAAGTCTTGGTAGTCGAATCTTCGGCAGCGCTGGGGCCTTAAAAGCCATTTTGCTGCATGATGATAAAACATGAAAACAACATTATCCTATCTGTACAGGATATTAAAAATATACGACTACATGCAGAAGTGAGGTCTGATGTTTTTAAATGGTCGAGGTGTGTGACCCCGTGGCAGGGTCCTTATGGGGTAAAAGGTCAATTGTTGGAATCAGGAGACGAATCCCTGGAAGTTATTATATGAGTTATTTACAGAATTTAGACAGTTATAATACAGATCAAGAAAATAATTATTTGACCATTTTTTCAACACATCATAACTCAGACTAATGACAGGTCAGTAGCATGATGCCGGATGGGGGGGGGTGGGTGGGTGGGTGGGGTTATTGATTTGTTCAGTGATAATGTTGAGTTTGTGTAAGTCTTTGTAGCTATTAACACGCTCACGGTGCGATTTCGATGAGGTATATATATGTTTTATTCCAAATAATGTCATGTTATCCCAGCTCTTTCAGTTCTTTCAGCAGTGTACTGCTATCTTAAGGTATTGGAGAAATAACATTTTGTGATCATATTTGATTTTGAGAACTCTTGGGAAATTTTGCTTTCTGACCTCTGAAGACCCCAGTAAAGATCTCGGAAACTCTTGAGAAATTTTCCTTTTTGAACTCAGGTAACCCGAGATAAAGAGTTTGGTTTTCAGATTCTGACCTCCAGCGACCTCAAATGACTTATTCTCTTTCACCCAATGAAAAGTTAGAATTCACCGCAAATTATGAATATTTTCCAGCCATATACGATCATTTTAGAAAATGTCCCAAATAAAGCACAATTTTGCTTCTAAGCATCCTTAACTTAAAACAAAAATTCTCAAATGGGATAGCGGAAACCCACTCTTCTTACCTTTCCTTCCGGGACGGCCCTTCTTTACCTAACCAAAAATAAGAATTCACTAAATTGTCCACATTTTCAAACAATATAAAATCGGTTCAAAAGTATACCAAAAGACAGCACCGTTTTGCATCTAAGCAACCTCCACTTAGACCAGTAGCGTACCCAGGATTTCCCCTGGGGGGGGGGGGGACGCAGTTTGTTGTGTGATCGCTTGCCTGGGGGAGAGGTTTTAAGGGGAGGGGTGTCCCCCTCCCCTTTAAAAATTTTTGAAAAAAATTGGGTGTCCTTACATGCGACCTAGTGCCACATGTGGCTACATTTTGAAGTAAAAGGTGTGTTAAAAAATCCGTTTTTAGGAACTACAAAAATATTGGCATTAGTGAGGGGCCATAACCCAATACTTTCCTCCGCTGTGTACACTACTACGCCTAGCTAGAGGCAATGAGTTACAGAAAGGGAGCGGAACGCAAACATTAGGGTGCGCGAAGCTCGGGAAGGGTCTAAGGGGACCACTCCCCTTGGAAATTTCGGAAAAATTGGGTGACCTTACATGGAATTTCGTGCCACATACGCTGCCTTTTGAAATAATATTTCTGTATATAATAAAATCAACGTATATTTGGGAAATGTTTGCTTTTATTTACAATATAGGCTTATTTTTGATATTTTAATTTTTTCCGGCAGTTTTGCCCTACGAAATATGAATTTTTGCCCTGCGTGAGTCACATTTTTGCTAGTTGGGGGTGACACACCCCATACCCCCCTTGAGTTACGCCTGGGTTTAGCCGTTAAACCCAGGCTCCATGGCAGGAGCCTGGGTATCCAGGGGGGTCGGTCGCTCCCGACTGTCTCTCACGCCCTCTTGAACGTAAAGTTAACTTCTAAAGGTAACGTTAGGCCTAGGCTTACAAAATGTTGCACCAGTCAATTACTTATTTAGGCCTATAAGTAACGTTAGGCTAGCCCTTGATTCTTCAAAATGTACTTAGAAAAGGCCCCTTAGAGAACATTTCTGCCTAAAGACAGCATTCACAATCAAAAGTTTATTCAAATGGTTAATAGGCCTTTTATTTTGAAGTTCGTAGGCCTATAGTGCCACACTCCCCGTTAGGCAATTAGCCTAACTGTTATCATTGTAGCCTACAGATGCCATTCAGCCATTTGTCTTGCGCAGTAGTTTTAAAAGCTAACGTTAGTGTAGGCCTCCCTGCATGGGTGTTATTACACAACATTTAGGCCTAGGCCTATCCTGTCGTACGGTAAAAGTCGATGGGCCTAGTGTTGCGTCTGGGAATGCTCACAATGTCTTAATTTTGAGTAACAACGGATAGTCTACAAGCCGAGTATGTTATTAAAATATAATATTGAATAACACATTACCTTGTTTGATTTCGTCGCCTTTGTTGGTCTTAAGTGTTCTCTGTGCTTCACATTTAATGGACTGTGTTGCCGAGAGCGATAAAAGATTGAGAACCATGTGCGTGCAACCACGTGCCTGATCTGAAGGAGACGACGTACTGTAACGGCAAAACGACGCTATGGCGTTAAAACATTCTACTCCGCACAAGGTCACTACGGCAGTTAAATAGCAAGCTGCTCTTACTGTTGTCGCTTGGGTAATTTATGTTACCAATATAAGGCCGTCGAATTGGTAGGCCTATATTGTTCGGGGTCTGGCTTCCCCTTCAGGACGGTAGCGTAACTGGGGTGCTCGAAATGGGGGGCGGGGATGAAAATAAGGTACATGCACCGACAGCCTACAGTCAATGTACCGAGTGTCAAAGGGTTATCACTTAACAAATCGCTATCGCACCTGTGACCCCCTCCCCTCCCCTCTCCTCCATCCACCCAGGGGTGGCGCCTGTGTTAAACCTGTGTACTATCACATGCCCTTGCGGAACACATTTTGCATGAAATTTGTAGGCCTACATACTAGATGAAAATAGTTCCACCCCGATTTAATGTTTTTGCTGGACTATCTAAGCTGTAAAAAGCGCGCGAAGCACGCAAAATTTTGGGGGTAAGCCTAAACACTTAAAAGAATAGAGGTCAATTGTCCTGGCAGTTGGAACCTGTAGGGCACAACTTACATTGCTCCTCGTGTCACTATACCAAGACATATACAAGCAGAAAACTTGACAAAGAGAACATGAACTATACGTTAATTTAGCGAAATGAGATGAAAGTCCCGACGTTTACATAAACTGTATATTCTACTTATGAAGTTACTTGACAAAAATAGAAAGGGTTTGCAGCCTATACTATTTAGCAATAAGTAACGGAACTGAGGACCAGTGGGTAAAGCGTACCGAAAATTTTGGGTTTTATCTCAGAAATAACCCTTTGTGGAAGGCAAAAGTATATAAATTGACCATTGGTTGCGACAGAATTTCCATGTCAGGGGACCGGGCCATTCCAGCGACCCCAAGTTCCAACAGGCTCATATGTCAAGGGGGTGGCGAGAAATAGATACGAATGTGCCTGACCATCCCATGCCATTGCAGGGCATATTGCCAGGTTTTGCTTTAAGGGCCAAGTCGGTAAGGGATCAAGGACACAAGTCATATTAGAAAGTTCACTTATTACTTCTTTTACTTCTTCGGTCGACACAGACTTGTAAACAGATAACCTGTTGTTTGAAGCATTCTGTCAGTACCAGAGCTACGTACATCACATGCATCAAGCTCCCTTCGAATATTGTCGATTTTGCTTTTGAAAAAATTTGCAAACTTATAACATAACTGCTCCGCAGAGCCATATACCGGTAAATGTCTATCTGACTTATTAAAAAGATTGTTTACAGTGCGGAAAAAATCCTTGCTGCTCGCTTCGGAAATTTTGCTTTTCAAAAAAGACGATTTAGCCTCTATTATAAGATCATTAACAATGGGCAATTGACGGTGCATGGTAGCACTCACGATCACTCGCTGCTCGGGATTTTCTTCATTTTCTTTCATCTGTTTCAAGCCTTTTGCACTTACACCTAGCGCAGAGCATCTCATCGTTAACCCGGGGTAGTCTACAACAAGGGGACAGAGTTCTCGTGACATAATGCGCAGAATCATTGTGCAACGAAATACACTTTCATAGAATTGCTCACTGAGTGTACTAGCATCAGTAGTTGAGTTATCAATATGTGACAGTGCCCTGCCTTAATATAGACTGAAAGACTCGGAGTCAAATTTACGAAAATTTCTTTGTGTGCTGCACACTTTTTTGGGAAGTGGTTTTTTATGCTTCGGCATACATCTAACAATGAAACAGAATTCTATAGAAGATTTTGTAAGGAATTACACCCTACCAAAATAATAATAAAGAAATAAATAACATACATATAATTATTTCAACGCTTTGTTAAGCCTTACCAAAGACAGCCTAACTTTGCATCCAAGCTAGATCACAAAGACAAACATTTTGAAAAGAGTATAGAATGTTACCCCTTCCGCCTGACAGCACAATTTGACACGCACCGCCAAAACTACGGAGAATATCACTAAATAATGACAATATTTAAAGACATAGTCAGTTCAAAGCTTTGCCAACAATAGCATAGATTTACACCTAAGCTAGGCGTTACATGTACCCCCCCCCCTCCCCGCCCAGCATACTCTCCCGGGATAGCACTCATTCAAAGTAAAAAAAGGAATAGTCCGCCCTGGTTTCAACTATGTATAGTAGATACGCCACTTGGTGGTCCGCATAGATAGTGCCATGACTGTACTGCATGCCTCTACAGTTTTCGCCCTTGGTACGACCATGTAATTATTTATAAGGAAATTTTTAATAGAACAGAATAATTAAACGATTACAAAAATATTTCTGACAGTTACCATTTTCTTCCATGGCCATATCTCTTTGGAGAGTTTTAGTCTAATATTCAACAATGTCTTCGTTTTTCGGTCTTCGTTTTCGAGATTTGCCCTATTATGCCAATGTAGAAAACGAAGACCGGAAAAGGAAGACTTTGAATTTAAAGCACAGAATCTGTAGCGGAGAATTTCCCATTCATTTCATTAGTTGTTTTGATGAGAACAATGACAGTATTTGGATGACAAGCCCGGTTGAGGATCCACTTAATTGATACAGGACCCCTCGCCCACCCCAATCGTTTTATTATTGAAAGAATCACGATTTCCCGACATTAAGATACCGTCTAAGCATCTGCCAGCCTACTTCATAATTAAATACCTTGAAAACTGTTTTTGAAACATTTTCTATCACGTTCGTATCTCTTTGGAAAGTTTCAGTCTATTATTCTACAATGTCTTCGTTTTTCAGTCTTCGTTTTCGAGATTTGCCCTATTATGCCAATGTAGAAAACGAAGACCGGAAAAGGAAGACTTTGAATTTAAAGCACAGAAATTTGTAGCGGAGATCTTCCCATTCATTTCATTTGTTCTTTTGGTGAGAACATTGACAGTATTTGGATGACAAGCCCAGTGGAGGATCCACTTGGGTGGTTCTTGACCCCTCCCCACCCCAATCGTTTTATTATTGAAAGAATCACGATTTCCCGACATTACGATACCGACTAAGCATCTGCAAGCCTACTTCACAATTAAATACCTTGAAAACTGTTTTTGAAACATTTTCTATCATGTTCGTATCTCTTTGGAAAGTTTCAGTCTATTATTCTACAATGTCTTCGTTTTTCAGTCTTCGTTTTCGAGATTTGCCCTGTTATGCCAATGTAGAAAACGAAGACCGGAAAAGAAAGACTTTGAATTTAAAGCACAGAATTTGTAGCGGAGATCTTCTAATTCATTTCATTTGTTCTTTTGGTGAGAACATTGACAGTATTTGGATGACAAGCCCAGTGGAGGATCCACTTGATTGATACAGGACCCCTCCCCCACCCCAATCGTTTTATTATTGAAAGAATCACGATATCCCGACATTACGATACCGTCTAAGCATTTGCAAGCCTACTTCATAATTAAATACCTTGAAAACTGTTTTTGAAACGTTTTCTATCACGTTCGTATCTCTTTGGAAAGTTTTAGTCTATTATTCTATAATGTCTTCGTTTTTCAGTATTCGTTTTCGAGATTTGCCCTTTTATGCCAATGTAGAAAACGAAGACCGGAAAAGGACGACTTTGAAGTTAAAGCACAGACTTTGTAGCGGAGACCTTCCCATTCATTTCATTTGTTCCTTTGGTGAGAACATTAACAGTATTTGGATGACAAGCCCAGTGGAGGATCCACTTGGGTGGTTCTTGACCCCTCCCCCACCCCAATCGTTTTATTATTGAAAGAATCACGATATCCCGACATTACGATACCGTCTAAGCATTTGCAAGCCTACTTCATAATTAAATACCTTGAAAACTGTTTTTGAAACATTTTCTATCACGTTCGTATCTCTTTGGAAAGTTTTAGTCTATTATTCTATAATGTCTTCGTTTTTCAGTCTTCGTTTTCGAGATTTGCCCTTTTATGCCAATGTAGAAAACGAAGACCGGAAAAGGAAGACTTTGAAATTTAAAGCACAGAATTTGTAGCGGAGACCTTCCCATTCATTTCATTTGTTCTTTTGGTGAGTGTTTTGTTCAATGTTTAGTTAAGTGCTTCCAAATCATTATTGCTTCTATCTTCGGTTCGGTTAGGAAAACAGCAGCGACAGTTCTGTCTGGTCGCGTTGTCATCAGATTGCGAGTAATGTACTGTTTTTGATGATCAAACCGATAAATCAGCAAGAATAATTGTCAAGGTCGTTTGGTATAGCGCCAAGGAAGTAAGTAGTTTGTTTCTTTTGTGAAAGTTTGCGTAAAATTAAGTCTATGTATTTTATTGTTTTCAAGTAAGCTCATATGTAGCTCAAGTTTCTACATGAATCATGGAGGAAGAGTTGGATTACAAAGGTTTCTTATTTGTTAGTGTGTTGTAACGTAACAGCAGCATACGTCACAGTGTAGGAGAATTAAAGGAGACCTAACGCCATATAGGTTAAAGCTCTATACAGTATTCTAGCATAGGACTAAACATTAATCAATCGTTAGCTTGAAGAGATTTAGAGCATAGTTTGCTTTGATTTACTTTTATTACTTAACAAGTCTTAACATTAACTCATATGCATCATTTGATTTATTCAGATTGAATGAGCAACTGGAATGAAGTCGTTTCGAAAAGGCAAATAAAGCGTACCATTCCAAACATACAGTTTCAAGCGTCATACCAAATAGTCAGGGTTTCTTATCTTCGCCGGTCCATAAGATTCAATTTCCGTACCAGCTTACCAGGGATCTGAAGAGTACAGAAACCATGTCAGACGAGACAGCTCTTAAGTTACAGAGGAGGACTGCTAAGAGTAAGCTTACCAGAACAGAAAATGCTGCAGAGTTTTTATTGAAGAGTAAAAGACCAAGTTCAGAAGTGAAAGAAGCATTCGCAGAGTGTAAAGAAGCATTCCATGATGTCTGCAGAAAACATGAGGAGTACATCTCAGTAATTATTCAGGATGAAGAATTTGAAAAACAAGAAAAATGGATGGATGTGTGTCAACAGAAATTCTTGGAACTGAAAGTACAAGTGACTGATTACTGCAAAAACACTGTTGATCTTGAAGAGTTAGAGGGTGCAGAATTAACCGAAGAATGTTCACCGTCTAGCCCCATCCGGGAAGAAACAGAACCAGCCATACCTGAGACATCCACTGAACCTGAACCCGTACCTACTGTGGAACAACCTGAGGTAATTACAGCAAAAGGTAGTAGTAAACTAAAGATGGAAAAACCAAAAATGCCTAAATTCGGTGGAGATGTGAGAGATTATCATGTCTTTAAGTCAGACTTTATGCATGCCATTGGCAATGGGTACAGCAAGAGAGATGCTATTTCTCTCTTACGAACTTGCCTATTTGGGAAACCTGCTGAAATGGTCAGAGGGATTGGCTCAGATTACGAAGCTGTTTGGGACTACCTAGACTCTGTATATGGTGACCCAAGATTCATTGCGGACGCAATAATTAATGATCTTAACAAATTTAAAGGTCTAAAGGAGGGGGAAGACTCTCGCTTTTGCGAGCTTGTACACCTGATAAGACGTAGCTTTAACACACTGAAAGAAATTGGCCGTCCACAAGACATGGACAACAGCCAGATGTTAGCTATGATTGAACGAAAACTAAATGCAGATGACAAAAAGGTGTGGTTCCGATACCTGGAAACAGAAAATAAACAGGTCAATTTAGCAATGCTCATAGATTGGTTAACCATAGAGATGAAATCACGTATGAGAGCCACTGCCCCCGTAAGATGTGATTCAAGTAAGTCTGGCTATGCTGTAAATTATGCTGGAACTGAAAGTGTTGAAACAGCCAAACCATTCCACAAATGCTGGATTTGTGAAACTTCTACTCACTGGGTTGATCAATGCAGAAAATTGGTGGCCATGAATTACTCTCAAAGAATGGAAAAGATCAAGGAAAATCATGCATGCTTCTGCTGTTTGAAAATTGCTGGAAAATCCCATCGAATGGCCAACTGTAAGAGAAGAAAGCAATGCACTGAAATGATTGATGGGAAGCAGTGTACTTACTTCCACCATCCACTGTTGCACAAACCTCTAGAGAATGTGACGGGAAGTGTGGGTATTGCTCTGAATGAAAGTGCCAAAGCAATACTGCCAATTGTTCAGACAAAGATGGTTGGAGCCAGAGGCACAGAGCAGATCGGAAATGTCTTACTGGACTCCGGAGCAGAGATCTCTTTAATCCGCTCATCCACAGCAGAGAGTTTGAACCTGAAAGGACGACATGTGGACGTCACTATCACAAAGGTAGGGGGTGAGCAAGAACAAATCCAAACTAAGAAGTTCCAGTTGTTGCAGATAAGATCACTGGAAACTAACAGACCTTATCATATCCAGGCAATAGGATTGCCTCTATCAGTGAGGAAATTGAGGAAATACGGCAAGATGAAATTCTAGATCGATTAAAGTTAAATCACTCTGACGTGAAACGAGGGAGTGGTCCTTTGGATCTGCTGATTGGCATAGACTTTGCTCAAATGCATTCTGGAGAAGCAAAGCAGTCTGGAAACCTGGTGGCCAGACACTCTCCACTAGGTTGGGTCATTTTTGGATCCTGCCAAGGACAATCAACTTACCAAAAGAATGTGCTTCATGTAAAGGTTTCAGCCCCAGTCGACATGACAGATTTCTGGTCAACAGAGAGCATGGGGGTTCAACCGCAGTTTTGTGAATGTGAGCCAGTCAGACTGAGCAAACTTGAACAGGATGAAGGCAAGGTTATCTCAGAGTCCTGTCAGAAAGTGGGGAAACAATGGCTTATTCCGTATCCGTGGTGTAAAGATCCTCACCTCCTCCCTGACAACAGAGTACAAGTTGAAAGGACCTTGCAGACCACAGAAAAGAGGCTCCTGAAAAATCCAGTATATGCCGAGGCATACAATAATCAGATCAAAGAAATGGTTGATATGAATTTTGCAAAAAAGCTTTCAAAGAAAGAACAAGAAGACTACACAGGGCCCGTGCACTACGTATCCCATCACGCCATTGTCAGACCGGATAAGAAAAGCACACCAGTAAGAATTGTATTTAATGCTTCAGCACTATTCCAAGGACACTGCCTAAATGAATACTGGATGAAAGGGCCAGATCTGCTCAATAATCTGTTGGGAGTACTGCTGAGGTTCAGGCAGTATGAAGTGGCCTCGTGTGGGGACATCTCCAAAATGTACCATAGAGTGTTGATTCCTGAAGTTGACCAACAAGTCCATAGATTCCTGTGGAGAGATTTGCAGATCGACAGACCTCCAGACGTCTATGTAAAAACAGTACTTACTTTTGGAGATAAACCTGCCCCAGCAATGGCGCAAATTGCACTAATGAAAACAGCCGAAGAAGGGGCTGCCAAGTATCCCGAGGCGGCTAAAATGCTGAAAAATAACATATACATGGATGACATATGTATTTCCACTCCGACAGCAAATGAGATGACTGAAGCAACCAGTGCCATCGATAAAGTTCTCAGTGAAGGTGGTTTCAAGGTGAAAGGGTGGCTGTCAAACTGTCCTCTAAGTGGAACACCCTCTGAAGAACAGAAATTTCTGAAACCCCTCCTGAATGATGTCACTGCTGAGAAGGTTCTAGGGGTTGTGTGGAATCATGAAAAGGATACTTTGTCTTACAAGGTCAGTTGGAGCCAAGGCATGACAGGGCCCCAGTCTGATGCTTCAGAACCTGAGAAGTTCACAAAACGAAAGATCATGAGCAAAGTTGCACGTATATTTGATCCAATAGGCTTTGCATCTGCTTTAGTGGTACGTGCTAAAATAGGACTACAGAAGTTGTGGCAACAAGGCCTCCACTGGGATACAGAACTTCCTGAGGGTGACCAGTCTGCATGGTACCAGCTATTTAAGGAAATGGAGCATCTCGACAACGTTAATTTTGAGAGATGCTTAACACCATTAATGGCAACTGGTCGACCTGTTCTATGCATATTCTCAGATGCATCAGAAGACGCCTTTGGTACTTGCGCCTATCTGAGGTGGTCATCAGCTAATGACAATGAATACCGAGTGAGATTTGTAACAGCCAGATCACGAGTGGCCCCCTTGAAACAACTCACGATTCCACGTCTGGAGCTGCAGGCTGCTGTCCTTGCTGCAAGACTTGGTCAAACGATTATGAGAGAATTGACACTGGAGTTAGAAGAGGTTTTCTACTTCACAGACAGTATGATAACACTGTCTTGGATCAAAGGTCAAGCAAGGAGCTACAAGCCCTTTGTCTCTGCTAGAATAGGGGAAATCCAAAGTCTTACGGATCCTGCTCAGTGGTTTCACATACCGGGCGAGCTGAATGTAGCAGATGACGTCTCTAGGGGCATTTCTGTGGACAAACTGACTGACAGATGGAAGCAAGGTCCAGAGTTTCTCACTTTGCCTGAAGATCAGTGGCCGTTGAGTAAATTTGAACCAAATCAAGGTGTTGATCCTGAGAAACGTAAAGTCCAAAAGGTCATTCTAGTAGCTACTGCACAGGTGCTTGACTGTAGCAGAATCTCAGATTGGAGGAAACTAGTTAGAGTTACTGCTTATGTATTCCGATTCCTACACAATCTGAAGGTAAAGTGTGGTAAGTCTGGAAGAATGAAATGTGAAGGAAGTTCACTCACAACTGCTGAGCTGGAGGCTTCGGAGACATACTGGATCCGACAGGCCCAGAAGAATCTACCTAATGTACTCGAGAACGGTGCTTACAAGTCATTAAGTCCATTTGTTAAAGATGGTATCATCCGAGTGGGCGGAAGACTAAATGATGACTTCATTTCATATGAAACGGCCCACCCAGTACTATTACCACAGAAACATCAAGTGTCCCGGCTTATTACTAGACACTACCATAGTATAAGTCATAGCGGAGCTGCATGTACAACTGCCAAGGTGAGAAAAAAGTATTGGATTATTGGCATTCAAAGACTCGCCAAGTCCATAAAGTACAACTGTGTAACCTGTCGCAAGATGGAACACCATGTTGAGACTCAGAGAATGGCAGAACTGCCAAAGGAAAGAATGGCTCCATATACGCCGCCATTTTATTACACCTCATGTGATTATTTTGGACCCATGACTGTTAAATATGGAAGGAACAAAACAACTAAGCACTACGGGGTAATTTTCACTTGTCTCAACACTAGAGCAGTCTCCTTGGACATAGCTGTTGACTGTTCGTCAATGGAGTTTCTCCAAGTCCTTCGGAGATTCTTCGCTGTTAGAGGACAGCCTGCCTACTTACTGAGTGACAACGGCTCTCAGTTTATAGGAGCAGAAAAGGAACTGCGGTTTATGTTAAAGGGATGGAATCCAAAGGAGTTGCAAGAGTTCTGTGCAGCGAGAGGAACCGAGTGGAAATTTACCACACCTGGGGCCCCACACCAGAACGGGTGCGCAGAAAGTCTCGTAAAAAGCTGTAAGATTGCTTTAAAAAGGGCAATTGGAGATCAAGTCCTGACTCCCATGGAACTTTACACCTGTCTGCAGGAAGTTGCCAATCTTGTCAACCAACGCCCAATTGGAAGAATACCAACTGATCCTGACGATGGAGGTTATTTATGTCCCAATGATATGCTGCTTGGTAGAGCATCACGAGAAGTACCCCAAGGACCGTTTCGAGAGACACGCAATCCTAAGCATCGTGTTGAGTTTGTGCAGAAGATAGTCGACTGCTTCTGGCAACGATGGACTCGAGATGTCTTACCACTGCTGGTCCCAAGAAGGAAGTGGGATGCCAACCGACGCAACGTTTGTGTTGATGACATTGTAATGTTGGTAGAGAATAGTGCAGTCCGGGGAAAATGGACAATTGGAAGGGTAGTTGAAGTTTATCCGGGTAGTGATGGTAAGGTTAGAAATATCAAAGTGAAAACCACGTCTTCAGAATATCGACGCCCAATAGGAAAGATAGCTGTTATTTATCCAGTTGAGGGTTATGAGGACTGAGTCACTGATTCACTCAGACATTTAGATGAGACTAATGCCTCATCGGGGGGAGGATGTTTTGTTCAATGTTTAGTTAAGTGCTTCCAAATCATTATTGCTTCTATCTTCGGTTCGGTTAGGAAAACAGCAGCGACAGTTCTGTCTGGTCGCGTTGTCATCAGATTGCGAGTAATGTACTGTTTTTGATGATCAAACCGATAAATCAGCAAGAATAATTGTCAAGGTCGTTTGGTATAGCGCCAAGGAAGTAAGTAGTTTGTTTCTTTTGTGAAAGTTTGCGTAAAATTAAGTCTATGTATTTTATTGTTTTCAAGTAAGCTCATATGTAGCTCAAGTTTCTACATGAATCATGGAGGAAGAGTTGGATTACAAAGGTTTCTTATTCGTTAGTGTGTTGTAACGTAACAGCAGCATACGTCACAGTGTAGGAGAATTAAAGGAGACCTAACGCCATATAGGTTAAAGCTCTATACAGTATTCTAGCATAGGACTAAACATTAATCAATCGTTAGCTTGAAGAGATTTAGAGCATAGTTTGCTTTGATTTACTTTTATTACTTAACAAGTCTTAACATTAACTCATATGCATCATTTGATTTATTCAGATTGAATGAGCAACTGGAATGAAGTCGTTTCGAAAAGGCAAATAAAGCGTACCATTCCAAACATACAGTTTCAAGCGTCATACCAAATAGTCAGGGTTTCTTATCTTCGCCGGTCCAGTGAGAACAATGACAGTATTTGGATGACAAGCCCAGTGGAGGATCCACTTGGGTGGCTCTTGACCCCTCCCCCACCCCAATCGTTGTCTTAATGAAAAAATCACGTTAAGATACCGACGACCTTAAAAACTGTTTAAGAAACTTTTTCTGGCATGTTCGTATCTCTTTGGAGAGTTTCAGTCTAATATTCTACAATGTCTTCGTTTTTCGGTCTTCGTTTTCGAGATTTGCCCTATTATGCCAATGCAGAAAACAAAGACCGGAAAAGGAAGGATTGATTTTTTTTTTTTTTTAGGCATATTCAACAAAATTGTGTTTCTGAAAATGACAATAGAGCAACTGGGGGTTCTTCCATATTGACCAACGAAACAGTTACAAACTCCATCATCCATTTTAACACAAACTTACAAGCTGTCGCCATCCGAGCTACACTACACCGAAGCGTCACCGTCTGTTCTGTGTACATCCTCGAGGTGCAACCTGAAGCAAGATGACTTGGATATTCTTCTCCGCCAGCGCTACTCACCCCATTTCTGCTTCTGAGGGTTTCAATGCACATGGCGACGTACGGGGTTGTACTGAAACCAACCAGATTGGTGGAGCGATCGAACCTACTGTTGCTTCATGGAATCTATTCATTTTGAATGACGATTCTTTTGCATACATTCACCCAGTCTCTGGATCTCATTCGGCTATTGATCTCTCAATTTGCTTCCCAGAAATCAATGTATCTTCAGTGGAGAGTCAACGATGACCAGTGCGGAAGCGACCACTTTCCACTTTAACTCGGTATTACCTACCGAATGCCCGAAGAGAGAGTCCCTAGGTGGTAACTCCAAAACGCTGACTGTTGTGAATTCAGCAACCTTTGTGGGCACACGATCGTTGGTGACGCCTTTAACGGTGTCGAAGACCAGGTCTCTCAATTTACACAATTTTTGGTGAATATTGCTACCAAAAAAAAAAGTCCTTTGGAAGTCCACGTAGCAAACACAAGCCGTGGTTTAACATGGATTGTGAGTAAGTGAACAAGGATCGCAAAAAACACTTAACATATGTAGGAAATGCCGAAGAAATTTCAATTGCATTACACATCTCAAAACTCGAGCCAAAGCTCGGCAGAAAATAAAATTAAGCAAGCTGGAAACGTGGAGCAATAAAACCTCCAAATAGGCATAGTACTTTGCAGAAAAATCAGTGGGGAACATAACCAACCAGACGGTAGTAAGTGCACAGAAAAGGCAGATATTGCCAATCAACGTACAGATCAATTTGAGTCCAACTCTTCAAGTGCACGCTATTCTCAAGCCTTTCAAACATTTTAGCACTTCAGGGCAATGAGCTCAAACACCCTTTGGTAACAGATCTCCGTGAAGCTTACTCGAACTTGGTTCAACTGCGGAAATCAGTTGTGCTTGCGTGGGTCCCTAGTCACGTTGGCATACCAGGGAACGAAATAGCCGATGCACTTGCTAAAGAAGCCCTTCATAAGAACATAACCATCATCTATTTGCCTTATACTGATTACCGCCCTAAGATAACTGGCTTCATAAAATGAAATTGGCAAGAACTATGGGATTCCTTTCCCGAAAACAAATTGTATCAAATCAAGCCAACGGTAGGAACTGGGGGAAATGGAGTCCCCAGTAAACGGAGGGACGATTTAGTCATGACTAGGGCCCGAACAAACGGACAAACGGATTCTTCCATTGTTCTTGGCTTTCTTAAGGAAAGTGGACTTTATAGAAATTTCTGACATGCCTTCCTATCTGTAATCATTTTAGTTGAAATTGACCCCATGCTTTACCTATTTACTGCCACTTTTCTGTTTCCTATTTTTACCCCAGTTGTAACTTAGTCTAACTTGGTGACACTATATAACTCATTCGTGTTGGTGTGTCGTTAAACTCCATCTAACCAACTAACTTCAAACATTCCAACGTACCGTTGAATAACAAAAAGTGAACTTCACCTCGGGCAACTGTGGTAATTACAACAGCCTCTTTATTTAATTTCACGGAACTTTGCATTGCTCTCGAAAGAGAATATGACACCACTACTGACCCAGATGAAGTTCCCTAACACTCCTCAACCGCTGTTAGATATTTGCAACGGTAAGTGGGTAAATGGCAATTTTCCTGCTGCTTGGCGGGTGTTCTTTTGAAGTGTGTGAAAACGGATACTAACAGAACGAAAAACCCCAACCGAGCGTAGCGTTAAGCCACCATCATTCCCATCGCTAAGCCTGGCAAGGACCCGAAAAATTCTTCGAACTACCACCCTATTTTTGATTCCTTGTCGAAGGCAGGCAAGGAATCTATGCGATGGTGATGTGTGTATATGTGTGTGTGTATGTGACACTTTGGTTTGTAAACACGATATCTCAAGAAGGGTAAGTGTGACTAACCTCATATTTAGTGTGTGCATTGGCCATATTAAGTAGATGATCCCTGTTGTTTTTGGTGGAGATCAAAGGTCATTTGGGGTCACAAGAGGTCAAAACTTCGTAAAGACGATATCTCGAGAACGGTACATGTGACTATGTTCATATTTGGTGTGTTGGTTGGTCATGTTGAGTAGTTGATCCCTATCGATTTTCGTGGAGGTCAAAGGTCATTTGGGGTCAAGAGAGGTCAATAGGTAAATTCCTTAGAAATTGCTTGTCAACACGGAATCTCAAGAAGAGTAAGTGTGACTAATCTCATATTTAGTGTGTGGATTGGTCATATTGAGTAGATGATCCCTATTGATTTTCCCAAAGGTCAAAGTTCATTTGGAGTCAGCATGTTCAAAGCCTGACAAGCTTTCCTGCACAGTCTTTCAAGAGAGGTCACTTGTAGGGTCCTGTAACTTGTCATGTAGATGGCACATAGTGAATACATGGTCCCAGAAGTTTATGGTGGTCAAATATCATTTGGGTTCACAACGGGCAAGGGGATCTCAATGAAGGAAGATTGGATGCCTTGGATGTGTAATTTGTGGGCACATTACGGAGCCCTGTTAATTGAAAAACATTGCAAAGCAATGTCAATGTGAAAAAAGGCCTTCCATTTCAGCGGCAAGGAATCAGTAAGCCTTTTGGCTTTCTGGTTCTCACTAGTTGCTTGTGCGTGACCGTTGAACGATTGATCAACAGCCGTCTGCTTTGGTTCCTAGAAACCACCAATCTCATAACTAGTTACCAAGTGGCTTTTCGAATTGGCCGCAGTACCACTGACCAACTTGTGCGTCTAGAATCCACAAATCGAGATGGCTTTGTTTTGCGGACATCATGTGATATCGGTATTCTTCGACTTGTAAAAGGCATATGATACGACCTGGAAGTATGGCATCCTCAAGGACTAACGCAGTGCTGGTCTGACGGGCAGAATGCCAGTGGTCATTGAAAATGAATTTCCTTAACGATTGTGTGTTCTTAATCCGTGTCGGTAGCGTGTTGTCAGAGCTCCATAACCAGGAAATGGGTGCTCCGCAAGGCAGCATTCTGCCAGTTACTATCATCATAATGAAAATCAACAGCATCGCCATTGTGGTTAAGTAGTTTAAGGGAATATACAAAGAGCTCCCCTAATGAACTAGTGTTTCGAGCTAGCTTTAGTGAGCTTAGACACAAATATACTCAGTATCATTCAATTTAAACTGACGGCTCCGAGACCACAAACAGGGTTGCGGCTGCGGCATTAAGTCGTGAAGCATCCTCGCAAATCAGAGTACCGGACGATGCATCGATATTTACTGCCGAACTCCATGCACTAAAGACGGCATCCGATATGATTGAGACATCGCATCGCAACCAGTGCTCACTTTTGAGCACTAAAAGGTAATACCCTGAAACACCCATTGGTAACAGCTCTCCGTGAAGCTTACTCGAACTTGTTTCAACTGCAAAAATCAGTCGTGCTTGCGTGGGTCCCTGGTCACATGGGTATACGCGGAACTGAAGACAAATTATACCGAGTGAAACCTATGGTTGGATCCGGGGGAAAACGGAGTCCCCTGTAAAAAAAGGGATGATTTAGTTCTGACTAGGCCCGCATCCGTCACACTTCCCATATCATGTGACTGTGCTGTAACCGTCAGTCACATTCTCGTTGACTGCTATAAATACTCCCAAAATCGCCAGAAATACAACACTGTGCCCGACCTTAGTGTCTTGTTCGAACAACCAGATTCTTAGCTTTCTCAATGAGATTAAATTTAATAGAAATTTCTGAAATGACTCCCGTATCTGCTATTTTTCTTTTCAATGAAAATCGATCCACGTTTTTACTTTTTATGTAGTTTTACCTGTACAATGCAACTTTTTCTTCCTTGGTGACATTATATATTACATTCGTGGGTGTGTGTCGTTAAACCCCACCCCATCCCTCCCTCCCTCCCTCCAGCCCGCCAGCCCTCCAGCCGGCCAGCCATCCCATTCAGCCAGCCAGCCATCCATTCAGCCAGCCAGCCATCCCATTCATCCACCCACACACCCATCCATCTCATCCATCACTCATCTCACCAATCCATCCATCCACCAATATCATCCATCCATCTCATCTTACCTCATCCATTTCGTCCAACCATCTCATCTCATTCATGTATCTCATCCAGCCAATTAATTAAACGGTATTTGGGAATAGGGCAACTTTCCAATTGCCTTGCGGTAGGCAACCATTATTGCCATTGCTAAGCCGGGTAAGGCCCCGACAAAGGCTACGAACCACAGCCATAGTTTCCTCACTAGCGGCTTGTGCGGGACATGTGAACGAAAGATTTATGTCCGTGTTTTGGTTCATGGAAAGCAACATTCTCATATCTAGTTACTAAAGTGGGTTTCGACGTGTCCGCAGCATTACTGAACAACTCGTGCGTCTGCAATCGACAATTCGTGATGGTTTAGTTCGTGGACACCACGTGGTATCTACATTCTCTGACTTGAAGAAGGTATATGATAGGGCTTAGAATTACGGCACCTTGTAGGAATTACAAAGTGCGGGCTTGAGGGGTAGAATGCCGCTTTCATGGAAAATTCCCTGAGACCCTGGTGGGAGCGTGTTTTCAGAAATCCATAACCAGGAAATGGGTCCTCCACAAGACAGCAAACTGTCAGCTAGATGAGATTTAACGACACAACCACCCGAATGTGTAATATAGTGTCATACTGTTCAAGTCTCCCATTTAGTTGCCTCTTACGACAGGCACGGAATACCGCGGGCATTTTCTACAACCCGCAGCCTTCATGGGGACAATCATGAAGGGGAACATGGGATGAGTTATAACGGTCTTATCTGCACAATTTATAGGCGATAGTCGGAGGCAAACATCACGCAACACACGACCCCCTCAGCCCACCTGGATGCAGCTTCCCGTCATACCCAGGACCGAGAAAACTATGAGCTAGGTACTTTTTTTTTTATCATGAAACCCAACAGCATCGCCAAAGTGGTTACTTCTCAATAACCTGTTTCCCAAGGAATAGAGGTCTCTAGAGAGACAAATGCAAAAGTGCCTCGAGCAAATATACAGCACTGACTGACAAAAAGGATTCCATTTATCACGGCCAAAGACTGCCAGAGAGATACACAATGCGACCCGGACTTGAACTTCAATGGTGTTCAAATCCCAATTGTTCCCCAGAAGAAATTACTTGGCCTTGTACTCGACAGTAAACCTAACTTCGAAGCCAACATCGACCATCCCAGGCGTTAGTGCCAGGGAGCACTCGGCCTCTTGATGGTTTTCTCGAAGATGAACTAAACAGATCTATAGTGAGGTCCAAATTTGATTACGGTTATGTTGTTTACAGCTCTGCACGTGAGTCATAACTCAGGAAGCTCCTCCCCATTCATAGCCAAGTTCTTAGGATCTGCGTGGGAGTTTTCCGTACCTCCCCAGTGTAGAGTCTCTACATCGAACGAATGAAACACCACTCCGTTTAAAATGGAAGGAGTTGAAACTCCAGTTCGCCGTAAAACTTAGGAGTGATATCCACAACCCGACCTTTGTGGCAACCTAATGATTTTTATTGTTTTGGGTGGAGGTCCCAAGGTCATTTGGGGTCACGAGAGGTCGAAAGTCAAAACTATGACAACAAGATATGTCAAGCGCATCTAGAATCTTAATGTAGGAGATGCCATGCATGTACATTGTGGAGCACTGTCAGTTTCAAAAACATTTCGGAGCATTGTCAATTTGACAAAAAAAAAACCGGTACATTTCAGCGGCAAGGAATCACTAAACCTTATGCTTAAAGTTTGATTTATAGCCCTAAGGAGCATGATACCATAGTTGATGTTCACAGCGACAAAACTTAATACATGTATGTGTTTTTTTAGGCGTAGGATGGTTAATGGCGGGATGGTGGGCGGCCTTTGAGTCCCTTTCTGGCCAGGCGCTTGGTAGTTTCATCTTTACTCTGAACACATTTTACCAATTTTCTGTCGGTTTAGACATGCCATGGAAATAGAAACAGATTAAGCACTCCTTTGGGTACGTTCCATACCTTTTTTGTATACTCATGCTTTCATCCGGTATTAAATTGTACCCACCAAATTTTTTTAGCCTTGGAGCTATCACTAATAGTATCCCTTCTAATCACCTGCTAGTCCATCTTTAACATCGGATTCGCCGAGGGCAGCACCCCACCTATGCTCCGTATACTTCAGTTAACCCCTGTAATATGTCCTTTATAGTTTGCAGTTTCCTGTCTGCTGCACCTACTGTATTAGCTCCTACTTTCATATTTGAAATATTTCTTCTTTAGTGCTTGAAAAGTTTCATTGCTGTGCACTGGCGTAGACAAAAAAAAAAAAAAAAAAAAAAAAAATGAATTAAAAATAAATAACTTACAACGGTAAAGAGTACGTTCGTCGCCTTGGCCTAGGCTGGCCTTTGCACTTCAAGGGTCATACTGTACAATTAGTAAACATATTCCAGGGTTCGCTCCGCATTTTCTGTTGATGTCCAACCGTGCACGCACGCTTAATGCAAGCACTATTTCAATAGACTCAATCAGTGTTTACAAACAAATACCATCACGACTGCCACGTCAAAATAGTTGGTAAGGCGCTTACACTGAACTATATGCTAGGCAGCACAGTAAACGCGCTTACACTGTCGTCACAATGGACGGTAGGTTCCAATTTGTCTACCCTCTACGTGCTATCTGGAAAGCGTTATAACACGCGCAACACCAAACATGCGCCTTCTCTATGCCAACCAATGCCAGCCAGTGACGTATGCGTGGTTACTATAATAGTCTATAACAATCACCGAAAATCGATAGTTGATCGATTGCCCGCCGGAATAAATCAACCAAATGTTACGTACGCCTAGAGTACATTGATGCATCATACCCTGTAAGCTGGCGGTCTGTCGACGGCCATTTGACCGACGAAGAGCCTTCGTAGGTCCGCTGGTTTGACACCATGAAAAGTGCATGATGGGTAGTAGGTTTTTACCAATTATGTTCACGCCCGTCAACGAACCGTTAGCAAACCTCCAGGTCTGAAATGTCTACAAGATGAACTGAAAATGGACCGTCAAAGCACCGACCAAAATTTCCTGGCTAGCTGCGAAATTAGGCTACATGCAAAGTTCAAAATACAACTACCTTTAAGCAGTGGAGTAGTGATCTAGTAAAGGAAATTTGATATTAAAAGAATCAAGTTTAATTTGAGGTACAATATCTAGGAAAATAGGGGGAAAAATCCACTACAAATGGTAACAACAGATTGTTTCACTGACGAATATACGGGGAGTGTGAAATTTTTGAAAAACCAGTTGTTCAACATTTGCTAAAATTGCCTTTGAGGGAAATCTTACTTTCTTCTTTACTAAACAGTGATAATATTCAGCTTGTTACCTTTAGGAGTCACTAAATAGGTAATAAAAATTGAAAATAGTGAAATGCACCGCCAACAATGTGCACTAAGCAAATCTTGAGGGACATGATGAAAGAGGTGAGTCATTGAAGAAGGGTCTTTTCCTGAGGATTCTTGATAACTTAGGGTGAAATGATAACACCGTAAAGAAAAATCTCGAGCATTCTGCAAGAAATACAAGGTATATTCACCAGACATCCAGAATGACATCCTCAGTTTATGTTTCACGTGAAATTTTTTTGCAAACGGAAAATAAAGAAGCGAATGCTTGGATCCCCTATAGCCTTGGGAATGCCATTTTCTACCGTCTGAGGGGTTCTATATTTCAAAATTTTCTGTACAATTCACCCCGACCAATGGTGGCGTTAAGCTTAGTCTGTCTGGCTGAATTTTAGTGGTTTTATCTGCAACTGAAAACTTAAAATAACGACTGCTTAGATCTCCTTTAAAAGCCTGGGAAATGTCATTTTCGACTATCTTATAGGTACAAATCTTCATATTTTCCAACCAATCGTGGCACTCCGTTTAGATTATCTTCCGGCCAGACTTGTGTTTTTCGGGCAAAAAAAAATTGCTGCAAAAGAAATGCTCCACTTAGCTTATGCAAACGCCTAACTCAGGCGTGCAAATGAAACAGCTGCTCGCAACTTAGACAAGTGTTTGGAATTTGCAATCCCAGGATCTATAGTCCAGTGGAGTGTTGAACTAAGCTGATCAGTATCTCAAAAGCGTCTTTGAATCCGGTAAGACGTTAAACTGCATCCGGTTGTGGAGTTTGTGTAAACGTGGGAAAAATGAGGTTACACTTTGCCACAACTCCCTCCGGGCACCCTTGGGCAAGGTGTTCCAGGCCTGTATATTTGCCCATGCTTCTTACGTGTTGTTGCCTTCGGGCGTAGTGTTGCCTTGGGGCGTGGTTTGCCTTCGGGGGGAGGTGTTGCCTCCGGCAGTGGGGTGGCCTTGAAGGGTTGTGTTCATGGTTTTTGTTGTCTGGGGGGATGGTGTTGGGGGCCGTTGTGGGTGATTTGGCGGTTTGTTTGGGTGTTTGGGTGGGTTGATGCGTCCTTTCCGATATCACAGACCTTGTGTTCCGTGTTTTGTGTGTGGATGGTTTAATGTTAACGTTTGAATTTTTGTCCGGCCGGTTTTAGTTGTCTGTTTGTTGCAACGTGCCTGTTTCTATGTACGTTTAAAAAAAGCGTCTTGAAATGCGAGGAAAATCACGGATTTTTTTTCAACAGAATGGAGGACAGTTAAACCTGGAAAATGCCATTTTCAGCCGTCTAGGAGGTGTCAAAATCCAAAATTTCCCTTGTACGCTCGGTGCCAACCGATGGTGGCGCTACGCATAGATATGTACAAATGTCTCTCTAAATTATTGATAGGGTTTGCCTCAATGCCAGTTACTTCAGCTTCGTCAGAGAGAGCATTTTCGAAGATGGGGATTATATCGCATCCAAGGGTACTTAATTGTTCAAAAGGTCCTCTAAAGGGGGAGAGGAACCCCTCTACTTACAGCCCCCTGCCCCAGAACTCCACTTTCACCATGCGGTTAGCCTCCAACAGAAAGATCCCTTGTTTTTATATAACTTCCTACATACACATGTGACAATAAACCCTCCAATTAACAGTTAAGACTCTGGCGGGGACCCTGCTGGAAGGAAAAAGTCTCTAACTTTACCGGAACCGATGGCTCACATCAAATCGTCCCCTTTCTGGCCTACTGACGAATCGCAAACTTGCTTATTGACGAATGTAAAAATTTGGCAATTTTGGGGCAGTGACGAATGCATTTTTTGCCGTAATCTGTTCACCTCAGCCATAAAATACAAGATCCTCAGATTCATGAAATTCTTGATTTTACGATTCGTCAGTACGACAGAAAGGGGACAAAATTATGGAAGAAGATGGACGGTCGTCAAGTGGCACCTCCCAACCCTTCAATCCAAGCATGCAATTGGGTGTTTTTTCTGTGACACCTGTAATATTCAAAAGTTCATGAAAACCTTCGTTTGAATTTAAAAGCTGAAATCATTCTCGCTTTACTCTTCAACACTCCAAAATTACTGTAAGCTACCATTGCCTTTTGCTGAATTTGCTGTAATTTGCCAAATAATTATCAGCATCTAACATGCCCGTATCCGGGGGGCGGGGCGGGGGTCAGGAGGTTCTGACAATCCCACCCCCACAAGATGTGGAGTTCCGCTCAGCCTATGACAGTAGGCCTACGTTTGCAACATATATAATGAGTTTCAATTTTGTTAGTTTTTACTTCCAACTAACTGATTAAATCAGATATAACGGCCCCGCGACCACTCTTTCCTGTTGTGGTCACTGGATTGTATTTCCTGCTCCATATTGCTTACGCACGTGGAACAGTATATTTCATTCTGAAGCCTTTGGTATGACATGATCTTGAAAAAGAGTAGCGGCTTTTATTTATGCCCACATGGCGTTCAAAAGCTTTCAAAAACTTACTGTCTAGGTTGACGTAACGAATATTAACACTAACTACTATCAAGTTGCACATGTTGATATCATAACCAAAGACCCTAAGGCGCTGGTAGACCCTTACGGCGCTTTAGGGTCTTTTCTTCACAGCCAAAGCAAAGTTATTATAAACACGTGAGGCCCTCCGTAAAATGGGTCGACCTTAACAGAGGGTAAGTTATTAAGACGGGGTTTTACGACACACCAAGACGTATGTGTTATATAGTGTCACCGAGTTGGACAAGGTTACAAGTAAAAGTAAAAGTAGAAAAGTCAAACAGGGGTCTGTTAAAAAGCAAGACGGGAGTCGTGTCAGAAATTTCTATAAAGTTTAATTTCCTTGAGAAAGCCAAGAATAAGGGAAGAATCTGTTCAAACAGGGTTTTTAGGTCGGGCACGGTGTAGTATTCCTGGCGAATATGGGAGTATTCAAAACAGTCAACGAGAATGTGGCTCACGGGGACAGCACAGTCACAGGGTATACAGTATGGTCCGTCCTCCCCGTGAAGTAAATAGGCATGGGTAAGGTAAGTGTGCCTGATGCGGGCCTTAGTCAGGACTAAATCATCCCTCCGTTTATGGTTGGCCACAGTGGACATAATTCCTTATTTAATGCTGACATTAAATCGAATTTATGTCCGCATTAATTCAATTTAATGTCAGCATTAAATAAGTTTCAGTATTAACCAATCACAGCACAGATTTTAATGTCGGCATTAAATCATTTAATGCTGGCATTAATTCGATTTTATGTCAACATTAATTCGATTCAATGCAGACATTAAATCGATTTAATGCTAGCATTAATTCGATTTAATGTCAGCATTAATTCGATTTAATGTCTGCATTAATTATTTAATGCTGGCATTAAATCGATTTAATGATAGCATTAATTCTATTTAATGTCAGCATTAATTCATTTAATGTCAGCATTAAATAATTAATGCAGACATTAAATCGAATTAATGCTAGCATTAAATCGATTTAATGCCAGCATTAAATAATTAATGCTGACATTAAATAGAATTAATGCTAGCATTTAATCGATTTAATGTCAGCATTAAATCGATTTAATGTCAGCATTAAATCGATTTAATGTCAGCATTAAATCGAATTAATGCTAACATTAAATCGACCAATCACGTTGCGATATGTAACGTCATTGAGGTCTAAACAATCAAAATCGCTGTTAGTAAGGGTTCTAGGGTGCGGGCAGACAAGGTGGGATTTCGTTTCAGCGATCCGACTCTTTGATCGGTAAAGTGGGCCTGTGGGCTGTACTATTCAAAGTATTATTATGCATATTATAATACAGCAGGATGTAGGCCTGCACTGACTTAGTCCGCAGTCTGCTGACCTAGTATTTGGGTCGCTTGTACTTTAGGCTACAATCCTCGACAAAAATGATGGGACAAAACAAGCAATGAACGGAACACCATCCCCCCACTCCCCCATTCAATGTTGCGGCAGCCCAAGGCGTCCTGAAACTTCAACATTGATACGGGGAGCGGGGTTTGTCCCATGTATTTTTGTCGAGGATTGTAGCACTGACTCAACATCTGCTGGCGCCAAACGTTGGAGCAGTCAGATTGTGTTTGCAGATTTGTGTGCATGTGATGGCCGGCCCGACGCGGTCGGCGTGGGAGTTTTTCGGCGCGACTCAGGTGCACACCCGAGTATCCTTACTAACAGCGATCTTGATTGGTAAGACATCACAGATGTCAAATATGGCAACGTGACTGGTCGATTTAATGCTAGCATTAATTCGATTTAATGTCTGCATTAAATCGATTTAATGCTGACATTAAATCGATTTAATGCTAGCATTAATTCTATTTAATGTCAGCATTAATTCGATTTAATGTCAGCATTAATTCGATTTAATGTCTGCATTAATTATTTAATGCTGAAATTAAATCGAATTAATGTCAGCATTAAATAATAAATGCAGACATTAAATCGAATTAATGCAGACATTAAATTGAATTAATGCTAGCATTAAATCGATTTAATGTCAGCATTAAATAATTAATGCTGACATTAAATAGAATTAATGCTAGCATTAAATCGATTAAGTGTCAGCATTAAATAATTAATGAAGACATTAAATCGAATTAATGCTGACATAAAATCGAATTAATGCTAGCATTAAATCGATTTAATGTCTGCATTAAATCGAATTAATATTGACATAAAATCGAATTAATGCCAGCATTAATTGATTTAATGCCGACATTAAAATCTGTGCTGTGATTGGTCAATACTGAAGCTTATTTAATGCTGACATTAAATCGAATTAATGCGGACATAAATTCGATTTAATGTCAGCATTAAATAAGGAATTATGTCCACTGTGGCCAACCATATCCGTTTACTGGGGACTCCATTTACCCCAGTTTCTACCGTAGGTTTTAATCCGTACAATTTGTTCTCGGAATAGGAATCCCACAGTTCTTGCCATTTTGATTTTATAAAGCCATTGATCATAGGGCGGTAGTCAGTGTGTGGCAAGTTATGTTGGTTGTGGACATCTGCTGTAGAGCTTCTTTAGCAAGTGTGCCGACTCTTTGGTTTCCTCCTATGCCCACGTGACTAGGGACCCACGCAAGCACAACTGATTTTTGCAGTTGAACCAAGTTTGAGAAAGTTTCACCGAGAGGTTTTAAAAACGGGTGTTTAAACTTGTTACCTTTCAGTGCTAAAAGGCTTGAAAGTGAGTCTGTGAACACAATAAACTGGTTGTTATCCGATGTCTCACTCAGATCGAATGTCATCTTTAATGCCTGGAGTTCGGCAGTAAATATTGACGCATAATCCGGTAGTCTGATTTGCAGCGATGTGTCCCGGCTTGAGGCCGCGGCCGCAACCCCGTTTGTGGCTTTGGAGCCGTCGGTATAGATCGCCTGATACTGATGATACTTATGCCTAAGCTCATTGAAGCTGACACGGAAAACAAGTTCATTTGTTGTGCTTTGTAAATACTTCCTTCAGCTGAGATCAACATTCGGTTCTTCCAATTTCCAGGGGGGAATGGCGGGGTAGTAAAATGTGCGACAGAAACCTTAACAGAGGGGTCGAGGTAGAGGTGCCAAAAGCTGGAGAACTTCTTCCAAAAACACAAGAAGGCATCAGGTAATTATTAACTTTAGTGTCCCAAGTTCCGTTTGACGTAGTCCAATGTATGCTTAGCCCAAAGTCAACCTAACGAACGTTAGGCGTAGATGATACATAAGCTTGCATTATCAGGGCATTTTGTTAGATATCGTTCGTTTGCTAAACATCTTTGTTAGACGTAGCCCAACGTTACGTTATAACACAAGGGCTAGCCTGGCCTGGTGGCTAGCCTAATTTTAATAGTTAGTAGGCTAAACTAGAACTATGGGGCCTATATTAGTGTAACCCCACACTAAGCCTATCTTTGATGTAAGCTTAGGCATGTTGAAAAGGGTAAATGCTAAACGTAGGGTCCTATTGTAGCCTACGGATATGACTAGTGGCTAAGCTAGTGCCTAGGCTAGTGCCATGAAATTTTCCGCATCGCAGGAAATTCCGCGATACTAAACCGCGGACTTGGGGACTTCAATGTATAGCCTACTTATAAAATGCTGAAAACGACGATCCAATGGAAAAAATATATTCTTTCACATATCACTCCGGGGAAAGTGTCAAATTCAAAACTTGATTATTCACTGGCTTATAGCCAGGGTTGTCACCAGTCCAATTTGAGGGCCGGCTAAACATCTGACTCAATATTTGTACCTCACCTTACCCCCATGGAATCCACCTCATTTTTGACCCATTGAATTTTTCAGCTTTACGCTAATGTCAATTTCATTATTTATCAGTATGAAGGATCATTTTTGTGCCGGTCGGAAGCCTTGCCTTTTAGGTGTTCTACTGGTCGGCAATTTCCAGTGCAGGTTAGTCCCGACCGGCGCCAACCAGCGTGGTGACAACCCTGCTTATAGCCTAATGCTGTTTCTGTTACTAACCAGTCGGAGATCTGCCCTCAATATACAACATTAAGCAAATGAAACTTAGGCCATAACGTGGACTTCCGGTTTGGATACTATTCTATCGTCGCTGCAGAATTCTAACGTTAAATAGCACATGCCCTTATTGAAGCTCCTATGCAACATCACTATTTTTGGTATGGTGAGGGTTCATTGCCTCCCAAAGTTGGACGTGGGCAATACGTTTCAATAGTACATCTACAACCTAGTATCCGTTAGCCGTTGGACCCCGAATAGGTAGAAGTGATTTTTTGGTCCATTTCAATACTCGAAACATTAGTTCGTGGGGGTAAAAGTAGAAACGTTAGGCCTACCCTTACTCCAAATCCAGATATGGATTGATATCTGGATATATCTGGTTAAATACAGCCTTTACATGGCCATATCAAGCCAGAGTTTTAATATGGCCATATCAAGCCAGATATAAATTGATGAAATACCTTCCCAGATATACAAATAACCTTTTTATGACCATATCAAGCCAGATATAAATTGATGACATGCCTTCCCAGATATGCAAAAAAAGTTTGATATGGCCATATCAAGCCTGATATTAATTGATGAAATACCTTCCCAGATATACAAATAGTTTCATATGGCCATATCAAGTCAGATATAACTGATTAAAATACCATGACAGAATTACGTATAAACTTGTGCATGGCCATATTAAGTCTTTTTAGTTTAATTTGTGTTCCTGTCCTACATAAAGACCTTCTCTGGAAGCTGAACAAGTATCAGAAAACCAAAATCAGAACATTCAAACCATATTTCCAATGTGGGCGTGGTCAGGAATTTAGGGCCCTGATTTTCTTTTTTATTGTGATTAAGGAAGTAATATGTGAAAAATCATGAAACCTTCAACAAAATCTTTGTTGGGATATTGCCCAATATCATAATTTAAACCAGCAATGCAGTGTAAACATTTGAAAGGAATTTCAAAGCAGTTTTTTCCTTCACTTTTAAGTAATTTAATAACTTCAAATACTTCACGTCAATGTTATACAATTGGCATCTAGCTTTGTTAGAGATGTTTAGATAGCCCTTAACATTACGCTGGCTCAGAAGGCTAAGGTAGTGCACTCATAAATTTTGGTCCAGTCATATATGGTCAAGATATGGGACATATATGCACCATACTTGTCTCCTTAATATGGGATCAATACAGTAAATCTTTATAATTAACCAGATATGGCGCTGCTTTATATGGGATCAGTATGGAATAGCTTTATATAAACCATACATGGTATTGCGTTATATGGTTCATATCTGTTCCAGATAAAGACCTGTTCCAGATAAAATTTTATCTGGCCCATATATGGATTAGATCTGGTTCTGGCACAGATCAAGGTTATATCTGCCCAATTTTTAATCTGGTCCAGATATAAATCCCATATCTACAGCAGACATGGGTCAGATATGAAATCCATATCCGGCCCATATATGAAATCCATATCTGGCCCATATGCTTGGGAGACCTACCAAGAGGGCGAAATTTGATTTACATCCACTGTGCTTTTTATAAGCCTAGTTTGATATATAACGACACAGTTTGTAATCAATATTTCGTCTTATTACCTTGAACATGTTTGTGTGTTATATTGAGTTTACAAGGTAAAACGGTCTGGAAGTTGAATGTACTTCTAAGTTCTGACAATCTTTTTTTCTTCCAGGGAGCTCCACCATGCATGGAAAGAAAGCAGGCAAAGCATTGGGTCTCTCAATAATGATATGTGTGAAGTCACTTACCTGCATTTTTAAAATGCTAAAAATCCGATTTTCTAATCCATGGAATAATATTTGACCCATATTTTTCTCCTCGCCAATTTTCACATTAACAAAAATATCAGTCTCTGACAACTACTAAAGTAAGCCAGACTAGTTACTGAGTTAAACTGCTGAATGAAGTATCGTGCTTCAAGGCACTAATGCAATTTTCCTCTTCCATCAAATTCCATAGATCCACACAGGACAAAATTTCGCTAGTCAGAGTGGCTTAAATTTGAGATGATAGTTACAATTTACAGCATTCACCACTTAAGGATGATTTTAGGTGTGTTAGGTTCTTAAATACGTTTAAGGTTATTCCACTGTAATGCAGTTGTTGGGAGTTATTGTAAAAGACTTTAATGACAAGTCTGTGAAAAGAATATTTAAAGGATGCAAGATTTTCTTCCTTGTGACAAGATAGCATAGTCATGACAGTCCATGAAAAGTAAGCATATATTTTCATGGTTGGGGTGTATACTGTACAAAGATTCACACAGAAGTAATTTTGAAATGAAATAGGAATTAAATTTTGTAGATTTACTTTCCTGGCACTTTGCTGTGCAGGTACCAAAGGAATGCTTTTCACAGGCAACACATACGGTATTATTATCTCTTGTGTTTTGACTGATCAATCCTGTTACCCCAACCGTGAATTATACAGCAATAAATAGTACCACGACATTTGGCAGAGCTATGTTTCATGTTGCGGCCTCTGCAACACTACAGGTGCACTAATTTTCGTAGAAGAACTATAGTTTTCAAAGTTGCCTCCAGTTTCGTTAGTAATTAACTGTACTAGGTAGCCACACCCGCTTTTGGGGGAAAACTAGGTTATTTGCTTTACAAATCTTAAGAAATATATACTGGGATGTTTCTTCAAGTCATATGCAGTTTATATGATACGGTAGAAGTCTTGTTCTATGATTGACACTTTTTCTGAATGTATCAGTTAAGTTGTCAATACTGAGCAGATGCAATGTTGAAGAATGAGAGATTTATGTAAAGATGATGGTACTAAATCATCAAAACCACAGTGCTTTTTTGCAATCTTCTTTCAGTTTCACTTAGGATGCATTTGTACTTGAGTAACTTTTTTGATGTAAAGGTGGTACTTAATATGTGCTTTAAAAGTAGATGAAAACGGGCACTGATAAACAAAGGTAGAAAACCCAAACCGGACGGGACAAAACACAACAGCAAAAAACTATTTACAGGACTTATTATGACTTTATGAGTCTGATTGCTGTACCTCATCGTGGACTAATGAGAAAGGTTAGTGGGCTCCCTACGTAGTGTAATTATTTTAGAAGTGGGTTCTGTACTTCTTGTACTTGATAATTGGTAGATTTCATGAAATAGTATAAAAGAGTATGAGAGATTTCCACCTTCAGTGTCTCCTGTACAGCTCATTGCACTTTATTTTATTTATATTTGATGTGGAAATGTTCACGGGTTTGCTGCTAAGTATTAAAATTATGTTATGCCATTCGACCAATTCAAAAGTATGGGACGAAGCAAAAGCAGTAAAATTACCTGCTTTACTGTAACTGTATATTTTATTCAAAACGAGGTGACATCCGTCCTTGGTAACATTATCCTTGGAAACTTATTGGATGAAATTCGGAAAGCAGTTTTGCGCCATCATATTCTGTCAGAATTGATGGAGCAGTTCACAGGCCTATCTTCTGCATGAGGCAGTTTGATTGGTCACGTACCATTGGTACCATTAGTCTTGCTTGATGATAAAGGTAATGTTAACTTGGACGAGGTCATATCTATGTCATATCTATCTAAGTGAGATATAATATCCCCCGAAGTGTTCGATCATGGATTATATCGCTAGAGGATGCATTTTGCCAGCAAGGGGACACTATTCCCAGCTGTATTTCTCACCCTTAAGGAATGTGTTGAATCATTTTCCCCAAATATACATATGCTACCGAGGATAGCGGCAACAATACCAGTTACCAGCTGTGAATGCGAACAAAATTTCTCCGTTTTCCGAAGATTAGGTACACTCAACCGTGCCTGCATCGGTCAAGAAAGACTTGCATCCGTAGCCCTGTTACATATCCATTATAACAACCCAATAAACTAGGCAGTCGAAGGTAGTCGATTTTTTTGCAGTACAGAATCTAAGAAAGATGGACCTGCAGAGTATTATATTCAGCTAGACAGGTAAGCACGTATACTTGTAAACAATGGGAAGGAGCATGCATCCGGACTCCTGAAAGGTTAAGCTGTATTCCTCAAGTTAGGCTCATCTGATAATTATCTGAGGCATTCAGCTAAACCAATCCTTGCATTCGTCTTCGACATTAGTCGGTAATAATTGTCGGGTAAAATGTTCCACTTCTGGTAAAATCGACCCCCCCCCCACACACACACACTGAAAAAGCTGCATACAGGCCTGCATCCAACACGCCACATGTATACTGAGTACAAAATAAGTCTACTATCACCATCACGTTCGAAGCCCTGGTAACTTTTACTGATTCCATATATAACATTACCAGTAGTGATAGTAAAGTGAGGCCTTCTGCTGATAGTCTTTCGGCGACGATAAAGTAGCTAGTGAGGCCGGGAGCGCTATCAACGCTTCTGTACGTGTGCCCACTGATCTTTTGTCATGTCCAGACTTGATTACGGTTGTTTTTGCAGCTCTGCACGCGTGTTATGCTGCACATCAGAAAACTCCTCCCCATTCATAACCAAGGTCTTGCCCGGGAGCTTTCCCTACCTCCCCGATGCAGAGTCTCTACATCTAAGCAAATGAGCCGCCACTCCATTAAGATGGAGGACGTTATCACCTCCGGTTGCCCTCAAGCTGAGAAGTGCGCTTTTTACGTACATAGAAACGGGCACGGAGAAACAATAAGAAAACTCAGACCACACAGGACAAAAACATAACGTGAACTATGTAATTCATACCATTACGGACACAAACCAAGATATTGTGTCAATAATTTACAAAACCCCAACCCCAGTACCTAGGGCTATTTACAAACTCACCTATTTACACAAATCAAACAGAAAACATGTACATAGATACGGCCACTGAGAAGCAAAACACAGGACAATTTACAAATTAACTATCACCCGCCCCGCCCGCACCGAAACAATTGGCCCCCTACGTCTGCCGAACGTGGACCTCGGCAAACGAACAAAGTCGGCCTCGACCCTCAGTTTAATTTCCGTCTTTACCGACGCCAACACGACGTCGGCAGGCCTCCCTTCACCCCTAAAAACAATATTACATCGGCCTCTTCAAACAGCCAGCTTAATGGAGGCCGCACAAAGGTGAGTATGCCACGAACACTAGTATTGCATGGTGGTGGTGGTGGCGATAGAACATACAATGCTTCTCAAGCTGAGAAGTAATTTTTTTACGTACATCGAAACTAGCACGTTGCATCAAAAGGACAACCCAAACCGGCCGGACAAAACCAAAACGGCTAACCACGACCATCTACACAGGAACACAGAACGAAAACGTCTGTCATGAACTTAAGGAAGCACCAAACCCCACCCCAACACCCAAACTCACCACCCGACACAATACCAACACAGAACAAAACTAAACAGACAACTCAAACCAGCCTCGAACGAAAAGGACGCAACAAACCTCACCCAAACCATCCGCCAACGCTAGCGCCCGAAGGCCAAACCACGAGGCACCACTCCTAAGTATCTATCTACCTGGGTCTTGACCACTTTACTCCGTGGGCTCGGTATAGGTGCCCCAGAATGGTCATCAACGGGCCTCTTCATTGGAGGCCCTTGAACCCCACCCTCACAAAAATCAAACCAGCCCTCCCCTGAAGGTGGATTCTTGGGAGGAGGCTCTGAGGCAGGCTCTCCACCACCTGACGAATCCGTTTCAGACTCTAAATCTGAGGAGAGCCGGAGGTCCTCCTCAACCATCATGGTTTCAACCTCCCCAGGTGACACTGAGGAGGACGGTGGAGACTCAACCTGAACACCCCCACTGCTACCCTCACACCCCTTAGAGGCTAGAAAATCCTGCTCCACCTCTTGTGCTGCCTCATCCAGTCCTTGAGTGGAAAATTCTGGAACTGATTGCAAGGGCTCTGGTGCCGGCCGCACATCCCCTCCAGCACGAGCAGAATACGATGTGGGACAGGCACCGAACACATGTCCGTCCTCCCCACGAAGGTTGCACCGCCCCTCGTTGGGACAGTCGGTGCTTTTTACGTACATAGAAACGGCACGGAGAACCAATAACACAACTCAGACAAAACGGGACAAAACATAACTTGAACTATGTACAGAATTCATACCATTACGGACGCAAAGAAAGATTTTGTGACGATAATTTACAAAACCCACCCCAACCCGGGACTATTTACAAACTCATCTATTTACACATTACCAAACAAAGAAAAAATATGTACAAAACGACCCCTGAGGAAACACAGGATTAATTACAAATTAACTATCACCCGCCCCGCCCGCACCGAAGCAATTGGTCCCCAACGTCTGCCGAACGTGGACCCCGGCAAACGAACAAAGTCCGCCTCGACCCTCAGTTTGATTTCCGTCTTTACCGACGCCAACACGACGTCGGCAGGCCTCCCTTCACCCCTAAAAAACAATATTCCATCGGTCTCTCCAAACAGCCAGCTAAATGGAGGCCGAAACAAAGGTGAGTATGCCACGAATACTTGCATTGCATGGTGGTGGTGGTGGCGATAGACCATACAATGCATAGTCCTGGCTGACCGCCCAAGTGTTGCAAAGCGTTAGCCGGTCAGCCAGGACTTGAAACCACTCCCAGAGGAGGGCCACAAAACCACAATGCCAAAACACATGGGGCACACTCTCCCACTTTGTACACCCAGCGCGGGGGCATATGCCATCTCCAAGACGCCACCGAAGGCGCTTGACATTGGTTACAATGGCATCATGTGCAATTCGCCACAGCAAGTCCCGCCGGCGGTAGTCTAGTGACTTGCTGTGCACTACGGTCCACACTTCCGGCTGTAAGGCATAATCGTTGGCTGGACCTGGCCCGCCAAGTCATCAAAAATGGCCCGGTACAGGTCCCCCGCGCTGGACTGCGAAACCTCCCCTACTTTGAGGGTCTCCCGCTGTGGGGCATACTATTACCAAACAGGGACGGAAAGAACCCACGCAATGACAACCCCCCCCCCTCCCCCAATAACGGACAAAGTACGCAAAGGGCATCTCACTGTCAACAGCACTAAACACACACTTTGCCAGGAGAAAACGGAGCTTTGAGGGAAAATGCACAAGGCCTAGGCCCCCACGTCTAAGTTCCTGGTACACAACCTCTCTTCTGACCAGCTCCGTTTTCCCTGACCATAAGAACTTAAATACGGCCCTCTCAAGTCGCACAAGGGCACCCACTGGAGCAACCAGAACAATGCCCGGGTACCACAAGAGAGGGTAAATGAAACGATTAATAACTGTTACTTTCCCCATTAGACTAATGTAACGCTCCCCATAGTCTGTCATCCTAGCTTCCGCCAGGTCCACCTTTTCGTTCCAGGTAAGTGACTCAGGTGAGCCGTAACCAAACCATATACCATTGATTTTCATGGCATCGTCAACCCAAGATGCCACGAAGGGCAGTTGTTTCCACCGCCACTTACCCAGACGGAGTCCTTTTGTCTTGGCACCAGTCGCTCTTTGAAAGGTAGACAGGATGTCAGACAGAGCCCTGAAGGAAGCTAGGTCAGAGACTACACACGTGACATCATCAGCATACTGAAGGCACTTGACGGTGGCTCCACCAGGAATATGAAAAGGTCGAAACAAAGGGTCTTCATGGAGGGCTCTCGCAAGCGATTCACTAAACAATACATAGAGTAAAGGTGACAGAGGGCATCCCTGCCGTACCCCACGATGTACTCTAAAGGGGTCAGACGGTATGCCATTGCCAATAACACGACTATATACATTATTATACAACGCCTGACGTTAGGCCTACCTTAAGGCTGCCTAAAAAGTATAAGCGTAACGTTAGGCCTAGCCTAGGCTGGATTTAGACTGGATTTTCTCCTCAACAATCTCCTATTATTTAAATGTGATTGCAAAAGTGGCATGAGAATTTTGCAAACTTTGCATCGCTTACAGGGAGGTCATACTCCTATTAACTTCAAGGTCAACACAACAGTCTGATAAAACAAAAGGGAAACAAAGTATTCCTTTTCAATGTGAGGAAGTGATACCAGCTCTGCTGCCCTCAAATTTACTTTCAAACACAAATCTGCTCACTTAATTTACTGGTATCTCGAGAAATACACGTCCGACTTCTGAAAATTAAATTTTTGCTTAAACTTCCCCTTTAGGTGCGCATTCGACGGTCACTTGAATATACCACTGATATCTAATTCCATTACTTTCCACCCGCAAAAAAAGATGTTTTCTGCTAAAAATGAAAGTGGAGGAAAACACTGTTTTTGAGGGGCGGAAAGTAATGAGGGCGGAAACTAACGTAATTCGGCCTAGCCTATGTCAGTCGAGTGCACTAGACAAAAATTGATGGGGAGTGCAAGGATCAAATGTTCAAAGTAATGCCACAGGTTTTCCCATGTCAGACATGGTGTTCAGTAATGTTAACAAAAATGCTACCCTACAGTTGTTTTAACTAAATACTGTAACGTTTACAAAGTTACTGTTAGTCAAGATATGGTTGCTTGGAAGCATTGTAACTGAATTAGCATTCATTCAGGTCAATTGCTATTAATTATTTTATAATGTATAATTAAGTTCCGCACCATTAAATTTTGCAAGAAGTTTGCATTATTCCTTTAAGTTCCTGGATACTGTACTTCCTTCAATTAATGCCTACTTCTTTTGTAAGCACTTCAATATCTTTCAAGTCTTGCAAGAACTTGAGTATTATGTACCTTTATAATCATACTTTTAAAGGTTAATCAAAATGATATGAAAGTTAGAATTACACACAAATTTTCAAAAGGGATAAGACCATCACAGAAGAAGTGGCTAAAAGCACATGTTCTGTTAAACTGCAATACTGCCTTGTTGTTAATAACATTCACAATAATCAAGTATTGGTTCAGTACATATTCAGAATTACTTTCAGTTGGACTTACTTGTTTGTTTTTTTAATTATGGTTCCAATTATATTTTGAGAAAATATTCTATGACAAAAATGAACAGACCAGGATTATTTCAGTCTTGTTCTTGGTTGTCTGTAGGAGTCACAAGTGATAAATTCCTCTAAATACTATTAAGGATTTTTTCAGGGATTTTCATTATTTGCAGGTCTCTTGCAGGTTAATGTTGTGAAGTGTCTTTCTTGCATGTAAAAATGAAGGAACCTACACTCTTTAGTCGGATTTTGCTGCATATGAAAAGGGAAAACTAGAAATTTCTGTATCTTTGTATAAGACATTGGTAAAAGGGAAGGATCCGCGCACTATTCTTGTACAGTATTTTATGCAGGAATTTTAATACTGTGAGACCATAGTGCAGGTAAAATAAAGGATTCCTGCATTTTTGGATGAAATCATATGGGAATGGAAATCCCTTGTGAGACTTCTGCAGGACAAATGAAAGATTCCTGCACTAGTGAACAATTCATACAGGATTTTTCATCCTTTATGAGATTCCTGCAGGGAAAGTAAAGGATTTCTGTACATTTTTCCGGAAATCATATTAAAATTCAAATCCTTGTGAGACTCCTGCAGGGCAAATGAAGGATTCCTGCATTTGTGAGGAATTCATACAGGATTTTTCACCCTTTATGAGATTCCTGCAGGGAAAGTAAAGGATTCCTGTACATTTTTCCGGAAATCATATGGAAATTCAAATCCTTGTGAGACTCCTGCAGGACAAATGAAGGATTCCTGCATTTGTGAGGAAGTCATACAGGATTTTTCATCCTTTATGAGATTCCTGCAGGGAAAAGTGAAGGATTCCTGTACATTCCTGCACTTTACCTTCATCAACCACCTAATCCGTCCAAAGAGCACAGCTAAATTACAGGATTCATGCAGGATCCTGTATCATATGTAGGGACTTTGGAGGAATCAGCAGGATTCCTTGAGGATCTGTACAGGATTTTTTCAAATGGGCACAGTGTCGGGTACGATGTTAAACTGCATGCGGTTGTGAAGTTTGTTTAAAAGTGGGAATAATGAGGCTACCCTTTGTCACAACTGCATCAGGGGCACCCTCGGGCGAGGTGTACCTGTATGTTTGCCTTGTGCCTTTCAATTGCTGTTGCCTTCGGGCGTATTGTTGCTTTCGGGGGTGTTGTGGCTTTCGGGCGTGTTGTTGCCTTTGGGACGGTGTTCCCCCTCAGGCGTGGGGTGGCCATAAAGGGTGGTGTGGGATGATCTTTTTTTTTTTTTTGTTGCCTTGGAAGTTGATGTGGGGTTGGTGCTGAAAGCGGTCTTGGATGAGTTGGTGGGTTGTTTGGGTGTTGGGGTAATGTTCCCTTACTCCAATTCCAGATATGGATTGATATCTGGATATATCTGGTTAAGTACAGCCTTTATATGGCCATATCAAGCCAGATATAAATTGATGAAATGCCTTCCAAGATATGCAAATAAAGTTTGTTATGGCCATATCAAGCCAGATATAAATTGATGAACTACCTTCCCAGATAAACTTGATGAACTACCTTCCCAGATATACAAATAAAGTTTTATATTTAACTTGATGAAATGCCTTCCCAGATATGCAAATAAAGTTTGATATGGCCATATCAAGCCAGATATAAATTGATTCAATTCCTGTCCAGATATGCAAATAAAGTTTTATATGACCATATCAAACCAGATATAACTTGATGAAATGCCTCTCCAGATATGCAAATAAAGTTTGATATGGCCATATCAAGCCAGATATAAATTGATTCAATTCCTTTCAAATACAGTAAATCTTTATATAAGCCAGATATGGCACTGCTTTATATGGGATCAGTATGGAATAGCTTTATATAAACCATATATGGTATTGCTTTATATGGTTCATATCTGTTCCAGATAAAGACCTCATCCAGATAAAACTTTATCGGGCCCATATATGGATTAGATCTGGTTCTGGTACAGATCAAGGTTATATCTGCCCAATTTTTTATCTGGCCCAGATATAAATCCAATATCTGCAGCAGATATGGGCCAGATATGAAACCCATATCTGGCCCACATATGGAATTTCATATCTGGCCCATATCTGGATTTGGAGTAAGGGTTGGAGCGTCTTTTTCGTTTGTTACCTTTTGGTTCCCTGTTTTGTGTATGGATAGTTAATGGTTAGAGTTTGTGTTTTTTGTCCGGCCGGTTTGAGTTGTCTATTCGTTACAACGTGCCCGTTTCTTAGTACGTTTTAAAAATAAAACTGCTTTCGGTTATGGAGTTTGTTAAAAAGTGGGAATAACGAGGTAACCCCTTACCACACTGCCTCCGGGGCACCCTTGGACATGATGTACATATATATTTCCCCAATTCTTTTACGTGTTGTTTTCTCCGTGCGTATTGTTGCTTTTCGGCTATGGTGTTACCTTCTAGCGTGGTTTTGCCTTTGGGCAGGTTGTTGCCTTCGGGGTGGTGTTGATGTATTTTGTTGCCTTTGAGGTTGGTGTGGGGTTGGTTTCGGGCGGTGGTTGGTAAGTTGGCGGGGGTTTTGAGTGTTGGGGTGAGGTGCAACGTTTTCCGTACATGACAGACATTTTCGTTCCGTGATTTGTATGAGGATGGTTCAAGTTTAGCCTTTGTGTTTTTGTCCGGCTGGTTTGAGTTGTCTATTTGTGCTTCTTTTGATGTACGTTTAAAAAGAAATCAAGAACTTCATTCAAGTTGTCATTGTTCGATAGCTGTTTCCAGTGAGATGTATATTTGCCAAAACTGTTCTCTGAACTCCTTGTATCTCAGTCTGTATTCTTTTTTTCTTAAATAAAAAGTTATTTAGCAGTGTTATGTTGCATCACATAGCTGCCCTCATATTTAGCAAATTTAAACAGGACACCCAGGTCTTCCTCTTGTTATAAGTGCAATTAAATTTTACTTTTTCCCACCCGTATGAAACCTGAATCTTTATTTTGTTGACATGCGTAATAAGTGCATTCCAATAAACTGGTAGTAAAAAAGGCCTTCATATTTAGCAAATTTAAACAGGACACCCAGTTCTTGCTCATGTTATAAGTGCAATTAAATTTTACTTTTTCCTACCCGTATGAAACCTGAATCTTTATTTTGTTGACATGCGTAATGAGTGCATTCCAATAAACTGGTAGTAAAAAAAGGGCTGCTTACTTCCCTTATATGACAGATCCATCTTTTTTTCAAGTCTTTACAATTTGTTTAAGGTAAGTCACTTGGACAACGGTTACATTAAAAATGAAAAAAAAAAAATTGTAAAAACATATAAAAATGAATAAATAATAACATAAAATAAAAAAATAAAATAAAAAAAGGTTTTGGGGTACGGCAAATTATTTTTCTCAAGTAAGGGAGTCTTTAAGAACAGTGAACGAGAATGTGACTGACGGTGATAGCCAGTCACATGGTATGCAATTTGATTTTTCATCAAGTGAGGCAAAAAAGGCATGGGAAAGATAAGTGTGTCTCTCCTTTTGCTGGTACTCCGTTTCCCCCAGTTGAGTTCCTACCACTGGTTCAACTCGGAATAATTTGTTTTCGCGAAAGGAATCCCACAGTTTTTACCATTTTGATTTTACAAAGCGGTTGATCGTGGCATAATAATCAGTGTAAGGCAATTGTAAGCTACCTCGTAAAAGTTGTCCTAGTTTGCAACAAGAAAAAGATTTCACTTAATGAAATCCATGAAATAGTTGTTTCCAGTATTAATGTGGCGACGCCCTGTGAAGCCTATTACCAAAGGCGCCGCATGAATACGGTGTATTGCGGTCGCTTAACGGCGGCATATGGTCCCACAGAAAAACATATACGGTACCTTCAAACGGACCATCCATTTTTTCTTTACGTTTTTTTTTTTTTTTAATTTCCGAAAGGAGAGAGTTTCATTTCCACCATTACATAAATAAAAATAAATAACATCCATAAATTATAATAAAGATTGGACAAGCAATGAAATAATTACAATCCTGCAGACTCAGGTTGAAATTTACCATTGAATCCAATGGCACTACACCTTATGCATAACTATGCAATACCTGGGTTGAGAAAGAGAACACTGAATGAAGAAGCACTTGGCACACGGTCACCTGGACATCCCAAGGTGCTTCAGTACAGGTGTCAGAAGGTTACTATGGGGTAAATCACGGTTGCAATGGTTTCAATATAGCCTTTGTTTTTGATGGTCACTCACTGTCGTAATAATGAGTACATTATTAGCAATGTTCAGCAGTCTTGAAAGGGTTACTTCTACTCCACTAAGTAAAAATACAAGGAATATGGTCAAGCTATCTTACCCTAAGATAAAACTAACATTACTTCGTATCATACTTTTTGAGCCCAGAAAATGGCATCTTTTTTGAAGCAAAATGTAATAGACAATGTTAATTAGAAGTTAACTTCCAAAACTAAGTTTTCATTATCTCATAAAATCCAAGTTTGTTTTAGTCCCTCGATTCCACACTATTTTAGGTAATATGAAATGTAATATATATGTCATAGTTCTTGTTATGGTCTGCTCCTTTAGATGATGTTGGACAAAAAACCGTGCGGGCCACTAATTCTTATAATGCCATTATGTTTTGTTGCTTCTATGAACATACAAATGTACGGATAGTATTCCACATTACAAAATGTACGCAACGTATTTTAAAAGCATATATTAGCCTTGAATATCCCTTTGGGTAGTATGGTGCTGGGTGTGACGTAAAACTGCTTCCGGATGGGCTGAGGTCGTGTGTGGCGAGATGTTTATCCCCGACTATCGCCTATAAAAACGCACATAAGACCGTTAATACTCATTCCATTACTGGCGGGTTGTCGATGCCACTCAACCGAGCAAGTCCCCCATGGTTGTTCCCCTGTGGGCTGGGGATTGTGGAGTATGCCTACAGTATTCCCCGCTTGTCGTAAGAGGCGACAAAACGGGAGGACTTAAACTGTATTTAAACTGTATTTGAACATTTTGACACTATCTGACACGTTCGTGATGATATTAAAATCTCATCAAACTATCAAATTGAACACTATGACACTATATAATGCATTCGTGTTGGTGTGTCGTTAAATCTTTCCTAAACTACCTAACCCTTTGGGTAGTGTAATGAGCAATGCAATAGCGTTTGCATTTGCAAAAGGGCTTAAGACAGATTAACAGTAGTTACCGAAAAAGAAGTTGGGTAACTTGAATCGTTGGTAATTATTACGTTATAAGCCTTCCATAAGAACCCAAATTTTAGAAACATTTTGTGGACGAACAAAATCCCCGTTCAGCATGGAGTTTGCGAGTACAGATTTAAGTGAAGAAAAACATTTCCTGTACCATTTCAGTACTCTTCGCAAGCAGTAAAAACTGTAACTGTACGAGGAGTTAAAGACATCATGGATGACAAATATTCACTAGCTGGTTTAGCTCTCATTTTTGGTTTCGATGAAAGAGAAACCTATGCAGTCGTGATGGCGTGTTTGTGTGTGTGTGTAGATTTGTGTGTGTGACAGTTTGCTTGTTAGCACGATATCTCAAGATAGGATTGTGTGACAGTTTTCAAGGTTGGTAGATTCCTCATATCAGGTGAAACAACCCTATTGTTTTTGTGGAGTCAAAGGTCATCCGGGGTCACTACGGGTCAAAGTCTGAAAATCTTGTTAACGCGATACCTAATAATAGGAAACTTGAATAGATTTTATATTTGGTACGTGGATGCGTTATGGTCAGAAATTGGTCTCTAAACATTTTACGTAGGTCAAAGGTCATGCAGGGTCACCAGGGGTCAGTCTGAAAATCTCGTTTCCACTATATCTCAAGATAGGAAACGTGGATAGTTTTCATATCTGATAAGTGGATACGTTGTAGTCAGAAGATGGTCCCTATTGGTTTTTGTGGAGGACAAAGGTCATTTGTGGTCAGGGGTTCAAAGTCTGAAAATCTCCTGACCACTATCTTGGATAGTTTTCATATTTGGTATGTGGATGTGTAATAGAAGGTGGATGCTTTTGTTTTTTTCGGAGGTCAAAGGTGATCATTCATCAAAGGTCATCATTAGGGGTCAATGTCTGAAAATCTCGTTAACACGGTATCTCAAGATAGGAAACACGGATGGATATCATGTTTGGTAAGTGTATGCGTTATGGTCAGACTTAATGAAAATTCACTGCCAAAACATACCAAATTAATAGGACCAATAGGATCACGCATAAGCCTATGATGCAATTGCTGTCAACCCTACGATTGATGCAATACGTCACTCTAACAGCCTCGCATGGGAATCAATGCATTCATAAATGCGCTACTAACAGAATGCTGACGAAATCGACCCAGGAACACTACAGATGGGAAGCTGACCTCGGGATCACACAATACTGAATTTTACCGTGCTTATGGAAATGTTTAACCGGTAAAAAGAATGACTTATTTATTCTGTTTACTTCCAGCTACGATCAAAAAAAAAAAAAAAAAAAAAACTGTGATGCTAACCAAACTTCGCAAGTTAGCATAAAACCAATTCCAGGCGAAACTGTCGGCCAAAAGGCCCAAGAACCATCGGGAGAATTAAGGTCACCCTGTCACAACAGTTTTGTCCAAGCTTTAATCTTGGCAAAACTTGTTGGGACACCCCTGCTCCCCTTTCCAATGTTGACCACTGTCATGCTGTACATGACAAAGAGCCATTCTTCTTGACGCAACATTGGGAAGGGAGAAGGGGATTTTATGTTAGCCTACATTAACCGAAACTGACGAACAATATGAAAAGTGTCCGAACAGTTTTGTCCAAGACTCAATCTAGACAAAATTTGTTGGGACATCCCGCTCCCCATTCCAATGTTAACCACTGTTATGCTTTTCATGGCAAAGACCCATTGTCCTTGACGTAACATTGGGCAGGGGAAAGGGGGTTTCATGTTAGCCTATTTTACTTTAACTAAAATTGACGAATAATATGAAAAGTGTCCCAAAAGTTTTGTCCAAGATTGTCTGAGAATTTCGAGAAGTCAGGTGCGGTCTACCATTTGTTTTGAAAGCTACTTTCAACGCAAAACGTAAAGCGACTGCTTCGGTTAAAAGAAGGCAGAACAATTTTGTAAAAACTATTATACAACGTGAAAAATACATGCAGAGACGCAAAATTGGTTGCAAAATGTATCCCAAACGAACCGTACCTAACGATCTACCATCGTTGTAAAAGAAAGCTTGACTTGCAGAAGCTCTTTCAATTAATTTCTCGTCTTCAAACAATCAGTTTGAAAAAGAACGACTCTTCAATCCAGGGTCGTGGCGCTCTTTCAATTAATTTCTCGACTTCTAACAATCGGTTTGAAAAAAAAAAAAAAAAAAAACGACTCTACTTTCCAGGTTCGTGGCGCTCTTTCAATTAATTTCTCGTCTTCAAACAATCAGTTTGAAAAAGAACGACTCTTCAATCCAGGATTGTGGCGCTTTTTCAATTAATTTCTCGACTTCTAACAATCGGTTTGAAAAAATAAACGACTCTTCTATCCAGGATCGTGGCGCTCTCGCAATTAATTTCTCGTCTTCAAACAATCAGTTTGAAAAAGAACGACTCTTCTATCCAAGATCGTGGCGCTCTTTCAATTAACTTACGTCTTCTTACAATCAGTTTGAAAAAGAACGACTCTTCTATCCAGGATGAGACTTATTCCACCTGTCGCGGTTGTTGATTTGTGCGTCTAAATAATCCATATTTTCGGTTCCTAATGTTATATATCCCGTAGTCGCCGTTAATGTGTTAAAAATACAAATTCAAATTTTTTACTTTCATTATGGTAAAACCCTCAAAAGTATAGTTAGCTTCCGAAAAAAGCTCTTAAAGAACGCTCGAAAATTAAACATTTCTATTAATTTCTCTTGAAACCCAGAGATTCTGAGAATTTCGAGAAGTCAGATAGGTGTGCTGCACACAGTAACCAGTGACGCTTTGCTTATTTGGTTATTTTATGGCAGGTAAACGATATGTCGGCCGTTAGATGGAAGTATTTCAAGGACCGGATTTATCTTGTCAGTAGGGTCTTGGACCCGGATTACTTCAATTTTTCTGCCACATCCTTTCTTTTGAGCAAAGGGAGATTAATGATTTATTGTTTTGCTTATTTTAATTCTACGAACGCCGTTGTATAAAGAGATACTGTTATGTCCTGCCTACATGTCACCTGGACCTGTTTTGAAAGCAACTTTCAACGCAAAGTGTAACGAAACTGCTTCGGTTGTCCCTTGATTTGTACGTCTAAAAAATGTGTATTTTCGATTCCTCGTGTACTACAGTATTATTTTTATTGGACTCGATCTCAAAAATGATTTCTCTTGAAACCCAGACTGTCTTTCCACAAATGTTGGGAGATACCTTAGTGAGAGGACCCTGGGGCGTGGCCCAGGTAAATGCCGCCGAAACTTGGACGGACCTAAGTACTTCAATTCTTCTAAATCCTTTCTTTTTTAGCAAAGAGAAAGTAATGATTCATTGTCTCACTTGCTTTGTTTATTTTAGTTCTGAGAATGCCGTTGTATTAAGGGATATTGTGTCCTGCCTACATGCCACCTTGACGAGGCTGGCGGTGGAGGCTTGGTTAACCAAACGGTCAACCATTTGTTTTGAAAGCATTGACGCATGCCCTACTAGAGATCACGAATGATGCAATCTAGCTGTACACAGTTGTTCCACCGCCAGCGGATCTCCAAAGAGATACAGAAACCTGTGAGAGCAGAAATGTGAATAAACGTTGACGACAACTCAGTTATAAATGAATGGAAATCGAAAAAGCTGGAAAATCTTGATGAGGTGAAAAACGAAATTGACTCCACCGGGATTTGAACCCGGGACTCCCGCCTTCTAGTACAGACGCTGTAACCACTGAGCTAGCTATGGGTATCTTTTGGTTTACAATTAAGTGTCGTAACTATGGAACCAAAAATTTATCCTATATCCAAACATTTCACTAGTAACTCAAACTACTCTTTGTCTAATTTAAGATGTACCCTATTGAATTCTACCCATCTGTCACTCAACGGCTTAAATCCGAAAGCAAATGGATGCTAAAACTGTCCACAAATACCCGCGGTCTAACCAAAGACCTTGGTGTTTTGAGCGACTTCCCTTCTTTGGATTACAGGGAAGCCAGTACTGTTTAACATTCTCGATAGGATTTGTATTTTTTTTTTTTTTGTTTCTTAACTTTTCTTTACTCCGCACTGACGCTGATGACGAAGACAGATGTCTTTGAAATATACGTTTCTCTTATCTTATATGTGCTTTACTATTGTCATATTTGTGGTGTTTTCTACTTATTCTTATATATTACATGTAGCATACGTGAACTGACTTAAATTATACATTATATTTATATATGTAGCACTGAATTGTAATTAATTCAAATTAATGTCTACTTCCATTCTTTACTGAAGTATTTTGATATTGCATTAACGATGTGTTTCCATCCTTAAATGACTGATTTTTACAAAAAAAAAAAAAAAAAAACTTCCAAGGATAAGAGTGCATGCAAGACTGAGTGCATAGATTTGAACATTTCAATTAAGCCCGATCCATATGATATGTTCTGTTCCCATGCAGTTGCTCACTCCCAGCAAAACCTTAAGGTCAATGGGAAGCTGGAAGTCATATTTTGCTTCTTCAAACTCCTAGACGGGCATCGATGGCGATGTTTCTGGGGCCAAACACTGGCAATGAGCTCAGAAGACGTGTACATCTGCTTGATGATGTTGCCAACCAACATCTTCATGACCACGTCCTAACTCATTTGTACACCATAAGTACAACAACAGGGGAGAATTGGAGCAAGATACTGACCAATACAAGCCATCCTGTGGACACTTTAATTATTTATTTTTGGTTTTCTCCTTTTGGAAATGTTACAAGGTTTGTTGCAACATTTATTTTCTAATTTTCTACAGCACTTCTATTACAAGGTAGCAACCTGTTTTACTAAATGCAGTAATCTAATAGTCAAATACTTTCTAGACAGACCATATACGGTAGATACCACAGGCATAACAGGTGAATCAAATCAGTTGATATTGCCCAGTTCCTTGGGTTTTATACTGACATGCACTGGGTTGCTCCATTGTCACGAATGGGTAACGTAACACTCGGGCTGAATCTGCATCATGCCTTCTCATACAGGCTTCTTTAATTCCTGTATTATTTTCCTGCAAATGGAAAATGAAGGCATTATTAGATTGTATAACAAATTTCCAACATAACTTATTTCATCAATGATCAGAAACAAACATTTCATAACATTTAAAGTGTTAGTATGGAAGGTTTCTACCCCACTCAGATGCTGAGAAGATAATGCATGCATCCAGTTTAGTTAAGGCTCACGCCATAGCCATCCAAATATGGCGCCGCCACGGCGGGGGGGGGGGGGGGGGTTCAGAACGCGCGGATTAGCGTTGTGTGGGCCCCCGGCACTTTCTTTAGCGGGCCCCTTCTTACAAGTTTAACCCCCTTCCCTGTTGCCCACCTGCTAATACAAAATTAATTACTCTCTCAACAGACTAGGAAAACTGTATTTGCTGGCAAATACATTTCATTGTAGTGCGCAAAGTAAGAAGGTGCATTATTATTGTAAAAACTTGACTGTGTTGTTTGACAAGGTCAAGTTGTTACAAATGAATTTGAAAACAAAAGGAGTTTGATGAAGGGAGTGTGAGGTCTTATCACTTTGTTCATCTAAAATTCTGAACTTGATACAAGTACCTCAGAGCCAACCCTCAGTTTGTTCTCATAACAAAATGCACACACGGCTAAAGCTAAAGGAAAGAAATTTCAATAAATAACACTGGCAATACACACTAGGGGTGACACTAGGATACGCTGTTGTTGTCAATTGGGCCAGTGAGGCTATTAAAGTTTCTGAAGCACACTCGATCATAGTTTCAGTGCTGTTGTTTAGTCCAAAAACCTAGCTTCATTGAAAGAGGGGCAGGGTGAAATGAAGCTCTAGAACAAACTGTACGTGCAAAGGGCTGTGCACCATCTGCCAACTCCCTAAAGCCCCATATACTGTATATATAGGTATTAACTGTATGCTTTCTTTACTTATTACGAGATGTTAGCCTGCCACCTCACACCCAAATGACTGCATTAGAGTCCATACAAGTATTAGCAGTGCACTCATTGGTAGGGTCTGTCCATTTTGTGGTGAAGGCTACACCCAGCAGGAGAAGTTGAAAAGGGGCAGGGTAAGGGGGGGGGGGGGGGGGAAGAGGCAGGGTGCAGAAAAACCCTCACATGAAGGAAATGTGGGACTGAAACGGGGGGTGGGTATGCTTCCCCTGTGAAACAATGAAGTTAGTGGTCTGATATTTGCATCCTCACACCTGCCAAGAATTATCTTATTGCACAATCTCAGGCAAAAGCATTTAAGCCAATGTCATCTGGTAGTACATGGAGATCTCCCACTGCGCTTGACAGACTGGTAATATGTCAGATTAAGTTGTTCAACCTGCACTCATACTGTAGCTGAACTTAGATGTTCACTGCTGTTTAGTCCATGAACCGACAAATATGCATCCTTATGCCTGCCAAGAATGATATCTTATTGCACATTCTTAAGCTAAATCATTAGCAAATGTCATCTGGTGGTCCATAGAAATCTCTTGTTCCAAGACTGCACTGGTGGACAGATCGGTGACAGTCTGCGAGAGAAAAACAAAAGTACTATGTGATATACTCTTAATTGGTGAAAGACACACAGACCAAAATTCCCCAAATATTTAACTACAATACTAGTTTGTACTCGACAATGACATGATTAACTTTTCTTGAATCTTCTTTAGAATAGCATTTAGGTTATTGTGATCACCAAAATAAATCAATGGTTTAAAAATCTGACTGCTCGTGCTGGAAGTAAACTTATGTGTACATAGTACCATTTTGTTGCTGTTGGTAGTGTCATTTTGCATTCACTAAGAGTTTGCCATAAGAGTATTAACTGACAGTTTGCCAACACAGCATTAATGTGTTTTGTAAAGTGGCACTAGTCTATACTGTACCATAATACACAGAGGAACATGGAAAGTTTTTCCAACTGGTTGTCAATAGGGTGGCCATGCCTTGATGCCACACCACATTTTTAGGCATCACAAACCCCCTCATCGCTGGAAAATGCTTTTCCTGGTGTTCTATTAGGGTAAGGAAATTGTGACACATGTAAAAATGAAATCATCCAGTTGTTGGAAATGTTAAGAATTCCCAGAAAAGGGAATATTCAACATTGGGTGCTGTGTTAACCCGAATGAAGGACAACATGCTGAAAAGTCGCACAGTCCAGAATCCAGAATAAAACTGGACAAGTGGCCACCCTAATTATTTACTTTGCCTAGCTAGGCTGCAATAAATGGGGATACCAGACACTGCACCTATTCTGAATATCAGGGAATTATGCCATATGGCACTGCACTGACATGTGAGGTGGCGTACAAGGCCCCAATAGGCCTATAACCTATTGATTGTGCTACTGGCCACGGAAACTGTATGATAAAATGACTGTTGACTGCGCTGGCTCATCCAGTTCGTTGTGCAAATCTGCATTAATATTTCATATAAAATCTTCATATGACAGAGCTCTATGGTGCCACGTGCATTCGACGGTATAGTCTACACAGTTATAAGTTAGCCTAAATGGGAGAATGGCTAGCCTAAATGGGAGAATGAAGAAAGTACTTCTTCCTTCATCTGAGCAAAACAAATGTGAGGTCTTCGTAAGGCTGCAGCAACACGAACACACAGAATTTTGTCAGGCGTATGGGCTACACTTGTAATATATTATGCACGTTTCTTAATCTCAGTCTGTTTAGGAACCTACTGCCCTTATGCATGATGCTCCGCATAAGCAATGGAGTGGGGAAAACAAGCCAGTGAGCCACAACTGAAAAGGGGACGTGGCCGGCTGACTGACTGACTGACAAACAAGCTCGCTCAGTCTGTTTACAGTGGCAGTAACGTAAGTTAGGCCTATACTTACATGTACAACTTGTAAGGCACAGCTAACGTTAGGCCTTACGTTGGGCCTAATTAGCCTAGGTTTTAATGCTTTAACGTTGTCACGTTGATATTCATTATTGGCCCCTTGTTGCCTTTAGGCTAGCAGGACACTGAACAATGACCTTGTCTGGGCTATGAGTCATAAATCTGAAAATCATCAACAGAACTTTGGGGTACGGCAGGGATGCCCCCTGTCACCTTCACTCTATGTATTATTTAGTGAATCCCTTGCGAGAGCCCTCCATGAAGAGCCTTTGTTCCGATCTTTTCATATTCCTGGTGGAGCCACAGTCAAGTGCCTCCAGTATGCTGATGATGTTACGTGTGTAGTCTCTGACCTAGCTTCCTTCAGGGCCCTGTCTGACACCCTGTCTACCTTTCAAAGAGCGACTGAACCCCGCAAAGACAAAACGACTCCGTCTGGGTAAGTGGCGGTGGAAACAACTGCCCTTCGTGGCATCTTGGGTTGACGATGCCATGAAAATCAATGGTATATGGTTTGGTTACGGCTCACCTGAGTCACTTACCTGGAACGAGAAGGTGGACCTGGCGGAAGCTAGGATGACAGACTATGGGGAGTGCTACATTAGTCTAATGGGGAAAGTAACAGGTATTAATCGTTTCGTTTACCCTCTCTTGTGGTACCCGTGCACTGTTCTGGCTGCTCCAGAGGGTGTCCTTGTGCGACTTGAGAGGGCCGTATTTAAGTTCCTAAAGGTTGTGTACGAGCTAGATTGTGTTTGACTAAATCTTCACTAGCGTGAATCTTCATTTTGTAATGCCCGTAAACTTTTCATAAACATATTTAGGCTCACACTGATGTTCAGTGAAAATAACCTGTTCACCAAGTTTAAACTCTTTATTTAAGTGATAAGATAATGAAAGATCAAGTTTAAGTTATATCTTTATTTTTCGCAAGATAGTACCAGCAGCTTCAGCGAAATATAAACTATAAAACTGCCACTTATTTAAACATCTTTTAAGAGCACGATCGTATGATTACAGTGCCTGTAAACTTTTCAAAACAAGAACAAATTGTGTCATCGAAATGGAGGGAGATGATGATTTTGGGCTCTACGCTGCCTTAGAAAAGGCAGGACGTTTGGAAAAAGCGAGAAAACAGAGGGAGCAGTTTCTGAAAAATTGGTGAGTGTGAAAACAAAGCGCCTACATATTGTAAAGTCCAAAAGTCCTTTTGTAACGTTGCAAGAGTGAGAATGTTTTGTTAGAGATTTATCAAATTTAAAACTTTCGTCGAGTGGATTGTTAAATTAGGAACCTTTATTCATTTCTTGCAGTGTTGTTGTAACCGTTATTTATTTTACTGTACATTAAATTTATTGAAATGTTGTAAAAGTTTGAAAACAAGTTAAGGTGCGACTTTTTCTGTGGACATTTTCTTTTTGATCCACTTTGACAGGGCTGAGAAAACAGCAACAACATCATTGCCTTTGACTGTCAAACATAGAACTTTTGTCGAGCAGATTGTTAAATTAGAAATCTTTATTCATTTCTTGCGGTGTTGTTGTTGTAGTTGTTAACAGCTTTCCGTTATTTTTATTGTATATTTTACTGAAATTTTGTAAGAGTTAGAAAACAAGTTAGGGTGTCGACTTTTTCTGAGGACAATTTCTTTTCGATCCACTTTGAGAGAGCTTAGGAAACGGAATCTAAAAATCGTGAAAGTGCGCCCAAACCGTTGCCTTCGACTCAAGCAGTCGAAATAGACCTAGGGTTGAATGAACCCGACATTCCAACTAACAGTGTAAGGACATCTTCATCTACACTGCCTCCTCCACCACCTCCTCCTTCTCCACCGTCGACTTCAGCAGCACCTAGCGACGAATGTGATGTAAAAGACAATACAGAACCTTTCGACCTAGATGAAGAATTTGAAGATTCGGGAAAAGCAAAGAAAGGGAAAATAACGAAACCAATTACAAATGTAAGTTGTTCTTCTTTCTTCTGCTTATTTAAATTTCTCTTTTTAAAATACAGCTTTGTTCTTCAATTTCATTTTAAATTTCCTTATGGTTGAGGGTATTTTTTTCTTCTCCTTTTCTTTTTTTGTAGGTGTAAACTTCATGCAAGTTGTCTTTTCATAGTTCATTAATAATTTTTCTTTTTTTTTGTTTTGAAAGTTTCATGCATAAAAGACTGTGGTAAAAAAATCACCACCAAAGTCGGCATGAGAAAGCATGTGAATAGGGTGCATGTCCCCTTTGCTTTCAATTGCAAAGCGTGCCAAAAAAGTTTAAATCCGCCTACAGTCTGAAGAGGCATCTTACCGTAAACAAGTCGTGTGTTGATAAACCAGCTCCATCTGAGTCCGATGCATCTACCAACAGTGAAACTAGACAGGTGATTAATTCAAATCGTTTTTAATACATACTTTTTTGTTTGTTTCCTTTTATGCTTTTTGGTGGGATCTTTTTTAACATTCTAAATTGTACTTAAAAACACGACACAAGTGCGTTATATATAACAAGGCTCCACGTTGTTTTTTTTTTTTTTGTCATAACAGACACAACAATAGGGAGATCGATGGCTTATTAGACACTGACGACAGCTCTGATGAAACATAACTTTGCCAGAATCAGTACAACAAGAGGTACCCGATTATCCAGCCCTTAATGATATCTATATTAATAATTGGAGTACCATCAGAACGCGTCACAGGAGGGGTAATCGTATCCAAGATACTTATAACTTCAGGCTAAGTACGCATGATTCCTTAAATCAAGAATTTATGAAACGTCATATAAAGGTAATTTACAATGATCAAACCAATTCCTTTAAGCTTAATATATCTTTTAGTTTCATTCTCCGTAACAGAGAAGATGGTGAATTGAGGTACTTTCATACCTCCAACAATAATCATCGATCTTGAATTACTGAGACGTTCACCGTCTAGAGATCCAGATACTCTGCAATCTCATACACCTCGCTGTAAAAAGGACGTTTCGTATCAATTTCCCGGTGGGTTTTTTTAAGTCCGTCAGTATTCGATCGCCTAGACAAACTCGGTATTCATGTCCCAGACGACCAGCGGTACTATCCCTTTTGGGATTATTTTTGACATAGAAACTTGTGCTGCACAGTCTAATGCCCCCAAACTGACCTATATAGGTGAACATAAGTTGCCGAGTGTGAGCGTTGCATTCAATGTTCCAGGATATGAAAATCACCAGTGCTTCGTCACGACTGGGGATTCTGCAGATTTAATAGATTTTTTTACTACATATTGCACAGAAATAAGTCAAACAGCTTTTGCACTGGTATGTTCTAGTGCCGCGATTGACACAGCCATCTCTACACTAAGAGATTGGATAGGTAACGAGGAGAGATGCCTCGATTCGACTCCTAACACTGATCCTCGAGATGGTACTTTTCTTCATAATATACTCAAATCAACGATGGGGGCTTTGTTTAATTACTGAGGCAAATTCCAGTAATTGGTTTCAATTCGGGAAAGTATGACATCAAGATCATCAAGGGTCCGCTGTACGAAAGCTTAGAAAAACTGCATGGTAATGAAGAAGAAGATCAACCCTTCCCAGCTGTAAATCATAAACCAAAACAGTGATGATTACATGTGTATTTCGAAAAAAATGGTTTAAGGTTTTAGATATTAATAATTATTTAGCCCCTGGCTGTAGTTATAAACAATTTTTGCAAGCGTATAAGTGTGAGGAACAAAAAGGGTTTCTTCCCTTATGACTGGATTGATAATCTGGAAAAATTATCACATCCTGCGATACCCCCTTTTGAGGCATTTTATAGCAAATTGAAGGACAAAAATATTTCTCCAGAAGATTACCAACATCGTAAACGTGTGTGGCAAGACCAAAACATGCAAACCTTTCGTGATTTTCTTGTATGGTACAATAATAAAGATGTAGGCCCCTTCCTACAAGGGCTAGACAAAATGTTCGAATTCGAAAGAGTCAAAAAATTGATATGTTCAAGCAGGGGATTTCGGTTCCTAGCTTGACTTTAAGGTATCTTTTTCAAAACAACGAAACAAGCTCCTTCTTTTGTTTATTTCCTAATAATCATTCGGATCTGTGTTCCTTATTTAGGAAAAACGTTGGTGGTCCCTCAATCATTTTCCACCGTCATCAAGAGAAAGGAAAAACACTGATAAGGGGAGAAAAGACATGTAGCACGATCCTTGGTTTTGATGCCAATGCCCTTTATCTATGGGCAATCATGCAAGATATGCCTACTGGTATTATTCTTAGACGGCGTATGGAGTTGGGGTTTCAGAAGGACTTTACGCACTCTATACAAAAAAAAAAAAAAAAAAAAAAAAAGCAAAACCGCTGTTGGGTGGTTGGAATGGGAGGCTAAACAAAGAGGTTGCCGCATACAACATAGGCTAAACGGTAAAGAAGTGGGGGTAGGAAACCGTCAGTTGCCAGTCGACGGTTTTGCTCGTGCTGGCGACAATTCCATCATATTTCAATTCCATGGGTGTTATTGGCACGATCATCCTTGTTGGCTTAATGATGGAAAGGTCCATAATCAACACAAAGGGGTACCCATGTCCGATTTGTATAACGAAACCCTCGCTACTTCGGAGTATTTGAGGTCGCTGGGATACGATTTTGTCGAAATGTAGGAGTGTGAATGACGTCCTGAACAAAATCGAGATCCCAATATTAAAGCGTTTTTGTCTACCTTGTTCCCTTATCCTACACAAGAAAAATGGATGATGACGGAAACTGAACTTTTGACACATTTAAAGCGCGGGAACATTTTTGGAGCAGTTGAATGTGACAAAGAAGTACAAGATGATCTTAAAGCTACTTATTTTAGAAATGTCACCTTTTTTCAAAAATATAAATGTCAGTATTAATGATATTGGGGAACAAATGGCTCAGTATGCTACGTCACAAAAACTTCTCAAGTTCAACTTCTCCAAATTGGCTTTTTTGTGTACCAATATGCAAAGTTACGTGTGCTGCAATTTTACCATGATGGTGAAATTTGTCGATCGTAAAGATTTCGAATACTGTGAAATGGATACAGATTCGGCATATTTAACTATTTCCGGAGAATGTTTGGAGGAAGTCATCAAGCCACACATGCGTTCTTTTTTATGATCAAGAGAAACATGAATGGTTTCCACGTGACGATTCCGAAGAACACAAACAATTTGACAAGCGTACGCCAGGACTATTTAAATTGGGATGGGTGGGGGATTGTATCATTGCCTTGCGCAGTAAATGCTATTACTGTTTTGGTTTAAATGAAGAAAAGGTTGGTCAATAGAGAACTGAATAATTTATCCAAAGAAAAATTCTTGGCTTTTATACAACGCAAATCGGGTGTAACTGCTACAAACAGAGGTTTCCGCATGTGCAACAATCAAATGGAAACGTATGTCCAAGAAAAGACGGCACTTTCCTATTTGTACATTCAGAGAAAAGTGTCGAACGACGGCCTATCTACTTCAGCCTTAGATTTGTAAGACTATGTGATTTACGATTATGATGTTGTATAGAATGCATTACCGTGCCATACCATCATGATTGTTAATATTGTAACGTTTGCCGTGTTTACTTTGTAAAGCGACTCCTGCAATAATCAAGTCTCTGTGAAGTGAAAGTTGCTGTGTGGTAGTGTATTCTTTCTCTCTCTGGTCGTGTATTATTCCTTTCTCCCTCCCTCTCTCTCTCTCCACGGAGCTTCAAAAGATTGTTTATGCAAAGGCGCGGTAAATACTTTGAAAGCAAACATCCCATTTAGTAAACAGAAAATACGGCCTAGCAAACATCGCCACCAACTGCGCCATTTGGCTAACAGGCGTGCCTCCCAGCACAGTAAAAAGAAAGTATTATTGCAAAAGGGAGGTTCTCTCTTGACCGCTTTATTACCGCCACTGATTGGCTTTACCGGCAGTGCTTTGTTTAGCAAGAAATGATTATGGAGCATACCAAGAAAATGGGGCTCGTGTCTCCCGACATTTTAGACCGAGTAGCCGTGAGTCGGCCCTCTCAAATACCTGAAAACACAAAAATGAGAACTCTCGTGGATCAGTTATCTTCAATTTTGCACGATCCTCAGCTGGACGATGCTACCAAAATGAAACGATATAGTGATTTGCTACAACGTTACATCACGTATGGGGTCAAAGCCAACGAACCCGTTAAAGTGCAAGTCGTCTCTAAATCACCTTCACAATCCCAATCTGAAGGCAGTCATGATATTCCCTGTAAAAATAATATTGAAGATGTTTTAGAAAGTGTCCCCAAAGGCAAAGCCGCTCAACTGCTTCGAAAAATTGGTTGGAGCGATGGACGCCTTTCGTGGACTGACAAGGGCGAATTGGTGGTGAAAGGGTCCCATATGGTGGATTTAATTAACGATGTCGTGCGCAAACGTAAAGGCGTTATTCCTATTAGCGCGACCGAATTCTCCAAAGGCTTGGCTGAACTCAAACTAACGAGAAAATTTATAGGAAACCCTGACCGTTGGAAAGACATGACTCGCTGGAAGGGAGCTCCTCAGTCCACTGAAGCGGATTTTTACGACAAAGTCACCCGAATAGAGGGCGCTAATCGGTTTCTGAAAGATGAATATCTATCTACACGGGACATCTTATCACGTTTGAAATTTCAAACATGCGGTTTCTTCCGTAAAATGGGCAGGTTGTTGCCATTCTAGTGTTGTGTTCTTTCTTTCTTCGTCCCATTTCTTTTCTTTTCTCTATACTTCTTTTCTTCTGACCTTAATCCTTTATGTTTGCATACTCTTTAAGATTTATGTCAATGTTTGATGTATATTGTATGTATATAAGCCTCTTCAACCTCCTTTGGAGGTGTCACAGGGAATGAAATAAACAAACAAACAAACTTACCTTCTACCTTCTACTCACAGAGAAAACAACAGAAAGGGAAGATGACGTGGGAAAAATATTAAAGACTGCTTTTGAAGGATTATTTCATTTATCATATGGTAAGACGTGATGGATTGTTTACCAAAAGGTCGTCTCTCGTTGAAATGCACAATCCGCAAACTCGTGTGTCCATCTGCGTGTTGTAGTGGCACCGTCCGAGTATCTAAGCGAACTGTACTACGACCCTTCTCATCCAGCCGGTTTCGGAGGAGAAGCCGCGATAAAACGAACGGCCAAGAAAGACAATAAGTTAGTTAGATGGAGCTTATCGACACACCAACACGAATGTGTTACATAGTGTCACCAAGTTAGCCTAAGTTACAACCGGACAATAAGAATATCAACGTGAAAGAAATCAAAGCCTGGTTAAAGAGTAGAGATGCTCATACGCTAACAAGCCCTTACGGAGAACATTTCCCAGAAATAAAGTAATTGTGTCGGTCATTGACGGTCAGTGGCAGGCTGATCTGGTAGTTTGTTAATAGACCTTTTCAACAACTTCTTCGCACCCATAACATTCATTTTTTACCACGAATAATGAAGCAAAAACCACTGTGGTGGAAAGGTTTAATCGTACGTTGAAAACCAAACCGTGGAGATATTTTACAGCCAATGGAACGCGTACATACATTGATGTGCTGCCGAAATTTCTGGTGGGCTATAACCGGAGGAAGCACCGCAGTTTTGGGATGGTTCCCGTGAATGATGATAGACGTAACCAAGAAGAAGGGGAAAAAAGTGTATGGTAATATTTCCAAGTCGAAGGTATCCGCCTTCAAATTCAACTTGGGTGATGCAGTGCGTATCAGTATGGCAACGCAGCCTTTTCAAAAAGGTTACTTACCACAGTGGACCGAAGAAGTTTTCACCAACACGGAACGAGTACCTCGCTTACCTCCCGTCTACTACCGTCTCAGAGATTTCGATGGAGAGCACTTTTTACGAACAAGAACTTCAGAAAGTAGAAAAATCAAACCACATTTATCGCTTCGAAAAGGTTGTGCGAAGCCGAATCAAACACGGTCAAAGAGAATATTTAGTCAAATGGGAAGGTTATCCGGCAAAATTCAATAGTTGCGTGCCTGACATTTACAGGTACAAAAATGTATAAAAAACACAAAGGTCAAGTTGTTTTCATTTTATTTGGTCATACCGTTGGATGGAGAGCCATGGCGTCTTCCTTTTTCGTTGTTGCGGGGTTCCTGTTTGGAGATACGTTTAAAAGGAAAAAGGGAAACAAATGGGCATTGTACATAGTTTTAGTTTACTATAATTGGGATCGTGATTGGTTTTGCTCTGTGTTCTGTGTTGGTCTGACTTGGTTCTATTTGTGAATGGTTCGTGATTTTGTTTTGGGGGTGGGTTGTTCTTGATTTGTCTTGGAGGTTGGTGTCGGGTGGTGAGTTGGCGTTTGTTTGGGTGTCGGGATGGGGTTTGGTAAGTCTGACGTTCATGACAGACGTGTTCGTTCCGTGTTCCTGTGTGGATGGTCGTGGTTAGCCTTTGTGTTTCTATCCGGCCGGTTTGGGTTGTCCTTTTGTTGCAACGTGCCTGTTTCGATGTACGTATAAAATTTATAAAGAAAAAACAAAAATTCGTGTCAAACTTCCTCAACCCATTACTTTGGAGGGACAATGGGAAGTCGGATTAGCCGAAATAGTGTATCTTCATCAATGGTACAACCTCGACGAGGAGAGTACGTATTCTTAAACAGGCAACGGAGAACAGTGGTGGACTAAACGTATTCCTCCGGGTTATTACAGAAATGAAGCTGGATTACTGAACATACTAGAAACCAACTTAGGCCTAGGGCCGATCGTTCGCTACCAGTGGGATGACAAAAGTGGAAAAGTGACCGTTAATTTAAGGGAGAATGTTGAAGTGACTTACAAAAGACCGTTGGCTGAAATATTGGGTTTCAAAGGAGACACACGTATATTACGAGTTCCCTTACCATAGATAATTCCATGGATATTAAACATCTACATAACCTGTTTGTCTATTGCGATATTGTAGAGCCCCACGCAGTGGGTCACGCTAAAGTGCCACTCATACGCGTAGTGATCATGAAGGAGAAATATGGCGAAGACATCAATTCTATCTACACCAATATTTATTATCACCCCGTCAAGCGGAAATAATTTGATACGTTGGAAATAGATATAAGGGATAGCGTCGGTCGAAAAATATCATTTTTGCGTGGTACAGACATCGTGCCATCACTTTCGTTTGAACAGAGCGCCAGTTAATTTGAAAAAATTAGTATGCATCATCACAAAGTTTCGGCCACTCTTCCATTTTTAAGTTAATACCTTTCTTCCCGACCATGAGTCTGTCTTCCGTCTGACCGCCAAAATATTCCCTTATATTAACGTAGGGTTCCCCACGAAAACGTTTGACCACGACGTATCGCTTACCTCCTAAAGGGAAGCTTCTTGCAGGCTCGTCCATCAGTTGCTGGTTGGATTTGTCGAAAAATCGAGTGGGCTCTGCGGCTGGTTCCTCAGCGACTAGAGATTTGACTGTCTCCACCTCTAATATCTCCGAAGCTTCAGCAGCAGAGTTGATGGCCGAAAGTCTAACCGCTTCTTGTACCAGGGGAATTTCCCAAGCACTCTGCTTCGTCTCCTCGCTGAAAAAAAAATAAGGCTTGTTCTCTTCGAGACTGTAGTGCAGGCGCCAACCGGCCTGGTATACTTCCTCGGAGAGTTCTGGCAGGATCTGAGCGTCGTCCATGGTAAAATATGACAGATGGTTGAATGATTAAGAGCAAAAGGTTTACAAGCTTTTTGCTTAAAGTCCCCACGACTCTCTGGCGAAGAGCCAAGGGGCGAAAACCAAACGATTACTCCCGGAGGAGTTCTGCTCCCTAAAGGAGCTTAACGTCCCAAATGGACAAGTACGCCCTCCAAAGGGCAAACACTGAGTGGTCCTGCTCTAGACTGGCTGAATAGAACAGAAGCTATAACCTGGATGCACTTTAACGTCATGCCCAGGACTAGAAAGCCCATATGCCGAGAGGCTCAAAGCTTGCAAGATCGTTATGCTCGATCTTCCTAACGCACCAATGTGGTAAGCAAGTTCGAAATAACTACCGTCTTAAAATAATGAGCTCTTATATAGTTTCTTCAAAGTCTAAAAATAGCGGTTGTGAAAGGTCTAGACACGGATGTCATTCACTAAATATAATCTATTGCAAAAGCGTCACAAACGTGTCCGGGCATGTTGCTGACGTCACATTGTTGCGACATAGTACTCGTTCTCTCCAATTTGTCTGGACGTGATGCTGCCGTCACGTTGTTGCGACATAGTATTGATTCGTTCAAACTTGTCTAGAGTTGTTTCTTAACCTGCTGCACATACGTCGTAAAGCCAGGACACCACCTAACCATAACCGGAATGGTAAAAATAACGACGTAACGCGTCTTTCGTGGTAGCTTCTTGAACAAGTTTGTTTGTTTGTTTTTTTTTTTTTTTATATCTTACTGCAATTATTCTGCAAGATTAAAGTTGTTTGATGGATAGAAAACGGGTACATACATGTACTTACCCAACCGCCTTGTTTCTTTATCCAATCTTTCAAATGGTCTTTTTCATAATTCCCGGCGTATCGGCTCAATTGTACAATCGATTCTCTTTCGTAGCCTTGTGCTTGACAGTAAGTATTTGGCCGATCTTCTTGTGAAAACGTAGACCATCACGACTCTACCTCAACTGTACTCCTCATTCTCGAAAATAGCATCAAAAAGAATATGCACGGACCTTTTACCATCCAAGATCGGGTCGTGCTTTATCTGACCGATCATCCATTCTAATGCTAAATCGTATCTTTGGTCAACTTGGTCTCCCACACGTCGAAGTGTTTCTGCATATAACGAAGGACACGTGTCTGGTTCCAACCCTTATTTATACCGGACGTAATCTTCTCCCAGCTCTAGAGCTATTTTTGCATGCAATGTGTGCGTCATACTTTACCATGTAGTGACTCGTCCAAATTCAACTAAGGTTTTTATAGTCTACAGGATTTCTATTCTTAGTCTATGACATCATCTGTTCCTTCAAGTCAGATGTTCACCGTTCTTGATAACGAATACGAACCCAACATGTCAACCCGACCGCCACGGTTAAGAGAAAATATGTTAATAAAGTTGGTCTGACCTCTGCTTGGAACCAATCCAAACAAGGTTGCCACAGGATTGATAACACATGCTGGACCAGGACGTCCAATAATGTTTCACTCCTATTCCCCAAACCCCACTGCACTATGATTAAAATTATAACGAAGAAAGGATACATGGTCCATACACCGCCGGAGGGCCAAATATTGGCCGCCGGGGCAGGCGGGCGACCGAACTTACTCGCCTATATAATACTATCTTCACTGATGATGTGCTCATACAAGGACCCAATCAAACGCTGCATGATGGGGCAGTTTTTTTCTCGTTTGGAAGTAGCAGATATGACATTAAACAAAGAGAAGTGTAAAATTAGCTGCAGAGAAGTAAACTTTGTGGGTAACATTGTATCAGACAAGGGAATTTCCCCAGACCCAGACAAGACAAAATGTTTAAGGGAAATGGCAACACCTAAGGATATTAATGACGTAAGAAGGTTCCTTGGAGTGGTGAACCAGTTCAGTATATTTTTACCTTCACTGTCAACCTTTACTCAACCTAACAGAGAGTTACTCCAGAAAGATAAAGATTAGATGTGGACTGAAAATCGTGACAAAGCCTTTAATGAAGTCAAATCAGTCATCTCAGACAGTCCATGTTTGACCTCAACCTTTCTAGTGATGCTAGTTATGCATGCTTGGGTCCCTCGTCTAGTGGGCATACCGGGGAATGAAAGAGTCGACACACTTGCTAAAGAAGCCCTGCAGATGGACGTCACCAACATTTACTTGCCTCACACTTACAACCGTCCTAGCAATCAACGGATTTATAAAATCAAAATGAAAAGAACTGTAGGATTCCTTTGCCGAAAACAAATTATACCGATTAAAACCTACGACAGGAACCGGGGAAAATAGAGTCCCAGTAAACGGAGGGAAAATTTAGCCCTGACTAGGGCCCGAATCGGTCATGCTTACCATACCCATGCCTATTTACTTCACGGAGAGGAAACACCAAATTGTATACCCTGTTACTTGGCTATCACCGTCAGTCACATTCTCGTTAATTAAAAGTTAGGAATACTCCCATATTCGCCAGAAATACTACAACGTGCCCAACCTTAGAACGTTGTTTGAACAAACCGATTTTTCCCTTACTGTTGGCTTTCTCAAGGAAAGTTAACTGTGTAAATACATCTGAGATGACTCCCGCCTTGCTATCATTTTAGGAGAAATTGACCCCATTTGTAACTGAGCCTGACTTGGTGACACTATATAACACATTCGTGTTGGTGTGTCGCTTAAGCCCAATCGAACAAACTAACAAATATACCCTTGATCCCATCATCAAAACTCTGCATCTGTTACTAATCTTAAGAATCCAACAATAAAATATAGTAAACGTCTCACTGAAATAAGACTAGGATAAGTCAGACACTAAACATGATAAGAGATATATAAACATGGAGGAATTACACCATTACTTTTTCTACAAAGATTGCATATGAAACAAACAGGTACAATGTCACGGATTTACTTTGTTGACCATTGTTAGTTAGTCAGATGGGATTTTACGACACATCAACAGGAACGTGTTACATAGTGTCACCAACCTGGACTAAGTTACATTGTTGGGGGTAAAGCTACCTGAAAAAGGGAAAAGTGAAAGTAAAAATGTCAAACAGGGGGCTCAGATTCTACTAAAACGATAGCAGCAAGACGGGAGCTGTGTTAGAAATTTCTAAAAAGTTTACTTACCTTGAGCAAGCCAAGGTTAGGGGAAGAATCGGTTTGACCATTGTTTTTCCTTAAAATTTACCCCTTGAACGAAACTTAAACTTGATATATTGACACCATAAAAGCGGTCTGAGCAATGGAATTTTCAAAATTATGTATTCCTTTGGATTAAGACAGCATTCATTATCAATCTAAGGTCAACACAACCAAAATGAATAACAAAAAACAAAAATATTGTCAATCAAAGTGTGTCCATGATGTAACACCTGTTTGCTTCAAGTTTACTTGTCATTGAAACTGTGTTAACTCCAATTGCTAACATCGTGAGAAATTTTAAGTACCCATGAAAGTTAAGAAGATGCAGTGTTTTGTCAGGAATTCAAACTGCTGATTAACTAACACCTGAAACAATCACAATTTCTCTCAGGGAAGGGGTCACAAACACAGTTTTCTTTTACAGAGGTACATCGAAACAGGTACGTTACAACAAGCAGAAAACTAACCGGCCTTACAAAAACTCGAAAGCCAATCACGAACCATCCACACACAAAACACGGAACGAAAACGTCTGCCACTAACGAAAAAGGCCCACCAAACCCCACCAAAAAACCACACAATCCGCCAACTCACCACCCGACACCAACCACACAAGAACCCCTAAGACAAATCAAGAACCGAACCCACGTCGGAAGGCCACTTCACGAGGTACTACTTCTCTCTGTTTCTACCTGGGTCTTGACCACTGTCCTCCTTGGGCTCGGTGTAGGTACCCCAGCCGACCTCTTTAGTAACGGCTCCGGAACCCCACCCTCAGAAAAATCAAACCAACCTTCTCCTGATGGTGGATTCCTGGGAGGAGGACTATGAGGCAGGCTCTCCCACCATCTGAAAAACCAGTTTCAGACTTGAAATCTTAGGGGAGCCAGAGGTCCTCCTCAACCACCATCACTTCAAACTCCCCTGGTGACAGTGGGGAGGACGGTGGAGAGTTCCTCCGGAGAACCCATCAATGCCACACACCCCTTAGAGGCTAGAAAATCCCGCTCTCACACACAGTATGTTGTATTCTGTATGTTCGTTGTACCAGCCTGTAGGAGCGTAATAGCAGGGGAGCAGGTATCCCCCTGTCATCCATTTGAACGTTTTCAAAAACTATGTCTGCAACTGTATTCAAACTCGAGTCACATTTGTTACCCTTGAGCTCAATCTCGCATTTTTAGAAACTAAGCGAAAACTGGTATCACTGAGGGGCATGTCCAGGAATCGTGGCCCTTGACTGATTTTAGTCAGCCAGCTGCCTTATTGTAATGAAAAGAATCTATCCATACCCTGTAGATTTAGAAGATACTTTACACTAAAAATTTATTTACGAAGGTTCATGACGTGTTCCCTCTGAAGGGCACCTTCCGATTGTCTTCAGAGATACCGTGAAAAGAAATATGTATAGCGATAATGTTCTCCTGGCTAATTTTGTGGACTAAGTCGTAGACACACTGAAAGAACGCAATGCAACAGCTTGTTTTTAATGTTGTTTGTATTATTTGTTTAGAATTCGCTCATCCCAAGCCCTGGTTCCACCCAAATATTGAAACGACTGGTTAGATCAGTTCATTTCATGCATGATCAACTTGGAAATGTTTAAATCAATGACTAACCATGCCACTGTCCCTTTTACCTTTATAAATTTCGATCCAAGATTTACATAGTACTGCCAAATTACAAAATGTTAAATGCTCCTCGACTCTTCGGCAGCTGTTCCGCGATAAATCCGCATGCTCCCATTCAAGTGTACAGTCGTTCAGACAATCCCGGACAAAAATACATAGGACAGTCTCCCGCTCCCCCGTTCAATGTTGCAAGTTTTTGAAATTTTTGGAATATTTTATCAAGAAAAACATGGAATGGGGGGGGGGGGTGGGGGGTGGAGAGTGTTGCGTGTTGCTACATTTGGGCAAAAATGTCCCATCATTTTTGTCCAGGATTGTTGGCATAAGCCTAACGGGGACGATGAATTGGAAGAAGTCGAACAATTGCCTCTTAGAAGGAATGATTTAATTAAGTGTATCTGTGGACTGCAGTGTACGATCATGGCAACAGAAAGAGAATGTGCTGTTGGGAAGTTGATCAGTGTTTGGATCTCTTGGACGCCAGTCCTTCGTGCATTACGGAGTCGCAACCTTTTCGAAGTGTTTGCCTGTGTGAATCTTCCCTGAGAGTAGCAACTGTTTTAATGCGGTACTCAAAAGGACTCATAAAGCCATTCGACAGATACAACAATAGGTAAGTGGGGATTCATTGCGAAGTAAGGTATAGCCTAGGCTGAGAGTACATCGATATTTTGAGTGTAACTGGAGCAAATTTGACCATGTATTCAGTGATGATTTTCGACGTTAGTACTAACATGCAGGCTATTATTAGTACATAGTGAGTTGATACTAACGTTATTCCTAGTAGCACTTTACAAATGAGCGCTATACTAATTAGCTAATGTGCCTTCTTTTTAAAACGTAAATAGAAACAGGCACAGTACCATAGGCTGACTGACCACAAGAGCACATACGTTCTTCTAGTTATACATTCTTGACCACCCTGCAGACTTCAAGCAAATTTCAAACTTCCGTTTCAAAACAAGGGATCCATACAGGAAATGCCTGACCCACCTTTACTAATTTTCCCTAAGTCAGTAAAAAAGTGTTAGTCACGCATGAAGCAACTACTATTGTTCCAGCTTTGACAAGTTCAGTACTAGCATTGAAAGTTATGGTGATGATGTTCACCTATTTACCAATGGCACAGAGCAATATGATTTCAAAAATTGTGTAGGTAAGATTGTCTATCATTACGTTACCATAAGTCAATGATTTAATAGGTGTTGAACATTGTGTATGTGCCATACATTTTGTATGCAGTGTTTGACTCAATGTACTGACTGGCCCAGGGTACAGTCACTGTAATGTTCACGAAGATGTGCGATCTATGGGACCACATAACAGTCACCCAAGTATACTCTTTATGACAGCAGCACTGTGACATTGCTAAACACTTTTGTGCAGAAGAACAGTAATATTGGCCAGAAATTTGTAACTCACATCTGAGCTGATAGCTATATACTGCGCTCCCATCTCTGAACTTTACAGAGTAATGTTGCAAAGGATTCATCCTGATTTTTAAGCCCGAAGGTTTTTCAAAAATTTTTGTAAAGGAGTACTTCCAACAAGAAAACAGATGAAGACAGTAAGCCTGTCACTCAGACCGCAGAATTCATTCATTCATTCATTCATTCTTGGGAGTAGATGGTTCTTACTGTTCACTTTGGGTTGTTGGGTTGGGTTGGGTAGAGTTTAACGACACACCAAATAGATCGCCCTTCATTTGTTCTAAATTCCCAGGGCCCTTTCTGTTTCCCGTCCCTAGTTCCACGCGCACACTGTAACCTACATTTTGAAGGTGCGGCCAATTTCCCCCCTTACAGCCCCCTCATTGGTCACCTATATCATAACACTTATTTACATTGATGCGTCATAACTTTTGACTACATTTGTTCGGAGGTCGCAGGAGGTTCCCAAGACCGAGCCTGCGAGCTGAAGACTGGTGCCGTAGATACAGAAGGATAAGCACGCAGTCAGCTTTGTATATATCTCAGTAATCATAGGGCGGCCGAATTAATCAAGCTTGATTTCTTTGAACTCAAATCATAGAATTAAATCATTTCAAATCAACTGGAACTCTATGTTCATTTTTGTCTGGAGCTACACCTCAAGATCCCGCACAATTAACCTATTATCTAACATGGTGGAGGAGCGGACTTTCACATTTATTCGATTGAGGAGCGGACATTTACAGCTATTTACTAACCTAGCCTACATCCTGGATTTCCAGCCGAGACGTCCCCCTGTTAGACAACGGTAAACGGGCTCGGACCCTGTTTTTATACCCTTGTTCCCTTCCTTTGGACAGCAGCTTGTGCTTCGTTTCTCCTCTACGTGGTGGATCACTCGAGGCCTAACGCGCAGTTTCCCTGGACTGGAATTTGACTCTCTTTTGGACAGATGCACGGAGTATTCCTTTCGTTGTTTTCAATCTTAGCGATATCTTCATCCTCGTAGTCCGTTTTCACGCTCGGATAGCTGGTTTCCCTAGCCATTATTTTCAATTTGGAACCTAACGTTAGCCCACACCGACTGATGCAGTCATCGATCAGCAGTATTCGGTAGAGGTTTTACTTTTAGGAGCGACAACGAACTTCAGCTCACGGCCAATGACGGACGCTACCCAGATGATTGTGGTTTATAATTAAAAGGTGAGTACGAAACAACCCCCCCCCCCCCCTTTCGATTTGCACGGCATAGGCCTGGGCCTCAATCACTAAGTAACATGTCCGTAATTCAAATTTCATGTTGTGATGTGTGATTCCCTAATATGTGTGCATTTTTGTATGATTTTATCGAAATCTGAATTTTATGCCATTGTTGATTCATGAGCTTTACCATTGGGCCTAACTTAGGCTTGCCTCCTCATTATTGTTTTAATAGCCATGCATAGATTGACAGTAGGGACCTAACCGCTGGTATTTAGGCTACCTGTTGTCATGGCGAATCTGCGTAGTACAGATTTCCTCCCAAGCCGTTTTGAGGGCGATAAAATTAATGCAGATTTGGCAAGAGCACATTTTCTAGCCTTTTCAGATTATCTAGAGGCACACAATTTGCATAATCCTGTCGATAACGCCCAATTTCAGACCGTAATTTCGCTTTTCAAACGTGCCCTTCAGGGCACTGCATGTATTTGGATCGAAGGCAATGTTTTTCCACATCTTCCAAATTTAACAGCCTCTTTTCCCGCCCGATTTAGTGAATCTTCCTCACATCATGCCTTAAGCAGACAATTTTCAGAGTTCAAATATATTGAGGGTAATACTGCAGAACAATTTTTAACCTCAATCAGAAAATTGGCTTTACTTATGGGCTAGGGAATGAGCCCGAGGCAACTATTCAATTAGATCGCAAAAATTTTGTCAAGGCACAATTAAGGGGGATGTTGGGGACAAAAATATGCAAATTTTAAAATGTTGCATTTTTACACACTTTGGCATGTTAAGAAACCCTCTGGAGTTGAAAGAATGCCATTCAATCTGAAACAAACCCCCTAATTACACTTCTAATTAAGTATTCCAATTTTGCTACAACCTCAAATCAGGATATCCAAACCGGAAGTAGTTTTTAGGGGCCCTAAGTAGGCCCTTAAATCTTTGCAAAAGTTCCAGTTTTTTACTATTGTGAACTCACTATACTCTAAGCATCTAACATTGCTAAATACTGACATCTAGATGATGATATTATGGGAAATTCCCTAAAGTATTTCCAAGATGGCCGTGTCAGTGAATTGTTGAGAGTAGTATTGGAGAGAAATTACATCAAACCCCATCGACCATTCATAGTCCTTTTCAGTTCCAAGAAGCATGAAAATGGTTAAATCAAGGTCTAGAAAACGCTTTGGTGTCAATAATAAATTGAAAGGTAATCGCTATGTGTTTAAGATCCAAAGGAACGGTACGAATTTGACCAAATGCTGGATAAAAGAAGGAAGTCTTCTACTTATATGGTGAACTCTCCAGTTGCCCGAATTTTGAAGCAGATATAACGTTGACCAATACCCAGCCGTTTTTCATTAGGCCATATAGATCTCAAGATGATAAATTTATTGTCTCAGGAGAACTAGATAAAGATAATCGCTATATTCTGTAGAACACAACTCTTCAAAGGGGGTGGAGGTCACAACACATTGGCGTGAGGTGTTCCAACAGTTTTGTCTAAAATTTCAGGTGTGTAACGTTTTCGTCCTACGAGTAAAGTTGCTATTTACCCAGGTCGGTGTAACTATATTCATTCGCAAAGTCGTGTGTCATCTTGCTTACGTAACACTGACGTAGTTCTTCAGCCTGCTGCATTTATTGCACACATGTGCTCTACTTCAATGATGGTAAAACTGCATTAAGGTAGGACTAGATTCATGTTGAAAAATAACGGTACACGCCTATTTGCTGTGTCACCTAGGCAAAATGAAGCTTCTTTTGACTTGTCTGATATTGTGTCAGTGACTCGTGAACTTCACGAGGGTTGTTATCGTAAATGGTTAGTAGAACGGCAGTTCTCTAGGCAGTCTTTAGAGCATGTTAATGCTACAACATCGCAATTTTCAAGTGATGATAATTCCAATGAATATTCACAACGTGACCATATACGGCGTTATAACTTGCAACGTTACCCACATTTGAGTGCAAATGATCCCTTAGCTTCACTGACAGAGTCTGAAATTATTAGGCAACGGGTCCCTTACATGAGAGCGTTTAAGATCCAAAGGAACGGGACGAATATGACCAAATGCTGGATAAAAATAAGTCTTCTACTTATATGGTGAACTCTCCAGCAGATATTCAACGTTAACCAATACCGAGCCTTTTATCATTAGGCCATATAGATCTCCAGAGGATAAACTTATTGTCTCAAGAGAATTGGTAGATCTTGGAATATTCGGAGTTGGGAACCAGTATTATACGTCTCCAGTTTTCTTAATTCCAAAAAAAAAAAAAAAAGGCACAAATGAGAAACGTGTGGTAACTGATTTTTGTTTTTTGAATAGCAGGATTCAGAAAATTAACCACCCCTTCCCACCCTTGAACGAGACGTTACGCACAATTGGTAACTCTGATGCCACAAGTTTGGCTTTTTTAGATTTGCAATCTGCCTTCTTTTGTATACCTTTGCGCAAAAATGCTCAAAAGTACACAGGCATTGCATCTTATAGTGGAGGCCGACATTATTTCTAAAAGTGTCTCTCACAGGGACTGAACTACTTTTACAGGTACCAAATTCCGATCAGTTTTGTATTTCTATGCATGACGACATTATTGTTTACAGCAAATACAAGTCATCTCATTCCAAACACCTGTTAGCAATTTCTAAAACGTTGATAGCTAATGGTTTGAAGATTTCCCCACGCAAGTGTGCGGTTTATTTTGCGCATCCGTCACCTATATGGGAAATATCATAACTGTTCATAATGATAGAAAGGTTACAATTCAGCCTCAAACTGATGGATGTAAATGCGATTCGCAACACGCCAGTCCCACGCAATGCAAAGGCAGCACGCAGATTTGTAGGCGCGGTAAACTATGTATAAAGCTTTTTTCCTCGAATTCAGAAACATTTAAGACCTATTCACAAATTAAGTAGGCAGAAATGTCAGTTTCAGTGGACAGAAGAGCATCAGCATGCCTTTGACACAATTCGTAATTTAACGTGTGATCCACCAATTCTTCACATGCCTAAAAGAGAAGGTCGGTTAACTCTTTATAGTGACACATGAAGGATTGCCACTGGTTCATACGTAACTCAGACTGCTGATGGGAAAGATTATCTTTTAGGTTACTACTTTAAGGTTTTACCAGAAGCTTGTACTCGATTATAGTGTAACAGAGTTAGAACTATTTGGTTTCCTCATTAATATTCTCAAAAATGTCAATTTGACGCATATGTAGACCATGCTGCACATGTTGATATTCTCACATCAAAACGTGAGCCCCCTACCTCACGACTCAGAAATTTGTTGTTCAAGTTGCCACAGTTTTCATTCAACGTTGGCTATAAGAAGGGTTCTGAACTTGCATGAGCAGATTACCTCTCTAGAGCGCCTCAAAATGGCGACTCCGAAATCGATAACATACTTCCTCTTGCATTTTCTGCGATCTCAGAATTCCTGGAAAACGACTTTGAAGGACACGCTCTTCCAGTTTTGACAAGAGCTAAAGCTTTAGGTGTTTGGGCACCAGATTTGTTCCCTGAGAGAAAACTCCACCCCCTGCAGCCACGAGTGGGAATGTGCATACTCCTGCACCAAGCAGTGATACGTCACAGCAGCTTAACACTCCAACCCCACCGCCCCAGCTGCTTTTTGTGATATTTCAGCCACTAAAAGGTGACCCCCTCCCTGCGCAGCAACCCCTTCTCCCAGCACCGCCTACGTTACATCATCGTATACCATCACAAGGTTCAAAGGTGAGCACACCAAAATCCCAGCCCGAGCCACGTCTGGTAGATTTGCCAGAAAAAACGCTAAAGGGCACCCCCTGATGCCTTGCATACGCCGTGTAAGCTCCTCCATGCAGATGTGAAGAATTTTCGGACTTCACACATGACGCACCATAGAGATATACAACGTGTCATGCACAAAATTCAAAGTGAAATCATTCGAAATTACGATTTACCATTTTTCGCAAAGCAATTGAAAATGCAACAGGCAACGTGTCCCTTCTTTAAGCAAATCTACGATTTTTTGGCGTATGATATTTTGCCACAAGATGTTAAGTCTGCTCGTACTATTCGTACTCGAGCTGAACAATATATTACGTGTGATGGTCTTTTGTTTAGGTTGACCTTGCATGCTCAGCTCAAGTCTAGAGTGGTACTGCATTTAGCTATTCCTGACACAATGGTAGAGAAAATTCTTTCGAAATATCATGATGATCTTATCAGTTGTCAGTAAGGTGTTATGAGAACGTATCTCACCATAAGACAGCTCTCCTTTATGAGAAACATGGTTCAAGTTGTCAGCAATTATGTTAAAGTTTGCCTTAAATGTCAACAATTTAAAGCTAAGCAAGATAAAATCAGACAATTTCATGCAAGAGTACCAGATTCATATCGACTGTTTGATAAGATTAGTTTGGATTTCAAAACAATGCCCACATCCAATGCAGGGTATAAACATTTAATGGTTGCATGTGACGAAATCACCAGATTTGTTATTTGTGTTCCTTTAAAAACACGTGATGCTCTAACCATTTGTGAGGCGATCTAACAAAAAACTGTTACTCATTTTGGTCCTCCTACGCTTATAACAGATGCGGCCAGGTCTCTCACTGGAAATTAGTGGAATTATTGTGTTCTGCGTTTAATATAGACAGAAAAGTGAGCTTTTTACGTGCATTGAAACGGCACATACAAACAAAAAACAAAACTCAAACCGGATCGGGCAGAAACAGAAATGCAAACTTTTTACAAACTGCTAAATCATACAGAAAATTATGTTCATTACATTAATAAAGCTATATATACAGATATTTACAAAACTATGTACAGAAATTACGTTCATCACAATAATAAGGCTATATATACAGATATTTACAAAACTATGTACAGAAAAAAAATGTCATTACAGTAATAAAGCTATACATACAGATATTTACAAAACTATTTACAAAACTATTTACAACAACAGTAGCACCCTACAGACCCACCCAATTACACGTTAACCACCACACGGTTCCCCCTCACCGAAACGAGTGGACCCCATCGCCTACCGAACGCCGACCTTGGCAAATGAACGAACGAACGAAGTCGGACTCAACCCTCAGCCTCACCTCCGCCCTCACCGACGAAAAGTCATCAGTGTCTGTAATCATGGTAGCCAAAGGCATATACAGACACTTTCCAATTTTTTAAAGGTCAACCTTAACCAATTTGGCACTGATTGGGTGCAATATATTCCTACTACGACCCTATGCGTATAACGCATTTTCTTTCCCCAATTTGGGTGACCACAGCCCTTTTGAGTTAGTCTATGGTCGCAAACCACGTGATTTCACTAATTTGACCTTTAATCCCATGGAAGGTCTTTCTCACTCGTACAGTATGTTGATCTTTTGAAGAAAAGGTTTGATCACTCGTCGCAAACGATGCTTACACCCCAAAAGCATAATCAGGGTGAGCAAAATTCTAAGATCACGAACAAGCTTGAAAAGGGCCCCATCTATTCAGGACAGCTGGTCTCCCTGTACAAGCCAACGAGCTCCTCACTTACTGCCAATTCTCGTAAGATTGTTGCAGAATGGGTTGGACCGCTTGTCGTACATGAAACTCTTGATCGCACTCACTACCCTCTGCAGACATTACAAGGTGATGTTTTGCAAGACGTATTTAACTTTAAAAGGCTCGAACCATGTATTGTACGAGCATCAAATCACAGTAAACCCATTACAAGTGTTGACAAACTTAGAGCAGCATGCGATGAAAATGTGCATATGGGTGTAAATGACGGTTCTCATATTCAATTCCCAGATTAAACAGACAACGTTTTGCCTTCCGTCACAAGAAAAGACATTTTTCCCATTTATCATGAAGAAACCATTGATGTAGAATTTTCTGGTTTACTCCTCCCCAGATGTTATAATTCTGAGTACACCTACATATTCTTGTTTGAGTTGGTCTGCTCAAAATAATCTATTCTTAAGCGTAATTAAGTAGCCCTAGGTCTACTTTCAGAAGCTACTTATGTTATTCTCTGCTCATGATTTTATTTGAATAGTCGTCATGAGATCTTTTTCCTTGACATTTAATGTTCCTCGTGTAAATACGCTGTTCACTTTGAAGAAAATATTTAATTCAAATGTATGATTACGCCGTGCCTCTTTTAATTCCAGTTTGGGACCCACCTCTCTTCCTTTGTCTCGCACTTACCCATCTCTCTCATCATTTTGTCTTTAATTTTAATCTACTTGACAAAGAATGCATATTTTGTAATATCCTCCGGTTGTACTCAATATTGTGAGCCTAAGAGTAAGATTTTTCACTACGTTTCAAAATTTTAAAAAGACAAAGGGGATGTCATGTAGTATGGTGCACTCTCCATGACCTTTACCAGACACTATCTTTTTGTTTACGAGCAACTTATTTACATTGATGCGTCATAACTTTTGACCAATCAGGGGACTGCAGATGTTCGGAGCTCGCACGAGGTTCCCAAGACTGAGCCTGCGAGCTGGAGACTCGTGCTGTAGACACAAAAGGATAATCATATTAGGCCGGTCGAATTTATCAACCTTAAATTTTTTTTTTTTTTTTTTTTGGGGGGGGGGGGGGGGAACTCAAATCATCGAATAAAATCATTTCAAATCAACTGGAACTCTCTGTTATTTTTTGCCTGGAGCTACACCTCAAGATCCCGTACAATTGACTTACTATCTAACAATAATAACAACCGGAAAGTGTGGAAGATCTGAAAAAGCAAAGATTATTCAAGGCAGGTCTACCAGAAAAAAGCCAAGCTACTTCTATTGAACTGAAGTATTGCTTGTCTGCTTTGTATGCATAAAATTTCAATCAGTGCTTCTAGTCAACAATGCATACCCCTACGTATGTAATGTCTGTAACATTTCTTTGTTTTATTTTCGTACAGGGTCTATAAGTATGCAGCCTATCGGTCATTGACAGCCTGGGTTCAAGATGATCTTGGAAATGGATCAAGGCTAATTATACCTTCTTGCGTGGTGACAGCAATACGCCGAGTCCGGCCGTCTGCAAATGGCAATTCTCGTGGTTACATGATGCCCCTGAAGTGAATGATGCTCTTGGACACTTTTACACCTCACCAATCAAGAGTAATCAAGAGTTTAAAAAAGGAACATAAAATTAAACTTTCAGCAAGCATATACTTTTTCTCTGTGTTCCGACAAAGTTTACCATGGCGCCGACAAAACTGAACTTTGGCGTCGATAATAATGTACTTTGGTACCGACAAAGTGTGCTTTGGCGCCGTTTTGTCGGAACATGGAGATGTCGGGAAATAGAGATGAAACCGTTAATACACGAGCAATGTTTGCGCGGTTCATTAGCAAAAAGTTGCATCATCTGAATGTTTAATTGACTGTTCACTTGAAAAATTTGGAAGTTAAAATTGAGTACAGTGTTTATTTTGAATATATCCATCTATAACGTTGCTGGTCTGTATACTGAGAACACACTTTCTGATTGGGACAATGAAACTTATTCTAAGGCAGTGTTGAGATCACAGGCAGCTCTTCATTGAAACATTGGGAGAGAGCTGCACTATAGGTGAATCTTAATGATCACAAACACTCGGCAATTAACCAGTGATGTGTATGCCCCCCCCCCCCATGGGTCATAATCTTATCCATGATATAGTGAAGGGGCAGATATGTTGACTGGATTTTTTGTTTCATATTTATGTTGGTATATTGTGAACAACTCAAGCAACATGAGCTGCAGCTTTTATCATCAATGTTAATAGGTCTTGGTGTAGTGACACGGATATTCAATATTTTCAGGTGAAGCTTGGCTACCCATTGCGCATCCAATCTTTTGTAGGAAAAAATGGTTATCAAATTCAAAACAACTCCGACTAAGAATTAATTTGACCAAGTCACGCATTGAGTGGGGCTATATTTTTTCATATTTTAAGTAGCTTTGCGGGGCTTCCGCATATGCCTTTTTGAACAACATCCAAGGCTTTCTCTTGTGGAACGTTTGCGTACATTGACACCAACCGCATCAAGAGTAGCGAGTAAGACATTTTGTGGTAAGGGGGTAGCCCCCAGGATTTTAAGTATGTGATTTGTGTCTTTCACGTAGGTTGCCTGTCTTATGACAATTGGAAGCAGTAAATAATCCACGAATTCAGATATGCTTTCTGTGGGAGATCCGTTGACGCTTTAATCGGGCGGCCGACTAATTCTGTGCTTGGGAGCGGTTTTTTTTATGTACTTTCGGGAATACATTTATTACCGGGATTCGGATTTTGTGGGTATTAGGGTTGAGGTAATTAAATGTCTACTCATTAATTTCCCCGTTCGAAAACATATCTCGAAGTTTAGAAATAAACATGAATTTGGTCTGAGATGTTGTATCATCTTCAAATTTCTGGTAATGGTGACTTTCTAATTACCTTTCAATTTCGGCCGTGTAGTCATTCCGCTAGAGATTTGCTTTACCCCTGCCTTTATTGAAGGGTTTCAGGACAACCGTGCAGTCTTTGGCTATAAGCGGTAGCGCGATATTTTCTACCTTCGAGGTGTTATTTTTTGGCATTTCTTATTGGTATATCTCAGCCAGTTATTCCTTTGTAGCTTCAAGATAGTCCTCTAGATCCCGACTATATGTCACTTGCGGCGACCAGGTCGAGAGTAGACGGAACTTTGAGAAATCTTTTTTGCATCACGTAACGAATTCGCATTTCTCTAGTTAAGTCCTTTACAGACTTGAGAAGTTTGGTACATTTAGGTTTCTCGGGGGGTGTGTATGAACTTTATCGCAGGGGTTTTTTCAGCAGCTTTTATACCTCTGCTCAACCTTACCTCATTCTGAAATGATTTAGTGTAACGGAATATGTGACAATATCAAATTATCGTTAACTACACATTCTGTAGAGTTGCATGAGCAAATATTAGGTTATGAACCCAAACCATTACGTTACGTTCATAATAGACTGTGAGAAAGAACTCTGATCTTGTTCTATTCGTTTTTTGTAAAATGCTGCGAAAGTTTTCTCTGACTTCCAGACCACTGTTTTTAATATTTCTTCAATTGGTAAGTTTTTACTAGATGCTGCGGATGAGGCTGCGGCTCTGACACTATCAGCTATGTATTCATTCTTGTTCAACCCTGAATTTGACATGACCTCCTTGATCCACCTAGCCAGAGTTTGCCGGGTAACTGGCTTGTGAGGCGGCTGGTAACTAATGAACAGCCTGGTTCTTGTGCCTCTCAACGGCGCTGTGACTTCCACGTAGCGTTCTAGAACTTGATGAAAATCTTATCTCTCATCCGATGGGAACGTGTCCAGAAAAATCTGTAGAGGCACTATTCCGGGCCGGGATTGCTTTAGGTGACATGTTAGGACAAAAACAGTTTTATTGGTTTTCTTATACATGTTGCTGATGTCCAAACTTTCTATGGTTTGCAAACGTTGTGCTGATATAAGAGCTACTAGCATAACCAGCTTGAGTGATAAAAGTTTCAATGACAAAGCGGTTGTAGGCCAAAGTTTGCGTAAATAATCAAAAACATAAGAAATGTCCCAAATTCGCTTGTATCTTACAGCTGGTGGTCGAAGTTCGTGAACTCCTTTTAAGAACCTGGTTAGAAGTGGATGTGAGCCAAGTGTGGGTTTTCCTGCCATGTTATCAATGCTGATAAAGCACACCTAGCAGTGTTGATAGAACTATAACCCAGGCCTGTCTTAAATAATTCTATTAAGAATTCAAGAAAATCCACTACAGCGGGAGAATATGGATTAATCTGTTTTCTACTTACGAATCTGAACCAGTTATTTTGATGACTGATGTACTGCTTTTGAGTTGAGATACGCCAGGAAGCAAGTAAAATGGAGGTAGTTTCATTTAAAAATCCAGTATTTCTGATTTGTTCCCGGATATGAGGCATGCCATTAAATTGAGAGACTCGTGGAGTGGGTGTGGATCCATTTCCATCGGTTGAGTCAGGGTGTGTTTCCCTTTGGCAGTGCCGTTGGCATATCTATGATCATGTTCATGAGGTTGGAGTACCACGGTTGTCTCCGCCAATATGGCACTACTATGTTCCTCTTTGCTTGGTCTGTTTTTACCTGTTGGAGAACTCTGGCAATTAAGATGAATGGGGGGAGGCATAGAAGAATAAATTGTGCCAATTTATTGAAAAAATAAATGCGATGGGTGGAACTCATTCTGTGGGATTCCTTTCCCGAAAACAAATTGTAGCGAGTCAAAGCTACAATTGGAACTGAGGAAACTGGAGTCTCAAGAAAACGGAGGGACAATTTAGTCCTGACTAGGGGCCCACATTGGGCCCACATACCTTACCCACTCCTATTTACTTCACCCTCAGTAACATTCTCGTTGACTTTTAAGAGTCCCCCCACATTCGCCAGAAATACTACACCGTACCCGACCTGAAAACCTTGTTTGAACAAACTGAGTCTCCCCTTATTCTTGGCTTTCTTAAGGTAAGAAAAATTTATAGGAATTTCTGACATGACTTCCGTCTTGCTGCTTTCCTTTTTAGCAGAGTGTGCCCCCCGTTTTGACATTTTTACTTTTCCCTTTCTAGGTACTTTTACCCCAACAATGTAACTGTCCAACTTTATGCCACTATATAAAACATTCGTGTTGGTGTGTCGTTAAACCCTAACTAACAAATTCCGTGAGGTAAATTGGCATGGGTAAGGTAAGTATGACCAATGCGGGCCCTAGTCAGGACCTAATCATCCCTCCGTGTACTTGGGACTCCGTTTCCCGCAGTTCCTACCGCACCTTTCACTTGGTACAGTTTGTTTTCGGGAAAGGAATCCCAGTTCTTGTCATTTTGATTTTATAAAGTTAAATGGTATCTTGGTGTAATGTTCACAGAACACACGGTGATAGTGCGGTACAGTGTAACTTGAACAGAGCAGCTTGCACGTTAGTGTTGAGGTGTACAGTATAGTGTGACACTGTTTGCTTGACCATTATCGTTGATCCCCCAACAGCTCTATTGTCTGAGGGAGACACAGGAGTTTTATTAAACATGTCATACCCTTTCAAGGTGGTGGGCTAGTCAGTTTCTTGAAGCAAAGTCCCCCACAGGCATATGACTGAGCCTTTGTTCCAACCTTTTCATATTCCTGGTGGAGCCACAGTCAAGTGCCTCCAGTATGATGGTGATGTTACGGGTGTAGTCTCTGAGCTCGCTTCCTTCAGGGCCCTGTCATTCTTTGGAAAAGGAATATGGGGTCTAAAGAGAGACAACTGCAAAACTGCCTCGATAAGATCCGACTGGGCTGACAAAAGTGTATTTCGTTTTTCAGGATCTGTCTGGAAGCTTTCCGTACCTCACAATGTCGAGTCTCGACATCGAAGCGAGTGAGATGGAAGAAGTTGTCACCCCAGTTTGCCATAAAAATGATGAGTGACATTCAAATCCCGAACTTCAACCATACGTTTAGTGACTTGTAAGTGCCTGTTGCAACAAACGGACAACTCAAACCGGCCGGAAAACAACAACAACAACAACAACAACAACAAAAAAAAAAAAAAAAAAAAAAAAAACGCTAACTTTGAACCATTCACGCACAATACGCGGAACACAAAAGTCTGTGACAACGGAAAGGACGCACCAACCCACCGCAACAACCAAACAACCCTCCAAGTCACCCACAACCGCCTTCAACACCAACACCAACCCCAACGGCAACAACACGTAAAAAGCATGGGCAAATATACAGGAACACCTTGCCCAAGGGTGCCCCAGAGGCAGTTGTGGCAAAGGGTAACCTCACGTTTACACAAACCTCAACGTTTATACAAACTCCACAACCGGATGCAGTTTAACGCCATCAGCTATCCCTCCATTTGCTATTCGCGTTGGAGAAGACCTGCCGCAAGTGTACAGCAGTCCTGCCTTTGAGGCACCGGTATCGTTGCCCGCTGCGCCACCTTGGAAGTTGGACAAACCAGTTATTGACCTTAACTTCAGGGAATTTCCAAAGAACTCAAAAACGAACTTGTGTTTCGTGCTAGCTTTAATGAGCCGAGACGGAAGTATGACCAGTATCATGCAACCTATACTGACGGCTCCAAAGCCTCAAACAGGGTTCCGGCTGCGGCATCAGATTGTGACAAATCATCGCAAATCAATCACTACACTACTTCAAGTTGGGGATGTATGCACCTTTGGGTGAAATATCTGATGAATTCTAGGCACACATTGCAATAACGATGTGCTATAGAATTCTTTGTTCAGGATATTGATAACGAGATTTATCAGGAACGACTACACTTACCATCTCTTCCAAGACCCCTGTGCGTGAGTGTTTGTACTTAATATTTATGTGTTTTCCATTATAACAAAATTATTTCGTTAATCAATAGGTTAGGTATCGTGGTCTTTTTTCTGGAGCTGACTTAAATAATACAGTTCGGAGGGTTCTCCATCATCTGGGAACAAACCTCCTGTGGTCACCATTCAATTTGTGTGGCAGAAGGGGGAAGAGGGGTTTAAAAACAACCTACATTTTCAAGATAATTTTGAGTAAGTTTACTTTTGAAACTTTCTTTAATTTTGAAAGAAAGTAACTAAGTATAAAAGCCTAGGAGTTAAGATGTTTACGTGTATCCAAAGCTATGTCCTTTAGTCTTTACCCAAGTTTGTGTCTTGTTTCGTGAAATTGCGAGAAAATCAATTAGGGAACTTTTACATCTGCTTTTCATTGGTTAATATGCAATGGGAAATGATGATCATTGGAACTGTTGCAAGAAATTGAAAATTGTTTTAGTTTGATTAAATAATTGCATTTTTGATAAAACTTTACCCATAACATTTAATTTTTTTTGTGCCCGCCCAAAATGCTTTGTATGTTCCTGATGTGGACAGTACAATTCGTCCCCTTCCTGGCGTACTGACGAATCGCAAAAAGGCATAGTGACGAATGTTCAAATTTGGCAATTTTGGCGTAGTGACGAATGCATTTTTTGCCGTAATCTGTTCACCTCAGCCTTAAAAATTGCAACGACTTTTTAAATTATATTTTCTACAATTCCAAACACAAAAGCGATGACTATGGCGAAAATTCTCCAAATAAGACAACATTCGTCACTATGTGAAACACAAGATCCACACATTCATGAAATTCTTGATTTTGCGATTCGTCAGTACGCCAGAAAGGGGGCGAATTATTTGCATGGCCAGGGCAAAAGTTAAGGCAACAGTGTAAGGTGTGTGATATAAGCAGCCCTTTTTTCTTGACTCTTGTTGGTTATGGTTTATAGAATGCCTATAGCGCATGTTAAGGTTACAAAACTTTGAGTCTGTTATTGATATAAATCGGTCTTGTTCTTACGGCAGAGAGCTGGTGTAAATTGTACACAACATAAAATCATTGGTACTTTATAAGTGCTGAAAAAGACACAGCCGGACGGCGAAACGATCACATATGGTGCAAACCCCAAAAGACTGAATGCCAACATTACCCTCATAAACGGAAACCAAGGAAACTTAACACCGCCCGCAACCGAAGAGCCACAGTCCCTACCAGGTCCGCCTTTGAAAATTATTGCAGTGCTTTCCATTCTGGAAATTGATCTATGTACATGGCTAGTTAACTGCCAAATGGTCCCTGCCTCCTGGCAAATACCAAGGTTTCCTGGTTTTTGTGAAACCTTTCTACCCTTCTTTGTGATCAATTGAATCCATGTTTAAATGTTATTACCACGGCTGATTAAATCTTGAAATTTGTGGAGCGTAATTCATATTAATGTTATCTTTCTCAAAGTAAAATATTTCATTTCCTGTACGTACACCAGGCTGAAAATGTGGCATAAATATTTGTCGTTTGTTTGTTTCTTGTCAGGGGCAGAACCATCATGAGGCAAAGGATCGAGATGTGGAAGTTGCAATATATGAATTCCTGAAGAGGGCCCCAACCCCTCCAGGTGGAAGCAAAAGTGAAGTATATCAATGAAACGATGTATTTAAGATTAATGTAGCATTGATGAATTGTGACAAAGGAGCAAATACTTCTCAAAAATGATATAACATTTGTCAAAACCTTACCTAGTTTTTAATGGTGAATGACCAAATAGTGGCTTGGTTTTAGTAATTTTCAACTGTGTGTCCTGTTTAAGAGGCAATATATGCATTAAACAAAATGAAAATAATGCAATAGGTATGCACATGATAAATGTGGAATTACTTTGTCGGATTTGGCTCTAGATTTGGTGTTCCCTAGGAGTTTCAATTTTTGCCTTATTTCCAGAAAGAAGTTTCATTGAAATTCATCAAAAGGATTCAAAACCATAATATTACTCAGCTACTGCTGTAGGTTACATTAGTAAATAAAACCTGAAATGAAGTTAGACATTGTTTCTATGCATATATTTTTATGATGTGATATAAAGCACATATTGAGAGAAACATGACATATTGATCTTCTAAAACATTCGGAAGTGTGATTTTCCCAGTTGTGTCACATCTGTTGGTTCCATCCAGTTTCTTAGCTTTTTTAATTGAATTTGCTTTGTGATATGAATGTGCAAAAGATTTGAGTTGAAGATCTGAAGGTCAATCCCAAATTTGACAAATGCTTCATGCCATGGTCTCTTTATTTGAGGTGGGTTAAAATGTACCATAAAACTGTAGCTATGTAGAGTAGCTATGCAATATTGTCAGGTGCTGTTATCTTACATTCTTTGTGTACATCATTTTTTTTCTTCGGAGTGTTTGACCCAATGAATTCCATAATAATTGTTCTCGCATTGATACAGCATTTGGATACTTTGCAGTGCTTCTCGTTGGCTGGGGGTCGTAAAATATGGAAGAGGTGACTAAATGGGAACCTAATTTTAACTTGAACCATACAAGAAAATAAATTTGGGCTTTCAACTTTTTTGACTGACACTACATGACACGTTCGTAACAGGTTACAAAACAAGGGGGACATAAATCATGTGAAAGCCATGTATGTAATCACAGTTAGGATTGATCCACATGGCAGGGATAATCCCCCTTCCATCTGGTTATTAAGAAATTTTATACGATTTGAGTTTTGTTTTTGTTTGTATGTGCCGTTTCAATGCACTTAAAAAGCACCTACTAGAGTACATTCCCAAGTACTATTCTATGTTCTGTACATAGTTTTGTAAATATCTGTATATATAGCTTTATTACTGTAATGAACATAATTTTCTGTTTGATTTAGTAGTTTGCAAATAGTTTGCATTTATGTTTCAGCCCGATCCGGTTTGAGTTTTGCTTTTGTTTGTATGTGCCGTTTCAATGCACTTAAAAAGCTCCATCTGGTTATTAAGAAATTTTATACCTTGAAAGGCACTAAGCCAGTGCTGCTTAAATGCAAAAAAGGAGTATGAGTGGGAAAAAAAAAAACATTTTTCAAAAGAGGAAAAGGTAAAGTGTGTTGCCATTTGTTAATTATAAAAATAGTTATCTAATTAATATCTATGGGAACAGAGGTTGTTTGCCAAGGCGTGAATTTATATTATTTCAAGGGCACAGATTTTTGTGGGCCGGTCATTTTGACTCAGAGGGAGGCTGCCCACTGAATAGAGCCATCACCAACTTTCGATTCCAAAACGCACGAGCTGGCCAGTTGTGCTGCAGCCACGCCGGAAGTCGCTTTGGAAAGTAGTGATGCACAGGCAACTAGTAAGGGAAATAGGACGGTAGTTTGTAGGATTCACTTGCGTCTTTACCGGGGATAGGAATGATGGTGGATTCGGCCAAACACCTGGAAAGTTGCCACATTTCCATAAATCATTACAAATATCTAAGAGCACTCGTGAAAAGTTATCTGGGAGGTGTTTGAGGAACTGATAGTGAACTTCATCTGGAATAGTGGCAGTGTCCCTGCTTCTCTCGAGAACAATGCGAAGTTCCGTGATGTTAAAGAGACTATTGTAGTCCTCAGAGTTGTCCGAGAATTTCACTATCAGTTTTTCAATGGTATTTTGGAACCTTTGGAAGGTCTGAGAGTAGTGACTGCTTGAGGAGGTCAAGTCGAACTCATCGGCAAGCAGATTGGCAATGCCTTTTCTGTGCATATGCTTCCATCTGTTTTGGTTATCATGCATGGGGTGCATTGAGGGGGTGTGTGTGGTCCTGGTAGCATGGGTGGATCCCATAACTGCCATAAGACTCACGGTCAAAATCTCGTTCTCATGTTTTTCATCTCCTTCACAGACGTATGGAGGACCGTATCTTCAGAGATACAAACAGAAAGCCTTAGAAAGGGCTCTCCACGAGATAAACCGAGGTGTTGTAAGCATCAGAAAGGCGTCAAAGGACTGCAACATCCCCAAAACAACCCTGATAAACAGGACCCAGGGAAAGATTCCTGTTCGGGCAAAGCCAGGTGCCCACTCTGTCCTCACCGAAGCCGAGGAGGCGACCATCGTGGACTGGCTAAAACAGACGGCCAGGATCGGATACAGTCAATCTGGAAGGGTAAAACAGATGGCCAGGATTGGATACGGTCAATCCCGGAAGCCAGCTGCAGTCGACTATCAAGAAGATTCTCGACGATGGCGGCAGGAAAATGCCCTTCGCGCACAATAGGCCTGGTCAAGCCTGGTCCCGGCAGTTCAGCAAACGCCACCCGACCGAGATCAGTGAGCGGATTCCTGAATCGCTGGGCAAGAAACGAGCCATTCCTACCCCATCAAAGCTCGACCATTGGTTTGAAGGGAGCATATCCCCATTAATTCCTCCATTGACTTACACACTAAATTCAAAAAGTAAACGGGCCTCTAAAAGCTTGTCGAAGTTTTCGCCAGGGTCAAGCTACCCCTCATATGAAAGCTGACAAGTTGGCCATTCATGGCACTTTCAATTTACCATATCATGACCGTGAAGATTTTTTGCTATTTCACCTCAAAGTTCAAACCACCTTTTCCAAGCCTTGTTTTTCACTAAAATCTCGGTATGCCTCCGCCAGCTTCTAAGGCCCATAATTTCCACAAAATTGCTTCAATTAAGCCCATTTTTTCACCAATGGTACTTCATTTGATATACTTTCAGAAGAAACTTACAGAAAACCCCAGCTCATTCCATAACATATCAAAAAAGTGCTCCTTTTAGGGACTCTATCTGAGGGCGAACAAATGGACGCAGTAATACACCTGCTAATTGGGATATGCTCCCTTAAGAGAGAGGTGAATTTTTTCAATTTTTTAAAAATTTTCACAAAATGAAATTTAAAGCCTATAAAGGACTTGTGCAACTCAAAGTAGGATTTGACTCACATTTTGAAGGATTTATGGCATCTTTGTGACATATTTCTCTGCTTTTCCCCATTTTATGCCTGTGCATGGACTTTGTACACTGAAAAAGGGTTAAGTGCAGGACTGAGCCACAACACTCTGCAAGGTTAATCTTTTTGCAGATTTCTTCTTTCTATCACCATGACACCTTCTTGAATTGCAGAATGGGTAATCCTTGGCCCTACTGGCATGTCTTTTGGCTGACAGGATCTATTTTAAGTCTCAAAAATGTGCATGAGAAAACTTCAAAAGATCGAACCAGACCTCAAACCAACTTCAAAAGGGTCCACTTTGTCTCCAGATTTCTCTTCACACAAATGGTACTTATACATCCTTTGTGCAGTTTCAAAGTGAATCTTTGGGACACTACATAGAATTATAAAGAGAGATTAGCAAACCTGAAAGGGATCCATGTAATGTCTGTTGGCAGTAAGGCTAGGCTTGCATCCAACTTTCATAAGTACCAGCTAAGCACACAGATTACTCAGATTTCCCTCCTTGCTACGTCCTGTGAGAACTCTGTAGCAGTCAGCACATAAGGTTGTTCCTGAAATTACAAGTAAAAAAGAGTAATACAATTGTTATGCAGAAAAAAGGGCTACTGCTAATTGATGCTCTTTCACTGCATAGCCTTCCAGACAAGCCTCCTTCTCGTATGGAATGTGACCGTCAGTATGTACAACAATCCCCTAAAAATGCAAGAGGTAAAACACTGTTTGTCGCAGTCCAACTGAGTACAGATGTCATTGTTGAAAATGCAACTGGAAGAAAAATTTAAGGAAATAAATACTTAGCATGGCATAGCCTAAACTGACATGAACCAATATGGCAAAAAAGTTGAGTATCCTGGGCATGACAGCTTCTCAGCTGACTCACGAGAAACTGGTAACATTGCAGATAAAAACCTGTCAGAGTATGCTGACAGGTTCTTATACAGTAGCCTAAAGGTTAGGTAATTGGTAACAAATGCTGCTGAGTAGGCTTGTAAGGGGTTTAACTTGTTATGAATTAAGCATCTAAAACCTCATCAGGAAACCTTTTAAAGCCTAGTAGGCCAAGTTCATTTAAATAGGTCATTTCGCAAAACCCTTACAAACACAGATAGTATGTATTGGCAACGTAAACTAGGAGAGTATGTGACTAGGCCTAACTTTGTTGTCATGTGAGGCTCTTAGGAGTCTAAATCAGCTCTAACAGCTAAATAAATCACCTAGCCATATGCTTAAACTCTATTTTATACTTGACATGCACTCACCGAATCACTAGACTTTCAAACATCAAAGTAATGAGGGGATCTCACACGGATTGCATTATGCTTCACAACAACGTAAAAAGATTGATGTGTATGTGTCGGAGCCAATTTACAATCTCCCGGGCCGGGACTACTTCACAGAGCTGTACGGTAGCCCTAATATAACATCCTTGTACTGTGTTCATCCAGAGGGTTTGACTTTGGAATAATACAATGCACGGTTTTGTGTTAAAATGCCTATATTGCTCCGTTTTTTTGTTTTTTTACCGTTTTGGCCAAAAAATTGCCAATTTGGCCCTAAAAATCACTCAAGCGAGAAATTGCATGACGTCTGCCCATAATTGGCTTTTACATAGCCTATGAAGTACAGAAAGCCAAGTTTGGTCAACTTCCTACCGATTTGAAAATTTCAGCATTCCTGCCCTTAAGGGAGCATATCCCCATTAATTCCTCCATTGACTTACACACTAAATTCAAAAAGTAAACGGGCCTCTAAAAGCTTGTCGAAGTTTTCGCCAGGGTCAAGCTACCCCTCATATGAAAGCTGACAAGTTGGCCATTCATGGCACTTTCAATTTACCATATCATGACCGTGAAGATTTTTTGCTATTTCACCTCAAAGTTCAAACCACCTTTTCCAAGCCTTGTTTTTCACTAAAATCTCGGTATGCCTCCGCCAGCTTCTAAGGCCCATAATTTCCACAAAATTGCTTCAATTAAGCCCATTTTTTCACCAATGGTACTTCATTTGATATACTTTCAGAAGAAACTTACAGAAAACCCCAGCTCATTCCATAACATATCAAAAAAGTGCTCCTTTTAGGGACTCTATCTGAGGGCGAACAAATGGACGCAGTAATACACCTGCTAATTGGGATATGCTCCCTGAAGACCTGCGCCTGCTTCTGGAGGGCGCCAAGCTTTGTGCCAAGAATGGGGTGGTACTCTATTGTTTTCCTGCCTATGCATCTCACATTAACCAGCACTGCGACTTGACTTTGTATGGCAGCCTCAAGTTAGCATGGAAGATCCGCTGCAGGGAATGGCAGCAGCAGCAGCATGGTGAGAATTTCACTAAGCAGAACTTCGCGGAGGTTTTTGGCGACCGCATGGGCGGACCAGTGCTCGGCCAGAAATTGCCGTCACAAGTTTCGCGCTGCCAGTCTTCCCCTTCACCAAATGTTACGACGCAAGTAAACTCGACCCCGGCCGAGTGATCACCAGCAGGGATGTGAGAGGGGACTTATAAAAAAAGAGGACGACTGCTGAGTGAAGCGCAGCGCGAGGCGTTCTAGTGGGGTCCAGGGTGCGCGGCCCCCTGGCTGGGGTGTACGGGGGCAGCGCCCCCCTTTGGAAAAATTTTTGAATTTGAAGCAAGAATCAACATATTTCTAGCAAATTTAATACATATTTGTGCTCACATTGGTTCTTTTAATCCCTCTTTCCTGCATGCTTTTTGAATGGGACATGTTCTTGCTTTTCATCTTCTGCTGCTTTTCTCTTCTTTAAATTTGTTTCTTGTTTATCTTTCTCACCAGTTTATCCTCATGGCCCTTTTGGCCTTTTCTGCTGCTACCATTGAAATGCTTTCACCCCGTTTTTGTACTTGTAACCCTGTTGCCTTCCTCTTTGCTTCCAGTTCTGCCTTCTCCACTTCTTTCATCTCTACATATTTTTTTGTAGGACCTACTCATGTTCTTACACGCAGTTTCGGATTGACCGGATCATGGAGATAATCTTTTCTTCTGAAATATTCTAGTGCTGTCTTGTTAGCTGACCGCATCTCATACTTCACAGTTTGCATCGCTACAAATGTACTTATTTGCAAGTTTGGTCTCTCAGAATAAGCATTTGTGCCATAATGCTAAAAGAGGATTCTACCTGAGGGCCGTGAAAGAAACTGATGAGTGCTTACATAATTTTTGACATATGTGGATACTTTTCTCTCAGTGCACCCCACCAACTATCAATTCTGCTACCTACATTCATACTCTTGTCTTTATCTTTGTTATACCTTCTCACTTCCTCATCATATGACTGAATCTTGTCTTCATCGAGAACATAAGATAACAATTTTCGCAGTTTTAACAAACGATGGATGATGATAGTATGCCCTCTACAAGCTGGGTCAATAGCTAAAGAACTCTTCAGCAGCTGATTGTTAACAGGCATCTTGCTTTGTAGGGTTTTACCACACTGCAAATATCCAGTTTTCAACTTGTCAACTAAGTCAATCTTCTTCAAATACTTGCTGATGTGACTGACAAGGAATATTGCACTATCTGGGAAGCATGTCCTTCTCACTGAAGTTAATAGTATGTGTTACGGCTTGGTCGCAATACAAACCAATAACAGCGAAAGACCACAGAAGAGCTAGATTAAAATCAACAACTTAATTATTATTTAACTCTTACTTCCTTAAATTTACAACAATTAATCTTAAATCTACTTACAATCTTTTACAGCTTAAGGTATCACTCTTTGTCCAAGGGGTAGTGTTGTTAGCGTCGATTGTACAGCAGCACAGCGTAGGACTCGGTTCTGCAAAGGCAGGATGAAGACTATAGTGATCGGTAAATGGCGACACAATTACAGCGTTAAGCGGCGAAGCAGGCGTCTGGTCTCTGTATTATCTGTGTATCTTCTGTTCTCTTCCCTCCCTGTCACACTTCTTGCATGACCTTTTATATGCCTGGTAGTTCTTCCAGAAAAGTCTGGAACTTACTCTTATAGAAACGTCTCGTTTGATCTCGTACAAAACAAACAGCGAAAGTTCTAGGCTCAGTAACCCATAACCACAAGTTGGCTATTATTAGGCCATTACATCATACAGTAGTTTCCAGTAGGTGATCGTACATTCTCGTAACTGTGCGAATGTTCTCTGGGGTTACCCGTTGAATATGCTCGAGAGACAACACCGATGCTAGCACTTTCTAGAACTTTTCACTTACTCGTCCGTGGATTCAATCTGGTTGATGTCGTCTCATAACACTCCCCCCCCCTTGAAAGAGTTTTGGACGTCTAGGACAAAACTTACAGTAGGTTACAATATCTACAATATTACCTTACAGTAATAACTACAGTATTACAGTATGCATTCCAATATCAAGTGGAAGGTGCTATCATAACATATAACTTGTGTTACAATATGATGACACATGAGTAGTAACATCATTAACACATACTGTGCTGCAGGCAACATCAAAATTTCAAAATTACAGTACGACTTTTAATTTACTCAATCAGATTAAGTCCTTGACAAAGCATCAGGCACAACATTGTCTTTCCCTTTAATGTGCGCCTAATATCTACATTATATGATTGCAGAAATAAACTCCATCTCATCAATCTCTGATTCTTGTTCTTCATCTTAGACAGAAATGTCAGAGGATTAATTATGATCAGTATATACAATAACAGGGAAACTAGTAGTCCCCAAATAAACATCAAAGTGCTGAAGACCAAGTATCAAAGCTAATGTTTCTTTCTCAATTGTAGAATAATTTTTCTGATGTCTGCCAAATTTCTTTGAATAATAACACACAGGGTGATCAACACCATGCTAATCAGCTTGAAACAAAACTGCTCCTATACCATTGTCACTGGCATCAACTGCCAGCTTAAACTGTTTTTCAAAGTCTGGAGCAATCAACACCGGCGAACTCATTAGTGCTCTTTTTAATGATTCAAATGCTGCCTGACAATATTCTGTCCAAACAAACTTTTCATCTGAGAACAAGTATACATATTCATTGATTAATGATTTCATTTCTGATCTTTCTTTGTCATCTAGATGACTTAACTTCTGATCAAGATTACTCAATACATCAGAGTTTTTTAACTTAATACACATATCAGGAACATTATCAGCATTAATCTCATCATTATCATTGAATTCTTGATCAACACTGATGATACACACTTGATCACATGCATTATTAACATTGACATTCACATCATGTACACTTTCATCCTTAGAAATGTCACAATCCTCTCTTTCATAATATTTTTTCATCATATTAATGTGACAAACTCTCTTCGATTTACGCTTGTCAGGTGTCAAGATGACATAGTCTGTGTCATTGACCTTTCTTTCAATGACATAAGGTCCTTGAAAGCGAGCTTGAAGTGGCTGATCAGACACAGGCAAAAACACCAACACCTTCTCACCAGGCTTAAACTCTCTTTCCACAGTGGTCTAATCAAACCACGCCTTCATTTTCTTCTGAGAACTCCTCAGATTTTCTTGAGCCAGTTCACATGATCTGTGAAAACGCTCTTTAAAGCGAGATACATAATCAAGCAGATGTATGTTTTCACCTGGATCTGATAACCACTTCTCCTTTAATAATTTCAATGGTCCACGAACTGTGTGTCCGAAGACGAGTTCAAATGGACTGAACCCAAGTGACTCCTGTACAGACTCCCTGACAGCAAACATTACAAATGGAATGCCTTCAACCCAATCTTTCTCATTGTCATGACAATATGTCTTTAACATATTCTTCAATGTTTGGTGAAACCTTTCTAAAGCTCCTTGGCTTTTGGGATGATAAGCCGAAGACTTAATTTGGTCTATGCCTAATTCATACAACATCTGTTGGAATACAGTTGACATGAAGTTAGACCCTTGATCTGATTGGATCTCCTTAGGTAACCCAAACAATGTGAAAAATTTAAGTAAAGCTTGTAAGACTGTCCGAGCCTTAATATTTCTTAGAGGTATTGCCTCTGGAAACCTTGTCGAAGCACACATTATGGTTAATATATACTGATGTCCTGCCCTACTCTTAGGTAGAGGACCTACACAATCAATAATGACTCTACTAAATGGCTCTTCAAAAGCAGGAATTGGCTTTAAGGGTGCAGCCGGAATATTCTGATTCGGCTTCCCAACCATTTGACATGAATGACAAGTCTTACAAAATTTGGCCACATCACTCTTAAGCTTAGGCCAATAAAAGTGATTTAGAATTTTGTGGTAAGTCTTATTGACCCCTAGGTGCCCTGCAAATGGCATTTCATGAGCAATACTCAGTATTTCCTTTCGATACACCCTAGGTACCACAATTTGATGGTAAATGCGCCACTCTTCATCTAACGGTGCATCAGGTGGTCGCCATTTACGCAGCAAACCACCGTTCTTAAGGTAAAAACACACTGGGACGTCTTTCGACTCATCCTCAGTGAGGGCACCAGCATATAGTGGCTGAAGCTCTTCATCATGTTGTTGTTGGACTGACAACTGGTCTCGTTGGAGTGTGTCAGACGTGTTTCTTTCCTGTTCTATCCCCTCACCATGTGTGGGGACAGGAGACTCACAATCCTGAAGATTGGCCATAAAAGTTTGGCTGAGATCAAACCACGAATCTCCACTTTCATCAATATTTTTATTAGAGTCCACTTTTGGGAGATTTGTTCCATCTTTAGGAACTAATTCCTCAATTTTAGAGGGCGGAGGCATAAATTTACCATCCTTCTTTTCAGAAATCATACCCTCACTTTTAGAGAGTGGATGTTCAAGAATATCATCCTTACAAGATTCCCTACTTGTTTCACTTTTGGAAACTGTATCCTCACTTTTGGAGGCTGGATGTTTAAGATTATCATCCATAGCAAGCTTTTGTGACATAGCTCTCGTGACAGCACAGGCTGGGAATAAATCTGGAAATTCCTTTTCTAATTGCTCTGCGTTGTTATAGTCACATGGTTTATCTGTCAAAATTGCATTGGCGACTACCTTTCCACCAGCTAGGTCATTGCCTAGCAACAGAGATACCCCCTTTACAGGTAGAGTAGGTCTGACCCCTACTATTGCCGACCCAGAAACTAAATCTGACTTCAAATTAATTTTGTGAAGAGGGACAGACATAAATCCACACTCAACCCCCTGAATTAGTACATTTGCCCCTGTGGAAGTAGAGTCCGTTAATGGCAAAACTCCATCAAGAAGCAACGACTGAGTTGCGCCTGTGTCATGCAAAATTTTAATTTTGACGGGTGGATGAACTGAATCCCCATCTAGGGAAATAAAACCCTCAGACACGAATGGAAGGTATTCTTCCTTAATTTGGTCATTAGAGTTAGGCCGTAAAGTCACGACTACCTCTGGAGAATTTTCTGCATTGGCTAAGGCATTTGGAGCTGTTTCAGTCTCCTTTAATTTTGCCAATTGAAAGCAATTTGCCAATATGTGGCCCTTTTTGTGACAGAAACCACAAACTATGTCTTTAAAGGCAGCTTTATTTGAGCTGACCTGGTCGTTCTTTTGACGACTAGAATCTGGTTGTTTTTTACCAGAATTTGTTGGAGAGAGGTAACCAGACTGAGATCCACTAATTTTACCTGCTGTGTCACTACTAGTGCCATTGCCATATTTTTTATTTGGCCTATTAAACTTACTCTTGTTTTGAGTCTGACCTACTTTACCAAACTTATGGGTAAGTGCATACTGATCAGCCAAATTTGCCACTTCTTTCAATTTGTCTGCCTTTTGTTCTTCAAGGTGAGTCTTTATGTCATCACTCACACACCGTTTAAATTCCTCGACCAGCATCAGTTGTCGTAAGGTTTCAAATGTGGAGACCTTTTTAGAATCACACCATCTATCGAAATGCCTTTCCTTTTGATAGGCAACCTCTACATATGTTTGTGTATCCGCCTTACGATATTTTCTAAATTTTTGGCGATACGCCTCGGGTACTAATTCATAGGCTTGTAATATGGCCTTCTTAACTTTACCGTAATCCATGCTGTCCTCTATTGACAGAGCAGAATACACTTCCTGGGCCTTGCCAGTAAAATTACTCTGAATGAGTATTGACCATTTATCTCTGGGCCACTTTAATTGTTCACCCAGTTTTTCAAAGTGGTTGAAAAATTTCTCCACATTATCCTCCTAAATTTGGGCACAAATTTTACGTGCTTAGAGACATCAAATCGCCCAGTACCTGTGCCTATTTTAGGTTCTGGGCCTTTTATGACCCCTAACTCCAGTTGTTTCAACCTAAATTCATGCTCTCTAGCCTCTTTCTCTCTTTGCATTTGCATCTCTCTTTCCTCTTTTTCCTTTTCCAATTCTTTCAATCTAATCTCCTTACTCATTTCTAATTCAAGCTTTTTCAATTCAAATGCATTGTCAGTTGGCACGGTCATGATTGTCTCAAGCACTGTAATTGGCAGAATACTTTCATCTACCAGATACTCTACAATGTATCTCTTAATCTCGTCCTTCCGCATTAATGGCTGAAATTCAATGCCATAGTGTTTTCCGACTTTTACAATCTCAGACTTTTTTAGTGAGTTAAGCTCCTCAATTGAGGGGCTAGCCACAAATTTATCTAAATCAAATGGCATTTTGAGGTTGTGTCAAGCACTCACAAACAACTAAGAAATCTGGACAATACAGTTGCAAATTACAACGAAATTTCTCGAATTTTCTACCTGGTAGTATAATTCTTTCCCGGATATTAGGCCACCAATTCTGTTACGGCTTGGTCGCAATACAAACCAATAACAGCGAAAGACCACAGAAGAGCGAGATTAAAATCAACAACTTAATTATTATTTAACTCTTACTTCCTTAAATTTACAACAATTAATCTTAAATCTACTTACAATCTTTTACAGCTTAAGGTATCACTCTTTGTCCAAGGGGTAGTGTTGTTAGCGTCGATTGTACAGCAGCACAGCGTAGGACTCGGTTCTGCAAAGGCAGGATGAAGACTATAGTGATCGGTAAATGGCGACACAATTACAGCGTTAAGCGGCGAAGCAGGCGTCTGGTCTCTGTATTATCTGTGTATCTTCTGTTCTCTTCCCTCCCTGTCACACTTCTTGCATGACCTTTTATATGCCTGGTAGTTCTTCCAGAAAAGTCTGGAACTTACTCTTATAGAAACGTCTCGTTTGATCTCGTACAAAACAAACAGCGAAAGTTCTAGGCTCAGTAACCCATAACCACAAGTTGGCTATTATTAGGCCATTACATCATACAGTAGTTTCCAGTAGGTAATCGTACATTCTCGTAACTGTGCGAATGTTCTCTGGGGTTACCCGTTGAATATGCTCGAGAGACAACACCGATGCTAGCACTTTCTAGAACTTTTCACTTACTCGTCCGTGGATTCAATCTGGTTGATGTCGTCTCGTAACATATGTAGCAGGTGGTTGTTAAGAACCTCTGGCTTTATGAAGCATGAGAGAAAATCTTTAAGAAGTTATTGCTGCTTATCATTTAGCTTGTGGATTAGTGGAGTGATTACTTGAAACATTTACATGTTTCTTAGTTCTCTTCAAGGTACTGAACATTTTCTTCACAATCCTTCCAAACTCCGTTTTCTCCTGACCAAGTGTTTATAGTGCTGTAGACAGCAGAGTGCCTTTTGCCTATTTTGTCCGTTATTGGGGGGGGGGGGGGGGAATTGTCATTCCATCGGTTCTTTCCCTCCCTGTTTAGTAACAGTGAACCCCACAGCTGGAGGCCCTCGGAAGCATACAGTCAAATGAGAGAAACGCTCCAAATTATGTCTCGAGTTGGGGACGTTTCGCAATTAACTGCGAGGGACCTATACCGGGCTGTTTTTGAAGAATTGGTTGGCCAGGTCCAATCCAACCACTATGCTTCTGGGTCGGAAGTGTGGCGTGTGGTCCACAGCAGATCATTAGATTACTGCAGGCGAGACCTGTTGTGGCGAATCGCGCATGATGCGATTGTAACTAATCTCAAGCGTCTTTGGTGGCGTCTTGAAGATGGCATTTGCCCACGCACTGGATGCACAACGTGAAAGAGTGTGTCACGTTTTGGCAGTGTGAATTTGTGGCCCTCTTCTGGGAATGGTTTCAAGTCCTGACTGATCCCTTGACGTTGGGCAACACATATGGGCGGTCAGGCTGGACTATGCCTTGTATTGGCCTCCACAAAGCTGGCCTTGTGGAGAGACCGATGTAACATTGTTTTCAAGAGGATGGCGAAGCCTGCTGAAGTCGTCCTGGCGTCGGTAAAGCTGAGGGTTCCGTGAAGGCGGCGGTAAAGCTGAGGGTTGAGTCCGACTTCGTTCGTTTGCCAAGGTCGGCGTTCAGTAGGCTATGAGGTCCACTCGTTTCGGTGAGGGGGAACTGTGTGGTGGTCAACTTGTAATTGGGTGGGTCTGTAAGGTGCTTATGTTGTTGTAACTAGTTTGTACATATCTGTATACATAGCTGTAATGAACATAATTTTCTGTACATAGTTTTGTTGATATATGTGTATATGTAGCTTTATTACTGTAATGAACATAATTTTCTGTTTGATTTAGCAGTGTGTAAATAGTTTGTTTATATTTTTGCCCGATCCGGTTTGAGTTTTTGTTTTGTGTGTGCCGTTTCAATGCACTTACAAAGCACAAGGCCACACCACTAGGCACCACTTCTCAATGTATCAACAGTTAAATTTCTTTTCACATGTATAAAGGGAGCAGAACTCCTCCGGGAGTATATGTTTGGTTTTCGCCCTTTGGCTCTTCGCCAGAGAGCCTTTTCGCCCCTTGGCTCTTCGCCAGAGAGTCTAGGGGACTTATACAAATAAGCTTTTCACATGTGTTCATGTTAATTGTTCAATTAAACCAGCTTTTGCAGTTTTCGCCCCGGGGGACTATTGGAAAAAAGGCGCTCTTATGTAATAGTCTTCATTTTGTCAGTGTCACATTTGGTCGTGCCAATTTTCAAGCACATATGAAGCACTCCATTGCTTGGTGTTTGAAAACGGACACAACCAAATAGTGCAGAGAGAGCAATTGCTCTTTCGGTGCATTCAAACGGCACATTCAGCCAAACACAACTCAAACTGATAAGCAATTCTGTTCTGTTCAGTTCTGCTTTTTACGTACATAGAAACATCGTGGCCGACTTTGTTCGTTTGCCGGGGTCCACGTTCGGCAGACGTTGGGGACTAATTGTTTCGGTGCGGGCGGGGCGGGTGATAGTTAATTTGTAATTAATCCTGTGTTTCCTCAGAGGCCGTTTTGTACATATTTTGTCCTTGTTTGGTAATGTGTAAATAGGTGAGTTTGTAAATAGTCCTGGGTTGGGGTGGGTTTTGTAAATTATCGTCACAAAATCTTTCTTTGCGTCCGTAATGATATGAATTCTGTACATAGTTCAAGTTATGTTTTGTCCCGTCTGGTCCGAGTTGTGTTATTGGTTCTCCGTGCCCGTTTCCATGTACGTATAAATGCCGCGTTCCATTGAGGTCGTGAAGTCGTGCATTGCACGGTGAGACGCGTTCCATTGAGGTTGTGAAGTCGTAAACTCGTGCGTGAACTCGGAAAATCCGTACAACCTCGACATCCAAGATGGCGGATCTGCTTGTGAAACTGGAAAGGTGCCTCCAGTATGCTGACGATGTCACATGTGTAGTATCCGACCTAGCTTCCTTCAAAGCCCTTGCTGACACGTTGACTACATTTGAAAAGGCGACAGGTGCCAAACTGAACCCCAACAAGACCAAAGGACTTCGCCTAGGTAAGTGGCGGTCAAAACATCTGCCTTTTGCAGCTTCGTGGGTTGATGACGCCCTAAAGATCAATGGCATATGGTTTGGTTATGGCTCGCCCGAGTCACTTACCTGGAATGAGAAAGTGGAGCTGGTGGAAGCGAGGTTGATGGACTTCAGCGACCGATATATTACCCTGTTGGGAAAGGTAACAGTTATCAATCGTTTTATTTTTCCTCTCTTGTGGTACCCGGGCACTGTTCTGGCTGCTCCAGAAAGGGTCTTGGTGCGACTGGAGAGGGCCGTTTTTAAGTTTCTGTGGTCAGGAAAAACGGAGCTGGTCAGACGAAAGGTCGTTTATCAGGACCTTGGGCGTGGGGGGCTGGGCCTCGTTCACTTTCCCTCGAAACTCCGTTTTCTCCTGACCAGGTGTGTTTTTTGCGCTGTTGGTAGTCAAATGCCGTTTGCCTACTTTGTCCGTTATTGGGGGGGATTATCATTTCGTTCCTTTTTCCCCTCTCTGTTTAGCAACAGTGTACCTCACAGTTTGAGGCCCACAAAGGATTACTTTCATATGAGGGACACTCTCCGTGTTATGTCAACCATTGGGGATGTTTCACAGTCCAGTGTGGGGGATCAGTACAGGGCCGTTTTTGATGACATGGTTGGCCAGGTCCAACCCAATAACTATGCGTTGGGGTCAGAAGTGTGGCGTGTAGTCCACAGCAAGTCACTAGACTTCCGCCGGCGAGACATGCTGTGGCGAATTGCGCACGACGCCATTGTAACTAATCTCAGGCGTTTTCGTTGGCGTCTTGGAGATGGCATTTGCCCCCGTAATAGATGCACAAGGTGGGAGAGTGTGCCCCACGTGTTTTGGCAGTGTGACTTTGTGGCCGTCCTCTGGGAGTGGTTTCAAGGCCTGACTGATCGCCTCACGTTTTGCAACACCTGGGCGATCAGCCAGGACTACGCTTTGTATGGACTTTCGCCCCCACCATGCAGTACAAGTGTTTGCGGCATACTTAATTTTGTGTCAGCCTCCTTGAAGTTGGCCATATGGAGAGACCGATGTAATATTGTCTTTAGGGGGGACGGGAGGCCTGCGGACGTCGTCCTGGCATCAGTTAGGGCGGAAGTTAGTTTGAGGGTTGAGGCAGACTTTGCTCGCTTGCCAAGGTCGACGTTCGGTAGGCGGTGGGGTCCGCTTGCCAAGATGCGGGCTGGCCAGCTGGAAGTTGTTTTGTAAATTGTTAACTAGGGGGTTGGGGGATTGTATATAATTGCCATAAACAAGCACTGGCCCGTGCCTTTCTGTACGTTGAAAGAACACTTTAATTTGGTTTGTTCTCACAGAAATTTTTGTTTTCTTCGTCTTTAGAAGTATGTGAATAGTTCATAGTTATGTTTTGTGCAGTACGGTTTCGGTTTGTCGTGTTGGCCATTGGCCCGTGCCGTTTTTGTACGTAAAAAGTAGTAGTAAACTGGAAAGGTAATTTTTTTACCCGGGCTGACCAGTATGGTAAAACTGCACTGTAATCAATATATTTTATAACCCTTTACTGTAAGATGTGAAGAATTCTGATGTTTTAAAACTGTTTTCATAATTTTTGAGCAACTCAAAGAGTGTAATTTTGGCAGTTATTTTTATCGAAACCCACGAACTGGCCGCAGACTGTGTAAACTGTGTTCTTCAATAGGCTACTGTGTGTACAGGTATGGCATAGCCTAGCATAGGCTAGGCCTAGGCTAGACCAATAACTTACGCTAGTGAGTTTATCTGGCATTCTTGAGTTAGTCAGTGCCTGCAAAAGCACTGTACCATCGGCCTAGAGCCTAGAGGTTCTCAGGTCTAACATTGAAAGTAAACAAATTCCATTCCAGAACACAAAATGAAGATGAAAACAACTCAAACTCAGTCAAAAATAAAAGAGTTACTTAGCCTAGGCCCAGCGCCAAAGGCTAGGCCCAAGCCAAGAAAAATGAAAAGGGGGGGGGGGGTGGTAGGGAATAATTAATTGTTCACATTTTTGCCTCGCAATTTTGCTGTTTAAGTGATCTTCAGTCACAAAATCACTAACAACCCATACGTTTAATGTAGAAAATCAGCTATACAATTTTGCATTTATAGCATTTTGTACATGGCAAATTGCAATGCGATACCGGATAAATTATTCCCTGAGGGGTGGGGGGGGGGGGGGAGGTAGGTCTCTGATATTTCCAAGTTGGTGAACTTGGTAGTATCAGAGAAGGGCCAGTTTAGGCTAATCCAAAACAGGTTGGACATGACCAAGATCATTTATTTGCCAAAGAAACATCCAAAAGGCTCTTCCTCTCAGTCACATCACCTCAGCTTCTGGGTTATACAACAACAGGTCTACCTTCCATTCTGCCTTCATTAGCCCTTTGATTCATCGGAGATATCTATCAGCGAAGGTTTCACACGTTTACATCAATTGGTGGGGCTATATAAAAGCTTAGAAAGAGAGAAGTCATGTTTGTCTCTATAGTATGAACCCCTTGCTTTGTGCATATCTAGTACCATAACCAGTTCAAAATAGAGAATATTGGGAATAGTTCCGTTCATTTCACAAACGCGATATCATATTTGCAGGCGTAATATTTTCACTGCAGATACAAATCAACTGTAAATACAGTAGAATTGTTTGCAGTAAAGTAAGTCTACTGCATGTGTGGCCAAGATGTTTGCTGCATGAGACCACGTGCATCACTGTTTTTGTTTGCGATGACATTGCATGACATTATAGCATTTAAGTCCTATTGTAAATAACATTACGGAAGGAATGCTGGGAATGGCTTAAAGGGGCTCATTGAGTTGATAGCGATAACTTAATGGCAGTGTTAAATGGTTATATGCATATGGAAATGCTTACAATTAGCATAATAAGTTAAGTTTCATATCCCATAGTTACGAAAAAGTTAAAATTTTGAATTTTATGGTGTCCTTACTGGTGACAGTTGTGCATACAGTAGGCTAGTCTAATGTGAAAAAGTATCTGGTCACGAAATTTTGAAAAAGTAATTGAACCGCTCATAAAACACTTTTTTGTATGTAGGATGTGGAAGTTGTCTTAGTTTGGCCATGTGTCCTTTGTATGTTAAGAAAATTTATTCGGTTGATTAGGTTGAACACTACATGATAGGCCTACAGTTAGTAAGTTAGTTAGATGGAGATTTACGCGCCGTTTTGAACCTAGTATTGGTTCAAGTTGAGCACGCCATGGCCATTTTTCCAGTTGTGGCACACTGGCTTGTTTTACCTACTCCATTGCATATGCGGAGCGTCATGCACAACAGTAGGTTCCATTTTTAGAGTTTTGGTATGACTCGACCTGAGAATCGAACCCAGGGCCCTCTGCGTGAAGGGCGGGTGCTCTACTGTTAAAACAAACATGTGGTCTCTGTACATGATATATTTAAGCCAAAGCTTTAACAATTCCATTATTTTAAAGGAATGTGAATTGTTTTCAAGAAAACAACAATTGTTTCTTTTGCAGTGGGGTATCTTTTCCAAACTTATCTGTGAACTTGCTCAATGGCTGGTTGGATAAAATCTACTTTATCCATATCTACATGTTAGTAGCCATTCATTTCAAACTAAAAAAAAAAGGGGGGGGGGGGTAAGGTAGTTGTTTGATGTTATCAAGTTGGTGAACTTTTGTATTTTTAAGGAAGAATATATGGTACTGTAGTAGCAAAAGCTTTAAGCTGTAACATTTCCACTCACTTGAAGGAATGTGAGTTGCTTTAGAGAAAAGATTATATACATATGCTTTGAATTTTCTTTACAATAAGCAATCTTTTACCAACCAGAGTTGAGCACTCGCTGAGAAGATTGTTGGTAAAAATCTACTTCATCTCTATTTACATGAAAGTAGCCATATATTTGAGACTGATACTTCCAAATGGTGGGGTGGGGGGGGGGGCAGGTGCCCCTTAATTTGATGTTACCACTCGGTGAACTGTTGTAATTTTTAGGGAAGAATACTGGATAATGTTGTACAAGATGTAAGCCAAAGCTTGAACAATTCCATTATTTTGTAGGAATGTCAGTTGTTTTGAAGAAGAACTATAAACACGCACTTTGAATTTCTTTTACGGTGGGGTACTGCATCTTCACCAACCTTAGCTGTGGACTCGCTCAAAATATGGTTGGCTAAAATCTACTTCATTAATTTCTACATGTAAGTAGCCGTTCATTTAAGACTAAATGAAAGGGGGGGGGGTGGGGGGGGGGGGGTTAAGGGGGTTCTCTGAAGTTACCAAGTTGGTGAACTTTTGTATTTTTAGGGAAGAATACACGATACTGTATTAGCAAAAGCTTTAACAATTTCATTCCCTTGAAGGAGTGTGAGTTGTTTCGAAAACAACAATACACAAACTTTGTATTTCCTTTACAATGAGGTTCTTTTACTAACCAGAGCTGTACACTTACTCGGAAGATTGTTGGTCAAAATATATTTCATCTCTGTCTACATGAAAGGAGCCAGTTATATAAGACTGAAACTTCTGAATGAAAAGGGTGGAGGAGGTGGTTCTCAATTACATATTACCAAGTTGGTGAAGGTTTGTATTTTTAGGAAAAATATCTGGTTAAAGATGTACCTAATATAGGCCAAAGCTTTCATTTTTTTTGAAAAACAGGAGACCCAAAATTGTGGACAAAGCTACAACTACTGTAAACCGTGTTTTCAAAACAATAAGAGAAGGCTGTGGAGTCCGTCATGAATGGCACTTGTTTGTATGGATGTGTGTTTTTGACACTTGTTCGTTAACATGATATCTCAAGAAGGAAACTCTGTCAATTCTCGAGCTTGGTACATAGATGCCCTATGTTAAGAGGAAGAACCCTCTTGTTTTTAGTGGAGGTCATAGGTCATCTGGGGTCAAACTCTGAAAGCCTTGGGAACACAATTTCTCAAGATAGGCGGCTTGTATAGAATTCATACTGTGTGTATAGATGGATTATGGTCAGAAGATTATCCTTATAATTTTTGGTGGACTTCAAAGGTCATCTTTGATTACCAGATGTCAAACTCGGAAAACCTTGTAAGCATGATAGTTTATGGTCGGAACCTGTCTCTCTTGACCCTAAATGTTAATGGCTTGAGGGACAGTCGGAAGCGATCCAGAATATTTCAGTTTTGTAAATCACTGGGTGTGGACTTCGTTTTTCTCCAGGAGACCCATATTGTAAATGAGGATGATGTCCACACCTGGTCCTTCGAATGGGGTGGGGGTTTGCATGCTTCCTTTGGTTCCCCGACGTCTTGTGGTTCAGTTATTTTACTTTCGCCTAGGTGGTCCACCCTGGTCGGAAAAGTTGATTCTGATCACGAGGGTCGGTTGGTGTGCGTAACAATAAAGCACCCATGTGGAAGCTTCTTTCTGTGTAACGTTTACGCACCCAATCGGCCTTCAGACAGAAGGAACTTTTTCATGACCCTGCCATCCTTCGTTCCTGGCAGTGCCCCTTGTATCCTGGCTGGAGATTTTAACTGTGTCCCTGACGTACAGCTCGACCGTAAGTCCTCTTGTGTGTCTTCGGGCTGTACCGTTGGCATGGCGGAACTGGACATGTTTACAAAGAATCACGACATGGTTGACACTTGGAGAGTGCAACACCCCGGTTTGTCCGTGTTCACTTGGCACCGCCCTGATGGCACGGACGCGTCAAGGTTGGACCGGGTGTACTCTCCCTTGGCCTTGTCTCCAGTGATTGTGAAGTTGTGGCATGTCCAGTTTCGGATCATGATGCAGTTACTGTCTCCTTCCAACCCCTGAGTCATGGCCTTCAGGGAGGGGATTCTGGAAAATGAATACAGATATCTTAACGGGCTGAATATAAAGAACAACTGAAAGCCAGGTACGAAGGGTGGCGAACACTGAGGCCGGCCTTTTCAACGGGTTTAGAATGGTGGGATGAAGTTAAGTCTCGCATCAAACGTTTTACAGTTGAGTATTGTGTAGCAAGAGCTCGTCGAAGAAGGAAGAGTTCCTCTCGCTCTGCGTCAGGGATAGGAACGGGGACTCCTCCGCACTCCATGCCATCCAGCAGCACCTTGATCCAGAAGTTGCATGGGGCCCGTGTTCGTGCTCGCGTACACTGCGTGGAGGCGGCGGAATAGCCAACCATCAAATTGTACCAAGTGGTCACGAAGTATGCCATTGATCGCCGTATTAGTGCAGGCCGTGACGTCCACGGTACGGGACGGAGGGACCCCTCGACATTGTCGAAGTGTATCAGAACTTCTATAAACAGCTTTACGCAGGCAGATGTCGATGGGGTCCTTCAAAGTCCCTTTTAGATAATATTGATAAGTTCCCTTCTACGGAGCAGAACAATGAACTTGGTTCCCCCTTGACTGTCGACGAGCTCTGGAAGGCGGTGACGAAAATGAAGGAAGGAAAGTCCCCAGGGTCGGACGGTATCCCGGTAGAATTCTACAAACGCTTCTGGGGTATCGTTGGACATGATCTCCGGGATGTATTTACCTCTGCCTTCCTTGCTGGTTCGTTAAGCCCCTCGCAGCGCACAGGTGTAATTACTTTGTTACCCAAGTCTGGAGACCCCCTTGAACCGAAAAACAAGCGACCAATAACGTTGTTAAATGTGGACTATAAGATCCTGGCGAAAGCCCTTTGCAACCGGCTGGGTACTGTCATGCCGGATCTTGTAGGTTCCTTTCAGACGTGTGCGGTGCGGGGACACAGTATTCACCAGAACCTCTGGTTGGTGCGGGACTTAGTAGAGTATGTAATGGACCGTGATCTTCCATGTGCGCTTATCTCCCTCGATCAGGAGAAGGCCTTTGACATGGTTGATCACGGATTCCTCTTTAAAGTCTTAAAGAAGTTTTGTCTGAACTCTTTCTTTGTTAAATGGATTGCTTTATTGTATAATAATGTATATAGTCGTGTTATTGTCAATGGCATACCGTCTGACCCCTTTAGAGTACAACGTGGGGTACGGCAGGGATGCCCCGTCACCTTTACTCTATGTATTGTTTAGTGAATCGCTTGCGAGAGCCCTCCATGAAGACCCTTTGTTTCGACCTTTTCATATTCCTGGTGGAGCCACAGTCAAGTGCCTTCAGTATGCTGATGATGTCACGTGTGTAGTCTCTGACCTAGCTTCCTTCAGGGCCCTGCCTGACACCCTGTCTGCCTTTCAAAGAGCGACTGGTGCCAGACTGAACCCCGCAGAGATCAAAGGACTCCGTCTGGGTAAGTGGCGGTGGAAAAAACTTGCGTTGACGATGCCAAGAAAATCAATGGTATATGGTTTGGATACGGCTCACCGTGGTCACTCACCTGGAACGAGGTGGACCTGACGGAGGATAGGATGGCAGACAATGGGGAGCGCTACATTAGTCTAATGGGAAAAGTAAGTTATTTATCGTTTCATTTACCCTCTCTTGTGGTACCCGGGCACTGTTCTGGTTGCTCCAGTGGGTGCCCTTGTGCGACTTGAGAGGGCCATATTCAAGTGGTCAGGGAAAACGAACTGGTCAGAAGAAAGGTTGTGTACCAGGAACTTAGACGTGGGGGCCTAGGCCTTGTGCATTTTCCCTCAAAGCTCCGTTTTCTCCTGGCAAAGTGTGTGTTTAGTGCTGTCGACAGTGAGATGCCCTTTGCATATTTTGTCCGTTATTGGGGGGGATTGTCATTACGTGGGTTCTTTCCGTCCCTGTTTCGTAATAGTATGCCCCACAGCGGGAGACCCTCAAAGACCTATTGTCACCTGAGGGATACTCTCCGTATGATGTCAGCTGTAGGGGAGGTTTCGCAGTCCAGCGCGGGGGACCTGTACCGGGCCATTTTTGATGACTTGGCGGGCCAAGTCCATCCAAGCGATTATGCCTTACAGCCGGAAGTGTGGACCGTAGTGCACAGCAAGTCACTAGACTACCGCCGGCGGGACTTGCTGTGGCGAATTGCACATGATGCCATTGTAACCAATCTCAAGCGCCTTCGGTGGCGTCTTGGAGATGGCATATGCCCCCGCGCGTGGTGTACAAAGTGGGAGAGTGTGCCCCATGTGTTTTGGCATTGTGGTTTTGTGGCTCTCCTCTGGCAGTGGTTTCAAGTCCTGGCTGACCGGCTAACGCTTTGCAACACTTGGGCGGTCAGCCGGGACTATGCATTGTATGGTCTATCGCCACCACCATGCAATGCAAGTATTCGTGGCATACTCACCTTTGTTTCGGCCTCCATTAAGCTGGCTGTTTGGAGAGACCGATGTAATATTGTTTTTAGGGGTGAAGGGAGGCCTGTCGACGTCGTGTTGGCGTCGGTAAAGACGGAAATCAAACTGAGGGTCGAGGCCGACTTTGTTCGTTTGCCGGGGTCCACGTTCGGCAGACGTTGGGGACCAATTGTTTCGGTGCGGGAGGGGCGGGTGATAGTTAATTTGTAATTAATCCTGTTTCCTCAGGGATCGTTTTGTACATATTTTTTCTTTGTTTGGTAATGTGTAAATAGGTGAGTTTGTAAATAGTCCTGGGTTGGGGTGGGTTTTGTAAATTATCGTCACAAAATCTTTCTTTTCGTCCGTAATGGTATGAATTCTGTACATAGTTCAAGTTATGTTTTGTCCCGTCTGGTCTGAGTTGTGTTATTCGTTCTCCGTGCCCGTTTCTATGTACGTAAAAAGCAGTTTATGGTCGGAACCTTTGATGGAATTCATACTTAGTACAGTATGTTGGTACATTATAGTGAAGGCTAAAAGGCTAAAACTTGTTAAACACTTCATTTTAGTGAGGGAAAGTTTGATGTATTTCATGCTTATACTTCACATATGGATGGCCTGTATAGATTCAACTATCCTCATCATTTTAACGGTAAGAACATCCGCCTCTCACGCAGAAGGCTCGTGTTCTATTACCAGGTCGAGTCATATTGAGCAGATAATTATTGAAGGCCAAGTAATCCCATAATTAGCATGTTGATTGCCCATATTAAGTAGATGATCCCTTTTGTTTTTGTTAAAGGTAATTTGGATCACCAAAGTTCAAATGGTAAATAATTTAGAGAAGGTACTTGGACTCATGCAATCTCAAAAAAGGTAACTGACAGACCTCATACTTGGTGTGTGGGTTGTCTGTATTTCATTTGATGGAGGTTAAAGGTAATTTTGGATCATCAGAGGTCAAAATTTCAAAACAATATGTGTGTAAGGCAAGGAATCACTATTAAAATCAGTATTTAGGGGATAAATGCGAGGGTGCCCGGTCTTAAATGTGATTTAAGACCGACGATGACGTCATCACAGAGGCTGAGCGGACGGAGGCGATAGCCTTCCAAAAATATGCGTAAAAAATTCCGAAAAAGTAACTTTTTAGATCAAATTTCAAAGATCAATCTTTAATTCTCCTCACTAACTTAGGGCCCTATTATGACGTCATGTTTGGTGTCTTACGATAGTAGCGAACAACTTTGTACTAAAACAAAGTGGACAAAGAGGCAAAGTATTTTCAGTTTCTTCAAAACATATTTATTAGAGTCTCAATTTTTCGAAAAAATTTTAATTAAATCAAATCATTTATCTCTGAAATATGCTTTCTTTATCTGACAACTTGACGTTTGGGGTCAACTGGAAGGCTTGCGAGTGTAAACAAGATACAGCCACACAGCACACATGCACATCTACAGTGTACATTATTAGTACATTACAGACTAGACTATCGCTACTAAGACTATTAGTTCAACATAAAGTTTTAATGAAACATCCGAAAGCTCAAATGAATGGGCAATTCTCAACAACTAGCTAGGAAGATTAATTTATTTTGCCATATAGACCTTGACATTACCGGTGAAAGAGCACCCTTGGAAAACTGCTTGAACTTCATTAGCTGAAAGGTTGGTGTTAAGTTGCATACCATTGGAAATAACCTTTGCGAAGCTGTCAGTAAGACTATTATTAACGTTAGGCTCATTACATGGGCTAGGCTTACTTCCACTAGCACCGCAAACGTTGCTGCTTTGAACGTCATCGCTCAAACACTCAGACAATGTTTTAGCCATTTCTCTCTTTTGGGCTGGTGTCGCATCATTGCAATAGGACTTGATGCTTGCCTCGCAGCGATGTCCACTCAAAGTGGCGATTGTTCTTGTGTCAAAGCCCTTCCTGCATAATTCTGTTATAACAGTGGCACGAATGCAGTGGTTTGTGTATGTCTGAGACATCTGCAGGTCTTGGGAGATAGTTTTCATCATATTACCCAGAGTGTTTTTGCCAAGTGGAACTTTGTCATATCACTGTGGTTTTCCCACATGGAAGCAAGCATTTGGCCGTTGAAAAAGGTGCTTGCAACTGGGATTCAGTTTGGCAATGTATTCTTTCAGGATTCTTACAGGGCACAAATCACCCCCAGTGGCGTACATTCACTTCTCTGATTCAGGATCCTTTCTTAAGTCACCAGGATGGTTCTTTGTGGCGTCATGAAAAGTCATCTTACAGTACTCATTTCCATCACCATCTGAACAAAATTCAAAGCAATCCTTGGGGAGAGCTCCTAAGCCTTCTCGTCCCCTCCTGCAGAAGTAATATTCAATGTAGAACCAAGCCAGTTGCTGCAGTCCTCTAGGGGTAGACACATCAATAGTTTTCAGTTTCTCCAAATCACCTGGTAAAATTGGTGCCTTATGCTGGCTTCTGTCATGCCCGTCACATTTCAGCTGTTTTAGAATGCCTCTAAAGACATTATTAGCTCCTTGAAACTCTCTGTCCTGTAGGATGTTAACCTGGCGACAAAAAGGCTCTCCGGACAAGTGACAATGTATAGCAGCCTGCAGACCAACAAAGGACTGTTTGGCATACCTTTCGCCCCGCTTGTTTCTTACTTCAGCGTAAAATACCCGCAAAAAAGCATTGAGTTCATCTGCTGCCAGTTTTTCAAATTCAGGATTTTTGCCTTTGGATTTGCACCAGGCTGTTTGAGGAAAATGAGTTATAATGGGAGTACAGTTGCGTATTAAATTATTGTTGTTAAATTAATTCTTATTAAATTGGTGTAGCCTATAGTAGCCTACAGTACATTTTAAAATGGTGTGAAATTCAATTTCAGTACTGATTCTAAAACCACCGACTGTCGACTATTTATGAATTTTATTTCAATGGAGCTGTTTTATCTGGCTCATTTGTAGTACAAATTTAGTAAAAATTGAGTGTAAATACCTGAAAATGAGAAAAGTGAGATTATTGGCCTGTTAAAAAATCACTTTATTTTTAATCTAAAAGATTGAATCAAGTAACAGTGAAAGGTCATCATAAAAAACTTGATGATAACCATGAGAAATGTTAGTAATAAATTAACAGAACTATTTCTAGTCCGGAATGACCCTGAGTTACTGTTAGCTTTACCTAAAAGACTTTATTTACACACAACATTTTCAAATAACATGTTATCAGAACAAAGATTGATGGAAATTGAGACTTCCCCTTTGATAATGCTTCCTGATTTCACATTTTCATTGACCTTGCAGTTTTAATTTTAAGGGGGTGGGGGGGGGGGTGGGGGGATGGAAATAGTCAGTACTGGGCAAATCATTGTGATGTTTCTTTGTGTTCTTCCCTTATTTTAGAAAACTTGCTGCTGAATATGAAATCACTAACAAGAGGAGAAAAGTCATCAAGTCTGGCATTTTTGCTCACCTCCTATTAGAAATGGATGACTACACTTTGCGACGCCACCTAAGAATGGATTTACAACAGTTTGACACGTTTGTACAATTTCTTGAAGAAAGAGGCATAGGTTACAGACCCTTTTCTGATGGTGGTAAACCCCTAATCCCAGTAAGGATGAGGGCTATTATTTTTCTCTGGTACATGGCAAACAATAATAGTTTCCGTGAGATTTCAGACAAATTTAATATAACACAAAAGTTCTGCTCATCGTATCATTAATGATATTCTCAATTGTGTGGTAGAGCTTTCAGCTAAGTATATCCAGTGGCCTTCCCAACATCAAAAATTACAATTTGCAAATAGTTTATAGATAATGTAATTGGGGCTATAGATGGATGCCACATTAGGATTATTAGGCCTACCAGTCATGGGGATAACTATCTAAATAGAAAAGGGTATTACTCAATTTTGTTGCAGGGTGTTTGTAATATGCAGGGAAAATTTACTGATATATATGTTGGACCTCCAGGCAGAGTTCATGATGCAAGACTTCAAAAACATTCAGATTTATTTAGCCAGAAACGTGAAATGTTTGAAGGCACATGGAAGCTTTTGGGGGATTCTGCATACACTTCTAAGGAATTTCCTTTCACTGTCACTCCCAAAAGAGACAATGAGATGCTTACAGCAAGAGATGTACATAATAATGCTTGTATCAGCAGGGGTAGGGTTATTATAGAAAATGCTTTTGGGCGATTAAAGTGTAGGTTTAGAAGAATAAGAGTTATTCAAAATATCATAGCAGCATGTACTTTACATAACATGCTTACTAGTGATGACATACAGCCTAGCTGTTGTGAGCATCCTAATGGGTGTCCTTGAAGTAATGATTATAATGAATAGCTTTTGACTCCTTATAGATGTGCAAATCTTGTTTTTTTTTTCCTGTAGCAGCACACACATGTTGTAAGCAAAGAGATTTCTTGCTTCATAGGCAATTGGAGTAGCTAGTTAGTTAGTTGGATGGAGTTTTACAGCCAAGTTTCCAACCTATTGGTTCAAGTCGAGCCGGCCACTGCTTTTTTTCCAGTTGTGGCTCACTGGCTTGTTTTCCCTACTCCATTGCCTATGCGGAGCATCACGCACAACAGCAGTAGGTTCCTTTTTTAGAGTCTTTGGTACGACCAGACCTGGGAAGCAAACCCTGGCCTTCGGCATGAGAGGCGGATGCTCTTACTGTTAGACTAAACACGCATTTGGGGTAGCATATTTAGGTGAAAAATGTTATTTTTAGGGCTGTGGCAGTCTCAGATGTGATTTGAGACTGGGATTGAAAACTAGAACGAACTAGGTAGCCATCAGTTCAAAGCCAAAAATGTTGTTGTGCCTTGTCCTCTTCTGATAAATTGGTAGGTTGTATCTCCTAGTCTAACATCTCCTTGGTTTTGTATAATGCCTTTTAAGTCCTCCAGACTTTCTGGCAAAGAACTGTTTGGCAAAACCAAACTTTAAACTGCTTCCCAAAGAAGCCATACGTCCACTAAAGGACAACACTTGACCAACCTCATAGCGATCAGACCATTTTCATCATTGGTCTGTCATGTATGGCTCCATTCTTTAATTGGGTCTCTTTTTTTTAAGTCTCTCTCAAATGCAAGCAGCAATCTGTGAGATTGGTATTGAGAAAATAAGTGGTGTATTTATATCATACATGCATAAAGATATATATATAATAATAATATATATGTATATATATATATATATATATATATATATATATATATATATATATATATATATATATATATATATGTATATATATATATATATATACAAAGAAAAATTTAAGAAGATATAGATTTATAGACATATATCTTGATACTGATATTATTTTAATGTATTGTATGTACAGAGTTGTTTATTTCGTTTCAAAGTTATATATTGATGAAATGCCAACTGTGCTGTATGTATGTCAAGACTAGTATTTTCATTGATAATTAAATTGATGAGATCAGCATGCATTGAGACAGCATGCATGTAGTGTGCAATATACTGCTATCAATTCAAACATTCCAGAAATTTGATGCTTTATACATTTAAACTTTTTTAAAAGTTTCTATATTTATTCTATATGTTAAAGCAATCCATTACTGTAGTATCTGCACACTGATCATTTAACTCTTCCATTTATTGGTAAAGGAATTAAAAACATATGCAGTCATCCAAGTGTCCCTTTTTCATGGGGAAATATATCCCCACCCCCACAATCCTGCTCATGATTACTGCTCCTGGAAAGGTCTTATAATGTAAGAGAACTAGATAGACGTGTCCTTTAAACAGAGTGCACCCTGTCCACTTTCAAGTTTCGCATTATAGGTCCACTTAAACGACTGCTTATGGTATTTTTGCAATAGTAGCACTTGATGCTTTAAACTATCTACATGTTTGTAGTGTTCTTCACAGGTGATTTTATGTAGAAGGCAGGTGAACCCTCCAAGTGAAAATGGCCTCCTTTCAAAAGCAGTTGCTGCCTTCCAAAAATATTTCCCTTTTTTAAAATCACATCATCAATTTTGTGAAGACCACACTGCTCCCTGCAGTAACTTTCAAAAAAAGAACAACCAAAAGTAACCAGTTTATACATGGCAACATTTGGCCCCATTTATCTCACAATTTCCGAAAGGTAGAGGGAGCCTTCTCCTGTCCTGCAATGATTACTTACCAAGTGGTGGCTGCCATCCTTGTTTTATAACCTGTGAAGAACACTGGTTTTTAAGACTGAACAGGGTTTTTTTGTCATAGACCACAAGTATGTTTGGTTGTCGTGACCTCCAAAGAAAAATTTCAGGGAGGGGGGGGGGGGGGGGGAGAAATAAGCTCCACGTCACAATGAGTTGTCGCAGATGGCCAAAAAATTTTGGCTCAAAATGCCTACCAGATTGTTGGAAATAGCACTTCTAAAAACAGTTTACTGCCTGCAAATTGGTGAAGCACTGAGTGAACTGTAAAGAAATTTTAGTGTTAATTTTTTTTTTCCTTTATTTTTCCCTGTATTTTTCTTGTTCTTTTTTTTTCACGTTTATTATTTTCAGGGTTGGGGGAAGGCAAGTTTGCCTTTAACCTTGCCCCGCTCTGGATGTTCATGTTTATACTGAATATTTCATGGTTTGCTATGTATATTGGATGGACTGGAATACTGGAATATATGTCATGCTGTTTGCATATTGAAAGACTTTTTAAAGAAAAGGAATGAACTCACAGTACATATTTCAGAGGTGTTGAATTTCAGTGGTGTTTTTACTTTATAAAAAAGGTTATTGGTCTGGTTTCACTGGGCAACTATGCACTCATTGGAGCATTAAAACTCTAAAAAGTATAGTACAGCTGGTAAAAGGATATTTTATGGAAAAGAAATATAACAAGGCAAAGATAAGGTTTCAACAGATGAAAAATACTTCCAAAGGTAAGAGATATATAAAATGAAAATTTCAACAAAATTTCTACAACTTTTCAAGCAACTTTGAAAACATGCTTGTAAAGCATTCTCTGAATTGTGTCATCTCATTTAACACTTTTTCTTGGCTTTCCTCTGCTTTTGCTATATTTTATCATCATTGACTCCTGTGGGTCAGATCTTTTTCGTTTCTTGATTGGTGTAGGCACACTGGATGCGTCTGTGGTTGACGAACTGCTCTCTGTTGAAACATGGCCAAGCTCCTCTGGCCTATGTGTCACAACTCCTTTTTGGGATCCTGTGACAACAAAGTTTATGTCATGACGCTCACCTATGAGGTCTGACATTTCCTGATAAAAAGAAAATTTTGTCGGTGAAGACCCTGTTGATTTGCTGTTTATGATAGCCTTCTTAAAAGCATCTATCAAGGTTTGCCACTTTCTACTCTCTCTTCTTGGCTCAAAATTCTTCCCAAATGCCTCAGACATTTGCTCTGACAGTCTCATCCAGGTTAACTTTTGGCGTACCTTTCCCAACTTAATCTTGTACTCTAGCTCAGCCAGACTTTTGGGCTTGGTGTCCTCTGCCTCAACATAGGCTCTCATTGCCTGGATAAGGAACCTTGTTTCATCAGCAGTCCACCACCCATGTTCATCAGGTACATTTTCATTTGCAGACTCAGATGGCCGTGAAGCAGCTCCTAAGGCCTCTTCGGCTGTTTTAACATCGAGGACGACATTAAAACCTTCATCCAAATAAAGGCTTTCTGCTCGCTCTGCCTTATATAGTGGTTGGGTTATAGGGCGGGTGCAGCCGTTGTCCCAAAACAACATGTCATTCTTTGAATATACTAAGTAAAGAAAAATAATTTTGTTTCACTTAAATGTGTAGTGTAAAATTTCAGCTTGATCTCAGTGTTCTAAAGTAGCCTCCTATAACTTTCTACTGCCGTGTATGAACCCAAAATAGCATGGCTGATGTGGGAGGCTAAGAAAAAGCTTGCAAAGAATGGATTAATTTACTTTGTAAAATTTTTCTTTTTTTTGAGTATTGTTTTTTAAGTTGGGTCACTAACTTATATTTTCCAGTGTCCTTCATATGTTTTTGCATTCATAGAATATTCATTTTTGCTTGTTACTTTTGTAAACCATAAGAAGATTAAATTTGAATTGAATTAAAGAATGTAGACAATTTAACCTACATGTACATTGGATTCTCCTTCTTGTTTAGATCCAAAGAGTTCCAGTATAGTTTGGCAGTTGTCGCGATTCTTTTTATATAAAGTATAGATTCTTTCAATCCAGTCTGTATAAATACTTTTAAACAGTGTTGGAGGATACCTGGGGAGATCTGTTTTTATCTTGTATAATATAAAACAGCCCTTATTTTTGACATACACATGTGTTTGTTCTGGACATTTAGAAGTTAAAAAAAAGAATGTCAATTAGTGCATAAAATTTAATTTCACTGGTTGAAAAATTAAGTTCAAGCAATACCTATTTGTTTTCACGAGTGCTTGCCCACTTATCATCCAAAATATCTTGAAAAGAAATGATCATGTACACATTCTGACTGATACAGTGTTATACACTATGGTCTCAAGGAACTAGATTGCAAGAAAAAAGGTAGCCATCACTAATGTGATGATGCTGAAAAGAATATTAGCTAGTGACTGTATAGTGTGATAACATCTGTTATTTAATGAGATAAAAACATCGAGCAGTGCCATAAATACTTTACAACACCCAAATGAATGTTTTAAAAATATTTTCTGCAGAAAGTGACTACGACAAAGAAGTAAAATGTCATCCATTTATCCAACTGTCATTTGACTTTCACTACACAAACAGCTCATTTGGGGTCAAACCCGGAAATCCTTGTTTACACTATATCTCAAGGTAGGAAACTTGGATTCATTTCAAACTTGAAATGTTGATGCGTTATGATGTAAGGAAGAACCCAATTAATTTTGGTGGAGGTCAAAGGTCATTTGGGGTCACGTGGGGTCAAACCCCAAAATCCTTGTTTACATGATACATCATGGTAGGAAATTTGGATTCATTTCTAACTTGATATGTTGATGCGTTATGATGTAAAGAAGAACCCTATTTATTTTGGTGGAGGTCAAAGGTCATTTGGGGTCAGAAGGGGACAAATCCTGAAAACCTTTTTAACGCAATATCTCAAGTTAGGAAGCTTGGATTGATTTCAAACTTGATCTGTTGGTGCATTATGATGTAAGGAAGAACCCTCTTGATTTGATTTTGGTAAGAGGTCAAAGGTCATTTGGGGTCATAGGGGTCAAACTCAAAAAACCTTGTTTAGGATAGCTCAAGGTACGAAACGTGGATGGATTTCATAATTAGTATGTGGATGAGCTATGGTGAGAAGATGGTCTGTATAAGGTTTTTTTTGTGGAGGTGAAAGGACATCTGGAGTCATGATCAGTCAAACTTTGAAAACCTTGTCAAAATGGGATATCTCAATTAGTATGTGGATGTGTTATGGTGAGTTGAAAGTACTGTACCTGTTGTTTTTGGTGGAGGCCAGTGGTCACCTGGCATCAAACTCTGAAAACCTTGTTTGCAGAACATCTTAACGCACAGTATGAAATTTGGCTTTTTGAATATAGAAGTGTTTTGGTTAAAAGAAAGACCAGTATACTTTCAGGTGGAGTCAAAGGTCACTTTGGGTCACCAGTTGTTACAGGAAATGTAGCATTTTATTGAAAAGAGCATATATGTATCATCGAAACCACAATGCATTTTTGCATTCTGGTTCTTAGATCATTCTTGAGTCGAAGCAAAATACATATCCAGCAAGAAGGCCTACTGCAAATGCATGAATGCTATAGCCTGTTTATGTTTGTAAATAAGAGTATCAGTACAGAAGTCCTACAGAAATCCTTCCACTATGTGCATTCTTTCAACATTATAATCCATGCTTGATCAAGAAGTACCGGTACCATCGGAAAGGGCAGTATCCCTCCAAACATTGGGAGATGATGCCAGAAATGGGCATCTTTTTGAACAGTACAACAGCATTTTACTCAACCACTAGATTATCTCACTGCTGGCAGAAAACTCGGATGGTTGGTTCTGATGGTTCATCAACCTAAATGACAGAAAATGAAATCAAAGAAAGTCACTTAGATATTTGTGATGAGCTTTGCATAAATATTACCGTACTGTAGGCCTAAAAGAGACAAAACCTGTGATTACTATACAACAAATTTGAAGGACAAATCTTCAAGAAACAATAACCAGGCAGTTCCAATTTTGCCAAATGTAAAAATCACTTAAGTAAGGTTTTGATGGTACAGTATTTTCTATTCCAAATACTGCCAAAATGTCTCATATCCGTCTGCCACTGGTCAACTGTATCTGAACATGTACAGTGTGTTGGCAACATCATTGTGTTAGGGTTAAGATCTATTCCAATGAATCACTGGGAGACTTGTCCAGTCAAATAATGTACATGCACATATTATCTGCAAACTATTAACATGATGCTAGAAGTAAATAGCAAGTTTTAGCAATCTAAAGCTTGCAACTAATAATCCAGACTCTATCAGAGAACTTCCTTTTCAGATATCTTGAGATCAATAAAGTTAAAGGCATTACCCCCTTCAAAGACTATTGCTCAATAGAGCAACAAGGTTGGTTTAAACGGGATTAACTGCCGCAATAACAGAGATGAGCTTCACCGCAGAAAATTTCTTTTTCTCGGGAAACATTGTCTAAAATGTCCTATTCACTTCTAGCAGCATGAAACTAAACCAAACTGGAATATTGCCAAAAACGTGCTAAGAGTTTTTAGATCTTATTCAAGCACACATGAATTTTGTAATATGAAAACATATGCTGAATACAGTTAACAGGGTCCATTGAGTTTGCGTCTCATCTAACTGCTTATCTGGTTACAATCATGGAATGACAGCTCTCATCCACTGTATTACGCTATTGCCATAGCTTATTTTGCCCCAACATTAACTGTAAAAAATACTCATCATTCTAGAGCTTGAAATTTAGCCTTCCTGAATGCAGTTAAACCTAGTGTTGCCTATGTTGCCAGGCATTGCATCCCAATGAAATTCTGGGGGGTTTAAATAATAATTTGAGAGAGAAATATTTTGTTGTAACTAAATTCAAGTGCCTCATTTAGTGCAAGACCTCTTGAAATGGCACAATTAATATAAGCATTTTCCCAGCCCCTTGTTTTAAGAGTACCTTACAGAAATATGCTATGAAGTATAAACACTAACATTTATTTCAAGACTAATTGCCTCATTTATGCACTTTTCAACTGCAACCATGACCCCACCCCCTACATCCCGGAAGGTCGGATCTTGGCCCTGAACTTTATTTTGGAAATTGGTAGTTAATCCCTGGGTATAGTCTGACCATGCATGACGTCCATGCCTCATAGGGTATTATTGATCCAGGGCCCCTGGCCAAGTCCCCATGCATGCCCACCCATGCTGTCTCGATTGCAGATTTTCGTTCAAGTGAGGTATATCAAGTTTCCAAACCCACTGCTGGAGGTCTCTTATTATCACTTCACCGAGCTTCTAGTCCACTTAGGTTGCAAAAAATTACAGGGTACTTTGAGCAGGATTGTAATCAAAACCCCCTTGTAAGTAGTAAGCATGCCACAAGTACTTTAAATGCCCCGCTGAGAGTCCCTGGTCCAAGTGCTGGCCCTGTGGGGTCAATATTACATATTACATTCTCCACCAGGGTCCAAGCTGCACCCCTCGGTTGAAATCGAAATGCTCAGGCGTTAAATTTGGGGAATTGAGGGTGAATTAAACACAAAGGGGGTTGGGGAAAATTTGCATGAATTTAGTTTTCATACTCAGAATTGAAAAATCATAGCTTCATCGGACCGGTAGCCATTAGCCAGAATATAACGTGTATAACTGTAGGCTACATAGTTGGTGTCTGGAGAGATATTCTAAACATGTTCTCTACTTGCCATGAAGTGGATGGTTACCGATGGCAATGGTCGTCTACAAATCTAGTTTTTAGTTTTCAGTAATTTGATGTTTTATAGTACTAGGGGTTAATGGTGGAAAACTTTTCCCCCAAATAATGGGGAAGTGGATCATAATGGTTGAGAAGTACTGATCTAGGGGGTCAGGGTTGCAATTGGTAAGTGCAGAAATGTTAGTGAAAGACCTCTGAAATGACAACTTGAATTTAGGCTAAAAGTATATTTTTCAGTTTAGGCGAATAATTTTTTATAGTGCCTAGCCTAGGCCTAAATTACTGTAACATTACAGATATCAATTGTCAGTTTAGGCCCAGGTCCCAGCTATAGGCCTATGCTTATTAAAAAAAAAAAGTCTGCAACTCACCCATCACCGAAATATACAGCATCAGCTAGGCCTAGCTGCCAATTCAAATCGTATGGGCCGCATGGATATGGCCTGAGTTGCAACTTGCAGTTCCCTGCCACAGAAGAAACTCAACATCCTTTTGCTCATCTTTTAACTTAGAAAATGTAGAGGAGTAACGTTGCGTTAGGCTATCTGGAACATTCGTGGATGCCAGAATCAAAAAAAAAAAAAACATCTGATGTCATGCACAGAACTCTTCACGATCATGCATCTCATTCTCGCATTTGATCTATAGCCTAGGTAGTAAAAACACTTTTAGAATAGACACGATGTTACAAATTGAATTTTTCACGTTAATGAAAGAGTGTGAATTGAAGTTTTTACTCAATCTGTCATTGGAACATGAATATACAGTGCCTGAATTGAACGGATATAAGGAAGCGAACATGCGCCGCCGGCATTTATGCCGAACCTGTTGTGTTTGTTTTTGTGACACAAAGTTCAGTGCATAGGTCACTGAACTTTGCCTTTGTTTTGTACCATAGGCTATTGGTCCACACAGGAATGACGTAAAAACTTCTTTACCAATCGTTTGGACGGTTTTAAAACTCAGTTTTTCCACTTTTTGCGTAAAGCATGCACTCATTATATTGAAAATAGTACTTTTTGGATATTAACATTCTTTTTTTCAACAAATGGCGATACATTACCTGATATCTTCTGTTGACTGGAAGCCATTTTGAGATGAAGGCGGAATTAATCTCGGATTGACCAATGGAACGCTTCTCACATGTCGTGAAGTGGTGAACTCGGTGCAATGCACGACTTCACGACCTCAATGGAACGCGGCAATCTGTATATATAGCTTTGTTATTGTGATGAACCTTATACCTGTACATAATATTGTAAATATCTGTATATATAGCTTTATTACTGTAATGAACATAGAAAAAATTTTCTGTTTGATTTAGCAGTTTGTAAATAGTTAAAATTTCTGTCTCCGCCCGATCCGGTTTGAGTTTTGTTTTTGTTTGTATGTGCCGTTTCAATGCACTTAAAAAGCACACATAGAAACGGGCACGGAGAACCAATAACACAACTCGGGCCAGACGGGACAAAACATAACTTGAACTATGTACAGAATTCAGTTCTGGTCTTCGTCGATAGCGGACGTGTTTTCGCGGAGCTCTCGTCACATATCTTGGTTTGCGTCGGTAATGGTATGAGTGCTGTTCATAGCTCACGTTAGGTTTTGACCCGTCTGGTCTAGACCTAAGTATTCTTATTGGTTCTCCGTGCTGTACGTAAAAAGCATGCTCTCGTTGATCGTGCTGGATTTTGGTATTGTGGTCTGCTTTGTGGCAGCTTGCTTGTTTACTGTACTACACTACCGTATAGATTCGTCGTGCCCGTTTTGGAGTACGTGTAAAGAAACTGGAAGTTTTGTTTTTCTGTTTGTGATTGAACGTGGCCTACAATCCTGGACAAAAATACATAGGACAGTTCCCCCCCCCCCCCTTCAATGTTGCAATTTTTGAAATTTTGAGAATATTTAGTCGAGAACAACATTTCACTAGGGGAAGGGGATTTTGGAAAACCAGCGAGTCTGTGAATACGTGTGGCTACATTGGGGCAAAAATGTCCCATCATTTTTGTCCAGGATTGTCTGAACTGCTGTAGACATATATAGACCCTCGGAAGCATACAGTCAAATGAGAGAAACGCTCCTAATTATATCTAGAGTTGGGGACGTTTCGCAGTTAAGTGCAAGAGACCTATACCAGGCCGTTTTTGAAGAATTGGTTGGCCAGGTCCAATCCAATCACCATGCTTCAGGGTCGGAAGTGTGGCGTGTGGTCCACAGCAGATCATTAGATTACCGCAGGCGAGACCTGTTGTTACTAATCTCAAGCGTCTTCGGTGGCGTCTTGGAGATGGGATTTTGCCCACGCACTGGATGCAGAGTGTGTCACATGTGTTTTGGCAGTGTGGGTTTGTGGCACTCCTCTGGGAATGGTTCCAAGTCCTGACTGATCGCTTGACGATGGGCAACACGGGACTATGCTTTGTATGGTCTTTCACCCCCGCCATGCAATACAAGTATTCAGGGCATACTTACCTTTGCTTCGGCCTCCATAAAGCTGGCCTTATGGAGAGACCGATGTAACGTTGTTTTTTGGGGGATGGGGAAGCCTGCGGACGTCGTCCTGGCGTCGGTGAAGGCGGAGGGTTGAGTCCGACTTCGTTCGTTTGCCAAGGTCGGCGTTCGGTAGGCGATGGGGTCCACTCGTTTCGGTGAGGGGGGACCGTGTGGTGGTCAACTTGTAGTAGGGTGGGTCTGTAAGGTGCTTGTAAATATCTGTATGTATAGCTTTATTACTGTAATGAACATAATTTTCTGTACATGGGTTTTGTAAATATTTGTACATATAGCTTATTACTGTAATGAACACAATTTTCTGTTTGATTTAGCAATCTGTAAATAGTCTGCGTTTATGTTTTTGCCCGATCCGGTTTCAGTTTTTTTTTTTTTTTTGTTTTGCATGTGCCGTTTCAATGCACTTAAAAAGCACATATATAGGAGCGCGCACGTATACTGTAGATCGTTTTGGGACAAGTTTGAAAGGATAGGAAAGTCGCGTTAAGAAGGTGTGCTTTTTACGTACATAGAAACGGGCACGGAGAACCAATAAGAGAACTCAGACCAGACGGGACAAAATGATAACTTGAACTATGTACAGAATGCATACCATTACGGACGCAAACCAAGATTTTTGTGTCAATAATTCACAAAACCCACCCAGACAGACCCCCAACCCAGTACCCAGGGCTATTTGGGAAGGATACAGTAAAATTCTCCACTTTGTAATCTAGGAAGCAAAAAGTTCATTTAAGCAGTTAATAAACTTAATAATGCCAAAGCGGAACGATTCTTTCATTCAGCCGAAAGTAGGAACATTAAAATAACCAGTTTGGACTTTGGTTATAAGCCACAGACTTACTGTGACTGCGATCTCTAAACTAGGGTAAACCAGACGACCTACCGTTTTTTTTTTTTTCACCAAGGATAAAGTCTTAAACATGCAAAATGGGGGCATGTAAAGATGAGTGGGTTTCACACTACCGCAGTAATAAATAGTTTCCTCCAATGAAGTTTATTCCTCGTTTGCCACGGTCAACCGTAAAATTGCTGAAATTATCATTTTGAAATCGGTCCCTTCATAAAAATGTGCGGTCGACTGTCAGTGCTTTTTACGTACATAGAAACGGGCACGGAGAACCAATAAGAAAACTTAGACCAGACGGTACAAAACATAGCGTGAACTATGTACAGAATTGATACCATTACGGACGCAAACCAAGATTTGTGACAATAATTTACAAAACCCCAACCCAGGGCTGTTTACAAACTCACCTATTTACACAAATCAAACAGAAAACATGTACATAGAAACGGCCACAGAGAAGCAAACACAGGACTATTTACAACTTAACTATAACCCGCCCCTCCCGTACCGAAACAATTGGCCTCCAACGTCTGCCGAACGTGAACCTCGGCAAACGAACAAAGTCGGTCTCGACCCTCAGTTTAATTTCCGTCTTTATTGACACACACGCGACGTCGGCAGGCCACCCTCCACCCCTAAAAACAAGGGTGTCTACAAAGCGAAGACAGAAGACCTGAAAACAAAGTTATGGCAACGGCAGATTTAGAAGCCTTGGCGTTTGTTTAGATTGGGGTGAAACTTACATATGAATAATATCACAAAGGTAGAAATGATGACAACAACACAATAGATTTTAGGTGGTCAAGATGTGTTTTATTTCTCTAAAATGGCAAGGCAGATGACTAACAAAGATCAACATTAGATGGAGAAGTGCCACAGAGCCGCCGACACAATTTGTTGCTGTAGTCTTCGTTTTGTGAATTTTAACCTCATTAATTGCTGTTTTCTTTTATATTTTCATTCGATATTGCAGAAGCTCATGTCGACATCATTTCGAATACCTTAGTCAGCATAGCTTAAACCAATATTAATCACACGAAAATTTTTTAAATGTGTCTCATAATTAGAAAAGGGCTGAAAATCCAAGTCTTCGTTTTGTATATCAGCAATCATGTTTTCACCTTTGAAACATTTCGTAAGATGAGTATAATTCTATTAGTTCTTACACATCCAATATCTGTTAGTTTGATTTGAAATTAATAAGAAGGCCTCTAAAATGAATGTTTGATATCGCGCGGGGCGGGGGTAACGAAAGGGGTTCGGCAACGCAGGGAAAGTCCCCAACATCGCAAGGAAATAGGAAAACAGAAGAATGCTTTGCATATCAAAATACGGTGCCACAGCGCCGCCGACACAAGTTGTTGGTGTAGTCTTCGTTTTGTAAATCTAATCTCATAAATTAGTGTTTTCTTTTATGTTTTCATTCGATATTGCAGAGTCTCATGTTGATATGAATTCGAATACCTTAGTCAGCATAGCTTAAACCAATATTAATCACAAGAAAATTTTTATCTGTGTTTATTAATTAGGAGAGGGCTGAAAATCCAAGTCTTCGTTTTGTATATCAGCAATTTTGTTTTCACCTTTGAAAGATTTCGTACCATGAGTATAATTCTATTAGTTCTAACACATCCAATATCTGTTAATTTGGTTTGAAATTAATGGGTATGTCTCTAAAATGAATGTTTGATAATTCAATGGGGGCCGTATGCGGTAATTGTTGAGTTGGGAGGGGGTGGGAGCGTACGGGGTTCGGCAAGGTAGGAAAAGTTCCCAACATCGCAAGGAAATAGAAAAACAGAAGAAATTAACCCGGAGAAAATAGAAAATAAGAGATCTCAATGCTTTGCATCATCGCCTTTCAAAATACGGTGACACAGCGCCGCCGACACAAGTTGTTGCTGTAGTCTTCGTTTTGTGAATTTTAATTAATTGTTGTTTTCTTCTATGTTTTCATGCGATATTGCAGAGTCTCATGTTGATATTAATTCGAATACCTTACTCAGCATAGTTTAAACCAATATTCATCACAAGAAAAATTTTATCTGTGTTTCTAAATTAGGAAAGGGCTGAAAATCCAAGTCTTCGTTTTGTATATCAGCAATTATGTTTTCACCTTTGAAAGATTTCGTACCATGAGTATAATTCTATTAGTTCTAACACATCCAATATGTGTTAATTTGGTTTGAAATTAATGGGTATGTCTCTAAAATGAATGTTAGGTAATTCAATGGGTGCCGTTTGCGGTTACTGTCGCGCGGGGGGAAGTGGGTTAGGAAAGGGGTTTGGGAAGGTAGGGGAAGTCCCCAACATCGCAAGGATATAGGAAAACAGAAGAAATTAACCCGGAGAAAACAGAAAATAGAAAATAAGAGATCTCAATGCTTTGCATCATCGTCTATCAAAATACGGTGCCACACCGCCACCGACACAAGTTGCTGCTGTACTCTTCGTTTTGTGAATTTTTCCGGTGTTCCAATAGAATAATCAGCCTATTTGAGGCATGTAGGAAGTCTTCTTTTCGATGGACGATAAGTCGATACCCAATTCTATTGACTTTCTTTTTATACTTGAATTGATCCTTCGTAAACTAGTTAAAGACTTGAACGCCGCTACGCAGACTAACGGTAGTACTAGCTCCAGAACTACACTATCGAAAATCCTCGCTTGTGTAACACGCTCGTCAACCGCTAATCTGTTGGCACGTCTCGGCTTAATCCGCGCATGTGCAAATGCCGAATCTGCGGTAGAAACATCCTGCAGCCCATCTGTTGCCTGCGTGAAAGGTACGTTCCTGACACAATGGTTAAAGTTGTGTTGGCGTCGGAACATTTTTCTCTGAGAATGTGAGCATGGTAGGCCGTTCGCTCATTTTTGTACAGCACTTAATATTTACTCGATTGAGGCTTGGAATCGAGTGGTGTAATATTGGGCTTTTTCGTTTCGTTTCAGACCATTTTCAGTGGCTTCGATCAGTACTTGATGCAAGTATAAACCGTCTAGTTAATTATTTATTGCTGCACAAATCGAACATGCAGAGGGTAACATTACCTTTTACAAAATGACATGCCAACACATTGTTTCCCCCGAAGTAACACCTTTAATACCTTGTATTTATTTGAATGGCAGCTCATTGGTCAACTTCCAACGTACAGATTACTGCTTAAAGATGAAATAGTTAGCGATCCAGTTCAGTTTTCAAATATTGGTGACCCAACACTTTTCTTCAAATTGCACACAAAACCGTTACAATTCATAAAAACACAAAATTCATCGTTGTAACTTTTATAATATATTATAAGACTAACCTGCACAATGCCTGTTATTCATGAGATTGTTCGACGGTTTCAGGTCGCGATGTGCAATGTCCTTTGAATGAAGATACTTCGTGGCCGATAGAATATCTTAAGAGATCTTAGTAAGAAAAGTAGCAAGTTCCTTGACAAGGTTCAATTTTTCTAGATGGCTGAGGAATTCTCGAACGATGCCAGCTCGTTCGTCTTTTACACTGAACGGTGGGAAAGAGAAATATTCGTACTCCATCAGAATGGAAAATGGCGACTCACAAAACGCAATTACCTTAGCCAGATTTTCATGAGCTGCGGCTCTAGTAAGCCTTGCCTCCTTGATGAAGTTCTTGACGTGGTCGCCATCTTGTTGGAACATTCGTTTTATCACCACTTCACCGTAGACATTGTGTTTTCCTATCAAAATGGATCCAAACGAGCCGCGATCAACTTCCATCCTGTCGTGGACATCATTGTAATCGAATTTCGGAAAATCAACAATTTCAACTCTTCTGAGTGTAGGAATTTTATGTATTTTGAATACCATATTGCTGAACTTAATATCGAGCAGAACTGCTCTTGAATCCAGCCAAGCTGAAGTTCACGTACCAAGTGTCTTGGCTTGTGAGAGAATATCTTGATAAAACCAAACTGTATCTCATCAATACTACTTGATTTGAAACTGAAGATTCTTATCGTATAATCTGGCCGTTTGCATTATCGATTAGTTGTTTACATACTTAGCACCGCCGTCCTAGGGTGTCCCCATCCCCTTTTGGAATTTATTTTTGCTGCTTCCAAGGCGTCAGATACAAAATGGTGCTATATTTTACTTCTTTTTTATACTAGATCAGTATGTACTGAAAATGTCATGATTCCATTCAATCAAATTTTGGGAATTGTACAAATTTTTGCCTCAAAGTACCGAAAGCACTAAAGACCTAGGCCATACAATCACCTCCTGACACTCACTTTTCGATGACCTGTGTGCAGTCCATTGTACACCATATATAACATTGAAATAATACCAAATATAGATTAGTATGTCAATCATAACAGCATCGATAGAAAACATTTCTAATGAATAACAGCAAGGTACATGAAAGTGTGCAAGAAGATTTCTCAGAACTTAAAAAATATGTTTCCTGTCTTTCGTACTGCTTTTTGAATACAGGTATTTAACTGACCTCATCGAAAATACTGATTCATGTATATTTTAATTTCAATCAAACACAAAAGAATGACTGTCGCTTTTAGAATGAACTGAATGGTATTGATGTGGAATACAAATTAGTGAGGGAAGCCAATTTTTACATATAGGTTGCAGCAGGTCACTGAGCTTTTTTCAAAGCCCCCTCAGAAGACATTTTTGAAGATTTGGCAAGTTTTCACGGGAAATCACCAATGACTCTAAAATTAAATAGGCTCTTGAGGCATCTACTAAATCTGTTACTGTACAATGATCCGGATTTCTACTATTGTATACACCATGAATACAGGTAAATTGAATGGAACTATGAATAGCATAGATTAGCACAGGGGCGTCGATTTGGTTTTCAAAGTGGGGGGTTATTTGGCCATCTTTGTTTGTCCTGTCCTGGTAAAACGTGTACAGCGGCGTTGCTAGACATTTTTTCGGGAAGGAGGGGTCGGGAATGCATCCAGATTTTACGATTTTATGGGTGTGAACACCATTGTGCTAGAGCCGTAATTTGCGGCCCCCGTAGCGCGCTGTTTCCTGTAAGAAAATTATTTGAAAAGTGGGGAAACTACTGAAAAATTTGCATTTCCAATTAGCAAATCTGAGAATGAACGGCGACCAAAGATCGTTGTTGCTATTTAATGTTATCCAACCCCTACGAAATGAAGCTCTCTGACGAAATTTTTTGAGTCAAGAGCTTTTTAATTTTATGAAAGAAAACCCATAAAAATAGCACTGCAGTTACTGATGTCACTTGATGAACTGGTGTCACATATAGCTAATTTCTGTTTTTTTACTTACAAAGTCCACGGAAAGTTTTACTCAAGGTATGAGGGAACACTTCTGCTTAGGAATCGCAATTTGTGGCGCGCGAAGCGCGGGGAAGGTTTTGCTCCTTTGAAACAAATAAAGGCGAATGGGAAGCTTTTGATGGGGAGATTCCGGAATTTCATGAGTTGTCAAAACCACACAGAAGACTGGTTTCACAAATAGCAAATTTCCGTTTTTTGCCTACTGGTGTAAGATTGTTGATACAAAAAACAATAATATGATTTTTCGAGCGACACTTCATCATAAATTATCTGCAGAGAGAGGATGGAGGTGTACGACTAATTCCTGATTGAAGTCTTTTATGTAGCAAACGTCAGAGTGAAGTTACTTCTCTGATAATGTTCTACATATGAAATGGTCGAATCGCTATACAAAAGAATGATGTGAGCGTGTCGAGATTTTGCATTAGAAATCATACATTTTTCTAAAAAAGCTGCATGCAGACTGTACACCTAGACATTTTCAGCTTCCTTAAAATGTGTTTGCCAATATCAGCCTGCCAGGCTGGTCAATCACTAAAGACCACAGATTTCATTAAAACATGTTTTCGGACGATTCATCTTCTTCCTATTCCTAAATATTGTCCTCCTTCATAACCACACCTGCTGCCCTATGCACACGAACAATTGATATGCAAGTTAGGAAAAGATCTTCAAAGAGACTGCGAGCGCGCGAAAATTTTGGGGATTTGCAAAGTAAACATATGAAATTATTGATACAGAACGCCAGTCGATCGTAATCGGGAGAGGACACCTCTCATAACCTACATGTTGGCTATAGTCTTTTTGGTAGTGCCTAATTTTTAAAGACACAGTATCGTGGCGCGAAACGGGGGCGACATTTGGACAGCCTTCAAAAAAATTGTTATCCCACCGAAAATCCCGGATGTAGCCCATATACACCGTATGATAACAGTACATACGATTGCGTGGGATAGCGTACTACTACATATGCTTGTATTGTGAGCGTTAACAGGCCTAGTACTAAGTAGTATTTGTGTTCATTTGTATGTAGCAGGGAGTTGTTTTCCTGATACAAGGGAGTGCCTTGCTCAGTGACAACAGAGATACCCTTGGGACTTTTCCCAATATCTGGGGAAGTTTGAAACGGCTCGATCATTCTTTTCCTTCCCACTTGAAAAAAAAATATTGCGTGATTGTTTCTATTTTTTACTTTTTAAGTGACTTATTAATATAGTTATGAAATATGTGAATAAGTTCTAATAAGACTGCCAAGGTGGCTTATTTGTATTAAATTTCCGGCTTAATTGTTTTTGTGTTTTAATCATCAGTTTGACTTCGATGCTCTTATAGACTATTATTACTGTAGTTCAACGTTGAGGGACTATACGTTGTTATTCGGGACATGATCTTGGGAATTTCTAAAAAGACGAACTTGCCTAGGAAACTGCATTGAACTTGAGAGATTGGTCGAAGCGAAGGGGCTAGTCTTAGTCTTACGACAGCAAAATGTCTTCCTGTTCAGAAAAAAAGAAAATCGAAGGACAGCGTTTGCACCAGGCTATAGCAATGGCGCCGGAGGACCACTGAATGTTGTCACGAGAAGGAGAAATCAAACGAGAAAAATACAGTAGCAAACGAAAGTCGGTTCCCTTTCCCATTCTCACGCGGAATAGGCCCTAACTAGATCGCCGCAGAAAAAGCAGGTTGATTGATTGAGAATGGCAAGTCTCCAGTCCTGTTTATAATATATATATAACGACGATTTTGCGAAACATCTTCTCACAGATCATGCCCAAAGGTAAGTGAAATGTGTTTGTTCAGTTACTGATGGTAAAAAGTAGACAGGATTGCCGTCTCGTTAGTGATCCACATACCCATCCCACACGCGTTCAGCATGTGTACATGCATAGGCCTAACGTTAGGACACGATTATTGGTAGCTCTATGCCTAGTAAAACTTTTGACGAGCTAGCACAAATTTCAGCAGAAGTGATCAGCACTTCATTTGCCAATTCATCAAAATCGTAACCTCAGAATAAGCCGCACAACTCTTGAAAAATCTGACTATGTCCTCGGTTTGCTCATATACATGCCCCCATCTTAGTTTACACTATGATCTCTCAGAAGGCCTGACACGGAGTTTGCACTTTCCCCAATATTGTCTTCACAATACTTTCTAATCAAGCATAGGCCTACAATAAGCTATCACTTACAGTAGATAATCCTAGCTGTTTCATTAGCCTACAGTCCACTTGACAATGAGTAAGCTTTGCTGGATCAGTAATTTGCCAAAGAGACTTGATGAGAACAATAGTTCTGTAAGCCTGAGCATGTCGGATTTGTAATATAAATGAAGATTATCTGGTGTAACTGATTTCTGGAACTTTGCTTATGCTTGGGTGACCTCCAGCAGCATTTATAGAAATTGATGTATGCTTTGCAAAAAAAGGAAATGACGGCTTTGATAAGCATTCATATATCTGAATGCATTCCAAAACATTAAAAAACTAATGAACGCATTCAAACAGTAACTGAAGGCTTGGTAGACTTCAAAGGAAATTATGAAGGCTTATTCAGAATGCAAGGAAGACTTCATTTGAGGAAGAAAATGAGCATTCAACTCACTGACTGCTTAATTTAGGCCTTCGAATGATAAAAGATGCATTCAGAGGGCATGAATGGTATATAAGCATTCATAGTAAGGTCTCCATCCAAATGCCAGGTATGTGGTTAAAAGAGGGTTAGGCAACTAATGTAAGGTAATCCCCCATATATAGGCCTCTAGCTTTCAAGTACATATCATATTGCCCCCACATGCTATAGTATAGAAAGTTAGCTAGGCCTACATCAGTCGCCTAAGAAGACCTGGATTTTTTTGAGAAAGAGGGGAATTAACACACCATCAACAAACCATACACCGGGGCACTGGGGGTCACCTCCAGTAAAATTTGAATTCTGTTTGTATGCTCATATACAATTTGCCATCAACTGAGAAGCATATTTTCTGCATATTTTCCTTGGTAAAAAAAATAGTTCGTCATTGAAAAACTTAGGGGAACCCTGAGCACCGCCAATGCCCCCTCCTGGTCAGGGCATAGGTATATTGTCAGGATATTCAAGTCTAAGCTTGCTCTCTGCATGTGCACACTGTTTGATCCTGCACATTGCAGACTATACCCTTCAAGCCAAGTTTTAAAATTCTCAGTTAATGACATTTGAAATGTTACATCCAATTCACCCCCATACTTTGTAAAAATTATTTATGGATAATTACCAACATATTCAACAATTGGTTGTACCTCTATGCAATGAAAACTGATGCTGATCTCCTTCTCCTCAATCACCACCACCCCACAACCCCCCTCCTCACAAGGGAAATAAGAAATCTGCATTCTAAATTCAGTTCATGCCAAAGTACTGTAGGCCTACTACCAGTAACCAGTTGGGCTACAGGAATCAATTTTCATGGTTGTCCGAATATCTGGGACAACAAAAATTCCATACGGACAACCAATAAATTAAAGGTTGGTTGTCCCATGGACAACCATTTCCCTCTCGGATTGAAAAAGTAGTACTGCTGATTGATAAACTCTTTCAACATTTTCCATAATAGTTTCATAACCATATTTCAGACTTGGAGTGTTTCTGTCTCTCAAACATCACATCTTTTTATTCTTCAAGACCAATAATACATGAACATAATTAGTCTTCTGCTTTGTAATTGTGTGAAAAATATTTTGGACAACCAAATTTCCTTCTGGACAACTAAAATGAGCGAAATGGTTGCCCCAAGACAACCCTAAACTTTTTAAAAATCGAGGCGTGGGCTATGAAGGGTCCTGTAAGGTAGGCTAAGCATAGTATAGCTGTACCTGTACACACAGTATGAAAAGTTGTTTACCCCAAGGTCTAGGCAGGAACAACATTTAAATGCTTTTACTGGGTAAGGTTTTCGTATGTTAGATGTGCTGTAGTTTTACGGCCCAGTTTCCAACCAAGTAGTTCAAGTCAAGCTAGCCTTGACCTTTTTTCCTGTTTTGGCTCACAGGCTTGTTTTCCCTACGTACTCCATTGCTTTTGCTGAGCATCAAGCACAGTGGCAGTAGATTCCATTTTTTAAGTCTTCAGTGAGATCGGGTGGGGAATCTGTATGTTGAGTGTACATAAAATGCCGAATGCAATAAAAATTAGTGCCTAAGCAAAATTTATGTCCTCAGTTATTGACAGTGGCATTACCAGACTTTTTCTTCGGGAGAGGGAAACTGCTGAAGTGGTGGGGCAAACCAAAATGCTCCTACTGTATTTGGAGTGCCACTATTGACCAGCACATTGCGTACAGAGAACACTTTGCCTGAAATGTGTTTCAGTTTGCATAAAATGGTACTTCCCAGCTGGTGTTTTTACCATACTAAAAAGTGCTGCTTTCAAGAGGTGTTTGTGAAGTTCTTACACATTTTGCCCAATATACTTTTTACATGGGAAGGGGGGGGGGGTGCATTTACAAGAGCCACTTCTGATGCCACTAGTAATTGGTAGGTTGATTTAAAATTCCCTTTAGATAGAATAGATTGCCAACCCCCCCCCCCCCCCCGTCCCTTTCTGTTTTAATGGGGCCTATGTGTTCACATCATCATTAACCATCATTATTATGACTCTTATAACAACCAATTTTGACACCACCCCTTAATCATTGAGGGACATGTGATTTGAAATAATGGAAGTCTGATATACTTGCACTCTTCCCTAAAATTAAATACTGTTTCATTGCAAATAGTCTTGGTTTACTTTTCAGGTGTTCTGCAAAGTACTGTACATGCAGTGGGCCACACAGACAGAGCCAAGTGAATGACCAAACTCACTCAGTTGCTAGCTGTTACACCCATAGGTGAGTGAAAATAACTGCAGGATGTATTAAAACAAGTCTTTCAATTTCCAAAAGCATGTTTTCCCAGCTAACTTCCAGGTAGTACTTCCATGGTTTCACAATACTATAGCACAGAACAGTCTACCTTGTGCTGTTCAGAATTGCATGTAACATTTTAGCGGCTTTAATTAGTACCATGAGTGGTTGCTCTATGTTGAGGCAAGAGGGGGCATTTGCCCTCCCTAGATTTTGTCCATGGCCCCCCTCACTCCCCCCCTTCTCCCAAATGTTAGCTGGTCAGAAAGGAGTTGGGTTTGGGTTTACTGAAAAGAATTTAAATAACATATACCTCTTCAGAGACTACATTTTTCATTCAGAGATACAGTATGCTAAAACCTCAGAGCTTCCAGGGGTGAAGCCTGCCTGTTTCCAGCCTACTGTAGTGACTAAAGGGAAAGCTAACTTGCACTTGAACTGTACTTGAAAGTAAATTTAAACTTTGAAGTTTTTATTGAGTTGACTGACACAATACTGTATAACATGTTCATGTTGGGTATAGTTAAATCTCATTCTTTACTAGAAACGTTATATCTACTATCTACTAAAATATTGCACAGTTTATGAGCATTGCTAGGTCTTTATCCAATATCTTGTTTGATAATGATATAGAGTTGCAGTATCAATTAGTTGACCACAAAGCCTGAGTGAATATTATTTTCTCCCAATAGCACAATGTTAGATAGTAATACCCACTATGGTAATGTTTTGACATTGCCAACATTTCACAATTATAAGGCTAAATGTCATGTGCTTGAATAGTTAACATTTACAAATTGGGCTTTAGCTGCTATGTTGATATATTATGATAAGCTCCCTTCCTTGAAGACAAAAGCAGTCACCCCAGTATAAAGTACAGTAGTATACAGTAGTTACACTGCGCCCTGTTTCATGATTGGCTATCCTTAAATGTGAAATTTACTTGCTTGGTTTGCCTGAATATCCAATATTATGGAATGAGAAGAAAATTGTGAGATACTTCCTTGTAGTTAGAAGTGTGGTTAAAATAATTGAACATCATCCATATTCATCCTGTGCTGCAAACTTGCATCACCAGCAGTAAATATGATATTCCATTGAATTGCAGCATTGACATCTACTCCTGTCAAGGGCCACTATGACAGTATTTCAGAGCCAGTTTGTCCCTCATCAGCAACTACAGGTAATTATGGAAGCCAACTACAGAGAGGATTGCAACTGGCTGTTCAACTTCAAACCAATAGTTATTGCCCAAGACTAGCTGCACTTTCATTGAGTTCAGACAAACATCATACATGTTCTATGCACGATTCCCTTATACAACATGTATTACACAGACAGTGTGTTTGGTCTAACGGTAGAGCATGACACGGAAGGCCTGGGTTCACTTCCCAGGTCGAGTCATACCAAAGACTCTAAAAAAGGAACCTACTGCTGTTTTGCGTGATCGCGATGCTCCGTATAAGCAGTGGGGTAGGGAAAACAAGCCAGTGAGCCACAACCGGAAAAAAAGGCCGTGGCCGGTTTGACTTGAACCAATAGGTTGGAAACTGGGCCATAAAACTCCATCTAACTAACTACAACATGTATTACAGCCAGGGCTGGAAAAAAGTTTATTTCCCAGGAAGAAAGGTGCATTATTCCCAGGAAGATAGTAAAATTTCCCACAATTCTCCCTGCATTTTCATGTACAGAAAAGGGAAATTTCCCTCCAGATATCCAAATTTCCTGGGAAGGAGCTTCTCAGCTTCACAACTCTTTTCACCCATGATTATAGCATTGTAGTACGTGCTGTAAGAAGTCACAACATCCTGCATGGTGGCATGCAGTCTCTTTCCAAGGGAATGATAAAATCCTTCATAAGAGGTACAAGCAACCCAAATCTATGGCCAAACCCAGAGATTTGTCTGGGAATTATTTTGAATAAAATGTTATGAAAGAAAAGTTGAAAACTTGGATTTTAAATTCAATGTTGATTTGGATTTGAAAATTAAATTTCAAGTTTTGTGGTTTTTATTAAAGGACAATTGCATTTCCTTCAAGAATTAGAAGGAAGTATACCACTGGAGTTACTTGTCAGTTGTCACTTTCTGGGCAATAAATAACATACCCATCTATGCTCCCTTGAAAAGAATGGAAAATGTTTCCTATATACAGTGGGACCATCCATCATAGCTGGGAGATGCATCCCCTGTCCCACCTCGCTCCCCTTAGCACCTCTCTGGCACTCCAGGTTTAACTGAACACTTATGGCAAAATAAATTGCCAAAACACAAAGGGTCATTCAAGATTTAAGCATGGAATTGTTTTGCCTTTTACCTAAACAAAAAGGGATGGGGGTATTGGATGCCAATCTTCCCTTGTCTTTCTGCAGTGGAAGTGTGATGTCTTTGTCACAGTGTGAGAGGAGGTTGCTATATTTACTGTCATAAAGTTCTAAAGCTTTGACTTTTTTCATGACAGTAAGCATTTCTTCTGAAGTACAGTACAGTAGCTTGACTGTCAGATACATGCATCTCTCTTCTACTCACAGTAGTTACATTTCCTTTTATTTTGTAACCTAGCTAGGCTACTCTAATCATTTCAAAATGGATTTATGAGGTCCTATGTTTTTGTATTATTACTTATTTTATCTATTATTCCAACAAGATACTACCCAATCTGTTTCTTTGGGTGTTAACTCTAAAAATGCAAGTTTTTTCTAGTGATAACTGATTGACCATTTTCAAATGCAGTCACATGCTTGCAAAACATATATATGTGCTTTCCAACGTGCTTTCGAAATGTCGGATATTAACATCAAAAAGCAGACCAGGAAAGAAAAAAAACCTTTGCTAAACAGAATTTGTTTTGTAATTTTTTAATGTGGTGCATAGGCTCAGTCCTGGCAGATGCAGTTACTGGGTCTTCCCATTTTAACCATACTACTCCAAGGTACATGACTGCTGTTGTCAGTTTTACACATTGAAAGGCAAGAACAGTCATCCCAAACTTACTGTATTTTGAAGCAAAGGCTAAAGCTCACAATTTTCTATTCAATTCTCTTAATTTCTTAAAAGTATCATTAATAATTTTTTAGGACTTCAATATTACATATTCAGGGAAACCAAGCAGTGACTCCCAAAAAAAGCACATGACCGTGAAGAGCCAATCATGAAACAGGGACGGTGTATACGTACTACACTACTTCAAGTTGGGGAGACTGCTCTTGCCCTTTGAGCTTTTCATTAATCATGCTTTGATATCAAAGGGCAGAGAAGAGGATCTGAGATTTCTCTAGATTGAAACAGTATCATGAAACTGCATGGTAGGAACATTCACCATTTGCATTTGGCATGAACATATCCATGGATAAAAATACCTTTACACAAGTTGCAAATTTTTGGGCCATTTGTCAGTTTGTTCAAGTTCATCATTCATTTATCTTCAAAATATGATATAAAGGATAAAATGTAGTTTCCAAACTTTGCTAATTGCTCCATTATTGTTGCCTGCTTGGACAAGAGGTGACTTGAAGTACAGGTCTAAGTGCAGTACAATCTATTTTGTCAACAGTTCAGTTGAAGATTTCCTGGATTGCCAAAATGAAAATGAAACTGATGAGGCAGAGGCAGACAATATAATGTGGGAGGAAGCAGTCAAGTCTAAACATGAAAGTAGACTATCTAGGTAAATTCACTATGCATTGGTTTCAGTTTCTTTGAAAAGGAGACCTTGTACCCCATGGAAAAATATCAAGTTTTTGTTACATCTTTTGAATTTCCATTTTGATCTGGATTCTGCTCAAAATATTTCCGGAATGATAGTATGCCTATCCCCAGTTCCAAGACCTAGTGACAGTAGTACCAACCTCACCTCTGGCCTTGTCCAGTTAAGCAAGTTTTGGCACCACAAGTTTGAAAGAAATCTTTTATGAGTAGCTCTCTCTTCAAGAAAGTGAGAAATATGAGAACAATTTCATCTTTTTGGAATTTGTGACAAGGAGAATAAAGAAAAAGAATTATAAGTATTTTTCATACATTTCTAGTTCCAGCTGAGCCTGCTTATTACATTTAATTTGGAGAAGTACCAATGCAGATTATTAAGTAATCCAGAAAAAATTCAAGTAAGCAAGGAAACAAAACTCAGACAGAGCAAAAATATTTCTGTGGGCATTTCATATATTATTCCGTTTTTTTTTTTTTAGCACAGGAGGACCAGCCCAAGGATCCACCCAAAGTTGTGAAGTTCACCTTTGCATATGCCAGTCATGTACAGTGTCACGGTCAACTGGACTGAAGATTCAAAATCTCAGCTACAATTGGGGTGTAAAAGGCACCTGGTTGATGCTTCCCAACCAGGATGGATTTATGCGTGATTTTGAGTATCCTGGCAGAACCCAGAAAACCACATCAATACTGGAAAGATTGCTTGCCTTGCTTGCCATTTTTATGGTTTACATCACAAAAGCAATTTTTATAGGCCAAATGTGTTTTGTGTATGAAGTTTTGTGAAAAGGAAGATGGTGTGATACCTGAACAGTATTGCCAACCAGCTTGTAACTGTATTGAAGCCTTTCATTTATATGTTATAACATCAGCTATACCTGAAACTTTAGGTCTGAATTTTATCCCAGTTACTAAACGGCATGAAAGAACTAATGGGACTATCATACCGCGCACAATAAAGATAACAAGAATATAGGAACAATTTTGGGTGCACTCATGTGTCTTTTGTAAGCTTCAAATGAATCGTGAGTTGAAGCGGGGTTCCCACATTTCTGGAAAATAAATTTTTACTTTTCCAGGACCAAATATTCAAAGAATTTGTACGACTTTTGGGGGGCTGTTACATCAGATTATGAAAATTTTAGGAAAGTTTGTGAAAATTTCCATGAATTTTTCATGACTTAGTTAACACAATTTTTTGAATTGGAAACCTTTACCAGGCCCTGGAAAATATTTTTTCAAATTTCATGACTTTTCAGGTTTTCAATGATGGCAGGAACCCTTCTAAAGGTGTTTAAGTCATTTGTTTAATAGAGAAGTTGGTATGCCAAAGGAAGTGGAAGTTTGAAACTGCATGTTCAGGATATTCAGATTGATAATTATAGTTTATTTTGTAGTAACTGTACTGTGTAAGAAATACCCATACATCATTCTGATCTGTGATATCAAATTCAATGATATCAAATTCAAGAATGCAGAGTGGCTCATATTCCGACAGAGAGTGCAGTCTGATTCAAAAGGGTTTTGTATGCTCACTATGATGATATACCCTTCAAACAGTAGACCAGGATTGTGTCTGCACAATGAAAAGTTTTAAACAGCTGTGGGTGGCTAGAATTAAACAGGTTGGGAGAATGTATGAAGTAGTGAGAGGACTTGGCCTAGCTTGAATATTCTACCCCCAGAAGTAGACCCTAATTCTCATTTAAAAGATATCCTGTAAAAGAATGTTTCAAGTAAATTTATATTTAATAGGACGGTGAAGTAGAATGTTGCGCATAAAATTCTAAACTCAATTCTTCGGATGCTCAAAATATATGCAAGTAAAGTTATCAGATTTTTAATTCAATTTTTGTAAACTTGGAGCAAATTTGTGTTACATATCCTACACTTGCACTGATCAAATGTGTTTTCTAAAACTTCTTTTACAAATGATCGAAATATTTCTTTTCTTAGACTTGAATATGCCATGAGCAAGGGTGGAAAAACCAGCAAAATGGGAAGCTCCTTGCCAAGAATTGTTGAAAATTTGGAAGAATTTTTTTTTTTTTTATAGACGAACATTTAATTTCCAGTGTAAATTTTATTTGTGCTGAAAATACTCATTTCCTAGCTATTGTCATTTTTGGAGCCCTCGCCATGGTAAGTGGGACACGGAAATTTTTCAATCTTGACATTTTCTATTAATGGGTTAAACCAAATCACTGTGTTTCATTTTGAATAAGAGCAATTGTAAAATCAGGACTTGCTACTGTAAGCATTGCCCATCTGTGCTGAAACATTGACATCACTCCTTGATCAGTACTTCCTTCAGGTTCAGTCATGACATGCTTTGGTTTGTGTTGCCACATTCATGTACGTTATGCCAACATCCCAAGGACCAAATATGACTTGAATAAAAATTTTGATTACATTTAATTCTAGCATTGAGCATTCCATGAGAACTCTTTATCAGCTCTCTTCTACTAATTTGGTTTAATCCTACACCCTCCACAAGTTGTTTATGTGTGATATTGTGCAGTACTTTTTGTTTCCCCACCTGAGTGCCATTTAGAAACCAGCCTGGTAAAGGTGCATGCTGGTGCATGGTGCCTCTTTAATTGGAGACTGTGGTACTGCTTCGATGGGTCTCATATATGTCCTAGTATCCATCATTTTTTGCTGTTAGTTATGGAGGGACTTGTACATTTAGACATAGAATGATTTTGCTATGATGCAGAATCAAGTTACAAGAAGAAATATATTTGTGCAAATTGCATGCATACAGTATGTGCACTTGCTTACAAACAGCACCGCTATACTTGAAGGGAATGTAGCATATCCACAAAGATAGGAATATATAGTACTTTATACATGAAGATCAGTACCAATTGGTTAAATTTTGATATGAATTGAAACAATAACTCCACTCTTGTTGATCAGTGTTTTTTGGGTACTGGTAATTGTGTACTCAATCAATGGCATAACAAGACCTTCTAGATGCATGGGGAAGCTAGACCGCAAGGGGGTGCCCAAATTCATTTATCTAAAAGCCTCTAGCTCCAATATTCATGGGTGGGGGGTGGGGGTTATGGGATAGGAATGAAACCTTGCACACACAAGCTCTGAGGTGTTTGAATTCTCCATGGACCCCTGTGCATTGTCCACCCAGGTCCACCCTACTGCTATCCAGAAGTCCCCAATAAGAATGAAGTTGTATGTAATTGTAGACTTTTGAAACTCAATTCAGCTTTGCTGAAGTACTACTGCAGAGGTGCAGTAGGCTGGTGTTCTTGTTTAAATTGGAGAAGGTACTAGAGTGTGTAGAGCACAGCTTTTAAAATAGGGCTTCATTGTGATCCTTTTTGAAGTCTGAAAACTATGTAAAAACTTGCTGCCCTTCGGAAAAAAGCAGAATGTGATCTATTGAAAGTTTGACAATACATTTTCTAGGGATGGATTTGTAAACTACAAAAAGGAGGTGGGCTAGTTCTTGTCATCCTTATCAACCTGCAGGACAGTGTGCATGGTAAGTATCACCCCCTCCTTTATCCCCCTCCCCCCTCATTTTGGTCCAAAATGCTAATAAAATACGCTAGGTGCATGCTTGATTCTATATGAGAATGAACAGCTCATTAATTGCAAACTGCAATTATCAAAACTGCCATTGTCATTAACAGACATTATTCTCATTCAAAAGATATGGTAGGTAGGCTATACATCTGTGCTACGAGGTCCTTGCTCCAGTGAATGCAATTTATAACACTACCATAACTGCTGTAAACCACTGGAAATAGATTCTTCTACATCCTGTAATACCCCATCATTTTTCTGATCTACCTCTGTAAGTGAATAGCCTGACCCAACTAGTCTTCATGGCATACATAAAGGTATAGGAAACATGTAATTCACTCATACCTCATAGTAATATTAAATGATTTTTGACAAAATTATGATAATTACTGGAATTCCTAAAAGGCCAATTGACAGAAATATTACATAAAAGAAAAGATGAAAATCAGGTAGAGTACCATATTCTTACTGGAATCTTGTACCAGCTGTTTCACTTTATTGTTTTACAATTAAAATTTCCCATCAACATGCAATAATACATTTCTTGATCAACAAGCCTTAGCATGACAGTGGAAAGCTCTTATTTTGTTATAATAAGACACTATGATTAATTCCTAAACAAAACATATAACTCTTCTATTTTGCATGCAGTTATAAATTCACTTCAAAAATGGTACAAAAACTTGTGTTTTTCTAAAAAAAGGTTGTATTGCAAGTGATATGAAAACTACTACCATCTTTGTAAATGAAGTTTTTAAAATGTAGGAATTCGAGGCTTACATGCAACTTTCATAATATATCTTGCAGGATAGTTTGGGTCTACAAGTACATTTCTTGTCACTGATAACATGATATGCAATTCCCATCTCAATGTACTTCTGGGTGGTCTTTCCACCCCTCTATTTGCACTCCTGTCGCTGTATCCTAACATGATGACACTGGCCGTCCTCCCCTCCCCAGTCTCGGAATATTTCATTAAGTATGTCATACGAAGCAAGTTTCAATAGTTGAATTCTCTAGGCAATCAGCTGGCAGTGGAGATGTAGTTCTCAAAGCCACCATACAGACCTGGCCTGCACTTTCTTCTTTAAAGAGAAGACATTTTCCTTCCAGCCTAACAAGAAGATGATGGTAGGTTCCCATGCGTGAGTTCTGCCATATAGTAGGTATTGTAGGTGATTCTTTTTCCAGAAAAGTTGATGCAGTTCCTGTAGTGCTAGTGCCTTCAAGGATACAAAGAAGAGCATAATATAAATAAGATATGTGACAAGTGCCACTGACATGTAGTAAAAACCTTTTAGTTTCAGTAGACTGTTTAAGGAAAATGTTGTACACTTGAAGGTTAGTTTACTCTGGTATATGGTACAGTATTTTAATTTACTTGCTCTGTACATGTTGAAGAAACTTTGTCATGTGGGGTAGCTAGAACCTTTTTTTCCTAATTGGGAGGGTAAGGGGGGGGGGCTTTAAATGATTAATAGACTAATATTCAGTTACACTTCAGGTATCAGTGGAGCAAAGTTCTTATTGCCACCTCCCCCCTCCCCCTCCTCGTCCTCCAGTCCTTATCCCAACTCTGAAGCCAATTGCAGTTACCTAGCTATTACACAGGGCTGCATGTGTATTCCATTACATGTACAGCATTTCATTAGGCCATTTAACTGACGACATAGCCCTGTTTGAAGGCTAGTTATTACCCTGTGATACTTTAAAATGAGGTTACGTTATGGATTATGGCAAGCACCCTGAAAAGTCTTAAAATCTTTGGTCTAGTAAACTACTAGGTTCTCCTGGGGTCGGGTGTGGAAGAATTGTTTCAGACAACCATCCTGGCCAGGCTATCCCTAGATGCAATTTGCTGTCACATGTCAATTAAGTATTCAGTGGAAGTTGTTGGCATTATTACAACAGTACTGAGCTGGTTGGAGAGCATTCTTATCCTTTGAACGTGGTCAGTCCAATTTATTTCTAATCATATGGTGTACAGTATAATGCTCTCATCCAGCAAACCCTTCCTAGACTTTTGTGCATCACACTACTATTCTTTTTTGATTTTGTCCTAATTTAGGGGGTGAAAAGCCAATTGTTGAGCTAGCTAGGCCATCATATGTGATCAGAGTGTAGTCTGAAATCTGTCAACTCACATACATAGTCTTTCTAATTGTGGGATATATTTTACTTAAACACTATGTAACTGTAGGACAAAGAGTGTACATGTGCTTGAAGTAATTTCATACTGGCAATGACTAACGTTTTGTCCCTTTTCACACCAGTATAAGATATATCAGCCTTAATTTGAAGGTGTATCCTGGTAGCAACTACTGTACGTAGCATCAATTATACACTCAATAAAATAACAAGGGTCCACATGCAACGTTATGGCAGTTGAATTTGTTTCTTGCTGTATTGTATCAGACCTTGGGAATTTGTACCCATAATCTTGGGAAAATTGCTCCCTTATTCAATTTTATATGGCATATGCACGTACGTAATACTACACATCGCCAAGCAAGGATCTTTCGCAGAATTACTGTCAATGTCTTCTAATAGCCATCTTATTTGTTCTTGTGTATTTTCCTTACCTTCTCGCAGCTTTAACCATCGCAAGTTACTCGTTAATTAACGTTGATAAAGCGTTCCATGGAAGCCGAGCCGTCAATGTCTTGTTCATTTTGGGAAAAGTTGTCCTCGCCGACTGACTTTTCTTGTTATTGCCGACGATTGTTCGTTGTATGTGGTATTTGCAAATGTCTTGCAGAAATCTACGTCAGCACGAATGAGTACCGTGTAGTACTTCCATGCTTCAACTTCCCTCGATTGTATGAACATTTTTCACGATCAAGGAAGGTGATGGCGCTGTAACAGTTTTTGATGCGGGAAGGAGAAAAGAACAATTTTCAAAACATGGTGCCGCCCCCGTTTCGCGCCACGATACAGTGTCTTTAAGTTTCACGTCACAAGAAGTCGGGAGCGGGGAACCTTTACGTTAGTGTTCCCTCCACTCCAAAAAGTGGGGGAGGAATCTCCCCCCCCCCCCCCAAATTGACGCCCCTGTATTAGCTCATGAAATGAAGAATTGAAAGTAAAACGAAACAATATCGTTAATGAATACTTCTAAAAAATATCAGTATGGGAGTGTAAGTGTACAAATGATGATGATGGCCTATCACGAAATAGAAACTGATTTTCGTTCCTTCCATATGGCTTTTTAAATACAAGTATACAATTCACAATAAATCATCAAAATATCGTTTCCTGAATATTTTAAACCTCGCATGTCCCAATCAGCATATGGCTAGAGACAGGAGAGATCAGCACACTAAGTGTTTTGCAAAGCTGCTATGTAATTGAATTGAACAAATAGAATGCAGTAGATAAGAACATGAGAATAAAACATCAACATGAAACGTATTAATTTTCAATATCATAAAAGGATAACACTTATGAAGCCATTTTTCCCTGTTACGACCCCCACCCCACCCCCAATTCTGCCAACTTATCAAACCTCACTCTCGTCGTTTTTTTTTTTTTGCTTTTTTTTTTTGCTCTCTATTTTTTCAACACCATCAAACACGTCCCCAAAATTTCTCTGTGGGGGGAGGGGGGTGATTCTGCCCCCTGCCTCCCCCCTGTTGGCTACGCCACTGCTTAGTACGCTCATTGCTAAGGCTAGTGAAGACCCGAGTACGAGTTAGTTTACTAACACCTTCTCGGTTGTGTAATTTGATGTTTGTAATGATTTGCGCTGGGAAATCTTCTTTAAACCCTGAGGGAATCCCGCGAGAAGACGTTGACTCTAAATATGTGAGATAGAACCATTACTGCTTTTCACTTTCATATTGTGTTAGCAGTCACTTCTATTTTCTGCTGGAAGAGCATATCGATATGACAGTATACGAAAGTCTGCCGATGTTGTCAGTGAATAGGCCTATGTGCATGTAATTGGAAACCATTGTATCGATAAAATTTGTTTGGCTGATTAGCGAGGCTAGTTTTCTTTTATTCTTTAATTCTGTTTTTCAATATTCATTATCCTACATACATTAGCAATTCTTTTTGCTGTATTTTTTCTGATATTTTAAGAAAAATATTTGAAATCAGAAACAATGCCCAAGGATATGTAATCATTAAATGAAAGTGTTCGTGCTGTAGTTTTGAACAAAGTCCTTTAAGAGCATACGTATTGCCTGATTTTTCCAAAATTGCTCTCTTTATAAAATTAAATGCAACGACTATATATTTCCTGTTTATGTACTATAATGCAAACGTTCTCTCTAAAAAAATAGGTAAAAATTGTCAACAGACCGCTTATTATCTGTTTTTAAGATTTTCATCCAAATCTTCATGTTGTGTCCTTAGAGGAATAGCCTAATACATTACAATCATTTGGAATTTTTTGCATTGGATTGTGCATGATGAACCGAAGTATATTTACCCCGAGACTTATTTTTCCCCTATAAAGATATGCTAAAACCTCGGAGCTTCCGGGGATTCCCCACTGGACTCCCACCGGGGCTTTGCCGCTGGACCCCACCAGAGGCCATAAGGCCGGCCCATGGACCCCACCCGTTACAGCTCGCGCTTCGCGCGAAAACATTTGCCTCCCAGCATTTTCGTTTGCCCTCCACCCCCCCCTCCCCCATTTTTTATCCTATTGCCTTCACTGGCTGAGGAAGGTATTGGAAATTATGTTGACATGATACTATGCTCTATCGAACGAAAACATAAATGTAAGGGGCAATTAACGTGGTCTTAATTCCCCAAGGGAAGACTCCCACAACAACTACTTTCGGTAGCTCAATGCAAATTCCTTGCAAACGTAAGGGACAACCCCCTGCCTAGTCTCCACCCATGCCGCCACCCTGTGCAACAAAAACTGCATGCGGCACCTACGGAAGTATCAAACATTCACTTCAGGGACATTCCCATTAATAACAATAATTAAGACAACAGCAACAACTTGTGTCGGCGGCGTTGTGGCACCGTATTTTAAAAGGCTTTTAAGTTAAGCATTGGGAGTTCTTATTTTATTTTTTGTCCGGCTTGTTTTCTGTTTTCACATTTGCTTGCGATATTAGGAACTATCCCTACCTTGCGAACCCTTCCATCACCAACCCCAACACCCCCCCCCCCCCCACCGAGACAATAACCGCATACGACTCCCATTTAAATATCAAACATTCATTAAAGAGATGTCCACATTAATTTAAAACCAAATTAACAGATTTAGTGTTAGAACTAATAGAATTACACATATGGTACGAAATGTTTCACAAGTGAAAACGCGATTCTTGATATACAAAACGAAGACTTGGATTTTCAGCCATTTCCTAATTAAGAAACACAGATAAAAATTTTCTTGTGATTAATAGTGGTTTAAGCTATGCTGACTAAGGTATTCGAATTGATATCATCATGAGACTCTGCAATATCGGATGAAAACATAAAAGAAAGCACTAATTTATGAGATTAAAATTCACAAAACGAAGACTACACCAACAACTTGTGTCGGCGGCGCTGTGGCACCGTATTTTGAAAGGCGATGATGCAAAGCATTGAGATCGCTTATTTTCTATTTTCTCCGGGTTTTTTTCTTCTGTTTTCACATTTCCTTGCTATATAAGGTACTTTCCCTGGCTTCGCAACCCCTTCCGTCTACCCCACCCCACCCCCAATCCGGCGACAATAACCGCATACGGCACCAAATAAAATATCAAATACTCATTTAAGAGACATTCCCATTAATTTCAAGTCAAATTAACAGATATTAGATATGTTGGAACTAATAGAATGAAGCACATGGTACGAAATGTTTCAAAGGTGACAACATAATTGCTGATATACAAAACGAAGACTTGGATTTTCATCCCTTTCCTAATTAAGAAACAAAGATAATTTCTTTCGTGTGATAAATATTGGTTTTAGTACTGCATACTAAGGTATTTGAATTGATATCGACATGATACTCTGCAGTATTGAAGGAAAACATCAAAGGAAACAGCAATTAAAGAGATTAAAACTCACAAAACGAAGACTACAGCAACAACTTGTGCCGGTGGCGCTGTGGCACCGTATTTTGATAGGCGATGATGCAAAGCATTGAGATCTCTTATTTTCTATGTTCTCCAGGTTTTTTTTTTTTCTTCTGTTTTCACATTTTCCTGCTCTATATGAAACTTTTCCTACCTTGCAGAACCCTGTACGCTCCCACCCCCTCCCCCTACTAAACAATTACCGCATACGACACCCATTGAAATATCAGACATTCATTTTAGAGACCTTCCCATTAATTTCATACCAAATTAACAGATATTGGATGTGTTAGAACTAATAGAATGACACACATGGTACGAAATGTTTCAAAGGTGAAAACATAATTGCTGATATACAAAACGAAGACTCAAATTTTCAGCCCTTTCCTAATTAAGAAACGAAGATAATTTTTTTCGTGTGATTAATATTGGTTTTAGTACTGCATACTAAGGTATTCGAATTGATTTCAACATGATACTCTGCAGTATTGAAGGAAAACATAAAAGAAAACAGCAATTATAGAGATTAAAAGTCACAAAACGAAGACTACAGCAACAATTTGTGTCGGCGGCGCTGTGGCACCGTATTTTGATAGGCGATGATGCAAAGCATTGAGATCTCTTATTTTCTGTTTTCTCCGGGTTAATTTCTTCTGTTTTCCTATTTCCTTGCGGTGTTGGGGACTTTCCCTGCCTTGCCGAACCCCTTCCGTTACGGCCCCCTTTGAAATATCAAACATTCATTTTAGAGGCCTTCCCATAAATTTCAAATCAAACTAACAGATATTGGATGTGTTAGAAGTAATAGAATTATACTCATTTTACGAAATTTTTCAAAGGTGAAAACATAATTGCTGATATACAAAACGAAGATTTGGATTTTCAGCCCTTTCCTAATGAAGAGACACAGATAAAAAATTTTCGTGTGATTAATATTGGTTTAAGCTATGCTGACTAAGGTATTCGAAATGATGTCGACATGAGCTTCTGCAATATCGAATGAAAATTTAAAAGAAAACAGCAATTAATGAGGTTAAAATTCACAAAACGAAGACCACAGCAACAAATTGTGTCGGCGGCGCTGTGGCACCGTATTTTGATAGGCGATGATGCAAAGCATTGAGATCTCTTATTTTCTGTTTTCTCCGGGTTAATTTCTTCTGTTTTCCTATTTCCTTGCGGTGTTGGGGACTTTCCCTGCCTTGCCGAACCCCTTCCGTTACGGCCCCCTTTGAAATATCAAACATTCATTTTAGAGGCCTTCCCATAAATTTCAAATCAAACTAACAGATATTGGATGTGTTAGAAGTAATAGAATTATACTCATTTTACGAAATTTTTCAAAGGTGAAAACATAATTGCTGATATACAAAACGAAGATTTGGATTTTCAGCCCTTTCCTAATGAAGAGACACAGATAAAAATTTTTCGTGTGATTAATATTGGTTTAAGCTATGCTGACTAAGGTATTCGAAATGATGTCGACATGAGCTTCTGCAATATCGAATGAAAATTTAAAAGAAAACAGCAATTAATGAGGTTAAAATTCACAAAACGAAGACCACAGCAACAAATTGTGTCGGCGGCTCTGTGGCACCGTATTTTGATAGGAGATGATGCAAAGCATTGAGAGCTCTTATTTTCTGTACAGTCTGACAGTAAATTATTCTCCATCTAATGTTTATCTTTGTAAGTCATCTGCCTTGCCAGTGCCATTTAGCGAAATAAAACACATCTTGGCCACCTAAAATCTATTGTGTTGTTGTCATCTTTTTTACCTTTGTGACATTATTCATATGTAAGTTTCACCCCAATCTAAACGCCAAGGCTTCTAAATCTGCCGTTGTCGTAACTTTGTGTTCAGGTCTTCTGTCTTCGCTTTGTAGACACCCCTAAAAACAATATTACATCGGTCTCTCGGCCGAAACAAAGGCGAGTATGCCACGAACACTTGTATTGCATAGTGGGGGCGATAGACCATACAATGCATAGTCCTGGCTGACCTCCCAAGTGTTACGAAACGTTAGCCGGTCAGCCAGGACTTGAAACCACTCCCAGAGGAGGGCCACAAAACCAAAACATATGGGGCACACTCTCCCACTTTGTACATCCAGCGAGGGGGCATATGCCATCTCCAAGACGCCACCGAAGGTGCTTGAGATGTGTTACAATGGCATCATGTGCAATTCGCCACAGCAGGTCTCGGTCTCTCCGGCAGTAGTCTAGTGACTTGCTGTGCACTGCAGTCCACACTTCTGGCTGTAAGGCATAGTCGCTTGGATGGACCCGGCCAGCCAAGTCATCAAAAATGGCCTGGTACAGGTCTCCCGCGCTGGACTGCGAAACCTCCCCTACAGTTGACATCATACGGAGAGTTTCCCTCATGTGACAATATGTCTTCGAGGGTCTCCCGCTGTGGGGCATACTATTACTAAACAGAGACCGAAAGAACCCACGGAATGACATTCCCCCCCAATAACGGACAAAGTACGCAAAGGGCATCTCACTGTCAACAGCACTAAACACACACCTTGCCAGGAGAAAACAGAACTTTGAGGGAAAATGCACAAGGCCCAGGCCCCCATGTGTAAGTTTCTGGTACACAACCTTTCTTTTGACCAGCTCTGTTTTTCCTGACTATAGGAACTTAAATACGGCCCTCTCAAGTCGCACAAGGGCACCCTCTGGAGCAGCCAGACCAGTGCCCGGGTACCACAAGAGAGGGTAAACGAAACAATAACTGTTACTTTCCCCATTAGACTAATGTAGCGCTCCCCATAGTCTGTCATCCTAGCTTCCGCCAGGTCCACCTTCTCGTTCCAGGTAAGTGACTCAGGTGAGCCGTAACCAAACCATATACCGTTGATTTTCATGGCATCGTCAACCGAAGATGCCACGAAGGGCAGTTGTTTCCTCCGCCACTTACCCAGACGGAGTCCTTTTGTCTTTACGGGGTTCAGTCTGGCACCAGTCGCTCTTTGAAAGGTAGACAGGGTGTCAGACATGGCCCTGGAGGAAGCTAGGCCAGAGACTGCATACTGGAGGCACTTGACTTGGCACCCCTGCCGTACCCCACGTTGGACTCTGAAGGGGTCCGAAGGTATGCCATTAACAATAACACGAATATATACACTATTATACAATCAAGCGATCCATTTAACAAAACCAGAGTTCAGACAAAACTTCTTAAAGACTTTAAAAAGGAATCAGTGATCAACCATGTCGAAGGCCTTCTCCTGATCGAGGGAGACAATCGCGCATGGAAGATCACGGTCCATTACAATTTCTACTAAGTCCCGCACCAACCAGAGGTTCTGCTGAATACTGTGTCCCCGCACCGCACATGTCTGAAAAGGCCCTACAAGATCCGGCATGACAGTACATAGCCTGTTGCAAAGGGCTTTCGCCAGGATCTTGTAGTTCACAGCGTGATCGGTCGCTTGTTTTTCGGTTCAAGGGGGTCTCCAGACTTGGGTAACAAGGTTATTACGCCTGTGCGCTGCGAGGGACTCAACGAACCAGCAAGGAAGGCAGAGGTGAATACATCGCGGAGATCGTGTCCAACGGTACCCCAAAAGCGTTTGTAGAATTCCACAGGGATACCGTCCGACCCAGGCGACTTTCCATCCTTCATTTTCATCACCGCCTTCCAGAGCTCGCGGTCGACTGTCAGTTCCATTTAAATATTGCGTAGGTCAACGGTAGATCAAATTAACTGCAATTTCACCAGTTTCACCTGTTCTCAGTGACGAATTTTGTGTTCAAAATGTAATTTTTTCTCATTGTTTCTCATACAGGATTTTTTTTTTAACTCCACGTGGTATCAAGAATTTATTCCTCTTCCTTTACTTCATATCTGAATGCCGTCTAAAAATTTTAATAGGCACTTACACCTGTTTAGAATTCGCTCATCCCAAGCCCTGGTTTACTCAAATATTGAAACGACTGGTTACATTAGTTTATTTCCTGTCAGCTTAGTATCATGCATGATCATCTTGAAAGTGTTGAAATCAATGAAAGATCATGCCACTGTCCCTTTTCATTTATTAACTGAAACCCAAGATTTACATATTACTATCAAAATTAAAAAAATGTTTTATGCTCCTTCACTCTACGGCAGCCGTTTCGCGGTAAATCCGTATGCTCCCATACATGTGTACAGTCGTTCAGACAATCCTGGACAAAAATACATGGGACAGTCCCCCGTTCAGTGTTGCAATTTTTGAAATTTTGAGAATATTTTGTCGAGAACAACATTGAACTAGGGGGAGGGGATTTTGGAAAACCAACGAGTCTGTGCATACGTGTGGCTACATTTGGGCAAAAATGTCCCATCATTTTTGTCCAGGATTGTAGAGCCACCCCATAGCTGCTATGCCCGTGTGTAGGGATAGCAGCATTGTTAAGTTAGAGTTTACGGTAGGTGTGAATGTCACACCTCCGCAAGTGTTCAGTTTGTTAAAGTAAAAATGGGGTAAAGGTGGAAGAAACAGAGATGTTGCAGGCACTTGAAGCCCGCAACACGCACGACCTAAAGTTCAAGTCCTCTAACGCCCTTCTGGAGGGAGTGTCTGCCTTAAAGGGAGTAGGGTAGAGGAACCAGTATTCAACCCTTTAAGGAATTTCTTCAAATTTTTCCTCCCAGGTAAAGTGGAATCATATGGCTCAAAATGTTTTTGTAAGATATTGTGATGGCTGACATGTTCCTTTCAAAAATAGCTCACCATATAAGTTTAAAATTATGCCATAAAGTACAATTTAGATAAAAGTGTTAACAGGATGGAAAAATAAATTGCCTTCATTACTTTTGTTTGATGCAATTTAGAGGGAAATTCCACCTTGCTGTTATGTCCGTTTACTTTTATTAGGTCAGTAGGGCAAATAACACGCACTTCAGTGCAAAATTATTGATTCTACGATATTTTTACAGAACTATGCTTAATAACTAAACATTAGTGACTTTTTTGAGAAATGACTAGCATAAATATACCGGGGGGTTGAATACTGGTTAGATAAAGATTGCGGCACCAGTATCAATCCTCTAAAAAAATCCCTCCAAATTTTCAGTAATTTCACTACGGTCCTAAAATTTGTTTATATCTCTTTTTAAATGGATGACAGGAAATTACATTCCTTTGATTTTAACCTTACATGACCTTTTAAGAATAGCCATTTTCAAAAAAATTTCCCAAATTCTTGAATACAAATATCTCCAAAAGATATTAAACTGCAAATCTGTTTCAAAGAAGTGGATGGCAATTGAGGCAGAGAAGTTGTTTTCACCTTTGGTATAATTTTTATGTGAGATGGAGCCTTAGTTCACTGAAAAATTTTATCATAGGGGGTTGAATACTGGTCCCTCTCCCTAGAAGGGCTCACCGGCACACCATATGATCGCTCTGTGGTGGTGACGGTGCTGTACCTGAACTTTGAGGACGAGACTGTCTCTGATATGCGGTGGTGTACCTGTGGTGAAGGTGAGATGAGGGGCATACTTAATGGAAAGAGGCAGTTCCGTATCGTACTGTGAAAAGATATACCGTCCTTTCTGTTCATACGGGGGTCCAAAGCCTACATTCGTTATTTGGGACAGCCTCGTACTTGTTTTACGTGTGACAAGGAGGGACACGAGTCGTGTCCCAGTAGGCGCTGTGGCAGATGCCTGCAGTTGGGGCACGGCAAGGCCGAGTGTCCCAACGAGGTAAGGCTCCAGAAATCACGGCCAGGAGCATGAATTTTTTCAGACCTAGACCTAAGTTCACATCATGCTCATAGTCATAAAACATTGAAGGCTAGACTTGGCCCTAGGTAGATCTGTTTGAGTGTTCTGAAACAACACCCCAACCACACTCCTGTAGAGTGCATTTGTAGCACCACTGGAAAGTCTAAAACTGAAAGCCTAGAAAATATATTCAGTACCTAGGGCCTACCTCACTCTATGGAATATGGCGTTAATTCGATCACCCAATCGGAGCCTATGCTAACGGGCCCAGAGCAAAGTGTAATGTACTGTGTGACTGAGGACTAAGGTTCGCTGACGTATGTTTATCACCATTTGGCCTAACTTCAGGTCAGGAGTTAGATGAAGTCTTACGGCCCAGTTTCCAACCTTTTGGTTCAAATCAAGCTGGCCAGGGCCTTTTTTTCTTTTTCCAGTTGTGGCTCACTGGTTTCTTTTCCCTACTCCATTGCTTATTCTGAGCATCATGCACAATGGCAGTAGGTTCCTTTTTACAGTCTTTGGTATGACTCGACCTGGGAAGCGAACCACGGTCAGGAGTTTTGAGTCCTGGCTGGATCATACCGAAGACTTAAAAAATGGAACGTTCAACATAAACAGTGGAGCAGAGAAGTTCCAAGTCAGGGAGCCACAAGTGGAAAAAATTCCATTGCCAGCTAGACTTCCATCCTATATATATATATATATATATATATATATATATATATATATATATATATATATATATATATATATATATATATATATATATATATATATATATATATATATATATATATATATATATATATATATATATATATATATATATATATATATATATATATATATATGTTATGCATGTAATGATAGGCTTGTACTGCCATGATTACGTCAGTCTATTTGAAATCTGTTTAGAAGGGCATTATAAGATCATAGAAACTTTACTAGTGTGCATTTGAAATGATCATGAAGCTATTAAAGCAGGTGTCATTCAAGTTTGCATCCGCTTCATCTTTACTCCCGTGAAACTGTTTCAAACAGTGAAGGTTCAACCATAGTTTTGATCAAATGCAGTCTGAGTGTCAGTTGACTATATTGAATTTCTGCACTTAATTGCATTTGGTTTAAACGTATGGCAATAATACACCACAAGATGTTCGAACAAATGCTGCTGTTGTATACCAGTCTTTCCAATCAATGTAATTAAATAATTTCGCTTTCAAATTTGAAATACTTTTAATGTACAGCATGTTTAAGTACATGAGTGTTGCAAAGGGAGAGCTTGACCAGCTGAACGCTTGTGTCATATAGGCTACTTACCTGTAGCCCTTTGGTTTTTCTTTCAGTTGGGGTATTATTTAAAAACAGAAAAATGTATAGACTACCCCTGGACCTTTCACCTAGAATTTACCTTTTAGGGGAGAGTCAAAAATTTTTTTTAAACTCCCCTCTTGCTTTTTTCAGAGATCCCATCCCCCTCCCCCCTCGCAACCTCCCCTCTGTGAGTCTACGGGAACAGGCCTCTTTTATTTAGTCAAATTTGTCCAACGGAACACTTTTGGTTTTGAATGGTTGTCTATTTTATTTCAGGTGTGTATCCATTGGAAGTTTCAACACGCACATTGTAAATTGAAAAATATACTTCTTATTATAATTTTCTTCAAAAGATATTTCCTGCAGTCCATGCAACTTGCGGGTGAACTAAAAATTCATGGATTAGAAGGCTGGTAATACAGAAGTTTGCAGTTGCACTTGGGCTCTCAAAAGTAGTAACTTCCATTTTTTGTTATTAACCCGTTGACTGGTTTAGTGCACCTTCAGGATTCACATTGACAGAAGAAGCATTGCAAGCATTTTAATTCTTGCATTTTCACATGTAAATGGATTTTCAATAATGTACATGGATTCTACAACAATCACATCATGTACAAAATATTTAAAGGGCAAGAGCAGTAGCCCTTTACACGAACTTATTCTGAAGCAACAACTTTATCTCACAATTTTGAAACCAGGCAGTTACTTGTCATAAATGCCACATTTGAGGAGAAATAAGTTATCACATGACTCTTGTCAGCCAATCATGATCAGGGCAGTCTACTACACAACTTCAATTTGGGGTGACTGCATTTGCATTTCCCCTTTAACTAAAGGTTACATGGACAGGTCACATGCCTCTTCTTACCCAAGCAAAAACAGTTTTCGTGCTAACCCTGTACTTCTTTTTGGGAGTTGCTATATCGGTTTAGTATAAGCAGTGGGGTTTGAGTTATTTATCTATGAAGCCAAGGCATTTTGGTTAAAAACCTTGGAAGTTGTTCAATGTTTTATAGTTACTTTTATGCTCTTGTTTCCAATATAAAATAATGTAACTGCCACTACAGCTAGAAACCCTATAATAATATCATCATTTGAAGTAACTTTTAACAAAGTTTTAACATATGTCAATAATGTAACGTTTTGTGTTTCCCTCCTGGCAAATTTGAATAATTGGTTCATGCTTTTACACACAATATAATACAGTAAAGTGTACACAGCAAGTGCCTCACATAATGGTAACATTTGATGGTTACTAGGGGCAAGGGGTGCATTTTCCCCCAGAGTTTGGCCTTGCTCCCACGCTTCCCTCCCAAAATAAATAATACAATATACCTCTCCAGAGACGTGACACAGTAAATTTCATCCAGAGAACAAGCTCCTGGGGGCTTGTCACCTGGAATTCCACCCCCACTCTCAGCTTGGTTTCACACTGCGTCCAAAATGTTTTGCACCTATCCCCAAAAATATTATATATAATATATATATTACATTCTGGTGCCGCCACTGTTGGGGGCAGCTGTTTCTTATGCTAATAAAATGAATTACTGTATGAGAGCTAAGTGGAAAAATTACATACAAATATTATGATTATGAATTCAACAGTGCTACTTTTTTTTCAATACCAGGGAAGTTTAGTTGAGATGATTAACAGTCAATAACTAAGTGACTGCTACCTTCAGCGTCTGTAGTACCCATAAAGGCATCAAGTATTGGTTCCATGCAACTTAACATCATTCTTGTATGGCACATGATCATGTGGTATTAAACTGTTCATTTCATTGTAGCTTACAAAACGTCTTGAAATTCTGTCACAGAATGAAGGGTACAGTATGTGAAATCTATTTAATATGAGTTCAGTACTTTTCTTGAGACAGCTGAAAAGAGCTTATTATGATGTGATTAACACTGAATACCAGCTTCAGTTTAACTTTGACCAATCCTGGGTTGTGAAACACTTGAGAATTCATTTGGAACAGACTACACCACACCATCCAAGTTACTACAGTGCCAAATAACTTAATTCCAGCACTAATAACCACAGAGGCTGACGAAAAAGGACTTGCATTTTACAGTCAAGAGGACAATTCTCCAATTTCATACATGATCTTCAAAAGTACCTTCTTCTGTATGAGATTTACAGAGAAAAACAAAAAGCAATTATACAATGAAGAATTTTTGTTCAACTTCAATTACTGCACTACAATAAAACCTCTCTGTTTACACTCACCCAACCCCTGTGTGCCATTAAATTTACAGTACTTAGGGAAAGTGTTGACCAAGTTCGGCAAAATTGACAAAACATAGTCCAACTGAGATTCTGCTTATTCAAAGAAGTAAATCCTTCCTTCAGACTAGATGGGACACAAAGTTAAGCCCACACCCTACAGCAGCATTCACCTAGTTACAGTACTGTTCACATCAGCCATACAACATGCTGCTTTTCAAGGCTACACAAAGGAATAAGCCCTTTCTCATGGCAGTGAGGCTACAAGTGACTGCACATCTCACTGGTGTTGTTACCGTTACAGGATCATAAAAAGTAATTAGAGTCACTTCCTGCAATCTGGTATTATTCATTTGTTTATCAGAATTATAGAAACATTGAGATTGAGAAGGTCTCTCCGTGCAGAAGAAATGTACAAATGTGGTGCTGAATTTCAGTTGTGAAAAAACAGTACAAGCAAACTCTGATTGCTCCTTTAATGCCCCAAAGCAATCGCTGTGAGGGGTTAATGTGACTGGAACAATTAATTTGAACATCCTGAAATCAAGTTAAAAATTTTTATCCCTCCTCCAAATCTTTCTTTCCTAGCCCTACCAACAGGTCTTCTTTGCATTATTTCCACAATGTCAGTAAACATACGGTCGCTTGATATAAAATGGTCAAGGTAGGACAAGATAAAAGAGAGGTAAATCCGTGCCCCACAGTGGTTTGTTTACAATCTAGGCCTATACTAATTACAGGTACTTCGTTATTATGTATTGTTGTCGTTACTGTGCACTTACGTAGTAATCCGGGTGTATACAAAGCGAAGACCGAAGATTTACAAAACGAAGACTACGGCAACAACTTGTGTCGGTGGCGCTGTGTCACCGTATTTTAAAAGGCGATGATGCAAAGCATTGAGATCTCTTATTTTTTATTTTCTCCGGGTTCTTTTTCTTCTGTTTTCACATTTTCCTGCTACATTTGAAACTTTTCCTACCTTGCAGAACCCGGTTCGCTCCCACACCCTCCCACTCAACAATTACCGCATACGGCCGACTTTGAAACATCAAACATTCATTTTAGAGACCTTCTCATTAATTTCAAACCAAATTAACACATGTTAGACGTGTTAGAACTTGTTGTTGTGAAAACATAATTGCTGATAAACAAAAAGAAGACTTCCATTTTCAGCCCTTTCCTAATTAAGAAACAAAGATAAATTTTTTCGTGTGATTAATATTGGTTTTAGTTTTGCATACTAAGGAATTCGAATTGATTTCAACATGATACTCTGCAGTATTGAAGGAAAACATAAAAGAAAAGAGCAATTATAGAGATTAAGAATTCACAAAGCGAAAACGGGTTAATTTCTCCTGTTGTCTTTTTTCCTTGAGACATTGGGGACTTTTTCTACCTTACCGAACCCTGTACCCTCCCACCCCTCCCCCCCCCCCCCGCTCAACAATAACCGCATATGGCTGACTTTTTTTAGAGACCTTCCCATTAATTTCAAACCGTATTTTGATAGCTCTTATTTTCTGTACAGTCTGACAGTAAATTATTCTCTAATGTTTATCTTTGTAAGTCATCTGCCTTGCCATTTAGAGAAATAAAACACATTTTGGCCACCTAAAATCCATTGTGTTGTTGTCATCGTTTCTACCTTTGTGACATTATTCATATGTAAGTTTCACCACAATCTAAACGCCAAGGCTTCTAAATCTGCCGTTGTCATAACTTTGTTTTAAGGTCTTCCCGTCTTCGGTCTTCGCTTTGTATACACCCGTAGTAACCCTGTGGTCAACATAAGGCAGAGGCTCTAGAAAAGTAAATGCACCGCACCGCAGTGCTTCAGAGAGGAGGCAAGCAATGCAGGTACATGCAGAGGAAGAGGAACCCTTGTCAGGAAGTCTTGGTCAATGCTAACATTTCTCATTAGTTCTTTCTGTAAAATAACATTCTACTTCGCACAAGTAACCACAAGAATATCTTTGAGGAAGGGTTGCCTTAATAATATGATGGTTTGTGTGTGTGCATGTGTGTGTGTGTGTGTGGGGGGGGGGGGTTACGTTTTTAAAAAATGCATGGCTCCGTCGTGAATTACCCTTTAAAATTATTTTGAGAACGACTCATCATTGGCTTCCCTGAATGATTAAAACTGCATTGAGAATGTCAGGTATAGTAACTTGCCTCAATGTGTTATTTAAAATTCCAAAAGACTCCAGTGATGTGAGAAAATCAGTTATTAGTCTAGGCCTAGCCTACTTGTTTTTAAGTTATGAAATGGTGAAAATGTTCAAAGTCCAACAAGACTTCCCTGGTATGGCTACGTCGGCCCCACCGTGAAGAAAATCAATGTTATAATTGAGATAACTAGAGAGAAAATATTCTTAAGTGCAAAAGACTGCCCTGATGTGGCTACTCGGGCTACATCAGCTCCACCGTGACGACGTAGCCGGCTACACCGTGGATTTATTTATTGGTGGGGTACAAGTTACAGTATTTGAGTTCATCTCAGCCACAGTCGTTCAAACACCACTTACAATACAGTAGGCCTACAAATGCCTGATTAGTCACTTCTTTTTGTAATATATATATATATATATATATATTTATATATATTATATATATGTATATATATATATATATATATATATATATATATATATATATATATATATATAGGATGGAAGTCTAGCTGGCAATGGAATTTTATATATATATATATATATAATATAATATAATATATATATATATATATATATATATATATATATATATATATGTTATGCATGTAATGATAGGCTTGTACTGCCATGATTACGTCAGTCTATTTCAAATCTGTTTAGAAGGGCATTATAAGATCATAGAAACTTTACTAGTGTGCATTTGAAATGATCATGAAGCTATTAAAGCAGGTGTCCGCTTCATCTTTACTCCCGTGAAACTGTTTCAAACAGTGAAGGTTCAACCATAGTTTTGATCAAATGCAGTCTGAGTGTCAGTTGACTATATTGAATTTCTGCACTTAATTGCATTTGGTTTAAACGTATGGCAATAATACACCACAAGATGTTCGAACAAATGCTGCTGTTGTATACCAGTCTTTCCAATCAATGTAATTAAATAATTTCGCTTTCAAATTTGAAATACTTTTAATGTACAGCATGTTTAAATATGAGTGTTGCAAAGGGAGAGGTTGACCAGCTGAAGGCTTGTGTCAAAAAGGCTACTTACCTGTAGCCCTTTGGTTTTTCTTTCAGTTGGGGTATTATATAAATACAGAAAAATGTATAGACTACCCCTGGACCTTTCACCTGGAATTTAGCTTTTAGGGGAGAGTCAAATTTTTTAACCCCCCCCCTTTGCTTTTTTCAGAGATCCTATCCCCCCCCCCCCCTCGCAACCTCCCCTCTGTGAGTCTACGGGAACAGGCCTCTTTTATTTAGTCAAATTTGTCCAACGGAACACTTTTGGTTTTGAATGGTTGTCTATTTTATTTCAGGTGTGTATCCATTGGAAGTTTCAACACGCACATTGTAAATTGAAAAATATACTTCTTATTATAATTTTCTTCAAAAGATATTTCCTGCAGTCCATGCAACTTGCGGGTGAACTAAAAATTCATGGATTAGAAGGCTGGTAATACAGAAGTTTGCAGTTGCACTTGGGCTCTCAAAAGTAGTAACTTCCATTTTTTGTTATTAACCCGTTGACTGGTTTAGTGCACCTTCAGGATTCACATTGACAGAAGAAGCATTGCAAGCATTTTAATTCTTGCATTTTCACATGTAAATGGATTTTCAATAATGTACATGGATTCTACAACAATCACATCATGTACAAAATATTTAAAGGGCAAGAGCAGTAGCCCTTTACACGAACTTATTCTGAAGCAACAACTTTATCTCACAATTTTGAAACCAGGCAGTTACTTGTCATAAATGCCACATTTGAGGAGAAATAAGTTATCACATGACTCTTGTCAGCCAATCATGATCAGGGCAGTCTACTACACAACTTCAATTTGGGGTGACTGCATTTGCATTTCCCCTTTAACTAAAGGTTACATGGACAGGTCACATGCCTCTTCTTACCCAAGCAAAAACAGTTTTCGTGCTAACCCTGTACTTCTTTTTGGGAGTTGCTATATCGGTTTAGTATAAGCAGTGGGGTTTGAGTTATTTATCTATGAAGCCAAGGCATTTTGGTTAAAAACCTTGGAAGTTGTTCAATGTTTTATAGTTACTTTTATGCTCTTGTTTCCAATATAAAATAATGTAACTGCCACTACAGCTAGAAACCCTATAATAATATCATCATTTGAAGTAACTTTTAACAAAGTTTTAACATATGTCAATAATGTAACGTTTTGTGTTCCCTCCTGGCAAATTTGAATAATTGGTTCATGCTTTTACACACAATATAATACAGTAAAGTGTACACAGCAAGTGCCTCACATAATGGTAACATTTGATGGTTACTAGGGGCAAGGGGTGCATTTTCCCCCAGAGTTTGGCCTTGCTCCCACGCTTCCCTCCCAAAATAAATAATACAATATACCTCTCCAGAGACGTGACACAGTAAATTTCATCCAGAGAACAAGCTCCTGGGGGCTTGTCACCTGGAATTCCACCCCCACTCTCAGCTTGGTTTCACACTGCGTCCAAAATGTTTTGCACCTATCCCCAAAAATATTATATATAATATATATATTACATTCTGGTGCCGCCACTGTTGGGGGCAGCTGTTTCTTATGCTAATAAAATGAATTACTGTATGAGAGCTAAGTGGAAAAATTACATACAAATATTATGATTATGAATTCAACAGTGCTACTTTTTTTTCAATACCAGGGAAGTTTAGTTGAGATGATTAACAGTCAATAACTAAGTGACTGCTACCTTCAGCGTCTGTAGTACCCATAAAGGCATCAAATATTGGTTCCATGCAACTTAACATCATTCTTGTATGGCACATGATCATGTGGTATTAAACTGTTCATTTCATTGTAGCTTACAAAGCGTCTTGAAATTCTGTCACAGAATGAAGGGTACAGTATGTGAAATCTATTTAATATGAGTTCAGTACTTTTCTTGAGACAGCTGAAAAGAGCTTATTATGATGTGATTAACACTGAATACCAGCTTCAGTTTAACTTTGACCAATCCTGGGTTGTGAAACACTTGAGAATTCATTTGGAACAGACTACACCACACCATCCAAGTTACTACAGTGCCAAATAACTTAATTCCAGCACTAATAACCACAGAGGCTGACGAAAAAGGACTTGCATTTTACAGTCAAGAGGACAATTCTCCAATTTCATACATGATCTTCAAAAGTACCTTCTTCTGTATGAGATTTACAGAGAAAAACAAAAAGCAATTATACAATGAAGAATTTTTGTTCAACTTCAATTACTGCACTACAATAAAACCTCTCTGTTTACACTCACCCAACCCCTGTGTGCCATTAAATTTACAGTACTTAGGGAAAGTGTTGACCAAGTTCGGCAAAATTGACAAAACATAGTCCAACTGAGATTCTGCTTATTCAAAGAAGTAAATCCTTCCTTCAGACTAGATGGGACACAAAGTTAAGCCCACACCCTACAGCAGCATTCACCTAGTTACAGTACTGTTCACATCAGCCATACAACATGCTGCTTTTCAAGGCTACACAAAGGAATAAGCCCTTTCTCATGGCAGTGAGGCTACAAGTGACTGCACATCTCACTGGTGTTGTTACCGTTACAGGATCATAAAAAGTAATTAGAGTCACTTCCTGCAATCTGGTATTATTCATTTGTTTATCAGAATTATAGAAACATTGAGATTGAGAAGGTCTCTCCGTGCAGAAGAAATGTACAAATGTGGTGCTGAATTTCAGTTGTGAAAAAACAGTACAAGCAAACTCTGATTGCTCCTTTAATGCCCCAAAGCAATCGCTGTGAGGGGTTAATGTGACTGGAACAATTAATTTGAACATCCTGAAATCAAGTTAAAAATTTTTATCCCTCCTCCAAATCTTTCTTTCCTAGCCCTACCAACAGGTCTTCTTTGCATTATTTCCACAATGTCAGTAAACATACGGTCGCTTGATATAAAATGGTCAAGGTAGGACAAGATAAAAGAGAGGTAAATCCGTGCCCCACAGTGGTTTGTTTACAATCTAGGCCTATACTAATTACAGGTACTTCGTTATTATGTATTGTTGTCGTTACTGTGCACTTACGTAGTAATCCGGGTGTATACAAAGCGAAGACCGAAGATTTACAAAACGAAGACTACGGCAACAACTTGTGTCGGTGGCGCTGTGTCACCGTATTTTAAAAGGCGATGATGCAAAGCATTGAGATCTCTTATTTTTTATTTTCTCCGGGTTCTTTTTCTTCTGTTTTCACATTTTCCTGCTACATTTGAAACTTTTCCTACCTTGCAGAACCCGGTTCGCTCCCACACCCTCCCACTCAACAATTACCGCATACGGCCGACTTTGAAATATCAAACATTCATTTTAGAGACCTTCTCATTAATTTCAAACCAAATTAACACATGTTAGACGTGTTAGAACTTGTTGTTGTGAAAACATAATTGCTGATAAACAAAAAGAAGACTTCCATTTTCAGCCCTTTCCTAATTAAGAAACAAAGATAAATTTTTTCGTGTGATTAATATTGGTTTTAGTTTTGCATACTAAGGTATTCGAATTGATTTCAACATGATACTCTGCAGTATTGAAGGAAAACATAAAAGAAAAGAGCAATTATAGAGATTAAGAATTCACAAAGCGAAAACGGGTTAATTTCTCCTGTTGTCTTTTTTCCTTGAGACATTGGGGACTTTTTCTACCTTACCGAACCCTGTACCCTCCCACCCCTCCCCCCCCCCCCGCTCAACAATAACCGCATATGGCTGACTTTTTTTAGAGACCTTCCCATTAATTTCAAACCGTATTTTGATAGCTCTTATTTTCTGTACAGTCTAACAGTAAATTATTCTCTAATGTTTATCTTTGTAAGTCATCTGCCTTGCCATTTAGAGAAATAAAACACATTTTGGCCACCTAAAATCCATTGTGTTGTTGTCATCGTTTCTACCTTTGTGACATTATTCATATGTAAGTTTCACCACAATCTAAACGCCAAGGCTTCTAAATCTGCCGTTGTCATAACTTTGTTTTAAGGTCTTCCGTCTTCGGTCTTCGCTTTGTATACACCCGTAGTAACCCTGTGGTCAACATAAGGCAGAGGCTCTAGAAAAGTAAATGCACCGCACCGCAGTGCTTCAGAGAGGAGGCAAGCAATGCAGGTACATGCAGAGGAAGAGGAACCCTTGTCAGGAAGTCTTGGTCAATGCTAACATTTCTCATTAGTTCTTTCTGTAAAATAACATTCTACTTCGCACAAGTAACCACAAGAATATCTTTGAGGAAGGGTTGCCTTAATAATATGATGGTTTGTGTGTGTGCATGTGTGTGTGTGTGTGTGGGGGGGGGGTTACGTTTTTAAAAATGCATGGCTCCGTCGTGAATTACCCTTTAAAATTATTTTGAGAACGACTCATCATTGGCTTCCCTGAATGATTAAAACTGCATTGAGAATGTCAGGTATAGTAACTTGCCTCAATGTGTTATTTAAAATTCCAAAAGACTCCAGTGATGTGAGAAAATCAGTTATTAGTCTAGGCCTAGCCTACTTGTTTTTAAGTTATGAAATGGTGAAAATGTTCAAAGTCCAACAAGACTTCCCTGGTATGGCTACGTCGGCCCCACCGTGAAGAAAATCAATGTTATAATTGAGATAACTAGAGAGAAAATATTCTTAAGTGCAAAAGACTGCCCTGATGTGGCTACTCGGGCTACATCAGCTCCACCGTGACGACGTAGCCGGCTACACCGTGGATTTATTTATTGGTGGGGTACAAGTTACAGTATTTGAGTTCATCTCAGCCACAGTCGTTCAAACACCACTTACAATACAGTAGGCCTACAAATGCCTGATTAGTCACTTCTTTTTTTACTTTTGGAAAATGGTGAGACATCTGAAAGGTGTGCTTTTTAAGTACATCAAAACGGGCACTGTGAAACAAAGGGAGAGGAACTCAAACCAGACCGGACAAAGCACAAAGGCAAAGACTATTTACAGGACCCTAACATGCACCAAGAAACAAAATTTGTGTAACTACACAACTCCTCTTTTGTTCTCAAGAAAGGTGATGCAAAATTATGTTTATAACAATAATGAAAAATAATAGACCCCTTTTATTTACATACCCGTTTACATGGGCTGGGAAACAAAACTTCAGCATACATGTACAACACCCACCCCACACTCGAGCTATTTACACAATATTATGTACAGGTAGGTTATTATTTACAGGTTAACTATCACCCGGCCACCCCGCACTGAGATAAGCGGACCCCACCACCTGCCGAACGTCGACCTTGGCAACCGAGCGAAGTCAGCCTCCACCCGCACCTTAACCTCCGCCTTTATCGATGCCAGGACGACGTCCGCAAGCCTTCCCTCTCCCCTAAATACAACATTGCACCGGTCTCTCCACAAGGCAAGCTTTATGGAGGCCGAAACAAAGGTAAGTATACCGCAAACACTGGTATTGCATGGCGGAGGTGAAAGACCATACAAAGCGTAGTCCTGACTGACCGCCCAGCTGTTGGAAAACGTGAGGCGATCAGCCAGGACTTGAAACCATTCCCAGAGAAGTGCCACAAAACTACACTGCCAAAACGCATGAGGCACACTCTCCCACTTTGTGCATCCAGTCCGGGGGCAAATGCCATCTCCAAGACGCCACCGAAGGCGCTTGAGGTTAGTAACAATGGCGTCGTGTGCGATTCGCCACAGCAAGTCTCGCCGGCGGTAATCAAGTGACTTACTGTGGACTACACGCCACACTTCCGGCTCCGACGCATAGTTGTTGGGACGAACCTGTCCGACCATGTCATCAAAAATGGCCCTGTACAGGTCCCCCGCACTGGACTGCAAAACGTCCCCCACTGTTGACATAATACGAAGAGTGTCCCTCATATTGCAATATGCCACAGTTGGCCTCCAGCTGTGGGGTAAACTGTTGCTAAAAAGGGAGGGGAAGTACCAACGAAAGGATAACGCCCCCCAATAACGAACGAAATATGTGAACGGCGACTGGCTCTCGACGGCGCTAAAAACACATCTGGTCAGGAGAAAACGGAGCTTCGAGGGAAGGTGCACAAGACCCAAACCCCCGTACTTACATTCCTGGTACACCATTTTTCTTTTGACTAGCTCCGTTTTTCCTGACCACAGAAGTCCAAAAATGGCCCTCTCAAGTCGTATCAGGACTCTCTCTGGAGCAGCCAGAACAGTGCCCGGGTACCACAAGAGAGGGTAAACAAAACGGTTGATTACAGTCACCTTTCCCAAAAGAGTTAGATATCTATCGCCAAAGGACGTCAACCTAGCCTCCACCAGGTCCGCTTTTTCATTCCACGTAAGCGACTCTGGTGAACCATAACCAAACCATAGGCCATTAATTTTAATGGCGTCGTCAACCCACGATGCTGTGAAAGGGAGGGACTTCCACCGCCACTTGCCTAGACGGAGTCCCTTGGTTTTAGTGGGATTCAGTCTGGCACCTGTCGCCTTCTGAAACGTGGACAGCGTGTCAGAAAGGGCCCTGAAGGATGGTAGGTCGGAGACCACACAAGTGACATCATCAGCATACTGGAGGCATTTGACTCTGGCACCACCAGGTATATGAAAAGGTTTGAACGAAGGCTCCACTTGCAAGGCTCTAGTTAGAGATTCACTGAATAACACATAAAGTAGGGGTGAGAGTGGGCACCCCTGACGTACCCCACGTCGGACCCTGAAGGGGTCTGACGGTAGGCCATTAACCACAACCCGACTATATACACTATCATACAATAGGGTTACCCATTTAACAAAGGATGGGCTTAACTTAAATTTTCTCAATATTTTAAAAAGGAATCCATGATCTACCATGTCGAAGGCCTTCTCCTGATCGAGGGAGACAAGCGCACATGGCAGATCACGGTCCTTCACATACTCAACTAGGTCCCGCACCAACCAGAGGTTCTGCTGAATACTGTGTCCACGCACCGCACATGTCTGGTAAGGCCCTACAAGATCCGGCATAACAGTGCCCAGCCTGTTACAAAGGGCTTTCGCCAGGATCTTGTAGTCCACATTCAACAGAGTGATCGGCCGCTTATTTTTGGCTCGAGCGGATCTCCAGACTTGGGTAGCAGGGTTATTACGCCAGTGCGCTGCGAGGGGCTCAATGAGCCGGCAAGGAAGGCAGAGACGTATACATCACGGAGATCATGACCAACGGTACCCCAGAAGCGTTTGTAAAATTCCACTGGTATACCGTCGGATCCGGGTGCCTTTCCTCCTTTCATATTTGCTACTGCCTTCCAGAGCTCGACGACAGTCAATGAGGCGCCAAGTTCATCATTCTGCTCTTTAGTGGTTGACTTGTCGATATTATCTAACAGGGGTAATTGAAGTCCCTCGTCGACATCTACCTGGGTGTAAAGCTTCTCGTAGAAGCTTCTAAATACTTCCACGATGTCGAGAGGATCCTTCTGTACTGTACCATGGGCGTCTCGCACCGCCTTTATGCGGCGGTCAATGGCGTACTGCGAGGCATCCCGGTAGAACTTGATTGTAGGCTTTTCCTCCGCCTCCACACAATGCACGCGGGCACGAATACGGGCCCCATGCAGTTTATTATCAAGATATTTCTGGATTGCGTGAAGAGCGGAGGAGTCCCCATTCCTCTCCCTTGTGCAGAGCGAGAGGAACTCCTCCCTTCTTCGCCGAGCTCTTGCTACACAGTACTCAATAGTGAACTGCTTGATGCGGGACTTAACGTCATCCCACCATTCTAAACCCGTTGGGAAGGCCGGCTTCAATGTCCGCCACTCTTCGTACCTGGCTTTAAACTGTTCGTTATATTCTGTCTGTGTTAAAATATCAATATTCATTTTCCAGAAGCCCCTCCCTGTTGGCCATGACTTGGGGGGTTGAAAGGAGGCAATAACTGCATCATGATCCGAAATTGGACATGGCACGACATCACAGTTGGTTGGTGACAGAGCCAGTGGAGAGTAAACCCGGTCTAGCCTTGAGGCCTCCGTGCCATCTGGTCGGTGCCAAGTGAACACGGACAAACCCGGGTGTTGTGCTCTCCAAACGTCAACCATGTCATGGTTCTTTGTGAACATGTCCAATTCCGACATACCAACAACCCGACCAAAAGACGTACACGAGGACAGTCTGTCGAGCCGGGTGTCGGGGACGCAGTTAAAGTCTCCAGCCAGGATACATGGGGCACCGCCGGGGACAAAGGTTGGTAGGATGGTGAAAAAGTTCTTCCTGTGGGAGGGCCGATTTGGCGCATACACATTACATAGTAGGAAGCTACCACTGGGGTGCTTTATGGTAACGCATACCAAACGGCCCTCGTGATCAGAATCAACTTTTCCAACCAGGGAGGTCCACCTTGGTGAAATTAAAATAACTGTTCCACACGAAGATGCTGAACCAAGGGAAGCATGCAATCCTCCACCCCACTCAAAGGACCAGGTGTGGACATCGTCCTCATTCACTATATGCGTCTCTTGGAGTAAAGCGAAGTCCACACCTAGTGACCTACAAAACTGAAATATTCTGGCCCGCTTCCGACTGTCCCTCATACCATTGACGTTCAGGGTCAAGAGGGACAGGGGCACAGCCATGGAGGAGTGGGTGTCTAAACATTTGTCTGGAGCCTACTGACCTTATTACGAGGGGGTGGTATGGGGGCCTCAGAAACTTGAACATCCTGGTCTGACATTTCACCAGAGGCAGATCTCTTTAATGAGGATTCAGGTACCCCTTCACCTGAATCAAACCAGCTCTCTCCCAGTGGTAGCTCCCTAATTGGGTGGTCTAGGGCAGACTCTCCAACATCTGACATGACAGTGCCAGACTCAGAGTCAGAGGAGAGCTGGAGGTCCTCCTCTACCGTTTTCACTCCAGCCTCCTCAGGTGCCAGGGATGGAGAGTCTGCCTCAGGGGTCCCTGTCCCCTCCCCAGACTTCTTTGAGGCGAGGAACTCCTGCTCTACCTCACGAGCCACCCTCTCCAGTTCCTCAGGGGCATCTGAATCCTCATGCATGGGTTCTGGTTCTGGTTGCGTGGGGTCAGGTGTCGGCCCCACATCCCCACTGACACGGGCAGAGTAAGATGTGGGGCAGGCACCAGAGATGTGCCCATCCTCCCCACAAAGGTTGCACCTCACATCATTGGGACATCCAGCCTTGTCGTGTCCCAACTGCCGGCACCTCCCACAACGTCTGTTTGGGCACGACCTGGCCTCGTGCCCCTCCTCTCCACACTTAAAACAGGTGCGGAGCTGCCCAAAGTAGCGAATGTGGGCTTTGGCACCCCCTATGAAGAGGAAGGATGGAATGTCCCTCTTCAATACCATACGGAACTGCCTCTTGCCGTTCAGTATGCCCTTTAACTCACCATCACCGTAGGTGCACCACATACTGCTTGAGACAGTTCCGTACTGCCCAAGAACCCTCGCAACCAGACCCTGTCCCACCTCAAAGGGCAGGTACAGCACCGTCACCGCCACAGAGCGATCATATGGGGTAACGGTGAGCCCTTGTACCCCCTTCAGGCGTGACACACCATCCAATCGGGCTGCGTCTGACCTGAACTTCAGGTCATACGTGTTGCGGGCTTGAAGCGCCTGCAACATCTCAATCTGTTTCACCTCAATACCACTTTTCTTTAGAACACTAAACACTTGAGGGGGTGACACATTCGCCGCCGACTCAAAAAACAACTTAACAATGCTACTATCCCTACACGCGGGCATAGTAGCAAAAGGTTGTGGCACGAGGCCACACAGTAAACAGGAGAAAGGAAAAAAAAAAATTTCAGCACCGTACGTCAAACCAATGTAGGGGAAAAAAGTAAAGAAACCCAACACAAAAACACAACTGTCGAACAGGCGTGCTTAAAAACGAGCACGACCAAACCTCTGTACTCAAGAGACTACACCCAACGCTTCAATAATATGATAGTAGTATAGTATAGTATACCAAGTAAGCAGTGCACAGCGCAGCAATACAATGCTAAAATTCAGCACGAGCAATCGACGAGAGCTCCGTGAAAACACGTCCGCTCTCGACGAAGACCTGAACTGAACCTGAAAGGACGTTATTACTTGTTACACCACTTACGCACCGTGTGGGCAGTCAGGCTCTCAACGAAGTGGCGGTAGGCCTAAATTCCACCAGCTTAGGGTGCCCAGTAAAAGACCTACAGTAGGTACCGTATAGCCCCTCAGTCACTAGTCAAAGCAAAATATCATCTCATTTGACAGACAACTTTATATAGGCCTAAGCAGTAATTACTTCTGATAAAATTGGCTGATATTTGAGCAAATGCATATATACCAACTGTACCGGTGAAGGAAGGTGATACAGCATGTAGGCATAATGGTCCACAAACCTGTATATAGTGTTTCGCTTGAGTTGACGGGTTGTTCGGGTGGGGTGGGTGTGTCGTTTCCGTTTGTGACAGACATTTTTGTCTCGTGTTTTGTGTTTTCGGCTGGGTTAAATCAGGTCTGTTTGTTCATACGTGCCTGTTTCTATGTTCGTTTAAAAAAGAAAACGTAATTGGGCTTAAGTCATGTGGTAGAACTACACTACTGTACCCAACCAGTCCCACAATTCAACGCTGTATTTTGTGCTGTTACCTTTGTGCGTCCTTATTGTGCACTCTCTGAAAACGACAGCTTTACGGCATAGCTAAGGTACGCTTTAGGTTCCAAGCAGTGGATGGTCCTACTACAACATCTTAGGGAAGTCTCACATAATTAAATAAAGTGGAAAATATCTATGTGCACTGGTAAAGACTCAAGATTTCTGTTTTTTGCAAAGGTTGCATGTATGGTAAATATATAGGCCTATGCCAGCCTTCAAAGAAGCTTTATGTAGCCTATTATTGCTTAGTACATGATAGGGATATGGTAGGGATGTGCACACTGTGGATGGAATAAGGGGGCTGCCATGGTGTGTAGAGGACTTTGGCTGAGACCTGGCTCATCCTCAGGCTCAGCAGGGTTTACACGTACCGGTATATTACATGATTTCTTTTGATGGACTGTATCTTTCAGGCTCCAAGCTGGGCTAACATGGCTGAGTTGAGACGAAGTCTTAGAAGACCAGCAGTTGACTAAGGGTCCACGGCTTCCAACTGAAAAGAAGGAGAGGCAATTAAAAACCTGTTCTACTTCCAAATTATACCCCTTGGAGATAACAGACACAAAGGTTGTTGGTAACAAACTTCCTGACTTGACTCATTTGTCATTTATACAGCTGAGACGGAAGCTTTTCTTAAAGAGACTGTGCATCACTACCAAGGAGTCATTGCACGGCACATGTGTAGATATCTCCAAGAATTTGTCTGCCACCTCAAACTGGAAGAATTCTCCTGCATTCATTTGATCAGTGGTATAGGTCCCTCGATAAAAACTGGAATGTGAGAATTTTGAACTGCAACGGTGTCTTAAGCAATGTTATGCCTGGGACACTATGTTATTGGTTGTCAGATAAGGAACCCCTAGAGGAGTATAGTCGTGATGGTGGATTGCTTTTTTTTACGTACATGAAAACAAGCACGTTGCAACAAAAGGACAACCCAAACCGGCCGGACAAAACACAACGGCTAACTATGACCATCTACACAGGAACATGGAACGAAAACGCACCAAACCCCACCCCAACACCCAATCACGAACCCCAATTACAGTAAACCAAAACTGTGCACAACTTCCATTTGTTTGAACGCCGCAACAAACAGACAACTCAAACCAACTATGAACCACCCACACATACAGCAAAGCACGGAATTAAATCGTTCGTCACACGGACCAAACCCCACCCCAAGACCCAAACAAACCGCCAAACTTACCACCCGACACCAACCCCAAAACAAATCAAGAACAACTCACACCACCCCTGGAGGCCAAATCACGAGGTACCACTTCTCTACGTATCTACCTGGGGCTTGACCACTTTACTCCTTCGGCTCGGTATAGGTGGCCCAGAATGGTCATCCCCAGAGAGATCATCAATCGACCTCTTTAGTGAAGGCTCCGGAGCCCCACCCTCACAAAAATCAAACCAGCCCTCCACTGATGGTGGATCCCTGGGAGGAGGCTCTGAGACGGGCTCTCCAACATCTCAGAGTCGAAGTCTTGGTGAAACTAAAATGACAGATCCACAGGAAGATGCGGAACCAAAGGAAGCGTGCAAACCCCCACCCCATTCGTATGACCAGGTGTAGACATCGTCCTCATTAACAATGGGAGTCTCTTGGAGGGAAACGAAGTCCACACCTGATGATTTACAAAATTGGAATATTCTGGACCGCTTCCGACTGTCCCTCATGCCGTTAACATTCAGGGTCATGAGGGACAGGGGACCATTCATGAAATGTGGAGTGTGAAATTACAAAACTGTCTCTGACCTGGCCTTTTTATTACATGGATCTGGTGCTGGTGGCACAGAAGGATGAACTCCCCGGTCGGACACCTCCCCTGAGGCCGACCTTTTCAACTTGGGTTCAAGTTCAACGGCCTCACACAAATCAAACCAGCCCTCCCCAGATGGTGGGTCCTTTGGTGGAGGCTCTGAGGCAGGCTCTGTCAGACTCCGAGTCCGATGACAGTCGAAGGTCATTCTCCACTGTTGGTATTCCAGCCTCCCCAGGAGCTGGTGGGGAGTGTGCCTCAGGTACTGATGGGGAGGGTTGGGATGGGCCTACCTCAGGGTTCCCACAGACCACCCTCACATCCCTTAGAAGCTAGGAACTCTTGTTCCACCTGACGTGCCACCTCAGGTGTAGGGGAGCTAGGTTCCTCCACCATTGGTTCAGGGCCCGAAGGCGAGGGTTCACTTGCCGGCTCCACATCTGCACTTGCACGTGCAGAGTACGATGTGGGGCAGGCACCAGAGACATGTCCCTCCTCCCCACACAGGTTACACCGCACCTGATTGGGACATGTTGCCCTCTCATGCCCCAACTGCAGGCATCTGCCACAACGTTTGTTTGGGCATGACTTGGCCTCATGCCCCTCCTCCCTACATTGGAAGCAGGTGCCGGGCTGGCCAAAATACCTGATGTGGGCCTTAGAACCCCTATGAACAGGACGGAGGGGATGTCTCATTTCAGCTCCATACAGAACTGCCTCTCACCGCTGAGAATACCGGCCAATTTACCTTCATTATACTTCAATCAACGCCAGTCAGAGACAGTTCCGTATTGTCCTAGAACCCTCGCCACCAGGCCCTGATCTACCTCAAAATTGAGGTACAACACCGTCACCACCACAGAGCGATCATATGGGGTGACAGTGAGACCCTCCACACCCTTATGGGAGGAAAACCCCTTCAATCGGGCAGCATCAGTCCGGAACTTCAAATCATACGTATTTCGGGATACGAGGGCCTGCAGCATCTCTATATCCTTAACCTCTTACCTTATTGTTCTTCAACACAGAAAAAACATGCTGGGGTGTAACATTCCCCCTGGACTCAAACTGTAACTTAACGATGCTGCTATCCCGACCTCCCGGCATAGCAGCAAAGGTTTGTGGCACAAGGCCACGCAGCAACTAAAGAGAAAACTTCAGCACCGCAGGTCAAACCTAGGCAGGGAAAATAGAAAGGGAATCCAACACTAAACAACTGTAGACCAGGCGTGCTTCAAAACGAGCACGACCAAACCCCCGTCCCCAAGCAAGAGACCGCACCCAACACTTCAGTAAAACGACAGTAGTATAATTATATAATTAGTATAAGGGCAATTCCATGCAAAAGTGGACATGACCATCAAATTTTAAAACTTGAAGCTAAAAAGTTGAATTTTCCAATAAAATGAATGGTTAGCAGCAATCAAAGTGTCAATATTTTTACAAAATATGGAACAATAAAATGCTTTTTAGCAACAACTGAATTGAGGTTTTCCTATGAATACATTTACAACATTTGAAATCAAATTATGACTTCAGCAATGTCTTCCACACTAACGAGCAAAAAATTAAAGTTGTCTCATTATGTCACGGCGTTACCCTAAATATTGTAATTTTTTAATATTATGTAAGATGCACAAATTGGAGTGGAATATTTTTTACAATGCAAATCACGTACACCCACCCTGGCCTACAACTTCCATGCACTAAAGTCAATTAATTAAATCAATTAGAAATATGTCACGGCGTTACTTTTTTGGTAACGCCGTGACAGAAACGCCGTGACAGGCACTTATTTACTGTATAGGGACTGACAATTATAGTCACTGTGGTTGCTGGTACTGAAGTAACAGCTCATCTACTGTATGATAAAGATTTGTTTGACAACTTTTTTCACACTGTGATAGTACAAAGAGGAAATGCACAACTGTAACCTTTCTTTTGATATGGCAATCCCCCTGTTATGCTCAGAAGCTATAGTGGTCTGCTAGATTGAGTAGTGACTAGCACCTGTTTATAGCATCCAGTCAATCCATGGTACACTCCCTATTTACCATTAAGCATAGCAACCATTATTTTATAAAGATTTGGATAACAGAAAATCTACAACAAGCATAGGCTTAGCAGCAGGAGAAACAATCACACAGACAATGCAGTAAAGTATAGTAGACAACACCATTATATTACAATCCAAAATGGTGAAGCAGTCTAATGCAGAGAACTCTATCACTTTACAGAACCTTTCAATTCGGGAGGCAAGATAATGGCACACTGACTGAGAGCATGACTATTTTCCTCTTTCTGTTCTAAGATTGTTTTACTAAAACAATGTAAAGTAATGTAAAGTGTCCTACAGCAGTACACTTGAAGCTCTGTATAGTACACTACCAAATATTTAGTGGAGATTGGAGAAGGCAACTAGACGGTCAATTTGTCAAAGTTGAGGACACAAACCTAAGTTAATTTAAAAACAACATTTTTGACTCACTGCAAGTCTAAGTAAAGCAATTTTTAAAAGTTACACTAAATTTACAATATTTAACTTGAGATTCAAGTCATTCAATACCCTTTATGAAGGGAATATTTGCTCTTCCAATGATGTGGAACTGCATTTATTCTGTATTACTATATGGAGCTTTCACAGTTAATGTCATTTCTAATGCAGTAGGCCTAGCTATAGCGCTCTTCTTGATTTCATTTTGACCGGAGTTGTGTGTAGATTATATAGCCCTTCATTTTTCACCTTATGTCCGAAGTGGAAATTTCCACTTTCTTTCATAAACTCAAAGCAAATATTCCTAAAAGATCTAAGTTACTGATTTCTTAATGCATTAGAAATATTCTGACTGTCAATATCTCAACTTATTTTTTTTTAACATGCGTTTCCCATATAGTCAGGCTTTGGTCAAGGCGTTACCGTCACGGCGTTACCCCATTTTTTTTTTTTTTTATATCTTATCATATCTACCAAAATCATAATTTTTTATTTTATATTTCACCAAGCTGTTATAGATAACAGTCTATAAAGTGTATTTAATATGAAGGAACTGCAAAAAGTCCTTAAACTTCACAGGGTTTTAACAATCTCTGAGTGGTCCAAAAATGCATGTCCTTTTCAGCGTCACGGCGTTACCACAGTCATTAATATTCATATTTTCATATTTAGGGTACTTTTTCAAGAAAAGACATTTTCTAAATTAACTTTGATAGTAGGAGTAGAATTGAAATAAAAGTTTGCACTCGAAATGTGAATTTTGCTTCCAAAGCGTCACGGCGTTACCGTGGAATTGCCCACAACACAGCACAGCAGTGTTTCCACTTCTCCCGAAATTACCCGAAATTCGGGAAATCTTGATGTTCTTCAGGAACTTTTCGGGAAGAGGCCTGATTTCGGGAAATCAGGAAAATCCCAGGTCAAAATGCTTACACTGAAATTTGAAGAGATAATTTCCTCTATACTGCAATTTCGTATTTGACTAAGGTCGTTATGTTGAGTGGGCATCAGAGCGGCAGTGCACGCCGTACCGCGCTAATCTAGTTCATTGAATGATTCGCCACCTGTGATCGATGTACCGTACGTACACGTGTACGATTGAGATTTGGTCCATGCATAATGCAATGCCCAATGTCAGTGTCCGAGCGTACAACGTAGGTTGTTCATTAGCGTGCCACATAGACAGCACAATAGCACAGAAGCAAGTAGATGAGTCCTGTGAGAAATTCTCGGCAATCTTATACCCTGCCTTGCTAACGGCAAATTACAGGATTTTTTTTTTTTTTTTGGAAGAATTTTTTGTGAAAAACTCGGAAACCAGAGTAAAGTGGCCCCAAAATGAGGTAGATGCCTACAAGGGTAGGGTCAGGTTTGATTTTTTATTCCATTTCAGGAAATACCGCGCCGATTTCAGGAAATTTTTGATTCCATTTCAGGAAAAATGAATTTCTGATGTGGAAACGCTGCAGCACAGCAGCAGCGAGAGCTCTAAGTGCATTGAAACGGCACATACAAAACAAAAACTGAAACCGGATCGGGCAAAAACATAAACGCAAAACTATTTACAGACTATTAAATCAAACAGAAAATTATGTTCATTACAGTAATAAGCTATCTATACAGATATTTACAAAACTATGTACAGAAAATTATGTCCACTACAGTAACAAAGCTATACACACAGATATTTACATACTATTTACAAGCACCTTACAGACCCACCCTATTACAAATTGACCATCACACGGTCCCCCCCCCCCCCTCACCGAAACGAGTGGACCCCATCGCCTACCGAACGCCGACCTTGGCAAACGAACGAAGTCGGACTCGACCCGAGTGAGAGCGAGCTAGAGCTTTTTTCTAAAAGTCCCCACGACTCTCTGGCGAAGAGCCAAGGGGCGAAAACCAAACGATTACTCCCGGAGGAGCTCTGCTCCCTTAAGGAGCTGAACGTCTCGAATGGACAAGTACGCCCTCCAAAGGGCAAACACTGAGTGGTCCTGCTCTAGACTGGCTGAATAGAACAGAAGCCACAACCTGGATGACACACGTCCGCTCTCGACGAAGACCAGAACTGAAATTGTTCAATAAAACCAGCTCTTGCAATTTCCGCCCCGGCGGACTTTTGGAAAAAGGCGCTGTTATGTATTCGTCTTCATTTTGTCAGTATCCCATTTGGTCGTGCCAATTTTGAAGCACATATGAAGCGCTCGTTTGCGTCGTGCTTGAAAGCGGACACGACCAAAGAGTGAACTGATACGCAATTTGCTTTATCGGTACATTGTAACGGCACATTCAGACAAAAATCATTCTACCCGATAAGCAATTCTGTTCTGGTCTTACTCGATTTCGCGGTTCTGGTCTTCGTCGAGAGCGGACGTGTTTTGACGAAGCTCTCGTTGATCGTGCTGGATTTTGGTATTGTGGTCTGCTCTGCGGCAGCTTGCTTGTTTACTGTACTACACCACTACTATAGTTTTGCGTGTGCTTTTTTAAGTGCATTGAAACGGCACATACAAAACAAAAACTGAAACCGGATCGAGCAAAAACATAAACGCAAAACTATTTACAGACTGCTAAATCAAACAGAAAATTATGTCCATTACAGTAATAAGCTATATATGTAAACTATGTACAGAAAATTATACACACAGATATTTACATACTATTTACAGCTATTTAGAAGCACCTTACAGACCCACCCTATTACAAATTGACCACCACACGGTCCCCCTCACCGACACGAGTGGACCCCATCGCCTACCGAACGCCGACCTTGGCAAACGAACGAAGTCGGACTCAACCCTCAGCCTCACCTCCGCCTTCACCAACGCCAGGACGACGTCCGCAGGCTTCCCTATCCCCCTAAAAACAATGTTACATCGGTCTCTCCATAAGGCCACCTTGATGGAGGCCGAAGCAAAGGTAAGTATGCCCTGAATACTTGTATTGCATGGCGGGGGTGAAAGACCGTACAAGGCATAGTCCTGGCCGACCGCCCATGTGTTGCACGACGTCAAGCGATCAGTCAGGACTTGGAACCATTCCCAGAGGAGGGTCACAAACCCACACTGCCAAAACACATGTGACACACTATCCCACTTTGTGCATCCAGTGCGTGGGCAAATTCCATCTCCAAGACGCCACCGAAGAGGCTTGAGATTAGAAACAATCGCATCACGTGCGATTCGCCACAACAGGTCTCGCCTACGGTAATCTAATGATCTGGGGTGTCTATAAAACTAAGATCTAAGACCTGCAAAAGTAAGACCCGACCAACTGCAAAACTAAGACCCGACCAATTGCAAAACTAAGACCCCACTGCAAAACTAAGACCCGACCAACTGCAAAACTAAGACCCCACTGCAAAACTATGTATTCATTTGCAGGGTGCATGTTGTCCATTTTATTATGTCATTTAATGATGGATATCAATAAATTTTACCAAAACTGGCCTTAACTTAATGTTTTCAAAGAAGTGTTATAGTTTTGAGGAAAAGCCATTCATTTTATGAGTTTTACACTTTTATCTATCTGAGTTAAACTTCTCATGTGAGTTGATAAGTCTTTCACTTGGTCAATGAAGAAGATGTAACACAGTGCCCACCTCTGTGTATTTTAGTGAAACTGATAACTTGGCAATACTACATTCAGTTATGTGACTCATTTTTCTGTGGAACTTTATCGACACAAAATTTGCAACACTGAATATACTCCATTCCCTCAATAGTAGCTACCTACCATTTTAGACTGTCACCATCAAGCATATTTCCATTATAACAAGAGCCCAATGGGCACTGTGGTTCCTTGCTGGATATTATAAGAACTGTACAGCCAGTTTCCAAAATAGAGCTAATCAAAAGCTCATACTCATGTTTGTAACATCTTCACAAGGGGTATTTTGGTACTAACATTACATGAAATCAGTGATTCAATTTTTGTGGCCTTACGTACATTCAACTTGTACAAAGCTTGGTGATCCTTCAAAAACATTTCCTCATTTCCGTATGTATAAATGCTTGTAATCAAACTTGATATTATCACCAATAAACTCAATGTGGTCAGAGAGAGAAAAACACCCCTTGTACTTCTCTCATAAGTTATTTTTACCTGCTCTCAAATAAAACTTGCTATTACTTTAAAACAATCTACCATTTGTCCTGTTTGCTATCTCTACACAGAAAACAGGGTTTATTCAGCAGTTAAGCAGAAAAGCAAGTGATTAATGGGGTGTGATAATAGAATGAGGATTAGGTTACCCCACAAAGCACAGCAGTATTAAAGAGACATACTGTACAATCCATGCATTGCTTTCACTTGCAGAGACACCAGTTTAATGCAGTGTGACCTGTGCTCATTGAAAGATCTACAGATTTCAGTTATTGCCCCCTTAAAACTTTGAATGATCGAAAATCTGTGTACAACCCGAAGGAATCATTACTAAACAAACATAAAGGCCAAATTTCTAAGGTGTTTGGTTGTGTAAACATGCAAAACCAGGTGAGGTAAAAACTCTATTGAACCTATCTTTATCAAGCTTACAAATTTTCTAAATAACATTTCCAGTGGTTGACCTGCAGTGACCTTCATGACCTTTGACCTTAACCAAACAGATTCATTTGAAATCTGTCCTTTCTACCTTAAAATACTTTCTTTTTTTCAGTGGTTGACCCCTGGTGACCCCAGATGACCCCTTGACCTTCACCAAACATCAGATTTCATTCTTACACCATAACACATCCACACACCAAGTATGACATCTATCCAAGTTTCCTACTTTGAAATATCGTGTTGAGAAAGTTTTTAGTTTTTTACCTCTGGTGACCCCAAATGACCTTCGACCTCCACTAAAACGATAGGGCACACCTCCAAACTATGGCACTTCTATATACCAAGTTTCAATTTAATCCAACTTTCCCTTGTTGAGTTACAGCGTACCCAAGCTAGCGTTACAGACACACACACACACGCATACATACACACACACACACACACACACACACACACACGCCAACCTGACTACATAGGTTCCTTTTGCTAACGCAAGGAACCAATAAATGTTTCAATTAAATTATTTGTGTAAGCCATTATTCTAGTAGCTTAGGTTTATGGAGTTGGCATATTCTGGGCATTTTTATTATCATCAGACTTCTTTGTTGCCATCAACTTATGCACAGTACATTATTCCCAAAATTTTGTGAATTAACCTCTATTAATTACACAAAATTTATTTCACCACTTTATGCCGTTAATAGTTTTTTATTGGTAGCAAAAACATTCAACTCAAAATAAACTTTCTTTTCATGTGGCACAGAGGATGAACTGTACCCTGAAAATCTGACCAACTGCCATGCATCTGCCTACATAGGGACAGGGAAATATACAATTGGGGACATACACAAAATGAGATTGCTTTTGCCAAGAAGCATTGTATCACTAATTAAAGCTGTTTACAGAGATTTTGCCAAGGTTACTTTATCAGCAATGTGTAATACCTGTTAGAGTACATGCCTATAAAGATGATATTCTTCACCTGCATATGGAGGTACTGTATTTGTGTCTTGGAAGATGCAGGGTAAAAAGCTCCATTGTCCATAGTTACATTTTAATTTATGACCTACCTTCACCACATAGTCAGACTAATAAAAGGTAGGGAGGGAGGATTGTTGGGGGTTAGTTGGAATTATTCACTCACTAGAAACAAGGGGAAGGTTGATTAATGTAAATGTGTCTCCAGAGAGTTGCCATTTAGGCAACTCTGGTATGCCTCTTGTTTTCTTTGGGTTTATCTTCCCTTAAAATAAAGACTGACCAAAGAGATGTGATCTTTTCAGTCTGTAGAGCCACCTTAAAGTATTTTTCTTTGGCCATGTGGTCAAATTAGAGACAGTTGGAATGTGTGTATTGTCATAGTCAGATCTCTTTCAGTGCTTCAGAAGGAGGAACTTCAGTACATTGTACATACTAATACAACAGCAAGCTACGTCAGCAAGTTTTTCCAGGTTTCATCAGGGACATTGACCAATTATTTGTACTTGAAACAGGACGGTCCACATGTCACAGCTAGCCCGGACGATTAAAGGTATTGTTACAGCTAATTATAATTCTGTCATACTGTAATATTTATATCATTCAATAATTTACCATTTAATATTGGTACGGTACATTTTGAAATGTGTTCTAGGGTGCAGGCATACTGGTGTATTCTATAAGACCACATAATATTTTCCGGGCATGTTTAAGTTTTGCAATTTTTTTCTTTAATATTCTTCCAGTATTTTCTGCATGTCACCCCGAACCAGTGGGGGGAGGGGGATAGACCCCCCATGACCAAACATTGGAATGCAAAAGAAAACACCCAAAATAGTGATTTATTCTCGCTATCCCTAGACTTTTCCCCCATTCCGTGCCCCAAACCCCCATGACATCAACCCCCATGATATCACCCCCCCCCCCCATGACACAGTCCTGGCTACGCACCTGCCCCAAACCACATTGTGTGCCACTGTTTCAGAAAGCATGGCAGAGAGGTCAAACGCAATGGCTGACATTCATATACTTTAAAGCTTGCTGCTTTTTAAGTGTCCCAAAATTCTTGTAAAATGTAACAAACATTTTATAGGCAAGCAGGTCGGGTCAGGGAAATGTAGAAAGTTTCAATACACATTTTTCAAAATTTTCTAGAAAAGAAATTAAAAGCACCTTTCTTTAGACCCATCCAAATGAAGATTGGCCAACTCAATATATAACCTACTACACACCCCCACCCTTCCTCCATGCTAACACCGCGACACGAGCTACTGGCCGGGCCACTGGACAGAGCCGCTGAGGAGTGAACCCAGTTAGCCACTGATTTAAAAGGTAACTATCACAATCTACAGCAGTTAACTGAACTCAGACCTTTTGACCAATCAAACAATGATTTTGTATTGGCTATGCAATTCCACAGACAATTGATCACTTGCCTTCCATTTCTGACCTGTTAAAGACTTTGCAGAACACATTTGTCAGACAGACTTTAGGGCATTCTGTGAATCTCAAATCCTCTATGGAATTATAAACCTGCCAGCCACTCATCACTCTGTTAACCACCTGTAAATATAGCTGTTCTAAGTTGATCTTGTTATATCAGAATTCATGGAACTGAGATGATTCCCACTTCCTGTCACATTGGCTCAAGTTCATAATTCTGTATTGTGTGTGTCCACAATAAGTGACCATAGGTCTGGCAGCTGGTCAACATCACCTATCAGAACACACTACTAGGAAATAGGGACGACCCTTAAGTGCAGATTTCTCTTTGTCCATCCTATGCACTTTCCAAACTCTGCACCCGAAGATAATAGCTTACTTTTAAGGACACTCCCACTTTGTCACCATTGATGTAGATCCATGTGACAAAGAACTTTAGAACTTGATCTAGATTTGAGATTTGAGATTGAGAGTAGGGAGTAGATTCTGAGAGTGGATGAAGAGGGAGAGAAGTAGAGAAATAAGTGAGAGAGAGAGGCTTGTAGAAACAGATAACTAAGAATTACAGTATTCTAGAGTGGTGAGCAGCTGAATTTAATTCCTCAATATTTTATTAAGTTTAGGTTTATCTTCCCACCTGTTTATATATTCCATGTTCATCTTTACTGTGAGCAGTACTCATACTGAACTGGTAAATGTTTATTTGTGTTCTTTCATTGCTAATACCTTTAACCAGTGGCATACAAAGGAGGGGGTAGTGGCGTAGCCAGGATGGATTTTTTGGGGGGGAGGGGGGGGGGCTAGGAAACAAGCGGGGGGCCTGGTACCTCCGAGTGTCAGGCATGGCAAGACTATCTAAGCGGAGTGCCACCATCGGTTTACACGGAGCGTACAACAAAATTTTGGGCTTTAAAACCCCTCCAGATGGCGGGAAACGGTACTCCCCACGTGTTGTAAGCTGGATGTACCCAGCCTTGAAACACAAATCTCATGTCTGCGACCTTTCAAATAAAAGAGAATAAAAAATCAATGTATGAAAAAGGTAATACACTTTTTAGGGTCCCCAAAAATGGGCACTTCTGATCTGTGGCCTGGGGGATGAGACTAAAGGGAACCGGTATCTCCGTTTCCCTTGGAAAAAAATTGTAAACATCAGGAATACGTAGATCGCAAATGCGGCAATATTTGAATGGATTTCAGGTTACCTAAGGCAATACCTTACCCTTTAGCAGGAAAACCAAAAGTAGTTGTATCCCCCTGCAAAATGGTGCTATGTTTGGCAAAATTTTTAACTGATTATAGGCCGAAGTTTTAGGATTTTCCCTTTTGGGGGAGCATGAAAAATATCACAATACCCATTTTTAGTTTTTGTAGAGATTTTACAAGTGACATACATACTACCAAAGAAACAATGTTTGCCTGTTTTCAGTGGTGTCTAGATGCAAAATGGTGCAGTATTTGGTCATCAGTACATTACGTAGTCAAAATTAAAATACTATAAATAAATCTCTCAGAATATTTGAACTGCAAAGCAGAAGTATGGATCATGTGGGAAACACATGAAATCCGGACCTTGTGGACATTGTACATATCCGCTCGGACGCCAGTGCCAACTAGTAAAAAGAGGATTGGTCAAAAAAAAAAAAAAAATCGTCCTACATTGGCACTTGTCATATGGGCAGGAGGGAGGCACGACATAGGCCTACTTAAGGGATGGAAGGGAAGAATTACCCGAAGGCAGTACCTTACCCTTACCTGCTTACGGCATATTTTGTGTATGATAAAGTATAGGAATGGTCGTGTAAGAATAGTCTCCAGTGAATGATTGCCTTAATACTTTCAGTAATTCAACCAGCCATCCGAAAGGCAGAAAGGGTCTTTACTGTACCTAACATAGTCACATTAAAGTTTGTCATCGAGACTTTCGATTCATCTTCGAAGTGAAATGCAAAAAACGACAGTGCAGATCACATACGGTATCTAATTTAGTGAAAGTGGGCATTTTGAAGTTATTAAATCTTGATTTCATACGCGCGCACAAAATGTGTTTCACACACATTCATGCATGTTTTTTTTTTAACTGTTTTGAAGGAAATACTTCAAAGATTTTTTCCTTTCAAACATTTTATTTTTTTTCAATTACTGGGGGCCTAGCCTCAGCAGCCCCCCCCCCCCCATGGCTGTGCCACTGACGGGGGAGCATTGGGCCATGCCCCCCTCGCAGTTCCTTTTTTTTTTTCTTTTTTATAACACAGATTTTAATTCAAGAGGTAGAATATGTGGCACCAGATCGCATGTAAGGATACCCAATTTCTCAAAAATTTTCACAGGGGAAGGGTTGCCTCTGCAATCCCCCTCAGTGATGTAATTTTTTTATTCCCTAAAATATGAAAATTTTGTCAAATTCCACATTTTACTTGAAAAGGTAGACTAAACACTAATTGCGTCTGAGGAAATCTATCTTTATAAGCAGGTCCAAGATTTTAGCATGTCTCTGGGTCAAAAATTAAGCCTTTGGAGAAATATTCTGGTTCATGATCTATCAGCTAATGTACTAATTTCAAATTTATGTTGTTTTTTCAGATCATGAAACAAGTCCACTCAGCTGTGACAAGGACATTGAAGATGAAACATTCTACAATGGTAACAAAGAACTTTTTGTTTATAAACATGGAAAGCAGGGAAGATTCACACCATCAGAAGCAGTTAAAGTCTTGCTGAAGGGAGAAGTTGACAAATGCACAAAACTTCCCTTGCGTGTGAGGGAAAACTGTGCTTTTGTTATTGACACCAGTTTCACGGCTTCAACTGATCAAGGCTGACATGAATGGTACATACAGCAAACTTCTACGAATTGCAACATGGACAATATCAGTGGATCCAGTTGACATGACTGTTAATATTTTACACAAAAAGAGGGTAGATATTCCAAAAGTTGATGCTAAAAGGCAGTATCATCTTGTTATCCATTCTAAAATGAATCATGCTGGTTTGTGTCGATCTATATTTACACTTTTGAACAGGAATGGTGAAGTAGTAAACAACAGATGCCTCTTGCAGTATCACATTCCTAGCTCAGTAGCACTTGACAAGGTGGAATTTGATGTGCTGCCCCACGGTAACAGAAAGCATGGGGACATGCCATTCTACCCGACACAGAGGAGCACTCTTAGTGAGATAAAGAATGCACTCCAGGATGGTTCTAGTTCAGCAGTAGTTTACAACAAAGTTTCTCAGTCAAATGGTGGGATCATGGGAATTAGTCACCCAGGACAAATACCGAGATCAAGACAGCAAGTTTATCAAAGCAAACAACATCTCTATGTTCAGACAAAAGAGGCCTCAATTGTCCCTGACCATCAGGATATCCCAGAGGACCTGTGGGTGCTGGGGACTGAACAAATGTGCACTGACCTGCAGCGTTTCTGCCACACAACTGATGAGTCTTACCCCATAAGTGTTGACCCAACATTTGAGTTTGGTCCCTTTGAAGTTACTCCCATCACCTATCGCCATCTTCTTCTAAAAAACAAACGGAGTGGTGTTCATCCAGTTTTTCTAGGACCAACTGCCATCCATCACAGTAAGGATGCAGACACTTTTGGCAGGATAATTTCATCTGTAACTCGAAGCTGTCCTCAACTCAAGACAGACATCAAAGGTTTCATTACAGATGGTGAGACAGCTTTGTACAATGCAATGACAGAAAGTTTCCCACTGGCAACAGCTTTAAGGTGTTTTCGACATGTCCGCAACAATTGTAAGCAGAAACTGAGTGAAATTGGTATACGGTCCAAGGAAGAGAAGAAGTTTTTCCTTAATATTGTTTTCGGAGAAAATGGTTTAGTAGACTGTGAAGATTCAACTGACTTAAACTTTGCCATTGAGGACAAGCGAAAATCACTGGATGAATACGAAAGGAGGGTCCTAGGCTTGTCTAAAGGATATACTTCAAACTTTTGGAAATACATCAAGAAGAAGGAGAAAATGATAGCCAACCACATGATCCTGTGCCAAAGAAGGAAGGCAGGGATGCCATGTGATCACACAGGTAAGCCACATCGCCCATATACAAATCAATCTGAGAGTCTGAACAACATTCTCACCAGGCAAAAAGAAGCAGTGTCAAATGCTCCCAAAAGAAAATCTCCAACAAAGCTCTCTTTTGTTAAAAATGTGTGGGATGAGGTTCTACATCACCAGTCTAACGAGATAAACCGGGCTTTATGTGGAATGGGTGAAAAGTACTGTCTAACAGAAAAGGCATCATACTTGCAGGTGAAGCAGGAAGAATGGTTTGCTTGGAGTGCTGCTAGACGAGCTCAGTATGTGGAAAAGTTCAATGCCATGGCTCTTGACGATGTGAATAGTTGTAAGAATATGTTATTGCCAAAGCATATCGATGAAGTCCCTGAAGTTCCCATTGAAGACTTGTTTGGACCCAACTTTAAAGATGAGCTTCAAAATGCTGTAGATATATCGAGCGATGTTGCAGAGACCCTAATTTTTGAGGCGGAAATACTACTGAAAACACCGAGTGCAATCAGCTCAATGCCTTCAATGTCATTTGGTACATGTAAGAAATTTCTGGTTACTTCCAAAGCATGCAAACGGGGATTTTATACCTGTACCCTATATGCTGATCATGTGTCTTGTGACTGTCCAAGTTTCAAGTATCAGGGCATTTGTAAGCACAGCCTATGCATTTCTCAAAAAAACGATATCACAACCACAAATCTGAGGATTGTTTCCAAAAAGAAATCGAAGAAACAAACAAGCAAGTTACTTAACCCTGCTGGTGATGCAGCTGGTAAAAAGGGTGGTCATCACAAAAACCCTTGGAAGCCGCGGCATCAGGGTGCTGCTTCTAAGACACCTAATGTTCCTGAAAACGATGTGGACAGTGCTTTACTTAGACCTTTCACTGACATCCACCACAATAACCTCCCATTTGTTGTATGTTTTCTGGCAGAGGAACCAAAGGCTTTGGAATGCCGTCAATGTGGTGTGGAATTTCCCAGATACAAGCTGATACGTCCATTTGATATTGTCATATCACACAAGGAAAAATGGACATACACCACCAAAGATGATCCCAGCACCAGACACATTTCAAACAAATTTACTACAAAGTACTACTGTGTACAATCTTCCTGCATTCTTCGAAGATTCAACTATTTTAATGCTTCTCTTGTTAAGATAGATGACAGAATTATGGATCTCTTGAGGAGGGAACTTAACATGGATATTCCATAGAATTAGAAAACAGTGATTTTGGAAATGAACGAGTCAGTAGATTTAGTGTCCCATAAAAGCATTGAAATAGATGGAGATGTCCCCAGTCACAAGCTTTGTTGGTGCCTTATATATTCTAAAATGTGCTACACATATGAATAATTTGTTTATGATGTTATGTGCCAGAAGCTCATTTACTGTATTCCCGATGTAAGTTGGACACTACAGTAGCTGTGTGTTTGTGTGACATCTACAAGATTAGTAAAGACTGTGTTTTTCCTTACTAAAAGGGTTTGTATGAATTAACCTCCATATCATAAATAACTTTTCAGATGTATTTATGAAGCACATGACTAGTACTGCAACTACAGTATAAATTTCTGCCAACTCTGAATGAGCAAGGTGGAATATAGCACTGTCAACAGAGTATATGTTCCCATGGCAGTGTTGCCAGGGGAAAAGTGTAAATTGTAAATTGTTTGTGTGTTGCCGCAAATAATAATTCGTTATTTTACAGCAATTTCATTTTAAAGGTCAAGAGCAGTCTCCCCAACTTATATAGTATGAACTTCTATCTTTGAGATTTTCACCTTCTTACCAGAAAACCCTTGAAATCTTATGCATCAATCAATGGTTGTAGCTTTTAATGTGGCAATATGCCAGTTAAGTATCTTTTAAGGACTTTCCCTTTTTTATGAAATTATTTTAATTACACAGGTGATATAACTCGAGCATACATGTGTACAAAACACAGTGTAAATTGAACACCTAAATTGTGAAACTTTATTTAGCCTTGAGTGTATATACATGGAGCTATAGACTATTTAAAGAAACAAGACGAACGTCTAGACGAGTTGCGGTGCCGACAAACCAAGTCGTCTTATACTTTTAAGGTGATTTGACGACTGTTAGCTACTAATAGCTTTTGGACTTTGGGCATGGACTCTACTACTGTAACAAAGAAGTATATTTGCCTTTTTAAACAGGATATTCAAGGAGGTTTCCCTTCATGGGCTACTTCATTTTCTGTACAATTCGCGCCAACCTATGGTGACGCTCTGTTTAGAATAATCATCCTTCTTTCAGAGAGTTTGAATCCAACTCAATACCACAGAGTGCACATCACTCTAAAAACACTATGGTCAACTAATCACCGACTCAATGGTATGGTCAAAAAGTGACCAATTAATGGTTAGATCTGACCATAAATTAGTAAATTTTGACCAAAGTTGGAGGTCAATGGTTTGACCATTGTTTAGGTCGGTGCATAGTTAATTAAATCAATGGTCAATTCAAGGCAAAGAGATGAAATGAACGAACGATTTGGCTAAAAATTTAAGAAAATGGGCCCATGTTTGTACAGGGTTTAGACTGTTGGCCCAATCAGCCTGGGGTCCAGGGGGCCGCTTTAAGGGCCCCTGGTGGGGTTCAGGGGACAAAGCCCTGGTAGGGGTCCATGGAGGGCTGGATACTTTTGTAGGGGGGGGGGGCTGGAGTTTACTATCTAAGCGTAGCGCCACCATCAGTTGGCGCGGAGGGTACAAAGAAAATTTTGGATTTTAAAACCTCACAGATGGCTAGAAATGGCATTTGCCAGGTTTATTTGTCTCTAATTCTGGTGAAAAATTTTTATTTTTCTAAGATTAAAACACCCTTCTGAGATACTGATTAGCTCAGTTCATTACTCCACTGAACTATGTATCCTAGGATCGCAAATCCGGAATCCTGCTGAATGTTGCAAGCAGCTGTTCCAGTGCACGCCTGAGTGAAGTATTTCCAGGGGCGTAGGGGAGCATTTCACTTTTGGACCCCATGATTTTTGCCCGAGATATGTAATTCTGCCTGTAGGACAGTCAAAGCGGAGCGCCACCACTGGTTGGCGCGGAGCGTCCAGAAAATTTGAAAATTCGTACCCCTCAGACAGTCAAAAATGACATTTCCCAGCCTTGAAAAGGGGATCCAAGGAGTCGCGTTTTTAAGTTTCAATTGCAGATTAACGTACGTTCGTTCCAAACTAAAACTCAGCCAGAAAGACTAAGCGGAGCGCCACCATTGGTTGGCGCGAAGCGTACAAAACATTTTCAAATATCCGACCGCTCAGACAGTTGAAAATGGCATTTCCCGGGATTATATGGGGATCTAAGCATTCGCTATGTTGAGTTTCCTTTTGTAAAAAATGATCACTTGAAACTTAAATTCTGCTGTGAAGCGGTGTAAGTGGAGCACCACCATAAGTTGGGACGAAGCGTGCAGGAAATTTTGAAAAACCTGACCACTTCAGATAGTCAAAACCTTTGCTTGTAGGGGGTCTTAGAAGTCACTAATTCGAGGGTCTGTTTGCACAAAAATTGTTCACTTGAAACTAAAATCCTGCTAGGAAGACTATCTGCGCGGAACTTCACCGCTGGTTGGCGCGAAGCGAACAGAAAATTTTGAAAAATTGGACCCCTGAGACAGTCGAAAATTTCCCAGACTTATAGGGGATCTAAGCAGTCGCTATTTGATCAGAAAATTACCAGATAAAATGTATCACTGCCAATCGATGAATCCCGCATCATTTCGGGGAAACTACAAACCGGAATTGAAAACATGCTAATGAATTTTACTCTATTGCGACTCTTGGCTAAATTCAATATATATTGAAAAAATTGTGTGCCCCAACTTCCTACTGTATATGATTTTACTTTTGAAAAAATTAAGGCCTATGGGGATCTTATAGCAATCGCTATTTTGATCAGAAGAATCAGATAAAATGTACCACTACCATTGGATGAAATGAAGTAGATGATTTTTCTTCTATTAGTAACACTTATTGACAGAATTGTCACCTTACACGGTGTGTTAAAATGAATTTTCAAGCAGACTTACGGGAAGACATTCTCATCCTACATCATTAAATTATCGAAAATCAGATTACCCGATTCTCATAACCATTGCCCGTATTTGGCAATAGTTGCAATAGTTGAACAAATCACTTTAAAGAGAAAAATGGACTTTATGATGAATAAGTTAAACGTTTTCCTGATAACACCACAACTCCCTGACATAATTATAACAAACTAGAGAAAAATTAGCTCATAAATATCTTGCGAACTTTCCATTTCCGAAAAGGGCAAAGAGATGAAACGAACGAGCCACTTAGCTAGAAATTTACAGTTACGAAATGTCTTGAAATGTTCAAATCTTTGTCCGTAAACCAACAATTTGACCCTCTGTGCACGGTCTAAATTTAGTGTCTACGTCACATAACATAAGCTGATAAGGGTCAACTTATAGTAAGCAGAAAGTTGCAACTTCCCGTATTAAAGGGCCAAACTTTTCACCCCAAACTACAATTGTATTGCAGACGGGTTGTTGGAATGATGAAATTCGTCTTCTACGGAATCTTTTACTCGACGGTTTATTCGTATTCGCAGAACTGTCTTACTTATTGCTTTCATTAGGTAATCGTTTCATCAATTGCGAGTCATGGCCATACATAAACTTACTGCAACGACAATATTTTCTTCCGTAGTAAAAGGACATCGTCAAAGAAGCGACAAAAAGTCCTTGCTATAGAATGTAATAAGAAACGTGTCTGGTTAATAATGCGATGACAGACGAATCGCAGCTAATAGCTATAAATTATAAACATCGACATTTTGGTATTCACGTTTCATTATAGGACGTAAAAATGATGCAATGTATCTTTATGATTGATTACTGGATGGTTCGACACTCTGATTTGTGTAAGACAACATCGTTCAAGTTTGATTAAATGCTGAACTTAGAAATAATTGGGGAAGGGATACTAGTGACGTATATGAACGGGACTAATACTAGGGAGCTGCTACTAAAGGCACGTACAGACACATTATCTTCTATTTCCAGCACTACGTCATAATGTACTCCACCTGTATTGACTAAATAAATGGCACGTTTTTCCCGATTAACTACACAATGAACTTACAATGACTTGTCTTAAATAAAAATGATTATCTTCTACCCCTGTAACCAGTAATGTCAAACACCGAAAAAACAATTACCATCCCCACGTATTTTCCTCACACGAATCGGCCTACTCTCAACTGAAACACATTTTCCTATTTCAATAGACGGCAAGTCAAACCCCCCAGTTTTCACAAAACCATGTTTGAATCTATCAACACAAGCTTCCTAAAAAATTTTTCTCTCCAACAGCTATCAACAACGAAAAAATAAAATGTACATGTAGGTCTTTCGGAACGTATAAATAATACCTCACGATCGTCATGTTCCCTACTTTCCCCATCATGACACCTCTGACTTTTTTCATATTCACTAGAACTTTTTTGGGGGGGTTTGTTCCCAACTCTGACATCATCATTTTTCTCCTCTTCATAACTTTTATCTTGAAATTCACCCCCATACTTTCTTTTTCTTTGTTGCCAACCTTTCCTTTCTAAATTAAAAATCTTTGAACGGCCCTTCGTAGGCATTGTAATATTCTCCACATAATTTTAAACTTTAAAATAACAAATTTACCATAACCAGACACCTTGATATAACACAAAAATTAATACTCGCCAACTCATACAAATAATATTTACCTACCAATAACAATGTTTCCCTCATACAGAAACTTACTTTGTGAATATTGTCGTTAGTGTGAGAAATTCACACAGCCCTTTAAAGTCGCAAAAACAGTGAACAAAACTCCTCTAAACTATCAAACTTTTTACTTCACCGCAACCCCGACCATGCCACTTGAGAAGAATAAATTCCTACAAAGAAATCCTCATATAAATACTCAAAATTCACTAAACACCAATCTGTAATGAATTAAAAAAAAAAAAACAACCAAAATGATGGCGCTGTGTTAAATTAACAAACAACCTTTTCCCCAGAGTACATACGGACCTGGTTTTTCCGCAAGATTGTTACTAAAAATAGAACACGTTTCCAAATTTTACATGAAAAAACCCCCAATTTTACACTCTCACGAAAGTCATATTTCCACCAAAATTTAAAAACACGAAAGAGAAGTACCATCCCTACAAATTGCACTAAACCGTATTTCGATACCACAAAGCATCTAGAAGGAGATAGAAATAAAGTGCCGGAAAAGTCAGAAATTGACATCGCGATAGTAACTGCATTAGTTGCGGTGCTGCCTGCAAGGCAGGCACCGCAACTAAAAAGGAGAAAGAAACAGAAAGCTAAATGGTACAGTATTTTCAGGGCTGTCAGAAAACAATTCCTTATTCTGTAGACCCAAAATCCTTATTTTTCAAGTAAGAGCATAGCAGTTCTTACGGCTAATGATAAACATTGTGCCATCGAACTGCAAAACATGTTTTAACAAACACTGGAATTATGATCACTGTGGCAAACATACAATAGTGTAAATAGGCTAAATCCATTAAAAGCACTTTTTTAACAAATTAATTTATTTATTCAAATGACTTCCACATACCTTCAACACAAAATACTTGTACTTAGCAGTTTTGAAGATTTTTGAGGTCTTTCACACATTGTTTGTGAAAAAACAAGGGTTATGCACACAAATGTGTAGCAAATTGCGATGCGATACTGGATAAATTATTCCCTGCCATGTGTATCCATGTGATGAAAAACACACTTCCATTCAAATGTTTTGATACTAACAAAATTTATGCATCCATAGTGCTCTAAGACCCGAACAACTGCAAAACTAAGACCCGACCAGCTGCAAAACTAAGACCCCACTGCAAAACTAAGACCCGACCAACTGCAAAACTAAAGACCCCTCTGCAGACAAAACAATTGTTCCATCAAAATAATCATTGAAAGTGTCCCTATCTAAAAGGCTCTCTAATTTTAAGTATCAGTCTTGTCACGAACATTCAGAAATAACTCATGAGTTTCACAGAAGTTTGCTTCCGTGTGAGCCTGTCCTGAGTCTGGTGTAACCTAGCCTAGGCCTACTGTAACTATGGCCTAAACTGTGCAACTTAGGCCTAACAATACTAACGTTAAACCTGATCTGCCTGATGTCTAACATTAGGCAATTTAGGCCTAATGTTAGGCTCTACCTGATGCCCTGTACATGGACACATTTTTAAGTACTACTTATTTTCATGCTGTAACTTGTGGCTAGGCTATTTCTCGCCCTTTTTGGTTTCGATGAAAAGAGAAACCTATGCATTCATGATGGCGTGCGTGTGTATGTATGTGTGTGTGTTTGTGACACTTTGCTTGTTTACACGATATCTTAAGAAGGGAAGATCTGACAATTCTCAAACTTGGTACACAGATACCCCATACTGAGAGGAAGAACCCTATTGATTTTAGTGGAGGTCAAAGGTCATTTGGGGTCACGTGGGGTCAAACCCCAAAATCCTTGTTTACACGATATCTCAAGATAGGAAACTTGGATTAATATCAAACTTGACACGTTGATGTGTTATGATGTAAGGAAGAACCCTATTAATTTTGTTGGCGGTCAGAGGGCATTTGGGGTCACAATTTCTCATGGTGGGAAACTTGGATTCATTTCAAACTTGATATGTTGATGTGTTATGATGGAAGGAAGAACCGTATCCTTTTTTACACAATATCTCATGGTTGGAAACTTGGATTAATTTCAAACTTGATGTGTTGATGCGTTATGATGAAAGGAAAAACTCTATTAATTTTGTTGGCGGTCAGAGGTCATTTGGGGTCACATGGGGTCAAACCCTAAAATCCTTGTTTACAAGATATCTCAAGATAGGAAACATGGATTGATTTCAAACTTGACACTTTAATGTGTTATGATGTAAGGAAGAACCCTATTAATTTTGTTGGCGGTCAGAGGTCATTTGGGGTCACATGAGGTCCAACCCCAAAATCCTTGTTTACACAATATCTCATGGTGGGAAACGGATTCATTCCAAACTTGATATGTTCATGCGTTTTGAGGTGAGGAAGACCCCTATTTATTTTGGTGAAGGTCAAAGGTCATTTGGGGTCACATTTTGTCAAACCGGGAAATCCTTGTTTATACGATATCTCAAGGTAGGAAGTTTGGATTGATTTCAAACTTGATCTGTTGATGCATTATGATGTAAGGAAGAACCCTATTGATTTTGGTGGAGGTCAATGGTCATCTGGTATCACCTGGCATTAAACTCTGAAAACCTTGTTTGCAGAATATCTTAAGGCACAGTATGAAATTTGGCTTTTTAAATATAGAAGTGTTTTGGTTAAAAGAAAAACCAGTTACTCACTGGTGGAGTCAAAGGTCACTTTGGGTCCCAGGGTGTTACAAGAAATGTAGCATTTTATTGAAAAGAACATGTATGTATCATCGAAACCTCAATGCATTTTTGCATTCTGGTTTCTCATGCAGTGACAGTCAAATCTAAAGTTGTGCTTTGCCCTGGCGTCTGGGTTGTGGTTGCACCGGCTGTAACGTTAACACAGATTGTAATTAATTGTATACATGTATGTATGTATGTGAATGACAGCACTTACCTAGCACTGTGCTCAGAAAGTATCTTTAATGCAGTTTTTCATTGGTCAAAAGTGGGTTTATTTACAAACAATCAACCAATAGGATAACAGCATAGATTATGAGCTCTGAAGTGCATTCACCGCATATTTTTTCTGCGGTACTGATAGTTCCAAATTTTGGCTGCTTTTTGCGTGTTCAGAAAAAACCAAGTTAAAGCACAAACTCTATGGAACGCCGTTTAGTATTTTATGGCCGGGATTTACGATACAACCTTTCTTGAAAAGACCTATTGTTGGTCATTCAAATACTAAATGTATATATAAGTACTAAATATGGAAAATCGATACTAGTTGGCAGCTCTGTATATTACGTTTTAAGTAAGTTAGAGGTGTTTTCCTTGTTTGACAACAAAGTTGTGCACATCTTCAGGCTTCGCGCATATGTTTCCAGCTGGTCACCATTAACTTATAGTTACAATTACAACCAGTGCTGTGCCAATTGTATTTACCAACAACAGGCCTAACCTTAGACTAGGCTAGGCTATAGTTGTAAATTAGTGTATAGTAGGCCTATAGGCCCATTAATTACAGTTTTTGAACTACATTAGGCCGTACCTATACAGGGTTTAACAATTCAGAATAGTGCTATATGTAACACTAAGGGGCCAATAGGCGGCCTATGTCATTTTATGTAAGAATGCTAGACCCCATGCTACTTGCTATTTTACCTAGGTTGTACAGTATATTAGTTGGTTCAAAGTTCTAACAGATTCAAAATTCATACACCTCATTTAAATGCTAATTGGTTCGTAAAACGATTCAAAATAATTGTCAGTTTTACCATACCATATCACAATTAGTCACAATTATTTCTTAATGTTATTTTACTTAATTGAAGAAAATGTTGACATATAACTGATAAATGAAAGATTTAAAGAGGTATTCTAATTTAGAACATGTTCGAACTTTGAACCAACCATTATACCATCTGAAAATAGATACATCATAGGCTAAATGTTGTTGTAGTCTGTATTGTAGTACACACCATGTAATTACTAATTTTCCTTGTGCTTTTGCTTATTTCTTCAGCTGGGTGAACCAAAAGTTATACTGGTTTACTTTTTGGCTATTATAGTTTTCATGGCATGATATGTAAAAATAAAAGAACATTTTCCCCAGTTTGGTATGTGAGGCTGAACCACAGTTCATGTGAAGGTTTCAGATTTTCACAGTTTAAATTAAGGCATGGTGTGACTATTTAACTTCCATAGGTACATAAGCAATAAAATGGTCAACTTATACGATAAACGGAGGAACAAGCGATGCTTTCACACAGTGGAAACCCTTTTTGACCAACCTATTAAGCCTCTAGCAGGTCCCTCTTTGGCATGTAGCAAACATTCATAGTGGAAGTATTAATTTCCAAACCTGTGTTTCAAAAAATAAGGGATATTTTACTGAAATTCACAGGGCCAAAGACACTGGGGAGTGCAATTTCCTACAATCCGAGGGGCATTTTACCAAAGATCCTTTCTGCAAGCTACGTGCCAACCTATGGTGGCGCTTGGCATAGATAGTGTTATTCCTGTTTGCCCCCCACATCAACCTTAGCCGCCCCCTCAGCCCCCCCCCCATCCCGAATGAAAAAGTCTGGTTATGCCACTGTGACTAGACTAGCATAGTGTGATAAGATAATGTGTGAAATGTTAGGAGCTAAAAGGGTGCGAGTCACATTAGAAGTTTGAGCATCGTATTAAAGTATACGGTTAATTAAGGTTTTTAACAGGAGCAAGTCTCCTAATCTCACATGGAAGAAATATACTGTAAGTTTCACGTAAACATGGGGTTGGTATCATGTGTTATAACAATTAAAGCAGTTGATGAACACCTAAATCCGTATTTACACTACATCAATTAAGTGATTTATGATGTCACACTGGCAGCAGACTTTTATCAAACATAGCACATGCGGTAGTGAGATACAAACTTGCTGTCAATGTGAAGTCACAAATTTAGTATGAATGCAATCCAAATCATATATTTTTATAGATGGATTGCAAGTTTGAGGTTATTTCCAACAAGATATGGAAAATGTTTCAATCTGTTTAAAAACTCACAAGGTCAGATGGAAATCCTACCCGAATTCCTTGTCAGTATTGCAATGTAGTGCCTTAAAAAAATATGCCGTAAAAGATACGGTCCATGGCCAAAATTATTTTTGGTACGTTAAAGGTAGTTACCGTAGTGGGTGGGTCGGTCGATTGGCCGGCTGGATGGATAAACTTTCATGGCCCAGTTTCCCACCAATTGGTTCAAATCGAGCCAGCGATGGCAGGAACATATTCTAATCACTCTGGTGAAACTTGCATTCCTTTCCCCCTGATGTTCAGTTCTCATGATTTAGCTACTAAAGTTGACACATTTTGTATAAAAAAGTGACCTTGAATTAATATAGCAGTCATGGATTCATATTGTTGGCCAATGCATTGTTTTCCTTTCTTTTCTTCCTTTATTAGTTTGACCTTGGTTTTTCTTCATCCTGCATTCTTGAATTCTCCGTAATATAAACTTTACAGAAAGAACGATTGTAAGATATATGCATCTGAACTATAGGCTTTGACCTTGAATTGGTTGAAAAGGATGAAATCTTGCTCCTAAGACACATGATTTTTTTTTTAATTGCATTGCTCAGAATGCCGGCCCTTATGATATCAAGATATCAGAATTATTAAAGCTGCATAAAATTGTTGGTGAATTATAAACAGACACAAAACATTGACCAACAATGTGAATCCATGACCTCATACCTACTTTCTTTAAAGGTCCAGTTCTCTCACCCCAAACAGTACCAATTCTCCTTACCTTCTTTAAGCCCCTCCCACAGTTGTCTGAACTTCATTCTCGTCCACATACAATCTCAGTGTATTGCTTCAAGGTGAGTATAGAAAAACTCAATTTATGTAATCAAAACACTCTCAGTCGTTCATGCTGTGTAACACAAGCTTTGGTACTCTGCATTGTTTGAATTAGCTGTCAATCAAAGAGCTGATGAGGATGAGAGGTTTGGCTCTTTAAGCTCATTGTTTATAAAAAAAAAAATCTAGTTCAATTGTCAATATCTTGAGAACCGACCATAGGAAATCAATGAAAATTTCACAAGAATGCAGTATCTTCCTTAAAAATAAATTTGGCTTAGGACTGCGGGGCTGGATCTCATATGCATGCAGCGCTTGCAGCCTAGTGCAGTAAATGTTCCGACGCTCAGTATAATGGAAGTAAAATGGAAGAAACGTAAAAAGAAACTGATATGGTAGTGATATACGAAGGTGAACATTCGGTTGACTCTTTTAAATCATCCTTTGCTAGATAAATATATGTAACATACTTATGAAAATAAACAATGGTTGGAAGAAATGATTTGTGTCTTTATGATTTTCTAGCTGTCACATTTGGTCACACATACAGTACACCATGCATGACCACGGTTTCAATACTGCTGCTCTGGTGGTGAGCAGCGTGCCCATTTCTGTGGCAGTGTTGTAGTATCACAATAGACTAGCATTTCCAAGACCGAGACCAAAAGGTGTCCACTCAGACTAGCTGATTGAACCAGTAACCGCAGAACTTTGAGACGGAATATGTATGTTGCATAGAAAAATAAACTGTCCAAAATCCTGAATACGTTTCAGTTTATCTAATTTTCATGCTCAAAATGATGACAAAACAGAAAGAGAGATCATTATCGACCTTTTCTTTTATCACATTCCAAACAGAGTTATAACTTAACATAATCTATTACTTGAATAATGTGGCCCTTCTTTTTTAAGTGGAGACAGTCATTGTTACAAGTCTTTAGTGTTGCCAAATTTTTGGAGATTAATTCCCCGGTGAGTTTGTCCAACCAGTCACATAACTGAATGTAGTAATGACAAGTTTTCAGTTCAACCAAACTACATGACCATGGACTCACATTTCACAGGATGCCTTCATTTGAGGACCATGAATGTTGACAGCATGTCTGCACAGAGGTGTGCTCGTTTTATGCGCATGACCATGTCATCCTTTATGAAGATCCACCCCACCTGTGTGCTTGGTGGTGCTAGGTGGTCCAATGCACTGTGTTACATCTTCTTCATTGACCAAGTGAAAGACTTATCAACTCACATGAGAAAGTTTAGCTCAGATATAGTATAAAATCTCATAAAATGAATGTTTTTTTTCAATGAATTATTTCTCAAAACTATGAAACTTTTTTGAAAAAATAACGAGTAGTTAGGTAAGGCCTGGTTTGGTAAAATTTATTTAGTGCACCCTACTATAACAAATGAATAAATAGTTTTGCAGTGGGGTCTTAGCTTTGCAGTTGGTCGGGTCTTAGTTTTGCAGTGGGGTCTTAGTTTTGCAGTTGGTCAGGTCTTAGTTTTGCAGTGGGGTCTTAGTTTTGCTGTTGGTCGGGTCTTAGTTTTGCAGTGGGGTCTTAGTTTTGCAGGTCTTAGGTCTTAGATCTTAGTTTTGTAGACACCCAATGATCTGCTGTGGACCACACGCCACACTTCCGACCCTGAAGCATAGTGATTGGATTGGACCTGGCCAACCAATTCTTCAAAAACAGCCTGGTATAGGTCTCTTGCACTTAACTGCGAAACGTCCCCAACTCTAGATATAATTAGGAGCGTTTCTCTCATTTGACTGTTTGTGGGGTTCACTGTAACTAAACAGGGAGGGAAAGAACCGACGGAATGATAATCCCCCCCCTTACCGCCACTTACCTAGGCGAAGTCCTTTGGTCTTATTGGGATTCAGTCTGGCACCTGTGGCTCTTTGAAACTTAGACAACGTGCCACTTTGGGCCTTGAAGGAAGCTAGGTCGGGGACTACGCATGTGACATCATCAGCATACTGAAGGCAATTAACTTCAACACCACCGGGAATGTGAAATGGTTGAAACAAAGGCTCTACTTGAAAGGCTCTTGCTAGTGATTCACTAAACAATACGTAGAGTAAAGGTGATAGGGGGCACCCCTGCCGTACGCCACGTTGGACACTGAAGGGGTCTGACGGTAGGCCATTAACGATAACCCGACTGTTTACACTATTGTACAATAAGGAGGTCCATTTAACAAAAACTGGATTCAAACAAAACTTCATCAAAATTTTAAAGAGGAATCCATGATCAACCATGTCGAAGGCCTTCTACTAGTTTTGCGTTTATGTTTTTTCCCGATCCGGTTTCAGTTTTTGTTTTGTATGTGCCGTTTCAATGCACTTAAAAAGCTCTCACTGTACTACACTACTGTCTAGATTCGTCGTGCCCGTTTTGGACTACGTGTTAAGAAAATTGAAGTTTTTTTTCAGTTTGTGATTGGCCTAGAGCCACCCTGTAGCTGCTATGCCCGTGTGTAGGGATAGCAGCATTGTTAAGTTAAGAGTTTACGGTCGGTGTGAATGTCGCACCTCCGCAAGTGGTTCAGTTTGTTAAAGAAAAATGGGGTAAAGGTGGAAGAAATAGAGATGTTGTCACGTTATGTTTTGTCCCGTCTGGTCTGTTTTCTTATTGGTTCTCCGTGCCCGTTTCTATGTACGTAAAAAGCATAGAGATGTTGCAGGCACTTGAAGCCCGCAACACGTACGACCTAAAGTTCAGGTCCTTAAATGCCCTTCTGGAGGGAGTGTCTGCCTTAAAGGGAGTAGAAGGGCTCACCGTCACACCATGTAATAAAAAGGCCAGGTCAGAGACAGTTTTGTAATTTCCACACTCCATATTTCATCAATGGTCCGCTGTCCAGTCGGAAAGGTTGATCATGATCATGAGGGCCGGTTGGTATGCATCACCATCAAGCATCCTTGCGGGAAATTCTTCTTATGAAACGTTTATGCACCTAACCAACCTACAGACAGAAGGAATTTTTTTGCTGCCCTGCCATCCTTCGTTCCTGGCCGTGCCCCTTGTATCCTATCTGGAGACTTCAACTGTGTCCCTGACACACGGTTTGATCGAATGTCCACTTTCACATCTTCAAGCTGTAGTGTCGGTATGGTGGAGTTTGTGGGACATGTTCACAGAGGACAAGGAATTTCTTCTGGGGAACAACTGGGATGTGAACACCGTTTAAATTCAAGTCCGGATCGCAGTGTGCACCTCTCTGGTTGCAAAAGTGCATGCAAACAGTTCTTGTTCTTGAAAAACGAAATCCATTTTTGTCAGTCCAATGCTGGATCTTCTGCCCGTGTCAGTGGGGATGTGGGGCTGATACCCGACCCCACGCAACCAGACCCAGAACCCATGCCGGACAATTCAGATGCACCGGAGGAACTGGAGAGGGTGGCTTGTGCGGTAGAGCAGGAGTTCCTCGCCTCAAAGTGTGGGGAGGGGACAGGGATCCCTGAGGCAGACTCTCCACCCTTGCCACCTGAGCAGGCTGGAGTGGCAGTAGTAGAGATGGACCTCCAGCTCTCCTCCGACTCAGTCTGGCACTGCCATGTCAGATTTTGGGGAGTCCGCCCCAGGTCCGCAAATAAGGAAGCTACCGTTGGGAGAGAGTGTGTGCTTTTTAAGTGCATTGAAACGGCACATACAAAACAAAAACAAAAAACTGAAACCGGATCGGGCAAAAACATAAACGCAAAACTATTTACAGACTGCTAAATCAAACAGAAAATTATGTTCATTACAGTAATAAGCTATATATACAGATATTTACAAAACTATGTACAGAAAATTATACACACAGATATTTACATACTATTTACAAGCCCCTTACATACCCACCCTATTACAAATTGACCACCACACGGCCCCCTCTCACCGAAACGAGTGGACCCCATCGCCTACCGAACGCCGACCTTGGCAAACGAACGAAGTCGGACTCAACCCTCAGCCTCACCGTTGGGAGAGAGCTCACTTAAGAGACCTGCCTTGGGTGAAGTGTCTGACTCTGACAAGGATGTTCAAGTCTCTGAGGCCCCCACACCACCCCCTCGTCATAAAGTCAGTGAGCTCCAGACAAATGTTTAAAATTCCCACCCCTCCATGGCTGTGCCCCTATCCCTCTTGACCCTGAGCGTCAACGGTATGCGGGACAGTTGGAAGCGGGCCAGAGACACACATAGCGAAGATGATGTCCATACCTGGTCCTTCAAGTGGGGTGGAGGATTGGGGTCAGCATCCACTTGTGGAACAGTTATTTTAATATCACCAAGGTGGACTTCCCTGGTTGGAAAAGTTGATTCTGATCATGAGGGCCGTTTGGTATGCGTTACCATGAAGCACTCTAATGGTAGCTTTCTACTGTGTAATGTGTACGCGCCAAATCGGCCCTCCGACAGAAAGAACTTCTTCACCACGCTGCCATCCTTCGTTCCTGGTGGTGCCCCATGTATCCTGGCTGGAGACTTTAACTGCGTCTCCGACGCAACTCGATAGATTGTCCTCTTGTAATTCTTCAGGCCGTGGTGTTAGTATGTCGTCCTGGGCATGACGTTAAACTGCATCCTGGGCGTGGTTTCTGTTCTATTCAGCCAGTCTAGAGCAGGACCACACATGTTTGCCCTTAAGAGGGTGTACTTGTCCATTTGGAACGTTTAGCTCCTTAAGGGAGCAGCACTCCTCCGGGAGTAAATGTTTGGTTTTCGCCCCTTGGCTCTTCGCCAGAGTGTCGAGGGGACTTTTAGAAAAAAAGGTGTTAGTTTGTCGGAATTGGACATGTTCACAAAGAACCACGACATGGTTGACGTTTGGAAAGCACAACAAGCATCCCTGGTAGCAATCTGCATTGAGCATAGTCATGGTTATATTCCTGAATTGTCCTCAGTTTTATGTACATGGTTATGAGAATAGATTTGCTTTGTGTTTTTCTGGTCTCGGTTATTGTTCAGCACTTACTTGAGGATTCTTTTTTGAACGTACATCGAAACAGGCACGTTAAAACAAAAGGACAACTCAAACCGGCCGGACAAAAGGCTAACCATGACAGGAACACATGACCATGACAGGAACGAAAAGTCTGTCAGGAACGTAAACGCACCACACAACCCGCCAACTTACCACCCGACACCTACCTCCAAAACAAATCGGAACAACTCACCCCACGTCTGGAGGCCAAATTACGAGGTACCACCATCAGTCAAACCTGTTTCAGACTCGAAAACTGAGGAGAGCCGAAAGTCCTCCTCAACCAACATGAATTCATCCTCGAGACTCGACCTGAACACCCCCACTGCTACCCTCACACCTGTTAGAGGCTAGAAAATCCTGCTCCACCCATTGTGCTGCACCCCATTGGGACACTCTGCCTGGCATCTGCCGCATCGTCTATTGGGACACGACTTCGTGCCCCTCCACTCACATTTAAAACAGATGGGGGGGGGGGGGGCTGCGCTGCATGAAATACCTAATGTGAGCCTTCAACCCCCCATGAAGAGGAAGGACGGAGTGTCTCATTTCAGCACCATACGGAACTGTCTCCTGCCATTAAGGATACCCTGCATCTCACCTTCCCCATATTTGCACCACCACATATCTGAGACAGTTCCATACTGCCCAAGAACCCTTGGAACCAGGCTCTTGATCAACCTCAAAATTCAGGTTCAACACTGTTACCACTACTGAGCGATCATATGGTGTGACAGTGAACCCTTCAATTCCCCTCAAGTTTGAAACCCCCTTCATAACTGGTTGCATACGACCTGAACTTGAGGACCTAAAGTGCCTGCAACATCTCGATTTCCCAAACATCAATTCTTTGTTCTTTAACAACGTAAAAACTTGCGGGGTGTAACGTTCACCCCTACCTAAACTTTTCTTTTTAAAACGTACATCGAAACAGGCACGTTGCAACAAAAGGACAACTCAAACCGGCCGAACAAAAACAAAAAGGCTAACCACGACCATCAACACAGGAACACGGAACGAAAAGATCTGTCATGAACGTTAACGCACCAAACCCCACCCAAACAACCCGCCAACTTACCACCCGACACCAACCTTCAAACCAAATCGAGAACAACTCACCCCACGACTGGAGGCCAAATCACGAGGTACCCACTTCTCTATGTATCTACCTAGGGCTTGACCACTCATATCGATTCCTACGGAGCAAATTTCGGACTGCTCTAGACAATTTAATGGCTCTGCAGACCATTGTGTACCTTGCGGTTTACACTTCACGGATCCTCTATGGCATTAAGCTTGGACTATTCCATTCGGGCGCGGGGTTTCCAAACCGCGTTTCTCTAGTTACACGCACAATTAACGTTAAATTAAAATTAAATTAAAAAAATAAAAATCAAAATATGTGGACTGAAATATATCTTCAAAATTTTAAGACAAGAACTTCTGATTTTAACCCTGTGCATTGCGTGAATTCAGACGTTACAAAAACTACACTTTGTATACATGCATATCAAACACACCAATTGCGCGAAAACTACGCCACATGCAGGCTACCAAGAATACATCAATTGGTGAATCGTGAAAACCATATAAAAAGCAGTCGTTGCGGGATAACAGCTACTGAGTACTTAAATTTTGAAATCGTTTGTGATTGAAGCGTGTTGCACTGGCCAAGCGTGAGGGTTCAAACGTGGGCTCAGACTAGTCACTTTATCTTGTCATGGTTGTTTCTCTAACCTTGCATGGAGCTACCATACTGGACGTTTTTGTCTGAGAGTAAAATATTGTCCTAATAGCCTACGTGGCCGTTGTCTTGGGGGGGGGGGGGACAGGGGCAACCTCCACCTGCTTTTCCAGCAAGAGAAAGAACCCTATGGTTTGTAGTGGAGGTCAAAGGTCATCTGGGGTGACCAGGTCAAATACCGAAAACCTTGTTGACACAACATCTCAAGGTAGGAAGCGGTGATTCATCCAAGGATTGATGATCAAGTGCATTTCCATACTTATGGAGACTCAAGCTTAGGCTAAGCAGAAATAAGACAAGACACACGAGCACTTACGACGTAATGTTATAAACGTCACTTCATAAGGAGTAGTCTTGCTTCTCATTTCAAATACTTTCCGATTAGTGTCCATATTCTGTTTGCTAATTCAGCACTTATTCACTAGCTCTAATGTAACGTACTCCGTGGTTACTGCTGAGGCAATGGAACTGCTGTAGAACTCACGTACGTACGTACATGCACTATGCATGGTTTCCTCATGCTTTGAACACAATCCGTAAGGGGTGAAATGTTGCTAAAGTATTCTAGTTTCGACACCCAGTCGTTTGTAAAGTTAGCACAGTTTAGAATAATCAAAATGTTTACCCCCCCCCCCCCAAGTTATTTGGGCATAACTGGGGCCATCAGCTTTCATCTTACAAGTTCTTTGTATCTGTTCCATATAACACGTTCGTGTTCGTGGTGAATATGTGGGTCTAAAATTGCATGCAGCCAATAAAATTCAGACGATTTTAAGCTCGTGAGCCCTGTCACGTGTGTTGGTATGGTCCAGTGGTTATGAAGTACGGGGTTCATATACAGTGTGCAATGCACACAAAGCCACGCAAAAATTAAGTAGCATACTACATCCAGGCGGAATGAGGTCGTGTGTGGCGAGAAGTTTGTCCCCGACTATAGTCTATAAAATGTGCATATAAGTCCGCACTACTCATCCCATGACTGGCGGGTTGTCGGCGCCACATCACCGCGAAATCTCATTCAATGCGGCCTGTGACCTACATTTCATATGGAACTGTTTACCCACAGTAAATATTTGCGGAAAGTGAAACATTAAGCAATTAGCATTGCAAAACATATTCTCTTTGATCTTTTTTTTTTTACTTTCAGCCACTACAGAACCATCTTAATTTTTCTTAAATATGAGTTACCCATACTGGGAAGTAAAACAGATTTTTTCCTAAGCCATACGTATAGGTTGATAATGGTCCCATATTTTAATTTTATACTTACTTTTACCTTATGACATGTAAATGCTCGAGGACCCCAGTCAACTGGACTGGGCATCACAGAATTCCGTAAGAGTCAGTTGAGTGATTATACCACTTCAGTGATCAGAGCCAGACGGGGCCACGGAGCAGACGGTAATGCCCCTGTTGAGAAGAAAATATGGGATGGAAGAAGTATTCAAGAGGCGTTTCATGAAAGGCAATAAACGCATTGCCTATTTAAGCGCGTTTTAATCCGGCCAAATTTTCCTTGACCAGGCATATTTTACATGATTTACCTTATGACAGAGTGACCTGCCTCTCCATCAGCTTTAGAAAATAAAAATGACAAGACCTGTGGGATTCCTTTCCCGAAAACAAACTGTACCAAGTAAAAGGAACGGTGGGAACTGGAGAAATGGAGTCCCTTGTAAACGGAGTGATGATTCAGTGCTGGCTAGGGCCCGCATCGGTCACACTTACCTTACCCATATTCTCGTCAACTGTTATGAATACCCCCATATTCGCCAAAAATACTACACCGTGCCCGACCTTAGAACCTTGTTTGAACAAATCGATTCTTACTTACTCTTGGCTTCCTCCGCAAACTATCCTTTAAGTAGAAATTATCCACCCGTTGTAAAATTTTTGAATTTACTAACTCTATATCAGAAGTGAAAAAGGATGTATGTTCAGGAACATTTTTGATACCTAGGTAGAGTGTAGAAAAGGTAAGAGCAGGCAATGTTGCAATACAAAACAATAAATTTTCTCGTCCGAAAAACTGCTAAAATTTAGCAGTAAATAATTGCCACACACCCGTTCAGTACTAAGTTTATCAACTGCCGCTACATTTAAAACTTTCGTTTTCTTGGATGGTAGAAGAATGTCTGTTCATGATAAATGTTCATGAAAAATAAGGTATACAGTTTGCCTAGCATCAATATTTTGTGAGCATGAACACGTAGTGGTATCAACTCCTGCTTGTTCAGGTAAATACGTAAATGCCAACTCTTCCCTTTTAATGAGCTGTTAATTTTTCAAATTCAGAGGTGTAAACTGTATGCAAACACATCTAAGGGTATAAGCAATATAGCAACATAAAGTAGTTGCGACTAAAGAATTTGGAAGATTTTTTTAACACCATTGTATTTTTATACCATGCCATGCTTGCCGGATGGTTTTAAGGGGGAAAAGTGGGGCAGGGTGGATGCTGGTTTTACATGTTATGTGCGACGGACGATGAGGGCATTGTTGGAGCTGAGCGAACGGAGACAATAACGTTGGTAAAATAATAAAAATGGCGACACGGGCATAAAGCAGTTCACCCTGTGTAGTTTCCTCAATAAAAGCTCAATATAGTCTCAAAACATGGAAACCTATGTGAAAAGTTAGGCCGTTAACAAGAAACATGGGTCAATCGTACCATCTTGAACCAAGAAACTGGTCGCAATGGTCACCATTGGTTAGCGAAGTACGCAATGTTGGGGTAAAACTACCTAGAAAGGTACAAAGATGTAACGGGGGGGGGGGGGGGGGCAATTTCTACTAAATAGTTAAGAAGGCCAACGTTCGGCAGGAGGTGAGGTTCGCTTGGTTCCGTGCGGGCTGACCAGGTGATGGTTAACTTGTAAATAACCTGTATAATGTTGTGTAATTAGCTGTGTTCAGTGTGGTTAGCAGGGGGCAGCCACAATACTTTAATTGACGACTATGTAAATATGTCTGTGAATAGTTGACAGTTCATGTACATATATCTGTTAATGTTTTTGCCCGGTCCGGTTTCCGTTCTAGTTAGCCTGTGTTGGTGTGTCCTCAAGCCCCATCTAACTAACTGTGCTCGTTTCTATGGACGTAAAATACACTTACGTCCCCGTGAAGTAAATGGGCATGAGTAAGTGTGACCGATGCGGGCCCTAGTCAGAGCTAAACCATTCCTCCCCGTCCAATGGGACTCCGTTTCCCCAAGTTTCTACCCGTATGTTTTAATCGGTGTAATTTGTATTCGGGAAAGAAACCCACAGTTCTTTGAGAGCCCATTCGCTTAGTAATCTTCGACTTATCTGTTGTAAGATCCTTTTGATTAAGGCAAAACTGCTGAAAAATCATGTTATGATCTTTTCACTTCCTTCATGAGGTTTGTTGCTGGGATATCATTGACTGCTGAAAAATCATGGGAATAATGAGGTTACCCTATGCCACAACTTGGGCAAGGTGTTCCTGTATATTTGCCCAGTGCTTTTTACGTGTTGTTGCCTTTGGGCGTGTTGTTGCCTTCGGGCGTGCGGGTGACCGTGGGGCAGGGTGTGGGATGTTCTTGGTTTTCGTTGTCTTAGGGTAGTGTTTGGTGTTCTGGCGGTTGTGGGTGGGTTGGCGGGTTGTTTGGGTGTTAAAGTGGGGTTGGTTCGTCTTTTCCGTTTGTCACAGACCTTTATGTTCATGTTTTGTGTGTGGATGGTTGCTGGTTAGCGTTTGTGTTTTTGTCCGACCGGTTTGAGTTTCCTGTTAGTTTCAGCGTGCCTGTTTCTATGTACGTTTTGAAAAGAACTGCTGAAAAATCATCTGTTAAGATCTTTTCACTTCCTTCCTGAGGTTTGTTGCTGGGATATCATTGACTGCTGAAAAATCATGGGAATAATGAGGTTACCCTATGCCACACATCAGTTCTGGTCTTCGTCGGGAGCGGACGTGTTTCACGCAGCTCTCGCTGATCGTGCTGAATTTTGGCATTGTGCTGTACTGTGCTGCTTGTTATACTAACATATACTACTACTACTATTGTCGATTTACCGAAGTGTTGGATATTGGGTGTGGTCTCTCGCTTGGGGACGTGGTTTGGCCGTGCTCGTTTTAAAGCAAGCCTGGTTTATAGTTTTTTGTTGGGTTCCCTTTATTTTTTCCCTGCCTGGGTTTGATCTGCTGTGCTGAAGTTTTCTCTCTAGTTGCTGCGTGGCCTTGTGCCACAAACCTTTGCTGCTATGCCGGGAGGTCGGGATAGCAGTATCGTTAAGTTACAGTTTGAGTCGAGGGGGAATGTTTCACCCCAGCATGTTTTTTCTGTGTTGAAGAACAATAAGGTAGAGGTTAAGGATATAGAGATGCTGCAGGCCCTTGCATCCCGAAATACGTATGATTTGAAGTTCCGGACTGATGCTGCCCGATTAAAGGGGGTTTCCTCCCTTAAGGGTGTTGAGGGTCTCACTGTCACCCCATATGATCGCTCTGTGGTGGTGACGGTGTTGTACCTCAATTTTGAGGTAGATCAGGGCCTGGTGGCGAGGGTTCTAGGACAATACGGAACTATCTCTGACTGGCGTTGGGTAAAGTATAATGAAGGTGAATTGGCCGGTATTCTCAACGGAAAGAGACAGTTCCGTATGGAGCTAAAACGAGACATCCCCTCCGTCTTGTTCATAGGGGGTTCTAAGGCCCACATCAGGTATTTTGGCCAGCCCCGCACCTGTTTCCAGTGTAGGGAGGAGGGGCATGAGGCCAAGTCATGCCCAAACAAACGTTGTGGCAGATGCCTGCAGTTGGGGCATGAGAGGGCAACATGTCCCAATCAGGTGCGGTGTAACCTGTGTGGGGAGGAGGGACATGTCCCTGGTGCCTGCCCCACATCGTACTCTGCGCGTGCAAGTGCAGATGTGGAGCCGGCAAGTGAACCCTTGTCTTCAGACCCTGAACCAATGGTGGAGGAACCCAGGTCCCCTACGCCTGATGAGGTGGCACATCAGGTGGAGCAAGAGTTCCTAGCTTCTAAGGGATGTGAAGTGGTCTGTGGGAACCCTGAGGTAGGCCCTTCCCAAACCTCCACATCGGTACCTGAGTCACACTCTCCACCAGCTCCCGGGGAGGCTGGAATACAAACAGTGGAGCACGACCTTAGAATGTCCTCGGACTCGGAATCTGACTCTGCCATGTCAGATGTGGGAGGACCTGCCTGGGGAGGGCTGGTTTGATTTGTGTGAGGCCGTTGAACTTGAGCCCAAGTTGAAAAGGTCGGCCTCAGGGGAGGTGTCCGACCGGGGAGGGGGAGCTAGTCCTTCTGTGCCACCAGCACCAGATCCATGTAATAAAAAGGCCAGGTCAGAGACAGTTTTGTGATTTCACACTCCACATTTCATGAATGGTCCCCTGTCCCTCATGACCCTGAATGTTAACGGCATGAGGGACAGTGGGAAGCGGTCCAGAATATTCCAATTTTGTAAGTCATTGGGTGTGGACTTCGTTTTCCTCCAAGAGACTCACATTGTTAATAAGGACGATGTCTACACCTGGTCCTACGAATGGGGTGGGGGTTTGTACGCTTCCTTTGATTCCGCATCTTCCTGTGGATCTGTCATTTTAGTTTCTCCAAGATGGACTTCCCTGGTCGGAAAGGTTGATCATGATCATGAGGGCCGGTTGGTATGCATTACCATCAAACATCCTTGCGGGAACTTCTTCTTATGTAACGTTTATGCCCCCAACCAACCTACAGACAGAAGGAATTTTTTTGCTACCCTGCCATCCTTCGTTCCTGGCTGTGCCCCTTGTATCCTATCTGGAGACTTCAACTGTGTCCCTGACACACGGTTTGATCGAATGTCCACCTTCACATCTTCAAGCTGTAGTGTCGGTATGGTGGAGTTGGACATGTTCACAAAGAATCACGATATGGTTGACGTTTGGAGAGTGCAGCATCCTGGTTTGTCCGTGTTCACTTGGCACCGCCCTGATGGCACGGACGCCTCAAGGTTGGACAGGGTGTACGCTCCAACGGCTCTGTCACCAAGTGATTGCGAAGTTGTGACATGTCCAATTTCGGACCATGATGCAGTTACTGTCTCATTCAGACCCCCAGAGTCATGGCCAGTAGGGAGGGGAAATGAACACAGATATTCTAACGGAGGCTGAATATAGCAAAGATTTTAAGGCCAGATACGAAGGGTGGCGAACTTTGAGGCCGGCGTTTTCAACAGATTTAGAGTGGTGGGATGATGTAAAGACCCGCATCAAACAGTTTACAGTGGAATATTGTGTAGCAAGAGCTCGTCGAAGAAGGGAGGAGTTCCTTTCACTTTGCTCTAGGGAGAGGAACGGGGACCACTCCGCACTTCATGCAATCCAACAGTACCTTGATGGAAAACTACACGGGGCCCGGGTTCGTGCTCGTGTGCATTGTGTGGAGGCGGAGGAGAAACCAACCATCAAGTTCTACAGGGACGTCACAAAGAATGACATCGATCGCAGTATAAAAGCCGTGGGGCAGGGTGTGGGATGTTCTTGGTTTTCGTTGTCTTAGGGCGGTGTTTGGTGTTCTGGCGGTTGTGGGTGGGTTGGCGGGTTGTTTGGGTGTTAAAGTGGGGTTGGTTCGTCTTTTCCGTTTGTCACAGACCTTTATGTTCATGTTTTGTGTGTGGATGGTTGCTGGTTAGCGTTTGTGTTTTTGTCCGACCGGTTTGAGTTTCCTGTTAGTTTCAGTGTGTTAGTTTCTATGTACGTTTTGAAAAGAACTGCTGAAAAACCATCTGTTATGATCTTTTCACTTCCTTCCTGAGGTTTGTTGCTGGGATATCATTGACTGACATCATGTCTACTTAGTGCAGTTGCAACGTATCTGAGAAAGAAGTTCCGCACTATTCTGGTTGTGAAACATAGTGGTATAGATAAGAACGATGTTGCGTTTATGCTTCCTGTTTGTGCATTTTACTGGCATATATACAAACATTGTAGTGCTTTTCATCATTTAGGCGACGCCTTCAGGACTAAATCATCCCTCCGTTCACTGTGACTCCGTTTCCCAAGTTTCTACCGTATGTTTCAATCGGTATAATATGTTTTCCGGGAAAGAAACCCACAGTTCTTTGAAAGCCATTTACGTTTTTAACATAATTATTTAGACTGAATGAAATGTAAGGTCCAATACCACTTTGACTTATCTGTCGCTAGCCGAATGTAGCTTTTTTCATCTTTTTGATTAATTGAAAACTGCTGAAATTCATCTGTTATGATCTTTTTACTTTCTTCCTCAGTGTTGTTGCTAGGATATCATTGACTGGCATTATGTATACTTAGTGCAGTTGCACGGTATCTGAGATGCCATAGAAAAGTTTTGCCCGCTCTATTCTGGTTCTGTCGAGGGAAGTATAGTGATGGTAGCCATCTGTAATAAGACAAAGGAGAAAGATGTTGCGTTTCTTCTTCCTGTTTGTATATTTTAATGGAATATATACCTACAGTTATGGTGCTCTTCCCCATTTAGGCTGCAGTACGTCTTTAATCTTATGTGCTTGCAAAATTTACACAATAGTTAATATTTGTTCTTGTTCTCTATTTGATTGTATATTGTTGTTTTTTCGTTTTTTTTTTTTTTCTTTTGTGATCAGGCCATAGACTTAATATTGCATAACATTGAGTTCGTATTTGAAGGAAAAAAAGAATAGATGGAAGGGATGATTCATACCTGGCTGTTTTATTCACACACCGAGGGCGATGTAGTGTTTGCTGCATGACCTCTGTGACAGATTCTACTATTTGTGTGTTGTATAAATTTGCCGTAACAATTTGACCATCATGTGGTCTAATTGAAATGCTACTAGCTTGATCATTTCTGGTCGGTGTGGTGTAAATTGACCGATTGACAAATTATCTATTTGTGTTGGCTTTCTCAAGGAAAGTAAACTTTTTAGTAGATTTTGAGGCCCCCCCCCCTTTTTTTACATTTTTACTTTTGCCTTTTTTTAGGTGTTTTTACCCCAACAATGTAACTGTCCAACTTGGTGACGCTATATAACACATTTCATGTTCGTGTGTTGTTAACCCCCATCTAACTAAATGTGTAAGATGTGAACTGATACAAACTAAGGTAAATGACTCGAGAACTGTTCTTAAAGAAAATTTTACAGAAATTTCTATCACGACTCCCGTCTTGCTTTTTTTTTTTAGTAGAATTTGTGCCCCCGTTCGACATTTTTACTTTTTAGGTACTTTTACCCCAACAATGTAACCCTGTGTAGCTTGGTGACACTAACACATGGTTTATCTAACTAGATAACGTGACATTTCTGAAATAACTTGCAATTCCACTTGAGCCATACGTATTGCTGTCTCGGAACTTCGTGCTTCTCTCGAGAAAGGTGGGATTCCTTTACACTACCAAGTGAAACTTACGGTAGGAATTGTGGGAAATGGAGTCTCTAGTAAACATTGGTCACACCTTCACTCATGCCTAATTTACTTGACGGGGAAGAAAGTGACCATACTGTATACCCTGTGACTGTGCTGTTACTGTGACACACATTTTCAGGCGCCTCTTACAGTATAGCATGAGCTCTACCTCCGAGAATATTGACACACACAAACAAACCTGACCTCACGTACTAAGCAACTGAACACCAACAGTACCTTCTTCTAATGTTTGACCCTGGTGAATGGCATTGCAACCGCTCCTGAGGCATTCTTAAAAAGGCATTTACCGGCCAGAATGGAAATCTATGGGTGAACAGCATTAGGTGTGAAGGCAATAGGCCAACCACCTGTTTCTGGCACACTGCCTTAGTCGCAGTACGTTGATGGATCCCATACGATTCGGTGGGAGGTTGTCACCATCTGGTTTTTCCACCACCACCACTACCGAACTCTTGCCGTCTTTTCCAACAGAAGCCAAAAATCAGAATGAAAACAGGTGCTATGGCAACTGCCTGATTTTCCTCCACTGCCAGATTAATTTTTGAAGGTACGTGAGTAAATAATGTTCAGGTGCACGTACCCACAACCAGAAAATGATTCTATAGCACATATCTTGGGAGAAACCTCAGCAACTGATGGATTGTTACCATTACTACATGTTTGGATGGATTTGCAGGTTCTTACGTTTCCCGTAAGGAACATCCTCAGTACAAAGGTCTTTGTTGCAGCAACGAAGTTGTTCAACCCGTACATCTGCAATCAACATATTCCGAAATTCCATGCACTTCGAAAACATACACACTTTGTTAGTAGCCGTAATCTCTACGAAACACCTGTTATCTGGACCAGTCTTGCTTTTCCAGACAGAATATCAGTTGGGAATCTGACCTCGTGACCCTCATTATGTTCACAACGTATGACGTAGTTTCTTTTTGAATTACGGCGCTACGGACAGAATGGTACTTACGTCTTTTTGTCCAGGAAATTTCACCAGAAAAATGTAGTATCCTTAGTTTCACAAACACTCTAACCCTGGCAAACATCACACATGACACGAATGTTGCGTTTAATAGAAAAAAATCGAAGCTTACGCCGAGTCACGGTGGCATGATGTGTGAAGCACATGTTCCAATCTTCAAGGAAGTCGAAAGAAAATTAGGCCAAAAATACACTTCCGATGGACGATCGGACCACAATCTCAACTCAAAACGAGCTGAAAGACTTTGCTCACCTTCTAGTAGTTCTAAAGTCATGTTTTAATCTCTAATACGGGCCCTGACAGATGTTTTACGATCGAATTTTGCTCACCGATCCTCGTCTCAACAGACCAATGGCGGAAATGGTAAAACGTCATCGGCTTTATACATATGCATTGTATATAAAGATATACGTCATTAAAAAACTACCTTCACTGAATAATCAGTACCAGTAACCTAGCAACCTGGCTTGATTGGCTAAGGTGCAGTAGTGTACATAGACTACCATAACTGCGTTGTATCATGCATGGAGATCACACTAGTGTTATTCCACAAGCTTGACTTGGTCATTCATGTATACAGGCAGCAATTGGGGTTTTCCCCTAAAATTGTTGCTTCATGAACAGTGAAAGGGCACTGATATCAAAGACCCTGAAATCCATGAAGGGTGACTTAGCCACAATTGTACCGTGTCTTTGAAAAATCCATATGTCCCCTGCCCAGTGAAAAAGTCCATGATTTACCATGGTAAATCTGAACTATGTCAGTAGCTTTTCCCTGGGATGAAAGAAAATCCAATTTGATTCCCTCTGTGAGATGCGAATTTCAAAATGCAAAATAGATTCAGGCCCCCACGAGGAGAGCGGGGCTGGGGAAATTGAATCGGGCCCGGGCATTTTCTACGTACTACCCCTACACTTTGAAGTCACCCAGTGACATTACACAATTTACCTGTTTTAACCCCTACCCCCTCCAAGGAAAAGCTGTCACACCCTCAAAAACAGAGCCTAATTGCCTTGCCGCTAGTGCTATATACTGCCAGGGGAATACCAATGTGCTTCAGGCCTGCTCACTAATTTTATCGGCATGATCCCCTCAGGGTAATGTCTACAGTACCCATCTGATCTGCCCCCCCCCCTCCATCTCAATACCCCTGCACCGCATTGTTCCCAGCTTTAACCTTTTCCTGTAACCGTTATCATATCATGACATTTTTGTAAACCACCAATTTGTTGCATAACCTTCACTTTATGACATGGGGGCACACTGCCTTTTATCAGGTATAGGTTAACCTAATCCTAATGAAGTGCAGTGTGATGGGGGTTGCCTACTAATGATACATGTGCTTTATGACACCCAATAATTACACAATGGTGAATCACATGTGCATGACCAGTACTTAATAAGCTCATTGGGGACCAATATGACATGGGACCAATGTCAAACAAGACTTTCATTTAAGAGTGGACCCCCTCCCTCCCCTTCATACTTACTTGAACTGCCAAGGATGATGAAGGTTCTGCTGTCATCTTAACATCCAACAAATCCTTCTCTTGTCATTGAAGTTGTACATTGAGCACATTTGGAAGGCTAAAAGAAAAACTTCCCTCCTTGAATTAAAAGAATTTTTGTCTGCCTTCACTGCTGGGGTAGTGGCTGTTGGTCTGTGCAGTGGCTGAGCTGGGAATTTTGGTCAGTGAGAATGGCTTGCAGGGGTGTATTAATATGGGGTGTTAGAAACCTAAAAGGGTGACCGCGAACATTGCAGTTTTGGTCCGTCTGGCAGGAGAGAAGTCCTTCCCCTGGCAATATGGAAGCTCCAAAACTGGATCTTTGGTCAGGATGTAGTCATTTTGCTGAGCGGTCTTGTGTCTCTGTAATCCAGAAGTCCTTCCAGAGGTATTGTATCAGGTCATACAGTGGAAAATTATTCAATAAGTAGTGATTTCCACAGGAATTATTTTGGTAGGGCCAGGATCTCTAAGCACACACTAAATTCAACAGAGGGCAAAAGTAGTACTGTCACACCCGCTAACGGAGCAGCGACTGCAAGTCTTGGTTGTATGAAGATAGAAAAATCCTACTTTGGAATTCATTTGGAACTCACAGCTTAGAGGCAATGGGTAATCAAAAGAGAGCATATTTAGGGATGGCAACTCATACTGTAGTTGTAAGGGCATGGTATCACAGTTCACAGTCACACCTTTTCAAAATAAGAGACACACACACCCCAAATAATGAAACGTGAGACAGTTCTCCTTTTACTTAATTAAACATATGCTTTTTATTAACTCTCCTTTCATGAGCTTCAACAACGTTCTTCAGGCAAGAAATAAAACTTTTTCTTTTTGGTGAAAGCAATGAAATGGTAATGTGAAAAAATTAAAAAAAAAAAAGGTGAAAAAATGAAAAAGGTAGATATAAATATAATGAAATGAATGTAACTTAAATAGTTCAGTTGTAACTCGATTACTTTACATGGCACTGAATACATAGCACAACACTGGTTTGCAAATGGCTGGGAGGTGAAAACCACTTGAGGTAGCATAAGACACTTACAAATGACAAAACGAAAATCTGTAGCATGGCATTAATATAAAACTTTGTAAAATAAAATTGTGTACCTCTCAGTAAGCTCTATTGCTAATAAAACTTGGCAGCACTAAGAATGTGACAAAATCACCAAAGAGAAAGTACTGTGTATTAAAGTATGTCTTTTATGATAAATCAAACTGTACAAAGAAGAGACATGTTTTCTGCACAAGAATGAATGAAAGAATGAATGGCTGGACGGGTGAAAGAAAAATCTGTATTTATGTTGGGTATCTCAAATAAGTAATGGCAAGAAAGTGAACAAGAACTGAAGGTACATAACCAAACAAATATGAAAAACGTAAAGATTGCAGTACAATAGTATTACTATATACAAGCATGCATGTTCCAATGCTGCTCACTCTTCTCTCTCTTTTCAATTTTTTATTTCTTTTCTTGGAATACTCATAATACCATAACAGAAAGACAAACAATGGCAGGCGTAGAAATTGGTTAATTCACAAAACCAAATTCACAAACTAAATGTGAGACTGGAAGTGCACACATATGAAAGAAAAGTAATGCAGTTAACAAGACTTTCACAAATCAATCTGACAATGCTTTTTGACTCCCCAAAACATTCCATAGGAGTGCTGACCATAGTATAGAAAATTTGTAGGTACATAACTCTATCACTTATCTTACATGAGCATACAGTGTAAAGACATAAGAAGGAATACATGAGGCAAGAGTTTCTGGTGGAATCTCTGGTAGCTTTTTTGTATATATATATATACATAGGAGTGTTGACCACAGTATAGAAAATTTGTAGTTACATAACTCTATCACTAATCTTACATGAGCATACAGTGTAAAGACATAACAAGGAATACATGAGGCAAGAGTTTCTGGCGGAATCTCTGGTAGCCTTTTTGTATATACACCTACTGATAAAATAATTGAGTTCCCAACATATATTGCAATCAACTAAGGGATCTCAAGGAATGTAAAAATTGAAAACAAACTTAAAAAAAAAAAAAATGCAAATAGATGAGTTCTTAATGTGAAAGTGCACAATAAAAAAGACTGTCCATTTCACAATGTCAACTGATCAAAGTAGAAGCTATACCCACACTCTGACATTGCCCAATTACTTAAATAGACCTCAATTAAAAAAAAAAAGGAAAGAAAGGATGAAAAAAGAAAGGGCTTCTGATGGACAGTCAATACCTCTGACTCACTGCAACCACTTGATGGAATGCACATTAGTCCTGACTCATGAAAGTAAAAGTGAGGATGGTTTGGAAAGAGGCAATGAGACAAAAAAAGGAAGAAACAGTATGATCTATTCATTATTTTATTTTTTGAGCATCCTCCAACTCAAATGACGCCCCCCCCCCCCCATACCCACCTCTAATGACTGACCTTTCTCACATTCCCAGAATAAGCGACCTGAAAGACGAGTTGACCTTGATTTGAGCAGAGTCAAAATTTCACCTTGCAGTTTTTGATGCTCAATCAACCTTTATTCAAACTAATGTAGTATAAACATTACTTTTAATATGTTCACACGTATAGCTTTATAATTTAAAATTTTCCTCAGGACACCTGATTTAACAACACGTTGCAAACGATGGCTCAATAATTTTGTTTGTTGGCTTCAGAAGGACAACAATAATAACTGCCAACTGGAATTAGCTTTTTTTTTATTATTATTATTTTGACTTGACCCGGCTCAGATGTAGCACTAACTTATTTTGTCTCCACTAAAAGTCAAAAGTGCTGATTCAACTCCAATCTAAGGTTAATGAGTGAACCAGACTGCACTAATGCTGACTTGTTACATTTCTGCTGACTCAAGCGTCAAAACACATTGACTTGACTCAAAATAATTAGCGACTTGACTGGTGATATCTCTGCATAATACACTCTGATCTCTGGTTTGGAATTGGCAACTTGATTGTTTCCAAAAGAAATGACAGTAATTACTGTCTTTAGTCAAATTTAATCAGACACTAAAACTGACTTAGTAATATAATCCTAAACTCAACTCTAAATGACTCTAAATTTAGAAGATTTGACTCTACAATGTAACTCAACAGTCATGGCAATATAGCACTATATGGGACTCCACACACACAACATTTATCGGATAATACAACTGAGGGGATGCAGTGTATTAGAATAACTTTTTTGAAATCTCAGTCTTCTAGTAAGGGCAATTACTAAAAGAGATCAATCTTTTCACATTGTGTATTTTGGTGAGTGTTGAGTACTTTGGACTTGAATCAGTTATAGGGTTTAACCGATACATGATTTAGTTACCCAAGTTTTAATATACCTGGTCGTACCCTTGGGTACAGCCAGGTAAAAGGGTGTTGGGGTTACTACCAATTGAACCCCAAAAGCATTCTACTCACCTCTTTTGTTTGACATCCAACACATTACATTTTTTCCCACTAACCATGATCACAAAAGATGTATTCAATTTTAGCAAATGAGTATAGTTGGCACAATGACTTCCTGATACTCATAAGGAATAGGTAAATTTTATTTTAAAAGGCTATTGCAGTGTTGGATGTCAAACTGAAATGTTTTCTATGTTGACATCTTACTAGGTTCCTGTGAGGAGAAGAAAAAAAATAATATGTTATGTAGAGCAATGTGTTCCCGAAGCTTTAAATAGTCCAGACCAAAATTTCTTTTGATTTAATTCAAGTGACTCACTGTATTATTAGCATCCTGATGAAATCTTCATGAATTTTACTTGTCAAGACATTAGTAACCGAAGATATTACAGTGCATTGTAAATTATGTCATCTTGAAGCAAACTGGCATGTCTAATAATACCCCAATATTTTGCATTTTTTAATTTTAATCCTAATGTCTTTACTCAGCATTGTAAGGGTTGCTTTTAACCCAATTTTGGCAGACGGCGTAAACTCCCTCCTGCTGCTATTTTGATTATGAGCTAAACATGCTCAGATTACTGTAGGTACCTCTTGGAAAATCTAGGTCTGGACTATTCTTTTAATGTGCTACAGCACATCTTCCAAACATGAATCATCTTCCCTAAGACTAGAAAGATCACCATGCTCACTGTGAGGAGGTACCTCACAAGATCCCAGTTCAATATCTGACCAATAAGAATCTTCATCTGTAGAAGAATCTGACCCTGACTCTGAATCAAAGTTACAATCAACTGATGTTGGCCGTGGAGTAACGGGTCCACTCACTGATACATGACTTTCCTTAGTAGTAACATTAACAGAATCTGTCTTGTTCTCACATTGCCGGCATACACAAAAAATGGAACAGGTTTTGCCAGCTTTTTTGCATTTGCACCAATTTCTTGTGCAACCTCTTTTGCATTTGCATCCCTCTTTCAAGTGTTGAATATTGCTACTAACTTTTTGAAGGTTTTCATCTGTATCCCAGACAACACTAATTTCTTCATTGCAAACTTTCCAACCATGAGAACTTATTTCTGGTACTAATACATGTGATGAGTATGCCTGAGCCCACATTTTAATCACCCAGCAACAACGCTGCCAATCTAGTCTAAGTGCCTCAGTTGAAGGCATCCATTCAGACTCTCCAGAGATTCGATGAAAATGCCCATCCCTTATTGTAGTAAGAAAAGCAGTGTGATTGCGCAAATGTTCATGTTCAGGTACAGCTTGAGCAACAAACAACTCGCGGGGACTATCTGCTTCAAAAGCACTAGAATATTTCCTGAAATATACAGAACCTATGAGGCGGTAAAATGCTAGGAGACTCAATTCCTCATTGCTATCATCTAGTCTCCCTACGCTCTGCGATCCAGTAATAAAATCACAATCCCTAAAAAAAACATCGAGAAAACCCTTCTTTGAGTGTCCTTTGAAGAAGGATGTAAAGTCACATCCGCTAGCGATATAGAGCACCTGGAGCAAAAGGGGTAAACGAGGAATCATATCAGACCCAACTTTCTGAAGTGCCAGGTCATCTCTAACCATGCTAACCAATGTGTTCATACAAAGAGGTTGTCATTTTTGGAAGCCCTTAGCTGGACAAAAACCTGTTTATCCACAAAATGAGATACACAACAGGTAAACCAACATGGAATGTGTCCCTATCAGGTGAGTAAATAACAACTCGCTCACACAGGGTCTTACTGCTGTGGAACCAAACCCGGGAGTCTCCTTCATGGTTAGAAGAAAACCCTGAAACTTCAGACATAATATTGGGGGGGCGTTGTACCTGAAATGCCTTGTCTGTATCAATCCCATCAAACCCACCCGCTGTAACCAAAAGATGTGGGAAGACATCTGCCTGTTGAGCTATTTGTAATAATTCCACTGACAAGAAGTTCACAAGTAACCTTTTCTGACTACGTACACTGAGAAATTTCCTCCAATTTGATGGGCACAATGTGTTAGAAACTATCTCAGTGTACATAGTCTCCTCAATGGAACCATTACGTCTATGTCTCTCAATGTCCTTAGGACTAATTCCATGCCTTCCAGGATGATCAAAAATGATGTGAACTTCACTGGCAGTGAACTCTCTTACCGCTTTCACAACCCAGCGCCTGTACAAAAATTGGGCATACTCTGCAAAGGTTTTGTGTATTCCTAGGGGTGGACAGTTTACCATAAACATACCTTCAATTACACAACATGTTCTCTTATCAGATGAAATGCTAGGCAACTTGGTATAAAATCCATTTGGATATCTTTTCTGAAGTTCAGCAGCTGATCGAGCTTTTGATGCTTTTAAAGGTAGCCCATCTGGATAGGAAATGGCACGAGGAAGAGATACAAATTGGAAAAGGCTTTCAACGGGCTGGTTTTTGGCCTTTGAAAGAGCAACCTGTCTTCTCAAAGACAAAATTTGCAGCTTTTGGTCCTTGAGCTCATACGATTGTTTCTGCATAGTTTTTTTCCTTGTTGCAGACGTTTTCAGATTTCTCCTAGACCTTTTGGGGGGCTTAGTGCCAGAGGTGTTTAAAACAACAGACTTTATATAAGCCTGTAGATCTTCCTCCCCCTTCCCATAAAAAGACTGCAGGTCCTGTGACACTAAGTCAGATGATATTTCACCAGTAAAAATATGGCTTATGTGATCTGGCTGCAGACCCTCTTGAAAAAGAATTGCAGTCTCTCTCAATTTGCAAATGTAATGTGATACATTATCTTCATGCTGCCTAAACAGAGAAAGCAAATTACTATCTTCACTACAAGTAGATAAACGGTCACTACTAATTTGATCTTTCGAATTTTTCAGTACCCTGGACCTGTATGGTAAGTAATGAAGGAGTCGAGACATGCTACCCATGCTGGTTGAATTCATAGCCATTTTAAATTCTTTATTAATAATAAAGCATTTCATGTGCTTCGTCAAGTGCTACACAACATCCATCACGACCAGAGATACTGACCGCAAAGGCCCCCCTTTCAAGTTGTTCAAAGATGTTGGGTGGGAACTGTTTCAGTTTGGCCAGATGATATGGGACTAGTTTTAGATATATTGGCCTATCCAGGCAGGGCATGAAAAATAGGTGTTAGCATTCTAACTGCAGCAGTGCATAGGGAAAACTGTCTTAATCTTATAGCCAGGAACAAACTAGCATAATGGAACATGTCTCTATGTATAAACTGGTGCCAAAAATTTGATGTGGCATCAGCTGTCCCCATAGTATCAAAGAAAGGAAGGAATTCATCTTGAAAAATTGTGCTGAATTCAGAACTATCTAAATGATGGAAAACATTAACACCACTTGTGGTGAGCTTATCCTTAACAGATGAAATTACAGACTGAAAAGGGTGTGTCTCTGAATTTTCATTTACCAGAATTTGATCTTTTGCAAATGTTTCTATCTGCTGTCTGTAAAAGGCTTCCCAAGCTTGAATTAAAAACATATGGGTCTTCTTGAAACCAGATGCAGAGGCAACAGCTGTGTGAGTTGCACCACGATGAAACATACTCAGGAGGTTTTTCAGGCCTGCATCATTATACAGTTTCATCAATGGTGCTTGTACATTTTTCATGAGATGCCACTCTCCAAGGTATGGAAGCAACCAATCTAGGTCACTACCATACACCCTTTTTGCTTCTAACATATATTCATAGGTTTTGGCATCTCCTGCAACCACTAGATGTGAAATAAGACTTCCAACATTATGCTTGTCATGCAAGATGTCTATGGCATGTCGTATTGTTTCTGAATTGTCTGCTGGCTCTGCCAGGATACAAGTATAATGTACGGAAGACTGTTCTGTTGTAGCCCCGGGTGTAAGTTGTGAAACTGCAACCTTTAAATCAGGTAGCACAATATCAAATCCCTCACTATGAGACACATACTTTGTGACCATGTAACAAAATATTTTCAATTTCATAGTGCTTAGTGCCTCTGCTTCACTTTCTGTCAAAGAGAAGGATTCAACATCAAGGGACCTATCTGTAATTAAAGGATTAAAACCTGTGGGCACATCTTTCGGAAAACATGAAGCTACACAGTGGTACTTGTTTAGAGACACTTCATCAATTTGATGAAGACCCCAGTCACAGGTGTTTGTGACTGGATGGAACTTGGTAGTGGTGCTACAGCTTGAATTGATGTCCCATGAAATCCGCGGTCCAAATGACCAGCAGATACAGCAGCATAGCTTGCACTCCTGTCAATGTTATCAACAGAAGCAACTGCAAAGCTTTCAGAAAGGAGTGCTGGCTTCTTTGACATTTCCTGTGCAGCAATTTGTGTCTGAAAGCGTTGAAATGTAGATTTACTGACAGTTAAGCCAAATGATGAGAGATATTGAAAACAAGCTGACGAAGAGGAAGTAAATCGGTCAATTACATCTGCAAGGGCAAGATGAATGGGTGAAATGCAGTTGTCATTGTGAGCATACAGAAGAGACACACAAATGAAGAAACGTTTGAGCATCTTTTTATGGCTAATAGTTGATGATAGATGAAGTTTTTGAAGATAATGTGTATCCCAACTAAAATCACCATTTAACAGCAATTGTCTTTTCTCTACATCACTTAAGGTACTATGGTACACAAACTTCCAAAGGAGAGGAGGCAATTTCTTGATTTCTTGTTCTATAGCTACAGAATCAACACCATCATATCTGTGGTCTCCTTCTTGCATTGACAGCTGAAGTTGTGATTTGTTGTGATAAATTGTCAGAGAAATATGTCCATTCCAATTGCTGGGAATGTATTTGACCTTTCTTTGATAGTACATTTATCTGCATCTGCAGATCTTTCTTTTCTCGAGAAAAGTAAAAAAGTGATGAATGTAGACAAGTAAGTACATCTGTTCCACATCGGCGGATCAGTGTGCCCAGTCTCCTTTGATCACTAACATGAGATGCTATGATACACTGACCAACAGCAGACTTAACTTTGGAGAGAAACTGGAATTTAGTTTGCTTGACTGGGCGTTTGTGACCAGATTGGGGAAGCTTGGAAAGACATGTATCAAATGCTACCGAATAGAAATCATAAACAGTCTCAAGTACCATGGCTTTGTCATGCATTAAGTCTGTGCACAGAAATACTAAAGCCTTTGAAAAGGAGTATGTGTCACACTGTGCTTTTTAAAGTGCATCGAAACGGCACATACAAAACAAAAACAAAAAACTAAAACCGGATCGGGCAAAAACATAAACGCAAAACTATTTACAGTATGTGTCACACTGATCATAGTTTTCACATGTTACGTTAAGAAAAGGTTGCAAAAGTTGAGATAGGTGGTTCTTAGAGGTCTTGAAACTGCATTGTAACATGTAACACAAATAACACTCTCTGGGCTTAGGTCAACATCTCTTTTAAGTCTACCCTTTGCATACTCAGTAACAACATTATGATCACGGCATGTTCGCATAGCATTGTCTACTAACCCTGGGGTCAGACAAAGAGGACAAGTTTTGAAGACCATCTTGTTTGTAAGCTGACAATAATGTACATGACAAAGTAATATCTCAGAGCTGGTGCATAAGTCTATTGCACAAGCTTGATCAATTTTAAATACATCTAGTAAAGTTTTAGGAAGAATTCCTTTAGTTGTACGGGCATGAACATCGATTTCACTTGAACAATTTGGTAGCTGACATGACTTTGTCACAGGTCTTTTCAAAGTACCTGATCCTCTGCCTGAGTTAATCCTCTGTTGGCAAGCATAACAAATGCAATCACTGTCTGAGATATTTTTTTGTCGTAATAAAATGAGCAAATTGGTGTGCTTGGGTGTGGCTTGTGCCATATGCCAATAGCGAGGCTTAGATTCCTTGCATATTATGCAAGGTCCACCCTCCCTACCCTCATGGTACAACTGACAAGATGACTTTTTGGGCATACTTGTTTGTGTTGACTCAAATTTTAACAACGAAAACAACCAAGAAAAATCAGCTCTACAAGCCCTCTCATTCAAGAGCAATTCCCTGTGCCGTAAAGTATGCACACTATTTTCAAATGACAATGACACAACACTGCTGTAGTAGACATATGATAATATACCACAAACGAAAATTACAACACATACCGATTTCATAATCAAACTTGTGAACAATAAGTAGCCGAGGCCCATTGGTACTAAGCTATCCTATTTGGGTCAACAAAGACAAAAGACAAGTTTTGTATCCTAAGTAATGTCAGTGCAGGTGACTGGAAAACATTTCACACTACCAGCAACCCTTTCATGCATAGGTTTAGGCCCCTAGGTCTAGGCTAGTGGGAGAAAAGTCAGGCCAGGAGTAGGCCTAAGCCTAACTCGGCTACTCTTATTCCGTAAATTACTGATTGACATCGATTGATATATTCCTAATCCTAGCTCATCCACTGGCAAGCCTACTTCAGCAGTTATTGCTAACGTTAGGCCTAACTTAGCTCCCTATGTTACATTGCAATTTTTAAGCCAAAGTTCCATATAGGCCTAGGCCAAAGACAAATTGATAGAGTGGGCCCTAGCGTTTATGTAGTACTAGCTGTGACCCTCTATAGTGAACCTCTATTCACAATTACAATGGTAAACCTTGCCTATGGCCTAGCCTAGGGCCTAGGCCTCAGGCATTGACTTGGGCACACTGCTGGGAAAGCTACTGTCACCTACTGTAGGTTACTCGTTAGCACTCACGTAAAAAAATATAAAATATCTTCTTGCGCATAAAAAATTTTGTAGATTCACTTGAGTCTAGCCTATATGCAAACCTTATCCATTATTTCCTGGCTAGAGCCTTGATCGTGATGATGCCAACGCAATAATGCCGAAAAAATTACATTTACAAACCATGGAAGTACTACCTCGGAGGTAGTACTTCCATGCACTAACGTTAGGACCTAACTGTGCACAGCATATAGGCCTACTGTACGGGCTAGTAGTACTAGTAGTAATACGAATGTTAGCCAACGTGACAACTTGCGTATAGTTTAGTGTTGTCGTTTGCTGTTGACTTAGTGTCGTGACTATGAAAATAGTCAGTGCATTTTAGTTCAATTTTCATACATTTTTTGCGGGCGTACGGAAACGAAACTTGCAGATTATAGGTAAAAAATTATTTTCTAATGGTTGCAAACAAAAATTTCGAATTTTGTGCTCTAATACGGAAACCTGACGGTTCCAAATTAGGGCTGTTTCTTACCATCGTTGAACTGAGATACTGCAATGCACCAGATGATTTTCGTTCGTTCGGGATGAAATCGAGGATTATTCAACGAGTTTTTACGAAAGATAGGTAGAGTGCTTTATTAGGTAACACTATATCCATAAATGGAACTTGTCGGACCTAAGTTGGTTCAACGTTCAAGCGAATTTCCCCTCGCTGTACCAATCGGGAGTGCTCGGCTTATTTCGCGCCATCTGAGTGTTACTGCACTTCCGGTTTGGAAGCGTTTCGTGAAAATTGCGCAATAACGGTCGATTTTCGAGGTCAGATTCCCAACTGATATAATGTATCAGTTACACGAACTGCTACTGGTATAGCTGACACTTCTTTTGATTGGTACTTGTCTCCAAGTTCAACAGCACATTTAATACACCTTCCACGCTTCCATCGCTTGGCAAATGAAAACCAAAATTGCCACAGGAGCCTCTTCCTCGCCTGGAATGACTCTGCAGAAACAATTTAAAGACAATTTTGAAGCATGTGACAAAGATAAAATAACGCTTGACATTATCCGTTGCAAGAGCAGTAAACTCATGGTGATACTTAACATTTTAACAGTTATCTTTCTTGAACAGTTATCTTCCTTTCATAGCCCTTACCACCAGTTTAAACATTAATGAGCACAACGTACTCTGAAATTAACTTACCAGGTAACTAACAAACTTTGAAATCAATAAAAACAATTATTGACAAACATGAAAAATAATCGCTAACACACCAAAAGCAAATAAATGGACCCAGTGACAGTGGTGGATCACAACCACTGAGCATCTCTAGTATCTGATTTAAGGTAATAAATTGCGAACACCACATTTGCAGGCACACATGACATGACTGCCTACTGTTCGACCAATTATCCTTCCGGATTACCATTTATTTCACAATCAACACAATGCTGATTACCGATTATTAAAAAGAGAGGTCACATGTTTGTCTCTTTACTACCCGCCCCTTGCTTTGTGCATTTTGTTTTGCCATAACCAGTTCAGAATGAAACACAATTGGGAATAGTTGGGATATCAGTTCACTTCACTACAAATCAATCGAATACAGTAGAAGTTTTTGCAGGCCATGGCACGTGCTCTTTGGTAGTTAAGTACTTAGGCTAACATCATGCTCTGTTTGAGATTTCATCAACCATTCATGTCGAAACATTTTTTTTTCTTTTAATTTACTGGGTTGTAGTTGCGTTAATGTAGAGCAATTATGATGTTCTTAACAGCTGTGAGCTGGAAAACAGTTGCACCCGAATAATGTATCACCGTATATTTAAAGCCGTTATTGTCCAATTGTAACTTGCGTCTTGTTTAAAAAACAACTACTGCTACTAGACTGCTACTAGAATGCACTCAAGTCAGATTCCCCAAAAGCGCACTCACTCAGAGAGTTGGGATGCCGTCGGTTTCTCAATGAATTTAGCACTCGGCTCGCCTGGCTTCACTACGCCCCTCTATAAGCATGTAAAGTGTAATCGTCGTAACACAAACTCAACGGGTAAGCTTGTCTCGAGACCGAGCATTTTCACACACTAAGTCACATAGGGCGAAGGCGCGAGTTGTGATTGGCTGCTCTGGTCTCATACGCCAATGCGTTTAACCTCGGCACAGAAAATATTATCAGTAGTATCATGTTCATAACAAATGATAGGTCATCAGTATGTAAAGCCTCCTTCACACGATCGCACACATCTGGTCGTGAAAATCATCATACAAATGCTTGGGACCATTAAACATGCAGCAAAATACTGTATGGCAACACCTGGGTTGTAGTTCAAATTTGTTGGTGGATCAGTGTACATGATCATATATTTGCCCTTGAAAGTTAGCAACATTGAACAAATGTTTGATCAATGTTTTTGACCAAATGTTCAGTATGATTGTGTAGATAGGGCTTTATGTAGGTACAGCATATGTATTATTGTGATATTGTAAAATGAAAAAGTCCTCAATCCCAATAAATGGAAAATGATTCTTGAGGCAACCCTGGAAAATGTTCACTTTAAAATACACATAAACTAACCTTATGCAGTAGGTGGTGAACATAAACATGCAAAAGGGATTGATGTGGTACATCTTTACCTATAACGTTGACTTGCATATAGTAGTTGTAGTGCTTATTTAAGTTTGACCCTTAGTTCCACTTTTTCACATGTACAACTACTAGGCATTATCAAATCACGAAATAAGCAAATATGCATAAAGGAACTGATGAAAGCCTTGATACCATGTTGACTGTATTTTCCAACCAAGTACGGCGGGAATCATTTAGAATTAAGTTTTCGCGGTTTGAAGATTCCCAGTTTTCAAGATTTTTGAGATCTGTGAAAATGCAAGGGTTTTGCACTCAGAATATTGCTTCAAAATTTTTCACTTGTGTAGCAAATAGAGATGCAATACTGGATACTGAGTACTGTACAAATTCTTGACATTTTGTGCTCTAGATTCACTTTATAGAACTGCATCTTGAGAACATAAATTTTTTAAAAATGACTCTCAAATATAAGAAAGCTCTGTCTTACTCGCTGCTTGGATAGTTGAGATACAGAGAGACTGCTTGTCCTTCTTGTGTCATTTCTTCCTGAGCTTCCTCTCTTTTTCCACTGGACTCAACACTCTTATTCAAAACTCTTGAAATACGTACTGTTTCTGTGTCTACTTCATTGTATGTCTCTAAAGAGAATAATTCAGAATAGAAACAATAGATGCTACTGTGTATAGCAAGTGTGAGCATTTAATGTATAAATATGATGTTATCATGCTACAGTTACAGGTGTTTTCATTTCACTTGTCGTTACTTTCTACTGGGTTCCAATGGAAATGTCCCCACATACAGAATTCCAACGTCCAATTGAAAATAACAATATTGGGCCAGAAAAAAAATCTAAGTAACAGAATCTGGGCCTTGTTACCACTCTTTAGTACTATCAGATGACTGCCTCTAGGATCTGAATCTGGCTGCCCGTCTGTATCCGATTCATCGGATTTCCATCTCACCATATATGCCTAATTTTCTACAAAATCCTTTGCAGGCTGTAGTTGAAACTTTTCGATGCCACGAACATGGACAATTTCCTTTTCTAGGTCCTTTAAATATCGGATATAAGCATATGAAATCACCATTGTGCAGAAGGTTTTTTCAAAGGTAGCAAAAGGTATCAGATTAGGCCTATAACATTAAGTCTTCCCTTTAGGCAGGAAATGAAAGAGTCGATGCGCTTGCTAAAGAAGCCCTTCAGATGGACGTCACCAACATCTACTTGCCTCACACTGACTACCGACCTAACATCAATGGTTTTTTAAAATCAAAATGGTAAGACCTGTGGGATTCCTTTCCCGATAACAAACTGTACCAAGTAAATGGTGCTGTAGGAACTGGGGGAAATGGAGTCCCTAATAAACGGAGGGACTATTTAGTGCTGGCTGCATTGGTCACACTTACCTTACCCTCGCCTGTGCTGACTGTGCTGTCACCGTCAGTCATATTCTCGTAAACCGTTACGAATACTCCTAAATTCGCCAAAAATTCTACACCGTGCCCGACCTTAGAACTTTTTTGAACAAATCGATTCTTCACGTACTCTTGACTTCCTCAAAGAAAGCAATCTCTATAAAAAAAAAAAAAGAAAAAAAAAAAAATTCTGACATGGCCCCGCCTGCTTTCCCTTTTGTTGAAATTGTCCACCCGTTGTATATTTTAATTTTTTTCATGTTTTTTTTTTTACCTCTTTAGGTACTTTGTCCAACTCGGTGACACTAAATAACATTCGTGTTGATGTGTCGTTAAGTCCCATCTAGCTAACAAATCCACCCTTACGTTGTTGATAAAATTATTCTCACAAGACATTGCACATAGATTTCAGTGAACAAAGGACAAAGCCAGCAGATATTTATAACAGTAACTGGAATCTTTAGTCTTCTCCAAAACAGCCTTTAAACTGCGTGTGTCCCTCTGTTGATATTGCCTCACAACATACATGACAACTAAATATATGTCTTCCAGCCATCTCTGTGCTTTGGAAAATTGAGTTCAATGATTAGTCAGTGTAGCTTGACAACAGAGCCTAAGTGGGTAAAGATGTTGAGTAACTTGAGCTTTTGGACAATTCACTTGGATTTCAACAACTCTTGTCTGCTGCTTTGTCCTTAAACGAACACAGATATTCTAACGGAGGCTGAATATAGCAAAGATTTTAAGGCCAGATACGAAGGGTGGCGAACTTTGAGGCCGGCCTTTTCAACAGATTTAGAGTGGTGGGATGATGTAAAGACCCGCATCAAACAGTTTACAGTGGAATATTGTGTAGCAAGAGCTCGTCGAAGAAGGGAGGAGTTCCTTTCACTTTGCTCTAGGGAGAGGAACGGGGACCACTCCGCACTTCATGCAATCCAACAGTACCTTGATGGAAAACTACACGGGGCCCGGGTTCGTGCTCGTGTGCATTGTGTGGAGGCGGAGGAGAAACCAACCATTAAGTTCTACCGGGACGTCACAAAGAATGCCATCGATCGCAGTATAAAAGCTGTCCGTGACGCCCACGGTGTGGTACATAAGGACCCTCTCGACATTGTAGAAGTGTATAAAAACTTTTATGAGCAGCTGTATACCCAGGCAGATGTCGATGAAGACCTTCAAAAGTCCCTATTAGATAATATTGACAAAACCCCCTCTAAAGATCAGAATGATGAACTTGGCTCCCCTTTGACTGTTGACGAGCTCTGGAAGGCAGTGGCGAAGATGAAAGGCGGAAAGGCACCTGGGTCCGACGGTATTCCAGTAGAATTCTATAAACGCTTCTGGGGTACCGTAGCACATGATCTCCGTGACGTATTCGTCTCTAGCTTCCTTGCTGGCTCATTGAGCCACTCGCAGCGCACAGGCATAATAACTTTGCTGCCTAAGTCAGGAGACCCCCTCGAACCGAAAAACAAACGGCCAATCACCTTGTTAAATGTAGATTACAAGATTCTGGCGAAAGCCCTTTGCAACAGGCTAGGCACAGTTATGCCAGATCTTGTAGGGTCCTTTCAGACTTGTGCGGTGCGGGGACACAGTATTCAGCAGAACCTCTGGGTGGTGCGGGACTTAGTTGAATACGTGATGGACCGTGATCTTCCATGTGCCCTTATCTCCCTCGATCAGGAGAAGGCCTTCGACATGGTTGATCATGGATTCCTCTTTAAAATTTTAAAGAAGTTTTGTTTGAATCCAGTTTTTGTTAAATGGGCCTCCTTGTTGTACAATAGTGTAAATAGTCGGGTTATCGTTACTGGCCTACCGTCGGACCCCTTCAGTGTCCAACGTGGCGTACGGCGGGGGTGCCCCCTATCACCTTTGCTCTACGTATTGTTTAGTGAATCAATAGCAAGAGCCTTTCAAGTAGAGCCTTTGTTTCAACCATTTCACATTCCCGGTGGTGTTGAAGTTGAGTGCCTTCAGTATGCCGATGACGTCACATGCGTAGTCTCCGACCTCGCCCTCAAGGCCCTTAGTGGCACGTTGTCTAAGTGTCAAAGAGCCACAGGTGCCAGACTGAATCCCAATAAGACCAAAGGACTTCGCCTAGGTAAGTGGCGGTCAAGAAGACTGCCCTTCGCTGCATCATGGGTAGACGACGCCATAAGGATAAACGGCATATGGTTTGGTTATGGACAAACCGAGTTACTTACCTGGAATGAGAAAGTGGACCTGGTGGAAGCTAGGTTGAAGGACTTCGGCGGGCGCCACATTAGCCTGTTCGGAAAGGTGACAGTTATCAATCGTTTTATTTATCCCCTTTTGTGGTATCCAGGCACCGTTCTGGCTGCTCCAAAGGGTGTCCTGTTGCGTCTCGAGAGAACTGTGTTTAGGTTTTTATGGTCAGGGAAGACGGAGCTCGTAAGAAGAGGGATGGTATATCAGGATGTTAGGCGTGGTGGGTTGGGCCTTGTGCATTTTCCTTCCAAACTCCGTTTTCTCCTGACCAAGTGTGTTTATAGTGCTGTAGACAGCAGAATGCCTTTTGCCTATTTTGTCCGTTATTGGGGGGGGGGGGTATCATTCCGTCGGTTCTTTCCCTCCCTGTTTAGTAACAGTGAACCCCACAGCTGGAGGCCCTCGGAAGCATACAGTCAAATGAGAGAAACGCTCCTCATTATATCTAGAGTTGGGGACGTTTCGCAGTTAAGTGCAAGAGACCTATACCAGGCTGTTTTTGAAGAATTGGTTGGCCAGGTCCAATCCAATCACTATGCTTCAGGGTCGGAAGTGTGGCGTGTGGTCCACAGCAGATCATTAGATTACCGCAGGCGAGTCATGTTGTGGCGAATCGCACATGATGCGATTGTTACTAATCTCAAGCGTCTTCGGTGGCGTCTTGGAGATGGAATTTGCCCACGCACTGGATGCACAAAGTGGGATAGTGTGTCACATGTGTTTTGGTAGTGTGAATTTGTGGCCCTCCTTTGGGAATGGTTTCAAGTCCTGACTGATCGCTTGACGATGGACAACACATGGGCGGTCGGCCGGGACTATGCTTTGTATGGTCTTTCACCCCCGCCATGCAATACAAGTATTCAGGGTATACTTACCTTTGCTTCGGCCTCCATAAAGCTGGCCTTATGGAGAGACCGATGTAACGTTGTTTTTAGGGGGATGGGGAACCCTGCGGACGTCGTCCTGGCATCGGTGAAGGCGGAGGTGAGGCTGAGGGTTGAGTCCGACTTCGTTCGTTTGCCAAGGTCGGCGTTCGGTAGGCGATGGGGTCCACTCGTTTCGGTGAGGGGGGGCCGTGTGGTGGCCAATTTGTAATAGGGTGGGTATGTAAGGGGCTTGTAAATAGTATGTAAATATCTGTGTGTATAATTTTCTGTACATAGTTTTGTAAATATCTGTATATATAGCTTATTACTGTAATGAACATAATTTTCTGTTTGATTTAGCAGTCTGTAAATAGTTTTGCGTTTATGTTTTTGCCCGATCCGGTTTCAGTTTTTTGTTTTTGTTTTGTATGTGCCGTTTCAATGCACTTGATGATGGGGATGAGGGTAGCTCTGATGGCATTTCCACTGTTACTGACTGGAAGGGGTCGAGGTTTACTGCATTGTGTTAGGGACTGGAGTTCATCCACTAGTGGTCTTACCTTAAAAGATGAAAAGACATGGTGTGCTTTTTACGTACATAGAAACGGGCACGGCGAACCGAGAAGAAACTCAGACCAGACGGGACAAAAACATGAAACGAACTATTTACCTGGTTGATAGTTAAATAAACATCACTTCTGAATTAATGGGTTAAAGCGGTGTACTGAAGGAGAGTTAACTACCCAATCTGGCAGACAATTCCACTCCTTGACAAATCTATGGGAGAAACTACACTTCCTAATGTCAAGCCCCGCAAAAGGCTTTTCAAGCATTTTACACTACCCACAAACCCGAGTATTACTTGGAACCCTTAAATAGTTTGCGTTTATGTTTTTGCCCGATCCGGTTTTTGTTTTGTATGTGCCGTTTCAATGCACTTAAAAAGCACACCTTCAAGACAAAAGGGGATTCCTTCCAGAAAAACTTGTAAACCTAGAACATGTCACCCCTAATCCTTCCCAGCTCCAATGTGGAAAGCCCAAGATGTTTGAGCCTGGCATGATAAGGTAAATTTCTCATCACAGGTATAAGGCGAGTGCCTCTCCTCTGAACTTGCTCTAAAACAAACTTGTCCTTTTGATAGAAGGGGGGCTCCAAGCCTGAGCGGCATAGTCAAGATGGGTCTTACCAACCGCACGAATTAATTGATGAAATTGTTTTTTCTGTGTTGAAGAACAATAACTTAGAGGTTAAGGATATACAGATGTTGCAGGCCCTTGCGTCCCGGAATACATACGACCTGAAATTCCGGATTGATGCCGCCCGATTGAAGGGGGTTTCCTCCCTGAAGGGAGTGGAGGGTCTGTCACCCCATATGACCGCTCTGTGGTGGTGACAGTGTTGTACCTCAATTTTGAGGTAGATCAGAGCCTGGTGGCGAGGGTTCTAGGGCAGTACGGAACTGTCTCCGAGTGGCGTTGGGTAAAGTATAATGAAGATTAATTTGCCGGTATTCTCAATGGAAAGAGACAGTTCCGTATGGAGCTGAAGAAAGACGTTCCCTCCGTCCTGTTCATAGGGGGTCATAGGGGGGAGGGGCATGAGGCCAAGTCATGCCCAAACAAACGCTGTGGCAGATGCTTTCAGTTGGGACATGACAGGGCAACATGTCCCAATGAGGTGTGGTGTAACCTGTGTGGGGAGGAGGGACACGTCTCCGGTGCCTACCCCACATCGTACTCTGCGCGTGCAAGCGCAGATGTGGAGCCGGCAAGTGAACCCTCGCATTCAGGCCCAGAACCAATGGTGGAGGAACCCGGGTCCCCTTCACCCGATGAGGTGGCACATCAGGTGGAACAAGTGTTCTTAGCTTCGGAGGGATGTGAGGTGATCTGAGGGAACCCTGAGGTAGGCACTTCTCAACCTTCCCCGTCAGTACCTGAGGCACACTCCCCACCAGCTCATGGGGAGGCTGGAATACCAGCAGAGGAGAATGACCCTAGACTGTCATCAGACTGGGAGTCTGACATGCCATGTCAGATGTGGGAGGACCTGCCTCAGAGCCTCCACCAAAGGACCCAGAGCCTCCACCGAAGGACCCACCATCTGGGGAGGGCTGGTTTGATCTGTGTGAGGCGGTTGCCGAGCCTAAGTTGAAAAGGTCGGCCTCAGGGGAGGTGTCCGACCAGGGAGTTTATCCTTCTATGCCACCAGCACCAGACCCATGTAATAAAAAGGCCAGGTCAGAGACGGTTTTGTAATTCCACACTCCACATTTCATGAACGGTCCCCTGTCCCTCATGACCCTGAACGTTAACGGCATGAGGGACAGTCGGAAGCGGTCCAGAATATTCCAATTTTATAAATCATTAGGTGTGGACTTCGTTTTCCTCCAAGAGACTCACAATGTTAATGAGGACGATGTCTACACCTCTTCCTACGAATGGGGTGGGGGTTTGCACGCTTCCTGTGGTTCTGCGTCTTCCTGTGGGTCTGTTATTTTAGTTTCACCAAGATGGACTTCCCTGGTGGGAAAAGTTGATCATGATCATGAGGGCCGGTTGATATGCACCACCATCAAACATCCTTGCGGGAACTTCTTCCTGTGTAACGTTTATGCACCCAACCAACCTACAGACAGAAGGGATTTTTTTGGCTACCCTGCCATCCTTCGTTCCTGGTTGTGCCCCTTGTATCCTATCTGGAGACTTCAACTGTGTCCCTGACACACAGTTCGATCGAATGTCCAAACGCACATCTTCAAGCTGTAGTGTGGGTATGGTGGAGTTGGACATGTTCACAAAGAGTCACGGCATGGCTGACGTTTGGAGAGTGCAGCATCCTGGCTTGTCCGTGTTCACTTGGCACCGCCCTGATGGCACGGACGCCGTGGCCCGTCATGGCCAGTAGGGAGGGGGTTCTGGAAAATGAACACAGATATTCTAACGGAAGCTGAATATAGCAAAGATTTTAAGGCCAGGTACGAAGGGTGGCAAACTTTGAGGCAGGCCTTTTCAACAGGTTTAGAGTGGTGGGATGATGTAAAGACCCGCATCAAACAGTTTACCGAAGAAGGGAGGAGTTCCTTTCACTTTGCTCTTGGGAGAGGAACGGGGGACCCCTCTGCACTTCATGCAATCCAACAGTACCTTGATGGAAAACTACACGGGGCCCGGGTTCGTGCTCGTGTGTATTGTGTGGAGGCGGAGGAGAAACCAACCATTAAGTTCTACCGGGACGTCACAAAGTATGCCATCGATCGCAGTATAAAAGCTGTCCGCGACGCCCACGGTACCGTAGCACATGATCTCCGTGATGTATTCTTCTCTGCCTTCCTTGCTGGCCCATTGAGCCACTCGCAGCGCACAGGCATAATAACTTTGCTGCCTAAGTCAGGAGACCCCCTCGAACCGAAAAACAAACGGCAAATCACCTTCTTAAATGTAGATTACAAGATTCTTGCGAAAGCCCTTTGAAACAGTTATGCCAGATCTTGTAGGGTCCTTTCAGACTTGTACGGTGCGGGGACACAGTATTCAGCAGAACCTCTGGGTGGTGCGGGAATAAGTGATGGACCGTCCATGATGGATCTTCCATGTGCGCTTGTCTCCCTCGATCAGGAGAAGGCTTTCGACATGGTTGATCATGGATTCCTCTTTAAAATTTTGAAGTTTTGTTTGAATCCAGTTTTTGTTAAATGGACCTCCTTATTGTACAATAGTGTAAACAGTCGGGTTATCGTTACTGGCCTACCGTCAGACCCCTTCAGTGTCCAACGTGGGGTACGGCAGGGGTGCCCCCTATCACCTTTACTCTACGTATTGTTTAGTGAATCACTAGCAAGAGCCTTTCAAGTAGAGCCTTTGTTTCAACCATTTCACATTCCCGGTGGTGTTGAAGTTAAGTGCCTTCAGTATGCTGATGACGTCACATGCGTAGTCTCTGACCTAGCTTCCTTCTAGGCCCTTAGTGTAAGACCAAAGGACTTCGCCTAGGTAAGTGGCGGTCAAGAAGACTGCCCTTCGCTGCATCATGGGTAGACGACGCCATAAGGATCAACGGCATATGGTTTGGTTATGGGCAAACCGAGTTACTTACCTGGAATGAGAAAGTGGACCTGGTGGAAGCTAGGTTGAAGGACTTCGGCGAGCGCCACATTAGCCTGTTCGGAAAGGTGACAGTTATCAATGGTTTTATTTATCCCCTTTTCTGGTATCCAGGCACTGTTCTGGCTGTTCCAAAGGGTGTCCTGTTGCGTCTCGAGAGGGCTGTGTTTAGGTTTTAATGGTCAGGGAAGACGGAGCTCGTAAGAAGAGGGATGGTATATCAGGATGTTAGGCGTGGTGGGCATTTTCCTTCCAAACTTCGTTTTCTCCTGACCAAGTGTGTTTATAGTTCTGTAGACAGCAGAATGCCTTTTGCCTATTTTTTCCGTTATTGGGGGGGGGGGGGGGGATTATCATTCCTTCGGTTCTTTCCCTCCATGTTTAGTAACAGTGAACACCACAGCTGGAGGCCCTCGGAATCATACAGTCAAATGAGAGAAACGCTCCTAATTATATCTAGAGTTGGGGACGTTTCGCAGTTAAGTGCAAGGGACCTATACCAGGCTGTTTTTGAAGCATTGGTTGGCCAGGTCCAATCCAATCACTGTGCTTCAGGGTCGGAAGTGTGGCGTGTGGTCCACAACAGATCATTAGATTACCGCAGGCGAGACCTGTTGTGGCGAATCGCACATGATGCGATTGTAACTAATCTCAAGCGTCTTGGAGATGAAATTTGCCCACGCACTGGATGCACAAAGTGGGATAGTGTGTCATATGTGTTTTGGCAGTGTGAATTTGTGGCCCTCTTCTGGGAATGGTTCCAAGTCCTGACTGATCGCTTGACGATGGGCATCACATGGGCGGTCGGCCAGGACTATGGTTTGTATGGTCTTTCACCCCCGCCATGCAATACAAATATTCAGGGCATACTTACCTTTGCTTCGGCCTCCATAAAGCTGGCCTTATGGAGAGACCGACGTAACGTTGTTTTTAGGGGGATGGGGAAGCCTGCGGACGTCGTGCTGGAGTCGGTGAAGGCGGAGGTGATGTTGAGTCCGACTTCGTTCGTTGGCCAAGGTCGGCGTTCGGTAGGCGATGGGGTCCACTCGTTTCGGTGAGGGGGGACCGTATGGTGGTCAACTTGTAATAGGGTGGGTCTGTAAGGTGCTTGTGAATAGTTGTAAATATCTGTATGTATGGCTTTATTACTGTAATGAACATAATTTCCTGTACATAGTTTTGTAAATATTTGTACATATAGCTTATTACTGTAATGAACATAATTTTCTGTTTGATTTAGCAGTCTGTAAATAGTTTGCGTTTATGTTTTTCCTCGATCCGGTTTTAGTTTTTGTTTTTGTTTTGCATGTGCCGTTTCAATGCACTTAAAAAGCAATGACATCACCTGGCTGCATCTCTGTCGTATGTGCATCCTCCTCAGCTGTCAAGTCTTGAAGCTGTCGCACATGGGAATGGGCATCTTCATTTCGTCTACTGCACACATCTTATGATTCTTATTACAACTACACCTTTTCGTCATACAACCAGACTTGCATTTGCACCCTGTAAGTCTTGAGTTCTTTTACTAAATCCTCCACTTTCTGAATGAGTCCCACACCGGAGAAATGATATCACCCTCGCTTTGGTAGCCGAACCGTGTTAGTGTCTGCTGGCCCACAGTTTGTTTGTCTGCTTGGCCCCATAGTTGTAGAACCCAGCAACATCTCTGCCAATGATACTTGAGGGCATGGTAGGAGGGCATCACATCTTCTTCACTGTCAATCTTTTCCCATGAGTGATCTCGAATGCAATTGAGCCATAGTTGGTGTTGTTCTAGGAGAGTGGTTGTATTATTAAGACTGGTGTATAATTGCCTGGGAGTCTTGTGCTGGGCTGGCATAACTGAAGAGAACTTCTGGAAGTATACACACCCAACCCAGACGAAGAAAGGCCAGAAGGCCCTGTTCACTCTCGACATCACAGTTGGCTAAGGATCCCTGCATAGTACGTCCAGTTATGAAGGCAGCATTGAATAAAAAAATGGTGATAGAAATGGTGCTTTTCCACAACCAAAGAAGAACGAGGTGTAGTCACAGCCGGAGGAAACATATACAGCTTGGACAATGGTGGGTAAATCATCTTTAACAAGCGTGTCCATATCAGGATCTGTGCGGAGGCAGCTAGCCATGTAAGGAATACTTAGATATTCATGATCATCCGGTTGCGTGGAAAGTTGCACTAAAAGCTGCTTTCTTCACAAGTCCTCCAGCACCAATTAATGCCCTTAGTCCGGTGTGGTAAGTATCAGTGTCAGGGGAATACACCAGCACTTTTGAAAGAGGTGTTTTCAAGCAATGAAACCAGACTCTGCTGTCACAAAGTTTTTCCTCAATCTCAGTTCCATCACTTGTAGCAACCATGGCTTTGTCCCTCAGCGATCCGTCATATCCTCCTGCAGTGATAAGTCTTTGGCCATTTTAAAATACTTTTTGCCACTTCTAAAAGATCTGTTGCCAGGGAGTTTACAAGCTTTCTTTTGGTGCTCCTTTTCTCAAGCACAGCTTGCCTCCATGTGGCTGTTGATCGGTCTGGTAGTTTTGTGTGTGGTCCAATGGTGAGCTCCTCTGTCTCTCCAAGTCTTTTGGGCTATCACCATGTCTTCCTGGGTCATCAAATATGACGTGAACTTCCACCACACCTGCAGCAAATCTTGGAAGTATAAAATTTCTTAATATGTGCTGTGTGTAGTCCCTGAAGACAGATGATGAGCGGAGAGGACTTGAATTAACAAAAAACTTGCATTCTAGAATTACACATTCTGGCCTCCAGTTAGGTGGTATTGCCTTTGTAAATGCCATTGGGTACCTCCTTCTGAACACTTTAGTGGTGTTTGCCTTATTGCCATGCACCATGGTTCCTTTGGGATTAGCAATGGCCAGTGGCAATTTTATGAAATGGCCCAGACTTTCAATTGGCACATTTGTCGTATTAGATTGAACGATAATCTTTCGAAGGCACCTGGTTACCATTTTTTGATTTTTTGCCTTTAAGCTGACTCTTGATTGTCTTTCCCGTTTCTGTGAGAAGGTCTTAAGCCGTTTTTCCCGTTGTGGAGCCTCTACACTCGGCTGCCCAAGGATTCGGATAGATATATATGAATCTAAAGACTGTTTCCCAATTTCGAAGAAAGTCAACATTGTCAACATGTCTTCACGCTGTGATGCATCAGCTGGTTCACCACTCAGTGTCTGCAATGGCACGACACCTTCTGGGGGGAAAAATGATGCAAGCTTCGTTTCTGCTAGCTTTGCCATGTACTTGGATACCTTTGCTTCCATATTGATTGCTTCGGTGGTGTTGGTAAGGGACCGAACTTTCTCTTTTGAGAGAACTTCTTCCTTCAGCTTCTCTACAACAATAGCCCTGTAAGGAAGAAGAAGAGCCAACCGATCCATCATGCTTGGAATTGCTTTTGACATGGCCATCTTAACTTCTTTATCTTCATCTCATGGCACTCGTCTGCCGCAACACTCCGTCCCTCTATTCCCTTTAAGCTAACCACAAAGCCACCATTTTGGAGGTAAGACAATACAGACAGAGGCATGCTAAGTACATCCACCAAATGTCGTGGGACTAGTCTCAGGTATGTTGGACGGCATGGCAAAGGGGTGACATGAGCTTCAAAGCTCCCAGGCGAAGATTCCAGTTCCCTTTGCGCATGGCCACAAACATCACAATGTATGCAAGGGCATCCCTATGAATGAAGTTATCCCAAAACGTCAGGGTCTCATCTACAGACATCTTCTTAGGGAACTTGGAAAATGCATCAGCAAATGCCTGGCCTCCAATTATAGTCCATACCTCAAACATAACCTTTGGTGTTGACGTAGCATCCAAATTTGGAAGTGACGCCAGTCAATCTGCAACCATGAAATTGTCTGAGACATCAACGTCTGAACTTTGCAGAATATACTCTTTGAAACTTTTCAACTGTGTTCGCAGCATTGCTTCCCAGGCCAACAGTAAAAAGGCCAACATAAAATCATGTGTTCGACGGAAGTTGGAGCACTGGTATACCGAGTTGAGAGTTGCCCCCCCCCCCCCCGTGCACAGTCCCTGCTATTTCTGCAAGACCAGCATGCCAGTAGATCTTCATTAAGACTGGTTGTAAGTTTTTTAATGTATGCCAATCACCTGGAAATGGGATCATCCATCCTAGCTCTGATGCGTACTCTTGTTTAAGCCGGGTGAGGTGGAAATAAGTTTTGCCGTCGCCAACTACAATTAAGTTTTCCACATTTCTTTGCATCAAAACTTCCACATGAATTGTTTCCACCACTTCCTTTACTGTGTTTATGTTATCTGCATGCTCATTCAGTACCCTCAGATAGTAAACTTTTCAGCTTTAGGGATGGCTGGTCTAGGGCACACTAGGTTAAGGTCTGGTAGAAGTATAGTAGTTTCCTCAGCTTGGTTTGAATTTACACAAGCCTTACAAGTTCCATGGTGGAATGGTGTTCTTCAGGACGGATAGAGAAGTCTTCCATTCTACCACATGGTCGAGAAGGGCGGCTTCGGTCCCAGGAAATAATGGAAGGCCTCGCTTCTCTGCGTATGTCTTCTATGTCCTTCACAGTAATGTTTCCTGGCAGTGAAATGGCCTCTTGTACCGCTGGTGATTGGATAACCTCCCCTTCTGGAGCCCTCAGACATGATGGATTGGGCTCAACAAGCTGGTAGCTTGTAGCATGAATGCCCCGTGGTCCACACCCTGCCTTTACTGATGCATGGGCAGATGCTTTGTCTACGTTGTCGACTGAGACAAAGCAGAAAGCTTCCTTTGTAAAAACTTCATTCCAACCATACTTCACTTTCCTGTAAATAAAATCAAGTTCATGACTCCTTATCTTTCAGTTCAGTTCTGGTCTTCGTCGAGAGCGGACGTGTTTTCACGGAGCTCTCGCTGATCGTGCTGAATTTTGCCATTGTACTGTACTGTGCTGTGCTGCTTGTTATACTAACATATACTACTGTCATTTTACTGAAGTGTTGGGTATTGGGTGTAGTCTCTCGCTTGGGGACGTCGTTTAGCCGTGCTCGTTTTAAAGCACGCCTGGTCTATAGTTCAGTGTTGGGTTCCCTTTCTATTTTCCCTGCCTGGGTTTGATCTGCTGTGCTGAAGTTTTCTCTCTAGTTGCTGCGTGGCCTTGTGCCACAAACCTTTGCTGCTATGCCGGGAGGTCGGGATAGCAGTATCGTTAAGTTACAGTTTGAGCCGAGGGGGAATGTTTCACCCCAGCATGTTTTTTTCTGTGTTGAAGAACAATAAGGTGGAGGTTAAGGATATAGAGATGCTGCAGGCCCTTGCATCCCGAAATACGTATGATTTGACGTTCCGGACTGATGCTGCCCGATTAAAGGGGGTTTCCTCCCTTAAGGGTGTTGAGGGTCTCACTGTCACCCCATATGATCGCTCTGTGGTGGTGACGGTGTTGTACCTCAATTTTGAGGTAGATCAGGGCCTGGTGGCGAGGGTTCTAGGACAATACGGAACTGTCTCTGACTGGCGTTGGGTAAAGTATAATGAAGGTGAATTGGCCGGTATTCTCAACGGAAAGAGACAGTTCCGTATGGAGCTAAAACGAGACATCCCCTCCGTCCTGTTCATAGGGGGTTCTAAGGCCCACATCAGGTATTTTGGCCAGCCCCGCACCTGTTTCCAGTATAGGGAGGAGGGGCATGAGGCCAAGTCATGCCCAAACAAACGTTGTGGCAGATGCCTGCAGTTGGGGCATGAGAGGGCAACATGTCCCAATCGGGTGCGGTGTAACCTGTGTGGGGAGGAGGGACATGTCTCTGGATCTCTGGTGCCTGCCCCACATCGTACTCTACGCGTGCAAGTGCAGATGTGGAGTCGGCAAGTGAACCCTCGTCTTCAGACCCTGAACCAATGGTGGAGGAACCCAGGTCCCCTACGCCTGATGAGGTGGCACATCAGGTGGAACAAGAGTTCCTAGCTTGTAAGGGATGTGAGGTGGTCTGTGGGAACCCTGAGGTAGGCCCTTCCCAACCCTCCACATCAGTACTTGAGGCACAATCCGCACCAGCTCCTGGAGAGGCTGGAATACTGACAGTGGAGAATGACCTTCAACTGTCATCGGATTCGGAGTCTGACACTGCTGCTCATATGGAGTATACATGGCGTGTTGCTACTGTCACTAGTACCATTGTTAAAACTAACATTTCTGCTATTCAGCAAGTTTATGTCAAAGTATTCTTTGTAGATAAAACATTTCGTGACAACGTTGAGCTACAGTGGACAAATGCCTTCTAAAAGATCATGCATTATGCCTGTGGTTAAACACCTGTGGCTGCTACGTCTGCGGTATTCACATCCATCTGATAGTTCTCTTTAGTGCGGAAGATGTCAGGATCCTCTACTGTTGCATATCTGGCATCATTCCTGTGCATTTTGCAAATTCTTAAGGGACATTGGCAGTAAAACCTTGGGCAAAGCCAAACAAAGAGTGAATACTAAGATTATTTCCTATGACTTGGGCTAGTCCAACCTGTTTGAAAAGCTGGGGTGTCAATGAATATTCCACCACGAATAAGCGAATTTAAATCTCTCGCCAGAGGTTCAAAGATTGAATTTATACTCATACAACTAAGCATCTCCGGCACTGAACAACATAACCAAGAAGCAGTTATCTAGTGATGACCTGAACTTTGGGTGCAAATTAATGAAGTCATCAATGTATAGTATTACTTTCATATTTTTTTCATTGAGTCTGCAGTACTCCTAATCATGGAAATCTTTCATCAGATTATCATTCCCCCGTGCGGGTACGGGGTTTTAGAATTTCCCGCTGCTTTCCCAGTTTGCCGTGAGTCAGGACCCGTGTCGGTGGAGGAGAGGGTCCTGGTGGTCCAGTGGAGGCCATAAGTGCGGTTCGGTACTTGGAACACACCACTTTGGCCTCAACTTCACCTAGTCGGGAGGTTTTATAGGCCTGGCCCAACCGATCGGCTTTTGGCGTCTTGCCCTGAGATTTCCACTTAACTGCTCTCCAAGTAATTGCTTTTTAATACTGCACTAACTTCTCTACACGTCACAAAGTGAACTTTACTTGTGTGCTCCAGGAAAATGTTTTTCTCAGAAGGCGGCTGCTTAATCAGGTTAATCGGGGTTATTGTTTTATACATTGCCTTGAGTATATCACTAGTGTATCCCTGGCACCGGTTTGTGATGTATTGTTCCGCTTACCTTTTATGTCCCCCTGTTGGGCTCCATGGTGGGTGGGGAGCACCAGTGATGAAGGGTTTTATTTTTCACTATGGATTCCTCAAACTCTTTTAAACAAGCAGGTAAACGTTTCAGGAGCGATTCTGGTTCCGGATCCGATCCGGAAATCTCTCCAGTCTGGCCTAGATTTCTTGTCGTGTCCAGTAGTGGTGACGACAAGAAACTTTCCAACTTGTCACCATTTGCAATTAATAAGGGATTTGAAAGTATTGTTGGTACAGCAGAGTCAATAAAGAGGCTTCCCTCTGGAGACCTTCTAGTAGAAGTCAGCCGCAAAGCACAGGCCAACAATCTCTTGAAAACCAAAGTATTAGTTGATGTTGCGGTCAAAGTCACTCCTCACAGGTCATTGAATAGCTCCAAAGGAGTTATTAGATGCCCGGATATTAAGAACTGCTCTGATGAGGAGATTCACAGAATGTCACCCAATTCCATCGCATTACAGTTATTAGGGAGGGTGCCAGGACACCCAAAGTTACGGCCATTTTAAAGGAACTGTAACAGGCCGGCAGCTTGCGAGAAATGTGGACATGAGGGGCATTCTGGTGATAATTGTGGGGTGCCACCTCACTGTGTTAATTGCCAGGGTTGTCATTCAGGAAACAGTAAAGATTGTCCTAAATGGGTAGGAGATAAATCCAAAAATTGAAAGCCTCAAGCAACATCAGTTACAAGGAGGCTAGAGAGATATTTACATCTCAGGAATCACAGCTCAAGAGCTATGCTAGAGCTGTGAGGACTGTAAAAGTCTCTACTTCTACCCAGACAGATGTCACCTGGCCAAGGGAGAGCAGCTTTCTCAAACCCATAACCACCTTCCCAAAATCCGTAGAGGACAAGTCACAGACGCATCGGCCCACAAAGACGATACAGACAATGACAACACCAACAAACTTAGCGCCAAGAATCCACGAAACCAAGAGACAAACCTAAATTGAAAATACAAATTAAAAAGAGCAAAGGGTCAGATGACCCTATTTCACTTTACAACAAGGTTGGAGGAAGGAGGAGATGGAGCGGAGCCGATGGAGCTCAGTGGTAAGACCATTCGGGCTAAGCCAGGGAGCTCCACCGGCTCAGCTAACAAGCCGCAGATTTCCAAAGGATGACCCCTGGGAGAACTGCGGCTGTAATACAAAGGAATTGTAGAGGACTTAGACCAAATTACGAGGAGATCAAATGCTTCATAGCAGACTGGTCTCCTTTAGTCATATACCTGCAAGAGACTTTCCTTCGTGACACTGACAAGCTCACCTTCAGAGTTTATGACATGTATAATAAAACTTGTGTCCCCCATTGACAGTAGAGCTATTGGGGGATCAACGATAATGGTCAAGGAAACATTACCCCACTCCACTGTGCACCTCAACACTAACATGCAAGCTGTCGCTGTTCAAGCTACACTGCACCTCACTTTCATCGTGGTGCTCTGTCTATATTCCACTAAGATTTCACTTGAAACGACAGGGCGTGGACATGCTGGTTAACCAGCTGCCATCCCCATTTCTACTTCTTGGAGATTTCAATGCACATAGTGAAATATGGGGCTGTACAAATACGAACCAGTTAGGTGGATTAATTGAATCTATTGTTGCTACGTTAGATCTATGCCTTTTGAATGATGGGTCATGTACCTGCATTCACCCTGCCTCTGGATCTCGTTCGGCAATAGATGTTTCATTATGCCCTCCGACGATTCTGACGGATCTCCTTTGGAGGGTCTATGATGACCAATGTGGAAGCGATTATTACCCCATTTTAATTGATACTGATAATTCCACACAGATACAGGACTATACAGCCTCAACTATACCGTAACCAATGAAGAACTTTTGTTTACAGTAGTGTAAAGTTATTGTACAATTGTGGTGCAGAATTAAGTTCAGAAAAAATGTAAAAGAAAAAGCTGATTGGATTGCCACAGTAAAATAACAAAGACTTCAAGGATTTCCTTTGGCACAAATTTACATTGAAGTATTATTGAAACTTTGAAACAATCTGAAACCAGTGCAAGGGACACTGCAACCAGCTTATCTTCATTTGAGGAGGAAAGCTACCTTTCAATGAAACTTTATATTTTCTCAAAATCTGGTCTTTGACAGGTTCCTGCAAAATAGGTAATGCCGGTCTGTCACAGGTTCCTGAAAAATAGGTAATGAACAAGCTTTGAACTGACATATGTCCAAATAAGTATCCATTTGGAGCAGAAGAAGGTCCATACTATATTAGAACTACCAAAGTGCTACGCTTTTTGTAAGCACCAATCCTGGAGTAAATGTGGAGTCACATTTTCAAAGAACAATCACTTGAACAGATAGGTCATATCTGTAGAGTAGAGGAATGCAAAATTGACTTACTTGAATGAAGTTGAGGAATTCAGGCTTTGAACTGAGTCAGTAAATTTGCGAACTTCCGATTCCTCACGGGAAATTCATGTCTTCGCTCATGCTCTAGTTTACCAAGACACTGATACAAGTTCGTTATGACCTTCAGGTAGAGAAAAATAGATAAATGTTAGACGGAATTCAAAAAAGTGTAAAAACGTAACACTTTTCAGCCAAAGAGGGATTGCTTCAAATATGTGCCATGCCAATAGTGTAATTTACAGGGAATGACAATAAAATTGACAATGAGGAAACTTCCGAACAGTTGCCAATATGTGCACTGCATCAGACTTTGGTAGAGGGTTGGGGAACATTTAAGCATTCCAAGGATGCTTTTTTCACCAAATTTGCACAGCTTCAGCAATCTGTCTGCGTGCATGAAAGAGTTACCACGTTCGGCATTCGGTCCGTTCGGAAGAACAGAGCAATTGGCATGACATGCAGTACACAAACCCAATAGTTCAAATACATTTGAAACATTAAAAGTAATAAAAATGCACATAGTGCACACCAAATGTCAGGAGAATTATTACACTGTGCAATTTTACTATCATCACCGCCATGGTGGAGAAAAAATGTGCAATCTCACATATCATACTCACTCCTGAGGCCTTGAGTTGAAGAATTTCCAGGAGTGCTGCAAATCACACTCCTCAGGGAATTAAGGAGTGTGGTAGGTATCCTGTTCAATTAACTGTAATAAATTAAACACTCTCCATTTAGGTGAGCAAAAAATCACACTCCTAACAGTGATTTGAAGTAAGTGATGGTGTGCAACTACACTCGAATGCCTTAAAAATCAATCAATGCCTGCCCACTGAATTGCACTTCATCTAGGTAGCCTTCCTACACTTCTCATCTCCCCCCTCCCCCCTAAAGTTGGAGCAGCAAACTTTTTGCACAACTTCTGATTTATCTGAGTTTTAACCCTTGGCTATGTGTGCCAATAATCACACTCCTCACAGTGATTTGAGTTGAGTGGTCGTGTGATACCATAGCTCTTTCATGCCTCAAAATTTAAGGTCCATTACTAGTGCCACTGACCGCTGGGGGCAAGCTTCAAAATTCAGTGTCTGCTTCTCTCGATAGTTTATAATTTGGGGGCATGACACTGTGATTTCAAACTATCACTTGCTTCAAGTTACTGTGCAAAGTGAATTTTGTGCACACTACTCTAGTCAGAGAATAGGAAATGACTCACTAATGTTTCTACAATCCCGAGGCCTACCAATCAAAATGTCGGACAGCATGCGGCAGACAAATGTTGCGCACCAAAGCTTCCCCACTCTTTGTCAAAGCACCTCATGTGGAAATATATGGTATACATTCTACTATGAATGTGCTGCAGTAGTTGGTTGTAATGCTGTGAATTAAGAAAGGAAAAGAAAACTTGTCCACAGTTACTGTACAACAACCGTAATAATTAATATACAATTACTACAGTAATTTCTACAATTGAAATAGGCCCCTACTATAACAATTAAGCCTAAGTATGTTACAGCTTAAAAAATAACCAGTGAATATGTGGCCCTTAACAACAGCTGTAATAATTAATATACAATTACTACAGTAATTTCTACAATTGAAATAGGCCCCTACTATAACAATTAAGCCTAAGTATGTTACAGCTTAAAAAATAACCAGTGAACATGTGGCCCTTAACAACAGCTGGGGTCAATTGCTGCCTTACTTACGTTTGTTTGGCCCCATTTTGTCAGAATTGACTAATCTCCATGATATAGCAGAACATTATTCACCTCACATCACCCATGGAAAAACTATTCTTCAATTTCTTCAATAGTATATTTGGAGCTTTCATTACTCTTCAAAACCATGTCAATGAATGCCTGTTTTTATTGCCGATATATTTTAAACACAGGTATTTGCCACATAATGGTGACAATTCACCTGTAAAATTAAAATTCTCCAGTCAGTCACAATCTAGAAAACAGAGCAACTAATCAAAAATCAGTTTAATTACTGTATGTTCTCTGGTTGCTTAAGCTAATTTGTTTGCATGTTTAAGGTTTGATTGCACAGCCTGCCAAGAATGTATTGTGCTAAAATAGGCTGGGTTTTTTTAATTTGAAGAGCAGCCCAAGTATAATTTCTGCAGGCTAAGCTAAATGCTGGATACTGTAGTGTAGTAATTCTCACTGAACTTTAATGTTACGTTATGCACCACATGCTTAAAACAAAATTTCTCTTCCTCCAAACCCCGAAACAACTTCATCAGTCATGTCAAACTGTTTGAAAAAGTGCATTCAAGGACATTCAAAGCCATTTTGTCTCCAACTTTTTTAATAAAATATAGGCCTGAGCCTAGCTTTGAAAGGGTAGAAACTAGAAATCATAGAATTGCAATGCAGAGAATTGGTAAATCTCTCCTGGCTGGTTCTCCTTACGAGCCGTGCTACATGATTTTTCCCTTTTATATTGCACTGCATTGTCAATTAAACAGCCTAGGTAATTAATGTTGTATCATCTGTGTGACTGACCACATAAAAACATTAGATGTATGCTGTGTGGTGTCTGCTAGTTTCCGCCGGTTACTTTCCGCCACTAAAAATCTTAGAACGGAAAGTAATATTTAAACTTACTGTACATGTGTTAAAAATAACTTTTACTTTTAAATTTCTGTTGTCCTCCAAACCCTCTGGCAAAAAGGGCCGTTTGGCGAAACCAAACTTGAAACTGCCTCCCAAGGAAATACTGTTTAGGTCTAGGGTATGGAACCAGTATTCAACCCTTTACAGAATTTCTTGAATTTTTTCCTCCCAGGTAAAGTGGAATCATATGGCTCAAAATGTTTTTGACAAACATAATGGTGGCTAACATGTTACCATAAAAAAAATATTGGAATTAGTCTTTTCCTTCAGAAATAGCTCACCTTTAAAATTTGGATTTGCCTATGCAGCAGTCAACCCCCTGTCACTAGTATTCAATTTTGGGGTCCAGTATTCAACCCCCGATCATTATACCCCAAGTACAATTTAGATAAAATGTTAACAGGATGGAAATATAAATTACCTTCATTACTTAATTCTGTTCAGTATTTGATTTTTGAACAACTTTTTGATGCAGTTTGGAGGGAAATATCACCTTGCTGTTATGTCCGTTTGCTTTTATTAGGTCAGTAGGGGCAAATAACACACATTTCAGTACAAAATTATTGACTCTACAATATTTTCTAAAAGACCCAGAATTATTTTACAGAACTGTGCTAAATAACTAAACATTAGTGACTTCTTTGAGAAATAACCAGAATATCCTACTGGATTCATTCACAACATCTTTGGTTCCATAAATGTACCAGCGGGGTTGAATACTGGGTAGCAGATAAAAATTGCGGCACCAGTATTCAACCCTCTTCAAATTTCCCACCAAATTTTCCGTAATTTCACTATGGTCCTAAAATTTGTTTATTAATTGCTACAATGATGAAATATTAGCCTTGACATTTCATTATTTCTTAAACCGGTCCCTTTTTAAATGGATGACAGAAAATTACATTCCTTCGATTTTAACCGTCTTGCCTTACATGACCTTTGAAGAATCCTATTTTCCAAAACAAAAATCCCCAAATTCTTGCATACAAATCTCTCCAAAAGGTATTTATCTGCAAATCAGTTTCACAGAAGTGGATGGCAATTAAGCAGAGGAGTTGTTTTCACCTTTGGTATAATTTTATGTGGGATGGAGCCTTAGTTCACTGAAAAATGGAGAATTATATCTTAGGGGGTTCAATACTGGAGGGGGGGGGGGGTTTGAATACTGGTGCCTCTACCCTAGGCCTACATTATTGTAGGCCTACACTACAGTATAAACTTACACACTGTAACAACAGCACTGTATTACTTAATGTAGGCTAGGCCTATATACAGTAATTTAGGCTGCAGTACTTATGCCATAGGCTAGGCCTATTGTGTGCCGCTACGGCTTTCACCCTGACTTTGCTTGATCCTCAACGAACAAAATAACTGAAAAGTCTGACTTCTCACCCAATCTTCAAAGACCATTTGCAGGAAAAAAAGATCCACTCCCCCCCCCACCCCTACCCTCCCCCACCCATACCCCCCCCTTCTGCTGGTCAAATGTATCCATATTTTGAAGAGAAAGTGTATTGTGTAGGATGATTTCGGCAGTCACGGTGCTGTGCTGGTTCAACGTATACGGATAACATAGTCGCTCGCGAAGACTATGTACACCGTACAGTATGTACACTGGGATTGTGTTGCCTGTGTGCAGTACTGTTACTTTAAAAGTTTGACATTGAAATGCTATGAAAAAATTGTAACCATTAAAATGATCTTTTTAATTCTAAATTATGATTTTAAGTGCGTTAATAAATGATATCCCACTTCAAAATATTTTGTAAGCTTGAAAAAACTCTCTATAATATTTTTTGTTATACGTATCAATTGTTTTACTTTTTGCTACCTTTGCAGAGATCACTTGAACTTAACTCAACGTTGTTCAAATTGGCAGTTACACGTGTGTTGTGTAGAAATTTTTACACAACATCCTTTAGAGTGTACTGGGAGCGTTTTGATTACACATGCGGTCTTGTAACATGATGATGTTTTAAAAAGATTGGAGGGACGTAAGTGAGTAAGCTAGCAGAATTGTAACTGATTGGGGTTAGTGGATCATTCCTTTAAGCGAAAACTTAATTTTCATAGGTGAAAGAGAAACCAAATCTACACAGTATGATGAAGTTTCCATTCAAATCAGACGTGTATCCCTCGATATATCAGTCTGTAAATGAAGTGAGTTTTGGGGCGGCAGAGGCTGTATCACTTCCTGACGTTGATGTGGAATGCTTTGTTTTCCTTTATTTTTTCAGACTGCTGTATTGAACTGTGCTTTTTAAGTGCATTGAAACGGCGCATACAAACAAAAACAAAACTCAAACCGGATCGGGTAGAAACAATGCAAACTATTTACAAACTGCTACATCAAACAGAAAATTATGTTCATTACAGTAATAAAGCTATATATACAGATATTTTCAAAACTATGTACAGAAATTATTTTCATTACAGTAATTCAGCTATATAGACATATATTAACAAAACTATTTACAACAACATAAGCACCCTACAGATCCACCCAGTAACAAGTTGACCACCACACGGTTCCCCTCACCGAAACGAATGGACCCCATCGCCTACCGAACGCCGACCTTGGCAAACGAACGAAGTCGGACTCAACCCTCCGCCCTCACCGACGCCAGGACGACGTCCGCAGGCTTCCCCATCCCCCTTAAACAATGTTGCATCGGTCTCTCCATAAGGCCAACAAAGGTAAGTATGCCCTGAACACTTGTATTGCACGGCGGGGGTGAAAGACCATACAAGGCATAGTCCTGGCCGACCGGTCTCGCCTGCGGCGATCTAATGATCTGCTTTGGACCACACGCCACACTTCCGACCCTGAAGCATAGTCGTTGGATTGGACCTGGCCAACCAATTCTTCAAAAACAGCCCGGTATAGATCCCTTGCACTTAACTGCGAAACATCCCCAACTGTAGACATAATAAGGAGCGTTTATCTCATTTGACTGTATGTTCCCGAGGGCCTCCAGCTGTGGGGTTCACTGTTACTAAACAGGGAGGGAAAGAACCGACGGAATGATAATCCCCCCCCCCCCCCCCCCCCAATAACGGACAAAATAGGCAAAAGGCATTCTGCTGTCTACAGCACTATAAACACACTTGGTCAGGAGAAAACGGGGTTTGGAAGGAAAATGCACAAGGCCCAACCCACCACGCCTAACATCCTGATATGCCATCCCTCTTCTTACGAGCTCCGTCTTCCTTGACCATAAAAACCTAAACACAGACCTCTCGAGACGCAACAGGACACCCTTTGGAGCAGCCAGAACAGTGCCTAGATACCACAAAAGGGGATAAATAAAACGATTAATAACTGTCACCTTTCCGAACAGGCTAATGTGGCGCTCGCCGAAGTCCTTCAACATAGCCTCCACCAGGTCCACTTTCTCATTCCAGGTAAGTAACTCGGTTTGCCCATAACCAAACCATATGCCGTTGATCCTTATGGCGTCATCTACCCATGATGCAGCGAAGGGCAGTCTTCTTGACCGCCACTTACCTAGGCGAAGTCCTTTGGTCTTATTGGGATTCAGTCTGGCACCTGTAGCTCTTTGAAACTTAGACAACGTGCCAGTAAGGGCTTTGAAGGAAGCGAGGTCGGAGAATACGCATGTGACGTCATCAGCATACTGAAGGCACTTAACTTCAACACCACCGGGAATGTGAAATGGTTGAAACAAAGGCTCTACTTGAAAGGCTCTTGCAAGTGATTCTTTAAACAATACGTAGAGTACCCCACGTTGGACACTGAAGGGGTCTGGCGGTAAGCCATTAACGATAACCTGACTGTTTACACTATTACACAATAAGGAGGTCCATTTAACAAAAACTGGATCCAAACAAAACTTCTTCAAAATTTTAAAGAGGAATCCATGATCAACCATGTCGAAGGCCTTTCCTGATCGAAGGAGACAAGCGCACATGGAAGATCACGGTCCATCACGTATTCAACTAAGTCCCGCACCAACCAGAGGTTCTGCTGAATACTGTGTCCCCGCACCGCACATGTCTGAAAGGACCCTACAAGATCTGGCATAACTGTGTGTGCGTGTATGTGTATTGACCTTAAAGTTGTGAGGGGGAACTCGTAACCAATCTGCTTCGAATTAAGTACCCTTCTAACATAGCCCATCAAAACTTGATTTAACCTTAAATCCGTCTCTCGAAAGCTGTTACGCAGATTTACACCGATACTGATCCGACACTTAGTAAATTAGTAAAAAATCTCCGCTTGTTTAACGCGCTGGCCAGTCGCTAAAATCCACGATTCAGCCTAAAATGCGCCCGTGCAAATGCTCAACTGAAGAAATTTCTTGTTGTCTGCTTGGCAGATACCTTTCTTACACAGTGCATAAAGAACGGAAGACCATTACGGCCAACAGGGAGTTAGGCCAACCTCGAAAAAAAAATTATTTCTGCGCCTTTTTTCAGGCCGTTTAGTCCGTTTGCTTATTTGCGTGGTGGTTAAAGAGATTTGAATTCGGTCGGTGTAATGTGTTCGCTTTTCCGCTCCTCTTCTTTTATGCAGTAGCTTCAATTTGTACTTGTTTGCAAGGAAAGTCCACGTCTATTTACAGATACGGAGACAATTTGGAGAGGATTCGGAACTTCATGAAAGAATTGTTGGAAAACCACACTGTATTTGATTGGTGTCACGAATGACAAATTTCCGACTTTTTCTTTTTTTTTTTTCGTTTTTCATGGACAAGGGAACGGTGGCCTCTATGTCTCGTTAGCTACGCCACCGGATCGCAGTTCCGGTTAAAGCTTAGGATATCCGTCCGAAAAAGGCTGTAATTGACGTAACTAAAAAGTCAAAGGATTTTTTATTTTCATAAACACCTGATGCAAATAAAATGTTCACACTTGTTGGCAAATTTTGGGACATTTCCGTCAAGAGGTGGAGAACATATAGAATTCACCCTAATCGGATCATCCAACCACAATTCCTTGCAATGTGACAACGGCTTTATGAATAGGAGTTTGGAATCTACGGAACACCGGTCCAACTTTCGCTAAATGAAATTGGGAGTCACGGGGTTATTAGCCTGGGAGATCAGCAAATACGCCCCGAGCTGTGACGTGACATCATTACCCGCCTCTGCCCGAGCCCAACTTTCCACGCGGCCCAAATGTCAGATATCTCTCGCGTTGCAGTTCAAAGCCTACACCCGAAAAAGGGGGTTCATGTAAGCCTGCTGTCTCTCTACAATTCTTGGTATTTAAAAGGGCAATGAAAGTAAACTTAGTTTTATGTAATCCCCACCTTCTGCTGCATCTATGGGACAGTTGTTACGATGAGTATTTACTCGTATGGATTATGCCCAGGCTAAACTGGAAGCTACATACCATTAAAAACCGCCTAAACTAATATCGTGTTCCTTCTCCATGTACAGTGCAAGTTATATGACAAAAGCAACGAAATACCGTAGGTTTCGAAGCACTCACCTTCCGACGCCGTTTCTCCCCTGTCTGCTTCACTCTCTCCACACCCCATCTCGACTGGTCTCACCGGGTTAGACGAGGGGCGGTCCCCAAGACTCTTCGGAAAATTTCTTAGTCCGTCTTTCCCTCCCGGACGGTTGTTATGGTCGACGAACTTGCGATACTCCTTCAAGTTTTTCATTTTATATTTAATCTCACTTACGCACTGCTCCATTCTCGCAGCTATTGTTTTGTATATGTGTGCGTTCCTTGAAGTCCCGTCCATTTTGTCCAGAATCGCCTTGTCACACCAAATATCTAATAAAACGTGTACTTCCCCGTCTTCCCAAACATTTCTTTCGATGTTTTTGTCCTCCATTTTTCACTCAATCTATTTTTCCTGAATATTTGCGAATTTAGAGTACTGTATGCGAATATCGATTCGAAGTCAGTGGTGTAGTTTGATACTACATAAAACGCTCTTCGGTACATTGCACGAGACTGACAACTGTCTTATCAATCGGTCATCACCTCACCGCCTGAGGACAAATGTTTATTTACTCCAGGCGGTTTGCCTCGAGCAAGCTCATCTCAACCTGGGTAGGACGTTTAACTGCATTCGGTTGTGGAGTTTGTTTCAACGTGGGAATAAAAATGAGGTTACCCTTTGTCACAACTGCCTCCGGGGCACCCTTGGGCAAGGTGTACCTGTATATTTGCCCTGTGCTTTTTCAGTGCTGTTGCCTTCGGGCGTGGGGTGGCCGTGGAGGGTGATGTGGGATTTTTTTGTTCCCTGTTTTATGTGTGGATGGTTGGTTGTTAGAGTTTGTGTTTTTTGTCCGGCCGGTTTGAGTTGTTTATTTGTTACCTACGTGCCTGTTTCTAAGTACGTCTCAAAAAGAAAAGGAAAAAGCGCATCTCAACCGACCTTCCTTCGTGGGGCAAACTTGCCTCGAGTTTGCCCTAGCCCCATTCACACGAGGAAAACGGTGAGTTGACCTTGCTATTAAATGAGTTGCCCGGGCAACTCGAGGCAACAGTGGGTTCGTGTGAACGCACCATAGGTCTAGGCCAGTAGAAGGTACTAAAGTAACATTACCACTCGGTTCGTTAGAGATAAATACACAAATTGGGTTTACCTACCCATAGTAATGAGGTTTGCACTACATACGCATTGTCAATAAGGTTTGTAATACACGTATGCATAGTAATAGGGTAAGGGTAACATGCCCTATATAGAAGGCCTAACAGGGTTAAGGTTGTGCATCTAGTCATAGGCCTACGTATATGCCACTTCTGCGAATGGAGGCCCAATTAGTGCCCACAAATCAAATGAATTGTAATTCATTGTACGATCTGTACTAAAACAAAGTGATTTTTTTTATAAATAAGGCCAACACCACCTCCAGGTGAAGTACGCGGGGCATGGATAAAATCAAAGTTAGATGGTGTGAGCTCTCTTAATTTCACTTCATCGCCATTTTTACTCAGCCGTGTTTGGGTAGTAGAAAGTAGGTCCAATTGATGTTCATTACTAACATCAAAAATCGAGTGTCTTTTGACACACTGGTCTAGTGTTAAGAAGTGAGGTTAAGTTCACAGCTTTTGGATTAGAAAGGCAAGTCATCAAGTTGTTCTTTTAAACACCTGGAATTTTTAGTGTGCACTTTCTTCCACCAAAGGTAATACGCACAGTGAGTTCTTGTAGGTATGTTGGAATACATCTGTTGACAATTTTGTAAATCATAATTTGCATGTACAGTTGAGCGAAGGTAAGTAAAAAAATCATGGCAAGTTTGACAATACCTCTCCTGGTCAGATGTATTCCGTCACGAGAGAAGTGAGATAATGTTATGTTTAAGTTACTGATAAAAGCAGAATTGTGCTCCTCACAAAATTGACCGATAGCATCACTGATATGTCATATTAGAATGTCAGTGTGGGGACAGAATCCACATCGGTTAGACCAGAAATAACAATTTTGACTCCAGGAACAAGTGATTTGATTGTAAAGCCGAGTTTGGACAGGAGATTGATAATCCCAGAAGTGTTATGTGTTGCTATGTTATGATAATGTTGCAGTGAATGATTACACCTGGATCTTAAGCTTGTACAAGGAGTGGTACAAAGTCACAGTTTTTGTAGTGTCATGCCAGGGATACAGTAGTTCAAGACACGGTATCTTCTAGATAGTCTCTTATGACAGGTAGCGTGGAATAGAGTCACCGATAAGTAAAGCAACTGGGCGAACAGGTTGTGGTTTCTGCTTGACTATCAGATGACATGACTGTAGTTGACACTTAAACAGTGAGGTATTCATTACCTGGATAGTTTCCGCTGGTTTAAGTATTCTTTTCCTCCGACGAAGACTTTGTAGGTTGACTGATATATGTAGCTGACGCACCATCAAAATTCTGATGTTGCACATCCTCTTGGGGTGGGTCAAGAAGATTGACTTCATCGCCAAATATGCAAAACTGCTTAGAGTAGAAATGCTGAAGACGAGATTTTCATCATTTTTAACAGGAGCAGTTGGAACATTAGGTAACGTACTCATCTGATGGTTCATTTATAACTGGCAGCAGACTTTAATTCTCTCATCAATTTGATAACTCTTTGTGCAATAGATAAGAGATAGATAGGCCAGTGATGGCAGTTTGCACCTCAGTACTACAGTAGTTCACAAGACCTCAGTTTATGTTTGCGTGGTCGTTTCATCTGGTAAGCCAGCAGGCCCGTAACCAGACCTGAAGAGCAGCGGGCAAACCATTTCCGGGGGGGGGGGGGGGCACTAAGTTTTGCTAAGGCAAGCCTTTCCAATTTTTGGGAAAATTTATGTGTGACTATCTAAGCGGAGCGCCACAATTAGTTGGCGTGGAGCGTACAAGAAACTATTTTTTCACCCCCCCCCCCCCTCCATGGTCGGAACCGGCACTTCCTGAGAGTTCTAAGCTGCATGTACTCAGCCATGAAAAAGGGTTTTCATCTCTGCAGTTTCTCAGTTATTGATGAAACTCGGTGTATGAAAAATGGTAATGCATATCAGATGGATTTTGAGGCAGTGCGCAAATCCCCACAGGGGTGAAATCGGAGGGAGGTTCGCCCCTTTGCACCCCATTCCTTTTCGAATTTCTCTCTTTCTAAAAGGTTGAAACTATTCGCACTCTGTATGGTAGGAATGCAGTCAAGCTAAGCAGAATGTGAATTCGGTGCTAGTCTTAAAAGCCACATTCTCACGACAACCCTTGAGTGTTCATCAGAGGGATTTCGAAGCGCCACCCCTCGAATGACCAGCGCTAATTAAATCCCGGTGAAACACTCAAAAGGATTGGCAAAAAATTTAATTTCCCCTTTACCTGTCGTGTGCTTATATTTTGCACACTGTAGTTTGTTACCGTTGATCAACCGGAAAGCCAAAAAGCTTAGTGATTCCTAGCTGAAAAGGGGTGCTTTATTGTCCTCATAAACCACTGGGCATTTTGTGGATGGAATCAAGTTTTGTAGATGAAAAAAGGAATTTGCTTTGGTTAGTGGGTGAAGTGTCGGTCATTCCTGACTCTTAATCGCGATTACAAGGTTTTTGGTCTTTGATCTCTGGTGACCTCAAATGACCTTTGATCTCCACTTAATTAAAACAATAGGGTTCTTCTTCTCAATCATCACTATCTCGAGATACTGCTATTACAAGGTTTTCGGTCTTGATCTCTGGTGACCTCAAATGACATTTGACCTTCACCAAAAACGAGAGGGTCATTCCTCTTAACATGACAAATTTATATACCAAATATGAAAAGTGTCGGTAATTCCTTACTCAAGATAATCGCGATTACAAGGTATCGGACCCACTTTGATCTCTGGTGACCTCAAATGACCTTTGACCACCAAAAACAATTGGGCTCTTCCTTTCAACATGGCAAATCTGTATGCCAAATATGAAAAGTGTCGGTCATTCCTATCTCAACAGATCGCGATTACAAGGGTTTCGGTCTGGGAACTCTGGTGACCTCAAATGACCTTTGACCTCCAACAAAAACAAAAGGGTTTTTGCTCTCACCATGGCAAATCTGTATACCAAATATGAAAAGTGTCAGTCATTTCTATCGCGATACAAGAGTAGTTGGTGTGTCGTTAAACCACATCTAACTTAATAACTACAAGGAGCGTCACAAACACACATACACCAATACCTGTGTAGACTGTACAACTGATGACCCATCACAAAAACTATGCAACTGGCGACCATGGAAATGTTTCTAAAATGGAGGCAATCCTTTGGTGTTAATGAATGACTGATCAACCCTGCAACACTATTCCTGAATTGTTCTAAAAGAAGTTAACATGGATTATATATAGGCAGTTGAAAAATATTGCAAGTGATGACACACTTGTGTATGAACATTTAATGTAGACCATATGCAACTGATGACCATTCACTGAAGGAAGTTTGGCATTGCAAGTGATGACTCACTTGTGTATGAAAGTATATACAACTGATGACCATTCAAAGAATGAAGTTTTGCATCGCACAGGCATGTGACTGGCAACTCATAAAAACAGATGAAATAATTTGTATAGGTCATGACGTTTCAAACTTTTCATTTGGTTTTCCCCGCTAGGTAGAAAACTACGTGGCCATCTATTCTCCTAAGCAGATAATTCTATTAAAACATGTTTAAATTTTCTATCCCTCTCTTTTTCATACTAGTATGAAGGCGGCCATTAAATTTCGTGTTATTGTCAGGTCTCAATCCAAGATTAAACTCCTTAGAGCTAATAACAAGCAATCTTACAGAGGGATTTTTTCCTTTTTTTGGTTTGGATGATAAGAGAAACCAATGCATCCATGATGGCGTGTGTGTGTGTGTGTGTATGTATGTATGTGTGTGTTTGTGACGCTTTGCTCGTTAACACGATATCTCAAGATAGGAATGTCTGGCAGTTTTCAAACTTGGTACATAGATGAGCCATATTGAGAGGAAGAACCCTATTGTTTTTGGTGGAGGTCAAAGGTCATTTGGGGACACCAGGGGTCAAAGTCTGAAAACCTTGTTAACGCAATATCTCAAGGTAAGAAGCTTGGATAGATTTCATATTTTGTATGTGGATGTGTTATAGTCAGAAGATGGTCCCTATCGTTTTTTGGTGGAGGTCAAAGGTCATCTGGGGTCACCGGGGGTCACAGTCTGAAAACTTTCTTAACAAGATATCTCAAGGTAGCAAACTTGTATATATTTCATATTGGGTATGTGCATGCGTTATAGTCAGAACATGGTCCGTATCGTTTTTGGCGGAGGTCAAAGGAAACTTGTATAGATTGTATAGATGTGTTATAGACAGAAGATCATCTGGGGTCACCAGTGGTCAAAGTCTGAAAATCTGGTAAACACAATATCTCAAGGTAGGAAACTTATATAGATTTCATATTTAGTATGTTGATGCGTCATATTCAGAAGATGGTCCCTCTTGTTTTTTGCGGCGGTCGAAGGTCATCTGGGGTCACCGGGGGTCAAAATCTGAAAATCTTGTTAACACAATATCTCAAGTTTGGAAGCTTGGATAGATTTCATATTTGGTATGTGGATGCGATATGGTCAGGAGATGGTCCCTAATGTTTTTGTGGAGGTCAAAGGTCATCTGGTGTCACTAGGGGTGAAAGTCTGTTAATGCGATATCTCAAGGTAGGAAATTTGGATAGATTTCATATTTGGGTATGTGGACGCATTATGGTCGGATGGTCCCCATTGTTTTGGGCAGATGTGAAAGATCATCTGGGGTCACCAGGCGTCAAAGTCTGAAAATCTTGTTAACACAATATCACGTTTGGAAGCTTGGATAGATTTCAGATGTGGTATGTGGATGCGTTATGGTCAGGAGATCGTCCCTATTGTTTTTGGTGGAGGTCAAAGGTCATCTGGGGTCACCAGGGGTCAGGGTCTGAAAAACTTGTTAACGCGATATCTCAAGGTAGCAAACTTGGATAGATGTCATATTTAAAATGTAAATGTGTTATAGTCAGTAGATGGCGCCTAGCGTTTTTGGCAGAGGTCAAAGTTCATCTGGGTTCACCAAGGGTCAAAGCCTGAAAATCTTGTTAACACGATATGTCAAGTTTGGAAGCTTGGATATATACAGTATTGCATATTTGGTGTGTGTATGCGTTATGGTCAGGAGATGGTCTCTATTGTTTTTGGTGGAGGTCAAATGTCATCTGGGGTCACCAGGGGTCAAAGTCTGAAAACCTTGGAAACTTGGATAGATTTTATATTTGGTATGTGGATTTGTTATAGTAAGTAGATAGTCCCTATTGTTTTTGTCGGAGGTCAAAGGTCATCTGTGGTCACCGGGAGTCAAAGTCTGAAAATCTCGTTAACACGATATCTCAAGGTAGGAAGCTTGGATAGATTTGATATTTGGGTGTGTGTACGCATTATGGTCAGAAGATGGTCCCCATTGTTTTTGGCAGATGTGAAAGATCATATGGGGTCTCCAGGGGTCAAAGCCTGGAAGCCTTTTTAAATGTTATCTTTCAAGATAGCTATTTGTCCATCTGTGTGTCTGTTTTTTGTATGTCTAGCTATGTATGGCTATTATTAAGGTCAAAAGCTCATCTTGAATGACAAAATTATTTTTTGTACATGCTAGTATAACATTTGAATGAGAAGATAATGGTGCATTATGGCACTCTTTGGAACGGAACATTTATGTATCATCGAAACCTCAATGCATATTTGCATTCTGGTTTAAATTAATCACCGTAAATTAAAAATGTACATTTTTGGCGCCTCAAAATCAAGATAAAATATGCACAAAGAGCCAGTAATGTATGTATACATACTGTGACCACTCTGAAATAGCCAGTAATTAAGTAAATTGCAAGAAATACCCATGATGGCTGTCTAGATAACGAATTTATAAAAAAAAAAAAATGAAAGCAGCTCACGTTTTATTACATGAAATGTTTTGGCTTTTGATACCACGAAACACAGAAAGAAGCATTTCATGGTTTTCTCATGTATAGTGTCAGATGACCAATCTGCATTTACGGAATAAGCTGGCCATTTTGCATGAGAATGGTCACTTGAAAGAAAGCAAAATGGATAGTGCTCATCAGTCTTTTTTACGTACATCGAAACAGGCACGTTGCAACAAAAGGACAACCCAAACCGGCCGGACAAAAACAAAACGGCTAACCACGACTATATAAACAGGAACCAGGAAACTGCTCTTAAACCATTACCACTAGGAAAACCATTTTAACTAAAGGCGCTCTTGATTTTGAAAAAGTGGTAGCTACTTCGGTATGTTCCTGAAACTCTTTTCATCTGTTCATTGCCTATGTTGACAATTATCGGCAACGGAGGTCTATTTTCGCAACAATTATTTTTGCGCCCTTTGCAACATCTGTAATGGGACTGGGAGTTTGAATTTAATGTCACCCTGTGTATTTTGTAAGCTAAAAATCACGCTTGGTTGGGAAGCAATTAACTAAGAAGAGCGACACCATACGTTAGGGACGATAAAACATGGAGAAAAGTTTGGCAAAAACTACCCCTATATCACTGAAGATGACCCTCCTGATCAGAATTAGGTGCAAATAGTATAGTTAGTGGTAGCTGTGTAAACATTTTGTTACCTAAGGCTTAAACCAACACTACTAAATCAAGTCTTTTGTCAACAATGGTGGAAATAAAGTATGTAAAAAAACCCAAAAGGGCGCAGACAGGCGATTTTAGTCTGTCAGAGGGGGTGACCACCCCCTCTGACCATATGGGCGCTCTGCCACTGGTGCGTGCGAAGCCCTGCATTCTCTCAGCCAGGGACCCACAATAAGGGCTCCTAGTGGAATTGGTATCATTATAATACAGGCTTCCAATTGGATAGAACGCTGAGGGCTGTTAGTGCAAGTTTATTACCTGAGATTTATAAGACATTAATTACAGGAACTTTCAGGTCTTTGACGCAAAAAAAAGAATGAGTAAAAATATGAGGAAAAGTAAAAACAAATAAGGGGAAATCCTCTAAAAAGAGGAAGTATCACATGTCTGATTGCAAGTGACGACACACATAGGTATGAACGCAGGGACGTAGCAAAAGTTTAATCTTTTGGGGTGAAGAGATTATGCATGTTGCCGACAGGGCGAGTAATTGTGGCAGCAAATGGGGAAGGGGACAAATATGGAGAAGGAGTAAAAGGGGATATGCCATCACTGGCAAGCATCTAGTAAGAATATACCGAAAATCCTCAAATGTAGCAGATGTGGAAGACGTCAAAATATACAGAATTAGTCAAAAATTTCAACATTTCTATTATTTTTTTTATTTGAACACAAATTAGGCCTAGCTGTTGAACACCTGAAGCAGCTGGTGTTCTAACTCTGAACGGCTGGTGTTGAAATATTGAACGCTAGTGCAGTGGTCTGCGCAGGAATTGTGAAGTAAGGGACAGACTGTTAGTCCCCTCTGACTGACATGGAAAAAAGTCTGACTGGCTAGATGCAAAATGGTGCCTCCTAATGGCAGGGTTGTGGCTAGGGATTGGTCGAGGAAGGGGACAAACCTTTAGGGAGACTCTCAGCGCTCTGTGCCACCATGCGTTGACGTGGAGTGCAAGAAAATTTTTGCCCAAAATACCTCAAAGAGTCCGAGATCACTGGAAATGGCACTTTCGATAAAAAGGTACACACAATAAAATACCAATTATATGCTCAAGGCAGGAAGCGGCTCCCCCCCCCCCCCCCCCATACTTCGGTTTTGCGCCTCTTTGCCTTATGACCAATATAATTTACTGCTTTCTTCAAAATCGAACTTCTACTTGTTTATGGTAACTGTTTGGAACATTAACCCTTTACCGTTGTTTGGGTCCTTTTGGACCCATGCGGAGAGCTCACACATCTTTACTGTTTCACGCGGAGCTCGAAACTGCGAGTAGCTACCCGAAAATTCGGCCACAACAGCGAGAGAGACAATAGTTTAAGGTCACGGGGTCAATGGCCTACGGAAGCCGATCCGTGGCGGGCTACGTCCGCTTTTCCGCCCACTCCCGAGGCGCCCAAATATGCCCCGATCGGAGTACAACGGTAAAGGGTTAAGCTAAAATACCTGCACCACTCACACGAAGAGGCAGTGGCATCAGCTTTGCAGTAAACACACTCCACAGGCTACGCTTAACCCTTAACCGTTTTGGGGGTCCTTTTGGTCCCATGCGGAGAGCTCGGCTGTCACACATCTTTACTGTTTCACGCGGAGCTCGAAACTGCGAGTAGCTACCCGAAAATTCGGCCACAACAGCGAGAGAGACAATAGTTTAAGGTCACGGGGTCAATGGCCTACGGAAGCCGATCCGTGGCGGGCTACGTCCGCTTTTCCGCCCACTCCCGAGGCGCCCAAATATGCCCCGATCGGAGTACAACGGTAAAGGGTTAAGCTAAAATACCTGCACCACTCACACGAAGAGGCAGTGGCATCAGCTTTGCAGTAAACACACTCCACAGGCTACGCTTAACCCTTAACCGTTTTGGGGGTCCTTTTGGTCCCATGCGGAGAGCTCGGCTGTCACACATCTTTACTGTTTCACGCGGAGCTCGAAACTGCGAGTAGCTACCCGAAAATTCGGCCACAACAGCGAGAGAGACAATAGTTTAAGGTCACGGGGTCAATGGCCTACGGAAGCCGATCCGTGGCGGGCTACATCCGCTTTTCCGCCCACTCCCGAGGCGCGCAAATATGCCCCGATCGGAGCACAACGGTAAAGGGTTAACTTCTAAAGAGGGGAACAAGCTTTTATGCTTGGCTCTTTTAGGTGAGGGGTCTAAAGGGAGGGGTTTCTCCTCCCCTCTGGAAAATTTAAGTAAGTCTGATCACAATGCAGTTTGGACAAACACCGTCAATGAGATTTTGTGTGTGTGTGTGTGTGTGTGATTTTGTCCAGCTTCAATCTCACACAATGAAGACGTCCCATTGCCTTATTGTGTACGTGCATGTCTGTCACAGCCTATAGTCCTGCTCTTTGGTCACAGAACAATGTTACAGTTAAAGCCAATCAACAGTCAAGAGTCAATTTCAATTGTGGCTCATGAATACTGCAAAATTGGCTGTATGTGCCATTGTTCGCAGGTGCATGACGATGCTATGAATTAAGGTACTGTAAAGGAAGGGCCAGGACTATAGTAGGGAAAGTTGTAACCAGATTGGGGATTCCTATAAGTAAAGATTGAGGATCAATGGCTTTGATGCTGTTGCTACAGTTAATTTGTAGTGCCCACTAAAACCACACTCCCTTGCACACTCTAACCCAATCGGCGAAGTCTTCTTAACTAGAAAGGTCACTCTCATATAGTCTCAGTCTAGGTTTATTACATACGATAATCGCCTCAAATCTCCAGATTTGAGATGTACCTGCAGGGTTTCTTAAAAGGACATCAAGGTTTGCGTTTCGAGGTTGGACGTCTGGCCCCCATTTTCATCCAGTATGAGAAAGATTTCAATGAACTGATATATCACTAAACTGATACTTATTGCATCTACATTTTGCACAACTGTCACACTTCCTGATACCTTGTGTGTAAATTATTTGTTCATTTTTCTTTTTTCACTTATTTATATGTACAGAATTTCATAGTTGTCCGTCTCATGTGAGCATAAATTGGACTCACGGTGAAATGTTTGATTGAGAACTATATTGGCGTCAGTAATACGGGCTGCCACACCGGTACAACACGCTTTTAAACTTCAACTTTTCAACAATCAATCAATCAGCTAGGCATGGATATGGAGTGCCACCTGCATGTTCCATAAGGAAGCCCCAAGAGTGTTAACTCACATCATAATGCCAATATAACTGCTAGGCTAGCCTGTGTACAGAAACTTCAAAGTTTTACCTGACGGCACGGGGCCTTGAAATGTCTACCCCGATTGCCTAGTTTTGCAGTTGCAAGCCTGGAGTGACCTTTACAAGTCATCAGAACTTGTACTTTTTGTTTCCTCATCCTCCATGACGCGCGTTTCAACTTTTCTTACTGCACACGGTACTAAGTAGGTAGGTTCAGTATGTACAGTGCAGTACTACGGTCGAGATCGACGAGCGACACGCTACCGGAAATGGTCACACTTTGCAGAAAATTGTGCAATTGAACAGTTACGAGAACTGCATGTTAACATTTTGCAGAAAATTGTTGAAATGACAAGATGCAATAAGTTATCATTTGAACATTTTGCATAGAATTGTTTGATAATTCACTAAGAAAAGGAATGAAAAAGTCGACATTTTGCAGGATGTTGTTTAATTATTTACTTAGGAAAGAAGTGGACGAGTCGACATTATTCAGAAAATTGTTGAGATAGCATGATGTGACAAGTTATTATTTCCACATTTTGCAGAAAATTTTTGTAATAACATAATGTGATAAGTTGTCATTTGAACATTTTGCAGAAAATTGATCAATTTCTCACTTAGAAAATACAAAATAAGCAAACAAGTTGACATTTTGCAGAAAATTGTTGAAATAACATATATGTGATAAGTTGTCATTTGAACATTTTGCAGAAAATTGATTAATTACTCACTTAGAAAATAAGTAAACAAGTTGACATTTTGCAGAAAATTGTTGAAATAGCATTATGTTATAAGTTGTCATTTGAATATTTTGCAGAAAATTGATTAATTGCTCAGTAAGAATTAAAGTGAACAATTGACATTTTGCAAAAAATTGTTGAAATAACACAATGTGATAAGTTGTCATTTGAGCATTTTGCAGAAAATTGATTAATTGCTCACTTAGAGACATTTTGCAGAAAATTGTTGATTAATTGCTCACTTAGAGACATTTTGCAGAAAATTGTTGAAATAACATTATGTGATAAGTTGTCACTCCAACATTTTGCAGAAAATTGATTAATTGCTCACTTAGAAAATAAGTAAACAAGTTGACACTTTGCAGAAAATTGTTGAAATAGCATAATGTGATAAGTTTTCATCTGAACATTTTGCAGAAAATGGATTAATTGCTCACTTAGAAAACAAGGGAACAAGTTGATATTTTGCAGAAAATTGTTGAAATAACATAATGTAAAAAGTTGTCATTTGAACGATTTGTTTAGTTGTCCATTTAGAATGAAGTGGAAAAGTCAACATTTTGGCGAAAATGGTTGAGTTGTGTAGATGACACAACTGAACAATTGATCATTTTTCTGTTTTTTTTTTTTTTTTTTTACTTGATATTATTTGATATTATGTCGTTATCCTTACATTTTTTTGAAAATTGTGAACATTTTGGGGGAAGATATTCTTATCTTGATGATGCACTTTTAAGCTTCCGTAGCCAACCAACAGATAGCTGCTGCAAGTAAAGATAGCTTTCTGACTATCTCATGATGCTTTACATGCAGTTCGGCTTTTATTCACTCTCACAGAAGTCTGATCAATTAAGTCTAGGAAGGAAAGAGACTAAACTAACTAAACTGAAGGAAGCACAACTATGAATACCTACTGGAGAGAATGAGAAATAACTTATTTTGATTCAAAGCTAAAACAATTTTTTTTCATGAAATAATACGTTTGCGGCTGTATATTGACAACATTCTCAGTACCACTGGGGAAACTATGAAGTAGTTTCATTTCCAGAATAAGGCCAAATGTAACTGGAAGATATGTTTAAAGGACTACCCAGCTAGCAATGATATATGTGGCCAATATGGTGCACTATATGGGCCCAACATGGGAATCCCACATGGGCCACGTACCGATGTGTCCGTGGGGGATACGCCCGGCCTATATGGCTTCCTACACGGGGCTATGATGGGGCCTGTGCGGGCCCGATATGGGAAAAATAAACTGACAAGGTAATATTCTGGATCCATGTGGGTCTTATGTGTTGCCCACATGGGACATAAATGGAATATGATATGGGGCCTACATGGGTCCTATAAGGTTTAAATATGGGTTAATGTTAAATAGCCCGCCCAACATGGGACCTATATGGGGAATGCATGTGGCGTTTAATGGCCACGCTGGGCTCTTGTGGGGTAGGCGTGGGTTGGGGCCCATAAAGATATAACCTCTGGTCTATTGTAGCCTCACGGGTCCTTCAGATTTCTGTAAGGTTGGCCGTGGCCTCTTGCGCTCAATTAGCATGATTAGCAGGTATTGATAGCCTTCAATCAGACGGAAAGAAATGATATAGTTTTAGATTAAGTACTGACAGTTCTTTATTCATCTCTAGTGTTATAAACACTTCTGAATAATTATTTAAATAACTGGGAGATAGAACATATAGGCATTTACAGAATTTACAGTTAAAAATTGAGATATTTTTTACAAAAGGCATTACAAAATGGCACAAGACCGGCTTTTTTTTCTTCTTCTTCTTTTTCAGGTCATGGTTAACCAATAGAATTTGCTTAGAAATGGCAGGACTTGTATCAAGGATAATTTTTAACTTATTATTGCACACTGCAAAGTTGGAGGCATGGAAGCTCAAAACCTCAGATAATACCGATCAATAATACTATCAATCATTCTTCTATCTACATTACAATTTCCCTTAACCAAAGGCTTCTATGTCATTTGGGACACATATGCTCAAGATTCAAGCAAAAGGAAGGAACAGAATGTAAATAATAGAGGATGGTTTCCACATAACGACAAACTTTTTTCAAAGGGAAAAACTATGGGACTAGAAAGAATGTACTGTATGCAAAATTCAGGTTACTTATATTTTCAAATAACCATATTGGTAAAAATATGATTTGAGATGAAAGCTGGTTGAAACATTTAGAAAAAAAAACAAACGTTTTCATAATATAATTAATTACTAATTAATACTAAGATAGTGACACACTAAAACAAATAAAAACAAAACAAAATTAAAATTACACTTATTTCCTTCACCTTGACTTTTTGTAGAAAATTATTCATTTGCTAATATCACAAGAACACAATGTGGGAAATAGTTAATATTAACAAATGCATTATAATAATTTCTCTGATAACAAAGAGATCAAGTCATCAGTTCTACAGCACATTCTTAAAGTTTTCACACCACTTCCAAAACGACTAAATTATGCCTATGGAGCTATTTGCTGGCGAATTATAGAGCTGTAGATCTTGAATATATTAAGAGCGATGCTTCTGTGGTATCCTAGACTACAAAAGTCTTCTCTAATTCCACAGAGTGCTAGTACCTAATACCAAGATCGTGATTACATAGAACTGTCACCTCGACTTTCAAAGAGAATGACACTCCATTTACCACAAAGAACAGTTACGTAGCCACTCCGGCTCTACAGAACGACATATGACCTCACATGTTGGAACAGTGCATACAATGCGTACGATAAGCGCTCGCACACAACTTCCTAACATAAGCAATTCTCGAAGCTTTTCCCGAATAACCCGATAAACTGCCAACAAAAATAGGCTAAAAGTCATAAAAGTCTCTGAAATATTGAGATCTTAGTTTGAGAACGACTCAATCTTAGAGGGAAAAGCTTCAGATGATGCTTTACTCGATGCCCAACTTAAGGCAATATATGAATATTTTGAATAACCCAAACCCACACAGAGTAAAAGGTTTGCTACTAATAAAGCTCCGCTATTATGACGCATGAGAGCAGAAACCGGTCTAGCTTGATCATAAGAATCAAACTAATTTCATATCCCGCTTATTAAGAGCGCCTTTGCATCCACTAGCCAAAGGGCTTTCGTGGAACATTATTGTCTTAAAACCCCTGGCCAAATCATAAACCTACGTTTTATTTCGCACGAGTCACACGTATGACTCGGGCTTTTCCTAAAAAATGTGCGGTTCGACGGCTGTCAAGTGACAACTACCCTTATTTTACTTAACGACATACTTTTTTTCAAAGGGAGAAACTTACCCACTGCAGAGAATGTACTGTGTGCCAAATACAGGTTACTTACGTTTTCAAATAACCATATTGGTAAAAATATGAACTGAGATGAAAGCTGGTTGTAACATTTAGAAAATAAAAAACAAATATTTTCATAATTTAATTAATTATTAATACTAAGGTAGTCACACACTAAAACAAATAAAAACAAAACAAAATGAAGCAAGTTGGTGTAATGTTATGGTTTCACATTGATCCTCAATTTGTTGCAACTAATATCTGATTCATTTATACTATAACTGCACCCCGGGCAATGGAATTTTGAAAACTTTATATATATGCTTCAAAGTTAAGATAACATCCCTAATCAATTAAAGGTTAAAACAATAGGATGAAAAATAAATAAACCAAAACATCCCCCATCAATTTAAATTCATGAAACTACACTTGCTTGCCTCACCTTGACATTTGTAGAAAATGATTCAACTGCTAATATCACAAGAACACAATGTGGGAAATGAAGTGAATATAAACAAAGTTTTCACACCACTTCTTCAACCACTGAATTATGCCTATGGAGCCGTCCACGTCGACTGCCACCAATCCTGTCTCTGCTTCAAATCAGCCACTTTGCAACTGCCAGTTTCACATCTTTCCTTGAGCTCGAACAGGTTTGGAAATTCCTTTTTACCGCTCCTAAGACCAAACAGACAGGAAAACAAACATATTAAAAGATATGTCCATGTTCGGTTTGACCTGAACGAAGGGTTGAAAGCTGGGCCCCAAAACTTCATCTAACCTTACCTTATATCCAATATTTACGGAAGAAGTTTTTTCTGAGTTGTAATGGTTTTGCGCATAATTTAAAGAAAAGGCTGGTCACATTTTTTTTTTACACGGAATTGAACCATGAAGTACTCACTATTAATACAGTTATTGGTATGAAGGATAGTCGGATTGTCTAACTTTGACCTTTTGTTCTTCATGTGTGAAGGAAACTTCACAGGTTTGGAAAAATGTGTTGAATTTCATTAGCCAATTCAATGAGCCACTTTGAAACCAAACAACCATTTTTTTTTTTTTTTTGCTCAGGGAAACACGTTATCAGAATGTGAGTACATATAGAGGCATGAGAAATTCAAAAACCTTGCATTCCCGCTTGGACGTCTTATCTTCATTAATCTAGTAGCTTCAATGGATGATACATTTTAAGTATTGAAACTTTAATTTCAATTCTCAACCCTCAGTCTTAATTGTCGCATACAATACTAATGCAGAAGAGACCTTGCTTATGAATTTCAGACATTCTACTATCTTCGACAAAATTACATGGGACTAAGTCCAGAGTGGGGAGGAGGATGATCTTCTCACTGCTTGCGTTGCTTACTTTGTCTCTTCAACTTTGTTGAGGACTGTCTGAAGCCTCTCAGAAGTGGCTTTGTTAAGTACAGTTCCTTCTATCTGTATAGGTGTTCTAAACGAGTATTAATTTATGTACTTTTTCGCTTACAACTAATCAATAAGCCAATTCAGATTACAGCGATGTCTAACAAGTCAAAGGTCACAAGGGTACTCAAAGTAATTACTGTACTACATTGCAGTGCATTGACAGTACACGTTTCTGCTGTTGATAACGACAGCATGGTTACTCTTCTTAACCCCTGTGACTCATGACCTGACATCCGCAGTTAAGGCCTGTATACACGAGCAACATTTTCAAAACATCCACTGGCAACAAATCCGAAATATGCTTGTTTTCGGTTTTTTGCACAGTGTAGACAGGGTATAAGCATGATTTGGAAATGTTGGTGATCAAATGTCCTGTCAATTCTTTCCAAAACATTCTTAAAACATTATCAAAATGTTTGTTTTTACTCTGTCTAAACTGTGCAACAACTGAAAACAAGCATGTTTTGGGTTTGCTGCAGGTGAAGTGTTTTGAGAATGTTTTACAAATGTTGCTCGCGTATACAGGCCTTTACAACTCTGAACTGGCTTCTTAACCAAAATAATGTCTTACTGTTAATGACGTCAAACATTCTAGTCCGTCCGAGGCCAGTCTTTTTGTTTTGTCCGGAAAAATCGCATTGTAATGCAAAGGTGTCTTCGTCGAGAGCGGACGTGTTTCGCGGAGCTCTCGTCGATTGCTCGTGCTGAATTTTGGCATTGTACTGCTGCGCTGTGTTGGCGTACTTGTTATACTATAGTATCCTATACTACTGTCATATTGTTAAAGTGTTGGGTGTAGTCTCTCTCTTGGGGACGTGGTTTGGTCGTGCTCGTTTTAAAGCACGTCTGTTGTATAGTTCTGTGTTGGGATATCCTCTATTTACCCTGCTTTGGTTTGACCTACGGTGCTGAAGTTTTCTCTCTTGTTACTGCGTGGCTTTGTGCCACAAACCTTTTGCTGCTATGCCCGGAGGTCGGGATAGCACAATTGTTAAGTTAGAGTTTAAGTCGGGGGTGAGTGTTCCTCCGGCGCAAGTGTTTACCTTGTTAAAGAATAAGGGTGTTGAAGTTAAAGAAATAGAGATGTTGCAGGCGCTTGCGACCGCAACACGTACGACCTAAAGTTCAGGTCTGATGCTGCCCGTGTTAAAGGCGTGTCTTGCCTGAAGGGGCAGAGGGGCTCACTGTCACACCATATGATCGTCAGTGGTGGTGACAGTGCTGTTTCTGAACTTTGAGGTCGAGCAGCGCCTGGTTGCGAGGGTTCTGGGCCAGTACGGGGCTGTCTCTGACATGCGAATGTGTGTTTACAATGAGGGTGAATTAAAGGGCATTCTGAACGGCAAGGGACAGTTCCGTATGGAATTACATAAGGATATTCCATCCTGTCTGTTTATAGGGGGTTCGAAGGCCCACATATAGTACTTCGGGCAGCCCTGCACCTGCTTTCATTGTTCAAAGGAGGGGAACGGGCCAGGTCTTGTCCCAACAAACGTTGTGGCAAGTGCCTACTGGTGGGGCACGACAAGACTGATTGTCCCAACGAGTTGCGGTGCAACCTTTGTGGCAATGATGGACATATCTCTGGTGCTTGCCCCACGTTATACTCTGTCCGTGCCAGTGCCAGGCCCAGAATATTCCACACAGGAATTGGAGGAGGCAGCTCAGGAAGTGGAACAGGATTTCCTCGCCTCCAAACAGTGTGAGGCGGGAATTGGGTCTCCAGAGGCAGACTCTCCACCATCATCACCAACCCCCGGGGAGGCTGATGTGACAACAGTGAAGGAGGACCTCCAGCTCTCCTCGGACTCTGAATCCGTTACTGCAATGTCAGAGGATGGAGAGACTGCCTCAGAGCCCCCTCCAAAAGATCCACCATCGGCGGAGGGCTGGTTTGACTCGTGTGAGGGGTTTGAGTCAGACTCCCCACTCAAGAGGTCGGCCTCGGGTGAGATATCGGACCCTGGAGTTCACCACACAGGGACGCACGACCAACTGAATAAAAAGGCCAGGTCCCAGGAAAATATGTAGCCAATTAATTCACCAGGGCTGATCCCCTGTCCCTCTTGACCCTGAACGTTAATGGCTTGAGGGACAGTCGGAAGCGATCCAGAATATTTCAGTTTTGTAGATCACTGGGTGTGGACTTCGTTTTCCTCCAGGAGACCCATATTGTAAATGAGGATGATGTCCACACCTGGTCCTTTGAATGGGGTGGGGGTTTGCATGCTTCCTTTGGTTCCTCGATGTCATGTGGTTCGGTAATTTTAGTTTCGCCGAGGTGGACTCCTCTGGTCGGAAAAGTTGATTCTGATCACGAGGGTCGGTTGGTGTGCGTAACAATAAAACATCCATGTGGAAGCTTCTTCCTGTGTAACGTTTACGCACCCAATCGGCCTTCAGATAGAAGGAACTTTTTCATGACCCTGCCATCCTTTGTTCCTGGCAGTGCCCCTTGTATCCTGGCTGGAGATTTTAACTGTGTCCCCGACGAGCAGCTTGACCGTATGTCCTCTTGTACGTCTTCGGGCTGTGGCGTCGGCGTGGCGGAATTGACATGTTTACAAAGAATCACGACATGGTTGACATTTGGAGAGTGCAACATCCCGGTTTGTCCGTGTTCACTTGGCACCGTCCTGATGGCACGGACGCCTCAAGGCTGGACCGGGTGTACTCTCCCCTGGCTTTGTCTCCGAGTGATTGTGAAGTTGTGGCATGTCCAATTTCGATCATGATGCAGTTACTGTCTCTTCCAACCCCTGAGTCATGGCCTTCAGGGCGGGCGTTCTGGAAAATGAATACAGATATTCTAATGGAGGCTGACTATAACGAACAATTGAAAGTCAGGTACGAAGGGTGGCGAACATTGAGACCGGCCTTCCTAACGGGTTTAGAGTGGTGGGATGATGTAAAGTCTCGCATCAAGCAGTTCACAGTTGAGTATTGTGTAGCAAGAGCTCGTCGAAGAAGGGAAGAGTTCCTGTCGCTCTGCTCTAGAGATAGGAACGGGGACTCCTCCGCGCTCCATGTCATCCAGCAGCACCTTGATCAGAAATTGCACGGGGCCCGTGTTCGTGCTCGCGTGCATTGCGTGGAGGCGGAGGAAAAGCCAACCATCAAATTTTACCAGGACGTCACAAAGTATGCCATTGATCGCCGCATAAAAGCAGTCCGGGACGTCCATGGTATCGTACAGAAGGACCCCTCGACATTGTCGAAGTATATCAGAACTTCTATGAACAGCTGTACGCCCAGGCAGATGTTGACGAGGTCCTTCAAAAGTCCCTTTTAGATAATATTAATAAGTTCCCCTCTACAGAGCAGAACGATGGACTTGGTTCCCCCTTGACTGTTGATGAGCTCTGGAAGGCGGTGACGAAAATGAAGAACGGAAAGTCGCCTGGGTCGGACGGTGTCCCTGTGGAATTCTACAAACGCTTTTGGGGTACCGTTGGACACGATCTCCGCGATGTTTTCACCTCTGCCTTCCTTGCTGGTTCGTTGAGCCCTCGCAGCGCACAGGCGTAATAACCTTGTTACCCAAGTCTGGAGACACCCTTGAACCGAAAAACAAGCGCCCGATCACGCTGTTAAATGTGGACTACAAGATCCTGGCGAAAGCCCTTTGCAGCAGGCTAGGTACTGTCATGCCGGATCTTGTAGGGCCTTTTCAGACATGTGCGGTGCGGGGACACAGTATTCAGCAGAACCTCTGGTTGGTGCGGGACTTAGTAGAGTATGTAATGGACCGTGATCTTCCATGCGCGCTTGTCTCCCTCGATCAGGAGAAGGCCTTCGACATGGTTGATCACGGATTTCTTTTTAAAGTCTTAAAGAAGTTTTCTTTGAACTCGGGTTTTGTTAAATGGATTGCTTTATTGTATAATAATGTATATAGTCGTGTAATTGTTAATGGCATACCGTTGGACCCCTTCAGAGTCCAGCGTGGGGTACGGCAGGGATGTCCCATGTCACCTTTACTCTATGTATTGTTTAGTGAATCCCTCGCAAGGGCCCTTCAAGAAGAGCCTTTGTTCCGACCTTTTTATATTCCTGGTGGAGCAACAGTCAAGTGCCTCCAGTATGCCGATGATGTCACGTGTGTGGTCTCTGACCTAGCTTCCTTCAGGGCCCTGTCTGACACCCTGTCTACCTTTCAAAGAGCGACTGGTGCCAGACTGAACCCCGCAAAGACCAAAGGACTCCGTTTGGGTAAGTGGCGATGGAAACAACTGCCCTTCGTGGCATCTTGGGAGGACGATGCCATGAAAATCAATGGTATATGGTTTGGTTACGGCTCACCTGGGTCACTTACCTGGAACGAGAAGGTGGACCTGGCGGAGGCTAGATGACAGACTATGGGGACCGCCATACATTAGTCTAATGGGGAAAGTAACAGTTATTAATCGTTTCATTTATCCTCTCTTGTGGTACCCGGGCACTGTTCTGGCTGCTCCAGAGGGTGCCCTTGTGCGACTTGAGAGGGCCGTTTTTAAGTTCCTATGGTCAGGGAAAACGGAGCTGGTCAGAAGAAAGGTTGTGTACCAGGAACTTAGACATGGGGGCCTGGGCCTTGTGCATTTTCCCTCAAAGCTCCGTTTTCTCCTGGCAAGGTGTGCGTTTAGTGCTGTCGACAGTGAGATGCCCTTTGCATACTTTGTCCGTTATTGGGGGGGATTGTCATTCCGTGGGTTCTTTCCGTCCCTGTTTAGTAATAGTATGCCCCACAGCGGGAGACCCTCGAAGACATATTGTCACATGAGGGATACTCTCCGTATGATGTCAACTGTAGGGGAGGTTTCGCAGTCCAGCGCGGGGGACCTGTACCGGGCCATTTTTGATGACTTAGCTGGCAGGGTCCATCAAAGCGACTATGCCTTACAGCCAGAAGTGTGGACCGTAGTGCACTGCAAGTCACTAGACTACCGCCGGCGAGACCTGCTGTGGCGAATTGCGCATGATGACATTGTAACCAATCTCAAGCGTCTTCGGTGGCGTCTTGGAGATGGCATATGCCCCCGGGCTGGATGTACAAAGTGGGAGAGTGTGCCTCATGTGTTTTGGCATTGTGAGTTTGTGGCCCTCCTCTGGGAGTGGTTTAAGTCCTGGCTGACCGGCTAACGTTTAGCAACACTTGGGCGTTCAGACAGGACTATGCATTATATGGTCTATCGCCACCACCATGCAATACAAGTGTTCGTCCATTAAGCTGGCTGTTTGGAGAGACCGATGTAATATTGTTTTCAGGGATGAAGGGAGGCCTGCCGACGTCGTGTTGGCGTCGGTAAGGACGGAAATTAAACTAAGGGTCGATGCCGACTTTGTTCGTTTGACGAGGTCCACGTTCGGCAGACGTTGGGGGCCAATTGTTTCGGTGCGGGCGGGGCGGGTGATAGTTAATTTGTAATAGGCCTGTGTTTTGCTTCTCGGGGGCGGTCTTTGTAAATGTTTTCTGCTTGATTTGGTAATGTGTAAATAGGTGTTTGTAAATAATCCTGGGTACTGGGTTGGGGTCTGGGTGGGTTTTGTAAATTATTGACACAAAATCTTGGTTTGCGTCCGTAATGGTATGAATTCTGTACATAGTTCAAGTTATCATTTTGTCCCGTCTGGTCTGAGTTCTGTTATTGGTTCTCCGTGCCCGTTTCTACGTACGTAAAAAGCAAAGGTGTCTGACATCACATGGGTCATAACCCTTTTCACCATTTCTTCAAGGTTCCGCCCACCTTTATCTCCAAGCATGATGACCTAATAACAGAAGAGAGATTGTAATAGAGATTAACAATAATGAAGAAGCAAAGTTTGGAGATACTCCTAAGGACGAAAATTACCAGACAGTGTAAAGACTTGTTAAAGATCAGTCACCTGACAAAAGCTTTTAATTTAAGGTTGAGTGCAGGGAGTGGGAAGTTGGAGAGTGAAATCAGTTCAATCATACGATTTCAACATCAGCACCAATAACAAATCATCTTAAGTCCAAACAGATGTGTCTATACTTCTGTTGTAAGGGAACCTTAAAGGCCAACTGCAGTCTCTCCAAACTTTGAAGTAGCAACCAGATCCTAGATGTGTTATTATTTTTCTTCCAACTAACTAAGGTCTAAAATGTTGTCACATGACTCTCAAGTGCCTATCATGAAAACACAGCAGACTTTAACATGAACTACCAATTGGGATGACTCCATTTCTACTTTTACAGAAAGGTCTTTTTAATTCCTGTAAAGATAGTATCTTCTTACTGAATGACTATGAACACTGAAAAGTACTTACCAGTCCCTTAAAAAAAGCCTTATCCTGTTCAAGATGTGAGTCAAACCCTTCCAACTCTTCCTTAGTCTGAATTGGGAATGTTATCCCTTCTAGTAGTTCAAAGTTAATTGCAGTTTGCTGCACATCTGTTTGCTTCATTAGTAGTTGTAGCTGTGCCCCATGGATAGCTTGGGTCTGTTTAATCCCTTCCAGTAGGGCCAGAACCCTCTTCAGTATCACATCACTAGTTCCAGGTGCTGTTGAAACAAAATAGGACTAAATGATGGATTCTCAAATTGTAACTGAATAAATTGATGTTGCTATATTCAAAATGATAGCTTTTGCTACCTGTTTGGTTGACTTGAAATTAAATGTGCTGAATGTTGGTTTACCACAGATCAGTAAATTTTTGCTCTTCTTAAAGTGAGTTGATTCATGAAATTCAACAGATTGTTCCAATCCTGTTTAGTTTTCTTCACATACCAATGACAAATGGTCAATCTTAGAAATTTCCAGTACACACGCGAATTGACGTATGTATTGTATATGCAGCAGCTGCGTCGCGTCGGTACATTACGCAACATCCCTGTAGGTCACAGGCATGTACTATTGTTGTCATCTGTCAACAATACATTTGTGAATGGTTTATGGAAATTAGTACTAAATCGGTAGCATTGCTAGAAAACATGTTTAGAGTGCGTGAGGAAGGATTTAAAACAGAAATTATAATAATAAAAAATACACGGAAACTTATTTTTAAGTTAATACATACATGTAAAGGTAAAACTGTAAAAAAAAAAAAAATCGGGGAATATTTAAGCATGCATAAGACACTGATTAATAATTAAGTTGGTTCGACATGCAAATACAGATTTCGTATGCCAAATTGCACTGTGGTTGTGGTGTGCATGTATGTCATGTATGTGTGCTAAGCATACATATAATAAGTTACAGTAGTTGTAGGTTATTGGTGCTGGCACTGTGAGTGGGCAAGTCCAAGCTATTCCGCGTGTTCCGCATGGGACAATCAGAGATTTCAGACCTCCATAACTTTGAGTAACCTTCTATTAAATTGTTATGATCTAGTATGCTATGCATAACAACTAATTCTATTGAGAAAATTCAGCTCAATCAATTCAGTTATGAAGATGTAGGGTTCATTAATGTACCGTGTTACGTACGGGACCAGAGAAAATGTCAGCTTTTTACCTAAAGTAGTTGTTCTCAAATTTCTCTGAAAATATAAGTTACAAGTTAGTTTATAGAGACAACTGTTTCGAACATATAGGTAAAAATTTTTCAGGAAAAGTTTGAGTGGGGTGGTGGTGTACTTTTAAAATGTTTAAAAAATGTTGCGTTTCGTATGGGACATTTTGTCCTTCATACACTACAATGTATTTCTTTTTTTAATATCCCAGCACCAAAAGAGAAATCTTAATTGTCTCTCACAAAAAAACTGATTGTGTTGGTATTTAGGATTTCATGCAGAAAAAAGGATGTAAAACAACATTCTATAGCAAAATGACTGCCTAGTTATCTGCTTCACTGCATACAGTCAAAACAGTATTCCTCCAATGAACACCACGTATGTGCATGCTGGGGGTGGGGGGTGGGGGAAAGGTTTTAATTTGCCTTTCTTACTTTACCATCTGGGAGGTACAAGGTGACAGCCCAGGTTTTCACAATTTTTTCATTGACCCTGTCTGCCGTACAATGGTGATTTTTGTCTGCATTAGCATGCAATAGGTTGGCTTAACACATTAATTGGTAAGGGAAATGGTTATAGTTTAGTTAGTAGGACAGAAAAAGAGACCACCTAAAAGCTTAATACTAGTTCCAAAATAAACCGTGAGCCTAGATGTTCATAGTTAGTACTGTGAGAAATAGCAGCATCACCACAGTTAAATGTTGTTAACTTAATGGTCTATTGCTGTGGAGTGTTTGTCCTAATCAAATTAAGCAGTAGTCCAATTTGCATAATTCATTACATTTTCTCAAAAGTTTTAGCATAATTTGAAACTCTTTGTTGAGTTACATATGTCCATGAAAAAAATATATTAAACTTACTTCTAACAGTCGCTTGAATCAACAAGCTGTGGAAGATTTTGTCCCAAACGAAACCAATAACTAAATAACTACAAAAAGTTAATAAAGAGAAATTATGATGCAAAAGGTGTTCACATAAGATGACTGTTTTGTAAATTAGATGTTCTGCGAAAATTGAAGTAGAAAATTCACAACTCTTCGTATGGGGTCAAAAAATGGTCTGAAAATGTTTCGTATGGGACAGATGAGCTTAGGCTGCAGCCTAATTAGCATAATTAATTACATATTTTCTAACTTTTGAACTTTATTTGAAACTCTGTGTTGAGTTACATATGTCCATGAAGAAAAATTATTTTCAATGTATTTCTTCAGTAACTTACATCCATGAATAGATGTCCCATACGAAACACCCATAATATGTAAATTAAGCAAATTAGGTGTTATTACTCACCTGAATTACCTATTTTTTTTAAAGAAAAATGTGCCATGAATTAATATGAACAGTAGGCTTCATTTTGATACCAAATATGCATTCATATTACTTCTTGATTCCTTGCCGTAGGCAGGCAAGGAATCTATGCGATGGTGATGTGTGTGTGTATGTGTGTTTGTGTTTGTGTTATATCTTAAGTTAGGAATGTCCGACACTTTTCATATTTGGTATATAGATTAATCATGTAAGGGGAAGAACCTATTGCTTTTGGTAGAGGTCAAACGTCATTTGAGGTCACCAGCAGTAAAATTGCGACAACTTCGAAAATAGCTTGTAAACACGATATCTTCAGATAGTAGTGACCGACACTTTTCATACTTGGTATATCGATTTGTCATGTTGAGAGGAAGAACCCTATTGTTTTTGGCAGATGTCAAAGGTCGTTTGAGGTCACCAGCCGCGGTAAAATTGCGAAAACGCCGAAAATGGCTTGTAAACATGATATCTTCAGGTAGGAGTGACATATACTCTTCATATCTGGTATATAGATTTGTCATGTTGAGAGAAGGAAGCCTTTTGTTTTTTGGTAGAGGTCAAAGGTCATTTGAGGTCACCAGCCGTAAAATTGCGAAAATTCTGTGCCTATAATGTAAAGAAAAATCTATCAAACACTGTCAATTTGAAAGCAGGTTAGGTATTTGATGGCAAGGAATCACTGAGCCTTTTAGCTTTCTGGTATATTTTGTCATTTGAGGGGACCTTAGCCTTGGACTTACCCGAGTCCCTATAAATAATGGTATGATTTTTTTCTTCTAGGAATCGACGGATCTTGAAACTTGAAAATAAAGACAAAATGCATCCTGTCATAGTTGCCCAATATAAGGGCCACATGGGAAACCCACATATATCTGCAAGATATGGGGCACACATGGGGCCAACGTGGGCAACCCATTATATTAATATATGTATATATATGTATATATATATATATATATATATATATATATATATATATATATATATATTATATATATATATATGTATATATATATATAGAAAAGTTCCACGTATACTCCGAGAAATAAATACAGTACAAAAAATATGCAATAAAGGGCATGACTGGTTGATTTTAGGAGTATGAAAGATTACAAATATCTTTCGAAATTTTCAGTCCCCCTAGGACTTTCCTCAGCGAGTATTAAAGACAAAATGAGCACAAAAATTAAAAATGAGTACATAAATTAAAAAGAACGGAAATCTACAGTTAACTGCAGTGTCAGGAGGGAAGATTAAATTGTTTGTTGAAACGTGTAATGATTTAAAATACCAAGGTCCTTATTGAGTCCGGTAATGTGTGACTTAAGCCTCATTATCCAAATAAGTTCGGTACGCTTTCGTTGTTCGGCGCAAATAAAGTTATTTGCAATGAGGATTCACCATTCTATTGAGAATCTTAAAATAATCCTCATTGCAAATAACTTTATGCACTATATGGGGCCCACATGGCCCACGAATCCCACGGAAATGGGCCATGTGGGCCCCATATAGTGTGTTGGCTGGGTATTTTGTGACCATTCCATCTCTCCTGGAAGTGTCCTTCATCTTTACAATGGTCTGTTTTTGCTTAAAAAAACTTTTAATGACGTTCGATGGTAGCATTACCAATACGAGAGCATAAATGATGTTACAGCTCAACTGGGATTTCCCTCACAAAAGTTACGCTTATGTATGGCCAGTAGCATATCAAAAGGGATTCCACTGATAACATCCCTGAGCAATTATGTCCTGAACATTTCTGTCAAATTTGATAAATTGTAGGATAACCCTTAGAATTCAAAGGCATTTGCATAATCCTAGTTTCTGACCTTTCTTTTCTTTTCATCAAGTGACGTTTGACCTTCTCCAAATATTTGGATTGATTCCCTAAGAGTTGAAAAACTGTTGTGTGATTCCAGTACTTGACCTCTCTACCGCCTAAAATATAAACCTTTTAACTACTTTAAAACTATTTTAATGAACCATCAGCTACTGAACAGCCCGGACAAAGGCTAGCAGCGTAATCTATCCTTAGAATCTCTGGACAGTAGTAGACCAGTACATGAAGGATTACTGCAGTATGTCACTGCATTCCTAGATTGGGAAAGCAAAGTCTTAGTCTGCATGTCCACTTTCAAGCCGAAAAATCTGTAATGTTGGGCTAAAAATGACCAGGTGAACCTTGAGAACCTTAAGAACCTTGCTTTTAATTTACAAACAGTGCTAAAACATGTCATTCAATTTATCACTTCAGTTTTCATTCGTTTTTCTAAGCCCCAAACTGCTATTACAGCTGTTGATAAAGAACTTCATAAACTTGGACTGCATATCCATTGACTCAAACTTGTGCTTTCAGTTATCACTTCATTTTTAGTCTATATGTTTACTCTACTGTAAGCTTAAACGGGCTATTGCAATTAACTATATTGTTAAGACAAAAAAGTAAGAATATCCAAACACCTGAAATCTCTTTCCCTTCTTTTTCAGGTGCCTTGTGCCATTTAATCAGACTGACATTTCTTGACTCATCCAGCTTTCCTGGAGTTATGTCTTTATTCAGTGCCTATTATTGCTGTCATCAACACTTGAAATCTGTTTTTACAATTTTTTTCAATAAAGTGAATAAAAAGTTTTAAAGAGAAATGCTGATTACCTTGGATCGCATTTAATTCACTGTTATTTTTGCTTTCATTTATCCTTTTGCTTTTAGTCTACTTCATTTTAAGCACAATTTATACAGCTGTTGATTCATTATATGAACCATGTCAACAAAAGCGTGCCTGAACACTTGAAATCTTTTTTCCTTTAATACTTTTCAAATGCCTTCTGCCATTTAGAGAAATGTTCCTTGACCACTCCAGCTCTCCTGGAAAATCATCTTTACACAGTGCTTATATCTGCTTTCACAAAGCAGTACTTTTCAAAACAACTTTTAATGGTAATACCTCTAATGAAATCACCAGGGAAAAAATTACTCTTGCCTTACCTCCGCCTTCACCGACGCCAGGACGACGTCCGCAGGCTTCCCCAGCCCCCTAAAAACAATGTTACATCGGTCTCTCCATAAGGCCAGCTTTATGGAGGCCGAAACAAAGGTAAGTATGCCCTGAATACTTGTATTGCATGGCGGGGGTGAAAGACCATACAAGGCATAGTCCTGGCCGACCGTCCATGTGTTGCACAACGCCAAGCGATCAGTCAGGACTTGGAACCATTCCCAAAAGGGGGCCACAAATTCACACTGCCAAAACACATGTGACACACTCTCCCACTTTGTATAGATCCCTTGCACTTAACTGTGAAACATCTCCAAGTGTGGACATAATAAGGAGCGTTTCTCTCAATTGACTGTATGCTTCAGAGGCCCTCCAGCTGTGGGGTTCACTGTTATTAAACAGGGAGGGAAAAAACGGACGGAATGATCCCCCCCCCCCCCCATAACGATAGGCAAAAGGCATTCTGCTGTCTACAGCACTATAAACACACTTGGTCAGGAGAAAACGGAGTTTGGAATGAAAATGCACAAGGCCCAAGCCACCACGCCTAACATCCTGATATACCATCCCTCTTCTTACGAGCTCCGTCTTCCCTGACTATAAAAACCTAAACACAGCCCTCTCGAGACGCAACAGGACACCCTTTGGAGCAGCCAAAACAGTGCCTGGATACCTGGATACCACAAAAGGGGATAAATAAAACGATTGATAACCTTTCCGAACAGGCGAATGTGGCGCTCGCCGAAGTCCTTCAACCTAGCTTCCACCAGGTCCACTTTCTCATTCCAGGTAAGTAACTCGGTTTGCCCATAACCAAACCATATGCCGTTGATCCTTATGGCGTGACCTACCCATGATGCAGCGAAGGGCAGTCTTATAGACCGCCACTTACCTAGACGAAGTCCTTTGGTCTTATTGGGATTCAGTCTGGCACCTGTGGCTCTTTGAAACTTAGACAACGTGCGAGTATAGGCCTTCAAGGAAGCTAGGTCGAAGACTACGCATGTGACGTCATCAGCATACTGAGGGCACTTCAACACCACCTGGAATGTGAAATGATCGAAACAAAGGCTCTACTTGAAAGGCTCTTGCTAGTGATTCACTAAACAATACGTATAGTAATGGTGATAGGGGCACCCCTGCCGTACGCCACGTTGGACACTGAAAGGGTCTGAAGGTAGGCCATTAACGATAACCCGACTGTTTACACTTTTATACAATAAGGAGGTACATTTAACAAAAACTGGGTTCAAACAAAACTCCTTCAAAATTTAAAGAGGAATCCATGATAAACCATGTCGAAGGCCTTCTCCTGATCGAGGGAGACAAGCGCACATGGAAGATCACGGTCCATCACGTATTCAACTAAGTCCCGCACCAACCAGAGGTTCTGCTGAATACTGTGTTCCCGCACCGCACATGTCTGAAAGGACCCTACAAGATCTGGCATAACTGTGCCTAGCCTGTTGCAAAGGGCTTTCGCCAGAATCTTGTAATCTACATTTAACAAGGTGATTGGCCGTTTTTTTTTTTTGTTTTTTTTTTTTTCGGTTCGAGGGGGTCTCCTGACTTAGACAGCAAAGTTATTATGCCTGGGCGCTGCGAATGGCTCAATGAGCCAGCAAGGATGGCAGAGACGAATACATCACGGAGATCATGTGCTACGGTACCCCAGAAGCATTTATAGAATTCTACTGGAATACCGTCGGACCCAGGTGCCCTTCCGCCTTTCATCTTCGCCACTGCCTTCCAGAGCTCGTCAATAGTCAAAGGGGAGCCAAGTTCATATTCTGATCTTTAGAGGGGGTCTTGTCAATATTATCTTGTAAGGACTTTTGAAGGTCTTCATCGACATCTGCCTGGGTATACAGCTGCTCAAAAAAGTTTTTATACTCTTCTACAATGTCGAGAGTCTCCTTATGTGGGCGTCACGGACAGCTTTTATACTGAGATCGATGGCATTCTTTGTGACGTCCCGGTAGAACTTGATGGTTGGTTTCTCCTCCGCCTCCACACAATGCACACGAGAACGAACCCGGGCCCCGTGTAATTTTTCATCAAGATACTGTTGGATTGCACGAAGTGCGGAGGGGTCCCCGTTCCTCTCCCTAGAGCAAAGTGAAAGGAACTCCTCCCTTCCTGGACGAGCTCTTGCTACACAGTATTCCACTGTAAAACGTTTGTCATCCCACCACTCCAAACCTGTTGTAAAGGCTGGCCTCAAAGTTCGCCACCCTTCGTACCTGGCCTTGAAATCTTTGCTATATTCAGCCTCCGTTAGAATATCTGTGTTCATTTTCCAGAACCCCTTTCTACTGGCCATGACTTTGGGGGTTGAAATGAGACAGTAACTGCATCATGGTCCGAAATTGGACATGCCACAACTTCGCAATCACTTGGTGACAGAGCCGTTGGAGCGTACACCCGGTCCAACCTTGAGGCGTCCGTGCCATCAGGGCGGTGCCAAGTGAACACGGACAAGCCAGGATGCTGCACTCTCCAAATGTCAACCATATAGTGATTCTTTGTGAACATGTCCAACTCTTTACCGACTGCATACCGACACTACAGCTTGAAGATGTGCAGGTGGACTTTCGATCAAACCGTGTGTCAGCGACACAGTTGAAGTCTCCAGATAGGATACAAGGGGAGCAGCCAGGAACGAAGGAAGGCAGGGTAGCAAAGAAATTCCTTCTGTCTGTAGGTTGGTTGGGTGCATCAACGTTACATAGGAAGAAGTTCCCGCAAGGATGTTTGATGGTGATGCATACCAACCGGCCCTCATGATCATGATCAACCTTTCCGACGAGGGGAGTCCATCTTGGTGAAACTAAAATGACAGATCCACAGGAAGATGCGGAACCAAAGGAAGCGTGCAAACCCCCATCCCATTCGTAGGACCAGGTGTAGACATCGTCCTCATTAACAATGTGAGTCTCTTGGAGGAAAACGAAGTCCACACCTAATGATTTAAAAAATTGGAATATTCTGGACCGCTTCCGACTGTCCCTCATGCCGTAAACATTCAGGGTCATGACGGACAGGGGACCATTGATGAAATGTGGAGTGTGAAATTACAAAACTGTCTCTGACCTGGCCTTTTTATTACATGGATCTGGCGCTGGTGGCACAGAAGGACGAACTCCCCCTCCCCTGAGGCCGACCTTTTCAACTTGGCCTCGGGTTCAACGGCCTCACACAATCAAACCAGCCCTCCCCAGATGGTGGGTCCTTTGGTGGAGGCTCTGAGGCAGGTCCTCCCACTTCTGACATGGCGGTGTCAGACTCCGAGTCCGATGACAGTTGAAGGTCATTCTCCACTGTCGGTATTCCAGCCTCCCCAGGAGTTGGAGTGGAGTGTGCCTCAGGTACTGATGGGGAGGGTTGGGAAGGGCCTACCCCAGGGTTCCCAGAGACCACCCCACATCCCTTTGAAGCTAGGAACTCTTGTTCCACCTGATGTGCCACCTCATCAGGCGTAGGGGACCTGGGTTCCACCACCATTGGTTCAGTGCCCGAAGGCGAGGGTTCACTTGCCGGCTCCACATCTGCACTTGCACGCGCAGAGTACGATGTGGGGCAGGCACCAGAGACATGTCCCCCTCCCCACACAGGTTACACCGATGCTCCTCCTCCCTACTCTGGAAACAGGTGAGGGGCTGGCCAAAATACCTGATGTGGGCCTTAGAACCCCCTTTGAACAGGACGGAGGGGATGTCTCGTTTTAGCTCCATACGGAACTGTCTCTTTTCGTGGAGAATACCGGCCAATTCACCTTCATTATACTTTACCCAACGCCATTCAGAGACAGTTCCGTATTGTCCTAGAACCCTCGCCACCAGGCCCTGATCTACCTCAAAATTGAGATACAACACCGTCACCACCACAGAGCGATCATTGGGGGTGACACCGTGACAGTGAGACCCTCCATACCCTAAAGGGAGGAACCCCCTTTAATCGGGCAGCATCAGTCCGGAACTTCAAATCATACGTATTTCGGGATGCAAGGGCCTGCAGCATCTCTATATCCTTAACCTCTACCTTATTGTTCTTCAACACAGAAAAAAACATGCTGGGGTGTAACATTCCCCCTCGACTCAAACTGTAAATGTAACAACGATGCTGCTATCCCGACCTCCGGGCAGAGTAGCAAAGGTTTGTGGCACAAGACCACGCAGCAACTAGAGAGAAAAACTTCAGCACAGCAGGTCAAACCCAGGCAGGGAAAATAGGAAGGGAACCCAACACTAAACAACTATAGACCAGGCGTGCTTTAAAACGAGCCCGACTTAACCACGTCCCCAAGCCTGAGACCACACCCAACACTTCAGTAAAATGACAGCAGTATATGTTGGTATAACAAGCAGCACAGCACAATTCCAAAATTCAGCACGATCAACGAGAGCCCCGCGAAAACACGCCCGCTCTCGACGGGGACTTGAACTGAACTCCCAATGGGAGCATATCAGTCCAAGCTAGGTCAAAACCAGAGCACCAATGGTGCAGCAGCTTGTACCGTATCCTAAAGTTCAACCTCGTGATTTGGTATAGGATAGATGTTTCAACTATTGAAATACATGGCACAGGTTTTTATGGAGATTTACCAGCATCTTTGGGAATGTATTTTACTGACAGTGATACTAGATGCAAAAATTACAGGTTCTGGCTAATATTTTCATAATCCGTTTTATGCCTATGCATGATTTCATCAAAGGTGCAGTATTGTCCATGTGGGAAATTGGGACTTTAAATTCCTGAACACCACAAAGATACCACTACCACAGTACTATTCTGACAAAGTTTCAAAATTGTACCATGTAATCTGTAAGAGAAACATTTGGAATATTATCACAAAATGGCAAATAGGGCCCTTAAGGCCCATAGATGACCTTTGACCTCAAATTATGGACCTCATCTGATGAACAAGCTCATAATATGAAGAAAAGTTACATTTTTAGCACAATTCCACTTAATGGGCCATGGGGCTCATGTTGAGGGATACCACATTATTTTCTGCTACGGAGTTCGCGTTTGTTGGAGTTTTACGCCTCAACTTAATGACGTTTTCGTTGAATCTGCTAAGAAGGACATGGATCGCAGTCCTGGGGACCGATCTAAGCGTGTTTTGATTCAAAATGGTGCAATATTTTTTCATGGCATCGGCATATTACTTAATTGGTCAGGCCTTTGTAAATACCAGTAAAAGCTTTCAAAATACTGAAATGGAAAGTAAAATTACTGGTCATGTGAGAAATGTATGTAATCTAGACCTTTAATTTGTGGGCAATTTTACAAATCCGCCCAGACCACTAGCACAAACCAGGACTTGTTCAGGTAAAACCGGATGTTTGGTAACCCTATGCATGTGGGAACTTCGGCCCCCAAATTCCCAACAACTCAAAGGTAACACCATACCTTAGTTGCCTACTGCAGTTACAAAGTCTCGGCATTAGACCATGCTGTACCATCTGGCCATTGTAAAAAAAAAGTCCTGTAAGCAGGGTTCTTGCATATTCTGGAGGATGAACAATTTTCATGACTTTCCCAGGACAAAAAAGTCCATAGGATTCCTCTTGACATCTTACAAGAAATTACATAAAATTGAGGTGATGAATATTAAGAAAACAAGAGCAAATACATTTTGATATTACGAGTGAGAATGGACTTGCCAGGTTTCTTCCCATCAGACTGAGGTTAGCTCCCCAAAACCTGCCAATTGCATGCCTGGGTGGATATTTCCAGTGGACTAGTCCAGCAAACAGTTAACATCCTCTCATACCACAGTAAAGCAGTTGAGCTGCTATTGTTTTCCTATTGTGTAACCAATAATACAGTTGATCCAGAAAGGTAGAACCTCCTTTGTGTTGGTAAATAAACTCCCACAGTACAATAGTCTGGTGTATTTGCAAAAGAGAAACCACAGAGCTCAGCTGTTTGTACAGGAGGTAATTAAGGGAGGTAAAAACTACAGTGAGATGAGGTCATGAGGTCTAGGAAAGCTTCAATTTGCTACCTAAATGTAAAGGGGGGAAGTCTCTCATGAACGATGTCTATTTGCGAAACTTTCGATGACTTTTCCAAGACTTCACACGAATTTCCTTATTTCAAAACTTTTGCAGGCCTGGAGAAATGTTTTCAAATTTTCATGACTTTTCCATGCTTTCCATGACCGCAGGAACTGTGAATTCGCAACCAATGAATTCTTGTCCCTAAATTTAAAACAATTTGAAAAAGAATTACACATTTGAATCCCCTGGCCAGCTCCTCTAACAGACCAAGTGTGTGATCAAAGACCTGAAAACCATGAATACCACCTATGCACCAAAACCGATGAACTCTTGTCACTGTATTTAAACATACATAAGAGAGGCCTTTATAGGAGAAGAGATGTTTATAGGAGGAGAGGCAGTAAGAAGGATTACTTAAAATTGGACCCCCTCTAGCTGAACATTGTGACCAACGACATACAAATCATGAGCACCCATTACGCACCACAATCAATGAATTCTTGTCCCTAAATTTCAAACAAATCTTTTGACAATTATAGCAGATAGGCACCGAAACAGAATTACTTAAAAAATTTTATCACCCTCCCCTAAATGGCCATTACGACCTATGGGCAGAAAATCCTGAACACCCCATAATGCACCTGTACATAAGAATTCTTGTCCCTAAATTTCAAATGAATCGATCAATACTTATGGGGGAGGCATGCTTGCACCACTACAAGAGTTCCTTTCCCTCAATTTTAAGCACATTCACTGTGAGTTTTGAAAGCATTTCCCAGATTTTCGAATACAAACCCAGTATAATCCCTAAATGACCTTTCACCAAACACTAATGACTGCTTTAAATGGTCCTTGCCTCTAGGGTCATTGTGTCCAAGTTTCATCAAGCTCCACTGAATGATGTGCGAGTTAATGTTCTCACCTGATAGCTTGAAAATTTTCCGGGTAACCGAATAAGCCCTTTCGGAGTTTCGGTTGCCCATGCGTGAGATTTGATGCTCGAGGGATAAACAAACCATCGCAACTTTCGCGGAATTAGCATTAGATACATGATTACACTGTTGTGTTGGATATTTCGTAAGTTCCCCTTCTCTTGTTTTGGAGGAATATCGGACTTCTTGAAGCTCATATTTCACCAAAACGTTTGGAAATCTCTCAAAATTGTTATTGTCGTTATAAGGTTTGTTATTTGCTAACGATACTTCTAACTTGCAATAGGTTATTACTACTGTACTACTGAAAGTACAGCCATATGTTTAGGCGTAGGCCTAGGCAGTTAGATTTGATTTTGATTTGATTTATTTGCACTTGAAAACATTAAATGCATATGACAGTAAAACATCAAAATAGATATGACAGTGAAAAGGACGAAACAGGGAAGTGCAGGGATGACACAGTGGAAAAGTCTGCCAGGCATACTGTACTTATTGCTACTGTGAAGTGGTCCTGATGTAACTGTGATGGTCCATAGAAAAACTGGAACTGAGTTACACCAAAGTTTTTTGACTGGAACATGGCCAAATTTTAATGATTTTGGTGTAAGCATAACCAGTGTAGCAGAAACACCTATTTCTCACCAAGGTTAGGCCTATTAAAAACGAATACCAATTTCGAAGTCAAAACAAAGGGACCACCTAGGCCTAGCTCTAATACCAATACCAATAAGATCAGTAACTCCCAGTCCTAGTACCAACCCAAAATGGTTAGTCAGTCTGGATATCTGACAAAATGTCCAAATTTTCATTACAAGGGAGTTTTTCCGTAGGTTATGTTAACCTGATAAATGTGTGGTATTCTTATGTTCACAGCTACTGTGTAACAATGAAGATCTGTGCAGTTAAACATTGTGGGAATAGCACCTACCATTTGGAAAAGTGGCGAGGAAATTACTGTGACATTCATGGTACTCATTTTAGTGAAAGACCATGTGACTGCCCTCCACCTTTTATTCTCTTTCCCTTCCCAACTGAAAAAAGAAATTCGGAGGGCAGAAAAAGATGGAACAAACTGGTGAACAGGCAAGACGAAAAAGGCAGGAACTGGCAAAATACGCCATATGACAGAATTTGTTCAAAGCACTTTCCTGATGGTAAACCCTCAGTAAGTTATCCAGATCCTGTATTACACATGGGGTATGAGGTAAGAAGAAAAGATAGTTCCAAAACAGCTCGCAAACGTCCACTACCAAAAGAAAGGCTTCCAGTTAAACGTTTTAAACCAGAGCTGGATCTCCCACCTTCTCTTAAAGTTGACCATGACCACAGGTACATTTACAAGTATGATTGTGCTTTAAATTGTGCATGTGAAGGACGTAAGAAAACAGTCGGAGATAAATTCTTTGAGACACAGAATTACCTCATTAGAAGAAAAGCTAATCAGTGCCAAGTTGAATACTGCTTCCACAAGCAATCCAGCTGGTGAAAGTAAGTCAGAAGTAAAACCAAAAAGGCAAACACTTTTCTCAGCTAAGAGCTTAATGAATGATAGTGAAGTAAGTCACTGTACTGGTTTTCGAAGCAAGGAAGCATTTGATGATTTTTTCACCTATATTGAACCATTTGCCAAAGAGATGCAATACTGGAAAGGTACTGGCAACACCCCAAAAAAGATGGCCACTCCAAGGAAATACAAACAGACACCAACAAAAGCAGGACCAAAACGCAAACTTGGATTGAAGGATGAATTGCTTATGGTCTTGATGAGATAAAGACTGGACCATACAATTATATACCAGTCAATTTTATTTGGAGTAGGGTCTGGCACATGTTCACAGATAGTCAATACATGGCTACGTTTTCTGTCAACAATCCTAAAGAGTTTTATACTGTGGCCAAGCAGGCTCACAATAACAAAGAATATGCCTGACCAGTTTAAGAAAAGTTGCAAAAACCTACGGTGCATCATTGATTGCACAGAGATTTTTATAGAAAGGCCCCGTTCGCTGAATCTACAAGCTGAAACTTGGTCAGACTACAAAAAACATAATACCTTAGAGGTGCTTGTTGGAATAACTCCAAATGGCCAATTTTCTTTTGTTTCACGTTCTTATGGTGGCAGGGCATCAGATGTACACATTATTCGTGAGAGTGGATTTTTAGATCTAATAGAGCCATATGATACCATTATGGCAGATAGAGGATTTCCCATTTAAGAAGACCTGATGCTTCGCTTTCCTTCATTGGAAATTCCTCCAGCCGCCAAAGGAAACAAGCAAATGGCTCGATCCAATGTGAAACAAACAAAGAAGGTTGCCAACTTGCGAATACATGTGGAAAGAGCAATTAACAGACTAAAAGATTTCAAAATTATTTCAGGAACTCTTCCAATTTCTTTTATACCACAAGCTGATGATATAATCACAATCTGTGCTGCACTAACCAATTTACTACCAGACCTAATTTCTTAAAGGGAACTTTAACTGTTAGAAGAACAAGTATTGTGTATGTCAAAAAAAAGTCTTTTCTCAATTTTCTTTTTCTGAAAAGATGAACTTGAAAACAGTTATGATATCATTTACAGAGTGATCTTTACTGTGCAACTTAGTTAATACATACTGTAACTACAGTACATTACTTTAAGGGTACATTAATATTAATTTCGCAACTTGGTAATCTGTAAATCTATTTTGAAACTAAGAAATTCAAATTTTCTGTGAATAGCAGTAAAAAGCAATTACTGTATTCTGTCATACTGTACATAACAGTGTCCACTAATTTAGCTATGTGATTCTGATGCTCTCTTGTAAAATTTGACACCTTTTTGTCATAAAATGTAATTCCCATGCTAGAGAAGAGTATTATTTTCAGGGTTGTAGCTACAGTGGGCGGTGCTTGGCGGCCATACCCAGCCCTCAATATTCCCACCCAGCACTCCAGGCAAACACATGTCTTCCCACCCACCATGTACAAATCTGGCAATACAGTACCTAAAATTATCCCCAAATTAACTCTTTACAGTAAAATGAGGGGAAAATGAAAAATTCATGGCTGAAAATTGGGGAAGATGCAATGGGGGTACAGTGAGACACTTTTGTCAGATCATACAATTACCCGGCACTCAAATTTGGCTAGGTAAAACCCTGATAATAATATTCAATTCAGGAATAAAAATCTACATTTAGTCTAAGCATGTACTTAAAGTGGATACCATGTTATGCCACTGTTGTCACACATTTAGGGGTATAACCACCCCCTTAGGCTGCTCCCCCTCAGAGCCTGCCCACAAAACACAAAAATTCCTTTCGCAGAGCCCAAAGGTTAATGAATTTAATATTGTTGATGCATTGCCAGCCTTCAGTCTCTTTTGACATCGAAGAGGGAGCAGGCTTTAAGACCATCTGAACAGACCCTGGGGTGGGGGAAATATGTTTTGAGAGGGGGTGAGGTAGCCAGGTACACTTCTTCAGCTGAAATTTAAGTACATATAAAGCGATGAGACTCAAATAAAAGGGAACAGAAATTGTAAGGTACCACTTGTTTATTCAAAGGGAAACTTCACCCTTCATCAGCTCTTCTTTCTTGTTACATGATCAGAAACTGAAAAAGGGTTAGCCTACATGAGAAAAGTCTTTTTTTAATCACTGTTTCCCAAGAGGCAATTTAACTTACTATCTTGAATATCCTTCCCACTTGTTGGGTGGAGAAAAGCAGCCTGAGAATTATAGTTATCTCAGGTAATTGCAGAATTATTTTTACCCTAGCTGCCATAAAGACTGGCCCTGGAGGTCCCACAAATGAAAATAGGCAATGTCCTTTGGCATTTCAATCCAGTCTAACTTTTATAAGCCTATGTTTCCCTGAATATATTTTCTACCTTTAAAAAGACAACAGCTTGACATTATCTTTACACCATTATGCCAAGTTCAATGAAACCCAACTGAGCTTTCTGAAATATGACTGCTTCTTATTAATGAAATTCTTGATCATGGACAGCCTCTTACAAAACAGTTAAGAAGCTGGTATATTAATCAAATTTAACTGACACTTCAAACTCTTGACCTTATTTAAGTTTCTTAAGTATGTTGAGTTTCATTTTAAGCACCTTAACATCTCAAATATTGCAATAAGAGTAAAAAGAAAGTATGAATTTCTTTTTGCAGCTTAAAAGGTACAAAAAACTTTGTAACTTAAACACTTAGTACCACTGTATATGGTTGACTCTGTGGTCTACCGTCATACAGTACATACAGGATGATCATGAAATTGCCCCACCCTGACTTCCTGGGTTGGCCTATGGATGGGTTTTTTTTTTTCAAAGAAACATTGACATTCAATTTTCTTTGTCAAATACTGTATATGATTCAGAACCTTGAGAAATAAATTTGGTGAAAAAATGTGCTAATATCCTGTGCAGTTTTGTGAAAGTACATTCAAATAAAGCCTTTGTAAACAAGCTAATAACATGAGGTTTTCCTGTACTATAAATTCATGAAAATACAAAAATATATTCATTGAAATGCATTACTGCCCATGGATACAGTCTTTGCAAAACCAGTCAGCAGATGGAGGGGATGTGATATTGACACATATCCAGTGATACCTTGACTTGCAGTTTTCACATCCAATATTGAAATGGGAAGGAGTGTCAATATCTACCTCATCCCTACAAGTAGATTGGCATACCTTGTACAGGTAAATAGGATTAGCACCACCACCTCCCTTGTGTCGTTGACCTTTAATTAAAGTTCTACCTTTGAATTTTCTCTTCCCCTTGTCAATAATATAGCCTTCATTTGAGGAAGATGGGATCTCGTATTGTTCATAAGCGATGGAAACTGCAGTGTCCTGTGACGGTGGAGGCTCTGCATGTTTTGACTTAGCTGGTTCACATGGCACAGTTTGACACTGAACTTCTTTTCTGATTTTGCTAGTTAAAAGTTCAGGAACAATGTACTCACTGAAAAACTGTTTTGCAGAAGACACAGCTTCTTCCCACAAAGATTCATTAAAGTGTATACGTTCTAAATAGAAAAATGACTCCTGCGAGTACACAAAAAAATCACACCACATTCTTTTCGTTACAGCCATTTGTGCTTGACACTGAAGATAATATGAATGTTGTTTGTCCAACAAGCCTGTTGTATGTGACAGTGGTTTGTAATTACCTGGTATGGGTTTTTCACCGATCACTGAACGGGGACACTTTATCTCAAGCACCCCACTGCTGCAGCAGGAGCAATCCACCAGTGCATCTGGGGATGCACCAATAAATACATTTTGGGGGTCAACAAACAGTCTACATTCTCTAATACTTAAATCTTGGTGCCCTTGTTCATGTAGCAATTGCCTATACACTTCTCTGGCTTTCGGTTCCATTAGACGCCCATATTTTCAGTTTGGAATGTTTTCATTAATATTTTCATAACCCATCATTTGCTTAATAATAGGTACAGGGTCTTTACTACAATTGGAGTGATTGCTATGAAGGGTCTTGTTTCTTGACACAACAGATTTTTTAGCTTTGAAGCTGTCATACGACCTTCCCTCATCCTTTTCCACTGAGGATTGTCAAATTGGCCACGAGTGGCTATCTCAATCTGGGAGACTTCTTCTGCAGTACACTTTGGCAGTTCATCTAAGAATTCAAATATTGTGTTGGTACCAACTGCAAGTGCTGGTAAAGGTTGGGGTATGGGCACATTAGGTATGGTTTCAACCTCAACTTCTTTACCAACCCACAGTACCCCATTAAAGGTGGCATCGTGTGGGTATATAGGTGTTGACATTTTACAATCGTCTTCAAGATACCTGAAAAGTGTTGAATCCTGGCAACTTGCCAGCATTGCATTATACAGCCCCTGGGTGGATGGACTTTTTTTTGGTGAACAGGTTGGGTTGAACAACTTCCTGGGTAAAGTGTTGATGGGTTTCTTTTCTGAAAAGAAATGTTGCAATTACAATTTAATCATGACAGAAATAGTATTCAATTTAATATGGCATTATGATTTGAGGTTAGGGTGCCATGCTATTGCCAGGTTTTTATACTCCAGGAATGATATTGTATTGAACAATAAGGATACTCTACAGTTTATACTAGTAATCATCTTGCCCACTTAACACAGATGCATTAACCAAGAACTTCATTATTGTACAGCACCTAGAGCAGGGATGTCTGCCTCTAAACATGGAACAAGTCCCTTTGTCTGGGGCAAGTATTGTAAAAGTTTTCTCTGAACTAGTAAAAGTTTTCTTTTTACTCAAATCAGGCAACCTGTTATAATGCCATATACAGTATACTGTTGTTTTCTTCATGGTCAATGTAAGGACTAAACTTTTAAGGAAGACAAATCATTCTTCTGGACAAGTTCACTTTACAAAAATACAGCAACATATTTCTTCAACTTGCTTTCATAATGAAACACAAACCTGCCATGAAATAATTTGTATAGTACTGTTTTCTCCACAAGGGGATTTAGGGATGGGACTCCCTTCCCAAGTGAAAGTTGTAGCCCCCCTGAAAAAGCAACCTCCCATTGAAAAAAGGCAACCCCCTTCCAGAAAAACGAATGCCATCATTTTGGAAGCGAAGAATTACATACATTCTTTCCTTTTTGGCAAGGAATAATCGTGTTGTCTACAGGCCAATGTGACTAGCAACACTGTTGTGGTTGGCCGCTGCTCCCCTCTCTTGAAAATCTGTGGAGAACACTGAGTAATATGTTCGTGAATTTATAGTATTCAATTCTTACTTGTGTTTGTGTACGTTGGCTTAAACCATTGAAGTTCTGATACTGGCTTCCCTTTTATCACACTCTGACCTCCACTGTATACATTCCATGTGCATTGTTTTGATGTACAGGCTACCTCTTTTTTTTTGACTTTCCAGTCATGAAGGCATGGTCTAGCTTGAAAAGTATTGCTGCTATATGATTGCATGTTGAGCCCAAGCTGGAAGAGAAAATGAAAAGAGAAAAGCATCTTAAACCAGGCTTGGCATTAAATACAAGTACTGTACCTAAAAGCATTTTAAACATTAGACTTGGTAAGCAGTTATCATGCTATAATCACTTGCACCCATGATTCCTTTGTGTAAGTAAATTTCAAATCATAAAATAATGTACTGAAATCATAGACAAATTTTTGTCTTTACAAACTTCCCAGATGGCCAGAAATGGCAGTTCCTGGTGCTCTAAACTGCATACTAAGAGTTGTGAAAATTGAATGTTATGTCTGAAAATGAAATTATTTTTGAGAATTTGAGCCTGAGCAAATTCCACATCTGGCAGGGCATGAACCCAAGTGTAGGACAGGGTGCTCGAGAACCGTCCCACTGGCTGGTGGAAAGCTGGAGGAATGACCACCCTAAATACATGTAAAACAATCAAATTTTAACTTGAAGTGATAATTTGCAAATATAATGGAACACTTTTTTTTTCTTTTTTTAGCATACTGTAAATACTTTGAGCTGTTGGTGGATGCTAAAATTTGTGAACAAAAATACAACACTCTATAGCAGGATTTTTTTCTGGTCACATCATCCATCATAGTTAAATAAAACTACATAAAAAGAAGCTGAGAAGAACAGTACTTACCCTTCAAAGCAAGTACAGTAGGCACTGAAGACTTTGCCACTTTCCTTTGAAAGGGCAACCCATGCAGTATGTGGAATATTCTTGATGGCCTGGGATGGTGTACAGTTTGCCTTTACATAACAAACAGGGCTTTGTGATTCAACATCATGGTACAGTATCTCATGCAACCATTTGCTTGAAAAATAAGAATATGCCTTGCCTTCTTTGTAGTCAGACAAGAGTCTTTCATGCAAAGTTGAAGCTCTTTTCTTGTCTCTATCGCTAGGTTGACTCACACATGGTGCATCTCGCAAAAGCCACTCGGCTATCTCGTAGTAGCTGACTGGGGGCCAACAATGTACCCCTTCTTTTTCCCCTTTCCAATTGTCATTTAACTCTGAGAGTGGGTCTGGAAGTGTTTTCCCACAAATTTTTAAGCCTTCTCGATATTGTTCTGATCTCTTCCTATCCTCTTCAACTTCGTTTGGTTTAGGCTGCACACCCAATTGGGAAGCTCCATACACTAAAGCAATTAGTTTAGTCTTATTTCCACTTTGTTTTAGGCCACGAATCTCAAGTAATTTTTTAGGGATGCCACCGTCCATGTAGATATTTCTTCAAAAGACCATTGTTTCCTCCATTCTTAACATTAAAGTTACAAACCTAGGCTAGGCCTATGTGACTGTCCACAAAAGCAAGGCCAATAACGCACACAAACAGTGTGGAATAGATTTCGCGGAACTGTGCCTACAATGCATGTAGCCAAGCTGCGTGGACCGTATTTCAAAAAATTAAGGATAACAGTTTGTTTTGAATGTTTCACAGACAAAAAAAATCAGAAGTTGTAATGCTGTTGGTGCAATTTACAACCATTTCTCACTTAGGAGAAGACTAACATTAAAAAAATGTGAAGAAATCGAAATATAGCTACCAGCGAATATCGCTGTGTTGCTTCGCAACGACGTGGTTTGTTTATCCCCCGAAAGTACCATGATGCATCGCGCCTTGAAATTGCGAAAGGGCTTATGCTATTACCGGTCGAGTACCCGGTTAATTAGGCAATGACATGGTTGCCAGCCTACAATCCTCGACAAAAATGATGGGACAAAACAATTAAAACAAGCAATGAACGGAAAATCATCCCCCCACTCCCCTATTCAATGTTGCGCCCAAGGCGTCCACGAACTTCAACATTGATACGGGGAGCGGGGTTTGTCCCATGTATTTTTGTCGAGGATTGTAGCTCTTGCATGGCTTTGTCCTAATCATAAGTAATGTCACTACCAGTGGCGCCGCCAGGCTCTCATGACTCAGGGGGCACATTGCTATACGGCTATTGTATGTGACATGTATACACTGGCGTAGGCAGAGGTTTTTTTTTTTTTTTTTTTTTTTTTTTTTTTTTTGTTTTTGTTTGGGGGCTAACTGCAGGGCCTGGGGGAGGGGTCTGAGGGGAGGGGAAATTTTTGAACATTCAAGTGCCCTCAGATGCAATCTGGTGCAATATTTAACATCATTTGAAGTGAATTTATTTGTTCCTTTTCAGGTGTATGTGGGCAATACGTATAGGTGTATTTTTTCAGTATTCGCTTTTTGACAGGGCCATGATGACCAGGGTTACCATATTTATATTCTGGAAAGGAGGACACCTGGGAAAACCATCCTGGGGGAGGAGTCCAAGGGGAGGTGGTGCCCTCCCCCCCCCCCCCTTTTGAACGTTTTTTTGGTTTTCAAGGGTGTCTGGTGACACAATAGTGTAATGGTTTTTGCTTTAACCAGAGTTTCTTTAATTCAAATCCTAAAAAGGCCTAGTCCTAAAAAAGTGTCTGTACTTCAAATGTTACATGCAGCGGTCTGCAGGACATCAAGTTTTAGGTCGTTAGGTGGAACCTCTTTAATCCGAAGCAGCTCCGTTATGTTGTTGGGCACCCAAAGCCGGCTTAACCACTGAGAGCCCTGGGCACAAATAATGTGGGGGGTCTAGACCAAATATTCCTCAAGACTTACAGTGGAACATACAACGAAAGAATGACAAAGTTCATGGTCAATTCCACTCGCCTGAGACACTCGAAATGAACTTCGTAGACAGTGGTGGATCCAAAACTTGATCTAGGGTAAGGGGCTGAGAATTGTGGGAAGACTCTCTAAGCGGATCGCCACCATCGGTTGGCGCGGAGCGTACCACAATTTTTTTGAATACAGAAAACACCTCCAAGCTCACGGGAACTGGCATTTAAGAGCCCGATTGAATTCATTTTTTTCTTGTTATTTACACATCACCTCACCCCTACAATATATCGCTTAAAAACATTTTTAAGCAAATTTATTTTTTCGGTCAAAATTTGATGGGGGGGGCATATGACCCCTGTGGTGGCGCCTATGGTTACTAGGCCCAGCCTTGTCCTAATAACAAGTTACTGTATCATCGCTACTTCAACTGCCGCTGTGTAGCGGCAACACAACACACTTCTACAGGAAAGTGTTTTAGGAAATCCCTCAAAGAGCAAAGTAACCCACTACGGTACATAAAGTTCACCGGCTGTAGTGTACGTAGCTTTTCAAAGCAATAACAAGCATGCAGGTGAAAGTTTAGGCAGTGCACTTGTCCACTGCTAATCTGTTTAACATAAAACATCTTGACTGCAAAGCATTCATTTTTCACCCCCAAGCATTTTTCCAAACTGGGAAGCAAATTAATACCCTGGTAGGAAAATTGTACCTGGTAGCCAACAATGCCAGGTACCTTCTGGGTACTCGGTGAAAACACTAGTGCGAATACAAATGTTAACAAATAGATAGACGGATAGGCAGATAGATGCCCTGTGATTTGAAAAGCTTTGTTGGTATATGGGCTAACGAATTCGGGTCTGGACTGTTCTTTTAATTCATGATTCCAGAGACTTCATCATATTTCTGCAAAAATCTATTATGTTCCTCCATGTTCTCGATTTTTATGCAGGCTCTTTGGCTAGGCACCTCTCAATATCAGCTTTGCCTGGTAACGTTTTCAACACCAATAGGTGATTAAGGTGTCTTTCGACTGCCTGTCTCTCTTCAGGAGACCATGGTCGATGCTTTGTGACCTTCTTTTTCCGGGTGAATGCTTTCGGTGTGCTTCTTCTGTAAGTTTTGAACTAAGTTGCCATCTGCTTCATTTTCCTCATTCTGACTTTCATTCTGTTCCCTTTTCTCTTTCAGCTTTAAATCTTCAAGCTGTAATTTCTGATGTTTTCACAAGACTTGCTGCCTTTGCCTGTAGTGCTGCCCTCTTGGCAACAGCTCTTTCCCTAGCACTGGACGTAGCACTAACTTGAAGAGCTGAGTCCCCCAGCTTCAATTATGGACACTTTTCTTCGTGCTGACTGACCCGCGAGTTCACATCATCTAGTAATGCCTTCCCACTTGTTTTTACTGCCAGTCCATAGCCATCTGATCTGCCTCCTCCTTGTCATCCTCATCATTTAAAAAACCGTCCATTCCTTCATTAGCTGACGTCATAGTGACGCTGTCTTAAATCTAGACTCAAATTGTCAAGTACAAGCCAGTCATTGTACTTTACGTGACCTATGAACAGCTACACACCAGAAGCTAACAAACTGACCACTTCTTGAGTTGACCCATGCATTTTACGCATCTCAGTTTAGCCACTGGGCTGCATATGCAGCGACAATAAAATTAAACCCATCTACTCGTGTCATTTATAGGCCCTATGCCTAATTAAGGTAATACACACATTTCTTCTTTGAAAATTTTCTGACTACAATTACAACTTCACATACACAGTAGCCGACCATAACCACATGGTCCCATCACTTCAACACCACGTGACTTAAACGGGCTCACAATAATGTGAAAGGTACTCCCTACCATTCAACTTGGTGTACATCAACCATACTGTTGCTTAAGCTTAGGCGGTCATCACCCGTAACAGCGTGACAACAGAAAACATTTACATAACCAATACAGATGGTGAATTATCACCCTTACAGGGATCCTTAACTCCCAACTTACTCTTCATGAGGTCCACATAGGCCTCTGATGTGAATATAACATGAACTAACGACTTTGGGCCTATCTGTTAACCCCTGGGTTTATTGCACTGTAATGGAGACCTTGATCCCTCAACTCTGATAGGAAAAGTATAACAGTGTTGACATTTTTGTACAGTGGACTACACGGTCTTTTATGACAAAAGTGGATCCATCTCTGAAGATAGGTACCATACTGACATCTAGTTGATTCCCCTCACAATGCAAGGATATGTTTTCTGGCTTCTTCTGGTATTCCACGTGGTTGGAGGGAACCCAAGGTAACCTGCAAGCAAGGAAATACAACTTTCATGAAGTGGGTGAAGTGTATTTTCCCATCCTGTCAGTATTAGCACACTATCAGCCTCGGGTAACAAAACTGTATCACTAATGAGCAAGGAAAGTAGTTTTGAAAACCGTTATTGAGTTGACCAAGCCATCAGCTTTGTCCAAAATGATCTTTTCTATGCATCTATCAATCAAACAAAATGGTGGGAAAGCATAGAAAATTTCCTCTCTACAATCATATCTTAAAGCGTCAACTGCCACTGCTCAAGGGTCAGGAAGTCATGCAATGTAAACCGTCAACCTTACTCAGTGGCCTTTATTTTGAATTAGTGATGAAAACCAAATAACTGATTTCCAGACATGTGCCAAAAACTGATTTCTTTGGTTGAACTACAAATCCAAAACTAGAAAAGACAGTAGTGGCATCACTGACTGCCTGCACTGCATCTTGTTCTGTCTGTGCTATCAATAACATGTCATCAATATAAGGGATAATGACATGGCCCATTTTCGTCAAATATGACAGTGGTACTTTGAGAATCTTGGTGAACCCTCTCGGGGTAGGCGACAAACCATTAGGCAGTGCGCGGAACTGCCACTGGATGAATCTCAATGGAGTAGTATGCCTCCTTGAGGCCAAGTGAAGCATGTAACACCCTTTTGTGATGAACCGCACTACAGTTTCAAAGGACTCCATTTTAAAGTGTAAAAATTGTAAGTTCTTGTTAGCAACGATAAGTCCAGAATAATTCTCAATACGCCATTTTTTTAGTTCGGGTTAAAATGTAAGAGTAAAATTCACCAGTTTGGGTATGTGATAATTCGATTACTCTCTTCTGTTCAAAGTAATTGAATTTCATTATCAACTGCCGCCCTCTCATTTGTGGACAGACGAAAGGGAAACGGTTTCCGAACTTGCAATGGTGATTCATCACTAAATTTTAGTTTGTATCCTTTATAACTTCCAGCACTGTGCTGTCAGAAGTATGTTTTTTCCAAACATGGAAACTTAATTTCAATTGACGTCCAGTAAGTCATGCACTCTTTCATTATTCATTAAATTCGTATACCTGTAGTACCTACTTGTGACACTGTCACTGATGATTTTGTGATTGGCCGTCGAGAGGGAGTATTTTTACGCAAGCTGTTTCTCTTTAGAGGCTTCTGTATGTTTGGCGGTCCCCTCATCTGATGGCGCCCTCCTAAAAAAGACAGTCCCTGAACCCTTAGATGAGTATTACTTGGGTGGTATTCTGTATAACGCTGGTCTCCACTGACGTCAGAAATGTGGCTTATAACGGATGCTATCCTTGTTTGTCTTGTGAGTACCAATTTTTATTACCAATGCCGCTTTTTCTTGTTCATTCATGTCTCGAACAACTTTACCTCTCCGAACAAACGCTGTTGCCTCCAGATCTGCTTTGCAGAGTGGATGGTATTTAGGGTTCAGATCCGGCTTTATTGATTTCCTTTGAAACGTTTTGACCTCAAAATTGACATTGCCAACAAGGCTAGGACTTCCTGTTGTTCCGGGAAGTTTCCTCTGGTAACATATTAACCAGAGCAATGAATGCTTTAACAATCACTTGTTGGGGTTTCTGGAGTCGCAAATCCCTAGATTTTGACGGAATGTTACCCCAAATTAAGGGAATTTACCTTGGGAATCACAAGGGTATCCTCATTAACAGGTGGATCAATTTAGTCCATGATAGTGTTCATGGCCGTTTCATTAAGTCTCTCGCGTAATAAGCCTTTGTAGGCTAGCGGCGACCTCATTCCCCGACGGGCGCCCCGTGGGCATAGCTGCTTGGAACCTTGAGGCAAAGCCTACATTACTACAAACATTAGTGTGCTTTTTCAGTGCATTGTAACGGCACGTACAGACAGATACAACTCAAACCGGACCGGGCAGGAACATAAACGGAAAAACATTTACAAACTGCTAAATCAAACACAAAATTATGTTCAGAACAATAATAGAACTATTAACTATTTACATATCCATTTACAAGGGCTGGCATTCACATGCCAATTCCCTCCCGACCACCCCACAAACATTAGTACTACTGCTACTTGTGCTAGTACTACTACTACTTGTGTTTACACCGGGGTTGTCACTGTCAGGATCTTTGTTAGTGACACTTCCCCCATCTGAAATAATTGAGACATAGATTGTCAAAAGGATGTATGTAATGTAGGTAGGCGGGCATGCAGGCAGGCAGGCAGGCAGGCAGGACTGTGCCTATATCCTGGGTGCTCGTATGCATACCATACACGTGGATATAAACACAGCTTGTTTGAATTTAGCCATTGAACAATGTGTGAGAATTCCTGCTGAGCCTGTTCAAGCAAAGTAGTCAAAAAGTACGGTGGTATCATCTGCAAAAAGATCAAATTGAGCATCTAATGACGAATTACAAATGACCTTTCGCCAGACTTGAAAGGGATTCGAAGAGACTTGAAAAAGTGGGCTATTCCAAGCTGCCCGCTCTTCTTCGCGTAATAAATATTGCTTCTTGCTTCTCGACAGGAGCGGCAGAACCGGGGGGGTTCAGCCCCTCAATTAAAAAGCGAGGGGGCTAAAAGTATATTTCACCCTCAATATTTGCCAAGTACTCCGAGAAGTGGGGACCACGGAGAGAATTTCGAAGTGGGTGCTGCACCGTTCTTTATCGGTCCAATACACATTCAAGTCAGCTTAAAACAGTCGGAAAGTGCCGTTTCCGGCCATCTAGGGGGTTTGTAAAAACAAAAATTTTCTTGTTCGCTCCGCGCCAACTGATGGTGGCGCCCAGCTTAGATATCTTGCTGGCACTCAGCCTTCCCCCCATATTTTTTTCCGTTCCGTCGCGATTGTAGCCCAACATTTACTTTGTCTAATTTGGTGACATTATATGCAACATTCGTGTTGGCGTGTCGTTAAAACCCATCTATAACTGACCTCCTTGTCTGCTTCTCGGCCTTTTGGCAAAGGTGACGTGTAGTTGGCATAGGTCTTATGTTCTTTTCATCCGCTCAACTTGAAAACGGGGCCACTTTTGACAGACCTATGATGTAGATGTCAGCGGGCCAAGTGCATGGTTGGTCAGTTGAGTTTGTTTCATTTCGGGTACAAAGCTCTTTTGGGGAACCAGAATTGTTTCGGGAGCAACGTTTAGTTTGGTCATTATACACAAGGGTCCATGTGAATATGCAGAAAAAAGTCATGGGGCAGAAACTTTTAGGAGGAGGGGTAAAAGCTCCACGCCACCATGAGTTGGCGCGAAGTGCGAGAACATTTTGGCTAGAAATACCTCTCAGACCGCTTTTATACAGGGAAAACACGTTTTGTTTGTTTTTTTCTTTCAAATGTTTAGATCTTCGTGAAGCTTGCTCCAACCAGGGAGTTGCTCCAGCCTGGTTCAACTAAGGAAATCAGTCGTGCTTGCGTGGGTCCCTAGTCACGTTGGCATACCAGGGAACGAAAGAGCCGATACGCTTGCTAAAGAAGCCCTTCAGATGGACGTCACCAACATCTGCTTGCCCCATACTGACTACCGCTCTAAGATCAATGGCCTCATAAAATCAAAATGGCAAGAACTGTCGGATTCCTTTCCCGAAAACAAATTGTATCGAATCAAAGCTACGGTTGGAACTGGGGGAAATGGAGTCCCCAGTAAACGGAGGGACGATTTAGTACTGACTAAGGCCCGCATCGGCTACACTTACCTTACCCACGCCTATTTACTCCACGGAGATGAAAGACCATACTGTATACCCTGTGATTGTGCTGTCACCGTCAGTCACATTCTCGTTGACTGCTATGAATACTCCCACATTCGCCAGAAATATTACACCGTACCCGATCTGAAAACCTTGTTTGAACAAACTGATTCTTCCCTTATCCTTGGCTTTCTCAAGGAAAGTAAACTTTATAGAAATTTCTGACATGACTTCCGTCTTGCTGCTTTCTTTTTAGTTGAATTTGAGCCCCCCGTTTTTACCCTTTTACTTTTCCGTTTTTTGGGTGGTTTTACCCCAACAATGTAACTGTACAACTTGGTGACACTATGTAACACATTCGTATTGGTGTGTCGTTAAACCCCATCTAACTAACTTACTTTCAAATGTTTAATTTTCGGAGGGAGGGCAGGTGTCCCTTGCCCATACCTGCGGACGCCAATGCAAGGGTCAGAATTTGAAACCTTTCAATGAATAATCTCCAAGTTGAACAAAAGAAATTGTACACGAAGATAAGCCAACTCATAAAGATCTGAGAAACATTTTTAATGTGCACCAGACGGAGAAACATATTTCGTAAATACTTTACATGTAAATATAGAAACCACACTCGCTTCCCAAACAACGTTATGGTAAAATTTTCACGTTTAAGAGAATACAGACTTTCTTTGTAAATCATTAAAATACGTATTTACTTGTAAATGTAAAAGACAGACTTTTCTTGAAATTTTTACAAAATTTCACTGTAAAACTACGTTTGAGAACAAATTAAAAACTTTTTCTGTGAAACATTCGTTTTACGCAAAACTCTTATTAAAATCACACTTTTTCGGGTAAATGTAAAAAAACTGAAATTCCTTGTAAAATTCTACAAGTTTTTTTCTGTAAATTATAATTACTTTTAACAGTGTAGTAACAATACAGTAAAGGGAATTAACTGTGATGGATCTCATACGTGTTATGGCATTTGCCTTACCTATATGGAGTTGACTGTCGTTATTGTTTTAGAAAAGAACTCAATTTCAAAGTAAAACATAGACATACTTTTCAGCGGCAAGGTATCACTAAGCCTTTCAGCTTTCTCGTTTGTACAAATGAGGGGTCGACTTTTTTGGTGGGGGATGAAAAAATTTGGCTTGAATATATAACCGGTTTCCATGAATATTACTAACGCTGTGAACTAAGACCTTTTTCCCACCGGCGATTTCGGTCTGGCTGTCTTATTATTTGCCTAAATCGGTCCACTGGTTTGTTCGAATATGTCTGCCGTCGAATATGTCTGCCCTCGGTATACCTTATACGCTTTGCAACGAATTCCTGGAATCTACTCGCCCTCCACGCAGTCATGAAGGAGGTTTGGTGTAATTGGGGGAGGGGGGGTGGGGCTAGGGCGCGACACGTGGGAAAAGTTTAAGGATAAAGAGAAAAGGTGTTTCGTGTTTAAGGTGTTTATTGCATTGCAAGGTTGGGCCACTGCCTCCACACGGAATGCCACTATTTCAAACACTCATTTTGGGGCGATTGGGCCATGCACCTTAACACCTGCACCAGCGCACTTTTGGAACATGTTATTCGACATTCAAGTTGAAACAACTTATATCAATTCTGCCTTGTTGTTAAACATTAGGTGCATTAGTTTCCATACCGTACACGAGTTTGGGACTCAGGAAATACCCAAACCTTTGAAAAGGAACTCCCCATCCCGTATGAAAAAAAAAATATCAAAGAGCCAATTCGGAATAATATTCAGTGTTGATTTAAATATCAAGATCAACACGTAAAATAGAACAGAGCAATAATAATCTGTCCGATGTTAACGTAAGTCACCAATAGCGTATGGAGGGGGAGGGGCATTGAGCCACGACACCCCCCCCCCCCCCCACGGATGCCTTTTCTTATTTTTCTATTTGTTTTAAGATCCTAAATACGTAGCCACACTTTAGTAACACAGATGTTACTCCTAAAGATAGCCTTTGTGGCACCAGATTGCATGTAAGGACACCGAATTTCTCAAAAATTTTCAAAGGGGGTAGGGGGTTGTCTCTGCAAGGCCCCTCGGTGATTCCATTTTTTTTTTTTTTTTTTTAATTCCTAAAAATGGGCAAAGTTTGTCAAATTCCTAATTTTACTGAAAAGGGTAGCCTCTGTATTTCCCTGGTGGCACCGGATACCTCTATGGCCACCTTCCTTTTTAAAGAATTTTCAAAAGAGACCCATCCCTTAGACTCCTTCCCCGGCCGGCATACACGAACGAGACGGGGACAGGGGAGTGGAGGGTGCTCACGTGCGATAAGAAACACACTTTCATCAATTCAGCAGATCTTTAATTTAGCCATAAGTCTCAATAGACAACATTAGCATGTTTTCAATTCCGTTGTACAGTTCCCCGAGAAAAATAAAGATCATTTAATATAATAGTGTTACTACATACTACGTGGTAGTTTTGTGATCACTTAACATGTATCTGTTTTTTTCTTTTTGCAAACAAAAGCTAAACATAAAGACTGCATGTGTAGGTCCTCTTAACAACCATAAAAACGCAATTTCCGCCCATCTGAGGGGTCGAGATCATTTTCAGAAATTTTCTCTTCGCTCCGCACCAACTAATGGTGGCGCTCCACTTGTCTTTCCGCAAAATAACATTTTGGGGGTCAAAGTATTGTTTCAGTAACTTTCTGATAGTTTTAGCAGTTCGCGAACTTATTTTGAAGTGAACATTTCATTGCAAACGACAAACGAAGCTAGTGACTGCTAAGACTTTTCGTAAAAGTCTGGAAACGCCATTTCCGCCCATTTCTCTAAACTCCGCACCAGCCAATGGCGGCGCTCCGCTTAGAGAAAAGTAAAGGCAGGTTAACGTTTAAGGGTCAAGAAAAAAAAAACCTCAACTAAAATGCTCCCGCTTGCATAAATCGATCGATGCTCTTTTGTTTTGACTCCTAGAAGTATGCAAACTTAGCGACAAGTTTTACTTCGAAAGGTAGCGTAAATAGCATGGAATTGCATGTAAAGACCCAAAAAAGTTTCAGTTCTACCCTCATGAACCAACACAATTCAACTTTTTACACTGTCCCTGTCAAAGTCGAAAAACTTGTACCATTTTTCATCTAGGCCCTTTGAAGACGCTAAAAACTTGGAATGGGACACCCCTCCCCTTAGAACCCTGCCCTAGGCCAGCGATCACTCAAAATATTGAACCCCCACCCCATCCCACCCCCACCCCCCGCAAAGAAATTCTGCATGCGCCACTGTAAGTCACCATGGTTATGGACAGTTCGTTAATTAAATTAAGTCAGATTTTAACGTTTGTCAGTGGCGAGTGAATAACCTTTAGACTAACATTTTGCTCAGTCCATGGCCGGGTCTCCAGAGTAGTTTTAAGTTTGTAGTGAGTTGTCTCATAGATTTTGGGCTCTGATGGATTTTTAATTGTAATGACCGGATGATTGAAAGTATCGCAAAGAATTTCAAATGAATCAATCTAATATTTTTACACGATATCAGTAATCCGTTGTCGTATGGAATTGCGGGGCACAGCGTAAGACACTCAAACCGAGCTCAGTACGTAGCGTATGGCGTTCCCTTGTTTCGTCAGTACATGCTTGAAACACTAAGTGTATAGCCAGCTGAACGAAAACAGGGGTATCATACGCAATTAAAATGCAACGTTTCACACCAAGAAGACAATGTAGAATCAATCTACTGCACAGGGCAGATTTGAGGCACCCCTACCTTTATGTAATGGATTAATTAAGAAAAAAAAGTAAGGATTTCACGAAATTCACTAAACTCAAATCCCAACCAACTCAAACTTTGGAATAGGTGGTGTAGATGCGGGATTGGTTTGTTTATCCCGATGCCGCGATTTGGAGGATGTGCGCTTGAAACACTAAGTGTATAGCCAACTGAACGAAAACAGGGGTATCATACGCAATTAAAATGCAACGTTTCACACCAAGAAGACAATGTAGAATCAATCTACTGCACAGGGCAGATTTGAGGCACCCCTGCCTTTATGTAATGGATTAATTAAGAAAAAAAAGTAAGGATTTCACGAAATTCACTAAACTCAAATCCCAACCAACTCAAACTTTGGAATAGGTGGTGTAGATGCGGGATTGGTTTGTTTATCCCGATGCCGCGATTTGGAGGATGTGCGCATTTGCGCAGCCACCAAAACTAATTACCAAACTGGCTTATTCATGACACTTTATAGTTCCCTGTCAGGCATAACAAGTTCTGTGGCTTGATGGTATGTCATTACTGCAAAATGCACTGGACGGTCCCTTCCTGTGAAAGTGCCCTTGGTTTCTAATAGCTCCCGTATGCTACATTGTAAACAGATTCACCTGGCAAATAGGAATCGTTGTTTACGGATGGTCCACAGTTGTATGGAGGAGATGGTGCGCCATCATCCACCTCGTGATAAAGGGAGTTATCGTCGTCCGGCTGAGTTATTTTTCCGGTGGTCTTGCGATCATTTGTTGAAATTTTGTTCATTCCCTCTCCTGCTGCTGAAGTCATGGTTGTATTATCTTTGTCTTTAGTTGTGTTTACCCACTCAGAATCTTTTGCTCTGAATAAAAATGAAATCAATGGAATGGTGAAATAATTGGAAGTAAATTAATGGTGAACACCTGTGCTAGATATACATTGGTTAAGCTAATTCGTTCTCATTCAATTAGTACCAAGACAATACATGGACACTGCGGGAGATAACCACTTTCGGGGGAAAATAAAAATTCACCAGAGCATATTTATGATCACTTAACATCCGCCATTTGTTTTATAAATGTGTGTGGGTATTCACATATCATGTAATCGTTCACCACCACAGACCGGAATATTTTCACACCTTTCGTGGAAAACTTTGCCCAAAATCTGCGGCTGTGTCGAGTCCAAAATTTCATCTGATAACAAAGAACGTTGATTCTAAAGAAGAGCTCGATGAACTACCAACTATGGCCCGTCTTTTTCATTCTCCTGGCAAAATTTTTTTAAATATGTCAAAAATTAATTCTCTTTCCTAGGATTCATACAAATATCCATGTGTTTTGGGTGTCCGTCTCCGTTAAATTTGGATTGCAAGGCATAATGGAAGAAATTTGAAAATTGTACCACCTATGGCAGAAGTTTCCCCCTGCTTGAGTAATGTAGGCAAGTTTTCCCCCCGAAAGAGGTTATCTTCCGAACTGATCAGCTTATGTCTGATGAGTCAAAACAATAAGGCAAAATGTACTGTCCGAGCCAGAGGTCCAGCAGCGGTTGGTTTGGATCATGTCATAAACTTATAGGGTCCCGGGTGTGGAGTAAAACTGCATCCAGGTGGCTGAGGAGGTCGTGTCTGGCGAGAATTTGTCCTCGACGCCTCAAAACCGAGCAAGTCCCTCAGTGGTTGTCCCCCTGTGGCATGGGGGTTGTAGAATATGCCCACGACATTCCCCGCCTGTCCTATAGAGGCGATTAAACTGGAGGAATTGAACAGTATTTGAACAGTATGACACTAAATAACACATTCGTGTTGGTGTGTCGTTAAATCTCTTCTAATTTCATAAACAAAGGGGGAAGCCGTGTAATTTGGACCCCTAATTACAAAGCTCCACAAAATCAGAGATAAGCGCAACCAACTGCTCTAAGGGGCACTATTGGGAGATTAATGGAATATTCTTTTTGTAGGAGAGTAGAAACTCTCGTTACATTTTCCCAGGGAAAGTTATCGCTAAAAAAAGAAAATTTTGAAAGTGGTCCAGTTTACACCACCCATGTGTAATTTGAACAAACAAGGTGTGTAAAATGAACCACCAGCCGTGTAAAATGAACGGGCAAAATATTGCCGCAAAATTTCTGAAATCATCATGTGAATTGATAACAGAAACATTTCTCACACCCTTCCTGTCTTTTAGTGTTATATTTTAGGCCTAATTGATGTTAGTTTTCCTTAAAATGACTTGCCCTTTGCTTGCCTTCCCCATCTCAAAGTCAGGCGCCGCAAAGTACCAAATAGGCACAGACCAAGTTTAGTAATTGGCTCATGGCATGGGAAGTACGCATATGCCCAAGCCTATTACTAATACAAACTGCGAAGAGGAATGAAAAGGTAAGCAAATTCTTCTATGTAGGGTACTCCTACTGTCTATTCATTTCCATGTGTGTAATTGATTGAAACACCCGGGCCCACGTGTTTGTAATTTGGACCGGCCCATTTTACACATCATATCGTTTAATGTGGACGAGCTGTCCATATTACACACCATGGGTGGTTCAAATTACACGATGTTACTAATTTTACCCAAACTCCTCTAGCCTAGCAAAGTGTAGTATTTACCGAAATGTAACAGCCCAGCGCTCATTAGGAATTATTATATTTTGTCATTATCATTATGCCTTGGGAATCATTTCCTGGTAAAAACCCAACAAAGGATCAACTCGAAAATGAGCAGTTCACCAGTTTTATAAAAACCATACAGAATTGTGGAAACACCATAATCTCATCGAATGCGAAGTCAAACGTGAGTGTTCTGAGTTAGGTATCAATGACACATAAAAGTAAGATACCCTCTCCTTCTGTGTTGGAATAATGCCGGTGGTTCAATTTACACACCGGTCCAAATAACACGGCTTTCCCACTACCCTTTAAGTTAGTTTATCAGCACATGCTCAGTGAAATATATTTTATTTTTTATTTTTTTTACCCCATTTTTGTTTACAATTTCATTTTACCCAAACATTGCAACATCGTCTTCTCTAGATGGTACAATCTATATAAAAAATTCGTGATTGTGCGTATTTCAATCTACTTAACACTCGTCCTTAATTATATTGTACGAAAGTAAATATAATGTGTTGCCCATGTGTGTTTCGGCGTGTGTCTGCGACATGTGACTACTAGCTGTGTGCAGTGTTTGTTTAGATTTCCGGGCGTTCGTGAAGGTTTGGTTTTGGGTAGCGAGTGTTGTGCGCGACGGCCATTGGTGGCCGGTGTGCTGTTTCCGTTTATGACAGACTCTTCGTTCTGTGTTATGAGTTGACGTTTGGCGTTCAAGTGCGTTTTAACCGGTTAGGTTCGTGCTTTCCATTCGATGTGTTTGTACGTACCTGTTTCTGTTTATGTTAAGAAGAAAATAGTTTTCCTGTGATACACGCCCAATCCTGGAGTTGCGAATGGTTCCATTCAGATGAACAAAAACTGTCAATCCGCAAGTGGATCTCCGAAGAGATGCAGAAACACTTTTAGCTTGCATTATAGCGAAAATGCGGTGAGCAATATAGTAAAACACTGTTACGGATGGCAGTTGCGACCAGTCAAAAGTGTTCGAATGAAGTCTTACGGCATTTTTGGTTTCCCGAAAGGGAAATCCTTTGGACTCATGCAGACTACACTTTTGCAAAACATGTGTAGGATCGTGCATTTTAATGTTGGCTGAAGCTGTGGTTTGTAAGCTCAACGATAGAGAATTATTTCTTTGTTTTGTTTTGTTTTCAGTAGAATAGTACCAAGCCAAAGACTGTCTTCATTCTGGATGATTGAGGTTGTTGTTGCTAGTGTAGATCATTTTTAAGAGGGACATCTGTGTGAATGGTATTGCTGGACACTTAATTCACCAAATATATGCAATGGCTGCGTGTTTGTTTCTTTTTGAAAAAAATACTGTGACTTTCATCGGGGATATTTGTAATTTCTGATTGCATAATTGCATAAACATCAAATTTCGTCTAGAAAATATGTCCCCATGAGGCCGTCAGAAATATTTGTACCTTCTGTAAAATCTTGAAGAAGCTGTAAAATCTTGAAGAAGCTGTGTTTTACTAAGTGGTTATACATTACTTGATAGCAGGGCATAGTGAAATATTTGCATGCTTTCACAAAGTGACCGACATTTTTACATCACTACTTTGTCAACATTTTTGCTTAGAATTATAATAATTTTACTACTTTATATGCATGGTAAAAGGTACTTCGATGCTCTGGCAAAGAATTGGGAGGTTTTATAGTTCAAGGTACAACTTTACTCCCTATTATTCAAGTGAAAGGCATTGTACCCGTCTGAAAGGTCACTCGTCCGGCTGGATTTTCGACCGCAGTTACGTAATAGCATGCACAATACATGCATTCGGTCAGTTAGTGGTTGTGACCTTATATCAACAGAGAGCAAAGTAAAATATTACCGTGTTTCTTGCATGAAGGGCTAACATTTATTATGATTAATACATCAATACTTCCACAAAATAATGTTTTATATCATTTTTAAAGATTTGCCTCCCATTTGCAAACTTCAAAAATACCTTTGGTACAAATTGTTAGGAACTTTTTAGCCAAGACACACTCTTTACTCACTATCATTTAAGTAGAAGACACCTGCACCTCCTAAAAGGTAACTTATCCGGTCGACCTTTCTATTCTTTGTCGCAGTGACAACACATGCGTGACATATTTCATTGAATCATTTCGTCGCGTCACTTCAACCGGATCGTAGTAATGTATAGGCTATTACTGAGTCTCGCATGCTATTTTCACAGCCTGAAATTAGACCCAAAGAAATACTTTGCAATTAGGCCACTGAAGGTTGTTTTGGACTGCTCACATCTAAAGAAATATGTCTCCATTCTTTCGGGAAACTTGTCATACTTAGGTTTTGATTCGGAAGGTCATCCACGTCACAAGTAATTCAGTTTTCAAAACTGAGATCTCAATTCACACATCCACTTCTCTGCAAGTCAAGCGACAAGTCAAAATACACGGTTCGAGTAACAGTTCATTGACTCGAATCAGCAACTCTGATCTGAATATAAAACATCTTTAAGATGGTGAACCACTAACTCCAATACTCGTGACTTGACTTGAAATTTTTTTTTACTGACAGACAAAGCGCCATAAAAAATTTATGGGATGTTGTTTCTGACTGTGTTACTTACAAAATATGATTATTTTTGCATTTGGAGTTTGTAGGCAATGAGTAGAAATATGTACTGTGCAAAGTTCAAGGCAATCTGACCAATTTTAGTGTCATTTTTTATTGTATTACTCAGCTCTGTGAAATGCCGTTTTTAGTAGCTATTATGGTGGAAAACACATACCTATCATTCAAGACTCTCTAGCTCAAAATTTCAATGATCATGGTATGGGAATTTGAGAGTGCCATGAAAGCCGAGATTGTGAGCTTCGATCAGAGGGGTGGGATGTTTTGGTTGTACACTCTGCTAGGAGCTAGGGGGCACGGCAGTAGCCTAATTTAGTGTGTAAGTCAATGCTACTTATAATTAGTGGCCGGCTACCTTAGGGGGAAAGGAGTCACCAGAATTTGATTAAGTACATTAATGCATTGTGTTTGATGATTTGCACTTAAGGGTCATGTGACAAATTTATTTTCCTCCCGCCATTGTGAAATGTTGGAGAGTAAAATATAACATGTTTTGCCTCGATATGCGTAAGTCGTAAAATATCATGAAAGATCTTTGGAAGTGAATTTAAACAAATTCGGGGGATCTTCCGTGTGGTGTTGTTGCAAAATAAATTTAGAGCGACTGCCTTTCCCCATTGAGGACTTACCTTTTCTTTTTGATCATCCAGAAGGTGAGCGCAGCCAACGTCAAAGGAAACACAACAACAACTGTTACAGGCCATAACGTCGGAGAACGTGAATCTGAAAAAAAAAAACCGACATAATTTACTGTGTACTCACTGACGTCATTTTGGAGGAATTACAATGAAACACTTGGTCACACGACTGAACTTTGTGTAGAACAGGCACGAGTCCAGCTTATGGGAAAAGAGGGGGGGGGCGCATCTTGAGTACAGTCAGTTTTGCGATGGAACGAAACGAACGAGCCCGATTGCGCTTGCGCGCGAAAGACTTGTGTGAGGGGTGCGCCCCCCCCCCCCCGACGTTGTGGAACTTTCGATTGTTAGTGCGAAAATTGTTGATTTAGCGCACTCGGTATTTTGTTCGCATAAGGGGACAAATTATTGTGTATTTTACAAATTATTTTTGGGGCAAAACAACTTTTTCAAAAATCAGATGCACACGCAACAAATGACTTCGGGCGAATAACGCACAACGTTTAAAAACAGCAAAGAGTAACATAAATTATACTTCTAATGAATTCTGAAGTAGTTTTGCCAAAAATCAGCAACCGAATCAAATCTCTGAAAAGTGGCATTCAGTACCGCCCAAGCGGAAATTTGGGAAGTATACAGAGGCGTCAAACCCGCTCAGGGAAAAGGGAACGGGATGGTCTCGTTGCAGAGCAAAAGAGCAAAATGGTGCGTTATAAGGGCATTATGGTACCATCTTTCATATTACCTTGGGCTATTATCAGGTCTGAAAATGGTGACACCCAGGTTCATGCCCTGGACCTGCAAACCATTATAGAACTCGAACAACACTAATCCATGACATTATGAGGTGGGAGGGGAGGGCTGTGACAAGATAACCCAAAAGAATTCTATCACCCATCCAAATGAGCCAAATTTGTTCACAGCAAAAATTAATTTTGATATGTTAAAGAGGAACATATATATCTTAGCATTCTGGTGAAAGTTTCATTCAATTCCAATGTTCTGTTCTCAAGCCATGGCAATTGAAGTTGACATCTTTTCTGTAAAAAGGAGGAATAGAAGCAAGTAGATGTGATGCCATGGATTCACATTCCTTGAGCAATATTTAATTTTTCTTAATAATTAACCAAACATTTTATGCAACTTTACTGCCATATATTGATACCCTGAAAAGTGCATCATTAGCAATGAAACTTTTAAAAATTGTAATAGTTCGGAAATGTTTTCAAGAAAAGTATCCTTAATTAATTCAAGGTCAAACTAATAAGGATGAAAAATTAAAAATCAGTCAATCCATCAATCAATGAATCTGTTGTGTCATGCTCTCCCCTTGGAAATGGAATAGTCCTTTATGTTTATTAATTCATGCAAATGATTCACCTATTTTTAGCTTTGAGAACTTCCTGGAACAGGAAGTCAAGGGAGGGAGGTGATTGGCCGATGTGGTCACGTGTTTGTGTTTCGACGTATTATTGGTCTATAGTTGTTGAGGGGACTACCTCGTGTAGATTGTAGAATCAGTCAGGCCTAGACTTTGTAGCCAGTGGACTACGTGTGTATTAGATCCTGCACGTTAAATACTGGAGAGAAGAACGCAATAAATCATTTGGAAACTGGAATGGTTTACTCTGTCTTTTGTTGAGTACGTTCACACTACCGGAACAAGAAAGACACGATACAATCAATAAATGAAACTTTCACCTTAGTGCTTATACACTGTTCGTCTTTACTATATCAAAAGTAAATTGACTTTGGAATATTCTTTTAATTTAATCAGCGAATCAGCTCGTTAATGACAGCAATCCCAATCGAAATAATAGTAAGATTTTTTTTATCAGCAGGACTAAGTTAAAAATGTAAATGAAAAACACAAACGCCATTTGTAGGCACTCTAAGCTCCTCCCAAGTAACAAGCAGGAGGTAACATTCCATACGGTCGTTCCTGTACAGTAGAGGATGAATTCATAACAAGTTTTCTCTTAGGAACAAAAGCGCCAGGTTTCAAAAGGTGTTAAAACCTTAAGGTGCGTTTACACCAAAGCCGGAATCTGGTGCGTTCTCGAGCGGTAGACAAAATTTGTTGACAAAGGCGATTTGGAAAAACTTATCAAGAAAAATTCCCAAAATCGCCCCCATTATTCCTTCGTTAAAACTTCCTGCCTCCCTCCGGCAAAACGGAGCAGAGTTCAATGATCGGCCATTTCGAAATTATTGTTTGTCGTAGCCGTCCTCATTGTGCCGCGATCATTTTACTACTTTGATTTTCATGAAAAATGTCGAAGACAAATTTTGAGGATTCTGATGAGCAGTCACGCTCCTCCTACGCCTTTTGATGGTAAGAGCAATCTTACCATCAAAGTTGCCATCGTCGGTTTTAGAGATAAAGGTGCCTGATGATGCAACAGTTTGGTGGAACATTGACGATGAATATTCTGTTGACAAGAATGACGTCAGTTTTGTTATGGCGAAACAATCTAACCAATCAGCCCAAGGGACCTGCAGAACCAGGGTGAGCTAAAGAGGCTTCAGCTTTCCCCCGACCTCACTCCTCCATTTTTTGTTGAGTGAATGTTATTGTAGCTTGGGTTTTAGTTCCCGAGGAACGGCGGGAACATAGCCGGGCTCTAGTTAAGTTAGGTTCAAACCAATTAACACATTAGGACTGCATATGCTGGGTTCGAGCACTGGCAGCTTTATTCTAACGGGCGCCTTGGCTCCCTCGAGGACAGCTAAATATACACAACAATATCACGAATGTAGAACGATTAACAATGTACATAAAAAAGCATAAGAAGGTGACTCCCTAATTTGCATATACAAACTAGCACAGATTACTGTACAAAACAGACTTTGAATAAACTTCGACCTTGCATTGTTTATAAAGACCTGTACATTTTACCCGAAAGATTGTAGTCGCGTGTTGGCTAGCTTACGTTAACGCCAAACAACGCAACACCCATCCGGTTACAATATCCTATTTCAAATTCAAATTTAACTTTTCAGTTGCCCAAAATGTGACAATTTATTTGTACATATTTGAAATTCGATAGCGACAGTTTTCTCGCATTGTTCTTGCTTGGTACTTTAAACGGATGTTAAACCTTGAAATATGTAGAAAGTGCCAACCCCCCCCCCCCCGACGTATGGGAAAACTTCCCCCGCCCCCCCCCGTCGGGGAAGGGACTGAAATTAGTGGATTGGTGAACATATTTTCTGTTTTGAAATGCTATTTTTGGTTTCGATGATAAGAGAAACCTATGCAACATGATGGCGTGTGTATGTATGTGTGTGCGTGTGTGGGTGTGTGTGTGTGTTTGTCACACTTTGCTTGTTAGCCCAATATCTCAAGACAGAAATGTCTGACAATTTTCAAACTTGATACATGGATGCCCCATATTGGGAGGAAGAACCCTATTGTTTTTGGCAGAAGTCAAAGGTTATCTGGGGTCAGCAGGGGTCAAAGTGTGAAAATCTTATTAGCACGATATTTCAAGATAGGGAACATGGATAGATTTCATATTTGGTTTGTGGATGCATTATAGTCAGAGGACGGTCCCTATTGGTTTTGGTAAAGGTCAAAGGTCATCTGGGGTCACCGGGGGGACAACAATATCACAAGGTAGGGAACTTGGATAGATTTCATATTTGGAATGTGAATGGGTTAAAGTTAGGAGATGGTCCCTACAGAGATGCCAAGTATCTTGATTTAGGTGGAATAATTACCATTTTTCACCCTCGATTCCGCAATTACGAATATCCTCCAAAAATTGCTCTTTTCACATGTTAAGGATCTTTGTTGAAATCTCTAGTGTCTAGCTCCCTAAACTGAAAAGTTTAGGCCAAAATTGTATGGTTCGAATGAGCAAGTGGGCTAGTACTTTCTGCCTAGGCTTAACGTAGGCCTAAGTTAGGCCTAGCCGATGCTACATCTTTCACAAAGCAGAAGCGAGTACTGAAGAGGATCAACAAAAATCCACTTGGCCAAGAACATCAAAAATATTTAAAAGGCATTGGTAAAAAACCCTTATACAACAATCTGCAGTACTTTTGTGAGCTTTAGGTGTAAAGTTTTTCCCTGCGATGTAGTTTTCTTCATCATGTCTAATGTCTTGGCACTTTTGCCATTGCCTAATGTATAGCATATATGTACATTTTGAACATATTCTACACATGTATGTTTCTGTGTAATATCCTTAGGCTAGCCTAGTGGGACATTTAGCTTTCCTACTAATATTTTATTTGTTCTAGAACATGATATAAATCATGCAGCAGCATATTTTGGTAGCAGGGTGGTATCTGCAACGGGGGAAAACTTACGAAATTCTCCCATATATATTAGTGTTATGAGAAGCTGTTCAAAAGTCCTGCCATTTATATAAGTGTTACGAAGTGTCATTGCAAAATAGTGTCTCGACTCTGCAGTATTTATGGGGTTGGTTCAAACCTCTGCACTGAAATCTAACCCTCATCAAAGTCTTAAAAGTATTATTAAACCTTTCAGCTGGAAAGGATGGGGAGAGGGTCCTTAGTTTACAGTGTTGTGAACTCTCAAGACTTTTTGCAGGTAATTATACCTAACTATCAAAACCATCATTATGTCATTTCTTAATTGTACCATGGTTTCTAGGGTTGCCCTAGCATGAGGGGGGTCCACTTTTAAAGAAGGTTTGCATGATTCCTATTTTTCATTTCATTTCAAGTCAGCTCGAAGCCTTTTGAAATTGCAATGTGTAGAGGTTAAAGGTTTTATAGGGTCACTGGTGGTCAAAATGTGAATGACAACCTTGTTTAATAGGTGTTAATACATCTTAAAGTGGGAGACTTAAATAGATTTCACGTGTGGTTTGTGAATGCTTATGGTAAGAAGATGATCCCTATTTTTGGTGGGGGGACAAAGGTCATGTGGGAAAACAAAATTATTTTTTGAACATGTTAGTATAACATTTGAATGAGAAGATAATGGTACATGATGGGATTATTTGAAACGGAACATTTGTGCATCATCGAAAACTCAATGCAGTTTTGCATTCTGGTTATACATGTCGGAATCGATTTTCAATCACTTCTTCTTATCTCCTCCCCCGTCGTGGAAGGACGGCAATTTCCTTCGAGGAGGCCTAAAAATGAACGTTAAGGACTGAAGTTACTGTGAGGATGATCATGAACTTTTTCTTCTTTTGTTTTTGAAGTATTGTATTCTTTAGTAACAGTATTTTAATCCAAATCTGAATCTGTTTCAATTACTTCTTACTAGCTCTTTGATCCCTAATCCCATCTTCAGTCCTCAAGGTCATGCCCCCGTCGGGGAAGCCTGCCCTTCCCCTGTTGTTGAGAAAACCCAATTTCGTCGGGGAGCCTTCATCTGCATGCCCACGTTAAACTGATAAAAGAGGCGGCTTCCGTCATCCGGACGGTCTTCTTGATTTTGCTCACTATAGAAGACCATATTCTTCAAGGAAACTCACAATTCCGAATTTTCCTGACAAAAACAGACGAGGGTTGTTCAGGTGCATGCAGTGCCCAATGTTCTGCCAGCAGGCCTGCCCCTTCAGCCGAATTCTAGAAACGGTAATGAAAACCAGACAGGCCGTTTCAGCTACACATAGGCAGATGATAAACAGTAGTGTGAAAATGTCTCCCAATTAGTCTAACTGAACATTTAAAGCCACCTGGTAACGTATTTTGAAAAATTCAAATACATTGGAAGAAAAATCATTTATAGTCTGGAGTTCGGGAAGTCACGTAGAAAATCTCATCTTTTTAGCGGGCCTAGCAATCGACTACAACGACGATTTCGTTACAGAGTCTCCCCCGAAAAAACACTGTATGACACGTTCGTGTTGGTGTGTCGTTAAACCCCATCTAACTAACCAAACCAACCCAACCAACCAATAAAAACACCAAATATTTTATAATAACTGTGTCCCAAAGCAATTTTCCAAAATTTCTTCAATGAAATAAGCTCTTCATTTTAAAATCTTCGTTCAAAAAAGGAAAAACCTTTTCGGGTACCGTAGTCTCGTGTTGAAGCCTTACTGCGGATTCCTAGTACGATAAAATGCGTAAACCCCAAAATATTTACAGCTGTCGCCAGGGATTCCGCCAGAAACACAAAAAGGGTGGGATTTATTACTGCTGAACCCCAAGTCCAAATTGATGCTGTCCTAGGCTAAAGTTATGAGTAGGTTCAGAGGGACAAAAGCTTGCTTCAAGGCCCCTGTAAGGTGCAATTTGAAGGTTTTAAAGGCCATTCATTTGTATAAGTTAAAAGATTGCTGCAAAAGTGTCATCTTTTTACGTAAGAAACCAAGATATTGGCAATTTTCTAATTTTTATGGAAATGAAAAGGGGGGGGGGGGGATTTTACCCACCTTCTTCTGGAAAGGGGGGACAAATCCCCACCTTTCCCCCCTCTGACGGAAACCCTGGCTGTCGCCTATATAACTTTTTTTTTATTTTTCCCATATGGAGGACAGATCCTTCAATAAACACACCAACATTTTAATGGTCCTCACAAAAGCAAGATTTTTTTTAAAAAAAAATTTAAATTTTGTCTTCAAAATAAACTCCAGATTCTTAAGTATTTGTTTAAAAGAAGGCCAAAACTTTCGCGCGCTGCGCGCGCCTCAAAATGTCAAGTCACGTACAACCTGGATTAACTCAAAGCCTTTGTCGGGGCCTTGAAATGCTGGCCCCCTGTCGGGTAGCTTGGCCCCCTGTCGGGGAAATCCTGGCGCCACCCCTGTCCTGTGCACTGATATGCACTGAACACCCGCGCGTATACAAGAGGAAATTCAATCTGCTACCCGGCGAGGACGTTTCTGTGGAACGCGAGTAGGGCCGGTTCATGCGATAATGTAAATCTGGGTTAATTTGTTGCATGAAAATAAGAACTATGTATGAGAGATGTCTCACAATTTCTTATTCTAACAAAAATTTAGAGAAATTTTTGTTAGAATAAGAAAATCCATCAAATTTCCTCAATTTCATCAAATTTCCCCAAATTATTTTCTAGGGGGTGGGACAACTTGCCCCTCCTGCCCCCAGTAGCTACGTCACTGGCCGGGCAATACGCTGTCATTTATCATACTCACTTTACCCTTTACCGTTGTGCTCCAATCGGGGTATATTTGCGCGCCTTGGGAGTGGGCGGAAAAGCGGACGTAGCACGTCCCGCATCAGCTTCCGTAGGTTATTGACCCCGTGAACTTAAACTATTGTCCCTCTCGTTGTTGTGGCCGAATTTTCGGGTAGCTACTCGCAGTTTCGAGCTCCGCGTGAAACAGTAAAGATGGGTGACAGCCGCGCTCCCCGTATGGGTCCAAAAGGACCCAAACAACGGTAAAGGGTTAAAATAAGCCCGTGGAGTGCGTTCACTGCAAAGCTGATGCCGCTCTCTATGCGTGTGTGCACAGACCCGTGCTGCAGACACTTTAGCAGTTCGGGAGATAACCTCTTTCGGGGGAAAATGGTTTTTCACCCGATCGGGGGAAAATACGGCCATGGGTGGCGCCATTTTCAAATTTCTCCCCTGATGCTTTGCGATCCTACCCCGCAATTTAAACGGAAACAAACGTTCAAAACACCTGGAAAATTTAATCGGTCTTTGGAAAGAGAAATTTTCGAATATTTAGAAACTTTGTTGCTAGGGGAACAAAAAAGCCGGATCATGTTTGGTAGTTCACCGCGCAAATTTTGAGATATCGAGCAATTTTGCCACGTTCTGTGTCCTAAGCTTAAATTATAGACTTGACACAGCCGCAAGATTTGTTCAATTTTTTTCTGCAGAAAGTTGTGTAAGTTACTCGTGCTAGCAATTGAACCCATTAGTACGTTCTTGAAAGTTACTTTAGATTTCTGTCTGTGGTGGTGAACAATTACCTTGTATTTGAACATATCGACATTTATAAAACAAAGCGACGACTGTGATGAGGTACACACTAAGTGCTCATGAATATTCATGCTGCAAATTTTCTCCCGATCGGGTGAATTCTCATTTTCACCCGAAAACGGTTATCTCCCGAACTGTTTAGATTAACCTGCTGGTTTTAAACAAAAGGTCACCAAAGTCACCTACCACACCCCTTGTTTTGCCCCAATTGTCATTAACACTAACATTTACAGGGGCAACGTGAAGCTGATCCCAAACCCACTAAGGGTGAGGGTCCAGGGGAAAAGCTCCCGGAAGCTATGAGGTTTAAGAATATATCTGGGTGAAAATTTAAGTCTCATGGGGTGTATGTTGTTTATTTTTTTGGTTAACCCAACTCCTGACTGACCTTATTGATTGGGCTGCAAGAGGACAAACTCTGGTTGGGAATTTTTCCCCTTTTGTACCCTCCCCGTGGCGCCGTCACTGATAGAGCAACAATTGAGTATTCATAAACCTAGTAATAAACCAGGCGTAGGCCATTGGAGTAGCTAGAGGGAGGCCATGGCCATATATCAACAATCGAATTCTAAAAAATATTTTATAATAGTACACAAAGAATGACATCAAATGATGCTTATGATGCAAATGATATTAGCACCAGATTAGCCTATATCTTAGGGTACTATATTATTCAAAAAATCCCCCGGACGGCGATCAGGCTCTGCAGTTGGCCACCTCTCTGCCATTAAATGCCTTTGCTACTCCCGCGAAGGATACACTCAAACACAACATAGTCAATTATACACTCTAAGAACAGATGGGCAAAAACTACCCAATGTTAAGGAAACATAGCTCACGAAACATTTTTAGCAAACTTCGTTAAATTTATTGGACAAAATTTATGTAATAATAAGGCAAAATCGTGATGCTTCGCCCAACCTTCAGCAATTTTCTTATCCCCAACAATGTAGCAAGTGCATTTGTTTGCCCAACTGTGTTTAGAGTGTATACACCAATAAATTCACATAGGGTACATGCGCACATACGCATGTACGTACGCACCCACTCAGGAACCTATTTGCTTCCTATTTACTTCTCTCTCAGACATACACATATTGGTAGGACCACGAGAAAGCCTTGTTTGAACAGTTTTTACATTATTTTTTTTAGTTTTTTTTTTAAATTATCGGTTAATTTATTTTTACATTATCGGTTCAAAGATCTTTTTACATTATCAGTATTTTTTTTTACATTATCGGTTGATTTTTACATTATCGGTTGTAACACCATAGGCCTATTGGCCGACAGCTATTCACATTATTCAAATTTTGTTGTGGCCAGGGAGTTTCAGCTCCCTGTTGTGGCGAAGGCAAGGCGGCAGTAGAGTAAGTAGATAGCCAATTCACCCGGGCTTAATGTCATACGAGGTCCGTGTATTTGGATTTGTGTCTGGAGGGAAAGAATGAGCCTGAAATAGCCCCATTAAATATTGTCGTACGTAAACATTATGCTTATTTTAGAATATTTGTTATTGTTGATGTGACGAAAAGGGGGGGGGGGGGCTGAGGCGGGAAAAACCGCTTCCCCCTTGGATCCCCGCCCTACATTGCATGCACACTGCAATTTCCCACGATGAAGTAACAATAGTTTGTGCGTCATCAAATGAATCTTCTGAATGTATACTTGACCAACGACATTTGAAATGAACACAACGTTGTACAAAACCACTTGTATAAACAATTTGTATGTGGTTTTCTGATGAATATTTGCAAAATCATCAATAATTCACTATAATTTGTTGACGTTTTTCAACAAGTTTTAGATTTTTGGAGATTCCCGCACTGAAAAAGCCAAAGCTGCATGTGTTTGTGATATGAAAATTGTGCCAACAAAGTATAGGCTTTAGTCATATTAAGGTGGGTTCATTTTTACATGTTACAAATATACTGGCGTACGTATATCACGTTCATCAAACATGCAGTTATATCCGGAAAATGAAAACCTACTCGAACTCGAAGACAGCCCTCTTAAGACTACTAATTCTTTCACTTACCGTATAGAGAGTCAGACGCAGTTTTCCTGTTTTGTAAGTAAGTGTACTTTTCGTGAAAATTGTATTTTGAATATAGTTTTCACTGTGTGTGTTTTTTTTTAAATTCTTGAAATAATTCAAAAAATCGGCTATTTCGGGCATTTTGTTGTGCCAGCTTTAAAAATGGGCTGAGAAATTGTCGTTTATTTTCAAACCATAGTCTTCCCAATTGTGCCTTGATCTTTTTACAGCTTTATTTTCCATGAAAATGGCAAAGGCAAACGTTTTTCTTTGTCGCGCACTTGAAATGCCTGACAAATGCGAATATTCGACCATTTCGGTTATTGTGTTGAGCAAGAGAGGCCCTAGAATAAGAAACCTTTTCGGCAACAGAATAAAGATTTTTTGGCACTCCTGTTCATTTTTTATGAGAAGTTTACCATGAGTTGCTCTTTTTCTTTTTCTCCGAGCACGTCTCTTTTAACTTTCGGGCACGCTTAGGAGTTTTCTGGGTATTAAAAATCACAAAAATTTCTAAAGCAAATGGAAATGGCTGTGCGGATTTTCCACGGATAAGTGCGCACTGTTTAAGAACTAAAGGTGTTTCTTGATTGGCTGTTGCCATTGTAGTGTATCGATTGTATTCTTTGTTGGGCTTAGGGATCAGGTTATGGATTAGGCTACCGTTAGCCAGTAAGGAAATTTCTTGTTAAGCAGTGCGCATCGCCCCGGATACCTGACAATATTTTTATTTTGTGAATATTTGATGGGCAGTCGCGTTCCTCGTGCGCCTATGACCCCGCCATAAATGTAGTTTCGAGGTAATTGAATATTTCAGAAAGAGCAATCTTACCTTGAAAGTTGCCATCGTCGGATGAAGGGATAAAGGTGTCTGATGATGCAACAGTTTGGTGAAACGTTGACGATGAATATTCTGTTGACAAGAATGACGTCAGTTTTGTTACTTACGGTCAAACAATCTAACCAATCACCCCATGGGACCTGAAGAATCAGGATGATCTAAGAGGGTTTAGCTGTCTCCCGACCTCACTACTCCACTTTTTGTTGACAAAATGTTATCTATAAAAAAGACCTGTACAATTTCTCGAAAGATGGTTTGTGGTAGCTTGTTGGCTGGCTTTCGTGAAAGCCAAACAACGTAACTCTAACCCGGTTACAATATCCTATTTCTAATTCAAATTTTACTTTTCAGTTGCCTACAATGTGACGATTTAGGTATTTTTTAATTCGGTGAGAAGTTGTTCTGAAAAAATACACACTACCAATTAGCACATTTTTCTCTCATCATTATTGCGTGGTATTTTAAACGAATTTTGAACCTTGATGTAGATGATCGCACTTTCAAACCGTGTAAGTTCTACGGTACATTATTCAGTCTCTTTCTTGCTTAAATCATATTATTATACATCTGGTTATATCGAAATCCAAACAAGCAGCCAACAAAACAGCTTTTCAACAAATGTGTTGGGTACAAATTTGAACAATTTGTTGTGCAAAATTTTTGGGGTGAAATGGATGGGTAAATTCTTTTGCCCATCTAATGAGTACAATATAAAAGGAAATTTCTGTGTGGAATAGTACAAATGTCATGAAAATTGAGGCAAATTTTACCACCAAAATTCAATAATGCTTTTCACATTAAACATTAATTTCATTACTTGGTTTTGATTTTGTCCTTTCTAAACAACTGCAGTGTCTACTTTTTCGAGCCGTTCGGCGAAACCAAAAATCAAACTACTTCCCGAAGAAGCTGTTACGTCCACTGAAGGACAACACTTGACAAACATCAAGGCCTTCCGACCATTTACATTATTGGTCTGTCATGCATGGCTCCATTCTAGACGGGATGTAAAGAACACATAACTATACACGATCTTAGCCAAAAGGCCGAAAAGCGAACAACTGTAGCGTTATGACTTACAGAAGAATACAATCATGTAACCCATTTCAACACAGGTGTAGTAAACACTCAAGTTTATATATAAATGTCCCAACCCCAAAATCACCATACACTTAGATTCAATGTTTGTACACTAAAGATTATTTTGTCATTGTACATTTTTATGTCCCATTGGTCGCTAGCGACTTTATAAAGTAAAGGATAGTTTATTGCTTGCCGACAGTGGAGGAGCAAGAATGTCAGAATTGGGAGGAGGTATCATGATAAAAAAAAATAAGGAAAAAAATTAGTCAGAACTAAAGAGTTGGACTTCTATGCTTAACGTAGAAAAACAAAGTACAATAATACAATAAAAAAAAAACCAACAAAAACTAGAGGTTATTATGAGGTTATTATGGTTATTGTTTTATTGCTGTCGTCGTCGGCGGTCGTGCGTTATCAATATAATTATTACAGGACCAACGATTGATTATGTGGCGCACATTTTTGTGCACCTTCCACCAAATTCGCACTCTTAAATGGTGTATAGTAATTGAGGCACGTTTGAAATTCTTAAAATATGTTACTATCATGATTTTTTTTCTTTTGTTGGTTTTTTTTTTTTTTTTTTTTTTTTTTTTTTTTGTATTTTGTTTTTCTACGTAAAGCATAGAAGTCCAACTCTTTAGTTCTGACTACTTTTTTCCTTATTTTTTTTTTTTATCATGATACGTCCAACGAGAAGATAATGGTTCGCATTAAAAACTCACCTGAGATACAACTGTAGCTAATTCTCAAGTATTTAAATGTCTTACGACAGGGATCTCCAAACACTTCATTTGATGCTTCTACACCACAGCTTATTTTTCCATTGCACTTTTGTGACACTGTATTGGTAGATTCGTTTGCAGCACATAGTTCTCCATTTGATAAATTTAAGGATTCTTCTTTGGTGCAATTTTGTCTCGGTTCACCATCATTCCAGTCATAGCCATAGAGGGCGTCTGTAATGTTAATGGTTGCGTCTACGTTGCAGGATATATGTAATAATTCGTGTTCACACGTGTAACCAAATTTGTCTTCTGAAACAAAGGGAAAAAAAACTGAGCATGACAACCTAATTAAAATTCCCATGTAATGCATATTTGAAACGTGAATATTTTCTGTTGAAAAAAAATAAAAATATTTTAAAGGTTACCAGCATATTGCTTGGCTCACCGAATTCCAAATGCAATTTTTATGCGCTTTCGGGACAAACATCGAACGGAGGCCAAGCCACAGAATGCAAAACTTCAGGTTAAAAGAATCTTTAACCAGTTTACTGTGTTTTCACATCTCCACTCACTATTCAGCCAGTCACTGAAAGACCATGATCAAAAACACACTTTTTAAGTTGTAGTAGCTCTCAGTGAAGCTTACTCCAACTTGGAGACGCTACAGAAATTAATTGCACTTACGCGGGTTGCAAGTCACGTGGTAAAACTTAGAAGGACAAAAGTTGAACGCACTAGCTAAAGATGTCATAGACATGGACTTAACGTTACCAGCCTCCACTTGCCCCACACTGGTTATCGTCCAAACATATTTCAATTAAAGCACTAGACTGAATGAAAAGACAGACTATACCCTTGTTGTTAGCCAAAATGCCGAGCCAAAGCCCACATCGACTATCTTATGCGGAAGTGCGAGAGAGCACTAAACCTGTTGAAAGTCGTCTCAAAAGATGGACTGGGCGCTGATCGCCTTGTTTTGCTTCGACTCTACAGATCCCTAATGCGGTCTAAACTTGACTATGGTTGTGCTGTTTACAGTTCTGCACGTGAGTCGCACTTCAGGAAACTACTCCCCTTACATAACCAAGGCCCCAGGATCTGCTTGGGAGCTTTCCGTACATCCCCAATTCAGAGACTTTACTTCGAGGCAAATGAACCACCGCTCCATATAAGATGGGAGAATTTGTCACTTCAGTTTGCCATCAAACTCCATAGGCACAACCAGACCTTTGAGACCGCTTTCAACCATAGGTTTAGTGACGATTATATGAGGAAACATCTGCTGTTCCTCCATTTGGTAGGAACAACGGGAAACGGAGACCCAAGAAAACGGAGGGATGATTTAGATCTGACTAGGTCCCACATTGGTCAGACTAACCTTACCCATGCCTATTGACTTCACGGGGAAGAAAGACCATTCTGCAGACACTGTGACTCTGCTATTACCGTCAGCCAAATTTTCATTGACTGTTATGAATACTCCCATATCCGCCAGAAATACTACACCGTGCCCGACCTGAAAACCTTGTTTGAACAAACAGATTCTTCTCGTTTTCTTGGCTTTCTTAAGGAAAGTAAACTTTATAGACATTTCTGACATTGTTCCCGCCTATGCTATCTTGTTAAGAGAAATCGACCACCCCTTCTACCTTTTTACTCCTTAAATTTTTAAGTAGTTTTACCCCAACATTGTTACTTTGTCTAACTTGGTGACACTATATAACACATTCGTGTTGGTGTGTCGTTAAACCCCATCTAACTAACTCGCTAACTACCTAAACGAGCCAAGGCAGCAAGGACAGATGCACAAATTGCTGTCTGAGGAAAGTGCGTAAGCTTCAACTCGTATTCCAGGGGCGCACGGTTGGGCACATTGCGGCCCCTTATGGGGTCAGTGGGGCGAAGCCTCCGTATTCTCTGACAATATAAGACAATCTGAACACAGAAAACTAGTTTGAAAGTGCCTCAAGATACGAGGAGAAATTAGCCATTAACCCTTCAGTTTTACCCGTTAAAGATCCGGGATTCTTTGGAAGGTAACGAGATTTGCTTCACAGTAGACAAAGTGTCCAGCGATAAAAAGTTATTGGCATTCCAATTGAAGGGAAGGTTGTTACTTGAATTAATACGAAGGTTTTTTACAGGATCGATTCATTTATCAAATGTATCCAAACAACCTTAAAGCGAACTTAAATTTATGACTTATGAGATGTGAACTATAAATATTTAACGCACTTACCACTGATGCGAAATTAACCACTCATGTAGGCCAGGTTAGAATTCATTTGGGAGTCACATTTACACCCCCAACCCCTAAAACATCGAGCAAGGGCTATCTGCGACACTTGTCAGTCACGGCCGATATAGCCAGGAATTCTGATGAACTCTGATAAAGGAACCCAACACCGCGGGAGTTCGGTTGGTCTGTTGTAGTGGTTTGTTGAAGTGGTCTGTTGAAGTGGTCTGTTGTGGTGGTCTGTTGTAGTGGTTTGTTGTAGTGGTCTTTTGTACTGGTCTGTAGTAGTGGTCTGTTGTAGTTTTACGGCTCAACTTCTAACTTGGTTTAATCAACGCGTAGGAGAAGATATGATGATGTTTGCTGTGAGTAGAATCACCATCATTAGAGTTTGTGGGTACCTACCACAGGGTGTAAGTTCCCAGGCCTGCTTCATATGCTTCAAGCTCCAAGTGCGATGCGCGAGAGGTCTCTTGTGGGAATTCCCGACCAGGCATGGGACGTCGCCGTAAGTCTCGGAAGGGAACTATAATAGTATAATAGTGATAATGCTTCAAAAGCGCTACCAGCAAAACTACATGAAGAGCTGTGTTCTTTGCAAACAGAAACGAGAGGTGACCAGGGACTCATGTCATGTGTTTGGCTTGGGGCATAAATTTGGAACACAACAATGGAGCTTTCAGAAGGAGTTTGAAGGCAGAGCACACAAAGCTCTGCAAAATTAACAATTCAACTGATTATTGTCGTATTTTTGCATCGATCGAATTTTTCCATGAAGAGGAAAAGTAGATATATCAGTATATTTGTGGTTTATCGTCAAACCATATACTCATCACATTATGTATTGTTAAAGATTGTGTTATGTAAACCCCCAAATGTACGTCAACTCTATTCGAGCATTCACCTATATATCTAATTTTGGCTTGAAAAGTTCAGTGAAGTTTAAAAGTCAAGAGCAGTCCCTGCCCCAAAGTTATTATGAAGCAATAGCTTAACGTAACTATTTTCTTCTCTATTTTCTACCTCTCCAAAGTATCTTTCATCTTATTTTTAAACTTCAATATTTCATAGTCAGAGTAGAGTAAACCAAGCAGTAAATTTCACATTTAAAGGGAAACACTGTTGTCACATGAATCTAAGCAGTCACTCTACTACACTGCTTCAAGTTGGGGTGACTGTTCTTTGCCTAAAAAGGCTTTTAAGTCAGTAGGTGGTCATTGGTCCGTTTGGTAATAAAACTTTAAAAACTGAAGCAGCCGTGAAGCTCCAACTGTCCAAAAGGGATATTATTTACCAACTTAACAACTCAACAATGAGTGATATAGAAGGATATTTCTCAAGAAGATGTGCCACCTCCAATCCCCTCGTCCAAAGGATGTCAGTCAAATCTATAGCCCCGAAGACACGCGCCGAAAAAATGAGGTTTTACTTGGACCATTTTCGGTAATAAAATGCCTTGCCTTGATCAATGATTCATATAGGGATGGTTAATACCTCGTACGGGCACATAGCGTCATGTTCTTACCCCCCCCCCCCACACACACACACAGACACACACACACACACACACTCCTTACATCTAAGGATCTTTTCGGTCGGTTTAAGTGGAGGTATGCAGTGCATTACATTAAAACTGAATTTTTAGACCTTAAAATGAGCGTTCACTACGTAGGCCTAATAGCTGGTACGTCACGATGAGCCTGTTTTTATCAAGCCGAACTGAGGGTATATACACCTCTCTACTTACTATATACCGGAAATGCCCTACAAAATAAATAATTTAAATCTGGCTTTTGTTTCTTTTTCCAATTTTTTTTATTTGTTCTTTTCTTGGTCAACGTAATAAAGGGAATACCCCCTCCCCTTCCCCCAAGACACACACACACACACATCCTATCCGCTTAACAATAACTAAAGAGTATCACGTGAAGTGACATGCAAGATGAATGGTGGATTATATGGCTCGCCTCCGCAGAGCTTCCCCATTTCTAGACCTAAGTTATCGGTCAAGATTATCTTGATTGTGGTCGCAATGACACTGCTATCTTTAACGTTTCAGTTAGGAAAAGATGCTAAGCGTTATCTATACTCTTATGTATTGGACAATAAAGTTTGCAATAGCCATTGATGATCAAATCGAATTTTAATGTCCTAATACTTACCAACAACGTTGCTTTCAGCTGATGCCAGCCAAGTAGGACTAACGACCGACAAAGTTACTATGCAGACAAGACATTCAATCAGTAGCATCGATAGGTATCTCATCCACACATCAGTGTTCTTCATATTCAACAATTAACGTCAATAAAAACGCAGTTTTCCGATTGGAAACTTTTCGTAATGTTAGACAAACATTCGGGCGATTTGTAAAGTTATTGTGATTGCTGTTTACAATAATCACTGTTGTCAAAAGTATAACATCTGTTTCCAACAGGAAGAACAAGGCCGTGGAAACATCATATAGTCAAGAAAGGTTTGATTCCTACAAACTGATAACGCAAATTTCCACGGTCAAAATATTCAAGGTTGGTGCTCACCAGAACAAAGCCTTTATATTTATCCTAAATGAATAACTGGCAAGAAAAAACAGTAATGTCGAGAACGGCACTCAACTGTGAAAAGTCCTTTATACCACTTTGGATACTCACTCGAAAAAGCACATTCACTGGTGTTTGTGGGAATAAAGCGTGTGATTTTTTATATAAACATTAGAACGAGGAAGTAAAAGTTACCACGAAAACGTACTATTGTCTACTAAACAGCAAGTCATGAGAGATGTTTTGACAGGAATAGAAAACTTTTGTGATGGCCTCTGCACAGGTCACTCATAAACCCCAAATTATCGAAAAACGGGGGACATTTTCATGACTCAGGTAGCCAGGAACTCTGATATTGGGGAGGGTCACCAAGTTATGTCTACAGTCAGCATTGACAAAATGGGATAACCACTATTTGCGAGAATGGCATGATTATCCACAGCCGACCAGGTCGAAAACGCGGACACCTCGAAAACGGCGGAAATGTTCAAATGTAGCCTAACGATAACCGTCAAAATAGAATTATGCGGTTTTCGCTTTTTCGAATCAGCTGTATGGTCAGTTCGAAAACGCGGAAAGGTGCTAGTCTATACTTTTCCTAGACTTGGGAGAATTTGGCAACTAAACACATGTCCGACCCCAAAGTCAAAATTTTCACATTTTTGCACATGTTTACTGTACATATATGTAGGCTACAGACGAGAATTTTAGAGATTGTTAACCGTCTGCGGCAAAGAGCGTTGTCATGGGAACATTAAACAAATTGGGCGCACGATGCAGCTCCTATCCCGTCCGACCGGTAATTACGACCCTTTCTCTATGGAGTTTTTTTTTTAAATTGCATTAAAAGTTATAATCTGATAAATATTTTTTTAATAGTTGTGAAAAGGGAGTTTGATATTAAATTACTTTCAATACACTTTCAAATAAAAATCCCAAGGGAAGGGGTGTTTTTATTGGTCGCATGGGGCAGAAGCTGCCTCGTTGGCTCACTTTGCTAAATGCCGCCTTGTCAACATTTTTTGCTGAAGACGGCTTACAATCCCTCCATCTAGTCGTCCCTTAATAAAATTGTTGTTGTTGTGTACGTCGAACCTGTGTATAGTTCTCCAAAAAATTCTCTGTTTCAGCGATATCCGCGTTTTCGAATTGACCGTATAGAATTCGAAAAGGCGGAAATATATTTTTCCCTTGAAATGTGTGAAGAGGGAGTTTGATTTCAAGTTATTTCCTTGAATGCAATTTCAAAACAAAATCCCAAACTTGAAGGGCGTTTAACGAGTCGGGTGGTTCAGGAGCTGCCTCGTTGGCTCACTTTGCTAAATTCCGCCTTGTCAACATTCTTTGCTGAAGACGGTTTACATAAAATCCTCGTATGTAACCAAATGTAGGCCTACGTTAAACTTGTTCAAAAAAGTGAACATTTGCACTTTGCGGTTGGATATGTCATTAGTTATCAAAAATTTCCACAATCTAACACTTTACCGTGTTTTCGAAGTGACCATATAGCTTATTCGAATACGCGAAAACCGCGGGACTTCATTTTGACGGTAATCGTTATTTGAACATTTCCGTGGTTTCCGCGTTTTCGACCAGGCCCTCTTCCAGCTTGCCATTAGGGAGTTTCAGATTTCACGACGCGGAATTTATCTACAACGAAGTGACGTCATCTGTGTCTATGCCGTTTTCGAACGCAACGCGAAATAACGCTACACCAAGTTGTGAAATGACAGGGGCGGCGCAATAGGTGACGTCATTGCGTTGTGGCTGACGTCCGCGTCGTGCAATCTAAAGCTCAATATTGATAGCCTAACGGTGTCGACGCGGCTCATGCTGTGCTCAAGTGCTCGAAGCGCGTGAAATTTTTCTCTTTTTAGAATTTCTACCTCTTTAGGAATGCAGCACGTATGGCTTCCAGCTGGACATTTAATTGCAGTCAGTCTATAAATTTGCGGTTCAATTACGAGTTGAAAATCAAGTATAGGCCTACCAGTCATCACTTCAAGCATGTTACGTCTTCTCAATGAGGCTGTTACATGGAATTCCAGGTGGTAATGTACGGCAGGCGCGACGGAAAGGAAGCAATATTACCAATAGTAGCACCTCCTTGACATTACTGAGTGCCAGCAGGAAATTTACGCTCAGCGCCCCCATTCTATGGCGTGGAGCGTACAAGAAAAGTTTGACGGCTTTAAAAAGGTGGTCTGAAATCGCATCTCCCCAATTGCCTAAGCTGCCATTAGACACTTTTTAAACAGATCTGTATGCCGAGGGTCCTGCAGATACGTAGCCGGGAAAATCAGCTCAATCGATCGACTTGAAAAGGAGGAAATTAGAAAAAAAGAAACGTAGAAAAAGGGAGCAATGCAAGCTTGTATAGTTGCTATTTCTTCGGTCACTAGCCTCAGACCAAAAGTGCTACACTTTGACCAGTCATCTCACAAAGACTTTTGATTCAGTTGCTTGCATACGCTAATCCTGCCTTCAGAACCATACCTGTAAAAACAATTCTTAGTCAGCAGCACTCACTCAGTCACTGTAAGTCCACTGTTACTAAAACATATTCCACATTCAGACATAAGGCATATGTGTAAAACTTCACTTCAAGGAAATTTAAGACCGGGCTCCCTGCTTTTATCCCCATTCATAAATATCTTGAGAAATGTGGGTGAAATACATGAAAAAATGGTCAAATTTTAGAGATCAAGTTTTAATTCTCCTCAGTTTTGTAGCCCCCGTTGTGACGTATCGATATCTTGAACTCGAATCGTTGCAGGCAGCAGGAATACTCTTAACTGCATTTCGCGACCGATACTCTCAGTATCAGCTTTAATTTGCTTTTATTTTCGAGAACTGTATCGGCTATTTTATAAGCAAATGTTGTTAAACAGAAACATTGATCACAGTTCCGTAATATTTAGGGATAAAATTATAGGCGTACTATGCAGGGGCAGACTGCTCCCGAAACTTCTGCAAGACCTCAGTTGCCAACAAGAGTCTGGGAAATTTCGTAACCATATAAAATCGGGTATATTTGTAATTACACAGACAACTTCTATGCATGTCCATATTCTTTCAAAACAATTGCTCAAAAACAAGCAAAACATTGCAAAAATAAAAATTTCGATGAAATTTCAAAACCATTACAAATATCTGGCATGCAATCTGATAGCGCATGGAACTAGAATGCAATGCATTCATGATCGCGAATGGAGGCGGCCTAACGGTTCTAGTGAAACAGAAGAGTTGCTAAATTTTAGCAAGTCCGTGATACGAGTAACAAGTAGTAGATGGTGAATTTGTTATGATGGGAGGTTTTCGCATTTCAGAAAAGGATATCAGTGCATGTTGAAAATTTATGCAGGTGAAACATGAGTGATGGGAGGCGAGGGAAATAGAAACGTTTATAATGATGTTAAAATTGACTAAACAAAACAGGTAGTGGATGATTGAAAATAGACGTGCAGTGCAGAAGAATTGTTTTCTTAATAACTTCCGGCCGTAGCCAAAAACGTGAGAATTTCACACATATTATTGGAAGTTCAAAATTTCCTCACGAATGACAATTTCAGTTTTTTAAACTTCCTAAGTGTTCTCAGTATTGCTCGAGGGCAGTGCTTATTACGGTTCGGCAGTTCAACCGGATCACCTGTATGTGAATGCATCGCATGATCACCAACAAAGCAAGCATGTATTTCAGATCAGAAAAGATGTAACTTAGCTATCATGTTGGCTTATGAGGTTTAAGGGTAGAGAGAGATAACTACGCAGTCTTTTATTTTGCTCCTCCTTCGTCAGATATCTTTCTTCCCGTTCCTACTGTAATGTCAACAAAATAAACAGTATAAAACTTCTCACCCGCCTCCTCTCTCTTTGGTTGGATAAGTGCGCAACTAGAGGTTCTCTTCCCTTACAGTACGGTTGCTACAAGGAACTGTTTTAAATTTTCCTACAACATTGCCGCCAAGTACAGCCATAAATTTAAAAAAATCTAATGTGAGAATATTTTCAAAATGCAGAACAAAAAGCTTCGGAAGAGGCTAACTTTGCCATTGGCACATATTTGACTTTCCACTGAAACAAATCAAATTCTCGAAATCACTTTTTTAAGCCACCGTAGCACTTGATATCATCAACTGTATCAGGAAGCATATCACCATTAGCAGAACGGCCTTCTGGGGAAAAGTAGTTCGAAAGTACACCGTCAATTTTAGGTCATCTTGGAGTGTAAACTGCTCACATGAGAAAAATCAGTTGCTCCTTATTTTTCATGGATATGAAAGAGGGGGTGTTAATGTGTAAGTGATGCGAAATTGGTATGGATTAAAGGTAATTTAGACCATTTCAGTATTGGATGTGAAGAACAGGTAATTTCCGTCACTTTGCGGATTAATAGGGTGGGTGCAGAGCCCATAAATTTCTTCCTCATGTAGCTCAAACTGCTATGGTGAGTTTGTGATGCCATGATTGGCCAACTCCTTGGCTTTTATGTGAGGGATGATAGCTTCAGTGGGGTTTCAACTTTGACAGGGCTGTGGGGGCATTTAATAACTTGGCAAAATAGTGTGTAAGTCAATGGAGAAATTAATGGTGTTGTACTCCCATCGTACGTCGTTCGGCTGACCATGGAATCACCGGCAAAGCCAGCACCTGATGGTAAGGGCGATTCAAGTTTTAGTTGAAACCTCTAGGTCAGAAGAAAGCTACGCAGTTAATATTGCGCAATTTTCGCATCCGGGTGACTACGTTATCTTATCCGTTCTCTCTTCCTAACCCTTCTGTGACGGCCTTCAATTCTGAACATAAAAAAGTATAAAAAGTATAACTTTAATTTGTCACTCTTGCTATGAAGAGAAATTACCAGTTAACTGTTTTTTCTAAAACAACGCCTTAAACTTTTACGTCAACAGATTGCTGGGATGCTTCAAACTGTAAGAAAAGAAGGGTAACGACCATGTCATAAAGAACGGCAGTTGACAAAAACTATGTAAAGGACTTCTGAGAACCCCATGCACTGAGTCGTTCCAAGAACCATGTAATTGAAATATCCCTGAAGTAAAATGCCTTAACATGTAATGAAACCAGAGACATTCTTAAATAAATATATCTGTTTTCATGGTTAACGCCTCTCACTTACGAACACTTACAAACTCTGTGTAAAGTAGCAAAACCAACAAGGCACAGAATGAAAACACTGTAACAAGTCCATAAAGCGGCTACTATACTTCGCATTCACTCTTACAGTTTCTAGTCAACTTTACTCCTTAATCTTGCACAACACTTTGTCCGAAATGGTAGAACGAAAGATGCATTATTAAAATGTCTTCAAGTACCATATTTTATGGGCAGACACGAGGTTGTTGAGGTGTTTAAAATATTGGCGGCGCGCAGGTTGAGGGGCGACTTGGTTCGTGCTCCCGAATCGTAGTTTGACGCTAAATATAGTTCACCGTATTGAAGTAAACATCACTTGTAGTGGGGCAAGGTGCATTACAAATAAACATAAAAAATCAATTCAAACGGGCTCGAGAATGTAACTTCTGGTGATCTAAGAGGTATTTTTGGTGGAATATTTTCCGTTTCACTCAGTCCCAACTGATAGTGGCACTCCAGTTAAATACTCAGTATTAGCTCCGGGGGGGGGGGGGGAGACAAACTCGGATATTTATACCGTATGTGACACTAGATCATAAAGTAACAACGGTCAACTTTTTGTTCTCAAAATTCCTAATTATCTCTTTAGCAACCTCCATATTTGTAATTATTTCTTTTAAAAAGCAGAAAAAAGCGTTTCGCGCGCGACAACCTTCAAACCCTTAGACAATACGGTTATATAAGTCGGAAACTTGCCCTCTGTGACACCGGCCAAGCACAAAGCGGCTTACCCAACTTTTCTTAAAACTCCAAATTCTCTCCAGTACAAGCTTAATTTGTTATCAATTGTGTTCAAAAGCAAAACTGCTGTGGTCAGAGAGGACAACAATGGCCCGTCGTACAGGGACGCGTTAACGCAGTAAGTTAAAAACATTACACTGTAAAAAAAATTTTAAATTTTACAGTGAAATCATTGTCAGCTATATTGCCAACAAAAAGGCGTTATGTTTTCAGCCAATCGTAAAGATAATAACGCAAAGCCTATAGAAATTACAATACAGCCGATGAAACTTTCACAGATGTTTGCCTACTATGTAGAAATACAGAAAGGCAATAAATCTCTTTTGCATTATGATTGTTATGTTGCACTCGGAAAAACATTTTCTTCATCTATTGTCCCCTAGTGTCTCTTGCAAGAGAATCTTTTTTCCAAAGTCCTCCCGACCCTCTGGCAAAGGGCCTTTCGACGAAGCCAAACTTGAAACAGCTTCCCCAAGAAGCTATACGTCCATTGAAAGACAACACTTGACCAACCTCAAGGCCTTCAGACCATTACATTATTGGTCTGTCATGCATGGCTTCATTCTAGACTCGATGAAAAGAACAGATACTTTTCTTTAAGACTATCGAGGAAACTTCGCATTACATATACATACACAAAGTTACAGAGTTGTAAAAATAAAAGAAAGTAATGGAGGAAGACATATTCATTGAAATAATACGGACAACTTACACATAATTAACAGGAAACTGTCCAATAACTTTAGCCAAAGGGCCGGGAAGCGAGCAAGAGAATAAGACTCCAAGTAGGGTTGCAGACATTGTGTTCACTTTTAAAAGTTACGCTATGGTATATGTAACACGTCTATCACACGTTGGTTATAATGAATAACTTCACTACACAGTTTTTTTTTTAAAGAAACACAGTTCGTTTATCTCAATTTTCTTTCCTGTATTTATTAACTACTTATTCTTTTCCTCAAAACTGTTTTCGCTACAGATTCCATTAGTTTACGCTTGACCAAAGCAAAAGTTTACAATTTTTTTTTTCAAAATTTCGGCCACGCCTACTTAAGAAGCTTAAAGGAGTTTAGGTCAGTTTGAACTAATCTGAAGGTTACACAGTGCTTTATTGTGATATCACTAATAACCTGTACCCTGGAGTGTGTTGTAACAAGTTAGATATCCTTCTAATTTGCATAAATGAAAAACATTTTTTATGGGAAACAGTAATACAGAAATTATACTGTGAATTTTACAGAATTTTTTTTTTAAATTTTACAGAATTTTTTACAATGTATTAACCGGGCGCCAACTTACAATTTTGGTGTATCAGGGGCCCACTGACCACATGGACACCCCGGCACGGATGAGAATATCCATCGGTACCTCATCCACGTATCGGTATTCTTATTGCCCAACGCCAGTTCTAATGCACTCTCCGAGTCGTTATGTACAACAATTACACTGAAGAATGATATTTGCAAAGAGGGCTGGGTACATTGATAAAACATCATTTTTTTACCTACAAAGTATTGCGCTGAATAAATGGCCATATTGATGGGGATGATAAAACGAAAGGCCCTCAAGTAATGATCTATACTTATGTGACAACATACTACATCTGTCAAAACTGTGATTCGATTCCGTGTGGGAAAAGGGTGCTTTGTCATTCAGTATGAATTAAGGATGCTCAATTTTATTTCCTTGTTGTAACACATCGAAATTTATAACATCAAAAGGTCTCACGAGAAATCTGTTATGTTAGGGAAACGCACAGAATATCACAACAGTTAAATTCTAAGCAAGTAATATTGATTCAACTTTAGAGAGAATGAGGTAATTTCGCAAGTTGAAAAGTCAATGGTTCTCTAGGACACATGGAAAATGAGAGTGCAATATGTTCTGATACCACCTTTTATGCAATACATGATCACACATTGAGCGACGGACGTCGTAATTCCTATGCACTCTAAAGGGGCAAGACCCCGGATACGCGGGCTTGAGGGGAAATTCGATGGGTCTAGCAGTCCACTTGCGTTCAGTACAGGCAGGCAGAGGGCAGTTTATCTGCCTCCCCCACTTGAGCATTTGGGATGTTTTAGGTACATTTGCTGATTTTGTCGGTATATCCGTCCAGGGTGTACCCAACAAAATATCTCCAGTACTATATAACATATATTATGATCGTGAAAATTACAAACGAGAAACAAAATATTTAGGGCGCTTCGCGCGCCTTCTTCTTCAGTTAACTCCAGTTTCAGATGAAGGTATAATTTCACAAATCGCAATTAGGATAAGCTGCTCTGAAATTTTATTACACAATCATTACTTTAGGAGAGAGTTTGATATAAGTTCTTTTTTAAATTCTTCTCTATTCTTTTGCATTTCAGGCTAAATTTCAGTTAGTATTGTAACTCAATTTTAGGTTTTTTTCCTCTATTACTGTCATGTACATGAAATTGTTTACCAATTGATGTTAATATATCGATAAGAAGTCCTCTCCCCTCTTTGTTAGTTTGTGGAAGAATCATAACGCAAAGGCATGTTAGGTTCCGCTTTTCTGAGCCAATTGTTGGCCTAGTACAAGCAGCTTATCCCCATTTGCACATTGTGGATTTGAAATCGGAGCCAAGTGGCAAAGTAAGGTTACTTAATTCAACATATTCGGGACAGATGGCGTTTTAATTGCATATAAAGGCCTGTACGTATGCAATGCCTGTTCAGTTCGTGAACAGCGTAAAATGGTTTACGTCAGCATGATCGTATGGTAACTTCTCGAGGGACTCAGGGTGTCAATAAAATGTTTAGGGTTGGGAATGACTTTCTTGGGAACGTTGAAATTGCTGGGTTGTAAAGGGAAAGTTCTTTCATAAAGCCTGTTCTGGTGGTTGTCAAGAATGGCAGATAGACTAAAGAATTATCTCGGTAGAAAGGACTCGGATATTTCCTTGTTCTCACTTATTCACTTTTTTTGGTTTATGTTCAGACTTCTCTCTTTGAACGTTTTTTTAATACTACTTCTACTACGACTTCCACTGCTACGATGACACCCTTAAATCTCTGGCAAATATTGCGTACAAAATGCTTCATCTCCTTAGTAACCACCTATCAATATTCTAACCTCTACCTCTTGGCTGGATTAGAATCTCCCGTCATCTGACCCCAATGACCCCACCTGCTTGGCTTCAGTACAAGCCCATGAACAATGGTAATAAATTAATCTACCCTTTGGGCAGACCTTAATCAAGATATGGTTATAAAATGACGCGTATATACATTTTTAGTTTCAATATAAAGGCTGCTACAGAATTGCTCAAGAAGCACTGCCCTGGAGTCCTAAAGAGCTCAATTTTACTATGCCAACTCCTATATACTGTAACTGTAACTTTGTTTTACATATCTCCACTTGTCCACCCTGCCCTTCGTAGATGTATTGTAAACTCCATACATCGAAACATGGATAATTAAATCGTAAAGTTTTTTTAAACTTAGTGCACATGTTTCTAAATGGTAACAAGGCCCAGTTTAGTATTATGCAATTTGACTAATCTGTCGAGTTCAAACTTTGAAGTTCATTTTTCAAATAAACAGTAAATTCTCTCATGCAAATTCTCACAAAGCTTTCCTCTTTTTTATTTGCACACATGCTGATGAAATGTAGCCTCATTCTACACTCTAAAAAATATTTAAACGATTTTGTTTAAAAATTAAGATACTCACGAAAATGAGTATTTCTACTCGAAATAAGTGAGTACTTCAACTCAATTTGTGTAAAAGTTTGCACAAATTCAGCAAATTGTGTAAAATTTTGCACAAATTCAGTTGAAGTACTCACTTATTTCGAGTAGAAATACTCATTTTCGAGAGTATCTTAATTTTTAAACAAAATCGTTTAAATATTTTTTAGAGTGATGTTCTTCTCCCTGTCTTATGAATGAATAATGATGGAGAATTTAAACGTGTTTACAAGGTGGGGACAAAGTAATTGTTTTGTTTATAGACTCTTGAAGTGCTAGGACTGTGTAGTGGTGTCTTACCTCCCTATTTGATTCTAAATTCATATACCTGACAAATTGTAGGCTAAGATAATAATCCAAAATGTCACGAAATAAACATATTGCATACTTTCTTGCCAATCTTGGCGGTTTTTACCTAACAATTTAACATGTGGTAAAGGGACCTAAAATTTATAGCGAGTACACGAAATACATCACAGGGAAGGAATATAGGGTGTTTTAAATACTTATCCGCGTGTTCTAACATTGCCTTTTTATAAAGCTACATTTTTCCAATGCTTGCTTACTCGTTAGCATTTTGGTGCGAAAGCTGTTTCTTATCGAGTGATAAATAATAACCCTCATATTCGTGACCACTCGGAATATAATCATATTCTGAAGAAACTCGCTTAGGGATTTCATAGTTATTCGTCATTTCATTAACTGGTCCAGATGTTTTCAAATTTATGTCGTTATTTCCTGCATTCAAGGAATGAACGGTCACGTCATTGTTGTATGCGTGATCATTCGCTGGTTGGTGCTGGTTTGTCGTTAGCTGTGCCTCGGGAGGTGATTGCTTTGATCTGCAAGAAATAAAAAAATGACAACCAGTTAGAAAACATCCATGTTACTTCTTATCAGTGACCTCCAAACTTTACAGCAAATAATGATTTCTCCCCCCCCCCCCCCGCCTTCGGAGTCCGTCACACACATGCACGGGAAGGCATCATATTTTGGCATCTTATTTTCAGAAAATCCTGGTCGTTCACTTTAGACATCAAGCTATGGAGAGGACGTCATCTTGAAACCCAAAACATGGTTAAATAGTTCTCATTTACATGAAAAAAGTTGCTTTTCGTCTTTCAGAAAATGCTTATTCTAAACGCCACTTAACCCTAACGTAACCCTTAAAGTGACTGAACCCTTACCTTATTCCTAACTGAACCCCAGGCATAGGCCTAGTCGAACCAAATTTGGAACCCCTGCAAAACCCTGTTTTAACAATACGGTGACGTCCTCTCGTCAGCCGTATGTTTCACCTTAGTTCTGCAATTACAAAACAGGTGTTGTCAACAAAGATTTTGTTCATTCTACGTCGGCTGATATTCATGTATATTTGTAGTCGAATGTCTGATCAATTTAGTTGTCCAGTTTGTCACTCCCAGATGCACCTCAGAAAGTATTATGAAACGGTCTTTTAGTTTATTTTGTAAATCGGTAATCCCCAAAACTAGAGTGACTCCTAGCAAAAAGGTGCTCTTGATGAATCAATAGCTAATTCACATGCTGTAAACAGCGCCACACATATCGATATCAAATAAAGAGGAACTTCTGGTTTTCTCTCAGTATGTAATTCAATGTAAAACAGGTAACCCAACAGTTTCTCGTGTACCTTCTCTGTCCGATCTCTGTAGGATTGCTGCTCCGCAAAGCACCGAATAGAACATGAAGAAAACTTCAATTCTGGCAGGCATCTGCATCTTTTGCAGTGATTGTAATTCGAGGTACCTCAGTGTCAGCCTATGATACATCACAGGCAGAAAAGTTTCAACTCAAACAATTTTGGAAAGTTTGCTTAATTTTAGGAAACAGATCTTGTGAATATTGCCAACTTAAGGGATCCATTCATGTCATTCTTACCTCAATCTTACCACTGCGAGGACCACAACACACAGTAGGAGCAACGCCGGGACTAATGCTGCTAAAGGCCATAACACCACATTTTCTGTAAAAAATAAGTTTAAATAGTATCTCAATTTCACACTGCACTACTGCAGATAGGCTTGTAATTATTATCATTAGTAAACATATCCACTGGCGTAGCCAAACTTGGGGGACTGGGAAAGAGTTTCCCGTATAAGAAACGAGGGATAACTCGGAAAGCGGAAGGAGAGAAAGGGGAAATGAAGGGAAGGGAAGAAGGAAGGGAGAGGGAAGAATGACAATAAGAGCCTAGGAAATGAAAAACAGACAGAAAAAAAAAGGTGAAACACAAAACGCGTCACAGGACTTTGACCAGTGAGTCTAAGATTTATACGGTGTAACAAGTAACAGAATGATTCGTTGAGTGCGTTAGAGACATAACAGTGGTAGTGCCAAATATAATTGATTTAGGCATATCTTCTACTGATTATTTTGTAGACCAGATTTATCGACACTCTTTGTAGTTGATCGGTCACTCAAACCATTCGTGCTGTTACCAGGAAACCTTTAGCCTGATTACGTGCTTCCAGGAAAGGCAGTTGCCTTCTAGTTGGGTACATTCGAGACCTCGCTGATATTCAGTGGCGGAGTTCCCTCGTCCCTCCCCCCCCCCCCCCCAGAATGTGAGAATTGAAGGAAAACTGCAGGGACAAATGTTGAAAAGCAAAAAAGTTTCTCAGCGCGAAACCGAGCTAGCCCAAAGCGTCAGCCCCTGCTGGTGGGGATTCAAGGTGCGAATCCACCAGAAGTTAAAGTTTTAGCATATCTCTGGGTGAACAATTACCTCCTAATTGACCTGACCTTAGGGCAAGTGGGGGAAAGACCAGTGGTGTAACCTGAACTTTTCTCTGGGGCTGGGGCAGGTGTTAATTGGTGGGGAAAGAAGAATTTTTTCAACGTGTGGAGTAATATTTAAAAGTTCTGCTGCCCTGAAGCTCAATTTGGAACACTAATCTAGAGAATCCATGATATCTCGAGAAATGCATGCACGATTTGATATTTTCACCACCGCCCCGTGAAAAATCAAATATACCCAACCCAAGTGGTTTTTTACTTAAATGCCGTTTTAACAGATTCAGCTACGTAGAATAAAACGTTGCTTGCAACCAATTATGGCAACATATCATGGAGTATCATACATGTCGGTCTATTTCATTCAAATAATTATAAATGAAACCTTTACCACATAGCTTTTATAGTTCGTTACCATTTAACGAAGAGGCGCTGTCCGGGACAATGCGGATGACTACAGTGCCCTTGACACGAGTTGAAAGTTCTGGGAAAAGAGATATTGTAGATTCTGTTTGTTAAAAAGTTGATGGTATATAACGTGACTTTTTTAGGTAGGGCCACTCTAGATGGGTCGAAGGTTAGGAGTGTATGGACTATGGATTGCAAAAGAATATGATATCGAGATTGTAATCTTTACAGCCTTGTAACGATTGCTACCCAACTACATTATTTAAAAGAAAAATACTGGGTGAAATATTCCAAGTCGATGAGCGATTTTTGAAATGTTGGGATGGGGACATATCCCCGGTTCGAACATTAATAATACTGTACTATACCATAGAGCTGTAAACTGTTTTAACTGGGGGAGCCTTATAGACCTTATACATACTGTATGATTTCATAGTGCAAAGGACGCCCTCCTTTGGGGACAAAACAAACCAACACCGACAAATACAGTCGGCTCATTAAATCAACCAGTCGAATGCACGCATAGTCTCTTCTTACACGCGCAGATGAAATTCTTTTCTTGCCACCAAGTGTGTCATTGTTTTATCCCAAGGATGGCGTCCCTGTGTCTTCAACGCATAATGGCGCCAAAGACCATTACAGAAGGAGAACGTTGCTTGGAAAGAGTCACAGTACCTCTATATTTGGAGTAAGTGTGGCTATATTTTTAAAACCTCAGTGATACGAGCAATGCCGTTAAATACATATATGCTTATTTCGTAGTTATACATGCTTATATCGTACATCTTTCGTCCCCGGCATGACGTTAAACTGCATCCAGGTTGTGGCTTCTGCCCTATTCAGCCAGTCTAGAGCAGGACCACTCAGTGTTTGCCCTTTAGAGGGCGTACTTGTCCATTTGGGACGTTAAGCTCCTTAATTGAGCAGAACTCCTCCGGGAGTAATCGTTTGGTTTTCGCCCCTTGGCTCTTCGCCAGAGAGTCGTGGGGACTTTTAGAAAAAAGTTATATGTGCTTATATCGTACTTAGTTATCTTTTAAGGAATATGATGAGTGATATTTAATTTACTCTAAGAAGTTTTTGTAGTTCAATATTCAAGGAAGGAAAAAAAACTCAAAGAGACTCGAGCAAAACAACTTCTTGATTTTATACAAGTTCTCTTGTCCTGGGTATGACCGTGCAAAACTGTATCCAAGTAGGGTGATGAGGTCGTGCCGGGTGAAAAGATTGTTCCCGACTATCGCCTATAAAATGCACACGGAAGACCGTTAGTTAGGCCCGTGCACATATGCTATGCCACTTACTGCAACAAGGCTGTCTTGTCGTGATAAGCGACTGACTCCTAACTAGTTTTAAGAGCATAGAGTGCACATTTTACAACAGTTCACAGATCCATAAAGCGATCCACGCAACTTTCTAAAGTTTAACAAACACTTAATTTATTACGTTGAAGAGACGCGAATGTGTTCTGTCACTGAAGTCCGACATTGTTGTCAGTTGCACTTATGCGAACGATTGACATGTTCGGTCGCTAAAAACTGGGTTCCGTGTCTGCTTGCAACTAGTTGCAAAGCATTCCATACTTTGCAACGCGTCAGAACGATCTCGTTGCAATGCGTCGCGTCGCATCGAGTCGCAAAGTGTGGACGAAGCTTTACTCATCTTACGACTGGTGGGTTGTCGGCACCACAAAACCGAGCAAACTCCCTCCATAACTGAATCCATTTGGGCTTGGAGATGTACAATATGCCCGCGAATGTTCCCGCCTGCCGTAAGATGCGACTGAAGGGAAACCAAATATGAACTTGAACAATACTGGAAAATAAATTTAAGTTTGAACTTTTTATCTGCTTAACTCACACTACATAACACTATATAACTGACTGACTGGCCGATTGTCTGACTGACTGTCTGACTGACTGACTGACCGACTGTCTGACTGACTGACTGACCGACCGACTGACTGACTGACTGAATGACTCACTGACTGACTGGCGGACTGACTGACGGTCTTACGGACGGACGGACGGACGGACGGAACGACGGACAGAAGGACGGGCAAACGAACGGACTAGCAAAACGCGTCATGAATCATTGGAACCAATGGATTACATCACTACTTTATGTTCCAGAGATTGTGTAATGTTTTACTAGACGTAGGTAGGTAAATATTTTCGCTGTGAGTACCACAGTTAACGGCCCAAATCTCTCACCCCAAACAGTACCAAATCTCTTAATTTACTTACTTAAGCTCCTCTCACAATTGTCTGAAATTCATCATCATCCAGACGCAATCTAAGTTTATTGTTTCAGGGTGAGTATAAAAATCTCAAAGTGTATAATCAAAGCACTTTCAGCACAGTTCATGCTGTGTAATATATATACAAACCTTGGTACCTTGCATTGTTTGAAGTATAGCTGTCAATCAAAGAGCTTTGCCAATTGAGAATTTCGGTAAACCCCTACAAGAATTGTACTTTGGAGTAAAAGATCGGTCCTTTAAGGAACCATCTCAAGATAAAAAAGCCGGATCTCCGAGAATCGCACCTGGTGTGGTTAGTTAGAAGAAGTACGTGGGGTAAGATCCATGCTATATGTGAAGGAAACCTATTAAATGATCGAAACTTAGACGTCGCTTTACATAATGTTCATGTATGGCACTTGACATGTAAAAACTTTTCCAGGTTTGAGATGCCATAACCTCGTTTCCGTTCGAAAATTCGAAAGCTTAAAATTTCAAGTATTGAGAAGTGTTTGTCAGTTACGGTGTTGAAGATGATAGACTACCGATTCACAACCATGGTCGCAAGGGATTCTTTCTCTCAGTGGGCGATAACCTTTTTCCCGACTCCAGATCTCCCCGGGATCCAACCAGAGCTACTCTCTGTCCGACTATGGCACCGACGTCTGTCCAATTCAGCAAGGTTTAAAAAACTTGGGGCGGGGGCGGGGGGAGCTGAAGCCCTCGGCCCGGACCATAGTCTCTTTCGGCCATGCTCACAACATTCAAAGGAAATCACTAGATTATTTGGAAGTTAGTAAGCAAGAATTGACAGGGCGCGATGGAGATAAATATATGATATAAAATGTCCCCATTTTTCAGCACGTGTGTGTAATCCTCGCTATTAGCAGAGTATGTTTCATTCAGTCTCTTTCTTATGAATGACAGAAATATATGCTCCAACAGGAAATTCAACTCATATCTGTTGCAATGCGTGTTGGGTAGACCTATATTAAAGTATGTGTATACAAGCAGGGAGGTGTGTAGAAAACCCTGTGTGCATGCTGTGTAATGTGAATATTAATCTTTAAAAATGTGATATGAGTCAAAGAGCCGCAAACAAATTGCGAAATTTTTCCATCCTTATCTTAAAAGAAGAGTGTAAGGTTATATCAAGTTTGGATATGCCAGAGGGGAATCTATTTTAAGCATTTTGGTGCAATATGCATTGAAATCCGATGTGTGGTTCTCAAGATATGAGCAAGTAAAGTTGTCACATTTTCAACAACAGTGAACTTAAAGAGCCCATGAAATGACTCAATGACAACGATTTGAAGTCATTCTCTGACACTATCTATCACCAAAAAAGCATTTATTTTAAAAAATTCTGCCCCACAAAAGAGAAATGTTCAAATGAAATGGTACTCCTTTCAGCACACAAGCTGAAAAATGTAAAAGATGTAAAAGTGCATTGAACCAAAAATGACATCATCACAGGAACCCAACTTCACAATGTGTGTATTATAATGTTTAAGTAACATTTTGCTCACACATTGCGTAGCATGAGACCTGTACTGGTCAAATAATTTCTGAATTATATATCTGAAGAATGTCCCAGTATAAAGCCAAATATATATCAATCAAAATTTGAAATTCTCACTCCCAATTCCTCAAAAGAGGAATTTTATCATTATTCACTAAAGCTCTCCCATTCATCATGTTAGGCCTATCAGTTTGAATGTTTGGTTCCAGCAATCTAGTCGATCTATTACTAGAAAGCAATTCTTCTAACCAGATTAAGGAAATATTTCAACTCACATTCATTCAGATTGTTGAATAAGAAGACTGATATCTCACCCGGATTCCTTTGAAAGATATACCTTCCAAGTAAAATTTGTCACAAACATTAATGTAGAATTCAACCAATGGATCTTGTACTACTGTAGCATAGACTTCAAAGTGCATGAAGTTGAGATAGTAACTTCCTGCCAACTTTTGATAAAAATATGGAATACTTCCTTAAATAACCAAAATATCAGCTAGTCTCCTTCCCCACTTTATTTACTGTTCCTTTTCTTTGAACCAAGTCAAATTGCAGCATCAGCACATGCATCCAAAACAACACAGAACCTATTGGTAGTATTTAAGCCACTGTGCGGAATGGTATACAGTATCATATGGGCCTGTGTAATGAGAGAATCACTGCTTCCTCCCCCAATAAAAATAATAGTTACATAACACTAGAAGACAAATGGATGCAGTTACATCCCCCAGGAGCCTGAGGTATTTTTCTGTGTGTATAACCTCTTACCACGGAACTTCCAAACACTTGTACCATGTATTATATACCAAACAATTTTCCCTGCTAGTTGGCTCAAGGAATATTGAGAAGTCACAAAACTCCATGTGTTGAACAGGGGTATTCCTAGGTGTTAATACCCCCCTTTTCACTGGTTTTGAGAAGCAAACATAGGTTTAGGCTTTGTAATGATAATTTGTTGATTATATCAATCATTTTAGGCCATCTATACATGCAAGATTGTGTAACATCAACAGAGCAGGGTATACTGCAAGTGCACTATAGTACACACACTGTGAAGATGGGTTCCTGTGATGATGTCATTCTTGGTTCAATGCACTTTTACATTTTTCAGCTGTTGTGCTGGAAGGGATACCATTTCACTTGAGCATTTCTCTTTTGTGGGGTGGGATTTTTTTAAAATAAATGCTATTTTTGTTGATAGATAGTGTCAGAGATGACCCCAAACCATTGTTACTAATTCATTTCATGGGCTCTTTAAAGCAAGCACATATGACATCATATCGCACATTAATGAACAGTCTTTAGTTTTTTTTTTTTAAATTTTACAGCCTACTTTCTCCACAACACTCCCACATTATCAAAATGTGTTGCAGGAGTAGCATTAGAACTTTTCAAACTTTGCAGTCCACATGGCGAGGTTCTATTCCTATTAATGTCAAGGTCAACACAGCAGTCTGAAAAACAACGGGAAACAAAACATTCCTTTGTCAATGTGAAGCAGTGATATAATTCAGTGGCATACGCAGGATTGCTCTAAAGTAGGAAAGGGGGGGGGGGGGCATTCAGTACGTTGGGTGATCGTCGGTGTGGGGAGGGGTCTAAGGGGAAAGGGTTGTTTTCAAGGAGCCTAGATTCAAAATGGTGCATGATTTTCGACAGGAACAATGAAAGAAGTTGAATTGCGTTGGTTCATGAGGATAAAACTTAAACTTTTGTGTCTTTTTATGCAATCTTATGCCATTTATACGCTACCTTTTGAAGTAAAACTTTTCATTAAGTTTGCATACATCAAGGAGTCAAAATGAAAGAGCATCGATCGGTATATGTAAACCGGAGCATTATAGTTTGCGTTTTTCTGGGCCACAATAACGTTATTCTGTCATAAATATTATCTAAGCGAAGCGATCCATTGGTTGGCGCGGAGCTTAGAGAAAATTTTAGAAAAATCAGCCTCCTCAGATGGCAGGAAATAGCACTTTTCAGACTTATATGAAGAATCTGACGAGTTGCTATCTTCTTTTGTCGTTTGCAATAAAATGCTCTATTCAAAATAAGTCCACGAACTGCAAAGTGATCAGAAAGTTATTAAAAAAATACTTTAACCTGAAAAATGTAATTTTGCCCTACAGACTAACTAAGTGAAGTGCCACCATTGGTTGGTGCGAGGCGTAGAGAAAATTTTGAAAATGATCGCGACCCCTCACATGGCCGAAAATTGCGTTTTCGTGTTTGTATATAAGGAGAGCCTAAACATTCATTCTTTAGGCTATGATAAGCTTTTGTTTGCAATAACAATAAAATCAGGAACTTGCTAAGTGACAAGAAAATGACTAAGTAAAATGTACTACCACTATTATATTAAATTATCTTTACTTTATTCTTTTCGGGGAAACTACGCAACGGAATTGAAAATACGCTAATGCTTCTCTATTGTGACTCTTGACAAAATTAAAGATCCACCGAATTGATGAAAGTGTACGTGACTGCTCGAACTCCCCGTCAATTAATGATTTTACCCCTAACATCTCAAAAAACTATGGCAAACTATTTGGTACCGGCCCTGAACACCTTCCGCTCCCCTTGTACGTCTATGCTGGCCGGGGAAGGAGTCTAAGGAGTGGTCCTCCCTTTTGAAAATTCTTAAAACGGTGGGTGTCCTCAGAGGTAATTGGTGCCACCAGCGAGATGCAGGGGCTACCTTTTTAGGTAAAATTTGGAATTTAACAAAGTTTTCCTATTTTTAGGAATAAAAACAAAATTGGCATCACTGATGGGCCTTGCAGAGACAATACTTCCCCTTTGAAAACTTCTGAGAAATTTGGTGTACTTTCATGCACTCTGATGCAACATATGCTATCTTTTGTGGTAAAATCTGTGTTACTAAAGTATGGTCACGTATTTTTAGGATCTTTGACAGTCGTGAGGGGGGCATGGTCCAACGCCCCTCCCTTCGTATGCCACTAATATAATATCTGCTGCCGTCAATATCACTTTGGAAAACAAAACTGATATCTCGAGAAATGCAATAATACATGTATGATTTGAGTGGAAATTTCCCAACATTGGATAGAATTTTTTCTTCTTTCACATGTAAAAATATTTTTTTACCTAAATTTGCCTTTTAAAGACCTGGTTGTTTCACCCCAAACAGTTCCAGATTTACTAACCTACTTACTTAAGCCCCTACCACAGCTGTTCAAAGCTTATCTTCATCCAGATGCAATCTCAATTCATTGCTTCAGGGTGAGTATACAAGACCCCAATGTGTAATCAAAACATTATCAGTACGTCAGTATAAATCTTGTGTAATATGAGAGAGGATTATGCCTTTAAATGTAGTTTCGGATGGTGATTGACTGTCTCGAGGGTAATGCTGAAAAATATCCACTGCACTAGAAGAAATCATACCTTGAGACTTCCCGATGCTTGACAAAGGAAAAGCGGTGACTACTGGTAATGTAGTTGGCTGCGGTGTAGAAGATGGGTATTCTGTTGACAAGGATGACGTCATATTTAGTAGTTACATTCACAGCATTTGAGCGAGGAGGGATATTTATACCTAAACAAAGTTACGGTTAGGAAATGCCGTCTTCATGCAGCGTGATTGAAGCAATATTCTGTCTTGAAGGTAAGGAATGAATTCATAGGCGTACGAGGCGTAGGGGGGGGGGGTGGGGGTTGGGGGTAGGAGGCAGGGGGTACTCGCTCTCCCAATTCAGGCAAAACAGTTGGTCCATTTGGGCAACACATGGGCAAAACATGACTAAAGCAGCTATTATTTAGTCAGGCAAAAATTGCTCTTGCCCTTCCCATAAAATCGACCCGAAACACCTTTGAATGAAGTAGGTCTATCATGTGAACAATAGGATTATCTTCATTTATACTTGAATTTCGATGATTTAACCAGAGAAGTCTGATATGCACTCCGCAATGGCACTGCAATACACGACCACGATTGGGCCTTGCGCTTATAATTTGTCACTGAGTTGCATTTTCAAGCACGTTTAGCTTATTTTATAATACTACACAAAGAATACCAACGCTACTGGCACATAATTAAAATGAAGGCTGAAAAAATAAAGGAAAACGCTGGCCATTAATGTTAGGTTCTTCTATGAATCTAACAAGATTTCTGTGATGGAGAAGTTTTCCCTACCAAATCTTCAATCCGCTCCAAAAGTGTTCGAACACATTTTCTTACGAGTGCTACGTCGCAGTTTTAAATTTCGTTGAACTGATCAAGTAAACCCCTTCCATCCCCATTTCTGAGGAAGTCTCCGATGAAAAACCGAGACCGCGTGTTTGGCCTATCGGTAAGAGCACCCGCCTATCACGCGGACTAAGACCCGGATTCTCTTCCCAGGTACAGTCATACCAAAAACTCTAAAAATGGAACCTACTGCCGGCATTAAGCGTGATGCTCCGCATAAGCAATGGAGTAGGGAAAAAAAACCAAGTCAGCTACAACTGGAAAAAGTTCGTGGCTCGCTCGACTTGAACCAATAGGTTGGAAACTGGGCAGTTAAACTCTGATTGCCGATGAACAACTGAATCCGGGGACGCGGGCTTGTTCCAACTACGTTTTACTGGGGATTGTTTAAACAAACTGTAAATATTTTCACCCGATGAAGTGTTTTTCTACAATTTGCAGTAAATCTTAAGAGCTTGTAGGAGATTGAAATGCATTGGGATTTCATGTCACCACGAATGATAATGATATCTCTTCGTATACTTTGACCATGGAAGTACTTCCATGCTTTGACTGACGTTTGTGGCATAGACCTATTACTAGTTGTAGGCCAATTTGCAACTTTTGTTCCGGATAGATGGCTATTTATAGGGCATTAGCCGAGGTCACACTACAGCGATATGGGATCGGATTACTATCCGATTTTTGTGAGTTTAATTGAACATGGGCGAAATTCTCCACGTGGAAGGCGTCTGACATCACGTGAGAACTATCTGTAGTAAATTGCGTGCTGTTAAAAAAACATTCAATAAGACTTTAACGCGGGTGATAAAAGTAAACATTTATAACCCGCATTAAAATCCTATTAAATGTTTCTCTTTTCCTTTAATGTTGAATTGGTCGGTTAATGGGAAACCACTTTTATCAGCCAACTCATAGGCGTAAACTTTGTCCAATGTATATTTACCTCATGCTCATCCGTATTACCTCGAAATTCAAAAAGAAATTGTCCTGCAAAGTCAATTCATAAGGTTATTAGAGCAATTTTTACTATTTTAATGTATTTATTATTTTTTGCAAAAAGAATCCAAATTTTATTCTTTTTATATCACCAAAATTCTAAAATTTATTCGAACTAATGAAGCTTCATGAAGTATGGTACGTCCACCCAGAAGCTAGCCCGTAGCCAATGAGGCCAAGGAGAAAGGTCGAAGCCTCTTAAAATTTCTCCCCTAGAGGCTTTGAAGTTTGTCAATAACTTAATACACCTCTACACATTTCGTCCCCCTGAAAAAATTCGACCCTGAAAGGATTTGGTCCTTTCGGTACATTTTCTGGTTACGAGCATGCCGAGAAGATATCGGTTTGTGCGATAACTTACCTGAAAAGTACCCAAACAAGGATCACCGAACACTCCATTTGATGCCACTACACTACAGTTTCTGTTGCCATTGCACATCTGCGAAACTGTATTGGTAGATTCCTTAGCAACACATAGTTCTCCCTCTGATAACGCTAAGGACTTTCCTTCGGTACACACCCGTCTCGGTTCACCATCATCCCAGTCGTAGCCATAGAGGGTGTCTGTTATGTTTATAGTTGTCTCTACATCGCAGGAAATGTGTAATGTTTGGTGTTCACACGTGTAAACAAATCTGTCTTCTGGAATAAGAGAACAAAAAGTGGGCAACACAACAATAAAACGATCAAAACGCAATACACTCTAAAAATGTGTTCAGGAATTAAACGGTTTTCTAAACACCTTTGCCCAACCTCGTTAACATGTGTAGATGCTAAACACGTGTGTCCGATATCTTAACATTTCGTTTAAAACCCTTAATCGCTAAACATCTAGTGTTTAATTGCTAAATATGTTAGGAATTTATACGTGTTTACGAAGTGGGTCTAAAAAGTGTTTTGTTGGTAAACACGTTTATTGAGTGTACATAGTACATACACAATACATAATCAAAAACATTTAAAAAATGTAGTTTTTGTAACAAGGATAGGAAATACCGTAGCTACTTGTCACGGTAGCATCTTTTGTTTATTCAATTCACAATAAAAAGATTTGGATTGAAACACACGTTATTATTTTCGGAGTGCTGAGTTTCATAATCTGAGAAATTCATGAACATCAAACTGAGTGCTTTTTCGACCCGCTTTGCCCCGAATTTCTCAACCGAAAAGGCGTCAATCCTCTCCTGAGAAGACACTCCACTATATTGTATTGCTGTGCTGTTTCCTACTGTATACAAACAACTCTTTCATTTACTCTAGGCAAAAAGTTACCGATCGAGCAATGGAGAAATAAAATTTCAAACTAAGGAGAACTAAAAGGCAAACTTTCGTTTAAAATGTTGTACCCGTTGATTTAAAAGAAGGGTTAAAGGTCAGTATTTTAGTATGTTATAGGGATACTTTTTTCTAACATTTTGATGAAATTTGCATTGAAATCCGATGTGTGGTTTTCAAAATATGGGCGGGTAAACTTTTCACATTTTCAACAAAAAGTGAACTTGAAGCAAGCACATATGGCATCATATCCCCACATTAGTGCAAAGTCTTTTATTTTTCTTCAAATTTTCAAGAGTTGATTTTTTCCTGAACAATCCCATATTATTACAATGTGATTGTATAAATGACATGACAACTTTACAAACTTTGCATCTCCAACAGGGAGGTCCTTTCCTTATTAACTTCAAGGTCAACGCAGCAGTCTGGCAAAACAAAGGGAAACAAAGCATTCCTTGTCAATGTGAGTAAGTGATAAAAGCTCACATTTATCACCCGCGTTAAATTCTTTTTGAATGTTTTTCTTTTCCTTTAATGTTGAATGGGTCGGTTAATGGGAAACCACTTTTATCAGCCAACACATAGGCGTAAACTTTGTCCAATGTATATTTACCTCATGCTCATCCGTCTTACCTCGAAATTCAAAAAGAAATTGTCCTGCAAATTCAATTCCTATGGTAATTAGAGCAATATTTACAATTTTAATTTATTTATTTATTTATTTTTTTTTTTTTGCATAAAGAATCCAAATTTTATTCTTTTTATATCACCAAAATTCTAAAATAAGTTCGAACTTATGAAGCTTCATGAAGTATGGTACGTCCACCCAGAAGCTAGCCCGTAGCCAGTGAGGCCAAGGTGAAAGGTAGAAGCCTCTTAAAATTTCTCCCCTAGAGGCTTTGAAGTTTGTCAATAACTTAATACACCTGTACACATTTCGTCCCCCCTGAAAATATTCGGCCCTGAAAGGATTTGGTCCCTTCGGTGCCTTGTCTGGTTACGAGCATACCGAGAAGATATCGGTTTGTGCGATAACTTACCTGAAATACAAGTGTAGTTAACCCTCAAGTATTTAAAAGTACCCAAACAAGGATCACCGAACACTCCATTTGATGCAACTACACTACAGTTTCTGATGCCATTGCACTTCTGCGAAACTGTATTGGTAGATTCCTTAGCAACACATAGTTCTCCCTCTGATAACGCTAAGGACTTTCCTTCGGTACACACCCGTCTCGGTTCACCATCATCCCAGTCGTAGCCATAGAGGACGTATGTTATTATTATAGTTGTCTCTAGATCGCAGGAAATGTGTAATGTTTGGTGTTCACACGTGTAAACAAATCTGTCTTCTGGAATGAGAGAACAAAAAGTGAGCAACATAACAATAAAACGATCAAAACGCAATACACTCTAAAAACGTGTTCAGGAATTAAATGGTTTTCTAAACACTTTTGAACAACCTCGTTAACATGTGCAGATGCAAAACACGTGTGTCCGATATCTTAACATTTCGTTTAAAACCTTTAATCGCTAAACATCTAGTGTTTAATTGCTAAATATGTTAGGAATTTATACGTGTTTACGAAGTGGGTCTAAAAAGTGTTTTGTTGGTAAACACGTTTTCCGAGTGTACATGGTACATACACAATACATAATCAAAAACATTTAAAAAATGTTTTTGTAACAAGGATGGGAAATACCGTAGCTACTTGTCACGGTAGCATCTTTTGTTTATTCAATTCACAATTAAAAGATTTGGATTGAAACACACGTTATTATTTTCGGAGTGCTGAGTTTCATAATCTGAGAAATTCATGAACATCAAACTGAGTGCTTTATCGACCCGCTTTGCCCCGAATTTCTCAACCGAAAAGGCGTCAATCCTCTCCTGAGAAGACACTCCACTATATTGTATTGCTGTGCTGTTTCCTACTGTATACAAACAACTCTTTCATTTACTCTAGGCAAAAAGTTACCGATCGAGCAATGGAGAAATAAAACTTCAAAGGAGAACTAAAAGGCAAACTTTCGTTTAAAATGTTATACCCGTTGACTTAAAAGAAGGGTTAAATATCAGTTTTTTAGTATGATAAAGGAATACTTTTTTTCTAACCATTTTGATGAAATTTGCATTGAAATCCGATGTGTGGTTTTCAAGATATGGGCGGGTAAACTTTTCACATTTTCAACAAAAAGTGAACTTGAAGCAAGCACATATGGCATCATATCCCCACATTAGTGCAAAGTCTTTTGCTTTTCTTCAAATTTTCAAGAGTTGATTTTTTCCTGAACAATCTCATATTATTACAATGTGATTGTATAAATGGCATGACAACTTTACAAACTTTGCATCTCCAACAGGGAGGTCCTATCCTTATTAACTTCAAGGTCAACGCAGCAGTCTGGCAAAACAAAGGGAAATAAAGCATTCCTTGTCAATGTGAGTAAATGATAAAAGCTCACATTTATCACCCGCGTTAAATTCTTTTTGAATGTTTTTCTTTTCCTTTAATGTTGAATGGGTCGGTTAATGGGCAACCACTTTTATCAGCCAACACATAGGCGTAAAATTTGTCCAATGTATATTTACCTCATGCTCATCCGTCTTACCTCGAAATTCAAAAAGAAATTGTCCTGCAAATTCAATTCATATGGTAATTAGAGCAATATTTACAATTTTAATTTATTTATTTATTTATTTACTTTTTTTTGGCATAAAGAATCCAAATTTTATTCTTTTTATATCACCAAAATACTAAAATATATTCGAACTTATGAAGCTTCATGAAGTATGGTACGTCCACCCAGAAGCTAGCCCGTAGCCAGTGAGGCCAAGGTGAAAGGTAGAAGCCTCTTAAAATTTCTCCCCTAGAGGCTTTGAAGTTTGTCAATAACTTAATACACCTGTACACATTTCGTCCCCCCTGAAAATATTCGGCCCTGAAAGGATTTGGTCCCTTCGGTGCCTTGTCTGGTTACGAGCATACCGAGAAGATATCGGTTTGTGCGATAACTTACCTGAAATACAAGTGTAGTTAACCCTCAAGTATTTAAAAGTACCCAAACAAGGATCACCGAACACTCCATTTGATGCAACTACACTACAGTTTCTGATGCCATTGCACTTCTGCGAAACTGTATTGGTAGATTCCTTAGCAACACATAGTTCTCCCTCTGATAACGCTAAGGACTTTCCTTCGGTACACACCCGTCTCGGTTCACCATCATCCCAGTCGTAGCCATAGAGGACGTATGTTATTATTATAGTTGTCTCTAGATCGCAGGAAATGTGTAATGTTTGGTGTTCACACGTGTAAACAAATCTGTCTTCTGGAATGAGAGAACAAAAAGTGAGCAACATAACAATAAAACGATCAAAACGCAATACACTCTAAAAACGTGTTCAGGAATTAAATGGTTTTCTAAACACTTTTGAACAACCTCGTTAACATGTGCAGATGCAAAACACGTGTGTCCGATATCTTAACATTTCGTTTAAAACCTTTAATTGCTAAACATCTAGTGTTTAATTGCTAAATATGTTAGGAATTTATACGTGTTTACGAAGTGGGTCTAAAAAGTGTTTTGTTGGTAAACACGTTTTCCGAGTGTACATGGTACATACACAATACATAATCAAAAACATTTAAAAAATGTTTTTGTAACAAGGATGGGAAATACCGTAGCTACTTGTCACGGTAGCATCTTTTGTTTATTCAATTCACAATTAAAAGATTTGGATTGAAACACACGTTATTATTTTCGGAGTGCTGAGTTTCATAATCTGAGAAATTCATGAACATCAAACTGAGTGCTTTATCGACCCGCTTTGCCCCGAATTTCTCAACCGAAAAGGCGTCAATCCTCTCCTGAGAAGACACTCCACTATATTGTATTGCTGTGCTGTTTCCTACTGTATACAAACAACTCTTTCATTTACTCTAGGCAAAAAGTTACCGATCGAGCAATGGAGAAATAAAACTTCAAAGGAGAACTAAAAGGCAAACTTTCGTTTAAAATGTTATACCCGTTGACTTAAAAGAAGGGTTAAATATCAGTTTTTAGTATGATAAAGGAATACTTTTTTTCTAACCATTTTGATGAAATTTGCATTGAAATCCGATGTGTGGTTTTCAAGATATGGGCGGGTAAACTTTTCACATTTTCAACAAAAAGTGAACTTGAAGCAAGCACATATGGCATCATATCCCCACATTAGTGCAAAGTCTTTTGCTTTTCTTCAAATTTTCAAGAGTTGATTTTTTCCTGAACAATCTCATATTATTACAATGTGATTGTATAAATGGCATGACAACTTTACAAACTTTGCATCTCCAACAGGGAGGTCCTATCCTTATTAACTTCAAGGTCAACGCAGCAGTCTGGCAAAACAAAGGGAAATAAAGCATTCCTTGTCAATGTGAGTAAATGATAAAAGCTCACATTTATCACCCGCGTTAAATTCTTTTTGAATGTTTTTCTTTTCCTTTAATGTTGAATGGGTCGGTTAATGGGCAACCACTTTTATCAGCCAACACATAGGCGTAAAATTTGTCCAATGTATATTTACCTCATGCTCATCCGTCTTACCTCGAAATTCAAAAAGAAATTGTCCTGCAAATTCAATTCATATGGTAATTAGAGCAATATTTACAATTTTAATTTATTTATTTATTTATTTACTTTTTTTTTGGCATAAAGAATCCAAATTTTATTCTTTTTATATCACCAAAATACTAAAATATATTCGAACTTATGAAGCTTCATGAAGTATGGTACGTCCACCCAGAAGCTAGCCCGTAGCCAGTGAGGCCAAGGTGAAAGGTAGAAGCCTCTTAAAATTTCTCCCCTAGAGGCTTTGAAGTTTGTCAATAACTTAATACACCTGTACACATTTCGTCCCCCCTGAAAATATTCGGCCCTGAAAGGATTTGGTCCCTTCGGTGCCTTGTCTGGTTACGAGCATACCGAGAAGATATCGGTTTGTGCGATAACTTACCTGAAATACAAGTGTAGTTAACCCTCAAGTATTTAAAAGTACCCAAACAAGGATCACCGAACACTCCATTTGATGCAACTACACTACAGTTTCTGATGCCATTGCACTTCTGCGAAACTGTATTGGTAGATTCCTTAGCAACACATAGTTCTCCCTCTGATAACGCTAAGGACTTTCCTTCGGTACACACCCGTCTCGGTTCACCATCATCCCAGTCGTAGCCATAGAGGACGTATGTTATTATTATAGTTGTCTCTAGATCGCAGGAAATGTGTAATGTTTGGTGTTCACACGTGTAAACAAATCTGTCTTCTGGAATGAGAGAACAAAAAGTGAGCAACATAACAATAAAACGATCAAAACGCAATACACTCTAAAAACGTGTTCAGGAATTAAATGGTTTTCTAAACACTTTTGAACAACCTCGTTAACATGTGCAGATGCAAAACACGTGTGTCCGATATCTTAACATTTCGTTTAAAACCTTTAATTGCTAAACATCTAGTGTTTAATTGCTAAATATGTTAGGAATTTATACGTGTTTACGAAGTGGGTCTAAAAAGTGTTTTGTTGGTAAACACGTTTTCCGAGTGTACATGGTACATACACAATACATAATCAAAAACATTTAAAAAATGTTTTTGTAACAAGGATGGGAAATACCGTAGCTTCTTGTCACGGTAGCATCTTTTGTTTATTCAATTCACAATTAAAAGATTTGGATTGAAACACACGTTATTATTTTCGGAGTGCTGAGTTTCATAATCTGAGAAATTCATGAACATCAAACTGAGTGCTTTATCGACCCGCTTTGCCCCGAATTTCTCAACCGAAAAGGCGTCAATCCTCTCCTGAGAAGACACTCCACTATATTGTATTGCTGTGCTGTTTCCTACTGTATACAAACAACTCTTTCATTTACTCTAGGCAAAAAGTTACCGATCGAGCAATGGAGAAATAAAACTTCAAAGGAGAACTAAAAGGCAAACTTTCGTTTAAAATGTGTATACCCGTTGACTTAAAAGAAGGGTTAAATATCAGTTTTTTAGTATGATAAAGGAATACTTTTTTTCTAACCATTTTGATGAAATTTGCATTGAAATCCGATGTGTGGTTTTCAAGATATGGGCGGGTAAACTTTTCACATTTTCAACAAAAAGTGAACTTGAAGCAAGCACATATGGCATCATATCCCCACATTAGTGCAAAGTCTTTTGCTTTTCTTCAAATTTTCAAGAGTTGATTTTTTCCTGAACAATCTCATATTATTACAATGTGATTGTATAAATGGCATGACAACTTTACAAACTTTGCATCTCCAACAGGGAGGTCCTATCCTTATTAACTTCAAGGTCAACGCAGCAGTCTGGCAAAACAAAGGGAAATAAAGCATTCCTTGTCAATGTGAGTAAATGATAAAAGCTCACATTTATCACCCGCGTTAAATTCTTTTTGAATGTTTTTCTTTTCCTTTAATGTTGAATGGGTCGGTTAATGGGCAACCACTTTTATCAGCCAACACATAGGCGTAAAATTTGTCCAATGTATATTTACCTCATGCTCATCCGTCTTACCTCGAAATTCAAAAAGAAATTGTCCTGCAAATTCAATTCATATGGTAATTAGAGCAATATTTACAATTTTAATTTATTTATTTATTTATTTACTTTTTTTTTGGCATAAAGAATCCAAATTTTATTCTTTTTATATCACCAAAATACTAAAATATATTCGAACTTATGAAGCTTCATGAAGTATGGTACGTCCACCCAGAAGCTAGCCCGTAGTCAATGATGCTAAGAAGACAGGTCGAAGCTTCTTAAAATTTCTCCCCTAGAGGCTTTGAAGTTTGTCAATAACTAAAAACACCTGTGCACATTTCGTCCCCCTGAAAAAAAGTCGGCCCTGAGAGGATTTGGTCCCTTCGGTACCTTGTCTGGTTACGAGCATGCCGAGAAGATATCGGTTTGTGCGATAACTTACCTGAAATACAAGTGTAGTTAACTCTCAAATATTTAAAAGTACCCAAACAAGGATCACCGAAAACTCCATTTGATGCCACTACACTACAGGTTCTTTTGCCATTGCACTTCTGCGAAACTGTACGGGTAGATTCCTTAGCAACACATAGTTCTCCCACTGATAACGCTAAGGAGTTTCCTTCGGTACACACCCGTCTCGGTTCACCATCATCCCAGTCGTAGCCATAGAGGGCGTCTGTTGTTATTATAGTTGTCTCTACATCGCAGGAAATGTGTAATGTTTGGTGTTCGCACGTGTAAACAAATCTGTCTTCTGGAATGAGAGAACAAAAAGTGAGCAATACAACAACATAACGATCAAAACGCAATACACTCTAAAAATGTGTTCAGGAATTAAACGGTTTCTAAACACTTTTGCTCAACCTCGTTAACATGTGTAGATGCTAAACACGTATGTCCGATATCTTAACATTTCGTTTAAAACCTTTAATTGCTAAACATCTAGTGTTTAATTGCTAAATATGTTAGGAATTTATACGTGTTTACGAAGTGGGTCTAAAGAGTGTTTTGTTGGTAAACACGTTTATTGAATGTACACAGTACATACACAATACATAATCAAAAACATTTTAAAAAATGTAGTTTTTGTGACAAGGATAAGAAATACCGTAGCTACTTGTCACGGTAGTATCTTTTGTTTATTCAGTTCACAATAAAAAGATTTGGATTGAAACACACGTTATTACTTTCGGAGTGCTGAGTTTCATAATCTGAGAAATACATGAACATGAAACTGAGTGCTTTACCGACCCCCTGGGCCGCGAATTTCTCAAGGCGTCAATCCTCTCCTGCAAGACACTCCACTAAATTGTATTGCTGTACTGTTTCCTACTGTATACAAAGAGCTCTTCCATTTACTCTAGGCAAAAAGTTACCAAACGAACAATAGAGAAATAAAATTTCAAAGGAGAACATAAAGGCAAACTTTCATTAAAATTTTGCATGACGAAATGGTTACGGTAAAAAAATACACTTGACTTCCTTCCTTGCCCAATTACACAATTTGATGATTGGCAGACAGTAATACTCCATGCAAAGACATTTAATCCAAGTCAAGAAACCCTAGCCACAGTATACAGAGCACATAGAGGGGGTTTTGATAACAGTTCTGCCCAAAGAACTGTGTAATTTTTTGCAACCTAAGTGGACTAGAAGATCGGTGAAGTGGAAATAATAGACCTCCAGCAGTAGGTTTGGAAACTTGATATACCTCAGTTGAATAATAGATTACTGAGGTTAGAAGATCAACTTTTTTACCGCCATCGAAACAGCATGTGTATCCGTTGACTTAAAAGAAGGGTTAAAGTTTAGTATTTAACTACGTTAGGTCAAAGCAGCAGTTTGGCAAAACAAAGGGAATTGTGAGGAATTGATAAAAGCTCTGCTACCCTCAAACTCAGTGTGGAACACAAATCACTGACTTCATTCACTGATATCTTAAGAAATACATGTCCGATTTGGGTCCTCTTTCACACATCAAATTACGTTTTTGCTTAAGCTTCCTCTTTAAATGTGTCCGTTTAAGCTTAACGGCAACTGAAACTGCATTGTGCCAAAAGAAAACATACGTTTCATTTGGTTCTAGCCAAACGTTATAAAAAATAATCCAGCCATTATAGCTATCCTAAATACGTCCCTTGAAAGAATACGTCAGTTGTGGTTGCATAAGGTGCTATTGGGTATTATAGGTTATGGTTTTTCGAATAAATAGTTTATCCAAGTCACGGACTTCCTATACATGGACAGATCATACTGCAGGTGCATATTGTCTCTACTGTAATTTGAGAAAGAGCGCACCAAGATGGCCGTCTGCTACGGTTATATGTGAATGTTTGGACTTAATCAAGTATATCGTCATATTTTGCAAGAAAGTTGAAATATTTTTGAAATATGACAAGACCAGTTCGAAATCATTTCACGTATTGCAGGAATATGATATTGTTACCCATCCAAGTTTAACTTTTGCTTAAAATATTACAGAGTCGTCATCAAATCAGACGATTTATAGCTTAACCGCGACCATCTTGGGGCGCCTTTTTTGTCCCAGCCGGTGACGACCATCTACGGACAGGACGTATACGTTAATGGTCTGTCCATGTATGTAAGTCCGTGATGCAAGTATTAATAGTTGGTACTCAGAGGAACATTTTACTTGAAAAGACATTAGATTGCGTAAATAGGGCAACATTTTTCAGTCTCATCCCAAATACACCACAATTAAACTTTCAACACTATTTCTGTCAAAGAAACCCCGTGGGGTGGGTTTCCTAGCTGGGAAAGTTCTTTCTCCTTTTTGCCATGTATCCGCTTCTCCTTTTTTTTCTTTTTCTCCCCCCTCCCTCCCCCCTTTTTTTTACTACTGAAGAAGCTTTTTGTGGTTGTTTGCGTCTGCTTGTTGTTGATGTTGATTTTTTATTTTTTTCTTAGTGACTGTACGTTCTCAAGTCCCCCCGGGTTTTTTTCCTTTCCCTTCAGTTATATGTACTTTTATTCTTTTGTTGTATTTTTACCCCATATTCTTATTTTTGTATCTTGTTTGTGAATTAGGGGGGAACTATTTTCCAACAGCCGGAAGACTTGATCGTGTCACGGACCTCACTTTTCTGTTAGGAATCCATACACGAACGCGAGGGCACACACAAACAAACAACATGTCTTCCGCCAATATTTTCAATAGTGGGGCGAATCGAAGTACCTGGTCGGAAGCAGTGCATAATTAAACCTTTTCCCTAAGTAAAAAATTCCCACGCAGTGGTTTTAAATTTGTATGCAATTATTACTTCACTGAATGCTGTAGAGGTTTACCGTCATCGTTGTTCTCAGCTTCTTCTAGCCAAGCCCAGCTAATGACCAGCAAATATGCTTTACACGCGAGCTATTCAATCAGGAACACGGTTTCCGGGGTTTCGTGAGTTGTACAACCCTGATTAATCTAAAACTAAAATGATTCTCTGCAATTCTCTGCAATTCTTTGATAGCAATCCAGGGCGCCCGTCCAAATGCATGATTTTCCGGGTATGTGGTCAGTCAGTCAGTCAGCCTCAGTCAGTCAGTCAGTCAGTCAGTCAGTCAGTCAGTCAGTCAGTCAGTCAGTCAGTCAGTCAGTCAGTCAGTCAGTCAGTCAGTCAGTCAGATGGAGTTTTACGGCCCAGCTTTCAACCAATTGGCTCAAGTCCAGCCGACCCCGGCCTTTTATTTCCAGTTGTGACTGACTGGCTTGTTTTCCCTATACTCCATTTATGCTTATGCGGAACATAACGCACAACGACAGTAAGGTTTTAAGCAACTGCCTCTGTAATATGAACTTGCGTTAAATAAGACATGTATTTTCGAGATATCAGCAAATAAAGGTGAAAGAGTTGTATTCCAAAGTAATTATGTGTGTTTCGGAGGTTATTTCACTTCCCTACATCGACAAGGAATGTTTGGATTTTTCTGTATTTTCAAGACTGCTGTGTTGACCTTGAACTGAAAAAGAGAGCCCTTCCAGATGGAGAATGGAAAAATTGTAAAGCTCATGGCCCGATGACCAGTGTGTGTTTGAAGATAAATTTTCCTGGTGTTTAAGAAAATTCCGATTATGAACCGATTTATCTCGAGAAGCGGAGTCTGTTTTTCAGCTCCTCAGCTTACAATACGACTGCCCAAGGAATATATATCGCACATTCTGTTACGTGGGCTAGGCAACTAAGGGCCGATTCAGCTTTGGCTCATGTACACGGTTTGAAAGAAGGGTGGCATTTTTTGCTAAGAGGCAGAAAGTGTTTAATTCTGCCGCCCGAAGAGAGACTATGAAAACGAAGCGCCACCATTAGTTTAAGCGAAGCGAGTAAGGAAAAGTTTGAAAATCACGACCTTCTATTCAGTCGGAAATGCGATTTCATAGGCTTGTAAGTACTAGAGTCAAATCGATCGTTATATTTAAAGAATTTGCAAAATAGTTCACTTAAATAAAATATGAGCAGATTGCAGGATGATCAGAGAATTATCGGTAGCATGTGATACTGCCATGATTTGACTTTGAGAACTTTTCACATTTGAGAATGTTTACCTCTTAATCGCGCACAGCCGGATTTTTCGCGGAATCGGCTTGTCATCTGGTAAGCAAAAACGGTATTACTTAATGGAGCCAAAAGATCTTTTTAGATTCTTTACACTCGATGTCAAAATGACGGGGGCTTCCTGTGTCCAATCATACTAGATCTTTAAAATGTTTCAATTAAAGGTATGCAACTTTTTCAATCACGTGATCATTTGACCGATGACACTCGGCAGGAATTGGTGCCAGTTTTGTTTGCATCCTGTTGGCCGAAAACAACCTAAAATCTGTGTTTCCAATAGGAAAATCATAAAAACACTTATTTTTTAACTGGAAATTGACGAGAATTTTTATCAAGATATTAAAATGAGAATTAAAAAAGTAAAACATAGGAAACTGGTCAAGGGAATCAAACGTGAGTGAAATGTGTTTATTTGTTATATGATTGGGCAAGAGGGGTTTAGTTTGTGGGAAAACATACGATATATATATATTTTTTTTTTATAGTGATTCACACAGTTAAGTGTGTACACTGAACACATATGTACTGGTGTGTTTATGATAGGACATATAATATATCAGGTGAGTTGTTGTAATGGCATCTCGCTGTATTAAAGAGGAACCATATCAGTTGGCGCGGAGGGCAGCGGAGGGCAGAGGAGTATTTTTTCTTTCTAAATGTACCTCCCAGATCACCATAAATCACGGATTCATTTTCCTGTTGATTCAGATCACGCTCCTTTGCTAATAAATGTAAGGCTTAAATACGCTGACGAAAATTTTTGTCAGGACCAATTCATGATTTGGTAGAGATGATTTCTTGTTATTTTACTGTTACCTTACACCCCCTGCAAATATATGTCGCTTATATGCGTGAAAGTTAGATTAGGCCTATATTTTGGTCCAAATTTGATTCGAGCCACCCAACGGTATAGCTGCGTCACTTTGTAGGCCTACACAAGTTGGCATTCTCTCGCCTGACCGTGTAATCTGAATAAAAAATAAAAACAACCCTTAACTCTTTCACAACTTTTACTCGAATATCGTGCCATTTTGTGACAAAGCGTTGTGAAACCCTGACTATAAATTGAGCCAGCGTTGAGTAGAAATAGTTTTGCAGGCATAAACTGCCAGACTGCGCACATAAGTTTTGTAATATTTTGAAATTTTATAAAAAAAAAAAATCGAAATACCGGGACTATACCACGGCCCGTGACACTCCTGCTATGGGCAGGGACTAGGTCTGAAACCGAGCAAAGCGATCCGCTTCCTAAGCCAAAAATTCTCGTATGACCATGTTGAACTTGTATCCAATAAAAACTTCACTAAAAGAAAATGCCGCAGAGACTTACCTTCATCGCTGCTTTCAGCTGCCGCTAGCCAAGCCCTGCTGATGACCGACAAAGTTGCTATACAGAAAAGATATTCACTCAAGAACATTAATCGATGTACCAAAGATGTGTCAGTATTCTTCATCTTCAATGTCGTTTTGAATGCAGTTTTACGTCTTCATACCGTATCGCTGCTATAACACCTACATTCGGAAGATTTCCTAAAAGCTTTTGTAACAATCGCGTTCAAAACTACTTTTTTCTCCGAAAAAATGGGTGAATAAATGTGTTTGCTTATTGTCTAAAAGTGTTGAAGCGTTTTCAAATGGGGTAAAACCATTATTAGGCCTACTTTACAAAAGAAGGCACAATACAGTGGAAGCAGTGAGCAGATATGGCCATGAAAAGGGAAAGTTAAAAATTGAATTTTTATTTATAAGAGGAACTGATTCTTAACAAGTTCAATGGTGAACTACCGTTAAAATCAAACTTGCATTTCTCGAGAAATCAGCAGATGAAGTTCGTGATGGAATTGTATTTCAAAGTAATCACGAGTTTTTTTTAAGATTATTTCACTTCCCCTTGTTATTGAAAATCACAACCTTTACTTAAAAGAGCCCGAGATGAGATTTCATAGGCTTGTAGGTACTAGAGTCAAATCAATGGTTACAAAGAATTTGTTGCATGGAAAGATTGAAAGAAAAATCATACAAAAGATGAATTTTTATTTGAAAGAGGAACTGAATTTACACAATTCGATGAACTTCATTGAACTCAAACATGTGATTCTCAAGATATCAGCAAATGAAGCTGATAGATTTGTATTTCAACTTAATCGTGGGGATTTAGGAAGATATATTACTTCCCCACACTGCTTTGTGATGCTAATTATGAAATAATTGCGGTAATAGAACGGGATTGTTGAGAGGGAAGTCGAATGAACATTTAAAAAAAAAAAAAAAAAACAGGCAAACAAACTTTAGTCACCAATGTGTCGATATGATGTCACACGTACTTCCTTGAAGATCACGTTTTTGGATTTGAATAAGTGATAACGCAACCAGCTCATATCATCTATTCCTAACTTTCAAATGAATCTTTAGTCTAAGAATAGATCCCGTTTTAACGTACCTATCGTCCATTGTGGTGAGAATATCCGACTTGTAGCCGGAGGGCTTGGAGTTCGACTCTTTTCCGGAACATATCGAAGACCATTGTTAGTTGATATTCATCATAAGCAATGGCATAGGGAAAACAAGCCAGTGAGACACAACTGAAAAAGCCCCTGGAGACTGATCGTTAGAAACTGATCTGTAAAACCGTATCTTACTTACTCCTACATGTTAGGAGTCACGTGACAATGTTTTCTCTCTTCAGATGTGGAATTTACTAGAAATTGCAGCTTTCTTTACTTTGAATATGCAATAGATCAATCATAAAATGTAATCACAGATACTTTGAAGAGAAATAAGACGAAAATTGTCCTATTTAGCTTTTTCTTCAAAATAAGTTTGGGGGGACTGCTCGTTACCTTTAAGCTTGGGCCCCTCTTTTAAAGAGTTTAAAAAAAAAAAAAAAAAAAAAAAAAAAACGTAGCTTTAGCCTCCCCCATGCAAGTTACCATCAAGAACGGATCTAGTTTCTCGACAGAGTCGACGGTAGTAGCTGAATGACTAGCCTGTGCTCGGAGAACGATTGTCACAGTGTTTAAGAGGAACTCTATCGGGGCCTATCCAGCTCAGGCTCATGTACACTGTTTGAAAGGATGCGAAGGCGGATTTTCGGTTGAGTTAGAAAATAATTTATGCTGCCAGAGAGACAATGTACTGTAGGCCATGGGGAGCGTCACCGCAATTGGTGCTGATCGAACAAAAACATCGTTGAAAATCACGACTCCTTTGACAGCCAAACAAATCACTTCCAAGACTTCTAAGCAGAACCAACTCAACCGCTAGTTTGAGCTTTTGTTTGGAAGAAAATTTCACTTAGTAAAGAACATGAGTAGATTGTAAAATGATAACCAGAAAGCCAAAAGGCTTAGTGATTCCTTGCCATCAAATACCGCACCTGCTTTCAAATTGACAGTGTTTAAAAAATTTTTCTTTACATTTTAGGCACAGAATTTTTGCAATTTTACTGCTGGTGACCTCAAATGACCTTTGACCTCTACCAAAAACAATAGGCTTCTTTCTCTCAACACGGAAAATCTATATACCAAATATGAAGAGTATCTGTCACCCTTATCTGGAGATATCGTGTTTACAAGCCATTTTCGAATTTTTCGCAATTTTACCGCTGGTGACCTCAAATGACCTTTGACCTCTACCAAACACAATGGGGTTCTTCCTCTCAACATGATAAATCTGTATACCAAATATGAAAAGTGTCTGACATTCCTAACTTAAGATATCGTGTTTACAAGCAAGTGTCGCAACCCCCCCACACACACACACCCACACACGCGACATCACCATCGCATAGATTCCTTGCCTGCTTACGGCAAGGAATCAAAAATACCACATAAAATGTATCTTTACCTTTTAACTTTGGGGATTATACACAATGTTGCCCAAATGATCTTATGATTGATACATATATGTTTAGCCTATATCATACACTATACCGTTTATAAGCAGAACACCATTATCAGTTGGTGCTGAGGGCAGCGCATTTGCCGAAATATCCCCCACATCACCGGAAATGACGAACTAATATTTCGCTGCAAACCTTTATTTCCTACTAACATCTATAACCTGCAAATAAATGTAGCTTAAAGGTAAAGAGGAGTCCCCCAAACTTGTTATGAAGAAACTAGCTAAAAAACACAATTTTCGTCTTATTTCTCTTCAGAGTATCTTTAATTATATCTTATGGCTTTACTATTGCTTATTCACAGTAAACCAAGCAGTTACTTCTAGGAAATATCATATTTGATGAAAAAAGTATTGTCACATAACTCCCAACAGCCAATCATGAAACTGAACAGTCTACTACACTTCTTCAATTTGGGATGACTTTTCTTGCCCTTTAAATACGTTGAAGTAAATTTATAGTCAACTTATGGTTCTGAAAATTGAGTTTTGTCTGATGTTGAAGGGAGTTGCAACCTTCTAATAATATACGCCTCATATCACCCCTTCAAATTAATCTGGCTTGTATACGTAAAAGTTTATTTATATTTGGGGTCAAAATTTGCTTCTGTACCACCCAAAACCATCCTCCTCACTCGTGGTACTGGTCCCACTCTTTTCTGTACACCATCACGTCGGTTGTTGTGTTGCAATTAAAAACAACCCTAAGCTCTTTTGCAACTTTCGCCCGTATATTGTACCATTTAGATAGGGGCGATGCGCACTGTTTAACAAAAAAAAAAAAAAAAAAAAATGCTTACTGGCTAACGATAGCTCTAATCCTAACCAAATCCGAACAAAGAATATAGTCGATACAATACAATGGCAACAGCCAATCAAGAAATACCTTGTTAAACAGAGACGAAAAGTTGTGCAACTCTACTATGAAATAAGGCTGAGTAGAGAAAACAAGAGAAAAAAATTACTTTCCAGCCAACAAATGATTTTAGTCCATGTTAGTGGTTTCTTCTCACTTGATCTCCACAAACCGAATGCATTAAATGAACGAAGAAAGAATTCATCAAAATTGACCCGTGCGCAGACACTCTTAAACAAAAGACTGAACTTGATCACTCCCTCACTGAGTGAAAAGTGTAAATTCACTCCATTAGAGTGTTTATTCACTCCCAGGAGAGTGAAATCCACTCAAAGCAGAGTGAGAGTTACTACAGGTAGAGGGAAAATTCACTCTTCCACGAGTGCCTGCAATGGTCACTCTTATTTTAAAAGTGATCACTGTAGGCACTCCATCGAGAGCGAAACTTCGCTCGTTTAGAGGGAATTTCATTGTTTTGGAGTAAATTGCACTCTTCTTAGAGGGAATTCACACTTTTAACACTATAAAAGAGGGACTACGTTCACTGTTTTATTTTAGAGTGTACAGCTTTAACAATTTAATCTCCGTTATCACCATCATTTGGCAAAGGCTTCAGTTTTCCCGCTCATGGGATTCGTCTATACACATGTACACATTCCTGCGCGCTTACAGCGACAAATCGGCTACTGTAACGTTTTCTAAGCACGCAGGTGGGCACGTCGGTTACCCGGGACAACAGCCCACGCAGGGAACTGTTTGGTGAACAACACTCGCAATAAAAAGACATTAACGCTGACCCCACGTCACAGTGAAAATTTCTGTCACTCATCCATAATTGTGCGCGCAGATCACCGAATACAACTTCAACACCATCTGTTTTAGTGTCCGAGAGGAGTCAGCGCGTCTAAAGCTGTGGTCACACATGCCGATTTTGTCGGCCGACTGCCTTGTGGGCTGATCACCTGATGGAATTTTTTCGTGTAGGTATGTGTGCAGTGTGAACACTTTTTGACCAATTCACCGAAAGAATAGGCGGACGACTTAATTCTGTAAGTGCAAAGTCTGATCGGGTGAGTACTCAGTAGAAGTCGGGCTGTGGGAACGTCACAACGGTGGGTCGGTCGAAAACTTGCATGAACATACGTGTTAACATCGCACGATGTGTATTGCCTATCTGCGAAAATGGCAAGTGCGTGACCTGATTGCCAAACCATAAAACTGACAAATTTTCTCAAGTTAAATTTTTTTATGAGTCATATTTGGGCAGTTCATGCAAAATATTTGCTTATAACCTTGACCACAGAAGTCGTGTGAAATTCAGTTCCTAAAATGGAGCGAATATCCGAATTTTTTTTAAACAATTTCCTTAAAATATAAAAGAGCGTATTAAACTCAAACAAACTTGTTTACCAATGAAGCAACTATTTTGCCCCCACTTTGCAAACACGTTTAAATTCTAAATGTGTTTAGCGACTAAACACTACATGTTCAGCAATAAAACATATTTAAAGGCAAGGTGTTTAAGAATTTGGACAATGTATATATTAAGCATCTAAGCCTGTTTACAAATTGGAAAAAAGTGTTTAAAAAGTAATTTTAATTCCTAAAACACCCTTTAATATAGAAGAGGTAATTTTTCCTCGTAAAAGTCATAGTGTATGTAAAAGTTCGCGAAGCATTCGAGGAGTTTCATTTGTATCTCTCAGCCTAAACTCCGAAGTGGTCGAATACACAGAGTCTTTCAAAAGTTTGCCGGAAAATAAAGGGGTATCATAGTCAAAGTTTCATGAAAAGTCGAAAAAACAGAATTTGCAACACATCCGGGTATCTTATGAAAAAATGCAACGAACCTCAACCTCACTTCATGCCCCTCAACAGAACTTTGCCTGAAATGTTACAATATTCGGGCAAAAGTTTTGAAATGTCTTTGATTGCAACATTACATGAACAGTTGAGAGGTTGTTCACGTATGTCCGTGTCCAACATTTTGGTCGACAAAACAGTCAAAACTCAAGTTCTTGTGACGTGTTATATTTCTTAATGACACCCCTCTCTCTCAAGACGGCTGTCAAAATGGAGACTAGACTTTTTAACACAGAATATGGCAAATTCAATTTGTATTGATTGATCATTTCATTGCAAAACGAGAGCTCAAAATTCCGACTGCTTAGATTCTGCTTACAAGCTTGGTGAATACCACTTCCCGCTTCATGTCTGCGTGCTTGGGGTTTTTAAAACTTAAGGCTAGGTCTAAGTTTGGGGAATGTCAATTCCACTTGTCTGAGAAGTTGCGTTTTTCAAAATTTTCAAAACCTGTTTATGACTCACGACATCCGATGGTGGCACTCCGCTAAGATATAGCCTTTCGGTCAGGTAGGATAACATTCTTTCGAGCCGCCGACAGAGAATCTCACCCCCCGCCCCCCCCCCCAAAAAAAAAACTGAAAGGCTTCAGCCCACTCCAAAAACGTGTCCAGCAGTTAAGCACGTATTTTGACCCCACTCTGTAGACACGTCTAAATTCTAAACATGTTTAGCGATTAAGCACTAAATGTTAAGGAATCAAAGGTGTTTAAAAGCGAAATATTTAGCAAATATGACATGGGTATTAAGTATTTAAACGAAGTACAAGTGGTGACACGTGTCCAGGAAAAAAACGATCGATGATAGTCTATACGCATGCGTTTAAGGTGAAGAAATTTTGTTGTGCAACAACTACCTTTGAATTTAGTTGATGGTACATAGAAAACATTGATTCTTGTGTCAATACACCAGTTTTCTTTTCTGATAGTTTAATATTGTCGCTTATGGTGATATCGTTTTGTGTCAATGAAAGTTGACGATGCTGATAAAAAATTACAGGAAATAAGGATTACTCAAAATGATTTGACACATAGCTTAACCACGGACAAGATGTCTGAACAGTTGCATGTATAAATGTACCTTCTTTATCATCAAAGTGTCATTTGTTCACATTTTCTCAACAACCAGCATCTTAAAGGTCAAGAGCAGTCATCCCAAACTTTATTTTAAGACAGCAACAACTAAATCTCAAAATTTTTTTATTTCTTTTGAAAGTGACTTTCATAATATTTTAGGGCGTCAGTATTGCACACCTAAGGTAATCCAAGCAGTGACTCGCCGAGCATTTCACACCTGAGGGGAAAAAGTACTGTCACATGACTCTGAGGAGCCAAGTATAAAACTGTGTACCACTCTGTGTCAAGTTGGGAACGGCTGCTCTTGCCCTTTTGCTTTCGCCTATTTTTGTAGAAGAAGACACAAGTGGTTTGTTTGTGACAGGTCATAATTTGACATACACTACATAACCAAAACAACTATAAACAAATGGTCGTTTTTCTGCTTTCATATATATCTTTTTCATTCCAAGGCTTCAAGTCCATACCAATAATCTGACAACGACAACAGCACACACATCTAAAAAGTCCTTCACTTATTTAAAAGTTTCTAATATATAAAAATATTTGTGTAAAAGTTGAAAACTTTTAACATGAAATAGAATTCTTGGAAAAGAATTTCGTTGCGCAGTCCGAAAAAAATTACCACATCCGCTCCGCAGTCCAAAATTTACCCCCCCCCCCCCCTCCACTCAGATTCCTTCTTTTAGTCGTACTTATGTATTAAAACATCAGTATTGTATAATGTGTAACAATAAACACATATTCCTGTCAAAAAACGTTGCATTATGTTCAGTCATAGTTTGTTCAACTTAATACTGAGTCGTTATTCGTTTGACATGTTATTGTCACACAGATGTTACCATTAAACTTTTTCTTCTTCAAATTAATTGGATCAGCAAATATCAACAAATAAATGTTTAAACGCTAAAGGTGTATAAAACTTAAGTGTTTTCAAATAAAGGACGAGACAATTTATTGATTTCTGGACACATTTTAAGTGTACCACACAGAGACTGGATTCGTCAAGAAGTTTATATATACACGTTTTGCGGGTTTAAATTCCTCGCAATGAGGGGGCCCCTCAGCAACTAGTCTGGGGATATCGCCAGGTCGGGGTAAATCCCTTCGAAGTTATCCGAACGAGCAGTAGGGGCGATCCCCTATTGGTCGTAGGGTGTGTTAAAATATGCTTCAAAATTTTCAAACATGGATCCAATTTACATATCAGCCCTCTGAAAAAGCAAAATATTTCCAAGGGGGGAAAGATAGACTCCTCCCCAGTAAAGAGGATATTTCATCATTGTCAATCGTCTATTGAAGACTCCTTAGATACATTCCTTTTTAATTGCAGGTAATCACAAAGCAAACAACAATTCCTGATATCAAAGCTTTACCGACTTTTGAATCTCTTGATTGATCATTGCACTTTAACAAAGGTGTTTCGCCTGAATTAAACGTTTTTTTTTAGAAAAGACACCTTCTGTCCCCACTGTGTAAACACGGTAACATGCTAAACATACGTGTGTAATTATAAAACAAGAGGCACCATTTTGCGTTTCAGTCAGTTTCTATGGTGAAAACTTTCCTTTGCCACCCAAGTCATTCCAGGAGTTCATCGTTTGTCCCCCTCCCTCCCTCTCATAATTCCTGCACACGCTGCTGAGTGTACATGGAATACCACACAAGAAGTAACATCTGGTGTGCTTTTAATACAAAGCCATGTGTTCCTAACATTGAACGTTACGTCATTGACCGTCATTAAACGTTAAGTCATTGATAATTTTAAGTGACGTCATAACTGTATCCATTAGCAACCGCCATGTCTGAAGGCAAGCCTGTACTTTCATTTCGGGGTTGCCCTCAATGACTGAAATGAGCAATGAGCAAAAACTTCAATGACGTCATGTGAGAATTATTTATCCCTATGTTTTACCGATGCTTGAATACTCGTTGTCTTGTCCCTGCAAATTTTGTGTTCCATCAAGTGATAAATAATAACCATCATATTGGTGACCATTCGGAATATTAGCATATTCTGAAGAAAGTTGCTTAGGGATTTCATAATTGTTCGTCGTTTCATAATCATCCGTCGTTTCATAAACTGGTTCAGAAATTTCCAAGTTTACAACTGCATTTCCTGTTTTATTCAAGGAATGAACGTTTACATTATTATCCGATGTATAATAGTTCCCTGTGTGATCTTGTTTTGGTGTCAGTTGCGTCTCCGGAGATGAATTTTTTGATCTGCAAGAAAACAATGAAAAAATCTAGAATACTTTATACCCCTTTTCATTCTTACGGCAACCGAAAAACGCCCTCATATGTAAAGAAGGGAGTTTAGTATAAGGCTTCCTTAGCACGTGCGTCAGTTGGGAGGGGGTGGGGGCAGGGGACGTGCCACCTCACCTTTTTGAGTGGAGAGGACACAAACGTAAGTGACCAGAAACTTAAAAGCTAGGCACTACCAAAATGACTATACATGCAGGTTATGGCAGGTGTACTCTACCGATTACGATCGATTTTCTGTATCAATAATTCCACATGTTTTCTTTGCAAATCCCCCAAATTTTCGCGCATGATGTTCAGTTGCATATCAAATATACTCACATTATTAATCGGTATCTATGATTATGAAACCTGTTTGTGTGCAGGGGCCAGCCTGTATGGTTATTGAGGAGCACAACATTTAAGTATTTGAAGAAGAGGAATCGTCACCTACTATGTTTTAATGAAATCTGAAATCTGTTATCCGTAGTGAATGACCAGCCTTGCAAGCTAAAATTGGCAAACACATTCAGACCACAAAATAATAATTTCATTAACATTTATCAACCTAATATTGGACAACCAGGCCCGTAGCCAGCCCATGTGGAGGAGTGGGTCTTTTCTCCAAGGTGTGGACCTTTTTCCAAATACGGAGACGGCTGACGCGTGCCGTAAGCATGCAGTTGCTAGGAGTCCGGGGCATGCTTCCCCGGAAAAGTTTGAAATCTGCAGACCTCCTGCAGTCTGGAGCATTTTAAAGGACTTTTGAACACAACAGAAGTCATTTTCCCCAGGAATTCCACACAGTACACCACTTTTTGAGAAAAAAATCATACATGTAATCTGAAAGGTTTTATCTTCCTGGAAAAAGTGAAAGGAAATTCGTCCTCAACATGTCAAGAAAAAAAAATTTCATAGCTGACCCTTCAAACGCAGTGCTGGAAAAATGGATCTCCCTCAAGTTGGGGTGGGTCGTTCGAACGCTCCGACCCCCCCCCCCCGGCTTCGGGCCATTTTAAAGAAACACGCGCTCATCACACATTCGTAAAACGATTTGACCATTTCGTATAGACCATTACCAGAGAGAATTAGACGTACACGTCCATCCTCTGTCCGTAGATAGTGCATGATGAGGTATCGTTCGGAAGAATATGTATGCTTTAATTATTTTGTATCAACAATCTTATACATCGGTGGGTCCAAGCAGCGGTGTCTCAGTAGCACCAGTGCAGGGTGCCATTCCTAACCCCATGCATCCTCCTTGATATATGATTTTCTCGCAACAAGTTAAAGTGTCAGTGCTTTTGTTCAATTCATGGATTTATTTTACCGTTTTCATTACAAATGCTTCCCAACTACAGTATTAGAGCTGTTGCATAAATCCTTTGCAAACTATCACAATTTTCGTTGTGGTTCTATACTTAAAGAGTACATCCAATATTCATATTCACATTGGCCTTAGTCCGTTTAAGTTATTAGCCACAAATTCAAAAGAAAAAATATTGAAAAAATAATGAAACAGTTTTGAAAAAATGGTGTCTACTAGGCACCATTTTTTCAAAACTTTCGCCTCAGAGCCTCATTTCGTAGGCGTTGGATAACATTATGTAACAACAACGATATTTGGTCCCCGTTCAGTCTGTCAGATTTGCCAATAGGAAATGCAAATTTTTCAGTAATCCCACAACTTTACAAATACCCTTACAGAAAACCCAGAATCCAAATTTTTCTATAATACAGGTTCTACATTTTCAAATATTTGAAAAGGGCAAAAATTTCAGCTCGCTTCGCAATTTACGTCACTAGTATATATTGTTACGGCTTGGTCGCAATTCAAACCAATAACAGCGAAAGACCACAGAAGAGCGAGATTAAAATCAGCAACTTAATTATTATTCACCTCTTACTTCCTTAAATTTACAACAATTAATCTTAAATCTACTTACAATCTTTTACAGCTTAAGGTATCACTCTTTGTCCAAGGGGTAGTGTTGTTAGTGTCGATTGTACAGTAGCACAGCGTAGGACTCGGTTCCGCGAAGGCAGGATGAAGACTATAGTGATCGGTAAATGGCGACACAATTGCAGCGTTAAACGGCGAAGCAGGCGTCTGGTCTCTGTATTATCTGTGTATCTTCTGTTCTCTTCTCCCCTGTCACACTGCTTGCATGACCTTTTATATATCTGGTAGTTCTTCCAGAAAAGTCTGGAACTCACTCTTATGGAAACGCCTCGTTTGATCTCGTACAAAACAAACAGCGAAAGTTCTGGGCTCAGTAACCCATAACCACAAGTTGGCTATAATTAGGCCATTACATCATACAGTAGTTTCCAGTAGGTGATCGTACATTCTCGTAACTGTGCGAATGTTCTCTGGGGTTACCCGTTGAATATGCTCGAGAGACAACACCAATGCTAGCACTTTCTAGAACTTTTCACTCGCTCGTCCGAGGATTCAATCTGGTTGATGTCGTCTCGTAACACCCCCCCCCCCTTGAAAGAGTTTTGGACGTCTAGGACAAAACTTAGGTTACAATATCTACAATATTACCTTATAGTAATAACTATAGTATAACAGTATGCATTACAATATCAAGTGGAAGGTGCTATCATAATATACAACTTGTCTTACAATATGATAATTCAGGAGTAGTAACATCATTAATACATACTGTGCTGCAGGCAACATCAAAATTTCAAAATTACAGTACGACTTTTAATTTACTCAATCAGATTAAGTTCTTGACAAAGCATCAGGCACAACATTGTCCTTCCCTTTAATGTGCCTAATATCTACATTATATGATTGTAGAAATAAACTCCATCTCATCAACCTCTGATTCTTGTTCTTCATCTTAGACAGAAATGTCAGAGGATTATGATCAGTATATACAATAACAGGGAAACTAGTAGTCCCCAAATAAACATCAAAGTGCTGAAGACCAAGTATCAAAGCTAATGTTTCTTTCTCAATTGTAGAATAATTTTTCTGATGTCTGTCAAATTTCTTTGAATAATAACACACAGGGTGATCAACACCATGCTCATCAGCTTGAAGCAAAACTGCTCCTATACCATTGTCACTGGCATCAACTGCCAGCTTAAACTGTTTTTCAAAGTCTGGAGCAATCAACACTGGCGAACTCATTAGTGTTCTTTTCAATGATTCAAATGCTGCCTGACAATTTTCTGTCCAAACAAAATTTTCATTTGAGAACAAGCATACATATTCATTGATTAATGATTTCATTTCTGATCTTTGTTTGTCATCTAGATGACTTAACTTCTGATCAAGATTACTCAATACATCAGAGTTTTTTAACTTAATACACATGTCAGGAACATTATCAGCATTGATCTCATCATTATCATTGAATTCCTGATCAACACTGATGATACACACTTGATCACATGCATTATTAACATTGACATTCACATCATGTACACTTTCATCCTTAGAAATGTCACAATCCTCTCTTTCATAATATTTTTTCATCATATTAATGTGACAAACTCTCTTCGATTTACGCTTGTCAGGCGTCAAGATGACATAGTCTGTGTCATTGACCTTTCTTTCAATGACATAAGGTCCTTGAAAGCGAGCTTCAAGTGGCTGACCAGACACAGGCAAAAACACCAACACCTTCTCACCAGGCTTAAACTCTCTTTCCACAGTGGTCTTATCATACCACGCCTTCATTTTCTTCTGAGAACTCCTCAGATTTTCTTGAGCCAGTTCACATGCTCTGTGAAAACGCTCTTTAAAACGGGATACATAATCAAGCAGATGTATGTTTTCACCTGGATCTGATAACCACTTCTCCTTTAATAATTTCAATGGTCCACGAACTGTGTGTCCGAAGACGAGTTCAAATGGACTGAACCCAAGTGACTCCTGTACAGACTCCCTGACAGCAAACATTACAAATGGAATGCCTTCATCCCATTCTTTCTCATTGTCATGACAATATGTCTTTAACATATTCTTCAATGTTTGGTGAAACCTTTCTAAAGCTCCTTGGCTTTCGGGATGGTAAGCCGAAGACTTAATTTGGTCTATGCCTAATTCATACAACATCTGTTGGAATACAGTTGACATGAAATTAGACCCTTGATCTGATTGGATCTCCTTAGGTAACCCAAACAATGTGAAAAATTTAAGTAAAGCTTGTAAGACTGTCCGAGCCTTAATATTTCTTAGAGGTATTGCCTCTGGAAACCTTGTCAAAGCACACATTATGGTTAATATATACTGATGTCCTGCCCTACTCTTAGGTAGAGGACCTACACAATCAATAATGACTCTACTAAATGGTTCTTCAAAAGCAGGAATTGGTTTTAAGGGTGCAGCCGGAATGTTCTGATTCGGCTTCCCAACCATTTGACATGAATGACAAGTCTTACAAAATTTGGCCACATCACTCTTAAGCTTAGGCCAATAAAAGTGATTTAGAATGTTGTGGTAAGTCTTATTGACCCCTAGGTGCCCTGCAAATGGCATTTCATGGGCAATACTCAGTATTTCCTTTCGATACATCCTAGGTACCACAATTTGATGGTAAATGCGCCACTCTTCATCTAATGGTGCATCAGGTGGTCGCCATTTACGCATCAAAACACCGTTCTTAAGGTAAAAACACACTGGGACCTCTTTTGAGTCATCCTCAGTGAGGGCACCAGCAATTAGTGGCTGAAGCTCTTCATCATGTTGTTGTTGGACTGACAACTGGTCTTTATGGAGTGTGTCAGACATGTTTCTTTCCTGTTCTATCCCCTCACCATTTGTGGGGACAGGAGACTCACAATCCTGAAGATTGGCCATAAAAGTTTGGCTGAGATCAAACCAGGAATCTTCACTTTCATCAACATTCTTTTTAGAGTCCTCTTTGGACTCTGACTCCACTTTTGGGAGTGTTGTTCCATTTTTAGGAACTAATTCCTCAATTTTAGAGGGCGGAGGCTTAAATTTACAATCCTTCTTTTCAGAAATCATACCCTCACTTTTAGAGAGTGGATGTTCAAGATTATCATCCTTACATGATTCCCTACTTGTTTCACTTTTGGAAACTGTATCCTCACTTTTGGAGGCTGGATGTTTAAGATTATCATCCATAGCAAGCTTTTGTGACATAGCTCTCGTGACAGTACAGGCTGGGAATAAATCTGGAAATTCCTTTTCTAATTGCTCTGTGTTGTTATAGTCAAACGGTTTATCTGTCAAAATTGCATTGGCGACTACCTTTCCACCAGCTAGGTCATTGCCTAGCAACAGAGATACCCCCTTTACAGGTAGAGTAGGTCTGACCCCTACTATGACCGACCCAGGAACTAAATCTGACTTCAAATTAATTTTGTGAAGAGGGACAGAAATAAATCCACACTCAACCCCCTGAATTAGTACATTTGCCCCTGTGGAAGTAGAGTCCGTTAATGGCAAAACTCCATCAAGAAGCAACGACTGAGTTGCGCCTGTGTCACGCAAAAATTTTAATTTTGACGGGTGGATGAGCTGAATCCCCATCTAGGGAAATAAAACCCTCAAACACGAATGGAAGGTATTCTTCCTTAATTTGGTCATTAGAATTAGGCCGTAAAGTCACGATTACCTCTGGAGAATTTTCTGCATTGGCTAAGGTATTTGGAGCTGTTTCAGTCTCCTTTAATTTTGCCAATTGAAAGCAATTTGCCATTATGTGGCCCTTTTTGTGACAGAAACCACAAACTATGTCTTTAAAGGCAGCTTTATTTGAGCTGACCTGGTCGTTCTTTTGACGACTAGAATCTGGTTGTCTTTTACCAGAGTTTGTTGGAGAGAGGGAACCAGACTGAGATCCACTAGTTTTGCCTGCTGTGTCACCACTAGTGCCATTGCCATATTTTTTATTTGGCCTATTAAACTGACTCTTGTATTGAGTGTGACCTACTTTACCAAACTTATGGGTAAGTGCATACTGATCCGCCAAATTTGCCACTTCTTTCAATTTGTCTGCCTTTTGTTCTTCAAGGTGAGTCTTTATGTCATCACTCACACACCGTTTAAATTCCTCGACCAGCATCAGTTGTCGTAAGGCTTCAAATGTGGAGACCTTTTTAGAATCACACCATCTATCGAAATGTCTTTCCTTTTGATAGGCAAACTCTACATATGTTTGTGTATCCGCCTTACATTTTCTAAATTTTTGGCGATACGCCTCGGATTCATAGGCTTGTAATATGGCCTTTTTGACCTTATCGTAATCCATGCTGTCCTCTATTGACAGAGCGGAATACACTTCCTGGGCCTTGCCAGTAAAATTACTCTGAATGAGTATCGACCATTTATCTCTGGGCCACTTTAGATGTTCACCCAGTTTTTCAAAGTGGTTGAAAAATTTCTCCACATTATCCTCCTGAAATTTGGGCACAAATTTTACGTGCTTAGAGACATCAAATCCCCCAGTATCCGTGCCTATTTTAGGCTCTGGGCCCTTTAAGACCCCTAACTCCAGTTGTTTCAACCTAAATTCATGCTCTCTAGCCTTTTCCCTTTCTTCTCTTTCCAATTCTTTCAATCTAATTTCTCTTTCCTTTTCTTCCCTTTCTTTTTCCAATTCTTTCAATCTAACTTCCTTATTCATTTCCAATTCAAGCTTTTTCAATTCAAATGCATTGTCAGTTGGCACGGTCATGATTGTCTCAAGCACTGTAATTGGCAGAATACTTTCATCTACCAGATACTCTGCAATGTATCTCTTAATCTCGTCCTTCCGCATTAATGGCTGAAATTCAACGCCATAGTGTTTTGCGACTTTTACAATCTTTTTTAGTGAGTTAAGCTCCTCAATTGAGGGGCTAGCCACGAATTTATCTAAATCGAATGGCATTTTGAGGTTGTGTCAGGCACTCACAAAAACTAAGAAGTCTGGACAATACAGTTGCAAATTACAACGAAATTTCCAGAATTTTCTACCTGGTAGTTTAATTCTTTCCCGGATGTTAGGCCACCAATTCTGTTACGGCTTGGTCGCAATTCAAACCAATAACAGCGAAAGACCACAGAAGAGCGAGATTAAAATCAACAACTTAATTATTATTCACCTCTTACTTCCTTAAATTTACAACAATTAATCTTAAATCTACTTACAATCTTTTACAGCTTAAGGTATCACTCTTTGTCCAAGGGGTAGTGTTGTTAGCGTCGATTGTACAGTAGCACAGCGTAGGACTCGGTTCCGCGAAGGCAGGATGAAAACTATAGTGATCGGTAAATGGCGACACAATTACAGCGTTAAACGGCGAAGCAGGCGTCTGGTCTCTGTATTATCTGTGTATCTTCTGTTCTCTTCTCCCCTGTCACACTGCTTGCATGACCTTTTATATATCTGGTAGTTCTTCCAGAAAAGTCTGGAACTCACTCTTATGGAAACGTCTCGTTTGATCTCGTACAAAACAAACAGCGAAAGTTCTGGGCTCAGTAACCCATAACCACAAGTTGGCTATAATTAGGCCATTACATCATACAGTAGTTTCCAGTAGGTGATCGTACATTCTCGTAACTGTGCGAATGTTCTCTGGGGTTACCCGTTGAATATGCTCGAGAGACAACACCAATGCTAGCACTTTCTAGAACTTTTCACTCGCTCGTCCGAGGATTCAATCTGGTTGATGTCGTCTCGTAACAATATACAGTGGTTGCCCACCCCGCCCCATTACGCAAAAATGTTTAGCTACGCCGCTTTAGACACCTTACCAGGGTAGGAGAAAATTAAGGCCAGATGCCCCTTCCCCCCACCCACTTTGAAAATCATATCGACTCCCCTGTTCCTTAGTGCAGTGCTGCTTGCAGATTAATACGAAACATCTTCTTTATTTATTGTTTCTCGTGAAAATTTGTACCTTGCAATCCTTCTTCGTGCAAACATTAATTAATATGTTGCACCGATTTAAATTTTAGAAGACAAGATAAAACAACGACAGACAGTGCATTAACAAAGTATATTGCACGAATTTTAACAATTTTGGAGCTTTCTTCTTCTTTCGAAAAGTCACGTTAAATCAGAATTTGAAGCGTTCATCGAATAATCAGACAGCAGAAACATAATCGTCTTGATTGGAGATTGAGGGAAAGCTGCATATTTTTGTGAAGGTGACAGATTTTTTACGCGACCGGTTCACACTGGAGCGCCACCATCAGTTGGAATTCACTTACCCCCCGGACAGCTACAATTGCATTTCCGAAGCCTGTACAGTAAGTAGAGCTTAAGCAGAGATTCATTTGCATTTTAATGTTCCCTTTAGTAAAAAATAGTAAATTGCGAAATGGTAAAAAACTAATATCAGGTTTAATGTACCATTAACATGTTCAGGGGAAAAGTTTGGACAATTCATACGCTAGCAGATCCTTCCGTCTGTCCGTTTAATCTAGCGACTGAAACCATCCATCCTGCAGAACCTTTTGCAACGTTTGTCCGAACTAAATATTCTAACGGAATATTCTAGCGGAGGCCACCGTCACTTTGCGCGGAGCTCACAGGAAATTTTGGAAAACCGCGAAACCTCTGACACTCGCAAAAGACAATCTTCAAGCCTTTGAGTACCCCCACTGGGACACTAACATTGAACTTGCTGCCGATCCACTTCTTTCCCTATAAATTATCTCCCCCTTTTGAAAATGTCTGACGGATCCGCTCTTGGCGGTTGAATTACTTTTTCTTACCAAACGTCTTTCAAGGTACTTTGGAAGTCATTTTTAGACCAGTGTTAAGTCAATAAAATTACCATTGAAACTGCTTTGCCCCTTTGTTCCCCCTAGAATGAAAAATCTGTGAACGCCACTGACGCAGCTAGGTTAACCCAGAAACTTATATATAGATGAAGGTGTTACAGTATTTCAATGATTATTATTCGAGATATCTTCGTTAACTCATAGTTTGGCACTCGCAGGTAGTATGATTTCAACCCAAACAATTATGAGAAGGATGGTAAATATCATGAAACATTCCCTGAAAAGCATAATCAGAAGAGACTCTGGTATGGTCGCACGAGACTGGGAGTCGGGCGCAGCAGCCCACTTCCCTTCCATTGGGTAAAACCTTACTGAATCAGGGAGACTTCGTGACTCGGTCGGGCACAGGTTATGTCCTGATTAGAGATCAGGAGTCGGACAAAAGGTCACCGCCCCTGAGAGTAAGAGTCCCGTCCGGCCATGCGCCTCATACAGTAAGTGTATTCTTACCTCAGTTTTATAACCACGTAGACCACAACACACAGTAGAAGCGGGAGCAAGATTAAGGTTGCTAAGGGCCATAACGTCACAACATCTTCATGGAAGAAAAGAGTGAAAACGATATTCCAATTTCATAATACAGATAATTTTAACAGCCATAAAATATCCATTAAGATGTATACCCAATGCAGACTATGCTTTCGAGTAACACCACTGTGTAAATTTGTTTTAATTTGACACACCCCCCCCCCCACTCTCCCCATAGCAGGCACATGGTAGGAACCTTGAACTAAATTTTGTTTTGTGGAGTGTGCGTGTGTGCTGTGTGCGTTTGTACATCTACCCATGTGAAAATACTCAGTAAATGTCCAGTGACTGGTCAGAGCAATGGATGAATCTGATTTGTACGGATTCTTCTTAACTTACTGTCGTTATCTCTTTTCCTGCTTCAGTAATGCCACTTTTTGTAATCTGACCCTCTCATTCAGAACTTTCAATAAATTCTTTGCTTAAAGGTCACCCGAATCTTATACTGCAAGAGCAGTCATCCCAAATTGAAGAAGTGTAGTAGACTGTCCAGTTTCATGATTGGCTGTTAGGAGTCATGTGACAATGTTTTTTCTCTTCAAATGTAAAATTTACCAGAAATAACTGCTTGGTTTACCTTGAATATGCAATAGTAAAGTCATAAAATGTGATGAAAGATACTTTGAAGAGAAATAAGATGAAAATTGTGTTATTTAGCTTTTTCTTCAAAATAAGTTTGGGGGACTGCTCTTTACCTTTAAGTAGTTTCGTAGATTGTCCCGTTTTGGAATTGGCTATTGAGAGTCCTAAATTAAACTATTATGTTCTATATTTTAGACTATTGGAGGAAAAATGCAAATTTGAGAAGATCTAGCTGTTTTAAAATAAGTTTTTACGACTGTTCTTGCCGTTTAAAGGCTTTTAACAGTTGGTTACCTTTTGACGGCGATGCAGTGACGGAGCTGATGCCAGAGTCGGCATCGATGCTATCGCTTTTCGAGGCACGGGTTGAGGGTCCTGGAGGAACTGGTGTTGTAGAATCTGAAAAAAAAAACAAAGGTTACTGTGGAAGTAAGGGTGCTGTTATGTGAAAATACAGAGCGCTCGAGTTATTGTATATTCGATTAAAGGGGAAGTTAAAGCCAAAATTAATTTTCATATGTGAAAGAGGAACCAAATCTACACAGTGTGGTGAAAGTTTCATTCAGATCCGACATATATTCCTCGAGATATCAGTAAATGAAGTGAGTAGATTTGTGTTTAAAAGTTAGTTTTTGTTGAAAATATGAATACTTTACGTGTTCATATCTTGAGAACTACACATCAGATTTCAATGCAAATTTCCCAAAAAAGCTAAGAAAAAGTACTCCTCTAACATACTAAATCCTGATGTGACCTATAACCCTTCTTCTTAGATGTAGCATGGAGTGGGATGCAGGGTTGGAAGGTTTGTGTTTTTTCTTTTTTTCATTTTTCTTCTTTTTCTTTTCTTGATTGGTCAAAAAATCATTATTTCAATCAGTGATTTACGTATATCGAATTAAATAAATAAAATAAATCGATTAAATTAATTTCTTTCAATTAAAACCGCCATTTCAATAATGATTTCAATCGTTGTGATTCGTGATGTACAGTGCAACACTTTTATACTGATAACAACAAACCACAAGGGTCATACTTACTGCTAACGCATTCGTAGTTCACTCTCAAATACTTAAAGGTTCCGTAACATGGATCTCCAAACACGCGATTGGACGCAACTACGGTACAAGCTACTTTGTGGTTGCATAAACCTGATACGATTTCTTTCGATCCGATGGCAACACACAGGTCTCCTTCCTCGACGGTTAAATATTCGAGTAAAGTACAGGTGAATCTAGGTTCTGCATCATCCCAGTCGTAACCATAGAGGGCGTCTGTTATTTTAATATATTCGTCTGTGCTACACGATAGATCCAAAGTGTCGCGTTCGCAGACAAACTTAAAGTTTTGTTCTACAACAAAAAAAGGAAAATAAGAATGAAAACCAAGAGTTACCAAATCAAAGTTTAAAATTATTGATATCGTCGAGCAAACGTTTACCGATTTCATATTACAGTACTCTATTATTCAATGTTTGATTGGTGCTTAAAGGGCAAGAGCAGTCATCCCAAATTGAAGTAATATAGTAAACTGTCCAGTTTCATCATGATTGGTTGTTGGGAGTCATGTGACAATGTTTTTTTTTCTTCAAATGTAAAATTTACTAGAAAGAGCGTTTCGCAAGAGTTCCCCTGTCGTCCAAACCAGCCTAGAAAGTCCTATCATTTAAAGGCAGTTATTCACCCAACACCGTTTCAACTTCTCCACTTTTACAGTACTTAATGCTGTCCCCTCCCTGACCACCAGGTGGTCTTGAAATTTTTATTCTCACGTCACACTGGTCTCTACATTTCAAACACCCAAGACCATTGTTACTGTGCAGTATTTGGTGAAATTGTGAACTTCAGAAGAACGTACAGAAGATCGCAAACGCGACAATAGGTTTAATAGGAAAACCAAAAGTACAGTTGTTGTGTTCCCCTCTGAGAAACTTTCATTGCGTTAGCCTTAAATAAGATTTCATAGATGCAAAATGGTGCTATGTTTAGCAAAACTTTGAACTGATTATAGGCCTGCGGTTTAATTATTTTCTTGGGGGGGGGGTGGACTATGAAAAATTTCAAAATGCTCATTTTTTAGTGTTTGTAGAGATTTTACAAGTGACATACATACTGCCAAAGAAAAAATGTTTTCCGGTTTTCAGTGGTGGCTAGATGCAAAATGGTACAGTGTTTGTTCAGTCATCGGGACATTATTACGTAGTCAAAATTAAAATACTACTAGTATATTTAAACCGCAAAGCAGGAGTATGGATCATGTCGGAAACATATGAAATACGGACCTTGTGGACATTTTTCATTTTACGATCGGACCCTTTTCATCAGAATAAAGTGCAGATAGTACTGGTGGCTGTTTGAGCATTTTTTATCTGGACCTTAAAACAACGCTATTAAATTATGTCTTAAGCCAAGAATGGTGCAAGAGTAAAGTGTGTTAAAAACCTAAAAAGGGCGCCGACAGACGATTTTGGTCCGTCGGGGGGAGACCGCCCCCCCCCCCACCATATGGCAGCTCCGCCACTGTCTACAGTGGTACTTGTCATGGGTACGAGTTAGACACGACATACGCCTACTTGTTAAGGATGGAAGGGAAGAATTATTCCAAGGCAGTACCTTACCCTAACGGGCATATTTTGTGTATGATAAAGTATCGGAATGGTCGTGTAAGAATGGTCTCCAGTGTATGATTGCCTTGTTTTGAGTAAATCAACCAGCCATCCGAAAAGTACTGTAGAAAGGGTCTTAACCTAACAAAGTCACATTCGAGTTTGTCTTCGAGACGTTTGTTTCATCTTCGAAGTGAAATGCAATAAACGATAGTGCAGATTATATACGGTATCTAATTTAGTGAAAGTAGGTATTTTGAAGTTATTACTTGGTTTGATACGTGCGCACAAAATTGTGTTTTACATACATTCATGCATGTTTTCTTAATTGTTACACATTTTATTTATTTGTTTATTTACTGTTTTTGAAAGAAATACTTCAAAGTTTTTTTTTTCAGGTTCAAATATTTTACCTCATTTCAATTACTTTATCAAGACGCAAAAAATCTGGGGGCCTGAAGAAAATCTGGGGTCCCAGGTCCCCCAGTGGCTACGCCACTGTACAGTATTTTCATAAATTACTATTTTGAATGTTGTATTTGGTTGAGGGACTTTTATTTTTCATAGATCTTGTTTATTACACCATTCTTTTTCTTGAAGCAATAAATAATGACAAGTACTAAAGGAAAAACTTGAATCATATTCAGTGCATTGACTTTTAGAACTAAAAGAACATTTGGCGCAAAATCGAGAAATTGGAAAGAAAAATGCCGGACGCCCAAGAAAATGCCAGGTCAATTCGACGCCTGATTGGTTTTCGGTATCGCCGATTAAAATGCTGGCACATTGCAGAAATGTTGTGTTAGTTTACAAGTGTCAGAATCTCAGCAAATTGAATATAATTTCTTCGTGTTCTCCCCAAAACTGTGAACACTGCATTTGGGTCGGCTATTTCAATTGGGGGCAACTTCTACTGTGGGGTGGTGAGGGAAACGACCGTTGCGAACTGGCATATTAAAGCATAGTAGTTTTGAATTTGAAGAACCCACGTAACATTTGGCATGCGTGGGCCTCCTCTTAATTAGAGTCCCTACGTGAGTAGCCTGATATGCTAAATGTTACGTCGAATGTCTTCCTCTTTCAATGACAAATAAACGCGGCTGTAACATATGGCAGAGCACGTCATTTATACCAGTTATTTATATAACTTGTATGGCTGTCCTTCCCATGTAAAAGAAAAGGCCTACTTCATTTATGTGCGTCCTCAACTTCTTCTTCTTTCAAAAGCAGCACAAACGCCAGACTAGGCTATCCAGTGCTGTTGAACTAGGACTAGTCGGATGATTAAACTAGCAACAGCGGTTTTGGTCAAGGGCTAGGAGCTGGTTTTTAAAGCTGTCCACTGAAGGGGCACAGCGAACCTGATCCGTTAAAAGGTTCCAGCAAGGAATAGTTCTTGGACATAGAGATTTCTGATAGCAGAGCTTGTTTTTGGAGGGATAATGATATAGATACCTACCACTAGTACGGCGGGTAGTCCGTCAATTAAGATTTGAAGGGTCAATAAGATGATTCCTTACATTACTTGGAAGTAAACCATGCGTTTCTTTATACATAACAACAAGACGAGCCCGAAATCGTCGAGTTTCAAGGCTGTCCCATTTAAGATCTCTAATCATCTCAGAAACACTTGATTGGCGACTGTAGTTGTTAAAGATGAATCTGGTAGCATGCATCTGGGCAGTTTCTGTAAAATTCTTTTCAGATTGGGTATAGGGGTCCCATATCGTACTGCAATAATCGAGAATGGGATGAACAAGAGCAGTGTACGCTGCGATCTTAGTATCTTTATGGCTTACCGGTCGTTTCGCCCCTTGCCAGTTCGCCCCGGTCGTTTCGCCCCCTTGCCAGTTCGCCCCGTAGTGGAAGTCGTTTCGCCCCCAAAGAGGAGGTCGTTTCGCCCCCCCCCCCCCCCCCATATACTTATGAGTATGACATCGAATAAACTGACTTTAAATGCAGTTTTGTAGTTGTCATAACAGTAATTTTCAAAATGTTGGCAAGAATGTGACAAAAACCAAGTCAAGAAAGGGTAGGCGGTGCGCTATCTGACGCACCAACCAGTCATATGTTAAGTTGACCTGGTATTCTCTTGCACGTCCAGAATTAAGTTTCACGAGCAAGTAAGCTAGCATTTTTTTAAACCATTTCGATTTTTGCGCCATTTATTGGAAATTATAAATAGAACCAAACAAGACAACCACAACATATGATGTGCGAATGTTTACACAACGAAGCCCATGAACGATGTAGTAACGAGAACGCAGATAGAAAGTGTAACGTTACATCAGAACTATCAACACAATTAACACTCAGCAATTGCGCGTGCGTGAGTTAGTACAAATGAACAACTTAATTGTTTCACCTTTAAAAATGAACTCAACTTCATCCTGAAAGAGGATTAAATAAGAAACTTCACTTCGTTGACATCATTGGTTCTAAAACATTCACTTGTTTTAAAGGGACCTGCTTCAAAAAGATTAGGGGGCGAACCGGAAGGTCTTTAGGGGCGAACTGGCAGGTCTTAGTGGCGAACTGGTTAATGGTAGGGGGCGAACTGGTATTTAGGGAGCAAACTGGTTGGGGGCTAACTGGCAAGCGGGCCAAACGACCGGCTACCTCTTTATCACAGTGCGAGAGGTTCCGCCTCAATAGGTCCAAGGTCCGGTTTGCTTTGGGTACAACTTGACGAATCCCAAGTTTGGTCTCCTCAAACTACCACAGGGAAAGAGAAACTCGAAAATATCCAATCTAGGGCAGGTAAATTTGTCACTGGACACTTCAAGAGAACTGAAAGTATCATTTATATCATGTTTTCTCTAAATTGGCTCAGTCTTGAATGTAGACGTGATATTACCGACCTCTCCACTTGTCACAAGACAACACATTGGCCGTCCCCACTCGAACATTTTTTCCCCATTCCAGTTATACTAGGACAAATTCACAGTCTTTCAAAAATATTACCTGTTATGTGGCCGGGTGCATTTGGCAATTCCTACTTTCCAAGAACCGTATCCAGTTGGAACAACCCCCCTCCCCCCACATAGCCCAACTGGAAAATGAGACCACCTTCAAGAGGGCAATAAGTAACTGGTTCAACACCAATAACCCACCCTGCACACCAACTATCCTCCAATGCCTTTGGGGGGGGGGGGCTTTGGAGTACCTCAACCTGAGAAGAAGAAGAGTACTGTACACTAGTAGCCAACTTACCATCTCCGATGCCCGTGTTTACAAGTAACGAGGCTATGGTCAAGATAACGGCGATGTTCATATTTTGATTGTTCAATACAAGTCCATTATCCCATAGTTTATTCCACATATTGTGTCTTAATTCGAAGAAACGTGTACTCTCTGAAAAACTTGGGTGGCATTTAGTCAAGGTAACAACGTCGTCCGCATCATGGTGTACTTGTCTTTACCACAGATCAGATAGTTGTCAGAGCGAAATTGGAAGCTTTCATTGTGAAACAGCTTTACAATACAACTACACACGAGTGAGTTACTTCTCCGTTTTCCAAGAATTTAAAAATGTCTTAACAGAGCTCTCAGTTCAGAGTGCTACTACAGTAGGATGTTTACTCGATACAAAAATCTTTTCATCCTCTATACTGGGTCTAAGCCCCTTTATATTGAGATCATGACTAGCTGATTGTACAATTGTTATGAGATCATTCAACTGCAGCAACGTTTGTGTATTGAGTCCATGCATGCATGCAAGCCTTGATAAGGTGCTTTTTGCGGAACTGAGACTTTTAAGTGTTCATTGAACCGAAACATTTCCTTCCTTAAAGCTCAGTGAAGGATTTCGCATCAGGAATGACAAAGCAGGACTTTGAACTTTATAAGAAACCCCACCGGTCCACATCGTGCTTTTATTAGCTTACAACAGTGAGCTTACGCCACCGTAACCTCCCTTTTGGAAACCTGTGACGTCATAAAACAATAAAATACGTTAAGAAAATGCGGATTTTCTCTTTACACCCCATGAAAATATCATTACGACACTTTATATATAGTGTAGGGCTGCCACGATATCGTCGATACAGTTTTGCCCCGACGATATCGACCAAAGTTTTGTCAAGATGTGATATCGCAATAAATCAAATAAATGACTAAACCACTGTGAAATCCCAATTTTTATTGTCTTAAGTCAGTAATCTAAAATGATCATAATTTATGGTGTCACAAGAAATGAAATCTGCACTTAACCCACCACAAGAAAACATGATATAAAATCGGAAGCTGTTTCAAAATGCAGTGAATACTGTAACAGCTCACATACGTTCTAGACTTGGGAAGAGTTCTGCACAATCAATATTGCTACATGCACGCATAGTCAATCTCCCCTCACTTTTGGTATGAAATCAGTAGTGGCTGCATGCAATAAACAGCTGTTTTGCTTCCTTGACGCTGACGGAGAATGTTTAGACTAATGCGCGATATCGCGATATCGTCGCGGAAATGCTGGCGACATCGATAAATGAAAAATGGTTATCGTGGCAGCCCTAATATAGTGCCAGAGTTGTGATTATTTGCAATAATTTGCACATTCTATGCTACCCCAGAAACAACTATTTAAAGTACATGAAAAGTGAACCAATTCAATAGGTGGCAAAAGGAAAAATAATAGCCGAAAGGGCTACGAAAACAAACTTAAAATGCACATACAGTAGCCTTGTGACAGTGCGGACTGTCTTTTATCATAACCAGAACTAGTTTCAACTGTGATTCAGTGTTTCTATTTCAGTGTCTCGGAATTTTGTTAAGTGTAGAGTCTGGAAAAAAACAACAGTTTCAACAAACATAGTTGATACTTTTTAAAACCGTCACTCAGTTTCCTTAAAAAATGTTTCTAGATTCCAGGAAACAAGCTGGGGAAGTATTTTTTTTTTCAAAAACAGAAACTGAGGTAAGTATAATTGATTTATGAGCTGCCATTATGTGCAGCCAAGTTCCAAATTAGCATGACACGTATATAAATTACAAATTTTGGAAAATTCGCGGGTGTCTACATGCATGTCAATAGAGAGAGGGAAATAAACGGATGACGATAAAAATGTTTCTTATATTTGTACAGCTTCTGACATGGCGTGGTAGGGTAGGACAATGTCTACCTTCCCCAACGTCCTGCTGTCCCAACTAGTCCAAATTGTAATAAAGATATCCGAGATTACATCCGTTGAGAAGTTTAAAAAGTAACCGTATAGGTTTATTTTAATGAAAGAGAAAACCATTCTTTAATTTTTTCTGTTTAAGCCCTTCCCCTGAACCCAGATAGAGAGGCTACTGGAAGTTTAACAATCCAATTGCTTCATGACCACGAGTACATTCGTTTGAGAATTTGATAACTTCTCCAAACGATCGCAACAGCGTACTGACCCTTCTTTGATTTGGGAAAAACTGAAATATAACATACTGTACGTCATAAGACTTTGAATTATTGTTACCAGTAAGCCTATAATTTACATTTATTTGAGAAGAATTTGATAACAAAGATTTCAAAATTAGAAAATGTTTCATTGACGGATCTGAATGTGGAGGAGGATTTAAATTCTGCTAGAAATGATTTACATATCTTAGTAAGCACAAATTGCAAGGTATAATGATCAGGTCCAAGGTTAGGTGGACTGAAGAAATTTCAAAGTACTTTCTAAGTTTTGAAAACCGTAATAAGCTTAATAATACGATTTTCAAGTTAGACGATAATGGTCATTATTTAACTACAAATACTGATGTTTTATGTCATATGTCCTGTTTATTCCAAACTGTATTCACCTGGTTACTGTATTCCATAATTTTCTTTTTCTTCACTGTGTTACAAGACGACATCAACCAGATTGAATCCACGGACGAGCAAGTGGAAAGTTCTAGAAAGTGCTAGCATCGGTGTTGTCTCTCCAGCATATTCAACGGGTAACCCCAGAGAACATTCGCACAGTTACTGGAAACTACTGTATGATGTAATGGCCTAATAATAGCCAACTTGTGGTTATGGGTTACTGAGCCCAGAACGTTCGCTGTTTGTTTTGTACGAGCTCAAGGTCTCACTACTCCATTAGAGGAGTGTTCTAGAGCGTCAAGTGTACACCCTCAAAGAAATAGTCCTTTTAGCTCTGGTTTTGACCAAATTTTGTCAAGATAACATGCCAGCTGGGTGATGAAAGTCCATGAATATGAAAGAGTACTTGCCAGAGTGTGGATGTTGAAAATTTGGGTAAGATTGACGTTGATTTTGACTGTTTAAAAAATTGCTATCAAATGGCGGAGATTTTCTGTTTTTGTGAAGAGGCTAGGGGTGGGTGTACCCTACAAAACCTTTAAGTCCTTCTAGCTCAAAATCTAAACGGTCATGGTATGGAAATTTTGTAGTGCCATGATGGGCAAACTTGTCAGCTATCAAGTGATGGGTGTCTTGACATAGCTGTGAACTTTGACAAGGCTGCAGCGGCCTCGAAAAGGAGCTAATTTAGTGTGTAAGTCAATGGGGAAATTATTGGGGGTGTGAGGCCTCAAACGAGACGTTTCCATAAGGGAAGTGATAAATCGCGCCCCTCTGGCAACCACTTCATATTAATGAGTTGATACGTCAATGTTTTAATATTCATGTCATGTCTTTCCGGTGAACAGTTCACAGCGATGTAAATAGAAACTAAGTTCGGAGTGTAACTCATGATGATAATAACATGTTTCACATTTCTTGTGCGCGATGGACGGCTGAATCTAAGTTTAACAGGACCCAAACGGTGTATGGTAATTGTCAAATTGCTTTGATTTTGGAAGAAATTATCAAACTTTAACAGCACTAACTCAGATAAGGCATTCAAATGTATATGTAGTGACTGCTCTGGAACTACAACTATCTATACAGTGGCACAGCAGCCATGTGGATAATCGTGAATAATCGTAATATAGGTAATATAGCTTCTTCGGGAAGGAGTGTAAGTTTTGGTTTCGCCGAACGGCCCTTTGCCAGAGGGCCGGGAGTACTTTAGAAAAAGAATGGAGAAGAATTTGACCCAACTGAAAATTCCATGACACCGACCATGTACCCTAGATAGGATATCTCCACTGGCGTACGAGCTAGGGATTGGGGGCAAGGGGAAGTCTGACCCTCCTCGCCCACCCCCCCCCCCCTCCAAAAAATCCACACATTCTAAAATGTGACGGGAAATTGGAAAAAATAGTACAAGGATTTGCAAAAAATCAAATAACCACTGGAGTTTAAAAATGGCATAGTTTTTTTTTTCCGAAAACTCCTTGACGTGCCCGCAATCTGAAAAAAAAACCCGCCATAAATCGCGGTACTAGAATTCATGAAAAGCAAAGACTCCAAAACTTTGCTACACCTCCGGGCAGCGCAAAAGTAGTATTCGTGAGCCTATTAGTTTTTACTTCAGACTTTTTCACAACACAATACCCGAAATGGTAGAATATCCAAATTCTTTCAAGCATTTACCGGAAAACACTGGCACAAAAGTATATGATCATAATCAGGCCAGGGTAACATATTTCACAATAATCACAGAGATATAAAATCGGGAAACATTTGGGAAGCCTGTCGCCTAAAATCTCAGGCTTACTCCAAACAGTATCAATTCTCCTAGCCTAGTCTTACCACTGGCGTAGACAGGAGGGCACAAGGGGGCCATGGCCCCCTGTTCATGCCCGCAAAATAAAAAAAATATGAATGAAAAAAATAAAAAATAAATAAATAAATAAATTACGAAAGTAAAAGGTACTTTCGTGGCATTGGCCTCGGCTGGCCCTATGCACCTCAAGGGTCATACTGTACAATTAGTATGCATATTCCAGGGTTCGTTCCGCATTTCTGTTGATGTCCAACGGTGCACGCACGCTGAACGCGAATACTTTTTCAATAGACTCAATCAGTGTTACAACAAATGCCATCACAGCTGGGCGTCAAAAGAGTTGGTAAGGCGCTCTCACTGAGCTGCTATTTAGCTCAGTGGGCGCGCTTACACTGTCGTCACAATGGACGGTAGGTTCCAGTTTGTCTACTCTCTGCGTGCAACCACGCAAGCGTTAACACGCGCAACACCAAATATACACCCATGTGTTCTTGCGCATGCTCTATGCCAACCAATTAATAATAATAAAAATAATAATGGAAATTTATAATGCGCACACATCCGCAAAAAGCGCTCATGGCGCATGCAGGGCTCAAAGAGAAACAAAAAAAAAAAACACACACCCAATGCCAACCAATGCCAATCAGTGACGTAGGCGTCAACACTGTAATAGCATATAGCACTACAATCACCCAAAATCGATAGTTGATCGATCGATCGCCGAAACTAAACAACCAAATTCCACGTAGGCCCACAGTATATTGATGCATCATACCCTGTAAGCAGGCGGTCTGTCGGCGGCCATTTGACCGACGGAGAACCATCGGAGGTCCGCTGGCTTGACACTGTGAAAAGTGCATGATGGGTACAGAGTTTTCTCCAATCAATACCTCACGCCCGTGAGCGAACCGTAGACCCACACATTTTTCCCACGATGAGCCGACAATGGACCGTCAAAGGACCGATCAAATATTCCTGGCTAGCTGGGATAATTAGTTAAGCTACATACAATGTTCAAAATACAATTACCGTTAAGCATTCGAGTAATGATCTAGTAAAGGAAGTATGATATTAAAAGAATCGAATTAAATTTCTGAATTTCAGGGAAAATAGGGCAAAATTCCACTACAAATAGTAAAATGGGGCTATTTCACTGATCAATGTCCGGGGAGTGTAAAATTTGTGAAAAACCACAATCATTTAACATTTGCTTTAATTGCCGTTGAGGGAAATCTTACTTTCTTCTTTTCTAGACAGTGATTACACACAGTTTGTTGCCTTTTAGCAGTCACTTAATTATTAATGAAGAATTGAAAATAGTGAAATACACCGCCAACTAGTAATGATCAAGAGCAATATATACTGAGGATATCTTGAGGGGACATGATGGAAGAGGTGAGTCATTGACCAAGGGTCTTTTAATGGAGATCCTTGAAACTTTAGTGAGAAATGAAGACACCATAAAGAAACATCTCAAGCATTCTGCAAGAAATACCAGATATACCTCACCAGACACCCAGAATGACATCTTGAGTTCAGCAGAACTTAAGTTTCAAGTGAAAATTTTTTGCAAACGGAAACTCAAAAAGCGACTGCTTAGAGCCCTCTCTAAGCCTGGGAAATACCATTTTCGACTGTCTAAGGGGTCCCATTTTTCAAAATTTTCTGTACGCTTCACGCCAACCAATGGTAGCGATCAGCTTAGCCTTTCTGGCTGAATTTAGTTTGAAGTGAACGTTTATCTGCGATTGAAAACTTAAAAGTATTGACAGCTTGGATCTCCTTCATAAGCCTGGGAAATGTCATTTCCGACTATATGAGAGGTACGAATTTTTAAATTTTCTAGACGTTGCGCGCCAACCGATGGTGGGGCTCCGCTTAGATAGAGTGTTTTGGTCGAACAGATTACTTAACAGAACATTGCAAGCTTGCAAATTGTTCTTCGTTTTGGGACAATATAATGAAGTGAAAATTTTAGTGCGAAAGAAAGCTCAAAATAATGACTGATTTGTTTTTAGGTACGAGCCCGGGAAATGCAATTTCCTGCTGTCGGGAGGTTCTCAATTTTTAAAAAATTACTGTGCTCGGGCAAAATTACATTTTTCGGACAAAGGAGACAATTCTGCCCCTCCGAAACTGAAACGCTCCCTCCCGTACGTCTAATGTCAATATGTAAAATATAAAACTTCAAATGTATGGGAAGCCAAACTGTTCCGCGGGAGAATTTTCCCAATATGGTCCGAGTGCCTTTATCTGCATGATGATATTCAGTAACCCTAACCAAACTACAGATCATGCCCTACTTGATTTTCTTGTAAGAAGATAAGATATTTTTTTTAACCCGTAAAATCTGTCATAAAATTACAAGTTTTCTCCAGTATAAGCTTCAGATTGTTAAAAGTGGCAAAATTTTCCAATTTCGATGGATACTCCGTACAATAAATAACCAAAGTCAACTCTGTTAATCACCCCAACATTCGACCTAATTTTGCTCTTGAAAGTCATATCACTTAATAAAAACCCCAAATATTTCATAATAACTTTACCCCCAAACCAAATTTTCTTCAATTAAATTCCAAAATTTCTCCAATATAGCTCTTAATTTTCAAAACTTGGTTCATAAAAGGAAAAACCTTTTCGGGCAACCTATAGTCTCGTGTTGAAGCCTAAGTACATAGGCCTAGTACGATTAAATGCGTAATCCCAAAATATTTACAGTTGTCGCCTGTATAACGTTTTTTATTTTCCCATATGGAGGACAGATCCTTCAATAAACACCCCAACTTTAATGGTCCTCTCAAAAGCAAAATTTCTTTAAAATTTTTTAAAGTTTGTCTTCAAAATAAACTCCATATTTTTAAGTATTTGTTGAAAAGAGGGCCAAAAATTTCGCGCGCCCCGCGCGCCTCAAAATGTTAAGTCACGTCCCACCTGGACTAACTCAAAGCCTTTGTCGGGGCCTTGAAATGCTGCCCCCCCCCCCGTCGGGGAGCTTGGCCCCCCTGTCGGGGAAATCCTGGCGCCACCCCTGAGGCTGTAGAGGGTGAAATTGGCCACACCTTGAAAATACGTACTGGATACGGCGTACACGTTGAACTAGAACGAAGTAGACGCCCACGTTCACCGGTAACACATGACGGGAAAGAGTAAGGGCCCTGGGAAGCTAAGACAAAAGGAAGGGAGAATTACTCGTAAACAACAAGATGGCGTCTATGATAAAGGTCAGGGAAGGTCCACCATACTACAGGACAATAAGCACTTACAACACCATGACAAAATGATGCAGCCATTTTTCTCTTGCGTACTATCCGTGTAAGTTACTATGGTATTTTCCTATGCGCAAGTAAAGATTTTTGAAAGCTTGAATAATGTGATGACCAAAGGGGAGTCCATTTCTCGGTCTTTGCATTTCTCTTGGCATTTCATTTGAATATCAACTTTTCTCACGTGCTCGTTTTTGTTAGAAATTAAAAGACCGTGCCCGCCCGATCCGACGTGTACTGCTTTTTTCGATTTACTTAGTTAATAAGCCCTTCTACGGGAACTTTGTTTTCCACGAGGTTACAATTTTGCACGGTGTTATAGCTGTGCACGCAGTACGTAACACCCTTTTTCGGTCAATACGTAATACCTTCTGCTTCGAGCCTTCGAAAGGAGATACTTTGTGGGTTCAAAGTTGTTTACAAGGGGAACACATAACGTTGCAAACAACGTGATAGTTTGTTTATCAACTTTGCAGTTCGTCCAATACTGTTTTTCACAAATTCCTTAGATTAGATTCCAATAATTCGCAAGATCAAGCTCAAACTAGCATGTTACGTTGTGCAACACGCGCAAATATTCCCAAGATCTTCGGGAACTTTCCAAACGCTCTTATGCTTCCTCGTTTATGAATATTGAACTCCTTGTGACGTTAGTATGTCGTCTGGGTCATTAATATGAAGTGGTTGCCAGAGGGGTGCGATTTATCACTTCCCTTTCCATAAGAGTAAGTTCCAGACTTTTCTGGAAGAACTACCAGGCATATAAAAGGTCATGCAAGCAGTGTGACAGGGAGAGAAGAGAACAGAAGATACACAGATAATACAGAGACCAGACGCCCGCTTCGCCGCTTAACGCTGTAATTGTGTCGCCATTTACCGATCACTACAGTCTTCATCCTGCCTTCGCGGAACCGAGTCCTACGCTGTGCTGCTGTACAATCGACGCTAACAACACTACCCCTTGGACAAAGAGTGATACCTTAAGCTGTAAAAGATTGTAAGTAGATTTAAGATTAATTGTTGTAAATTTAAGGAAGTAAGAGGTGAATAATAATTAAGTTGTTGATTTTGATCTCGCTCTTCTGTGGTCTTTCGCTGTTATTGGTTTGTATTGCGACCAAGCCGTAACAACTGTAAGAATTATTTATATAATTGTAAATTAAATAATGTAACCCCTGATCCATATTTATTTTAACGTAAACTTATTTTTATTCTGAAAGTTGAATGCCCTATTCAAAAATGACAGTTAACCCTAAATGTAAGAAAATGTGCAATGATATAATTTCTCCTCTTTCTTAGGTTAGGGTGTAATCTATTTTAGTTAATTGTAAGTCATAACTATCAGGCCTTGCACTTAATTTAATCTTCATACCGTATTTGATTAGATATGTTCCTGCTTGTTAAAATTATGATCTCTTTATCCCCCCCCCCGGTCGCATAACATAGACCCTTTGCGACTCGTCTCACATTTAAGATGGAGTCATTGGTAGTGTTTGCTCCATTGCTCCATCCTTACTCTGGGAGACTTGGTTGCCGGGGGAGGGGGGGGGGGCTGGTCCCGCCCTTCTTCACCTTTGGCACGAAAACGCACCTTTAGATACAATTAGTGTCATTGCACCATTAATCCTTCCAATTTTCTCATGTGATCTGTGTTTCTTTTTCAATTGCATTTGCTTTCCGTGCCGTATATCAACGGAATCAGTGTTCTTTCTTTGTTTCTAATTCGTGGTGTCTCGTCAATTGATTTCCAATGTTAAATTGAAATGCTGACACAAATCCTTTCTAGTGCGAAGTCGCTATTGTTATATGTCTATTATTTCAAAAATTACAAACTAGGAAAGGACCATTAAAGAAGTAAAATAGTGTTACTGATTGCTGTACAGATGACCATATAAATCACAGAGATTGATGTACTAATATTGTACATAAGTGATGAAACATTCTTCAATAACCTAGAGGTTGATACAAAAAGAAAAACGAAATACGATTCCATATAACACAAGGTAACCAAACATTCTTCCTTGAGACTAAGTTTCTGTAATTTAATTCTAAAAACAGGAATACTTGTATGGGAAATATAGTCACCTTAATTAGGATAACACTTTCCTGTTTCATGCATTGTAAACAAAAAATAGTCAAAAGATTGAATTGGCAAAGTAACCGGCAAAGAATAGACTAACCACGTTTTAGTCACTTTTATTTGACTAATATGTGATGATTTCTGACTAATTTCGTAGTAATGGACTAATGACTATCAGTCAAAACTTAGTCGAGGAGGTTTAATACTCATTAGAAACTAATTCAATTGGGCAAAGATAAGTCAATATTGTTGACTACTGTAATTAGTTCAATTCAGGTACTTTTGGACTAATATTTGTTCACAACGATGATTAAACTTCACAACTTCGTGGAAATGGCCTCTTCGGTCTAGATATGCGACTAGTGTACATATTGTGGACACCATGTTCTTAAAACTGAACAAGAGTTATTGGTAAGTTGTTCACCTCGAGAAGACAGTTATAGTCGAATCCGATCAATGTTTAGTGACTGTAGGCAGCCATTAGCGTGGCCCATCAGCCTTATTTCGTCTTCATCTATTGTCTGCATGGATATCAGACTATTCAGAATATACATGAATATCAGAATACTCAAAATATAACAGGAATATCAGAATATTCAGTGAAATTGAATCAAGATACAATTTAGTGTACAACCATCCATTATAAAGGTAAGAAAGGAAATTGAAAGTTTGAAAGATGATAGACCCCAGTGAGGGCGACTTGAATCAAACCATCACTTGCTGTCCGAATTCGTCTCTAGTCGCAACAAGCACAGCACCACACAGTGGCGTAGCTAGGATTTTTTCCAGGGGTGGGGGCAAAGGTATGAAATTTCCCCAAAATTTTCACGGTCAAAGTGTATGTATTTCATATAAAATATGCAAATTTACAAGTATAACAACATTACCATGTCATTATGTAATATTACCTGCATTTCAATCTCAAAGTATAACACAGAGCAATTGGAAATAACAACTCTTAGTATATTACTTTGGTCAACAATATTTGGTTTATTTGTATGTGCTAGCGCAGTGGCGTACACAAGACTTCTCTGCAGAAGTGGAGGGGGCATGCAGTATGGTCTAAGGGGAGGGGTTTCCGAATTTTTTTGACGTTTTTAAGGAGCCTAGATGCAAAATGGTGCAAGGTTTTCGACTTTGACTGGAACAGTGTTAAAAGTTGAATTGTGGTGGTTCATGAGGATAAAACTGAAACTTTTTGTGTCTTTACATGCATTCTTATGCCATTTATGCTACCTTACGAAGTAAAACTTGTCATTTAATTTGCACACTTTTATGAGTCAAAAATAAAAGAGCATTGATCGGTATAAGATTTGTGGTTCTTCTTGGCCACAAAACGTTATTTTTTCATAAAAATTATCTAAGCGGAGCGCCACCATTGGTTGGCGCGGAGCGTAGAGAAAATTTCGAAAAATCAGACCCTCAGATGGCGGGAAAAAGCATTTTCCAGACTTATTTGAAGAATCTAACCAGTCGCTATCTTCTTTTGTCGTTTGCAATAGAATGCTCACTTCAGAATATGTTCGCAAACTGCAAAGTGATCAGAGAGTTTACAGCTGCTTTGAGCCAAAAATGTAATTTTGCCCAAAAGACTGAGCAAAGCGCCACCATTGGTTGGCGCCGAGCGTAAAGAATATTTCGAAAAGTCAGACCCATCAGATTGTCAAAAATAGCGTATTTTTGTTTGTCAAGAGAATCTAAACATGTAGTCTTTATTTTTATCGATGCCACCAGTGGGATACAGAGTCTACCTTTTTAGGTAAAAATTGGAATTTGACAGAATTTGCCTATTTGTAGGACTTAGAAAAATTGGCATCATTGAAGGACCTTGCAGAGACAGTCCTTCCCCTTTGAAAATTTTTGAAAAACTGGGTGTCATTTTATGCAATCTGCCGTGCCACATACAGTATTCTATCTTTAGAAGTAAAATCTGTGTTTCTAAAGTTTGACTTCTTATTTTTAAGAACAAAGAAAAAATGGCATCTGTGAGGGGGGGGGTATGGTCCAATGGTCCGTTCGTACGCCACTAAAAGGAGGCCTAATAGTGGCTCGATCACACAGGATATCCTGTTAGAACAGCAGTCTGTTAAGTGTAGAAGGTACTCATGGACCCGTTTATTGTTACACCCCAAGTGAGCAGAAAGCTAGTTTCCCGAACAAGCCTGTAAGCCTCCAAGGATTAGGCTAAGTAACAAAATCTAAGAATGTCAATAGATCACGTTCAATCTAATTTCTAGAGTCTAGACTAGCTTTAAGTTTATCGCTGGCCATGGATTGTTTCAGCCCCATCCATTGTACACAGAAAAAATCGGTATAAGTATTACTAGCCTGTAGGACAATATAATAACCTCGGGGGTCTACGTTAGTGACATGTCAGTTTTCACATCCTTTTACTGCATTCCCAAAGTGTACAACGCAGAGACTGGGTACAAGGGGATAAATTCAGGTTTGCAGCCTTTCAGTGTTAGTTGTACTGTATCAGCTGTTGTTAAATTCCTGAATATCAGGTTCCTGTGCACTAAAATGCACTGATTATAATACCCACGCGCATACAAGAGAACATTCAATCTGCTACGCGGTGAGGACATTTCTGTGGAACGCGAGTAGGGCCGGTTCATGCGACACTGACGAAATCTGGGTTAATTTGTTGCATGAAAATACGAATTATGTATGAGAAATGTCTCACAATTTCTTATTCTAACAAAAATTTTGAGAATTTTTTTTGCTACAATAACAAAACTCATCAAATTTCCCCAATTTCATCAAATTTTCCCAAATTATTTTCCGGGGGGAGGGGCAACTTTCCCCCTGCCCCCCCCCCCCACCTTTAGTAGCTACGCCACTGGCACCACATACTGTAAATTTAACCGAGCGTCTTGCTTGCTACTGTTGTTATCCTCTTTTTGTATGGTAATTGTCGCTATCTTCGAAACCGTCAGAGATGACGTTTTTTTTCTTTTTATTTTTTTCTGAATACAAATTTCCATCTATTCTGCTCTCCAATTTGACGAATACAATACACTGATGTAACTGATAATTATTTTTCGGCAGCAACGTTTTGATGATTTGAGGGAGATAGGTTGATCCCGGTCTCGTTTCTTGCATTAACGTCATCAGCAAAATTTGATGTCGGTGCTGTTTTCCGAGTCCTTGCTCTGGAACAAAATAAAGACAGGTAGCGGTTTTGAAATTCAGTTTAAAAGTAGTCATCCTAATAAAAATAGACGGTTTGATGGCTATAGGCACTCCAGAAAGTTGATGCATTATTTTGATAAAGTTTCTATTGGTAGAAATGCAGCATAGATATATGAGATGTGGATGTAATTGTGGGCCGATATATTAGACAGAAAATACTAAAACTGAGTCAACTTATCCCCATAGTGACTCATTTCATACAAAAAGAGCAACTAAGGGGACTTTAGCGTAGTGACGCATTTTTTATATTTTTTATTTATTGTGTGTAGGGTGATGAACTTTTCAAAGACTTCAAAAATTAGGTAGAAAATGTGCGAAACGAACAGCATGTAAAAGTGTGGATAAATTGAGAAAAATGGCGGCATCCATGTCCAATCTGGTTGAAGTCTCAGATCAAAGAAACTAGATTTTCCCACATGAGATAGAGGAAATCTCCTTAAGTGGGAAAATATCTCATATATTCAACCGGATCTGACAAATTTATGTTGTGATTACTCCAGAAATTACCCGATGTTTAAGAACATTCAAAACCACTAAAGATATAGTTTATGACGACATCGGGGGTGAGCCGAACATCATGGAGTTTGGTAACTTCACACCGGGAGACAACATACTGTCTTTGAATTGGCATGCTGTAGACCTTGTGCATTGCCGACAAACTGACGTCATCCTTTGAGCAGAACAATGGAACACGTGGCCACATGCACTAAAATTCGCCATACTCCCTCTATCTGTAACAGACTATGCGCGTATTCGACCGATAGACAAATCATTTGTCTGTTTTTGTCTGTGTTTGTTTGTTTTACCCCCGAAGAATGTGGTACTTGCCGGTCTGTGACATCAAATGCACGTGTCTGCTGTATACAGCAGAGGCATCCATTCTTTTGGATCCAAGATCTAATTTCTGAAGTATCCACCCCCTGAGATCTCCGAGTCCAGTGTAAACACTTCAAACCCATAAATATGGTATCCGACCTGCTCTTTCTGTTTGTCACGCAAACACTAGAAAAGACTGTATTTTTTATTTTTGTTTTATTTTTTCATTTAGTTTATGTTTTTATGCATAGGAATGAAAATAACAAGGGATGGAAAACCGCGCGGTCAGTGCTACCCAAGCAGAGCGCAACCATTAGTCGATGCGGAGCCAATACAGAGGAAATTTTCACTAAAACTACCTCCTAGTCCTAGATTGTAGGGAGAATTTCGAAGTGGATGCTAATATTTTCGAACTGACAAGTGCAAGTGCAGCTTTTCTAAAGTCCTCCCTACCCTCTGGGAAAGGGTCTTTGAGCGAACCAATTGCTACTACGTCCATTGAAGGACAACACTTGACCAATCTCACACACCTCTCACATCACCATTTTACATCATTGGTCTGTCATGTATGGCTCCATTACTGGATGAAAAGAACAGATACTACACATGATTTTAGCCGAGATTAGGTCGAGGAGCGCTCTGAAAGGAATTAATCAGTTTGCGTGAAGCCTAGAACAGCAATTTAGAACACTAGAATAGTGCCGTTTCCGACCATCTAGAGGGTTTCTGAAGTTAAAGACGTTCTTGTATGCCAACTAATGTTGACGCTAACTTTATACAGCCTTGCTGACACTTACTCAGACATCAATTTTATTTTCCGTTTCGCCTAAACTGATAATGAAGTTTCTGTACTTGGTTTACCTCATAGTGAGGTAGTACAAAAATTAACGTTGAAAGGGTAGCATCGCATACCTTGTACTTATCACTGCAGAGAAGTGAAAAGATAATAGGCTATACTTACCGCTTCTTCTTAATCACCATGGCAACAGAGAACATCAGAGCAATCACAGAAATGATAGCAACAGCTTTAGGCCAAGACGTCAGAGAAGCTGGAGCAAAAAAATAAGTTCAAATGATCTTTCGGGTAATTTCAATGTTTCTAAATCATTCTTATGACAACCGGACAAATGACACCGATCTAAGTTTGTGAATTGGAATTTTCACAAGTGATGGGTATTGAAGTCACGCGGTGAAGTCACACATGAGGAGAAGATCTCACAGAACACACAGTCAAGCAGTCCAAGTATCTAGTCATAAATCTATTTCAAACAGGTAAATAGCTATCTGGCTGTTGTGACGCTTTTGCCTACATTTCCCCTTCTATTTCGATTGCTAATTTAACTTGGACTTGACAAAAATGACAAAACAAGATAAAAATGTTCCATAAATTTATCGATAAAATTAATGCTGAATGCATAGTTTTGAAGAAAACCCTGTATCAGAAGTATACTAAGAACCGGCAACCTTGAGTTGTCCATAAAATAACTGGCAGGGAAGGTCACATCTCCTAAGGGTTCGTTGCCAGACTTTTATGGCAAGCGAAATGTCCAATAATTAGAAAAACCAAGTTTTGCGATCGAAAAACCAAGTTTATCGGTCGAAAACCAAGATTATCTCCATATCTTGGCAGTTCTCGAAGGCTTAGATTTTTAAAACAGCTTGACTTATCGGTCGAAAAACTTGGATTTTCAGTCGAAAATCCAAGTTTTTCGATCTACCTGGTATATCGAAAGATAAACTTGGTTTTTCGAAGCCGAATGTACCATATTAAAAAATCCAAGTTTATCTATCGAAAAACCAAGTTCTAAAGAGGACATCATCAAGAAACCAAAATGGGAGTTAGCTTGGCCAAATAATATTCTTGTTTGTGATTATCAACACTGTTTCAGCACCACTACTTAACAGACAAGAAGGATGGTCAGAACCTACAGTTGCTTCATTCCTCAGTCGACTGCCAAGTCTTTTTCGCTCATTTCCACGGTGAGTAGCCTTGCGTAACTTTGATAGAATAAGGCCTTATAGCCTAGGCCAGTCCAAAGATAGCCTAAGGCCCTAGAGAATGCAATGGTGCTGAAACAGTGTTGATAATCACAAAAATAAATCAATTTTAAGAAGACGCCATCTACAGTAGCATGTCGTGGTCGCAGAAAGTAGAACCGGCAAATCACCGTGGTAATCGAAAAACCAAGTTTTAGAAAAAATCGATAAACTTGGTTTTCGATCGATAAACTTGGTTTATCGGTCGATAACCTGGTTTTTCGACGAAAAACTTGGTTTACGATACAGTCTGTCCAGTGACTCGAAAAACCAAGTTTTTCGGTCAAAACTGGTTTATTGATTAAAAACCAAGATTTTTGTTCGAAAACCAAGTTTATCAGCGAAAAACATGGTTTTTGATCAATAAACTTGGTTTTTCGACCGATGATCGTGGTTTTTCGACCGATCATCTTGGTTTTTCGACCGATCATCTTGTTTTTCGTCCGATAAACTTGTTTTTTCGATCGAAAAACTTGGTTTTTCTAATTATTAGACATTTCGCTTGCCATAGGCTTTCCCAATCCATTGTCAATCTCTGATGACGGTAGGGGCTGTGAACCATGTTGGCATGTAAGTATGACGTCAATCACGTCGCTTCACCATAATGGACAGCAAAGTACGGTAATATTTACAGTCGAATGAGTACACTCTAACAAACCTTGTTTAGCAATAAAACACGCGTACTTCACCCCCCCCCCCCTATTTTGAAAACACGTTCGAATACTAAACACGTTTTGCAATTAAATTCCAAGTGCTTAGCATTAAAAGATGTTTTAAAACGAAATCTAACATGTGTACAAATTGGAGGTAAAATGTGTTTAGAGAAGCGTTTACTTCATAAACACCCTTTTTAAGGGCTTAGGTTTAAATTCTTGATGACTCATTCTGTTAAGACATCCGCTCAAAGTCGTTCACCAGTAGGAGAGACGGATTACAATAGCAGCGTGAAAAGCTCATTCTCATCCGATTTCGAGATGTGAAACTTGTAGAAAATTGCCGTCTATTGGAGATGCAGCGACAGCGCGGTATCAAAGGATGACGTCACGTGCGCGACCTCCATATACAGATAAGTGACAATGTCAGCAGCAGCCAGCAGATACTGGAGTTCGTTAGTCTGTAATATTTCACGTCAACTATGAAGAAACTATATACTAACTGACCGGGTCCTGATGAGTTTTTTACTTGGTTTGGTCAGGGAGTTTTTGCAACTCCCTGGTTTGGTTCAACATTGACCACTGACGTGGTAATTTCCTGGACAGTAGTCCGGACTTGAACTCGTAATTTCAGAATCTGAAGGGTTTCACTCAAATGGAAAAGACAGGATCTCACTCTGGTCCTTGAAACTTTCAAAACTGCGGGACTCGTGACTCGGACTCTCAGCACTCGACTACAACACTGGTCATTTTTACAACTTACAAGTGCATGATTGATTGAAGATGATGTACAATGATTTAACCCAAGGGCCTTGTAAGATAGCCTTCGCATGTTTGCGGTGAGAATCCAGCGAATACCCCCCCCCCCCCCCCAATGACGATGACGTTTTTTCACGTACCTGTCAACTTTGATTGTGACATATTTCGACTTTGTTCCGAGCGATCAGTCACTTGTGGTTGACTTCTTTCCAGTGATGAACTGATCTCTTCGTCTGACAATGTTGTTTCTTCATAGAGTAGTGTCATCATCGCAGGTGATGTAATACCTGTGAACATAGATATTCAAACATTTTTCTTTTAAATTGACTTCAAGTTCGTGATTTCATTTTTTGTTTAATGAAAACGTAACCCATCTCGTAAGACCTTTTGAATTTCAATAATACGTCGTCACTAGTCATTTACATGCACTAGTAACGTGATAATTCAGGAACACATAAACAACTACATCAGTACAACTCACGACACATTGAGCTTCATTGTAACGGGCTCCATTCGCTAATGTTTGGGCTACACCAGACAAACAGATATAGGTAATAGGTATGTAGTAGAAACTTATATTTATTAAGCCAATCAATGGAAATAAGTTGACAACAAAAGTTTATAAAACACATTTAAAATGACTATGATCATTGAAAAGAGCCGCAAGAACAAGACATGAGGAATAAAACACAAAATGCAGCAGTAAGAATGTGAAAATACGATACAAAATAACGGAATGGGGCGAATTTTGGGAAAAGGATAAAAAATTCAATAAATAAAAAAGAAAAAACTAAGCAAGATTAAAAATATTGAAGAGGGCGATAAAAAACCGAGCACTTGATATTTATCAGAATACTAAGATCATTGTATCAAGTCTCTTTATATTTTTAATGTAGGTACTGAAACAAATTGATCGAGACATACATCCTGCTGAGAACATCGACTATGTTGAAGTAAATAGGTATTTCTCGTGTAACATCAGTCGTTGAATCATCCTGTAATTTATTGTTTATTACAAACATCTTCACTTGTATTTTAAGCAGGGATTGCCAGCGCAACACCCTGTTTAAAGTATACGTAATACTTCAAAGAATAAAGGAACTGAGTTTATACAAAGTGCCACTGTCAATTATTAATAAATACAACCAAATAAGACTTCCTTCTAAAAAGAATCAGGGAATGGAAAAATTCCAGGAGTATTTTTTCGGGTCACTTTCCTTCATCCCAGACTGTTCCATTTCTCCCAACTGTACAATTTGTGGTTCCTCCCATTACTTTGTCAGTTTGTAAAGCATTTCTTCCTCATGCATTCAGGAACCAAATTTACAACAATTTTACACAAGCAATGTTATTATACCTTGCTAAGGGCTATGTCTTGACAGCCTTGTGAGCAGCCATGCCGACAAGGGTATAAAATAAAATACAAGCAATCTCTCTGTGATTTGTGGAGTAAAAGTTACTTTGTATTTTTTTATGATTCGACTTTCAAATTTTGATGTCAATTAAAAAGCACCAAAAACTGAAAATTTTCATACACCTCCGCCAAAAAAATATACTTTAGGATGATGATGAAAACAGCTTCAAAATTTGCCTCAAGGTCAAAAATTTCAAAATATATATTTTAAGCAGCATGAAAAATAAATTCTAAAAGCCCAACTCCCATAAGACGTTGTTGAGCTGAGACATAAAATGTTGAAATTTCTTCAGTTAAAATTAGTTAGTCCATTGCGCAATAATTAGAGGCCTATTTTTTATGCAACTTACATTAGGCTCTGTTTCCTTTTAAAATAAAAAAATGCTTTTCTGATCTTTAATACATCCTGTTTGCTTGTAAAGCATGTTGCACTGAGAGGTCTTAATAGCATCGCCCCATAAGAATAAGAGTGCTATTACACCTTAGTACAAGGTGCCGTAACTTTTCAGAAAAACAAACAAATGCAAAGATTGTAATTTGAGTTGTACAACAATGACATCTCAAATTATTTCACAATACACCGTTTTAATTTGAGTAAATAAACTTCAGCATTTCAAATCTCGATCCATAAATGTCCTATGAAGATGACAGTTAGACTATTAGAATCCATTCTTCATGCTGTTTGATATATATTTTTTAATTTTTTGACTCGAGGTAAACTTCCAATTCTCTCACCCCAAACAGTACCAATTCTCCTAACCTTCATTTAAAGCCCATCCCACAATTGTCTGAAATTCATCCTCATTCAGACATAATCTCAGTTTATTGTTCAGGGTGAGTATAGAAAAGTTCAATGTGTATAATAAAAGCAATCTCTCAGTACAGTTCACGCTGTGTAATATAAGCTTTGGTACTATGCATTTTTTGAATTAGCTTTCAATCAAAGAGCTGAGCTAATTGAGAATTTCGATAAACGCCTATAAGAATCGTCGTTTGTGATGAGAGGATTGGTGCTTTAAGACAAGAAATGACATCGTATTAACGTGCGATTTTTTGTATACTTACTATGTACACATGTATAGTTAACCCTCAGATACTTGCGCGTATCTATACAAGGATCACCAAACAAGTGATTTGACACACTAACACTGCAATTAACTCTATCGTTGCAAATATTTGATACTATCTCTTTTGAATATTCTGCTGAACAGAGTTCTCCATCCTCTAGAAGTACACGTCGAGTACACTGTATCCTCGGTTCACCGTCGTCCCAGTCATAGCCATAGAGAGCATTCATTATTCGAATAGTTGCATCCGAGGTACATGAAAGGGTCATAGTTTGGCGCTCACATCCAAAGGCAAACCCTTCGCCTGAAAAGATTATAAAAAAATGTCTGCTGCCAATTACCATTCCATAACGTACATCAAATGTGACATGAAAAAGAAATACTGGTGTGACATTCAAAGAGGTGCGTACCCCCATGCCCTACCCCAGTGCCTTGCCCCAAAGCCCTACCCCAATAAACCAGCACGACTAAACTTACAAGACTACAGTAATTTCGTGGGAATGAAAATTTTCGTACCCCTTTTAGTCTTCTGTCTCTCTGAAATAAAACGCAATTTCCCTTTAAGGAACTGATTCCTTGGCGCTTCCTCCTACCAATTTGTTAATGTCAGCCAAGGTGCTTGGACTTGGGTTGGCGTGGCGCGTGCCCCAAGAAGGGACGAAGAGGGACAGAAGTCCCTCCTTTAGCATTTATTTTTTTTTAATATCTCCCATCCTTGATATTGATGATATTTCGGCTTACTTTAATTGGTAGACGCAACGTAAAAGGCCTTCGAATTGCCATTCCAGTGATCCTCTGGAAGGCATAGCTAGCCACAATTTTCTTGAACGCTCCTTGCAAACTTATGGTCGCACAACTCTTAATCTGCCTTCCGCTTTTGCTTCGTTTTAGCCAAGCGTGAACAGAAAATTGCTGGTGAGAGTTGATGGAAGCCTCTTCCAGTAGGTCTGAAAATACGCGTAACCAGGTAACTGAATAATTGTCTTCGCTTTTTATAACTAAATCTCAAAGACTAGTAGTGTTAAGTCCAATTTCTACCGCCATCTTCCAATTTTAGTTGGTTGAAGGTTTATCATCCTCACTGATTGCTATTCGATTTTAGAACATCGTTCGTGGGTTCATTCGGTATGAAAAACGATATATACAGCGGCGGCGCTACATGGGAGGGGGAAATGGCCATTTTCCCCAGATTTCGTCCTTTTCCCCTTCCCATTTGCCCTCCCAAATTAGGTCCGTTAGGACTTGGGTAAATTTAAAAACAATATGCCTCTCCAGTCTCCAGAGATTTAATTTTCACCCAAAGATGTGCAAAAACTTAGAGCTTCCGGGGGTTTTGCCACCTGCCCCCAGGAACGGGCCCTTGGGCTCGGTTTCACACTGGACCAGAAAATTTCTGCCCAACAAGCTAGCGACTTCTGAAGGCAGAATAAAAGAGCGAAAGATTACGGAAACGGAAGGCATATTGAAACAAGTATGGGCGTCACTTTTTGGAAACTGTCTATGAATTTTCACAACGTTAATTTTTGACGAAAATGGGGACTTTCTCCCTTCGAGTAAGGAAAAGAAAGATAGGGGGATTACGGAAAAGATTAGAGAACTTATCCAAATTAAATGGATCACTGGCAGAGTAATTGTCTAGATCGCATGAAATTTGGCTTTGTCCTTGCACGTTGTATATGATTTTGAGAGTTTAATTTCACGTAGAACAGCACTCATTTTGTAACAGTATGAACTATTCCTTAGTATTTCCCTATGTGTTGAATTGTGTCTGGTAACGGAAAGAGGTGCATTGTTCCTTAATGGATTTTGAATGAATACATATTGTACTGACATCAATCGGAATCAGTTTCCTCAAAAATTTGTCCCTTGTGGCTTCCAACTACTTGAAGGCAATTTCTTTTATCAAAGCTTATACCTTCTGGCGCTATGCTTTCACTGGCGTAAATTTTATGCGTTCTGAGGGTGAGAACCCCTCGGCAATTGAGCTAGGGGTGGGGGAGGGGAACCCCGGCTTTACTTACTCACCTTTCGCCCACTGAATATGACAAAGGGTAATCTTTAACATGATTTATTAAATCAGAAAGAAAAGATCAATTGGAAGGTATAATAACTGATTTCAAAGCTTAGTTTGCTCTGCTGCAACATGCAGCAAGTCAATTGATCCACATTCTAAAAATCTGTAGTCAAATGTGAATAGAAACAATTGGGACACGAACCGAAATCTTGTCAAATCTTTGACTGTATTCGACTCATAAAAGAAACAATAGCTTCAATTTTGAACTATTTCTAGTCAATTTTGAAAAGAATCTTTTTAAGTATTTGACAAGATTCCGGTTCGTGTCCCATTTGACGCGATGTTTATAGAGTGAATGTTTCTCACTTTGAACCAAAGATGTACCATTGGTTGTTTGTGATATGAACCGTTCTTTTATCGTTAAATATCACAAATCCCGTTCATTTGCATTCCAGAGTAAACTACAGCGGGTAAAGCAAAACCATCTTAACATTCTTTGGTGTTCGTCACTTAGTCGTGAACTGACGTCATAATCATTTGATTATAGCCTAGGGGACCCCAATGGAATTAAGCTTTTTTATGTTATGGCCTTTGGGGTTATACCTTGTACTCTGTTTGTAACTCCTTTCACTGGTCTTGTATGCCTCATAATTCTATGCTTGCCTGCAGCTTCCTTTTTTGTATGTCTTTTATATTTGTTTGTGTTTTGGTTTTTATATGTACCAAATAAATCAATCAATCACAAACATTTCATTATAGGTGTGTTTGATTTAGCCGCTCGAGCCAGCTCAACTGGCCCAGCTAGCGTGCGATCTCTCGGAAAAGTGATCTTAACGTCATCAAATGACAAACATCACAACTTCAGCCGGCCAAAGCGACCAGCTCCCCGAGGTGGTCTAGTTGAGCCGTGTGACGTATTTTACGTCACACGTCGTCCAGTTACGAAACTGGCTGAGCCAGTCGGGCCGCTAAATCGAACGCACTTTATGGGTGCGTTAACAGTCTTGATCCGGATCCGCTTGCCTGCGCGGGGTCTGATCCACTGCTCGAGATCAAATTTGTAGTGTAAATGCTCGCCGGATCAACGGTGAGGCAAGGTACGGTATGCATGGTACATGTACAGGGTCTGTTTTTTTACACTTTGTTGCGAACGCGCGTGTGTCTGTATTTCGTAATGCGACTTCCGCTTAAGCATAGAGGAGGATCAGAGTACGAGACAAGTGTAAATGCACCAGGATCAAGCCATACACGTAATTCGATACGCTGATAACATCGGGCGATCAGACCCGGATCAAGTGTAAAAGCACCCTATATGTCGAGCATCGGAAGCCAATATACACTTTGCCCGCAATTTGTAATTCCGTTTAATTTGTTAAACATGTTCAGCTATTATACGCCAATTTCTTAGTAACTAATCGTGTTTAAAAGCGAAATTTTAGGAATTAGGCACATCATTTTAGGAATTGGGTGCATGCGTTTACCAATACATAAATGTGTTAACGAAGTGGGGGTAAACGTGTTTAGAGATTTAATTCCTGCACATTTTAGAGGCGAATGATAAGGCTTTCTTTTCTACTTTTATTCCCAATAACATATCACGGTATTAAACCGAGGAAGATTCCTTGAAGAGAAAGATTAAATGAGCAGCATGCCATGAAAGAAAAGTTTATTCTCATCGAGTAGGTACAAAGAGATTAAATGTCATTCTCTTTACAGTGTGTAATGACCACAATAAGAAACTTGCCGCCGTCCATTGATACTGCAGCTTACAACGGTGTGTCATAGGATGACGTCACAGCCACCACGTCATTGTCTACTCTCCGTGAATAAGAACTTGAAAAATACATTACACCCTCATGCCCTCTGGTCACTTACTCGAGAACAAATGAATCTCCTTTAATTAGTTAACTTCGTGGTTGATTATACCATGTCATTATGACGTAACAAAACAAGCTGCTCGCGCCAGACGCGGAGGATTGGTAGAGACTGCTTTGTTTTCGAATTTTAAAGGCAGTAGTATCGGTAGTGTTGTATAACAATGATGAATCACATTCAAGGAAGTTTCTTGACTCGCATATGTAAAGGGATACCGGGCACGGCATTCTTTGGAATTACAACTTGAATTTACCAAGAATTTTTTGAAAAATCTCTGCATTAATAGCTTTAAATCCGAGGGGCGCCGATCGGGTGTCTACAAAGCGAAGACCGAAGACCGAAGGCCGAAGACAGAAGACAGAAGACAGAAGACCGAAGACAGAAGACCGAAGACAGAAGACCGAAGACAGAAGACAGAAGACCGAAGACAGAAGACGGAAGACCGAAGACCTGAAAACAAAGTTATGACAACGGCAGATTTAGAAGCCTTGGCGTTTAGATTGGGATGAAACTTACATATGAAAAATGTCACAAAGGTAGAAATGATGACAACAACACAATGGATTTTAGGTGGCCAAAATGTGTTTTATTTCTCTAAAATGGCAAGGCAGATGACTTACAAAGATAAACATTAGATGGAGAATAATTTACTGTCAGACTGTACAGAAAATGAGAGCTCTCAATGCTTTGCATCATCGCCTATCAAAATACGGTGCCACAGAGCCGCCGACACAATTTGTTGCTGTAGTCTTCGTTTTGTGAATTTTAACCTCATTAATTGCTGTTTTCTTTTATATTTTCATTCGATATTGCAGAAGCTCATGTCGACATCAATTCGAATACCTTAGTCAGCATAGCTTAAACCAATATTAATCGCACGAAAATTTTTATATGTGTCTCTTAATTAGGAAAGGGCTGAAAATCCAAGTCTTCGTTTTGTATATCAGCAATCATGTTTTCACCTTTGAAACATTTCGTAAAATAAGTATAATTCTATTAGTTCTTACACATCCAATATCTGTTAGTTTGATTTGAAATTAATGGGAAGGCCTCTAAAATGAATGTTTGATATTTCAAAGTCGGCCGTATGCGGTTTCTGTCGCGCGAGGCGGGGGTAACGGAAGGGGTTCGGCAAGGCAGGGAAAGTCCCCAACATCGCAAGGAGATAGGAAAACAGAAGATATTAACCAGGAGAAAACAAAAAAATAAGAGATCTCCATGCTTTGCATCGTCGCCTATCAAAATACGGTGCCACAGCGCCGCCGACACAAGTTGTTGCTGTAGTCTTCGTTTTGTGAATTTTAATCTCTTTAATTGCTGTTTTCTTTTATGTTTTCCTTCAATACTGCAGAGTATCATGTCGAAATCAATTCGAATACCTTAGTATGCAGGCTATCTTCCCACACGAACGCGAGCGCACACACAAACACACATGCACTCTTAAAAAGACAAGTTCATAGTCAAAACATAGATAAAGGGGGCAATATAAATGCAACATTATCACTTTAATAGGCCTTAAATTTACATTCTTAAGTGATTCTAACACAATGTTGTATGTGCTTGTTCTGTCTATTAGTTTTTTTAATCCGCCTGAATTACGGGGAGGGGGAAGCGATATGGTTTCCCTTACATTTTCGTTGGGAGCAATTGGGAGCAATTTTCCCAAATACTGATAACTAACTGTCGTGAGGTTGGTCAAGTGTCGTCCTTCAGTGGACGTGTAGCTTCTTTGGGAAGCAGTTTATAGTTTTGTTTTGCTGAAAGGTCCTTTGCCAGAAGGTCGGGAGGACTTTTGGAAAAGTTTATACCGGTACCTGTTTTTTTTTCTTATTCGTTTTTGTTTCTAATACAAATGAATGAAGCTATCCATGTTCAAAACTGAAAGTGATACTTTCCCTGCAAACACAAAAATATTTTTATGACACGATTCATGAAATCTTTTAGAAATATAAATTGTTGCGTTGCAAAAATATCGTGAAAATATTTTTCCAGACTATTAATGTTTTAATATTATTTGAAAAATATTTTCAATCCTAAAAATATCAAAAATACAGTTAAGAAATATGTGTATAACTCAACAAAAATATTTCCAACAGACATATTTCGGATTGTTTTAAAAATGGTTAAAATACTTCGTGTTTGCTGGGTTATCAGGTCTATTTCTTTGTAAAATAGGCAATGTTAGACATCTGTGGAGAATTATTATTACTCAATCAGCAGTCTTTAGTACAAATTGAATGAAGCTGTCCATGTTGAACTTAGCGATAACTTAATTGAAAGGAGGAAAGTATTTGCACCTAACTTGTTTCAAATTAGCAGCTAAATTGCGCAGTTCTCAGCTTATATTGCCCAAGTATATCTTGCAAAATTTTTCAGGAATTAAATACTTCATAGTCAAATTAAACCGAGTAGTGACTATTTAAAACAATTGAAGAGGGAAATTTTGTCACATTATGATTCTCATGAGCATTCAAGGAAAAGGATAGACAACTACTTTAACTGGAGTTGAGTAGATGGTTTTCTTTTAGATAAGCAACTCATAATTTCATTTCAATTTTTTTTATCACACCACCATATAAGTATACAAACTTATCAGGTGCGGATCAGGGGAGGGGGGGGGGGGGTTACGACCTCAGCCTTCCCTTTTTCGCCAAATCATCAATGAATCATACGGGAAATTGGCAGTGCAACTTCCTCACACCCCTATTTTTTCTTAGATCAGTCCCCTTTCTGGAATGTCTGGATCCGCGCCTGCATATAATATATATTAATTCAATTAAAAAAAGTATAACTTAGTCCATAATGATTTGAAGGAAGTAGAACAAAAAAGAAAAAGAAAACCGTCATTAGCATGGCAAAGTGTTCTACGTACTCTCTCAAGGACACAGAAGAAGTAAAAAACAAAAACTTAACAAGATACTTTACTTAATCCCCCTCTTTACACTTGCCCCCCCCCCCAAACACACCACAATCAAAACGATAAAATACGATGGTTTAATGTCATATGTAAGCGTAATCTGTCTACTTCTGCATTAAATACGGTACTTACCACCAATGTCAGGTGGAACTGTTATCCCAGCCCCTGTGGCAATCAAGGATGCACACGAAAGAAAGCAGGAAATCCATATTTCACTCCACAAAATCCAAATATAAACTGTGATTTGTAGTCTTTTGTACATTTTGTGTGAAGTGTCACGAATGTTAGACTTGTTGCCAATTCTTTTGGTACTTGAAGTGACCGACGTCCAGTTCGTTTGCGCATTCTAAACGACCTGTTAATACTATTAGGATGACCGAATACAAAAATCCTTTTGTGGTTGATTGAATCGTTACAATATTACACCATTCTCTTTTGTCGGAAAAGTTGATATCGGTCAAAATGAGTGGAGGTGAGAGGTGTAATGTGAGCTTCATGCTTGTCATTTTTGTGATAAGACTCCAGACAGAATAAAGAGTAAATTGTTTGACTCATAAAGCTATTTTTTGCCCTTTTTCAAAGGTCATTAAAAGGAAACAGTTTTTAGTCTGTATTTAGTTTCCTGTGATGTTCGAAGTTAATTTCAGTGGCTCCGAAACAGACCTATTGTTAAAATTTTAAATACCTCTCGATCTGCCGAGAGGTTTGCAAAACTGACATGGAACCTTCAGTGGATATTGATACGTTGCTATTGTTTTGAATAATAGGAATTCAAATTATGTTTCAACAGGAACTTTGGAAGTATTCTTCATGCCGAAGGGATTGGATATGTTTTGTTACTTCACTCCCCCTTACCCGATTATACTATCCTTAGGGTGACTTTATATATTTGGCTCAACCGTCGTCAACCTAATATTCATAACGTGTTGTTGAATAAAAGACGCCGAACGTAGATACTAGTTTGTGGTAACCAGTCCTGGTGATCCCAACTTTCTTCTATTGGTGTATAGGCTACACCTCTGGCAACGTAATCCAAGAAGTTGAAGGTTATTAGTGAATCATCTTTCGTCCAGGTCTAAAAAAATTGAATTGTAAGCTCAAACGTGCTTCCCACACGCTATCACAGTATTATTCGATTGAAAAGCAACACAGGAAATTGAAAAAAAGGCCATGCGGCTGGCAAAAAATGTTAAGGATAAACCGACGTACTACGTGATAAAAAACTAAATGATCAATTTATTATTTAATTCCTAACTTGTAGATTTCCAAACTAAACGCTCATCTTGGAGTGAACCTCAGTTCAGTTAGACGTGCATTTTTGAAAAAGTGAGCAATGTCATAACCCTTTGTCATAAACTTGACACACTCGCAGTGGCGTAGCTGGGATATTTTCCGGGATGGGGGGGGGGGGGGGGGGGAAAGCTCGAAAATTTCCCCAAAATATTTCAGTTTCAGTGTCAGTATATTTTCAGTTTCAGTGTATTTTCAAGGTCAAGGTGCATGTATTACATACAAAGTACGTAAATATATGATAATAACAAGATTATCATGACGTCATGTAATGTTACCTAAGTTAATACATGGCCTACAAGATCCTGAAGCTGCTACAATATACATAGGATTAAGGCAATGTCATCATGGGTCCGTTGTCACCCCCATCCCCAGTGATTAATTCGATTAATTTTCCGAACAGATTAATTAAATAGATTTATTTTCCGAACCAGTCCTTTAAAAATAAGGCAATCATCATACGTTTTTCCGGGTTTGCAGGGTTACTATGTCTAGACAACGGTAAGCTATTGTTTTAGCTCCATCCATAGTTAAACACAGAGTGAAATCAGTCTATAACCTGCCCGGTACTAGCTTGTAGGTTGAGAGCCGGGCCATTAAATGCTTAAACTTAACTCAGGGCGCTGTCAAACAATAGGTTGAAAACTGGGCTGTTGCAACTCCCTGGTTGAACCTCGTATAACCTAACCTAACCCAGGGCGTTGTCAACTTATAGTGACGGGTGAGAGTGATACGCGGAGAGCGACCATAGGTTCGCGCGGAGCGTCCCGCCAGGGCAAATTTGGCTAAAAACAAACCTAGAATGCAGGAAATGACACTCCCTGTGCCCTGCATACTGCATACTTAGAATGCTATATTTTTCTTGTCCTGAAAACTTTTAAGGATACAATTTGCTTACAATATATATAAAAAGGAAAAGTTGGAAACTCTAAGTCCTACCGGTATGTATTGCTGGCAGCCTAAAATCGAATATAGATATAATGGCTGTGGAACAAAAACAAACGGAAATTTTGATAATTAAATGAGGGAATATTTCGTTCACGAGGCTATGATTATGTTACTATTTATAAGCAACGTATTACCCAATAGTGCATCAAGTTGATGAACATAACATTAGCTCAACAATGCGTAGGGAAGTAGCTCGATGATGGTATCCTTTGCTCCGGTCTTATAGCCTGTCAGCGTTGCGCAGTACGTATACACTGAACTGATCAAAATACCCGGCACGTGTACTAAAGAACATTCACGCTGCTGCAGAGAGGGCATTTTTGCGGTACGCGAGTCAAGCGCGGTTCGTGCTGCAGTGACACAGATGAGATCTGAGGTAATACGTTGCATGAAAATTCGAGTTATGCATGAGAAATGTTTCACGATAACTTATAGTGAGAAAACTTTAAAGAAATAGGAAAAGGAAGTTTTTTTCGTCAACTTGAAATTTCCCCAAATTCCACGAATTTCCCCAAAATATTTCCGGGGGGCAACTAGCCCCCCCCCCCCGCCATTGGCTACGCCACTGCACACTCGACATTACCCATGCACCCTCCCACACACATACACACACACACGCACACACACACACACACACACACATCAGACTACCGCACTTGCGGCAGCTTCATTAATGTCCTGTTGAAGGTCTCCATGGTCCTGTTTCAATGTAATCGTTGCTTCGTCCGTGAATACAAAGCTACGAGTACGACTGTTAAGCAGTACACACTCTCAAAAATAGCTCAGAGATGTTGTTGAATTACTGAGCGTGAAAAAGCGGATATCGAAAAGTTATGCTAGTTTTTGGAAATCGATTTTCTTTGTCTTTCTTTATTTTTCAATTTGGCTATGTGAATCTACAGAAGTATTTTTTCAGTGTATAGAGTGTTCATCAATATTTAGGTTTCCCTCAGAAGAGGGAACGGCAGTCACAGAAACGCTACTCAGGCTAGACTAACGGTGTTTGCACTAAAAGTGCTAGACTAATGTAGCCTTACGTTTCCTTGGTCAAGACGGCGATGACTTGCAACGCCTCGTTGCATTTTTGAATGTATTTGATGGGGCGATGCACACTTTTAACAAGAAATTTCCTAACTGGTTAACGATAACCCTAATCCCTAACCTAATCCCTAACACGAACAAAGAATACAATCGATACAATACAATGACAACACCCAATCAAGACACACCTTGTTGAACAGTGCGCATCCACCCTATTTGACAGGCCTGCCAGTAGTCGAGTCCTGACTCGGACACGTGATTTCAGAATTTGGAGGCCAGAGAGGTTGATTAATTAATCTTTGGTAGAACTTTGGAGAGAAGAGCAGCCTGCAAAAGTAACACTCAGGGTACTTGAGTCGTTTTTGCAGCTTGGATTAAGGAACTTGTTTTGGCAAAACTTGAAATTTTCACTGTCAAAAAGGAAACAATTGAAAACACGCACTCTAAATTTGGTGAAACTCTAATTGAAATCGGACATTCAGTTCTCGAGATAAAAAAGAACAAATTGAGTTACTGAATTGTGAGCCAAAGTGAGTTTGAAGCAAAGAGACTAATAACAGTACCTCGTCATATTAGTAAGGGAATGCTTTGTTTCCTTTGTGTTATCAGGTTGTTGTGTATGGTATACTGCCAGACTAGTGCTTCTAAACGTTTGAAGTTGCTGTCTCCTAGCGTGACCGAATGGGATGTTTTTCTAGAAAAAGGGCGCACTCCATGAAGAAATGGAGGATGAAGAGCCGTTTCATCCTGTTTTCATCATAGAATATTCGCATGCAGCTATAGCTATAAAAGATCTTTGAGTGTGTCAATCCATAAATGTCCCATCGTGGATTTGACTACTGTACTAATCCATTTCCATAATTGGGGAACAGTCATCGTGCATTACGTGAACTACTAGTACGCATCCTGGAACTTTACACTCTAGAAGCGAGTTTGGAAATGAAACACTGAATTTGCTCCACATTTTAAAAACGTTTAAATTCTAAAAAAAAAATGCTTAGACGCTAAATGCTTAGCAATTTAGCATGTTCATAAGCATTTTTTAAAGAATTTTACACATCTGTTTAATATCTCAACGAGCTTACAAATTGGGGGAAACAACTTGTTTAGAAAGATGTGTAATTCCGAGACCCTTTTTTTTGGAGTGTCATCACCGGAGTGAAAGTTGTCGCACTGCACTGTAGAAACACTGGGTTATACTTTTCGTTAAGTTGCGGACTCGGAAATAGCACTTATATTTTTGTGTCTTCATGAATACCAAATACTAGGAAGAGTACCCTGCGTGTAAGTTAAAAATACAGACGTTTTTTCATATTCGTTAGTAATAAGTATTTTTAGTGAATCCGACGCCACTCAGGTGAGTAGCCAAAGGACTGGCTAATCGGAGTTCAAATTCTCCTCCATTAAAAAATAATGGTAAAATGGCCAAAAAGTGACAACTATAAATGCATATTAGTCACATATTGCACCATTTACATGTACAACCTACGTACTATAATAGAAGTGATAGCTTTGAAATGGTATAGTTTTTAGGGAACGGTGGGGCTGTATTCCCTTGGACACCTTCCCCATGCCACTGTTCCTACCCCCCCCCCTCCCTCATTAGACCAGCGTGGTTTGGCACCTGCTGCCACTGATATCTTACTTAAAATATAAATTTACGGCGTATAGAAGAAGACGAGATTTGTGAATGAACGGGAAAAAGCTAATCGAATGAAAGCGATATGTTCATATAACGTTTTAACCCAGTTTATTGATAATATTGCTTAAAATTAATCATATTGTAATATTAATCAACCCTACTCCACTTTACTAACAATACGATTGTGTTTTCTAATAAAGGTAAGCGGACAAATATGATTGTACCAAGACGAACTAAAACTTACTACCAGTTTTAGAAGGTTATTGTTACATTGATAACATTACACATTTTGCCAACCGATATGCCTCTCTCAAGTAAAAACATGTTTTAAGGGTAAGTGGCGCTCGACCGGAGAAACATTGTGACTTCATTGACGACCAAGCTGGCGGGCGAGTTGGACTTCTGCGTTGCCTGTATATGAAGCAAATAGAAAGTGAGATATTTGCTTAAATAACGAAAAACAATTTTGTGGTATAAGTATCTTCAGGACAATCTTGACCTGGCCAAATATGCAGTAGTATAGGCTATAAGTATACTCTTTGTGATAAACTTAAAACTTAGGCTGGTCATATATGATCTCACTAAAATTAAACTGGAAAAATCTTAACAGGTTTGAACCGGAATGTACGTCATCGATGCTTGCGAATGATGACGCTGCCTGAGTTTCCTGATACGACAAAAGGTGTTGGAAAAGGAATAGAACGCTTAGTGAACGTGCATTCCAAATAACAGTTGCCAATTCTTCTTACAACCATGAAGAAAGAGAAATATTTGCATAAACAGCCTGAGGGAATTAACCAAAGCAGAGTATTGGGTAGTCCATATCGTTAGCGTAAGATTACAATATGACTGGGATTACTAGGGGTGGGGGTACGGGTGGGGAGTAACTTTTGGGCTACTTGCAGGAGAGAAAAGTCAACATAACTATTGAAAGAAAGATCGATTTTTAATGAAGGGCGACATAATGATGACGATGACGATGAAGACGACAATGATGATGATGATGGCGACGACGATGGCGATGACGGTGACGGTGGCGGCGGCGACGGTGGCGATGGCGATGGCGATTGCAATGACGACCATTGAGATATGAATACAACAGGAGAACAAAGTGAACACCTTTCATAATTACGTTTCGTTGGTGTTGGTGATATTAAAAATTATGACAACTTATGAAAATTAATGAGCAGATAGTGATAATTTAAAGGAAAATAATAAAGAATTTTGCATAAAAAAGACAAAGTTATAAAAGAGGGGTATAACAATTAAAACAAATGAAAATGTTTGTGAATTTACACAGATGGATGTGATAAAAAGTTGCTTTTAAAATGTCTAGGGTAGGGGGCGACTGACCCAACGACCCGTATTACACAGGGCATTGGTTTTAAAAGTAATAATGAAATCGTTTGTACAAAAACTGTGACAAATGAGATGTTTTAAAAGAATTAACCTCCAGTCCTAAACAATGTGTTAGCCAGTTGCATGTGAAGGTAAACTTTAAAGTAGCTGTTAATCAGTATCTTATAACGGTTAAGCGTTTGAAAAGGGGAAGGGGGATAAATAAGCACTGTGAATAAATACAGGACCGATCATAAACAGAAGTACCCATTTCAAGTCAATTTGAGTCAGGATACGGTACTGCAGTCGTTCTGGTCGATATTCGTTTTTGTATATTATATTGCACAAAGGGTGTAGGAGGGTTGAATTTAAAAATGTCTATATGGCATTTGAAGAACGCCGTGCTATCTCTTTATAAGCGTGTTTTATGGTACTCGCGTTCCTCTCGAAGACAAGTTTAACCAAGTTATGTAAAGTATCTCATACGGGGGTTTCAATTCAGATCGTAACATGTTGCAATGATACAGGTTTTTTAAAGGTCTATTTCTCTCACCCAAGCGGTTCCAATTCTCCTAACCTAATTACTTATGCTACTTCCAAAACTATGTCATTCTCATACAGACACAGTCTCAGTTTTTCACGGTGAGTATTATAGTACAAGACCCCAAGCGTAACTAAACACTAGTCTCAGCACATAACATACTGTGTAATGGAGAGCTACAGCACTGTGCATTTTTTAAAATCACTGCCAATCAAAGAACTGTGCCAATTAAAAATTTCTGTGCACTATGACAAAAATTGTAGTTTGAGGTGAGAGGATGAGGCCATTAAGTTAGTTGTACACAAAATGAGTTTCTTTCATGCTATCATACCCCCACAAATGTCCTCGTAGTCTTCACAGCAGTCGTTATTGTCAACGCATGCGAAGTCACACTGACAAGGTTCACTGAGATCCACATATCCCGAACATCTTTCAACGCAAGATCCACCTAAAAGAATTAAACATTGAAAATAGATACATTTAGAAGGGAGTACCGCGGTATTTACCAACTGAAATCATTCAAGCAAAGAACGTCTTCGCATACGACTGTACAGAATAGACAGTGCGCCCTCTCACAAAGATGAGAACCTACGACCGACGACTCTTACCTGTGCATATGGTCTCACTACTCAATTAGAGCAGTGTTCTAGATCGTCAAGTGCACACCCTCAAAGAAGTAGTCCTTTAAGCTCTGGTTTTGACCAAATTTTGTCAAGATAACCTGCCAGCTGGGTGATGAAAGTCCATGAATATGAAAGAGTACTTGCCAGAGTGTGGATATTGAAAATTTGGGTAAGATAGAGGGTGATTTTGACTGTTTTAAAAATTTGCTGTCAAATGGCGGAGATTTTCCGTTTTTGTGAAGAGGCTAGGGGTGGGTGTTCCCTACAAAAACTCTAAGTCCTTCTAGCTCAAAATCTAAACCGTCATGGTATGGAAATTTTGTAGTGCCATGATGGGCAAAATTGTCAGCTATCAAGTGATGGGTGTCTTGAAATAGCTGTGAACTTTGACAATGCTGCAGCGGCCTCGAAAGGGAGCTAATTTAGTGTGTAAAAGTGTACCTCAAGTAAAAAAATTCAAAAATATATATTGAAGACCTTGAAAAATAAATTCTAACAGTCCGACTCCCATCTTTATAGGACATTCCTGAGCTAAAATATAAAATGTTGAAGGTAATTCACTTAAATTAAAATGGTGCATTGCGCAATAATTTGTGATGTCATTCTTGTACTACTCAAATTACAATCTTTGTATTTCTTTGTTTTTCCGAACGTTACTGCACCTTGTACCAAGGTGTGATAGCACTCTTACTCTTGTGAGGTGATGTAATTAATTGATCCCTCCTTGTGCAACATGCTATGCAAGCAAACAGGAAGTGTTCAAGGTCGTAACAACTTTTTTAATTTTAAAGGGAAACAAAACATTTTACAAGAGTTGTACAACAAGGAAGTCACAAGTTATTGTGCAATGGACCAATTTGTTTTAAGTGAATAAACTTCAACATTTTATATCTCAGCTCAGGAATGTCATATTAAGACGGGAGTTGGACTGTTAGAATTTAGATGAACAAATTGTGTTACCCTTTCATATTCCAACTTACCCATAGTAGTTGGCAAACTCATTGCAACGACGACAGTGATTACAATCTTGAAAATAGAAAAGCAAAATAGATTCTGCGGTGATTTTCAGAGTAACATGACTAAAGAAAACCGTTTTACTTGAAAAGTCAACGTCTTGCCTTTTTTCACATACCAAAGCTAATTTTTAAACCTTAATAGGTAGCTTACAATATTGATACATCGTGCAGAAAAGACATCTTCTGCATATTTACATGTAGCCGAAATGTAACGAGTCATACAATTTGCAGTCGAGTCGACCCATTTTACACTTTAAAAACGTCCGGTTCAAAATGAACCGAAAAAGGATCAAATGGACACTTAACAGATAAAAGGATCAAATATTTTACTAGTTTCAGTTCGAAACTAAGCATTTTCTCTTCAGAATGAACAGAATCTAGTCAAATATTTGACATATTTGGCTCACGTGTACTGTGCAGAAGATTTACCCGCGAATCCGCTTAGTTGTTTGTATCATGAGGTGTTGTTAGGTGTAATACCTGAACAGGAGGGCGTCATTTTTTACATTGTTACATCATATGCAATGGGGTCTGTTGCGGAATGTTTATAGGTACGTGATGATTATGCTCATGGTATTTATACGAAAGTAAAGACTAATGAGATGTATTGAGTGAAACGTCTCTAAAGACAAACGACTTTGAGGTGTAACAGGAGAGAACATTGTAGAAATGGCAAACAGGGGAATAAAAATCGAGAATAGTTTACGACGTTGGAGAATTGGAAAGAAAGAAAGAAAGAAAGAAAGAAAGAAAGAAAGAAAGAAAGAAAGAAAGAAAGAAAGAAAGAAAGAAAGAAAGAAAGAAAGAAAGAAAGAAAGAAAGAAAGAAAGAAAGAAAGAAAGAAAGAAAGAAAGAAAGAAAGAAAGAAAGAAAGAAAGAAAGAAAGAAAGAAAGAAAGAAAGAAAGAAAGAAAGAAAGAAAGAAAGAAAGAGAAAGAAAGAAAGAAAGAAAGAAAGAAAGAAAGAAAGAAAGAAAGAAAGAAAGAAAGAAAGAAAGAAAGAAAGAAAGAAAGAAAGAAAGAAAGAAAGAAAGAAAGAAAGAAAGAAAGAAAGAAAGAAAGAAAGAAAGAAAGAAAGAAAGAAAGAAAGAAAGAAAGAAAGAAAGAAAGAAAGAAAGAAAGAAAGAAAGAAAGAAAGAAAGAAAGAAAGAAAGAAAGAAAGAAAGAAAGAAAGAAAGAAAGAAAGAATGAATGAATAAAAAAGATGGTGGTGGAAAGAATAAAGTAGCTTGTTAAGGTTTTTTTCTTGTGTCCCTCTTGAGTGAGTAGAGCGCTTTGCCAATCCCATGATGGTCTTTTGTTCTGCTTCCTTCTCATCATTATGGACTAAGTTATACTTTACTTAACTGAAATAAATTAATATATATTAGGCCTATGTTTGTATACTTGTATGATGATGTAAAAACAAATGAGTACATGAAATGAAAGATTAAATATGGAAGAAGAGAAAAGGGAAGGAAAGGAGAGTGATTAGATTGAAGGTTCCTATTATTACCGATCCGATGTAAGGATAACAAGATGGGAATGGACTTAAATAAAAGTGGCCTCGGCATACTGGTTCAACATTGTTGGGAAGGTACTGAAACAGGCAGTTTAAAGCACGGGGTCCACTACTGGGTCCACTACTGACTATGTGTTCAATTCGCTCTGCCCTCCTTTCGGGAATAGTGTCACTGTAATCTTGAGGAATACTATATAGTCTAGGCCGAAAATGGTAAATCTGGCCTTGTGTGTCCAGCGACACAACGGCCAGAAGCTTCAACTTTACCGATGTCTTTTATAAGAGTGTACCTGGATCAATTCATCAGTAAAGACATCAATTTGACAACGTCTGTTCTCCAAACGCCCCCCCCCCCCCTTTGCATAATACAACTATGCCAATTCAAAATATCGCTAGCAGTGTTTTCACGTCAAAGTCAAGCATGCATGGTCTACCGTTACGTTACACTCAATGTTGGGCAAAATTTTTGACCAACTTTTGACCAACACTGGGGAAATATATGTCCCACCAACTGTTGGTCAAACATTGACCAATCCCGGTTGGGTGATTGCTTTAACCAACTGTTGGGCATTTATTTTACCCAACATGCAATAATCTGAAAATTACCCAGCTGACTAGTTGGGCAAAATATTACCAATTATGGTAAATTTATCGTTTTTAACTAACTCAGGAATTGGATATAGTACCACCTCTGAAATGTTCCAGAGAAGCAACTTTTTCTAAAGTCCTCCCGACCCTCTGGCAAAGGGCCGTTCGACGAAACCAAAACTTTCACTGCTTTCCGAAGAAGCTATTACGTCCATTGAAGGACAACACGTGACCAACCTCACAGTCCTCAGACCATTTACATTATTGGTTTGTCATGTATGGCTCCATTCTTGACTGGATGAAAAGAACAGATACTACACATGATCTTAGCCAAAAGCCCGAGAAGCGATCAAAAGTAGAAGGTTTTTAACCGGAAGTTCGTGAATTGACGACAGGTTTGGTTTGGCTATTGTATTCTCAGTGACACTTGTTTCTTATTATTAACGATTTATAATGCAATTGTCTTGATTATATTTCTTTTTTTTTATGTTGCATTGTATAATTGAGAAATGCGATCCTCTGCAAGAATTCTCCATTGTCAGTTTCAATATATTTCAATTACACCAGCAGATAAACAGAAATTTCCTTTGAGAAATTCGGAATGCTCCATCTGTCCATTCGGATGAAAGGTGTATAAACTTGGTGTTCCAACAGAATTTCACAGCATTTTAAACCTACGTTTCTCTAAATGTCTTAGTAAAACAATTTCCATGGTGTACATGAACCGGTTTGCAAAATATTGGAGTAAAAGAAATAGAAATAGCTATTTATTAAACGAATTAATTAGCGGTGCGTTTAACCAACGTTGGGTAAAGAAATTCACATACCAATTTAGCCAACTGCTGGTCAATAAGTTTCTCGGTTCTTTTACCCAATATTGGGAAAATTTTTACCAACCTATTTATTGCCCAGAAAACTTAACCTTACTTTTTAAGAGTGTAGTTAAGGATTTAGTTGTTAACTAGTGATATTTAAGTGCCTTATAGATCACCCTTAAAGTTAGCATAAAACATTGCAGTCATCTAATTGCTCGTATGGTAGCACTTAATTAATGAATAGCATAAAGCATGAAACTAGTCTTACCTTCTTAAAATATTGGGCAAATGACCAACTTTTAACCAACACTTGGAAAATATATTTTCGATCAACTATTGGTCAAATATTGTCCAACCTCGGTTGGTTAGTTGCTTTTTCTATTGTTGGGCAATTAGTTTTACCCAATATGCAGTACCGCAACGTAAAAATTACCCAACTGGCCAGTTGGCAAATTATTACCAATTACTGGTAAAATCATCAATTTCTCTTTACCCAGAAGTTGAGTGTTGCTTCATTGTTTTACCTTTTTATGATGAAACGCACACTGGAAAATTTCAAAAAATGTACTTTCTACTAGTCTTAAAAGTTGCGAGCATTGATAATGCTAGAGTCTTTAAAAGAGTAGGATTTCTAGTGGGATTTCATGTTCGGCTATTGTATAGGCCTATATTCCGTTGTTCGTTATTATGAAAGATTAAACATGCACGTTTATTCATAATATTTCATGTTCTTCTTCTTTATGTTGTATTGTACAATTGAGAACCATGATTTTCTATACGAATTCACCATTGGCAGCTTCAATTTATATCAATTAGACCTGCATTAGGCGATTAACACACTGAATTTCATTTGAGAAATTTAGAATTTTTATTCGGATGGAATGCATGGTGTTGCAATAAATTTCATAGCATTTATACATCGATGTTCCTCTTATTGTTTTAAAATAATTGCCACAGTTTACTTGAACGTTTTGCAAAATATTTACTGTAAATGTAAATAATTAGAAATGGCAGTTTTATTTAAAATCATTACTAATTGGTGGTACGTTTAGCCATTATGTGAATTTATTTAATTACCCAACGTTGCAACTTTGGGTACTTTAATAAATTCACATAGTCATGTAACAGTACGTTGGTCAATAACTTTCTCGGTTATTTTGCCCAATACTCAGTACTGGGCAAACTTAAACCAACCTCTAGATTGCCCAAAAAATTTTACGTAACTTTTTAAGATTTAGTCAGACGTATAGTCTTAGCAGAGTTTAATGGATACCGGTATCACCCCTAGATGTTTTCTAAGATATTTCGTTCACAATTTGAAATGAAAGAGTGTTCAAACTCACCAGATACGTTTTGGCATCCATGGCTGAGAGTTTTCCCTTTACTGGCTTAGGATGTGTTTAATTAGTTCAGCCTTGGTATCAGTTAATATATAACGACTTGAAACCCTCACAAATATTCTCTGTTTTCATTTATCTAGGGACCCGTAAATCTATCCCTGATTAATGTCGGCTTTCGTTCCAATAAATTTCCTGAGGCACGCCAAAGGTATTTTTTCTTTCATTGCCTTAGAAATAACCCTCAATATAATTTCATAACGTATACAGTCTTGTGCCTATCCTTGAGTTTTCTATAATACATATAGCTTATCAGTTTCTGTACCCTAATAAATCGTGATTATCTGGACCATGCAAATTGCATTTGCTGGTGGCAGTATGGATAGAGCTTGTAGAAGTACATGACCAATTTTACTTCAGACCTACGATAATAAATATTAAGTTTGAAATTTTAAGGGCATTACTCAGTCTCGGTAAACTTATTTTGAAGCCGCTTGCATTGTGGATCTTGTACTCTCCCTCTCAAGTATATTCAGCAATATTTTAAGACATATTAAATTTAATGAAATTAAATGAACAGGAGAAGTCACTCTACTTATATTTCACAATTCAATCAGAAAAATGACGTACTTTTTAAAGACGGTTGTTCGTCACACCAGACAGCTTTAATCCCAATCACTTACTTCTAGCCTCCCCCATGTGTCTGAAACACATTCTCGTCCAGACACCAGATGTAATCGTAGGCCCATTGCTTTAGTGCATCCTGACCGTCGATCACACAGGCCCCCAAATGCCCAATCAGAACACTCTCAGTACGTGCTGTGTAATATGAGCTGCCAATTATGTTTTGAATTTGATGTCAACCATTATCACAGACCTGTTCAAAATTTAGGATTCAGGTACCGCTAGGTTTAACTGTAATTTGTAATTCCTAGACTGTCATGTCTTTGAAGCCCATTGATTTAATAGAGACATACAAGTATAAGAATATACTCCAATGCAAATTCTAATGACATTTTCAAACAATTCATTTCATTTATAGAAAAGGGTCAAAATTTATGGACTATTCCTTTTGCAGCATATCACTAAAGCGTATAGCAGCCCTCCCCACCCCTGGGTGTACAAAAACTAAGTACAGTTCGGCAATGCGGCTGTCCAAAATTCACATAAACTCTTTGGGACGTATCCTAGTTAGCATACAGGGCGTTAATGTATAATCAAACACTCTCAGTGCAAGTTGTTTCATATGAGCTACTCTTTTTTTGGATTTGATGAAGAGCCTCGCCTACTGAAAAGTTTAGAACCACCAGGGGTAAAATTGTAGTTCGGGGTAACTAGTGACTGCACATGAAGCATTTTTCTGTTATGGCCGAATCCGATCAGCGCTTGTATTTAATGACTGGCGTCACCCTTTAGTGGAGTTCACCAGCCTTAAATCATCTTCGTTTATTGTTTACATGAATTTCAAAACCTCATATTCAGTGAAATTGAAGGAATGAAGATACATTACAGTGCAATTACCATTCATGATACATGTGTAAGCAAGGAAATTGGAAGATGAAAGGTGATCGACCCCAGTTATGGGCAAGTAAAATCAAACCATCACTTGTTGTTCGGATTCGTCTAAACCTGCTTCAGCATTTTACAGTAGTACCCATAAGGCAAAACTGGACATGCTGAAAGGGTCAATTCTCTCACCCCTAACTACACTTCTCGTAGGGGGGGGGGGGGGCAGAAACTTTCCATTGGCCCGGTTTTTTGACTGACTGTTAATTCAAACAATGCAGATTTACAAAGATTAACATTTCAGACAATTGTGGGAGGGGCTTAAGTAAAAAGGTTACGAGAATTGGTACTGTTTGGGGTGAGAGAACTGGGCCTTTAACTTTTGTGCCAGAATAACTCCACAGAGTGAACATTTATAGGCATTTTGGAAGGGCGGTTCTCGGATTTTATGTTGGGGTGGGGGTGGGGGGCTGATGCAATGACCAACATGTGATTAGAGATCGATTTTTCAGTGTTTAACGAATCTGGTCAAGAACCATTTCAGCGTCTGGATATCATACGGCAGCTTGAAAAGGGCGCAATTTTCGCAAAGAGGAAACGTTATATGCTGTCTGAAAAATTATCAAAGCTCTACGAAACTACTGGTTGGCGCTGGGCTAAAAGATAGTTTTAGAATCGCGATCTCATAAATTTTCGGAAATAGCGTTTTCCAGGCTCGCTAGGAAAATCCAATTAATCGCTATTTTGAGCTTTCTTTTGCAAAGAACGTCCACTGTTTTAGAATATGAGCAAATTGCAAAATGATCCGAATTTACTATATAAAACGCACTCCTGCCATTTCCTGGTAAATCGCTGACCACTTTTATAGCCTAACTGTAGTTTATCGCTATGATTATGGTTTACGAAAACAGAACCGTACATAGATGTCAGCTGGTCGGTGTCAGTGTCACTTGATGATCTGGTATAATATATGGCGAATTTCCCTTTTTTCATTTCCAGAGGAAAGGAATGTTTGTAAGATTTGATGTCTTTTTAAACAAGTATATATTTGGAAATGAAAATCTAACATTGAAGAAAAGGAACGTAATGAAGTAAATTTAGGAAAACAGTACAGTTCCTGTAGGTAATCTCCGTCACGTAGTGATCTGGTGTCACTTAACCGCTTAGGGCACTTAATATTTTATTTCCCGACAGCTCGGAAAATTCAAACTGATTTATGGGCGAGCACAACTGATTGTAATTTGTGGTGTGGAAAGAGAGTCGAAAATTTTCACTTGAAACAAATAATTACAAATATCGTATGGATCTTTTACTGGAGAAAATTTTGGATTTTGTAAAAGCAAAGCTGGAAAACCGCATTGCAGTTCCACCGTGCTCCTTGATTATCTAATGTCAAATGGGTAAATACCCAGCTTATTAATATTAGAATAGGCGTTGAAATTTGCCAAACGCGCCAAAAATTTTGCCTTTTTGGACATTTAAATAAAAGTTTGTAGCTAACATTGGAGAGAACTTGGAATTTTACGAAAGAAAAGTCGAAAAATAACACTGTAGCTGACAGCCCAGTGTTTATTGAAGATCTGGTGTCAAATTCGGCAAATTCCCGATTTTTTCCATTTTCCAGAGCCAGAGAGAGAGGGGGGGGGGGCTTTCGCCCTTCTGTTTTCCTGTAGATACGGCACTTACTAATCCAAGCGAATCGTCATCATCATTCGGCACTGAGCGAGTATAAGTACTGGAAATATAATCTCCAACCACGTCCGAGGTTATTACTGTTTCTGTTCATTAACACCTGAAACCATCCTTCCAGGCACTAAATATTTCGCTAACATTTTTGAACGAAACTTATATCTGTGATAGGGCTACATTTCGGGACACCCCTATGCCAACCCCCCCCTTTTAGCGACACCACTGATAATTCACCTGTTCACACTCCCGAAGGCCCATGAAATCTGGCAGTTAAAATATCCCACACCTCCTTTGCAAAATGTTAACAGCAATTTCAGAGCCTACACAATTTTATAATTTCAGATGAAATGACAACAAGGCAGTACTGAATCACAGAGATTTAAACAAAAGTGGAAAGCTTATTTCAATGCACACTGCTTTTGATTTTTTCCTGTCTTTTTTCTAAGTATATTTTGTAGTGATTATTATTCTCTGTGTTTGTTTATTGTCCTTCAAGTTTTGCTTATGTTTGGTTCTTTGTTTTTTTTTCCTGCTGTTAAGGGGACTCAAACTACACAAACTCTTGGGAGCTTCACTGGCCAATCGTCAATCTCATCTCATCATCTCAACTAGCATTTTCCCTTAATTCTCTTAAAATGTACCAATCTTTATGTTACATATCGTATTTTAGTCACATTGTGTTATTGTCATTAAATTTGATTTGAGATTGAAATAAAGTTACTTTAACTGAACACTGAACAGATCTGAACTGAGTGGCGTTCAGGGGTGGCGGCAGCGGGGGCCGGGAGGCCATGCCCCCCCCCCCCGTCGAGGAACACTGCCCCCCCCCCCCCCACTTCGGGGAAGGTCGGCGATTTCTTCGGGGCGGCCTAAAAAATAAAAAAAAATATATAAAAAAACCCGCACTAACTGAATTTACTGGATGGGTGATCTTGAACATCATTTTTTTCTTTTATAACACTATTTTAATACATATCGGAATCGATTTTCAATTACTTCTCATAGCTCTGTTAAAACTCATTACATGTACCTTGTCCCATCTTAAATCCGTGCGCGCAAGGTCACCATAACCAAGACTTGTGTTGCAGACCTAGGAGCTAGAAATTCCACGTGCAGACGTAACCAAGGATGGCACCAGCGGGGAACCTGGAGTCATACTCCGTAGGGGAAGGCTGCCCTTTCCCTATCGTTGAGAAGATCCAGTTTCGTCGGGGAGCCTTCATCTATAGGCTCATGATAAAAGATGTAAGCCCGATAAACGTTAGTCCCCGGACGATCTTCTTGATTTTGCTTTGCTAGTTTTCCTTACAAAACGGACGAGAAGTTGTTCAGGTGTATGCAGTGCCCAATGGTTTGCCATCTGTCCTGCCCCGACAGCAGAATTCGAGCAACGGTAATGACAATCGGCCAGGCCGTTTTCAGTTATACATAATGATGAAAAGAAGTGTGGGAATGTCTCCTGTCCTGATAAGTCTGACTGAAAATTCATTTGAAGCCACCTTGTTGAAACGTGACATATTTTCAAAGACGTCGGAAGTAAAACCATTTATTGTCGGGAGTTCAGATAGTCACATAGAAAATTTCATAAATTTAGTGGACCTCGCAATTGAATACAGCGAGGAGTCTCAATAAAGTAAAAAAAATGGAATGTTTTCAGTTCGGTTGCACAGTTTTTCCTTAAGAAAAAGACAAGACCACTTCATTTTATTGTAGCGTTACCTTTTATCTGGTTATTTTCTGATCACATAGCAAGTTGGTTTTTTTTTTCTATTGAAGTGAAACTTTCATTAATAACGACTGCTTCATTTCTAGTTAAAAGTCTAGGAAATGCAATTTCCGGCTGTCTGAGGGTAAGATTTTTTTAAATTTTCTTTTCGCTCCGCGCCAAATTATACCGGCGCTCCGCTTTGATAGTGTTTTGGTCGAACAGATTACTCAACAGAACACTGCATGCTTGCAAATTCTTTTTCGTTTGAGGGCAATATGAAGTGAAAATTTTATAGCGAAAAAAGCTTAAAATGAAGACTGCTTTGTTTCTGGTTACGAGCCTGGGAAATGCCATTTCCGGCTGTCTGGGGTTTTCAATTTCTAAAAATTTCTGTGCACTTCTAGTTAGTTTTACATTTTTTCAGACAAAATAGACTATTCTGGATCCTACAAAATTGAAACACTCCCGTACGCATATGTCAATATACAAAATATAAAACTTGAAATATATGGGAAGCCAAACTTTTTCCTCGAGGAAAACTCCGAGGGCTTTAGTCTCCATGATGTTATTCAGAAACCCCAACAAAACTACAAATCACCTCCTACTTGATTTTTCTCATAAGAGGGTCAGATTCTTCCATAAACCCCCAAAATATGTCATAAAATTACAGTTCCACCAATATAACCTTCAGATTCTCTAATATTTGTTAAAAATGGCACTTTTTCATTTTCGATGGATACTCCGTACAATAAAACACCGAAGCCAACGCTCTTAATCACTCCGACAATTGCTCTTGACAGGAATGTAACGTTTTTGATTTTGCCCATATGAAGGGCAGATTCTTCAATAAACATCCCAACTTCTTAATGGTCCTTAATTACAAAAGCCAAATTTTGTTTAAAAACGTTTTCTTCTAAACAAACTCCATATTTTTAAAAATTTGTTAAAAAAGGCCAAAAATTTCGGCGCGCTAAGCGCGCCTCAGATTCTACCAAGTCACGTCGCACTGGAACTCATTGCCTTTGTCGGGGACTCGAAATGCTGGCCCCCTGTAGGAGAGCTTGGACCCCTGTCGGGCAAATCCTGGCGCCACCCCTGGTGGCGTTAATGGCAGGGGCAGGGGACTACTCCTTATAATTTACAAAAACGCAACCGCGAATTCTTGGTGATGACGTCATGTCGGTTTATACACGCTAAAAATCCCCTAGTCAATCGGGGTACAAACCGGGATCTTGTCAAATATGTGAAAAGATGTGTTGCTTTCAAAATTGACTAGAAAAGGTTCAAGAAAGAAACTACCGTTTTCTCAACGATTTGACAAGATTCCAGTTCGTGCCCCAATTGATTGGACGCTATTCAAATTTGACTAGAAAATTCTTATAGAGTGTAGCTCAGTTGAAAACCTGTGTCGTTAACTTTTTTTAAAGAGTGTCCAAACCACAAAAGATATCTACTGCGTTTTTGCTTGGGGGAGCTTCATATTTTTTTCTTCGAATTGGCATTAACTTGTGCTCAGTGGGAGATGGCCTTTTCCGTCCAAAATGTCCTGTGTAAAAATCTGAAGTAAATGACTGTGTTTCCTTCCAAACGGTGCACGGGGATCTTACACCAGCCCCTCCTAATCGCCACCCATGTTTTCTAAGTACAAACAGGGGAACTTTGAAATCCTGTTGTTAAAAAATCCCCCCTGTAAACCATAAGGTAAATAGTTTGGCGTTCGGCCCACAAACGGCAGCAGGTTTCAGCTTCGTGCGAACGTACCTTAATCACGTTGAAATAATTTATGACACAGAGGAAACTGAATTTCATCTTCCGGGTAATCAATTTTTCCCGATTTGTAGAATGGTACCAGGAAAAGTGTATGATATAGTGTATACATTCACTCTATCTTGTCTTCTACAAAAATTTATTGACGACCAGTAAGCACTGTCCTGGAACCTGCCGATGGACTTTTTTCCACTCAAATACCAACACAGCTGGAATTAATTGGATTTTTGAACAAAAACGTGGAAATATTGAACTTAAATTGCAGAAAAGTTTGGATTCTGGGTCTCCAGTAAGGAATTTTGAAACTTTTGAGGATGACTGAAGGTCCGTGCTTCCCCAGGGTATTATTGTTAATTCTGAAATTGCATAACTACTGCTTCTGTTAAATAATTAGCTAATGCCTTCCGATTGATGCTCCCCGACGACATTTAAAATGTTTTCTAAACATTTCTGGCTTTGGTAGGCGAGGTATGTCAAAATCCGGAGCTTTCATTGGAGAAAAGTAGGAATTTGAGGGTAGATGCGCACTGTTTAACAAGGTGTTTCTTGATTGGCTGTTGTCACTGAATATTATCGATTATATTTTCTTTGTTAGGGTTAGGGATTAGGTTAGGGATTAGCGCTGTAGTTAGCCACTTAGGAAATTTCTTGTTAAACAGTGCGCAACGCTCACTGCCAACGAATTTGAGGAAAGAAAATTTACGAAAATAGCACTATAGATGACGGTGTCACTTGATGATGTAGTTTCACATATGGCAATTTCTGTTTTATTTTTTTTTTCATGGTTTACGAAACTGATTTAGGAGCGAGCACTTCTTTTGGGGGGATTGCAATTTGAGGCGCGCGAAGCGCTTAGAAAATTTTGCTCCAATCCGAAAAAATAATTTTCAAATACGAAACTTGTTTATGGAAATCGGAAATTTATGGAAGAAGAGCTGGCTAAACCGCATGGTAGTTGACCCACTTCAAACATTTTTCATTTTCATAGTAACGAGGTGGGGGTGGGGGGTGGGAAGGATCACTGCTGACTAAAAAAATCTTCCATACAGATAATCTACTCAGAGTATTGCTGTCTTGCTTTAAGCTGATATCTATTTATTTTGAACTAAATTAAATTATGCCTTCGTTGAAGTTGATTTTATACGATACTTAAAAAGCAGAGCCTCATCCGTCCCTAAAACATTTTGAAATTACCCTTTATTTCTAAATGCAGTCATACAGCTTCATAGTAATTCCCATACATCTTACTGGAGTATTGTGATCATATCTCATCGGCGGAGGAGCACCAATATGAAACGAAGCGACCACCCACTTGAGGGACCAAAATTAACTGCCGGTCCCCTTTTCAATCAAAATGTTTTGCTCCGCCACTGTATATTACGGGTGATTTGGCAATAACCCACAGGCAGGGGATATGGTAGAACATAGTACAGGATTGTCGCTCTGTGGTGTTGAACTGCAGATTAGTCCACAGTCCTGACGTCAGTTGTTTGACCGCAGTCAGTCGAGGAAAATATGTAGGCTATTATATGAAACGCATTATGAACGTTTTCTATTGGTTCAATAGTACGCATAATCTCCTTCATTAAAATATAGAACGGTCTTTCAAACTCTAAGAATAGAACGCACAATCTTTCAACTTTACTTAATTCATACCGTCTAATCCACTCGGAAATATTCATAAAATAAATGTGAGTGACTGTACTCTGAGGGCGTTAAGTTCAAACATCAAACCGATTGTACTGTTCATGTACCTGCAAAGATTAGACCTGTCTAAGAGACAACCAAAATTACGGAGACGTGAAATATTTCCATAACCTTTTCCGGGTCGGTGACCGCCTGATCAGATATTTTTGAGTCGGGTCAATGCCTACATTCACCTGCACTCTGGTTTGGGACGGAGTGATTGGCGGGAAGTAACTAAGTACAAGCAGGGAGGTGTTATTAGAATAACACCTCCCTGGTACAAGTACAGTGAGGAGAGAATAATTTTGATGTTGATAAATTATTTACCAGAATTTCAAAACTGGTGGGGGGGGGGGGGGGGACTGCAAAGGAGAACGTAAGGGAACAAACAAATTTTCGAACGAAGGGCGAAACCGAATGCATGCGCGCTTCAGAGAGTGGGGTCCAGGGACATAGCCCTCGGAAGCTCTGGGGTTTACACATATCCCTGGGCAAAACGTAACTTTCAGGAGAGTTATATTACTTATTTTTTTAATTGATCTAGCTCCTAACTAACTTAACTTGAAGGGGGGGGGGCAACTATAGTGGCAAGGAAAAATCTGAGGGAAGAATTGCTCCTCCCCGTAGCGCCGCCATTGTTCATTCTATATCGTTGCATGTTGTGTTAAGTTTTAATTTGCTATTGACTTCCTATTACTTATTTAAGGTTTTTTCTTTAATATTCATTTTCTTCTTCACTTATGGCTGATGCTTGTGGAGACGCTGGATATGTGAGATGAGGACGTAGATCTTCTGTACTTAGACTGTTAAAAGGTGTCGTCCTCTATTTGGGTTTAAGAGTTTACCATTCTAAGAATGGAGACTAAACCCTAATTGATGGCTAAACTCTACACAAAAACAAAACTGTTCATCACACGCGGTACATGATTCAATACGTTTCTTGCCTTGTTGCATATAGGCCTGCGGCTGTAAAAAATAGGGGGGGGGGGTGGAAGTCAAAAGTGGCAGGTTGAAAGGAAGAGCGGTTGCAAAACATTTAACCATACGCCAATTGGCCTGGTTGATAAAATAGGAATAAATTCTGACGCCCAAATTTAGTGTCATCTAACCATCTAAATTCCCTCCTTTAATGTCATAGGTTGACAGCACACCATGGTGAGGGAAGAGTGGAGACCTACTCCTTTTCACCCGGCCAGCCGCATTTGTCGTTGGCAGTCCGGAAGCTTACTCTCAGTCTTCAAGAAAGCCACACGTGATGGTAAATTTTCGAGTGTCGAGCTGTAAAGAGAAACGCAGGCGTCGTAGATATGGATATCCAGGCAAGAAGTTGACTTTGTCAGATATATTTTCAAGTAATATAGTAACGTGATATAGGATGAGAATTGTAGAAGCGACATTTTACTTTAGTGTACCAGGCAATCGAATCTAACTTTCCTTCCCTCAGTGTAATTTTATACCAGTTCTGTCGATACGTCGAGTGAGTAATGCTTATTTGTCTACAAACCTCGACAAAACTCCTCGCATAGCTGTTCGCCATTGGCTAGACGAATCCGAATACTCAAGCGATCTTATATTGTTCGACATAACTGGGGTTTATTAGCTTAATTTTTTTTTTAAATCTTTGCTTCACTGTATCATGGATGATTGCACACTAAAATTCTTCTTGATTTCCTCAATTTCCCCAGGTTTCACTGAATATGAGGGTTTAGAATTGTATATAGACAATAAATTTAAGACAATCTAAGGCCGAAGGACCACCTGCACTCGCTACCCGGATTCGTCTATAAGATTTTCATGGTGGCGAGTTGCATTTACACTACAAGTCTACCTAGTTTGGCGAGTTGGTCTTGAACCTCTCCGAGTGTGTATGCTATTGCCTACATAAGTTGATGCTTAAGCCTAGGCTAAAATTGTATATATGGAAATCCTATTTTATCACCCTCAGTCTCCTCGGAGGGTAACACTTTCATTCACCCAACTGAATAACAAAAGGGGTTTTCATTGGTATGATTTTTTAATCTACCTTTGTACTTAATTTATTGTCTGCTTAAATTTCAGTTTCTGTTAAAGGCGTAGGTAAAAATGTGACAAGTTGAACTGTTGACGTGATCGTAATTTGTTCGGCAGTAACACTGAATTAACCGACGATTTAAGTTCGATTCTTCCCGACAATTGGCAAGTTGGTTTTAGATTTTTTGTAAAGGCCTGTCGGTCGACAAAATAATAGTCATTACAGATAACTACATATTAATTGATATAACCAAAGGTACGCAGCTAACGAAGGCCGTGTCTAAACGCCTACTAATGAAATACTTTTGAACAAAGGAAAATCGCAGTTCACATTTTACAACAGTCCTTTAGAATTCCACAAAACCCAGTAACAATGATTATCGCTTCAATCCATGAAAAATGCATGCATGTATTGTACATTTTTTTGTAAAATTACATAGTGACATCACAATTCATTCTTGTGACACATAAGCTCTCTACAGTAGCGTATCCAAGGGGTGGTTTTGGAAAGTAGAACCCCCCCATGAACCAACCTAGCAATGAAAAAACACCTAAAATAGCGAGTTTTTCTCTCTATCCTTAGACCTTTCCCTCATTTCGTGTCTCCCCCCGCGACACCAAAACCCTCCCCATGACACAATCCTGGCTACGCGCCTAGCTCTTTACATCATTATATTAGGCCTATATTTATCACGTCGTAAACACGACAAGGCTAAAAATTTCACCATCACTGATCCTGGGTTTTGCGAAAATACTCAGATTGAGTACAGATAGATTCCTACACTTACTGATCAATAGGCTTGCCTCATGGCCAAATCCATTGCTCACAATAGAAAAAGTTTGCGCGGAGACGTGAATGGAGGACTTAATCGTCGTCACCCCTCCTTGTTTCTGTTAGGCATCACTTTATTGGGGAAACAGAATATGGCAAATTACTCAGTAACAACTAGGTAAGTCTTCACCCAACGTCATTACTTGCAGTCGCGAGGCCGGGAGTTCAAGTCCAGGTCGGGTTCTACCAAAGACTTTAATAACGGAACCTACTGTAATGGTGCTTGGTGCTCAGTCTAAGCAATGGAGTAGGGAAAAGAAACCAGTGAGCCGCAACTAGAAAAAGAGAGGTGGGGGCTCTATTTAAACCAATTGATTAGAAACTGAGCCGTAAAACTCCATCTAACCTAATTAACATCAGTACTCCAACACACCTGTTGTGTGTTGGATCAACATGTTTATTAAACAATGTTAAGAAAGCAGAGAAGTAAAACAAGTCACATTGTGGTTATTTACATGAAACAAAACGACGGATAAAAGCATTCGAACTTGGTAAAAGGGCTAATGCAACTTATGAAGCGATAAACCAATGCCCAGCTCATCCATCGATTGTATTTAACCCCAAGAATGAATTATTCTGTTCTAATGCACAGGTCTGGATTTGTTTCCGTTGTAATACATAATGTTTTTTAAACTTGTTATGTGGTGTTATGAAACCTTTGACGCGATTCGTTTTAAAAACGTTTCGTGTAACCTGGGTTAACCTCTTTCATTCATAAAAAGAATGATTAAAGAGACAAAAAACAATAAACATTTCGTTGGTAAATAATTTTATGAAACAGCACAAGTAAAATCAAGTGGTCTAAGATAAGCGCGCTTATCCATGATCCTTGATTACTCTGAGTTTATCTCGGGGTAACTCACAGTCATCTGACCTGTAACGAACCAATGACGGTTGAGGGTTATTAAAAGAAAATAAGTGGTTATAGTGTACAGTCTTCAGTTCTAATCCCAACGTCAGGATCCATTTGAAGAGGGCCAATTGATCCAAGCCTTTTCCTGGCTTTCGTATATCCCAACGACTTCTAACGGCGTAAGTCCTCCTTTACTGTGAGCATTTACCTTTCTAGAACATCACGCTGTAGTCCAAAGGCTAATTAACCGGGTGAAGTGACACAAGTGGTATTTTGAGATCTGTGGACCAATGTACAAGTACATTATTAAATGAAGTTCGAGTAGATTCCAGTGCTCATAACATGTCATTACAGTCACTGGCGTAGCGGGCATTTTTATTGAGGTTGGACACCCGTGGGGCTTTATCCCCGACATGGGGGAGTGGTTAATGGGGAAGAAATGAGAACATATTTTGAATGTTTGAGTACTCTCGGATGCAATACCGTGCTGCATTTATCACCATTTGCAATCATTTCCTCGTTACAAAGCCTTCTTCATCAGAACTGGATTGGGTGGGTTCCTCTGCCCCCAAATTCTCGGGCTACTTCAATCAACAATTTTTTAAGCAAGAGTATATGCCTACTCATTAGGCTACTGTCAGCCCAAAATACTCAAAAACTCATTTCAATGAATTGTTCAAACATATTCTGCAACTTGGAAAGGGTCGCCTTTATATTTTCTGATCCTATACTTTCACTAAATATGGGACAATCACTTCTGTACCATGCTCCCAAGAAATGGGATCTCGAGGCTGTTGACGTGGAACGTGACTTTTTACTGTCAATCCGTAAAGCAACGTCCGTCTGTCCGTCGCTTTTCAAATTCTTTGCAGTCATTGGATGCGTTATCTGCGTGATGTGACTATACTTTGGAGAGACATTGTGAATACACCAGTGTTGACATAACGATGGGAGTATCACGTACTGGTAATAATTCCATAACACGACTTCGCTAGATTCTAAATCAACTGACAACTCCTTGTTTACAATACAATGCTTTAGTCGGTTCTGAAAAAATTTCAGTTGAAGTTAGATGAGGTTTTGCGGCTCTAATTCTAACCAAGTCGAGCTAGACCCCGCCTTTTTATACTTGACTCTGTGCCCTCCAAATATTGAAAGCATATATCACCGCCCTTTAACCTACCATTGTATAACCATCAAGCTTTGTTACAGCCCTCTTTCCACTCTCCCTTTTAATTTTTTAACGGACGGTAGTAAAAAGGGAGACTCATCTGTCTTTATTTTGGTATCTCCCCTGTTTTTTTCTCGATTTCGACCCATTATTATAACTAATGTAAGTTGGAATGTAAATTCTCACCTTTTATTAAAATCGCTCTCCAGAAATAATCTGGATATATGTGGCCCACTCTGTTCATTCTGATAGGCCAGACACTTGTTGAGGGCTGTAAACAAAATGTAGATTGAAAAGTATAACACTGAATGAATTCAATGTGGCTTATAGTGCGGTAACCAGGGACTGGAGCCCTCCCATAAAATTTGCTGGTCCATCCCACCCCCACAGGAAAAAGATGAAACAAACGGAAAATCTCTCAGTTTAATTGCAAATGAATTGAGTGCAGTTTTTCAAACCTTCGTTATGCAAATGAGTAAAATTTATAGACGAATCTGGACAGCAAGGGATGGTCTGATTTCGCTGCAGTCGACCATAGCGACCAATCAATGGTGGAGCTTGCCTTAGGTATCCACGTCTGTGCCTGTACGCTTATGTCCTGGTTGGTATACCATGGTAAGTAACTATCTTACTATTTCAAATTGAAAATTGATAAATTTTGCCTCAATTCTCTATCACAGGAGGTCTCATTGACAGTCCATACAAAAACTCATACACCACATTGAGACTTGTTTTTAAATTCTTGACTTGAGACTTTAGATGTGTAACAACGTCTTCCAAATGAAAGCCAGTTATGCAATAAGTGATTAAGTATTACTCTTATCATAAGTTTTGGAATACGACGACATGGAATATGATGTTTACACTGACGTCACAAGCCAAGACCCTTTCTTAAATGCTGCACAAAAACGGGAGTGCAGTACGTTTAAGGCAATTTCACCGACGTCATTTGACGGGCAAGCGTCTATTTTATCAAAACGCGCAGTAAGAGTACTTGCAACGCACACAGTATACGTCACGGTACTTTTTCTTGGGAATACCGTGTGCATCTGTGGTTAAAACGCTTGCCGCTTGCGTATTTTGGACTTCAATGCCGGGCATGCATATTCAATCGCGTGATGTCACATGAAATCGCCTAATAGCTGTAGGTGAGAAGCAGCGGACCACAGACGTAATGTCTAATGATTCTGGGGCGATCCGCACTGTTAAATAAGAAATTTCCTAACTGGTTAAGAAAAGTTCTTATCCCTAACATAATCACTTACACTAACAAAGAATACAATCGATACAATACAATGGCAACAGCCAATCAAGAAACACCTTTTTCACTACACATCTACCCTTGATTTTTGTACGTCAGTGGGCGTCTCTAACCAATTATAACGTCACATTTCACAGCCTACAAAAGGGAAACGTGTACGTTTTTTCACCGGAATTCAATCCAGTGATGTGATTTCCCCCAGACCGCGATTAACCGACATTACGAGCGTACAGTTTATATCGGCACATCACCTCTCCGCTTGCTGTAAAATTTAAGTGTTAGTAAAATAGTCACATGTTTCTTTATAATTCTTATATTTGGAAGTAAATTTTGAAATATAGTTCACACAAGTGACACGAACTTACCACATCTTTTTCAGCAATACACCGATGATGATTCCAACCGTGATTAATGCAATGAAGAAAGTCACCGGAATGAATAACCAGAATACTAAGAAACAGAAAAGTGAAAAAGAAAAACCAAAGAAAATATGTTGCTCTGAACAAAGAAAAAAAGGTGTAGCATGGGCATTTGAAGACAGGGACAAGGGGACATTTTCCACCCTTAGGAAAAAATAACCCTCAAAATAAATAAAAAATATTGATGAACAAAACATTATTAATCCTAACACAGCTAGATATAAGATTTCCAAACGTTAAAGAGATTCTAAATAAGCAACCTATAATGTCTGGAAAGTACCATTTTCATCAACTAGCTGGAATACAACATTTTGGCCACGCTTTTCGTGACAGTTGGGGTCAAACTTGGATGGTTCATCCCGGTGGACCTGTTTCTTCGTTATAATTTGAAACCGAGTTGCCCCTTCCATGCTGAATTGGAAGGAAGAGTTCATTTTCCTTTAAAAGCAAATTTTTAAACCCTTACACCAGACCTTTAATCTTCAGTTGTGTGAGTGTCACATCATTACTCAACTCAAATCACTGTGAAAGAGTGACTTTTTGCACACCTAAGTGAAGAATTGAAACTCAGGAAAATGTATCAATATTTAAGAAACCGCTACCTACCGCTAACTACCACACTCCTTAATTTTCCAAGGAGTTTGATTTAAAGAACATCTGCAAAGTTGAAAACTCATTGCCCGCTTACCCTCTTGCATAGGGGGCATCCTCTCATTCGGTAAAGTTGGCAGCGTAAGATTTGTTATGCTTCCATCTGTAATAGAAAGAAACATGAACAATATTTGAAATTTGTCGTCGAGATTAAATTATCCACCTAAAAGAAAGTTCTTCGCGACCTATAGGACTATTAATTTCAATGAGCAACTGTTTCATTCTACGGTTTACAGGTGCGACTTCCCTGTCGTGGGAATTTCGCGGTTTCTTTGTGCTTTTAGGTACTTAGTCTTGAAACTGGAGTTCGACCCGTTGTACGGTCATACCCTTCTTTAAAAATTGAACATACTGGCATTGTGCTTGGTGCTCAGCATTATCAATTGGAGTATATAGCAAAAGTTGCAGAACCACAACAATAGGTCAGACGCAGTGCCGTGAAACATTGCCTTACTAACTTATTCTTGCCAGACGCGTAACCAGGAGAAAATTAAATGTGGGCACAGTAGGTTCCCTTCTTGAGCATCACATTTTTATAGTGTTTTCCATGATCATTTTTTAAGATACCGCTAGAATTTCCCCTGTTTATGTGCACAAAATATGCCAAGCGCTCTGGGAAGCACTTTCAGCAAAGTTTTCTCATCGGGTCTCTCTTTCTTTCTTTCTTTCTTTCTTTCTTTCTTTCTTTCTTTCTTTCTTTCTTTCTTTCTTTCTTTCTTTCTTTCTTTCTTTCTTTCTTTCTTTCTTTCTTTCTTTCTTTCTTTCTTTCTTTCTTTCTTTCTTTCTTTCTTTCTTTCTTTCTTTCTTTCTTTCTTTCTTTCTTTCTTTCTTTCTTTCTTTCTTTCTTTCTTTCTTTCTTTCTTTCTTTCTTTCTTTCTTTCTTTCTTTCTTTCTTTCTTTCTTTCTTTCTTTCTTTCTTTCTTTCTTTCTTTCTTTCTTTCTTTCTTTCTTTCTTTCTTTCTTTCTTTCTTTCTTTCTTTCTTTCTTTCTTTCTTTCTTTCTTTCTTTCTTTCTTTCTTTCTTTCTTTCTTTCTTTCTTTCTTTCTTTCTTTCTTTCTTTCTTTCTTTCTTTCTTTCTTTCTTTCTTTCTTTCTTTCTTTCTTTCTTTCTTTCTTTCTTTCTTTCTTTCTTTCTTTCTTTCTTTCTTTCTTTCTTTCTTTCTTTCTTTCTTTCTTTCTTTCTTTCTTTCTTTCTTTTCCTTTTTGCTACCTCTTTATTGTCCTTTTTACTACCTCTTTATTGAAACTTGGACGTTACTTTTAGCGGAAGATCGCTACATGTCCTGGCTGATGCTCTTAAACCCCTCTTTTTATGAAATGGACAGGCCAGTAAATTCATTCAGATAACTTACCATAATATTCCGATTGGCCAGCTACACCAAGCAGTTTGTACAGTAGCACAGCCACACCCTTTTTTGTCTCCAACTGCATTGCCAGGAACTCACTAAATATTGTTGACAGCAGAATAATGTCCTTATAATAGTAGCTGATTCCCGCAACACTCTGAACTTGGACATGAACCTGATATGACAGTTTCAGTGGAACAGGGCGGCATATATAGTTTGGGTACATGCCAGACTGGATTTCGACGGATTCCACTGAACTTGAAGGTTATCATACTGAAGTAGCATTAATGAAAATTGAATGTAATAAAACCATGTGATACATTGCACCATAACAACAACAAAATAATAACAACAAAATAACATAAACCCACTTATTTTAATAATTCTTGGTTGTGATCATCAACCTCTGTTATTGGAGAAAAGTTCAAGAAATGGAACTGGGAATTGAATTCAATGAACTTTTCTCGTTTAAGTAAGACTGAGCTTTATGAGAATTTGTTATGATTTTCACCGCTATAACTAGATGACCCATGGCATCCTTGTCACGTTTCTAACGCTGTAAAGAACTTAATACTTTAATAGAATAGTTCGATGCACTAATGCAATCCCTGACTGTTATATTATATGGAAGGTTAGTGTGCTCAATTTCTCAAGAAGTTAAGGTAGAATACCACTAATTTTATGCTCAATTGACTACCCTGTGGTTACCGTTTACGGTTCGGATAATAAGGCATTCCTTAAAGTATTTTTTTGAAAACCTTCCAAATGATATATCTTTTTTCAAAAGTCCCCGACTCTCTGGCAAAGAGCCGGGGAGAACACCAAACAATACTCCCGAAGGAGTTTTGCTCCCAAAAGGAGCTACGTTCCCAAGGGACAACTCAACTCAACATGACCAACTCAACGACCTGACGTTCAGAGTCAATCGTTTTTAACCAAGAAATTTATCCAAAAGTAGGGGATACTTTTCCGTACTTTTGTAGGGTATGTTGAGTTGCTATTTGCATATAACGGATAATTTCAAATTCCTAAAAAGAAACCCTTCACGTGTAAAATAATCAGTTATCAATTTATGAAATTGATGTCTACGGCACAACGCATGAAAGGTGTGGTTCCTTCCATATTAATACTGTACTAAAACGCAAGTATATTTACGTGGCTAAAAGTGATTCTGGGAGCTATGCGCCATTTCGTGGCGACGCGCACTGTTTAACAAGAAATTTCCTAATCCTTTAACTAATCCGTAACCCGAACAACGAACACAATCGATACAATACAATGGCAACAACCAATAAAAAAATCACCTTGTTAAGGGAGCACACCACCATTAGCAGAACGGCCTTGCCGGAAAAAGTAGTTCCAAAGTACAACGTCAATTTAAGGTCCTCTTTAAGTGTGAATTGCTCAAGTTAAGCTAAGCAGATGTGGTTGTTTTGTCTTGGATATGAAAGAGGACGTGTTAATGTGTGAGTGGTGCCAAATTGGGAAGAATTGAAGGTGATTTAGACTGTTTAAAAAATTTGTGTGAAAAAGACGTTATTTCCGTCACCTTGCGGATTAATAGGGTAGGGTGTGAATACCCAAAACTTCATCCCCTTGTTTCTCAAAATCTAAACGGTCATGCTATGGTGAATTTGTGATGCCACGATTGGCCAACTCACTGGCTTTCATGTGAGGGGTAGCTTTAGTGGGGTGTGAACTTTGACTGGGTTGCAGGGGGCATTTAATGAAGGCAAAATAGTGTGTTAGTCAATGGAGAAATTAATGGTGGCGTGCTCCCTTAAACAGTGCGCATCTACCCGCCATTTCCCGCCACAGGTATCAAGTGAAAAATTGATTTAGGTGGATGTATAGGTTCGGCGACACCCTCGTGGTGTGGGGCATGAATTTTTCAAAGGAAATTCCTCTGATTTTTAACGTCATAAAATTTGAAACCTTCAAACATGACGAAATTGGAATGAGGGTTGGCATTGTACGATTTGTTCTAGTATAACCGATTTAATCTACCGTTATTGGGACAATCTATAAATTTAGGTATAAAATGAGCAAGTATTTTTTTTTCTGTACAAAAGCTATGATATGCGAAGGCGCAGTCATCTAATTGCCTATAATATTTACAGCAAAATAGCCGCCTTTTTAACTTACTGCACCAGCTATTTATTGTAAGGAATGTCCACCAGAAATGGAATTTTTTTCGAATCCTTCCAATTGCAATCTTTAAAATATATTCGAAAATATAAATATTTCTGAAGAAAGTTTAAATTTGTTTTTTATTGAGGAATCTGCCCTTCTCATGACAAAAATCAAATCGTTCGTTCGGGATACTGAATACCAACCATGCAGAATAAGGCATGCGGAAGATATTGGAAAATTTCCAGAAAAAGTTTGGCTGTGTTTTAACATACATTTGAAAATCAGTGGCTTGAAGTGATTTTATGATACAAAATTTGAAAAAAAAAAATCTTTATTGGTTGAGCAGAGACGGACGCGTAGCTAGGATTGTGTCATGAGGGGGGTTGTGGGTTGGTGTCATGGGGTTTGGTGTCATGGGGGGGGGGAAGAATTAGGGAAAAGTTCTAAGGAAAGAGAGAAGAAACCACTATTTTAGGTTTTTTGCATTGCAAGGTTGGGTCAAGGAGGGGGGAGGGGTTCTAACCAACCAACCCCCCGTGCCTACGCCACTGCGCAGAGATAGATATACGTTTTTATCGAAGACAACCTGACCAAGTTCATATGGGAAAGTCAAGGCTGAAGTTTGTTGAGGTTTCATATTTTATCGTTCGGTGAAAATGGGAAATTATTTTCAGAATGTTTGACTATCTGGAGCTTTCATAGAAAAAAAATAGATTCTTACATGGCAATTGGATCATTTTAGATTTTGTTTGAAGAATATGATCTTCTCGAAAGCATAATGAAGAAGAGCGTCGGGGATGCTGGGGTGAAGATTGAAATTTATCGGGTTAGGTTAGGTTAGGTTAGATGGGGTTTTACGACCCACTTTCCAAACAATTGGTTCAAGTCGGGCCGTTCTCAGCCTTTTCCAGTTGTAGCTCAGTGGCTTGTTTACCATATTCCATTGCTCATGATGAGCACCAGGCAAAATGGCAGTAAGTTTCGTTTCAAAGTTACACTCCTGGCCGGGTATGACCCGGCGAGGAGTGAAACTCCCAACTCCTGACCTCTCGACTGTATTCTGTATTAGTCCTGAGGCTTATATAGTTTATCATATGGATTGAGGCTCCCCGACGGAACCAGATCTTCTCATCGTCGGGGGGGGGGGGGGAACCTTCCTCGACGGGGGCCATTGCCCTTTGTCCCCCTCTTCGTTGACACCACCCTTGCTTGCTCAGCTGACATTGCTGTATGCGGAATAAGTATGTGTGTGCACAGGACGAATGAGGGCAACTATCGGAACTTTCCTTTGAGTTCATAACAAATACCGTTTATGCACAGGTTTGGACAATTAAAGAAGAGTATTAAAGTTAAAAAGAAAGTGCCCCACGTGGAAAGACCATCACACTTTATAGTGTAGCACATAGGTAAATGGCAATCGGAGCGTAATCATTATAGCTCAACCTAGATCTTATTGAAGAAATGAAAAATGTAGAAAATAATGGAAAATTCTTTTGCAAATGATCACACGATTTCTCTTGATACCAATTTATTCAAGTTGTATGGCCTAAAAGTCATTGTTCACGACATTAAATGAAAAAGGTAAATTAAAACATCATTACATCGATATCACGTTTATAAACAAGAGCAACCCGTGTAAATGAGATATCGCTGAGTACGTTAGCTAAAAAATTGCCGCATCAACACACCTGGGCACAACCTCACTATGACAATTATTGTACGAAACGGTCATGTACTACCCAAGTATGCGTTGTAACCGTTCATCTCGCTGCACATACTGTACGCCCAAAACCTTGTAGGGTACCCTCACATTAAATTGAACATGCCCGATTATTTTTTAATTAGAAAAAAAAACTTACAACAACAACAAACGAAAAAAGAACAAATACATTGCACGAAAATAACCTAGGCTAATGGAGTCGGAGTGGGTTAATTTCAAACCCTCTCCTTACTGATGTCGTCTGCAAATAGCTAAGCCATAGCACAGACAAATTTCCCCATTATTTCTCACATATTTACATTTCCTTCGAGCTCTCTCTGTCCAATGTCAAGTTCTTACGTAGCATTGATGCCTTACAACTACAATGGAAGTTACTCCACAAGATGACACAGATGGCTTTCGTTTAATATTTCAACGTGGGTAAACAAGCACGACCTTAATATTGCTCCAAGTCGACAGCTTTTGATTCGGGCGGGCGGGGGGGCTATAGTCTTGGTAAAGAGGTTAGTAAATTTTCCATTTCTCAGATTTAACAGAATGAGGGCGCTTGCCATCTAGACTGTAAGTTTCGTTCATTATGGATGGTGAATCATAAATTGTAATAAGGGCGGGCTGTAGGTAAGAGATTTTACAATAAGTTACTGGAAGAAGATACAACACCATCGTCTTCAACACAAGACTAACCCTTAGCTAGCAATTTCATCTGAAAGTCTCATTTGTTGCAGATAGCAATATTTCGATCTACATAGCTGCCGTCACATTAACGAGAGCAAAATTAAAACTTCAGGGGTTGCTCATGGAGCCTGTCTTAACCCTAACAGCGTACCAAACCACCTGAGTACGGGGCAGGGGACGATCGCCCCTCCACTAGAACTTCTGTGATAATTTGTCGGTACATTTACCTTATTCTTATCCCTCTACCTTTGACACATCAGTTAAACTACTGTACCAACCACACAGACACACACACGCACACACAGACACTCACAAAGTGTCTCCCGCTAATATGACTTAAAGCTCTGACGAAAACATTTATGCGATTCGAAACTGTAAAAGATACTGAATTGAGAGTCTTCTCAAGTTTATTTTGTCAGTCTTTTTTTCTACCATCGCCTTTTTTCTTGCCCATTTCTGTTGCTCTTTCTTCAGGTTTGGCTCTCTCACAGACGGCGTGACGAATTGCTGGCCAAAGGCCTGATTTCCCAGTTGAGTGAGTCTGGTGTGTGTCTTTAAATCCTCCAAAAATTACAACATTAGCACACAACTCATCTCAGACCCGAAGACCCTACCCACCCCCTGGTTTATTCCAAACATCTAACTGTTGCAATCTTTGCAACTGTACTCACTGTTCTTCAATTCACATGACTGCATCAAATTTTCCCCCTCTAAAGAATTCAGAAATTAAAAATAATTTTTTTTTTTGCAGCATTCTGAATCACACAAACATTGACGTCAATTTTAATCAACTCATATCATTTGTACATTAATATTATCAGTTAAGGTGAATATAGATCAAATTCATGAAAAATACAACTAAAACCACGATAATAGGACATCACTTACAGTCTGTGAGACCGAAGGCCCGCGAGACCAAAAATGTAATAGGGTTAACAAGACCAAAGGTTTGTCAGACTGAAAATTAAAAGGGGTTTACGAGACTGAAGGGTTGCCTCACTTCACAAGACTGAAATGAAAATTGGGTCTGCGAGGCCGAAAATGAGAAAAGTTTCGCGAGATTTCCTTTTAAAGGGCCAAACCTCTCACCCCTAACTACAGTTTTGGTAAGGGGGTGCCGAAATTCTCAATTGGCTCAGCTCTTTGAATGACAGCTAATTCAAACAATGCAGAGTACCAAAGCTTATGTTACACAGCATGAACGGTACTGAGAGTGTTTTGATTGTATAAACTGAGTTTTTCTTACTCACCTTGAAGCAATTAAATGAGATTGTATCTGGATGAGCATAAATTTCAGACAATTGTGGGAGGGGCTTAAGTAAGAAGGCCAGGAGAATTGGTACTGCTTGGGGTGAGAGAACTGGGCCTTTAAAAACACGCTGACCTGTATTCATTTTCAGGCTCACAGACCTCTTCTCATTTTCGGTCTTGCGGACTCATTCTCATTTAAATTTTTGGCTTTGCCGACCTCTGGTAAAGTGAACCTTTTGTCTTGTGGGATGCCCCCAAGACATTGCATGAAGACCATAAAACTTGAAGACAACCAAGAAAAAGCTAGTCCATTAGACTATTATTACGACAACATTCCAACAAAAATCTTTGGTATAAATGAAGAGAATATACACTATAAAGACAATACTAAATACCTGGGGCCCATTCCACAAAGACTTACGCACAATCTTAAGTTTGATTCCCCATACTTAAGTCAACAGTAAATCATACTTAAGATCGTGCGTAACTCTTTGTGGAATGCGCTCCTGGTCTTACCTAGATAGTCATTTTACCGAATAATGGACTGATTAGCCTACATCTTGGTAATATCTCTCATATCTATGTAAACAAAAACAAAATAAAAGGAAATTCTTTCATTTCACACTGAGCAAGTGACACTACAGACACCAGTGTGGCCAAGATTTTTAAATGGAACAGGGAAGAAATTCCCTCCCTTTTTGAAATTTGCTGCTATCATTTTTTTTTCAAACTTGGGTGAGAGAGGTTTCAACCCCACCCCCTTTCCTTCTGGCTATGCGCCTAATTTGAGAGGAGGCACACAGCTCAGAAATACCTGGCTCCACACATGAAACAGCAAAGAACATAGAATCAAGACATTAACAACTTGAAAGAAGGCACAATGCACTGCAACTTATTTCTATTGATGCATACTGAACTAACTAGGCCTAAAGTATTTATTAGACTATAACTGGCTGCTTTTCGCAAAGTTTAGAAATCTGTTTCAACAAATACTTCAGCTGTTGACATGATAAGAATCCCCACCCTCTTACCTGGATGTATCTTTTTCATAAAATTTAACACCTTACCATGCCCTGGCTTGTGTTGGAACAGTGAGTTACTTCATTAGATCGATACAACCATACATCTATTCATGGCACTAGTTAATGCTTTGCCTCCCTTTCACAATTACCATATTTTCCAAGAGTAAGTGATATCATAAAAGACTTTTGAAGGATCTGTAGTACATCCATGTTATCACCTTATATATCCCCAAGGTAATACATCCTTTCTAACATTGACATTGCTATTTTCATTTCCTTTCATTCAACACAATGACCAACTACACTACATGATCAAGTGTTTAGAGCACGGTTGCAGTCGGGAGTTCGATTCCTGGCCAGGTCATACAAGCCAGGTCATACAGGACTTGAAAAATGAAAGCTACGGTGATTGTGCTTGGTCCTCAGCATACGTAAGGAAACCAAGCCAGTGAGCCACAACGTTTAAAATGCCATAGCCAGCTTGACTTAAGGAAAGTGGTTGAAAACTGGGTCGTAAACTCCATCTAACCTAACCCATTTAGCACAACCACACTAAGGCTCTTTGCTACCTTTAACCTTATGTGAATCAGCCTCCAGTAAGTAAAACTGTTCAACTCCTGAAGTATTACTGTCAATGCTTAAGTCTTATTCATGTGAGGCAGTATGATTTAAGACACCATTATTTGGTACAAATAACTTCACAAAATTTCATTTTAGGACACATTATATTATAAAGGCCATTGGCCAAATAATTGGTAACACCCCACTTTGACAAAGAAAGTGTAGGGTTTGAATATTAACTTAATATATGGCACATTCAATGCAGTGTGATGACCCTTGATTCTTCGATACTCTTCCTTATTTTGTTATCACACTTTGTCCTGTATAATTCTGTACTTGTCTCTTCACTACTGCTTCCTCTTTCCTCATTACAAGGTATTAAAGGATCAGACTTGCAGCTGAGAGGTCTTCCATTTGACTCCTGGTCTGGTCATACCACTTTGACTCCTGGTCTGGTCATACCAATGACTATAAAAATGGAATGCAATGTCATTGTACTTGATGCTCATAACATAAACATAAACAATGGAGTTCAACAAGCCAGTGAGCCACAACTGAATTTTGCTAGTTGAATGGAGTTTTACAGCCCAGTTTCCAACCTATTGGTTCAAGTCAAGCTGGCCACAGCTTTTTTCCAATTGTGACTCACTGGCTTGTTTTCTCTACTCCAATGCTTAGGCACAGAATCATGCACAATGGCAGTAGGTTCTATTTTAAGGGTCTTTGGTTGTGGCTTGACCTTGGAATCAAACCCCCCCCCCCCTTCCGTGTGAGAGGTGGATGTTCTACTGCTAGACCAAACACACAGTCTGAGCCACAACTGAAACAAAGACCATGTGCCTGCCCAACTTAAACCAATTGTTTTGAGACTGAGCCCTAAAACTTCATCTACCTAACCCCTTCCTCATCGACAAAATAACCCTGGCTAGAGCCCTCTTGTTACAGAATATAAAAAAATTATTAAATTTCAAATTTTCATGTAATATTACTTTACAAAATTACAAGAATTTTGCTTTTAGCCTTTACAAAGCTCAGCTGCAAGAACTGCATGTTAAGCATGGCAGTGCAATACAGAAACACTTTCGGGTTTCTTTTAGAAATTTTAAACTGCACAGCTATTCTATGAATTCCAAAAAATATTATAACTTAAACTGTAGCTCAGAATGCAAATGATACATTTTACATACCACACAAAAACTTGTATTGTACATCATTACTATATACTACAATGGCAAGACATTATAAAAATGTTCCCCCGACTTTTACTGGCATCACATACTAGCCTACAATTGGAAGGACTTTAACAATGCAGGTAGATGTACCAGGGCTCAAAATAACCAATAGCACCTTGCTATTGTAGTCTTCCTGATGGCCATAGTGCCCCTCAAAAATGTCCCATTGGAATAACATACCGCAAAGGAATAGCCATTTTGATCATTTTGGCTACACTTTTTTTTAATCCTTTTTCAAGCCCTGATTTACTAAATATTAACTACAATTTTTGTTGTCCAGAGGCAGAGTGGTTTTGGAGTCATGACTGGATTTCAAAGTGAAATGACTCAAGAAATTGTATCATGATTTTCCTCACTGAAATAGTAAAGTGACTAGAGTCACAGACTTGACTCGAGTCACAATTATCAGACTTTGTAAGTAGCTCAACTCTTTCCTCACTGAAAGTCAAGAGACTAGAGTCACAGACTTGACTTGAGTTACAATTATCAGACTTTGTAAATAGCTCAACTCTTTCCTCACGGAAATAGTCAAGAGATTAGAGTCACTGACTCCATTTGAGTCACATTCACAGACTTTGTAAATGGCTCGAATCAACTGCAAAATTCTGTCAAGAAGTCACTCATTTTGTCAACACCAGCATTTGAAACAGTACTGCAATTTAAATTAAATGTTTCATTGTACTGGCACTGCACTACAACTACACAAGATGTCCACACACATCAAGATTAAGATCCATTCACAAAGGATTTTCAATGCATTATTTCCTTTTACATTGCAAATGCAACTAATGTCCCCCAAATAAAAATTTGAATTTATTTAAACACTCTGGGAAGGGAAGTAAAACAATGGTTTATGTCCAAAATTTGGGGTTTTAGCATACCACTTCCTAACTTACTCCATTACAGCCTAATATTCAGGCATACCTTTTTTCTGACATCACATGTTCCAACACTGCTTCATGATGACACCCACAAATTTTGACAAATCTATTACATTTCAACCCCCACTCCACTGCTTTGACACCTCAATATTCCGAACAATCCTACATTCTGACAACACAACTGTAGACAGTGGCAGTGTCAGAGTGTCAAAAATAGGGCAAGGGGGCAAACTAAAGGCAAAGAAATTTTCTGCTACAGCATAAAACTGAGTCTAAAGTGGCTGCTCCTATTCTTTTTCTACACTCTAAAAGTGTCCAATCTGAATAGAACCTAATCAACAGGGACACAAACAGAATCTTGTCAAAACTTCGACTAGGTTCACTTGTTCATATTATACTGAAACCAATAGTTTCATTTTTTGAACAATTTCTAGTCTACTTTGAAACACATCTTTTGACAAGGATTTAGTTTCTGCCCCAGTTAACTACAGTACATGTTTTTAGAGTACAGGGGTATACAGTAACTTTACACTTCTCAAAACGATTTGATGCAAGTGCTGTAGTGCAAAAAAAAAAAATCAACGTCTGCTTCTCCTTTTTACAGTCACCTTAGCACATACATGCCTTATACAAATTAAACTTTCCTGTCCCTAGGAGACCATTGTTTCAGTGCACCATAAGATCTAAAAAAATAAAAAATAAAAATAAAAAAAATGAAGAGGAACTCTGTACATACTTGGGGACATATACTGTACATAGAGTGTATGAAGACATTTAAATGCATTGTAACATGAAAAGAGTTATTGTGAATCATCTACCACTTGTAGTATCACGAACATCATCAGTAACATATATCAAGATATATATTCACTTTTGTCACGAAACAAAGTTTTGTATGTAAATTCAGCATTCCCATGACTCTGCAAAAAAAGTCTGTGTGCATGTAATATTCAAACAAAAACAGCCACACCAAGAGAGTTCATGAGGAAGAATGCAGCCCGGTTCAATTGTATGAACTTCGATGAAGTTGCTGAGTACGCATATATCAGTTTATCGAGTTGCATTGCATGATTTCTTTAAGATGATCAAGTCCAACAGACATATATGGTTGCAGAAGTTGGGTTTTCACATTTTCTAACATTTCACTTCAAATATCTCTCACAACCAATGCCTACTCTATTCAACACATAATTAAATAGAACCAAAGGCTCAGAGCATGTCTGCACAAACCAAGCAATCACCTTGTAGGCTCAATATTTGACCCACTCAATGTATGCTCTTTCAAATGTTTCTGCTTCCGTTGCTCCATAAATCAGCCGAAATAAACTTTAAGTCATTTCCGGTGCTGTGTAGCAAAATCAGAGATTAATCTGGAATGCATACTCAACAAACACTCATTTAAGTGTTCTCTCTAAGATAAATTATGACTGGTTTTCTTGAATGGATTCCTCTGCCACTGCTGATGCAGGAAATTCCTCTTTTTCATCTTCATCCTCATCTTCATCAAACTCCTCTGCAATGAGTTGCTTTGCTCTCTTCATAAACATTGCTTCATTATAATGTTGCTTTCTCTTGCTTTCAAACTCTTTTCTCTTGGCTGAAAGGAGGGGGAAAAAGAAAATTGATTGAAACCTTATTTATCTCCTCACCTGGAAAGATGACAATTTTTGAAATGTTTATGGCTTCTCTGCAATGTGCAAAGTATGCATAGTGCCAGATGTACACTATAGTAAATGTCAAATATTTAGCTCGTCTAGGATGTAATAGCCTCTTGACATATTTGTATGAACTGTACAGTATAATATGTGTTGAACATTGCGAGTTATGAAGACATAGGGGCCTACACTCACAGTGGCATTATAAATGGCAAAGATGATACAGTATAAGCTCCATTGACAATGAAGAGGTCTGGGATTCGACATATTCTGGAGGGTACTTAAGACTGTAAAGATGGAATCTACTGTGCTTGGTGCTAAGAATAAGTAATGTAGTTGGGTGAAAAAGTCAGTGAGCTACAACTGGAAGAAAAAACTTTGGCCTGCTGGGGTTAAAACCAACTCTTTAGAAACTGAGCTACAAAACCTCATCTAACTTTAATCTTTATTGACAGTATCCGTCCTGCTCTTTAAGGACTGACTGATGTAAACCACATGTGCAATAAATTACAGATATGACACTTGCATAATTTATTCAATATAACAGTCAAGGAAGTATGACAGGTACAGGGACTTAAAGTATGCAAATGTAATAGTGTGCAATGTAATTTATAACCTACTGTACTGGTTAGAATCTACAGTAGCCAGAAATACCAGGCCTTGAGTTTTAGGATTTTCAGGTGTGCTGTCAACCACACTCTCAAGATATTATAATGAGTATGGTAGGGGTATTATTTAAAAAAAAAAAAACTTCAATAGATATTTATATGCGGAGCAAAGGCGGGGAAGAAAGATCACAATGCCTGATAAAGGTAATTTCTTGCAACCCTGAAAAGTTTGGGCCAAAATTTTCCATGTATGCTCCACTGCAACTGATGGTGGTGCTCTGCTTGTATAGCACTGATCGTGTAATCCATTCGTTGTTACAGTATTTGCATTCCTTGCCCCCAGACAAAAATTAAACAGTCTGATCTAACATTAGTGGTTGCGTTACAACAAGCAAAAGTGTGATGAAGTTCATTACAGAAGGATGGACATGATGTGTGTGGATTGGTGATGTCGACACTACAGGTAGGCTGGTAGACCTTGGGCTATGATATAGGTAGGTTGGGCACCCATGCTCTACAAAAATACAGTACGTAAAAGAGAAATGTGTGCTGTTAAAGGGTAATTTTATCAGTCTGAATACAGTACATTAGATGTCATATAGGCACTGCTACAATATAAAGACATCAAATACACTACTCTACTAAAAGCATATACTGCATCTTTATATTTATAGCATCAGCTGTTGAGGTGTGTGTGTAAGTTCCACTTTTAAAACTTCAACAGTAAAATACTGGTTCCATGATATGCAAACTGGATGCTTCAATTAGGACAGTATCCAGGGTACCAATTTGGCAGGCACATTCCTGAAGGAGTTTCGCCAGTCTGGGGAAGAGGTCTAAAGCCCAGGTCACACAACAGCGATATTGGATCGGATTTCGTACTGATTTTTGTGAGTTTTACTTTAAATATCCCCCATCTTTGGTTGGAAAGAAACAGAAATTTGCCATCCTGTGTTTTTTTATCACAGGACTGCAAAATTAGAGGTTCATGCTGCTAGAATTGAATAGGATGTTTTAGCCAATGTTACGCCAGAAAAAGGTGTTTTTTGGGGTGAAGCTTGTCTTTGTAATTGTCTCAGTTAACCCCCTTTAAACCAACCTTGTTGCTCTATTGCGCAAATAGTCTTTGAAGGAGGCTTTAATAGCCCTAATCCCTAACCTAAACCCTAACCATAACAAAGGATACAATTGATACAATACAATGGCAACAGCCAATCAAGAGACACCTTGTTAAACAGTGCACATCTACCCTAAATTCCGGATAACTAGTTGCCAGCCTGAGATGGCTTAAACTTGCTATTCCCTTCTAGCACCATGTATACTAAGTATTCTATTGTGTCACATCTGCAAACATCTTTTATCTGTTACATGTAGTCCAATAAAAGCTGGTTGTCAATGTGATGTCACAAAACGAATAGTTAATACTTCATTTCTGTGCTATTCTCACACCGACCATACATTTACATAGGATGGCAAATTTTTTATTCAGCCCGACAATGGGTGTAGGAAATTTTAACTGAAAATGGGATAGTAATGTAATCCATTATCTCTGTAGTGTGACCTGGGCTTAAGGGGAAGAGGGGTATATAAATTAATTTGTTTTTAGTCACAAAGCATACTATAGTTCTGCAGGTTGGGAAAGGAGTTAATGTAGCAACCGTTGTTAGTTATCAAGCAGGTCACAGCTCTTTTCCATTGACCTTTTTCCAAATAGCAACTACAAAGGATTGTGGGATAGATTTTTGGTACACATCACTCTTCTCAATGTGATTTTGCTGTGGCAAAAAATGGTGCACACCAAAATGCTATCCCACAAGTCTTTGTATTCACTATTTGGAAAAGAGTTTATTGTTGCTCATTGGCTTGTTTTCCTTACTTCATTGCTTGGCAGAAGAAGCCGCAGATTGTATATTGACATAGCAGCTTTTACTTCACTTTACATTCAAGTTGTTTTAGCAATTCTCATGCCACTGATTCCTATTTGATTCAATTGAAAAAAATCTTAACTACAACTGGATAAGGAGGGTCTTTCAATACCTCTGATAGTGTAGGGCTGCAAGTTGTTAAAGTATGAGCTGTAAAACATTTGATTTGTCGGAGTTTTACATCTCAACTTCTAGCCTTCTGGTTCTAATCTAGCAAAGTCTACAGCCCTTTTTTCCCAGTCATGGGTCACTGGGTTGTTCTCCTTACAACATAATGTAACCAGGGATTCAGTCAGTAACACAACCAGAAAGCCAAAAGGCTTAGTGATTCCTTGCTGCTGAAATGTAAGGCCTTTTTTCACATTGACATTGCTTGGCAATGTTTTTCAATTAACAGGGCTCCATAATGTGCCCACAAAGTACACATGCAAGGCATCCAATCTTCCTACATTGAGATCCCCCTTGCCCGTTGTGAACCCAAATGACATTTGACCTCCACCAAAAACTTCTGGGACCATGTATTCACTATGTGCCATCTACAGGACAAGTTACAGGACCCTACAAGTGACATTTCTTGAAAGACTGTGCAGGAAAGCTTGTCAGGCTTTGAACATGCTGACTCAAAATGAACTTTGACCCTTCAGAAAATCAATAGGGATCATCTACTCAATATGACCAATCCACACACTAAATATGAGCACAGTCACATGTACCGTTCTCGAGATATCGTGTTTACGAAGTTTTGACCTTTTGACCTCTCGTGACCCCAAATGACCTTTGACCTCCACCAAAAACAATAGGGATCATCTACTCAATATGACCAACCCACACACCAAATATGAGCATAGTCACATGTACCGTTCTCGAGATATCGTGTTTACGAAGTTTTGACCTTTCGACCTCTCGTGACCCCAAATGACCTTTGATCTCCACCAAAAACAATAGGGATCATCTACTCAATATGGCCAATGCACACACCAAATATGAGATTAGTCACACTTACGCTTCTTGAGATACCGTGTTTACAAGCAATTTTTAAGGAATTTGCCTATTGACCTCTCGTGACCCCAAATGACCTTTGACCTCCAAGAAAATCATTAGAGATCATCTACTCAATATGACCAACCCACACACCAAATATGAGCATAGTCACATGTACCGTTCTCGAGATATCGTGTTTATGAAGTTTTGACCTTTTGACCTCTAGTGACCCCAAATGACCTTTGACCTCCACCAAAAACAATAGGGATCATCTACTCAATATGACCAACCCACACACCAAATATGAGCATAGTCACATGTACCGTTCTCGAGATATCGTGTTTACGAAGTTTTGACCTTTCGACCTCTCGTGACCCCAAATGACCTTTGACCTCCACCAAAAACAATAGGGATCATCTACTCAATATGACCAACCCACACACCAAATATGAGCATAGTCACATGTACCGTTCTCGAGATATCGTGTTTACGAAGTTTTGACCTTTCGACCTCTCGTGACCCCAAATGACCTTTGATCTCCACCAAAAACAATAGGGATCATCTACTCAATATGGCCAATGCACACACCAAATATGAGATTAGTCACACTTACGCTTCTTGAGATACCGTGTTTACAAGCAATTTTTAAGGAATTTGCCTATTGACCTCTCGTGACCCCAAATGACCTTTGACCTCCAAGAAAATCATTAGAGATCATCTACTCAATATGACCAACCCACACACCAAATATGAGCATAGTCACATGTACCGTTCTCGAGATATCGTGTTTATGAAGTTTTGACCTTTTGACCTCTAGTGACCCCAAATGACCTTTGACCTCCACCAAAAACAATAGGGATCATCTACTCAATATGACCAACCCACACACCAAATATGAGCATAGTCACATGTACCGTTCTCGAGATATCGTGTTTACGAAGTTTTGACCTTTCGACCTCTCGTGACCCCAAATGACCTTTGACCTCCACCAAAAACAATAGGGATCATCTACTCAATATGACCAACCCACACACCAAATATGAGCATAGTCACATGTACCGTTCTCGAGATATCGTGTTTACGAAGTTTTGACCTTTCGACCTCTCGTGACCCCAAATGACCTTTGATCTCCACCAAAAACAATAGGGATCATCTACTCAATATGGCCAATGCACACACCAAATATGAGATTAGTCACACTTACGCTTCTTGAGATACCGTGTTTACAAGCAATTTTTAAGGAATTTGCCTATTGACCTCTCGTGACCCCAAATGACCTTTGACCTCCAAGAAAATCATTAGAGATCATCTACTCAATATGACCAACCCACACACCAAATATGAGCATAGTCACATGTACCGTTCTCGAGATATCGTGTTTATGAAGTTTTGACCTTTTGACCTCTAGTGACCCCAAATGACCTTTGACCTCCACCAAAAACAATAGGGATCATCTACTCAATATGACCAACCCACACACCAAATATGAGCATAGTCACATGTACCGTTCTCGAGATATCGTGTTTACGAAGTTTTGACCTTTCGACCTCTCGTGACCCCAAATGACCTTTGACCTCCACCAAAAACAATAGGGATCATCTACTCAATATGACCAACCCACACACCAAATATGAGCATAGTCACATGTACCGTTCTCGAGATATCGTGTTTACGAAGTTTTGACCTTTCGACCTCTCGTGACCCCAAATGACCTTTGATCTCCACCAAAAACAATAGGGATCATCTACTCAATATGGCCAATGCACACACCAAATATGAGATTAGTCACACTTACGCTTCTTGAGATACCGTGTTTACAAGCAATTTTTAAGGAATTTGCCTATTGACCTCTCGTGACCCCAAATGACCTTTGACCTCCAAGAAAATCATTAGAGATCATCTACTCAATATGACCAACCCACACACCAAATATGAGCATAGTCACATGTACCGTTCTCGAGATACCGTGTTTATGAAGTTTTGACCTTTTGACCTCTAGTGACCCCAAATGACCTTTGACCTCCACCAAAAACAATAGGGATCATCTACTCAATATGACCAACCCACACACTAAATATGAGCATAGTCACATGTACCGTTCTCGAGATATCGTGTTTACGAAGTTTTGACCTTTCGACCTCTCGTGACCCCAAATGACCTTTGATCTCCACCAAAAACAATAGGGATCATCTACTCAATATGGCCAATGCACACACCAAATATGAGATTAGTCACACTTACGCTTCTTGAGATACCGTGTTTACAAGCAATTTCTAAGGAATTTACCTATTGACCTCTCGTGACCCCAAATGACCTTTGACCTCCAAGAAAATCATTAGAGATCATCTACTCAATATGACCAACCCACACACCAAATATGAGCATAGTCACATGTACCGTTCTCGAGATATCGTGTTTACGAAGTTTTGACCTTTCGACCTCTCGTGACCCCAAATGACCTTTGATCTCCACCAAAAACAATAGGGATCATCTACTCAATATGGCCAATGCACACACCAAATATGAGATTAGTCACACTTACGCTTCTTGAGATACCGTGTTTACAAGCAATTTCTAAGGAATTTACCTATTGACCTCTCGTGACCCCAAATGACCTTTGACCTCCAAGAAAATCATTAGAGATCATCTACTCAATATGACCAACCCACACACCAAATATGAGCATAGTCACATGTACCGTTCTCGAGATATCGTGTTTACGAAGTTTTGACCTTTCGACCTCTCGTGACCCCAAATGACCTTTGATCTCCACCAAAAACAATAGGGATCATCTACTCAATATGGCCAATGCACACACCAAATATGAGATTAGTCACACTTACGCTTCTTGAGATACCGTGTTTACAAGCAATTTCTAAGGAATTTACCTATTGACCTCTCGTGACCCCAAATGACCTTTGACCTCCAAGAAAATCATTAGAGATCATATACTCAATATGACCAACCCACACACCAAATATGAGCATAGTCACATGTACCGTTCTCGAGATATCGTGTTTACGAAGTTTTGACCTTTTGACCTCTAGTGACCCCAAATGACCTTTGATCTACACCAAAAACAATAGGGATCATCTACTCAATATGGCCAATGCACACACCAAATATGAGATTAGTCACACTTACCCTTCTTGAGATACCGTGTTTACAAGCAATTTCTAAGGAATTTACCTATTGACCTCTCGTGACCCCAAATGACCTTTGACCTCCAAGAAAATCGATAGGGATCATCTACTCAATATGACCAACCCACACACCAAATATGAGCTTAGTCACATGTACCATTCTCGAGATATCGTGTTTACAAGATTTTGACCTTTTGACCTCTCGTGACCCCAAGTGACCTTTGACGTCCACCAAAAACAATAGGGATCATCTACTCAATATGGGCAATCCACATGCCAAGTATGAGATCCCTCGGACTTACCCTTCTTGAGATATCGTGTTTACAAGCCAAAGCGTCACATACGCACACACACACACACACACACACACACACACACACACACATACACACGACATCACCATCGCATAGATTCCTTGCCTGCCTACGGCAAGGAATCAAAAATGAGGGGAAGGGGAGGGGGAGAGATTCATTACTGCTAACCCCAAGTCCAAACTGATTCTATCCTAGGTTAAAGTCTCAAGTGGGTTCAGGGGGCACAGAAGCCTGCTTCAAGGTCCCTGTAAGGTGCCATTTGATTTTAAAGGACATTTATTTGTGTAAGGTCAAACACTGCTGCAAAAGTGTCCTCTTTGAAGTAACAAAACAAGATAACAACAATTTTCTAATTTTTATGTCAATGTAAAAGGGGGATTTTACCCACCACCTTCAAGGGTAGGGGGGAACAAACCCCCCATTCCCCTCTCCCCCCAGCAGAAATAACTGATAACTTATGTACAACATTACGTACAATGGCAGTAGGTTCTACTTTTACAGTCTTTGGTATTGTTCCACCTTGGCATCAAACTTGTACCTCCCAGGTGAAAGGTTGATCTAGACCACACACCTTTTAAGGTGACTGCAGACTGCATTACAACATATGTACAGTATATAATGTGTACTGTAGAATACTTCATTTCCACATAATTTACTGAAACCTTGCAAAATAATCCTTGAGGGTAAATTCCTAAACAGTTTAATTGCAATCAAGTCACAGCCAGCTATTTCACAAGTACTGTAAAATCAAAATGTTTGAAAATATATCGAACTGTTAAGCCATTTGGCCTGTTGTTAAGACTTTAACTCCCTATACACAAATCTGGACAGCAAGTAATGGTCTGATTTCAGTCGACCATAACTGGGGTCCATCACCTTTAAATATTTAGATTCCCTTGCTTACCACTATCATGGATGGTTGTACACTAATTTGTACCTTGAATTCTCCAATTTCACTAAATATGAGGGTTTGAAATTCATGTAAACAATAAATAAAGACAGTTTGAGGCTGATAGATCCCACTAATGGCAGCCTACAGTCACTAAAAACAAGCGCTAATCGGATTCGTGTATGGGACTGTAATGGGTCTCTTAATCATCAAGTACAGTGGTAGGTTGTTGCACACTGAGGTGTTTTAGCCAAGCATGTACCCCTCGGACAAGCAGTTGAGACACACAGGAAAAAGCTATTCTCCTGAATCCTTTCAACAGAGCAAATGGCAATACAAACCTCAGAGTGAACATTGAGAAATGATTATGAGGGATGTTCCTAGTATTCACAGGAAGCAGTAATTACTTTTATCACTGACTTATATATATTTTTGGAAGATAGAAACACTCTCCCTTTAATTTAGACACTCCCACAAAACAGTAAATGATCAAGTGATAACAGCATCTGACTTGCAGCCAAGAAGTCGTAAGTTTCAATCCTGGTCAGGTCATACTGTACCAAAGACTTAAAAAAAGGATCCAACTGACATTGTTTTTTTCTTTTTGCTCAGCATAAGCAATGTAGGAGGGGACACAAGCCAGTGAGCCACAACAAAAAAGGCCATTATCTGCCTTTTGGTTAGAAACAGAGCTGTAAAGCCTCCTCTACCTTACAAACTAACCCAAAGAGAGTAACGACGATTTACCTTTAACTTTTGGGGCACCTGGACAGCTGCATTAGGTTATTGATACCCAGGGTCCCAGTTCAAATGTCCGATGTGTGGGATATGTGTTAACAGAGTTCTAAAGCAACTGTCTTCCTGATGGTAGTGCACTGTAAAAAAGTAAGACTTGCTGACAATTGCTGTGCAAAAGTGTTAATGAAGTGGAAACAAATCAAAGACACTTTCGTCTTTGACTTGTTACCTATTTGATACCTATTTCTTCTTCTGTTAAAACTTCATTTTCTTCATCACTGCTCTCTTCATCTACTCCTTCTTGTTCCCACCATCTTTTCTGTAATGTGTCTTTCTCTAATCTGTAAAAAAAAAAAAATAAAAAAAACATACAATCATACTTCTGATTTTATGATTTTTAAAAGAGGAATTTAAAACTCTTTTCTGTGACCAGACTGTGGTCACTGACTGAAGCTACAGTCACACTACTGTACAACAAATTTGGATCGGATTTATTATTAAAAGGAACCAACTGTAAAATTTTCAAGACTACCAATGACATATTTGCCACATGATCCAATTAGAAGATAGTGATCATAATAGGAGTCTTGGGGGCTTACATTGGGAAAATGCACACAAAGTTTGCTTTCACCATTTCACAAGTTGCTATTGGCTGGTTGGCTTTAAATAGTTTCACAAAAATTTTCTGCATCTACCAGTACTGCCAGTATTCTGTTCTTCATTAACAAATACTTGAAAATATTCATTTTCAAAATGAGCTGAACTTGGTCCAAGCACTAGCCAAATTTGGTGTTTACAGTAATTCAACAATTTTCAACGAATAGGTCTGTACTTTGGAAGGACTTCTCCCACCCTGAAAATATTTGGGAAGCTTTAAGTGTGTAGTAGCATATCCTTTGGCATAGTAGAAAAAAATATTACCTTTTAGAAACATCATCAGGGCTGAGTTGTTGTCCACCCTCTGTGTCACTTTGTGGGTCATCATCATCGTTTTCAGGATCGTGATATTTGTTATAAGGGGTGTCAGGTTCATCTATTTTCATGTGTCCATAATCTTTGCCAGGGGGGTGGTACGTGGCTAGTATATTCATCTCATCCCATTTAATCTTCTCTCTGTTTGAAAAAAAATGAAAAAGATTTACATTCTAAAGAAAAAGGAACTCCATCTTAATTTTTCAACAATTTACAGTGTCCTTCATTGATTTAATTTTTGTCCAGGTGTTCCTGTAGTTAAAGGTGTAAAAAAATCACTATCTGCTTTTGACAGTACAGTAGATATAAAAGAGTGAAATTAGAGGCTAAATCTAAAATTAAGACTAAATAATCACTATAAAAGAATGAGAATGACTCTTATTTTATCAAAAATTTAAAAATTTAGATTGGTCCAATTTTGTATGGAATGATTTTTCACTCTACAGATTTTTAGAAATATAATGGTTCTCAGTCCCTTTTGGGAGACTTTGTTTTGGAGTTCCCCAGGGGTCAGTCCTACAGTAGGGACCACTCTTTTTCAAAAATTTCTTCACCCCAATTTAGATCGGTCCTTATACAATAATTTCATTCTGAATGATTTTTCACTAGATACAGATTTGTTGGGAGTTAATGGTACAGTACAGTACTCGGCCCCTTTTTGATGACAATGTTTCCGGAGTTCCCCAGGGGTCTGTCCTAGGAACCATTCTTTCTCTTGCTCATATTAATGACATTGTAAATGCTGCCTCCATATTAGAATTTTGCTGATGACTTTGTTATATGGTCATTGAGAGTGTTCATTATTGTTGTTTGCTCCAAAATGAAATCCATAATCTTCAGTAGGTCTTTTGGCCAAGACTTGGGGCATTCGATAAGTAAAGTCAGATCACACACACCCCTCCTTTCAAAAAGTCGATTTTGGCATTCTTTTGTGGTTTAGCTAAACCACATTTCTAATTACTATCTTATAGTACTTACATATTCACACTAAAATTATTTTCTGTCCACAGAAATTCTCGATTGGCAAAGATCTTTGATCAGCAGCTACTGTAGTTCAAAAAATAGAGAGCACCAATGCTCATACAGTATTACACAGCATGTACACAGTACTGTCCTGAAAGTACTGTACTGTGGTTGCACATTAGGATCTTGTATACAGTACTTACCCTGAAGCAATAAACAGATTGTGTCTGGATGAGGATGAATTTTAGACAGTCAGGTAGGGCTCAATATAGCTGACGGCACCAATGGCAATGGCTATCCTGCTTATTGCCCTGGTGCTCTGTGAAAATTAACCCTCATCGACAGCCAAAACTGCTGCGGTGCCCTTTAGCATTTGGCTACAGTATCAGGGCCCTTCCAAAATTATAATGAAAACTAAGAACTGTATTCAACACTACAAAACCAGAAATTTGAGAAAAGGAAAAATACGAAAACTTCAAAGAACTTTTAAGTATGTCAAATGTCCAACCCAATCTTCCTGTCAGCAGAAAATGAAGTGCATATATGGGAATGCTGTTGTATGATCACTTAAGTAGCAACAATATTGCACTGACAATGCACCTTGTGCACTGTAAGAATAGCTTTCAAGGTACTGTAGGTATACGTCCAAAAATGATAACCGGTGCAATAGGACTTCATATCAATGTTAATTCATTTTTCCTGCACACACATTCCACAGAGTTTGTATGTACACGAATATTTGCATACCTGTATTTTGGTAGACCTGAATGTACTAAACACAAGGTACAGTATCAAAGTATTGTGGAGGATGGCACACAACGTACAGTACTATGAAAAACTTTTAAAAGAACAGTAGTGCAATTGAATGAAATATTTATTGTGGTATCATTAACCATAATTTGGTAACTGCTCAGTGTTTTTAATATGCTATTAAAATAGAGAGAGGAAACGTTCATCTGATAAATACTGTACTTTGCACCATTTCAGTCTTAAATTTCACCTCAAAATTTTGGAAATCTGCGATTAATGTTTCTTTCACAAAACTACTGTTCTGTAGTACTGTACTTCCAACAGTACATGGTCCCTGCTTCCTTTCGGTGGTTTTGCAACAATCTTTGAATGCTTGTTTACTTATCAGCATATGCTTTAATATTGTGCATTTATCAGCCTATGATTTAAGATTGGACATTTACAGTGGTTTCTCTACCATGAATTGGAATAATTCATGGGATAACACAAAGCACTGCATACATGATTGGGAAATTTCTTGCTAGCTGAAGAAGAATCAAAATATTGCAGGCTTACACATGACTGTACTGTAAGTCTTCAATGATTTCTGACACAGGTACTGTATTGTACTTCCCATTATGTTATTAAACAGTGTGCACGAGAGAAATTTTTGAGCAAACATTCTTTCAAAAAATTCAAACCTGTAAGTTGTCCCTAATGGTTTGCTATCCAATCATTAACCCCAGCGACTAACTTTTTTGTCTTATACAGTACCTGTAAAGAAGAGGTCATGGACACTTTCACCTTGTGGGCATAGGGTGTGCACAGTGAAACAAACTGTATCACAGAATTGGTGTTAACACTCTGTAGGTACTATCTAGGGCATTGTGACTGGCTTCCCACCATAGACTTCACACACTGCAATTAGGCCTACAGTAGGCCTAGTTTGAGTCTTATTGTCTCTACTCCTTTGAAATGTTTATTTCAATGACAGTTTCTGCATGTTTGAAACCACTGTATATAGGTCCAGGGTACATAACTTCAGGAATAAACAAGAGCCCAATAGGCACTGTTGTTCCTTGCTGGATATTATAAGAACTGTACAGCCAGTCTCCGAAATAGAGCTAAGCAAAAGCTCATACACATTGTTTGTAACATCTTCACAAGGTGTATTTTAGTACTAATATTACATGAAATCAATGATTAAATTTTTGTGGCCTTACTTACATTCACCTTGTATAATGCTTGGTGATCCTTCATTACCTCATTTCCATATGTATTTATGCTTGTAATCAAACTTGATATTATCACCAATAAACAATACACAATGTGGTCAGAGATAGAAAAACACCCCTTGTATTTCTCTCACAAGTTATTTTTACCTGCTCTCAAATAAAACTTGCTATTATTTAAAAACAATCTACCATTTGTCCTGTTTGCTAGCTCTACACAGAAAACAGCACTTTTTCAGCAGTTAGGCAGGAAGCAAGTGATTAATGGAGTGTGATAATAGAATGAGGATTAGGTTGTAAACCCCACAGAGCACAGCAGTATTAAAGAGATAAACTGCATAATCCATGCACTGCTTCCACTGGCAGAGGGACCAGTTTAATGCAGAGTGACCTGTGCTCAGTGAAATCTACAGATTTCAGTTATTGCCCTCTTAAAACTTTGAATGATCCAAAATATGTGTACAACAGGAAGGAATCATTACTGAATGAACGTAAAGGCCAAATTTCTAAGGTTTTTGGGTGCGTAAGCATGCAAAACTAGGTGAGATAAAAAATCTATTGGAACTATCTTTATCTAGCTTACAAGATTTTCTAAATAACATTTCCAGCGGTTGACCTCCAGTGACCTTGATGACCTTTGACCTTAACACAACACAGATTGATTTGAAATCTGTCCTTTCTACCTTAAAATACAGTGTATGACCTCTGGTGACCCCAGATGACCCCTTGACCTTCACCAAATATACCCAATTTTATCCTTACACCATAGCACATCCACACACCAAGTATGACATCTATCCAAGTTTCCTACCTAGAAATATCATGTTGAGGTTTTTAGTTTTTGACCTCTGGTGACCCCAAATGACCTTTGACCTCCAGCAAAAACAATAGGGCACACCTTCTCCCTATGATGAATTTATGTACCAAATCCAAGTTCCATCCAACCTTCCCTTGTTGAGTTAGAGCGTACAGAAGCAGGTATCACACACGCACACAGACCCACATACATACACACACACACATGCCAACCTGACCACATAGGTTCCTTTGCTACCACAAGGAACCAAAATGTGTTAAAGGCCCAGCTCTCTCACCCTAAACTGTACATACCAATTCTCCTCACTTTCTTACTGTAGCCCCTCCCACAATTGTCTGAAATTCATCCTCATCCAGATACAATCTCACATTATTGCTTCAAGATGAGTAAAATAAAACTTAATTTAAATAATCAAAACACTCTCAGCACTGTTCATGCTGTGTAATATAACCCTTGGTACTCTGCATTGTTTGAATTAGCTTCCAATCAAAGAGCTGAGCCAATTGAGAATTTTGGTACCCCGGTACCAAAATTGTAGTTGGGGGCAAGAGGTTTGGCCCTTTAAGAAGGAAAATGGCTATCATTAAACTTTTGGTCTAAACTTTTGCTGTGGAGCCCTTCTCAATGGCCATAATGCATGCCCTTCAAAATTAAAAAAGTTGATAGCCATTAACTTGTAAGGTACTGTTTGGATAACAATGACTTGTTCTCAGATTAAACTAAGCCTATGTTCTGTACAGTAATGTTACAGCTAACCCATTTTATAATCTTTGACTGCAAATTCAAGCATTCATCGATTTTATCAATAGTAAGGTTATTGTACTTAATTTGTATAAGCAGTATAAGCATTATAAGCATTTACTTAAGGGTTCAAAGTTATTCTCATGTGCAAGGGCATTGTAAAAAGCTGGAAAAGCCTTTTGCAAGGCTTAATATTAGGAAGTTTTGTTTCTCCCATAGCGTTGTCAACGAGTGGAATTGTCTGCCAGACTGGGTAGTTAACTCCCCATCAGTTCACTGCTTTAAGGTTAACATTGAGAAGTTCTTCCATGACTGTGGTAGAATCTGATTGTTTTGGGCTATTGTCTAGGTTTGGTGGTTTGACTTCTGAATTAGGGTTTGGACTTCAGGGCATCTTATGGGGCCTTGGCCCTCCTTTGCCCTTCACCTTGTTATGTTATGTTATGCTATTCGCACATCCACTCAGAATATTGCTAGGAAAGACTTAACATTTAGAAAATAAGTTTTGCATCATTAAAACACATCACACCAATGATGTGGATGTTTCCAAGATTGGGAAACATTGCATCGGGTACATTGAACCCTTGGGGCATTGACATATAACCCCATACTCCAGAGGTGCAGAAAATTTATCTCTTTTGAAACTTTAATTAGAAGATACTTTTTATACCAAATTGTGAGAGGAAGAGAACTCCATATTTTTATACTCTTAATTTTTAGTTTTTCTTGTGAACTGTGCTGTGCTTTATGTGGTAGACCTATCTATTTTATGTTTTAGAGACCACAGTAGAAGTAGCCTAGGCCTAAGTCCGCTTGTCAGACTGTTCTGTGTCATCCCTGCACATGTCTTATCTTATAATCTTATTCTGTTATTTTTGCTGTCCTTCTTTGTCTGTCTCAATTCAATTCAAATCAAATCAATACGGCTATGTCAACCGCAATATCCCCATGCGCATTGTCGGAGACTAACGTTATTGTAGTTGTACTTGTAGCCTAGCCTACGTGACTGCACACACTTGGAAATTACGGCTTCGCGGAACTGCTCTCGCCTGTACAAAATCAACGGAGGTTGGGTGAAGTGCATTATTTATGAATTGCGAGAAACATTTACCAACGTTAGGCCTAACATATTAAAAAAATAGTCAAATTATTTCCTGGACACAATATCTTACTCTGCTTTACTTGATGGCTCGCTGGGCTGTCTTGAAAGTTTCAGAATACCTTTCTTCGCAGGGCTTGGTTCTTTGGCAGCCATGTTATTCTCGACACTAATATGCTACATATAATACAGTACAACTTATCAACATTTTATAATGTAAGCTTCAGCTGTACACATTTTCTAGTCTATTCCAGCCAAGCCTAGCCACAACCTGCAACCGGGTCGTTCCCTGTACTACTTCACTGTATTACAAATGGTATATAAATATATTCTCGTTTTATAAACATTAGTACAGGAGTTTTCATTTAAGAAATTCAAAAAAGGGGAAAATTATGTAAGATAAGCAAAAAAGAAAAAAACATATTGCACCTTTCCCTGACATATATTTCAAAATAAATCATTTAGTTTAGACCACTTATAAGAGGGAATATGGAACGTTATTATTATACCGAAGCTTGTGTCCGACATTTAGTTTCCAATGAGTAAGTGAAATTAACACACGGTTACCGTATATCAGTGGACTGCTCGAATGCACAATGAAACTTTTAAAAATGAAGAAATGCGTAAAGGCAGGCCCGGTTCTAACCTTTGTTATTTGGGGGAAGGGAGATTAGAGGGGGTATGTATTTACCGTAATCCCCGGCTTCGTGGACACAGTGAAAAACTTTCTAACTAATAAGCGTTTCGCAAATTTGATGTTAACAAATTCAGTTTCTCCCATAGAGTTGTCAAAGAGTGGAATAGTCTGCCAGAGCGGGTAGTTAAACCGTTAAACCAGTCCCCCAAAGTGAAATGCTTTAAGGCTAATATTGACCAGGTCTTCCATGACTGCATATCGAAAAGTTTTGTACAAAAACGATCATTTGCTCATTTTGTGTTGATTTTTTTTAAATGTTCTAATTAAGGTAAGCTAAATCGATTATGCTTTGGAATGATAGGCCTATGTCAAGGTGAGAGGAATTCATGAAATGCCGATTTGCTTTCGAAATACATGATTTTTGACGATTTCAAAATTTTGTGACGTCATAATTTGGGGAATTTCCCCCAAATAGTGGGCTATTTTATGCCTTTACCTCACGCGTTTTACTACAAAAATATAGATCCAAATAAAACCAATTCTTTTCCTCCTGTTACCTGTGACATGCAGCTCCCACCAGAAACGCGTTTATCCGTGTCAATATATTTGTGGCTAGAGGTGTTAATCCTCTAAATTATGTAAAATTGGGATGAAAAACGTTTTTAGCACATACACATCAAATCCCATTAATTACTGATTTACGACAAAACTAAGGGGTGTGCCCAGTCAAAAAAGAAGTCACTATGTGCAATAGTATAAACATCACAAATTCAGTTTAGCCAGACCTTACAACACAACCCGGAATACTACCTAAAGCAAAAAACCTGCAAAAGCAAACTGCGCCCGCACACCGACTTTGGGAGGTTTATGATCGAAACTTTTCGATATGGGTAGATTTAACTCGTGTCAGTAAGTGACTGGGTTATAGTTGCCTCGTTAGGAGGTTTGGACTGCAGGGCATCATTTTAATGGGGCCTTAGCCTTCATTTGCTCTTAAGAGGGAAAAAGCAGTCAACCAACTTGAAGTAATACAGTAGCCTACTTTCCTGTTTCATGTGATTGACTTTTAAGAGTTTGTGACAATACTTTTGCACCTCAAATGTGAAATTTACGTGTATTATTTGCTTATTGTTCATTTGAATTCAATATTTAAGTTCTAAAATATAATACCATCAAAGAAACTTTGAAGTAAAATAAAAAGAAAGTTGTTTGATTTAGCTGTTGCTTCAAATACTAAGTTAGACAAAAAACGCCCCCTAGTTACTTGTCACCATGACAAGCTGTTCATGATGAAACATCCCCTCTTAATTACATTTTCAGTTACATTTTCCCTCTCTGCCTAATTACTTCTTATCACTCCAGGGAGGAAGAGAAGCCCACTACATGCACACTTGATTAAGTTTCATATCTGATTTATTGATTGACAGTAAAAGATGTGTTTCAATACACAAAAAGTTGCGTAACATTTGAGGTTAGCTAACGGGTCAGTCAGCATGTGTTTATTGCTTTTCACGCAGTGTAAACACAATGAAAGCATAGCTTATCTGAGGTCACGGATCATGTAACAAACTCTTATATTAGTTACACCCCATACCATCTTTGATGTAGTTGGGTGTCTACGTTGCTTTTTCAAGAAGCGACGTCACACCATGTGCTTCAAAGAAGACTGTTCAGGGCGACCTGACTGTTCTTATCCTTTCAGGTAAATTAGAACAGAGTATATGATAGATATGAACACATCTTGGCAGCCACGGCACACCCAACGGCGATAGGGGGTAGGGCCGGCTAAAAGGACTTGGTGAATATAAACATTGACTCGGAAGCCACAAGGAAGGGACAAAAATTGTCGGATTCGAAGCGGGACCCGAAAGGCGTATTTGTTCGGTCACCTTTTGAGGAGCTCAGCATGTATGTTTCTAGTAAGAGGGGCAAGCCAAAAGACGAAAGAAATACTCGCACGGAGGTGGAAAGGAAAAAGGAGAGGCAAAAAAAAAAAAAAATTAAATATAATTTGAGGAAGGGAGAAAAATAAGAAATATTGTGAACGGAGACTGTGTAATTATAATGAAAATTAAGATGGAGGGAAGGAAATCGGCTTAGGGATGATATAGAAGACTTTTGGTTCAAATATCTAGTTGGGCGAGAAGTGCTACCAGAAGGTCTAATTGAATTGAAAGAGACCGTCGGAACTTCTGAGCCCAGTGAAGGGCAATCAGAAGAAACCTGCAGGTACACTGTAAAACAATGTTTGCACATTCTGACTGAAGAAAATAAAGGATCACGGGTAAACAAAAGAATACATAAAAAGTGCTAGTTGTCACTTTTTATGAACCCCTTTTGTTTTTCTTTATTTTTTCAATGGGCCTAATATGCAACTGTAAAAAATTGTAACAGTTACATACGTTTTTACAGTAAACACCAACGAACGCGTGTTTGGTCTAACGGTAGGAGCACCCGCCTTTCTCACGGGTTCCATTCCTAGGTCGATTCATACCAAACACTCTAATAAAATAGAACCTACTGCCGTTGTGCGTGATGCTCCTCATAAGCAATGGAGTAGCGGGAAAACAAGCCAAAACAGCCAGTGACCCGGGTTCATGCGCACTGTTTAAGAAGGTGTTTCTTCATTGGCTGTTGCCATTGTATATTGTATCAACTGTATTCTTTGTTCGGGCAGTCGGGTTAGGGATTAGTTTAAGCATTAGGGTTACGTTAGCCGGTTAGAAATTTTTTGTTAAACAGTGCCCCACTGTGACCATAGGCGTACGGGAGCATTTCAGTTTGTTGGGGGCAGAGGATTCTCTGCCCGAAAATGTAACTCTGCCCGAAAGACCATCTAAGCGGAGCGCCACCACTGGTTGGCGCGGAGCGTACAGAAAATTTTGAAAAATCGCAACCCCTCAGACAGCCGGAAATGGCCTTTCCCAGGCTTATTAGCAGAATCAAAGCCGTCGATATTTTGAACTTTCATTTGCAATAAAATTTTCACCAAAAATGAGCAAATCTAGAAAAAGTCAGAAAACTCCCAGATGAAATGTACCACAGACTGCCATTGGATGGCTACACTAAGCTATAATAAGTAATTAGTGCTTAGTAAAGAACATTTTACTTTGACCTAACGTTACCACTAGGGAGGACTAGCCGTATGTTAGGCTATACGTAGGCTATACCAGCACAGCGGTATATTGCGCAATAAGGGAGTGCTGTTATCATTCTCTTAACATTTATCTTTACACTTTGGCGAATTGACTTCGAATAACAGAATAACAATTCAAATGTACCACATAAGCCAACCTACGTATAAAAATCAAGGGCAAATGGCGTCGACAAGGCACTATTCATATATTCTTCCCCGATCCAGCAATCGGTAACTGAGGTTCGTCCTTAAAAACATTTTGAGATGTGAAAAAAAACATTTGATATACCGCACCTGGGAATGTATAAAACATTACCTGGTCTTGTATCTTTCCGGGGGAAAACTGTAGAACGGAATTAAAAACATGAGTACAGGGGCGGGATTTGATCTCTGAAAGTGGGGGGCAAATTCGGGCAGGCTAGCAAACGGCGCCGAAGGCGCCGCGGGAGTGCGGAGCGCTCCCTGCAACGGCGTGGGGTCCAGGGGCCCGCCTCAGGGCCCCTGGTGGGGTCCAGGGGCAAAGCCCCCGGAAGCTCCTGGGTATTTACGAAACTGTAGGCATTAAAATGATGCATTTTATCTTCAACTTTAAAATACATAAGATGGGCACTTAACAGAACACAAATATCAATTATATCCTTACTCCGTATGATTAAAGTCAACCGGAATCGACAATGCAGAGGGTGCGGGGAGGGAGAATGGATTAATTAAAATTGAGGTTTTTCTGGGGCTCCCTCCTTGGTGCCCCAGATCTTCTTTTCAGAAAGTTAGGGGGCTTGTCATGTGATGTGAATTCAGCTTTTGTCTATGATAGGGCGGGCGTAGCGCGCCGAAAAATTTACCGCTTAAGACATTTCAATAATGAAACTGAATGAAAATTAAAAATTAGAGAAAGGATGGGCCACTTTTAACCTTATCTGAATAACGGTGTCTTCCTAAAACATTCTTACTGAAGCACAGACATACTCTAGTTTCCCATATAGTCTTTTCAGGTGACTTTCGCAGAACCGTTACCTACAAAGGGGCGCGTGGAACGCGCCGAAAAATTTTTACTTCATCTCAATAGTGAAATTGAAATAAAATTAGACAAAGAGTGGCCCCTTTTCACTACAGCTGAATAAAAGTGACCCCTGAGGATATTTGTACAAAGCAAAAACGTACCGTTGGTTTCCAATAGAGTCCTTTTCGTTAGATTTTTATAGAGTACTTCCCTGTGATGGGACGCGCAGAACACGCCAAAAAGGACTAGTTTTGAGACATCTCAAAAGAGAAATTAGTGGAAATTAGAGAAAGGGTGGGCCCCTTTTCACCTCAGCCGAAAAGGGGTGGAGCTCCAGATTAGGGTCAAATAAGATCATCGTCCTTTCAGAAAGCTTGGGGGTACTTGGTCAGAGAAGGGGACCAGAAGATGACCGCCTCCTGTTCCCCTTTTCACTAGTTACGGTAGAGCTTCAGCTACGGCCCGGGCACTGGTGATAAATCTCAGTGACAATGGAAGAGTTGTTCTACAACTTTCAATCCTGAAATATTTAAACCGGGTGCACACGAAGCGTGTCGAAAAAAGGAGTGTTGAGACATTTATTGAAAGGATATTGTTTTTGTTTAGTTTTCAATGCAGTAAATGACATGTTTAAACATTATACAACTTAATTAAGTGTCACTCGCGTAGCTCTGTCAGTTCCAGTTTGTATTTTTGTAGCAAAAGCAACCAAAGACGTAAAAAAAACTAAGTTCTGGAAAAAAGTGTGTGGGGGGTGCCCCCCTTGCCCCCCCCCCCCCCCGTAATCCCGCCTATGCATGAGTACCGTATGTCTGTGACCCTCTTGCGACTCTTGCCCGAATTCCAGTTCCACTGAATTGATACAACTGTCTATATGACTCGGCCCGATCTCCCGACTATATATAAATGATTTTTCTACTAACGCCGTTTGAGAAAAACTCGGGTTGTCACGTTGCTAGATGTTTTACATCAATTTGTGGGCAGACTTACTTGCAGATTTGTTCACACTAAATTCCTTATGAGTGAGCAAACAAGCTACGCTGATTTGTTTACCATTGCCCGAATTTCGGTTTCACAGCACTGCAGGTTAAAAAGTTTCGCACAATTTTAAGAGGATCATTTTGAAAAGTGCAAAATCGTCATCTCATTCATATGCTGCCCAAATACCTCTCGACCAAGTACGCTTCAGGGTTCTGGTGACTATTGGTGATTGTCATTTAGTAATATGGTGCGTCACAAGATAGCTTTTGATTGATTTGTTCGGGCAAAATTTTGGGGACTGTATACATCCTCTCTCCCCTTGTAATCTGGCGATTAAAAATATCCCCGAACTTTTTGCAACTTTTGCCCAAATATTGTGTCATTTCGGGCAAAGGTTTGCGCAAGACTATGAAGTGAGGCTGACGATAAATTGTTTTTTCATAAGCTGCCCGAATGTGTCGCGAATTGGTATCTTTTAGAGTTTTCATGAAAATTGTACCGGGCCTATGATGCTTTTTTATTATTTTTTCGGCCAAGTGTTTGAAGGAATTCGTGCGCGCCTTGGAGTTTTCTGTGTAAGTAGAAACAAACCAGGTTTAAAGACTCAAACGGATGCCCGAATTTTTCCAGATCCCTGCCCGAATTTTAGGTCTTGAGAAAATTTGGGGGGGGGGGGGCATTCTGCCCCCTGCCCCCCGTCTCGTACGCCTATGACTGTGACAACTGGCAAAAAGGCCGTGGGCGGCTCTACTTGAACCAACAGGTTGGAAATTGGGCCCGAAACTCCATCTAACTAACCAACTACAGTTAACACTAGGTAGTGATGAAGGACGGGTCCGGACAGGCACGCATTGAACATACACACATTGAAAAGGGGGAAATGACAAGGGAGCAGGAATGTCACGGAAGCGGTAGAAGTTGGATGGGGCCGGGACTCGGAAGCGGGATGGACAAGGATAACGGAATGCGAGAAGAATAAAGGGAGAGAAGGGTGGAAAAAACCCCAAATATTTATGGCAAGATTATAAATCATAACGTGATCCGGCAGGTCTTTATGTCGAATATGGAAGGCTGTCATAAATTAATATAAGACATAGGCCTACTCTTGAATTGCGTTTTTTCTTTCTTTTTTTTTTTTTTTTGGAAGGCTATTATAACTTGGTATCAGACATAGACCTACTGTTGAATTATATTTTGTTTTCAACCTTTACAGAGAATTTAAATTCATCTAAAACATCGTTAAAATTGGATTTAGCTGAATTAATATTAATGGTTAATGGTTGAAACAAATAAAATTTGAGATGAAAGATTAAAAGATCATATACCTGGTACGTGTCTGAGGAAAATTTTTCGACAAAGTCTTCCTTGGAGATATGAACTTCCTGTCTCAAATGCCTTATTCTGCGCCCACCCACAGCCCCTTGCCCAGTCCCCTCCCAACCCCCTGCCAAAATGATGTAATCTTAAATCCGAGAATCACTGCTTAATAGATTCATTCTGTTCATTACAAAAGTGGTCTGACTACAATAGCCATACGACAGAAAAGTGAATTTGTGCAAAAGAACGATGAATGAAAGGTATTGCAAGAAGGGAATCTTTACTCTCTCTGCACGAGGAGGCAAAAAGTATTTTACAAATAGTTTACAATTGAGATTAGCAAAAGTGCAAAAATACGTTGTTCTGGAGGCGTAGGTAGTATCTGCTTCAATTATATGTCTATAGAAATTATGCACGTGACGCCAGCGCGTTTCAATTTGGCATAGGCTATTGGATGGAACTGATAATGCGTAGTACCAGGAAGCTGCTAGACAAGCAGCTCTAGCAACTCCCTGATAGTACGTACAAATACGGGAGTTCCCAGCAACTTAGTAACAATCGTTGTACAATGGACTCCTGGATGTTTTGTTAGTTAGATGAAGTTTTACGGCCCAGTTTCCAACCAATTAGTTCACGTTGAGCCCGCCGCGGCCCTTTTTCCAGTTGTGGCTCACTGGCTTATTTTCCCCATAATCCATTGTTTACGCTGAGCACCAATCACGAAGACGGTAGATTCCCTTTTTTCAATCTTCGGTATGACTCGAAGCTAGCTGTGCAAGGACCTAAGTTATGGAATGATCTGCCCCTTCAGTTAAGTCAGCACTCTCTCTGGAACACTTTCAGTCCTTATTAAAAATCCACCATTCAGCTGTGCAGTCTTTGATGGTATCTGATGGATCAAATTACTCATTTGTTTTTCCACTTTCTTTATTAGACGCATTAGAATAATTATTTTAAATAAAGTGACATATAAATTTCAGGAACTTTAACACGACCAGGACTCGAATCCCCAACCTCCCGACTGCAAGTCCGATGCTCTAACCACTTGACCATACGGTACACATGTTGAGTGTTTGTCGGAATGGGAGAGGGGTCCAAGGGCAGGGGGATCTCTTGTAGAAATTTTTTGGCCTTTTCAAGGAGCCTAGATGCAAAATGGTACAAGAGTTTTTACTTTGTGAGGAATAGGCTTGAAATTTGAATTGTTGTGGTTAATCGGGATAAATCAGCCTGGAATTTTTGTTTATACATACAATGAAATGTCTTGCCATGCCCACTACCTTTTTCAATTTAAATTTGTTTCCAGATGTGTCTTCTTTTATAGGAGTAAAAAAGAGCATCAGTGGTTGGTATAGGCGTACAGAAGCATTTCAGTTTTTGTTTCTTTCCCCCGAAAACGTGATTCTGCCATCTAAGCGGAGCGCTACGATCAGTAGTTGCCGTGGAGGGTAAAGAAAAGTTTGAAAAATAGACTCCTCATCAGATGGGCGGAAATAACATTTTCCAAACTTGTACGTAGAATCTAAGCTATCTTTTCTCGTGGACAATGAAATGCTCACTGCAAAATAATTTCGTAATCTGCAACGCGATCACGAAGTTATCAGAAAAAATAGGCCTACCCCAAAAATGCTTTTGCACGAAACACCGTGCAGAATATTTTGAAAAGTCGCGACCCATCAGATGGCCGAAAATTGCGTTTTACGCTTGTAAAGGGAATTTAATTAGCTTTTAGCTTTCCTTTGCAATAATAAAAAACAACTTGCTTAGTGGTCAGAGAATTGCCACATAAAATGTTCCACTACCATTAGATGAAATGGTCTAGAATCTCTTCGGGGAAAACAATCCAACAGAATTGAAAATATGCTAATGCTTCTCTACTGTGACTCTTGACTAAATTCAACTTCCGCTGAATTGATGAAATGAAAGTGACTGCCCGAACTCTCGACATGAATAATCTTACTAATAACTTCTTTGGCATGATAAATAACACACGATTGCTCACCGCACCTGACCCTCCGCCCATGCCCTGGTCTCGTTCGTCTATGCCGTCCAGGAAACGAGTTTAAGGGACGTCCCCCTCCAATATGATTTTTTAAGGTGTCCTTACATGCAATCTGGTGCCACATACTCTCCCCTTGGAAGAAAAAATTGTATTACTGAAGTACGCATTTCTAGGATCTAAAAAAGAAAAAGTTTCCTGAAGGAGAGGGTGGCCTAAATGCCTCTCGCCTGTGTACACCAGTGGTACCTACGTATCATTCATGGGCGTCAGTCCTAGGATATGTGGCGTCACGGCTTCCGATGCATTTTGGAAAAAAACTCATTTACTGTAAATCAATATGCACAAATTTCAAAGGTTTTGACGGAAGTGGCTATGCGCGCCTACGAAATAAGATTGAAGCTGTAGCGCACTAACAATATCATGCAACTAGTTGCAGTTTAACGGTCCAGCTTCCAACCATTAGGGAGCTTTAGATTTCACAACGCGGACCTCATCTACAACGAAATGACGTCATTTGTACCTATGCCATTTCGAACGCAATGCGAAGTAACGCTACACACAGTTGTTAAATGACAAGGGGAATGCCGGTTGTGATGTCATTACGTTGCAGCTGACGTCCGCGTCGTGAAATCTAAAGCTCACTAATAGTAGAGCCGGCCACGCGTCCTATTTTCCAGTTGTGGCTCACGAGCTTGTCTTCCCTACTCCATTGTTTATGCTGAGCACAAATCACAATGGCATTAGGTTCCCTTTTGTAAAGTCTTCAGTATAACCCGACCAGGACTCGACCTCCAGATTGCAAAGGTGGATGCTCTAACCACTTGACCCTACATTAGGTCATAATATCATGTAAGAACGATATCTAAAATCTTCTATAAACCTTAAACACTCCTCGTTCCTCCATCTCATCTTAACGTAACAAATCTCGAGACACAAACTTGAAGAAAAATAAAACAAAACACTGGGACTAGATGTAATTTTCCGTATTTGTTTTTTATTGATCATATTCTATTTTTTCATTCACATTATGGAAGCAATGAAAGAAGGCAGAGAAAACGTGAGTAAACAACACAACACAAACAAAATAATGGATTTTCATAGGTAGGGTTCTTCAAAGATGGACCATCACTGCATCGGCCCATCAGAGAGACCGTTATAAAACACCCCATGTATCTTAGTATTTGAAACCTATACACAATATTGTTACATTAAAAGTCAATGCCCAGTAATCAACTATAGCAATTCATAAAGCTGTTTATGCAACAGCGCCATCACTTTCATCTGCTTTGCTTTATATCAATTTAATGCTTTTAGTTTTTGTTCATTTTTAAAAGTCAAAGTATTGAGTATGATTTTTTCAAAAAAAAGAAAAAAAAAAAAAAAAAAAAACTTCACACATTTTAGTCTCAATACATTTGCCTTTTATCAGCAAGAGGTTATTCTTCTCAAATGAACAAAGGCATTTCTGACCTAAAGGCAAGGCTGGTCTGTCCCCACAAAAGGTTTCGAGTCAGGGGAAGGGGGGGGGGGAGGCATATTTTCCAGGGGCCTTATATTTCATAGGGGTATAGGGATGAGACATACTAGTAAAGGGCAATGGTAATTTAGAATTTTTACTGTGAGAAATTTTTTTCATGGGCGTAACCACCCTCTACCCTGCCTTAGCTGTGGGCTTCCTCTGCCTTAGCTGTGGGCTTCCTCTGCCTTAGCTGTGGGCTTCCTCTGCCTTAGCTGTGGGCTTCCTCTGCCTTAGCTGTGGGCTTCAGGCAAGTTAAGTTTTTTGTGCAGTGCTTGCAATAAGTAAAGAGCCTTACTTACTCTTGAATCAAGAGTACTTACTGTTGAAAAATATGCAAGGGAGAAATTTTAAACAAGTCCTACTATTTGTTAAAGTATACAAACTTACATAGATGGCCCATGTATCATTTTTAATCTCATCAAATGCTCCCTATAGATACTGAAATCAGTATCATTTAAGAGATAACAGATTTTGGTACACTGACCGCAGAAACACAGACATAAGTGTCACTACCATAGCTTTAGGCATCTCAGCTGAACAAAAAAGTCCTCGTCTTCAACATGTACATACAGAAACAACTAAAACAAAAAAATTACCTACAGTAAGAATAATTTGTTCTATCTTTGCTATAGTTGTATTACTCTATTCAATCTCAATAATTTATTTAAGTTACACAGTGTCCTATTACCACTGCTAGCTTCTGGTACTAATTTATCTGTTCTTCCCATGGGGGATCCCCACTTCTGTCCTCTCTGATTTTCCTGTTGATATGAACAGTTAAGGCCTCCTCCAGATTACATTTCTTACTCAAAATTACTATTTTTTTTTTCTTTCTATCTCAACTCCTTTCTTACAGCATGCCCACATCATTTTTTATGGTTTTAAGTAAACTGATGTAACAATAAGATACATCTGTTCTGGCCATTCCCAGCTTAAGGCATAAAACTTTGCAGTTACTATTTCGCAAGAATGTACAATGTAGGTCAATCAGCTGGCAGAGGGGGAGGGGGAGGGTTTTTTTGTCTAACATGGTTTGTCTTTGAAAAGGTGTACCTGGAAAATATACGTTAAGGATACGATCGAAAGTCTGGGTCACACTGCCACAGCTACCACTCTCTCCATTTCTTTGCTAACTTCATACTACAAGCTCACCACTGTCTAAGTCCTGGATTCAGTCACACTGCCAGAACTTCAGTTGACGCAATGTCTTGTCCCTTGGTGTGGTTGGTAGCTGTGGCAATGTGAGCCAGGCTTAAGGCATTTACTAGAAAAAATATCAAATAATACTCTTGGCACTCCTCCCTTACCCCTTTTCTCACCTATTGTATACCCCCTCCTCCCTCATTTTTGTACTTCGTTGCAGGACATAAACTGCTGTGCTGCATGCGTTTGAAACCAAAGGAAATTTACATGATGACACAAATAATGTACTGATGTTGTTGGTGATATCAAGCTATTTACATATTCATAACCATTAAAATCTGAAGTCACATGAATTCTGAGAATATGAAAGTATGCCTGTTGTATATATTTAAATATTGTACACAAAAAAGACTGATCACTTCATCATTATCTGTTATGATTGAAATATCACTATATGTATCAACTTATGGACAAAACAGTACTTACATCCATGAAATATAACATTCATTATTCACACAAAAAAAAATCTCTTTTAAGCAGATTAGTCCAACAGGTGAAAAGACATGTATGTTTAAAATGGAGGCGTTAACATCCTCCAGTTGTAGGCACTCAAAGGTTCATATCCTTTTCAAAACATTTTCGTTGGCATTATTCGTACTTTCAACAGTAGAACATTGGAAGTAGATGCAAATTCCACCAGAATCCTTACAAAAGGTTTCACTATGATAAATTTATGCAAAGGAACTCAATGTTTGCTCTGAACCCCACTTTAAGACCTTCTTTGACACCACCTCTAATATTGTCAAATGTGAGCAACAGGAAGAGAAAAACAAGAATATTTTTAACTTTTTGAGCAAATATGGCCTCAGTATTCATGAGCAAAATATTGAATAGTGTGTAATCTGCCAACTTTTTCAAATATATCATACTTCTTTGAATAAAATATATATTTATATTATTATTTTTTCTTAAATAATTTGATTGACATAAGTTCCAAATGTCTACAAAACTCATCATTTCCCTGCTACTCCTCAACTGAAGTTTACTTTTCTCAAAATACTTTCTTCTTTCAAAGCGGCACTCTCATCAAGCATCTGACGCATGATCCCATTACATCAGATCTTTTGCAGTTACGTAACATGTTCATCATTCTCTAGGACAAACAAATGGAGCCTGCCTTTCCCACTAGAGACTGACACATACAAAAACTTGCTGGCTTATCCTACTTCTACAAAAATTAGCATTATACGTATGTTTGTGTAAGTTGTGTAAGTGTGTAATTCTATCTATAAACTAACCACTCTGGGAAAGTATGTAATTCTACATGCTAACCACACTGGGTTAGAAATTAGTCACACAAAATTTTACCTCTCATTTCCTAACAGACAGGTTTAAGTTGACACAGCCCCGGTTTTTTTTAAGTTATGACTCCCTACTGTAGCTTGTTTCCCCTTGGCAGCAGGTTCCATTTTTAAAGTCTTTTGTACGACATAGTTAGGAGTCAAACTCCTCCAGACATCACATAGCAAGTCTAATGCTCTTACTGGTTGACCAAGCAGTCTGTTGCCATGACAACACTGAGGGCAATCTTTTCTGTCTGTGATAACACATGCATAACTTAAGGTTTAGAGTAGAGTATCTACCTAGTGGATGACCCGTCATGCCATTAGGATATCACTAAGAAACAAGACCATTTTAAGCTGTATTCTACAACGGGCCAAGTTGTAACAGGTTAATATATTCCAATACTTGCAATGGAAAATATTTGAAAACCTTATTAATGATATAAACTACCTAGTTCTGCACAACCCTCCATCCTGAGCATAACATCAAAGTATACTACAAAACTATTTTTAAAGAAGAAATGGAGAGAAAAAGAGATTCATTTCCATATTGTTACCCAATCAAATCATCACTACCATTTGAAATTTCTGTTTAAACCATGCATGCTTGACTCTGACATCTACACTCAAGCAACTGCATTCCCCTTTTTTCATAAATAAATGTCAAAGACCATCTGATGAAGAATTCAATTGGAGGAAAGAGAGAGTTTACGACATTTTTACCATTTCAATAAATTCTTTCGTCAATTTTAACACCATATCAACTTTTTTAAAAGATTTGGAAGAAATGTTTTACAACCTCTGCAGGGCAAAGTAAGTAAAAAATGACAGAAACCAGCAGTTCATGACCAATTTTAATGCCCTAGCACACATGCAAAACCACCATATTAATGTCCTCCCTAAAATAAAAACCATTCAAGGCCACTTCCAAATTACATGGGATCAAGACTTCCATATTGTTTTGCAGAATAATAGGCAATGACCTAGGAATAAAATTTCAAGGGTCCCTCTTATACATCCATTTGTTATATCTTGATATCAAGGCTTTGCATTTCTGAATTCAAAATTAATGTCCAAGTTCCATCACACCCCCTAATATCCCTGAAAAATATCAGTATTTTTTGTAGAAAAAATCTCAGAACGCCAAGTTGAAAAAAAAAAAATCTGCTAAATGTGCATACGTCATTTGCAGTATTTACATAAATGTGTGAGTGGAAATGACATAATGGCTAGATGAAAGGTGTGAAAGGAGATTAAAATTGAATTTTGAAAATAAAAGTTTTCTTTTCATTTTGCACCTTTTGCTATTAACATACTGCTGCTCAAGACAAGGCTTACCATTTCCACAACTTAAGGTATAATTCCCTATTAAATTGTTCCCATTCTATTAATGTTGATTTACATTGGATAATTACACATTTATCTCAAAATACAACATATTTATGTAACGAGATGGTGACAATAGCTCATACTATTTAAGACATTTATGCTACGAAGGATCAAATTTCTACAAATACAAATAAAATTGAATCTACTAATCATACAAAAAAAAAAAAAAAAACTATATTAAAGTACTGAATATTTATGAATGATTGTAAATGAAGCACTACACACACAATTAATCCAGTATACTAACTGGTTGAAGTAGAAAAATAATTCTTTAGGATAGGGGGGTGGATATCATGCCCCCGGTACCATCACATCAAGGTGATTAAACTTAGGCACCCATAGTTAATGTCTTGTTGCTCAGCCCCCTTCCCTCTCCCTTGGTTCCCTTCATCCCACCCAGTCTTATCTCCTTCCCCCCCCCCCCCTCTCTCTCTCTTTACCTCACATAATTAGGGCAAGCACCACAAATTTGAAACAGATCACACAACTAAAAGAAAAAAAGAAAAAACATAACGAAAACAAAACTGCTTGAAGGGTACATTGTAAGCCATTTTCTTTAAAAAGTGACCCAACTACAATCTTTCTGCCACACCAAAATAGTTTACTATGAGTAAGAAGCCTGATCTGAAAACCACCAGTTAATCAAACAAGTAAGACTTTCAAAACATGGAGGTCACATCAGGTTGGATAGGTTTATAGCTAAAATAAATTTCCAGCTGGAATTTTTCAATGCTACATTTTAGAAGTTCTCTATCAGCTTTCAAGGTTTACAACTTTTATTAAGTCAACTTACCGGCTAATCCTGAGTGAGCCATAAGACAATCTCTGAGGGCAGGTATGGCATACAAATACAATACATGCCATAGCAAATGTTACATTTAACAATTATATAAAAGAAGTACATGTGTAAAATAGACATTCATCCCTTTTTTGTTACGAGGAAACAATTACTATCACAGGGAATAACAATTTTCTTTATTGCTAAATTTTATTTTATAGGTGAAGGAAAAAATCTCTGATGGGAAGGTGAAATACAAAGTTACCTCCCCCCCCCCAAAAAAGGAAAAAGAAAACCATATGTCACTTAAAACACACGGTGGATGATCATTTTCAATAGCTCCTCACCACTCACTTAACAAAGAAAAGTCCTAGGGAAAATGTCTAAGGAAGTGAACAGGATCCTACCCCTACCTTTCCTAACCTCCTCTTTTGACACACATATCCTAAGAATGTGACAAAAATTAACCCTTTCAATTGCTGTTAAGCTTTTAGTCACAAATCAAATCACTCACATTGTCATGCCTGCTCTGTAAACTGCATCTCCCATCCACTCCTCCCCCCCCCCCCCCCCAAAGAAAAAAATATTAACAAGTTCAACTATTTTCTTTCATTTTTGCTCAAATTTCATTTGTTTTCTTTACACATTTCAGATTTCCATAAAATAAATTGCTGAAAATTATATAACACTGCTATTTACACATCTCATTTTGAAGCTAATAAAGATTTCTCAGATAAAAATAAATCCCATCATTTGCAGTGTTTTGTTTAACATTTCCTGTCCTTTCTCTTAAATGAAAAGAAGGGATCACTGTAGTTATTACGAAGTATTTGTAAAACTCTTCTTTCCAAGGTCTATTGGGTTCAGTGATACCTGGTCATAAGGGAAAAAATTACAGGAACTAAGATTTGAAAATGACAGTTGAACTGTTAAGAGGATGTGATTTTGAAACTACACACGACATTAACATTCCTTCAAAGGTTCATTCTGAACCATCCAGTTTGTTCTATACCCAATGCCGGTGTACCCAACTTGTATCTGAAGGCAATTTAACACCAGCAAAACTCTAATGCTATCAGGTATTATAATCAAACTCTAACATTACCTTTCAATGCACCATCACTGGACAGCTGACCTATTGTTTAAAAATTGCATAGCATTCCGGCTGCCATTAATAACACTTTGACATGGCCTGCTTGGTATGGATTGATGGTCATTTGAACCATTGAAGTTAACTGAGTGTGATGGTTGATGACTGGAATTGAAGGCTTTATGAATCTTTTAAAGGAATGTTTTTGAAATGATACCAAATGTTCAAAATCCTTGAGCATTCATCATACAGCCTGACGCTATGTAAATATTCTTGTAAATCAGATGTACATGTTTTGTTCTGGTTTAGATATGTTCCCCTGGTTCCGTATAATATGGTGCTTAAATAGTGTTCGGAATTTAACAATTGGTAACTTTGAGAGGAACTACCTCATACTTGTGTAAATTTACAAATAATCTTAAAAAAATCATTCAACTTGAAAGAATTTATACAATGTGATAAGGGAAACCCTGTGTAACTATCCTAACCTTCATATTGAGAATGAAATGTGACTATCCTTCCCTTGGTAGTGTAAATCAAGTGTGACTATCCTTCCCTTCATAGTGTAATTCAAGTGTGACTATCCTTTCCTTGATAGTAATAACCAAGTGTGACTATTCTTCCCTTGGTAGTGTATAAAGTTACATGTGACTATCCTTTCCTTGATAGTGCAAATCAAGTGTGACTATCCTTCCCTTGATAGTAACAATCAAATGTGGCTATCCTTCCCTTGACAGTGCAAATCAAGTGTGACTATCCTTCCTTTGATAGTGTAAATCAAGTGTGACTATGCTTCCCTTGATAGTGTAAATCAAGAGTGACTATCCTTTCCTTCATAGTTTAAATCAAGTGTGACTATCCTTCCCTTGATAGTGTAATTCAAGTGTGACTATCCTTCCATTGACACTACAAAATCAAGTGTGACTAAGCTTCCCTTGATAAGTCACATTGTTTCTCTGCTACAGTTCACACCTTCCTTACTGTTTCTCTTCCACAAACACATTACAATGCCATGGGAATGCAACACAAGATAGATTAGTTAAAACTGCAGTGAAATTACCATGCTGTTCTTCAGATGTCCAACATAAATGAAAGATTTTTAAAGAAAGTGCAAGTGTCACTTAATTCTGCTGTGCAGATGGGTACTTTAAATACACAACACTGAAGGCAAATCTGAAATAACATGTACACTTTTCTGTTTCTTTAGAGTGAAACTTTTCAACAATGAAGTACTCTCTCTCTGTGTACATAAACTATGAAGAAAAGAGAAAAAAGGAAATTGTAAAAGATAAAAACAGAGTGAAATGAAAGATAGTTTAATTGTACATGCTTAAAAAAATGAGATAATTTTGAGAAGCAGAAAAAATCCTTCAATGGCTTTGACAAAGTGTACAGCTACACCTAACATACCAATATCATCAGTGTTTGTGATATCTCAGCCCCCAAACTACAGTGCATGAGGAAATCTTTTCAAGTTTTCAAGATACTGTCTGGTGCCCTCTTCAGAAAGAAAGTAGGAAGGAAATATATGTCAGGAAATCACTGCCAGCTAACTATAAACTTTAAATTCTAAAGAGCTACGTATCTAACACTAATGGAACATGTACTTTTTGAATTGCTTCTAACTTCTGATAAAGAAACACAGCCCCTTTTACAGTGTATGTGTTCAAATACCACTCCCTCCTGCCAATCTTTCACTCCTCTTTGTGTTTTTACTGGATATAAGCGACGGAAATAAGATTATTAATTTGAGGCTCAACATGCAAGAAGGTTTATAAGCTTCTTTAGCTTAAAAATTTACACAGTATATGCCGCAAATTACTTCTTTCAAATTTCAAATCAATTTGGGACTTCTTAAACTTAAGTTAGTGACTCTTTCCAAACCAAAAATTTCAATAAACTGTAAAGAATTTGTATAATCTATGACCTAAAATGTTAGTCTCAGAATTTTGAATTATTTTGCATGAACAACAGAAGTAAATGAGCAGGTTTTATATATGAAAGTTGAAAGGACATGAACTTAGAAGGTGAGCTTCCCATTCTGTAATATAACATGCACAAGATCTATACAGTAAATAAAGGTAAGTCATAAAAGGAAAACAGCTCTTATAAAGATCACATAACTGCAACTGCATAACTTTAGAATGAAACAGATACCATAAGCTTGCCCGAATCTGCCATTCAACATACACCGTCAAGGATTATTGCACTTATCAATTGTTATGATGCATGCACCCTTTGACCCTGCATATGAGGTCTGTCAATATTTGCTAAAAGTGTTAACATTTTTGTGCATTGCAATTCCAACTGACTCGACATATCATAATAGACTTTGTCTCACTTTTCCTGTGACAGCCCTCCTGTGAGGGCGGTCTCCATCTTCATTGTGCCATTAGCTTACCTGGGTCTAGTTGCAGGTAGGTAGGACTACAGGTGTAAATAGGAGGCAAAGAGGGGTGATATAGATTTTGACTCACTTCTCCTGTGACACACGATGGAAAAGTATCAACATAATTCCGTTGCTGACACAACTAGTGGGAAACTTAGACGAGCCTTCTTCACCACACAGGCAAACATGATGCACCAATATCTGGGACAGAGGGTGCATAGGTCTAACAATTATTAAGAGCATTAGTCTTAGTACTATTTGTCCAAAATTATCACTCACACTTGTTTGACCCACTACTACGTAGTTGGTTCCGTCTATGGAAATAAGAGAACTGTATGACTTACCACTCATTTGGTATGCTCTAGCCAAAATACGATAAAAATAATAACTTTGCATGGCATTACATGTTCTTTAGAAAATGATTGCATATTACTTAAAAAAAAAAGACAATTCCTAGAATTATATTGAATACATACATCTCTTGGATCCAGTGACAAGTGAGCTTTCCCTTTTTTAAAAGATTAAGTATTGTCCCAATCTTGTGTTTGTGGGAGAAAATCCTCTGAGACCATCCTCCATTTTACGATGTACACATGCTGACGAAATATCTACTCTAATATCCAGGTTATGCTTGGCAGTTATTTGTACGTGTAAACTCTACAGTGTCTTCAAAGAAAACACACAAAAATCAAATAAATCTGAACTCGAACACTAAAACTTGGATCACTACACTATCCCCTTGAGTTCCTGTTTTTCATCTCAAAACTACCTCATTTTTTGTTTTGTTTTTTCTGGTTTTGGCCCTGCACTGATGTCAGTTGATTGATGGAATGACTTGAAATCTTCTCTCTGTCTGATCCGAACCTGACTTGATGGATGACGATGGTGCAGGGGAAAGAGTATGTCTTGACTCACTGGAATGGTGAAAACGCTGCTGTGTGTGATTACGATGTATACAAAGAGAATGCAACGATGATCAAGGCATTTCTGAAAAAAACGATCTTCTTCCTTATCCAATGATGAACCTCCATTGCTGATTCTTGCATAGCACAAATCTAGAGAAAAGAACAGAATGGCAGAGAAAAAGGGGTTATGAAAAACTCCACATACCTGTATATTCTGTAATAAACGCCCCCCCTCTAATAAAAGCCGCCCTCAAAATCAATCGCGTCCATGGCAGAGGTATAACTTATACCTTTGTGCTTATCAGTGCATTCCGTTTTGGCAGGAAGGATTGAGTACGGTATTTACAGGAATTTTAACAAAAATTAAGAGCAAGTTTCAAGTATATTTGTGACCCTTTTTTCAGTTTACAAATAATCAGTGGTAATAATGGGTTGAATGGCAGAATTTTATCGATGCTGATTAGTTAATTTTTTATTAAAATACACCCTCAAATAAATGCCCCCCTTTTAAAAAATGTAACGCCCCCGGGGGCGTTTATTACAGAATATACGTTCAAATACTGGACATCAAGGGTAATGGGCAATGCAGGCCACGGATTCTGCCAGAAACACAAACTAGGGAGGGGGGGGGGGTATATTACTGCTAAATCCCAAGTCTAAATTGATGCTGTCCTATAAGCTGTTACAAGTGTGTTCAGGGAGCTTGCTTCAAGGCCTCTGTGGGGTCAATTTGAAAGGTTTTAAAGGCCAGTTAACCCAATTAGGTAAAAAATTGCTCAAAATGTGTCTTCCTTTTAAGTAAGAAACCAAAATATTCTAATTTTTATGGAAATGGTGAGGGGGGAGGGGAGATTTACCCTGACTTCCTTCTGGAAAGGCAGGACAAATTCCCTTTTACCAACTCTTGCAGAAACACTGTAGGCAAATGAGGGAGTCATGTCAAAAATTTTGTAAATTTTGCTTTCCTTGAGCAAGCCCAGAGTAATGGAAGAATCTGTCTGTTCAAATGGGCTTTTTATAAAGTATTGATGGACTGTAAGTAGGTTTGATGGAGAGCCAAGGAAGAGTTGGAATGTTAATATATTGTGGTCCTATGGGTAATGTAATGTACTCACTTGATTATAAAATGGAAAATTGCAGTTTAAATTTAATTATTTAAAGGGAAAGCCTTTCAAGGGAAACTGTAATTAACATAGTTACAAATACCCTAGTGTCCTCATTCATCACATCATCATGTTGTTTTTAAATCAAGTAAAAATTATAATTTCTACTGACTGGTAAACTCATCAAGGATAACTCAGGGTTCCCTCACTTTTGAAATACTGTACTGAAATTCAAGACTTTTTCCAAACTTTTTCAAAACTAAAATGGAAATATTTACTGTAGTACTGAGAAATAAAGAATTTTGTACAAAATGGCCCTTTCTTCTATACTTTTAACCAGCATGGACACATACTTCATGTGATCACAGTTACCAAAAAAGTATGATTTAAAATTTTCTCCCAAAATTGGTAAAATTTTGGAGAGGTAAATCTTGAGAAGAGTGAAACACATTCACATACAGCCCTAGTTACCCTTCAGCATCTCCTATCAGATTATGATTCATTCTGTCAGTTTTAGTTCAAATCTGCTCCATCAATGATCGGTAAGAAACCCGAATATACCTACCTGTTTAAATGTATGACTTGCATCACATAGTTGCTAAAACCCAATCTGCACATATTCTATCAAGTCACATCAACAGACAGCTTTTATTGGATGTACATAGATCCAAATAAAGCTTTCTTTAAACTTTGTTTCAGTTGATTTGATTTTGAAACTACAGTACTGTTTCATTGTTTGTTTGGTCACATAACTGTCCAGATTTCAAGTGATATATATTGGACCTTTGAAACAGTTAATGCACTTATCAAACTAGATGTACAGTACCTTCTAACAACCCCTGGATAAGGTATGTCTATGTTTGTTCAAGGTGTCCACCATTTTTGTGCATTGACTCATCCCTCCACCATGCAGCTGACCAAACAATCATAAACTCTAATGCATGTTTTCTGCACAAAATGACACATGTTTATCCTCTACCAATTATGTTACTTTGAAGCAAAATTTGGAGACCTCTGACACACCGACTCACAACTGCCCAGGCAGGGATTCCCCCAGACACTCAAATATCGAGGGGGGGGGGATTTATTACTGCTGTACCCAAAGTCCACCTACATGCTGCCCTTGGCCAAAGTTACAGGTAGATTAAGGAGCACAAGCTTTCTTCAGGGCCCCTGTAAGGTGCAATCTGAATTATGAAAGTTCAAACATTGATAGAAAAGGTGTCCTCTTCTTAAATGAGAAATCAAGATACTGAAAGTTTTGTATGAAAGGGGGATTTCACCCTACTTCTCCTGGAAAGGGACACAAATCACCCTAACCCCCCTCCCCTTGATAGGAACTTGAACCCTGCCAAGGATCAGAGGGTGTGCAGTTAGTTGGTAAGATAAAGTTTTACGGCCCAGTTTCCAACCTATTGGTTCAAGTCGAGCCTGCCACAGCCTTTTTTCCAGTTGTGGCTCACTGGCTTGTTTTTCCTACTCCATTGCTTATGCATCATGCACAATGGCAGTAGGTTCCATTTTATGAGTTTTTAGTATGACTCGACCAGGGGATAAAACCCAGCCCTTCAGAGGGTGTGCAAGTGCATGACCTACTACTACAATCATCTTTATACATAAACTGAAAACAGGAAAAAGATATTCAACTAATTCCAATAATTCCCGAAAGTTTATCATAAGGAAATTTTAACCTATGGTTGATAAGCAACATTACTGCTATTTTTGTTACAAGACATATGTCTTTGTGGGCAATTACCAAACTGCTGATATATATTGTTTGTTCATATGTCACAAAATGCTTTATTGACTTCCTTTCACACCTGTGAAAATTCTCCCCTAATCTAATCATAAATGTCTCAGGTTACTAAGCAAGTTGAAATAAAACCAGACATATCATTTATTTCCTTCAAAGCTGAAAATGACATATTTTCTTCCTCAAAGTCCAAAGTGCTTTGATACACTGTAGCCTAATACTTTGCATAAATATACTGTACATCAAAAATCATTTTCTTTAAAGAAAGAAGGTGAGCATAACTGTAAGTAAAAAAAATCAAGTGTAAAACCCCTCCTTCCTTTGTATCATATTCTAACTGATATCATGATATGACAGACAGATACTTTAGAGACGACATAGTTGTTCAAATTTGGGTCAGTGTGACATGTTTCATGAATTGCTATTGGGAGTCATGTGACAATATTTTTCTCACTAAATCACAAAATTTAGGTTAAAAATTTTTGGTTAATCTTGAACATGCAATGTTTAAATTCTGAAATATTTCAAAAGAGTACTTGGATGCTAAATAAGAAAATATCTTTGTGATCTGGCTGTTGTTTAAGATTAAGTTTGGAGTGACTGCTTTCGTCCTTGAATGTTCAACACAATCAGTTGAAATCTAAATTAAAATCCAATGTGTGATTTTCAAGATATTAACAAGTAAGTTTGCACATTTTCAAAACAAAGCACACTTGAAGCTGAAGCAAGTACAAAATGTTAGACATCATATCCTAACTTTAATGACCAGTATTTTGTCTTCCTTTAATCTTTACATTTTTCCTCCTCAGCAATCCCATCTTAAGGGAAGGTGATTGTATGAGAGGCTTGGGACTTAACACTTCACATTCCCCACAGGGAAGTCCTGTCCCTATCAACTTCAAGGTCAACACAAAATTCTGAAAACACAGAGGAAACAACAAAATCCTTACCAATGTGAGATAGTTAGACAGAGTCAAACTGCTGAATGTCCAACAAATTTATTAAAGTCGGACACCCACTTTTTTGAAGAAGTGATATTACCCCAGCATGCCTGCGTCACAAATGCAGGGACTTCATTGGCTAATACCTGCAGAAATGTCTGAGTTTATTGGAGGTTCCACCAAATTTGTAAACATTTGGTTCCTCTCACAACTGAACTTAGCTGACCTGCATGAGTGGGGAAAGTTGGGAAGTTGTTTAGGCTCCTTGCTGGGAAATTTTGGGCTTTGGAGAAAAATTTTGCAAAATTTGCAACTGTAGGAAATTTTGCCAATTGGAAGGAAAATTCTCGCAACTTATGAGGGAAATTCACTTTTCTCTGTCACAGTACATGAACATATAGAGAAAGTTTGCTCCCTTCCTAGGACATAACTACTTCTTCCAGCCCTGCATTCACCTGCCCCTTTTAATGAAAATCTCCATTCCCTTACCTTGGTACTTACTTGAATGATTTAATTCATAGTTGATTAAATTGTTTGTGTTTACTCCTCCAGTCTTTACTAGCTGCTGCCTTCTTCTTTGATCTTCCTCCGGCTTTCATCCTCGCCTTCTCCATGTCAAACTCCAGACCATCTATATTTGTCTCCTATCAAAACATAATGAGAACACTATGAAAGAAAGTGTACAATAGAATGGTTGCTTCAATAAAGGCATGCAGCAAGACATGGTACTGGGAAGTGGGAGAGGATTTGGGGGGAGGGGGGGTGGGTAAGTTTTTTACGAGGACCAAACATGTGGTGACAATGCATAAGTCAATAGCTACTAGGGGGTCAAATTATTAGTCCCTGACCTACTTCTTGTATCTAGATGGTCTTTTTCTTTTAACTATGTGTGCTGCGCGTGCATTACAATGAGCTATTTTATAAAATACTGTACCCCATGAATCTACAAACCCTTTGGTTTGCACAACGTAGGACATAATGAGGGGCAAGGGAGACTTCGGATAACACGATCACTTTCCAATTTGAATTGCCAGCCAAAGTTGACATATATGAGCGCAATGTAGATGAAGCCAAGAAGCTAGTAAAGTTGGCCACTAGTGGGCCAGGTCCATCAGTCCTTGAATTGTCTTAATCTTATTGTCTCCATGCGATTCTAAATCCTCCATGATGTGTTCTCTCCAAAAGGAACTGAGTTTGCACTTTCTGCTTGTTTTCAAAAAACTGTCTAATCGAGCATATGCTGTCAGATTAATAAGCCCACAGTTCACTTGGCAATGAGTTAGCAGCTTCGCTGCATCAGTTTGCCAAAGAAACAGTTCTTTGTCTTGGTGAGAACACCCTCTGATAAGAGCATCAGGGTTTATGTAAATGCAAAGAGTTTATTCACACTTTACAAATTTTGAAAATAGAGATAAGTTGGTGTGACCAGGCAGTCAGGATCAAAGTGCCATTATCTAGTACTGCAGTATTTGACTCAGCATTGTTTTTGTCAAAAGACCGTCCCTCATTAGTTTTTGCTAGATAATATCCTGTCGGGTATGCATGGAATGCATATTTCGTGAAATTGAGGGAATCCAGAGGTACTTTATTTCAGTGTACAATCACTTGCAATGCATACTGCATCGTCAAATGGTTTCAGACTTGCAGGTGGTGGATTGTACTCCCGGACGGGTAATACCAAAGACTTCAACAATGGAACCTAATGCTGTTGTGCTTGGAGCTCAGTATAAGCAATGGAGTAGGGAAAACAAGCCAGTGGTTAGGTTAGGTTAAATGAAGTTTAACAGCCAAGTTTTTATCCACCCTTGTTTTTCCTACATCATTGCTTATATTGTTACACACAAAGCACAATGGCAGTAGCCAGTGAGCCACAAATGGAAAAAAGATGGTGGCTGCCCTATTTAAACTATTTCGTTACAAACTGGGCAGTAAAACTCCATCTAACCTAACAGGTCTACTGTAACCTAACCTGATCGTGCACAAATCGGTTCTTCAGCAATGACCTACAAATGAGTTTTGCTGAATTCAAGTTGATCATGGATCACTGGTGATCAGAGAGTATTCACACTACAAATGTTGATCATTTGATCATCTTCCATGGTATCAAGCAGTGTATCTACCCCCCCCTTCCCCACCCCCCCCTTTGCGGGTGATCAGATTCAGATTTTGTGTAAATGCACAGTCTACATTTTCACCAGGGACCTTATGCTTTCACTCACTGGTTTTTTGGGTGCTTCCACTTTCTTGGGCTCCTCTTTCTTTGTAGTAGGGATAGGGGGTGCCGCTGCCTTCACAACTGGTGCTTTCACTGGTTCCGGCTCTGGCTCTTTGACTGGTTCAGGTTCTTTGACAGGTTCCGGTTCTGGCTCTTTAACAGGTTCTGGTTCTGGCTCTTTAACAGGTTCTGGTTCTGGTTCTTTGACAGGTTCTGGTTCTGGTTCTTTGACAGGTTCTGGTTCTGTTTCTGGTTCTTTTATAGGCTCTGGCTCTGGTTCTTTCACAGGTTCAGGTTCTGGTTCTTTTGCAGGCTCAGGTTCCGGTTCCCTTTCAGTTTCTACCTGAGGAGCAGACTCAACATGTACTTCTGAGGTGGCTACAATGGCAGGCTCCTCCTCCTGAAACATGACAGAAATGTAAAAAGTAAAAATGGTGTGAATGCATCAAGGAATACTAAATAAATTGTGGATCAGGCTGCCATTTGTGCTCATTGCGAGTGACCGCAGAGTGCATTTGAAACTGGAGGAGCTCATTATCAGAACCCACTATGTTCAAGGAAATAAAAGCCATTTCAGGGCTTTAAACAGCCCACAGCAAAGAGGTGCAGGGGCTCAAGTCCACAAAGTCACCTCCCCTTTCCCATCTTGGAGGTCCTGCTATAAAGTGATTTGATAATGTCCATATTATGGTATAACACTTTGTACTGAATAACAAATGATACTGGAACAGATAGGAAAATGATAACCTTTGTCAGTCAGAGATTATGAATGAGTTAATACCAGTCAAGTTAAAGTATTGTTATAGTATATTAACAGTAGGAAACACTATCAAAGTATGTTAATATGAATTGGTTACATAAAAGAAGTATATACTGAAAGAAACCTTAAATTGATTTGAAACTTATAACAGACAATTGTTGTTGTTCATAATCCTCCACATCCCACAAAAAAGATTTCCTTCAAGTAATATATAAAGAAAGACAGAATGTTGCACCGTCAGGTTTTAAAATTCCATAAAAAATGTTTCCCTCTTCAGCAGCACCTGTTTGAGTAAACAGTGACATTTATTCATAACTTTATGCAAATATACTTAACAGAGTCCAATAGTGTTTGCACCATAGGGGCTTGATCTACTGCTATACATTGCATATGCATAAAATGCCATATGCAACACAATCCAAGTTTAATAAGCTCATCCTTAAATCCTGGTCCAGGACAGAAAACAGACAATATGGTGAATTTTTGATTAAATATTATGCAGCATCTCATTTGCATTTCACACTTTTGGTATCATGCAATGACACACCTTGCAACAAGTTTAAATCAAGGAGAAAGGAGAGAGAGGGAGATGGATGCCCATGGGGCACCCTCTATATGTAAGCAAGCTGCTATCCAGGCACTTAAGGGATACCAGATGAACTTGCAGGCTAGTTGGGGAACTACATGAATGTGAATAGGAGGTAAGGAGGGGGGGGGACTGGCAGGTTTTCACTCTTTTGTATTTCAGCACAAGTCTAAGAACAACTATGGAAACATTGAGCATTTGACTCTTCCATGCAGGTCATGTTGTTACAGTGTACTGTACTGGCAGAATATCAAGCCCTTCTCAATTTTGCAATCTGAGGTTGATGGAGAATATTAATGTTCAGTTCCACCACCCATGTTTTTCCTTCTGAACCAATTGTGTACCAGATAATACAATCATTGAAGACATCATTCAGGCTACGAGTAAGATTAGTTTGCATTGTTTACTATTTATGAATATTTGTCGGGTAAAGAAAGTTCCACTCAGATGCAGGACTAGACAACTTTAACCTAACTTTAACCATTCACATTGTTGGATCAGGATTACCGGTCATTGGTAACAGTTTTATGTAGGTTAATGTACAAATGTGGTGCAGAATTCAAATTGTGAGAAAAGAAAAAAAAAGTACAAGTACACTCTGATTGCTGCTTCAAGAATCAAGAGTGATATGAAATCATTCTTCAAAATTTTATAACAATCTCTTCCATGCCTTAATGCCTTGAGACACCCTTACTCTCATCATACATTTATACAGTATTTTATACTTTGAAATGTCTATGGGCTGTTTTTGTGCTTTGCAATGTACCTGGACTGTACTGTTTCCCTTACTATTTCAATTTTTTGTTGTTTTTTGGGGATGGCTGCACTTTATAGATGGAACAACTTCCACTTGAAAGAAGCATCAATATTTTTGTTCATCTAAAGGTACATGGCACCAGGGAGGTGATGCCTGGCTGCATACTTTGGCCTAGACAAAAACGTGTGCAGAACAAAACTCTTGCAAGCATAAACTCTTTTGGTATTGTCTTCTAGGATGTTCTACAGTATACCCCATGAATTCATGGTTGTAAAGAGAGGTACAGTACCGATTCGTCGAGGTTAGCGCGATCGTCTACTTGTGACCCGTCCAAGATAGTAAAAGATCGTCAAGAATAGTAAAAGATAGTAAAGGCCTAAATTTCATCCAAGTCAAAAACCAGATCGTCCATTTCGACGAAGTCAAAAATGATCGTCAAAGTTCGTAAAGATTAGAATTGATTAGATTGGAAGGAATCACGATCACACATATTTTGTTACTTGTAATACTTGTATTGATCACAGCGTTCTACTGCACTGCTTTCGTGTGTGTTTTCTTTCTTTCTTTACTGGGCTTGTTAGGCGTCTCTGATTTGCCATTTTTTTACAGGGCACCTCATTATTTTAGTGTCAGCAAGCAAAATAAAAAGTATCACAAAAAGCCGACGACCAGTGTCTTTTTTCCCACGAAGAAACAAGTACACACAGCGCACGTACAGTATATGTAGGTTCACAAGCCTATTCAAGATAGACTAGCGACCGCCTGAGGCTAGCGATCTAGCCTAGCTGAAGAAAATGGATTCGTCCTAACTTTTCACCTCTAATTTTTTGTCTGTTTCAATATGATTGCCTAAAAAAGTTATTTTATGACGCCGAAAACTTGGCGACATGATTTCTGCAATCAGGCAGTTGTGGGGCAAAACATTTTCTGTACCCGTATTTTAGTTTAAAAAAAAAATGATAGAGGGACGAGAAAAAGTGCGCGGATGGGAGGAAGGTTTTTTATATTGGCTTAAATGCGTGTAAATGAACAAACTCGACATCGAAATATTCACAATCCAGTCACTGGCGTATTTTAGGCCGACTTATTGGCTGATATATCAACAATTTAAGTCAGCAACTGAGGTAGCCTACCATTGTAGGGATAGGAAGGAGGCACAGCCGTCTTCTCTGAAACTGAAGGTAAGTATATGCGGAGGGTTTAGCTGAGAAAATAATGGAGTCCAAAAAATGGCCAAATTACTATGCAAATGCAAAATTGGGTAGCAGATTTTCTACTTTAAACGTATGGTTTGTTAATGATTTTGTTTTGATTGAAGAGCCCTGAAACAGCCAAATTGCTACGCAAAATTTGAACACTAAATTATTCCCTCCCGTATCCCCTGGTTGCAGCTCCATATTCCGACAGTACACTCCATGACAACTCCATCATAGATGAATACCTTGATGGGTGTTCTACTGAACAAAAGAAAAAAACCAAGGTTGAAATTCAGGGCATTCTCATTTACAGCGTTTTCCGAAAGTTTTGACTCATTACCCCTTCAGTATATTACCGCTTACATGAATCAAGCTGAAGGTGTACTATTTGCCATGCTGCTTGGACTATTTGCTTGTTGTAGCCATTTAAGTAATATTGAATATGCAAACCAAAAAGGTAGAGAGGGGAGTCAACCTCTGAATTCCTACATACATGGACAGAGCATGTAACGTGTATGTCCTATGCATAGATTGGGACAAAAGAGTTGAACCAAGATGGCTGCCGTGAAGATGTAGATTTGTAGGGTCTGATGATGACTCTATATAATCTTTTAAGCAAAAGTTTAAATTGAATGGGAATTAATGCTCCTGCAACACATGTAGAGATTTTGACCTTACCTTATTTTATTTTGAAAATAGTTCAATTTTCTTGCAAAATCTGTTGAGTTACTGGGGAAAGTCCAAACTTTCACACAAAACCATAGCAGACAGTCATCATGCTTTTCCTATATTCACAGATACGGTAGCGACATGCTAATGCGCAGCATGCTCTGTCCATAAAGTCTGTGGTAGAGTCATCATTACTCCAGGCCTTGAATTTAACAAAACTCATCAGTGGATTCTCACATAAAAATGTCCCAACAAATGGAAAATCCTTGTTATTTATAATCCAACAGCTTGAAAGACACTCACAAAGCCACAATTAATGTTAATAAGAGGAAAGGAAGGGCGCTGCAGATTTCCCACACAGGGCCTGGCAACCCTTTCCTATGAGGGCAGTCTCAAACAGGGTTAACCCCCTTCTCCCAAAAGCTGAGAACATCCTCCTGTGCCTATAGTTGCATAATAATGTACACTATGTATATGACCTGAGAAACACCAGACAAAACCATGCACTCACGTATTGCTAAGGAAACTATCTCACAATATAGTAATGCCTGCAAGACTGTTAAAGAGGTGCATTATTGAATACAATAAGTTTATCAATGTCACCACATTGGTCCACACTTGTAAAGTTTCCTTCACAAATGACAAATTATGCTCAACCCTGGACAATACTCATATCCCTCATAAAACTACACTAATGTAAGTTTTCCATATTAAGAGAGTACATTAATTTAAAGTACTGTGCACAATTCTGTTTTTAAAAATTTGTGACAACACACAATTCCAAATACATAGTACACAACACTGTTACATGCTACATTATATAAACACAATCAAACTATTACTTTTCGTTTTCACAATTGGATTTGAACTAAACTTGATTTATAATACTCATTGTACTGTAAGCATTATAACTTGGCACGTACTCCTCCTTAAGGTCCAAGTGAAGTTATTGATATCAACTCAAATTAGATCTTCCCCTTTAAAGTACTTGGAAGAAGTAACAGGAACTCTAGTATCTACAGTACAATTTAATAGCTGTTAATTGTTATTTTTGGCTTGAACCTGTGGAAAACGAATCATAAAGTGTGGTTTTACTACCTCATCACGGAGAATGAAAATGTCAAAATAGCTGTTTAAAACAGCTAAATAATATGCCAAAGCTGTTTCATGTATTGTTGACATCCCTGAACCAGTTCATGCAGTTAGTTGTGACTTGAATCATTCAGAATTACAGTTGTAAAAGTGCAGCAGTAACTGAAACTGTGCAATTACTGTACTGAATGTAAGGTTTACATTTACAGTAGGAGGAAGGGGTGACGGATGTAGCTATGGGATAGTACAGTACTGTATACCCAATGTTTACAATATGCCTGTGCAGCTAGATGATGTTTTACAGCTCAGCTGCTAATCAATTGTTTGACTGCAAGTCCATGCAGCCAGCCATTGCCTTTGCTCCAGTTATGGCTCCCTGGCTAATTCCCTACTCCATTGCTTATTACTATAGGTTACATTTTAAAGTCTTAATTTGGTATAACCTGGCCAAGGGTCAAAATCTCACCTGCAAGTCAGATGCTCTTTAACCCTTTACCGTTGTTTGGGTCCTTTTGGACCCAGACGGAGAGCGCGGCTGTCACCCATCTTTATTGTTTCACGTGGAGCTCGAAACTGCGAGTAGCTACCCGCAAATTCGGCCATAACAACAAGAAAGACAATAGTTTAATGTCACAGGGTCAATAGCCAACGGAAGCTGATCAGGGAGTGCTACGTCCACTTTTCCGCCTGCTCAAGAGGCGTGAAAATATGTCCGGATTGGAGCACAACAGTAAAGGGTTAACCACTTGACCAGTCCATGTGTCTGTGTAGATGTTTACTGGCCATGGGTAGAAAAGATGCAAAGCCTGCAGGGGACACAATTTCTTTATTGTTTCACGTGGAGCTCGAAACTGCGAGTAGCTACCCGCAAATTCGGCCATAACAACAAGAAAGACAATAGTTTAATGTCACAGGGTCAATAGCCTAGGGAAGCTGATCAGGGAGTGCTACGTCCACTTTTCCGCCCGCTCAAGAGGCGTGAAAATATGTCCGGATTGGAGCACAACAGTAAAGGGTTAACCACTTGACCAGTCCATGTGTCTGTGTAGATGTTTACTGGCCATGGGTAGAAAAGATGCAAAGCCTGCAGGGGACACAATTTTCTGCATCCACGATGTGGAATGAAATTTTGGCATCTATAAGTTTTCCACTTTGTCCATAAATACATGCGCAAACAAATTTAAAAGTGGGAAATTTACTCCCTTCCTGGGAAATAAAACATTTTCCCAACTTTGTAAGTAGCGTTTGCATCTGTTACCTGGGTAACTGCCCACCATCGTATTACCTGGTTCCAAATCTACTGCCCGAATCTTAAAAAATATGGTATACATGCAAAAAGATTCACCACATTCATGCCACTGCCATGTGGTAATGGACTACTGTAAAATATTTTAGAATAATAATCAGGCCTTGAAGGGCAGTTGTTTAACGACGCTATTAAAGCGACCATGAATGTGGGAGAAGCCAATGGCTTATGAATTACAACTTCATGTCAGGTGGCAACCAATTCAACAATTTGGATCAAATTTGGTATTTCTTCTAAAGGCCAGTTCAGATGGGAAAACCGTAGATTGCTCTTGGATGAAAAATTACCCACCCTACTTTGACCCGGCCAGGAATTGAACTCTAGACCTCCCGGTTGCTAAGCTTCATTGCTTCAATCACCAGTTTGGTAAACATTCTCCCAGACTGAGAATGAAGAGAGCCCATAAAAATTATGTTTATGTTTTAAAGTCATTTGGACTTCCTTTCCCTAAGATGAAATTTTCATCAGCCTGCGGCCCGATTGCGCTATCCAATAGTGAGTTACTGCTTTAGTTGTAAGTTTAAATGGCTCTAGTGCATTAGGAAATAGCAAAGTACGGTAGCAGTGCAAATATCCCTAAACTATTGCAACAGATGATATTGGTTTCAACCAATGTTTAATATAGTTCTACAGTAGCCTATGTGATGACATGCATAATAGACTACCGTTTACTATTTTGTTTAATGAATAAACAAATGTGACCACTTCAATCGAAACTTTTCTTTATGGTAATGTCATGACAGTTTTTTAATTTAAAATTAATAAGGTCCAAGTGTTTCCTTATTGTGAGACTTACTTTATATTTAATACTACTGAGTCTGTATGTTTTAAACATGTTCTTACAGTATGTGGTGTACTAATAAATAAGGGTGTACAGTATAATACAACAGTATGTGCAGGCCTTATAGCAAGGGGGACTATACTGTATTTAATGATTGATCATATTCAGTCACTTCATTGCCTCAAGTTAGTGAGATGAAATTTAACAACACACCAACATGAATGTGTTATAGTACTGTCAGTGAACTCCGTTTTAATTTATTTGCAAGTACGGTTCAAGTTCAAATTTGGTTCCCCTTCAGCCCCTAAGTTTATAGAAGGCAGGGAATACCGTTGGCATATTCTGCAACCCCCAGACCCTCATTACCTCAAGGAAATCCACTCTGAATGGAACAAAAGCACAAACCTATCATTTTCATTGGCAAGGTTTGATATCTTTGTGTGAAATTCCACTCTTCCTATCAAAAACAGGGAAGCTCCCTCCCTTCCCATCAAACAGAAACAATACCAAAACTATGTTTGTACTGCCTGGGCTATTAAGTATATAATGGAGGACTTCAAAAATATTGTGTCAACTACTGCTGCGCTGTGGTAGTTTTTGTTTTAGAGAAGAACTGTATAGTATATGTGTATATATAGTGTCACAATGTACAGTAATCAAGAGAATTATGAATCCCCCCAAATCCCTGGTTTGTAAAAAATTACACTGGTACAGTAAGTAGGGTAATAACATGATGTGAATAGGATGTCAGCAAGGGAGATTTAGATGCACCATCTGTGATTTCTTGATCTTCACCTGAACCCTCCCCCAATACAAGAGGTCTTTACCTAGCTACACTTTTCAAAAGAATTTTTAACTCCTTGCTACTGATATTAGTACTATACCAGTGCTTCTGCCAGAGGAGGTAAGGAGGGGGAGGGGGTCTGACTACTCCTTTCTAGAAGAAGGGGGGGGGGGGAATACTTCCCTTCTCTTCATTTCCATAAAAATTAGAAAACTGTAAATACCTCAGTTTCTTTCTTAGAGACAACACTTTTGCAGCAATATTTAACTTAACATACAATGTAAAGGAAGGGCCTTTAAAACCCTTCAAATTAAAACCTTACATGGGCCTTCAAGCAAGGATTTGTCCACCTAACCCATTTATAACTTTAGTTAATAAGACCACAGTACTCTGGACTTGGGGGTTTAGCACAAAAAAAATGCTAAATGCCTCCAGGATTTTGCCAGAAACACAACCTCCTCTGCTTTGTTGTGTTTCTGGCAAAATCCTGGAGTACTATTTTTCTAAACTCAGCTAAAGCAAAATGTGCTGCAACTATGTACGATATTATTGAAGGTATTTAGTGTTATAGCATGCACTGAAATTAATTGACTTAACTAGTAGTGATCTTATTGCACTGTACTGTGACCCCTTGCTCCTTCTAGATGTGAACCAATGTATTTGCCTAAGATAAGAGTCAGTACCCTCATATGTACACAGCCATATAAATACTTCTAGTTCCCAGGCACTTAACGATTCCAAGGCTGATAACGAACAGTCAAGTCATTATCTCAGATGCCAACTTTAGTATGTACAGTAACAAATTGTCCAAGTGTAAATATAATTTGCACCTCTTGGGCAATTATGTCCATTTTGATTCTGGGGGGTCAACTGAGAGATGGATGTCTTTAATAATAACTGAAGTTGTAACAATTTTGCAGTAGGACAAATAGTGCCTTGTGAATAAAAGAATTTGATTTTGAAGATTGTTGCAAATATTCATCAAGTGTAAAGATTCCTTAGAAATTGCTACTGCAGTCGTGGCACATTGCTGTATACTGAAAGAGCTCTAGATACTGTAACACAAAAGCCCAACATGTATGCAGACTTTCCTAACAGAACCAGTAGGAACTCAAGGAATGTACAGCCATTGTTTACATTTGAAGGTTTGAAGTTATTTTGCAGGTATGGAGTTAACCTAAAAAAGCATAAGAAACCCCTAAAGGGCAAGAGAAGTTACCCAAAACCTATTTTGGCCAAATTTCACCATTTTCTTCCTATTTCTATTTAAAGCATCTCTTATACTATTACTTTAGGATTTCCATATATATTGCCTATTCTACGTAAACCAACCAGGCAGTTACTCTTCATTGGTGTATGTCACATTTGTTTAGTAAAATTGTTGTCACATGACTCTTAAAGGGACAATCCTCTCACCCCAAACTACACTTCTAGTAGAGGGTAACAGAAACTCTCAATTGGCTCAGCTATTTGATTGACTGCTAATTCAAACAATGCACAGTACCAAAACTTATATTTCACAGTACAAATTGTTCTGATAGTGTTTTGATTCCAATTGAGCTTTCTATATTCACCATGAAGCAATAAAATGAGACTGTCTGGATGAGGGTGAATTTCAGACAACTGTGGGAGTGGCTTAATTCTGAAGGTTAGGAGAATTGATACTGCTTGGGATGAGAGAATTGGGCCTTTAAGAGCCTATCAGGGTACAGTGTAGATTAAATGCTTAAATACTCCAGAAGTCCTCACCTCCTCAATGTGATTTACATGAAGTGGCTTGCTCATTTGACCTACTGATTGTGAGTGGAAAAGGGTTAAAAACATCCCTAGTTAGCAGCAGCTATGCAAAACTGAAATTTCTAATTGAGTGTATACATTAAAGACACAATGGACTGAATAATCTTTTACAGGAAAATCTGTGAGTGTACATTTTTCAGACTTTCATAACTGCATTAACAACAGTACATCATTTTAGTCACAAGGGATTGATTGATACAGCACATCATCAAAATAATTGTGGTGATCAACAGGTACTGTAAACCTAGTGTGGTTTCTGTACTATTCAGCAAGTCTAGAGCAGGACCACACGTTTGCCCTTAAAAAGGGGGTACTTGTCCATTTGGGACGTTTAGCTCCTTAAGGGAGCAGCCTGAACTCCTCCGGGAGTAAATGTTTGGTTTTCGCCCCTTGGCTCTTTGCCAGAGAGTCAGCGGACTTTTAGAAAAAAGGTACTGTAAACCATAAACAAAGCTTCCATAGACTAGATACAACATACATAGATTTTGTTTTTCTGTGCATGTCTGGTCTAACGGTATAAGAGTATTCGCCTCTCAGGCAGGCCAGGGTTCGATTCCCTGTACTACTGTACTGCCGTTGTGTGTGATGCTCTGCATAAGCAATGGAGTAGGGAAAACAAGCCAGTGACCCACAACTGGAAAAAAGGCTGTAACTGGCTCGACTTGAACCAATAGGTTGGAAACTGGGCAGTGAAACTCCATCTGACTATTCTACTGTCAAATTCCCTAGCTTAGCTACAGTATTTGGGTGATGATAAATGACTGAAATTCCCCATTCTACTGAACATCTTATTTGCATTTAATTCCCCTTTTGCAATAGACCCAGAGCTAGTGCAAGTATGTACTGTTACCCATAACATCCATCTTCTTCCCAAAGATCTACTAAGTTAAACCTTCTGCACAGTCTTTAAATCCTGTTTGGGAAAGAAATTGATCAGCCTGTTAGGCTAAAGAGTGTTTTCACTAATGTCACAACTCACAAACCCCACCCATTTTGACGGGCAATCAGTTGTTTAGAACTCTACTAGCTACTGTAGTGTAGCACACTGACAAGCAGATGACAGCAGGTATGAGACCATTGCATTAAAACATTGTCTACTCTGCCAATGGGTGTGGCATACCAACTGTGATGTAATGTGAAAGCACTCTACAAGTACTGTAAATAGAAAATGTAAGTTAATTGAACCTGTATCAGAAATTTAGTACAGTGTTAGTTTATGCACAGTTCTATTAGTTTAAAAACATCAAACATGGTTCAGAGGTTTTAGTGTATGAGAAGGATGTTACTGGATGAATAGGAAACTGTGTTCATGATGATGGCCATGAGATTCTGTGCAGTTTTCACATCAAGTTCCTAACCGTAGTTTCAGTTCCCATCTCCAAACCATCTTCCTCGGCCTCCTCCACATCTCCTTGCTCCTCCTCTTTCACATCTTCCGTTACTTTCTCTTCTCCTGCCTCTTCTTTTACAACCGCTTCATTTTCTTTTTTTACCTCCACATTGTCAACAGTTTCTACCACTTTTTCTACCTCCTCCTCCTCTTCCTCCTCACCCTCCTCTTTTGTGGACTTTTCCACAATTTCAGGGTCAGAAGATTGGTTTTCTGATGAAACTGTCTCAGAGATAATCACTTCAGTGACATCCTGAGCCTTTGATTCTTCTTCAGTTACGATAGGGGTCACAGCAATGTCCTCCTTGTCCTGGTCAATATCACCATCACTGGATTCAGCTGTAGTTGCAGTGGTTGGGGGCGCTGTTGCATCCTCCTCCTCAATTGTATTAACTTCTTCTGGGGATGTGACTGTTTCACTGTTGAGCTGAATGTATTTATGGATTGCAATACAAAACAGTGTAAACATACATAAATAGTCATGTATACAAAACAATCACTGGTTAAATCTCATGAGAGACAATCAAATCATTTGATCACTCTGCTGCCACCAATTTATTATCAACAATAATCTTCATCATTTGTGACTTGAATTTTTAAAAGAGTGAAAAACATCATTCTATATTGAACCAAAACTGAACTGGCATATTACACATTAGATCTGGAAAAAAGTCCTTTGGCAAAACTGAGAGTGTACCCATGGAGACACATTCATCATGGACATGCTTACATTTTTTTTTTTTTATGGGTATATTTTAAATCACTTAAATCATTTAAATCACTTGGCTTGACACCAAAACTGCTGGCTTGAGAAATTAAGGGTCCTATATCCTTTAGGAGGTACAGGACACTATAGGCCTACTAGTTGCCACTAGTAGAACTCCATGATACACTGTAATGTGGGGGGGGGGGGGGGAGGGGGGAGTGCAGACTGTCATATCAGGGAGTACAGAATACAGTCAGCCAACAGCCAGTCACATCTATTGGACCACGTTGGTAGATCTGGGTGAAGTTACCTTTAAGTGACAACTGTACCTTTCATGTTCTAGTCTCAGCTACAGTAGGACTATCCTGTCTGTGTCACTTTGGGCTGGAGGTTAGTAGAATGCACTACATGGTATTTCCCACCAGTTGTATGAGGCAAATAATGGGCAAGAAAAATCATATTTGAACTTGGAAAATATATTACTGCCTGTTTATCTACCTAACTCTACAAAATATAATGGAAAGGTAGGAAGCATCTACTGTACTGTATGTAAATTAAGAGCCTGCCAGATGGGTATACTATTACTGTAGGCAATTAAGGAAATAAATTTATAGGAGCTGGTAATGGCAAGCCAATCATTACATTCCTGTTGATGTGTTGTTCAATTCTATTCTGAATTAGTAAACAAACTGACTACAGCTCACAACTGTTATAGTGTATACTCCCTATCACTCTTTTTTTTTCCAGGACAATGTTGATTTTACCTACCTACAGTACATAAATATTACATACAGTACTGTACAGTACTGCATGTACTGTCTGGGGCAAGTACAGTACCTCAGAAGTGATCCTTAGGAAAGTGTCATTGTGGATCCAATACATATTCAGTTTTACATGTTGCAAGTGGTTGTACATTGCACACTGTACATGGTAGTTATTAAACTTTTATAGCCCCCCATTGTGTAAAGTTTGTTTTTAAAGCTTATTTAGGTCAAAATTATTTCAGGTCATCTTCATTATCACAATACCGAGCAGATGTCTGGGTTTGGGATATAGTGACATATATCTAGTGTACATACGCTAAAGTAAAATCTGGGATTCTGCCTTAATATGGGGAGGAGACTTAGGAGAGTTATTACCATGGTTATTACTGCCAAACTTACTCCAGGTTGATGGTGCCCTTGGCCAAAGTTACAGGTGCACGGGTTCAGAGGGACAAAAGTTTGTTTCAAGGCCCCATATACGGTGAAATTTGAAAGACCTGGCTACGGTAAATTTCATAAGTTCAAACATTGGGACAAAGGTGTTCCCTATTTAATTTATTAGAAACTGTAACTGACATTTTTTTAAATTTTAGTTTGATGAAAATGAAAAGAGGGTGATTCTACCTTCCTTCTTCAAAGAGGGGAGGGGGAACAAACCTGCCTTACAATACTCCTGTGATGGAAACACTGAAAATACAGTAAAACCAAAGGTTCACCCTTAAAACCATTTTTAGATGGCCTATCTGAGAAAAGGGAGCACAACAACAAAATAGCTTCAGGCGCCTTTGGACCTCTGCCCATAAAGCATGGCTGGAAAAAACAGCAATTTGAGAATGTCATTGCAGGGAAATTTTGGTATTTGGAGGGAAATTTGACTACTTTGGCATGTAAACATGTGAAGTCTTTGGGAAATTTTGATTTGCTTGCTGGGAAATTTGATTTGCTTGCAGGGAAATTTACATTTTTCCAGCCCTGCAATGCTTAAAGGTAAAGAGCAGTCCCCCCAAACTTATTTTGAAGAAAAAGCTAAATAACTCAATTTTCATCTTATTTCTTTTCAAGTATCTTTAATTATATTTTATGACTTTACTATTGCATATTCAAGGTAAACCAAGCAGTTATTTCTGGTAAATTTCAGATTTGAAGAGAAAAAACATTGTCACATGACTCCCAACAGCCAATCATGAAACTGCACAGTCTACTACACTTCTTCAATTTGGGATGACTGCTCCTGCCCTTTAATTAACCCAAGAAAACCTAAAACATGAAAAAGAATACCCCTTTTCTAGGTTGCGCTTTAAATTTGTTGATGAATTGTTACAAAAAATGCAGCTACAGTATCTTGAACAAGTTTGAGCATGAAGAAATATAAAGTTTACCTTCAAAAATTCCTAAGGAATGTAAACAAGATAAACAGTTTTAGGACAGTCTGGCTTCATGGCTACAGAATACCTAGAGTACTTGCTTATAGTCCCATATTTGTTACTCTGTATGAAATTAATTCTAAAACAAATTTCTGAGTTAATGTGTAACCTTAGTTTTAAACACTTAGTATGCTGTGTGCCAAAGGCCACCACAGTGAAGACTGAATCATTTTGTTGTAATGCAATGCTGTAAATGATTATCCTAAATATTCTGTACAACCTTTTACTTGTATACAAAGTCTGTCATTGATTTCAAAGATGTCAATTAAAATATGAAAATGATCTTGGTATATAATGTTCACACCCACAAACATGTTCTTCTTTTTGTTTATTTGAACAAGTGGAAAGATGCCAGGTTAGTGTGTGACTGGGTGTCAGATAATTGAAAGCAGCCCTTGAGTTAAAATTTCCAGGTGGGCTACTGCATGTACAGGTACAGTGCAATTTGCATTCCTCGGAAAAGTGAGGAGTGTGAAAGGTGTGCGTTCTATTATAAAACTACAATATTGTATTTAATTGGACTCCCATTCTTTATCTATGAGTGAAAAACATTGCAGTGATTTGAACTGTGTGGTGGTGTGTGATCATGCTTGGAATAAGCTTCAAAATTTAAGACTTGGGAGAGAATTGTAACTCCTAGTGGCAAATCTGGGCTTAAATGCTTCAAGCTAACGGTTATGCAACAGGAGTTCAATACCAGGGGCAATTTGGTACTTTATGTGACATAACTGTTGTACTCATCAGTTACATCTCTATGTTTTGACATCTATGTTTTGACGTTTCTATGTTCCGACAAAACGGTGCCAAAGTAAACTTTTTCGGTGCCAAAGTATGTTCTCATCGGTGCCAAAGTACATTATTATTGGTTCCTGAGTAGCCTACATTTTTGTCAAAGCCAAAGTACAATTTGTCGGTACCAAAGTACATTATTGGCGGAACATAGAGACATCCGAAAAAAGAGATGTCACCATATTCATCACCCTAGACTGTTCCACTTCTTCTCAACCTTCTTCCTTCTAGCCCCTCCAACAACTGTCAAAAACTCACCCTTATCAAAGCACAATCCCCTGCAGTTTGTTGTTTCAGGACAGACCCTGCTGAGTATACAAGGCACTAAATTGTGTCATAACAACACTTTCAGTAGGCCTACATGATATAAACTGTAATAAAGGCTACTTCTGAATCTTTTTTTTTTTTTTTTTAATTTCATGTCTAGATCAAAGAGCTGTGCCAGTTGAGAATTGTCCAAAACTACCAGTAAAGTTGCAGTTTAGGATGACAAATGGCTGCCTTTAATGCATGCTGAAGAACTGCAGCTTAAGTTCAGATTTCAAATTGGAAATTAATTTGCAGGAAAATTTCCATTTCAAGGCATGCTGGATGCTGGAGGGTGCACTGTTATAGTACTGTACAACCCACAGAGCAGTATTTTATGTCTGAAATACAACTTTAGGGTTGCATTCAGTCCTAACCCTCTCTGTATTACTGTGTACATGTTACACCTGCTGTATAGTGTATTTTATCAATACAACAATGCAGTTAACTGGGTAACAGACACTGAGGTTAAAGGTCACAGCCACATCCCACAATAAGCCTACATATAAACTGCAACAAAGTTCTGGTGGAATAAAAAACCTCCCACTGCTGATAAATGAAACATTTTGTCAACTTTTTGGAATAAATGTATATGAAGTGACTTCTGCTAGTACTTTTTAAGGACTGTAAAAAAGCACACATGCTGTAGTGTATCCATATAATGGTGTGATTATTAATTCACATCATTCAGAAAGGTCTACATGTATTGGTGGGTTTGTTCATAATCCAGTACATAAGTAAGCATATATGGGCAATACTGTAATGAGTACTGTTAACAACATCCCTGAGGCAGTACTGTGCAATACTTCCATGGTAACAGTACATTGTATGTAGAAACTTCAATCACATGATAACAAAGCTGTATACATACTGTATACTTGAACTTTGTACATATTGCTTTTGTGGACAAAATAGGGAAACAGCCCAGATATTGCTTGCACTAAATGTCCTTTCCTAGGTCGATAAAATACTGTATTAAATGACAGTACTTACAGTATTTTGTGTGCTATACTTCTGCCTAGGTTTCTATGCGCTCAACTAACCTATGCTGGAAATTTACTGTACACTAAGTAAAACTTTTGCTTTCCATTGTTTTTTTTTTTATTGCTTTGATGTTTCTGATTTTCCAAGAAAAACAAACCAAAACTCAAGCATTAACATTTATGTAATTGTGAATCATGCACTATGTTTGCAATTTTGAAATATTATTTGTCAGGTCTAACTGTATGGTCCTACCAATTAGAGATATTGAACACTACAGCAATAATTTGGCATACTGTTGATATACAGTACAGTACTCTATATTTCACATGCTTCATATAAAGTCACATTTGACTGGAGCATTTACTGTACTTCCTCATCATGAATGAAAGCATACAAATTTCTCTCCTCTTTAAAACCTGAAGTTCTAAAATCTCACTGGATCCTTTAGCATGTCACAGTCCATCAGTCATGTTACAGTACCTGGGTGCTCTCAGCTTTTTTTCACTGATAACTTACAGTAGGCTAACAACATAATTTCTTATAATAAAGCACTTAAAACAAGTACCTATTATTAGAGCCTAAAGCAGAATAGCAATGATGAAAATTCATGTATGACACACCGCAGAAAGACAGACTACTGTACCTACGTACTGATAGAGGGCAATTAAGGCCACTGGTTAGATTTAAGGGCAAAGGGCAAAGTCTACTATTACAGTAACTGCCATGGTCCAAGGGAGGGTGCTTCGGCCCTGTGCAGAACCAGCTTTTAGGGTATAACCCATACTACAGTATCAAGCAGTAATATGTAGAGTACAGTAGCTTAAAGGGCAATCTACCTACAATACTTCAAATTGGGGTGACTACATAAATTTCCAATTTTACTTGTCTTTCCTCCCTTGTTGTTTTAGCTTTCTTTGCCTTTTGATGTAGTTTCACTTAGGCTACTTGACATTTATACTGCATGTATAATCCAAGAAGGCTTTTTCCTGTGGGTGTTTACTTCGAGAAAAAAAACCAGAAAGCCAAAAGGCTTAGTGATTCCTTGCTGCTGAAATGTTAGGCCTTTTTTCACATTGACATTGCTTCCCAATGTTTTTCAATTAACAGGGCTCCATAATGTGCCCACAAAGTACACATGCAAGGCATCCAATCTTCCTACATTGAGATCCCCCTTGCCCGTCGTGAACCCAAATGACATTTGACCTCCACCAAAAACTTCTGGGACCATGTATTCACTATGTGCCATCTACATGACAAGTTACAGGACCCTACAAGTGACCTTTCTTGAAAGACTGTGCAGGAAAGCTTGTCAGGCTTTGAACATGCTGACTCCAAATGAACTTTGACCTTTGGGAAAATCAATAGGGATCATCTACTAAATATGACCAATCCACACACTAAATGTGAGCACAGTCACATGTACCGTTCTTGAGATACCGTGTTTACGAAGTTTTGACCTTTTGACCTCTCATGACCCCAAATGACCTTTGACCTCCACCAAAAACTATACAGATCATCTACTCAATATGGCCAACACACTCGCCAAATATGAGCACAGTCACATGTACCGTTCTTGAGATATCGTGTTTACGAAGTTTTGACCTTTTGACCTCTCGTGACCCCAAATGACCTTTGATCTCCACCAAAAACAATAGGGATCATCTACTCAATATGGCCAATGCACACAGCAAATATGAGATTAGTCACACTTACCCTTCTTGAGATACCGTGTTTACAAGCAATTTCTAAGGAATTTACCTATTGACCTCTCGTGACCCCAAATGACCTTTGACCTCCACGAAAATCGATAGGGATCATCTACTCAATATGACCAATCCACGCACCAAATATGAGCATAGTCACATGTACCGTTCTCGAAATATCATGTTTACAAAGTTTTGACCTTTTGACCTCTCGTGACCCCAAATGACCTTTGACCTCCACGAAAAACAATAGGGATCATCTACTCAATATGGCCAACCCACACACCAAGTATGAGACCCGTCACAGTTACCTATCTTGAGATATCGTGTTTACAAGCAAAGCGTCACATACACACACACATACAAACACACATACACACACACACACACGACATCACCATCGCATAGATTCCTTTTGCCTACGGCAAGGAATCAAAAATTCAGTAGATCAAATGACCATTAGTGAATAACTACAAGGGATCTGAAACACTCCAGAATTACATAAAGCTGCAGTCAAAGTGAGCAAATCACAAGAGAAACTAGTTTAAAATAATAATCAATGTGACATTTTAAAGGGCCTTCTGTACCACCATAGGCATACTTATAAAGAAAATAATAAACTCCCCATAAATCCGTGGACCAAGGGGGTCCTTGCTTCTCATTGTAGGGAGCAAGGGTGCCCTCGCTCTCGGTGCTGTTAGTTTACCACGGTTAGTTGTGGGTAAGTGGGGATTGCATAGGTTAACCCAATCTGATTAAAAATGATGTTAGCTAAAAGTCATCAATTTATTATTTTCTTGAAACCTTTTTAAATGTCTCATTTACATGATCATGTATTCCAAAATTTGAGTTAACATGACAGTTTTGTGGAATCATTCTTCCTTATTAAATTCATCCATACTGTAAGAAGAAGGCTCAAGTGTGGGTTTGTGAAGTGGGTTGCGTCTGAATTGTCTTTTTGGTGTAAAAATCTGTATTTCATTCTGCCTTAAAGCAGGACAGAGCACCTCTATTTTCATTTGAGTTGGCTAGATGCTAATAATACATAGTGTTGTATGCACGCACTAGTGAAAAAAGGAAACTACATACATTATGTGCTAGGCTCGGTTTGCATTCCCACGCCATGCTCCACAATTCCAATTACAGGACTAGCTTATTAGCATGTAACACATGCATAAAGTGTCTGCTGTTTCCCTCTTACAGTATGTCTATATCCGAAGTATGGAAAGCACCAATCCTGTGTCTTATAACCTTGACTGCAAAGCATGCAATCATTCAATGTTCTCTCATAAAATCAATGAGAAGTACATGGCACTGTGGAAGTAAAAGAGAGACCTCATTTTACAGGGAATAATATACCCAGTATGTTGCTAAAGAAAACGGACAAATTGCTGTTCAGAAGCAAAATTTTGATTGCAAATTTTGTTCACACTGCAAAATATGCGGAGTTTTAATAATTTTGTGAGAGAGAAGCAAAGAAACAGCAAAGTTGCCACACAAATTTTTGAAGTTTTGAACTAAATTTTTCTGTTTCACTCTTTTCACAAACCAAGATGACTCTTACAAAACAAAACATTTTTTTGTGCAAAAGAAACTACAAAAGAGAGAAAAAAAATTGGACTGATCTACCAATTAATCAAACCCTACCTCTTGTCTTTCCTCTGCTACTGGTGGAGCTGACTCCACTACTTCTTCTTTCTGTGGTTCAGGGATGACATCTGGCTCTACCTGGACGGTGGCTTCCTCCTCCTCTTTCTTCATCTCCGTGGCAACCACTGATGCAGCGATGGCTGTTGCAGCTTCTTGGTCATAGTCCTCTCCTTCGTCTTCCACCCTGTCATCAACAACTGCAACTGTTTCCGCTGTCCTCTCTTCTTCCCTTTCTTCTTCTTTGTTCTCTTCTTCTTTTGTTTCTTCTTTATTTACTTCCTCATCTTTCTCTTCTTCCTTGGTGGCCTCTACTTTGACCTCTTGTGATTCGATGACTGCCTCTACCTCCAGGGCTTCTTCGCCGTTCTCAATGACTTCCCCGTTTTCCTTTGGACCGTTCTCCTGGGGGTGGGCCATATCTGCTTTGATAGTTAACCCCCTAGATTGATAATATTTATCTAGTTCTCTGTCAACAACTAAAAGCATTGTCTGTCCCCCTCCTGCTCGTATCCTTTCTACAACTTGTTTGTGGGTTTCACGTTCAATATTAATTCCGTCTACTTCGATCACCCTATCACCGGCCAGTAATCCTGCCTTTGAAGCAGGGGAGTCTGGAAAACAAACAAAAACAGACTGAAGTAAATAATGTGCTGTTAATATCCTTGGACCCCAACCACTACCTCTGAAATTCACCCTCACCCACCTACTGTAAGTCGGACTTTGCCTCCCTTACTACTTTCTGTCGTGGACATTTCAAACCGCTTTTAAATGGAAACTGCAGGATATTACAGTATTTTCTAAGGTAATTTACTGTAGGCCCCTTTGATGATAAGCCCCATCACTTCAGAAATGGCTCGGCAGTCACAGGGTGCTTGCCAATACAACCTTTGTGGATCTCTGCACAGTAATCTGGCACTATGGTATTACTGCACTACAATGTTAATCCTTCCACTAGCAATAAAACAAGGGCAATCTACAGGATTTTGGGGAAGTAGATAGAACATTATCTTAGAGGGATAGCTATGCAATTTCCAGAACTTAATTGCTCTGAAGAACAGGGACTGTTCAATTGTTGGAAATTGAGATCAAGGAAAACTGTACAATTGAAAAATGCACAAAATATGTTCCTGGGCAATTAACCATTACAAAATTGATATGTGTTCTGTCTCTAGGCTACACTATACATTCAGACTGCAGTACTTCCCATTCAACACAATACACAGGTCAAGTGCAAATGAATGCTCACAGAACTTTGTACACCCTCAAGTGTACATTTGGGAGATTTGCTATCACAGCAAATATGCCAAGATTTATTAATTTTTTTATCAGACAGTCTGGCACAATCATTAAACCAAGACTCAACATTCTCTGAGAAGAGGGACTATGGCTACCTATAGACCGTCTGCATATGACCTCTGTATACATGGCTAACCCCCTACAGTACATCCACATGTACAATTTACTGAATGGATAGTACACGCAGGTATGTTTAGTATGCAGTTAAGTGTACACCCTGTTGACAGTAAAATTTCACAAGTGTGTGAGATATCATTCCAAATGAATGGAACCACTTACCATATGCCAACTGAGGCACATACTACCAGATATCATTATGCCAATGTGCGTCACCCACCACTGTGCCCATTGTAAATGTAAATGGTTGGCACTTGACCTCTCACCCTATCATATTTCCTCAATGACATTTTCAATTCAAATTCAAAAGTTCTTCTCAAACATTGCGACAACAATGTAATTCTGTCCTTTAAATCTCACTGTCTATGAACAAATTTCAGTACAGTACCACCCATCCACTTACAGTATAATTCAGTACAGTACTTGCCTGCACATGGCTTCTCCATTTGATATTGTAAGTTGAGTGAAGCTTGTTAAGTACAGAGGTTACAGCTTCTCCAATGCTCTATTTCTGAGGATGGATATCCTCAACTTATTTAATGCAGTCACCCCAATTTAGGGAAGTCTGCCTTGTTCCATGATTGGCTCTTGAGTGTCATGTGACAATATTTTTCTCAATCTTAATTACAGGTACAGTATGAAATTTAGGACAGTAGTTACGTTGGTTTATATTGTACCTTCAATTTGTAACGTTGAAATCCTGAAATGTAATGAACGGCACTGACAAATCAAAAGAAATCTGAGGAATCTGGCTGTTGTTCCAAAATGGGGAGGGGGACGGGAGACACGGCTTTTGCACGTTCTTTTAATCGGTCTTACATGACTGTTGCTGTCACTTATCTGTGTCTTGTACTATGAACATTAAAGGCTCAATTATCTCTCCCAAACAGTCCCAATTCTCATAAACTTAAACCTTCTTTCTTTAGCCTCTCTTACAATTGTCTCAAATTCATCCTTGTGACTAGACACAATCTCAGTTTATTGCTTCAGGGTGAGTCACTGTGCTAGACCTCAATGTGAAATATACAAACACTTTCTCTGTACAGTACCTGAGCTGTGTCAATTGAGAATTTCTGTCTGTGGACTACTACAAAAATTGTATTGTAAGGTGAGAGGATTATCCCTTTACTCTCACAGGATGAATGGATTAGCACTTTAAAGGGCAGGAGCAGTCATCCCAAATTGAAGAAGTGTAGTTAGACTGTCCAGTTTCATGATTGGCTGTTGGGAGTCATGTGACATTTTCTTTTTTCTCTTCAAATGTGAAATTAACCAGAAATAACTGCTTGGTTTACCTTGAATATGCAATATATATGTCATAAAATGTAACAAAAGATATGTTGAACAGAAATATGATGAAAATTGATGTTATTTAAATTTTTCTTCAAAATAAGTTTGGGGGACTGCTCTTTACCTTTAATCTCTCAGGGTGAATGGAAAATGTCACTGCACTAAGTGGAAGGTACTATAATGGCAAACCTATTTTTAAGAAGTTCAACAAAGGACTTTTTACACTGAGATGTACTACAGTAACCCAACTGATACTACTCTTGAAAATCTTTCAAGACATTTGAGAAGGGTGCTGTGCACCAAAAGGTTGTTCTTTTGACAGAGTAAGTTTATGCTCCTTTAGACCTTAGTATGGCTCCCAATAGACTTTCGTATAAGGCCTACTCTAGGATTAGGGATATAGTAATAACTATGAGAAGAATTTCTTTCAACAAAGGACTCTTTTGAGTAGTGTTTGCACGGGTAACCCGGGTACCCGGGTACCCGCCCGCCATCGTACTACCCGGGTCCAAATCTACTACCCGAATCTTAAAAAAGAAAATGCATGCAAAAAGGATCACCCCATTTACGCCATTGCCCACGGTAATGGACTAAAATATTTTGCCAGTTTGGTAAACATTCTCCGAGACTGAGAATGAAGAGAGCCCGTAGAAATTATGTGTAAGTTTGAAAGTTGTCTGTACTTCGTTTCTGAAGTTGAAATTTTAATCAGCGTGCGGCCCGATCACGCTATCGTCACGTTGTGGGCTGCTTCTCACACATCACATGTATATCGCTTATAAACTTACACGCAAGCAAGTATCTGACGGCCGATTCAAAATCACATCGTACTGTTTCACACAGACATAGCAAGACATGTATACCTGTACTGTATCACCCCCGCCCAGCTTGCAAAGACACTAGTGCCCGTAACGTTCGGCATGCTAGGTAAACTGAGCCTTGCATGTATAAACGATCTTATTATTAATACGGTATGCCACCTTGAGTATAATCCTCGAATATTTCTTAATGGTAAAAGGTGTCAGTTTTACGGAAATCAACACTTTGCCGCTATCTGCAAAGCAAAACGACATAAATGTAATAACACCGTTAACATTTACATTTTTTTTTTTTTAAAACAGGCCAGTACATGTTTCGTTATTTTGCCCCAAAATGGCTCCCAGGCTCAAGCAGACTACGAAGTTTATGTGTGAAAGCTATGTTACCGTGCCTGGATGTCAACACGAGGCTAGCTACGTAAGAATGTACATACCCCATTAGTGATAATTCCAACGCACATTGCAAAGTAGTGTGAGGGAAGTTCACAAACATGACGTCGTTTGTTTACAGTCGGTAATTTTTGGCGTGCAAGAGAATACCATAATACAAGGCTCTGATTAGTTGATATTTTTTAATCAGTGTTTTAAAAGGAGAAGCTTCGAGCTCTTAGTATGCTGGCTTTTGGAGTAGGCGTCCCAAAATTCAATATCAAATTGATATAGGCCTTGGGAAGTATAAATTTCTTATTTGACTGTTTTCTGTTACGTTTTTTTTTTACTTGTCATTTTGATCTAAAACAAAACAAGACGATTAAACCTGCTAACAAATCAAATGTTTTTGAACTTGGGAATGTGATCGCTATACCTATCCAATACAGATGTTAATGTTACCATGCATGTCTTATGGAATATGCTTTACAAAATGCTCGTATCTTTTAGTCACCGTAACACCGGGTAACCCGGGTACCCGACGGGTATGGCGATCGGGTACCCGGGTCCTAATTTTTAGTACCCATGCAAACACTACTTTTGAGTTTGTGTCTTTCAATTCAGCTAACTTGAAATGTATGTTAACTCCTTACTAATATCTTGTTACTGCAATTTGATATCAATCCATGTTTAAAACTGTTTAAAACTCATCTCTATGTTTGCACTAAATCCTCATTAAAACTAGGTGCCTGATGTCATTTGTAAGTTCGTAATATATTACTGGAATGAGGTACCATATGTGTTTGAAACAGCTCTCTAAACAAATACAAACCCAAATATATATAGGGACAGCAGGGACATAGGAACGTTTATGCAAACCTTTTTGAGACTGATCCCTAAAAGGCCCAGTTCTCTCACCCCGAACAGTACCAATTCTCCTAACCTTCTCACTGAAGCCCCTCCCACAATTGTCTGAAATTCATCCTCATCCAGATACAATCTCAGTTTATTGCTTCAAGGTGAGTATAGAAAAACTCAATTTATATAATCAAAACACTCTCGGTACCGTTCATGCTGTGTAATAAGCTTTGGTACTCTGCATTGTTTGAAATAGCTGCCAACTAAAGAGCTGAGCCACAGGGCTGGAAAAAATGTTTATTTCCCTGCAAGTAAATAAAATTTCCCAGCCAGCAAATCAAAATTTCCCAAAGACTTCACATGTTTACATACAAAATTAGTCAAATTTCCCTCCAAATACCAAAAATTTCCCTGCAATGACATTCCCAAATTGCTGGTTTTTCTAGCCATGCTGAGCCAATTGAGAATTTTGGTACCCCCATACCAAAATTATAGTTTGGGGTGAGAGATTTGACCCTTTCAGTTCTCCCTGATTTGTGAACTTAGGGCTGGGGAAAAGCCAAGGACAATGTTGCATCCAAAGGTTTTGATATGAAGTATAAGTGGAAGTAATATGACAGAAGCTGCATGCTGAGTGAGGGCAGTCTCCATCTTTGCTGTGCTTTTTGTCTAACAGCCTGTCTTGTAGACAAAGGTTGTCAGTAGGACTGTGTGATGACAAGTGTAACAAGAGGTAAATAGAGGACCATCAATTTTAATCCCCCCCTCCCCCCCCCCCCCAACTGTTTGAGTTCCTGGCAGAATCTCCGATGGCTGTTGTTTCAAAGTATGTTGGGGCAACTTCTCCTGCCCATTAATGCATACATAAAAGGAAGAGTATGCCCTCCATACAAGACCCTACTATAAAGACATCAAGGTTTTTTGGGCGTTTAACTAATTGCACAGAATCATTCTGTAAAATTACAGTCACTGAGTAATACTAGTACTGTACATAACCGGGTTTTGCCAGTTCAAGGAAGTATACTCAACTTCTGCATACCCCATTACTCCAATTCAATGACTTTCTGCCTAATTGCCATGGACTAGTGGTTTATTAAACCCATTATACCAGATCTTGAACACTAGACCAGTAAAAGAAATACCTGGAATTATAATTACAGTACTGTATACAGTACTGTATATTCAAGGATACCATCAGAGTCTTATAAAGCCAATTATTCACTGTAATAACCTACAGTAATAAATACTACTGTATCCTGATCTTTAATCAAAAAGAATTGAGGGTCTGTTCTCTTTCATTAATTTTTTTTTAAACTGATTATGCAGAAAACATACAGACATAGGTGGTAACATACAGCATTTACAGGTGCATGTCCTGGTAATGTTTAAAAATCATCAGAAGAAGAAAAATGTGAATAATTCAGTGATTGATACTGTACATTCTTCCACAAAAAAAAAAAAAACATTTGCGTTCCCAGCAACCCACACAGGTGTGTAATTTCATCATCAGTCCGTAGCATGCATGACATACTGTCTACAGGATCTCCCTGCTAACATGCATACTGTACATTTATCCCCATGGTCACATACTGTCTTCTCTTTTCTGTCATACATAGTAGATCTTTAAGTCCACTTTAGCACAAAGTAAACACTGAACAATCTCAATTATGTCTGATGAAAACTAAACTCTTTATTAATTCCAAAGTTCATGCTTCTTGAGACATATGATCCTGAGAATTTGAGAAAGAAAGAGAAGAGTTAAAGGGCAAGAGCATATGTCATCGCAAACTTATTTTGAAGCAATTGCAGAATCTCAAAATTTTCTTATTTCTCTTCAGAGTAACTTTCATAATACTGTATTTGAAGACTTCAATATTGCATACAATTATTCAAGGTGGGCAAACACTTTTAAAATGACTTGACCCTGGCAAATTTTACATTTGAGGTGCAAAAATATTGTTGCACAACTCTCAATCTTGAGTCAGTCAATCATGATATGGCCCAGACTTCAACCTGGGGCAAATGCATTCCCCCTTTAAATGAGACAAAGAGGCACAATTCTGGAAGATTCACATGTCATAAAATGCGTCTGGCACTGTTTCAATGAGCAGGCATGTCATACCTATTCTTTCATACAGGCCTATTTTACTGACAACTTTTTGGTTTGTTTTTGAGAGCAATTTTAATTATTTTTATTAAAATTGAAGTTCTGAAGTCATGGTACAGTAGGCTGCTCACTGAAGTACTATTAAGGGGAGGGTGAACCATATTTGAATTGTTGAATACCATCTAACTTGAGTAACAACAAAGTACATTGTAAAAATGAACTTTTGCTGACTTGACTTCCGTCAATTCTGTTTTATCTATAGTTGGAATGAACCATTTCAAACCTTGTTTCATGGCATTGGGATAGCCAGATGAAGAACAGTGGGCCCTGGCTCCCCTAAGCAAATCCTCTAGAAATGAGTTTGTAATGTTCAGAACAAAAAATCGACTGCAAATGATGCTTAATGTTGATTCAGATGGCACCTGACTTGAATATAAAAAAAAAATTCTCCAAGGGGAGGGGGAACTACCAACTCCCTTTAGTAAACTCCCAGCAAACATCAATTAAGTGTAAAGGTACTGTACCGTACAGGTAAAGTACCCTTGCCAGGGCTTGATTTTCATGGATGTCTGATAGTCCGGGACAACAAAAGTTCCATACGGACAACCAAAAGTCAAAAGTTGGTTCCTCGATGGACAACCATATTACTCTCAAAATGAATTATGAAGCAGCTTGCTTTCATCTGATTGAAGAAGTATATACTGCTGACTGATCAACTCTTTTAAACATTTTGCATCATACAATGTCAGTGCTTTCATCTCTAAAAAATCATGTTGTTTTTTCTTTGGCACCAAAAATACATAAAGACAATTCCTGTTTTGTACAAAAAATGTTTCAGACAACCAAACTTGCTTCAAGACAACCCTACCGACAATAGTGAAATGGCTGCTGGAAGGACAATCCTAAATTTTGCTGAAAATCAACTAATCAAGGCCTGCTGGCAAAGCTGCCAGGTTTAAAGTTGACATGCTTTACAGTTTACACAAAACATTTGTCACAACAGACTTTAACTTTGGCCTTTACCAAGGTCACACTAGAGTTAACTCTCCTCTAGATTAATCTCTTACAAGTACTTGAAGAAAGGCACATACCAGCACTAATGAAAAGTCTGAAACGGTCAATCACATTGAAAATCAGCTATTGTCCAGCATGGTGATACTGGTCAAGCATAACTTCATTGCCATGGTAAGACAGTAATGACACCCACCTGTGTTCCGCCACTGACCATTTCCAAGGACCTCTCACGCTTTGCAGTATTTCCTTTTGATTTCTGCACAGTTCTCAAACATTTCTACAAATTACAGCCGTCAAGTTTTTTAAAAAATAAAATAAAATTTCACAGTTCTGTAGATGACATCTAGACAAACCCCACCTGAACTGCTTACTGTCTATTGGTAGTTGATGCAGCAGAGTTTTATAATTTACAGTGTGAAGGCATCACATACACTGATGAAAAGAAACTCCTCTTGAGAATTTAAGTACAAATTAGAATTCAGCCAACTGTCTTGCAGAATCTAGATATTACAATTCAATGCAAGTGGTGGCCTGATTAATTTTACTTTACTACATGTAAATAAGGGTCCGTTTTGTTAATTAAGACAGAATGGACTAGAGTGCGCAGTACTGTATACCACAGCTTCTTCCATGCAAACTAATAGTTTGTGAACCACATTATGACATCTGGCTTATAAACCAAACTCTCTTTGTCTCTAATAGGCAATGTTGTGCATGTAATAATACATTCACACATAATGCCATGATTAGAGCCTGAACTACACTTTCCCCTATTGCTTACATAACTGAGACTAATAATCAGAAGATTTATTATACCATGTGCTGCAAGAAGCGAAGAAAATTCGTACTGATAACATACACAGTTTACATTCATAACACATCGCAAAATATAGGAAGTAATTTATTTTGGGAAACTTTTAAAGAGAAATTAGCAAAAGGAAAATGAGAAAACACTTTCACTTTTAAAACTGCATTTTCTCTTCCCTTTTGCAATACTTTTATGAAGTAAGTATTGTTTGCACTGTATTTTATAGTTAAGACAATTTTGTGTTCCAACACAGTAAAGAAACTGCATGAGTCATATAACACGGTCTTCTAATTAACTTACACAGTGAACATTTAGTGTGACTTGTACATGATGTCTACACAGAAGATCTTTATCTTGAACTCTACCACCTTGACAGTGGGGGGGCCATTTAGGTCTTCCACCAAAGATATTATAAACATAGATACCAAACTTAAAATGGAGCACTGACTCCTTACGGAGGCCGATTTGGAGGAGCGGAAGTGCTGATCACTGATCAGTCGTTTTGGAAGCTACAGGTAAATTGATATCTTCGAGTGAAATAAATACTTGTGATTCCAAAAACATTTCATATCTTACGGACATCACTCTATAATACATTTCGTTTACATTGCACAGTTTCTTGTTTTTCGAAGCGCACATCTACATTACGCGCTTACAACATAAAATCAACTGCTGCCTTCTTTTTCCAAGCACGCGAAAGTACAGTACGCATCAATTACTCCAGACTGCACACGGAGAAATGCATTGTGCGCGTACATAACTTGCTTTGAACATGCATGCATACTGACATCTCCTCACAATGGAATTTTCTGCTACGCATGCGTAATTAAGCACGCAGATCACCGAATAGAACTGTGCGCATGTCAAATGAACACTTCCGCCCTCCGACTGAGCCTGCATGAGGAGTCAGCGCGTCTAACAGTGTAGGGACAGGAGTTTGGTATCTATGTCTTTAACATCTTTGTCTTACACTGGGCTACTTCTTGGGGGCAAAAATTTTACTGACACTTATTCCCTAACTGAAATTATGTCTGTTTGTAGAACAGAAAGAGTACAACCATTGCTGCTTGCTAGACTGAAGGTCCACGAGACTGAAGGACCACACTGTTTTTTGTGTTGCTTTCGTAGAGTTATTTTGTGTTTTAAATAGGCTTCATTTCATTCAGTTGGTCCCATTACTTCACTTTTGATGTACAAAAATTAATAAAGTTTATGGTGTACCAACATTCAAGTGGAATGAATAACCCAAAAGTTCGGAAAAACAATCACAGGGCACAATCCAATCCGGCTATCTCCAGTTAACTTTCTGCCTCGCAGACATTGGGTCTAGCCATTGAACCTTAATGAGTGTACACATCACACACCAAACCATTTACAGCATCACACAATATGCTACAATACAATAGGTCTTGAGAATTACCTTTCTTCTTGCAGGAAATTTAACCTCCAAATAATATCCAAATTGCATTTACGTGTTATTCTGGTCCTGCCAAGGATTTCTAGTAAATAGTCCCGTGCATATCGACATGAAACCCATGGTCTTCCCTTGTTACCTCTTTGTGATACACCCCATTTTGTTCTTATACAGTACAGTACTGACAACAAGCAAAGACTCACAACTTTTCTGTATTTAGTTCCTTTCAAAATGTTACAATTCTAGCTATGACAACTTAATAGACTTTTAAGTCCCTTCAAACCTCATTCTTTGATCAAAACAACCTATTTGCTATCAATTACACTTTAATCACACTAAGCATCTGGCTTACACAGATTACTGTAGGCTACCTCACTTTGATTTGGTTCATTGTTAGTTTTTGACTTAAAACTTTCCTTTCTTCTGGTTTTACTACATCTACCAGCAGTGTCCATGGCTTATTTTGTTGCCAGTTGTAGAGCATGGCAGATAGGGTATCCCTACATGTCAAGTTACAGTACAGTGATGAGCAATAGAAATACACTGTACAGCATACAATAAGTTTATGTGTATGTATTTAAAATTCAAGGCACACTGACTCCCCTATTGCTGAAAGCCAGTCAACTCTCACCAGTACAACTTCAATTTTTGAAGTAGTCCACAGAAAGTCTCAACTGGGAGCTCTTTGATTGACAGCAATTTTAAAATATGCAGAGTACTGTGGCAACATATCATACACTGTACTGGTCATTTTGATTAGGCTACACACTGGGGTCTTGTATTTGCCCTGAGACAAAAAAGTGAGACTGTGTCTGGATAAGGACGACTTTGAGACAGTTGTGGGAGGGGCCTATTAGGTAGGAGAAATGGAAATGTTTGTGGTCAGAGGACTAGGACTTAATATCATAACATGTGTTTCAAACCTATCAATTCAAAGAACTAATTTTACAGTGTGACATTCATCACTGCAAAATGTGTGATAGGCCTTGACACTATACTAAAGCAATTTGGAATCTTATTTTACATCCCAAATGATTCAAACTGCAAGTGTCACTGTGCTCACCATACTGTAGTGCGCATTCCCCCTAGCTTAGACTGGGGGATGCAGAATGTACCCACAGTATTTCCTGTCTGTTGTATGAGGTGACTATTAAAGGGAAGGCTTGCACCATGTTCAAACTGTATTGGAAACCAGGCTAGAACAGGTACTGCATACATGTATACATGCGGCACTGTAACCTTTCTATCTACAACTTTGACTACATTCGTGTTGGTGTGTTATTAAAAGTGTTTGCACTGGGTAGGAAATTCGTACCTGGGTACCGGAACCACATATACCCTCCAGGTACCCGACCATAAACCTTGCAACATTTTATTTAAGTGCATGGTATGCACTTGCAATTCATGACTCCACCCATCGGCCCCTTATGAGATCCATTTGACAATAACAATTCGTCGGGTTTTTTTCTACACAATGTGCCGTTTTTTCTTAACATTGTGAGTTTAAAAATGAGACTGGAATTTAAAATTTGATCACACTTATTAACGCCATTAGTATAACCTTCTGTGGCTTTTGTCCAGTGTTCCGTAATGTGTGCATATTAGTAAAATGATTTTATTAATGGACATGACACAGCATGTCCATTATTGTGGTTGGTCGCATTTTCTGATGATCACGTGACCCCATTTCTTTCGTTCAGTTTATCGGACGACTCCCAATGAGAAACAAACCGATCTTTTGGGAAAAGATTTGTACAGCAAAGGAGACCGGTATGTGACAAGATTGTGTGAAAAATGTCGCTAATTACGAAATGCGGTACATTTTTCCTCAAATACTCGACATTTTAATATTAAGTAGGCTAATAGTAATATTAAGTAGGCTGATAGTAATATTAAGTAGGCTAATAGTAATATTAAGTAGGCTAATTTTAATATTAAGTAGGCTAATATTAATATTAAGTAGGTTATATGCCTGTTACTTTACATATGACGCAGTCATGAACGCGAGGATGCTATCATACTTTGGCCTGTTTTTTTCAACATCACTTTATTTAGTAGAACTGTTTGGTAACCAAATTGATTTTACATTTGACTTATGAAGTGATTATAAAGACAATTGTATAATTTTCTAATACATCTCCTGGCCGATATTTCATTCGCACAATACCGTTTAACCCTTTACCGTTGTGCTCCAATCGGGCATATTTGCGCGCCTCGGGAGTGGGCGGAAAAGCGGACGTAGCACGCCCCGCATCAGCTTCCGTAGGCCATCGACCCAGTGACCTTAAACTATTGTCTCTCTCGTTGTTGTGGCCAAATTTTTGGGTAGCTACTCGCAGTTTCGAGCTCCGCGTGAAACAGTGAAGATGGGGGACAGCTGAGCTCTCCGCATGGGTCCAAAAGGACCCAAACAACGGTAAAGGGTTAAAATGCATGGTAATATACAGCAGTGGTCGTACACCTATGAAAGTTCTTTCATTCGTTCCTTGCCTGGGTGCTTGTCTTCGATGTATGCACCTGAGCAGTGACGCCACTTCGGCATATTCTACTTTAAGCAAATGGGGGAAACAGAAAACACGGAGAAAATATTTTGCTCTGTTTGGCATATATTTAGGAAACTTTGGGCATAAAAATTTTGCAAACAGCTTGAATAGCAATAAAAAATTACGAGCAATATGAAAATAGGAATCATTTCGGTGTTTAAGTTAGTAAACAGGATAGAAGTAAGAGGAAAGAAGATTTTTTTCATGCAAACAGGCATGAAATACACCTTGCAAGAATGTGTACGATTTTATATCTGATGGAGTGAATTTTGCTTCCGAAAAAATTTCTCTCCCAAAAGTTTGCAGTTTTAGAGACTGATTTGAGACAGAATATTTTTGTGGTCGAAATATGTGCATACATTACGTAGCTGTGTTACCAAAAACTAATTCTTAAGATCATGAAATCATGTCATATGTTAATTTTAGTGATAACTTGACGAGGATGAAATCTTGGAACATCGAAAGTCAATCTACGCGTTGTATATCCATTTGGTTATGTGTTTATGCGGCAATGATAAGTATAAAATTTCTTACAGGTCATATTATGTTGTTGCCAATTTTTTTCCCAAGCATTAACAGCTGATATACTACACTGCACATATACAGCAGCCTACAGTATACAGCCTGTAATCTACAAACAGTTCAGCGAATTTCCCTCATAACCTTTTGTTGGTAACTCCCAAATGAAGGGAATGACACTCCAAGGATAAAAGTTCATAAATATTGCATTAGTGAGTGATGGCTAGACCTGTTATAATCATTACATTACAATGAATGCCAGCTAACCTGCCTGATCAATCACATCATACAACACTGCTTGTAAGCTCAAAGGCTCTATAAATGAATTTTAATTTCAGGTGCAGTACTGACAAACAACTGTATCATACTGACTTGCTGACACAGTAAGAATTTGATATCCACACTGACATACAGGTAAAAGTTAGGAAACTTAATTTTGAATCAGTTGTTCGCAATTTAATATGAAACAGCAGCTGTTTAATGTTACACATTTACAAAATTTATTTTTGAAGTCACTAAAGGTCAAGACTGGTCACTCCAAACTTGTTTTGAATGCGGCTCAGGGCTCGATTTTCATGGTTGTCCGATTGTCCAGGACAACTAAGATACCAACGAACAAAATAGTTAAAGGTTGGTTGTCCTATAGAAAACCATTTTTCTCTCGGACTGAAGAAGCAAGCACACAGCTGATTGATCAACTCTTTCAACTATTTCCATCATATACCATGTTTTAGACTTCAAGTGTTTCTGTCTCTCAAACATCACATCTTTTTCTTCTTCAAGACAATAATACTTACATTATGACAGTTTTGTAAAATGTGTGCAAAATGTTTTGGACAACGAAATTTCCTTGAGGACAACCAAAACCAGTGAAATGGTTGCCTGAAAGATATTACCATAAATTTTTTTGAAAATCAAGGCCGACAGCTACTGCAAACATCACCTTTCTTCTCTTATCAAAAAGAAAAAACATTTTGTTATTCCGCAGGCAAAAAAGATTATATATCATGTAAAGAATTACTCAAGTGCTCCTTGTTTGAAATCTGCTGCACGAGTAACCACCTTGCGGGCTGGGAGCTTGTCTCTTACTTCCAAGCCACGAGGCTTGTGGGAAGATCCTAGTACTAATTACAGTCCCCTGATTGGTTTAAAGTTGTGATGCACCAAATTAAATGAATATAAATGAATGTGCTGATCTAAATGAACAATGACGAGGCTGTCGAAGGTAAAATTGGCCACACTTTGAAAATTGGGTTACAGCGTACACATGGAACTAAGACGAAGTAAACTCTAACATTTATCGGTAACATGTGACAGGAAACAGGCAGCGCCCTGGGAATCTAGAACAGAAGGAAGGGAGAGTTGCTCATAAACAACAAGATGGTGTCCCTGTTAAAGGTCATGGAGGGTGAACTATACTATACAACATTACACAGGAAATACGCTGTTGTCTGTAACCTACTGTACTCCCTCCTGAATTCAGGCTAACATCAGTTTGCTATTGGACACACACAAACTACACGAAAAATGTGACTTGGAAGTTGAATTTTTTTTTTTTTCATTATGTTCGGACTTTGTGCCTGGTGTACTAGCAGTCCTATACACTCACTCATGCAACACATGGTCAAAGAATTATGTGGTAGGACCATCTCTGAGTCAAGTATATGATGTCAAATAGAACAGCATAGCTTCTTCTGTCACTGCAGATGAGGTGAGTGATTACTTCCAAGTGCAATCGAAATAGAAATTCCACTTGTTCTTGTGTTTCCACTTTTCATGTTTAGCCAAAATGTAGATACATGTCACTTCACAGGAAATAATTTCCACATTTGAAGGATGCATGCAGAAGGGATTGGATAACACAGTCTGAGGCAGTCTGCTGAAAAACTGTTTTTGAAGGAATGTTAAAAATGATGCAAAAACTATTTTCTGCATTTTGCATGAATGTTTTCCAAATATGTGAAGTTCCCTAGACTAACCTCTCTTTCAACTACCCAAAGTCCCAAAGGACTGTGTCTAGCTTCCAGCCATACCATATGCCATATACAGCCAGACAAAATACTGAAGTGAGGACGGCAATCTTTTTTGGGGGGCAAAATATGTTAAAGATGTTTGAAGTCAATGACAAACTTCAAAGTCCAGAGGGGGAGGAGTCTTCTCTTCTTGATGCCTTCCTTGACACTCGAAAGGCCTGATCCAAGAATCCCATCACTTCCAACTTTGATGCAGTGTAGTTTAAAGAGAAATATTGGGTATTTGGGCTTGTTTTCAAGAAATGAAATCCATTGCAATGGACTAAATTAATGAACCAGTAACTGTTGATTGAAACCCAATCCACAGCATTAAACCTAGAGCCCAAATCACACTTAAGCTGTGCTTAATAGTCTCACATTAATATTCAGCAAAGGCAATAGCCTACTTCTTTCCCATCCATGTTGCCATGGTAACTGAAGGAACAGCATACATGTACAATTTTACATCCTCTAGAGCTCTAAATGTTTTCCAGAAAGTGAGTTAAAACTGGCATCAACAGCTAATAACTACATGACAAAGAATTTACATGCATAATTATGTATTCCATAGATCTATCTTCATCATGGTATTAAAATATGAAGGGGAGTCCAGTTACATGCAGCTCCCCAACCTACTGCCTGTCATTGTGCTTGGTGCTCAGCATAAACAATGGAGTAATGAAAACAAGCCAATGTGTCACAACCAAAGAAAGGCTCATGTTGCCACCTCGACTTAAACCAACTGGTTGAAAACTGGGTGGCAAAACTCCATCTAATAACTCCACAATTATATTAAATTTCTAGCCAGCTGCTCAGTGTCCAAACATCAGAGCCAGTAAAGCCACAACTAGGAAAAAGGCTGTGGCCCACTGGACGTGAACCAATAGGGTGTAAACTGGGACGTAAAACTCCATCAAAACCAACCAACTAACCAAACGTAGGAAGAGACTCCATGATAAACTATTTACTGGTTGTACTGTCTATAACAAAAGATCTGACAGCTAGAATGTTTGATGTATGATCTTATCATCAAGTTTAGAAAAACAATTGTGAGACAGAACATATTCACCATTCCATAATTCAAACTTTATCATACAAAATAGCATGACAGAACATACTGCTATGAATACACCTCTGACAGTCAATACTAAAGTATTGTCTGTGTCAATTGGTTTGTATGTTTCTGGTATGTACAAATAGTACTGGAGGGAATATAATTTAAAGGAAATTTGTACAGTATGCATGCAATGTGGCATGTGCTGTGTTCTTTTCCCCCATTTTCAAGAGTATGCCACCACAATAACTTTAAAAATCTATTTTCATGTACCACACCAGCCCTTCTCTCCACTCATTGTTCCACCCTTCTCCTCAGGCAAATAAGAAACCAGTCATAAATTAGTTAATTTGATACTCCATGGACTTCCTTCCTTCCTCAAAATTGACACAGTGATAAAAAATTATCTCTAGCAGATGAAAAGCCCAAGGGGAATGGGGCCCGGGAGCCCCATCTGAACATTTTTTGGCCACCTGAGATTGACGTTTGTAATTGATTCAATTGGTAAACATTTTGGCCCCTTTGAAAAATCCCCATTGCCCCCAAAACCCCACCATGGAAATGATTTGGTTCTACTTTGTTGCCTTGTCTGGCTATACAAGACTGCATTCCAAAATCAAATTTTGAATTGAGACTTATCCTGGTGGCTTTTACCCCCATCCACTTAAAAGTGCAGGTTCCTCTGCAATAAACTGGGAGGCCAACTGTAATCTCAAGATATGATCACAATGAACATCTAGTCAGATGAGGTATTTAAAGAATAAGCTGAACTGTCTACAGTGCCCAATCACTAAAGGAAGATTATTCTAATCTGATAACAAGGAGGGTTTTGGATTGTGGTTTCATGATCTTTGCCCTTACACAACAATGACATAGACAGTACAGAACTTGCAGGTCTATAAAAGCAAACAATGCAAGACCTTCTGTGTGTAAGCTGAATAAACTACCCGTACATATTCCCACATGTATGTAAGTACCACTGAATAATTATTGGATTCTTCATCCATTGTGCCTCCCAAATAAAATTCTAGTTAAAAGATACTTTAGGCTTTAACTTTATGTTTTAACAATGTTATTTAACAATCACTTGGTACAGTATTTATACAGTAGGCCAATTTGACATCCCATTTGGCATATGTTTTAAGCCATTGATTAAAACTGGAGGCAAATTTGCCTACTTTATGGATCCTGAAATATTTGTCCCATTCCAGAAAAAGAAAACCAATTTTTTAAACCCTGACTTACACTGGGTGTATTGCCCACAAAGTACTGGGTACAGCCTGAAGTACATACACTATGAATTTTTAAACATGAGAAATAAATTACCTCCTGTGAAGCCTCTTAGAGAAAAAGTGTCTCAGGTTTCCATGACACCATGGCTGGAAAAAACCAGCAATTTGGGAATGTCATTGCAGGGAAATTTTGGTATTTGGAGGGAAATTTGACTACTTTTGTATGTAAACATGTGAAGTCTTTGGGAAATTTTGATTTGCTTGCTGGGAAATTCGATTTGCTTGCAGGGAAATTTATATTTTTTCCAGCTCTGCATGACACTACTACCTTCGACGTTCTATAAACTTGAAAAAAAAAGCCAGCCTAGGCAGGGGGTATAAGTACAGAGCTGTCAGGTACAAAGTCAAATACAATAATATACACCTTGATGATAAAACATGCTGATATCATGAAAGTACACTGGCACAAATTCAAAAGTGCCCATAGTAAAAACTAAAAATATACAGGGCAACACCAAATGGCTTTATGTTCACATGGAAGCATAATGTGACTTAACTAAAGCAAAAAAAGAAAAATTTTGTGTCTATTAATGGCTTAAAATAGATTTGGCACTTGAAACTGATTTACTGTACTTTACAATCAGTCAACCCCAGTCAACCACAAAACTATATTTTTTGTGGTCGACTACAGAAATTCCCAATTGGTATAGGCTTTTGATTGACATCAAGTGCAAAACATGCAGCAGAGTTTTGTAGCTCATACTGCACTATACAATATATGTACTAACTAGGAGTGTTTTGAATACACATGAGGGTCCTGTATACTCAACTAGGTCTGAAGCAATAGACTGAGATGGTGTCTTCATGAGGGTGAGTAAGTTTTAAACAGTTGTGGGAGGGGCAAAGTAGCTTTAGAGAATTCAAACTATTTGGGGTGAGAGGCTTAAATCTTTAAGTTTGTTACATGCAGATCTATAAAAACCATCTGTACCATCTTAATGAGGCAGCACTCCCTGTTGAAATTGCATAGCTATTTTTTATCATGTTATCCACGGAACCCACTTTTAGTTTTTTTTTAAAAATTCCATGGATGGGTTACTGATGGGGGTACAATTTTGGAGCTCCATGATTTCATCACCATGGAATTGTGTGCATGACCATGTGACAGGGATTAATCACTGCCATGATATCTGGCCGCGTGTTTGGGCGTTACGGTAAGACTAAGAGCATGCATCCGCCTCTCACGCAGAAGGCCAGGGTTCTATTCCCAGGTCTAGTCATACCAAAGACTCTAAAAATAGAACCTACTGCCCCAGTGAGTGATGCTAGGCAATGGAGTAGGGAAAACAGTTCTGGAAAGAAGGCTGTGGCCAGCTTGACTTGAACCAATCGGCTGGAAACTGGGCCATAAAACTCCATCTTACCCGTGAAATCTGGTGTCCTATACTGTCATTAGGGACCCTCTGCTACAACTGCATATCTTTTTCTGCTACGTGCCTAGACACATACTGCTGAGTCAATGTTACTGTTGATGCATAACTTTCAGAAGTGTAGCAGTGTCCTACATTGTAAGTGGTTCATACCATAAATACAATAAGTATCTTATCAACATTCAAAAGGAGGCGTATACTAGCTGTGCCAGGACGGTACAGGCAACCAAATTTTTCACTCATACCTACTGTACAGTACTTTTATTTTGCTTATCGGAATTTTCGTTTCATTAGAGTGAGCTGTGAAATGAAATCAGCTCAGTTCCTGAGGTCTTACTTTCAACAGCAACATTAACTTAATTGACTGCCTTTAAAGGGCAAGCCCAGTCATCCAAATTTCTGTTGAAGGAACAGCTAAATCTTACAATTTTCTTCTTATATCTCTTCAAATTACCTAATACTTTTAGGATTTCATTATTGCATATTTATTCAATTAACCAAGCAGTTGCCCTTGAGACTCACACAAGGAGAAGGAATATTGTCACATGATTTTAAAGGGCCAATAACAGAACAGGACAGTCTACTAAACTACTGTACTTCAAGCTGGGGTGACTGCATATGATTTCCCTTCAAAGCAAAATCTTTTAAAATATTTTGACTTGGACTAGTCTCAACAAAAACCTTAAATTTGTGTGTCTACAAGATTAAACCTCAAACACCATCATCATTTTGCATGTTAGGAGAAAACTTATGTATCTATGGGGAAATCATTTTGACAATATGTTAGGCATATGAGCCTAGATTAGGAAAACAGTTTTTGAAACACAACAAATAGAAAAAAAAATTTTAGGCTTTTTTACAAACTTTCCCCACAGCTATCCAAGTATACAGACTTGGCTGCACAGGGCTCTATTTTCGTGGTTTCTGATTGTCCGGGACAACTAGAATTCTGTATGGACAACCAAAATTTGGAAGTTGGTTGTTCAATAGACAACCATTTTATTATCACAGTGAATTATTTTCAAGCAGCTGCCTCTTCTGTTGATTGAAGAAGTATATACTGCTGGCTAATCAACTCTTTCAAGTTTTTTCATCGTACAATTTGAGACTGCAAGTATTTTTGTTTTGCAAAAATCATATCTTTTATTCTTTGAGACCAATATATACACCCAATTACTGTTTTGTACTGTAATTGTGCAATTGTTTCGGACAATTGAATTTTTTGCTCAACTGCTTAAGTTACTGTTGGTTGCCCGAAGGACAACCATATTTTTTCAGAAAATCGAGGCCTTCAGCAGTACAGTTGCAGTATGTCTTGGAAATAATAACTTCAGTGGTTTTGTAGTTTATGTGATCACAATCATGAATTGGATCTTTATTTGATTGTTTAACAGTACAGGATTTTAACAGGGGTCCAGGCCTCCAAGACTATTAAAAAAAGAGTTTCATCAGACAATTAAGAAGTTTATCCCGTAGACAATCAACATTTTTAGTGTAATAGTAATGTAATCTTGATCATTTCAAAAATTAAGATGAGGTCAACAGACTTGTTTTTCCCATGAATACTGTATCAATAAATTGCATTATAAAATTACATTTTACATTAGTACATGAGACTTTGAGCCCTTCAAAATCGAGCATTTCTGGAAAATATAAGGGAGGGGGGGAGGTCAAGACTTCACTGCAGGGCAACCTGTTAGTTGCTGAACAGTTGTCCTTTGGACAACCCTTCCATAATTTTCTAAATGATAGGCCTACTGCAGTACTGCTCCACCTCAAGACTACAGTATTTTTCTGAATTGTACATTTCAACCAAGTGCCCCCAGACCTGCATGGTACTGGACATAAAATTTTCTGTGAGATCCATCTAGTGCATGCCGCATGCCTTTATATACAGACTACAGGTCTGCTTGGTACAATACATCTTTAACTTGTACGCCCAAGAAGTAATCCTGACTCAGGCTGACTGTACTAAAGACTTGACTGTGATGAGTACAACTTGTAAACTATTTAACTTTTGAAAAGACCAGTTATTGGTCACACCTGTCCACATAATAAAAGACACACTGTGAACAGTGTTATCCATTGTACACTGTCAATTTAGAGTGCTCACCCTTGTCAAGCCATTTTATACACAATAGATAACAGATCCAATACCAAACCTTGTCACTTGGTCATGCATCAATGAATGATTGTGTACTTCACCTTCGGAGAACGACACACTGATTAACATGTTGTACACTGGCGGTATGCATTCTCCTTCATGCAAAATCATTAAAAAACAAATAAAATATTCCTTTGAAGCAGGTCACCTAAATTTTTAGTTTTGCCAGGTTAGTATCAGGGGTTTTATTTCCATTTGAGGATCAAAATTCCATATTTTTGTGAAGTAGCCGATGTCAGGAGTCCTACTATCAGATATACTGCAGCTAGCCAAATTTGTGTGCTGGGTAAATTTTGCCTATCTGGGAAAAGAACCTCACCCCAACCCCATGGCATCTTCCACATTTTTCAGCCAATAATTTTTCAATTTTTACCTCATTTTACTTTAGGGAATAAATTAAGGACTGGTTTTAGGTCTCATTATAGGAAGATTTGTGGTGGGTGGGGAGAGGTGTATTTGCCTGGAGTGCTGGGTAGGAATATGGAGTGCTTGGTGTTACCACCTAGCACCACCCACTGGCTCTACATCCCTGCCTACTATACTCAGTTTCTACAAAAATTATAGTTGACATGCCAGCAAGAAGTCCTGACTTTACTTGGCAGTCAAGGAGTAAACTTTCCTATGTTAAAATCCATTGGATTTACAGGTATATGTCAATATTTTTTTAGGGTTCTAACATATGCCTCTTAAAACTTTAAATGTTTTGGAGCAACTTGTCGCTCATGCTAGAAAAATGATGTGGAGTGTTGCAAAGTGTTGACATTTCTTTTGTTAACCCATATGAATTATATCTCTTAATTACTCATCAGATAGTTTTTGGTTTGGTAGCCTAATTGATAGGTTGATTTTCAAGGACACAATTTAAACTTCCAAAATGAAACCCTCTGGATAAAATAAAATTGTTCTTGACATGAAGACTGTAAAAGCAAAGGATAACATGAGCCAGGCATATCCTCCCACATGTTTGTCAAGAGCCAATATAACAGAACAGTCTACTACACAAGTTCGAGGTGGAGTGACTGCACTTCCCCTTTAATGACTTGATCTAAACTGTACACACAGGCTACATTCAATACACTCTTTGATACTGGGAAATGAAAGTACATCAATAATACATACTCTCCCTTTAACGCACATCATATGTCGGTTTTGTGAAAGTAAAACTGTTGAGAATGATCCCTCCTTAATTAGTGTGTAATTGAAATGCAGATATGTTACTAAGAATGAGCACATACTGTACAGTACAACATCAAAGCAAAATTACACACTAATTTAATGCTACATGGAATACACACACAGCAGTGCAGTGTTCGCACTATGGGGTGGGATTTGTCACACTGTACTGTAATTTCTTCAGAATCATGCCCACTGTACTGTACAATGGGAGCTTAGAAATTCATACACATACACTTCACTGTGCATCTGGGGTCGTAGTACTGGAGTTACTAATTTACATTTTGCAAAATATTTTAAACTGGCAATGAAAAACATTCCAAATGTTTTCCATTAAACTTAACATCTGATCCAAACAATAGGGCTGACACTGCATTTGGTGCACACAAAGTGAATGTAAATTTCTTTGTTCAGGAAATACCTCTCAACAAAAAATGCAAAGGATGGAATTAGGTGCCACCCTAGTTTTCAAAATTCCCTCCACTTAAGGAAAGGGGCAGAAATTTGGGAATTCCCACTAAAGTTAAATCAATTGGCAGGACTCGAATTTAATAAGGGTGGCCACGACGGCCATTGCCTTGGTACAATTCCTTTTGCTGTGATGCCCCTGGTAAAATGGTTAAAGTTCACAGCCAAATATGCCGTCGTGCCCTCCGCCAATGGCTGCCGTGCCCTCAAACCTTATTGTGAAGTTCTAACTTATCACTAAAATGCAAGTAATACATGTTTGGTGATCATGTATAGAAACTCAAACCTAAAACTCGGCGCTTCCTACAGTATGTATAAAAAAGGCTACTTTCGAAATTCTTTTAATTTAACAATGAGACACATATGCCTTGCAATACAGCATTATACAAGCTGAAGCTATGTAGCCTGCTCCGCAGTTGCGTACCAAAATACAACAGCAAGTCTATGTAAAAAGCAATGGGCCAATCACAACTCGGGAATGGAAGTTTAGTGTGTGAAAATCGCCGCATTGAGATCAATAATTTACATCAAACATGTGCATACTGTACTGCACTGTGGTGGAATCCTTACATTTCCTTTGCTGGGTGCGTGGATACTGACTGTGGTTTTGTTACACTTTGGTCCCGGCCCGGTTGGGTTACTGTAATTTGTTTCTCAAGGTCTGTTTATACGTACTAAAAAAGCTCACCGGCTACATACACTGCTGTTTTACATCAGGGTTTTCCCTGGGCCTTTTGAACGTCGCGCCCAGCAACTTTCAAGCTTCAAAATCAAAGAGGCCGTTCAAAAAACGGCTGCGATGTTCAAAATTGCTGCCAGCTAGCCTCCATAATTTTTCTTCTTTCTGTCAACGATTGCTTTCGTTGTTAATAAAATAAATGACAAAATCATTGACTTATTTGTAAAACTGGAACTTACTTTTTTAACTTCCATTCACATACTACTGCATGCAAGTCGGAGCTCTGTATGTGTATCCCATAGGGCCTACTACTGAACAAGTAACACCACTGTATTACTAGCCTGCACTTGCCCTCGTAGGCTCCTATCAGGGAACTGTTGTGCTCACTCTGGAGCGCAGTAACTACGTGGCACAACATGACTTGCACGAACAAAACACAAACGCCCATTTTGCAGGTTAGAGGCGGGGCTAATGTGAGTAATGTCTCAGATTTGGGAAATTATCAATCAAACGAACGAGCCATGTCTTGTATCTTACCGATGAAATCCCACATATTTCCTGTTACTTCGTTCTTAAAACTTACACTGAAATTCAGAAAATTGGAAAAAAAAGTTGTGCGAACCTACCCTGCGAACCTACCCTGCAGTCCCCTCTCCCCTCCCCTCAGTAAATACTCTATCTCTTAACTGTTTTGCCGGACTACAAGTCTGGGAAATTTGATTGTAGCACAAATGCAATGGGAGTATTAGAATTCTATACGAAGAAGATTGGTTTCTACACGTGATTAATGCTTGCAGCATTGTGCTCCATTGCTTTTATAAATTCTGGTATTCACCCAATCATTACCACTGATTAGGCTATTTGCAAACTGAAAAAGGGGCTAAAATATACTTGAAACTTGCCCTTAGTTTCGTAAAATTCCCGTAGACTCAATCCTTCAACTTCCCACTAAAACAGGATGCATTGATAATCACAAACGTAAAATTTTACCATGGAAGTGCCATGGAAGTGATCGTTCGAATTTTCTGCTGTAACCCTGTAGTATTACATGGAATTAGATTTAGATTGGATTAAGATTTGCATTCAATGTGTTTTCTTTGCTTTACAGTACATTTATGCAACTACAACGCAGTGCAGTGAAACAATGCAAATGTTCTGACATGATTGAGGAATGAAAACTAGACAGAGCACGAAGTTGGCCTAAGGAATAAATTATCAAAGGGCATGTGACATAGACTACAAACAATTCTACAGTACTGTATTTAACGGTTGATTTGTATCTCCACTTTTGAAGTGAAAATATGACGCCTACAAAAATGGTATCCCGTTCGTAAAACAAACAGAAATATCCCCAATATTTTCTTTCCTGAGCTGGTAATATTGCAAGCCGACCCGGGCCCATTCATGTCAATTTTGGTGAGCCACGGGCGCGAAATAACGGCCAAACGGGGGTAAAAATCATCTGGTGCCAGCGCTCAATAAAAGCCATGCCATTGAACCAAAACTTTTGAAGCAGAAATTATGGTAATATAAAGCCAATGTGACCGCTACCACTAGATCAAAATTTGTACCAATGTGAGTTTCTGGGCTAATATCTTTGCCTCAACTTACAGAAATGGTGTTGATGAATTTGCCTCAAAAGTGTCACCATTTTGCATCTAGGGACTTGCATAAGTCACAAAATTTCCAAAAGGGGAGGGGACAATCCCTCCCCTTATACCCCTCTCCCAGGCGATCCACCTATGGACGCATCAGATGCGCGACATTCAATTCTAAACCCAGGGAAAACCATGTACATTATTTCAGTAAGCAATACAATTCGCTCGGTTTTGTATGATGCAAATTATTTTATTTAAACAAAATCAGTCTGTACCTGAAGTTGAGTCTTTCGAAATGTGCTTATGACCTGTGCAACTCCAATTTGAATTTGATATTGAAGTACATTGGGACAAGAGAGTTTCTGGGGGCTTATAGCAAAACCCTTTGAGTCTAAGACTGCACAGTGTAAGTTCTACAACTGCGAACCATCTGACTCTGAGGGGCAATCCGTGAATCTAAGCAGTGTTGTAATCGAGTCATTAGATTAGTGACTCCAGTCACCAGTATTCAAATTTTTAAGTGACTCGAGTCACTGTTCCATTTCAATGGGGAAATTACTCGTGAATTCTATCGGGTCACTTTCATTTTGAGAGGAAGTGACTGGAGTCATGAATTGTTACAACACTACACCTAAAACCCCAGGAGCTTGGGTTAGAAAATCTCTTGTGCTGGTGTTTGCTAAATTTGTTATGTTTACTGGAGAAATTGCCATAGTACCCTTATTGAAATTAGAAAATGGCTGTAATGATAAGTCAAGACTTATTGCCTTGATGCCCGCAAAAAAGGAAAGTAAATGAAGGCCAAATTGCCTTGCCCCTTAAGATGACACTTCAGATGAGTGCATGACTTACATTATTTGCATGTATTTTACTTTGTTTGTAACTTGACCAAACTTTCTATCTTTCTTAGGCAGGTTCAATGTCCGAAAGTGGAAAAGTTTTGCATGATATTGTATGGCAGACTCTAGGCCTTTCCAGTAATGTGGGCTCTGTTACACCTGGCAAGGTGTAGTTTGCAACTGTACATGACTACTGTATCTCTACGTAACTGTACAAAGTCAATGAAAATGGTTGCACACTACACATACTTGTGTGGCAAATTTATACAGCACTATCTGGGCCATTTATGACTGTCATCAAGGAAAATTTAACGTCAGCTTAAGCTTTTTTCACTGATTTCTGGAACGGAGTATGGGAACTGTCGGGGATCAGGGACCGTCGGATTTACAATAGTTTCCCCCCTCGCTACTTTCCCCCCCTGAAAACCAAGGTTTCCGATGCTTTATCTTTAGCAGAAAACATCCTTTTTGAGTGTGTTAAGTAATGGAATGTGATATCAGTGGTACTTGTGACAACTGAAGATTTCATCAACTTTTCCTTTAAGTTTTAAACATCTTCGATGTCTTTTACATTTCTGTGTGACACTCATTACTGCCACTGGCACGGACTACTAATCTGTATAAAAATAGAAGTCTGTGACTATAGTTGAAGTTTATAAAAAAGATCATACCATTCATTCTTTTCAACGAGGATGCTGTAAAAGTTTTAGGCCTAGGCTATCTACAAATTTCTTTGTCGTCTTGTACAATGGATTTGAAATTTAAAAATAAAGGTAATTTTTAACACAAATTCATAACACTACTTTCCCCCCCAAGATTTCTAGGGGAGGAAAGTACGGGCGGAAACTGGCAAGGGTGGAAACTAACAGACCCCAACAGTGTCGGAAACAATGTCTGTTTGCCTATTTGGAAAAGGCAAATAGGAAAGGGTTTGGACTTATCTCATTTTGTATGTCAGCTTTGCAAAAGTGCCACACATAGTCCTAACAGTAGCCCTTGTGTTTAGTGACTGGAAGAAAGATTAAAAGGTGCTGTGCTTTATGTTGTATCTTTATGTTTGAGGGACCACAGTGGAAATAAGTCTGCTTGTCAGACTTTTCTGTGTCATCCCTGCACGTCCTATCTTTTTCTTTTATTTTTGCTGTTCTTCTTTGTCTGTCTTGCTGTTTTTGCCGGGCAAATAAATTCAAATCAAATCAAATCAGGGTATATACTTCATGTAAGCCAGCCTCAAACTGGCCTGAATAGACACCCACTAATCCTTTTCAATCTAGGCTATTCATTCTATTCATCTCTCTTCAGTGGTCTATTCAACTCAGTTTGAGGTAGTCTTACATGAAGTATCTCCCCAAATCAGACAGACCCAAGTTGTGGCAGCCAACTTCAGTTACAATTTTCACTACTTAGGCTAGCCTAGGCGCTAGTCCCTGGTGGTTACAGTTAGTTTCCGCCCTCGCTACTTTCCGCCCTTCAAAAACGGTGTTTTCCGCCCCCTTTATTTTTAGCAGAAAACATCTTTTTGGGAGGCGGAAAGTAATGGAATGGAATGTGATATCAGTGATACTTTCGTCAAATGAAGATTCCATCAACTTTTCCTTAAAGCTTCGAACTTCATCGATGTCTTTTACTATTCAATGCGACACCCATTACAGCCATGTTGACGTCTTTCCAAGCAACATTCTTACTGTAGACTTTAGTATACTTATACGTACTTACGTACAGGTACATGGTATTCAGTGCTGTGAACAACTGTTCACACATTCAGCATAAGTCTATCTATAGATAAGCGGACTACTTATACGTAAAAAAATACAAGTCCGTGGCTAGACTTGACGTTTAGAAAAAAGGTTGTAAAATTCATTCTTTTCGATGATTTTTGATGAGGATACCGAAAAAGTTTTAGGCCTAGCCATAAATTTCATTGTTTCCTTGTACTTTGATTTGAAATTTGAAGTTGACAGTTATTTTTATCACACGTTAGTTCCAACATTACTTTCCGCCCCAAGATTTTTAGGGGCGGAAAGTAACGGGCGGAAACGAACGGACCCCGTCCCTGGTTACACAATCACTTTGCTACTGACTCGGTGGCTGTACTGCAGTGCTAGTGCTAGTGCTATGCTAGCCAACATACGGTTTTGAAGCCAAGCGTAGCAAGGCCCGTAACGTTTGTTTGTTTGGACTTGGTCAAAATACTAACTTCACAGGCATAACCTAGACTTTCGAAAAAGCCACACGAAATTTAAACCTACCATCATCCACGGCACGTATAAATTGCCCGTGTCTCCCCTTTTCACCGTGTAAATTGAAGCCATAACCGTTTTCCCCTGATATCAATTTACACAACCGTGGCTTTCCCGGTGGTGCAGAATCCTGTGAGTCTTTCTTCTTGTCTTTAGGCATTTTCTGGATCTTTTAGGAACTCCTTTTAAATCCAAATGCGCTCCAAATGAAATGGTCTAGTTTAATAAAACAGAAGATAACATGAAGAAGTGTTGTCAAGACCGATAAAGCGAATAATCCCTGTATTTTTTGGCATAAATTCTGTCGTAAGTGCAATGCGTTGGTGTCAAGCTACCATGTAAACTGAACGTAATGAAATACAGCTGAGGAGTGCGGTATATGAATACAATGTATTGTTTGATGTACACGAACTCTTGTGTGAATCAACGCTGTGTACAGTGTACCAAGTTGAGTACACACTACCTGTCCTACCATAGATTTATAAAGAGTTGTATTCCATAGGATAGTAATGCACACACATATGTTATGAAGGAAATAGTAATGGCGCACAAAACAATTATAAAAGGGCACTTAACAGTGTGTGTTATTTTACTAAACGGTCCTGAATGAAGTCGAAATTAGCCAAAAAGACAGTGTCTACATCATGATGCACTTTCCCTATCGTAAAGATTTCTTAAGTAAGTAATTCATTAAGTAATTCAGTAATTCGTTGTCAGCCTTAGACGTCTTCATTATCGACCAAATGCTCCAATACAAAAGTGTATCTAGCATTTACATGTATATATCTATGGGTTGCTAAACATTTTTTCAACGGGAGCACAAATACTGACAAATACAACCAATTTTACTAACTACCGACCTGTAGAGTATGTTGCCAGATAATAATATGGAGTAATGATAGCATTCAAATAAAAGAAGTATTACAACACCGAGAAGGCCATACGAATGTGAAATGTTATTCTAACGTCTTAAAATGTACTTTGTATTGAATATTATGGATATATGAATATTTTTGAGATGCATTCCTATGTCCATGTATAGTTCCAACCCAATCTGATCAACGGATGTTAGTACTTCGACGTTGGAGAACAGACACCGCCTTAGTGAGTCAAACCAGGGAGGTGTTATTAGAATAACACTTCCCTGTTATTAGAATAACACCTTCCTGGTCAGACGAACAACTTAAGGTCAAAATCACCATTTTATCCAAAATAAGTAGGATCATTACTATATTCAGCATTTGAGGGAGGGGAGGGAAGAGGAGGGAGCACCAGCATTTGAGGAGGGGAGGGGAGGGAAGAGGAGGGAGCATCAGCATTTGAGGAGGGGAGGGGAGGGAAGAGGAGGGAGCACCAGGATTTGAGGAGGGGAGGGAGGGGAGGAGGATTGAGGGCAAAGTAAAATGTCAGGGCGGCTTGGATTGAGGGGCCACTGTGAAGTGAGGGGGCGGGGGGTTCCAGGAATGGCCAACAAAATCTCATTTGGAAGTTGCCTGGTAGTAATTTAAACCAGTGAAAAGACAAAAAAACTACCCTTAAATTACGACTAGGGCTTTAATACCTCACAAACACCTTAAAACCCAGGAGCTTCTAAGGCTTTGATCGCCCTCTGACCCTCAGCGGGATTCACATTAACTGAACGTCAACTTCTTCCCCTATATGTCATCTCCCCATTTATCAAAATGTCAGCCAATCTTGGTATTAGTTTCACTGTTTTTTTTTTCTTTTAACTAAGTCTTACTGCACTTGAAGTTATTCTAGAGGTAATTTTTAGACCAGTGTTTATTCAACAGAATCACCCTTAAATGACCACTTTAAAATCTCACAAATCCCCTAAAACCCAGGGGGTTCTAGGAGATTTACCCCCTGGATCCCGCAGGGGTTTTGCCCCTGGATCTCACCAGGGGCTCCTAAATTTGCCCCGACAACCCACCTGATGAGCCTTGTGCTTTGCACTCTCGGTGTCAAACGTTGACTCCGGCGCCATCAGTGGAGTTTAGCAGTTCCCCTCTTTTGCCCCCCCCCCCCCTAGAATGAAAAGTCTGGTGACGTACGCCACTGGCGCACAATGTAAAAAAAAAAAAAAAACATTCCTCAGGCTTGTAAAAAATTTTTTGCAAGGAAATGTCTTAGAGAAAAAACCTGAAAAAGTTCAAATGAACAGAAATTTGCCTATATAAGTGCAGGGATAACCATATTTGATGTAGAGAAGGGACTTAGTCGAGGATTATTAGGGGAGAGATGTTATTTGTAAGCAAATTAGACACGGGTCTATTCAAAGTTGGAACAGGGAGTGCTCATTGTTTCATGAAGTAAACCAAAACTTAAACTTACATTTTTTGGGTGGGGACCTGGGTCCCCTGTCCTCTAAATCTGCCCTTTCTGTGGGTCCAGGGGTAAATCCCATATGTTTCTGGGTGAACTTCATTTAAAGGCATATTTTCACCATCCCAAACAGTTCCAATTCTCCCAACTTACTTACTTCTGGCCCCTCCCACATTTATCTAAAACTCATCTTTATCCAAAGACAATCCTAGTTACTTGCTTCATGGCTTGTCCCAGTGGCCATGCAAGTCCATAATGTGTAATCAAGACACTCTCAGTGCCCATGCTGTGTAATTTAGCCATGATGCATTGTTTGAATGTGATGCCAATCAAAGAGCTGTACCAATTGAGAGTTTTGATATATGCATACTAAAACTGTAGTTTAGGGTGACGAATGACTGCCTTTAAGTCTCATGATAAGTAGAATATATTTGGTTCAGGTTTGACTGAGCCTGGCACCTTTGGAAGAAAAGCACGAAATGTTCTGCAATTATCTAAGCTGGCTGCGAAAAGTAATTTTCATCCAAGAATATACTAAAACTTCTGAACTTCTTCGCCCCTATCTAGAGACCACATGGAATTGGCCCAAGGGAATCATCAGAGGCGTTAACATTAATGCTAAAACCCATCTGGTAAATCTGGTACACTTGGACCCAATCTAGCACATCACCAGTTGGAGGGGGAATTTCTCACGTCAAAACATTTCCCCGTGGTTGCCCTCCTACGCAGCTCCCAAAGTACAGTGGTCCGTCATGATTTGTCTATGCGAAGTGATTAAAAAATAATCCTTGAAACAGGTTGAACCATAATCCAACGTTTTCAAAGTAAAGCCATTTTTTATAACTTCCTGTTATTGAAACATTTTAGTGCAACCTGTGAAATGGTTATTTTACGCTACCCTCTGTCTCACTAGCCTCAGGTCAAGTGTTACACTCAGTCGCGAATAGTCTTTTGATTTAGTCGCTTACACACGCTATGCATGCCTTCTGAACTCCTGAAAGCAGCTGCACTCACTCAGTCCCTTGGACTACAATTTTACTGTAACAGATTCCACATTAGGACTACAAGGTAACACTTCACTTCAAGGATATTTGGCACAGTTATACTATCACCACCCGGGTCCCTACCAGGGCTTTACCCCTGGACCCCGCTAGTGGCCCTAAGGCAGCCCCCTGGACCCACCAACATAGACTATGCTTCGCGCGAAATTATTTGCCCCAACAGTTTCTTTTGACCACCATATGCCCTACCTTAAAATCCTGGTGATACCATTGTACCTCACCAAGCCATTGGTTACGGGGCCCTTTCCTTCACACTTTGATACCGCCATTTTTACTGTTACAATTACGTTACTCAGGCTTCCGAAATTGGTCAGAAACTGGATAACATGCAACTAAGATGTGTCCACTCCCGAGTCTGTACATTGGCGGGGACAGGAACGTCAATTTTTTGAGGTCACACTGAGGGCAAAGAAATATGCTGCGGGCAAAGATTTTCGCGCGCAAAGCGAAACCAAGCTCGAAGCGCCAGGTCTTGCGGGTGGGGTCCAGAAAGCCCGCCTTGGGCCTCTGGAGGATTCCAGGGGCAAAGCCCTCGGAAGTTCTGAGGTTTTAACATATCTATAAGGAAAAATCAAGTACCAGAAGAGATATATTCAGTGATTTTTCGGTTGATCTAACTCCAATTTAACAACTTTTTTACTTTTGGAGTATCATTTCACATTCGCGCGGTGCTACCGAGTACCACTATACTAGTCAGTGGCTTAACCATACGTTTTCATTTGGGTGGTGTGCTGGGGATGGGCAAAGTGTTGAAGTTGTGCTAAGCTGTAATGACCCCATCTAAGCAGAACGCAATCACCAGTTGGCGTGCAACCTACAAAAATAATTGATTGAAGCATGAGAGTGAATAAGAAACAATATAAAAATACAGTTAGCACACTATGTACGTGACCACGCCGCGAACTGTCAAGACTGGGCAACTTTGTATCATTAGTCATATGCGTACAGCATGTAGATTGTATACTCTTCACATAACCCAGACGGATGTGGACCTACTTAAAGGGCATGTAGGCAGACTTTCCCTCAGTTTCAATTGCACGTTCACCCAGACGCCAGTGCAATCCCACCCCCACTCCAACACACACACACACATAGGCCACATACACTTCCATTCCAGCAACTTTGTTATTTTTTGAAGGGTTGGGGGGGGGGGGAATGGGGGGCAGGGAAAAACCTGAAGAGGAAATGCCGTCCCATGCCCCCCCCCCCCCTCCCCCGAGCGCCGCCACTGACTATGTATAGGGTACGGGAATTTGCGCTGCTTTTTCATTTTTTCAATTTATTACCGTTTATGAATACAATATAAGCAATAAATTGAAAGTAAAGAAACAAGAAAAGGAAAAAGAAGAATAGCCATAATTTAGGGTCATCGCAAACAGAATTAGCACACGAAACTGGTCACTGGCAAGGTAGCTTCTAGTGACACTACTAGTCGGTTAAAGCTTCAAAAACTGCATCTTACAAACTTAAACTTCAAATTCCAAGCTTATTATATCCGTAGTTGGTTGTAGCAAAAAGTAGCTGAGCTTAATGTAAGAAATAGTAGTTCGTAAAGTAACAATTGAAATTTAGTTACGTCGTAACAGCGTTGAGAAATTAGTAACTTAAAGGGTCAAATCTCTCAACCCAACCTACAATTTTGGTACGGGGGTACCGAAATTCTCAATTGGTTCAGCTTTTTGATTGGCAGCTCATTCAAACAATTCAGAGTACCAAAGCTTATATATTACACAGCATGAACGGATACCGAAAGTGTTTTGATTATGTAAATTGAGTTTTTCTATACTCACCTTGAAGCAATAAAACTGAGATTGAATCTGGATGAGGATGAATTTCAGAAAATTGTGGGAGGGGCTTCAGTGAGAAGGTTAGGAGAATTGGTACTGTTTGGGGTGAGAGAACTGGGCCTTCAACCAATTCTTATATGATCTCGCGCAAGTAATGAAAAATGGCGCTCTACACAAACTTCTCAACAGCACAAAGTTTTACAGCGGCAGCCTTTTGCATTGCGTTTATTCTGAACAGGTAGCAGAGGGAATTCTCTTTGGCAGAGCTCATTGATTGACAGAAAGTTCAAACATTGCAGATTAGCCTACCACTACCAAAGATTATATTACGCACCATGTACTGTACTGAGAGTGTGCTATAGATTACACACAAATGATGTGCGTTATGCTTATCCTGAAGATATAGACTGAGATTGTGTCTGAATGATGATGGATCTTCGGCAGTTGTGGGAGGAGCTTAAGTATGTGTAGGGATAGGAGAACTGAAACATTGTGGGATAAAAGGTTTAGGCCTTTAAGGCAGGAATTAGGGGCGGATCCAAGATTTTTTCCACAGGGGTCAGGAGTGTGGTTGCCTGTCCGGGGGTGGTACGAGGGTGTCCCCCTCCCCTCATGAAAAGTGTTGCATTTTCAAGGGTCCTAAAATGCACTTTGGTGCACTCTAGCGTATAAAGTGTAATTGTCTGCAATGAAATTTTTTAGGAGTCGAGGGGAATGTATCTGTGAAATAAAAACGAAATATAAAAGTTTTTCCCCAGTATTAGGGGACTTATTGACAGTTAACTGCTCCACCCGAGCATAGACGTAGATTTCTTTTCAACTTTGGGTGGGGGTGGCAGGGTGCATTACGTCAAATTCGAAAGTGTGCAGACGAAGCGCGCAAGTCAAACGCAAAGCGTGAAGCCCTTAAGGGGTGAGGTCCAGGGGCAAAGTCCCTGGAAGCCCTTGGATTTTGTTGTCTTAGAAGTGACAGTCCACGGAAGAGTACCTTAAAAGGTAAATATCAGAGACTTTGTTGAGCAAGGGTATGAAGCACGAGCAAATGTTGGTAGTCTAATAACAGCATTTGTGATAGAATGTGATTTGTAGAGCACCCCAAGTCAAAAATTGAAAAAATATATATATTAAAGGGCATGAAAAATGAATTCTAACAGTCTAACTACCATCTTCATAGGACATTTTTGAATAGAGATTTAAAATGTTGAAGTTTATTCATTCATTTTAAAATGGTATATTGCCCAATAATTCGTGATGTCATTGTTGTACTACTCATATTACAATCTTTGTATTTCTTTGTTTTTCTGACAGTTATTGCACTTTGCACCAAAGTGTAACAGAACTCTTACTCGTATGGGGTGATGTAATAAATTAAGCCCTCTCTGTGCAACATGATATGCAAGCAAACATGAAGTGTTCAAGGTCATTAAAACATTTTTAATGTTAAATTGAAACAAAGCAGATAATGTGAGTTGTACAACAACAAAGTATCAAGTAATTGCGCAATGGACTGATGGACCAATTTGTTTTAAGTGAATAAACTTCAACATTTTACATCTCAGCTCAGGAATGTCCTTTGAAAATGAGAGTTGGAGCGTTAAAATTAATTTTCATGCCCTTTAATATATATTTTTGACATTTTTCCTCGAGGTACATATTAATATGAACTTGGAATCTGGATTGAAGGACTTGAAAATTGTTGGAATGCCCATGCACCCGTTTATGATTGACCCATGTGCCATTGAAAGCACAGTCATTTGCGCTCGAAGCGCAACCAAGTTTTGCATTAGAACGTTTGAAAAATCCACTTCCGTTGAACACTTTAAATGCTTTTGAGATGGATTTTAACGGATGAACGAAAGAAGGAAAGACTGGATTGATCTCAGGAAAATTGGCAAATTACGAAACGGAAAAGAAATATTAGAAATTGATAAAGGCGCATCAATTATTGGTTCCAGTAATATTTACCTCACAGAACTCCTGCAGACAGAGGGTGAAGATATTTTCCTTTAGAAATAATTTGATATAAATGAACTAAAGCGATCACATTCATGCCGAAATTTTGCGTCGAGAATCATTTATTTCATGACGGACTATGTACCTATACAACTTACAAGGAAAATCTGCTGCCTGGGCATCCGATAAAGCTTTAAGTTCTCACTTATTGATTGGAAAAACGAAGAAGGAAAAAGTAAAACCCTTTCGTAGCAGTCTTTAAAGTGGAAGTTTAAGCAAAAAACTTTATTTTCATACGTGAAATAGGAACCAAATCTTAACTGTGTGGTGAAAATTCCTTTCAAATCGGACATGTATTTCTCCGTCGAGATCTCAGTAAATGAAGTCACTAGATTTGTGTTCCAAATTGAGTTTAAATTTGTGGGAAGTAGCCTGATTATATCACTCCGGACTCTCACATCGACAAGAAATGCTTTGTTTCCTATTATTTTTTAGACTGTTGTGTTGACCTTGCAGTTAATAGGAAGAGGACCGACGTGTGGGAAGTGCAAAGTTTGTAAATTTTTCATGCTCCTTACACAATCATATTCTGATAATATGAGATTGTTGAGGCGAAAATTGCTTATTAATTTTACAGAAAAACAAAAGACTGTCCATCAATGTGAGGATATGATGTCAAATGTGCTTGCTTCAAGTTCACATTTTTTTTTTTGAAAAATATAACAACTTTACCTGCTCATATCTTAAGAACTACACATCAGATTTCAACGCAAATTTCACTGAAATGCCCATAGTAAGTACCCCTAACATATACAAAACTTGATGTGACCTTAAACCTCCACCTCCATAACGAAACCCATTAGCCAAGAGTAGAGGGCCCAAGAGCAGGGGGTCCGGACCCTTTGGACACCGATCCGTTCCCGGGAATAAGAGGATGCAAGGGCTTAACTTCGATAAGGTTGTGCACAAAAGACTCGTTTTGCATGTAATTTTTTTTGGACAACTTGTAGTTTTTAAAGTTAGAGATCCGTCAAAGTATATTAGTTTAACAAGTAAACATATAAGTGAAACGGGGCACGATGTTTTTATTTGATGATGCAAGTATAACTTCACCGAGTTGTTCAACAGTGTAGGTAATATCCGTCATTGATTTTGTACAAACTTTATTGTCGTGACCGTTTTAATAAGTGCCATGGCAGTGACGGTTTTATAGCCGGCTTCTATTTTTATAAGGGATGGGATTTATAGCTGAATACTATTTTTTTGAGGATGGGTTGGGGTGAAAGTTCTCATTTTATTACGATAATTTTAAATTTTGCCTACAGCTACACTGTAAAAAAATGTCTGTACATTTACAAAAAATAAAATAAAGAAAAACAAAAGATTACATAAACAGTGCTGTCAACTCATTGACAGCACTTTTTATGTGTTCTTTTTGTATTTTTTATTTTTTCTAAGGCCTGTAATTGTACAAAAATTCTGTAACATTACAGACATTTTTTACAGTGTAAGGATATCTGTCTCATGAACAACCCTGCAGTATTATTACATTGTTGCCAAAAGCTGATAAATGCGTTTTCCTGGTGAAAAATATCGGCTCATAAGTCTTATAAACTTAAATTACAATTTTTCCAAGGCCCTGGCCTCCAGAGTAAAATAGCATAGATTATAAACAAACTTATTGATTAAAATCGGACAGGGTCACAGGTTTATTTATCGGGGGTAACATTCGTTGTATTTTGGATATAAAAATTAATATACTAATGCCATGTCAGTTCCCGGTTTTATGGGCGTTTCTTACTTTAAAAAAGTATTTTGTTTTACTTTGAAAAGGCTTTTGTTATGTGGAAGTTCATGTCTAGAGTTCTTAATATTTTCAATTTCAATGAGAATGGTATACTCTGGGTTCGAATCGTATTTTAGCTCAACAACTTGTGCAAGTACCATAATTATGACTTACATCTCCTTTCTTCTTAATGGGAGGGGGGGGGGGGGGGTAACGGTAGACGAGGCTGACCGTTAGGTCCTTACAGTCTTTACATCTTTAGTTTATGTGCTGATGTATACTTGCCTTAAAAGTATAATCAGTAATGTAGTAAAGGGTTTTCGAATTAAAATTATCAGATGTTTTTTTAATTCAGTTTGCCGAAGACACTACTCTTTTTTAAAGCGGCTCATTGAGTTGGTTCGTAAAATCCAGCAAAATTTTCCAAAGCTGTTACGTTTACTTCACATAACAATGACAAATGGTCAAACATAGACAACCACCACATCCTACATGAAAATAACTGTTTTATGAGGGAGTATTTAATGGTTCAATTCTGTTTTCAAAAATTCGTGACCAGACACTTTTTCAAATTATGCACAAAACCGTTACAAGTCCGGACACAACAAAACTCAAACTTTTAACTTTTTCCGTAACTATATGAAAATTTACTTATTGTGCTAACTGTTAGCATTGTCATTTGGTAGTGACACTTAAAAACTCTCATTAAGGTATCGATGTCAACTTAATGAGCCTCTTTAATGAAACCGAGACTAATCCACATCAGTGAAAATTTTATTCTCCTTCAGAGTAGTTCTGGGTTGCAAGTAGATTATGATAAGACCAATGTTTTTCCTTAAGGAAAGTTCATGACCTCATACGAGGTTCATTCTCTCGAGGGGAGGGGGAGTGCTCGGGGGAGGGGGTGACCTTTTGCCCCACTCCAGATCTTCCAACCATGGGCATAATCTCTGCCCGACTGAGGCACCAGGGTCTGCCAAATTCATCAAGCTTTTGTTTGGCCACTGTGGGACTGCATTTCTCCGGCCCAAGTTCCGTACGGCGAGGGGACCGAAAGAATATAGTAAACCATTATCAGGCTGTTAATTATTTTGATTTTCATTGAGGACTAGTTGTTCAGTTGCTGTGTTCGGCACCACAATCAAGAAGGGCGATGATAACCGTTTCTATTCACCGTCATGCCAAAATTGTCCCACCTAAAACAGGACAGGGAGCTGAGTCTGGAAGTGATTCCCAGCTCTCTGCCAGCTCCCTCGGTAAATCAGTATATTTGATAAAAATTCTGCCATGTCTCAACTGGTTGTTTTTTCAAGTTCTCCCGAGCTTTCCTTTCAATATTGTTAAGAATCTTGAGTCGATTCTGTACACGCCCATTTGGCGACGATGCGCACTGTTTAACAAAAATTTTCCCAACTGGCTAACGATAGCCTAATCCCAAACCTAATCCCTAACCCAAATAAAGAACACAATCGATACAATACAATGGAAACAACCAATCAAGAAACACTTTGTTGAACAGTGCACATATACACTATCTACTTATTTGGTATGGTAAGCCGGATAAAGTTCGGCACAATAATAAGGGAGGTTTAAATGTCATACATTGAAGAGCTTTACTCTTCGTTCATTAAAGTTTTGGAATATCTGTATATATAGCTTTATTACTGTAATGAACATAATTTTCTGTTTGATTTAGTAGTCTGTAAATAGTTTGCGTTTATGTTTTTGCCCGATCCGGTTTCAGTTTTTGTTTTTGTTTTTATGCGCCGTTTCAATGCACTTAAAAAGCACACAAGTTTTGGAATAAGTGCAGTGTTGAAAGAAGACATGTCCATTTGGTCAATTTTTTTTCAAACATAAATTGGTCTTTTCCTGCTTAATTTTAACTTAAAAGAATAGTCCAGAACCAAATTTGTGTTTGATATGTTAAAGAGGAACATATTCTTAGCATTTTGGTAAAAGTTTTTTTCATTTCCCATGCTCGGTGCTCAAGATATTAGCAATTGAATTTGACACATTTTCTATGAAAAGTGACCTTGAAACGAGCAGGTGTGATGTCATGGATTCACATTGTTGGCCAATGTTTTGTTTTTCTTTTATTTTACTTTCTGTTAGTTTGACCTTGAGTTGATTAGATATGTTATCTTGCCCCTAAGGCACATGAAGTTCTTAAAATCCCATTGCTCTGGATGCACCATGCAAAGTTATTTATATATAAAAGTTTTGTCGCATAAAAACTATAAATAAATACCAACCATTGGCCGACAATGCTAAGCCATGACATCACGCCTGTTTGTTCCAAGTTCATTTTATGTAAAAAATTTGCCACATTCAATCGCTAATATCTTTAGAACCGAGCATGGAAAACGAATAAAACTTTCACCAGAATTCTTAGAATATGTTCCTGTTTGACATATCAAAAAGTAAATCTGGCTTTGGACTATTCTTTTAATTTAATGTAATCTGATGTTAACACTGCATGATAACGACTTTATCGATGACATCTGCAATGCATGGTCTGTTTGTAACTGTAGGAGTCCATCATTTGGCATCGAACAGCAGATCTTTCGGAATAAACTCGATGCAAAAGTTAAAACTAAGATGGTCCTCGACAAGTAATGGTATGAGCATGACGTTACTTAAATAAAGAATTTGATTGATGATGATAACATGTTTTGGTCTTTCGCCCACTTTCAAAACAGATTTAGTAAACTGTTTCACTTTTGATGTCTTGGGTATTATTCATGATATCCGTGCGTGGTGCTTAGAAAAATGATTTCAATATCGATACACCCAAACTCCCGAAACTGGTCATTTTTAAAAATACATAGCACACCCTACCCTTATCGTTTTATATATACCATTTTAGAGCAGTATTGCTTGTCAATAAAGGGAATTAAAACATCGCTTAACGTGAGTTAACCAATGAACAACGTCGAAAAGGTTTTTTGTAATCCAATATAAGACAAGTAAGAAGAGTATAAGCGGCTGCACTGTTTAACAAGGAATTTTTTGATTGGCTGTTGCCATTGAATTGCCTGTATTCTTTGTTAGGGTTAGGGACTTGGTGGGATTAATGCATCGTTAGCCTGTTGAGAAATTTCTATTTATACAATGCGCATCGTCCCAGTAAAATACAGTACTTTCAGTTTCGGCTTATTCATCGGATTCCCGGAACAAATTATTATTCATCTAAGGTAAATAGGGATGAAAATCCGAGGTGTACAATTGAGAAGAAAAAATTGCGAAACAATAGATAGTTCGATTTTGACGTGACACTGTTCTTCAAATTTTTATTTCAGACACAGTGAAAGCTGTAATTATGGAACAATTTTTTTTACACAAAACAAGACCTCTTTTTGAATGTGAGTTATAACTCTCTGACATTTACAAATATTTTGATCTTCCATGTAAAATACTAAGTTTTTTCATCAGGCAAATATCTCCTCGCAAAATATGATAAATCAGAACAAACAAGATTAAAAAATATATTGCACACATTTCCCTGGAAGCTTCCCCTTACAGTGACTGATTCGAACAAAGAATACATTTTCGTGGTAAAGCTTATATCCTCTTACATGGAGTCAAAACCTGATGTACAACGCCTTTCCTCTCAAGATATGCCAATATGTTATTCCCGTCAACTCTATTTCCCTGTTTTTTTAAGTTTGTTATACCAGAATCGAATCCATAAAGTGCAATTGTTTTACAAAAAGTCTCAGCAACTGTTAATAAAATCGATCTCGGTGAAGAATCTTCTTTGGTTTCCCATCTCCTGTTGAAAAAAAAAAAAAAAAAAAAAACGAAAAATACAAACTAACATGTGGAGACTGTCAGTATGACGTCATTTATTGTGATCATTTTTAAACAAGAACGATGCAACAAACGTCAGCTAAGATAATTTATGTAAAAATTCTGTGCTATAGACAGTCAGTCGGTCAGTCGGTCAGTCGGTCAGTCAGTTATTTAGTTATTTAGTTAGTTGTTTAGTTAGTCAGTTAGTTTGATGGAGATGTACGGCCAGTTTCCAACCGATGGGTTCAAGTCGAGCCATATATATAGGCCTGTCAGCATAAGACAGCATAATGCTTTTGTATTTATATCTGCTTCTCTGGGGCCATCCAGATGGCCACAGCAACATGATTTGGTCCAAAAGTTTGCACACCCGACCCTGCTCTATAATGAACCACCGTTGGAAATTGAGATAAGACTAACGTGCAGACTGGCACAGCCATATACGGTGCATTGCAAACATGGGCTGACGTGCGACTGTGTGAATATATCCAGACAGAGAATCACCTTACGTCCCTATTACCCGCTTCCTCTAAGTTCACCCCCACCTTCACCCCCTCCTTTTGAAATTTCTGGATCCGGGCATGAATACCATCGGTACATCCTGGGCAATGGGATCTCCATGCAACTAAAACAAATGGATTTGCAATCACATTTTGCCAGAGGCCGTCTCTTTACATAACACCAATGACTCATGATAATGTTTGCCCAACAATTTTACTAAATTTCATTATATTTTATGTTTTATTCTGTTTTATCTGTGTGTATATGCGAACTGAATTTGCTCATTTGGGGGCATAAAAAGTGAAATCTATCTATCCATTTATCGGTCTATTGGTCTATCGGTCTATCTCTCTATGCGTCTGTCCATTCGTCCACCCATCAATTCATTCATCTATCTTTGTTCCAGCTGCATTTAGTAATTGATGCTAATCAAGTGTACCCGTCCAAGTGCCACATTCGACGGGTATGTCAGAGTTTGAAGGAAGCTGCGTTTCAATCATGGTTTCAAGACATTCAATGGGTACGGATGTTACAGAAGAATTGGACAAAATTCCCTCAACCTTTATACTCACCATCAGACGGACTCTTAGACTATCACACTCACCGTCTAGTTTGAACAGTCACGTCTGCAAAGCTGTAACCAAATCTGACGTTCATCCCTTGACTACGGAAAAAAGCAGCTATTCTTTGCAGTTTCGTCGCAGTTGAACCTGCAGTACTTCCTGGATGCCAAAGAATACTGTCGTTTAGACTCCGGATAGCTGGTACAAGTTTTACATAACTTAGTTTTGCCTGCGATGTTCTCCTACGTGTGAAGAGTGTATCATACATAGCGTCTACGATTTCAAGGTTTAGCATCGTAATATCAGTCCTCTTACCCACGTCTTCGATAGGTTCGTCTGCTTCGGCGATGTTGACTCTAAAAACGAAATTATGTGAATCTATCTCCTTGCCACATTTACTGTTTAAAAGTATTCCTCTGTTACCAACGATTGCGCAACTTTCTTGGGCAGTCATAGTCATAAATGATTGATCGATGTCTGTGATTGGACAAGGCTTAGCATCATTTGAATCTTTCTTGATGTTACCAACGCCTGTGTCTTTGTCGTTCATAATTATGTCAAAGTTGGGAAACGTCTGTTGAAATGACATTTTTCGAGGATCCACCGAAATTTCATATACTATGATAGCTAGTGATGGATCAAAACAGGACTGATTTTGTCTGAAAGAAAGAAAGATAGACCCAAGGTGAGCCTATGGTACACTATAAAAATCGTGCTTGCTAATTGCACACTTATTCCCCCCCCCCCCCCACTTTGTGAACAAATTTGATTTCCAAACACTTTTAGCGGTGAAACATGTCTGAAAGCAAAATGTTTAGAAAGTGGACACATATGTTTAGATGTTTGGGATACAAAGAAGGGCAAAAAGTGCGTAGAAACTTTTTTGAGCGTGTAAATGGGGTACGGTAAGTTATCCACATCAGTCATCTTAAAAAAGTTCTCAGAAAATGAGGTTGTATCAATCGACGGGGTTATTAAACATGTCTCCGTAAATTATAGCTATTAAAGATAGCTTCATGAACATTCATAAAGGGAAATTCTGATTCAACCCTTTAAAGTCGACTCTATTTGAACTGCCGTTAGAGCTAGGGTTTAGTAATGTTGTTGGATTTGATCAAAGTTATGGAAAAAACGCTCCTTATTAACTTTTGCTTTACATAGTTCTGATTAAAAACATTAAGAAGGACAGCGGTTTGGGGGGGTTCCTGCTTTATAAATTGTTAATTTCAAGTCAATGACATTTTCCTGTTCCGAATGTTCATACGCCTGTGCTGTGTATAAAACATCATTTGTCTCTATGACGATGATGTAAGACTGGAGAAATTGGGCTTTTCTTTATGAAATTGACATTGGTAATAATTTTCATGAGGCGCGCTATCCGCTTTACGTTATCAACGCATGTTTTTATAATTCAAAACAAAATCACCACGGCAACTGAGTTATTTTATCTGAATCCTTCCCAATATAGGGCGATATTTATGTTCCCAAACTTCAATGAGTATAACGCAAATCAAGCTCTAGTAATGTGTGTAATGACTTCTTCTCACCTGTTACATATCAGATTGCATACGTGTTTGGTTTGGTAAGGCTTTCGTTGAAACATAGGTTGAAACCTTTGTTGAAACTTAGGATGAAACTTGGGTTGAATCTTACGTTGGGACTTAAGCTGAACCTTAGGATGAATCACACGTTGAAATTTACTGGATTGTACCTTGGGTTGGACCATGGGTTGGTCAGGAATAGGGCGAAGACTGACTGATTTGTTCCGACTGTAATTGCATGAAAAAAAAAAAGAAATTAAAATAAATCACGCAATGCACAAAAACTTAGGTCACAAAAATAAGAAAAACGAAAGAGCCGATTTAGCAATGGTTTGATAAAGGTTGCTCGTAGTTTCAACTATAACATGAAAGCAATTTGTCAACAAAGTCGATGGGGTGTTCCATGGATCTACTTTGCACGTAGGTTAAACGAAGGATGATGTAGTTATTCGCTGGACAGTCCCATAATTAACGGAGACTGCAATTAGTGATTCGACTTCAGCCGAGGGAAGTTTCGACTCGACTAAAATTGCTAAAGATTGATTCTAAATTTTATGTCAACATACAGACTTGGATATATTACAAATTACTTTGTACTCATATTTACAACACAGTTTTAAATCCTTGAACACCCTTAATGAGTATTACCAAGTCCGTCGTTTTACGATGAGATAACCATGGCTGTGAACGACTTGAAGTTAGTAAGAACGTTTGTTTAATGTTCATCGGTCAACATGTCCATATGTGTTTGTTTCCCACTCATTTAGTTCATGCTTGATGTATCACAGTGTAGAACTTCGACATTTTAGTATGTATACAAGACGAAGTTTCAAGAATAAAAACTGATACTTGAGATGATACCAACTGTATCGTAATAACAAGTGAATATGATATCCATTCATCATCTTCAACACGAGTTTTTATGGAGGCATAGGTTCGTTTGAGTTGCTTTTATCATACAAATTATGTACTTTAATCGTGTTTATCTCTGGAGGTACTCTTTTCTATTACTATACACTCATTAAACAGCCCGGTTAAATCTAATAAGGATCGGTGTTCTTTTTACTAACATTATCTTGGTTAAATTTACCTAGTTAAACTAACTCAAATCCTAGTTACTTTAAGCAGAATGTTTTGTTAGTTTTACCAGGATTTCATACAAATTTTAACCAGGGATATGTAGAAGTAAATAGAACACGTATTTCTGGTTAAATTTACCTTAGTGGTTTAAGAGTGTATTATGCAAACTTCAACTGGTAAATTAAATTAGCTGTTGTATTCAGAAAAGAATAGTTTTGTTTCGATTGATCGATGAAATATTTGACATGGCCTAATAAGATAATAAAATGATTAATAACTTAACTTCAACCAACAAAAGAAGATATTTTCAATAGGAACTTGGTAACTTCTACTTAAAAGACGGAGGTCAGGTGTGTTGTGTTCAAGTGTCTTGTCATAGATGTTTCAAAAGAATTATAATAAATTATCGCGGATATTAATCAGAAGAGGCAATTCGCAGCAAAAGGCAATAAAATATATGACAGGATGCTTTCCGCCAGGGGAAATACATATCCCAGGCTAAACTGTTACATATGCGACCAATCGTTGCTACAAAAATAACTGTTTCTATGCCATTTAAGTGAATGTGCTCAGGGAACGAAATTTACTCAAAGACGCAGTGCTTGTCTAAGCGTCAGACATGTATATCTCTTTGAACCGGCCTTACGGGTAAGATCTTGTATACAGTAATTGCTCTTTTCTGCAATTTTAAATACACAATTAGGTAATTGTTCGGAAATTTTGGCTTTCTGTAGAAGTTTTTTTATTGCGCTCCTTACGTGTTAAAATTTTCATCCTTTTGTTGTTTTTTACTACAACTCCTAAACTCTAAAAACTGAAGTGCTATTTTGATAGATCTTTCGGGGTGCTGAATTTAATTAGCACCAAAAGCGCTGTTTCAGCACTGTTAAAGTGCTGATTATACAGCACTTTCATGGTGCTGTCACAACAGGAAAGTGGGAGGAGCTAATTTAGATGAAAAAAATGTTCAAAGACACTAAATTTCGAGCAGAATTTCTGAATCTTTGGTTTTGACTTTTATCAGGCATTTGTCAACTAACATAACACAGTGCTAACGTGATTCATAATTATTTGAATTGGTTTATTTCATGCTTTTATCGCGGTAAACAAATATTACAGTATATTCCAAATTAGGAGTTTCGCAAATAAAGACTTCTAGGTTATTTTTTATGTTATTAAAGATTTTAAAACAACACTTTCAAATTTCTGGACAGCTGGATCGCTTCTCGGCCTTTTGGCTAAGATCATGTGTAGTATCTGTTCTTTTCATCCAGTCAAGAATGGAGCCATACATGACAGACCAATGATGAAAATGGTCTGAAGGCCGCGAGGTTGGTCGTTAAGTGTTGTCCTTCAGTGGACGTAATAGCTTCTTCGGGAAGCAGTATCAAGTTTGGTTTCGCCGAACGGCCCTTTGCCAGAGGGTCGGGAGGACTTCAGAAAAAGCAGCTGGACAGCTCTTTTAGAAAAAAGCTTCTGTTCTGTTCAGCCGTCTAGAGCAGGACCACACATGTTTGCGCTTTAGAGGGCGTACTTGTCCATTTGGGACGTTTAGCTCCTTAAGGGAGCAGAACTCCTCCGGGAGTAAATGTTTGGTTTTCGCCTCTTGGCTCTTCGCCAGAGAGTCGAGGGGACTTTTCGAAAAAGAAAAAAAAAGGCCTTTGCAAGTGTTGTTTACTGCTGCACTTCCGAGGTGCTGTCTCTAATGCACCCAAAGAAGTGCTATGGTAGCACCAACGGTGCAGTCCCTATTAGGGCTCTTATAAGTGCTAAGAAAACTTCTGTAGCACCGCCTTTTAGTGCTGTCTGGTAGCACTTATGGTACAGTTAAAAGTAGCCCTTGCAAGTGCTTAAGTCCTGTACCTCAAAAGTGTTTAAGAATTTCAGCATTTTAAGAGTGCTGTCGTTTGCACCAATGGTGCAGTCCCTATTAGGGCTCTTGGAAAGTACAGAAAAACTGCTCTTTAAGTGCTGTTTTAGCACTTCTTTTTTTACAGTGTATAAGGGTCTGACCGTAAAGGGGATGATCACTTAAGGTATGGTCTTGCCGGGGATGTAGCCCCTCCAAGGGGCAGGTTTCCCTTCAATCTAAAGAATGTGTTTAGCAATTAAACACTCATTTTGGCACCACTTTGAAAACAGGTTTAATTTGTTACCATGTTTAGCGATTTGACAATAGATGTTGAACAATTAAACATTTTTATAAGCGCCACGTTTAGGAATTGGACACGTGTGTTTACAAGACTCGTGTTTAAAAGTGGGCGGGGCCAAAAGGGTTTAGAAAAATGTTTAATTGCTAAACATCCATTTTTTTAGAATGTATAGACTATTTATTGTTTTTTTTTTTCAATAGCCTGCGAAGCAGACTGTGTAGTAGCCGAAAGATGGCGCTCTCTCAAAATCATAATACACTCAGGTATCTAAACAGCATACACAGAGTGTGCAAACCTTCGCCCATGGCCAGTTTCCATTTACAGGAGTCCCGCATTTTGAGGGACGAATTAGTTAGCATGAGATGGTCACGTGGTGCACGAAACAAGTACGTATCGTGTATTTTCGTACATACAACTGATACAACGAACGGCGAACAACCTAATTAGCTTTTGTTCGTGGAAAATGTGTACCAGGCCGTACGTTCGATGCACTTATTACCTATTTAGAGAGATATAATTCAATATTTTAACTCTTGTCGTGACGTCATTTTTGGTGGTCGTAAATGAGATTCTATAGAGGGTTGGTTGGTTTACCGTAGGTATGCCATGTTACTTAGTTGGAAACGTCGACTGCCCAGCAGTGAAGCCGTTGAAAGACTCATATAGTATTATTTATTGTAGCAAAAGTGACGTTTTTGATATTTGAATGTAGTACTTGAAACCCAAACACAATAGCATGCTTACAGCAGGCTAGTTTTTCAATAGCCTATGATGGCTCTTCGCCAGAAAGTCGATGGGACTTTTATGATAAATTTAGGTCACTTACTTTCGGCAACTCCCTATAACAAGTTTTAGTACATGTTGATCGTGCAGACTTCTAAGCAGTCGATGCTCTGCGTCAAAGTTGTGAGTCCCAGTATGAAAGTTTAACAGCTTTGGTTCATAGTAATGATAAAGCACTGGAACTCCAAATTCGTCACGCTGGTATGGATAAAACCCATACAAGGTGACATTCTTGCAAAAGGCCTGTGCCATAGTAAATGAAATTAACCCTGAAGATGATACTTTCTGTGTATTCCACTGTCTGTGAAACAAAGTAAGCAAAAAAGAAATAAAGAACAAAAAAGAAGAAAATAAAATTTTTCGTAAATGTCATTATCCGATCTAAACATTAGGCTATTTTATAAGCTTACACTCATCTGCACACGGGGAAACTTTGTGGTATCAGACATGTGCTTGGTACTTTTTCATTATTTTTACCTTGCAATTGTTACTTCTCTGGAATGAACAGTGGTATGGTATAGAACGGTAAGTCTGAAGGAATAGGAGGAAGAAGACTGTCCCACCTCCTGTTCATATGCCGATATGAACCGATTGGAAGACTCGAGAGAGATGGACAAAATATTGCCAAATTTGGTTTAGAATTGAATTATGTGAACAACTCTTATCTTTGATCTAATGAAGACGCAAAAATGCAGCTAAGCTGTTTAATGAATTCAGATGAAACTCATCTCTGGGGCGTTTCATTGAGTTTGCTAATTCATTTGAAATGCACCTTTAATGAGTAAAATGAGCTTAAAGTTATCCAATCTTTCCTTTCCTCAAAGGAGAATCAGACTTTGTTTAAACAAGTATTCCACGGCTTAAATCCCGTCTGCATCACATCCACATTGAATAGAAATTAATTAAAGTTTGTTAGTTAGTTGTTAGTTAGTTAGTTGTTTGTTAGTTAGTTAGTTAATTAGTAAGTAAGTTAGTTGGTTAGTAAACTTAATTACTCTCGAACAGAGTTAAAAGTGTGAGTTTACCACGGACTTCCTATACATGGACAAAGCATACTGCACGATACATTGTCGCTACCGTAGTGTGAGAAAAAGCGCATCAAGATGGCTGTGTGCTATGTGCTTGTGTGAAAGTTTGGACTTGCTCAAGTATAATACCATATTTTGCAAGAAAATTGATTTTTTTTATAAATATGGCAAGGTAAGGTCAAAATCACTCACCTATTGCAGGAATATGAAATTGTCTCCCATACAAGTTTAACTTTTGTTTTAAATATTACAGACTCGTCGCCAAATCAGACAATTTAAAGGTTCACCGCGGCCATCTTGGTGCGCCTTTTTTGTCCCAGTTGGTGGCGACCAGCTCCGGACAGGACGTACACGTTACATGCTATGTCCATGTATATATGTCCGTGGATTTCGCTCGATTAGCAGTGACGGCGCCCCTTTTTTTTTGGGGGGGGGCGCTTTTTTGGGAGGGGCGCTTTTTGGGGGAGGGGGAGGTTCGTCCCCCATATTTTCTCCTTTTCCCAAGTTAGGTCAGTTAGGAGTTAGGTTAACCGAAAAATATCTAAATAATATACCTCTCCAGGAACTTATTTTTTCATCCAGAGATATGCTAGACCTCAGAGCTTCCAGGCGGACCCCCACTCACGGAAACAGGTGCTTGGACTATTTCAAAGGAAAATATTTGCCCCTAACATTATCCTTTGCAATCAGTTTGTTGCCCCTCCCCCAATTTTTACATTCTGGCGCCATCACTGCCCATTAGAGTGTTAATTCACTCTAAAGGAGTGAAATTCACTCTAAAATGGCGAAGTTTTACTCTTGAAGGAGGACCTTATCAGAGAATGACTAAGTTTGCTCTTTTAATTTTAGGTTGATGCATGAGGGAGAAATTAGGAGGCATTAGTGAGCACCAGCTGTTATTTCAAATAATACTACAAATTTGAAGCATATTAATGTCATAATGTTTGGATATCATCATGAGCGATCAAAGCTGTGAAAGTCATACTATTTTCACACTAAGAATAGTATATTTCACTCTTTTTTAAGTGTATTTTACTATTCTTGGAGTGATTTCACACTAATAGAGTCAATTCACACTTTCTACTCTACTGGAGAATTAAAGAGCCAAACCTCTCACCCTAAACTACAGTTTTGGTACGGGGGTACCGAAATTCTCAATTGGCTCAGCTCTTTGATTGGCAGCTCATTCAAACAATGCAGAGTACCAAAGCTTATATTACACAGCATGAACGGTACTAAAAGTGTTTTGATTATATAAATTGAGTTTTTCGATACTCACCTTGAAGCAATAAACTAAGATTGTATCTGGATGAGGATGAATTTCAGACAATTGTGGCAGGGGCTTAATTAAGTAAGAAGGTAAGGAGAATTGGTGCTGTTTAGGGAGAGAACCGGGCCTTTAATTTCACTCCAACCCTTTCTTTGAGGGGTGGGGGTGGGGTGGGGGCAAGGAATTCGCCTCCGCTTCTGCGGCCCTATCCCTCCTCAACGACGTTTTTCACTAGAATCAGGTAGTATGAGGGGCACTTCTGTTGTCATGTGGGATATTTGTTGTCGTTAAAAGTCAGAACTTCTCATTCTAGGCAGTCGGTTCCAATTCTCCTATACCTTCTTTACTTAAGCACTTAAGCACAGCTCCCACAACTGTCGAAAAATCCTCATCCGGACACAATCTCACCTTATTGCTCCAGTGTCTGCTCTGCATTCTTGACTTTTCTGTCAATCAAAAAGCTGTTTCAATTGAGAATTTCTACAAACAATTCATTATTGGGGAGGGGTGGGTGGTGTGTGAGTATTAAATGCCTTAAATCTTTTATATCGAAAGAAAACTTACTCTCCCGTGACTTTGGTAGCATCCATTAAGTTGAAGGCAAATTTTACCTGGATATTTTCCTTTACCAACACGGAAGCTATTTTTTGAAGCCTGTCGTTAAATTATTTCTATTAGTAACTTTCGGATACCATAGCACCGTTCCGTTTAAGCTCTTAAAGTACTGTAACATGTCTTTTCTCACTTTTGTGTATCTCATAAATATTTTGTATATCCTATTTAACGTCTCGAGATTAAACATCATCATGCTTGTTTTATTACCAACGTCTTTCCTATAATTTTCCAATAATGCTAAATTAGCTCTCAGTACAAAGTCGTGCGAATCTATTTCCTCTCCACATTCACTTCCCAATAAAATACCGCTGTTTCCAACAATTGCACAAGACTCTTGCTCGGTCATAGTTTGTAACGAGTCCTCTAATTCGTTGACAGGACATAATGATCTGTTATGTTTCCATTTACATTCACCATCCTCTGTATCAATCTGTGGCGTAAAGTTGGTAAATCTTTGTTCAAAACTCATTTTCTCAGGAGAGGTACTGTTATATACCAAGACTGATAGTTTTGGATCGAAGCAGTTTTTCAACTCCCTGCAAAGAGACACAGTTTTGATAGTCAGAATTGGCTTCCATCGTTTGAAAATGTTCACTCTTAATTAAGTTTTTATTCAGGCTCAACCCTTAGCATCATGCACTGATAAAATAAACTTTCACACCACATGTTCGAGTAATTTCTCGTTAAATATAGGTACACACACTCTTCACTTTGCAGCTATACATTAACATAAAATACATTACTGAGTCCAGTTCAACCACTTCCAATCTAGTTTACATCTATCAAACCACTTAGTGTCTACACAGTTTGTCGCGACGATGCATATGAATTCATTTTTCTTTACAAAGAGAAGTGACTTAGGCCACGCTCCTCATCAAGGGGGACACACGACCAACCGGGTAATCTATGTCAGCTCTATATGATGCAACAGGTGTATCGGGCGCGAATCGAGGGAGGGGGGGGGGGAGCTTTACAACCTCAGCCCTCCCTTTTTACCACATCATCAATGAAAGATATAGGAAATTAGCAGTACAACTCCCTCACACCCTATTTTCACTACGTCAGCCCTCCCCTTTTTGGAATGTCTGGATCTGCCCCTAAGTGTACTCTTTGACGTCCGGAATTTTCATGTCTTGTGTCTTTTTGTACAATATTACAAATTTTCCCTTAAAAGAGCGGAAAATTGACATTTCAAGAGATCTGGCCATCATTTTGTACCAAACGTTTGTCGCGCGAGGCTGCAACCGACGGACGGTGGTGGGAGGAGTGACAACTTACTTTTTAATAAGCCAGTTCAGAGTTGTTACTGCGCACGTGCTACGATGAGTTCAATACCTATATGACCTATGACCTGAGGAGACTTGTAACGCGCTATGTATAGTTTTGTGTGCTATGCGTGTGCTATGCGTTACTATGACAGCGGTTTCTTATTGGAAGAGCGCGTAACCTGATAACCTGTGCCCTTTAGAACAAAACATTAACTCTAAACTGGCTTATTCTACCCATACCGTAAGGGGACAAATTGCAGGCCTGCCTTATCAAGTACACATAATCGGGTCAAGGGTGGATCCAGAGATTGTTGTAAGGGGGTGGTGAGCAATGTGCAGCGCAGATGTGCCACAAGCAAGGCTTAGTTTTACAGCGTCAGGTGTTCATACAATGAGGCATCTAGCCTGACTGTGTTTGCATTTCAACTACTACATTCAAATATCAAAAATCTTACTTTCGCTACTATAAATAATACTATGAGTCTTTACGCGGCTTCACTGTTGAACAGCCCACGTTTCCAACTATTAAAGTTACATTCCTACGGTATACAATAGCCTGCCACCTTTCTAACGAATCTCATTTACGACCACCAAATATGACGTCACGACAAAAATTAAAATACTAAATTATATCTCGCGTAATATTAATGCATCGAACGTACAGTATGGCCTGGTACACATTTTCCACCTACAAAAGCTAATTAGGTTGTTCGCCGTTCGTTGTATCAGTTGTAGGCCTATGTACCAAAATAGACTATTCAAACTTGTTTCGTGCACCACGTGACCATCTCATGTTTACTAATTTGTCCCTCAAAATGCGGGATTCCTGTAAATGGAAACTGAACGAAGGTTTGCAGACTCTGTATGTTAAACCGTTTAGAGAGCTGTATTATCATTTTGAGAGAGCGCCATCTTTCGGCTGCTACAGAGTCTGCTCCGCGGGCTATGAGACATAAGGTAAGGCAATGCTGCTTTGTAGTGAATGCCTAGGGATATACGGTTCTTGGCATCCCAACTGAAGGAAATGTGTATCTGGAATTGACAGATAAATTATTTACAGATTCAAATTAATTTTGTATTTTAGAGAGTTCTAAACAGCCTAATAGCCTCATAAAATGATAACGCATGGACTATAAATGTTACGGCCCTTCCTTAAAAATAACGTTTCACCAGGTTGGCATCCCTTTGGTTAAATAACCGTAGCAACTAACCGCAAACCACTATTTCCCCCTCAGACATCCAGCAAGAACTGTCGGCAGCGCTTGTCAGCCAGGGCCTATAAAGCCACAAGCTCCAATACAGACTGATAGAGGGAACCAAAATCGCAAGAGTTTGGTTGGTTTGTTGGAGTTTTGAAGTTAAACCTGACTTGGTTGGTTCATGGGGTCCTAACACCTCTCTACTTGGTTTAACGACCGCATATAGGATTAGGAGACACCACGGGAGATTATTTATATGTTTTTCAGTAGTTACAACGTGATAATAATTCGGTGGAACCATCCGCAGGGTGTGATGCCTAATGCCTGCTTCATGTGCTTAATAGGTGAACATGCGCGCAAAGTGCGTGATAGTTTCTTTTAGGTATAATTTCTGTCCAGGCGTGGAAAGCCGCCGCCCGTGAAGGAAACATATACTTATATGTGATAATGACTATTCAGCAGGTCATTATCGTTATATCTAACTCGAACAAATTTTTGTATGAAAAGGAAAAGGAAATAGTTTAGTAAATTTGTTTTACTCAACCATGTACTAATAGCGTTGTGAACGTTGTGCAATGCTACAAATTGCACAAAAATGCAACATGAAAACCCCTCGGTACCGGTGACGTCAAGGACTATGTACAGCGCCGACTGAGTACACCGATATCTAACTATAAAACCCTTCAACTGTAACTTGGGTTGAAATAGTTCACTGAAGTTTTAAGGTTTATATATAGCCATTGGCCCATTGGTTATACCACTTCGATTGTGAAAACTGAACCAGCTGCAAATATTTGCAAGAATATGTTACCATGGTTTTTCCTGAACAAGATGTGGTATAAAAGGATCAAAAGATATTCTCCAAGGGCTACTGTAACCCCAAATCTCCACCAGATGGGACGAATTGCCCAAACAGGCACTAATATTGGCGGCACCTGGATTTAAAAAGCATGGGGGGGGGGGGGAGCAGAGCTTGAACCTTAAATGCAGGTTTATAGTTGAAATTTTGAAAGGTGATTCAAATTTTGGGATTTAAAGTAGATATGCAGTGCGTTCGTGTAAGTACTCATAGGCATACGGGAGGATTTCAGTCACGTTGGGGGGGGGGGGGGAGGCAGAAGAAGAAGATTTTCAGCCCGAAAAATGTAACTCTGCCAGAAAGGCTATGAAAGCGGCGCGCTACGATTGGTTGGCGCCCTGAGACAGTTAGAAATACCACTTTGTAGGATAGTAAGGGGGATCTAAGCAGTTTTAATTTTGAGTTTGAGTTTTTGTGTGCAAAAAATGTTTACTTGAAACTAAAAGTTTGCTAAGAAGACTGTCTTACCGGAGCGTCACCATTGCTTGGTGCGGAACGTACAGAAAATTCTGAAAAAGCGAACCCCTCAAACAGCCGGAGGTGGCATTTCCCAGGCTCAAAGTGGGCATCTAAGCGGTCGCTATTTTGAGTGTTCGTTATCAAAGAATGTTCACCTGAAACTAAAATTCTGCTAGGAAGACCATCAAAGCGGAGCGCCACCATTAGTTTGCGCGGAAGGTTCAGAAATGGCATTTCCCAGATTTAAAGGTAGATCTAAGTAGTGGCTTCTTTGATCAGAAAATTACCAGATGAAATTTTCCGATACCGTTTGATGAAATGGTCTTGCATATATTTAAAAAAAAAAAAAAAAAAAACCAAACAGAATCGAAAAAATGGTAATGATTTTACTCGTTTTCGACTTTTAGCAAAATTCAATACATATTAGATTGATGAAATTGTAAGACTGCCCGAACTTTCGACTATATATGATTTTCCTGCTATTAGTAACACCTTTTGAAAAAAATGTCGTGCACGTTACAAGGTGGGTTTAAATGAATTTTCAGGCAGACCATGGAAAGACATTCTGCACTGCATCATTATAGTATTGAAAAACGAATTACCCGATTATCATAATTTACCAGAATTTGACTCTATGGCAGGATAGATGACAAACTATTAAGCACCTGAATACCCTTACGTCTGTCCGTTAAATTAGTTGGGTAATTGAAAACTTCTCAGCATTTTTCAAACTTCGCCGGAATATTTTACCATTTTGGCCAATTTTTGCAAGACTAAAGAATGGAGTGGGTATGAGGGAAACATTTAATTCACAAGCCATCTGGCCGAATTTGTCGCAAATCTTTGTTTTCATTTTAATTTTTCATGAAAATTTTAAGTGTTTTCTGTTTTTCGGACACAGATTTGGGAGTATTAATATATTAGGCCATTTCGGGCATTGTGTTGCACAAGATTTAAAAGCAGACCAAACAATGATTTTTTAAGCCACAGTGTCGCGATTTTTTTTCTCTTCGATTTTTTTCGCAAATATGTTACCTTGACTATGATAGTTTACTTTTCTTCGGGCAAATTATTCAAAGAATTTGAATATTCGACCATTTTGGGCATTGTTTTGTGAAATACTGTGAAGTAAAACTCACGAAAAATAGTTTTTTGCGCTACCCGAATGTGTTGCGAATTTTTGGAACCTTGTTGACTTTTCATGAAAATTTTACCACGACTCCGATGTTTCTTTCCTTTTTTCGGGCATATCTTTTTCAGATTTCTGGCACGCTTAGGAATTTTCTGAAACACCATGCCATATTTGAAAATTAAGTGGTCGTTCGAATTTTACCAAATGTCCACCCGAATTTGTCCCAAATTCCAGCCCGAATTTTAGATTATGCCGAAATTGGGGGGAGGGGGAAGTCTGCCCCTTCCCCCGCCTCGTAGGCAGTTGTAAGTACTTACCTATCACATATTTTATCACAGATTTTAGTCACGTCGACTTCAATCCGGGTCGGTACAAACTTCGGCAAAGGTCTCTGTGGCCCAATCTCCGAGTAGTTTAAAACTACAGCTTTATGGCTCTCCGATATCTCAAAATTATAAAACATCAATGATGTCAGACACAATGCACAACAAACTATAAATCTGGTGTAATTCTTGCTCATTTTGAAGGATATCATGTAGACATATACTGATATGGCATGTGACAAGATTCAGGGCACAAACTGTCTATATAATAGAATCGTCCATATGACACTTTGAAAGAAATGTGTGGTCCAGTTGGTATAAACTCTCACTCGGAAGGCTCGGGTTTGAATCCCAAGCCTGGTCATATCAATTAAGACTTAAAAATGGTACCAGCAGCGTTGTGCGTGATGCTCCGCATTAACAGTACGCGGTATGGATAACAATCCGACAGCTCTGCAACTGAAAAAGTACGTGGGTGTCACTAAATTAAACCGAAAACTTATATGTTAAGGCGCAAAACCATATGCAGGTCTAACCTGTACCTAACTCAGTCAACCTTTGAAGCGTTGTCTTAATACGTAAACAACACAGGTACTTTAGTTCCTGCTTAGGATACGTGGATAAGGAAATACGGGTGCCGTGAACGTTCATACCCGACCCTGTAAGACAAATAAATGATTAAAGACAATACAATAAAAAACTCCAAAAGGTTAATATAATATGCACTTTGCCTGTGATATGTTGTCCGAACCTAGCATTTAAATAATGCCTTTGAGATGACTAAATAAACACACGTATTATACTATATACATATAGTGTTATCACAGTAGACATAATGGCATGACGGGAAAATCAAACAAACTTGAGTAATATGAGATGATTTTACATTACAATGTGTAACAGGGCCCCCAGTTTGGAAGTAAAATCGGCTAGTCGAGAGGAATAACTCGAAAGGAGTCTGATCGAGCAACAAGAGCGCATTCCCTATTGGTTCGACGTCATGCTTATTTAAATATGCTTTAAATGTTTCAAAAGTAGCACAATTTGCATCTCAGCAAAAGAGAAAATTCGGTTTCCAAATATCACTCTTGAAAATGTTGGGAAAAATTTTGCCCAACTTTTACCCAACGTTGGGCTCTTATACCAACACACCAACATCTGGGCAAATTGCGCCCAACAAATGAGCAAATATATTTACCCATATATTTGGCAAAAATTTGCCGCTTTTCTGGGTAATTTGTTTTGCCCATTTGTTGGGCAACACTTTTTACTCATCCTTGAGACAAACTTTACCCAGATGTTGGCGTGGTGGTATACGAACCCAACGTTGGGTAAACGTTGGGTAAATCTTGGGGGGGGGGCTAGGCCCCCCCAGATTTTCTCCAGGCCCCCCCCCCCCCCAGATTTTTTGCGTCCTGATAGAGTAATTGAAAAAAATAAAAATAAAAAAATGTGCAAAAATTAAAAAAAAAAATCATGGATGAATGTGTGTAAAACACATTTTTTCCGCACGTATGAAATCAAGCAATATCTTTAAAATGCCTACTTTCACTAAATTAGATAGGCCTACCGTTTGTGATCTGCACTGTCGTTTATTGCATTTCCCTTCGAAGATGAAACGAAAGTCTCGACGACAAACTTTAATGTGACTTTGTTAGGTTAAGACCCTTTCTGCCTTTCGGATGGCTGATTGATTTACTGAAAATAAGGCAATCGTACACTGGAGACCACTCTTACACGACCATTCCTATACTTTATTATACACAAAATATGCCGTAAGCAGATAAGGGTAAGGTACTGCCTTCGGATAATTCTTCCCTTCCATCCTTAACAAGTAGGCCTATGTCGTGCCTCACTCCTTCCCATGACAAGTGCCACTGTAGGACGATTTTGTCGACAAGTCCTCTTTTTAGTAGTTGGCACTGGCGTCCGGGGGATTTGCAAAATGTCCACAAGGTCCGGATTTCATGTGTTTCCCACATGATCAATACTTCTGCTTTGAGGTTCAATTATTTTGAGGGATTTATTCGTAGTACTTTAATTTTGACTGCGTAATGTACCGATGAACAAATACTGCACCATTTTGCACATTGTTTCTTTGGTAGTATGTATGTCTTTTGTAAAATCTCTACAAAAACTAAAAATATTTTTATATTTTTCTTGCTCCCCAAAAAGGGAAAATCCGAAAACTCAGGCCTATAATCAGTTCAAAGTTTTGCCAAACATAGCACCATTTTGCATCTAGGAAATCTAACGCAAAGAAAGTTTCTCAGAGGGGGACACAACTACTTTTGGTTTTCCTGTTAAATGGTGAGGTGCTGCCTTAGGTAAGCTGAAATCCATTCGCATTTGCGGCTGGGTACATCCAGTTTAAAACACGTGGGAAGTGCCGTTTCCGGCCATCTGGAGGGGTTTTAAAGCCCAACATTTTCTTGTACGCTCCGCGCCAACTAATAGTGGCGCTCCGCTTAGATTCAAATATTGCCGCATTTGCGATCTACGTGCTTCTGAAGTTCACAATTTTCCCAAGGGAAAGGGAGATACCGGCTCCCTTTAGTCTCATCCCCCAGGCCACAGATCAGAAGTGCCCAGTTTGGGGGTCCCTAAAAAGTGTATGTATTGCCATTTTTCATAGATTGATTTTTTATTCTCATTATTGAGACATCGCAGACATGAGATTCGTATTTCAAGGCTGGGTACATCCAGCTTAAAACACATGGGAAGTGCCGTTTCCGGCCATCTGGAGGGGTTTAAAGCCTAAAATTTTCTTGTACGCTCCGCGCCAACCGATGGTGGCGCTCCGCTTAGATAGTCTTGCCGTGCCTGACCCTCGGAGGTACCAGGCCCCCCCACTTGTTACCTAGCCCCCCCCCCCCAAAAAAACAAAAATCCCATCCTGGCTATGCCGCTGGTTGAAACTTCTTAGATTTTCCCTTATAAATTGGTAACCACCAAATAAACAAACTCAACATAGTAGGCTACAACGTCAACCTTCATATTCGTATTTAGAAAAGACGTCGCTTTGCATTTGAGCAGTTCAGATGGCGAAAGCTTTCAGGTCGCTCGGGAATCATACCGTTCCTCCACCCTCCTTACAACTGCTACACTTGCCATGTCACTGTCCATATCACTCTCAACCACGACATATAATAATCTGAATCCTCCAGGCAAGGGTGGCGCCAGGATTTGCCCGAAAGGGGGGGGGGCCAAGCTCCCCGACAGGGGGCCAGCATTTCAAAGCCTCGACAAAGTTAATGAGTTAATCCCGGTGGGACGTGATTTGACAGAATTTGAGGCGGGCGTGCGCGCCGAAATTTTGGGCTTTCTTTTAACAAATACTTGAAAACCTGGAGTTTATTTTGAAGAAAAAATCTTAAACTTTTGAAAGAAATTTGGTTTTTGTAAAGACCATTAAAAATTGGCGTGTTTATTGAAGAATCTGTCCTCCATATGGGCAAAGTCAAAAAAGTCTTATATGCAACAGATGAAATTATGTTGGGGTTATATATTTAATCGTTCTAGGCCTACGTTCTAGGGTCTCAGAAAGTTTGCCCGAAATGTGTGTCCCTTTTTTGAACGAAGATTTTTTTTTTGGTAAGGTTAAATGACAAATTTGGGTTCTTTATTGAGTGATATGCCTTTCAAGAGCAAAATTAGGTAGAATATCGGAGTGATTAACAGCATTGGCTTTGGTTATTTGTTGTACTGAGTATCAAACGAAATTGGACAATTGTTCACCACTTTTAAGAATCTGAAGCTTATATTGAAGAAAAATTGTGATTTTGTGAAAGATTTTGGAGTTTTTTTTTAGAAGAATCTGACCTTCTTTCGAGAAAATCAAGTGAGGGGTGTTCTGTAGTTTTGTTGGAGTTACTGAATATTATCTTGCAGATTAAAGCCCTCGGACCATTTTGGAAAATTTTCATGCGGAAAAGGTTTGGCTACGCTCCGCGCGAGCCAATGGTCGCATTCCGCGTATCACGCTTTCCCGTCACTAAAGTCTGAAAGTGAACAACGCCCTGGGCTAGGTTAGGTTAGGCGAGGTTTAACAGCCCAGTTTCAAACCTATTGGTTGACAGCGCCATGAGGTAAGGTTAAGCATTTAATGGCCTCTCATCCTACAAGCTAGTACCGGGCAGGGTTATAGACAGATCTTACTCTGTGCTAAACCATAGATGGAGCTAAAACCAATAGCTTACCGTTGTCTAGACATAATAACCCTGCAAACCTGGAAAAACGTATGATGTTTACCTTATTTTGAAAGGACTGGTTCGGAAAATTAATCTATTTAATCTGTTCGGAAAATCAATCTAATCAGTCACTGGGGATAGGGGTAACAACGGGCCCATGATGACATTGTCTTAATCCTATGTATATAGTAGGCAGCTTCAGGATCTTGTAGGCCATGTATTAACTAAGGTAACATTACATAACGTCATGATAATCTTGCTATTATCATAGATTTAAATATATTGTATGTAATACATGCACCTTGACCTTGAAAATATACTGAAACTGAAAATATACTAAAACTGAAAAGTGTTGGACTAATTTTCGAGCTTTGTCTCCCTGGAAAATATCCTAGCTTCGCCATTGATCGTGGGCCTGTAGATAAAGCCGCTCCGACGAAATTGGATTTTCTCAACAATAGGGAGAGGTTAGTCTTCCCCGACGGGGGCTTGACCTTGCGCGCACGGATTGAAGATTGGATGAGGAAAGCAGAGCTAGTAAGGAATGATGAAAAACCGATTCAGATACGCACTAAAATAGCGTTACAAAAGAAAAAAGATCATAAAGGAAAAAAACAGTTCATCGTCCATTCAGTAACATTACGTTTTTCACTTTTAGGCCTCCCCGAAAAAAATTGCCCTCCTACCCTGACGACGGGGGGGGGGGGGAGGGGGGGGGGAGATATGACAAGGTACATGGAATTTGGTTGAACAGAGCTAAGAAGAAGTGATTGAAAATCGATTCCGATATGTATTAAAATAGCATTACAAAACAAAAATATGTTCAAGAACACCCATCCAGTAACTTCTGTCCGTGTATGTTTATTATTATTATTTTTTTTTATTTTAAGGCCTCCCCGACGAAACCGCCTACCTTCCCAGAAGGGGGCGGGGGGGGGGAGTGTTCCCGACGGTGGGGAGGGGGGCATGGCTCCCGCCAACCGCCCCCCGCTGGCGCCACCCCTGCCTCCTGGTTTGATATAACTATACAAATGGCACTTGGTGTAAACAGGGGGTTGCCAGCCTATCTAGAGCAACCACCTCGTATGAATCATAACTTGACTATACACTCGATTAAGAGCCACGTGTTCGAAAACGGGCTGCATGGTAAAGTTAGTTAGAGCACCAGACTTACAGCCGGGGGTCGGTCTGGAGTTCGAGTCCTGGTCGGGTGATACCCAAGACTTCAAAAAAGGTGGGGGGGGGGGGGAGAAACCCACTGCCATTGTGCTTGGGAGAACAAGCCAGTAAGGAAGCTTTTACACTCGATCCGGATCTGATCGTCCGATGTTATCAGCATATTCAATGACGTGTGTGCCTTGATCCTAGTACATTTAAACTTGTCGCTTACTTTGATCCTCCTCTCTGCTTCAGCGGAAGTGGCTCCAAATGAATTACGAAGTACAAGAACACGCGCGTCCGCATCAAAATGTAAACGAAAAATGAAAAAGCATACGTGTGGACTTGTTATTTCCTAATAGTGAGTCGATAAAAGGTCACCGTCGATCTAGGGCCACCGTTGATTCGGGGGCATTTACGCTTCAAATTTGATAGCCTGGGCGGGGTCTGATCCTCCCCCTTACTAGGATCAGGATCAATATCGGGCGATCAGATCCGGATTTGATCTGCATTTACGCTACAAATTTGATCTTGAGCAGTGAATCAGACCCCGCGCAGGCGATCAGATCCGGATCTGTTGTAAACGCACACTGAGCTAAAACTGGAAAAAGGGCCGACTTTAACCAATTAGCTAAAAACTTGGCCGCAAAACTCCATCTAAATTTATGAAAATAGCACTGTAGTTACCGGTGTCATTTGATGATCTGATGTTGCATATAGCAAAGTTCCGATTTTTGTCACTTCCAGAGCTCGAAAAAGTTAACCACACTGAAGGTACGAGCCAGCACGTCTGCTTAGGAATTGCAATTTAGGGCGCACAAAGCGCGCGGAAAAATTTGCTCCTTTGAAACAAGTAATGACGAAAATGGAGCTTTCATTGGAGAGAATTCGGAGTGTCATGAGTTGTCAAAACCACACAAACGACTGGTTTCAGAAATGGCAAATTTCCGAATTCATCATTTTTCAGAGCCCCCTGTTCTTGTAGCTACAGGCCTAGATGCAAAATGGTGCTAAATGTTTCAATATTTTGAGTTTATAGGAAACTCCAAAGTTTTCAAAATATGGTCTTTAAAGTGTGGGTAATTACTTCAACAAACTAAGGTCAATGTGAATTTAGATACCGGCTGTACTCTACGAGTAATTAGAATCACACGGAAATTGTGATGGTTTGGAAAGGATTTATGCTTAAGTTCTAATAGTTGGGAACAATTGGTAAGATGATGGTCCCATAAATTGATCAAAAGCACACTTCCATCTAGTGCAAAATAATCATGCACAGATCGGGGGGGGGGGGGGGGGGATTGGTTCTTCTGATACACCGTTGCATTGGCCTACCAAAATTGGTGATACAAATGAACCTTAAAATATGTGCTTTCGAACTGTCGAAAGACACCTCAGCATACACTATCTGCACACAGAAGATGGATTTGTACCTCTAGCTAATTCCAGCCTGAAGTCTCTTATATACCAAACGTTAGTGTGATTTCACTTCTATGGTAATGGTCTAAACACGAAATAGTCGAATCGTTATACGAATGTATATGATTGAAATGGAAATTTGGCAAACTGATTTTTTTAAAAAAAGAAGGAATAAGAAAATAATGTGAAGATGTATCCTAAGTATTTTTGCTTCCCATTTTGATCAGCATGCACAAGAAAATCTTCAGTTGAGACGAATCTAATTGGCAGGACACAAATACGGAATCTTATCACAACACTAAATTTAGTTCAGAAATTTACTACAGTTCCGCAAATCAATGGATGGGGATTGTAACACAGACATTCTTCAAGTCTGTTAGTTTAGGATACGAATCACGTGGTCAACACTGTTGTTACCGTTTGAAAATATTAGGCTTATCAATAAACCGCTTCGGTGTTATTGTTTAGTATCCAATTTGTTAATGAATCCGTCAAGATTTCGATGAAGAACCAAAACATAAAAAGAAGAAGAGCATGAAATTATTTTCTTTCTGCTTCTTTACTATGATAAATCTGGCTACCATCCACTCGGAAAGAATCTACGTTTCTATTTTGACCTGAAAAACTTGCCTGAATTCAGACTGGATATAGAGGCTTTCCACATGACGTCATAATACTCTCCGGCGGCCATGTTGGAGTACATGTAACTACGCAGTAAACCACACTGGGCGCGCTTGCTCGTTGAATGTGTACAAGCTGTGCATACCACAATGCACTCTGTTCAGTGCGTTCGGCACAAAGCCACGTGCATTTGGCATGAATGTCCTCCGTGACGTAATTGCAAAGCCTCTATATGGTAAACATAGGAAGTAGCCGTATTTGTATGCACCCACATACACACTCTAAAAAGACCTCAATTGGGGCCCAAAGCAAAATTTTTTTTTAATATTTAATAAGATTTGTTGCAAATTTGACTAGGGATTATTAAAAAATAAAACTGTTTGTTTAATTTAAGAGCCGGAACCAGTCAAAGTTTTGACAAGCTTAATTCGGTTTGTACCCTTACTGAGTAGATTCTATTCAAATTTGATTTTAGGAAGCCTTAGAGTGTAGAGCATTTAAAACACGCACACACACATACATACACACGGTGAACATAGTCAATCTCTAACAGAATTGCGAAGGGTAAATTCCCTTCATTGGAGTTTGAAGTCGCTTCAACAAGAGAAACTTACTCCAAGAAGAGTGGAAAATCACTCGGACGGTATCTGGCGCCTACGGTGATTCCTCCGTTTTGAAGTGTGATCTACGGACTTCCTTCATACATGAACAGAGCATGTAACGCGTTCGTCGTTTCCGTAAATTGTCGCCACCGACTGGGGCAAAAAAGGCTCCCCAAGATAGTCGCCGTGACGCTATAATTTGTATGATTTGACCACAACTCTGTAATATTTTAAACAAAAGTTTAATTTGAATGAGAAACAATATCATTTCATTCAATAGTGTAGTGATTTTCACCTTAACTTGCATTATTTCGAGAAAAAAAAAAAATTAACTCTCTAGCATGATCTTTTATTTACTTCAGCAAGTCCAAACTTTCATAAACATGTAGTGGTTAATTGTTAAACACACTCTAAAATCAAAAGAGTGAACTAAGTCACTCTTTGATCGAGTGAAAAGTGTAAATTCACTCAATTAGAGTGATAATTCACTCCAAGAGGAGTGAAGTTCCCTCCAAAAAGAGTGAAGTTCACTCCAAAAAGAGTGAACTTCCCTTGAAACGAGCGAAGTTTCACTCTTGATGGAGTGCCCACAGTGATCGCTCTTAAAAAAAGAGCGATCATTGCAGGCACTCGTGGAAGAGTGAATTTTTCCTCTTCCTCTAGTGAATTTCACTCTTTCTGGAGGGAACTTCACTCTTTTTGGAGGGAACTTCACTCCTCTTTTAGTGAATTATCACTCTAATGGAGTGAATTTACACTTTTCACTCGATCAAAGAGTGACTAAGTTCACTCTTTTGATTTTAGAGTGCACATGCAGTATTTAAACATGTTTATAGGGGGGGGGGGGCGCAAAAGAAGTGTTTTATCGCTAAACACGTTATAAGAGTTTGTATTTATGTATTTGTGAAGCAGTGGTGGTGTATGAGGCATTCACTGAATATTATAGCCAATGTGAGAATCAGGGATTTGTAAGGCAATCAAATGTCACTTTAGATTCGCAATCTATTACTTACAAATGTGAAAGCACACGAATGGAAAGATTTCAGCTACGGAGGAAATGAATTGACTTACAAAACTCATCATAACGTGCTTTGCATTTCGTAATAATATCTTATTCGATCTAACATCAGCGTTGTACCAATGAATTTATTACCCTATGTCTCATTTTACCTGTACCACGGGCACTTACAAATTGTACTAACTTGTGACAAACAAATAGACTAAGGCACAAAGCCCTTCAGCCACAGGACTATATTACAAACTTTGGTTTCTGAATAAATCGAAAGAGAGTGGTTTCATTTTGCAGAATCTGTAAAAATTACTGCCTAATGATTTCTCTCCGCCGTGCTGCTAATTCAACCACTTAATCTGAATGAATTGGCCAAATTTACATGCAGTATCGCTTATCGACGCAGGTGCGGTCACAGAATTAAGCACAAGGAAGTCTACTGCTGGTCAAGACCTACTCTTGGACAAACCTGTTGGAACACCTCACGTCATTGTGTTGTTTATGGTGCCGAGTACTTTTTCCACGGCCTCTATCCCCCTTTGAAAAGTTGTGTCCTACAGAAAATAGCGATTATCGAAACCCCCGTCCCCCAGTACATGATGAAATGTTCCCTCTTACTTTTTGTTACATCCTTCTTCTCTGCCTGATTAACTCTTATCGCTTCAGGGAGGAAAAGAAGCTCACTACATGCAGACTTGATTGAGTCAAGTTTCAAATCTGATTACATACACAGGTTGGCAAATTTTTGTTTCTTTTGACCAATGATAGAGGAGATATTAATTAAAACTCACAAAAATCGGAGCGAAATCCGATCCGATATCGCTGTAGCGTGGCATGGCCTTTACCATAGTGAAAATTGGTGAATTACAATATAAGCGCTTATTGTTGCAAATAATAGATAGCTGACCATTCCTGAGAGTAACATAAGACTAATATATTACCCACATATTTAAAGAATATTCCGTAGTAAACCTCACTATGGTCAGCTTCAATCCTATCCATGATGAAACGTTCCCTCTTACTTTTTGTTACATCCTTCTTCTCTGCCTGATTAACTCTTATCGCTTCAGGGAGGAAAATAAGTTCACTACATGCAGACTTGATTGAATCAAGTTTCAAATCTGATTTACTGATTGAGAGTAAAAGACGTGTTTCAATACACAGAAGTAACGTAACATTTGGGGTTAGCTAACAGGTCAGTCAGCATGTGTTAATTGCTTTTCACACAGTGTGAACACAATGAGAGCATAGCTTATCTGAGGTCACGGATCATGTAACAAACTCATATATTAGTTACACCCCATACCGCCTTTGATGTAGTTGGGTGTCTATGTTGCTTTTTCAAGAAGCGACGTCACAACATGACAATGTTGGGTCCCAAAGAAAATGGTGCGTCCCAAGTTGGCTTTATTATCTCCTACATTGCACGGGGAGCGGGGTGTTGCAACTAGTTTTGTCCAAGATTGTAGCTAAAACTAGTTAATAATACAACATCTGCCACTTTTTTGAGTACGCCATCTATTACTTCAGATATATCCCCGTGAAATTGGATGGGGCGGATACTGTACACTATTTCCCCCATGAAAACCAACCTTCATATTAGGAAAGTATGTAAAAAGTTACGTATGCTATTATGAAAACTTCTTTAATAGAACGGAAAACTAAAAGATTACAAAAATCTACGCTTTAAAATGTAACATACCATAGTTTTTCTAAAAATAGAAGGGAACGTATGACTGTGCCTTGACAGTTTTGAACACCCTCTCATGGAGTTACTAAAACGTAAACATATAACACATATGCACCAGTATCCTCAATCGCCTATCACCTTCGAAAGCGATCATCCATAAGTTTATTTCTCTGCTTGAAATAGAAGGTTAATACGGTATCCATTTCTTACATACATATTCTGACAAGGGGACCTTTACATGCAGTGAAAGAATATATAATATTTAAATGCCATAAAAATTGGAAAAGACTGTTTACATAATTGACCGATGCACCGCAACGTTTTTTTTTTTCTGAAAGATTTAATTCTGTTTCAACGTGGGTTACTGCTTCTACAGAGTTTTATTATACGGCAGTTTAAGCTCCACATGGTTTTTACAGTGAAATTTTACTTTGAAAATCATTATTGTTATTTTTATCCTTTCAGTTCAGTTTTACCGACTTTCTCTTAGTCACATTTAAAAAAATATAAGTATTAATTTATTCTGAAAGTGACTGCTGACCATAAACAATAACTAAATATCAAGGCCATTATTAAGCCTTAGAATACTGTAATTCAGAAAATGTGACTAATGATTACAAAAACTTACTTAATATTTAGGCCTTTATTAAGAATACTAAAAGAGACGTGGTTATAACCTAGTGTACTAAAAAATATAAATTTATTCATTAAACAACTATAAACACCCCCAGGAGTGTTGACAAGAAACTTGAAATGCTGTGATATGCACCGACATGCCTTAAAATAACTAATAATTACTAGGGAATGGAAGATACAATATAAAGAAATGAATGATACTCAACGACAGTGGCGGAGCTATAGGGCCAGGGGCGATTGCCCACTGGTTCTAAAAAGAGAAAAAATCGGAAATTTTCCATTCGCGACATCAGTCAACAACCACAGTGTGGTTTTCATGAAATATCTAGTAATTCTCTTCAATAAAGGCTCAATATTTGTAATAATTTATTTCAAATATGCAAAATTTCCGACGCGCTTCGCGCGTATAACTTGTTTCATTATCTGCTTGCAGTCATGTGCCGTCATAAACCAGTTTGGTAAACTTTTCCGAACTCTAGAAATTACGAACTCACCAGATCATCAAGTGACATCGGCAACTACAGTGCTATTTTCATGTATTTTCTATCATTAAATTCCAAATTTTCCCTAATATAAGCTCTTGACCCTTAAAATATCGTTGTACAGCCTCAATTTGTAGGTCTCAAACAACACTGTGTAGCAACAACGATCTTTGGAAGCTTTGCAATCTCATATTTGGCAATAAAAAAAAATTCTTCAGTTATCCCCAACGTTTCACATTTCCTTATATAGAGAAAACAGAATCCAGAACTTTTACCAATACAAACTTCACATTTTTAAAACCTTGCTGAATAAGGGCCAAAATTTCTTCGCGCTTTCGCCCGGCAAATCATGTCCCCAGAGAAATAGCGTTCACAATTAAAAATTCGGAAAATTTGGACGCTCCCCCGACCGGAAAAGTCTACATACGCCGCTGTTCAATTATGTTCTTTTCACTCGATTCAGAAACTTAATATCCTATCAGAATTTTTTTTTCTTTTCTATACTTTTAACGACACGCCTTTTTATGAAAAACTCAGTTGCTTCGATATCACATTAGATAACCCGGAAAGGGCCACTTCCAGTGATCTCGGGCGTATTTTTGGCCGAAATTCTCTTTGTACCCTCCTTGCCAACCGATTGTGGCGTTCCGCTTAGACAGTGGCACCAGCTATATCCCCCCCCCCCCCCACTTTCCCACTTTCAAAGACGGATCGCCGCCCATGAGCTGAACGCAAAATCAGGTGGGCTGAATGCAGGCATTGGTAACTAACACTAAACAAAACAGAGACGTACGTCACAAAGGCAACAATGACGTACGTCAGAGCTGGTGTAGGCTACAGCAGTCTGCCAGCTTTACCTGGTTTTACTAAGTTATGCACAGGAGACCGGTTGCGGAGGGCGGGGTGGCTTTGGTATGCCTTACATATAGGCTAATCGTGCTTCATCTATAAGGATCAATTAAAGAATGCTCCAAATATGAATACTCCGTTTTGGAATTGTGTGGCGCTGTTGCTTGGAACTTTGGAAAAAAGAAGGAATTTCAGAGATCTATCTGCATCAGAATCTGCTAAAGGAGGGAAGCTTTTCCCTCCCTTAAGGTCAAGAGTTACTTAGATGGATGGGATTTAACGATGCACTCCAATATGAATGTGTTGTTCAGGGTCAACTAGATAAAACAGTCCAAACACAGTGATAGTCCTCTCCATTACCCCGTAAGCCCCCCTTTACGACAGGCGTGGAACGCTGTGGGCATATTCTACAACCCCCAGTCAACAGGGGGTCATAATATCCTTTAAGGCATGAACAGCTTCAGAATCATAATAAAAATTATCTTAATGAGGTGGGTCACGTGTAAAGGAGGATGCTAGTTCAATCCAAGTCCGAAAATACCACGAAATTCCTAAACATGGACAGAGCATAATGCACGGTAGATTGTCGCTACTGTAAATGTGAGAAAAAGCGTAGCAAATTGGCTGTCTCCTATGATTTTGTGTAAAAGGTTGAACTTGCTGAAGTCAATCTCCAGATTTTACAAGATAGTTAATAATTTTTGAAATATGGAAAGTTAAGGTCAAAACACTTCACGTATTGCAGGAATATGTGGCTTTCCATTTAAGTTAAAATTTCATTAAAAATATTACAGAGATGTCGTCAAATCACACAAATTGTAGCTCTCGTGCGGCCATCTTGGTGCGCCTTTTTTGTACCAGTCGGTGGCGACGACATACAGATAGGACGTACACGCTACATGCTCTGTCCATGTATATAAGTCCGTGGAAAATACTTGTCCCACCACTCCGTGGAGTGACCCGGAGTTCCGTAAAGGCTGGCCTGTTCATTGCTGATCTATATTTTATAAATAGCGATCCTACAGACTTTGTTATATACATGGACAGAACATTTAGCGCGTACGTCCTATGCGTAGTTTGTCGCGACCGACTGGGACTAAATGGCCGCAGTGAAATCAGGCCATAACGTCCATGATTTGACGACGACTCTGTAATATTTTAAACAAAATTATTATTTAAATGAGAAACAATATCATTTGCCTGCAATCCGTATAGTGATTTTGACCTAGCCTTGGATTATGTGGAAAATAAGTTTCTTGCAAAATCTGTTGATTTAAACAACTTGAGCAAGCCCGATCTTTCATACGCAAAACCATAGCAAACAGCCATCTTGCGAACCCTATGCTCACATGAACGGTATCGACAATGTAACATGCAGTATGTTCTGTCCATATAAAGGAAGTCCGTAAGTGATCCTCACTGTTCACCGCCTTTCCTAACCTTCCTGCCTCTACCTTGAGTAACAAGCCATCCCTGTGCATGCTCACATTTGACGTAGTGAGGAGAAGTCACGAAAGCTTTGGGAGATAATCACTTTCACTTTATTCATAGCACGTAGTTGCAGGAAGGGAGGCAGGAGGTGAAATCCGTCTAAAAAATCATTTTCTAGAAAATTTCTGGTTGTCTTGCGATTGCCTTAAGTTTATAAGTTTCACAAATTTCTCCACTGAGAGATTCTGCCCCCCCCCCCCCCGTCAGTGCCCTATTCGAAGTACATTAGGAATTCTCTTAGAAAATATGTATTCCCTCATGAACAGGGACTCAAAGCTTGTTGTAAAACACCTTTCTCCTGAAGAGATTCGAATATTTTAGTTTCATTGTAAAACTTATCAACGTTAGCTTCGAGTCTATTTGCCTCCGTACTATTAGAAACAATACCATAAAATGTCATCTTTTTACAGAAAGTCTCAGCAACTGTTAATAAAGTTAATCTCGGCGTAGGATCTTCATTACTTTTCCATCTCCTGTTGGGAAAACAAAGAAATACAAATTGGTAAGTATGACGTCACTTTCTGAGAACAAATCTTAACCGGAGTAACAGCAGACAAACAGCATCCAACAAATCAAGCAGTCAAATCGCGCGCGCTGTCAAGCGTACAGGCTATAAAGCGTACAAGCCCGTAGACGAATCCGAGCAGACCTAGTGTTTAGTGACTGTAGTCTGTGGGCAGCCATTAGTGGGGACCATCAGCCTTACATCGTTTCATTTATTGTTTACATTAATTTCAAACCTTCATTCAGTGAAATTGAGAAAATCAAGGGGCGTTTAATCGTTTAACCATTCATGGTACAGGTATAAGCAAGTAAATTGAACGATTAAAGGTGATGGACCCCAGTAATGGACGACTAAAATCAGATCACCTGCTGTCCGGATTCGTCTATAAGTGTATAATGCGAAGTAATCATTTGGGACTATCATAAGCACAAACGGCATTGGTTTATTTTCATTTCATTGTGCGAACCTTGTGCGGAAGTGACTTTAGATCTGAATATTTCAAAATCAGGTCATAACTTAGATATAAATCAGTAAATGTTCTTAAAATTACGTAATTGAAAAACTAGTTGCGGCGCCAGAATTTCTCCTTCTCCAGGAGGAGTTATGGGAAAAGAACCAGCGGGGGTCCAGGTGATGAAGTTCCTGGAAGCTCTGACGTTGCATATACCTCTGGAATAAAATTACTTCTCAGGAGAAGCAAATTATGTTCGTAAAGGGGATTAACCCAACTCCTAACTGACTTAACCTGGGGAAATAATTTGAAGCTGGGGTTGAGGTACAATTTCAGGGGAAATGCCCACTCAACCTCCCGTAGGAGTAAGCCTATAAGAACAAACATTGAACGGCAGAGTACTGGGGCATCCGAGTAAAATCCGGCATAACCTAAAGCACTGGTTCTAAAACCTTTCCAACTACCGCCCCCATAAAGCATTCATGACTGATCCAACGCCCCCCCCCCCCACCCAACATGCCATCATATTTATATAAGTCTTTGACTTTGAGCTTTCAACTTTCAATTTCCAGCACCAAAATGCATATGACCCAGATAAGTTTTATATTGGGTAAATAGTTGTCAGCAGCTGGTAAACCTTTCGGAGAAGACAGTCTGTGTCAACCACTCCTCAACCTCCTAGGTTCCTTTTTTGCACGAATGTATGAGAACCTCCAGGGACCCCCTAGTCAATTCCAACGCCCCCCCCCCTTTGCTTGCAAACTCCTCATTGCCCCCTTCAAACTTTTCAACGCCAACCGGGGGGGGGGGGGTAGGGACCACTTTGTAAACCACTGATCTAAAGGAATGAAGTGTTCCCATTTCGTACACTATTTAACGTTCTACAAGTTTTACTACTTTGAGGGCATCTCATACTTGTAAAACCCTGTCCCTACTGCTAGTCAAACTGTCTATCCCTCGTTGTGTGTACCTTGAAATAATCAGCGATGCATGTGTGTAAGGCACTAGTACGATGGCATAAGATCAGTTTGAAGACAGTCAATTAGAAATGTGGTTACGGAAACTGTAACCACTGTTTATGGAAGCGATTGGTAGGCTACTATGTGAAAATTTTTACTTCACTGAATGGTGTTCATCCGAATCCCAGATATAACAAGGAAGGAATTACGGAACTGAAAAAAAAAATCACTTCACAACAGATCACTTAAATAACAGAACTGTCTTGTCTCAAAGATTCAGAAGACAAATTTACTAACACACTGACAGTCTGTATACAACGAGATATCAGTGGCGGATCAAGGGTTTTAAAAAGGGGGGGGGGGTGGCTAGGGTTTGGGTTTTGAATATTTCAGAAAAAATAAGCATTTCGCCTGTAATACGGTTGCACCTTCAAGCTCTATTCTATGTTCGTACCAGACTGCCAGAATTAAATTAGTCTTTGGTGTTGCTGAATTTAACATTTTAATTAATCCACTTTTAAACATGTACTTTTAAAATTGTTGTTCGCGTTCCAAAGGAAATAATTATAGGAAGACGATAGCATGTGAAAACAATGCCTACTTTTTATTATTATTTTTTTGGTCAAAAGGGGGGGGGTGGCTAGCCACCCTAGTTACCCCCCTAAATCCGCCACTGGATATACGAGAGTAAGGACCGCTACACAAAGTGCACGGTATCCCATTTGACTGAAGAAGGCTAAGTCCCATTAATTAGGCCTAATTTGTCTACTCCTAAGGAGGCTTTGTCAGTTGTGTGTAGGGGCCGAAAGCATTAACAGCGCCGCTCAAGTGGCGAACAAATTGTGTTCGAAATATTTACGCGGCTGTAATCAAAGAGCAGGATACTGCTCTTTGGCTGTGTTTCGGCAGTACGAACAACAGACAGCTTGCAGTTGCAATTTACAACGCTGTCGTTTTCGATGAACATTGCTGTGCATGTACGTGACATGAATGTGATACACATACACAGAACTCTTGGTTGTGCATGTGAGCCTATAACAACTCCCTGTACGAATGAATCACTACTTAACCTACAACATTCATGCCTTTTTATAATGAAATATTCTACATGCGCTCTTTATTTAGTGAAAAATTCTTTATTCCGACTGTCCTTGCTTCCATCTGATCTACAATTTGTAACAAATGTATGATGCAAACGACATGCCTAATACTGAAGAACTTCTGAAGAAACTGTGGTACACAGAACTCTGTACTGTGTAGTTGGCCTACGAAGGAACCACTGCGTGCGCAATGATCAGATGATGGGGAAATCCCTAGATATCGTGTTTTTCATGTCAAGCTAACGTATCCTACGAAAAGGTGATTACGAAAAGGTGATAGAATACATGCCACATCACACCATGCAGACCAATTAACCGCCTTTTCACTGACAAAAGGTATTACACACAGAGCTAGCTTTAAAAAGATAAGTTTTTGAGGATTTTATTTTTATTTCGAAAGTTTGTATCTGCCACACCTGCTGACTGACATGTTAAGATGCCTTAACTTGCGCAGATTACTTGGCCTAATTTATTCAGACGTTTTTATAATGAAATATTCTATATTTGCTCGTTATTTAGAGAAAAGGCCTTCATTCCAACTGTCCTTGCTTCGTTCTGATCTACAATTTGTAAAAAACCACATGCATAATACCGAAGAACTTTCTCCGAAAACCCGGGACAAAGAAACTGCCACGTGACGTGAACCTGGGTAATAGCAATATGTTTATGAAGCTTCGCTTCCATAAACTTTCATAAACATATTTATTGATGCAATGAGACTGGTTCCACTCGGTAGTGGACGCGTCCTACCGGTGGAACATTTAGCAATTTCAGGCGTGACATCAGATCGCTAAAAGGTTTATGGGAATTATGTATATACCTCAATTACGAATGAAATGAAGGTTTGAAATGTCAACGAACTGCATGACCATTCGAATCATTGTTGTCGGAAATTTTCAAGATAGTGGGGGGGGGGGGGGTAATTCCTTCTGTGAAACCACCCCCTTCCTGCACTAATCTCTTCTACCTCTGTCGCTTGATTTTGTAACGGTTGGCAGGATAAATTCATAAATATGCCAATTTTGGACAACAATTGAGTTAAAAACTCTTTTTCTATATATACTCCACGTAAGGCTTTCATACTCACCGCTTAGTTTGAGTTGTTGCGTCGGTGAAGCTATAACCGAATCTGACGTTCATTTTTTGACTACGGAAGAAGGCAGCTATTCGTTGAAGTTTCTTAGCAATTGCACTGGCAGTACTTCCTGGATACCAAAGAATACTTTCATTTAGATTCCGAACGGCTTGCATAAGTTTTCCATGATTTCTTTTCCTCTGTGATGTTCTCCTACGTGCGAAGAGCGTATCATACATAGCGTCTACGATTTCGAGGTTTAGCATCGTAATATTAGCCCTCTTACCCACGTCTTCGAGGGGTTCATCCACTTCGGGCATGTTGACTCTAAAAACAAAATCATGTGAATCTATTTCCTTGCCACATTTACTGTTTAAAAGTAGGCCTATTCCTCTGTTACCAACGATTGCGCAACTTTCTTGGGCAGTCATAGTCGTAAATGATGGATCGATGTCTGTGATTGGACAAAGCTTGGCATCATTTGAATCTTTCTTGATGTTACCAACGTGTGTATCTTTGTCGTTCATAATTATGTCAAAGTTGGGAAAAGTCTGTTGAAATGACATTTTTCGAGGATCCAACGAAATTTTGTATACTATGATAGCTAGTGACGGATGAAAACATGACTGGTATTGTCTGAAAGAAAATCAGATTTGTCATCAAATTGTTTACAGTTTAGTAATTGCTATAGATAATTTTCAAGGACATTACATAAACTTTCAAAAAAACTTAAGACTAACTAATGTTACTGATTTCCTTGAAATGGTGAATGCAAAACATAAGCTGTATTACAGCTTATCCCTCCCTTGAAATCACAATATTTGCATATTGAGCCATGTTTATGCTTAATTAAGTGCATATCGGGAATTTCCCCGTAAAATGAAAATTTTTGACTGATTTTTTTGGAGATTTTCTTGTTTTCATGCTTTTCACACTATATTCCCGAATTTTCCTTTTTATTATCACACGACCTTCAAGGAAAATTGTACTGTAATTCATTGATTTCTTTCATGAAGGTGTTGTAGGCCTCACGCTATGGATGTTTATATATAGGCTTAGGCCATAAAACGGTGTGATTTTATCGTAATCCGAAGGCGACATTTGTGACCCCAAACAATAGCGTTACACCACCGTCAAGTGTTATATAATCCATTTAATGGTTCACATCTTACCTGTTACATATCAGATTACATACTGGTTTTGGTGGATCTGGTTTAACTTCAACTTTTCTCTGATCAGGGATGGGACGAAGACCGGCCGAATCGTTTCGACTGTAAATTGTAAAAATTATTTATGTATATTCCCCGAAGAAAAATTACTTTCATTAAAGCAAAAAAAAAATAATAATAATAATAAAAAATTAAAACAGTGGATAAGTGATTTTGATATAGATTGATTAGACGTTACATACCTTCTAGTATGAGGTTAATGAGTAACTAAATTGTCAAAAAAAGTTGCTACCGTGTGCATACGTTTCGTTCATCAACATGCACTTATAAATGAAAGTCCTTCTACCGCCGTGAGTGATACTCCGCATGACTGAGTAGGGATGACAATCCCGTGCACAATAACTAGATGAAGCCCGCAAAATTAAACTAAAAAGTTAACAATATGAGGCGTAAAACCATAAATTACCTATGCACAAAGTATTACACATCATCAAATTGCGCCTTGATAAATGCCTAACGAACGCATTTTGGGGGGATTCGGTGATGTGCGTAAGACTTGATTTGTGAACGTTTGAAGTCCGTTAAATTCGTTATTGGTACGTTGGTTATCGTTACTACACTGCAATTCGTTCAAATGGTTTGAAGATACGTATGAAATGACAACGAATTCAACGTATGAAACGGTTGCTTTCCTCTGGTTCAGCGTACAGAAATATTCCGTCATCTACTATCGTTATTCAGTCATTGATGGACGGTAGGCATCCATTAATGTGGTATTGAGGCAACTGTCGAACCTAAATGGGAGGAGGTACTAGGGGCAAGGGATAATGTTGGAGGGCAAAATTATTCGGGCGCAGCGCGTAACTGAGCCCAAGACGCACGTTTCTGGGGATGGGGGTGCAGGGGAATCCATTGGAAGCTCTGTGGTTTCAGCATATCTGGTTGAAAAATTAAGTCTCAGTAGAGGTAATTTGTTAATTTTTCCCAACTCGTAATGACCTAACTTGGGGGCGAGTGGCGGTTGAAAAAAAACTGGGGAGGACATAATCTGGGGAAGGGGTAAAATGCCCCTCTTGCCCCGTAGCGCCACCACTGGCCATTGTCTATAAAGACTAGAACATATAGAAAATGTGTGGATGAACTGTAGTCGCCAGACAGTAAATTCGCCGAATATCAACTTGCACTTCATCAAGTTATAAGCTATCAAGCACACACACACACACCTGTTATGTATGCTTTGTTGGGATGTAAGATTAAAGGTCATTAATAAAAATTCTCGCTTCCTGCCAACAAATTTGAAGTGGCCATTTATAAATCACTTATTATATAATTGTATCCCAATATCACCAACGACAGTAAATCATAGATCCATTTTTACGTTAAATATACGGACTCAAGCAATAAAATTTGTCGAGATAGTTTTGCTTCATCGAGTTGACTGTGACTGATAAGGGTCATCACCTGAATAATGTAACAAACATTGCAACAATATTACAACTAAACTTAAACAATGATACATTTGGCTGAAACTGAGCCAATCTAACAATAAGAGACTCGAAGTGACTAGGAAAAACACTGACTGACTGGGAATGACTTGAAAGTAACAGCAAGGCTGGGGTGTGGGGAAGACTCAATCATGACTCGATTGCCTTGGACCAGCACTAAAAAAAAAAAAAAAAAAAAAAAAAAAAAACGCTTTCACCACTCTAGTCTCGGCACGTCGTAACCCCGAGGTGACTTGATTACTCAATATCAGCAATTAGCTCGTTTACAACAATGGGCTTGCCTGGCCTATAAGGGAACCTTACGATTTGGGCATGCGCTTATTTGCAGGACAAAGTTACAGCTTCTTCATGGTTTGACTTCTAGTAAGACTGTTAGATGTAAACATCAAATATTGTTGGCTGTATAAGCGTGTACTACTACTTTTGACGGACCAAGATTGTATCTTGTATATCTAGCCGAAAGGCAGCTGACGAAGTACGTGTGACTGTTTCACTAAAACACTGTTGTTGTTTTTTCCACCAGTGGTCGTGCTTTATCTGTTTTGACGTCACGTAATAGCACTCTATAGACACATTAACGCAAAGGTCACTGGTTGGTATTGGTTGGCATAGAACATGCACAGGAACATATGGGTGCACTTCGGTGTTGCCCGTGCAGTAATCTCTCGATTTCACGCAGAATTTAAACGTAGTAGAATCCATGCTTTTATTGGGACGAAATGTACGCGTATCTTATCAACTCCGTTGCCAAACAGAGGTGATGTCATTTTTTGTAAACATGAATGAGTCAATATACGAGTCCGATAAGCACTTGTGTTTTAGTGACGGTAGGCAGCCATTAGTGGGGTCCACCAACTTTTATTCGTCTTCATTTATTGTCTACATGACTTTCAAAACCTCATATCTGGTGAAATTGAGGGAATCAAGATACAACTCTGTGGACAACCATCCATGATACAGGTGTAAGTGAGGAAATTGATAGACTGAAGGTAATGGACCCAGTTATGTCCGACTAAAATCGGACCGTTATTTGACTATCCGGACTTCACGACTTTGTCACTGGTTGGCATTTGCTGGCCCTTTGTGCATCGACGACATATCGACGTCATCCTTTGAACAATGGGACACATGACCACACATAAAAGAATTCGCCCTGCACATGCAGCAGACTGCAGTGTGCGCGTATTCGACTAATCATCTGTCTGCCTAAATTGTCTGTGTCGGTTAGGACTCCGAAGTTGGCTTTGGTCCATACTATTAAAGAACGAAACCCCGTCATAGATTTCCTAGTACTTCGCAAGAAATTGTTTTTTCATAAACTGAAGACATTCCAAACAGGAGGGATGAAAATTCATCCGACATAAAACAATTGGGTGTGCGGTCTAAGTTGGTAGAGCACGGGACTTGAGGAATGTTATTTGCAGTTATTTTGATTTTTTAAACAATACTCAAGGAAATTTAAACCAATCGCGAACTATAATGATTACACACACCGGTATGCACACGGGGTTTGGGGCAGTAGATTTTTGACCTCAAAGTGTAATTCTTTTTGAATAACTATTTGAGCGGAGTGCTACTATCGACTTCCTAGACCTACAGACAAAAGTACAGTAAGCAGTCACTATTTTTTTAATTCCGCTTGGAAAAAAATTTTCGCTTCAAACTAATTTAGCAAACTGCAAATGATCAGAAAGTTTTTAAATTAACCCCTTTGCCCGGAAAATTTCACTGTCGCTGTTGGTCGGCGTGTGGCTTACGGAAAATTTGGAAAAACCACGATCCCCCAGATGGCCGGTTATGTCATTTCCCATGCTTGTAAGCAGAATAGGCATTAAGATAATGGTTGGTTTGAGCTTTCGTTTGCAAGAGTAGAAAATAGTCAGCAACTTGCTAAGTGTTAATGATCCCCCACCCACTACCCTTGAAAAATCAGGGAATACCCTGCTCCCTCCCTTCCTTCCGCTGGTGAAACCACTGCTGCGTGACGGAACCTTCATGCATGACACAGACATTGACGCCAATTGTATGATGTGCACCATGGTCGATTCCTTGTTCCATACCAGTATTCGTGCAATTAAATCTGCTCCAAAAGTTGGTAAATTTTTGACAAGATGTAGGGTCAGATCAAAATGTGTCGGGCACTCCACTGAATGTAACGAACACAACCAAAAAATGGAACAATTTCCTTTGAGAAAGCAAAGAATCCGCCACAAGGTTGCAACCAATTGAACGTTATGTTCAAAATTTTAGGGCTAGCGTACAACCTATTACTTGCCTAATTTTGACCCAATTTTGAGTCAAGTTGCTACAATTACAAGTCAATTGCGAGTGTTTGGGTGCCTCTTTTCCTAATACAAGGTGACCTCTGAATATTTCTGAGGTAAATACACTATGTGTAGTTTTACATGGGTTTTTACAGCTTCAGCCGTATCAACTATTATGATGCCTAAAACAAGTAGACACGTTATCAAGCGTAGACGTCTGTGATTAAAATTTTATTATTTGTTCTCCAAACTTTACACACTAACTAAAGTATACTTAGGCACTCGGCCTTTAAATTAAGGAGGTTAGCCACGCCTCCATCTTCTACCGATGTAAATTTGTTTTTTATACTCCGCAAATATTTCCGAAATTACAAAACTTTGGAGTTTACTTAAAGCGAATCTTCAAAAGCAATCTGCAGTCCTCGCAAGAGACTAGTCCTTGAAAACGTCTGGTATTGCTCGTTTTATCTGATAAAACGAAACAAAAACCAGCCTAATGCCACCTAACAGCTTGCCTGCGTAGCAGACTGTGGGGCATATTCCTAAGTCAGTCATATATATATATTTTCAGTTTTTCAGTTTGATTTATTCTTTATATACATATATATATATATATATATTACATAGGGGATATATACATATATATATGTAGAGGATATATATACAGATAATAAAATAAATAAAATATATATATATATACATATACATATATGTATATATATATATATATATATATATATATATATATATATATATATATATATATATATATATATATATATATATATATATATATATATATATATATATATATATATATTAGTGAGTTCCACGTATGCTCCATATCGACAAGAAAACCAAAAAATGATAAAAACGACGGTATTCAGAGCACAAACACTTGGGCGTTCTCAGTGGTTTTAGCTTTGCTAGCAACCGTTAGTCCTTAGCAACAGTTCACCTTCCTTGCGCGCCGCGACTTTTCTCTCAGAGGAATTCGTACTGTGCGCATAAATTCATCTCTGCGTGTTTGGCGGTTTGTGCTACAGCTTTTGTTTGTTTCAATTTTGCTACATTTGTTATAACGCAGTTGAAGGGCACAGGAGTGTCCGAAATATTCGTTTCAAATACAGACTATTGTGCTCTGAATACCGTCGTTTTTATCATTTTTTGGTTTTCTTATATATGTATTTATATATATATATATATATATTATATATGTATATATATATATATATATATATATATATATATATATATATATATATATATATATATATATATATATATATATATATATATATATATATATATATATATATATATATATATATATATATATATATATATATATATTGTGTAACCTTGAAAGGGGAGTGAAAAAACCGAGCCCGCTCGGCTGGGTACCTAACAGCCTATTTCTATACAGCTTACCGATCTGAAGTTGCATTATACGTTGCCAAATCTGCCAAACACTTAAATCAGGGAGTTGCTGATAGACTCCCTGCAAATGTTATCCAGCTCTTTTGCGTGAAAAAATGTAGTTTATCTAGATGAACTTAATCAATTTCAGACTAGGTGCTGGGAAAAGTAGATGACATTTTTCAACATGGCGCACGGCCTGCCATTACGTGTAACAAATATTTTGTTATTGGGTTGAACCAAATCTCCATCTGGATTGTAGAACGTGTGAACGTCCCCTTACTCTGCCGCCCCTAAGAAAATTTTTCGCGCCAATAAACTGAACCAAAAACGTTCTTCCGCTCCGCTGGCTGCCTGGAGTCTGGACGCTCTTTCAAACTGAAAAAAGAAACTGAACAATTTCTGGTTCCCAATACGTGCTACGCGTTTAGACCAAGCCAATTATCGGCACTGGATCAGAGGGAATTCCAAGGCTGTACAAGTAAATGACCAAATACTTTGGGGAAACTTTTTTCCCCGTTTACTAGTTCAAGTGTACAGAAACTTTTTCAGTTCAAAGTTCACTTCATGAAACAAGATCCGGATTAATCAAAAGTCGGCAAAACATGCAAAATGAATTATCTCGCCATGTTCAAAACAAGATATTGTTCTGAAAGAAAAACACCCAACAGTCGCTCAATCATTGGTGGCGATACCGGGCACGGAGGGACATGTTCCCCCATTATTTGAAAAACAGCTCATTGACTGTAACTTTTGACACAGTCACAGTAATTTATTTTTAAAATGAGGAAATGTTCAACCAACATTTAGAACAAATCCCCGTCCTTTTACTCCATGATTGGCAGAATTGTCAACTGGTCAATGACCCATCTCCTAGTATGATCGTGACCCTTGGTTGGTCGAGTTGCTAAATCCGTGGTATGATAGATAAGTACTACAGAAACAGCTTATAACAGGTACTAAACGTTTCTCTAATTTTGTCCCTCTTTGTAAACACGTTTAGATGCTAAAAATGCGTTCTACTTGTTTGCTAAATGTTTAAAATTGTGTTTACAAAGTGGGATAAAAATGAGTGTTTCATCGCTAAACACGTTTTTAGAGTGAATATTTGTATATGAAAAGGAACGGTTTATCCTCGTAAATTTCAAATTTGAGGAAAGCAATGTTGTCACATGACTCTGAAGAGCCAATTGTGAAACAGGACAGCCTAGTACAATCCTCCAAGTTGGGGTGACTGCTCTTGTCTTTAGAACTCGAAAAATTCAAAGAATTTCCACTCTTCAGAAGAGTGAAAGTTGAAAACTTCACCCCAAAAGAACGGAAATTAACTCCCCAAAAGGTGAAATTCACTCCAAAAGGGCGAAGTTTCATTCTTAATGGAGTGAATTCACTCTTTTTTGGAGTAAGTGTCACCATTCTTGGAGTGAATGAAGACTCTAATGGAGTGAATTGACACTTGCCGTCACTCTATGAAAGAGTCACAAAGTTCTCTCTTTGGGTTTTAGAGTGTAAGAAATTTCGATCGAAGAAGAGTCATTCAAGTTTACCTTGAAATAAGCGCAGTCACAATTCTGGCAATTATGGCAGTTTTTTAAGTCTTCGCTATGACCCGGCTAGGCCTCGAACTTCCGACATAGGTAAGATGTCCAGTTTTTTTTGTAATAGAGTAGACAGTGGTGAAGTCGAATCCAGATACTTCGAGTGACGAGTCTGTCAACTTTCTATTTTCCAGAACTCCAGTCTGAATTCGGACTGAAGTCCATGCACTTTTTCACTGGGGAAAACAATCTCTCTGACCTAGTCCTTCAAATTCTAAAACCACGAGTTCGAGTCCGGGCTACACTACATCACTGGTAGTAGGGGGAATAGCGGTTAATCATTCACTCTCACAGATTACACATAAAGGTCTTTATGATGAATTTATTACACTCACTTTCTGCAACTCCCAATAACAAGTTTTAATAGTTGTTGATCGTGCATACTTCTAAACATTCGATGTTCTCTATCAAAGTTGTGGGCAGACGTATGAAAATTCAAGAGCTTTGGTTCATAGTAATGATAAAGCACTGGAACTCCAAATTCGTCACGCTGGTATGGATAAAACCCAAACAAGGTGACCCTCTTGCAAAATGTCTGAGCCATAGTAAATGCTATCAAACCGGAGGACGCCACTCTCGGAATCCTCCATTTTCTGTTTGAAAAAAAAAGTCGGAATATTAAAGAATCTATAAGTTTTGTATTATACGTTTTGAAAGAAAAATAACTCTTATGTCGGCTGCATGGGAACTAATGAAAATTTTGATGGAAAAGTTTTTATCCAGAAAGAAAGAAGTCATTCTCACTCTTTTTTCATAATGTAAAAATTGCCTTAGCTGAGTTCAGTCATATCTACTACAGTGTTTACTGAAAACTGCTGTTCCTAATTAATGCATGAAATGTTGATTCCACAGAACACACAGTCGTACATCCTAAGTATCTTGCCATAAATCTAATTCAACAGGTGCACAGTTGTTGTGATTTTTTGTCTACTTTTCCCTTTCGAGTTAAAATGTTCATTAAACTCGAACTTGACAAAATTCATATCAATAAAGGTGTAAATTTTCCACGAAATCTGAATGTTTTGACAAAATTAATTGCTTAATGCATAGTATCAATAAAGGTGTAAACTTTCCACGAAATCTGAATTTTTTGATAAAATTAATTGCTTAATGTATAGTTTTGCAGAAAATACTTTATCAAAATATACCCAGTACATGCAACCTCGAGGGGTCCATAACATAAACTGGCAGTGAGGGATAATTCTCCCAATTCGTTGCCAGACTTCCCCAATTCATTGCCAATTCAGATGACCGTCAGTTCTGTGGAATAATCTTTTTATGAACTAACTGGCAGTCAAGGACAAATCTCCCACTTCGTTGGCAGACTTTCCCAATTCATTGCCAATTCAGATGACTGTCAGTTGTGTTGCATCATCTTGGCATGAACTAACTGGCAGTTAAGAACAAATCTCCCAATCCGTTGCCAGACGTTCCCTATTCATTGCCAATTCAGATGGCCGTCAGTTCTGTGGCATCATCTTGGCATGAACTAACTGGCAGTTAAGAACAAATCTCCCAATTCTTTACTAGACTTCCCCAATTCATTACCAATTCAGATGTCCGTCAGTTCTGTGGAATAATCTTTTTATGAACTAACTGGCAGTCAAGGACAAATCTCCCACTTCGTTGGCAGACTTTCCCAATTCATTGCCAATTCAGATGACCGTCAGTTGTGTTGCATCATCTTGGCATGAACTAACTGGCAGTTAAGAACAAATCTCCCAATTCGTTACCAGACTTTCCCTATTCATTGCCAATTCAGATGACCGTCAGTTCTGTGGAATCATCTTGGCATGAACTATCTGGCAGTCAAGGACAAATCTCCCACTTCGTTGCCAGACTTTCCCGATTCATTGCCAATTCAGATGACCGTCAGTTCTGTGGAATCATTTTGGCATGAACTAACTGGCAGTTAAGAACAAATCTCCCAATTCTTTACTAGACTTCCCCAATTCATTACCAATTCAGATGACCGTCAGTTCTGTGGCATCATCTTGGCATGAACTAACTGGCAGTTAAGAACAAATCTTCCAATTCATTGTCAATTCAGATGACCGTCAGTTCTCTGGCAACATGTTGACATGAACTAACTTACAGTCAAGGACAAAGCCCCAATTCGTTTTCAGACTTTCCCAGCTCATTGCCAATTCAGATGACCGTCAGTTCTGTGGAATTATTTTGGTATGTGTCCCTGAGTCCCTGACTTATGTTTCATTATAGACGAATCTGATTAGCGCGTGGTTTTGTGACTGTAGGCTGTCATTAGTGGGACCCATCAGCCTTAAATCGTCTTCATTTATTGTCTACGTGAAATTCTAATCCTTACATTCAGTCAAGTCCAGAAAATCAAGGCACACTTCAGACTACACTCTAAAAAATATTGGGCAAATATTTGCCCAACTTTTCACCAACACTGGGTATATATGTGTAGTCCCAATAATTGGGCAAACTGTTGGGCAAATGGTGTTGGGCAATGCAACTACCCAGTAGTTGGGCACTACTGAATGACCAACTTTTAACCAACACTGGGTATATATGTGTCCTCCCAACTGTTGGGCAAATGGTGTTGGGCATTGCAACTATCCAGTATGTTGGGTGCTTGTTTGGATTTCAATAATTTCAATATAATCCGATATATAATTACAAAGTACCCTAACACATACACCGTTTATCCTCCAAGAGTGGTTGGGGGCACCAGCGACGATGCACTTGGTAGGTAAACAGTGAAGTGTGTAGTTTAAGGTATCAAACCCACTTATATTACAATAATTATCTGTAAAACTTAACTGATCTTTAACTAATCATCTGATTGGTCAATTACATATTACCCAATTGTTGGGTACTTTAAAACTTGCCCAACACCTGGATTTTGCCCAACCTTAATTTGCCCAACAATATGGGTACCCATTTGTTGGCCAATAATTTGTCCATGTTGGGCATTTTGTATTTTGCCCAACACTTTTTGCCCAACAGTTTTTAGAGTGTACAGCCATCCATTGAACAGGTAAGGAAGGAAATTTAAAGATTAAAGGTGAAGACCCCAGTAATGGCCGACTAAAAGCAGACCATCACAATCTGTCCGGATTTTTCTACACTTCAATCGTGTGATAGTTACTGCGTTGATGGTCAGTTTTGCACGATGAAGAAACCCAACAAAAAGCGTGGTTTACATTACAACAAACAAATTTTGAAAATAACTTTAGCTTAGTAAACAATAAACTTTTAAGGGTAAGGGACCCAACTAATGCCGACTTCACTGTGATTTGCCTATAAGTTGTCTTTTAAATCTGTAAAATCGAAAGAAACTTACCCCTTTGTGACCCCGGTAGCAGTCATAAAATTAAAGGCAAACTTAGCCGTGATATTTTCCTGCAATAACAACGCCGCTATGCTTCTAAGCCTCTTGCTTCGACTTCCATCAGTTCCTTTCGGGTACCATAATATCGGTCCGTTTAAAAGCTTAAAGTACCGTAACATGTCTTCTTTGGCTTTTGACTTTTTTCTAAGTGTACCGTATATCCTCCCTAAAGTTGCAAAATTGAACATCATCATGTTTGTTTTATTACCAACGTCTTTCGTATAATTTTCCAATAATGCTAAATTAGCTCTCAGTACAAAGTCGTGTGAATCTATTTCCTCTCCACATTCACTTCCCAATAAAATACCGCTGTTTCCAACGATTGCACAAGACTCTTGCTTGGTCATAGTTTGTAACGATTCGTCTAATTCGTTGACAGGACATAAAGATCTGTTATGTTTCCATTTGTATTCATCTTCCTCGGTGTGGATCTTTGGAATGAACTTGTTAAACCTTTGTTCGAAGCTCATTTTCTCCGGCGAAGTACCGTTATATACGAAAACTGACAGTTTTGGATCAAAGCAGGTTTTCATCTCTCTGTCAAAAGATACCAGTGTTAATAATATCGGAATTGTTGTATGTCATTATGAAAAAAGCCCACTTTAAATTAAAATAGATGCTAGCTAAATATACCGTCATGTCACATACATTGTACAAAGATTAAAAATCGCTGTAAATTACACGAAAAAAGTAAAGAGAGATATAAACAGTACAAAAAAGGTCTGGTAATAAATTTTCAGAATTTTTCTGTAATGCTTGTTTATTTCTTCATTTTGTTGTTCTGTAAATCTACTGCATTTTTTAGAGTTCATGTGACTAGTTACTCTTGGATATTTAGTAAAAAACTTTGTATGATACACTCATTCATAGCATAGCTAGTACACATTACCACACAATGCATTTTTCAGCTAGCTCAATGCAACCTCTTCAATTCTGTTAATTTACACGTCGATCGACCTGACATAGTGTTAACATCGCCGATCGCCTTAACAGCAATTCATAAAAATCCTGAAAATCTGTTTTCAAAAGTAGTGATACGGAACCATGGCCCTACGTTACTCTTTCTTTCAGGAAGGAGAGGGGCAGTGATTTTTTGTTCGACTCCAGATCCCACCCTTTTCTCATTCTCTGCATGGCTGAGGCACCATGGTCTACCCGTTTCAGCAAGGTTTTGGCCAATGACGGGACTGCATCCCCCAGTCCTCCAGTCTCAAGACAGGCACGTGGTTAGCCGATTCGAAAAAAACCACCCAGGTAATTATCAATCTGGAGTAGTCTGTTCACAGTTTTTATCTCCTTGACACGCCTCCTCTCTAATTGCACACATGGGTATTTCCTGTGGAAGATGTGCAACTCTAACTTTTTTTTTATAATGTTTAACATCTGAACATTTTTGCCCCATTTTGGAAACACTTTTAAATGCTTAACACACGTGACAATCTGAACTCAAATGGCAAAACATTTAGTGTTTTATAGCTAAACATGTTTAGAATTTAAACGTGTTCACCTGTTCACAAAGTACCTGTAGGGTGAAATAATTGTTTAATTGCTTAACAAGTCTTTTTTAGAGTGGTTTGCTCGCATTCTGAATTCAATCAATGACCATCAAAACTCTCTTCTCGAGGAAATCTCAGAATAAATCATTTAATTTGTTGCCGTATGATGAGCTCCAATCCCCGACAAAACAAATGCTGATAGTAAAATGCGTTCATGATCTCTCAAACTCCCCTTGAAATCCCCTCTCCCCCTTTCAATGTTGTGTCTTATCTGATTGTTAAAAAACTATGGCCAACATTGAAAGGGGACTTTTTCATTTACGTTTCTCGGGGAATGTGGCTATGATTTTGAAAGAGATGCATACGTCATACGTAACGTCCACATGTCCATGATGGTCAGCGCCGTTATCGCCTTTACGTTTGAGAAAGACGCAACAATAATTCAAAGGCAGTCTTACTCATTTTGTAATATTTCACAAAATGGACCCTTCACCTCATCCTTGGATTAGATCTAAAAATTATGAACACCCCAAAAGTATCACCACCAGCGTACTATCATGACAAAACATTTAAAGTGCCCGAGATCATCTGTCGAAGAAGAGGCATTTCTTTGTAGAATTTTACAAAATGGGCCATAGGGCCCACATGGTACCTTGGTACCAACCTTCCTGAGCGCCCAAAGTGGGCCACTACCCACAAAACATTATGTGTACGTTTCTAACACATCCATGAAAGCACGCGGGATCAAAAGCATTCGGAACAAATTGTGGACAGATAGCTAGACAGACAGACTGATAACTAGATCAGTAGATTGAAAGACAGAGTGGCGCTACGTGATCACAAAAGCTCACACCAGCATGCTGGTATGAGCTAAAACATAGACACTCTAAAACAGTTGAGCAAAAACTACTCAGTGTTGGAGAAACATACCACATGCCACATTTTGGCAAACGTCGTAAAATTTATTGGGCAATTTTAAAACAATAATAAGAGAGAGGGAGGAACCATGATTTTTGCTCAATTTTCTCCCTCGAAAATTTAGCGTGTGCCATGTTTGCTCAACTGTTAAGACTAGTGTGCATATATGCACGCATAGAACACTCGAATCTACTTATCTGACTACTCTCCTGAACGCCACCTTGATTGACGACCTTACTTCGTAGCAGCTTGCTTGGCCCGCGGTTATGTCCACCTGTCCCCTAACCCGTATAGCTGTCTTTTTATACCTCAGGAGCACACATTGTTTTACACTATCGGTAAACGCCAATTTTTTTTAACGTTACTGCTAGTAGCGCCAGATATTTCGCGAATAGCCTACGTCCACAATTAGCAAGTACTGTCTGACAGAACTAACGGTGTAACCACAAATTAGTCAAACAGTGTCTGAATCGACCGATCACGTTACTTAGCAATAATCAGCAGAAAAGTTGGCTAATATTTGACACAGTTGAATTGGGTTTTTTTTAGCAAATGTTGAGCTTCCTCGACTAAGCTTTGACTAATATTTTTAGTCCATTAGTCGGATATCATCACCAATAAGTCAAATACGAGTGACTACACGTTGTTAGTCAATTCAGGTACCATTTGACTTATTTGTGTTTACAGTGAAATTGCCACCACTTTCCAACAAACTGACGAGGTTGTTGGTTTATGTAGGGAGGAAGCTAATTCAACAAATAGTTGTTAAAGGTACACTTTAAAATCAAAAGAGTGAACTAAGTCATTCTTTGATAGAGTGAAAAGTGTAAATTCACTCAATTAGAGTGATAATTCACTCCAAGAGGAGTGAGACTCACTCCAAAAAGAGCGAAGTTCACTAGAGGAAGAGGGGAAATTCACTCTTCCACGAGTGCCTGCAATGATCACTCTTTTTTTAAGAGTGATCACTTGGACACTCAATCAAGAGTGTAACTTCGCGCGTTTTAAGGGAATTTCACTCTTTCTGGAGTGAATTTCAATCTTCTTGGAGTGAATTTTTACTCTTATGGAGTGAATTCACTCTTTTCACTCTATCAAAGAGTGACTAAGCTCACCTTTTTGATTTTAGAGTGTAAGTGCACTTCAAGATAGATTATTCACTTTAAAAATAGCACGTAACACTTAATTAACACTTAAAAGTGTTACATATGATCATTTTACTGTGAAGGAATAGGGTTTGTTAATTTATTAACACACTAGCGCAATCAAAGACAAGACGTTTAACACTTTCTGGTTTAAATATTGTTTAATGTCAGGTAGTGTTAAAGCATGTAATTAATACGTTAATGTGTTTACATCAGGTACACCTCAACGTGTTAATTGTCTAACAAGTTCTTTACCGTTCACTATATTAATCATTAACACGTTCAAATATTAATTACGTGTTACCTGTCAGTTTTTACAGCGTAGCAACCAATATAAAAAGTCGAAAGTTTCAACGGAAAATCTAATACAACACAAAACGATATAATATAGATGAAGCCGAATTCAAAGTGCCCCATGCATGAGCGAAGTGGTCTTCGAGACACACTTATTCAGTTAACCATATTTTACCCAAACACAGTGTGGCAACATTTTCACCAACCGCTGGTAATATATAATGGCACAATTCTGTTTTTTTTTTCAATTATTGGTCATCCAAGTGGTAGCTTTCCAAAAAGGGGTTATTTCAACCAAATATTTAACTAGTAAATTCAACAATTTTGGACAATTTTTACCCAATTTCAGTACATCACATTCGTGACCAGTGTTGGTGATTATATTTTACCGAACTGTTTCAGAGTGTAGTATTTAAACAGACTGAGGTGTACTTCCCCTTGTGTACGTATGTTATAAGCAAAGTCTGAAAGTCCTGACACGTTTCCACATCTAAGCTGCCAGTGCTCTTTGACATTACTCGATGCTACTCGATGTGAATTTATCTGGATCTGACGTTATTGATTTTGTTTGAACTTTGGAGTCTTTCTGTTTCACGTATAAACTTAAGTTATCATATCTAAACAATGTACAACTAATATTACCTGTCCAAAATTTAATGTCAGTGAAACTTCACAGAAACATACTCCGGGAAGCCAGAATGATATTACTTACACGAACAACATCTAAGGCGATATAACATGCTGAGCAGTTGAATGCAAATATGTCTTGTGTATTGCTACATATTCACCTATTGACAATATAACACTTTAAAGGCCCAGTTATCTCACCCCAAACAGTACCAATTTTCCTAACCTTCTTACAACTGTCTGAAATTCATCCTCATCCAGATACAATCTGAGTTTATTGTTTCAAGGTGAGTATAGAAGAACTCTATTTATATAATCAAAACACTCTCAGTACTTTTCATGCTGTGTAATATAAGCTTTGGCACTCTGCATTGTTTGAATTAGCTGTCAATCAAAGAGCTGAGCCAATTCAGAATTTCGGTACCCCCGTACCAAGATTGTAGTTTGGTGTGAGAGGTTTGGCCCTTTAATGTGTCAATCACCTTACCTACACTGTTAAAAATTTCTGTAAATTTACGGACTTTTTTTAACTTAAACTTTTTGTATTTTACTTTTAATAGAGATTTTCTGTATCTTTACAGACACTGTATTGCTACAATAAAAAAAGGTTGTTTAACATGTATTTTCTGTTTATTTGAAAAACCATTTCTGTCTGCTTTTTTAACCAAATTTTACTGCTTTGTAAAACTTTTTCTGTAAATTTACAGAAATTTTAACAGTATTTTGTATTTTTTGATTTCACATAAAAATACTGTCATTTAACAAACATTCATTTTGTTTTTAAGCTGAAAAAGAAACAAAAATAAGCCCAAACAAACAAATAAGAAATAGCCAGAAAATTTTCAATATATAAAATGCATCGTTCTGCGAAGTTTCAGTTTACAAAAAAAAAAAAAAAAAAAAAAAACATTTCTGGCAAATTTATGGCCCTATTTGAAAATTAACTTACATTTATTATAAAAGCATACTTAGTTATTACGTTCTTAGTTATAAATATCATACAACTGGTGTTTTGTCACACATTTTTAAGTAAAAAGAAATTGGAAGGCCCTAATTTCAGAGCACTGAAAATTGGTATACTGATGTCAACTCATCGTCACAGGCGCTCAAGCACTTGATCGGAGCAAATTTAAAACGTTTCACAAATTTACTTGAAAGGGTGTGTAAATTTACCACTTTATGACGTAAATCTCATTTTGCATAAATGGGTGGAGCTTATTTTGAAGGCATTTTCCTAACAAAAGGATTGCTGTTGCTTTGAATAATATCTTCTTTGGCGTTTTTTAATCAAGAAGTGATAAACTTATTGTTTACCTTGTCTGGGAATGTTTGCAACCAATGTATTTGCATTCTTTGTCATATTTATTTTCAAAACAATTATTATATTGTACAAAAAATGTGACTTTCCAATTATAAAGTTCCTAGAGATAGCAATCTTCTTGACAACAATATGACAACAAAGCATCCTCAATGTGTTTTGCTTGAAAACAACTTCGTAACGACACATTACGTTGATAAGCAAATACCTGATCTACGTAATTATGAAGTGTATGTTACGTAATAACATATGAAAGGTAAAAAAGCGATATTGTAATAAATATTAAAACGCCGAGAATGAAAACAGTAGGCTGTAAATTCACATAAAATTAAGGTAAACAAAACAAAACAGTTCTGTAATTCGATTTTACAGTAGACTTTTGTAAACTAATTTACATGCAAAAACTGTAAAGAAAAAACAAACACTTAATGTTTTTTCATGATTACAGTCTGGCTGTAAAAAAAAACATTATTTGGTTAGAAAAAAATTTGCCATAAAAATTATGTAAATTTACAGAGGAATTTTTTAACAGTGTACGAGTCAACAACGAGATAAATTTTTAACTTCACTAAACAGAGACTTGACATTGATAAGTTTAAATGTTCCTTGAACACTCTAAAAAAGACTATGGTCAAATTGACCATTGACTTTGTCAACTATGTACCCACCCAAACTATGGTCAAACTATTGACCTCAACTTTGTTCAGAATTTACTAATTTATGGTCAAATCTAATAACTAATTGGTAACTTTTTGACCATAAGTCGGTGCATATAGTTGACTATGGTATTTTTAGAGTGAAGGGGCAATCGTAGTTTGTTTTACAATTTTTAACGACTTTAATTCTGCATCACATTTGTATATTGGCCTTTAACTGGCAGAACTGATCATTATCCAAGGTCTAACGTTGTGATTGGCTACATAGTGTAGTGGGGGCTGTCTAGTCTTGAATCAGAATTTTTCCCTCAACAGTACCGTAGTTAACACAAAGTGACTTTTTCTTCTAACATGAAAGACCTCTTAAATGTTTCTATATTCTGGTAAGGAACCCGTTGGAAAAGGAAAAACGAGGTACCTAAACAAAAGGCTGATTACCCCTTTAAGTGTATTTTGGCATTTCTTAGAGTCAAAGCTAAGAGCTAGACCGTTTGTGTTTGTGTTTAAGAGTGGCTAGTGAAGCGAACCTGACTACTCACGGTCTAAGGCTTACGCTGTAGAAAGAGTTTAAAACTGTTGGGTTGAGTTTTCCAGTTAATGTGTATCGATGTAGCTCTGTATCTGTTCTCACTTATGATCATACAAGCTGTAACTTACAGTAAAAATTGTATATTCATGCCCGAACTGAAATAAACTTTTTAACTGAAATAAAGTTTTTTTCCTTCTTCAAAACAAGCTTCTCCTTCCCACCGTTTGTGGCAACATGGCGTCGTTAAACAAATACCATTATAAATATATTAACACGCAGCCACGTACATACTTACCTATCACATATTTTATGACACATTTTAGTCACATCAACTTCAAACGGTGTTGGTACAAATTTCCGTAGAGGTTTAGGTATTCCAATATTCTCCGAGTTCATAAATGCAGTTCCAGATCCAGCCGATATCTCAGAGTTATAAAACATCAACGATGTCAGACACAATACACAACATAATAAAAATATTGTGAAATTCTTTTTCATCTTGACTGCTGTATGTAGACTTTACCTCGAACTATAGACGATATCGACATCCACACCCGGCAAGTTCAGGAGCGCACTGTTCATGTCCAAGTCGTCACTTTAGGAAACATTGTCTTCTCTTGGTACATGTTACATTGATACACCGAATGTTCAAAAGAACGTACACACTATGGGCCTACACTGAACCTACAGGAAAGGCAGTACGTGCGTAGGATCCACGACGTAAAATTTATGTCTTTCGTTTACACATTTATACACTGTGATGGATGACAAGAAGATTAAACCCGAGAGTGATAACCATGTCCTTTGCTTTTGATACGCTTTCCAAACAGGCGAACGAAATTATTAACCACTGTTGCAAAGAACGGAGATTATTGAATAAGCACATACCATTATCTGATTATGTAAATACAAACCTCATATGGCATGACCGTAAATAAAGTGGAATGACTGCAACATATAAAATGCTAATGCATATATTTTACTCAGGGGCGTAGCTAGGGTTTGTGTCGCCCGGGGCAACAAACGAAATTGCCCGCTACCCCCATCTTCGGGGGGGGGGGGTACCTTATGAATAATTACACCAATCAATGCAGTTAGCCTTTGCTGTCCCATGGTGGCTCTTAGATAAGGAAGAATAATTTAAAACTTGCTGAAACCAGACCTTTCACAACTAGATACAGGAATAACCACAGTGAGCATAACCTGAATAACAACTCGCAAATTTGGGAAAACAGAGTCATCACCATATTGAACAATGAACTTTAGCAGGTCCATTGCATTTGTAATAGTGGTACCCTCTCTGTCTTTCAAAAGCATTCTACAATCCATCAGATCATTAAATAGCTCGATTCCATCTAAATTATCCTTATAAGATTTTTCCAGGCGAATAAAATTTTCCTTTAATTGAGCAACTTCCTTCTTTATCTGAGGCTATTAAAACATTCACGTCTAGAGAAATCCAAATCTGCAATCCAGACTGTGTAGTCTCTCCGTTGTTTCGTTGATCTCCGACACTAGCCTATCGACAGCATTTCATGACGAAGAAATTCTCTGGCCTTCTAATAAAATACGCAGGAAGTCTGTAGGTTGTATGGTTAGCCAGCGAGACTTCTCGCAAAACTTGATGGATTGCTGCCGATTTATGCGTTCATTTGCCCCTTCTCTAGTTTAGATTGACATTCAATTGTGTCAATATTACTAAATTATTAAAAGATGATATTGCTTTATCAATGCAAATGGTAGGTCCAACATTTTTTTTTTAAGTGATCTCAATTTGGCGCCCCATAGAGATGGCGCCCGGGGCAACCTGCCCCCCTAGCTTTGCCACTGATTTTACTCCATGACGGAACATTTTTTCCTATTCACATAATTTACAACTGACACAAAATACTTTGCAGCAGCCACCTTTTGTTGTTTTACGCTTGACCGCACTCTCCACAGTACCTATGTAATAGAACACATTGCTCCAAACAGAGTTTCAAAGTTGGACCATTAAAAAGGCATATTCTGGTAGCTTTTCACGTCACCTGGGTGTTGTAAGAAAAGCAAAAACATTCTACACCATGTCTTGCAAACCCTGTCTCAATACCTATTTCCTAACTCAAGATATCTCATTTTAAAGAGCCCATGAAATGACTCAATGACAACGATTTGGAGTCATTCTCTGACATTTTCTGTCACCAAAAAAGATTCAGATTCAGATTGTTGAATAAGAAGACTGATATCTCACCCGGACTCCTTCGAAAGACATACCTTCCAAGTAAAATTTGTCACAAACATTATTGTAGAAAACAACCAATGGATCTTGTACTAGCATAGACTTCAAAATGCATGAAGTTGAAACAGTAACTTCATGCCAACTTTTGATAAAAATATGGAATACTTCCTTAAATAACCAAAATATCAGCTAGTCTCCTCTCCCACTATATTTACTGTTCCTTTTCTTTGAAACAAGTCAAATTGCAGCATTAGCACATGCATCCAAAACAACACAGAACCTGTTGGTAGTATTTAAGCCACTGTGCAGAATGGTATACAGTATTGCATATGGGCCTGTGTAATGAGAGAATCACTGCTTCCTCCTCAATAATAATAATAGTTACATAACACTCAGACAAATGGATGCAGTTACATCCCCAGGAGTCTGAGGTATTTTTCTGTGTGTATAACCTCTTACCACGGAACTTCCAAACACTTGTACCATGTATTACATACCAAACAATTTTCCCTGCTAGTTGGCTCAAGGAATATTGAGAAGTCACAAAACTCCATCTGTTGGACAGGGGTATTCCTAGGTGTTAAAACCCCCCTTTTCACTGGTTTTGAGAAGGAAACATAGGTTTAGGTTTTGTAATGATAATTTGTTGATTATATCAATCATTTTAGGCCATCTACACACGCAAGATTGTGTAACATCAACAGAGCAGGGTATACTGCAAGTGCACTATTGTACACACACTGTGAAGATGGGTTTCTGTGATGATGTCATTCTTGGTTCAGTGCACTTTTACATTTTTCAGCTGTTGTGCTGGAAAGGATACCATTTCACTTGAGCATTTCTCTTTTGTGGGGTGGGATTTTTTAAAATAAATGCTATTTTTGTTGATAGATAGTGTCAGAGATGACCCCAAATCATTGTTTCTAAGTCATTTCATGGGCTCTTTAAAGATTGAGTATTTTTTTAAAAAATACCTCTGCTTTCCAACAAAGCATCTGGAAGTTATGTAGTGTGGGCACATTGGGTAAGATTCGTTTTGCTTTTCTTTATAATTTAACGTCCTTTTTGTCCTTGTGAAATTCAATACTGTTGGGATGTTTGAATATCTTTTCCTGTAAATCTAGCATTACCCTTCACCATATAAAGTGTACAAGCAAAAATGTAGCTTAATATTGCCTGCAGCAGAATATATATTATACCTAAACTGAATACATTTTCATATAAATGTGCAACGATTACATCACAGAGTACCCATGATGCACTAAATCTCAAGAAAAATTGAATAACTTTAAAAATGTATATCTTCTGAACGCTATATTCTATTGAGATGCAGTATCGAATACCCCAATAACGGTCTTTCAAACACATGATGAACTCCTCAACGAAGTGCTAATTGTCTCTTGATTTTTTACCTCTGAGCGGCTTTTGGACGTTTCAAAATTACTCAATTGATATGTCACCGAATAGTGACATTGTTTTTTCCATAGTTGAAGAAAAATTGATAAAACACGATGAAACAAAGCAGCTTTTGAATGCCCTCGTGTATGGCTTAAAAGCTTCAGTTTGAGGCTTGCCATGACGTCATATGACGCTATTTCTATCAGTCTATTGACGAACAGCTGAACAAAGAACATGGGAGCTTTCCCTCTAAAAGCGGGAAGATAATTTTACTTCCTTTTTCCATAAATGACGGGGTGTTTCCTTTGATCAAAGATTACGAAAAATGAGCCCTAGAAACATAGATATTCTTACTTTCAGATCACGTCCAAACTAGAACTTTGTGACCAGTGCAACTCAAATAAGTTGTTGAATAGAATAAAAAAAGTTTCAAAAACGCTTTTTGAAAGTTCAGTTTCCCAAAATTTCGAAAACATCTCTGTTTTTATTTTTAAAATGATATGATGTTTCCATCACTTCTCAACATAAAATATATTGTACTAGGGTGAAAAAGGGGACATTTTCAAACTTTCAAAATCCGTGCGAATCATTGAAGATTAAACAGTCTGATTTAACATGTGAATAAAGCTACTTGGTGTACACAGTAAAAAAGGGTAGGGTCGTGCTAGTATGAGCTGTTTGCAAGGCAAGGAGAGGTGCTTTCCAGGAGGTGTTCAGTGTATAAGACTATGGACATTCCAACTGAATTGAAGCAAAGTGCTTCATAGAATCAAATGATATTTATCATATAGAAAGTTCCAACAGTCTTAGAGCGAACTCATATTTATGACTTTTCAGGAGAAACTTCAGGATTAAAAATTAAACCTTTTACCTGTGTGACTTTAGCACATCACTTTCAAAACCCATTTGTTTTGGTCAGTCAGCGCCGATCGGGCCAGGAAATAAGACATAGATCAACTGAGAGAGGAAGCCGTGCAGCACACTCTAAAATCGAACATGTTTAGCAGTTAATCACCTATTTTCAACACGTTTAGATGCTAAAATCATAATTTGTCACACTTTGTTTACATATTCAACTGTTTAAATTCGACATTCTTAAAACACCAAAATTTGACTAGGGATGGTGTTGCATTTATTTCAACATAATCCAGGTTAGATTTTTCATGAAATTCTGGTTCCACTATAATATAAATTCTGGTTAAATTAACACAAATCCTGGTTTAAGTAACTAGGTTTTGAGTAAGTCTTACTGTGAAACTGGGATTGTCTTCGAGTAAATAGAACACCGATCCTACTTAAATTTAATCACGGTGTTTTAAAAGTGTTAACATTTTTAGAATTAAAGACTTAATGATAAGCAATTAAACGTTTGTAAAAAGCGAAGTGTTTAGGGGATAGACAAGCGCGTTTAGCATCTAAACGTGCTTACGAAGTAGGAACAAAGAAGTGTTTAGGAAAACGTTTAATTCCTAAACAAGTTTGAGGTTGCATGAGTTTGACTTGTTGGAGATTTACGTCTCGACTGCTAACTTGCTAAAAGGAGTGCGACAGTTTGCCTATCCTCTTAAATCATAAGAGTGAACTTGATCATTCTCTTATAGAGTGAAAAGTGTGGACACACTCCATTAGAGTGTTAATTCACTTTCAGAAGAGTGAAATTCATTCCGAGAAGAGTGAAATTAACTACAGGAAGAGGGAATTTCACTCTTCCACGAGTGCCTGCAATGATTACTTTCTTTTTACGAGTGATCACTGTAGACACTTCATAAAGAGTAAAACTTCGCTAGTTTGGAGGAAATCCCACTTCCCTATGGAGTGAATTTCACCCTCCTTTGAGTGTATTATCACTCTAATGGAGTGAATTCACACTTTTCACTCTATCAAAGAGAGACCAAGTTCGCTCTTTCGATTCGGGAATGTAAAACATTCCCAAACCTAAAACTTTTTGTTATTGTACGCGAGCAAGAAAATTTTGGATTTTCTTAAAGAGAAAATGAGAGTAATTAATTAGTAATTAAGTAAGTTAAATGAGATTGCTCATCCAATCAGGGCACGAATATGTTATATCGTGTCCACCTGTCACCGATTGTCAATACATTCAATTTATCAAAAAATATTATAACTTGGGTAAATATACACCTACACCCAATTTAAAATACATATTTTTACAGGTGTGTAAATACTCATTTAGACTTACGCTGTGCCAGTGTTACATTTGTTTTGCAAAAAGACCCGTTTTAGAATGCATACATATTTAAACAAACAAGTCAATTTAGATTCGGTAACATCACTTAATTAATATTTTATTTGCTTGTTTTTGGCTGACAAAGTTAAACTAGTAGTTTAAACATATAAGTCTCGTATTGTAAGAGTACGTGTATTAGTTGGCCTACATCAGACTGGTTATGAAATGGCTGTTCACGTAACTAAGTCAATTTGTCATTTTCTTATACAAGCATTCAGACCAGCAGCAAACTTATCATGACATAAAAATAAGGTTTCGAAACAACTGCATGTTGCAGCTTTGTCAACAAAAAAATTTGAGAGAAAACAGGTGAAGATAATGACTAACAAGCAACAAGTTAGTCAATATCTTTCCTTCACTTATAAAGAGGTGTTCCTATAAAAATTAACAGTTTTTTAAAACACATTCCACCCTCACTTAATAAACATTTTGGATGTTGTGTGTCTATATTATTAAGCATTTGCCTTAAAACATCTGTAATTGCTAAACATGTGATGTGTAAAAGGTAAACATGCTTAGAATTTAAACGTGTTTACAAATTGGGGCAAAATAAGTGTTTAATCGCTAAACACGTTTTTAGAGTGTACGTAAGTTTTCCTTAAAGTTAAGACGGCATTCCGACACAACTTGTTTTACTTCGGATTTAAAGAATAAAACTTCGTTGGATGATATCAGTTGATGTAATTTAAATACCTTTTACCATTCTAGAGATATTTCTTTTCAAAATATCACGTTGTCTAGAGTAAATGATTTTTTGCGTACGAAAGTTACGGCGAATGTGTTGCACAGTACTAGCCCTTGGACCCTAGCCATATGTGACACCAATCAAGTGTTTGTTTGTTTGTTTTCATTTGATCCTTCCTTGCGGGAACTCGGCAACGCCCCAATGAAGAGGTGTTAATGAGGTTTACACAATTTTCCTTTCATACAATTCCGACGTCTCTCCGTTACTACTTCATGTTTGTAATTATTTGTTTAAAAAAACGAAATATTCAGCACGCTCAGTGCAATTATCATCGCGATAGTGCTGCTCATAAATCGGTTTTGTATACTTCTCCAATGGTTTTGAAAACGAAAAAAAAAAAAAAAAAAGAGAATTAACAAATCCAAAAATTTTCCATATATGACATCAGCTCACCAAGTAACACCAGCATCGAGAGGGCTATTTCTCTAAACTCTCTTTCATAACATTAAAACTTTTTACCAATATGAACTTCTGAATTTGAAATATTATATATATTATATATATATTATATATATATTATTATTATATATATTTTGTCTACGAAGGGTTCACAACAAACTTTCGGGAACTTTTTAAATGTCATCATAAAGATCAATCTGTAGAACTCAGATGAACTTAAAGTGTACCTCAAGTCAACAAATTCAAAAATATATATTAAAGAGCATGAAAAATGAATTCGAACAGTCCAACTCCCATCTTCATATGACATTCCTAAGCTGAGATATAAAATGTTGAAGTTTATTCACTTAAAACAAATTGGTCGATTGCGCAATAATTTGTGACTTTCTTCTTGTACAACCCACAAAACATGCTTTGTTTTTCCTTTAAAATTTAAAATGTTTTATGACCTTGGACACTTCCTGTTTGCTTGCATAGCATGTTGCACAAGGAGGGCTTAATTAATTACATCACCTCATAAGAGTAAGTGTGCTATCACATCTTGGTACAAGGTGCAGTAACATTCATAAAAACAAAGAAATACAAAGATTGTAATTTGAGTAGTACCAGAATGACATCACAAATTATTGCACAATGTACCATTTTAATTTGAGTGAATAAACTTCAACATTTTATATCTCAGCTCAGGAATGTCCTATGAAGATGGGAGTTGGACTGTTAAAATGTACTTTTCATGGTCTTTAATATATATTTTTGAATTTTTTGACTTGAGGTACACTTTAAAACAAAACCGTTCTTCAGTCGCAATCATGCAATCTTCAATAATCTTCAAACGTTTTTAAAGTTCTATACAAGAAACTCAGAATCCAAAAATTTTGGCAGTACAAGCTAAATAGATTCAAATATTTGTTTAAAGGAGACAAAAATTCCGACAAGTTTCGCACCCAGCAAATTACGCCCTCGGCTTGCCCCAAGTCCATTACGTTTTCTTTTCACACACATTTCATCTTATTTCGGTTCGTATTCTTCCTAGTGATTCCCTCGCATTCTGCTGCTACGCAACCATTCAAATTACACTGCGCCGCGTTGCTGCAGCTTCCACGCACTAAACCTGGTAGCCTGTTCACACACACGGGCCTGCTGAGCGCCCATAACAATTTTTGCGGCTTGACATGAGAGACTCGTAGTATCTTTTCAACTGTAGAGAGACAATTTAGAAAAACAGCCTTGTCGCTGCTGGTGTTACTTGGTGAGCGGATGTCACATATGGCAAATTTTCGATTTTTTTCTTTTTGATTTCTTCTAATTTTGCTTTTTTAAATTCAAGCAGCCATTACAGGGTTCCATCAGGCTTGAATAATTTTATTGTTTCTATGCAATTTTAAATCCTCGTAAACAGTGAAATTGAGAGAATCGAGAGCAACTTTAAAGGACAATCATCCATGATAAAAGGTAAGGAAAGAGTTTGGAAGAATGAAGCGGAGAAACCACAATGATGCCCAGCTAAATCAGACCATTTTTTGATTGTGCATATTTGAAAAAGTGTTACCATCCAAATGCGGGCTCTTACTATTGAACTTTGGAAAATGAAAAACGATCAGCGTTTCAAAAAAAAAAAAGAAAAAAAAAAAAGAATATTTCCTTGACACCAATGTTCTGCTTACTGTCTGAAAGACCAATAATGTAAACGGTCCGAATGCCTTGAGGTTGATCGCGTTTAGCCTGATAAATTTGCATACGAAAGGACCACTTTGCGCCCCTTTATCGGTGTGTAACCCCTTAAGCAGTGAGTCATTCCTTAGACAGAGCGTCATCACTAAGGCCATCATGCAGTGCGTCACCAGGCATCCATATAAGACAGAACGTCGCTCTTTACGCAGTTTATTGTTGGTATCTGTAGTGTAGATTATAGGGAATTAATTTACAACCATGTTACATAAGAGCGAGTATACTTTAAATTTTGTATTCTTGTTTGTCGATCACTCATTCGTTCGTTCGTTCATTCATTCCGTGACAAAGCATGACAAAGCTTGAAAAGCTAAAGCATTCTACTAAAACATGGCACTTTGAACAACCAGATAACCGCGAAATTGCCGAGCTGTTATGTGTTTTGAGCAATTCCTCTTTCTTCAATTTTGCTGTTATTCTGAACATAATACAAATATTTTACATGCGTACACTAAAATGCCTTGCCCCCCAAAATCTAACAAAAAACAAAACTAAAACAAAATCGCGTTCTTTAAAATCTATAACCAATATGCTAGTTCGGAAATTTGTTTTGATGGCTATGCACATGCGCACATCCTCCAAATCGTCGGGATAAAGAAACCAATCCCACATCCACAACACGTATTCCAAAATTTGATTTTACATGAAAATTTCGTGAAATCATTTATTCCTAATACATACATAACTTAATGTGGAATTTCAAGTGTGGTTTTGTGCAGTGGAAACTGGATTGTGCCTAAGTAGTCTTTGCGATGTAAAATGCATTTTCATTTGCCCTGTAGTAGGACTGAGCCCCTATTTTCGTCCGAGTTGCTAAAACTATCTTATAAACGTATATTATTTGAAGACGTAAAAAACTCAGAGCAACGCCGTACACTATGCGCTGAGCTCAATATGTATGTCCCCAGCTGTGCACGGCCAAATTTTTAATCGAAAACGAGTTACTGAACTCAATTAATAGTCTCATAATCAATAGTCAAAAGATCTTTACATATAATTATCCGCCCTTCTTTTCCGGAAGCCTGCCCTCTCTTCCTTGTTTCTCTGAAATCATTGTAGTACGAGAAAACCACTTTGCACTTCGGTGCGTCTTTCCTCATCCTTTCAACTTCCATAGCAAACGTATCTACCCCGGGACTCATATTGTCAACACACCTTTATTTTCTGACGCTCCATCTCTCGTCCTCTCAAAACACTAGTCCCGCCCATAGACTCATTCCGACTTATAGCAGGATTCGTAAAGGTCATGGAAAGCCTGGAAAGTCAGGAAAAAATAAAATGTGATTTTCCAGGTCTTGAAAGGCAGCGAAAATGACTTTTTTCTTTTTTAAAGAAAGAAGTTCCTGGCAAACCAGGGGATTTCAAACAACACAGTGAAGAGTCACTTATTTTCTGATTCATAAAATCCCAATATTACCCTTTTATTTTTCAAAATTCCTTTTAAAACAACCGCCAAATTTCAAATTTTTCGATTTTAATAACAAAATAGCATACTGTGGATGTGAAACCTATCCTAACACATTAATGCATGTGCAAAATTGGAGCCCATACCGGCAAAATTTTGCTGTATTTCTCTAAGTTGCATTTTTCTTTTGGATCGTATGTTTGAAGAATTTTGATAATTATTTGATGCCATTATTTGACACCAATAGATAATTAATTGGCACCACTTTAGATGGTTTAATATCTATATATCTCTTTGATTAATTCGGACATGAATTTGAAGCGGTTTTTGAAAATAGTACCTCATGTTTTTGCTCAACCCATGAAGTGTGGGTAGAGCTTTTGTGGTATATATGGTACAATGGGGTTGAATGTCTGTGTCTCTCTTCAAGAGGTTTCAGTGCTCTCAAATCCCTTTAGATGTGGAAGTAATTTGCACAAGAAGATGATTACAGCCATGGCAAAAGACGATAAGAGTTGGGAGAAGATTGGCTGATAATTAGTTCAATACTGATGTTTCAAAAAAAGTGTTTCACCTGGTGTTCCATTTGTATTCAGTTACCCTCCGTTTCAGTTGCTTCCAGTGAACCGCTGCTATACTGGGTGTAAATATCTTGAGGGAATGTGCTTGTTTGCTGAAGAGGACTTATCCTTTTGTGCTGCAACCGTGAAGCCTGCTAAGGCACAGCTTCATAAGCATGGAAGTTATACTTTATGTTGTACTTACATGCTGAGAGTAAACTGATCCTACAGCAACGCAGTTTCTATTACAAGGCTCTTGCTGTGTGAGATTAACAGATGGGTCGTTGTTCATTCAGAAGTTTCTATAGCCGTGTTCCCATTTGATCCAGGGAGGTGGATCTTGATCTACCGAGGTGGATCAACATCAGTTACCTTGATCGAGATCCGCGTTCCCATTTGAGTGAGCGCGGTAGATCAAACGTGTTTTATGAACACATTGCGCAAGCGCGAAAAGGTCACCAATGTTTACAAGTCGGCCTGCCATGCATTTCTTATCGATGTATCACAAAAACATACATGAGTGTAACCGGAGATCCAGGGTCACTTGATCTACCGATGTGTTCCCATTACAAACTTTGATCCAGCGCGGTGGATCTGATCTACCCCGAACGGTCGATCAAAATCGGTGGATCTTGATCTTGAGTGAGTGTTGTTGATCTGCGTTCCCATTAGTGTTTGATCCACCTCGGTAGATCAAGATCCACCTCCCTGGATCAAATGGGAACACGGCTTATATTTGGCTCATTATCTCTTGTTTTTAGTTTGTTATTGAAGCTGGAATCTTGAAGAATGTGAAAGATTTTTACTTTTCTTGCGAAAAGCCTAGTGGCAATTCAGGAATTAGTTTTTTGGAATAATTTGTGTTCAAAGAGTTAGTGCATCCACCTCAACTTGAATTAGTTTAGTAGATTGTCCTATTTCATGATTGTTTTCCTCAGTTGTGAAATCAAATTTCCTAAAAGGAACCGCTTGGTTAACATGTAAGTCCCAGAATATTATAATAGGTACTTTCGTTAGAGGTATAAAGAAAATTGTGAGATTTTGCTGTTTCTTCAAAACAAGTTTGGTGTAACTGTTCTGTCCTACACCTAGGAAAACTACCCAGCCTTCCTCTAAAGTGCAACACTGTTTAACTGATTGGTGAAAAGTGTTACATTATGGTTAGCACAAAGATAAATTGTAGACCATGATTGTGTTCAAAATAAATAAAAAACTGAACAGGTCATAACATTTACAAACGTTAAGCAACTTCAGCTATTGCTGCTCTAGTTTATTGAAATGTATTGTAATGGGCATAATTCTTAAAAGTTTGTTGTTAAAACCCATCTAACTAATTGCACAATTCTTTGCTCTGGATTTTGTTGGCTACATGTATGGTGACAACATGGTAAAGAAAAAAAATCAACTCACCCATTAATGTGAACTGAGAATATGCTGAGCAGTTGACAAAATTTTGACAAAATAATGAATGGACCATGGGGTATAATTTTGCTATTAAAGATCATTTAGGGGTCATTGAATACAATGCTACCTACAGATCATTTCAGTGATCACTACCTTGGGTGTTTGTCATTATTACATGACTTCTCTACATCATTCAGTGAAATTGGAGCCCAGCGTTACCTGTCACTTAAAGAGGCTCACTGAGTTGATATCGATAACTTAATGAAAGTCTTAAAGTGTCACTACCACATAACAATTCTTATAGTTAGCATAACAAGTCAAGTTTCAAGTCCAAAATTCACAGAAACGTCAAAATTTTGAATTTTCTTGTGTCCTGTTTTTAACGGATTTGTACATAAAAGGAAAAAAAGTGTCTGGTCTCATATTTTTGAACAACGACTTGAACCGTTAAGTACTCACTCATAAAACAGTTATTTATATGAAGGGTTTGGGTATTGTCTACGATTGACCATTTGTCATTGGTATGTGAAGAAAACTTAAGAAGTTTGGAAAAATTTGTTGAATTTCATGAGCCAACTCAATGAGCCGCTTTAAATGGCACATGTCACCACAGTTTTAAGCACTCAGAGAAAGAATTCTGTTGTCGGACTTTTTTCTTTATCTTAGTGTACTTTCTCAGAACCAAATTGAAAATACCGCAAGGAAATTCATCTTCCAAGGCAACAGTATGTACGGTATATGCTCTAGTAATATGTCATTTTGCATTGCATGTATAGATCCGGTAGTGGTGGTCCTGGAAAGTTTTTGTTGAGGTCCTTGAAAGTCATGGAAAGTGAGGGAATTTTATTCTTACAAATCTGTAAGAACCCTGTGTGTAGGATCCCTTCAAGTGTCACATTAAAGGGCATGAGCAGTCATCCCAAATTGAAGTAGTGTTATAGATTGTCCTGTTTCATGATTGGCTGTTGAGAGTCATGTGACATTTTTCTCTTCAAATGTGAATTTTCTAGAAGTAACTGCTTGGTTTATCTTGGCTAACAATAGTAAAGTCATAAAAATATGATGGAAGAAACTTTGAGAAATAAGAAGAAAAGTGTAAGATTTGGCTGTCGAGGCAAAACAGGTTTGGGAGACTTTTTTGAACTTTTAAGAATAACTGAGATCAACTTGGAATGAATGATTCTTCGAAATTTGCGAAAGAAATGTTGGAATACGCCTGCAATAGGTGTGACAGCATTTTGTTTATTCCGACGATTTGAAGGATATGACCATGTGTCTACCCCTCCCTTAATTAATTATCAAACTCACTTCTCGGAAGTAAACCGTTACGTTTAGGATCATTTCTGCATATTGTCGCTAACAAAATGTCAAAACCGTGTGCAAACCGTACTATACTATACAGACACGGTGTATTACCGCTAAATGTTATAACAACGCTAAATGTAAGTGTTATAAAATTAACGCTAAATGTTATACCGGTACCAACCGTAAATGTTAAAAAGTTAACGCTAAATGTAATAAACTTCTCACCCTAAATTTTATAAAAAAGAACGCTAAATGTAATAAATCGGACTCACCCTAAATTTAATAAAAATCAGCCTACTGTGTATCAGATTATGACACTAGTTTAATGTCACATGCGTGGCCCAAACTGGTCATGAACTGATGAAGGTTGCGTGACATCCAGTACAGCTCCTTTACGAATGCATATCCATCGCTGTCATGTAAACAGCCAATTAGCAGTAGAAACCCCGTCTGGTTGATGACATGCATTATATCATTGAACTGAAAAAAAAAAAAAAACTATATTTTCACCTAATACCGCCTTTATTTGGGCTAACTGCATCGCACGAGAGGGGCGGTCATTTCCAAATGCGTTCCTCCATCATGATAAATCCCCAATCAAACCCAAATGAAGTGTCATGGTAATATTACAGTACGGTACTCTTTCAGTGTATCATTGTAACCTGGGCGTGGGGAGGGGAAGAAGACGTGGCGATGCGAACTCCTTCCATTACTTCAGCTGAACCTCACCACACCCCGAAGCGTATCCATTTTCACCTATTTCTTCTCAATACTGTCCCTCGTTTATAAATGTTCTCCCTCTTTGATGGAAAAATTCCTGCACTAGGTGGAGGAGGCCATACTTAACCCCCACCCCCTCCAACTTCCATGTGGCTACGTCAATATAATCTTGAAAACAGACTTTTGTACTTCGAGGAGTTCAAAAACTTGAACTGGAATATGTAATGAGAGAGGTGGTGCAGTATAATAATTGTAAAACACTGTATCTACCGGGTGTGAGTTTTATCTGACCATGACTTCTCGACGTACCGTGGATACAAGGCCAGGCAACATTCTCAAACATGAATACACATGCGCGCACACACATGGGCACTCACATATGCAATGCCTACCCCGGCGCGAATACATCATTCACAAGGGATACAACATGAAAACATTTTACCAAAGTTCACCATTCCCTTGTATAAACTTTCAAATAGCATTGCTGAGAACTTGGGAAGTAGAGTCAAGCATTGTATCACATGCAGATACATGCCCCAAAATTCGTGATTTTAAATCTCTATATCTTCTTCAATGTGGAATGAAAATTTAAAAAAAAAATATTACATTTAGCGTTGATTTTTATTAAATTTAGGGTGAGTCCGATTTATTACATGTACCGTTAACTAATAACATTTACGTTGGGTATAACATTTAGCGTTGTAATAACGTTTAGCGGTGATACACACGGTACAACTAATTTTTATTCTTTTGTCAAGACGGTAACGAAAAATGGACTTTGAATTTGCAAATTACTTATTAAATACAAAGTTCGCTTTTCTTGTCTGATGGCAACGTTCCTGGTTTTACGCACCGTATCAATTTGATACAGGTAACTTTGCATGACGTCGCTTGACCCATATACGAATCACGGCCTTCAGAAAAGAGGGAAAGTCTGGATAAGACGATGTTTTCAACTCTATAGGCAGCAATGCTCAATATTTAGTGAAGCACGGGATATTAGTTCATTGAGGAGAGTCCATCACACATTGATTTTGTTTTTGACGCCACGTCTGAATAACCTGACACTAAAGGTGAGAAGCCAGAAGGTGTTGTTTATGTGTTTTTGAGTATTGTGCATTGTATATACCACAAATAACTTACGTGTTATCATGTTGTTTTAGCAGTTTAGTTCCATCAGTTACAGTAATTACTTGAAATCAGTGCGTTTTCATCATCCAGGGGCGTCAATCTTGGAAAAGGAGACAATCGGCACTTATGGAAAAAGGACAGGGCAAACATATTGCTTTGCCCCAATGGTTCACATAGTTCAGGCAGTGGTATAGATACAACTTAAAGGGCTTCGAGAATCGTCTCTTTGAGGTCTATTAAAGTAATAATATTGCATTAACAATGCACCATCTCTCTTGTTTGGTGTATGTGGGTGTCAACGAATTTCGTGTAAATGTATGCGTGTTTATGTGCATAAACGTGTGCGCTCGCGTTCGTGTTGGTGAATTGCTTACAGACGATTCTGGTCCGGGACGCGATCCAGCGTTCTGACTGTTGAAAAAGACACCCTCCTTTTCGTCGTCGGCTTTGCTCCAATGCAGCGTTTGAATCTGTTTTATTGGAGTTTAACGCCCCAGTGTCAAACGTTATGATTTAATCTAGCGACACTGACCCACGACGTTTTGGCCATATCTGCGTACTACAAAATTTATGTAGAGTTTCACACAAAACCGCAGTCTCCATTTTTAAAGTCTTTGGCAAGGCCCCGTCCGGGAATCCAACCATGACTTGTTTGGTGAGAGCTTTCCATATGATAACCTTATGGGTCCCATATTTTGATACATGTGGGACCATATGTTTTTTCATCTTTGACTTTTAACGGACCTATATGGGCTGGCCCACATAACCCATATGGCCCATATGGGATAGATCTGGGGCCCATGTAGATGACGGATATATGAGGAACAGATGGACCAGCCCTCATGCAAGTCCCTCCCTCATGCATGTGGGCTCCCCATATGGAACCCTTATTAATCTTGGGGGCAAAACTTAATGGGTCCCGGCATATGGGGCCCATGCTCGGTCTTCTATAGCAGCAGAGACTTGGTCTGTTTCTACCGGACTTCTTCGTCGCTTGAAACTACATTTCAGCTTTATCTTAAAGTATCATATCTTTCTTACCTTTATAGACATCAAATACCCATTTAACCGTCATGATTCACAAACAGAAAGAGGATCAATTGCTATTAACTTGCTTATAACTAAAACACTCAGGTTACACTAAAATGAGTGATATTCACTCTGAAACGAGTGTCCAGAATAATGTTCATTCCCTAGAACGAGTGAATTTCAGTCGATGTGGTATGAAAATTCACTCCAAATAGACGAATATTTTGCACACATTGAATGAAATATCATAGCTCTTATTGGAGTGAATTTCGATTAAATTCCTAGTGAATTTCACTTATACTTAGGAGGAATCCTTTGGGACGCTTTTTGGAGTCAATTTCACTCTTGTTATTCTAGAATGTTTATACAAGGGGAGGGAAAATATGGAATGGGACAAATGTTTAAAGCTGGCAGTGTTCGAACTGAAAGGACAATTGTAATGATTTTAGGGAAAATTTTCAATGACCACAGACTATGTATCCATGTGATGTCACATGACATGTCCCTCTGCAGTCGCGGAGCTGCCATATGGTCAGGGGGCGGTCGCCCCCCTCCCCCGACGGACCAAATTCTTCTGTCGGTGCCCTTTTGGGGTTTTTAACATAATATACTCTTGCACCGTTATTGGCAAAAGACATAATTTAGCGTTGTTTTAAGGCCCAGAAAACAAAATGCTGAAACAGCCACCGGTAAATGTACTATCTGCACTTTATTCTGATGAAAAGGGTCTTCTGTAATATAGGGATAGGTTATGCCGAAACGTATCTTCATGCATTATACGCACAATTGCTTCATCAACATTGCAAGCGTGATTATAAGCTTACAAAATACACCGACTGACATTAAATTCACCCTCACGGCCAATAAGAGATATTGCAAAGGGCGCAACAATAATTGTAGCCCAAGTGGCCCTCAGTTGTCGGTAATAATTTTCAACATTAACAATAAAAAGAGTTTATAAAGATACCAAAATAGCTCCCACAACATTTTTCAAAATCATTTGAAGAGAACATTCAGGATAAAATTAAATAAAACTGTTATCATGGTGGTAATGGTTTAAGAGTTTTGATGAGCAGTTTCAATTTTGCTTTTCTTCAAGTGGCCATTCTCATGATAAATGACTATTTTTTTTACTCTGCATGATAATCCCAAGAAAATGCCTGTTTCTGCACTTTCGTGGTCTCAAAAGCCTAAACATTTAGTAAGCCTAGGTTTAGGCTACTTTTATTTATTATGAATTCGGTCTCTCGAGAGCCAAACAAACCTTTTGTCTTGGCTATTTCTTTCAATGTACTTAATTAACTACTATTTCAGAGTGGTCACATGATGTTAATTACGTCAATTAATGTTTCTTCGTGTACTTATTTGATTTCCAGATGCCAAAAATGTACACCTAACGGTGATTCATTTCCACAACTTCTCACTCTGTAAGATTACTTGCTATTTGGCTCTAGCTGGTTTAATCTTTACCTTCACAAAGTAGCCCATTATTACATTAAAATCTTAAACCGAGACCTGGCAATAACACACAATATATAATGACCGCTTTCATACTAGAATGTAAAAGAGAGAGATAGAAACATGGGCAAGGGGGAGGGGAACTTGCCCTTCCCTGGAAATCCTGAAAAAACGAAAAAAAAAAACAACAACAAAGAAAAAGGCGAAGAAAAATTAACATTAACAGTTCTTAACGTTTATATGCGGTGAAATTAGAAATGCCATTTTTAGCTATCTAAAAGGCACTTTGGGCCAAAATTTTTTCAGGCTCCGCGCCAACTTATTGTGACACGGAGCTTTTCCCCTAAAAGAATTTGCCCCCCCCCCCCCCGAATTTTCTTCTGCGGAGGCCCATGGATAGAAAATTTAAAGATGTTTTAAAAGAAAAACTTGCTGAGGAGAAATGGCAAAGAAGTCTTCCGCCAGGTGCGAAAAATCAAATGGGAAGTCTGAAAAGCCGTGGCTTCGATCCGTGCTTAGGCTCAGGGTATTTACTCCTTCGAATCGCCCCTGCAGACCATTTTCGCCCCTCTAACCGAAATCCCTAGCTCCGCCACTGTCCCTCTGTCACATGACACCTCCAACTGTCCCCTCACCCGATCTCCCAGATCGCCGCCCAAGCACTATTGTAAAGCTATGAGAATGCCCAAATGATACATGTATTATATCCATTTCATTAATTTCGTTCATATCAACTAAACTTGTGCAGTTGTATTGACTTCGCCAAGGTCCGTCTTTGTTGCTGCTATAACGTGATGTATTATATTCTGCAGATTCCAACAGAGGGATGATGACATTCCGTTGGCCGTTTACCGTTTGGCTTTTAGTCGTGTCATCTCTTATAGGAATTTCAAGTTTGACAAGAGGTAACGTAATATGAAATAGGTTGTGGATATAAAAGTTACTTTGTACCAATTTTTTACACTTTAAATTGGCTGAAACCATTTCACCCAAATCTAGCCTAGAACAGAATCGGTATCAATACTAGTAGGTCATATAATGACCCAAAGGATGCTGCAATTGACCCAAATTGGGTTGCAATAATTATTTTATGCAAAATTTCGCTTGACACGAACTATTAACACAACTATTTGAAGAGGTTCATTATTGGTGATTAATGCCAGTCATCTTCAAGGCCGGATTCAAGGGAGTAACCGACCATATTTCCAGGATAGTAATGTGTTGTCAGGCACGCAGCCAACGATAGCCTTAAGGATGGGGAGGGGGAGGGGGTTCGGGAAGCCCATTGTCGCTCTTCGAATAATTTTCGTCCCTCCAAGAGATGTTGAAGTTTGCCATTGACTTTTCTTTCGTAAAATTCAAAACTTTTCCTAATGCAAACGCCATAACTGTTTGAGAAAGGCAAAGCTCTCCGAGCGCGAAGTGAGTGTGCAAATTGCAATCTTTAATGCTGTGTACTGCTTGCCCATACATCAAATGATTACGTTATACTTTTCCAAGCTTTGGCAAAAATAAAAAATTGCCATACGTGACACCAGATCATCAAGTAGAAACTAACAACCTAAGTGATGTCGTCCTAGACGGACTTTTCATAAAACTCCAGATTTTCTCCAATATAGAGATTTAATTGTGACATATTTTGTCTATGAAAGACAATAAAGTTTGTAAGTATTCGATTTGAAAAAAAGGGGGAATATCAGGCAGTCCACCGGCGGTCATTGCAGGCTTTCGATCGGCCGTGAATACGTGGTTGGCCCTGAAGGACTGTCAGAGGGCCATCAGAGTTCCTCTGGCCACATCCGGGTCAAAAATAAAATTTTATGCTGGATAAATGTTTTCAGTCAATCAGTGACAAGACAGTTTTCCGACGGACCGCCTTGACAGACTGAATAACTTTGCATTTTTTTTTTTTATTAACGAGACAGCTGTTGTCATAGAGAGCACAAATGGAACAAGCGTTACAAGTTCAACAGAATCCTCGAGTACCACGACGACTTTGACACGTGATCTAAAACATCAATCTACACATGTTCCAACAGCCAATGACAGTAAAGGTAATGTGTAAATTATTTACCTTTGAAATATTAATTGGAACTTAAAATATTTATATGAATAACTGTATGTGTAAATGTTAATCACTCAGGCTACCTACACTTTGTCCAGGGTTACGTGTAAAATAAGAAATACTATAAAAGGAGATTATCAAGGTACAAGTGGGCGGGGTCATGATTATTCATAGTGGACGCTTTCTAGTTGGATCATGCGCAGTTTAATAACTTCAAGGTGGTAAATGGCTATAGGAAAATACAAACATTTCAAAAGGGTACATTTTACAGAGGTGCACGAGAGCCTCCGAGCGATAGCCTATTTTCGGACACACCTCCCCTCCCCTAGAAAATACGACGACCGAATAAAAGTTCGAATTGCTGTTGACGTTTCTCAGTTTTACCTGCCTCCAATGAAACTGATTCCCGTATTCTCTGCTCCCGCACCTCGTCAGGGAACGGGCTAGTTGTCGCGTTGGGACGATAAGATAACATGATCTAATAGATATTTATGCCGTTGTTAACATAATTGTTATAAGGCTTTTACGAACTCCACTGCGTGAAGTAACTTGTACTCATTTTTCCTCGAAACGTCATTGTGAAGTCGGTGTGTAAGGTCTATAGCACTATATGAGGCTATGAGATTTGAACACAGAGAAAACAGAACTCTTGCCTGGAATTTTTGGATGCTGGAGTTTTTTTTAACATCGCCCTCTATTTTCTAAAAGAGAAACCACTATCAATGATTTTATAAAGCTGTGTTGCAACGTAGTGGTGAGTGTAGGCTCGGTATCATTGATAAATTGTTCAGCCCCAAACCAAGTCCACTTGATCCTCTGTTAAAGGCAGTCATTCGTCACCCCGAACTACAGTTTCAGTATACATATATCAAAACTCTCAATTGGTACAGCTCTTTGATTGGCATCACATTCAAACAATGCATCATAGCTAAATTACACAGCATGGACACTGAGAGTGTCTTGATTACACATTATGAACTTGTATGGCCACTGGGACAAGCCATGAAGCAATAAACAAGGGTTGTGTCTGGATAAAGATGAGTTTTAGATAAATGTGGGAGGGGCTAGAAGTAAGTAGGTTGGGAGAATTGGAACTGTTTGGGATGATGAAAATATGCCTTTAATGCACCCACCTACGTCAAGTTTCAATGTAAAAAAGAACTGCAATCCGTTTAAAATATAACATTTGATGTGCCTGTGTAACAAGGCACCATGCAACATTGAAACAACCGTAATTCTTATTTGACGAGCGAACGCGAGCACACGCACCCACATACACACCCGCACACACATACGCACACACACCTCAGTTACAAAAGAAATTCTCGACGTTTTACTTATTTTGACTTGTGAAGAAATATTGGCTTGGGAAGCCAATGAAAATCTCACTTTTATGTAGAATAATCATCTTTGTATGTAGAGCGGAACAACAAACCTACAAGGGAACATGCCACAATTAATTCCTCCATTGACTTACACACTAAATCCAAAAAGTAAACGGGCCTCTAAAAGCTTGTCGAAGTTTTCGCCAGGGTCAAGCTACCCATTATATGAAAGCTGACAAGTTGGCCATTCGTGGCACTTTCAATTTACCATATCACGACCGTGAAAATTTTTTGCTATTCCACCTCAAAGTTCAAACCACCTTTTCAGAGCCTTGTTTTTCACTAAAATCTCGGTATGCCTCCGCCAGTTTCTAAGGCCCATAATTTCCACTAAATTGCTTCAATTAAGCCCATTTTTTCACCAATGGTACTTCATTTAATATACTTTCAAACGAAACTTACAGAAAACCCAAACTCATTCCATAACATATCAAAAAAGTGTTCCTTTTAGGGACTCTATCTGAGGGCGAACAAACGGACGCATTAATACACTTGCTAATTGGGATATGCTCTCACAAATGGTCCAAACTTAGGGTAGCATATCACAATTACAAGGTATACAAAGGCTGTCATTTTTAAAGGGAACACTTTTGCGAAGTTGTGGAATGAGTCGGGTTCTTTAGCTACTGTTTTACATAAAGTATACCAAATGACTTATCAAAGCTTAAAAATCGGCTCGATCGAAGCCATTTTGGGGAAATGATAGGCCTTAGAAGCTTCACAAGGTATACCGAGCATTGAGTAAAAAACAAGGCTTTGGTATAAGGACATTTTAACTTGGAACTAAAATGACAAAAAAAAAAAAAAATCGTCAGGATGATGTGGTGAATGAAGAATGCCAAGAATGACGAATTTGTCAGCTGTTATGTAAGGGGTAGCCTGCACACGGCGACAAATTTTTAAATACTATAGTTTTTTATAAATTGAATGTGTAAGTTAATGGAAGAATACTGCACAATTTCGCTTCGGAAATAGGACGCTTATTCCGAAGAATGATCCGCTGGGTAGCCTAACTCTTAAGTTACTTGGAGAAGAAGCAAAAATTGACCGGAAAAATATTCAAGATAAGAATTCTAACAATTAGATTGGGCAGGTTAGTGATTTATCTCACAGTCCCTGTATGAAGGTTAATTTCGTGAGACAAAAAATAGCCTCAGTTCTGTGATAGCATATAATTTATCAAATAAATGAATTTATTCTTTCTTTCACAGTATGGGTCATCGCTCCCATTATTCTGCTTGTCTGCATTCTAGCTGTCTTTTTAGTGATTTATTGGCAAAAGATTCGGCGATCGAGAAAGGGGAAGGATACCTCCACAAGAGGTGACTATCATGAAATGAGGGGACTATCATGAAATGAGAGACTAGTCTTGATTATATTGGTTGATTTCAGTGAGGAGGTCAGTACAACTAACATGCTGCAGAGCGTCACCGTACGAGGATTCTTGAGATGACGTCAGTACCACCGAAATAAGGCGGGTGCAAATGTCTGTAGATTTACTAGATTAAAATCTGAACCCCAACAGGGGACATGAGGCGGTCCCAGGTGCCACTGACCTACAATGCAAAAGTACCAATGTCCTCAATATTTGCAAAAGATTACCGCCAATGTGTGTATTGCCAAGTTCGACAAGATTAGGGGTGCACTGAAATATGAATACGCTTTACATTATCTGTATTGAAGCCCAAGCTTGCGGGAAACGCACTGCCATCATGGTAGTAGCCTTTGTCAAGGTTTTTCGGCCAACAATTACCTTTCTTATTTTATTATAACACCGTAACGTTACACCCTGTTACGATACCAGGTCTCGTACTTTTAACCCTCAAATGGGATCTGCGTGGCCTCACATATCTGTCCGCCCTCAGACCTGCCCGGTGTAGCGATACCAGGGGGTGTAAAACAAAGGCGGTAACAGCCAGCGTGTTTCCAGAGGGAGGGGGCGGGTACAAAATTTCGCCGGAAAGACTCGACAGAGACTATCACGGTACAGGTAGGAGTTCGAAAGAGGCCAGCTGTCATGCAGTTATCTTATGCCGAACAAAAGTATGCATAGAAAATGCATGTAAATCAGTTTGAAATAGAAACAAATTGTCTCTCTAATGAAATATGTATCACAGTGTGAAACTTCTTCACAATAGACTGTGAGTGACTAAATGCTGCATTATTACATAACCTCCCATCTCCCGTTTACTTCCGTTGAATCTTTACAATGTTTCTCTTACACTCCCACAACTCATCAGTGAGGTTTGGAGAGTGAGAATTTCGTCAAAGCAATTATAGTTTTGGGATTTGGTTTTTTTTTTTGAGGATCATACATATTTTTTTTAAAAACCTCATGACCCACGTTCTTTGTTAGGCTGTGTTTCGTCATAATCGTTGTTGGGGTAGAGGTGATGGGGGAGGGGGCTGAAAAGTGGATGGCGCTAGATTAAGGCAGAATGTTCAAAATGAGACGTAAAAAGCAAAATAAAATAAAAAACAAAACAAACAAAAGAAGAAGAAGGAGAAGAAGAAACACACACACACACACACATACAGGTTTTTTTTCCACACAACATGAGGACCCCATTGTGTTTTCCTTTGTTCCTGCTTCGTTAACCCTAACCTTAACAATAGACTCTCTATTGTTCACACAGGAGAGGACCCCAGAAATCTATTGAATTTCCACCAGATGACCTAAAATCCATTGTTCAGGTCCTCTGTTTGAATACGAAACAAGTACACACACACACACACACACACTGACTCTGAGGTGCAATCGTTTGTAATCTAGGGGGGAAAAACGCCCCGGACTGAAGGTACTTTGAAAAGAAGAAACTCTGATAACATGTTTTTTTTTAATTAAATCAGTAACTTTAAAAATTCTTTTTTTTTTCAGACTGCCCGAGCTGAAATCGAGTTGAACAAATTTGTAATACGTTTTAAGGGACACAATATCGTTGAAATGTTGTTAAGTTCAAAGTGACTCTATGGTTAAAAACGAACCGTTTGGTCAGTTGGTTTGAACAAATCTGGCCATACACCTCAACTATTTGTCAAGCTTTAAGTAAAGGGGACCAGTAGTTCCTATTTTTTCTTTGAAATATCAGCTGCACTGTTAAAAAAGTTGTAAATTTTACAGTGTAATCATCGTCAGCAATATTGCCAACAAAAACGCGTTATTTTTACAGTTAATTGTAAAGAATTTTACGCAAATCCTGTAGTTTTTACAGTGAAGTAGTTGTTAATTTTATAGGAAACATTTTTTCGGCTGTACTGTGTTAAATACAGAATGACAATAAAACTGTTTTGCATTATGATTTACATATTTCGAAGAACATTTACTTTTTGTAGTGTCCCCTCGTGTCTCGAGCAAGAGAACCTACTTTCCAAAGTCCTCCCGACCCTCTGGCAAATTAAGGGCCGTTCGGCGAAACCAAGCTTGAAACTGCTTCCGGAAGGTGCTCCACGTCCACTTAAGGACAACACTTGACCAACCTTAAGGCCTTCAGACCATTTACATTATTGGTCTGTCATGTATAACTCCGTTCTGACCTGAGGAAAAGAACAGATACACATGATCTTAGCCAAAAAGGCCGAGAAGTGATCCAGAGTCCAGACAACCAGAGTGAGCTTTTTACGTGCTTGGAAACGGACACAGACGGAACAGCTTTTTTTCTAAAAGTCCCCTTGACTCTCTGGCGAAGCGCCATGGGGCGAAAACCAAACGATTACTCCCGGAGAAGTTCTACTCCCTTAAAGAGCTAAACGTCCCAAATGGACAAGTACGCCCTTCAAAGGGCAAACACTGAGTGGTCCTGCTCTAGACTGGCTAAACAGCACAGAAGCCACAACCTGGATGCAGTTTAACGTCATGCCCAGGACACAAAGGGATGTGTTTAAAAGCAAGTTCGCAGACGTGTTAACTGGGAAAAGTTACGCTACTTTATATGTATCACGTCTATCACAAGTTGGTTATTATGAATAACTTTACTACACAGTTTTTAAAGAAATACAGTTCATACATCTCAGTTTTCTTTACCTGTATTGACTGACTACTTATTCTTTTCCCCAAAACTGATTTTTCTAGAGATCCTATTAGTTTAGGCCTGACCTAAGCAAAAATTTACAATTTTTATGTCAAAATTTTGGCCACGCCCACTTAAGTAGCTAAAATATAGGCGTTTAGGTCAGTTTGAACTATAGGTTACACAGTGCTTTATTGTGATATCACTAATAACCTTTACCCTGCAGAGTGTTTACAGTGTAACCTTTTAAAAAGTTAGGTATGCTTCTAATTTTTCTCAGATATACAGAAATTGCGCTGTAAATTTTACAGGAATTTGTTGTAAATTTTGCAGATTTTTCTTACAGTGTAGGTGGTCAAAAACTCTTCCAATATCGCTGGCAAAGATCTGTTGTACGTGATGCGTTTGAACATAATTATTGATTATTTAAAGTCAACCAATGAGTTAATTGCCATGAACTTACTAATTCAAGCACAAAAACACTAACCTGTCAATCCGGTGATTGACAGGAGCCAGTCATGATTTTAAATATCGTTCGATACTAATTACTGCAACAGCTGTCTTTCATCCTAAGTTTCAATGAAATCAATGCCAGGGGTGACGTCAGCATAACCCAACAGGGAGCAGGGCTCCGCCGTAAGGAGGTCCTAACCACCTGCATCCCCAAAAGGTGACCAGTAACATGAGGAATGCGAAAGAGAGATTTAAGAGCGTCTGACGAGAGCTAAAAAATTTTGATTTCTTGACACGTTGGGAGGCTTTTATTTAATAAGGAAGGAGGGGGTGAACGTTCTCTTGTGCCCTCTCATCGGGAAGGGTCAACGATTGAACACTATCTTGAACCCCCTCCCGATGGGGGTCTAATGGAGTGGATGAAAACTTTTGTTTATACTTTGAGGGCAGTTAGATGCAATTGGTGCTATAAGTTAGCAAATATGTAAGGAAAATATGTTGTGCAAAATTCTGAATATGTTACAGACTCAGTATAAAAAGGACACTTGATTTCTTTTTTTGTGTTTTTGAAATTTTGATGTTACTGTAGCAAGTGGGATAGATAACTTACTGTAAACGTTTCACCTATCTTAATCTTACAAAGGCAACATCTTTCGAGTTTTGACCCAAAAGAAGAGACCAAGGTCAAATCAAGTTTTAATATGTTAAAGTTATACCTATGCTTACCACTCTGGTAAAACCTCTATTGAAATCCAATGAGCTGATTTTAGCCTGTTATCTGGTAAAGTCACCACATTTGGGGCGATGCGCACTGTTTAACAAGAAATTTCCACGTTTTCAACAAAACCTTAACTTGAAGCAAGCGCGTATCATAATATCCTCGCGAACAGTCTTTCGGTTTTCCTTAAATTTATCAACCAATATTCCCCTCAATTATCTTATATTATCAGGATGCGAATAAGTTAGTTATAGGAAAATTTTGCAAACATGACTTCTCTTACGGGATATCCCAACCTTAGTACCTTCAAGGTCATCTTAACTTACTGAAAACAAAAAGAGAAAGAACATTCTTTTTACAAAAAGTGATATAAACTCTATGTCCCAAAACTCCGGCCGATTTTTGTACCCAAATCTAGTACCTTCATTTGCTGATATCTGGAGAAATACATCCTCAATTTGAATGGAAGTTTCACCAAATTGTGTACTGAAACTTGGTTCTCACATGTGAAAACTAAGGTTTTGTTTGGATTTTACTTCAAATTAGCGGTGGAGCGTACTATGTTCTGCCCACCTCATTCTTGTGTACTTTCGCCTCCTACATGTTTGTGTTTTTCCTCTTAGCCGTCTGGCCACCCTGTCATGCCAACACTCACTCCCAAGGCTTTCTGACTGTTTGCCCTTGAACTAGCTCCCAGCGCAATGCTCTTCAGTTTCTCCCCCAGGCTTTTTCCATTATAAGCAATCTTTAAAAGTTTATCCTTTTCGTCGTAAGTTTGAAACTTCGAATAGAAGAATTTGCTTGAAGTTCCCTAACAGAAACATTTCACGACAGTGGAACAATATACTTGCCCGAGAGGAAAGAGATTTTCTTCTCTCCCCCCCCCCCCCATTCTCAAACGTGGTTCTGTTGGTTCAAGCCTTCAGAATTAAAGTCGACCGAAACCTTGGTGCTGCCGTCAGCATGACGTTATAAAGGTACGCCCAAGTTAGTGACATTAGGATGAACTTTCAAACACCAGGGTCCATTCACAAAAAAAAAGTTTTTCAGTCGTCCCTCTTTAAACAGTTGAACATAGCACATGCTGAATTGTTGTGGAAGAAGATTGTTAAAGATTGGACAGAGCATCATGGTTTCCCCAGTCTAATTACCGCATAAAATTACTCAATAAATTGAGCGAACCTTACTCAAAAGTTTGGCATGTGCTATGTTTCTCCAACATCGAGTATTTTTTCTCCACATTGTTCTAAGATACATGACCTCGAAATTAAACCTGCTTTGTGTTTTGTTTGGAAAACACCATGTATGCATTTACTTCATTGTTAGCCATTGACAAAAACGAGTTATATTGGGGTGTTTTTGAAGTTTTAAAATCAGTTCTTCACACTCATAGTTAGGTAAGTTAGGTAATTTAGTGGTGCATAGAATTATGGGGCACGGGGTAAGATATACAAACCGGGCTCAGCACATAGTGTGCGGCGTTCAATTAATTTCGTATGCATACAACACCAGGAATATAATCTAATCTAATCGATACAATGCAATCGATCACAATCAAATACAATCAGTACAATGCAATGCCAACAGCCAATCAAGAAACACTTTGTTAAACAGTGCACATCTACCCCCTTTTTTCCAGTTGTGGCTGACTCGCTTGCTCAAGTTCCCTACTCCTTTTTTTATGCTGAGCTCCAAGCACAATGACAGTTGGTTCCGTTTTGCAGTCTCAAAACCAACTCAAAGCCTAGTCACTTCAACCAGAATTTGTGTTAATTTAACCAGAATTTGCATTGTAGTGTAACCAGAATTTCATGGAAAATTGAACCAAGATTATGTTGAAATAAATACGACACCATCCTTGGAAAAATTTAACTCAGGTGTTTTAAGAGTGTCGAATTTAAACAGTTTAATTGAATGTGTTAACAAAGTAGGACAAACTAATATGTTTTAGCGTCTAAACGTGTTTAAAATAGGTGTTTAATTGCTAAACATGTTCGATTTAAAATGTGCTGCACGGCTTTCTCTGTCAGTGGATCTATATCTTAATTCCTGGCCCGATTGGCTTTGACTGACCAAAAGGCCTTTCTGGATTTCTTTAGGAGAAATGGGTTTTAAAGGTGGTTAGGTAAATTCACACAGAAAAGGGTAATATATAGGATTAATTTTTAATCCTGAAGTTGTCTCCTGAAAATGCATAAATCTAAGTTCGCTCTAAGACTGTTGGAACTTTCTACACTCTTAAAAAATTGGGCAAATTTTGCCCAACTTTTTGACCAACACTGGGCATCTATTCAACAACCTAAACAGTTGGGCAAAACTTTAACCAACCAAATTGGGTAAAGTTTGAACCCAACTGTTGGGCAAGAGATTACCCAACTGTTTGGTAAATTAGCATTTTAAAACATACCCACTTGTTGGGCACTTCTTTTATTAAACTGTTGGGCAAATGCATTAACCAAATGTTGGTTATATGTTAATCATCTTTTCCTTAAACACTGGTGCTTTCTTTAAATGTTAGGTTGTAGGTTATGGCAGGGAGCGGCTACTGCAGCTCCCTGGTTATGGCAACCCATCGGTCCCGGTTAAAAAACCCTGGCTTAACAACCTATTTGGTTTGTCACTGAGTTTCGTATAGGTAAGTCCAAAACTATCATTTTTAAAAGGCACTGTAAAATGATGTGTGTTAATGATGTGATGAAGTATTGTAGTTTCAGCAATGCATAAATGTGAACACAAGGGCTGCATGAGAATTAGCTGGTCCGTAGCTCTCATACACTGTTATCATGGTTATGAGACAGATTTCTTGTTATGCCGAAAGGTTTCAAATAATAATATATAAACGCTCATTCGAACGTGAAAGAGAATATCCCAGATCCTGACCTCTCATTGGATAGCAGTTTTGCGCCAAATACGAATCATGGAATCTCATACAAATGTGTTCTAGTTCGTAGTACTGTTTAAAGAATTTTATGGAAATAGAGATCAATTTCATGGTCTAAAGTAATGTACGAGTTTAGCTGTTTGGCCAATATAAAAGATGCCAAAGAGAATTTTCAGATTATGGTACCATGGTCTGATTATGAGAAGAATTGTGAAACAAATCGGGTCAAGTGCACTGTTGTTTGGTGACAACACTGCAACCAACAATATACCCAACAAATTGGCAAAAAGTTACCCAACAAGTGGGTAAAGGGAAAATATGCTCAACTGTAGAATAAAATCTTATCGTCATTTTGACCAGTCAGTTGGGTATAACAGTATACGCGTGCATGGAAGGGGAAATTTAACCATTATTTGAGCAAAGATTGACCAACGCTTAAGCAATTACTTTTACTCAACAAAAACTTTGCCCAGCGTTCAAACATTGCACCAATTAGCCCCAAAGTTGGGCAAAGTTTAACCAACACATTTCATAAACTTCTTTAACCAACGGATATTTTACCCAACGTTTTAAGAGTGTATATGATAAATATCATTTGACTCTATACACTCTTAAAACACTGGGCAATATTTTCGTTGGGTAAAACGCTTTGGTTAAATGTTGGTCAAACTTTGCTCATATAATGGTAAAAACGTTTCTTCGATTCACGTTTATTCCACTATCCAATCATTGGGCAAACTGTTAACAAGCTTACACTCAACGGTTGGGCATATATTTGGTCTATCTACTTGTTGGGTAATTAATTGCTAATTAGCATAATGTTTGCTCATTGGTTGGGCAATAAACTTTGCGCGTTTCGCATACGTAAATGTGATAAAAGCATTGCACACAATGAACATGTGAAAGTTAAGAACAGGCGTACGTACGTATTTCTCAGTGGTTCAAAGTCATTATAGCTCATCAAACGACAACTATCTCGCTGATTAATGTCTCAGATTACCTTGCGGAATGGGGCTTGGAGGGTTCTTGAGTGTGTTTGAGGCTAAATACGAGTACAAGGAGTTGTGTGGAGTATTTAATGTTTATATCGAAGATATAATCAACACGATTTAGGAAGAAACTGGTGCTGCTACTGAGCCATGGCCGAAACGTTCGCCTGCTCATCCAGGCTAGGCTAACATAGCCTAACACTATGTTTGGGTTCTGTAATGTGTCAATGTGAGTTTGATTAGCCTACAGACTAGGTTAGCCTACATCCTTTGGCTTACTATGGCAGCATCACGGTTTCCTAATCGTTTGATTCTATCACTGGATACTTCTCTCCTTGCCATGTGCTCATATTTATTTCAACACAATCTTCAAGTCTTCATGATGCCTTATTGTCGGATAATCTGAGCCTGATTTATAAATGGCCACATTTACTAGGGCAATGCACTAGGGATTAGCCCAACAGTTGGTTAAAGAATATGCCCAACTGATGTTGAAAAAGCACCCACGGTTATGGAAAAGATGATTAACGTTTAACCAACGGTTGGTGAATGCATTTGCCCAACATCTTAATAAAAGACGTGCCCAACAAGTGGGTATGTTTTAAATGCTCATTTACCAAACAGTTGGGTAGTTTCCTGCCCAACAGTTAGGTTCAAACTTTACCAAATTTGGTTGGTTAAAGTTTTGCCCAACTGTTTAGGTTGTTGAATAGATGCCCAGTGTTGGTCAAAAAGTTGGGCAAATTTTGCCCATTTTTTTTAAGAGTGTAAAGCACTTTGCATCAATTCAGTTGGAATGTTAATAATCGTTTATCGTTGAACACATCATGAAAAGAACCTCTCCTTGCTTAGCAAACAGCTCCCGGGTCATTAAACAGTTAAATGGGGTAAAACCGAAGCGACCGAGGATCATTTCTTCTCGTTCCTTGAGGCACTTAAAAAATATTCTGTGTTCAAATTGTTTCACTTTCTGGGGTTTCTCGCTTCGGCCCCCACCGTGGCTCTCCCAGGGGACCACACTAGGGACTTAAGGTCAGCGTCTGTACTCCCCACGGTGAAACCCGCCCTTCACTCTCGTGGGGCACTTTCGTTGTATGTAACTATAGGTCTATTACGTAATAGATTCTATATCTGGATTTCACATCTCTGCACAAAATAGAGACAGTACCACACCGACAGGGGCAAGTTTAACCAACAATTTGTCACCCATACTACATTTGTTAAGGCGCATGTGTGTCTGTCCAAATCATTGGCACATGGGATAGAGTGTGGGAACCATTCAATATGAACCGGCACACCATTCTTTCCTATTGCAGCGACGCAGTTAGCTAGAGCATAATGTCTTTGCGGCATGTTCCAATAGTTTCTATCCACCCCTTGCAGTAATCAATGGAATTAGCTGGGTACAGTTTAATCACGTCTGCATTCGTTTTACGTAGCCTACAGTCACCTAATAATTCATACGAAATTATAGAATTAGCAAACTGAACCAGAAAAAAATCCGGCTGTAAAAATACATCGTATCTATAAGTGGGCTGGTTAAGGGATTAATAACTTACCGTACATGTTATAACGGAACATCGCGCTCATACTAGCAAAGCCTTATCCCTTTTTTACTGTGTACACCAAGTGTCTATATATTCACATGTCAAATCAGACTGTTTCATCTTAATCCACACGGGTTTTGAAAGTTTAATGTCCATTTTTTCTTCCTAGTACAGTATATTTGTGTTGAAGAAGTGATGGGAACATCATACCATTTTTTAATAAAAACAGAGATATTTGCGAGATTTTGGGAAAACTTTCAAAAAGCGTTTTTGACACGTTTTTTATTCTATTCAACAACTTATTTGAGTTGCACTGGTCATAAAGTTCTAGTTTGAACGTGATCTGAAAGTAAGAATATCCATGACTCAAGGGCTCATTTTTCGTAACCTTTGATCAAAGGAAGCACCCCGTCATTTATGGAAAAGAAGGAAAACAATCTTCCTGCTTTTAGAGGGAAAGCTCCGCCCGTGTTCTTTGTTTGTCAATAGAAATGCGTCATATGACGTCATGGAAATCCTCAAACTGAAGCCACTAAGCCGTACACGAGGGCATTCCAAAGCTGTTCTGTTTCATTGTATTTTACCAGTTTTTCTTCAGCTATGGAAAAAAATTATGCCACTAGTTGATGACATATCGATTGAGTAGTTTTACGTAAAAAAGCTGTTCAGAAGTGAAAAATCAAGAGATACTTGCCACTTCGTTGAAGAGTTTGTCCCGCGTTTGAAAGACCGTTATTGTCGCATTCGATCCCTTCCCACTAGTGGGTCAAAAAAGATCTTGTTATACCTATTGCACAAAACCAAATGTTAAAAGAGGCAAAATTTGATCTTTATTCCCTTATTTTGCGTTTAAGTAACCGAATTCTTGGAAGTTGTTGGTGTTGTAAGGATTTAGTGTTTAGACAATGACAATAAAAAGGAACCCCTTTAAATGCATATAGGCCTATATTGGAGACAAAATTCATTAACTTCAAATTAAAGTATGCGTAAAAAAAATTCTATATCAGGAGGATAAAACTGCATCTCACTAGGATATAGCGTTCAGAAGATACAGATGTTTAAAGTTATGCAGTTTTTCTTGAGATTTGGTGCATCTTTGGTAATCTTTGTCATGATGTTATCGTGGCACATTAATTTCACAATGCATTCAATTTATGTATAATATCTATTCTGCTATATTATTCTGCATTATTAAGCAACATTGTTGGTTGTACTCTACATGTGGCGAATGGAAATGCTAGATCTACAGGAAAAGATATTCAAACATTCCAACAGTATCGAATTTCACAAGGACAAACAGGACGTTAAATTATTAAGAAAAACAAAAGGAATTGGAGGCAATGCGCCCACATTACATAACTTCCAAATGCTTTGTTGAAAAGCAGAGGTATATATTTTTTTAACAAAAGTAAACAATCTTCAAAGTGAGATATTTTGAATTAGGAAATAGGTATTGAGACAGGATTTGCAGGGCATGGTGTAGAATATTTTTGCTTTTCTTACAACATTCAGGTAAAATGCCACTGCAATATGCCTTTAAAATAGTCCAAGTTTAATGACTCTGTTTGGAGCGATGTGCTCTATCACATAGGTACAGTGGAGAATGCGGCCAAGCGTAAAACCACAAAAGTTGGCTGCTGCGAAGTATTTTGTGTTAGTTGTAAATTATCTGAATAGGACAAAATGATCCGTCATGGTGAACAATATATTCATTATAGCCTGTTTGGATAGAGTATCAAAAGCTAAGGACATGGTTATCACTCTCGGGTTTTTATTTCTTGTTCATCCATCACGGTGTACAAATGTATAAACGGAAGCCATAATTTTACGTCGTAAAACCTATGTACGTACTGGTTTTTCTGTAGTTTCATTGTTGGCCAATAATGTATTCGTTCTTTTGAACATTCGATGTAACATGTACCAAGAGAAGACAATGTTTCCTAAAGTGACGAATTGGACATAAACAGTGCGCTCGTGAAAGTTGCCGAATGTGGACGTCGATATCGTCTGTAGGTCGAGGTAGAGTCTACATACAATAGTCAAGATGAGCAGGAATTTCACAATCTTCATAGTTTGTTGTGTATTGTGTCTGGCATCCTTGATGTTTTATTACTCTGAGATATCGGACAGATCTTGGACTGTATTTATGAATTCGGAGAAGATTGGAATACCTAAACCTCTACGGAAATTTGTACCAACACCGTTTGAAGTCGATGTGACTAAAATGTGTGATAAAATATGTGATAGGTAAGTATGTACATGGCTGCACGTTAATATACTAAAAATGGTAGTTGTTTTACCGGCGACTCCAAGCTACCAAACGGGGGGACGGAGAAGCCTGTTTTGAAGAAGAGAAAAACTTCAAGTTTATTTCAGGTTGGGCATGCATTTACAATATTTATATGATTATAAGTAAGATCAGACACATAGTTACGTGGATACACACTAACGGGAAAACCCAACCCAACAATTTTAAACTTTTTTTACAGCGTAAGCCTTAGACCGTGAGTAGTCAGCTTCACTAAAGATTTTCTATTTACCTCCTCTGAAACACAAACTTAGTCAAGTGGTGTCTGAATTGACTAACCACGTTAGTCACTGATATTTGACTAATTTGTGATGATATGTGATTAACTTCGTATTAATGGACTAAAGATTATCAGTCGAAACCTAGGCAAGGAGGACTAATATTTGTGAGAAACTATATTCAACTGGGTCAAATATTAGTCAATATTGTTGACTAACGTGATTGGTCGATTCAGGCACCGTTTGACTAATTTGTGTTTTGCAGTGCACAAATAACACTTCAGATTGGTTGGCAACCAGTAATTGTCCTTAGATGAAAACCTTTCTTTCACCCGATCAGGAATCGAGCCGACCTCCCGGTTGTCTCGGTTGCAAAGACTCATCATTACAAATCTCATTGTCTTTATCCCCTCTACCTCAGCAACGGTCTAGCTTTTAGCTCTGACTCTAAGAAATGTCAAAATACACTTAAAGGGGTAATCAGCCTTTTGTTTAGGCACCTCGTTTTCCCTTTTCCAACGGATTTCCTACCAGAATATAGAAACATTTAGGAGGTCTTTCATGTTATAGAAGAAAAAGTCATTTTGTGTTAACTATACGGTACTGTTGAAGGAAAAATTCTGATTCAAGACTAGACAGCCCCCTCTACACTATGTAGACAATCATAACGTTGGATCATTGATAATGGATCACTTTTTGCCAGATTTAGGCCAATATACAAATGTGATGCCGTTAAAATTGTAAAACAAACTCCGATTGTCTCTTTAAGGAACATTGAAACTTATCAATGTCAAGTCTTTGTTCAGTGAAGTTAAAAACTTGTATCATTTTTGACTCATAGGTAAGGCGATTGACACTTTCAAGTGTTATATTGTCAATAGGTGAATGTGTAAATCCCATGCACTACACAGGAAACATTTGCATTCAACTGCTCAGCACGTTAAATCGCCTTACATATTGCTCGTGTAAGTATTCTGGCGTCCCGGAGTGTGTTTCTGTGAAGTTTCACTAACATTAAATTTTGGACTGGTGACGTTAGTTGTACATTATTTAGAAATGATAATTTTTATTTATAGTTTTATATGTGAAACAGAAAGATTCCAAAGTTCAAACAAAATCAGTAACGTCAGATTGAGATAAATTCACATCGAGAAGCATCGAGTAATGTCAAGAAGCACTAGCAGTTTAGATGTGGAAACGTGTCAAGTCTTTCAGACTTTGCTTATAACATACGTACACAAGGGGAAGTACACTTAGAGACGCATTATCGTGACTTAAATCGGGGCAAAATTTGGACAGCCTTTAAAAAAAATTTTATCCCACCAAAAATCCCGGATTTAGCTCTAGACACCCCATGATAACAGTGCATACGATTGCGTGGGATAGCGTAATGCTACAAATGCTTGTTGGTGTGACCGTTAACAGGCCTAGTATATGTGTTGCAGGGAGTTGTTTTCCTAATACAATTGGGTATATTGCTCAGTGACAACAGAGAGACCCTTAGGCCTTTTCCCAATATCTTGGGAATTTTGAAACGGCTTGATCATTCTTTTCCTTCCCTCTCTGAAACAAGAAGTACGTCTAGACTAGTTGCGGTGCCGCAACAAAACTTGACGTCGTCCATTATTTTTGCATGCAAAATGACCGTGTGATATTATCAATTGTAGTGATCTGTTCGCTGGATTTTAAGCATGACATTGGGTGCTATAATATCGGGATGACGTCGATGTGGGAGTGTAATTTTAGATAAAATGTGGTTGAGTTTCGGTAAGTGGTGTCTTAGATACCACTTAGTGACTCCTAGATATTAAGTTGCGGCGCCTGCCACGCAGGCAGTTATTGATATGTTCTGCTACGACTTCAGTATTGTCCTGTGAACGTTTTCTTGAGCAGTAGGTTTTACAGTATTTGGTAATTACATGGAGTGTGAGGAACTACCGCTAATGTAATGGTTCAAGTCGAGCTGACCACGACTGGTTTTCCAGTTGTGGCTCACTGGCAAGTCTCCGTATTTCAACCTAGGGAGGGGTGGGGACGGGTGGGAGGGGGTGGGGGGCATGTAGGCAATTTAGAAAAGGGAAATCATTTTCTCCACTGCATACTGTATGTAGATTGTAGTGTCTTTTTCATTGATTTTTCATTCTTTTCTAGTGTTTCCTTGTTATTCTTAAGTAGTTAAGTTTTTTCATTCCAGATACAGAGAAGTATAGCCTGTCAAGTAGCCAGTGAGAGGGATATAACAGTTCGAGAACAATGATCTTAACATTAAATGTTATCGTTCGAACATCGGATAATGTAGTTAGAGAGCAAGAAAATAACCTATCCAGATCTTTCTGCAGCAGTAAGGTATCGTCCAAAATGCTAATCTTCCTGTAAAGCTTATTATCATCTGCAAACTTACTTATACGAGATGTAAGAGAACTATCAATATCATTGATGAAAATTAAAAAAAAAAGTTACCATTGACAGCAACTCTTTGAGATCTACCATGAAGCCACGAATTTATCCAATCAGCACAATTGCCCGATTCCCTAATCTAATCAGTTTAACCATTAACCTACCTAATGGAACTTTATCAAAGTCCTTCGAAAAGTCGCGGTAAATGACATCAACGCCATACCCGGAAACACGAGATGAAGAAACGAAAAGTTGAGTCACCCACCAAATACTTGTGTGTGTGTCCTAGCAAATACTTCTGTCGTTGCTTTGGCTCGTAATCTACGATGAAGATTGTGCGGTACTGCTGCTAAAGGTAATATACGTTATTCTAACTCGCAAAAGAAACCTCCCTTTCTCTCCCTCAACCACAAGATTATTTGCGCATCACCGCAGATTGTGCGGTCAACTCCGACTCAATCCACCTCCCAAGCAGGATTGAATAAGCCCTGACCCACTCTAGCCCTAGCCACTGTTCCCACGTAAAAAAGAGTGAGTTGACCTTGTTTTTAATCCGTTACCCGGGTAAGTCCGTGTTCGTGGGAACGCGTTATTAGTAACACAAGATCTGCTTGGCAGGAAACCATGTTGTGGCAGATTAAGTAACTCATTATCCAAATGATACTTGAGTTAATTATCCTGAATAAAAGATCCCATAACTTTGCACACAACACTGGTCAAACTGACAGGCCAGTAATTGCAAGGCATAATTCGATCTCAGTTGTTAAATATTGGAGTAACATTTGCTACCCAACAGTTCTTGATAATACAACTCTGTGGCCTTTGCTCTAAAATTAGACACCGCCCACACGATTTATTATTGAAAAATACTCATTTTACCACCCATAACAAAGGTAAACGATCTTCAAAAATTATTATTTGGTACAAACAACATTCCCTACAACCTGCATTATACCATACCCATGAAACCGCCAGGCTTAGAGGAGATAGCGGACATAGTAAAATTTGAGACTTTCGTGTGGACCCCATAAATTGCGGCTGCCTGCGTGGCAGGCACTGCACGTAGGCTATGTAGTACACTATATCTGGAACAGGCGTTCTAGACACTATTCATATACACTAGCCTACACACTAAATATATAAAGTTTCCCAGGCCTGTAGCTATGCGATCTGGATGGATCAATAGCAGTCCGTCAATGGTCACTTCTCGGTGCTTGCCATCACAAAACAAGGAACAATTGCTACTCTGTGCAACTTTACATGATTATTGGCAAAACCCTAATAACCAATTGTCAAAAATGATAAGCTTACTACATGATTTGTTAACGTAACGCCAACAGCCTCGATATAGTTTCAGAGTTATACCACATGTCAGTACATAAAACATACACAGAACAGGGGTTCCTACAGTCCTGCTTTATAGTACACTACGACGGTGCATCACACTCGTATGTAAAATTATCAAGGTTTCCATATCGGGTTTGTACTTGTTCATAAGCAGTTGAAAAGAACGTTTCAAACGTTTACTTCTCTTTGAAGTGGTATATCTTACATTTTTATATTAACAAAAGTAATTGTAAATTTTGGAACAAAATAAATTGATGCTATCTTTTGCAAAAAAAAGCTTAACGCCAGATCTGAATGAAAAGTCTACTATATAAACCCACCGATCTATATTAATGGATTGCATAATCCATTGTGTTAGCATGGGTCTACGGTACTGAAGCTCACAGTGGTCAGCCGGCGCCACATTGCTAGGACCCACGTAGGGCCACAAAAAAATTGATGTAATTGGACTCCCCAAAGGGCCAAAGCGTATTCACAACTTACATTGGTAATTTATTGATAACAACTATCAATTATAATCCAACTGAAAAAGAGGGTCTAGAATTTCCACACACACACACACACACACAAATGCTATGAAACTTCAAGAAAAAACAACAGGCCTGATTTAGCTGCCTATCGGCTATGATGATGTTACTTAGTTAATAGTTAGATGGGGTTTTACAGCCCAGTTTCTAACCAATTGGTTCAGTCGAGCCGGCCACGGCCTTCGATGATAGCTGTGATGATGCTTCAAATTCACTAGCCATGTGGAAATATGTCGCCCGAGAAGATTAATCTGAAACCATGGTCACTGAATGACAGGAAATCTTGTAGTGATGTATGTTGACTAGGGCTAACCCAGCTAACAACAAAACGTTTTCTGAACATTCTTCAAACGTAACCACTTTCGTTTTGCAAACGTCTATAACGACGTTTTAAAGAAGTGATTTTGTGGACTTTTCTTACGTTTTCAAAACGTTTGAGACACGTTCTCAAAACGTTATTTAGACGTAGAAAACGTTTATAAAACCTTTGCTGGTCCGTAGAGAAAACGTCTGGGACGAAAGTTAAACGTACAGGACGTTCAGGAAACGTTTTAGGGACGTACAAAAATTACCCAGGACATCCAGAGAACGTCCTAGAGTCTTACATGAAGCCTCTCTGACGTCTCGAAAACGCTTTGTAGGACTGTAAAGAAAGCGTCTTTCTACCTTCAGAAAAAAATTTTTAATGACGTACGAAAGTTACACAGGAAGTCGTTTCAGAGGCGAACAAAATGTATCCTATCTAGGAAAAACCTGTCAGGAATGTCAGGGAAACTTCGGTGACGTCAAGGAAAATATCTCAGGTGCTTACGGATAAAAATTTACATACCTAAACCAAATTAAATGACAGGCAAATATTGCTTATGTATCCCTCGACCTCTCCATGAGATAGACCATTGTGAAGTTGGGCTGTGTTATGGTCATCTGATTAGGACCAAAAGTATAAACAAATGAATTTTGCTGGGAGAGGAAGGAAAATTTCACCTAACTATAAAGACAAACATAAGACTAATGAAAGAAAAAAAAATATATAAATGGTTTTTCATTTTCTTGAACTACTATATGTAACTGTAATAAACATATCATACTACCTTTAATAAAGTGATCACAAAAAGACTATTCTTAACTTCTTAGTGCTGGCAAGGAAGTATGTCAAAGGATCATACAGCTGTAAATCTGCAAATGTAAACACTTAAACTAAGCATCATTGCTGTGATTAATGTTTGCACGAGGTACCCGATTGATGATGTCAGGACCCAGTGGCGTAGCCACGGGGGGGGGGGGGGCTGGGGGAGCTAGGCCCCCAGATTTTCTTCAGGCCCCCCAGATTTTTTGCGTCCTGATAAAGTAATTGAGAAAAAATAAAATGTTTGAACGGAAATAAACTTTGAAGTATTTCTTTCAAAAACAGTTAATAAATAAAGTGTGTAACAATTAAGAAAACATGCATGAATGTATGTAAAACACATTTTGTGCGCACGTATGAAATCAAGTAATAACTTCAAAATGCCTACTTTCACTAAATTAGATACCGTATATAATCTGCACTGTCGTTTATTGCATTTCACTTCGAAGATGAAACGAACGTCTAGACGACAAACTCGAATGTGACCTTTTTAGCTTAAGACCTTTTCTGCCTTTCGGATGGCTGGTTGATTAACTGAAAACAAGGCAATCATACACCGGAGACCATTCTTACACGACAATTCCTATGCTTTATCATACACAAAATATGCCGTAAGGGTAAGGTACTGCCTTCTAATAATTCTTCCCTTCCATCCTTAACAAGTAGGCCTATGTCGTGCCTTACTCCTGCCTATGACAAGTGCCACTGTAGAACGATTTTTTTCGACAAGTCCTCTTTTTACTAGTTGGCACTGGCGTCCGGGTGGATTTGTAAAATGTCCACAAGGTCCGAATTTCATATATTTCCCACATGATCCATACTTCTGCCTTGCGGTTTAATATTTTGAGAGATTTACTCGTAGTATTTTAATTTTGACTACGTAATGTACCGATGACTGAACAAATACTGCACCATTTTGCATCTACACACCGTTGAAAACCGGCAAAATGGTTTTTTGGTACTATGTATGTCACTTGTAAAATCTCTACAAAGACTAAAAATGAGTATTTTGAAATTTTTCATGCCCCCCAAAAAGGAAAATCTTAAAAAAAGGGGTGGCGCCAGCGGGGGGGGGGGGACACTGCCCCCCCCCCCGTCGGAGAAGTTCGGCGATTTCGTCGGGGAGGCCTAAAAATAAAAAAAAAAAAACAAAACCTACAAGGACTGAAGTGCTGGGTGGGTGGGTGATTTTGAACATATTTTTTGCATATTGGAATTGATTTTCAATCACTTCTTGGCTCTGTTAAACCTCATTCCATGTACCTTGTCCTATCTTATCCCCCGTCGAGGAAGGACGGCATTTTTTCGGGGAGGCCTAAAAACTGTGAAAAACGTAAAGGACTGAAGTTACTAGATGGATGATTATGAACTGTTTTTTCTTTATCACCTTTTTTGTAACGCTATTTTAATGTATTTATGAATCTGTTTTAATTACTTCTTACTAGCTCTACTATCCCTCATCCCATCTTAAATCCGTGCTCGAAAGGTCATGCCCCTGTCGGAGAAGACTGTCCTCCCCTGTTGTTGAGAAAATAAAATTTCGTCGGGGAGCCTTCATCCACAGGCCGATAAAAGATGTGGGCCTGATAACTTCAGTCACCCTGGCGATCTTCTTGGTTTTGTTTACTTGAACAGCATATTCTTCTAGGAAACTCACAATTCCGAATTTTTCGCACAAACTGGCGAGTAGTTGCTAATTTACATGCAGTGCCCGATGGTCTGCCATCTGGCCTGCCCCGACAGCCGAATTCAAGCAACGGCGATGAAAATCGGCCAGGCCGTTTTGAGCTACACATAATGACAAACAGTAGCGTAAAAATGTCTCCCCATAAGTATGACTGAAAAATTCATTTGAAGCTACCTTGTAACGTGTCATATTTTCAAATACGTTGGAAGTAAAATCATTTATTGTCTGGAGTTCGGGCAGTCACATAGAAAATTTCATCTGTTTAGTGGATTTTGCACAACGAAGATCCTTAGTAGAGTCAAACACATTAGTATGTTTTCAATTCCGTTGCATAGTTTTCCAGCAAAAAGGGACAAGGCCATTACATCTAATTGTAGCTAGCAGTACCTTTTGTCTGATAACTTTCTGAACACTTATAGCAAGTTGGGCTTTTTTCTATTGAAGTTAAACGTTCATTTCAAAGGAAAGCTCAAAATAACGATGGCTTCATTTCTAGTTACAAGTCCGGGAAATGCCATTTCCGGCTGTCTGAGGGATAACTTGTTTTTTAACAATTTTCTGTACCATCCGCCCCAATTAATGGTGGCGCTCCGCTTAGTATTTTGGCCGAACAGATTACTGAACAGGACAATGCATGTTTGCATATTATTCTTCATTTGGGGGGCAGTATTACCGTGTAAGTGAAAATTTTATTGCGAAAGAAAGCTCAAATTAATGACTACTTTGTTTCAAGTTACCAGCCCGGCAAATGCCTTTTCCTGCTGTGTGGGGGTTTTCAATTTTTCAAAAATATCTGTGTGCTCTTTCGGGCAGGATTACATTTTTCAGGAAAAATTTCTGCCCCTCCCAAACTGAAACGCTCAAGTACACCTATTTCAATATATAAAATATAAAAATTCAAATATATGGGAAGCCAAAGTTTTTCCCCGGGAAAGTTTTCCAATATGGTTCGAGGGTATGGAATACCGTTTTAACGTTTATTCGCGAATTTCAGATATCTCTAATTAATTTCAGATATCCCTAAATAATTGCAGATATCTGCAAATAATTGCAGATATATTCAAATGATTTGCAGATATCTTAAAATAATTGCAGATATCTTTAAATAATTTTAGGTATCTCATAATAACGAAGTATTTCAAATATCTCTAATTCCATTTCAGATATCTCTAATTCAATTGAAGATTTCTCTAATTCTATTTCAGATATCTCTAATTCCATTTCAGATATCTCTTACTCAATTTCAGATATCTCTAATTCAATTTCAGATATCTCTTATTCAATTTTAGATATCTCTAATTTTATTTCAGATTTCTCTTATTCTATTTCAGATATCTCTTACTCAATTTCAGATATCACTTATTCGTTCTCAGATATCTCTAATTAAATTTCAGATATTTCTAATTCAATTTCAGATATCTCTTATTCAATTTCAGATATCTCTAGTTCAATTTCAGATATCTCTAATTCCATTTCAGATATCTATAATTCCATTTCAGATATCTGTAATTCAATTTAAGATATCTCTAATTCTATTTCAGATATCTCTTATTCAATTCCAGATATCTCTAATTCAATTCCAGATATCTCTAATTCTATTTCAGATATCTCTAATTCTATTTCAGATATCTCTTACTCAATTTCAGATATCTCTAATTCAATTTCAGATATCTCTAATTCTATTTCAGATATCTCTAATTCTATTTCAGATATCTCTGATTCAATTTCAGATATCTCTAATTCAATTTCAGATATCTCTAATTCAGTTTCAGATATCTCAAATTCTATTTCAGATATCTCTAATTCTATTTCAGATATCTCTGATTCAATTTCAGATATCTCTAATTCAATTTCAGATATCTCTTATTCAATTTCAGATATCTCTAATTCCATTTCAGATATCTCTATTTAATTGCAGATATCTCTAATTCAATTTCAGATATCTCTAATCCTATTTCAGATATCCCTAATTCAATTTTAAATATTTTCAATTCAATTTCAGATATCTAAAATAGTGCATAATTTCAGGTACCTGAAATTAATTAGAGATATCTGAAATTCCCTAATAAATGTTAAAACGGTATTCCATACGAGGGTCTTAATCTGCCTAATAATATTCTTTAACCCCAACAAAACTACACATCAATCCCTACTTGGTTTTTCTCATATGAAGGTCATATTCTTCCATTAAAATCTCCCAAATCTGTCAAAAAGTGACGCTTTCTCCCTAATATAAGCTTCAGATTGTTAAAAGTGGCAAAATTTTCCAATTTCAATGGATACTAGGTCTGTCGGTTCAACAAATAACCAAAGCCAACGCTTTAATTTAAATTACCCCGACATTCTACCTAATTTTGCTCTTGAAAGGCATATCACTTAATAAAGAACCCAAATTTTACATTTTACCCTTACCAAAAAACAAATTTACTTATATTAAATCCCAAAATTTCTGCAATAAAATAAGCTCTTAATTTTCAAATCTTCGTTAAGAGAAAAAACTTTTCGGGCAAACTTTTATCTTCGTCTTGAAACCTTAGTATACGTTAACCTAGAACGGTTGAATGCATAACCCCAACAGAATTTCAGCTGTTGCGTACAAAACGTTTTTGATTTACCCATATGAAGTATAGATTCTTCAATAAGCACCCCAAATTTTAAATGGTCCTTACGAAAGTCAGAATGGTTTAAAAAATTTTAAAATTTTTCTTCAAAATAAACTCCAGATTTTTTAGTATTTATTAAAAAGAAAGTAAAAAATTTCGGTTGGCAACGCGCGCTTTAAATTCTGTCAAATCACGTCCTACCGGGACTAACTCATTGCCTTTGTCGGGACCTTGAAGTGCTGGCCCCTCTGTCGGGCAAATCCTGGCGCCACCCCTGCTTAAAACGCAGGCCTAAAATCAGTTCAAAGTTTTGCCAAGCATGGCACCATTTTGCATCTAGGAAATCTAACGCAAAGAAAATTTCTCAGAGGGGAACACAACTACTTTTGGTTTTCCCATTAAAGCTGAAATCCATTCAAATATTGCCGCATTTGTGATATACGGTACGTCCGCCTGAAGTTTACAATTTTTCCCAAGGGAAAGGGAGATACCGGTTCCCGTCAGTCTCATCCCCCAGGCCACAGATCAGAAATGCCCAGTTTTGGGGTCCCTAAAAATGTATGTATTACCATTTTTCATAGATTGATTTTTTATTCTCATTTTTTGAGAAGTGGCAGACATGAGATTCGTATTACAAGGCTGAGTACGTGCAGCTTAAAACGCGTGGGAAGTGCCGTTTCCGGCCATCTAGAGGGTTTGCAAAGCCCAAAATTTTCTTGTACGCTCCGCGCCAACTGATGGTGGCGCTCCGCTTACATAGTCTTGCCACACCTGACCCTCGGAGGTACCAGGCCCCCACTTGTCACCTAGGGCCCCACTTGTTACCTAGGGCCCCCTAAAAGTTCAATCCTGGCTACGCCACTGTCAGGACCAGTTCTGAAATTGCTTCCCGTGTCCAAAGTTTCACTTGCATACATGGAGCGTGCAAAGCAAAATTTTGTATTATGACTTTACAATGAACTCGTAGCCTAACGGAAGTTTAATTTTCAGGTAATGTACCCGGTTCCGATTTTTTTATTCTTTTCAAACAGTGGTAAGGAAAGTGATTAAATGATATATGGTACAGTTGAATTTTACATACAGTATACACTTACATCACTCTGCATGACCGAGAAATAAAGTCCGAGGAACAACAAAGAAAACCAAGTTAATAACAGTTAATGCCTATAGAGCAATAAAATTCCTATCAAGGCTGAAATTTGAGAAATCTTTTGCATAATACTTAATTTGTAGAAATGGTCGTTTTGTGCTGTAGTTAGACTTACTTTTGTACATATAAACTATTACTGTAAACAGAATGGTTTAGATCTGCCAGTCTGTCTGTCTGTCTGTCTGTCTGTCTGTCTGTCCATCTGTCTGTCTGTCCATCTGTCTGTCTATCTTTCTATCTGTTCATAATTTGTTCCGAATGCTTTTACTACCGCGTGCTTTCATGGATTTGTTTGAAACGTACACATAATGTTTTGTGGGTAGTGGCTCACCTGGGGTGTTCAGCAATTTTGGTCCCATTGTACCATGAGGGCCCTATGGCTCATTTTATGAAATTCTACAAAAATGCCTCCTCTCCGACAGATAATTTCGTGCTCTTTTAATGTTTGTCATAATAGGTACGCTGGTAGTGGTCCTTTTAGGGTGTTTATAATTTTTGGATCTAAGCCCAGGATGACCTCAAGGGTCCATTTTTTAAATATTACAAAATGAGTAAGCCTGCAGTGCCTTTGAATTATTGTTAAAAGAACTGAGGATCTTTAATTGAGGATGCTTGGTTAGTGATCTGTAGATGGCATGCTGGAATTTTAGGTCCAAGACGGTTTTGGGCCCTTTGGCCCTTTTTATGAAATTCTGTAAATTGCTCCAGCTCCTATAAATATCCTTGGGTAACTTCGATGCTTGTTTATAATGACACACAGTCGTTGGTACCTTCATTCTAAACAGAATCAAGATACTGAAGTGATTTCAACAAAGTTTTAGGCAAGTTGATTATGACCAAGGTTGCAAATGAAGTTGAAACCGTAAATCACTAGATCGTTTATGTTTGGTTTGACTTAATGAAATAAAATGTAGATAAATAATATATCAAAATAGTACCTGTCATAAGGAAGTACCCTCCTTGAGTAAACCTTTGGTTTAAGCTAACCGTGCTTATGGCGACCACTGACTAGTATGAAACACAGCAAAATGTTTAAATTAAATCACTGATTCTCTTTGGTTTGTAATAATGATACTTGGCTAGCATTTTCTTCAGACCAGTCAGGGTACAAGGGACTTCCAATTATAGTGTGTAAGCAGTTTCCATGGATGATAAAACAGCACGTGGGAAGCCCCTTGCATTAAAATAATGGTATTGGGAGAAAAATTTGGACATTGGAGGGAAATTAAGCTTACTTTGTGCTGAATGCATCATGGAAAAATCATGGGAACTTTGAATTTCATCCAGGGAAATAAACATTTCTTCCAGCCCTGACAGTTGCTTCCAATGTATTTCGAAACAACAGCTCTAGTCCGAATTTTCTCCTTATTCTTTTGTTTGCCTGCCAAGTACGTTCCAAATATTTTAGGACTAAACTATTGAATATGGTAATCCAAGCAATTAATTTAGTAAATGTCACAAGTAGAGTGGGATTAAAAGGGAAAAAATATTGTGGTTCCTTCTATTTTGTAGCATAATAAACTGCAAAATGAGTACATCCGCCCAGTGTTTGTTCAGTTAAACTAAGCTGTCATTATTCTGATGCTTTGTTCATGATAAGATTATTGTATTTTGGATGTTTTGGTTCACGGCCTTGCCCTAGCTCATAGACTACCTTATAGAATCTGCTAGAGCCATTTGACTTGCTGTCGGGAGGTTTTAAGTTTACCCCTGGCCGGGTCATACCAAAGAATTAAAAAAGTAAATCATGAATATTAGTAATATTTCGACTTAAAGGTGCCAATCATTTGTGTGATGTTAATAATTAGTACAGTACGGTGTAATTATCTGATTCTCTTTTCCCTTATTGTAACTTTCTGAGGGCAATAGAATAAATTTACGCTGATGATAGCTTGGGACATTTCGGTGACATTTTAGGTTGCTTTTAGGGTGAACCCAGCCAACATGCCCAACTGGGTCCCAACTGGGTTTCAACTGGGCTACTTGCTGGGCCACAGCTGGGACCCATTCGTGTTTGTCAGGTGCTCCCACGTGGGGCCCAACTGGGCTAGTCTTTCCCAGCTGATGCCCAGATGAAGCCCAGCTGGGCCCCGCTTCAATAACTGAAGCCTAGCTGGGCTTCAGCTGGGAAAGGCTAGCCCAGTTGGGCCCCACATGGGAACACCTGACAAACACGAATGGGTCCCAGCTGGGGCCCAACAAGTAGCACAGCTGAAACCCAGTTGGGCATGTTGGCTGGGAAATGGTATAATTGTGGTAATATGCCAAATGAGGTCATTTAAACTAGCACAGACAGCCCAGGGACTCTTTGAAGGTAAGAGCTTCTGCACCTTTGGTGCTCTAGTTTCTCATTGTGAGTTTTCTAGGTTTTTAATTTTTGACTATGAGCTGACTCGTTTTGTACCTAGGATCTCCTTTTGAAGAGGAGGTCACAAATACACACAGTATAAATTACGGGAAACGACGATTGAACGATTGATTGTACTGCGGGTACCTTCAAATCAATCCCCCCCCCCCCCCCGTAAGGTTCTTTCATACATGCTAACTTTTTGTCTGGTGTAGAAACATTTTAGTTGATGTAAACACGTTTCAAATAATGTGTTGGAAGCTTCATCTGTATCTTATCAGCAAGTTTTTGATAACATTACAAGGATCTAAAGGAAGGGGATGTTTCGTCCTCTTTGTAAATTTGCCTATTTTCAAAACTCTGGATGCAAGATAGTGCGATAATTTTGTTCCTATATGTGTTTGCATAATTTTTCCCACTTCAGTGCGAGACAGACCTTTTGTGTGTGTTTTTTTTTTTTTTGAAGGGAGGGGGGTATGGACCCCGGCCAGGGCTTCGTGTCTACAGAATTGAGATTTAAAGTTAAGCTTAATCGGAAATTCTAATTTGATGGTTGTAACTGCCGTGTTACATTTTAAGAAAATAGCTGTGGAAATAGTTTTCAATGCTTATACAGGGATTGTGCTTCGATTCCTGACCCTCTCGCATGTCCCCGTTTTATTCGAGGAAAGGTGTGATTATTTTTTTCTCTTATTTTAAACAAGGTAAAAGTCCGTGCGTTATTTAGTTTGTTAGTTGGTTAGTTGGTAGATGGGGTTTCATACTTTAGTCTCTAACAAATTGGTTTAAGTTGGGAAGGTCGCGACTTCTTTCTACTTTTGGCTCACTACAGAGCTCCTAAAGTGCCATTCTGCATGTCATGATGGTGAAATAATTGATCTGACCAAGTTTTCATCTTTTCCTTAAGAAGTCGACATGTTGAGATAATACATGTCGACATCCTTCGCTTAGGAAGTCGAAACGGTGAGATAATTTATGTTACCATGTTGACAACCTTTGCTAGGAAGTCCACATGGTGAGATAATTTCAACTAAGTAAGTCTACGTATATGCACACAGTGTCGCTGCATGTGGGCCAGGGTGCATTCCATGTAACGCCTTCGCCGGAGGTGCGCCGAGGTTTTCTGTAAGTGTGCATGTACCATGCATAGCAATCCGTAGGTGTGCGTACATACGTACAGTATACATGACTGTGATGCATACACGGACACCATACATTGGCAATGCACGCATTTGTGTATATAGTGCGCTAAATGCACTCTGGCATGCGGGCGACCTAGGCGCGGATCGTTGGGGGGGGGGGGGGCTAGAACGGCCTCAGTCCTCCCTTTTTCGCCAGATCAACAATAAAACATACGGGAAATAAGCAGTGCAACACCCTCACTTGGATGCTTTCTCTTAAGTCACCCCCCCCCCCCCTTTGGAATGTCTGGATCCGCGCCTGGGGCCTATGCCACTGCCTATACATACACGAATATAGTTGAAATTATCTCACCATGTCGACTTCCTGAGCAAACGATGTCAACATGGTGACGTAAATTATCTCACTATGTCGACTCCCAAAGCAAAAAATGTCGACGTAGTGTCATAAATTATCTCACCATGTGGACTTCGTAAGTAAGGATGTCGATATGGTAAAGTAAATTATCTCACCATGTCGACTTCTTAAATTAAGATGTTGACATGGTAACATAAATTATCTCACAATGCCGACTTCCCAAGAAAAGGATGTGAACATGGTAACATAAATTATCTCAACATATCGACTTTCTAAGCAAAGGATGTCGACATGGTAAGATAAATAATGAACCATGTCGACTTCTTAAGGAAAAGATGATTACTTGGTCAGATAAATTATCTCACCATCATGATATGCAGACTGGCACTTTAGGAGCTCCGTAGCTCACTGTCTGGTTTCCTCCACTCCATTACTTAAGCTGAGAACCAAGCGCAATTTCATCATGTTCAATTTTAGGGTATAGGGTCCACTTTTAAGTCTTCGGTATGACCCGATAATGAGTTTCTCCAGACCTCCCGAGTGCAAGTCGGATGGCCTAACCACGAGATCATGCACTCGAGATGTAAATGAGGACTGTCATAGCGAAAGCATTCGGAGTTTGTTTATGTGCATGTTATTATATTCGTTTTAGCTATCCATAAACACATGAGTTGTATGACTCACTAGCATAGGTGAATTAGGCTCATATTCTTGTACTCTTCGCAATATTTCAAAAGAACAACATCACATTTTGAAGGCTGGACATTATTTGACAGTCGGAGTGGTCTATGCCACTTGAAGCTTGTCTTGTAAAATACATTTCACATACATTTCAGTTAATTCGAGTTCGGTAACTCGTCGTGTGTGGATCGGCGATGTAAACACTGTGCCATGTCGATCGACGTGTAAATTAACAAAATTGAAGGAGGTTGCATTGGGCTAGCTGAATAATGCATTGTACTGTAATGTTGGATGTGTAGCTATGCTATGAATGAGTGTACCATACAAAGTTTTTTACTAAATTTCCAAGAGTAACTAGTCACATGAACTCTAAAAAATGCAGTAGACTTACAGAACAACAAAATGTAGAGATTAACAAGCATGAAAGAAAAGTTCTGAAAACTTGTTACCAAAACTTTTTGACGTGACATGACGGTTTCTTTAGATAGTACCTATTTTAATTTAAAGTGGGCGTTTTCATAATGACATAGAATAATTCCGATGTGATTAACAAACTGGTATCTTTTTACAGAGAGATGAGAACCTGCTATGATCCAAAACTAACAGTCTTCGTATACAACGGTACTTCGCCAGAGAAAATGAGCTTCGAACAAAGGTTTAACAAGTTCATTCCAAAGATTCACACCGAGGAGGATGAATATAAATGGAAACATAATAGATCATTATGTCCTGTCAACGAATTGGACGAATCGTTACAGACTCTGACCGAGCAAGAGTCTTGTGCAATCGTTGGAAACAGCGGTATCTTATTGGGAAGTGATTGCGGAGAGGAAATAGATTCGCACGACTTTGTACTGAGAGCTAATTTAGCATTATTGGAAAATTATACGAAAGACGTTGGTAATAAAACAAGCATGATGATGTTTAATTTTGCAACTTTACAAAGAATATATGGTACACTTAAAAACAAGTCGAAAGCCAAAGAAGACATGTTACGGTACTTTAAGCTTTTAAACGGACCGATATTATGGTATCCGAAAGGAACTGGTGGAGGTCGAAGCAACATGCTTAGAAGCATAGCGGCGTTGTTATTGCAGGAAAATATCACGGCTAAGTTTGCCTTTAATTTTATGAGTGCTACCCGGGTCACAAAGGTGTAAGTATCTTTCGATTTTACAGATTTAAAAGGCAACTTATAGACAATCACAGTGAAGTCGGCATTAGTTGGGTCTCTTACCCTTAAAAGTTTATTGTTTACTAAGCTAAAGTTAATTTCAGAATTAATTTGTTGTAATGTAAACCCCCTTTTTATTGGGTTTCCTCACTGTGCAAAACTGGTCATCAACGCTGTAACTATCACACAATTGAAGTTTAGACAGATTGTGATGGTCTAATTTTAGACGGCCAGTTTTGGGGTCCATCACCTTTAATCTTTAAATTTCCTTCCTTACATGTTCAATGATGGTTGTACACTGAAGTATACACTGTAAAAAAGACATGTAATTTTACAATGAAAACACTGGCAGCTAGGATTCCGGGAAGCGACCGTTATTTTACAGTTTTTCATTAAACAGCTATATCGTATAGTGGCTGCACGTTTGAAACTATTTTATCCCTATATATTAAACTGGAAAGATTTTCAGTGTTCAAGAATAAAAGTAGCTGCATAGGTATCGTAAATACTGGGTTTACGCACAACTGTAAAATAACGGGTTGAACACTGAAATCCCCGTTGCCAGTGTTACCGTAAAAAACGATTTTTTAACAGTGTGTATCTTGATTTTCTCAACTTCACTGAATATGAGGATTTGAAATTCACGTAGACAATAAATGAAGACGATTAAAGGCTGATGGCCCCCACTAATGGCTGCCTACAGTCACTATGAACCAAGAGCTAACTGGATTTGTCTATAATGAAACATAAGTCATGGACACATGCCAAGATGATTCCACAGAACTGACGGTCATCTGAATTGGCAATGAATTGGGAAAGTCTGGCAAAGAATTGGGAGATTTATCCTTCACTGCCAGTTTATGTTATAGACCTCCCAAGGTTGCGTGTACTGGATATATTTTGATAAAGTATTTTCTGAAAAACGATGCATTTTGCAATAATTTTATCAAAAAATTCAGATTTCGTGGAAAATTTACACCTTTATAGATACGATGTAAATTTTGTCAAGTTCGAGTTTAATGAACATTTTAACTCGAAAGGGAAAGGTAGACAAAAGATCACAACAACTGTGCACCTGTTGAATTAGATTTATGACTAGATACTTAGACTGTACGACTGTGTGTTCTGTCGAGTCAACCTCTCATGCATTAATTAGGAACAGCAGTTTCCAATAAACACTGTAGTAGCTATGACTGAACTCAGCAAAGGCAATTTTTACATAATGATAAAAGAGTGAGAGTGACTTCTTTCTTTCTGGATAAAAATTCTTCCATCAAAATTTTCATTGATCCTCATGCAGTGGCCATAAAAGTTATTTTCCTTTCAAAAGGTATATTGAAATAATTGAATATTCCGATTTTTTCCACACAGGAAATGGAAGATTTCGAGAGTGGCGTCCTCCGGTTTAATAACATTCACTATGGCTCAGACATTTTGCAAGAGGGTCACCTTGTATGGGTTTTATCCGTACCAGCGTGACGAATTTGGAGTTCCAGTGCTTTATCATTACTATGAACCAAAGCTCTTGAATTTTCATACGTTGGCTCACGACTTTGATAGAGAACATCGACTGTTAAGAAGTATGCACGATCAACACGTATTAAAACTTGTTATTGGGAGTTGCAGAAAGTGAGTGTAATAAATTTATCATAAAGACCTTTAAGTGTAATCTATGAGAGTAAATGATTAGCCGCTATTTCCCCTACTAACAGTGATGTAGTGTAGCCCGGACTCGAATCCGTGGTTTTAGAATTTAAAGGACTAGGTCAGAATTCAGACACGAGTCCTGGAAAATGGAAAGTTGATGGACTCGTCACTCGAAGCCTCTGGATTCGGCTACACCACTGTCTACTTTATTACAAAAAATGAACATCCCACCTATGTCTTGAGTTCGAGGCCTGGACGGGTCATAGCGAAGACTTTAGAAACTGCTATTGTGATTGGTGCTTAGTATAAACAATGGAGTAGGGAAAACAAGCCATCATCGTCTACTACTTCCAAAATAAACTGGACATCCCACCTATGTGCAACCCTCAAATCTACAAGAATAAAATTGGGGAAGGGATCTAAAATTGAGACTGCGCTTATTTCAAAGTAAACTTGAATGACTCTTCTTCGATCGAAATTTCTAACACTCTAAAACCCAAAGACTTAACTTTGTGACTCTTTAATAGAGTGACAAGTGTCAATTCACTCCATTAGAGTGTTCATTCACTCCAAGAATGGTGAAACTCACTCAAAAAAAAGTAAATTCACTCCAAATAGAGTGAAAATTTACTGTCTAACGAGTGCCATCAGGGGTTTCTCTTAAAGAGTGGTCCCTAAGACCGCTCCATTAAGAGTGAAACTTCGCTCTTTTGGAGTGAATTTCACCTTTTTGGGAGTTAATTTCCGCTCTTTTGGAGTGGACTTTTCAACTTTCACTCTTCTGAAGAGTGGAATTCTTATAAATTTTTGGAGTGCAAAAGACAAGCGCAGTCACCCCAACTTGTCCTGTTTCACAATTGGCTTTTCAGAGTCATGTGACAACATTGTTTTCCTCAGTTGTGAAATTTACGAGGATTAACCGTTCCTTTTCATATTCAAGTATTCACTCTACAAACGTGTTTAGCGATTAAACACTTATATTTACCCCACTTTGTAAACACCATTTCAAGCATTTAGCAAACAAGTAGAAACGTGTGTTTAGCATCTAAACGTGTTTACATAGAGGGACAAAATGTGTTTAGAGAAACGTTTAATACCTTTTATAGACTGTTTCTGTAGTAATTACCTATCATACCTCGGATTTAGTAACTCGACCAACTAAGGGTCACGGTCATTCTGAGAGATGACCAAAGTCGTCATTGACCAGTTGACCAATCATGGAATGAGAGGACGGGGATTTGTTCTAAATATTAGTTGAACATTGTCTCATTTGGAAAATAAAATACTGTGACTGTGTCAAAAGTGGCAGTCAATGGGCTAATTTTTAAATATTGGGGGAACATGTCCCTCCGACCCCGGTATTACCACCAATGATTGAACGATTTTTGAGTGTTTTTCTTTCAGAGCAGTATCTTCTTTTGAACATAGCGAGATAATTCATTTTGTATGTCTTGTCGAATTTTGATTAATCCGGATTGGGTTTCATGAAGTGAACTTTGAACTGAAAAGTATGGGGTCATTTACTTGTACAGCTTTGGAATTCCCTTTGGCCCAATGCCTATAATTGGTTTGGCCGAAATGAGTAGCAAGTATTAGGAACTACGCATCGTTCAGTTGCTATTTTCAATTTGAAAAACCTCGAGACTCAAGGCAGCGAGCGGAGTGGACGAACGTTTTTAGTCTAGCTTATCGGCGCGAAAAAACTTTCTTAGGGGCGGCAGAGTAAGGGGACGTGTGCCACAGTGGCGTTACGCAGACTACACTAGTCTCCAGTTGGAGATTTGGTTCAAGCCAATAATAAAATATTTGTTACACACAATGGCAAGCCGTGCGCCATGTTGAAAAATGTCGTCTACTTTTGCCAGCACCGAGTCTGAAATTGATAAAATTCAAAAATGAACTACACGTTTTCACGCGAAGGAGGTGGAGCAACTCCCTGATTCAAGTGTTGAGCAGATCGACGTATAATGGAACCTCAGATCAGTTAGCTCTATAGAAATACTGTAGGTGGCATTAGGCTGGTTTTACTTCGTATTTTCAGATAAAGCGAGCAATGCCAGACGTTTTCAAGGACTAGTCTCTTGCGAGGACTGCAGGACGTTGCTTTTGAAGATTCGCTTTTAAACTCCAAAGATTCATCATTTCCGAAATATGAGCGCAGTATGAAAAACAAATTTACATCGGTAGAATATGGAGGCGTTGCTTACCTTCTTTATTGAAAGGCCGAGTGCCTAAGTATACTGTATGGAGTGTGTAAAGCTTGGAGAACACATAAAATATTTTTAACCACAGACTTCTTGGCTTTATAACATGACTGCATGTTTAGGCAAGATGATGGTTGGTAGGACTGAGGCAGTAAAAAAAGAGTGTATATAAAACGACATATGGTATATTTACCTCATAAATATTCAGAGTTTACCTTGTATTACGAAAAGAGGCACACAAACACTCACAGTTGACTTGTAATTGTAGCAACTGGACTCAAAATTGGGTCAAAATTAGGCAAGTAATCGGTTGTAGGCTAGCCCTAAAATTTGGAACATAACGTTCAGTTGGTTGCAAACCTTGTGGAGGATTCTTTGCTTTCTCAAAGGAAATTGTTCCATTTTGTAGTTTGTGTTCGTTACCTTAAGTGGAGTGCCCGACGCACTTTGATCTGACCCTATATCTAGTCAAAAATTTACCAATTTTTGGAGCAGATTTAATTGTACGAATACTGGTATGGAAAAGGAATCGACCACGGTGCACATCACACACATGGCGTCAATGTCTGTGTCATGTATGAAAGTTCCGTCACGCAGTGGTCGTTTCATCAGCGGAGGGGAGGGGGAGGGGTCCTCCCTGATTTCTCAAGGATAGTGGATGGGGGATATTGAACACTTAGCAAGCTGCTGATTATTTTCTATAATTGAAAACGAAAGCTCAAAGCAACCACTATCTCAATGCCTATTCTGCTTACAAGCCTGGGAAATGACATTATCGGCCATCTGAGGGATCGTGGTTCAGTTTTCCAAATTTTCCCTAAGCTACACGCCGACTAACAGCGACAGCGAAATTTTCCTGGCAAAAGGTTAATCTAAAAAATTTCTGGTCATTTGCAGTTTGCTAAATTAGTTTGAAGCGAACATTTTATTCCAAGCGGAATTTCAAAATATTGACTGGTTACTGTACTTTGTCTATAGGCCTAGAAAATGCCATTTTCGGCTTTCTGAGAAGGTTCGATGTTGCAAAACCTTCTTTTCTTGCGCAAATTGATAGTAGCACTCCCTTCAAATAGTTATTTAAGAAGAACTACACTTTCGGGTCAAAAATCTTCTGCCCCAAACTAAGTGCCCCCCGTGTGCACACCGGTGTGTGTAATCATTATAGTTCGCCATTGGTTTAAAATTAATTTCCTTGAGTACTTTAAAAATATATTAAAAATTCAAAATAGCTGCAAAAACATAACTCTCGTGCAAATCCCGTCACATGGGATTTTTTTGTCGTCCCTGAAGTTTCTGCTGCTCTCCCTCATGTCAGGGAGATCCCCTTCGGGCAAATCCTGGTGCCACCACTGTCGCACAGTAGACAAGATATGTTGATAGATGTTTTGTATAACGTTATGTTAGGTCAGGCCAGGCCATTTCAGATCAGGTTACACAGGATTTTACTCCTTAGGTTTCAACTCTTTGGTTTAATCCAGGGGCTCCCATGGTCTTTTTCCAGTTGTCGGGCACTACGGGAGTAGGTTCCATTTTTGAAGTCTTTGGTAGCTTACATGACCCGGCGGCCCTGGAAATAGAACCTGCCAGTGAATCCTTCACAGTGAGAGTCTGGTGCTCTACCAACTTAGACCGCACACCCAGTTGTTCCATGTCGGATGAATTTTCATCCCTTTCGTTTGGAATGTCTATAATATTCAGGAGGACCATGAAAATGCAATTTTTTTTGCGAAGTACTAGGAAACCAATAATGGGGTTTCGTTCTTTAATAGTGTGGACCAAAGCCAACTTCGGAGTCTTAACCGTGTTTTTTTGACTGGCTATCTTTTCACGGGACGTCATTATTGGTTAGCCACGCCCACTGCCGGACAAACATCAACAGTTATCACATCGGTCGTCAGTTGCTCCTAAGCAAGCTGTACGTATCACAATAAGTTTTGCCCGGAAGCCAAAAAAGGAGCTGGGTTTGTGACGTTAGTGAAAAACACTATATCCGTACTTCCTCCCTCTTCAGTCTTTAACCTAAACGCCGGAGACAGGACTTTTCCGACGTCTACGACGTTCAATATTGTTGGGCAGATATATGGGCCTACATCCATAAATGCACTCGTAAACAACCGGACCGTTCACTGTATCAGATGCTGTGTATGCTCGATTTTAATAAAGTTATGTTTTTAAGGGACCAGACATACAAAAAAGTCTGAGATGAACTTGTACTTCGAGTCCAAAAGTTGAATTTTATGGGACATGAAATCACCGACAAAAATGTTGTCACGACTAGGCTGGACGTTAAAAAAGCTCAGTCAGAGAATTCCTAAGCTTAGGATTTCTATGAGCTTAGTTACACTGAGGTCACAATGAACGGTAAATTTAACTAGAACTGCATTTGCTTGCAAATACGCAGAATTGTAGTGCGTGTTAGAGATGTCTTTTCAGTTAGTACAGTAGCCCAGTTTTTATTTGAACTTTAGGATTTGTTCATGGCGGGAAGAGGGGCTGTTGTTTCTTTTTGGCCACTCCTCTCAACCCTATTTCTTGATAGTACAAAGATGGACCACTTGTCTCCCAGCTCCTTGGCTGGACGCATAAAGAAATCATAGAAGAGTTACCAATGATGGAGTAAATCCGGACCTTCTATGCTAATAGTCAGTCACTAGCTTTATTTTGAAGCATATTTGCCAACAATGAAGCAAGTGCTGAGTAGTCCTTGAACAAGACCGTGTACTGCGCTTAACGGTAGGACCTACTCCGTATACAGTCTAGTGTGGAGTAAAATGAAGTGGACGAAGCATAGTCCCGTTCAAGGACTCGTGCTGAGTAGCCTACTTAGCCATACGATATGCTCTGTTGTGTTGTTTACTCCTGCCTGAAATGGTTTTATCGGTTCTCGACTCCTCTTTCACCGTTCTTTATGTTAAATAATGATGCCCTCTCAAGCTCTGACTGCACCGCTGCATGCATATGACAACTGTCTCGTGGAAGGCCGAATAACTGTTGACGCTGTGTGTTTTAACATCCGTGTTTCGTTAATTCGCAATGCATGCTACATGCATGCTGTCAAAACGTTTCGGTCAGACTGCTGTCAAAATAGCTCCTGCTTTTACCACTGAAATAAAGCATGATAATAGAACTACAGCACAAGTCGCTTAATCCAATGCAGTAAAGCCAATTCGTTCCGTACAGGGAATTGGCAATACCCTGCTCCGTAGTAGCTAGATGAGGATACTGTACAATAACGTCTTGATACTGTTCAACGACAGTGGACGCAATGGCGCCGTGTTACGTATGCCAATTTGGAAGCAGCGATTGATTCTCCAGGCTTATCACTTCAGTGTGAAAAGGCCGAACCACATTACATCGCGTTTTCTGGAAATTTATCCGCAATGCTCTTTCATGAAGCTAACTCCTTAAATCAGCCCTGTAATTGTAGTATTTGCTTTTCTGAAGTTGATTTTTGTTTAAAGACGGCCACAGATTGCACTTACTGCTATTGTTAAAGGGTAGAGCATGGATATTTGTACGAACTAAGTTACGGTACGCGCAGGGAAATGAGTTGTGGGCCATAACAGGCTTCACAAAAGAAATTGTCAGTCGGCCAGTAAATGCCAATATTGTAGTGCGGCGCACTACAATAAATAGGCCATGTGCATATGATGTAACAGAGCGAAGTGTACGCCCTACTTTGGGGGCACAACAAAACAGCACCGACAAATGCATACAACTGATTTGTCAATCACTCGAATATACGCACCGCCTGATACACGTGCAGGGCAAATTCTTATCGGTTGACGACGTGTGCCATTGTTTTGTCCCCAAGGATGACGCCAATGCGTGTCGTCAGTGCATGAAGTCTCTTAGAAATGCTAAGCTTAGGATTTCTCTGTAAGGTCCATTCGTATACGTTTTGCCTGCGCAAATGTTAACACGCGCTGGCAAAGGATGGCGTCAATATGTCGTCAATGCACAAGGTCTAGGCCAACAAGTGCCAACCAGAGACGTAGTCGTGAACACCCTCATACACCAATTCGGACAGTCAAGTAATGGCCCGATTTTAGTCGGACATAAATGGGGTCCATTACCTTCAGTCTATCAATTTCCTCGCTTATAACTGTATCATGGATGGTTGTCCACTGAACTGTATCTAAATTCCTTCAATTTCACTGGATATGAGGTTTTGAAAGTCATGTAGACAATAAATGAAGACGAATTTAAGTTGGTGGACCCCACTAATGGCTGCCTACCGTCACTAAACACAAGTGCTTATCGGACTCGTATATTGGTTCATTCATGTTTAAAAAAATACATCACCTCTGTTTGGCAACGGAGTTGATAAGATACGCGTAAATTTCGTCACAATAAAAATGTGGATTCTACTTCGTTTAAATTCTGCGTGAAATGGCGAGATTACTGCACGGGCAACACCGAGTGCACGCATATGTTCCTGTGCATGTTCTATGATGCCCACCAGTACCAACCAGTGACCTATGCGTTAATGTGTCTATGGAGTGCTATTACGTGACGTCACAACAGGTAAAGTACGACCACTGGTGGACAAAAAACAGCTGTTTTAGTGAAACAGTCACACGTATGTCGTCAGATGCTTTTCGGCTAGATATACAAGATACAATTTTGGGCCGTCAAAGGGGGCGGGGTTTGTGACGTCAGTGAAAGCACTCTGTAGGACTTTTGAAATTAATCAAGGTTACTTCAGCAGACGACTGTGTTCATTTCGTCGAAAAAGACGAAATGAAACCAGAGAGAATCATTATGGTTATTCTTTTTAGATTCCTTTGTCGTAACCTCACAATTGGTGAGCCACGCCCACTGCCTGGCAAAATCGACAGTGTTTCAATCTGAAAAATCCTTAGCTTAGAATTTTTATGGTTTCAATGCAACAGTCACGCGTGGGTCACCAGCTGCTTCGCTTCCAGCTACACTAAATGCATCTACACTAAACTTTGCCCGTCGAAAGGGGTGGGGCTTGTGACGTAAGTGGATGCATTCTATGATAGGTAGAATGTGCCAATGAACTACATCTATGATATAGCCCTGTTACTGTGATTTAATCATAATAGTACGTCAGCTTGCGGGTGAATGTTGAATTGCACAGGCCATCTGTTCCGTTTTTAAGCTTAGGCCTTCTGTCCGTTTTCCAACATTTTTAAAAACCCATAAAAAGTTGAACAAACCGATTTCCCATCTTTTTTACTAATATAAAACATCAGCTTGAACAAAAGACTTCACTTTTTACGTACACCAAATTGATACTCTCAAAGGTTGTTCAAGGGTGTAGAGTAAATATGATTAAGTTGCCGAGTACACTCTTATACAGCCAAAAATATTTGATGCTTACATCTAACAGTCTAACCAGAAATCAAACCATAAAGAAGAATCAGCTTTGACCTGCAATGGTAAGGCTTCCGGCTATATAGGCTAGGCAACCCCATTGTTGTAAACGAGCCAATTGCTGATGTTGAGTATCAAGTCACCTCGGGTTACGATGTGCCGAGACTCGAGTGGTAAAAACTTTTTTTTTAGTGCTGGTCCAATTCAATCGAGTCATAATTGAGTCTTCCCCCTACTCCAGCCTTGCTATCACTTTTTAGTCATTTTCCATTCAGTCAGTGTTTTTCCTAGTCACTTCGAGTCTCTTATTGTTAGGTTGGTTCAGTTTCAGCCAAATGTATCATTGTTTAAGTTTAATTGCAATATTGTTGCAATGTTTGTTACATTATTGAAGTGATGACCCTAATCAATCAGTCAACCCTAATCAGTCACAGTCAACTCGGTAAAGCAAATCTATCTCGACAAATTTTATTGTCTGAGTCCGTATATTTGACGTAAAAATGATTCGATGATTTACTTTCGTTGGTGATTTTGAGATACAATTATATAATAAGTGATTTATAAATGGCTACTTCAAATTTGTTGGCAGGAAGTGAGAATTTTTTATTAATGACCTTTTATCTTAAATCCCAACAAAGCATACATAACAGGTGTGTGTGTGCTTGATAGCTTTTAACTTGATGAAGTGCAAGGTGATATACGGCAAATTTACTGCCTGGCGACTACCGTTCATCCACACATTTTCTATATTGTTACGCTCTTGCGATCAGAGAAGAAATAACGCACTAACCCAAGGATCTTAAGTTAATAACAGTTATAATTGCTCACTGTTATGTATACAAACAAAAACACAAAAAAGATAGGTTACAACATCTGACTTATCATTGCCCTGTATGATACTGGTATACAGTAAAGCAAAATTAGTTAACTTAGGCCTCAGTGCACTGTTACTTGTCCGGTAGTGGTCACTGACATCGACTACGCTAGATGAAGACTGGATGCAAGGGCTGTAAGTCGGCTAGGCTATTATTACGCTGATATTTGGGCTAGTCTGCATATTGTACGCGTTTGGTTCCAGAACTGGAGCTAGACAGATGAATGAGTGTCCGTAGAAAAATAAGGATGACAGCGATAGGCTATTCAGCGATATATCGAGTCTCGGACCGAGTATCTAGGCCTCCAGGGTTGACGTAACAATCTAACCATGATAGGCTGTATGGTGATCATAGTGTTGGCTAGGCTAAATGGCATTGTCCGTTCCAGACATTAACGATATCACGCTTCTTGTGCTGTGTGTACTGAGCTTAAGATAAATTGCGTAGGCGGCGACATAGGGTGGCCCTTAGTAGGAGACGTATTGGGACAGTAACGTAGTCCTCAGCCTTGCTACTCACATGTTAATACCTTGTTGAAAGATGGCTGACGAATTGTCACTATGATGACGGTGGAACATCATGAGAACAGATTATTCTCACATTTTAATGACAGATGTCTAATAATGCAGGATGATTCTCTGCCAAAGTCACAGGATTTTAGCCAAGTGTTGCATGTTGATATCGGGTTCACATGTCAGTTTTCCCCAACGTCTTGTGTACGTTTTATTTATCTCCTGTTAGCTATGCGTTAAAATCCTTCGTTAGACTATTGTATGTGAGTACTGCATCCGCCAATGAGAAAAGTTATATATGAACTTAACGGATTGGTCACGTGGAAAGGGATTCCAGAAATTTCTGATCATCTAGTTTATGGTAGCTCTGAGTGTCCATAACAATAAACTTAATTCAAGTGATGCTACCGTAACAATATGTTCTAGTCTATAGAGACAATGGCCAGTGGCGGCGCTACGGGAGCAAGAGGGGCATTTTACCCCCTCCCCCAGATTTTGTCAACCGCCACTCGCTCCCAAGTTAGGTCATTAGGAGTTGGGAAAAATTAATAATTTACCTCTACTCAGACTTAACTTTTCAACCAGATATGCTGAAACCGCAGGGCTTCCGAGGGATTCCCCTGCACCCCCACCCCCCAGGAACGTGCGTCTTGGGTTCGGTTTCGCGCTGCACCCGAATAATTTTGCCCTCCAACATTATCCTTTGCCCTTAGTTCCTCAAACCCCCAACATTATCCTTTGCCCTTTGTATCCCTTCCCATTTTGACACGGTCGGCACCGCCACTGAAGGAGGTGCTAAACCAAATCGACGAATGGGAAGCTTAATCGTCAAAGACATCTACTGGCTAAACAAATTATTACCAAAAATAGAACGCATGGTTCGACGATCGAACGACTTGGGAATTTGAAACGAATTAAAGGAAAGCTCAGTTGGCTTAGCGCCACCGAACAATACCGAATGGGGACCCAGTGTGTACCATACCAATGCATAACCATGGGTGTGGATCCCTCGAACATGGGGGAGTATAGGCCCCAACATTTGAGTAAGGGGAAATCCCCCTTACCCTCCACGGGTGTTAAAAAAAAGAAGGATCTTCAGTTTCGCGCTGCACCCGAATAATTTTGCCCTCCAACATTATCCTTTGCCCTTAGTTCCCCCCTCCCATTTGAATGGTTCGACAGTTGCCCCCATACCACATTAATGGATGCCTACCGTCCATCAATGAATGAATGACGAGGGTAGATGGCGGAATATTTCTATACGCTGAACCAGAGGAGAGAGCAACCGTTTCATACGTTGAGTTCGTTGTCATTTTGAACGTATCTTCAAACCATTTCAACGAATTGCCGTGTAGTAACGATAACCAAAGTACCAATAACGAATTTAACGGACTTCAAACGTACCCTAAATTGTTAACTTCCTAGTTTAATTTTGCGGGCTTCATCTAGTTGTAGAGCACGGGATTATCAGCCCTACTCCGTCATGCGGAGTATCACTCACAGCGGAAGAAGGTTTCATTTTTAAACGTTGATGAACGAAACGTATGCACACTCTATCAACATTTTTTGACAACTTAAGTTACTCATTAACCTCATATTGGAAGGCATACAACGTCTAATCAATCTTTATCAAAATCACTTATCCATTGTTTTTTTTCTTTAATTAAACTACTTTTTCTTCGAGGAATTTACATAAATGTTTTTTTACAATTTACAGTCGAAACGATTCGGCCGGTCTTCGTCCCATCCCTGATCAGAGAAAAGTTCAGGTTGAACCAGATCCACCAAAACGAGTATGTAATCTGATATGTAACAGGTAAGATGTGAATCATTCAAGGATTACTTAATACTTGGCGGTGGTGTAATGCTATTGTTTGGGGACATAAATGTCGCCCTCGATTGTGAGCACATATCGGATTACGACAAAATCACACCGTTTTATAGACTATATCCCGTTTTTACGAGCGAATGCGAAGTATAGTAGCCACTTTATAGACTTGTTACAGTGTTTTTATCCTGTGCCTTGTTGGTTTTGTTACTTTGTAGTGTTGGTAAATTAAAAGGCGTTGACCATGAAAACAGATAATTCATTTAAGGATGTCTCTGGTTTCATCACACGACGAGGCATATTAGTTCAGGGATATTTCAATTACATGGTTCTTGGAACGACCAGGGAGCGACTATATGGGAGTCTCAGAAGCCCTTTCTATAGTTTTTGTCAACTGCCGTTCTTTATGACATGGTCGCTACTCTTCTTTTCTTACAGTTTTAAACATCCGAGCAACCTGTTGACTTAAAAGTTTAGGCGTTGTTTTAAGAAAAACAATGAACGGGGGATTTCTTTTCATAATGAAGCAACTTATAACTGTAACAAGAGCGACAAACTAAAGTTATAGTTTATTTTGTTCAGAACTGAAGACCGTCATAGAGGGTTAGGAATAGAAGCGGATAAGAAAACGTAGTCTCCCGGATGAGAAAATTGCGCAATATTAACTGCGTAGTTTTCTTCTGACCTAGACGTTTCAACTGAAACATGAATCGCCCTTACGAATAGGCGCTTGCTTTGCCGGTGACCACATGATTAGCCGAACGACATATGATACAGTTGATGATATCAATTGCTACCGTGGCTTGAAAAAGCCATTTCGAAATTTTGATGTGTTTCAGTTGAAAGTCAATTGTGCAATGCGCAGGACCTTTTATACCTGTATTCTTAACCGCATCTAAATAAACTTAGTTAACATCAACCCAAGCTTTTTGCTCTGCATTTTGTAAATATTCTCACATTAGATTTTTTCATTGGTGGCTGTACCTGACGGCGTGGTATAATTAGATTTAAATAATTAGATTTAGCTATCTTGTAAGACAAATTTAAAACGGTTCCTTTGAGCAACCGTACTGTAAGGACAAAGACCACAAGCGCGCACAACCAAAGAAAGAGGAGGATGGTGAGAAATTCTATACTGTTTTTTGTTGTTGACAATTACAGTAGGAATGGGAAGAGAGATCTCTGAAGAGGAGTAGCAAATAAATGACTGCGTAGTTATCTCTCTCTACCCTTAAACCATGGAACTACTTCCATGCTTAAACCTCATTAGCCAAGACGATAGCTAAGTTACATCTCTTCTGATCTGGAAGCATATGCTTTGATGGTTATCATGCGATGCATTCACAGGTGATCCGGTTGAACTGCCGAACCGTAATAAGCACTGCCATCGAACAATACTGAGAGAACTAAGGAAGTTAAATAAAAAAAAAATACTGAAATTGTCATTCGTGAGGAAGTTTTAATATTTTGAACTTCCAATAATATGCCTGAAATGCTGACAGTTTTAGCTTCGGCCAGAAATTACTAATAAAATAATTCTTCTGCAATCTAAACACGTCTATTTTCTAGATGTAGTAGATAATATCATCCGCTACTTGTTTTATTCGGTCAATTTTAACATCATTATAAACGTATTCCTCACATATACTTTTCTAAAACTCGAGCTTGTATCATAAACACTTCTTTTTCCCTCACCTCCCATCATTAATGTTTCACCTGTATAAATTTTCAACACTGATATATTTTTCTGAAATGCGCAAACCTCCTCATTATAAAAAAATCACGTGTTTGGTATAACGGTAGAACATCCCCTAACAAGCGGAAGGCCTGGGTTCGAATCCCAGGTTGAGTCATACCAAAGAATCTAAAAATGGAACATACTGAGGTCTGGGAGTTGCTAAGTTAAGCAACTTTTTATTAAATCAGTACTAGAACCGGTAAAAACCGCCTCCATTCGCGAGTATGAATGCCTTGCATTCTGGTATGGACTATATCTAAAGATTCATAGCATGAAGCCGACAGCACCTTTAAAGAAGAAGTCAATGAATTACAGTTCAATTTTCTTTGAAGGTCGCATGATATTAAAATGGCAAATTCGGGAATTTAATGTGAAAAGCATGAAAAACCAAGAAATTTGCCGTGATTTCCATCAAAATCCGTCAAAAATTTCCATTTTACAGGGAAATTCCTGATTTGCACTTAACCATGCATAAGCATGGCTCGATATGCAAATATTGTGATGTCAAGGGAGGGACATGCCATAATACGGCTAATGTTATCCTTTGTTTTGCATTCACCATTTCAAGGACAATAGTAACATTAGTTAGTCCTGACGGTTTTTTTTTTTTTTTTTGAAAAGTTTATATTATGCCCTTGAAAATTATCTGTATCAATTACTAAACCGTAAACTATCCGATGATTAATTATAAGTGATCGTGGATTAACAAAAGAAATTTCCTGACGGCACTGTGCAACACTCTTCAACACTACGCATTAAGCAAAAAGCTGTTTTTAGAAAGAATCAAAACTTTTAAGAGGTATATCTTACGGTTAAAGAAACTTACATAATTCCAAAGGATTTATCCCTAGGAAAGCCTGCTCCTAATTTACCAAATAAAGTCAGGACTTTTGTGCTGCACTTGCAACACTACCTTAAAGTTTTAATAATTGGTGTGCTCTAATTCACAAAGTTGCGACTGTGACACAATGTCCTACATGGAATACAGTTCAAACTTGGAATTAAGGGAAACAGGCCGGTAGCCAGGTTTGTAGTATCATGGGGGGGGGGGGGGACACGACATGAGGGAAAGGTCTGGCGATAGAGATAAAAAACGGCTATTTTAGGTGTTTTTTGCATGGCAAGGTTGGGTCATGGGGTTCTAACCCCCACACCCCCGCTCTCATGGCTACGCCACTGAAGGGGAATGCTATTTGACTTTAAAACTGTCGCGGAAATAGCCAGTCCCCAAAATATTCACCTTAAAACAATGAAGATGTGTTTGTCAAACCTGTAAAAAACGGAGCTTTTCATTATAAATTTGACTTATAACCCGATCTCCCTAATGAAGAATTAAATGGATGGGATGAGAGCTCAACTTGGACTGGTGGGAGTGGTCCATTTTGACTTTAAGAATGAAGGAATCTCATTTCCGAGAGTTTTGAAGATGGCGCCATTATTTATAATAGATGTAAAAATTCTACGCATTTATCATTGCTTCACCATGCATGACCCTATATTACTTTTCTTTCAGACAAAAACAGTCCTGTTTTCATCCGTCACTAGCTATCATAGTATATGAAACTTCGGTGGATCCTCGAAAAATTTCATTCCAACAGAATTTTCCCAACTTTGACATAATCATGAACGGGAAAGATTCAGACTCTGGTGACATGAAGCTAGATTCAAATGATGCCAAGCTTTGTCCAATCACAGACATCGATCCATCATTTACGACTATGGCTGCCCAAGAAAGTTGCGCAATCGTTGATAACAGAGGAATACTTTTAAAGAGTAAATGTGGCAAGGAAATAGATTCACACAATTTTGTTTTTAAGGTCAGCATGGCCGAAGCGGATGAACCTCTCGAAGATGTGGGTATGAAGACTGATATTACGATGCTAAACCTTGAAATCGTAGACGCTATGTATGATACGCTCTTCGCACGTAGGAGAACATCACAGAGGAAAAGAAATCATGGAAAACTTATGCAAGCCGTTCGAAATCTAAATGACAGTATTCTTTGGTATCCAGGAAGCACTGCAAATATAATTGCTAAGAAACTTCAACGAATAGCTGCCCTTTTCCGTAGTCAAAAAATGAACGTCAGATTCGGTTATAGCTTCACCGACGCAACAACTCAAACTAAACGGTGAGTATGAAAGCCTTATACGTAGAGTCTATAGAACAAGGGTTTCCAAACTCTTGTTGTCCAGAATTGTCATATATAAATTTATCCTGTCAACCGTTACAAAATCAAGCGACAGAGGTTGAAGAGATGAGTGCAGGAAGGGAAAGGGTTCGACAGAAGGAAGTACCCCCTTCTCAATATCTTAAAAAAAATTCGATAAAAGTACGTCAAATAGTCACGCAGCTTGTTGGAATTTGTTACCTTCTTCTTTTGGTAACTGAGGCATGTATATCATTTCCATAAACCTTGTAGCAAACTCATGTCCCGCCCGAAATAGCTAAATGGTCCACCAGTGGGACGCTTCCAACAGCTTGGAACCAGCCTCTGACTCATATCAAAGGGCCAAACCTCTCACCCCAAACTACAGTTTTGGTACGGTAGTACCAAAATTCTCAATTGGCTCAGCTATTTGATTGACAGCTAATTCAAATAATGCAGAGTACCAAATCTTATAATACACAGCATGAATCTTACTGAGAGTGTTTTGATTATATAAACTGAGTTTTCTTTACTCACCTTGACCTTGAAGCAATAAAATGAGATTGTATCTGGATGAGCATAAATCTCAGACAATTGTGGGAGGGGCTTAAGTAAGAAGGTTAGGAGAATCGGCACTGTTTGGGGTGAGAGAACTGGACCTTTAACTTTTGCAGGCTTACACAGTTTCACAGTAGTGTCCGTGTTATATGGGGCAGACATTTGAAACGCTCTCAAAGCAGGCAAACCTTCCGAATGAGAACATTGAATGGCACAAAACGGTTCACGTACACTTCATTCCGTCAGATAATGGCGCTCTTTACTTGGATTACACGTTCCTAGTAATTAAACTTTAAACCTTTTAATGTTTTCTTATGGACTTACTCTTAAAAGCAGTCGCAGCCATTCATAGTGGGGGCTCATCGGGAAGATCGAGTATAGCGATTGTGCAGGCTTTCAACCTCTCGGCCCACTGGCCTTGGCTTCTGTTCTATTCAGCCAGTCTAGAGCAGGACCACTCAGTGTTTGCTCTTTGGAGGGCGTACTTGTCCATTTGGGACGTTAAGCTCCTTAAGGGAGCAGAACTCCTTCGTGAGTATTGTTTGGTTTTCGCCCCTGGCTCTTTGCCAGAGAGTCGTGGGGACTTTTGAAAAAAAAAAAGCATCGGGGAGGCATAATAGGGCATTTGTTCACTTCAATTTTTCCTTTGTTCACAGTCCCTTCATCCCCAAGTTCCGTCGGTTAGGAGTTGGTTCACCCTAAAACACGCATAATACACCTCTCCTGAGACTAAATTTGAGTGAAGCAGAGATGTGCTACAACCGCAAAGCTTCCGGGGCTTCGTCAGCCAAGACCTACATTTTGGCTCTGCCCCTGGTCCCTTCCCTGAGGAGGGCACCCTTCGTGTTCGGTTTATTCTGCGCACGAAAATATTTGTCCCATCATTTTCCTTTGCCCCTACTAGCCCCCCCCCCCCCCTCAATTTTGAAATTCTGACGCTGCCACTGGTCATTCAATTGTTGCTAAGTAGCCTTCAGCACTTGATTTGGGTCTTATGTACCTGATAATGAAATATCCAACTCTGACATCACTTAATGTGTTAACGTTCGTACGTTGAAATGAAAACATACCGTTCGATGTCGTTTGTGCTAATAACTGATCACATGGCATTGCAAGCTTATAGATTTATACCCTTTACAACCTGTATATGCACGCATTGAAATGCAAGGCTGTGTTTGTCCTTTGTAACTCCTGTTTAAATTTGTTCACATGAAGTAACGTCATATTTACCAGTTAGCATTTCTTTTTTTTTTCCAACAGGAGATGGAAAAGTAATGAAGATCCTTCACCAAGATTAACTTTATTAACAGTTGCTGAGACTTTCTGTAAAAAGATATCGTTTTATGGTTTAGTTTCTAATAGTACGAAGGCAAATAAACTCGAAGATAACGCTGATAAGTTTTACAATGAAACTAAAATATTCGAATCTCTTCAGGAGAAAGGTGTTTTACATCAGGCTTTGAGACCCTGTTAATGAGGAGAAACAGAGTTTCTACGAATGTACTTCGAATCAGGCACTGACTTGGGAACGGCGGGGGGGGGGGGGGGGAGAAATGCAGTTAGTTTGTTAGATAAAGTTTTACGGCCCAGTTTCCAACCTATTGGTTCAAGTCGATCCGACCACGGAATTTTTTTCCAGCTGTGGCTCACTGGCTTGTTTTCCCTACTCCACTGCTTATGCGGAGCATCACGCACAACGGCAACGTCTTTGGTATGACTCGACCTGGGAAGCGAACCCGGGCCTTCCGCGTGAGAGGCGGTTGCTCTTACCGTTAGACCAACCATGCGGTCGAAAATCGCTCAATGGAGAGACATGTGAAATATATAAACTTGAGGCAACCGCATGACAACCAGAAATTTTCTAGAAAATGATTTTTTAGACGGATTCTACCTCCTGCCTCCCTTCCTGTAACTACCTGCTATAAATACATTGAAAGTGATTATAGACGGGTCCATTTAGAGTCTGACACCAAAAAATTGCAACAAAAGGTCTTTCAACGGTTTTCTATGCTATTGGTTGTAGTGAATAAGAGGAAAAAAATCTATCAAATTAGGAGCACGGAAAAGGTGGTTTTAATAGAAAATTCAAAATGGCCGTTGGCCGCCACTTTGAAAATGAGAAACTGTAAAATAACTGTCGCCAGATGAACTGGAGTGATGCCGAAACTGTCGATTCCAACTATTTCTAACATGATAAATGCACTGGAGTAAACCTGATGTACCTTTGGCATCATTTCAACACCTAAATCCAAGATGGCGGCTGCCCGCCATTTTGAAAATGATAAAATGTTATATAACTGGCACCAGATGAGTTAGAGTGATGAAAGAAGTGCCGATTCTGACTATTTCTTACATGACAAATTCACTGGAGTAAGCCTGATGTAGCTTTGGTATCGTTCAAACCCCTTAATCCAAGATACATGCAACTGACCGGCATTTTGAAAATAATAAAATGTTATATAACTGGCACCAGATGAGTTAGAGTGATGAAAAAAGTGCCGATTCTGACATATCTTACATGACAAATTCATTGGAGTGAGCCTGATGTTGCTTTGGTATCATTTCAACCCCTTAATCCAAGATACATGCAACTGACCGCCATTTTGAAAATGATAAAATGTTGTATAACTGGCACCAGATGAACTGGAGTGATGAGAAAATGTCGATTCCAACTATATATAACATGATAAATGCACTGGAGGAAACTAAGTTGATGTAACTTTGGTATCATTCCAACACCTAGATCCAAGATGGCTGCTGTAGGCCATTTTGAAAATGATAAAATGTTATGTAACTGGCACTTGATGAGTTGGAGTGATGAATAAAGTTTCGATTTTGACTACATCTAATATGGCAAATTCACTGGAATAATCCTGGTGTAGCTTTGGTATCGATCATTTAACTCCTAAATCCAAGATAGCAGCTGTCCGCCATTTTGAAAAAAATAAAGTGTACTATCTTTATAGCTACAGTGTGCTGGTTAAACTCCACACTTAACAGTGCCAAATTTCTACTAGGTCTCAGATGACCAATTTGCTCGAGTGAGTTTCAAGAAGAATCAGCCCTCCTCATCTGCATCGATTACTGCGTTCGTTACTATAAACCGTGTCAGTTTAAAGACGCTGTCAGTTTAAAGACATCAACAAATTGGATACAACTAGCCATATCTGCTCTGATATAACCTCTTTAAGCAAAATCTTGTTAAACCAACTTTGATTTGTTATTTTCAGGCCATACCAAATGATAAATAGGCTCATTGGCCATTGCATACCTTTACTAGTAAATAACGCACTTCAGATAGCCTACAGTATATTAGACAATATTTGATCAGCAAGACTGATACAGTAGCACTAGGTGACATCATGTCAACAACTGAAAGGCTTAACTCACATCTTGAAACTTTCTAAGCTGTCACTGTTAAATGAGATAAACTTATTCTTTATTACTGTCATTAGGTTCATTATAGCCCAAGGGGAGATGATTGTCACAATATGTTAGTTGGCATGGGCCAACCGCCGAGGTGCAGGAAGCCCGTATAAAACATGCGAGGCAATGCCTCTACGAAATACCAAATACCCTCCACTAAATGCATCCCTCGGCAACCTCTTTATACTCATCCTAACGAGAAATTGGTTTATAACGGTAAATTTTATCTACAAAATTGGGTGCGCCATGGGCGAGGCAAGCCTCGCCGGAAATATGAGACATTCGCAGGTACTAACTTGAAAAACAAAGTACCATCTGATCCTAGAAACATTCGTTGTTTTCGCTATTGAGACGACATTCTTTCGTTTTTTATAATCTCGGAACTCTCTGCACTAGTCTGGTAAATAAAATTAATAAAATTCATGCCTCAATTTAATCTACATAGAGGCGTCCTACAAATTGGCTACATATTTAGACCTCACTGTATTGATATTCAAATTCAAGAGCTTTGAAACCCAAGGGCTGCTGAACACCAAAGTCTACACAAGGCCAACAGAAACCTATCAAATTGATAGGACTTCCGCTCACCCACTCGCCACATTTAAAGGCATTTATATGGTGTTGGCGCTCCTTTTAGTCTTCAGCCTCGTCCTATGGAGTGATTTCACCTACGTCACAAGCCCCGCCCCTTTTGACGGGCATATGCATTTAGTGTAGCTAGCTGAGAAGCAGCTGAAGACTCACTGTGAGAGTGATACACTAAGACAATATTGATTTTTGCCCGTCAGTGGGCGTGGTTTCCCAGTTGTGACGTAACGTGAAAGCACACTATAGGACTTATTCCACTAGGTATTCATGAATCATGTATTCATGCTGTCCGAAACTGGCCTGGTGGCTCCTCAATTCAGTTGTAAAAACATCCAGTCAGTCGGAATTTTGGACCATGGCACTCCCTAAATATGAGACCCTATAGAGACGGCCGCCTTTCTACTGAAATGCACTGGGAAATATTAATATTCATATTAATACGCAAATTAGATAGGTTTGAAGGTCAAATCGTGTATCTGAAACTTTAAAGTATAGACCGCAGATAAAAATAGTACTTCTCAGAAAGGTCCTGATTTATAGAGAAACCTGGGATTTTAAGATACATAATATCCCTGTCATTCAGGACAACCGAACGGGGTTTAGTTAAGAAAAACAATTTTGTGTTGCTATGGCAACTACGGCACATGAAGACAAAAATGACAGTCACCAATGTCAATATTCTTCATCGAGGATCTGGTGTTAGTTAGGCAGGTTTAGTTTGATGTAATTTCCCCTGACTCAAATCCTCGGCATATTCTTCTGCTAACACTATAATTTGTCTTTTTACCCTATCTTATTTGCATATTAATATGAATATTAATATTTCCCATTATGTTTCAGTAGACATCCCTTTATAGCGTGAAAGGACCAAATGTCACATCAGTCAATGCCTGATGTGAGATTTGGCGTAAATATATTGAGAAAACAAGATTTTTGACCAATAGAGGGCGCGCTTCGAACTTTAAACGTCAAAATGGCGCAGAAAAGCCCCGATATGGCCAGTATACTCTCGATTTTCAGAATCAGCGACCCAAAATGACCAAATCCACTTGGTCTCATAAATTTTGGTTTCGGGTGACGGTACCTTCCCCCTTCTCCACATGGTCTATGGCGGCCATTTTGGACTTGACCAGTTTAACACCTTTTCCGAGGTCAAATTTTGATAGTTTTTTCCTCTTATAAAGTACACCTCAAAGAACTAAAAAACAGTGGAAAACCTTTTGTTGCAATTTTTTTTTAGATTCGGGCCATTTTGGGCATAAATTGACCCTTCTATTATCTCCCAAAGCTTTCGTGACTTATCCTGACTACGTCAAAGGTGAGCATGCGCAGGGATGGCTTGTTACGTAAGGTAGAGACCGGAAGGTTAGGAAAGGCGGTGAACAGTGAGGATCACTCACGGACTTCCTATACATGGACAGAGCATACTGCATGTTACATTGTCGCTACCGTACATGTGAGTACAGGGGTATCAAGATGACTGTTTGCTATGGTTTTGTGTATCAAAGTTTGGATTTGCTCAAGTAGTTCAAATCAACAGATTTTGCAAGAAACTTGAAATATTTTCCAATAATGCAAGGTTAGGTCAGAATCACTATACGCATTGCAGGAAAATGATACTGTTTCTCATTCAAATAAAAATTTTGTTTAAAATATTTTGAAATAATACAGAGTCGTCATCAAATCATACAAATTATAGCCTAGCTTCCCCGCAGCCATTTTGGTGCGCCTTTTTGTCCCAGTCGGTGGCGACAATCTACGCATATGGGACGTACGCGTTACATGTTCTCTCCATGTATATAAGAAGTCCGTGGAATCACTGTAAAATATAGATCAGCAATGAACAGGCGGCATCCTTTGCGGAACTCCGGGTCACTCCACGGAGTGGTGGGGACAAGTATTTTCGGACTTGGATCGAACTTGCTGGACTTTTACACCTACTTCATGAAGATAATTTTCATTATGATTCTGAAGCTGTTCATGCCTTAAAGGACATTATGGCCCCCTGTTGACTGGGGGTTGTAGAATATGCCCACAGTGTTCCTCGCCTGTCGTAAAGGGGGGCTTACGGGGTAACGGGGACGACTTAAACCGTGTTTGAACTGTATTTTTTCTCGTTGACACTATACAACACATTCGTGTTGATACATCGTTACATCCCATCTAAGTAACTCTTGACGCTAAAGGGCAAGAGTAGTCACCCCAACTTGAAGGAGTTTAGTAGACTGTACTGTTGCATGATTTGCTGTTGAGCATCATGTAACAGTATTTTTTGTCCTAAAATGTAGAATTTGCTTGAAGTAGCTGCTTGGTTTATTATGTATATGCAATATCGGGTTCATAAAATATGATGGAAGATATTTTGAAGAGAAATAAGAGACAAATTGTGATATTTAGCTGTTGCTTCAAAATAGGTTTGGGGGACTGCTCTCAACTTTTAAGGGAGGGGAAAGCTTCCCTCCATAAGCAGTGTTCCAAGCAACAGCGCAGCACAATCCAAATCGGAGTAGTCATATTGGGAGCATTCTTCAATTGATCCCTAAAGATGAAACACGATTAGCCTATATGTAAGGCATAACAGTGCCACACCCGCCCTCCGCAACCGGTCTTCTGTGCATAACTTAGTAAAATTTGCATGGTAAAACTGGCAAGCTGCTGTACTCTAGCTCTGACGTACGTCATTGTTGCCTTTGTGTTCCAAGTCTTTGTTTGGTTTAGTGCTACAATCCCCGACAAAACAGATGAAACAAAATCACTGGTACGGTGACAAAATGGACTCACGATCTCTCAAACTTCCCTTGAAAACCCCTCTCCTCTGTCAATGTTGTTTCCCAGCTGATAGTTACAAGGTTGTAGCCAACATTGAAAAGGGGGGGGGGGGCGGGGAAGGTGATTTGTTTCATTTACTTTTTGGGGGGGAGTGTAGTACCCATGCCCGCATTCAACCCACCTGCTTACAGGAATGTTTTTGCGTTCAGCTCATGTGCGGCGATCGGTCTTTGAAAGTGGGGGATATAGTTGGTGTGATCTTAGCGGAACGCCACCATCAGCTGGCGCGGAACGTATAATTTAATGATGGAAAATTCATGAAAATATCACTGTAGTTGCTGATATCACTTGATGATATGGTGAGTTTGTAATTTCTAGAGTTCGGAAAAGTTTACCAAACTGATTCATGACGGCACACGACTGCAAGTAGTCAATGAAATTATATCTGCGGGCGAATCGCGTGGAAAATTTGCATATTTGAAATAAATAATTACAAACATTGAGCTTTCATTGAAGAAAATTACTAGATATTTCACGAAAACCACACTGTAGTTGACTGATGTCACAAATGGCAAATTTCCGAATTTTTCCCTTTTTAGAGCCAGTAGCTCCGCCACTGTCGTTGAGTATCATTCATTTCTTTATATTGTATCTTCCATTCCCGTAGTAATTATTAGTTATTTTAAGGAATGTTGGTGCATATCACAACATTTCAAGTTTCTTGTCAACACTCCTGGGGGTGTTTATAGTTGTTTAATGAATAAATTTATATTTTTGTGTGCACTGTTTATAATCACGTATCTTTTAGTATTCTTAACAAAGGCCTAAATATTAAGTAAGTGTTTGTAAGCATCAGTCATTTTCTGAATTACAGTATTCCAAGGCTTAAAGATGGCCTGAATATTTAGTTATTGTTTTTGGTCATCAGTCATTTTCTGAATAAATTAATTGTTATATTTTTTTTAAATGAGACAGAGAAAGTCGATAAAACTGAACCGAAAAGTATAAAAATAACAACAATGGTTTTCAAAGTAAAAAATCACTGTAAGAACCTTGTGGAGCTTAAACTGCCGTATAATAAAACTCATCTGGAGAAGCAGAAACCCAAGTTGTAACAGAATTAAATCTTTCAGAAAAAACCTTACAGTGTATCGGCAATTATGTAAATAGTCTTTTCCAATTTTGATGGCATTTAAATATTATATATTCTTTCACTGCATGTAAAAGTCACCTTATCAGAGTAATGTATGTACGAAATGGATGCCGTATTTACCTTCCATTTCAAGCAGAGAAATAAACTTATGGATGATCCCTTTCGAAGGTGATAGGCGATTGAGGATACTGGTGCACATGTGTAATATGTTTACGTTTTAGTTACTCCATGAGAGGGTGTACAGAACTGTCAAGGCACATTCGTACGTTCCCTTCTATTTTTAGAGAAACGGTTTTATGTTACTTTTTAAAGCGTAGATTTTTGTAATCTTTTAGTTTTCCGTTCAATTAAAAAAATTGTCATAATAGCATACTTAACTTTTACCTAGTTTCCGAATATGAAGGTTGGTTTTCATGGGGGGGGGGGGGGATTACACTATCCAATTTCATGGGGGATATATCGCCCCATCCCAATCACCCCCCCCCCCGGGTCGCCGCCCATGGTTCAGCTAGTCCCTGCAAAAAAGGTCGGCATCCACACAACAGGCCGCTACGCACACTACCATCTGCTTAGTCTTGGTCAGTGGCGTAGCTAGGATTTTTTCCAGGGGGGGAAAAGGTGTGAAATTTCCCAAAACTTAGCCCGGTCAATGTGTATGTATTTCATATAAAATATGCAAATTTACAAGTATGACAACATTACCATGTCATTTTTTAATACAACCTGCATTTTAATCTTAAAGTTTAACATAGAGCAATTGGAAATAACAACTCTAAGTATATTATTTTGGTCAGCAATATCTGGTTTATTTGTATTTACTAACGCAGTGGCGTACGCAGGATTTCTCTGAAGGGGGGGGGGGGGGCATGCAGTATGGTCTAAGGGGAGGGGTGTCCGGACATTTTTTGACGTTTTCAAGGAGCCTAGATGCAAAATGGTGCAAGATTTTCGACTTTGACAGGAACAGTGTTAAAAGTTGAATCGTGGTGGTTCATGAGGATAAAACTGAAACTTTTGCGTCTTTACATGCATTCTTATGCCATTTATGCTACCTTACGAAGTAAAAATTGTCATTAAATTTGCACACTTTTAGGAGACAAAATAGAAGAGCATTGATCGGTACATGATTTGTGGTTTCTCTTGGCCACAAAACGTTATTTTGTCACAAGGATTATCTAAGCGGAGCGCCACCATTGGCTGGCGCGGAGCGTAGAGAAAATTTCGAAAAATCAGACCCCTCAGATGGCTGCAAATAGCATTTTCCAGACTAATACGAAGAACCAACCAGTCGCTATCTTCTTTTGTCGTTTGCAATAAAATTCTCCCTTCAAAATATGTTCGCAAACTGCAAAGTGATCAGAGAGTTAAGAACTAATTTGACCCCAAAAATGTTATTATTGCCCAAAAGACTGCGCGAAGCGCCACCATTGGTTGGCGCGGAGCGTATAGTAAATTTCGAAAAATCAGACCCCTCAGATGGTCAAAAATAGCGCATTTATGCTTGTAAAGAGAATCTAAACATATAGTCTTTATTTATCGATGCACCAGTGGGATACAGAGTCTACCTTTTCAACTAAAAACGGGAATTTGACAGAATTTGCCTATTTGTAGGAATTAAAAAAAAAAATGGCATCATTAGTAAAGTAAGGGTAGGCGGTGCACCATCTGACGTCACAGGGGTAGTCTGCGAACTATATGCGCATTTGAAGGAAAGGCCCGAAATCTTTAGTGTAGATTTCATACGAAAGACTTGGGTGGCATTATAGATTATGTGCCGGGGGTTGATTATTATTGGTTTAGTTTCTGTGACCAGAAGACTAGACCGGTTTCTGTTGCTTTGGCTCAATTTATGGCCCAACTTCATCAGTAGCGAACCGTTAAGAGGGTTGGGGTAATTAATCAACATTGTCTCACGTGCGGACAACATAGTAGAAGTAACAGCTGAAAAATTTCAAGTAGATCCCACAGAATGTCGCTTTTGGGCGCGCAACTCAGTTACATTTATTACAGGGGCCTTACATTGGCCGGCATAAGATCTTGGGGAATACATATTTGTTGGTTGAATAAAATGCCATTTAATTATAGGCCCATTCATAACATAATGGTTTTAATAAGTAGTAGTCTTGGGGAATACATATTTGTTGGTTGAATAAAATGCCATTTAATTATAGGCCCATTCATAACATAATGGTTTTAATAAGTATGCATGCCGTAGAATGTAACAATTCCCGGCGGGTGTTGCCTTTATTACCGGTAGTATGGAAGGGAAGTGTAACAGTAAATTCTGTATTCTCTCCACGGTAAATTCGGTTTACATGAGACAAAGATCCCATGAGATACAACACTTTACGACAATTTTTATAGTTCCTTGAAGCTTTTCATACAGGAGTTTAGGATCTTCGCTCTCAAGAAGTCTAATCCCTCTGGTGCAATAAACCGAGGGTTAGGTGTCGTTCTCTCAAGGCAACCTCTTTTAAGTTTTTTGGGGAGAGTTAGAAAACAACACAATCTCGTAGGGTCCCACAAGGCATGAGGCTATGGACTTTAAAAATTCGGAGCCTTAATTTGATAGGCAGAGACTTGCAGAAACAATCCTTCCCCTTTGAAAATTTTTGAAAAATTGGGTGTCCTTATATGCAATCTTCTGCCACATATGCTATCTATTGAAGTAAAATCTGTGTTACTTAAGTTTGACTACGTGTTTTTAAGAACAAAGAAAAAGTGGCGTCTGTGAAGGGGACATGGCCCAATGGCCCCAACCCCCCCCCCCCCCCTTCGTACGCTACTAAAAAGAGGCCTAGTAGTGGCTCGATCACACAGGATATCCTGTTAGAACAGTTGCCTGTTAAGTGTAGAAGGCTACAAGGTACTCATGGACCCGTTTATTGTTACACCCCAAGTGAGCAGAAAGCTTTTTCCCGAACTAGCTTGTAAGCCTCCAAGGATTAGGCTAAGTAACAAAATCTAAGTATGCCAATGGATCCCGTTCATTCTAATTTCTAGACTAACTTTAACTTTATCTTTGGCAATGGATTGTTTCAGCCTCATTCATCGTTATGTACACAGAGCAAAATCGGTATAGCTATTATTAGCTTGTAGGACAATATATAATAACCTTAGGGGGTCTACGTTAGTGACTTGTCAATTTTCACATCCTTTTACTGAATTTCCAAAGTGTACAACGCAGAAACTGTGTACAAGGGGATAAGTTCGGGTTTAGAGCCTTTCAGTGTTAGTTGTTATGTATCAGCTGCTGTTAAATTCCTGAAAAACAGCTTCATGTGCACTGAAATGCACTGATCATAACACCCCCGCGTATACAAGAGAACATTCAATCTGCTACGCGGCGAGGACATTTCTGTGGAACGCTAGTAGGGCCGGTTCATGCAACACTGACGAAATCTGGGTTAATTTGTTGCATGAAAATACGAATTATGTATGAGAAATGTCTCACAATTTCTTATTCAAACAAAAATTGTGAGAAATTTTTGTTAGAATAAGAAAATTCATTAAATTTCCCCAATTTCATCAAATTTCCCCAAATTATTTTCCAGTGGGCAACTTTCCCCCTGCCCCCCCCCCCCCAGTAGCTACGCCACTGGTCTTGGTCAAGACGTTATTACACCTTTCCTACCAGGACTCAAATAGAGGGCGGGCTTTAACTTGACTGTTTTGCAGAGCAGTTTGCTTCCAGTAGGCATCACACCCCCAATAATTTCCCCATTGACTTACACACTAAATTAGCTCCTTTTCGAGGCCGCTGCAGCCTTGTCAAAGTTCACAGCTATGTCAAGACACCCATCACTTGATAGCTGACAAGTTTGCCCATCATGGCACTACAAAATTTCCATACCATGACCGTTTAGATTTTGAGCTAGAAGGACTTAAAGTTTTTGTAGGGTACACCCACCCATAGCCTCTTCACAAAAACAGAAAATCTCCGCCATTTGATAGCAATTTTTTAAACAGTCAAAATCAACGTCAATCTTACCCAAATTTTCAACATCCACACTCTGGCAAGTACTCTTTCATATTCATGGACTTTCATCACCCAGCTGGCATGTTATCTTGTCAAAATTTGGTCAAAACCAGAGCTAAAAGGACTATTTCTTTGAGGGTGAACACTTGACGCTCTAGAACACTCCTCTAATGGAGTAGTGAGACCTTAAAAAAATGTGACATTTAGATTTGCTCTTACAAACACTTCATACTCATTTCTATACACATTGTCAACTCAAGTCTTGTCATATTTCAACTTTCTATCCCTCCTATATCAACTTCAGGACACCCAACTCTATGCTGGACATATGCCCTTTTCTGTGCATTCACAGCTACACTCAGGTGTGTGAGAATCTCCACATACCTCACACTGAATAACTTGCAAAGCCATTTGTGGCACTCATTTTCTTTCCCAACTGAGGTTTTCTGTTGTGGTAAAGCATGTTCTGTACAAAAATATAAGAAATTAATCTTCAAGAATGTCTCAGCTCAGCGTAGGCGGGGGTGATGCAGATCATCTGGCCATAAGGTAACAACACCCCAAGTCTGCAAGAACAAAAAGGAAAGAGAAATAAAAATCATTAATCTGATGGAAAAAGTTAAACTTTCTGACTTGATATCCATGTAGGTCATGTACAATTAGCATTTTTGTTACATTTTATGAAAAAAGTCCACTATTCAGACTGTCTCAGGAGGACTAAAAGGTTAAAGAGTTGAGAAACCAATTGAGGGCGCTGTTCAAAACAGCTGTCTTGGACAGATTTCCTTTGATGCTGGCCCATCCCCAGACAGCAGTTAACAGCATATCTGCAGAAGAAAAATTCCCTTACACTTACCTGGGACTAAGAAATAATTAAGTTATCATTATCTAAAACATAAATACATCAGTGACAGTGTTAAATTTATGCAGCACCATGCAGGAAGTCTGAAAAATGTGACATTGTATAACCCTTAATTTGCTGGAATTTCTGTTGGCCTAACAGTAAACACCTCCTGAACAAGTCTGTATGGGTGCTGGCCAATCATGTTAAATGGTTAATCAGATCATTCCAGCATGGCAGCTTGGCTGGGTAAGTTTGTTCAAGAATATAGATTAATAGTTTCTTGCTTTAACAAAGGTGTGATAACTAAAATTTTTAACAATACACACAACCAATGGAAGTCTCATTTCCTCTCAGACTTTGAGGTACACTACTAGCCAAGTCTTGCCTGATGCAGTGAAAGCTAGTAAATGCACCACAACATTATATAACATGGAATACATAATGCTCACATGTGTTACCTGCTACTCTGCAGTCAGAAAATAAAGTGGGTTAGGGAGAGATGCAAAACTGAGCTGGTAATGTGAACCTTAAAAAGAATCCTCACAAAAGAATGTGATTCTCATTAATTTCTCCTCTTGACAGTATTACCTTCCGGTGGCTGTATTTCAATTTTGAAGTCAATGTAATGTGTACAGCAACCAGATTACTCATTTTCACATACCTAGATGCTTCAAATTACAAGTGCAACAAAGTGTATATCCCTGGCCCCACTAAGGTTTGTCAGTCACTGAGTTAGGTCTGGTTGTCACTTAGCCTACCACAAAAAGTACAGTCTCCATTATTTAGGAATAACTAAAAAAGTTGAAATTGCCCTGAATTGCCGGCAGGCATAAAAGAGAAGGAAAGAAAATTGTTGACTTACATTTAAAAAGGTTGCAGGCATGTTTAAAACCCCCAAATAGTGACTTTATCTATAGGCCTAGGAGCAAGCAGCCCACACTGCCATTTCATGTTTCAAAAGAAAGTTGATCTGCTCGAGAACTCCTCCAATGCAGGCTGCCACACAATGTTGCATTAAAAACTAGTCAGTTGGGATATGTTTCTCCTGGCTGGTACCAATCAAATATAACCTGCAATTAAATAAATTCAAGTCAGCAAGAAAATTGGATAAATTAATATTTGGAGGAAGAACAGCATTTTGAAATTAGAAACAGAGTTGAGGCCTAGGTCTAACGTAGACTTAAAGTTAAAAATATTGCAAGTTGGCTGTAGGGCCTATGGAGACACTAGGAAGGGGGGGGGGGGTATTTTGTCATGCACAGTGACAATGCATTAGATGGAAATTGCTGTAGGGTCCTTAATGACCTCATATAAGTTTTAACCAGAGTCAGAGATTTGGCTAGTACTGCATTCTCTTTCGTACATACTGCATATTACAGTACAGTGTGGTAAATGCAGTGCACAGCAACAGTAGCCTAACCTAGAGTTAGTATGTTTTTACCCTCCAATCCCTTGCTACATGTACAAATGGTACAAATAACCCCCTCCAACAGACTACATCATTGCAATTGAGTTCAAAATGTCATTACAATACCCAGTCCTATGAACAACATCACACACTTACCTGCAGCATGCTGTCTGACGTTAATCGCCAAGTAGCTATTCGTGGAACTAGCTTCCCAGCTACTATTTACACAGGGTGCCTGGACGACAGGTAGGCTATGGCAGTGTAGAATGACCATTGTAACATTCAGCTACTCTTAAATATTCATTTACTTTCCAAAAATGTGACAAAATAGACTATGACAGGGCAATCTTTGTCACAATCCCAATCTGGGTATTATTTTTTACCGAAAACTGTATTTTTGACCCAAAAATCACTCAAGCGCGAAATTCTAAGACGTCTCCCCAAAATCATGTTTCAGACATTAAAACAAGTCATTTAAGTCTAAATAAGGTGTCTTTACATCAAAAATGAAGAAAATCACCTTTTGCTCTAAAGGCATCACACCCCCAATAATTTCCCCATTGACTTACACACTAAATTAGCTCCTTTCGAGGCCGCTGCAGCCTTGTCAAAGTTCACAGCTATGTCAAGACACCCATCACTTGATAGCTGACAAGTTTGCCCATCATGGCACTACAAAATTTCCATACCATGACCGTTTAGATTTTGAGCTAGAAGGACTTAAAGTTTTTGTAGGGTACACCCACCCATAGCCTCTTCACAAAAACAGAAAATCTCCGCCATTTGATAGCAATTTTTTAAACAGTCAAAATCAACGTCAATCTTACCCAAATTTTCAACATCCACACTCTGGCAAGTACTCTTTCATATTCATGGACTTTCATCACCCAGCTGGCATGTTATCTTGTCAAAATTTGGTCAAAACCAGAGCTAAAAGGACTATTTCTTTGAGGGTGAACACTTGACGCTCTAGAACACTCCTCTAATGGAGTAGTGAGACCAGTAATAACAGAGCGGAGAATTTCTGAAGTAATAGAGGGCGTACTCAAAAAAAGTAGCCGATGTTGTATTATTAACGAGTCTTGACCAAGACTACCTTCTGCTCGATTCTGTGACCGCACATAAGTCGATAAGCGATACTGCATGTACATCTGGCCAAATCACTCAGATTAAGGGGTTGAATTAGCAGCACGGCGGAGAGAAATCATTATAAGCAGTAATTTTTACAGCTTCTACAAAATGGAACCACTCTATTTCGATTTTATTCAGAAACCAAAGTTTGTAATTACGTCCTGGGGCTGAAGGACTTTGTACCCTAAGACTATTTGTTTGTCACAAGTTAGAACCATTTGTATGTACCCGTGGTACAGGTAAAATGAGACTTAAGGTAATTTAACTTGTTCTCTTAAATTCATTGGATTACGCTAAGGTTAGATCAAGTAAGATATTGTTAAGAAATGCGAAGTACGTTCGCATGAGTTTTATAAGTCTTTCTTACCTTTATAGACTACAAATACCCATTTAACAGTCAAGATTCACAAACTTTCCAAAGAGGATCAATTGCTTTAAACTTGCTTATAACTAAAACACTCAGGTAAAAGGAAATAGATTTACACTAAACTGAAACGAGTGATGTTCACTCTAAAACGAGTGATATTCACTCTAAAACGACTCGAGTGTCCAGAATAATGATCATTCCCACGTACGAGTGAATTTCAGTCGATGTGGTATGAAAATTCACTCCAGATAGAAGAATATTTCGCACACATTGAATGAAATATCATAGCTCTTATTGGAGTGAATTTCGACTCAATTCCTGGTGAATTTCTCTTATACTTAGAAAAAAACCATTCGGGACACTTTTCGGGAGTCAATTTCACTCTTTTTATTCTAAAATGTTTATACAAAGGGAGGGAAAATATGGAATGTGACAAACGTTTAAAGCTGGCAGTGTTCAAACTGAAAGGACAATTGTAATGATTTTAGGGGAAATTTTCTATGACCACCGATGATGTATTCATGTGATGTCACATGACATGTCCCTCTGTCAGATGACACGTCCAACTGTCCCCTCACCCGATCCCCCAGATCGTCGCCCAAGCACTGGTGTAAAGCTATGAGAATGTCCAAATGATACATGAATTATATCGATTTTAGTATTTTCGTTCATGTCAATCTAAACTCGTGTAGTTGTGTTGACTTCGTCAAGGTCCGTCTTTATTGATGCTATCGGGTGATGTATGACATTCTGCAGATTCCAACAACCACACAGAGGAATTATGACATCCCGTTGGTCGTTGCCCATTTGGCTATTGGTCGCATCATCTCTTCTAGGAATTTAAAGTTTCGGAACCTTTGTAGGTATTCGAAGAGTTCCAATTTGAAAAAAAAAATGGTAACATCAGGCAGTCCGCCAACGGTCATTGTAGGCTTTCGATCGGTGGTGAATACGTGGTTGGCCCTGAAGGACTGTCAGAGGGCAATCAGAGGTCCTCTGGCCACATCCAGGTCAAAAATAAAATTTTATGCTGCATAAATGTTTTCAGCCAATCAGTGACATGACATTTTTCCTACGGATCGCCGAAGTGGCCTACGGCGGTCCGTTGCGCCAACCAAATTTTGCTGAGAGGGGTTATGTTACAACAACGATCTACGGTCGTCGTACGATCTCAAAATTGATGTAAAAATATTTAGTCACCCCTAACCATTTCTAATTCCTTTAGAGGAAACCCGGAATAGAAAGTTTTTTTGCAATACAAGATCCACATTTTCAAATGTTTCTTTTAAAAAGGCCAAAAGCGCGGCACACTACGTCCCTAATACAGTGGTGATCGTACTTTGAGAAAATTTAGGTGCTCGTCCCCCAGGAAAAATTCAAGCAATACCACTGGACAGACTGAATAACTTTGCAGATTTTTATTGACGAAACAGCTGTCGTCACAGAGAGCACAAATGGAAGAAGCGTTAAGAGTTCAACAGAATCCACGAGTTCCACTACGACTTTGACGGTTGATGTAAAACATCAAACTGCACAGCAGGTTCCAACAGCCAATGACAGCAAAGGTAATGTGTAAACTATTTGCCTTTGAAATTAATTGGAACTTAGAATATTCATATGAATAACTGTATGTGTAATTGTTTAAGCCCTTCGGCTACCTACACTTTGTATAGAGTTTCGTGTAAAATAAGAAAATACTATAGACGAATTCGGACAGCAAGTCATGGTATGATCTCGGTCGGCCATAGCTGGGGTACATCACCTCTTAATCTTTCAATTTCCTTGCTTACCTGTATCATGAATGGTTGTACACTAAATTGCAGTGGCGTAGCTACTGGGGGCAGGGGGGGGGGCAAGTTCCCCCCTCCCCTGGAAAATAATTTGGGGAAATTTGATGAATTCTCTTATTCTAACAAAAATTTCTCACAATTTTTTTAGAATAAGAAATTGTGAGGCATTTCTCATACATAATTCGTATTTTCATGCAACAAATTAACCCAGATTTTGTCAGTGTCTCATGATCCGGCCCTACTCGCGTTCCACAGAAATGTCCTCGCCGCGTAGCAGATTGAATGTTCTCTTGTATACGCGGGTGTTATGATCAGTGCATTTTAGTGCACAGGGAGCTGTTTTTCAGAAATTTAACAACAGCAGATACAGTACAACAAATACTGGAGGGCTGTAAACCCGAAGTTATCCACTTATACACAGTCTCTGCGTTGTACACTTTGGGAATTCAGTAAAAGGATGTGAAAAGTGACAAGTCACTAACGTAGACCCCCCGAGGTTATTATATTGTCCTACAAGCTAGTAGTAGCTATACCGATTTTACTCTGTGTACATAACGATGAATGAGGCTGAAACAATCCATTGCCAAAGATAAAGTTAAAGTTAGTCTAGAAATTAGAATGAACGGGATCCATTGGCATACTTAGATTTTGTTACTTAGCCTAATCCTTGGAGGCTTACAAGCTAGTTCGGGAAAAAAGCTTTCTGCTCACTTGGGGTGTAACAATAAACGGGTCCATGAGTACCTTGTAGCCTTCTACACTTAACAGGCAAGAAGAAGAAAGAAGAAGAAGAAGAAGAAGAAGAAGAAGAAGAAGAAGGAAGAAAAAGAAGGAAGAAAAAGAAGGAAGAAGGAAGAAGAAGAAGAAGAAGAAGGAAGAAGAAGAAGAAGAAGGAAGAAGAAGTAGAAGAAGAAAAAGAAGAAGAAGGAAGAAGAAGGAAGAAGAAGAAGGAAGAAGGAAGAAGAAAAAGAAGAAGAAGAGGAAGAAGAAGAAGGAAGAAGAAGAAGAAGAAGAAGAAGAAGAAGAAGAAGAAGAAGAAGAAGATGAAGAGGAAGAAGAAGAAGAAGAAGAAGAAGAAGAAGAGGAAGAAGAAGAAAAAGAAGAAGAAGAAGAAGAAGGAAGAAGAAGAAGAAGAAGAAGAAGAAGAAGAAGAAGAAGAAGAAGAAGAAGAAGAAGAAGAAGAAGAAGAAGAAGAAGAAGAAGAAGAAGAAGAAGAAGAAGAAGAAGAAGAAGAAGAAGAAGAAGAAGAAGAAGAAGAAGAAGAAGAAGAAGAAGAAGAAGAAGAAGAAGAAGAAGAAGAAGAAGAAGAAGAAGAAGAAGAAGAAGAAGAAGAAGAAGAAGAAGAAGAAGAAGAAGAAGAAGAAGAAGAAGAAGAAGAAGAAGAAGAAGAAGAAGAAGAAGAAGAAGAAGAAGAAGAAGAAGAAGAAGAAGAAGAAGAAGAAGAAGAAGAAGAAGAAGAAGAAGAAGAAGAAGAAGAAGAAGAAGAAGAAGAAGAAGAAGAAGAGGAAGAAGAGGAAGAAGAAGAAGAAGAAGAGGAAGAAGAAGAAGAAGAAGAAGAAGAAGAAGAAGAAGAAGAAGAAGAAGAAGAAGAAGAAGAAGGAAGAAGGAAGAAGGAAGAAGGAAGAAGGAAGAAGGAAGAAGTAAGAAGGAAGAAGGAAGAAGGAAGAAGAAGAAGGAAGAAGAAGAAGAAGGAAGAAGAAGGAAGAAGAAGAAGGAAGAAGACGGAAGAAGAAGAAGGAAGAAGACGGAAGAAGAAGAAGAAGAAGAAGAAGATGAAGAAAAAAAAACACACATAGACTGATTCTGAGGTGCAATCGTTTGAAATCTAGGAAAAAAAACGCCCCGGACTGCTTCGATTGCTCTGCCACTAAGTGTTGTTGGAAAGTTTCAAAAAAGAATAACCAACTACATGGTCAAGTGGTGAGAGCATCCGAATTGCAGTGAGGAGTTCGGGTCGACTTGAACTTATTGATTTGAAACTGGATCGTAAAACTCAGTGGCCTCGCCAAGGGGGTGGGGCAAGGGGCTCGATCCCCCCTGAAAATCGTAAGCCTCCCGTGTGCCCCCAACAGAGATTTGAGATTTTCACTGTATGTCTTCTGTAGTAAGAGTGGGACTATAATTTTTCAAGATTCGATTCTTCTTTTAACAAGGAAGGCAGTCATTTCCGTACTCACTAAATAAATACATTGCAAAAACACCTGCTGACCTGGGAAATGCCATTCCCGGCTGTCTCAGGGGTTGCGTTTTTCAAAAATTTCTGCACACTTCCGAATAAGCCAATTGAAGGTGGCGCACAGCTCAGGTCACCGTTCAAGTGGGATTAGGCCTACATTTTTCCTTTAGAGGATCATATCTCACTGTACATCAACTGCTTTCTATTTCCCTTCCTAGTTCAGCTCCCTTTCTCAAAATGTCAGCCAGATCCGCTCTTGGCACTAGCTTTGTAACCAGTAAAATCTTACTTGAAGTTGCCCTGGAAGTACTTTTTAGACCAGTGTAAAGACAATAGAATTACCTTTACATTACGACTTTAATACCTCACAAACTCCTTAAAACCTTCTTAAGTTCATGATGAAACGTTCCCTCTTACATTTTGTTACATTCTTCCTCTCTGCCTGATTAACTCTTATTGTTTCAGGGAGGAAAAGCAGCGCCAAGTTTCATATCTGATTTATTGATTGACAGCAAAAGATATGTTTCAATACACAAAAAGTTACGTAACATTTGGGGTTAGCTAACAGGTCAGTCAGCATGTGTTAATTGCTTTTCACGCAGTGTGAACACAATGAAAGTATAGCTCATTTGAGGTCACAGATCATGTAACAGACTCAGATATTAGTTACACCCCATACCGCCTTTGATGTCCAAAAGGACCCAAACAACGGTAAAGGGTTAAAATGAGCCTGTGGAGTGTGTTGACTGCAAAGCTGATGCCGCTGTCTCTGCGTGTGTGAACAGCCCTGTGGTTCAGATACTTTGGATTAACTCTTTACCGTTGTGCTCCAATCGGGGCATATTTGCGCGCCTCGGGAGTGGGCGGAAAAGCGGACGTAGCACGCCCCGCATCAGATTCCGCAGGCTATTGACCCCTTGACCTTAAACTATTGTCTCTTTCGTTGTTGTGGCCGAATTTTCGGGTAGCTACTCGCAGTTTCGAGCTCCGCGTGAAACAGTAAAGATGGGTGACAGCCGCGCTTTCCGTCTGGGTCCAAAAGGACCCAAACAACGGTAAAGGGTTAAAAGCAAGTTCAAAGACGTGTTCACTGGGAAAAGGTACGCTACGTTATATGTATCACGTCTATCACAAGTTGGTTATCTTGAATTACTTTACTACACAGTTTTTAAAGAAATACAGTTCATACATCTCAATTTTCTTTACCTGTATTGACTGACTACTTATTCTTTTCCCCAAAGCTGATTTTTCTAGAGATCCTATTAGTTTAGGGCTGACCTAAGCAACAATTTACAATTTTTATGTCAAAATTTTGGCAGCGCCCACTTTAGTAGCTAAAATATAGGAGTTTAGGTCAGTTTGAAATATAGGTTACACAGTTCTTTATTGTGATATCACTAATAACCCATACACTGCAGAGTGTAACCTTTTAACAAGTTAGGTATCCTTCTAATTTGTAAAATTGAAAAAAAAAAAAAAAAAACAATTTTTTGTGGTAAACAGATACACAGAGATTGCGCTGTAAATTTTACAGGAATTTGTTGTAAATTTTGCAGATTTTTCTCTCTGTTGTGATGCGTCTGAACATAATTATTGATTATTTAAAGTCAACCAATGAGTTAAATGTCATGAACTTACTAATTTAAGCACAAAAACACTAACCTGTCAATCCGGTGATTGACGGGAGCCAGTCATGATATCATTCGATACTAATTACTTCTGAAGCAGCTGCATATTATCCTAAGGTTCAATGAAATCAATGCCAGGGGTGACGTCAGCATAACCCAACAGGGAGCAGGGCTCGTCCATAAGGAGGTCCTAATGACCTGCATTCCCAAAAGGTGACAAGTAACATGAGGATTGCGAAAGAGAGATTTAAGAGTGTCTGACGAGAGCTAAAAAAATTGATTGATTTCTTGAAACGTTGGGAGGCTATTTCCTAATAAGGAAGGAGGGGTTGAACGTTGTCTAGCTTGTGCCCTCTCACCGGGAAGGGTCAACGATTGAACACTATCTTGAACCCCCTCCCGATGGAGGGTCTAATGGAGTGGATGAAGACTTTTTTGTACTTTTATGGCAGTTAGATACAATTGGTGCTATAAGTTAGCAAAAAGGTAAGGAAAATATGGCGTGCAAAATTCTGAATATATTGCAGACTCAGAATAAAAAGGACACTTGATTTTTTTTGTGTGTGTGTTTGTGAAATTTTGATAGTACTTTAGCAAGTGGGATAGATAACTTACTGTAAACGTTTCACCTATCTTAAACTTACAAAGGCAACATCTTTCGAGTTTTGACCCAAAAGAAGAGACCAAGGTCAAATCAAGTTTTGATATGTGAAAGTGATACCTATCCTTACCAATCTGGTAAAACCTCTATTGAAATCTAATGAGCTGACTTTAGCCTGTTATCTGGTAAAGTCTCCACATTTGGGGCGATGTGCACTGTTTAACAAGAAATTTCCACATTTTCAACAAAACTTTTACTTGAAGCAAGCACGTATCATAATATACTCGCGAACAGCCTTTTGGTTTTCCTTAAATTTATCGACCAATTTTCCCCTCAACTATCTCATATTATCAGAATGCGAATAAGTTAGTTATAGGAAAATTTTGCAAACTTGACTTCTCTTACGGGATATCCCAACCTTATTACCTTCAAGGTAATAAGGTTGGGATAATAACTTACTGAAAACAAAAAGAGAAAGAACATTCTTTGTACAGAAAGTGATATAAACTCTAAGTCCCTGAAGTCCGATTTTTGTACACAAATCTTTTACGTTCATTTGTTGATATCTAGAGAAATACATAATCGATTTGAATGGAAGTTTCACCAGATTGTGTACTGAGACTTGGTTCTCCCATGTGAAAACTACGGTTTATTTGGATTTTACTTCAAATTAGCGGTGGAGCGTACTCTGTTCTGCCCACCTCATTCTTGTGTACTTTCGCCTCCTACATGTTTGTGTTTTTCCTCTTAGCCGTCTGGCCACCCTATCATCCCAGCACTCACTCCCAAGGCTTTTTGGCTGTTTGCCCTTGAACTAGCGTCCAGCACAATGTTATTCAGTTTCTTCCCCGTGCTTTTTCCATTATAAGCAATCTTTAAAAGTTTATCCTTTTCGTCGTAAGTTTGAAACTTCGAATAGACGAATTTGTTTGAAGTTCCCTAACAGAAACATTTTACGACAGTGGAACAATATACTTGCTCGACAGGAAAGAGATTTTCTTCTTGCCCCCCCTCCCACTCCCAAACGTGGTTCTGTCGGTTCAAGCCTTCAGAATTAAGCCTTGATGCTGTCGTCATCATGACGTTATTAAGGTACTCACCAAGGACATTAGGCTGAACTTGCAAACACCCGGATCCATTCATAAAAAAGTTTTTCAGTCGTCCCTCTTTAAACAGTTGAACAAACAAAGCACATGCTGAATTGTTGAGAGAGAGGATTGTTTAAGATTGGACAAAGCATCATGACATCCCCAGTCTAGTTATTGTACAAAATTGCTCAATAAATTTAACGAACCGTGCTCAAAAATTTCGCATGTGCTATGTTTCTCCAACATCGAGGATTTTTGGGGCAGGATTTTTTCCTCCACAGTGTTCTAAGAATACGTGACCTAAAAATTAAAACTGCTTTGTGTTTTGTTTGGAAAACACCATGTATACATTTACTTCATTGTAAGCCATTGACAAAAACGAGTTATATTGGAGTGTCTTTGAAGTTTTAAAATCAGTTCTTCACACTCATAGTTAGGTAATTTAGTGGGGCATAGAATTATAGGGCATAGGGTAAAATATACAAACCGTCCTCAGCACATAGTGTGCGGCGTTCAATTATTTTCGTATGCATACAACACTAAGCATATGATCTAATCTCATCGATACAATACACTCGATCACAATCAAATACAATCAATACAATGCAATGGCAACAGCCAACCAAGAAACACTTTGTTAACCGGTGCGCATACCCCCTTTTCCAGTTGTGGCTGACTGGCTTCCTCAAGTTTCCTACTCCATTTTTATGCTGAGCTCCAAGCACAAAGGCAGTAGCTAGGTTACGTTTTTCAGTCTTCGGTATGACCCGACCAGTACTTGAACCCTCGACCTCTCGAATGCAAGTCAGCATGATGCTCTAAACACTTGACCATCCAGTCGTTAGTCAGTTAGGAAATTTCTTATTAAAAATTGCGCATCGCCTCTTCGTTTGGCATTTATAAGATGCTTTAGCTGTTAAGTTTTCAGTTTTTAGCACAAAACTATAAAAAAGGCTGAGGAAGACATTATTCAGTGTAGTCAGTCGACAGTAGACAGAGCCAGCAAGACAGATACTCAGACCTACCATCACTGGAATATACAAAAGTTTTTCTCCATTGATTTCTGTCTTTACAACGGGCTTGTTGCTCCTTGGACGAAGAGAGCAACTTGAAGTTGCATAATTTGAAAGCTGTTTGCATAAAAAATGTTTGAATGGTACACTAGAAAATTGGTAGAACCAAAAAGGCTTCTTTATCAAGAAAAATTCTTCACAATAGTCTACACCTATCCAGCAAAACCGATAGGCTTTTTCATTCAGTTCATTGTTAAGAAACATTATCTGAGGGGAGGAAGCCTGAGGGAGCAATCGCCATAAAGGCGCTACGCAGACTAGCCTATATCTAGATTTCACCTTTAGCTAGTGAAGGTAGTATGGATTCAATTCTGGGAGTCTGAATAAAGAAGTCGCACAATTTCGTCTGCTTAACCAATTATAATGCAATCTTGCCTCAAATCAGGGAGTACCGCTTTCCAAATAACAGCTCACTGCTAACTTAAGGAACATTGTAAACGCTTTGTGGATTTTCAAGTTGAAAAAAGGCTTTATTCGAGCTGTTTTCGGTAGTGTGCTTTGGGAAATTCCCTTCGTTACACCAGGGAGAAGCCGATTTGCACTGTTTAATAGGACCTTTCTTAACCGACTAACTATAACACTTGTCCCAAATCTTTTAATGCAAATCACTGCTATTACGTAATAGTCCATGCCCATGCAACGAAAAATTAAATCCACAATAAGCGAGTTCGGTAATTCGATTTGCGGGCTACACACAGGCAGTGTTGCAACTCCTATGTTTTTCCCCTAGATCTATGTTTTTTAGCTACATCTGTGTTTATTTTTTTCAGAGAGGTTCAAATATGGGGTTTTTAAGTTTCCAGTCAAAACTCACTCAGATACTTCATTTTGCTTCACGTATTTCATCTATCATTCATTTGCGAAAACAGACTTTGAACATTCTCCAAACTACTAAAACAATGCAGTACACTTTTGCAGTTCGTTAACAGATACACGAAGATTTTGTATAACACCAGGGAGTTGTCCCTGACAACTCTCTGCTGATTACACTAGTCTAGACGGACTTTAATCTTCTTTTAAATAACAAGCTATGAATATAGCATATTAAACAATTTAGTGAGAGCTGACGAATGGCGCAGCCCTGTCAAGCACCTCCGTACTGAATGGGTGCATGTGCCACTCGCATTTTTGGGTCGTCTCGCTTACCCATCCCAAGTGTCCCGCATTTTCAAAAATTTCAAAATTCATAGTTTTCTCTGAGAAAAGTAAATTTTTTCTGTGTTAGTGTAAACTCATTTCACTAGACCAAAAGTGAGAAAAATCATCACAAAAATGGCAAGATCTGAAATTACTAGGCCTGACCAATTCAAGGGCCATTCCTCGCACCCGAAACTTACAATTCTTGTAGGGGTTTACCAAAATTCTCAATTGTCTCAGCTCTTTGATTGACAGCTAGTTCAAACAATGAAGAGTACCAAAACTTATATTACACAGCATGGACTGTTACCGAAAGTGTTTTATTATACACATTGAGCTTTTGTATACTCACCGTGAAGCATTAAACATTTTTGTGTCAGGATGAGGGTGAATTTGAGAAGATTGCGGGAGGGGGGGGGGGGGGGCTTAATTAAGAAGGTTAGGAGAATTGGTACTCTTTGGGGTGAGAGAATTAGGCCTTTTAATTAATGCTAAATATGACCGGGCTGGGGAGGCACAGATTCTCAAAAGTTAATGATACGCTCAGCGCCATACATGTTGTCTGATGATCACTCTTTAAACATGTTTATGTATTAGGAATAAAATTAACTGAAAAACATCCACAATAGTATCGTCCTAAAAATGATCATTGGCCTACGTTTTGTTGAAACTTTTATTAGGTTGGCTAAAATTTGAATCCTGCTTCATTTCAAGTGATCTGGGTTTTTATTTGGCTATCTGGGTTTTTTAAAACTAAAATTTGTTTTTGTTTTGTTTTCACTGAGTGACAACACTGCGCACATGCTCACATCCTGCAAATCGTCCGGATAAACACAACGACCCCCCCCCCCCTACCTACAAGACGTGTTTGAGTTTACATGAAAATTTCGTGGAATTATAAATCTTTATTAATCGATCCATATTTAGTTTCCATAGTCCTGTGGTACATCTCATATCTTTACACAGGTTGGCTTACTTTTGGCGCTTTCCGAGATGGAGAAAATTTTAACAAGAACTTACAAAAATCGGATCGGAATCTGACCCGACCGTCTCTTCATTGTAGTGTGGCAGTAGCTTTGTTGTTATGTATCTGAGTTCAAAATAAATATTGTCAATAATCATTAAAACTATCAGGGATAGGATTGAAGCTGACCATAGTGAGGTTTACTACGGAATATTCTTTAAATATGTGGGTAATATATTAGTCTTATGTTACTCTCAGGAATGGTCAGCTATCTATTATTTGCAACAATAAGCGCTTATATTGTAATTCATCAATTTTCACTATGGTAAAGGCCATGCCACGCTACAGCGATATCGGATCGGATTTCGCTCCGATTTTTGTGAGTTTTAATCAATATCTCCTCTATCTTTGGTCAAAAGAAACAAAAATTTGCCAACCTGTGTATGTATATGAATTGCACCCAGGACTACGAAATTTTAAGTTATACCAATTATTTCGTGACTTCATATCCGCAAACTGCATTTATCGGACACGCATAGTCCGCTAAAAGCTATATGTCAATGTGACGTCACGAAATAAGTAGCTTATATTTCATCTCCGTGGTCCTCTCATACCGATCCTTTATTTACCCAGAATGACAAATATTTGGTTCTTTTCGACAATAGGTGGAGGAGGTTTTCACTTAAACTCACAAAGTCGGATAGTAATCCGGTCCGATGTCGCTGTAGTGTGACCTGGGCTTAAGCCGTGTTTACTGGGGGCGCGGATCGCGAAACGCTAAACCGGTAAGACGAAACGCGGAACGCGGCAACGATCCGCATGTCCAACAAACACGCCACACGGATTGCCTAGTAAAGCAAACCAAACAGTCATAAAACTAGCCGACATTTTACTGACTGAAAAATATGACGCTTGTGTCGTCCACGTTCGCTTAAGTACGCTGCGCTCGAATTCACACGAAGATATAGTCATCGCGCCAGGAGCATATCTAACCACTGAATAATTGCTTTCTATAGATGAATGATTGATCTCTTACCGAACTATATAGTTCAACAAACCGTTCAACGGTGCCATCGCTTAGTTTTCCTCTCTTGGCATCTTGATCAGATGGTGAAATGCACACAAGGAATTCTTTCCGCGATTGGCGTGTTGTCTTTGCGCGTTCCGCGATCCGCGCGCCCAGTAAACATGGTTATACTCTTTGTGGTACATAGTTGACCTAATCAGGTCAACTTTCCATTCCTATTCTTCAAGACACTGCGAAGCAGCAACAGAGGGAAAATGTTGAACTATGAAGGTTTTGAATACATTGGTAGTTACTCCATAGACACATCTCTAAATAGCAATTCCCAAAGTTTTGTGGGATAGGGCTTTGGTACACGTTTTTTTTTTTTTTTTTGCCGGTGGCATTATGATGGTAAAATACAAAACACACCAACATCCTCTACCATAACCCTTTGCAATACCTATTTGGAAAAGGGTCTTCGGTTAAAGGGCAAGAGCAATCGCTCCAAATTGAAGAAGTGTAGCACACTGTCGTAGTTCTTCATGATTGGCTTTTCGGAGTCATGTAACAGTTATGTATTTTTTTTTCTCCTCAAATGTGAAATTTACGAGTCACTTCTTGATGTGGGGTGACGCCTTGGTTTACTTTGAATATGCAATATTGATGTCCTAAAATATTATGAAGGTTAGTTTAGGTTAGACTTAGTTTTACGGCCCGGTTATGAAAGGTACTTGGAATAGAAATAAGAAGAAATTTGTGAGCATTTAGCTACAGGTTCAAACTATTTTGGGACGACTCTTGCCCTTTAAGGCTACAAACCCTTTAGTTATTCTTCCGATTTCTCACATTGTGTAGGGATTTCTAGATCCCGCTGACTTATTTCAAAAACAACATTTGAGTCAGTCTAGCGGTGAATTGGAAAAGCATTACTCTCCCAACCTATTCACATGTTATTGTGTCTGATGGTATTCAATGGGGTGTAATTATAGGGATCTTTCCATTCTGTATCGTCTTTTCTCTTGGTCCAATAAGCCTATCGTTGTTGTAAACCAATGGTATGGAGAGCGTTGCTCCATCTCGCCAGCTCAGTCTCTCAATGAATCATACGCTGTGTATACTGTAAACTGTATAGGGTATACTTGGATGGTGTACTGTGTGGTGCCTCTATGGAATCCCGGAGAAGGACATAACGTAAGATACTGTATACAGTACCTTAATGAAGACTGGTGCAGCCAACTTGATATTTAATCACACTCACCCAGATTTGTTTTTTAAACCTGTGGCGTCATCGATTTGACGAACTTCGATCGTCGCAGAAATGAGAGGATCACGTCTCAAGGCATACGTTCTCTCCAAACGTTTTCTAAGAATATTTGCATGTCTGTCGATAATAGCTACAGTCACAATTTACAGTCGCTTGTTTGGGTATTCTTCTCATGCGACGAATGTTAATGTAAGGTTATTACATTCAGACTCATCGCATTCACCATCGGCAACTTTAACGGATGAAAAGTAAGTTGGTAGTTCTCATTTTTATGGATCACGATCCGTTTAGTACACTTTCACCCATGACCGGCTAGTCCGGGGGGGGGGGTAGGGACAGTGAGAAATGTCCAACTGTATTTGAAAACTCGTCCATTGACGTTTATTTTTGGCACAGCAACTTTTAGAAAAAGAGGAAATGTTCCATTAATATTGACTCAAACAACTCGTCGTCTCTGCTCTAATTATCCATCTAATTTCCATGGTACCATACCTAATGGTGCTTAGAACCATATGGCGTGTTATATAATACGCCATAAGGTTCTAAGCAGGCACTTTGACATAAAGGATGGCGGGGGGGGGGGGTGGAGGGTGAAACGTGCCCATCCAAATTTTTACAGTACAAAGGACAAGGGTTTTACGCAGATAAACCACCAACGAAAGTTAAGCTTTTACGACTAATTTCTGTGAAAGTGAAAAATGTCGCATAGTTTTGCACTTCAATTTTTATATCCTTGTTAAAAATGACAAAAGTTGTTCAAAGGGGATCGATGGGATAAAACTCCTTCTACGATGTACAATGATGGCAGCTTTCAAATATACCTTCGCACTCAGCCAGGATTAATGCACCTTAAAAAATGAACTTATATGCATGATCTGATCTTTTTTATTTAGGATCTTGTATGACAGAAATGAAACATTCCAGACCGTGTCCTCAAATCCCAGTAGCTATCATCTTCTGCCTAACTCGTGATATCTCATTTTAAAAATTGTTCTTTTTTAACTATACCGTACCGGCCTTCCCTTCTAAACATGGTAACAGGTTGTCCTGTTAAGTTGGTACAATATCTCAGATCCCTTTTGCTTTTCTTTCAGTTGAATGTCCTCTTTGCTAGGGCTGTGGTCGTGTCCGGGACCTGAGTCCGGACTGGGAGTCCTTGAAAGTTGGAAATTGCCGGACTTGTGACTAGGACTCTCCGGACTCGACTACATTGAGCACTGCTGTAAGCATACCGTATTGGGACGTCTTTTCCTGTAGATCCAACGTAACCCTGCAAAATGTGTTTGGTAAAGCTAGTTTGTTAGATCGAGTTTTACGGCCCAGTTTTCAATGTATTGGTTCAAGCCGAACCGGCCACGGCCATTTTTCCAGTTGTGACTCACCGTGGCAAATTTGTTTTCCCTACTGCATTGCTTATGCACAAGGTAGTATATAGGGTACAGCAAACAAAGTTGCTAAATATGCTTAGCAGTAGCAACAGAATCTTGAAGAATTTTAATGCAACGTCAAATTAATATGTCGCCATGACGTCACATATTTCCCACAATGCACTTAACGTAACATAACAGGTTAAAGGGCAAAGGGGGGCTGTAAAGGCCCCATAAAATGCCGTGCAATCCACCCCCCCCAAAAAAAAAACAAAAGCAAACCACCAACACCTAATGAGCCCAAAAAGATTAGATTCTACCACAGTCATGATGGTAAAACTTGTCAATATTTACCTTAAAACGGTGCACTGATGTGGAGTTAAAGGGGAATTTTGAGCAAAAATTAGATTTTCATATGTGAAAAAAGAACAAAATCTGTGGTGAAAGTTCCATTCAAATCGAACATATATTTCTTGAGATATCAGTAAATGAAGTAAAAAGATTTGTGTTCAAAGGTGAGTTTCAGGGCAGCAGAGCTTACATCACTTCCTCACATTGACAAGGAATGCTTTGCTTCCCTTTGCTTTATCGGACTGCTGTGTTAACCTTAAAGTTCATAGGAGTATGACCTCCCTGTGGGGGAAGCAAAGTTTGTAAAATTCTCATGCCACTTATGCAATCACATTTTAATAATATGGGATTGTTGAGCAGAAAATCCAGTATTAGGTTTAAAGAAAAACAAAATAATGCCCATTGATGTGGGGATGTGATGTCATATGTGCTTGCTTCAAGTTCACTACTAGTTGAAAAAGTGAAAACTTTACGTGCTCATATCTTGGGAACCACACATCGGATTTCAATGCAAATTTACCCAAATGTTCAGAGTAAGTACTCCTCCAACATACCAAATCCTGTGGTGACCTTAAACCCTTCTTTTAATAACCCACTCATGCAGGCTATTCCACTCATTTACAACCCTATGAGAGAAACTGAACATCGTAATGTCAAGTCTAGCAAAAGACTTATCTGGCTGTTTACAATGGCCACTAACCCGAGGATTACTTTGCACTTAAGTCTATCTAAAGAAAAAATTGCAGGTCTTTGAAAATTATTCCTCTATCTTCTGAACGTCATATACTAAGCTATTAAGATGCAGTTTTCCGACCTCCTGTGAAAATAATCTGCACATTTTTAATCCAGAGAATTTTGTCTACGGAATATACCTTCAAGGTACTGTACAGTACCTGTATTTGCGAAAGCCCATCGAAAGAATGGGACGCTTCTTAGAAAATTAGAAAGATTAATGTGGACTACGTTTCTTCATCGTCCAATTTCGTCCTATCCACTTTGGACTACATTGAAACCAAATTTTTTTGATCTGATTTTCTAATCATTGAAATATCTTCAAAAAATAAAAGTTTTTCACCCAAAACCATCTAAAATGAAAAAAAAATAAAAGAGAGAGAGAAAAGACGTGCCTACGTAGTCGTTCAAAATCGCCACACTTTGAAATGGAAGTAGCCAAATCTTAAAAGTGACACCTACAGTTAATGCCCTATAGTCAGGGAACGAACGATCCGATTGGAAAAGAAATTGACGTTGCCTTTTTAAGTCTTTAATACAATATTGCAGTCTTGCGTCGTTACACGGGACTTTTTTTTTTTGGGGGGGGGGGGGGGAGGAGGCAGGCAACAAAATGCTCAAACAGCTTCCATAATCTGTGCTTTCCGTGTACTTTTTTCTTTTAAAAAGGTTACTTTTTGTAACATACGGTTTGTAGGGGGGGGGGGGGTAGTAGGTTCACTCATATATACAGTAGTTTCATATAAACGAATCCGATTGGTGCTTGTTCACTGTGTGCCGCCATTACTGGGGTCCATCAGCCTAAAGTCGTCTTTACTGTTGACATGAATTTCAAACCCCCATATTTAGTGAAATTGGAGAATTCAAGACACAAATCAGTGAACAACCATCCATAAGAGGTAAAGGAAAACGAAAGATTTAAAGGTAACGGACCCCAGTTATGGCCGACTGAAGTGAGACCACCACATCTTGTCAGGATTCGTGTATAGTAGATACTTATTTATTATGTAGATAGTTTTGCGTATTCATTGCTTCCAAAGTAGGCGTTATTTTAGGCTTACAAGTAACAATATTCACGGAATGGCCTTATTACTGTAAATTCAGCACCCCCATGGTTGGCCAAAACCTTGCTGAAACAGCCAGACTTCAGTGCCTCAATCTGGCAAATATTATGGGGATCTGCAGTCTGGCAAAAGTCACCGTCCTTTCCACGAGAGAAGCTTCCCGACAGCCAATACGGTCATGTGATTTAGAGAAGCAATTAGAGGGCAAAGCAGAGTTGGCGATGTCTGACACGCTTTCTGGCTATTTCTAAACGGTTGTATAATCTAAATCCCAACTTAGTTGGACAAAGGTTTTTTCTTGCTGTTTACTTACACAAAAATGAGCAAGTAACAATGGTTACGGTTCGGAATATTGTTCTGTTGGTAATGCCTCTTGCCTTTGTCTCTAGAAGATTTAAACACTTATACAGTTAGTGGCTCTTCTTAATGCACATAAAATGGTGAATTTAGACCTGGTAAAAAGTAATTTAAATACATATTCGCTTGTATACAATAAATGCACTCTCAAAACACCTAGTCAAATGGGGCACGAACCTGAATCTTGCCAAACATTTGACAAGATTTGTGTCAATATTGAATAGAAATGGCTCAAAAATGAAATTATTCGCCTCATTTATGAATCGAATCTAGTCACAGTTTTGGCAAGATTCCGTTTGACTAGGACGTTTTAAGAGTGTGGTGTATGGAATAATCAGTAGAAAAATTGATTTGAAACAACAACCAGATCCCACAGAACTTATTCTTACTCGTCCAAGTAACTTTTGCGGTATTGAGGAATTCCATTTGTATATTCAACTAAGTAAACTAATGAGTTTTTAGACTCCTACATTTTTAGTAAGTTAGAAAAATATTGTCACATGACTCCCCAGAGCCAATCATGAAATCAGATAGGCTATTGCCCCTATCCAGATTTGTAGCTATACATTTCCCCCTTAAATATGTTTTAATAAAATTACTCTCTCTTAAAGTAATTTTTACCAGGTGAGGAAAATGAAATGGAAAGTTTCGATATCATGACTTATAGGCCTAGATAATAGACGCAGGGTATCTACTGTACCTGCATGCGCAAAGCTCCCATACAGGCCAATCTTGCCCCTCTGGCCTCTAGCCCCGTCACGAGATAAAGGAACTTACACCTCCCGGTCCTTTTGCCGCATCCCAGCTTCGCCCAGGTCACTTCAGGTCACTGTCAGCTACCGTACAGTAGTTCGCCCTGTTTGACAAGCATATTTTAGACACCAGCTAGGCTGCCTTGATTAACTGTAACAGTTCATCGAACATTTCCAAGCATGAGACCTTCACTTTGACGGAATGTTCGTACGGACGGCAGGGTAAATTAAATTTAATCACGATCTTACTCTTATTTGGTGACGTTACTAAGCAAGCCCTCTCTGCACATTATGCTGTTCACAAAAAGCAGGGAACATTCAAGTTCCATTTTAATTTAATCATGATCTTACTCTTATTTGGTGACTTTATTAAGCAAGCCCTCTGTGTACATCATGCTGTACACATAAACAGGAAGCATTCAAGTTCCTTCGTATGGTGTAATTTTATAGAGAAACAAAACGCAAAAGAAGTATAGTATGTGAATCGCAGCAAATTATTGCGCAATTAACCTTTTCTATATTAATCAATAAATTTCAACATTTCATACCTCAGAAATGTATTAAGTTATGACAATTGGAGTTGAATGAATAAGATCCATTTCCCAACCTCTAAAATATGTAGCTCATTTTTTGTCATTCTAGAATGAAGGCACACTTTTAATTTTTATGTCACTGGTTTGATTATCAAAAGGACAATGGGAAGAGCACTTCTTGCAGTACGTTGCACTTTTAAAATATTGTTGTCACCAGTTATGCGAAAAGGGGACAGATTTGCGTCATTATTCGCCGCACTAAATATTACGTATAGTTAGAGTGAGAAAGAATTTGTTAACAGCTTACTCTTTAAGCCCGGTTCACACCGCCACGACGACCCAAGACACGACGGCGACCACCCAACGCGTCGGCTGGGGTATGGACGGTGTGAACACTCCCGCGACTACGATTCCGTCGGGTCGTATGCCGTCGGCAAGATTAAACATGTTCAATCGTAGTCGGGTCTAGGCGGTACTCGTTGTGTTGGTGTGAACTCGTCTTCGACCGACAAACAGGCCTCATGCGGTTTATCCAATCAGAGCGCAGCATTCACCCATGATACACAGTTCCAGTTACGGCATGTCTTTATTGCGCAACACCGAGAGCAGGTATTATCAGGATTTTAGTTGATGCAAACTTCTGCGTGCTCGGAAAACGAAAAGTGCGTCACTTGAAGATGCACAGAAAAAGACGGAACAAGTCCGTTAACTTCAAACCAGTCATTGTGCGTTCATGTTCAAGCATTTACGTAGGCCTAGAATACCGAGCCAATTAGAAATTACTTCCTTTTTAAGGGGAATATTTTTCTTTCTATATTTATTTTCAAAATAACAAGTGTTAATACCTTTGTAAGACATTCGTTCGCCTACGAAGGCTGGCAGATAAATCTGCAATAGCCGACTTGTATCCATCCTCTTGCATGTAGGCACAAGCGTGCTGGGTGGAGACGGCGGTCAGAGCAGGGAGGTGTTAGAGGTCCTAACACCTCCCTGGTCAGGGAGTAGCACCGTAGTTTACTTGATCTTCTTTTTTCGCCTTATGTTTTTTGAAGAATTCTTTTGCCTCATTTTGAGCGGAACTCCAGCTGGTGCGGGGAGGTGCGTCCGCACGCACCCCCTCCTCCAGCTTACGTCCCAGGGAAATCACAGCCCTTAAGAGAAGCAAGCCAATGAGCCACAACTGGAAAAAAGGCCGTGGCCAGCCCGACTTTGACAATTCGGTTAGAAACTGAGCCGTTAAAGCCCATCTAACTTACTATATCATATACCGAGTTCAATCTTTTAAAGGACACGATACGCAAACTTTGGACAGTGTAAAAGGCCTACTTTAGAGCCTGTACACGCCAATAATTTCTTAAATGCGACCCAGAGGCCAAAAAATGAACCATTTCAAATTTATTGTAGGGCCTAAATCTCAAACCTGGAATAGCCTGATTGATGGCGCGCCACGTGCAGCGTCGCTCCATCGATTAGTGTCGGAGCTGTGTGACATGGTATTTTCGTGGGTTAAGGAAGGCGCCAGAATGTCTACGATTTATGCAGATTGTCTACGACAGGTGAAGTCTTGTCGCGTCGTAGGTAGTCGTGGCGGTGTGTACCGGGCTTTAGGAGCTCTTCTTCTAAGAATGTTTCTTAAGCCCGGTACACACCGCCACGACTACCTACGACGCGACAAGACTTCACCTGTCGTAGACAATCTGCATAAATCGTAGACATTCTGGCGCCTTCCTAAACCCACGAAAATACCATGTCACACCGCTCCGACACTAATCGATGGAGCGACGCTGCACGTGGCGCGCCATCAATCAGGCTATTCCAGGTTTGAGATTTAGACCCTACAATAAATTTGAAATGGTTCATTTTTTGGCCTCTGGGTCGCATTTAAGAAATTATTGGCGTGTACAGGCTCTAAAGTAGGCCTTTTACACTGTCCAAAGTTTGCGTATCGTGTCCTTTAAAAGATTGAACTCGGTATATGATATAGTAAGTTAGATGGGCTTTAACGGCTCAGTTTCTAACCGAATTGTCAAAGTCGGGCTGGCCACGGCCTTTTTTCCAGTTGTGGCTCATTGGCTTGCTTCTCTTAAGGACTGTGATTTCCCTGAGACGTAGGCTGGAGGAGGGGGTGCGTGCGGACGCACCTCCCCGCACCAGCTGGAGTTCCGCTCAAATGAGGCAAAAGAATTCTTCAAAAAACGTAAGGCGAAAAAAGAAGCTCAAGAAGACTACGGTGCTACTCCCTGACCAGGGAGGTGTTAGGACCTCTAACACCTCCCTGCTCTTACCGCCGTCTCCACCCAGCACGCTTGTGCAACATGCAAGAGGATGAATACAAGTCGGCTATTGCAGATTTATCTGCCAGCCTTCGTAGGCGAACGATTGTCTTACAAAGGTATTAACTCTTGTTATTTTGAAAATAAATATAGAAAGAAAAATATTCCCCTTAAAAAGGAAGTAATTTCTAATTGGCTCGGTATTCTAGGCCTACGTAAATGCTTGAACATGAACGCACAATGACTGGTTTGAAGTTAACGGACTTGTTCCGTCTTTTTCTGTGCAAAGTATCTTCAAGTGACGCACTTTTATAAGTGCGTTCGTTTTCCGAGCACGCAGAAGTTTGCATCAACTAAAATCCTGATAATACACCGAGAAATGTCTTCTTCGCGTAAGTAATGCGTTGTAAAAGCGTACGCACACTGACCTCTTTGAACGATGGATTTTTTTTTTTTTTTTTTTTTTTTTTTTTTTTGCGGCTTTAGTTTTTACACGAATCGCCGGTTAGACTGGTCAACGCTAGGTCTCATTTACACTTCCACCCCGATATTTACGTCTCTATGAGGAGTCAATTTCAGCAACAGTGTAGGTAAACGTGTGGAGTATATGCTTATAATATCTTTGGGGTTTACCCCGTCCTCGAACCTCCAGTTCGTAGGTCTATCACATGGCGTTAGTCTACTCTGACCGATTTAGCGCAAAATTCATCCCCCCACTATTCAAAAGAAGTGTTCGTATGTCTTTCGCCTCCAATACGCTTACGTTTTGTACACTTGTTAAAATGAAGAAAAAAGACGGTCCCTACACGAATAGCTCCTTATTCTCGAGTCATTTCGTTCATTATCCTGCTGTACAGCACAACCATTGTGAGCAATTCATCAACGCAAAATCACAGTCCGCTTAGCAGGCATACATTGCAAACATGCAGTTGGCTTCGCGCTGAACAGACCATGGGTGAATGCTGCGCTCTGATTGGACAAACCGCATGAGGCCTGTTTGTCGCGTCGAAGACGAGTTCACACCAACACAACGAGTACCGCCTAGACCCGACTACGATTGAACATGTTTAATCTTGCCGACGGCATACGACACGACGGAATCGTAGTCGTGGGAGTGTTCACACCGCCCATACCCCAGCCGACGCGTTGGGTGGTCGCCGTCGTGTCTTGGGTCGTCGTGGCGGTGTGAACCGGGCTTTAATGAAAGGAAAATTTGCAAAAAGTCTTGACAAATACTGTATACTTACGGACGTCAAAAATGTTTCCAACAGGTGATATGTAAAAATGATACACAAAGTATTCTATTTGTAAGTTTGTTGCAAGGCGTTTAAATGAAAATCCCGACCAAGGTCTCTTCATTGGCAGAAAGAAAACCTCTCTTCAAAGCATGTTTAAATAATTAAATATGACATATTTCTAAATATTAGAAGCGTGATCAAACAAGCACAGCGGGACATCAATGTAAAATTTTGACAGACCAAGAGAACCAGTGACGTCAATGGGGGCATGGGTATTGCCTTGCCGTTAGTCGGGGAAAGCTGCCTAGGTCTTGGGGATGATCGAGCCAACTCTGTCGGGAAGCCTTAAAATTAATTCTCACGTTAAAAGATAATACCTTGATTAGCTACCGGTACAGTCGCTCGACGATCTTCCTGATTTACAAGAAGGGCAGATTCCTCGATTAAAACTGCATAACTTTCAAGTTCTCATGCAAAATTTCGATTAAAAATCCACATTTTTCAAAAAAAAACCTCCGAAAGGTGATTTTTTTTTGAAAGTCTAAAACTCGGCGACATTTGAAGACAGCAAATTATCCCTTTTCAGGGTAACTTGAGCGACTCATTGCATTAAGTTGTTGTGCCTTCGAATGGTTTGTCCCCAGTTAGACAAATCGCTGTACTACCCTGCCCGTTCAACATTATGAGGGTAATTTTATGTTATCCTCCACTATAAATGTCAAGTTAGCAACGTGCTTGCCGGGGATTAGTTTAAAACAAGCATGACATTATTAAGATGGTGTAGTCAAATTGAGGCTCAGCAATTACAAAACAGAGAGGAACGTAAACCCAGTTTTTCTCTCGGACAAGAAAAATTCTATCTCACACAATGCATAACATTCAGGAAATACGTGAGAGCGCTCCACTGACTACAATCTCATTTGTACTTCAATCTGACTTTTTGTAATGGAACATCAACATCAACTCTAGCAGCCTATAGCTAGGTGAAAGTACATACTACATGTGCTTTTCAATTAAGTCAACAGCACTTACAAAACAGATACTGAGGTACGTTAATCCAGTTTTTCCCTCGGACAAGAATGATTGTGCAAGTACAGTAGGTCTCCATATTGTCATATACATTTGTTCTTTGAGTCGGCCTCCCTCCCAGCGACCAAAAATTGTGAACTCGTTGCGATAGTTTGTGACCTCGAGAAGCAGTTCGAGTACTACGTTTTAATAACTTTTCTGTCATATTTATTAATTTTTTGGTTCTGTAAATTTATCTTAATTCTTTAACAGTCTATGGGCTAAAGTGTCCGCCGAAAGCTTGCGTACGGTAAATGCTGTCGAGCAAGGGGGACAAGGAGGAAGGGGGATGAAAGTACATCCCGCACACCAGAGATCAACCGAACTTTCAATTTATTTGGACTTCCTGGATACGTTCGTAATAAAAATGTGGTTTACTCGATGTTCCAGGGGTTTAATGTTCCCAAGGTTCTTGTATTATCTCGATGACTTTGCAATGATTACAAGGTTCGTAAGTTATTCCCGGGGTTTGATGTTCCTAGAAGTGCGGATGTTCCCAAGATTCGGGAACATTGAACCTCGGGAACAGCGAACCTTGGGAAAATTTACACAGCCCCTTGACACCTAGGTTACCCTTTGAGTATTACAAATGCCATAAAAGTTTTCCTTTTTTTTTAAACTAAATAATCCAACTAAACGCAGTGTTCGTTTGTTTTCATTTCAGAACGACAAACGGTCTGGTACCATTTCCTCGAAATGAATGTCACATTGTGCACGAAAAACTCAACAGTTGCAACAAGTTGCCCAACTTTTTCTTATACGAGGATCAGCGCCGCCATTTTCAGAATGCTATCATTAACTTTTGGCACATACAGAAAGCTAGCGGATCGACAGTTGGACATTGCCTCATAAATTTATACAAGAAGCTTGGTCTTCCATTGACGGCCCACGGGGGAAGTTCTTGCAAGAGGAAGCAAGAACTTTTAGAAAATGCAAAATATTATAGCAATTCAACAGAACGTCCTATACTTCGAGGTCATGGCTCGTTAGGACTGTGCGATTTTATCAGAGAGAAGATAACAGACAGAAAATGTTCCGTTTTTACTGTGTTTCGAGATCCATACGATCGATTAGTATCTCATTACTTTTTCAATAGACAAGTTGAAAAGCGAAAAGCAGAGGCTGATCAATCACGTTCGATTTTGAATAAATCGATAAAACAATGGATTAAAGGATCGGGTTCCGTTGTATGGAGAGCATTTTCAAACGAGTGGAAATTCGAGAGGACAAAGAACGGAGAAGAAAAATGCAAAGAATTGCAACATTTCGCCACCACGGAGGAAAGATGGCCGTCGATTAATGAACACTTAGCCGATATTTCGACTAATTTAGATAAGCATCTCTCATTCATAGGTTTGACCGAAGATTTAAAGACCACGTACCAGATGCTGGAGGAGGTTTACGGGTTACCCTTCGTAGAAGTCTGTTCTGATATGCACGTATTGCAGGGATCGTATGAGCTTATGAACGCTACAGAGCAGCGAGCGCTCAAAGCGGCCGCTAAACGTGAGATAATGGATGACCCGGAGATACAGCGACTTATTCAATTCGAAGTATTAATGTACGAAAAGGCAAAGGAAATCTTCGAAGCACAAAAAAAAGTGTTTCTTGAATTGAAAGGGTCGAAAAGATAGGCGCTTCCCCTACCCCCTGCTCAGTGAAAAAAATTCCCCACTTCGGCTGACTGGAGAACGGATGACAAGAAAGTACTTTCAAGACGCCAGTCCCTCTGCCCGAGGACTATCTTGTTGTTCGCTCTCATAGGACGCAGATATTCAAATTTCAGATGTTTGATTTTTTTTTCAAAAGCAACATCCCTGTAAAAGAAAAGAACAAGATTTTCCAAATGACTGGTAGAATGGAAATGTTTCGACCCTTAGGAAAACTGACCCTCAGCGTCAGTCAACTCTAGCATGCGTTCTCCTTGTCACGTGATCAAGGTGGACAGTGTGAATGTTCGATCGATACACAAAAGTCTCTAAAGCTTTGGCCAAGTTATACATCTTAAGGCAGACATGTCTCATCTCAAACATATTCTGGAATGGTCTACAGAAATTCCCAACTGGCACAGCTCCGCACTTGACAGCAAGTTCAAAAATTGCAGAGTACTGTAGCTCATACTACGTGTAGAATATACTGTGCTGAGATATTTTTACACATTGGGGTCATATATGCTCACCCTTAAGTACAGCAATGGATTAGTCTGGAGTAGAATGGGTTTAAGACAATTGTGGGAGTGGATTAGGTCCAAGTTAAGCCCGTAACACCTTACAAGGATAACAAATTCGATTTAATAACGGTTTTAGCACAAAAATAGTTCAATTTCACTGTTTAGTGTTCAGGGTAAAAATATACAGTATATACCACGGACTTCCCATACATGGACATAGCATGCTGCATGGTAAGTTGTCGCTACCGTACGTGTAGAAAAAAGCGCACCAAGGTGGCCGTCTCGCACCAAGGTGGCCGTCTGCTACGGTTTTGTGTAAAAACTTGGACTTGCTCAAGTAAATCGACAAATTTTGCAAGAAAGTTTAAATATTTTTGAAAAAATACAAGGTGAGGTCAAAATCACTACATGTATTGCAGGAATATGACATTTATTCTCATTCAAGTTAAAGTTCTGTTTAAAATATTATCGAATCGTCGTTAAATCATACAAAATATAGCTTCATGGCGGCCATCTTGGTTTCCCTTTTTGTCCCAGACGGTCGGTGGCGACAATCTACGGATGGGACGTACGCGTTACTTGCTCTAACCATGTATGATGGTAGGAAGGTCCGTAATATATACACATTTTCATATATAATATTTTGAGGGTAATCAGGTAATATATAGTTCTGAATTTTTTAACGTTGCTTTGTGTGACCGGGCCACAATGCAATGAATAAATAAAGTAGGTCAAAATATCTTTAATAGACCGAATTTAAACAGCGTCTGTAAACTGACAAAATCCTGTTGGCAATGGTTCCGCTTCAGCCTTAAACAGTTCCTACCATAGGCGAATAGACGCGACGCAACTCCTTACGACGAGATTGTCTACACGCCTCCCAAAGCGTGGAAGTTTTTTGCAACTAGTTGCACAATTCCGTTTCAAGCGACCAAAGGGTATGGGACTGAAATGTGCTACTAACATCAACGGCGGAATTTTGGAATGAACCTCGAGGGAGGGCATAATGTGGAGAACATATAGATAAGTTTTTCTTTGCCACAACAAATGAAGAGTATATGAAACGTAAAAATTTCGCGAAAGTCGCTTATTCGGTCTTCAACTACTTGCATGGTGGGACACATTGCTCTTAAACTTGCCGCAGTTACTGAAGCACGAGTAAGTCGTTAGTTGCTCAACGTCAGGGCGAGAGTGTTATACTGCAGCAAGTCAAGTCGCGGTGGATAGTGAGGGTGTGTGTGTGGGCGGTGGGGGAGGAAGAAGGGGACCGGGAGCTTCAGGAGCGAAATATTTCTCTATTGCTGTACTGGGCACTCATTTCGGCGTGTGTAAAATATGAAACAGTAGTGTTCTTTTTGTAATATTGCAAATATAATTCATTGTACTGTGAGTTGTTGTTTTCTTATGTAAAATCTACTTGAAGCAAACAACTATGACGTCGTGGTCTCAGCTTTCAATATTTTTTTTATTCTGAGACACAAAGCGTCCTAAAGAAATAAAATGTCAGATGTCTTGAGCAACCCTGTAATTGTTTTTTAAAAAAACAAAACGTGTTTCATCGAGACAAAGAACGTTAAATCGAATACTTTCAATACAATTGTACTTTTATCAAATAAAGATTTGTCTTATGGTATCTGTTATTGCTTGTCAGTTCATTTCATTTATTTTTCTCGCCTCTTCAACATACAACGTACAAAATGAAAAAATCGACCGTTGAAGCAGTTGTAAGGAGCAGATTCGTCATGCAGTGAAAGATTACAGTGAATTAACCAAAAATACCTGAAGGTAGCCATCGGAACACCACTTGGCTGTTGGTAAAAATGAATGACAGTAAGAAACCAAAATACTGAAGAAAATTATAAAAAAAAAAGTAGAGCAAGGTACCGAATGAGGGGTCACAAAGTGCTAAGCACAAATTTTTCTACATAACTAAAACAAAAGTGATGAAAATATATTAAAACAAATTTTCAGTTTGCATGATTCAGTCATTTTCCAAAAGAATACAGAATAAATAGACACGCAAAGATATAAACATACCGCCCTCTCAGACTGTAAGAAGACATCTGTTTTAAAGATTGCCGTACATAAGGTTATCTGTGGGTCCGTACGAAGGGGACATTGAAGTTAGATGAAGTTTCATGGTTCAGTTTCTGTCAATTCGGTCACGGCCCTTTCTCCCAGTTGCGGCTCTCTAGCTTGTTTCCCTACTCCGTTGCTAAAACTGAGCGCCATGCAAATGACAAAAGGTTCCATTTTAAAGTCTTCGGTATGACCAGAGAGTCAAGACTTAAGACCTCACAAACTGACAAATGCCAGCGGAAACTATAACCACTTAACTTTGCAGGCGTTCGAGGAAAAGTTGGAATGAATTATCGATGAGTTCGTTTGCCATTGACCTCCTCACCTCACGAAATCGTGGGGTTCGTGATCATGAATGACTTTAAAGTGGAAGGTTAAGCAATACTTTATTTTTTACATGTGCAAGAAGGATCGAATCTATACAGTGTGGTGAAATTAATATTCAAAGTGGACATATATTTCTCGCGATATCAGCAAATGTAGTTACAAGATTTGTGTTCAAAAGTAATATTGAGGGCAGCAGAAATTATATCACTTCCTCACATCGACAAGTAATGCTTTGTTTCACTTTGTTTTTTCAGACTGTTGTGTTGACCTTGAGGTTAATAGGAATAGGGCCTCTCCATGGGGTTGCAAAGTTTAAAAATTTCTCGTGCCACTTCACTTTTTGATAATCTGGGATTGTTTGGGGAAAATAAGCTGCCTGGTGTAAGGATAAACTAAGGACTGTCCATCCATGTGGGGATACGTCTTAAGTGTTTACTTCAAGTTTACTGTTTGTTGAAAACGTGAAAACTTTTGTTGCTCATATCTTGAAAACCACACATCGGATTTCAATGCAAATTTCACCAAAATGCTTAGGAAAGGTGTCCTTCTAACATAGTGAAATTTGATATGACCTTTAAATCTTTCTTTTAAAGTGAGCGTGCAAGAAGTGACAGACTGTGTTTGCGAAAGTAAATCACAAAAATGTGGGATTTCTTTTTATTTAAAGGGCCAATCCTCTCATCCCAAACTACAGTTTTGGTAGGCGTTTATCAAAATTCTCAATTGGCTCAGCTCTTTGATTGACAGCTAATTCAAACAATGTAGAGTACTAAAGCCTATATTTCACAGCATGAACTGTACTGAGAGTGCTTTCATTATACACTTTAAGCTTTTCTATACTCACCCTGAAGCAATAAACTGAGATTGTTGATGATGAGGATAATTTCAGACAATTGTGGGAGGGGCTTAAGTAAGAAGGTTAAGAGGATTGGTACTGTTTGGGGTGAGAATATTAAGCCTTTAAGATACATATCCAATATTCTCTGCCTAATTGACTGGTTTAAGCAATATCGCCCTTGTTGTTTTTTCATAAACAAATCTTTGGGTGAAATAGGTGACTTTTTGGTGACATTTGGTAACATTTTGGTTTTTATCCGACAGACCAATTAGTGTAGTCCTTTCACGTGACATCATAGATGTCTTGCTCTTCTGCCTGACAAAAACAAGTCATCACGTCGATTGTCACCTGCCTCTCATGGCGAGTAATACACACTACTACGTTTTTTGCCCGGCAAAAGGGGCAGAACTTGTGACGTCAGTGAGACTGGCAATCTGTATCTAAAATAGCGATAATAAAAAACGATAAAAGTACATGTCGAAATACTCAAGCCTAATAATGTCGCTTATAGTCTGAATATGTTCAGTGGTTTAAATACGTCGTTGGTATGATCAAGAGGACCGGTAGAGCATATATGTCGAAGGACTAGTTTTTGAAGAACAGTTAATTTACTAAAGTGAAGATAAGTGGTACCAGACAAGACAATAAATCAATAAGACAAATGTGACGGGTAGAATAAGAGTGAGGTATATCTGTCTCACCATAAATGGAGGTAAAATATGCTTCAATTTACAAGTGATACCTACACTTTTAAAGGCACAATTCTCTCACCTCAAACAGTATCAATTCTCCTAACCTTCTTACTTAAGCCCCTCCCACAATTGTCTGAAATTCATCCTTATCCAGCCACAATATCAGTCTATTGCTTCAAGGTGAGTATAGAAAAACTCTTTGTGCATAATCAAAACATTTTCAGTACAGTTCATGATGTGTAATATAAGCTTTGGTAGTCTGCATTGTTTGAATTAACAGTCAATCAAAAATCTGGACCAATGGAGAGTTTCTGTACCCCTTACAAGAAGTGCAGTTTGGGGTGAGAAAATTGACCCTTTAAAGACCTAATTAGAAACATGTGAAATGTGATTTTCTCATGAAAATTTTGAGTTGATGTAAATCTCGAGAAATTTTACACGATTGGCTTGCTTGATACGTTGACCATCATCGTGTATGCCAAGAGCGCAGGGTCTATAACAAGTGTTGAAAACTGGGTAGTTACCTTTAGATGCGTTCAGATATAACTTATTCACGGTAAACCACTTTAAAAAGTACAGATACGGTCACCAAGGAGGGGGCAGGGGCAGGGGGAACGTGCCCCCTGAAAAATCGTGTGCCCCCGTGATTTTCAGAAAATGATATACCTCTTTAGTCAGAGTGTGACTACGAAAATTTTTAAGAGTGGGACTACGAAAATTGACCAGAAAAGGCAGTAGCCTAATTTTCTAAAACTAAAAATCGAAAAATATCTAGAAAATGCCATTTCCGACTGTCTGAGGGGTTGCGTTTTTCAAATTTTCTGCACGCTTCCTCTTTCTTTTTCAAGTTAACGTCTCCTTCTCCAACTTAAAGTCAGTAGGATCCGCTCTTGATAGTAGTTTCAATAGTTTTGCTACCAATAAAATCTTGCTTGAAGTTGCCTTGGAGGTTATTTCTAGACCAGTGTAATGACAACAGAATTACCCGTAAATAACGATCGTAATACCTCACAAACCCCTTAAAACTCAGGAGCTTCCGGCCCCCTGGACCCACACTGAGACACACATTGAACTGCCCATCAAATTAATTTCTAGATAGTTCATTTCTAGTCCCTTTTTCAGAATGTCAGCCGGATCTGCTCTTTGTAGTTGAATCACTATTTTATACCAAAAGTCTTACTGGAAGTTAAGAATTATGTTGCCCTCCTCCTGTTGACCTGTTACTTAGTGTGACGCTGTACAACTTTAGAGTGGGAATGGATACTACTACTAACCATACTTCTTGCATTACTGGAAGTTACCGTGGAGTTTTTTTTTAGACCATTGTTAAGTCAGTAGAAAAACTTCAGTACCTCACAAACACGCTAAAACTCAGGATCTTCCGGGGGCTTCGCTCCGTGGACCCCCACCGGGGCTTTGCCCTTGGACCCCACAAGGGCCCTAAGGTGGGCCCCTGGATACCACCCGCTGAACCTCGGAGGTGGGCGGAAAAGCAGACGCAGCACGCCCCCATCAGCTTCCGTAGGCTATTGACCACGTGACCTTAAACTATTGTCTCTCTGGTTGTTGTGGCCGAATTTTCAGGTAGCAGTCTCGCAGTTTCGAGCTCCGCGTGAAACAGTAAAGACAGCCGCGCTCTCCGTCTGGGTCCAAAAGGAACCAAACAACGGTAAAGGGTTAATAAATAGGACGACACCAACCTCTTTCTTACTTCTCCGATGATTTTCCATTAATGAATAACCATCAATCCCCAAGAGTGTTAACACATTGTCACGAAACTCAAGTTTTAGTAAAACCCATGAAGTAGCTGCAAAATTGTGATCAAGTAGTCCCAGGTAATCTGTCACACAATCGAAGTTTTTACTGAGACTGTACGACTGTTAAGGTGGAAAACATTTAATCCATCCTTGTCTTTACTGAAAAATCATTGTGTTTGAAAATAACTGATATTTTTGTGATCATCTCATCAAGTTACGGCTGGTCTGATCATCATCAATATGTAAATAGAATAGCCTGAGCGAGTTCGGTTATTCCTTTTGGTGGCTACGCACAATTGTGCACATTCTCCAAATTCTCGGGATAAAAAATCAATCCTGCACCTTCAACACCTAGCGAACTCCAAAATTTGAACTTACATGAAAATTTGGGGAAACCATTCTTGCTTAATCCATTCATAACGTAAGGAGGGGTTTCAAGTGTGACTTTGCAGTGGATTGTTTCTAAAATCGAAGGGAATTTTTTGCCTCATTGGGTAGTTAACTCTCCGTCAGTTCACTGCTTTAAGGTTAACATTGACAAGTTCTTCCATGACTGTGGTAGAATCTGATTGTTTCAGGGTGTTGTCTAGGTTTGGTGGTTTGACTTTTGATTAGGGTTTGAACTTCACGGCATCTTATGGGGCCTTGGCCCTCCATTGCCCTTCAACTTGTTATGTCATGTCATGTCATGTCATGTCATGTCATGTCATGTCATGTCATATCATGTCATGTCCATGTCATGTCCATGTCATGTCCATGTCATGTCCATGTCATGTCCATGTCATGTCCATGTCATCTCCATGTCATGTCCATGTCATGTCCATGTCATGTCCATGTCATGTCCATGTCATGTCCATGTCATGTCCATGTCATGTCCATGTCATGTCCATGTCATGTCAATTGTTTTTGTGTGTGTGTCCAAATTTGCATTTTAATCTGCCTACAAAGTAGGACTGAGTGAGACCCCTATTTTCGTTTGCGTACAAGTTGGTTATACACTTGTTGTAGGCACGTACTGACGAAAAAAGGGAACGCCGTTCTCTATTTGTTGTGCTGAGCTCGTACCTAAAGCATCATAAAACTCGTGATTGGTGGTCCAGGGAGCCGTAACAGCTCCCTTGGTGGACACACTCTGAAAGGGAACCACAATGACCATGATGACGGGGATCGGAGGTCGTACAATGCCGTGAAACTTCATGTAACATCCCAAACAGTAACTTATTCCTTTTTAAATCCCCTTTACTAGTTAAGCAACCAATGCTACTTGACCTTTGAACTAAGCTTGCACACTGTATAGTCGATAATCTTCCTACCCTAAGGACTAAACCAGGGCAAAAATTCAGAAAAAGGGAAACTCCCAGAAAAGAATCGTCTTAAATTGTTACACAAAAGTAAATCGGTACGGTATTTGACAATATAGTCAGTTAGATGGAACTTTACTGCCCCAGTGACATTATAGGCCTAATAAAGAAGCTCCATAGAAGGTGTTAAACTCAAACAGCAAGTCGTCAATCATATCGACAAATTGAGATCGTCTGTATGCACTGATCAAAAACTGATGACAACAAAAACGTGTAACCTTTTACGGCTTTTCTAGATCTGAGGTACATGATACCAGGTAGGTAACCTTCTTTATGTAATCCAGTCAATTTTTTTGTTCTCATTCAGTTTGACAAAAGTTACTCCATTTTTGGTCCATGCACTGCAGTTGGTTTCAACTTTTGGCTGGTTTCGAGTGGCAAGCAGTATTGAGGGAGAGATTCTGGTGGGTCAAATTTTATTGAACAAACGGTTCCTGGAACCGTTTCCTAACTCGTTGAGACCGATCTAGCTATGTCACTCTTGGTTATCTCAGTACCGGTATCTAATTTATCGTTCGTTAACTTTATTATCAGGTCCGAGGTATCTTCTTTTTCCATTCCCTTTATCCCACATACTCCGACACAATTTCGTCGGGAATATTGTTCCAGTTTTTGATAATAATTCTCCCACAGTTTGGTATTGGCTAGTTCGAATTCTTCCATCGCCTCTCTGAGCTCCTTCTGATCTTTCCGCCTTTTAATCTAAAGCTTGTTTCAAGACAAATAGGACTTCTTACTATTATGGTTGGTGCTTAGCATAAGCAATGGAGTAGAGAAAACAAGCCATTAAGCCACAACTGGAACCAAAACTGAATTGTGAAACGTTTCCCGAAAGGATAATTGAAGGCATATTTCGGAAACGAATTTTATTAACTTCAAGATATGCAGAAAAATTTTCCTTTTTAGGATCGAAAAATTCATCTCAATGGCATATAGCATTCGGAAAATAAAAATTTATAAAGTGCGATAACGCAGCTTTTTTGATTTGGTGCATCATGTAAATCTGTGATGTCATCGCGGCTCATTAATTTGACATTACATTCAATCTATTTATAATTTTGATGCCGCAGCAGGAAATATTAAGGAAATATTTACCAACAGTGTTAGTTGTACTCTACGTATGGTGAAGGGTAATGCTTGATCTACTGAGGAAAAGATACTTGAGCATTCCCACAGTATAAAAGTTCAAGGACAAAAAGACTTAAATTTATAAAGAAAAACAAAAGGAATCGGAGACAATGTGCCCACATTACATAACTTTTGTAGCGTTGTTTCAAAGCAGCGGTATTTTTTAACAAAAATAACCAATTTTTAAAATGAGATATCTCGAGTTAGGAAAAGGAATTGCGACAGGGCGTGAAGTACACAGTGTGGAATATTTCTTTTTAACAAAAGCCCGCTGAAAAGCCATCAGAAGGCCTTAAAGTAATTGCTGAGGGAATGATTCCTTCCCCAAAGTGCTGACGCACATATCTTTCCTCTGTACGCTTTCTCTCGGCTTCTGTACGTTCTAAATCTCATTTGAACCTTGATATATACCTATTACCGTACGTAACTCAATGTCCAATGAAGGTTAGAAACATTTCAAAGGAGGTAAAAATATTTCTCGCGTCAAAAGTTGCTGTTCCTCAAAGTTTGAACTATGAAGTTAAAACCTGTTATCATAAAATGTATAAAACGAGTCAAACAAAATAAAAAGTGTGAGTATCTTTTTCTTTAATTGCAAACAACACTATTTTTGTAGAAACAGACCACCTAGTTGCCCACGTTATAAATGGTTTCGTCTGGCTGAGTCATCAAAACCAATTTTCGATAAAGCCGGTCTTTGGCTTCAGACAGTGAATAATAATTTTGTAGTCGCGTAGACCTTGTGTACCAATGCTAAGGAAGTCGATGAGTCATAGTATACGCCAACGCTAAAATGCACGATCCTACACATGTTTTGCAAAAGTCTTGTATGCATGATTTCATAGGTTTTCCCTTTCGGGGAACCAAAAAGGCCGTAGCCGGCTCGACTTGAACCAATCGGTTGGACACTGGGTCGTAAAACTCCATCTAACCTAACCAAGACAAATAGCGTATTATAAGAATAGACCAAAGATTTGGCAAACCCATATTGCAGGTAGTGTCCAATAACACCCCTTAAAAGACTTGGCGAAAATCTGAAATCGAACGACACGCGCACCCATTCCCCTATGTCGGTACTACTGGGGCATATAGTGCAAACTATGGCAATTGCGCACTAAGAGGGGGAAATTTGCGAAAATTGTTGTGAAAGCTAAATTGCGATACAGATGGTACTAAAAAATAAAAAAGAAGAAAAAACGAAAAACTGAGGTGCACGAAGCGCAAAAATAAACTGATGGTAATTTGGGCAAAATTTTGAAAGAAACCGATTAAGACGCATCATCACTTGCTGGAACGATGCCGGCTCACCGTATCCGATACAGAGAGCGGGTGAAGATGTATTTTCCTTTGTTAATGATAAGAATTAAGTGAGGACGACCGTAACGGTTGATAACGGTTTCATAATAAAAGTGGCATGCCGAAAACTTTGCACGGAGATATCTTCATTTCCCTACAAAATGCGTTTGCCAGTTACAAGACGAATCTGCTATCTGGTCATCCGATAAATTTTTCAACTTTTCAAAAATGATGAATGAAAACAAAGTCGCCTTGCTCTGCATTCTTGTTGTGCTCCTTCATAATCACATGCATTAGCCTAATAATGCACAATAGCAATCTTGAACCTTATGGATAGTGACTTATGTGAATATGTTTGAGGAGCCGTTGATAATATATAGATACATCATTGAGGTTGAACGCTCGCTGAGTGCGCAAAAATTTTGATTATTTGCGAAGGATCCACGAAATGGTGCTCAAAATGGCGCTAATTTAAGCAATAAAACACGGAAACGACTACGAGAGATATGACCATACATAGAATACTTTGTATTATTGTTTTTTGGAACATTCTGACATTGAGGATGATGACATACGTTATCCCCAAAAAGGATATATACCCCTATTCCCGGCAATCTACGCTTATGTTTACATGCCCCTTCTCGAGCAGCAAGGAAAAAGAACTATTAAATCCAGTCTGTAACCACGTAGGTTACACTCAATGGCATCATATTAGCTACGTTGACCTGCGTTAGGTATACTGGGTTTAATTCAAAATGCCTGCACTGATACTTACTACAACCCCCATTATGACCAGAAACGGCACAGCGCTATTGTCATAAGCTGTACGTGCATTAGACCGATCAAAAATAGGTTCAATCCCCACTTCAAAAAGATACAATTAGGCTGAAGTAAAATAAATTAAGTTGAAGTGAAATACAGGGATGCTTAAAGGGCTCATGCTTTTACTCCGGGAGATTTCAAACTGCCTGAGGAAAAAAGATTAGGACTTTAAGTTGAGTATGCCTATTTTTCTTCAGCTGAATTGAACTTCGCTCAACCTGCATTGAATTTCGCATAGGTCAATTTATATTTAATTCAACTTAATCTACACTCCGGAGAGGGAAAAATACGCTTGAGCGTGAGTGTAATAGACTTAAAGGCCTACTCCTCTCAACATAAACAGTCTCTCCATTCTCCCAACCTACTTACCAAAAGCGGTCCATAGCGTTGGTTCATGAGAAATCCAAAACATTTTTCCAAATCTGTTAAGTTTTCTTCACACACCAATGACAAATGGTCAAACTTAGGCAATTCCCATGTCCTTCATACAAATAACTGTTTCATGAGTGAGTAAATAACAGTTCAATTCACTTTCCAAAAATTAGTGACCAGACACTTTTCAGATTTTACACACAACCGTTACAAGTAAGGAGACCGGAAAATTCAAAATTTCAACTTTTTTTTCGTAAGTTTTGACCATGAAACTTGACTGAACATGTAAATTATATGCATTTACATGTGGCAGTACACTTAAACACTTTCATTAAGCTATCCATATCAACTCAATGAGCCCTTTTCAGCCCCTCCCACAACTGTAAATCTCATCCTCAGTCATCCAGACACAGTCGCGATTTATTGCTTCAGGGTGAGTATATGCAAGAACCCACTGTGCAAAGATAAAGGCACTTTCATTGCAGAGCATGCCTGTGTTATAAAAGCTATAGTAATCTGAATTCTTTGAAATCATCGCTGTCAATCAAAGAGCTGAGCCAATTGGGAATTTCCGTAGACTTCTACAAAAATTGTAGTTTGAATTGAATGCCTTTTAGTGAAATTTAGTTTCTGCGTAAGTATTTATAACTTAAATGCTTAGAAACTTAAATTTTACATGAGCAAAATTGAATTTTACTAATTTAAAGTGAACCCACTTGAGCGATAATAGAGTTATACTTGAGTGGAATTAATTTTATTCTAAAAACGGAATTCATTTTCACTTGAGCTTATTGGCGAATCACACTTTACTTTAGCAAAACAAAAAAATAAAGTAATATGATAATGAGTAAAGTACGGTTTAACTTAAGTGAAATGCAGTTATGCTCAAGTTAAGTACAATATAGCTAAAGTCAAATGCAATTAAACTTAACTATACGTGAAAATAGGTGAAATAAAATAGGTGCAAGTGAAATAGAAGCTTATTTTAAATAAATCAATATTATACCCATGGAATAACATGAAGCCAAAGTAAAAATTTTAACCGTAATTTACTTCATCAAGCTAAACTGAATGTTACCATACTCTATTACTATGTCCCTTATGTTAACCAACTGGATGGTCGAGTGGTTGGAGCATCAGACTTGCAGCCGGGGGGTCGGGAGTTCGAGTCCCTGTCGGCTCATTCCGAAGACTTTCAAATCGGAACCTTTGACTGTCATTGTGCTTGGTGTTCAACTTAAGCAATGGAGAAGGGAAAACAAGCCAGTGAATTTCGGAGCAGGAAAATAGGCCCTGGACAGCTCGACTTGAACCAATAGGTCGGAAAATGGGCCGTAAAATCCCATCTAACCTAACCCTTACGCTAAATGGAGTTAGAGACATTTCCAACCAATTGGTTCAGGTGGGATCGTTGAACAGAAATAAGTAGAATATATCCAAAACGTTCAGCATTAACAGTTCGAGAGACAACCGCTTTCGGAGAAAATGATCCGATCCCCAGATCGGGGGGATTTTGCCTGTCTGAACGGCATGAATATTTATGAACACTTAATGCTCATAAAGCTTACAGTCGTCGATTCGTTTAGCAAATATGTATGAATGCAAATGTAGTAAAACGCAAAGGGCGAAACACAAGAGATCTTCAACAACGTATTTACTAACACAAATGCTGGCACGATCCACTCCCACTCTCTTTATGCGGAAATATTGCACAAAACTTACGGCTGTGTCGTGTCTGTAAATTAAGCTTAGCCTGACAAAGGACATAGCAAAATTTGTCGATATCTCAAAATAGGCGCGATGAACAACCACTGAAGGGCAAAGCTTTTTCATTCCCCTATCAACACAGGTACTTTAAATATGTCCAAATTTCTCTTTTCTAATAAAAAAAAAAAAATAAATAAATAAAATCGCCAGGTTGTTTTGAACGTCATCTCCGTTGATTTTGCAAGGTAGGATCACAATGCATCATGGGAGATACTTGAAAATGGCGCCACCCAAGGCAAAATATTCCCCCGATTGGGTGAAAATTACTTCCCCTCGAAAGTGGCTATCTCCCGAACTGCTTAAGATATAAAGCTATATTTTATTCTTTACTCTAAAAACAGTTGTTGGGTAAATAATTCACCTACTGGTGGTCACCTGTGTAACATACCAAAACTGGGTGAAATTTTTCCAATAATTGAACAGTCAAGAGGTGGTTTACCCAAGAAAGTGGTAACTAACTACATATTCACCCGTAAATTTTGGACGAGTTGCACCTCATTTTGGTATCGTAACATATGTGCAGTGAGAATGATTATTTTACCCAACTATTTTTAGAATATACGTGAAATGCACTTTAATTAAGTGAAATTGGGAGTTTAAATTGATGGTTTGCCACAAAGACACATGCACATGTCATATGAGACGAGAAACAACTGTTGTTGAGACTGCATAAAGATGCACGCACTCTAAAAAAACGCGTTTAGCATTTAAACACTAGTGTTTTCCCCCACTTTTTAAACATGTATTCTACACATGTTTTCCTATGAAACACTAAATTTTTAGCACGTTAATTATACACGTGTGTATGGCATTTACGCGTCTTAACAAACTTGGAGCAGAAATGGGTTTCGAATGTTAAATCATGATAACTTTTTGTTATAAACTGATAAACATCTCATCGGATTATTATGATGTATAGCCTGCGTGACTGCCGTTCCTTGTGCTCCCACATAGGCTTCCAAAGGAACATTAACACTGTCCACGTTGGTCACATGACGGCTATATACATTGCATATTCAACACTACACTTCCTTATTACATTATGTTGCAAAATCTAGTTTAATCTGTTAATAACAACTAGCACTAAATAGAGTTTGGGCTGAGCTGACATCTCTCTAAAAATAGGCGTAGGAAGCGGGGGGGGGGGGCTGGGGCGGCAGCCCCCAGTGAAAAATGAGGGGCGGAAGCATGTCCGTCCCCACTTTCCGGGTCTGAACTGAAACCCCTTTTTTTGATCTTTGAAAATCTCAAAAAGAGGCGAAATTTTCGGCGCGCTTGGCGCGCCCCAAAATGCAATGTAAAATGCATTAGTTATGGCTCATAAATCAGTTTGGTAAACTTTTCCGAGCTCTGGAAATGACAAAATCGGATATTTACCATATGTGATACCACATCATCAAGAGACACCGGCAGCTATATTGATATTTTTGTACACTGTCTTCCACAGAATTCCAAATTTTCTTCAATGAAAGCTCTTGATTTTGAAATATTTTGTCAAAAAAGGACAACAGAGCTTGGGAAACTTTTGAAATGTCATCCTAGAGTGTCAGTTCGTAGGCGTTGTAGATAACATAATGAAGCAACAACGATTCAGTCGTCGTGCAATCATTCTCAGGTTTGCCACCAATATATGAAGGAAGAACAGATGCTTCAGGAATCCCCCAACTCTTTAAATTTCGTTACAGGAAACCCAAAATCCAAAGCTTTCTGCAGTAAAAGCTCCATATCTACCTGTATTTGATTAAATGGGGCAAAAGTATCTGCGCGGTTCGCTCGCCGAATGCGCCCCTGAGACAGTAGTGTTCACTGTTCACACTTGAAGGCGACTGCCCCGTGGCTCGAAAAAATGAAAAATTTGGAAATTTGCCATTTGAGACACCTGTCAAATACAGGTCGCTTTTTCCAACTTTTCCTCCATAAAATTCCGAATTCTTTCTAATAAAAGCTCCCTTTTGTAATTATTAGTTTTAAAAAGGCAAAATTTTCCGCGCGCTTCGTGCGCCTTATATTGCAACCCTGAATGCAGTAAGTGGTCGCTCATAAAGCAGTCAGTGGTAAACTTTTCCGAACCGCTAAAGTCCAGTTTCCCTAAAATTTTCTCCCAAATAGGCTTTTAACTTTTGAATATTTTGTCTGAAAAAGGCAACAAGGTTTCGGGAGCTCTTTGAATGTTGCCAAGAAGCAACAATCGTCCCTAATACGGTATTGTTCACACTTTGGAAAAAGTAAGACTTTTTTATTTTCTAAAAAAATTGTTCTTGCTCGTAGAAAAAAGCGAAAAAATTTAGCACAAAAAATGTACGTTTTGATCAAAGGGGTAGGGTGAGGTGCATGGTCCAAAATTTTTCCGCCCCCCACTTTCATTTTGCTTCCTACGCCACTGTCTCTAAAGAGGAATGTGAGGGTTAATTAAGGACAGTTTGTCTGTCTGCGTTTTCGTTTTTCTCATTTTAAGAAATTCTTTTTTCTGTTCTTCGAAAATCTCTTTTGCTTTTTCGTACATCAATACTTCGAATTCAATAAGGCGCTGTATTTCCGGGTCTTCCATCATTTCACGTTTTGTAGCTACTTTGAAAGCTCGTTGTTCTGTGGCGTTTGTAAGTTCATAGGATCCCTGCAATACGTGCATATCAGAACAGACTTCCACAAAGGGTAAACCGTAAACTTCTTCTAGCATTTGAAAGGTAGTCTCTAAATCTTCAGTCAAGCCAATAAAAGATAAATGTTTATCCAAATTATTTGCAATATCTAATGAATGCCTATTGATTTGAGGCCATTTGTCTTCCATGGAACGCCCAAAGTCCTTACATTTTTCTTCATTATTAGCTGTACTTTCATATTTCCATTCATTTGAAAATACTTTCCATACGTACGACCCCGATCTTTGCATCCATTCTTTTATCGTTTCATTTAATATCCTGGCATCACCCAATGTCCCCTGTCTTGCAACTTGTCTATTGAAAAAATAATGGGATATCAATCGATTATAGGGCTCTCGAAAAATGGTAAAAACGGAACATTTTCTGTTTGTTATTTTTTCTTGGATAAAGTCACAAAGCCCTAATGTACCATGACCTCGAATGACAGGCCGTTCTTTTAAACTTTTAAAATATTCTGCATTTTTTAATATTTCTTGCTTATGTCTGCATGATCTTCCAGAATGGTGGGTCATCGATAGTCCAAGTTTGCTGTATAAGTCCATCAGGCAGTGTCCGACTGTCGATCCACTAGCTTTCTGTAAATGCCAAAAGTTAATGATAGCGTTCTGAAAGTGGTGGCGTTGATCTTCATGCAAGAAAAAGTTGGGCAACTTGTTGCAGCTGTTGAGCTTCTCGTGTATAATATGGCATCCATTTTGAGAAGGAGCAGCTGGGGATCTCGTGACACTGAAATGAAAATATTTAAATTGGTCATGGGCAGCGACGGAGCCAGGTGTTCACGGGGGTGGGGGAGGGGGTGGGGTGGGAATTTGTAACTGACATGGGGAGGGGTTTAAGGGCCCCTTCCCTTTTGAAATATTTTTTGAACAATTTAAGGCGCTTATATGCAATCTGGTTCAATGTTTTGCCAGTTAGTTTTATCGTTATCACATATCACATAAGCATGTAGCAGATGTTTTTTTTCTTTCTGAATTGAGAACATGTATAAAAAAATAAAAAGGGAAAAGGCGAAATCTCGCTGAAAAGGGAAACATAATATCCTCCTGCTCCCTGGTCAGAAGGTTTTTTAATGTGCATGACGTATTAATGACGTAAAACACAAAACAGTGACGTGTTAAGAGTTGGTTTGAGTCTAAAGTTTTTGTGCGGGTCATGAAACCGAATAAGATGGCTTATCGAGAAATCTATATTTACCAAAGTGAATGTTGATAAAAATATGACACTTTTGTCTTTACTTTCAGACAACTCTGCAAACTCAGGAGTTCAACATTTAAAAACCAAATGTAACAAATTAAGAACGATTTTGTGTGCTCAAAGCATATTTGAACGCTTGGGGTAAGATTGTGAACACCCTTCTCCATTTTCGAGCACCCGAACGCTTTTTTGTGTACTTGTTGCTACTTTTTTGAACGTCAGTCACGTGTTACACTTACCGCATTTTAAAGCCCGATGAGTCTAGTTTTGAAATTCTGAACGCATAGTAGGTGTTCCAACGCTAGCTTTCGTAGCTTGTATATTAGTGTCCGTAACTTGTATGCTAGTGTTCATATAAGTTTGAACGAAAGTGTTCAGAATGTGAGTATTAAGCGTCACGGGCGGGATTGAACACTGATGCCCCATGCGTTCAAATACAATAAGTGTTTACATAAGTGTCCAGGGGTCCAAAATCACGAAGAGGAGTAATGTTAAGTGTATAAATCTGCTTGACGAACCACACTGTTAGAAATATCTTTATTTCACGTTATACTGGCAGCTGTTGTTCCAGTATGTTCAATCCGTTACTTTACAGTTGTGCGTAAACCATGCAGTATAAAGCTGCTTTTATTCCTGAACACTGAAATATCCTTCTGGTTTGTATTTAAGGACAAAATGGTTACACATATACATCCACTGCAAGAAAGCTGTCTAATGAAAAATTGTCAAATAACGTTCGCTTCCCGGAATCCTATAGCTGCCAGTTTTTTTTTCACTGTTAAACTACATTTCTTTTTTACAGTGCATAGGCTCAAGGTTCCCCCTTTTCGCGTCGATTTATGAAGATAGCCTGTTAGACAAGTTTAGTTGAATCAGGGAGATCCTAACACCTCCCTGGTTGAAGGCAGGGACGTTGATCCTGATCTTGATGGAGGGCAAATTCCACCCGAATGCTTCAGAACATATCGTTTTGCCCCCAATATTTCAGTCCGATTAAAAAAGAAACAGACAGTATAGGCAAAACATAACATTGTGATATTAAGATGATTTATGGCTTCGAGAAAACGACAGCTCGAGTGTATGAACGTACAGCGTGCATGCATGTTTGTTTCTGTATATATGTATATGAGTGAGCTCGTATTCGTGGGGGGATTGCTAACAGGCAATTACGGTCAGTTACACCATTGAGCTGGTCAAACCTGAGAGATTTCAGGGACAACTAGTTCCCTAGTCACACGATCCAGAGGTCGAAAGGCTGTTGGAAAATTTTCCCCTTCCAATCCGAAAACCAGAAGCCCCTGGTTGAAGGGTACTGTTTATCTAAGCTCGACCAAGACTTTTTAAGTTCTTCTTACTAAGCAAACTTTTAGTCCCTCCTCAAATTTAAACCAAACCAATGAAGACACATCCAAGACTTCACATCTTTCATTAATAACTTTCGGGAGGGGAGTGTGGGGGTGTGTGGTTGCTTTAACTTAACAAACTGTACACCAAATTAAAAAAAAAACATAGAATCTGAGTTTCTCAATGAAACTTTAATGCTCAGAGAGTTGCCGTAAAGGAACTGTCATCCATGCACCTATTGCAAGTCAGCATTAAGGAATCCATAACATAAAGGACCAGTGAAAGCACTTGAATCTTTAAAATTGTTGCAAAATATTCTCACGACTATTTTCTGTGGTATCATCTTGGCATCTAGGGCTTGTAATGATGGCAGTGGGCTCTATCGAAGTCATCCTCGCATAGGTACCATCCTTGGGAACACTGTAGGGCTGAGAAGGGGACAAATTTATGTTAGATGGCAAAGAAGCCTTGTGGTGTTGAATATAACCGTTCTTCACAAAGCTTGGTTTACGTTCTCAGGAGATGGAGTTCTTGATCTTTGAGAAATATGTGTCCTTAAGTTTTTGCGCACCATTTTTTTTCAAACCAAAGTTGACACGTATACACTTTAGAAAAGGGTGAAATTTCACTCGCTGGAAGAGTGAACGTTATTTAGTTCACCCCATAGAAACGGAAATTTAACCCAAGAAGAGTAGAATTCACTTCAAAAAAGCGAAGTTACACCCTTGATTGAGTGTCTACATGCAGGGACACTCATAAAAAGGGTGATCTCTGGGCACACTCTTCAAAGAGTGTATTTCACTCTTCTTGCCGAGTGAAATTCTACTCTAATAAACAGAGTGAATTTACACTATTGTCACTCTGTTAGTGAGTGACTAAACCAGACTGTAAACTTTTTTGTGCGCCGGGAACGCGAACATGAAATGGAAAAAAGAATGCGCGGAAAAACCGGTTTACCAACCAGTGGTGTGGCCACCGGGAGGAGGGGGTCAGAATTCCCTCATTACCCAACTTTGCAATGCAAAAAACACCTAAAAGTAAAAGTTTGTTCCCTCTATCTTCATACTTTTCCCCCCGTTTCGTGCCCCCATGACACCCCCCACCCCACATGACACAATCCTGGCTACGCGCCTGATACCAACCTTTCAGAGCACTGCAGCGGACTACCTATGCATATCACCAGGAACTGACGCACTTACGTATGCCGTGCCGCACGTACAGATTGTATGCCGCACCTTCAGGTACGTGTGTGTACTGCATGTACAATTATTTAATGTAGTGCTGAGAATACCTGAATGCCCCTCGCCATATACGAGAAAAACTCGTATGGGATATATGTGCTGCCGTAACAGCATATGCCACGGGCGTTCTCAGCACATACATTCACTATACAGTATAGAGTATGTGCATGTAAGCCTTTATGGAAAATGCTGACTTAATGCAACGGCGGCCTGTTTAATGTCGTACATAGTCTAGCTGTCGTTTACATTTAATGACGGCACGATTACCCGGGGAACAACTTAAAATCGGTAAAAAAATGAGCGCGGATTTCACTAAAAACTGTCGAAGTGGGCGGACGGAAAAACAAGGCAGTTTGGCGTTCCCGGTGCTGACAGTGGCATAATCAGCGGGGGCAGGGGAGAAACTGCCCCCGGACACCAAAAATATGGGAAGGGAAGAAAAAACGGGACGGGAAGGAAGGGAAAGAAAGAGAGGAAAAAGAGGAAAGGAGAGGGAAGGAGAGAAAAGGAAAAAAGAGAAAAGGAGGTAAAGGAAAGGCAGAAGAAAAAGAAAGAAACGCAAAAAGAGGGGAAAGGAAAAAAAAGAGAAAATTGAGAAAAGAAAGAAAGTGGGCCAACTATAACATCAAAAGCAAGATTGATCTGCATTCATGGAACACTGTTTTGGTCAATATAAGAACACTTATATTTAGAAAAATATATGAGCAACCATTTAGTCGCCTAGAGTAAAAAAAATAATATCTGAGATCCACCTTATCGGAGGGGAGACTGTCTTCTCTTGCTCTACTCATTATAGAAAGCGACATTTCTGCGAGTACTGACTTTGATCCAGTCATCAACACATTCAGTAAAATGACCATCTGACCAATGGAACTTCATTATAGGACAACACAGCCCATTTAAAGACCGTTCATGCAAGGAGACCAAGTACATCAAGGGTGTGTCTTTTCCTTTAAAAACTGAGGGGGAGGGGATTATGCTTCTGCCCCGGGTAAAAAAAAAAACCCTTTTTTCATTGTTCATAATCTCAAAAGAAGCAAAAATGCAATATGAGGTGCATTTGTTCTCGCAAGTAAAATCAGTTTAGCAAACTTTTCCGAGCTCTGGAAATGACAAAATCGGATAATTACCATATATGACACTACATCATCAAGAGACACCACCGCAGCTGTATTGCCGTTTTTGTACACTGTCTTTCACAGAATTCCAAATTTTCTCCAATGAATGCTCATGATTTGGAAACATTTTGTCTAAATAGTTTGCGAAACTTTTGAAATGTCAGTTCGTAGGCCTTAGATAACATTTAGATATCATTTTTGTCTAAAAAGGAACCAAAGTTTCGATAGATTTTTGAATGTCGCCGAGAAGACTTAATCCGCACTACTTAGATAACACGATCTTCAGTCAACATGCTATCTCAGATATATGCTGATATGAAACTCAGATTCTTCGATAGTCCTCCAAATATGCAAATTTCCTTACAGGAGACCCTGAATCTATAATCTATTTTCTGCAATACAAGCTCCATATTTAGAAATGTGTAAAAGGACCCAAATTTTCGATACGTATCTATTACAGTAGTGTTCACACTTAAGAAAAAAAATCAGATTTATTGAAAAAAGTTGTTCTCGCTCGTAGAAAAAGCAAAAAATTTAGCCTAAAAATGTACCTCTTGGTCAATCGGGTAGGGTTAGTTGCATGTTTCAAAATTGTTCCGCCCCCACTTTCGTGCTTCCTACGCCACTGAACACAATACTTCCCTTAAGACACCCACAAATTACACAGTGTACATCAACTCAACAGCTCAACTAGTACAAAATCGGGAAACGTCTATGCTATTGCCCCCCAGTGGCGTAGCTAGGATATTTTCCAGAGGGGGCAAAGGTGAGAAATTTCCCCCCAAATTTTCCCGGTCAATGTGTATGTATTTCGTTTAAAATATGCAAATTTACAAGTATAACAACATTACCATGTCATTATAAAATATTACCTGTATTTTAATCTTAAAGTATAACATAGAGCAATGAGAAATAACAACTTAGTATATTTATTTTAGTCAACAATATCTGTTTTATTTGTATGTAACAACGCAGTGGCGCACACAGGATTTCCCTGAAGGGGGGAGGGGTGCCGTATGTTGAGTGGTCGCCAGCCTGGGGGAGGGGTCGAACTTTGAAATTTTTTGGCGTTTTCAAGGAGCCTAGATGCAAAATGGTGCAAGATTTTCGACTTTGACAGGAACAGTGTTAAAAGTTGAATTGTGGTGGTTCATGAGGATAAAACAACGGAACTTTTTTTGTCTTTACATGAATTCTTATGCCATTTACGCTACCTTACGAAGTAAAATATGTCATTAACTATGCATCCATTTAGGAGTCAAAATAAAAGAGCATCGATTGGCATAAATGAGAAAAGGAGCATTTTAATTTGTGGTTTTTCTTGTTCACAAAAGGTTATTCTGCCATAAAGATTAACTAAGCGGAGCGGCACCATTGGTTGGCGCGGAGCGTAGAGAAAATTTCGAAAAATCAGACCCCTTAGATGGCCGGAGATAGCATTTTCCAGACTTATACGAAGATTCTAACGAGTCACTATCCTCTTTTGTTGTTTGCAAAAAAATTTTCACTTCAAAATATGTTCGCAAACAATTAAGAGCTACTTTGACCCCCAAAATGTAATTATGCCCAAAAGACTGAGCGAAGCGACACCATTGGTTGGCGCGGAGCGCAGAGAAAATTTCGAAAAAGTCAGACCCCTCAGATAGCCAAAAATCGCGTATTCATGTTTGTAAAGAGAATCTAAACATGCAGTTTTTACCTTTAGCTTCTGTTTGCAAAACTAACTAACTAACTAACTAACTAACTAACTAACTAACTAACTAACTAACTAACTAACTAACTAACTAACTAACTAACTAACTAACTAACTAACTAACTAACTAACTAACTAACTAACTAACTAACTAACTAACTAACTAACTAACTAACTAACTAACTAACTAACTAACTAACTAACTAACTAACTAACTAACTAACTAACTAACTAACTAACTAACTAACTAACTAACTAACTAACTAACTAACTAACTAACTAACTAACTAACTAACTAACTAACTAAATAACTAACTAACTAACTAACTAACTAACTAACTAACTAACTAACTAACTAACTAACTAACTAACTAACTAACTAACTAACTAACTAACTAACTAACTAACTAACTAACTAACTAACTAACTAACTAACTAACTTGGCTAAATTAAAGATCTGCTGAATTGATGAAATTTTCTGTGACTGATCGAACTCTGTTAATGGTTTTACCACTTGCATCTCTTGCGTGATAAATGGAAAACTATTTCTCATCGCACCTGAACACCCTCCGCTTCCGTTCCCGTCTTGTACGTGTATGCCGGCCGGGGAAGGAGTCTAAGGGGTGGGCCCTCCCATTTAAAAATTTTAGGTAGGTGTCCTCAGAGGCAATCGTTGCAACCAGTGGGATACAGAGGCTACCTTTTTTAAGTTAAAATTCGAATTTGACAGAATTTGCCTATTTGTAAGTATTAAAAAAATTGGCATCTCACTGAGGGGCTTGCAGAGACAATCCTTCCCTTTGAAAAAATTTTTGAAACACTGGGTGGCCTTACATGCAATATGTTGCCACATATGCTTTCTTTTGGAGTAAAATCTGTGTTACCTAAGAATGCCTACGTATTTTTAAGAATAAAAATAAAATGGCATCACGGGAAGGGGGGGGGATGCCCCAACCCCCCTCCCCTTCCTACGCCACTGAAAGGAGGCCTAATAGTGGCTCGATCACACAGGATATCCTGTTAGAACAGCAGTCTGTTAAGTGTAGAAGGCTACATTCACCGAGAAAGTTCTAGCCTAAGACAAGGTATTCATCCTTTTTATTGTTACACCCCAAGTGAACAGAGAGCTATTTTCCCTAACTAGCCTGTAAGCCTCCAAGGATTAGGCTATTAAAGTAACAAAATATAAGTATGCCAATTGATCCCGTTCATTCTAATTTCTAGACTGACATTATGTTTAACGTAAGCCATGGATTGTTTTAGCCCATCCATGGCTATGTACACAGAGGAAAATCGGTATAGTTTAAACCCCACCCGCTACTAGCTTGTAGGACAGTTTAACCTCGGGGTCGACGTTAGTGATTTGTCAGTTTTTACATCCTTTCACTGAATTCCTAAAGTGTACAACCTGCAGAGACTGTGTACAAGGTGATCAAATTCTTAAAAAGCCCATGAAATGACTTAGTAACAATGATTTGGGGACATCTCTGACACTATCTATCAACAAAAATAGCATTTATTTTAAAAAATCCCACCCCACAAAAGAGAAATGCTCAAGTGAAATGGTATCCCTTCCAGCACAACAGCTGAAAAATGTAAAAGTGCATTGTGACCAAGAATGACATCATCACAGGAACTCATCTTCACAGTATGTGTACTATAGTGCACTTGCAGTATACCCTGCTCTGTTGATGTTTTACACAATCTTGCATGTATAGATGGCCTAAAATGATTGATATAATCAGCAAATTATCATTACAAAACCTAAACCTATGTTTGCTTCTCAAAACCAGTGAAAAATTGGGTTTTAACACCTAAGAATACCACTATTCAACAGATGGAGTTCTGTGGCTTCTGATTTTCCTTGAGCCAACTAGCAGGGAAAATTGTTTGGTATATAATACATGGTACAAGTGTTTGGAAGTTTCGTGGTAAGAGGTTATACACGCAGAAAAATACCTCAGGCTCCTGGGGGATGCAACTGCATCCATTTGTCTTTCAGTGATATGTAACTATTTTTTTTATTGGGGAGGAAGCAGTGATTCTCTCATTACACAGGCCCACGTGCACTGTATACCATTCTGCACAGTGGCTTAAATACTACCAACAAGTTCTGTGTTGTTTTGGATGCATGTGCTAATGCTGCAATTTGACTTGGTTCAAAGAAAAGGAACAGTAAATATAGTGGGAAAGGAGACTAGCTGATATTTTGGTTATTTAAGGAAGTATTCCATATTTTTATCAAAAGTTGGCATGAAGTTACTATTTCAACTTCATGCATTTTGAAGTCTATGCTAGTACAAGATCCATTGGTTGATTTCTACATTAATGTTTGTGACAAATTTTACTTGGAAGGTATGTCTTTCAAAGGAATCCGGGTGAGATATCAGTCTTCCTATTTAACAATCTGAATGAATGTGAGTTGAAATATTTTCTTTTTCTGGTTGAAAGAATTGCTGTCTAGTAATAGATCGGCTAGATTGCTGGAACCAAAAATTCAAACTGATAGGCCTAACATGATGAATGGGACAGCTTTATAGTGAATAATGATAAAATTTCTCTTTTGAGGAATTGGGAGTGAGAATTTCAAATTTTGATTAATATATTTTTGGCTTTATACTGGGACATATATAATTCAGAAATTATTTGACCAGTACCGGTCTCATGCTACGCAATCTGTGAGCAAAATGTTACTTAAACATAGCATTATAGTGCACACACTGTGAAGTTGGGTTCCTGTGATGATGTCATTTTTGGTTCAATGCACTTTTACATCTTTTACATTTTTCAGCTGTTTTGCTGAAAGGGATACCATTTCACTTGAGCATTTCTCTTGTGTGGGGCAGGATTTTTTAAAATAAATGCTTTTTTGGTGATAGATAGTGTCAGAGAATGACTCCAAATCGTTGTCATTGAGTCATTTCATGGGCTCCTTAAGTTCGGGTTTACAACCTTTCAGTGTTAGTTGTACTGTTTCAGCTGTTGTTAAATACCTGAATAACAGCCTCCTGTGCACTGGAATGCACTGATCATAACACCCGTGTGTGTACAAGAGAACATTCAATCTGGCGAGCGGCGAGGACATTTCTGTGGAACGCGAGTCGGGCCGGTTCATGCGACAGTGGCGAAATCTGGTTTAATTTGTTGCATGAAAATACGAATTATGTATGAGAAATGTCTCACAATTTTTTCATTCTAACAAAAATATTGAGAAATGGGAAAAGGGCATATCATTTCATGAAATTTCCCCAAATTATTTTCCAGGGGGGCAACTTGCCCCCCATGCCCCCAGTAGCTACGCCACTGCTGCCCCCCCCCCCCCAGACAGTCAGGTCTGGTTACGCCACTGCCGGAGCAGGCCAAACTTAAAAGTTTGTTGACAAATTCACTCCTTTGTTTTTTAGAGTGCACAATGTAAAATTAAGCAACTTACTCTCTTTCAGAAAGGAATGAAGATGACGCATTTGCGAATCTAGAGTTCGGTAACCTCTGAATAACCGTCGTCCAGTGCATAAAGTAGCTGCTGTATATTGTAACTGTTACAATAACCAGGATACATGACATTATTCCTTGAAAACGTCTAGAGCAACTGCATGTGGAAATTTGACGTCTGCCCATTTCTACCATATATCTACCTCGAACGCCAAATATCCCAAATTTTATCATGAACTTCCGGAAACTGATAATATCAAGATGCTTGTTGAATCGCCTAGTCGGACTGAGTTATGACTAGCCCTTGCCCAAACTGTACCATTCTATGCGAAATTCAATGTGTCATTGCATGCAGTCACTGTGGAACAAGAAATGTGAAACACTGAACAATGGCTGGGCACCGACATTCAGACTGATCCACAGAACTATAGGATGAGTGGGATATGAGTTTTTCAGTTCGCCGCCGCCTCTCATAGAAACTGCAGACTTAATCCGAGCAAATCTTCACATTTTCACCGTTATTTTGAATAGATCTTAGCTGCACAATTTCATGATCTTATAGACGAATCCGGACAGCAAGTGATGATCTGATTTTAGTTTGACGTAACTAGGGTCCATTACCTATAGTCTTTCAATTTCCTTGCTTACCTATATCATGGATGGTTGTACACTGAATTGTATTTAGATTCCCTCAATTTCCTTTTTGACTGAACGGGCCAGATATGGGAAATAAATAGTTGACCCGCCATACTTAACCAAAGACCTGCTGTTGTTATCAGGCAATACAAACCTTTATTCACAAAAACAACCTAATCTCAATATAGTATTGTTGATATAAGAAATGGGGAAAATATGCCTACCTTACAGCATTCAATGAGGTGTCTGGCACTGACAGTCAGTTTGCAACTCCATAGGCATAGGCGGGATCACGGGGGGGGGGGGGGCACGGGGGACCTAACCCCCCCCCCCCACTTTTTCCAGAACTTAGTTTTTTACGCCTTAGTCTTGTTGCTTTTGCTACAAATATACAAACTGGAAAAGACAGAGCTACGCGAGTGATACTTAGTCAAGTTGTATAACGTTTAAACAGGTCATATACTGCATTGAAAACTAAATAAAAACAATGTTCTTCCAATAAATGTCGCAACCCTGTTTTTTCGACAGGCTTCGCGTGCACCCGTTTAAAATATGTCAGGATTCGGGGTTACTTCTTATAGAACACCTCTTCCATTGTCACTGAACCTTATCACCAGTGCCCGGGCCATACACAGCTGAAGGTCTACCGTAACTAGTGAAAGGGGGAGGCAGGGAGGCTTCGTCTTCTGGTCCCCTTCTCTGACCAAGTGCCCCCAAGCTTTCTGAAAGGACGATGATCTTATTTGACCCTAATCTGGAGCTCCACTCTTTTTCGACTGAAGTGAAAAGGGACCCGCCCTTTCTCTAATTTTCAAGAATTTCTCTATTGAGATGTCTCAAAAGTCCATTTTTGGCGTGTTCTGCGCGTCCCATCACAGATAAGAACTCTATAAAAAACTCATGAAAAGGACTCTATAGGAAACCAACGGTACGTTTTTGCTAAGAACAAATATCCTCAGGGGTCACCCTTACTCAGCTGTAGTGAAAAGGGACCACACTTTGTGTAATTTTATTTCAATTTCACTATTGAGATGAAGTATAAATTCATCAATTTTTCGGCGCGCTCCACGCGCCCCTTTACAGGTAATGGGTCTGTGAAAGTCACCTGAAAAAGACTATAGGAAACCAGAGTATGTTTGTGCTTCAGTAAGAATGTCTTTAGGGGGTCACCGTTATTCAGCTAAGGTTAAAAGTGGCCCACCCTTTCTCTAATTTTCATTCAGTTTCATTACTAAGATGTCTTAAACGTTAAATTTTTTCGGCGCGCTTCGCGCGCCCCATCATAGACAAGGCTGAATTCACATCACATGAAAAGCCCCCTAGCTCTCTAAAAAGAAGATCTGGGGAACAAAGGAGGTTGACCCTGAAGAACCTCAATTTTAAGAAATACATTCACCCTCCCCGCTCCCTCTGCGTTAGCGATTCCGGCCGACTTGTTAAGTGCCCATCTTATGTAATTTGAAGTTGAAGATAAAATGCATCATTTTAATGCCTTCAATTTCGTAAATACCCAGGAGCTTCCGGGGTCTTCGCCCCCTGGACTCCAACCGGAGCTTTGCCCCTGGAACCCACCAGGGGCCCTAAGGCGGGTCCCTGGACCCCACGCCGTTAAGGGGAGCGCTTGGCGCTCCCGCGGCGCCTTTTGGTAGTCTGCCGAATTCGCCCCCCCCCCCACTTTCAGAGATCAAATCCCGCCCCTGTCCATAGGTGTAGGAAGCTGTTTAAGACTGGAGGGGGCAGAACCTTTCGAATCGCCGTCCTGGGGGAGCGTTAAAAGGAGAGAAGGAGTCCATCTCCACTTTTGAGGGTATTTGATGGTCTTTAGATGCAACTTGGTGCATTTTTGGACAAATTTTAAAGGTAAATTACGGCAAATTGTTGACTTTTCTTAGCCCTTTGGAAATTGTTCTGATATTTCAGGGTCCTTAGGCGCAATCTGGTGCATCATGGCAAATTTTGAAGTTAATTACTTCAAATTTTTCATCTTTCCTAGCCCTTTGGAAAATTTTTGATATATGTGAGTCTTAGATGCAATTGGTGCATTATTTTGAATTAAAAAGTACTGCACATTTTGGACACTCCTTAGCCCTTTGGAATTTTCTTTAGAAGACTGAATACTAACATACAAGGATGTTGGAAGTGACAGGGACAGGCGCGTAGCCAGGACTGTTTCATGTGGGGGTCGTGTCTTGGGGGTTTTAGGGCACGAAATGAGGGAAAAGTCTAAGGATAGAGAGAAAAAATGCTATTTTAGGTGTATTTTGCATTGCAAGGTTGGGTCACGGGAGGCGGGGGGTTCTGACCCCCAACCCTCCATGACTACTCCACTGGACAGGGGGTTGCAACAGACAAGTTCTTGTTCTATGATGCCCACTGAGGCATCCTGATAAAAACTTCCCGACGAATTTTTTTCAATCTCATTTTATTCATTTCCGTCTCTTGTGCAAACGAATTATCAATACAAATCATAAATCATCATCACAGAAGAGACAAATATTTATTTCTTTTTGACCATGTTTTGCATTTTTTTTAGGCAAAAGGCAATTATTTTAATTACGAATGAATATTTTGAAAGGTATTATTCAATTCGTTATGCCTGAAGTACCTTTTATTTACTAACTTTACTTCAAGAGATTTTCTTCTCAACTTCTAAATCAAATTTAATCTTTCCTCAAACTCAAAAATATTTGAAATTTTACATATTTTCCTTCTTTTAAATATGTAAATTTCGAATGATAAAATGAAACTTTAAAAGGATGTTGAAGTAACTGATTAAAATCAAAGAAAACATCTTGTTTCGAATGATAGAAAGCATCTATCAACAAACCTGGTTTCAACATTCAGCAAAAGGATGAAACGATATGACAGTTTCAAAACAAATGTTCAAAAGTCTTTTTAACGGAAATGAAAATGTAACTTCTTCGTCAATAGGAAATCATGACAACCTATTTTACTCCCGAGGCACTGATAATGTAGGTTATTTATAGGCTACATATATTGCCAGGGTATGTTGTTAGCACTGGAGTCATGCATTAGGCAGATTAAGGCAGATTTACCAGAGAAATCCTCGAAAATATGTTGTCATGCAAGTAGCCAATGGCAGGCTCTTATCAACTCAAGCAATTTAGCCCAGAGAGCCGTAACAGCTCCCTGTTTAACCATACTGCCATAGCAGTCATTATCATCAGGGAGCTGTTATCATCGAATTCAATTCTGGACTGGACCTGGCGATAGATGAGGGCGCTAGCCTTAATTCTTCCCTCCCTGTTCAAGACAGTCGTCAACAAATCATGCCCACCGTCACCACAGTCTCTAATCATACCTAGGGAACCCCGTCTTTGAAATAAATTGTAGTAACATCACCAGCAAATCGAACGTCAGGTTGCAATAAATAAAAAATCCACATGTAAATACTGTTAAGTAATGACAGATGTAACGCCTAGTTTGGACAAATTTAATACCCAATCAAAGCATTCAGAAGTTGGCTACAGAAGGGACCGTATATAAACCAGTCAACCATCTTATTCCTTCAAGATCGTGTCTTTGACAACTTAATACGACGCTACATTTTCTTTCTTACGTTTTTTTCTTTTGATTTTGTTTTTGTTTTTTAAACTCAATCGTCGAATAAACTCCTTGGCAAGACCGAATGTGAAGTAACCTATCTTGGTTTATATTTCGACCATTGCGCTGGTCAACAATATTCCCTTCTATTAGTTAATCCGGGATTAATATCCTACTTGTTTGCACACTGCTATTACATTCAGACAGGCACACTGTACAAAATACGGTACATTTACAGAACAGCAAAGAAAGAAATAAATAAGGATTTCAGAAAAGCTCTGGAAACTTATTACCAGATCTTTACGTTTCTCTTTATTTTTTATTCTGTAAATTAACAGTGAATTTGAGCAACTTTTTACAGTGAAGGGAAAATGACACGAAAAACCAAAAATACACATTTAATCCAATGTTATAGACAATTTATTTGCCTGTGGCTTACAGAAATAGAGTTTGTACATTTTTAAGTTAAGGGAGTCGACTACCCTCGCAGTCCGCTCAGTGGTCTATCTAGGGTTTGTCCCGCGTGTGAGGGTTTGTCGGGTGTGTGTGTGTGGCGGGAGGGGGGGGGGTTAGTTCCCGCGGAGTGAAAGCTTCCCCTGTTTCGCAAGAGCGCCACATATTATTTGGAGGCCGAGGGTTATTCAGGAAATAGGAAACACGTTTGAAGCTAGGTCATAGACGTTTAGGATTAGGCTAGGTTAGATGGAGTATTACGGTTCAGTTTGTAACCAGTTGGCGTAAGTCGAGCAGGCCACGGCCATTTTTCCAGACGTCTAGGGGTATTTTGTGTTTTATACGCGTGCTGTTCATATGCATCGTGATATGTTGTAAACTTTAAATTTTCATATTTCATGAAAACATTACTGTGAATGTGATGCTGGTAAATTGTTGGGACAAATTTATTGAAGAAGTTCCCCCGCAGGGCCCGTTCGATCTCTTCGGCACTTTTCGTTTTTGTTGGTTGTAAATATTGTACATAGACTGTAAAAATGGGAGGTGGACCCCGACCCCTCGTGACCCTTCTGGATGGTGGCCCTTCGGGGCAGTTACTTGTATGTTGGTTATGGCTCTTCAGGAGCAGTGTTCGTGGTTTTAATTGGAAAAGTGATGTTTCATTTTTCTATTGGCGAGTTCTGTTTTAGTTTGGACTTTTTTAGGGACTGTGGCTCTTCGGGAGCGGTGATAAAGTAGTTGCATTGGTTTCCGTTCATGAGGGTAATGTTGGTATTCAGTCCTTGGGTTTTCAGTCATATGTAATCGTTTCGCCGTCTTTTCCTCCCTGTTTAGTAATAGTGAACCCAGCACCTGAGACCCACAGGGGCATACAGTCAAATGAGGGAAACGCTCCATATTATGTCTAAGTCGGGGACGTTTTGCAGTCAAGTGCAAGGGACCCTGTACCGGGCTGTTTTTGATGAATTGGTTGGCCAGGTCCAATCCAACCACTATCCTTCAGGGCCGGAAGTGAGGCGTGTAGTCCACAGCAGATCATTAGATTACCGCAGGCGAGACCTGATGTGGCGAAACGCACATGGCGCCATTGTAACTAATCTCAAGCGTCTCCAGTAGCGTCTTGAAGATGGCATAAGCCCCCACACTGGATGCACGAAGTGGGAGGGTGGGACACGTGTTCTGGCAGTGGACTTTTTGGCCCTCTTCTGGGAATGGTTTCAAGTCCTGACTGATCGCCTAATGTTGTGCAACAGATGGGCGCTCATCCAGGACTATGCTTTGTATGGTCTTTCACCCCCCCCCCCCCCCCCGCCGTACAATACAAGTCTTCGGGACATAGCTTTGTTTCGGTCTCCATAAAGCTGGCTTTATGGAGAGACCGATGTAATATCCCCCAACCCCCAAGACAACAAAAACCAAGAACATCCCACACCACCCCCAAGGCCACCCCACGGCTGGAGGCAACACTCCTCCGAAGGCAACAACACGCCCGAAGGCAACAACACAAAAAAAGCGCGCAAATATACAGGAACACCTTGCCCAAGGGTGCCACGGAGGCAGTTGCGGCAAAGAGTTACCTCATTATTCCCACGTTTACACAAACTCCCTACGTCCTACACTGCTCTCATTCAGACCCAGAACCTATGCTTGAAGATCCAGATGAACCTGAGAAACTGGGGACGCAACTGGGTTCCGCGTTTTGTGTGTGGATGGTTGAAGGTTAGCGTTTGTATTTTTGTCCGGCCGATTTGAGTTGTCTGTTTGTTGCAACGTGCCTGTTTCTATGTACGTTTCAAAAAGAAAGACTGGGGAGGGTGGCTCGTAAAGAAGCCCTCGTGCAAATTTTCAAAAGACGAAAGTTGACAGAATATCATCAGAATAATAATAAAAATAACAATAACAATAACTAACAGTAACAATAATACGGTTTTTATAAAGCGCCTCTAATACACAAAGAATTTTAAATCGCTGAAGACTGCTCAACAGGGAGTCAATATGATATAGTAAACAAATGGGTTTTCAAATTAGTTTTAAATCGTTCGATGGAGTTGTGTAGCAACAATGCTTTCATCAGTAAATCCCACAAAGGAAGCTTACGTAATAGGGAATCCAACAGAGCTCTCATCCATTGTGATGGCTGGTCCAGTGCACACAGCTAAGAACCAGGGAAAAGTTCAGGAGTTTTCTTTACTTAAATTGGCTGCTCGAGTTTTTCAAGGCCCCTGCTCGAAATTCAGGTTTTGCGGATTAAGTAAATTTCTATGGGAAAAGTATAGTTGGACATATTGGTACAGATGAAACGGTGGGAATTACTTATAAAAGATCTGTTGTGAACTTTTCTCTGTATTAACACCCGAATCATAATTAAGTTGTGATGGATTCACGACTTCCTTCAGTCACATGTCAAATGCCAGGTCCTTTTTTGTGAATAGGGCGGGTGCAACATTCATTTTACCTTAAAGCTACAATCATTTCCGACGTCGGGTATCAAAATGTTATTGTCTTCGAATCGGCTGACGTCCCTCCGATGTATCCGGGCATCTGGCATTCCGCCCAGGCCCAGAGTCATTTGTCGGTTTTCAAATAGTCCATGCATTTGACGGGCATCGATAGAGAAGGCGCCCATCGGGTCTCCATTGCGACTTGTCTACTAGACTTGACTGGGGCGGAAAGCGTCAAGATATCGACGGAGGCCGGTCAATGCAAAAAAAAAATATTCGGAATCCGGGAGGGGATCTGCCCGGTGGGGTCCCTGCCGTTTGTTCCTACAAATCCGCCCGGAACTCATTTAGTGTGACTGGGGTATAAACTCTGTCTTCCGACATTTTTTCGATCGTTACACCCCGGCCAATGCCTAGAAATCGGACATAACCTCGAGCGTCGGGATGTTAAACTTTCGAAGATTTTAAGGAAAGGAACAGTACTTGTCTGTTTCTCTGCATCTGAAGTGATATATTTTCTTTCCCTTTTACCCATCTTCTTCTCCCTTTCTCTCCCAATCTCCCCTTCATTTTTAATTTGCTTCTGTTTTCAACCCGGAGATTTCAGTTGATCTTCCCAGTCTTTCTGCTATGTTACCGCGCGAAACAGGGGTAGGTTGTATATTTTGGGGGCTTAATTGATACGGTTCGGTATCATGGCCGTAAGGAACGGGAGAGTCAGCTGCTTGCCCCCCCCCCCCCACCAATATTGGCCAAACTGACTTTGCTGAATGGACAGGCTTCGATGCCTCAGTCAAGGGAGTTGCAACAGACCGGGGAGTTGCAACAGACAGAGACAATGCCCTGCGGTGGGATCTGCAGTTGGAAAAAAGTCATCGCCTTCCTAAGAGAAAGAGTCCGGTTCGTTCATGTTCGGTCAAAACTTTTAGTGGTCTAATTTCATTTAGTGAGAAAGAAAGTGACATCAAAATTATTTTGTTGCTTCCCTTATTAACTGTAGGAATATAGTTTTGAGTACCCAGCGGACTCTCTTTTTTCAGCTTCTCAGCTTCCAAAAGCACCACTTAACAAGGAATAAGCCGTATAGCCTGCTACGCACAGGTAAAGTTTCAAGGGTCATTGGTATCTGTGGTTTCCAGCATATACTTAAAATCACACTCTAAAACCGTACTCAGCAACATGGTCGAAGTGGAAGGAGGGGTGTATGCACCCCCACTGGTTAAAAATCTAACTGCTGAATAGGGCAGATGTCGATGCCTCAGCCGGGCAGAGATTATACCCTGGTTGTGGATCTAGAGTTGGGCAAGAAGTCACCGCTCCCTGAGAGACAGGGTCCCGTACGGGCATGTTCAGAAAAAGAACACCAACTTGTAAACCCGTTTAAAAGCTTTTACTTTCTCATCCCAAACAATTCCAATTCTCCTGACCTACCTACTAAAGCCCCTTCCCACAACTGTACTCTAAAACGGCGTTTAGGAATTAAACGCTTCTTTAAACATTTTTTAAACATGTTTAGAAAACGTGCTGAACACGTGTCTTATTCTGAAGTTTTTGCTTTATTTTTCAAAATACGTTTAATTGCTAAACATTTAATGTTTAATTGCTTAACATGTTAGAATATGAACTTGTTCACAAATTGGGGGCAAATGAGTGGGTAATTGCTAAACACGTTTTAAAAGTGTGTATAAAATCTCAGTTTATTGCTTCGAGTGTGAGTATACAATTACCCCATAGTTAGGACACTCTTAGAACAGTAAATGCTGTGGTACAGTCTTAAAACATCTTTAGCTATTTAACATTTATTTTGTCCAAACTTTGTAAACATGCTTAATTCTTAAACATGTTTAGCATTAACGTGTAGCCATTAAACATGTTTAAAAGCGAAATATTTAGAAATTAGTGTAAATTAGAATTGTTAATTAGCCAGTGGCGTGTGCAGGATCTCGAAGTTGGGGGCACAACCTGTGATTCCCCCGACTGGCACGGATTTTGATGACTTTTTTTTTTTGCTTTTCTGCAATTCAGTTGTTGGCGACCGACTCACGACGGCATCCTTGTGCTATCCGAATTTTCGAGGACTTTTTTTTTTTGTTACTTTTTTTGCTTTGACAACTTGTGTGTGGTTACGGGTTTGAATACTCAGTGTGTCTCTTCAAACTTTTCATCTTCCTCAAACCCGTAAATCCCCTTACTGAGTGATTTCCCCCCGACTGACTTCGGAGGTGTGGGGGGGGGGGGCTGTGTCCCCGGCCCCCTATAAACACGCTGCTGCCTTTAGCATTTGGAGTGGGCGTTACAAAGTGGTGCAAAAATGTGTTTAGAAAAACGTTTTATTACTAAACACATTTTTAAGAGTGAACAGTATTTGGCATTTTTTGAACTGTTGTTAATCAAAGGGCTGTGCCAATTGAGAATACTTTTTCGTAAGTCCCCCGACCCTATGGTATAGGGCCGTTCGGCGAAACCAAAGAAATTGCTTCCCAAAGAGGCTATTACGTCCACTGAAGGACAACACATGGCCAACCTCACGGCCCTCAGACCATTTACATCATTGGTCTTTCATGTATGGCTCCATTCTAAACTGGTTGAAAAGAACAGATACTACCCATGATCTTAGCCAAAAGGCCGAGAAGCGATTTGAGAATTCTGTAGACTACTACAAAAATTGTATGTTGAGGTGAGAGGTGAGATTTGGCTGCCTTTACAATATTCTAAACATTTTATGCAATTGGCCACTTAATATGTAGCAGTTAAATGTGTGTTTTTTTTTTAAATAGAAATTAGACACACGTGTTTAACATCGAAACATGTTTACAACATGGGGACGAAAAATGATCATAAAAGCGTTAAATTTCTGAACAACTTTTTTATTTTTAGAGTGCACTGACTCTGCGGTGTTGGGGACTAACCGGTCTGTGTTTAAAGGACAAGAGCGCTCACCCCAACTTGAAGTGGTGTAGTAGTAGACTATACTGTTTCATGATTGGCTCTTTGCAGTCATGTGACAATATGTTTTCTCATCAAATGTGAAATTTACTAGAAGGAACTGTTTGATTTACCTTGAATATTTAATACGGTACTGAAGTCCTAAAATGTTTTAAGAGGAACTTTGAAGAGAAATAAGAGGAAAATTGTGAATTTTAGCTGGTGTTTCAAAAAAAGTTTTTAGGGACTGCGCTTGACCCAGTTAAATGATTAGAGTGTAGGTTTCTTAATAACCAGTAGCTACAAAGATGATACACTAGGCAATATATATATCGTTCTATAACGATCACATCGTGTGTGTGTGTATGGTGCACAAAACTACAGTAACAAAATCTATAATGGAGCCATACATGGAGTTTGTTTAAACGTGGGAATAATGAGGTTACCCTTTGCCACAACTGCCCCCGGGGCACCCTTGGGCAAGGTGCACCTGTATATTTGCCCTGTGCTTTTTGGGTGCTGTTGCCTTCGGGCGTGTTGTTGCCTTCGGGCTTAGTGTTGCCTTTGGGGGTGGTGTTGCCTTTGAGGGCGGTGTTGCCTGCGGGCGCGGGGTGGCATTGAAGGGTGGTGTGGGATGTTCTTGGTTTTTGTTGTCTTGGGAGTTGGTGTGGTGTTGATGTTGAAGGCGGTTTTGGGGGAGGTGGCCGGTTGTTTGGGTGTTGTGGTGGGGCTGAAGCATCTTTTTCGTTTGTGACAAATCTTTGAGGTCCATATTTGTGTGTGGATGGTTGATGGTTAGCGTTTGTGTTTTTGTCCGGCCGGTTTGAGTTGTCTATTTGTTACAACGTGTCCGTTTCTAAGTACGTTTTAAAAAGAAGAATGGAGCCATACATGACAGATCAATAACGTAAATGGTCTGAGGGCGTGAGGTTGGTCACGTATTGTCCTTCAGTGGAAGGGAAAGCTTCTCCCGGAACAGTGAAAGTTTTGGTTTCGTCGAACGGCCTTTTGCCAGAGGGTCAGGAGGACTAAAGAAAAAGTAAGAAAGGCTTTTACGGCTCAGTTTCTTACCAACTGGCTTTTCAATGCCCTTTTGAAGATGTAGCTCTCTCTATATAGCTTCTAACCTCCCATGCTTAGCTGAGCCCCGAATTCAATGGCAGTAGGTTCCATTTTAAAGTCTCCGGTATGACCGACCAGAAGTCGATCCTCTTCTGCAAGTCGGATAGTCTAACCACTCGATCTTGGCTCACAAAGCTACATATGATTAAGAGTGTGCTTAAGTGTTAGTGTTTGGTGAAAAATGCATTATTTCACACAACAAAACGTGTTTAGCAATAAAACACTTATTTCATCCTCAATGTGAAAACACATTTAAATTCTAAACATGTTTAGGATGTTTAGGTATGAAACACTAGATGTTCAGCAATTAAACTTGTTTTAAGATGAAATGTTTAAGAATTTGCCACGTGTGGTTAACATCTAAACGTGTTTCAAACTTGTTTTCTTTGCTTCACTTCAAAACTCGAATCCGAATATTTTGAGAAAAACTCGCCAGTCATGCAAGTACCTGTTCCTCGAAAGCGTCATATTTGTGTTGGCTCTAAAATATGACAATTGCAAATATCGCGTCTATAAAATAAAATTACATAATATCAGTCTGACCTGTTTGTTTATTTTACAATCTTTGAATGAATGTTTATACAATCCTTCGAGAAAAAGGGGTCAGTTATCGGACTATTTACCCAACGTCCTACCGAGAATATTATGCTCACCGCTGAAATTATTCAAAAAGCATGGATTTGGTCTATTAACTTTGGTTTGTCGGAGTTATACATATAAACTTGTGGTCTTTTAGTCACACCAATGGCTAAAAAACACGTGCGCATTAGGGACTTCACTTGTGAATTTGTATAACACGGGTGATATAGGCCCTATGGCAAGCTATTTATAAAATTTACTTAGCAGTTCCACTTATTATAAGTGAAACGAATTCCACTTGAAGCGAAAATGCAGTAATCCTAACTTGAAATAGTTTAGTATACTGCCTTGTTTCATGATTGGCTTTTGAGAGTGTGACACTATTTTTACTCCTCACGTGTGAAATTTACTAGGAGTACTGGAGTAACTGCATAGTTTACTTTGAATATGCAATATTGGAGTCATAAAATTTCACGAAAGATAGTTTAAAGAGAAATGAGAAAGAAATTGAGAGTTAGCTTTTGCATCAAAATAAGTTTGGGGCGACTGCTCTTGCCTTTTAGTGAAATTGAATTCCACTGAAGTGAAATTCAGTTCCATTGAATGTTAGTATCTCAAGGGTAACAGGTCGCCAAATCTTCTTTGTAACCGAGTTCTGTGTTATCAGTAAAATAACCCTCTACATTTAAAAGCGTGTTTAGGAATTAAACATTTATTTTCTCTTTCAACACGTTTAAATTTTAAACCTGTTTAGCTCTTAAACACTAAATGTTTAGCAAATTAAACGTGTTTGAAAAGCGAACTGTTTAGGAATTAGAAATGTGTGTTGAGCATCTAAACGTGTTTTCAAAGTGGGTTCAAATAGTGTTTTGAAAAAAGTTTAATTCCTAACCCCTAACCCCTTACCCCCTAACCCCCTTTTTTGGAGTGTAATATAATTATAAGATTTACACTGTGTACAAAGTGAACTTATAAGTACATCTCGAGAAAATGGACCCGGGATGTTTAATCAACAGTCCTGGCATTTCGACTGTGTCGCTGGAATCTAAAAGAGACTATACTACCTCTGTGAGTGTGTATACGGTTACAAAATGCCCGGACTTAAAAGGGACGTGGGTGACGGCCCCCGTCGATTATCCCCCTATAAATTCGATAATACCAGTGCTGTCTTCAGATCCGTAGTCAGACAATACTCTGGAGGGGTGGGACGTTTCCCAGGGGAGAAAAAGGAAGAGGCGAAATATTTTTCAGAGGGCTTCGCTCCTACCCCCACTTTGGTTGAATACGGTAGTAAGACTTTTCCTCTTTAGACGATTAGCATATGTTACTTTTTGAGATTGGTGTGCTATCTTTCATTGCTCTGTTTTTTTGAAACGGTCGTTTTGATTTCGAAAACCCCCACTTTTAGATGACACCAACATACCATATCAAAGCATTATTTTGTACTTGAGTACCATATTAACCGATTAGATGAAGTGATTAATGTCGCATGGAGAGCGAAACAAACTGAGAGCAAATTGAGAGCTTAAACAGTTAAAATACAGAGAATAATGTCATGGTAAAATTATAACCAGTTGGTAACCTTTTCATTCTTAAGTCAGTGTTAAATATTTCGCAAAAGTTTGACTATCTTTCTTGACTATCGCTGTCTGCCATGGACAAATTCGATCTGTATGAACTCTGAAAAAGGTGCTCAACAATAAAACGCTCATTTTGACCCCACTTTGTAAACACGTTAAAATTCTAAAAACATTAAGCAATTAAGCCCTAAACGCTTAGAAATTAAAATTACTGAAAAGCGAAATGTTTGAGTTGAGCACGTGTGTTTAGCTTTTTAACATGTTAACAAAGTAATAATATATTATCCAACAAAAAATGCAATTTTACAAGCATGAGAATGGACAAGTCTTTTAAGACGTGATTTATCTACAATGGTCCTCTGTAACCCTCTGCATGCTTTCTCCCAACATCGTCAGGAAGATTGTTCAGCAAGCAGAACAATCGGTTCCCATATCTTTGCTTACGCTTGCTGGATTTCTAGCTGCATTTGGTCCCCTTCCAAATGACTGGAAGCAAAACAGAGTTCTAGAGAACCCCTCTTACTAACAAGCTACTTCTTGTGAAGTATGATTTGCGTCTTTATATGTTTTTCACACGGACTTCCTACATACATGGACAGAGCATGTAACGCGTACGTCCTATCCGTAGATTGTCTCCACCGACTGGGACAAAAAAGGCGCACCAAGATGGCCGCCGTGAAGCTAAAATATGTATGATTTGACGACGACTCGATTTGTAGTATTTTTAACAAAAATTTTCCCCTTGCGATAGATACCTTGTCCGGGGCTTTGGCAGCCCAGTGCCATCATGAGGTCTGAAAATTTTATTTCCTGCGTTGACTGTACAAAACGGGGTCGAAAAATTTTGTGGAACCGCACGGGTTTCTTTCTTTCTTCTTTCGTGCAAACCTGTTTCGATGGCATTATACATGATGTGACATCAGTTTCATAATCATCTATACAATGAATGGACGAAAACATACAACACTCTAAAAGAGGTGTTTAGGAACTAAACATTTTCACTTAATAAACACGTTTAGTGGATGAACACTCGTGTCTTATTCTTTAACATTTCGCTTCTGCAACTTAACATGTAGTGTTTAATTGCTTGAATTGTTTAGAAATCAAACGTGATTAAACTCGTTTCAAAATAGGTGTTTAACTGCTAAACACGTTTTTAGAGTGTGATGTACTGCAAAAGAGCGGTGTAACACAGGATGATGTCACGTTATGCGCACGGCCGGTATAGAGTCCGCTACGGCTTTGACAGTTATGCAGCTACGTCATTACTTTCTGACAAATGTCCAGAATGGAAAATAACCTTACAAATCTCGTTCTCGACTCTGTAACATCCTCTTGACTTCCTCCCTCCATCCATGTGTTAAAGAAGATGGGAAGTTTGTGGACCAGACGATCGAGTTGTTAGGGACTTTCTGACCAGACGCATTTAATTTAGATGCAAGTAAGGTGAAACTCAATTAAAGTATTTTTTGAATGCCAATAATGAGAAAAAAATGAATAAAATAATAATAAAAATTCGAAATACCCTGGGGGGGGGGGCGAGGGTATACAAATATCTAATTTGTAATCATCTTAACTGTAACTATCAGCACGTGCTATGTAGTATGACTAACTCTGTGCTTTTTAATTTTATGTCAATCAAAAACCTGGGTAAATCCTGTACAATTTAGACGGTAACAGGGGCCCTTTTGTTGCCAACCTTGCACGAGTCCCATTTTTTTTTTTTTTTTTTTTTGAGAGTGCGCAGCTTGGGCGGAGTTAATTTGTGTAAGGTGGTGCAAAGTGGTACACCCTTATAAAAGTGATTAGAAATTAGACACTTATTTTGCCCCAATTTGTAAACATATTTAGATACTAAATACGCGTGCCTAACTCCCAAACATTTGGCACAGCCCTTCAGAGTGTAGTAAATACCTCTATGAGACACTTTACGATACTTCTTAACACAAGTACCAAGCGTCGTGCCTGGCTACGGGTGGTCCTTCTCTTGTTGCCAACTTTTTACGTGAGGGTCACATCTTCGTGGAGAATGCGCGGCTTGAGGAGGGGTAAATTTGTGTAAGGTGGTGTAAGCGCAAAGTGGGACAAAACGTGTTTAAAAACTAAACACTTATTTTACCCTCACTTAATAAAACGCATTTCAGTTCTAATGTTTAGCAATTGTTCAACAGTTATATTTGTTTAAAAGAAAAATGTTTAGGCATTAGACACGCATGTTAAGCATTTGAACATGTTTGAAAGCTGGGGGTGGGGGGTGGGGGAAGTGTTCAGAAAAAGGTTCGATTCCTAAATAAATTTCAAGAGTGTATTGTTTTTTGCCAGTTCAACTTTCTGTCTTTTCGTCGTTTTTGCGTTCTTTTTTAATTCATAAAAAATGTGGAACCGCAAAACATAAAAAACCAACTTACTTTCTTTCTGTAAGGAATGTCGATGATATATTTGCAAACTTAGGTTGAAGTAACTGAACTCTGGTACCGTTAGAAGAATATACAAAGTAGCTTCCAACTGTAACAACAGCCAAAAAACATGAAAATATTCCTTGAGAACGCCAGGAACAACCAAATGTGTTAACATGTTTCCGCTCATTTCTTCGTCAAATCGGAGACGTCAGTGTCTAAATGACTAATTATTACTATCCGATTAAAGCTTTAGTACAACTTTACAACGCTTGTCAAAACGAATTGTGAAATGACTTTCATTGTGTCTTTCTACACGAAACTTGTTGACCATGGAATGGTTTGGCATGTAGGGGAAGGTTTTCGTGGAAGTCGTTCTTGCATAACCTGATTCGTATGGCACGCCAAAAGGCTCACTACGTATGATGATGTTCTAAAAATACATGTCCATGTACTAAAATTCCACGCTCATGTGCCAAAAATACATGTGAATGTACTAACTTCATACGACGATGATGAAAATTTTCCTCATCTAAGAGTTCCTTATTACATTACATGTTGGCCTGCACGAGTTTTGGAAATATTGAGAAGTACTGTACTTGCGTTGTATTGCCACTACCGTGACTTAGAAGGATATAGGATGTGTTCAGGGGCGGGGTCAGAGGGGGGGGGGGGCAGTTGAAGACCACCCTCTGAATTCGCAAAAAAAAAATCAAAATACTATGGTACTGTATTCTCCTAGGTGTGCGCCCACTGTGTAAATCATGTTATATTAGCACAAAGGACACATATCTTGTGTTGGTCTACATGCACAGCGGCATGTGCATACGCCTCACAATGCACCATACGCTAAAAGTATCTGGGGCTGCACTCTAAAAACGTGTTTCGCAAATAAGCACTTATTAGTGCTTTCGCCTTGTAAACACGTTTAATCTAAACATGTTCAAGATTTAAACACTCAATTTTTAGCAGATAAAATTGCTTAAAAGCAAAATACTTGAAAACCAGACACATTTATTTAGCAGCTTAACGTGTTTACAAAGTGGGGGGAAAAGTCAATTAGAAAAGTGTTGAATTCCTAAACACATTTTATAGAGTGTGTTTAGGGCCTGCAGTTTCAGCAGGTTTGTAAGTTGTATCTGTAACAAGTTGCATTTTTCTTTGAAATAATTGCAACTATACACTGTACAAAACCCGTGAGCTTAATCACTCAGGCTCTCTAATAGAGTAAAATGTGTCAATTCATTCCATTAGAGCGTAAAATCACTCCAACGAGAGTGAAAATTCACTCTTTACCAAGTGCCTCGGGGGATCACTCTTTTTGAGGAGTGGTCCTCGCAGTCTTTCCAACAAGGCTGAACCTAGCTCTTTTGGAAGAGCTGTATTACATTCACTTTTCTAACGAGTGAAATCTCATTCTTTTTATTTTAAGAGGATATGTGCGTCATTCTCTTTAAAAAAATGTGTGAAAAGTTTATAAAATTTGGAGGCAATTGATTGACGGATGGTTGCGTCAATGTGCAAAATTGTTTGACGCTGGAACATCGAACCCCGAGAACAACGAAACTTGTAATCATGGCCAAGTCATCGAGAAATACGAAAACGGGGAACATCGAACCTTGGGAACATTGAACCCCGGGAACATATCGGGTAGACCCCAAACAGTTACACGGCTTAGCAGTGATGGAAATAGGTCAATTTATTTTCCCCTGCAAATTTTCACACTTGCTCTACACTAAATCACACTTTTTTAACAAGTGTGGTTCACAAACTGTATCACTTGCAGGCCCTGAAGGGGGGGGGGGGGGTTGTGGAATAAACCCAACGTATTACTCTCCCATCGTGTCAGAGGCGACTAAAGGCAAGTAATTGAGCCATACTTCGAACTTTTGACTAGACATTGTCGTGAAACTGTCCCCCATGTTTTGCATTTTTAGTTGATTTTGCGTTTTTATCTACACTCTAAAGACGTCCGGATCAAATTAAACCAGAAAAGGATCAAATGGGCACTGAACCTAAAAAGGTTTAAATATTTGTCTACTTTTGGTTAAAAATGAACCACTTCTGGTTCAAAATAAACCATATCTAGTCAACTCTTTGATCCTTTTTCTGCTCAGTGCCCATTTCATTTTTTCCGGTTCAATTTGAACTGAACGTTTTTATAGTGTAGCTGACACACATACGTGTCGGTTTTACCGTTAAACCCAATCTGACTAACAAATCTTCAAAACTGTATACAGTTAAATGTAGCACCGTATACATTGTAGGGACAATCAAAATGTTCCAAAGCCTTGGGGCATAGACACCCCAGTGAACAAACATTACGCAAAACATCGCCGCAGTGTCAAGTCGTGAAAATTAAAAAAAAAAATAAACTAGAGCCCTTTATCGTACTGTTCAACCGTCTAAGTTCTTCACCCACGGATTTTTCAAAGTCAATGGGATTGTAAATACCACAGTTATGTAAGTTTCCCGAACTTGGATACTTGTCAGTGATCGCTTTGTCCTCTTAAAAATTGAAAGATTGCCGTTCGAAACTTTGTTAAGGTGAGGATTAATGATGACATATGACAAGTAATCAAGGCTAAGTATACTTACTTATTCCCTTATAAACGTAAATTCGAGGTCAGGTATAGGCAGTAGGGTGGGTAACGAATAAGGACAAAACAAGTGGTTTCCATCAGCGTGTCCAGATACTCTTTCAATGAAAAAGAGTGAAGGAAGTCACTCTTTTAAAGAATGAAAACTGTTAATTCACTATATTAGAGTTTTAATTCACTCCAACAAGAGTGAATATTACCCAATAAGCTCTCAGGAAGAGTGAAAATTTACTCTTTAAGGAGTGCATACAGTGCCCACAGTGGCCCCCACATGAACACGTTTTAAATACTTAACACATGTGTCAAATTACTAAAAATTTCACTTTTTACAAGTTCAATTGCTAAACGTTTAGTGCTTAATAGCTAAACATGTTAAAAGTTTAAATATGTTTAAAATGGTCGGGGCAAAATAATTGCTTAATTGTTAAACACGTTTTTGAGAGTGTTGACTACGCCCCTGACCACTGTAAAATTCGGTCTTTGACTGCAAAGAAATACCACGCCAATTTTCATCTACATCGACCAACGAATCACAATTAAGCCCTGTGTACACTGGACACATTTCAGCACACGTGTGTCGTAACATGTTGCCAAAACACATTGTGTCCGAAAATGTTGCCAGTGTGTATAGGGCAGACACAAGTGGCAACATGTGTCCCAAATTGTGTTGGCGCCAAATGTCCAGTCAGGGTGTTGCAACTCCCTGGTCCAGTGTACACAGTGGCAACACGTTTTTTGTCCAGATGTGTCGGCAACATGTTTGCGACACATGTGTCCTAGAAATATGTCCAGTCGGTCAGTATTGCCTGTACGAGCCTTTAGCACGAAGCAAAACAGAGAGAAAGTTGGCTGGGCTCACACCAGGGAGTTGCTCTAGCAACTGCCTGCTCAGACAATATCTATAGCTCAGCTGAAAGCTTCCTAATTAAAGCCATCATTCTCCCATCACTATAAGCTTTCATGGTATTGGTCTTTTCCAGCTTCACAATTTCTGTTTAAAGTGGCTTATAGAGTTGGTTCATGAAATTCAACAAATTTTTCCAAACCTTTTGGGTTTTCTTCACATACCAATGATCAATGATCAATCATAGATATTCCCCATACCCTACACACAAATAACTGTTTTAGGAGTGAGTGCGTAACGGTTGAAGTCGGTTTCCAAAAAATCGTGACCATACACTTTTTTAAATTATTTACAAAATCGTTACAAGACAGGACACAAGGAAATTTAAAATTGTAGCGTTTTCTGTGACTTTTGGACTTGAAACTTGACTTGTTATGCTAACTATAAGCATTTTTATGTGATAGTGACCCTTTTAGACTCTCATTAAGTCATCGATATCAACTCAATTAGCCTCTTTAAATTCTTCACGATTGTTCGTCTGACCCAATTTTCAGCACAGTTACACATACACGTGGCACCAACTCGTCTACCACATGATTTGAAACCTTTTCAATAACGTCACAGATTAAACATACTATTTTGTTATTTTAAATGACAGCTCCCTTCATTAAAGGCAGTGGCGTGGCTGGGGGGGGGGGGGAGGGGCAGGGGGAAAGTTGCCCCGGGCACCACCTCTAGGGGGCGCCAAATCGAGATCACTTAAAAAATGTTGGACGTACCATTTGCATTGATATAGCAATTTCAGCTTTTAATAAAATAATTTAGTAAAATTGACACAACTAAATGTCAATCTAATCTAGAGAAGGGGAAAATGAACGCATAAATCGGCAACAATCCATCAGGTTTTGCGAGAATTCTCGCTGGCTAACCATACACCCTACAGACTTCCTTCGTCGTTTATTAGAAAGCCAGAGAATTTCTTCACAGAAAACTATTAGGCTAATTACAAATTACTGTTACAAATGCAATGAACCTGCTGAAGTTCATTGTTCAACATGGTGATGACTCTGTTTTCCCAAATTTGCGAGTTGCCATCCGGATTATGCTCACCATGGGCGCCGTTTCCCGCAGGGACACGGGACGCGTCCCCACCAAAAATTTCAGAGGTGGGGACATGGTATACCATGTCCTCAACCTCTTTTGAGCGAATTTTGGATGTCCGAATATGCAAATTATCCTGCTATACCGCGTTCGTCGTTAAGATCTCAATGCATAAGGCGTTATCAAAATAAGCAACAAAATTACGACTGATGCTGATCATCATACCTCTAGTTAACCCTGTTCGCCTTTCTCCAGCACAATATTCTATTTCATCTGCTTTGTTTATTTGTTGTTTTCTATTTGTCTGGGAGCTAATGCGGAACGCAGGGGTCGAACCAGGAGGGCATGCAACACTCCCTGTTCAGTCTTGTTTGTGTATTCCATTGTTGTTGTTGTTACATCAACTTGGGTGTAGCTCCCAGCACATATTAATGCGGCAACACGCCCACCTGCGGTTCCCAAAGGCGGTGAAGGAAAGTGAAGATGGATTAATTTCTTGTTTTATATTGGCTCATTATGATTTTTGTATATAAAAAAATTTATCATCAGTAACTCTTATTCTTGTATTTTTTTTTTAATTACTATTTTTCATGAAACGTTTAAAACCGTGCGATACTAAAATGAGGGACCCATTTTGATCATAATTATGTCTGGGAAATGGAATTTCCGGCAATCTAGGGACTACATCTGTCAACAAAATTTCTGGTTCGCTCCGCGCGAACCCATGGTCGCGCTCCGCTTAGATAGTCACGTCCTCACCAATTTTCAAAACAAAACGGCGCCCTTGATGCTCACTGTGGCTATTTCCATAGCTAGTTATGAACGGTCTTTCAGAAAGTTAAAACTTATTCTCCCTTATCTCAGAGCCACCATGGGACAGCCAAGACTAACTGCATTGGCACTCCTCAGCATCGAGTCTGAGGAAACCAATACATTAGATTTTGATGTAATGTAATCGATATATTCGTAGAAGCAAAAACACGAAAGGTGAACCTATAATCAAATGCTGTTATAGCTCATCGTCATTTAAATAAATAAATCAAGTAAATCAAAACGTGTCTGTGGTTTTAAACATGAATAATGCAATCATTGAAGTCCTTTGGGTCAGACTTTAACATTTGTTATATTTAAGATCTTGAGTGGTGTAAGTATTCATAAGATACTCCCCCCCCCCCCGAAGATGGGGGTAGGGGCGCCAATTTCGTTACTTGACCCGGGCGCCACAAACGCTAGCTACGCCCCTGATTAAAGGGAAATGTTGCGTTTGTTTTGAAAGAAAAATTCCTTTTTAAAACTAATATTTATTGACACATGGGTGATAGGCTCTCAAAAATAAGGCAGTATGGTAGCCTTCTTTTCAAGAAATAGGCTAAGTTTCCCACAGATAGTACAAATTCAGTTTTTTGTTGCTCAAGAATAATTTGTTCACCCAAACTTTCAACATTTCTAATGATGCAACGTCCATGCAGGGAGTTGCAACAGACTCCCTGGTCCATGGCTCTTCTTGCGCAAAGTATTTTGAAGAGATGTAGCGATGGTAGCTATTGTAGTTATTGCTGGGGTTTATGATTAAAGGCATGTTCTGGTGGCTTTTCACCTCTGTCTTGTAAGAAAAACAAAAATATTCCACACCATGTCCTTCAAACCCTATCACAATACCATTTGCTTAACTCAAGATATCTCACTTTAAAGATTGGTTATTTCTGTTAAAAAATACCTCTGCTTTTCAACAAAGCTACAGAAAGTTATGTAATGTGGGCACACTGTTTCAAATTCCTTTTGTTTTTCTTCATAATTGAACGTCCTGTTTGTCCTTGAAATTTGATACTGTTGGGATGTTGGAATATCTTTTCCTGTAGATCTAACATTACCCTTCATTAAACGTACAACACAACTAACAATGTTGCTTAACATTGTCTGCAGTGGCATCATAATTATAAAATAAATTGAATGCAATGTCAAATTAATGTGCCACGATGACATCACAGATTTCGCATAATGCATTAAATCCGAAGAAAAACTTGCAATACTTTAAAAGTTTGTATCTTCCAAATGCTATAAACTATTGAAATGCAGTTTTCACCTTCTGAAAGAGAAAATTTTCTGCTTATTTTGAAGTTAACGAATTTTGTCTCCAGAAGTTAAGATTGAGGATATATTATAGAGGACACATAGAGAATAGACTGAAACTGAAAAAGTTGAATTGGGGTGATAGTATGCATGTAGACATGATCATATTTCCGTTGTAGCTTCTCGAAGCTGGGAGAGCATTGGCACTCATCCGTGTCTAAGTAAAGGTATTAAACTGGTAAACTTGCTACAAGATTACCGAAAATGAGTATAAATGAAGAAGATTCGTGGAGAGGCTACTGAGCCATATGGGAATGTTTCGTGCATATGTGTTCAGTGTACACGCTTAACTGTGTAAATCACTTTGAAAATATGGTACATTTTCCGACAAACTGAGCCCCTCCTTTTTTCTAAAAGTCCCCACGACTCTCTGAGCCCCTCCTGCCCAAACACATAATAAATTAACACATGTCACTCACGATTGATTTCCTTAACCAGTTCCCTTTAAACTGTTCTAAATCTAATTTCCATGTAGTGAGAAAAAGCCTCGTCAATTTCCATGCAGTTAAAAAAAAGTGGTTTTATGATTTTCCTATTGGAAACACAGATTTTAGGGTGTTTTCGGATGAAAGTAGCAAAAATTTTTTGCCATAGTTCTTGCCTATAGTGTCATTGGTCAAATAATTTCAAGTGATATAAAAATTAACATATCTTTCCGTAATACATTTTTAAGACTCAGTGTGATTGGACAGAGAAAACCCTCGTCATTTTGACATTGAATTGGAAAGAAGCTAAAAATTTTTTCAATTAGATTACGTAATACCGTTTTCGCGTGCAGGCTCACCGACCGATTCCGCGAAAAATCCTGCTTTGCGCGATTTAGAGGTAATTTACATTCCCATATGAAGAGTACAGATTGGCCAGCAGAGTTAGCATTTGTAGGGCGAATTTTCTGTCTACTAAATAGATTTTTATAACCAACATTCAGAAAAGAGGTAAATCTTTGCAAAATGATGACCAACGATGCCCATGAGTAACCCAGAGACTTTCCAAAGCACACATCTTAGCCGCACTTAGCCGCCCTTCAATCGGGAAGAACCAACATGTTGGTTCCTCCCGAATGAAGTCGGTGCGACTTAAAGGCTCAATTCTCTCACCCCCAAAGAGTACCAATTCTCCTAACCTTCTTACTTAAGCCCCTCCCACAATTATCTGAAATTCACCCCCATCCAGACACAATTTCAATTTACTGCTTCATGATGAGTGTAAAAAATCTCAACGTGTATAATCAAAACGCTTTCACTACAGTTCATGCTGTGTAATACAAGCTTTGGAACTTTGTATTGTTTGAATTAGCTGTCCATCAAAAAGCTGAGCCAATTGAGACCCCCCCCCCCTACCAAAATTGTAGTTTGGGGTGAGAGGATTGGTCCTTTAAAACTGGTCTTGTGGGAACTCACGGACATCACACGAACTGTTGGAGATCCGACGATCGAGTTGAGTTGCGGTATGCAAAGTCGTGTAAGTATGTGGCTAGCTTTAGTTTCGAATACACGAGGCCAGAAAACCACACCTTTCTTTTATAGGATAGAGATGGGAAATATGGAAGTTTCACAAAAATTTAGATTGTTTCAAGCAGATGGCAATAGTTAGAAGGAAGGTACATGGATTATTGGAATGTCTTTGTGAAAACCCGGTACGAGAATTTCAAGGGAGAGGGATCGAGCACCTGCTATTTTGGAAGTTGGCTAGGTGGCAAGTTTCAAACAAACTCACTCTTTTAGAACAGTTGGGGGAGGGGGATTCGCTAAAGGTTTGCAGAACATCACAATTTTCTTTACTTTTTGTATAAATTCTGCACACAAAGTGAGCAAAGTGTGCTGAAAAGTTGCATATGTAATATTTCCCAAACACTTGACTTGAGTATTGTTTTCCAAACTGTTCTTTGAGTGTCTTAGTCCGTACAAGTGAAATTCCCCTTGCTATCCTAAGAGAAACAGCCAGTGAGCCACAAGTGGAAAAAAGGCCGTAGCCGGCTCGACTTGAACCAATTGGTTGGAAACTGGGCCGTAAAACTCCATGTAACTAACTAACTAACATATAGGTCGTTGTGCAGACTAAAATCATGGAGTTACTTTAAAGGTAAAGAGCAGTCCCCCAAAACTTATATTGAAGAAAAAGCTAAATAACTCAATTTTCATCTTATTTCTCTTCAAAGTATCTTTAATTACATTATATGACTTTACTATTGCATATTCAAGGTAAACCAAGCAGTTATTTCTGGTAAATTTTCACATTTGAAGAGAAAAAAACATTGTCACAAGACTCCCAACAGCCAATCATGAAACTGGACAGTCTACTACACTTCTTCAATTTGGGATGACTGCTCCTGCCCTTTAAAGCAACCCCCCTTCAGTGAAAAGGTCAGCTGATATCATGTTGCCAATTATTAATTTCCGCAGCTGTTTCCGCTCATATGATATCGTGGGCTGCGTGTGTAGCCACCACACCAGCTAAGCGAGCAATGGAAACTGTGTGTAAACTCATGGTGAACTACAACCTTTGCTAACTCAAAGATGCCTACGTGCTATCCTGTACATACATTCATCCGTGTTACAACCGATAAAGTAGAAATTAACCGATAATGTAAAAACGACCGATAATGTAAAAAAATTATCGATAATGTAAAAAAAATTTTGAACCGATAATGTAAAAAAAAACAATAACCGATAATGTAAAAACTGTTCAAACGAGGGTTTGTTATGGTCCTACCTATAGGTGTGTATGTTTGAGAGAGTATGTAGGTAGACAGGTAAGCTGACAGGCGGCAGGCGACAGGCGGGCAGGGCGGGAAAGCAAATCGATTCGTGGGTGGGTGCGTGTACGTACATGCGTATGTGTGCATGTACTCTGTATGAATTTATAGGTTTATACACTCTAAACACAGTTGGGCAAACACAGCACATGCTACATTGTTGAGGAAGAAAATTGCTGAAGGTTGGGCGAAACATCACGATTCTGCCTTATTATTACAAAAATTTTGTCAAATAAATTTAACGAAGTTTGCTGAAAAACGTTTCGTGAGCTATGTTTCCCCAACATTGAGTACTTTTTGCCCATCTGTGTTTAGAGTGTATAATTGACTATGTTGTGTCTGAGTGTAGCCTTCATCACGGGAGTGGCAAGAACATTTTTTTTTTTTTGGGGGGGGGGGGGGGGTGGCCAATTACAGGACCCGATCGCCGTCAGGGGAATTTTTTTTTGAATTATAAAGTACCCTAAGATGTAGGCCAATCTGGGGCTAATATCATTTGCATTATTAGCATCATTTGTGGTCATTCTTTCAGTATCATTAAAAAAACGTTTTTCGATTGTGGGCATGGCCTGGCATCTCTATAGCTACGCCAATATCCTATACGTGGTTTATGGCTGGGTTTATGCATTTTCTCTTATCGCTCAAGAAAATGAGTACCCGACTGAAGAAACGTCAAGAAATCAATGTTGAAGAATAAATATAAACTTTTTAACTTTTTATCGAGTTGACTGACACTATATAACACATTCGTGTTGGTGTGTAGTTAAAAGAATATCCTGGTGTCAATTTCATAAGGTCTCAAATAAGGGAGAACAATTTTTTATCGCGCTCCCTTCAGACCCCACACCTTTAGCTTGTTCATTACTCAAGAAAGCCTTATTCTGTTTGAAGACTATCATTGTCAAAGGCCAGAATCCTATTTGCTCCAAGGTTGCAAAAATTATGTAATACCGACAGATTTCTTCTTAAATCTTTTGTTGTTCTTCAAAATTGGAGTAATTAATTTGACCTTCAAACTTCATTCCAGTGGAACATAGAATATTGTTGTTGACCTGAAAATTTTGTGAGCACAAAGGTTGCAGCTCTAAGAGTGTAGGAAAATTTCATTTGCATGTATGAATATTACATAAAATACAAAAGATGCTCAATTAATCTGCTGGTATGACATCACAGATTTCCCATAATGCAACGTTTTATTGTAGTTTGCATATTTTCTTTTAAAAAGTCATAACTTCTGAACGCATCATACAATTGAGACGGAATTTTCACCAATCAGTCAAATTGCAACTGCTCGAAAAGAGCTTCCTTCTCTTACATTTTATGCATGACGTTTGGTGACGTCATAAGGATTTGAATACTAATTAGCTAAAAGTCATGACTTTTAAAGTCAATTATCTCAGAAACTAGGAGCCAAAAAATCGTCAAAACCGTGAAAATCAATGAATAAGATGTAAAAAATACTTTCGGTGCCTGGTTCTCAGTGAACTTACGGGTAAAAGTGAGGATTTTTGTCCATTTCATGAAACGTGTAAAATGGGTTTCAAATGCTCTGCAAAATCGTTCAGCATTTATTCTATGTTGTTTTAAACTACTCAGGTTTTACTTCAATAGAAAGAAAATTTTGTTTTCTATCTATTGGTACCATTTTTGCACTATAAGATATTCTCAATGAGTCAGGTACTCGGTAAATTCCACGACGAATCGATTGTAGCGCCCAGAGTATATAAACAGTATAGTGGGCCTACTTTCGCGAAATGAACGTTAATGGTCGTCCTATATGCATAACGTTACAACAGCAGCCTAATTCATCCTCACCAGTATTGTTCCCATTTCGGAGAAAATGGTGTGATACTTGCTCCTTCGACATTTTGCAACAAATTGTTTGTTTTAATGCCATTTACAAATTAAACTAATCAGTAGTGTTGCACTGGTATATACTTGTTTGAATGTGATATACCTGTATACACATACAATATGTCATAGTCATCATAGTATCCACACAAATAAGCTCTGTACATACAGAGCAAAACTGCATCTTGTTTGCACTAAAACACTGAAAATCACCTCACTTTAAAAAGAGTTGGGCTGACTAAAAAGCTGGTTTAAAAATCTTTATTCTAGGAAACTGTATCAACTTCAATTCAATGTTCATGCTTTGAAAAAAATTAAAAATAAACTCTATGCATCATATACACTCATGCAGTCAGCATACTTGAGCAAGAAACTGAATGAGGGACCTTTCTAAAAGGGCCTGCTTAGACAGGAAGGGCCAGTACAATGTTTAACAAGTGCTTTTGATTTTTCTCATTAACTCTTGGTAAAATTGAAAAATACTGAAGGCAATTTAAGGCAAATACCAATCAGGTTGCAAGGGAATGAGTATGTCCAGCTGATCAGGTTTGGCAAATGGGATTTCTTACTTTCAATTCCTTATGAATTTCTTTTCACATTGAATACTGGTCTTAAAAATTACATGATGATGGCTGGACTGTTACGATAGTAATTCATCACTATCCTGTCCTCTTGGGAGAGCCTGGACGGAATGTTCCAATCATTTCTACTAGCCAGTTTGATATGCCTAGTAGCTCAAACAGTCAATGTAACAACTTACAGTCTGTTTTTTGTGCAGGAAACTACCTAAATGTTGCCCAGTATGATTCTCCTTTATGTGACCACCTTAATGATCAAAAATAAATAAAATTAATGTAACAAATCTAGGAATGAATTAACAGCTTTCACTTCATTGAGTGCCACATTGATGAGAACCCATTTTAAAACAAAGTTGAGTATACTAGGGTGTGACAAAACTAGCTGCCAGTGAACATATCATGGATGTCATAATAATCAGTAGTAGGCTTACTGTAATACAGTTTAGGATCACATTGAGGTGAGCTAGGCTTTTGGGACAATTCAAGTCAGCCAGTGTAAGATTGAGTCTGAGGGAGTGGAAACTTGTTACTGAATAAAAAGTGATATATGCTAGGCATGCCATACAGCCTTGAACACTAATTCCTGTCTCCGAGTCCACAGAAACCACTCCTTCATTAAAGTTAACCAGTATAAAATGCAAGTCACAGTTAAGGTGGCAGTACATAATTGCCCATGGATGATGGGGTAAGGTTTTTGAATGATGTAAGCTTATGAAGGATTAGAATTACAAAGCTGGCTCTATAGCCCATGGGATTTCATAGAAATAGACATAACTTGAACTTAATTACAGTACAGTATACCACTATACTGTAGGTCTATTATGGAAAATGTTGGAAAGGAGTGAGTTTTTCTATTTGTGGCACACTGAAACTATCAGGTAAGAAAGAATAATAATCCGTGGATATGTCCAGACTGAAGTTGAAGCCTCTAAATTTAAAATGTGGTTAATCCAGGCTGACTTGGTCATGATTCATACACCCCTGCAGTCCTACTATCCCAGGTTTACTTTACAACTGGGCTAAGTTACATGCAAGCCCCCCATGGCCACAGTGCCAGCATTGCACTGAATGTCACTGAATATATGCCATGAAAACTAAAGCTTCATACTTTAAAGACTGCAAGTCTGTAAACAACACTGGAAGTTTTTTTTAAGATTGTAAATGCAATCGGTACCTGTCCTGTAAATCCCACAGTAAAATAGTCGTTAATTATTTTGTTATGGTCGACGTTTTGTGAGCCGTATTGGAATAGTAGTTAGTACTAACAGTAACGTTATAGGATATTTAAGGTTAGCTGTATACCAATACCATATGTACTATAGTACATACTACATACATATTGTACCGTAAATACCCCTTCAGGTTTAGCAGTTGTTTACAAAACAATTTGTAAATTAAACTACGTAATTTTGGTATCAACAGAAAGCCTATGCTATAATCTTCAAACGTCGATACAAAAATATCGTTTTACATCCCTCAATGAGTCAGGTACTCGCAAAGTTTGAGGTCCTAATCTGAGACATAAGAATCGACTGCCTCTTTTTGAGGGCGTATTTTTGCAGTATATGTTTGAAAAAACCTAAAAAATCTTTGATTTCTAAGAGAAGGAAAGGTCAAAATGTCCACTTACGGTGTCGTTGTGTCTATTTATACGCCTACTTATACATAATTCAACATGTCGGGGGAGACCCCTTGTCAGTCACAGTTCCGCGAAATCTCATTTGCGCAGACTTTTAAGAAGGCGGGAATGCTAGAGAACTGGTCACGTGACTTCATTAACTGTACACTTGCGTGTATACTGCAATACTGAGAATAAAAGTTCCCTTAATTTTTGAAGATTTTGAAAATTGTCACCTGAATATCCCTTTAATTCCCATCTTACTAACTAACTAACCAGCCATCCGGCCAGCCGGCCAGCCGGCCAGCCGGCCTATACTACAAAAAGTTGTAATTTCGAGTAAGAGTATTACCCCTTTAACTGTTTAAATTGGACAAATTCGCCCCGAAGGTGTGAAATTCAGCCATTTTACAGCAGCGGGATGACAATTTAAAAATAGCAATGACATCAGAGATTAGAAAAACTACTTATTTCCTCAAACTATTGCTTTGTTTGTATTTGAATTATACGAAAATAATCGAACTTGAACGCCCGGGAAGTACACTCACGTCTTCCTGTTCATTGTTAGAGAGGTCAGTAGCACTTTGTTATAACTTATTGTTATAATTTATTGTCAAAAGCAATGTTTTTCAATGGCGACTTCCATTTTCAGGTACATGGCCGGCCAGGATTTTGACAGGGACAAGACCAACCTACAAAAGTGTTACGAAGTTACTACTCATTTTGCCCCCCCCCCCATTTTGTAACCCCGTTTAAATTCTCAATATGTGCAGCAATTAAACACCAAGTGTTAAGCATCTAAACATGTTAGTAAAAGGGGGAGGGCAAAAGTGCCTAGAAAAGCGTTTTATTCCTAAACACATTTTAAAGATTTTATCACTGCTCTCCAACCGCAAGGGGAGGGGGTTATATAGGGAGCACCTCTTGATGTCCAAGGAAATGCTACCGGAATGATGGCGTAAATGAGGCATTTATTTATTTGTTTATTTTTTTATTATTTGTTATTCTTTTATTGAAAAATCCTTCACACAAGTACACATTTACCTGATGATTGTAAACAATTCCTTTTTATTTTAAAAGCTGTATATCTTGTCACATGAAACCTTTCCGACTCCTGTTTGAGAGAACAATAATATATCGCAACATGGTGACGGGGGATCAAGATCAAGAGGCGTTTAAATAAAGGGGGTGGCTCACTGCCCTGTTTCCCCTACACTATTGCTTATGCGAAGCATCACGCACAACGGCAGTGCGATCTATATGATCGACCTGGCTGCATACATAGGGGAGTAAATCAGTGACGGTAACGTAATGCATGTTAAGACTGGTTTAGAGTTCCCTGGTTCCTTGGATCATCCAGACAAAGGATCGCCAAAATCATTGAGGGACATTGATTTACTGAAATATCCATGATGAAATGTTCCCTCTAACTTTTTGCTACATTCTCTTTCTCTGCCTGATTACTTCTCATGTCGTTTCATGGAGGAAATGAAGCTCACTACACGCACACTTGACGTGGTCAAGTTTCACATCTGATTAATTGATTGTCAGTCACAAGTAGATTAGAATACAAAAGAAGTTACGTTACCTTTGGGGTTAGCTAACAGGCCAGACAAGCATGTGTTAATTGCTTTTCGCGCAGTATGAACACAATGAAAGCATATTTCATTTGAGGGACCAGTTCATGTAACAAACTTAGGTACAGTTAACACCCCACACCGCCTTTGATCTACTGGGGTGTCTACGTTGCATTTTCAAGAAGCAACGTCAGAGCATGTTCGTACACAGGCCTTGGCAAAATATATATTTGGGGACTAACCGCCATATGGAGGATCTAAGCAGCTTAGGAGAGGAACCAACCTTTTGGGAATTTTCCGGAATATAATGCAATGGGTAAGTAGTGCAATATTTGTTACTCTAACCATAGTTTCTTCAAGTCATATCTATAAGACTACAAAATATTCATCACGACTACAGTGACACCATTCCGACCGGAAGGAGGGCAAAGTTTGTGGTTATTTCCACCAGCTCGACCCATACAAAAAGAACCTCATAGTTAGTAGTGGATCCAGGATCTGTACTATGGAAGACTATTAAAGTAGAGCCTCATCATCAATTGGCAAGCACTGATTTTTGGGGGCCAAGACACCTCCCCAGACACGGGAAATGACATTTCAGAGCATTTTGAATTGAAGTCTTTCTGTTTATTTACACCCTCGCCACTTTTTCACATAGTGCGTTTTCAAATAAACAGGCCTATATGTCTTCTTTCAAAACACGATGGGGGCATGTGCCCAATCCTCCTCCCTGTCTGAACATTGATTTCTGTAACCACACACACAGTTTGTGGTATACACAGCAGTGTATAAGTATAAACAAACATGCAATCCCTGTTGAAAGTGATATGATTTGTTTTGGGGGGATTGCTAAGCTAACAACTTCTATAAAATTGCGATATAATTGAACAAGTGTAAGCTTTGCTTTTCGGCCCCATATCCTTGTAAGATTCATGTTTGAGAAATAATACGTACACTAAGTACATGATGGTGACATAGTTAACGACTTCCTGACATCCTTAAATCAAACATTAAAGCTGTGGGAGAATATTTCCTGGCTAGTATGAAGAAGGAAAGATATATGACAGCCTTCAATAGTTGCATAGGAAGGGAAATAAAATCTGTCTGTCTTGTTATAAAAATATTGCTCTTATAATATAGTCAAGTGATGTTCTGATTAGGTCGCGAATAGCTGGGATCCAACCCTATTCTATACTAATTTATCAATGAAGACTGTAGGGTAATACTCCTTAATTCCCACCTTTTCACTGAATATAAAGGGTTCAAAAATTGTACGGACAATAAGATTGAGACGGTTAGGCCAGCTGGAAGACCCCAATAATGGTCACCTTCACTCACTGCGCGGATTTGTCTATAGTGAGTACCGTATATTCAAATGATTTGAAAAAATACAAACTCATCAAAATATTGCACAGGACAGGAAATTAGGTGTAGCCTGACACTCTCAATTCTTATCAACGTAGAGGCACGGTGTTAAGGACGTGTTTTTGTTTGTTTTGATTTCTACGGGATGGGAATTGAATTATGGGGATATTTCTGAGCATGTCTGTCTTCTTCATTAGCCTAGTAGCTCATGTAAACTGTTTCAGTCGCTTTCTTAAAGGGCAAGAGCAGACACCCCAACTTGAAGTTAGATGAGAAAAGATAAAACTTTACTGCTCCATCACGGAAATTCGAGTACTCGCACAAGAAAAAAAAACAATATAAAAATATAAAAAGGTACAAACATGCAAAAATAGATATCAGAATATTATATACATATAAGAAAAGAAAAATATCTGGCAAAATTTTCATTGAAACATTTCATTGCACGTGGCAGGAATAAATCTATCTATTGGATTTTAGGGTGGGAAGTCTCAGCCTTCCGCTCTTCATAGTAGGTTATCCTCGGTGAAGTAAAACAATGAATGACTTTGAACATCCATGAGAAATTTTAGTTTTGAAGCCGGTAAAGAGCTCATCTTAGATAGAATTGAGGAAAGACTGAGAATCCCAATCACATGTCCTGCTTTTCTGATGATGCTATCAATGCATTTCTTCTCTGTATGACTGACATTTCCTCCCCGGCAGACAAGACAATAACCAGATAACGAAACACAACACATATGATTGAACAGTAAAACATGGACAATATTTCATGGCGGTCATCAAATTTGGCAAGTTTTCTAAGACAGCATAATCTAGCATTAAGTTTCTTTATCAAAATATCAACATGATCTCCCCATGTCAAAGTGTCATAAATCACTATCCCGTGATATTTATACGGTCAACAACAGAATTCTTCGTCTGAACAGGAGTTGGCCTGAGGGTTGCATTATTTCTCAACTTAATTAATGACCATTTCCCTAGTTTGTATTCAAAACATTTATAGTTAAGAAATTATCAGGACATTAATTAAGAAAAGAATTGGACCGGATTAAAAATTTGTCATGGTCGTCTTCCTTAATCAAACCAATAAGAACAGTATTGTCAGCAAATTTAACAAGGGGGCAAGCCTCTTCAGATGATCTAGCATCGCATGTATATAAAGTGAATGGGTAAAAGGGTGCTAAGACAATTCCTTGAGGGGCTCATGTGTTCGACTGCAGTTAATCTGATTGACAATTGGAGCTAAGTTTTTCAAACTGTGACCCGTTGGTTAGGTAATTAAAAATCCAATGAATGAAGCCAGAGGGAATATTCATATGGAATAATTTCTTGACTAAAACGTGGACTTGTATAGTGTAAAAAGCTGAAGAAAATTTAAAGAAACAATACGTGCACTATGACCTTTGCTTGATAATTCCAAATGTGAATATGATATTTCAAGAATAGTTACAATATGCATCTTCACAACTACGTTTTGATTGATAAGCAAATTGAAGAGGATCTAAAACGGTGTCCCTAAGATCTAAAAAAATTGTAAGAAAATACGCTCGCGAATATACGAATATACATTGGTACCATGGGCGTCCGCAGAAAAAAGTCAGGGGGCAAAATTTCTAGGGAGGGGCGAAACCTCTAAGTCACCATGAATTGACACAAAGCATGCGAAAATTTATTTCAGCCCAAAATGCCTCGCAGATCGCCGGAGCATTTCTAAAGCCTATTTTTCGCATAGAAACTTGGAAAACACGTTTTTTCGGGTTTTTTGCTTTGATTTTTATACGTTTTTTCAATTTTTTGATTTTCGGGGGGGGGGGGCAAGTCCCTCCCCCTCCCCCATACCTGCGGACGCCTATGATTGGTACAGCAGTAAGAGAAACAGGTCGAAGGTCCTTCAAACAACATATTTCACTTTTTAGGCACATGTATGATAACAGATTGTTTCCAAAAGTTACGGATATATTTACCTTTAAAAGACAATTTGAAAATGACGGTAAAAATTTCAGACCGAATTGAATTGCACATTGTTTTAAGACTTTACATGAGAGCTTATCATGTGCAGCTGCTTTGGAAATATTAAGGCTGGGAAATGCTTAAAAACCTCGCTTTCACCAAATTTTAAGTTAAAGGCATATTTTCATCATCCCAAACAGTTCTAATTCTCCCAACCTACTTACTTCCAGCCCCTCCCACATTTATCTAAAACTCATCTTTATCCAGACACAATCCCAGTTTATTGCCTCATGGCTTGTCCCAGTGGCCATATAAGTCCATACTGTGTAATCAAGACACTCTCAGTGCCCATGCTGTGTAATTTAGCTATGATGCATTGTTTGAATGTGATGCCAATCAAAGAGCTGTACCAATTGCGAGTTTTGATATATGTATACTGAAACTGTAATTAAGGGTGACGAATGCCTGCCTTTAAGCTCAGGATCAGAATGTAGTGTTATGCACTGTCCTGTGTCATGACTGGCTGTTGAGAGTCATGGGACTAATGTTTTTCCTCCTTAAATGTTGAAATTTGCAGGTAGTGACGCTTTTGTTTACCTTGAGTATGCCATAGTGAAGTCTTAAAATGTTATGAAAAATGCTTTGAAGAGAAATAAGACAAAAAGTGGGACATATTCTGCGCTTTCAAAAAGAAATTGGGGCGACTGCTCTTGCCCTTTGAAGTGTAATCTGACGACTTCAGAAACTTTGGTAAAGACTCTAGAACCGCGCGATAAAAATATACATATAAACCACGAACAAACGGTTGAACTGCCAGATCAGCGTTGACGACTTTGGAAAACAAAACTATTACCTAGTAGGAACAGCAGTTGTAAAAACAACGAGCCGGCCACACAGGTTAAGAGGAGATCTAGATCACCGATGCACACAATGTCGTTGCCACGATTCTTTTTTTTCCCTTTTAATTCGTTTTCCGAACATACGTACCGACAGGTCACATGCTCCCGACGTTGTATCTGTGTATACGACAGACGATTGCTCTTCATTCTATTCACACCACAGTGTGGATTCGTTGACAACTGGAAAGCGAGGAAACCAAAGGTTCCGTTGATTAGGTTTGCTGTGAATGATAATTGTCAGCCTTCCATGCAGTTCGAGGTCAAAAGTTACATGTTGTACGAGTGACGGTTCGCTACACGGTGTTTTACCGTGAAATTTGCTTACTCTCACTTGCGGTTTATAACTTACAAGTAAGCTGTCCACTTGTGTCTCGTGGCACGGCTGGCCAATTGATTTCGAACCTAAAAGTGACTTTGCATGACATGGACAAACGTATCTGTGATTCGAAACAGCAACGACATGGCTTGACTTAAGGAACATTTGAATGTGGATGTTGCTCATTGCCCCTGGTCTATGCAGACTCGTAATCATAGCCTGCTTGCAAGGTCTAACCGAAGAGTCTTTACGTTTGTCAGTTTGTGAGGGATTGCCATTCAGCGAAGGACAAGAATGGGTATTTGGAATCTGTCCGCAACTAACTTGTCGATAAATGTTGGTTTCGTTTGACTCCATCGTCAGTACCATTCGCATTTGACCATTTCGCCAATGAACCGCTAAGATTCTTTAGTAACATACAAATTAATGTTTTTTTACATCAATTGACAAGCTTTCTTGTGAATATCAAAGCTGCCAATGTATGGACAAGCTCTTCTCGTCAGACTGCTATGGAGGGAATCCTGTGTCTCAGACGTCGTTATGCATTTATCGCTGGTTTGGGCTTGTTTGTGATGCTACTGTACATAGGACAATCTCCAAACGTTTCGGAAGAAAGTATAGGCCCCCGGATCCATAGTGCTGGGCCAGTCGTACAAGTGCAAGAAGAGGTGTCTCACTCTACACATGAGTAAGTCTTTGAGTGTTTTTATGAGGGCAGCGGAGACGGCCCAGCTGAAAATTCCCGTTGAAACCGTTTGGGGTGAAATCATTTGAACCCATTTGAAACCAAAAATATTTAAATGGTTCCCTTTGGTTTGGACATAGGGACCTATATTTTGACTTCAAAGGGTTCAACTTGGTTTTGACGGAAATTAAATAATTCACAAAGAGAATTAAAAAATTACCCTTTGCATATAGAAGAAACCCATTTGGGAAACCCTGAAGAACAATTAAGAACCCCTTTTAGAAATCTTTTGGCTAATGGAATTTGGACAACGGGTCCCAAAGATAGGGAAATTCTTCTGACCACCCCCTCCCCTCCCTAATGACCATTGCAAAGAACACCATGCAGACTGAAGAAGAACGCAAGATCGAAGAGTTGCCTTCAGCCTGTACGAAGTTTCGCCCAGTACAGTAATCAGAATAGCTGTAAGGGTAATGACAAATTTCGACCTTGGGATGAGGTACCAAAGTGTCGTACGTGTACTACCCCGCGGGGCAGCTCCTCAGCTTCCAAAGCGTGTACAGTAGGTACTGCGTCCAGTTTTAGACACAAACTTTATTATCGTAGTATGACAGCGTCATGTGTAAGTTCTTTCGGGAATCATACTATCGTTTTTGAGTGAATGTGTGTACTCCTGCAGTCGTTAACTTGAAGTCTAGACTGAAACCTGATATGACCTATTATTATGTTTCACATCACTATAAACCCAGATTAGTCCAGTGTTGTCTGAATTGGATAACAACGCTAGTCACTCATATTTTACTAGTTTAGTATCTGACTAATTTTCGCAGCAATGGACTTAAGAATACAAGTCAAAACTTAGTCAAGAATTCCTAATAGCACGGTGAGAAACTATTTCTAGTGGGTCAAATATTTGAGTATATTAGTCAAAGTTGTTGATCACGTGATGAGTCAATTCAGGCACTTTTTGACTTATTTGAGTCAACAGTGAAACCACCTGCGCAGTGAGTAGTGCAAACCACCAGGACGTAGGTCCCGCAATTACATACCAACACTGTTTGTGTTTAATGGGCTACTTCATGATTTAAATGGAAACAAATTTTGCCATTTTGTGAATATTCACTAACATTCAGCCAGTCTCGAGGCCACGTATTTCTAAGAATATCGAAACAAAAAAATGTTCGGTGTTCACTTTGGCATACGTCAGGGATATGAGGGAACAGGGAATGAGCCACACCGCCTGCTACGCAGGCAACCAATGTGTTTAATCGGGTAACTGTTGCAGCTCCGTTCTTGCTATATAGCGGACCCTGATCTTGTCAGACATAAGGGGCCAAGTTCGACCGATTCAGGCTAAGAAATCTGCGGTGATGTCTCCTGTGGCCCTGTCACTCGCCCACTATTGTCCCGTAATGCGAAAGGCAAACAATGTACCTGTACTGGGCTATGTGTAACTGGTGATTTTAGTACGGTAACTAAGCCATATCATTATTTCTAGGAAGAAGCTCAAGCAGAGGCGTCACCAGACTTTTATTTCTAAGGGACACTGGAGGTCAACAATTTTGCAGGGAGAACTGCTTGGTCACACTCATGGCGCTGGAGGCAGCATCGAACGCTAAGCGCGAGGCTCATCGTGTAGGGTCCGCCTGAGGACCCCTAGTGGAGTCCAGGGGCAAAGTCCAAGTGAAATTCCAAGGGAGAACCCCGGGAGTTCCTGGGTTTAAGGGTGTTTGTGAGTATTACAGTTTTTATTTAATTTAAGGGTAATTTTATTGACTAAACACTCTACTAAAAATTACCTCGAGGGTAACTTCAAGTAAGACCTTTGGTAACAGAAACATGTGAAACTACTAGCGGATCCGGCTGACCTTTTGAAAAATGGGAGCTGAAATAGAAATATAAAGCAGTTGATTGGCAGTTACATATGATTCTCCTCAGGAAGGATGTAGGCCTAATCCTGTCTAAACCGCTTCTTGAGCTGTGCGCCACCTTCACTTGGCGTAGTCGGAAGTATCTTGAAAATTTTGAAAAACGCAACCACTGAGACAGCCGGAAATGGCATTTCTCAGTTGTTTTTGCGATATTTTTATTCGAGGGGCATGAAAGATATTGCCCTTCCTTGTCTATAACATGGTTGTAGCCAGGCCATTCAAACTGGGTGCTGCACCCAGTATGAATTTACTTTTTTAAGCCAGCACCCAGTTTGAAATTTCACCACCCAGTTTGAAATTTCACCACCCAGTTTCAATCTCACTGCCCAGTTTGAAACTTAGAATATCATCACACTCATACTCTAAACATAGGCTACACTGCTTCTAGTATCAGCAATATAAACATTCAAAGGAATCATTGTAGTGACATTGGAAATAAAAAAAAATCAGGCAACCGACTACAGACAATGTCATTTATATGTTGAGATATGGCCAACATTATGTGAAAACGATGCAATGTCGATTAACTTCCACCCGGTTTTACATTTTTCCTGGCTAGAACCCTGTATAAAAGAATCCAATTTCGCACAATCGCAGTCACATTCTGACTACACAAGGTACATGTATCTTTTTTGAAAATGTCAAATCTCGAAGGGGGGGGGGGGGGCACACAGGTGCACAAGATTTTCCAGGAGGACACGTGCATCCCCCGAACCCTTGGTGAATCCAAAGAGCTTATTATCATACAGACCGTTCTCATATGATTCAGTCGTATGTGTATATGGTAGCCTTAGAATATTTATATGCACTCTGCTCAGGGTTATAGCCTATAGCCTACGGCTGTTTGATAAGGAAGTTGTAGTCTACAGTGGTCGTCAAATGGGAAGGGCAATTAATCAAAATTGCTACTCAAGGTGATTACTCGTGGCTGCCATTACATGGTACCTAACTGATAAAACATCCATAATCACATTAGCACAGTCCTCACATGTTACAGGAAAGGCCCTCAATATTGCATTAAAAGTGACTCGTTCGAAAGCGCAGCACAAATGGATTAAAATGTCTTCTTTGTAGATGAGGTAGACCGTGTCATCATTGGTAACAAGCTCAATGAGTCAAAAGGGACGTACTTTAGATTGTGGTATGAAAAACAAATTGTGTGGGAAGGTCAGCTGCTCTGGCCGTGTGGAGGTGTACAACTACCATCAAATAACACATTGCTCAACATAAATAGGGGGAATAGGTCAAGGATGGTGGATCCATCTCCAAAGTGGAAGGGGTGGGGTGGGGCGGACTTCTCAACATTTGTGAATCGCCATCCCAGCTAGAGGTGCTGACTTGGAGGAGGGGATTCCCACCTACCTTTGAAAAAAGAATTTTACATTTGCGTATGAGGAAAATGGTACATAAATTTAGCCAAAAACATTCTGTTTTACATTAAAACAGTGGCGTAGCCACGGGGGAGGGGGCGCCTAGGCCCCGCAGATATTCTTCAGGTCCCCCAGATTTTTTGCGTCCTGATAAAGGAATTGAGAAAAAAAATAAAATGTTTGAAGGGAAATAAACTTTGAAGAATTTTTTTTCAAAAACAGTAAATAAATAAAATGTGTAACCATTAAGAAAACATGCATGAATGTATGTAAAACACATTTTGTGTGCACGTATGAAATCAAGTAATAACTTCAAAATGCCTACGTACTTTCGCTAAATTAGATAACGTATATAATCTGCACTGTCGTTAATTGCATTTCACTTCGAAGATGAAACGAACGTCTCGACGACAAACTCGAATGTGACTTTGTTAGGTTAGGACCCTTTCTGCCTTTCGGATGGCTGGTTGATTTACTGAAAACAAGGCAATCATACACTGGAGACCATTCTAACACGACCATTCCTATACTTTATCATACACAAAATATGCCATAAGGGCAAGGTGCTGCCTTCTAATAATTCTTCCCTCCCATCCTTAACAAGCAGGCCTGTGTCGTGTATCACTCCTGCCTATGACAAGTGCCACTGTACAACGATTTCTTCCACAAGTCCTCCTTTTACTAGTTGGCACTGGCATCCGGGTGGATTTGTAAAAAGTCCACGAGCTCCGCATTTCATGTGTTTCCCACATGATACATACTTCTGCTTTGCGGTTTAATATTTTGAGAGATTTACTTGTAATATTTTAATTTTGACTACCGGTACGTAATGTGCCGATGATTGAACAAATACTACACCATTTTGCATCTAAACACCGCCAAAAAACAGAACACTTTGTTTTTTGGTAGTATGTATGTCAATTGTAGAGTCTCTGCAAAGACTAAAAATGAGTATTTTGAAATTTTTCATGCTCCCTAAAAAGGAAAATCCTAAAACGCAGGCCTATTATCAGTTCAAAGTTTTGCCAAACATGGCAGCATTTTGCATGTAGGAAATCTAACGCAAAGAAAATTTGTCAGAGGAGGACACAACTACTTTGATTTTCCTATTAAAGCTGAAATTCATTCAAATATTGTCGCATTTGTGATCTACTTCCTCCTGAAGTTCACAATTTTTCCCAAGGAAAAGGGAGATACCGGTTCCCTTTAGTCTCATCCTCCATGCCACAGATCAGAAATGCCCAGTTTTGGGGTCCCTAAAAATTTATGGATTACCATTTTTCATAGATTGATTTTTTATTCTCATTTTTTGAGAAGTGGCAGACATGAGATTCGTATTTCAAGGCTGGGTACATGCAGCTTAGAACGTGTGGGTAGTGCCGTTTCCGACCATCTGGAGGGTATGCAGAGCCCACAATTTTCTTGTACGCTCCGCGCCAACTGATGGTGGCGCTCCGCTTAGATAGTCTTGCCACGCTTGACCCTCGGAGGTACCAGGCCCCCCACTTGTTACTTAGCCCCCCTCCCTAAAAATTCAATCCTGGCTACGCCGCTGCATTAAAATGCCACACTAACTTCATGTTACCTGTCACTTCCCACCCCCCTAAAAAGTAGTGCGATGTTGCACTCTTTTCTGATCCCCCAAATATTACCTGACTTAGTCGTTACAAAAATTTCAACCTCAGAACAATGGGAGGTTTGTAATCATTAACGGGAGTTTGAATGTATCAAGATGGCAATTGGAACTGTTTTGGGACCTAATTCAGCTTGCATAATGTAGTCACTTCTTTCAATCTATTTTGATTAGCCCTGTTGAATTAGAGGTGGGATACCCAACTCTCATCGCATTTCTCAATCAAAAATCAGAAATCGTTTTGTCTGGTATTCAGAAGATATCGTCGAAGCTCACAGATAATGAAAAAAAAGATAAAATTATCTTTTTGGCGGTGTTCAACGTAATAAATGTGATACTATTCTTCATAGGTGCCATAATATTTCTCTGCATAAGCAATGGAGTAGGGAAAATAAGCCAGTGAGCCACAAGTGAAAAAGTGAGACCGGCTCGACTGGAACCAAAAGGTTGCAAACTAGGCCGCAAAACTCCAGCTAAGTAACTAAGTAACTGATCAAAAAAGTTCAACTACAATACTCTCAGAAAATTGGTGGTCATCTAATGTATTTGTTCTGGTATTGCCAGGCTCGGATTCTAAATGGGACATTCGGACATTCTCTTAGAGCGTAAAGTATTACTTTCGTGTAATTATTTTCATTAAAGGGGTGAGGTCTGAGGTCGGAAGAACCATTCCCCTTTGCATCCCCTTCTTAGGACTAAGTATAAAATAAACGGACCCGCAAAATTAACCCCGCCCAGGGACCTGATTTTGTGAGTAAAATATCATCTACCTAAAGTGATTATGTTGCTGACATGTTGCTTGTACCAGTTGCTGACTGGCACAAGACCACTTCGCCATGTAAAACTATAAGGGACTCTCATACACTCTTAAAACGTTGGGTAAAATATCCGTTGGTTAAAGAAGTTTATGAAATGTGTTGGTTAAACTTTGCCCAACTTTGGGGCTAATTGGTGCAATGTTTAAACGCTAAAACAAAGTTTTCGTTGAGTAAAAGTAATTGCTTAAGTGTTGGTCAATCTTTGCTCAAATAATGGTTAAATTTCCCCTTCCATGCACGCGTATACTGTAAGTTATACCCAACTGACTGGTCAAAATGACGATAAGATTTTATTCTACAGTTGAGCATATTTTCCCTTTACCCACTTGTTGGGTAACTTCTTGCCAATTTGTTGGGTATATTATTGGTTGCAGTGTTGTCACCAAACAACAGTGCACTTGACCCGATTTGTTTCACAATTCTTCTCATAATCAGACCATGGTACCATAATCTGACAATTCTCTATGGCATCTTTTATATTGGCCAAACAGCTAAACTCGTACATTACTTTAGACCATGAAATCGATCTCTATTTCCATAAAATTCTTTAAACAGTACTACGAACTAGAACACATTTGTATGAGATTCCATGATTCGTATTTGGCGCAAAACTGCTATCCAATGAGAGGTCAGGATCTGGGATATTCTCTTTCACGTCCGAATGAGCGTTTATATATTATTATTTGAAACCCTTCGGCATAACAAGAAACCTGTCTCATAACCATGATATCAGTGTATGAGAGCTACGGACCAGCTAATTCTCATGCAGCCCTTGTGTTCACATTTATGCATTGATGAAACTACAATACTTCATCACATCATTAACACACATCATTTTACAGTGCCTTTTAAAAATGATAGTTTTGGACGTACCTATACGAAACTCAGTGACAAACCAAATAGGTTATTAAGCCAGGGTTTTTTAACCGGGACCGATGGGTTGCCATAACCAGGGAGCTGCAGTGGCAGCTCCCTGCCATAACCTACAACCTAACATTTAAAGAAAGCACCAATGTTTAAGGAAAAGATGATTAACATATAACCAACATTTGGTTAATTCATTTGACCAACAGTTTAATAAAAGAAGTGCCCAACAAGTGGGTATGTTTTAAAATGCTAATTTACCAAACAGTTGGGTAATCTCTTGCCCAACAGTTGGGTTCAAACTTTACCCAATTTGGTTGGTTAAAGTTTTGCCCAACTGTTTAGGTTGTTGAATAGATGCCCAGTGTTGGTCAAAAAGTTGGGCAAAATTTGCCCAATTTTTTTAAGAGTGTATTTTAGTTGGATATCAAACAACATTTTTGATATTTTAAGGGTTTTTCAATGCCTTCCTTGCGCCAACATGACACCATTTTCAACATACGGTCAATTCCATGGTTTAAAGGGGGAAATGCATTATACCTCTCCCTGGTTGGGAAACTCCTTACGTACACTGTGTATGCGCAGACGTAAAAGCTGTATGTACGTTCATAGATTTGGTAAGGTGCGTTCTTAACTGTCCGTAAAACATGTTGGGCTCTTCCAAAAAGTTCATCACGTGACTTCGAAGATGCACACGATCGATCGATAGCGATATGGCTCCATTGAGTGATGTACTACATCTGCTGGGAAGTGCAATTAAAGTTGACCCAAGGGCTAAAAGGGAACTGCAAGAGGCGTGCTAATCAGTAAGTTTTGAATAAATGAAGGAATCCTATATTTTCGGGGTTCTTTTTCTCTATTTAAGCGTAAAATACCGGTTCCGATGCCTGTCGTTTGGAGACATTCGCCTGGGACCTTCAGTTTGCCCTAACGTTACAGGCTTATCATATCGCAGTCAGTGTGTGGCAATGGTGAAGTGCACCTACTTCAGTACGCTAGGTGGACTTCATGAAATTTTGTACGACCATAGTTTCTGATAAATATTGTATAATACACTCGTCTGATGAACCGTTACACTTGTTTGCTAAAATGGTTTAATCCAACTAGTCTAACGTTTAACAGTGCGACTGGTACTATGCTTCGCAATTTCGCGTAATTGTTGAGTGTGGTTACCAAGTTACTCTTGCTAGCCCAGCCTTCGATTGGCCCGCTATTTTAGTTTGGGTACAGTTATTCTCGCTTTACCGCCGTTCTAATTTAACTTAATCAAACATTTCGCAATAATATACGCCCTAATTGAAGGCATTACAGTTTGATAATTGTTCGCCAGAGTCTCTCGAAGAAATCAGTTCACCATGTCTGCATATATACAGTACGTATGGAGAGTCAAACAACAAGGCTCTCGTGTGCTATCAACGTCACATGACTGACAAAAACCGAAATCTCAACATAAGCAGTCAGTTCGCGAAGTTTCCCAACTAGGGAAAGGTATTATAAATATGGTGTAGTATACCGTACAGTCCGTTAGTTAAATTTCACGATTAAGAATCACGTGACTGATATCTTTCCCAGCCAACATGCCCAGCTGGGCCCCAACTGGGTTTCAGCTGGGCTACTTGCTGGGCCCCAGCTGAGGCCCATCCGTGTTTGTCAGGTTATCCCACGTGGGGCCCAACTGGGCTAGCCTTTCCCAGCTGAAGCCCAGCTGAAGCCCAGCTAGGCTTCAGTTATTGAAGCGGGGTACAGCTGGGCTTCAGCTGGGAAAGGCTAGCCCAGTTGGGCCCCACGTGGGAACACCTGACAAACACGGATGGGCCCCAGCTGGGGCCCATCAAGTAGCACAGCTGAAACCCAGTTGGGGCCCAGCTGGGTATGTTGGCTGGGTTATCACTAAATTATGAAATTTAAGAAAGCAGCCCAATAGAATAACATGAATGCGCAATGCTTAAGTCTTTAAGCATATTGAAATATACTTCAGAATTTGGAAGTGAAGTTGGAAGTCTTGTTTCAAAATAAGTTTGGGACGACTGCTCTTTAAAGGTTCCTTTTTGCGCGAGAATGACGTTAGAGTGAGTCATAGCCCTTGTTTCTTGGTTATATTATTTATATTAATTAGGCCAGGATAGATTGATAGACAAACTTCCCTTAAACAGGAAAACAGACCTTCATCCTACAGGATGTGAGAAGGACAGACGAGAGTCACAAGAGCGACGAGGGTACACACAAGCTGAAAGGGCCACGTCCTGCTCGACCTTGACTTATCGTCGATGTCACAAGAAGGGGTGAAAGATTCAAAGAATGCAAAATACGAGAGACTTCTATTTTAATTGGTACCGCGCCTTCACCCAGCGGAGGGAAAGAAGTTACTTTTGTTGAGCTTTATCTCCGGCAGCCGAGGAGACAACAGCCACAGTACCGCCATGCAGGACTCTGATCCTACAAACAACCAAGATCACGTAGGGCATTGTTGAAGTGACGGGAGTTTAGACATATGAATCGATTGACTGTTTCCTGACCGTCCGTAGTGTTTCCTACACGAGTATGCATTTTGCATGTAATGAAGTGATTCAAAGTATAAACTGGTACATGTGTAAACTAATTTCACATAAGGAGTGTTAACTTAATAGTTGGAGTAAGGGACTTAACTCAGCCCCCACGTTCCTTCTCTATTCCCCAAGGACAGAACTACAAGGGGTACGAAACCATTCATGCAATGATAATTTCGAAACAACGTTTGTTACCGTACTATAGCTAGACCCTACCGGGCCGGACAGTTCCCGATCACAGCTGGAAATTCATATTTATTCAAAAAGCCCCTCTTACTTATCATCAGTTTTCCATTCCTCTTTTTTTTTTGCATCAATAAACCGTTTAAGCAATGGTTAAGTTGAAGAAGAGCGCTTTATTCTTGTATCTAGTATCTTATCCAGCCCCTGTGGCGTGTGTGTGTGTGTGTCCACGCGCACTCCCATGAAGTGGAACTGTTTAGTAAGCCTGAGCAGACTGAAAAAAAAAATGTTGCGAGTTCGTTAAGCTGGTTTGTAGTACTAGAACATTTCTAGACCATTAGATGTCAAAATAGACCAGAATGCAAAAATGCAGTGAGGTTTCGGTGGTGCATTCATGTTCTTTTCAATAAAATGCTACATTACGTAACACCTAGTGACCATGGTCGTCCGCAGGTATGGGTAAGGGGGCACTTGCCCCTCCCCCCGAAAATCAAAAAATTGAAAAAACGTATAAAAATCAAAGCAAAAACCCGAACAAAACGTGTTTTCCAAGTTTCTATGCAAAAAAAAAAGGCTTTAGAAATGCCATTTCGGGCGATCTGGGAGGCATTTTGGGCTGAAATTTTCGCATGCTTTGTGTCAATTCATGGTGACTTGGAGGTTTTGCCCCTCCTAGAAATTTTTGGCCCCCTGATTTTTTCTGCGGACGCCCATGCTAGTGACCCAAAGTGACCTTTGACTCAACCAGTAGATGACGTCCACGTCGTGAAATCTAAAGCTCACTTATATTAATTGGCGACACCTAAGGAATGGGGGAAGCCCCCCCCCCCCCCCAAAAAAAAAAAAAAAAAAAAAAATGGAGTCCTTGCGCTTCCGACATAAACCTTCCCCTGACTCAATTACACCTTTATTCTTCCACATAAGTTTTCACCCAGAGATATGGTAAAGCCTAAGACTTTCAAAAGAAACAGGGGTCTTAGGGCGATCCCCTAGACGTCATCTGCGATAACAAAGCATACCTATACTTAAAAGACTTACTTTTTCACCAGAAATATGATAAAACCTCAGAACTCCCAGGGGCTTTGCCTATTCGGGCTTTGTCCTTGGGTCCCATCACATAAGGATTACTTTTTCTAGAGTCCTCATGACCCTCTGGCAAAGGGCCGTTCGGCAAAACCAAAAAATTAATTGCTTCCCGAAGAAGCTATTACGTCCAATGAAGGACATCATATGACCAACCTCACAGCCCTCAGATCATTTACACTATTTGTCTGTCATGTATAGCTCCACTCTAGACAGGATGGAAAGAACAGACATTACACATCATCTTGGTCTAGCTTGTCAAATTTGTGCCCGGTTCCGCGCTAGTTTGCAAGTCAAATGCGTTTGCCGCTAAGATTTTCCTTTACTTGGACTTTGCGTACATTTTGAAATCTTTAATTCGTTATGAACTTCTTAGGTTGGACTGGTTTGGTTTGTTAGATAGTGACCTCTTAACTGGTTTAAAGGTCTAATTCTCTTTCCCCAAATAGCCTATAGTTACATTTTTTCTAACTTACTTACTTAAGCTCCTCCCACAACTGTCTGAAACATATCTTTATCTGGATACAGTTTCAGTTTACTGCTGTAAGGTGAGTATACAAGAAACGAAATACTCTCAGTACAGTACATGTTGTGTTGTTTAAGCTACAGCAGTGGCGGAGCTGCCATATGGTCGGGGGGGGGGGCGGTCGCCCCCCCCCCCCCTGACGGACCAAAATCGTCTGTCGGCGCCCTTTTTAGGTTTTGAACATACTTTACTCTTGCATGCACCATTATTGGCAAAAGACATAAATTAAAAGCGTTGTTTCAAGGTCCTGATAACAAAATGCTCAAACAGCCACCAGATAAGTAACTGTACTATCTGCATTTTATTCTGATGAAAAGGGTCTTCTGTAATATAGGGATGGGTTTTCCCCGAAACGTATGCTTTATACGCACTAATGAATGTTGCCGCTCACCCTCCCGGCCAATAAAAGATGTTTCAAAGGGCGCAACAATAATTGTAGCGCAAATAGCCCTCTTATTGTCGAAGATAATAGTCAACATAGATAATAAAAAAGGTTTTTAAAGATACCAAAATAGCTTCCAAAGCATTTTTCAAAATCATTTGAAGAGAAAATTTAGGTTAAGATAAAATAAAATAAACTGTTATAATAGTGGTAATGATTAAGGGTTTTAATAAGCAGTTTCCATTTTGCTTTTCTTCAAGTGACCATTCTCATGTAGGCTATTTCTGACACTGCACGATAATCCCATGAAAATACTTATTTCTGTACTTTTGTGGTCTCAACTTGCCAGAAAATGGCATCTAATAAGTCTAGATTTAGGCTGCTTTTATTCATTATAATTCGGTATCTAGAGAGCCAAGCAGACCTTTTGTCTAAGCTATTTCTTTCAATGTACCTAATTAGTGGCTATTTCAGAGTGGTCACATGTAAATTACGTCAATCAATGTTTCTTCGTGTACTTATCTTGATTTCCAGATGCCAAAAATATACACCGAACGGTGATTAATTTAATAAAATTGCTTACTATTTAGCTCTAGCAGGTTTAATCTTTATCTTCTCAAAGTAGCCCAATATTACATTAAACTCTTAAATCGAGACCTGACAATAACACAAAATATGATGACCGCCTCAATACTAGAATTTGAAAAAGAGGGATAAAAATATGGGAGTCTTCAGATAGGGGCATAGAGGGAACTTGCCCTCCCCTGGAAAATAAAAAAACCTGAAAAAAAACGAAGAAAAAATAAAGAAAAAGACGAAGAAAATTAACATGAACATCTCTTAACAGTTCCCCCAGTGTTTCCCCAATTTATATGCGGTAAATGGGCTTTCGAAATGCCATTTCCAGCTATCTGAGAGGCATTTGAGCCCAAATTTTCTTGCGCTCCGCTTTCCCTCCTAAACGAATTTTGCTCCCCCCCCCCCCCCGAATTTTCCTCTGCGGAGGCCCGTGGATGGAAAATTTAAACATGTTTTGATAGAAGTCTTCTACCAGGTGCGGAGAATCAAATGGAAAGTCTGAAAAGCCGTGGCTTCGATCTTGCTGAGACTCAGGGTATTTACTCCTTCAAAGCGCCCCTGAAGACCATTTTCGCCCCCTCTGACCGAAATCCCTAGCTCCGCCACTAAGCTACAGTACTCTGTATTTTTTTTAACTTACCGCCAGTCGAACAGCTGTGCCAATATTTTGAGAATTTCTGTGGACTACTAGAAATATTGCAATTTGAGGTGAGACCTGAATGCCGACAAGCCAGCGGGCACGTGACCCTATCCAGTAATGGGTGTTTTGGGTGTTACAGAACAAAAGGGGTCACGACATATCAAAGGTCTTTTGTGGTTACTTCCTACCATTTTGTAATTGCAGACGGGAAAGTTGTTCGATCATATTCGCAGCGCTATTTCACCTGTCTAACACCCTGTGTTCATGGCAATGATCTTTCTCATGGGGAACGAATTAACTTGAATACGAATAATAGTTCCCTCTTCCCACCATCAGAGGGTTCGCTCAGCATAACGCTAAAAAAAACCAGTAACCGCATTACCCATTTCATTTGTTAGTCGAAATAAAGCCACGGGTACTTTAGGTCACATACGAAGACCACTAATCTGACATAACATGTTTCCTCTAAAACAATATCATAGGCGCCTTATTAGTTAATGGATGTTCCTCCTGACTTTGTTTTTTTTATAGGCCTTAGTACACTTATGACGACACACGTACAGTTGACATCGACTTGTATGCAACCAAAACTTACAGCTAGACTACAAACAAGGTCATTATAACAGCAGATAGGATACCCAAATGGTCTTAGATTGCCGAGAGAACTAATGAATAACGATTATGGCCTGGAACCTAATGTGTTGTTAGCCTACTAACTTTGTACTTGACGAGAATTGTGTTTTGAACAAGTTGGAATCGAAGAAGTACCGAAAGCAGTATTTGAAATGTGCAGTTCTTTTCCAGGAAATGCAGTTTTCAGTTGAGGCAACCATTCAGGGGGCCGTTCCTAAAAGAGTTACGCACAATCTTAAGTTTGATTCACCATACTTAAGCCAACAGTAAATCATACTTAAGATCGTGCATAACTCTTTGTGGAACGGGCCCCAGGTCCATGTATTCTTGTAAGTTCAAGAGCCCCACGAGCATCTGCCCTTTATACGTCTCGCGCACCACACAGGTCTAAATGAAAGGCTTTCTGTATGTAACCCAACTCAAGATAGAAATCTTGTTTTAGATACATTCATTACGGAAAAGACATGACTCTGATCAAGTTTTGTACCTTTATAGCCATTGAGCTTCTTATCTTTTCTTGTCTTTCTACTTCACTCCCCTCGGAACATACCGTCACCTCTTTTACCGAGTCCATCTCTTTTTAAAACCTCCCTGAATAATGTTGAAATGGGTACATACGTTTTTAGCCTGGCTTCAGATTGAGGCAAGTGCCACCTGGAATGGTCATTAATGCCACTATGTTTTTTTGATACCCTGACATGTCAATTAACAGAAAAATTCAGGTATATGGGTATCTTCGGGTGGGTTGGGGAAATACAGCAGGGTATCTGCCAAGAGTCAGGGTGCTGAAAAGTAAAAAAATTAAGGGGTAGGGGAAAGTAAAATGGCTATTATTTTTCATCTAGAAACTCGAGAGTTGCAAACTACCCCTCAAAATACTTGCAAAGAAATTATCTTTTAGTTGATATACAGATTTTGAGAATCACGTGAGCTCAATATCAACTAAAAGACAATTTCTTTGCAAGTATTTTGAGGGGTAGTTTGCAACTCTCGAGTTTCTAGATGAAAAATAATAGCCATTTTACTTTCCCCCACCCCTTAATTTTTTTATATTTCAGCACCCTGACTCTTGGCAGATACCCCGCTTTTTTCCCCAACCCACCCGAAGATACCCATATACCTGAATTTTTCTGTTAGTAGACATGTCAGGGTATCAAAAAACATAGTGGCATTAATGACCATTCCAGGTGGCACTTGCCTCAATCTGAAGCCGGGGCTATATGGGTTAAGTCAGTCAGCAGTCAGCCAGCCAGTCGGTCGATTGGTGGGTCGGTCGGCCGGCCGGCCTTTCAGCCAATCATGTCAGTCAGTCATCTGGTCAGTAGCCTGTTGTTAGCAGGCTATTGTGTTTGCGTTTCAACTACTAACATTTATATTCAAAAATCAAAAACCTTACTTTCGCTTCTATACATAATACTTTACGAATCTTTCAACGGCTTCACTGCTCGGCAGTAGACGTTTCCAGCTAAGTTACGCAGCATACATACGGTATAAAATAGCCTGCCAACTTTCTATCGAATCTCATTTACGACTACCAAGTATGACGTCACGTCAAAAATTAAAATACTGAATTATATCTCGCGTAATAGGTAGTATATTTTCATCGAACGTACGGCCTGTCAGACATTTTCCACGTACAAAAGCTAATTAGTTGTTAGCCGTTGGTTGTATCAGTTGTATGTACGAAACTACACTTGTCATACTTGTTTCTTACACCACGTGACCATCTCATGTTTACTAATTCGTCCCTCAAAATGCGGGATTCCTGTAAATGGAAACTAGGCGAAGATTTGCAGACTCTGTATAGTATACTGTTTAGAGACCTGCATTATGATTTTGAGAGAGCGCCATCTTTCGGCTACTACAGAGTCTGCTCCGCAGGCTATCTGGTCAGCAGTCAACCCGCAAGTCGGTCGGTCGGTCGGACGGTCGATCGGCCGACCGGTCGGTCAGCTAATCATGTCAACTAGTCAGCTGGTCAGCAAGCCAGTCGGTCGGTCGGTCGGTCGGTACCACCCTGTCAGATAGATGGGTGAGATGGCTTTCTTTCTAACCATTTGGTTTAAGTCAGTGAGTACGGGGAGCCCTTGGACATTGATTCCATGGCACTGTATTCGTTTTCTTGCCTCAGTCACTTCCAACACCCCGGTTGCAATCCCCCCCCCCTGTGGCAATACCCACCCCCCTTTGACACGCATATACAGTATTCCTATGCTCTTGTGTAACTTGAAAGGAAGGGGGCTTTATATTTACTATAACAATTCACTTTTTTCTTATTTTTCAGACTTGACGGAGGCAACTTCAGTCTATGGGCGAAAATAACCCTCAGTAGAACACCTCCGCCGACAGATGGAAATAATCTGCAGAAACAAGGTTTCCACGATTACATCATTGGACAGACTAGACATCGCGATGTCCAGCGGGATGAAAATGTAAAGACAGATTCTGAGGCATTCCATGACAAAATCCACGTCTCGTACGTGGATCAGAAAACCGGGGCAAGTACTAGGTGTGAAACGATATCAGAAATCCCGGATGTTAGAAGCAAACTGAGGCCTTTAGCTTCGTTTTTACCCAAAGGTGGAAACACATTACCAAATTTTCTTACAAAGGGCATCGACATTGGATTGAGACCTGAAGATTACCAGAAAGGTATAATAGCATTCCTCCATCACAATAAAGCGGCCGGGTCTTCTATTAAATCCTGTCTGCTATCAATGACTCGTCGCGGTGTGATCAAAGATCATTATTCATCGCTTATCGTATCATCTAAGAAAATTTCTATCACCGCTTTAAAAGTATTTCAGGAGTACGCCGTTTTCGTTGGGGGTTATACCTTTTGGCTTTGCGAACAATTTGAAGGTAGAAATTGTTCTTATTTTACAATTATGAGGAACCCCTATGACAGAATTTTGTCATCTTACTTTTATTGCAAAAACCAGCCGTGGGACCAGTTATGTGGACCTTTACAAACTGGTAATTTCACGATTCAAGAATGGGCGATATATCAAGGTAGTTACTTTTTCAACCAACTCTTAATGAACCGCGATTATTGTCAACCGAATGATGATATACGTCTTTTATTCGATCGCGGTTTTTGCGACTTCATACCTCCAAATACCGAACAATATATATCATTTGAAAATACGAAACAGTGCTGGTTTAAGCAGAGGGTATTCTTTAATAGATATTTAAATGAAACGGGTCGAATGCATTTACTTCAAAATGTATTAGATAATCTAGAGTCATGGTTTTCAGTAATCGGAATGACCAACGAATTCGATATTTCCTTAAAAATGTTGTCTTTCACCTATGAATTGCCCTTTTACAAGAGGTGCCGCGGCAAGATAATCAACAAGGGCCGCTACGCAGGCTCAGGGAAATCAGAACAGGAAAATGTTAGGGAAACCCTGATGTCCGCTCTGCAGGCAGATGGCAGGGTAGTGGAAGCACTAAAGTACGACATGAAGATTTACGAACGTGGAATTCAAATATTTGAGAAACAAAAGAAACGACTGGACAGTTTAGGAGCGAAAAAGATCATGACATGAAACTTGAAGAAATTACAAAAGCTGAATAATAGATCACCTTGGAGGTTTATAGTAGGACTTTTTGATAAGTTATATCTTGGTTTTACAAGAGGTAGAGTACTAATTTATCCGTCACGGTCTTGTATCAATTCGGTTATCATTTCGTTTAAGACATGTAGTTTTTACTTTCTGCGTAGAATAATGTCTATTCATCAGAAAAAAATGAGGGAAAAGAAACTTCTGGTAATGAAATCTGAAGGGTAATGCACATCAATGCAAGAAAGGGAATAACGCTGGGGAAAGTTTTAAATCTGTAGTGATGGCTTACCTTTAGTCACTGGTTTGAAAACCTCCATTGTACAAAACTGTTGGAACACTTTCCCTCATATATCTCAAACCATCTCAAAGAGCTGTTTGAGCTGTTGTGATCTGCCACTGTCACTCTGTCTATCCGTCTATCATGTCTGTTCACAATTGTCTTTAATGCTCTCAGGTGCACATTTGTCGACGAATTGTACGAAATTTGGATACATCGGTCTTTGAACATAGGGCTACATGTTGTGTTCAAAAAGTTGAGATCAAAGGTCATCTAGGGGTCATTAGTGGCTGTTTTGTGAATATTTTTTGAAGTGTATCTCCTCCCACAAATAGTGCACAATGTCTGGGAAAGTTGGTCATATTATTTCTCGGGTAGTGGTTTTTGAATCTTGTACTTTACTTGTTCATCAGAGGTCATTCGAGGTCATTGAGTTCATAGGTGTAAATATTTTGAAATGCTATTTTCTCCTAGATGCATTGCAAACTTGCCCTCAAAAATTGTTCAGATGGGTCACTGGCATGTGCCGATCACAAATATTTTGTCTGTTTTGGGGTAAATAATTATTTTTGACACCCTTCTTACCAATTTTGTGCCACCCCTCTATTTCTACCAGTCTCACAAATTCAGTGTTTTCCATTTTACTGAACTCCCTTGGAAACCGTCTGTGTGCAAGATTGTCAATCATGTGAGGGAGGTTGATTAGGTTAGTATAAATAGATAAGGGGCCCGTTCCACAAAGAGTTCCGCACGATCTTAAGTTTGATTTACTGTTGGCTTAAGTATGGTGAATCAAACTTAAGATCGTGCGTAACTCTTTGTGGAACGTGCCCCTTGTTTGATAAGAACAGATTTGCTATTGTGAGTGCATGCAGGGGCTTTGTAGACAAACTCAACTTCAGGAGGATGATTACAGTACTTACTAAGTAATGGTAGAGTCATCATACACAACAAGACTTGCTTGAGGTACAGTAAGGATGAAGAGGGTCAATTTTTTCGGAGAGGAAACTCTTGCTTATTAAACTTGCTTTCCTCCTTGCTAACTAGTCTTCCTGATTTCTGTAAAAATAGAAATCAAGGCAACAGAAGCTTCTCACTTTAAGGCTATACCTTAGAGAAAAGTAATTATTCTAAAAAGTACTAAGTTCCTGTTCATTTTTTCTGAGAGAAATTAAAGCATTCTACGTTGTGGGTACATCTGTTTCAGAAATAATAGCCATATATGACAAGTACAGTCCATGTATTGATTAGAATATCGATTGCTTTGGGAGTGATTTTCTTGGCACTGGAAGTCTTCATCGTGCAATAATTCAACAGGTTTGAGTCATTAGCACTGATGGTGCTCTTGTATCACGTATAAAGGGCCCTATGTAAATTTCAAAATGACTGTCCTCTGTAAACACCTTCCCGGCCCCAAGTACAAGCGGTACGCCCCGAATGAATTGTTATCTCCAACATTTGTACAGAAGAGTTGTTCCAACTATAGTTTTGCCCAAGATTTTACAAAGTGGCGATTGCATATTATGAAAACGCTTCCTACCCACGGTACCCGCCAACTTTTCACTTTCTTTGGTGAATGAACACTTCCAATTGTGTGACTATGTTGCCAGTGCCCCGGGAGTTGTAAGGGATGGAAAAACATCAACCAAATTCTGTTAGGCAATAATACTTGAGAATAAATAATTCTAGGTGTATGTTTTTGAAAAAAACCAATGGAGTCTACATTTCGATGTTATTTCAAACGATTCCGGATTGTTCCTGAGTTCCTGAAATAACGGAGATTTTATCAATGCTGTTAAACCATGGAGCTGTTCAATTTGGATGGAGACACAAAGCTTTGAGATGAGATTGAAGCCGTTAAGGCCAGTCAGTAATCTGTCTTTCGTATCGTTCTTGGCATTTCCATTGTGCATGTACGGGACTAGTAAGAAGACACAAAAAGGCATTTGTCGTCCGCTACGTATAGAGTAGGACAAGCAGGGTTTTTTAATTTTTTATTTAATTTTTTTTATTTATTTTTTTATTAATTTTTGCACTGCCATAGCATTACCAGTCGTCAGGTAAATTAAAGTAAAATTCGGTGTTTGAAAAAAGTTGTCAACACGGTAGTACGTCCGAATTTGAATAAAAATTTATAAGGGCGGATATAAGGACATTGCCCCCAAAGGACAGTTTGGGGGGCAAACTCAACTTGCGACCCATTCAGGGGATGTCGTGCAAAACATTTTTTGGGGGGTGGGGGCGGGGGAGGCATGAGAAGTTGTGACTGACTGCCCGAAAGACTATCTAAGCGGGGTGCCATCGGAATCATCGGAATTTTGAAAAATCGCGACCTTTCACATAGCCGGAAATTGCATTTGCCAGGCTTGTAAGTAGAATTTAAGCAGTCGTTATTTTCGAGCTTACTTTCGCAATAAAATCTTCATTTTAATAAAAAGAAAATAAACAAATTGCATAGTGATCAGAAACTTTTTCAGCATGTGCATCCGCAGAAAAAAAAAGTCAGAGGGGGAAAAATTTCTAGACGGGGGCAAAACCTCCGAGTCACCATGAATTGACATGAAACGTGCGAAAATTTCAGCCCAAAATGCCTCCCAGATGGCCAGAAATGGCATTTCTAAAGCCTATTTTTGGCATAGAAACTCGGAAAACACGTTTTGTTCGGGTTTTTGCTTTGATTTTTATACGTTTTTTCAAATTTTTGATTTTCCGGGGGGGGGGGCAAGTGACCCCCTTGCCCATACCTGCTGACGCCCATGTTTTTCAGATAAAATGTACTAGCTCCTTTACAAGACAATATGACATTTTATCATTTTCTTTGTCGCACAGTAGAATCTCCATTCAAAAGAATATACGAAAACCACATTTTCGTTAAATATGGCAACGGACAAACGTAAGAAGCACTCTGTTGAAGCAGTTTCATTTATTTCCGGTGTTCGGTTCTCGTGGTATTAGCAATTGAAGTTGACACATTTTCTACAAAAAGTAAACTTGAAACAAGCAGGTGCTATGTCATGTATTGATATTGATGATCAATGTTTTGTTTTATTTTTTATTTATTTATTTATTTATTTTTGATCCCGCTGTTTGACCTTGAATTGATGAAGGATGCTATCTTGCCCTGGAGGCAAATTAAGTTTTAAAACTTCCATTGTTTGGGATGCACGTATGGTAACAACATATAACAGTTAAGTTGTATAAATATGGTGTTAAATTTTAGAGAAAAATAACTAAACATTGTCGATCAATATGAACACATGATATCACCCCTACTTGTTCACTCTTTGTAGAAAATATGTCAACTTCAATTCTAATATCTGGAGAACCAAACATGGGAAACTGCGAGTCGCTACCCGAAAATTCGGCCACAACAACGAGAGAGACAGTAGTTTAAGGTCACGGGGTCAACGGCCTACGGAAGCCGATGCGGGGCGGGCTACGTCCGCTTTTCCGCCCACTCCCGAGGCGCGCAGATATGCCCCGATCGGAGCACAACGGTTAAGGGTTAATATAAAATATCTGCACCACTCGGCTAAAGGTGTACGTGCGCACACGCAGAGACAGTGGCATCAGCTTTGCAGTAAACACACTCCACAGGCTTATTTTAATTCATATGACTAGTGATAGAATGAGCCTGTAAACCTAAACCGGCCACACAGAAGCATTGGTAGCACTACCAGCACTAATAGCAGTACAAGTTCATTAATGGACATGACACAGCATGTCCATTATTGTGGTTGGTCGCATTTTCTGATGATCACGTGACCCCATTTCTTTCGTTCAGTTTATCGGACGACTCCCAATGAGAAACAAACCGATCTTTTGGGAAAAGATTTGTACAGCAAAGGAGACCGGTATGTGACAAGGTTGTGTGAAAAATGTCGCTAATTACGAAATGCGGTACATTTTTCCTCAAATACTCAATATTTTAATATTAAGTAGGCTAATAGTAATATTAAGTAGGCTAATAGTAATATTAAGTAGGCTAATAGTAATATTAAGTAGGCTAATATTAATATTAAGTAGGTAATATGCCTGTTACTTTAAATATGACGCAGTCATGAACGCGAGGGATGCTGTCCTACTTTGGTCTGTATTTTCAACATCACTTTATTTAGTAGAACTGTTTGGTCACCAAATTAATTTTACATTTGACTTATGAAGTGATTATAAAGACAGTTGTATAAATTTGAAAATATTCGTATAATTTTCTTGTCGCAATTCCCTGGAAGTTCGACTGAGCGGCACCCTACGATGTCTCCGTTTGAACTGCTTTCAGTGAAGGAATGTATAAAATGTGTACAGTAGCTAGTGTAAGTGCCGGGTTTGGCGCAGCGTTCAGCAGTATAAAGTCATTATGTACGGTCCATTGCGATCGTGTACAAGCAATGTGACCGATTGAACGTATAAACAAAAAGAATTTCACATAATGTCGTACAGATCGATCGAAGGCAAAGTGCAATCAAACCTCAAGTCCGAATTTTCGATGCAAATCTCCTTTTTTACCATACGTATAAACCATTATAGGTTTTCGATTGGCATAGGCCAGCAAAGGTCAATCGTGAACGTAGCTAGTGTACATTAACTGCACGTACATTCGCAGGTTCACTTCATTCCGGGCAATTATTCTAAATCAGAGACAAATTTAGTACTACACACTTGCTGTACTTTTTTCGGACAGGTTTGTCAATTCTCGGTGGCAGGTAGGGAATTGCAACAAGTGCATTTGCACGGGTATAGGCCCTACTAAAAAGTAGGACCCGGGTACCAAATCGCCATACCCGTCGGGTACCAGGTGTTACACTGACTTAAAAGATTAGAACATTTTGTTAGGCATGCTCCATATCAGACATGCAAAATAATATTTACAGCTGTTTTGGAGAGGTGCGATGATCACATTCCCAAGTACAAAAAATTTGATTTGCCATAAGGTTTTATCATCTCCTTTTGTTTTAAATCAAAATGACAAGTAAAAGAAACGAGAAAGGGCTATTGTTGGAACATCTATTGTGCCACACACACAGCCAACAACCTTCACCCCTATTTTAAGTGTATTTAAGTTTTAGTGGAACGACCGGACGCGTAGTGGCCATGATCCCAAAGAAACGTAACAGAAAACAGTCAAATAAGAAAATAAGTACTTTCCAAGGCTTCTATCAATATTTGATATTAAATTTTTGGACGCTTTCCTACTCTAAAGGCAAGCATCCTAAGAGCTCGAAGCTTCTCCTTTTAAAACACCGGTTTAAAACATCAACCAATCAGAGCCCTGTATTATGGTATTCTCTTGCACGTCCAAAATTACCGATTGTAAACAAAGACGTCAGGCTCGTCAACTTCTCTCACAGTAATGCACAATGCACGTTGGAATTTTCACTGTAGGGTTATGTACGTTCTGACGTAGCAGGCCTCATGTTGACATCCGGACATGGTGACAGAAAGGTGTCATACCGCCGTATTAAGATCGTATAAAGGCTCAGTACAGTGTACCTAACCTGCCGAATGCTACGGGCACTGTCTCTGCAAGCTGGGCGTGGGATGTGTCTGCTAGTTTCTGCGTGAAGTACGAAGTGATTTTGAATCACCGTCGGATAGCTTGCTCGAACAAAGTGACGTACATTGATGTGTGAGAAGTAACTCACTAGGTGACGATAAAGCGCGATCGGGCCGCACGCTGATAAAAATTTCAACTTCAGAAAATAAAGTACAAACAACTTTCAAACTTTTTGATTTATTTATTTGGTACATATTAAGCACAAAACACAAACAAACTTACACATAATTTCTAGGGCTCTCTTCATTCTCAGGCCCCGAGAATGTTTACCAAATTAATTGTAAAATATTTTATTCCATTACCGTGGGGAAGAGTGTAAATTGGGTAATCCTTTTCGCATGCAAAATTTTTAAGCTTCGCGTAGTAGATTTGGAACCGGGTTATAGGATATATAGCGAGTGGTCACCCGTGCAAATTACACTAATTGCATCACCAATGAAAATATTGGGGGAAGCAAACATACAGTAGGCCTTGCCCCTCCAATAATTCAGGCAAATTTAAAATAAAAAAAAATTAAAAAAGAAGGAGAATAACCAAAATGTAATAACATTTTGGGATATGGGGGGCTTCTTGAAAACGTCACTTTGAGTGTATGTGCATGTCATTGTCAGTGTGTATGTGTGTCTGGTTGTGTGTGTGTATGTAGGCCTACGAGTGCACTCGCTTTCCTAGGGTGGATTGCTTATAGATCATTCCGGTCCTGGACACGAAATAGGGTTCAACATAGTCTGTTGGAAAATTTTTGTACCCCAAACCACATACCAGATCTATGTTCCTGTTGTCCGTCGGATTAACCAGGCAGTCCATCCTTCTCCTACATGGGCAACCAAAAACTAGCACAATGTCATGTCCATTGTGGTTACGGTACGTAACCACATTTTCTAGTTACTGCTGTTGGTGCTGGTAGCGCTATCAACGCTTCTATGCGGCCGGTACTGGGCTAAAATTTTGATACAATTTCGAACTATTTCCTTGACAATTATTCCCATTAGTTTACACTTTTTAAATAATATATGACATTTGTATGGGATAAAGAAGACTAGGATAGTTTTCCCAGATTAAGAAAAAGGCCACTTTTTATTCATGTCATACCGAATAACGTTATTTTTGGAAAATTGAAGACCACGCTTTGGAAACGTTTGGGGGGAGGCAAGTCCCCCCCCCCGTGCCCCTATGTCGAGCCACTAATGAAACTTTACATCTGGCTATTTTAGGAAACGTGTAATCTTGTTTTCAAAAAGATTAGAATTTTAGTCCTACAGCCTATCTCCATGTCATGCTTTGAAGAGGAAAAGGTCAGTCGAATTCATTTATTTCAATTTAATAGTCGTTTCGAGTTTGTGTCCTAGCCCCCCCCCCCAAAAAAAAAAAAATCCAATCCTAGCTACGCCATTGGGAGAGCCTCAATTTGTACGCCTTATATAAAACTGAGTGCAACAACGATCTCTAAAGGCCGTGCAAGCTCAGACTTGCCAGTAAGAAATACACATTCTTCATTATTTCCGATTTTTTTCACATTTCCTCATCTGGAAAACCCAGAATACGAAAATTTCCCCAAAATAGTTTCCATATTTTCAAATATTTGCTCACAAGGGCACAATTTTCGGCGCGCCGAAAATCCCTTCTACAGAGAAATGGTGTTCACACTTTTAAAAAAATCGGAAAATTAGTTGTCTCTTGGAAAAATGTCTAGCTACCCCACTGTCAGACTATATGGTCAGATGGTAGTGTGTTTTTTATCATGCTCTGGTTAGCCTATCCAGGGAGCTGCAAATAACAGCTCCCTGGAATATCCGTGCCGACTCTCATTTTTAGAAAGATTATGTCTTGTTATTTCAAGCCCCCTCTAAGACTCCGAAACAACAGAGGCTAGAACCGCACCTGAGTGATAGACAAGGGTCTGGAATAATTCGGATAGTCATTGTAAGTCAGGAAAATTTTGCAGGCATTCAAATTATACAGATATCTCATAAAGAAGCTCCAGAAAAATAAAAACACAAGGAAAAAGATTTATTGGCAAAACATATTTTAGGAGCTCATGAAAACATTATTTCTCAACCCCGGGTGACTTCGTAGTTCCTAGTCCAACACTTTGTGTAAAATCGCCGAACATCTAAGTTTTTCTCCGATAATTGTCCCGAAGAAAGAGAGAGAGAGAGAAAAAAAAAACACGTTCGGCAATAAATTTTTTAAGCTTCAATTCATAGGCTTGCCAGCTTGATCTTTTTCCAAAAATGTTAGAATAATCCAACCAAAATTAAAATGGGAGTGGTAAATTTTATGATAATTTCTAAAATTTGCTTGTATCCTCTTAAAGTAAACATGGTAATACAAACAAAAAATGAATGAGCTTTTACAGGTTCTTCTAACAGCCTGGGAAATTCCCGGCTACAAAGTGATTGGTCGGGGGTTTTCAAAAGTGTGTACACGCCACACACCAAAAATTATGGCGCTACGCTTAAAGTTTGTATAGAACTGTGCAGAATTCGGCAGGAGAAACTTATGCCACAAAAAATGCTCTTAGACGCTAATGACTTAGGCCAAAGAAGTCCCCATTTAACCTGAACAACTTTCGGGGTCTAAATAATGATAGGCCTATTCAGTATACCTACCTTTGCAACGGGGGAGTGGGACACTGGATACATTACGCCCCACCCCCAACCCCCACCCCCATTGGGGAAGCAAGCCAGGGAACCACAACCGGAAAAAGACCGTGGCCGGCCTCGACTTGAACCAATCGGTTGGAAACTGTACCGTAAAACTCCATCTAACCTAACCTAACACCCCACGACAAGTGACCCCAACCGCTGACGCCACTGACTATAGCTGGCAACAGTGCATAAAAGACACATTGTACCGTGATTTAGGTTAGATTACAGCATAGCTTAATTGGAAATCGGTAAACACACGTGTGTCAATTTGCAGTAGCAATACGGAGCTTTGAGAGCCATAATAAACAGACATAGCATAACAAGCAATTTCACAATGAAGTGGGTAGTGTTTTGTTCGTGCGCCCTCAGTAGTTCTGGTAGATCAGATTCAACGACACACCAACACGAATGTTTTATATAAAGTATCAGTCAACTCGATAAGAAGTTCAAAGTTGAAATCTATTTTCAAACATGGTTCAGCTTTAATTTGATTTCCCTTTAGTCGGCTCTTACGACAGGAAGGAAAAACCCTGGGCATATTCTGCAACTCCCAGCCCACAGGGGGCCTCAGTCATTCAGACACAAATCCGATAAATCAATAACAATAACGGTTAACTGTTTTATTCCACAAAGCACCGTGACCGAGTAATAGTACCTTTGTGTAACGTGTCTTTGTATGTGTCAGCGAGTATTATATATGCTCAAGAAACAAGAACGTCGGGAACTAGAGTACGGTACGGGAGCCGAGAAGATGGGAACTACCTTCATGATAAAACGCCCATCAATTTTGTGGTGTACCGTGCTTAAACAGATGATGAGAACTTACAAATATACCCAAAACAGAAAAATGGTAGGTTTTCAAGAAAACTCTGGCTTGAGACGGAACTTATCACTTCCATCCCCACGATGAGTTTTCTAGAGCAGCATGTTCCGAATGTATCATGCTGGCAATTAATATGTGCTCTGCGGGCTCTGGTTATTGCATTATTGATAAGTTAAATATATAGGCATAAGGTGGGTGTATGTCGAATGTACATGTAGTACTGAAATATAATGATATGCCTGAGGTCTGAAGAACTGAGTTTCACCAGCCTAGACCTTTGAAATAACAACGTTGAATTATTATGGAAATATGGCTCTATACACTTTGACTTGAAGGGCGACGACTGCTAACAAACATTGACTAGTACTCTTGTTCCTCCCGGGTGTAAGCGCTTTATTTTTTATTTAGTTGTGAGTGTTGCTGAAAATTTGCGGCCCGCTGTATTTAATTAGCAAATATTTGAGTCTGGAGCTAGTTGTTGGCTGATTTCATTTGAATTTTTTAAATTTTTCGAAGAAGTTTTGGTTTCTTCTTTATAGAGAAACTCGAAAATTTTGGACATTATTGAAAACCCTGCCCTTTCTGTTAGCAAATTCCGAGTTCGCCTAGGCACCAGAATATCGCTGGGGTTACATAATGTTATCATAGGCCTACGGATTAACGATTTCCTACACTTCAAATCATTGGGAGAACGGCACTTTCAGTTTAGTTGATCGGTGTTACTTGATGACCTGGTGCCATAAATAAAAAATTCCGTTATTTTAATTTTTCAGACCATGATGGGACAGTTCCCAAGACACAACCCCTGCTCCACGCAATTCTGATCAACCCCACCTAACCTGTAGCTACGCCATTGCCTGTAACGATAAATAACTTAACCATCTTAGTTCTGTTGCTTTGTTATGAAATGTATACCAAGAAATGTTACTCTTTGCCCAGCTACATGTCGTTGATTTCTTTTTGTGACACAGTGTGTGAGAGAGTTTGAAGAATGGAGATGGGTTAGTTAGATAGATCGAGTTTTACGGCGCAGTTTCTAACAAATTCTTCAAGTCGAGCTGTCCACGGCCTTTTTTCCTGTTATGACTCACTGGCTTGTGTTTCCTACTCTGTTGCTTATGTTGAGCACCAAGCACAACGGTTCCGTTGTAAAGTCTTTGACCTGACCAGGACCTGAACTCCCAAACTCCCGAGTGCAAGTCTGACGCTGTAACCACTTGACCATGCAGTCGAGTGGTCATGAGATCGTGGGGACATTACCTTTTTTCCAAAGTGAAATGCTCCCATTAGTTAAAAATTATGCTTTTCAACCCTAATAGAAATAGATGAGCGATCCCCTAATAGAAATAGATGAGCGATCCATGCAGCCTGGCGGAATTCGCAGTTGTTGAAGGGACGGACCAACGTTTTCCATATTCCTTTCCAGCTGTCCCGAGGTAATACACCTCCTGCAGTAAGTCTTTGACGTATATCATTTTGCTTAAACGAGGATTTCTACTTTCTTCAATGCACAGTTTCACTTGCAAACGAGAGTAAAGGTATGGACGAATCCGAGCAACTAGTGATGTCGGCCTTAAAATGAAATCATCTTAATTTCATTGTCTATGTGCAATTCCACACCCTCATATTTTCGATATTTAGTGAAATTGAGGGCATCAAGAGATACTTTTGTTCAACCATCCATTACACAGGTATGCTACTTACGAAAGATTAAGGCCTATGGATCCCGCTAATGACCGGGGGTCCATTGGCTTTAATCATCAGACCACACCATCACTTGGCTGTTCAGATTTGTACATATAATTCTCCATGTTATTGATTTTGTTTCAGTAGAAAAATTCAACATAAAAATGTACGCTTTGTTATGTTGGGTAATTTAAGGTGAGGTGTTCAGTTGGAAAACTATTCCGCCCCTCATTTTCATGTTGTTTCGTACGCGAATCGGGTCTAGACTGAACGAGCTCTCTCAATGAACTGCAAAATATGATATGATAGGCTACTTAATAATTTGGGTGTAAATTCTAGCCGGACGATTAGCAAGTGCGAAAGAATGGATATGAACAAATGAGCTCGTATCTAACCGCTCTGAGCCCGAACTGCCCAACCGGTTGCTAGAAGAGTCAAGTACGACTTTGTTGGTAACGAAACTACTACCAGGAACGAATCAAGGGGACATTTGAAAAGGAGGGAGAACTGAACGTAGAGAAGACACTCGATTAATGGACACTTAATTAAATGTGATTCTCTTAAGAAACCTTTAGTCCTTCCCAAAAGGCTACCTGAGCTGAACGCCGCCTTCACTTTGGCGGAGAGTCTACAGAAAAGTTTTTTCTTCTTAAAAAAAAAAAAGAAAAGAAAACCCACAGACATTTCCAAAGCGTTTTGAACGAGTATTTTCATTCGGAGAAAATAAAAATTGTTGCCTTTTCTTGTCCAGAAGTGATCAAATCAAACAAAATCTGGAAGTCAAAATTCCCAAATCTCACTAGGGCGTGGGGGTGGGGTCATGGAAACAATATGTTTTGGGGAAGGCACGCCTCCTACTCTTGCAGACGTCACTGTTTCACCCACTGCTTCGATACTTCCACGTGCACCCTTGTCAAGTAATCATGAATGCACGCAACATCCTTTCACACGACTCGTTCGGTACGTTCACTTTCTCGGTCTCTTACCTGTATGTTCCTTCAGGTTCTTGTTACTGAGAATGTCAGGGGAGGGGGTTCTCCCGTTTGGGGGGAAAAGTATACCGAACACTGTAAAGGTTGGCTTGTATAGTGAGATAGTCAGGATTTCTCTCATTGGAGGAAGACGTGCGGTACGTTGTGTGATCGCCGTGTTGGAATAGGGACCTAAGGGAAAACGTGCCTCCCTTTAAGAGTTTCTGACCAAATGGGTGTTCTGGTGCCGTGCCGTATATACCATAAGTTTTGCAGTAGCTAACTTTCTGTTTTGAAAATATAGGTGTTTAAGAAATTAAAACAATCGCTTCAGTGGAGGCTAGAGGTAAGGTCTAAAGCCCGCGGTTGCCTACTCTAGCTAGCTTAACAAAGGCAAAAAAGGGGAAAGAACAAAGAACCATCAAGAACTTAATTTAATATTCTAGAGTGTGCAATTTAGTGCATAGCCATCTATGGTACAGGTAAGCGAGGAAATTAAGAGATTTAAAGGTGATAGACCCCAGTTATGGCAGATTACTAACCAGACCATCACTAGTAATCGGATTCGTCTATAGTCAGAGGGCTTTGTCCACAGTTCATTACCACAACATTCACACAATCATTCTGTGTGTCTGCAAACTCGCGTTGGTCTCTCATTTCTAAAGCCCCGTCTACACGATCGTACATTTGGTAAAAAACACTGTATCACGATGCGATCGGCCAAACGTATGATCGTGTCATAACTATTCCTCCCCCCCACCCCACCACCCCACCCCCACCCCCACCCCACCCCACCCCCACCCCACCCCAAATGAACCAAACTAGACATGTTTGAAAGGTGTTCAAATATTAAGCTGCATGTTCCATCTTCCCAACAAATGTTCAAATATTATTTTGTATGACGAGTTCGTGAACACATGTATCATTCTGTAGGCGGAGTTTAACTTTGAAAGTATGGTACCGCATATATTTTCTTCCACACTAAGGGGGGGGGGGTATGAAACTGCCGAAGGTTTATATCTACGAAGAAAGTATACAGAGAAGCAAGTTTTTTGTTGAACAGTTGAAAGGCCGGTGAAGTACCATTTCTGGCAAAGCCAGGAGGTGCTTTTGGCCAAGAAATTTCACCTACACCCCGGTACAACTGGTGGTGGTCCGCATAAATGAGTTGGCGACACCACTGTGACCTGTATGCAAGCATACGTTCCGCAATTTATCATTAAGGTCGCATATCAAGTAGTTATTGACTCCTGCAATAGCAACAGCTAAAGTGAAGTACAATGAAGAAAAAGACAAATGGATACACTGTACACAATTTCTTATTTTGTTCTAAAGGTACGTTGAACTAATCGTCAATTCAACGTTGCCACTTGCGTTTATGGCATGATACCATTTACGTAAGTAGAAAGGAATGCGTGATGCGTCAAAAGAAAACAATCGACGCACGATGAAATATTTTCATTTCCTGCTGAAACACAAACAATTTCAGAACGAGAAAAATATTATAAGAAAAAGAAAACTTAATGAACACAATGAAATATATAAAAACCGCATGTTCCTTACACCTATTAACTCACACTGGAGTCCCCTTCAGCTCATTTACCCCCCCCCCCCCCCCCCACCGTTACCTTTTCGGGAAATAGTTTTTACAAATATGGAAACCAGTGGCGTACCCAAGGGAAAAGGGCTAAAGAGAAAAATCAAACTACCCCCAGGGCCCTGTCGGGTTTTTCTTTGGATTAAAATGAAAGAAATCTATTGTTTAAAACAGACTGAGGTAACGGAACGCTGAGAATTGCTCTTTCCCTAACACACTAATCAGAAAATGTATACATTTTATCAGTTTTTGTGTGTATATGTGAGTAAAGGGACTGATTTCACCATATTTTGATACTCTCAGTTTTAAGGAGAAGAGATTTCCATCCAAAGAAATACACCAGGAGTTTATACTTGATCGTTCTGGGAAAGGTAATCCCGGCCCGGGGATCTGGGGGTATTTGTTAATTCTGGAAATTTCCTGGGACGCTTCGCCTCAACCGATGTGGTGTTCCGCATAGATAGAATCACCATATTTCTCAGTTACTACCACCTCAGCCTAAACATCTTTGGTGCGCACTGTTGATGGAAACATTTCCATTTTATGCAAGCAAGGAACAATTAAATATCTGATAACTACACTAAACTCACTTATATAAGCCATGGTGGACCCCATTTCTGACAATCTAAATAAAAAGGCTTTGACTTCAAGTTGCCTTCGGGTATGATAGTCCATTTTTTATCCACCCCCCCCCCCAACACACACACACACACACCTATATTCACACACCCACACACACTAAAACATTTTCAAAAAAGGGCCATGAATGAGATCGCATTTTATACATAAAAATATTATACGGTGTACAAAAAAATCGGGCACTAAGATTAGAAAATTAAAAAGATCAGGGTTACATTCCCTAATGTACAGTAGCTTCCTTTTAAGTTCCTTTAGAGCGTTGAAATTATTAAATTGAGACATTATGAACTTGGACAGTATTAAAAATATTGACGAAGTTAGCTAAACTAGCTTCCCCACTTTGAATCCTGCTTCAACGATGCATTCTAAAAAACATCCGGAGAAATTTCACCAGGGTCCGTGTTGGTATAGCACCTACACAACACTGATTATTTTTTACCAGGAAATCATGGTCTCATTAACCATTACACTGGTAAACTTAACCAAATAAGTGGCTATTCGTCGAGTTTTTAACCAGTTTCTTCGTTAATTTGAATAAAAAATTCCTGGTTTGAGTAAAAAAAAATCCTGGTTAAATTAACCAGAATTGTGTGGGTGCTATGCTGACACGGAATCTGGTGAAATTTCACCAGATATTTTTTAGAGTGTCTGTTTTATCGGTCGGTGGGAAAATTCCTGCATCTTAATTTACACTGGAAATTTTGATTACACTACGTTAGGGTTCTGATCCCAAATCAGTTAAACTGGCGTGTGTTGAATAGGCACTGGCCTTTACAGTACTTACGATAACAAAATTTGAAAAGAAGCAAAGTTAACTAACAACAAATGCAAGCAGTGACGTAACTAGGATTTTTTCACCCGTTGGTGCCGGTCATGTAGTATGTCGCGCGATGGAGGCAGCCTATGGGAGAAGTCTAAGGTAACTTAGGTGTCCCGCTCCTCTTCCAAAACTTCGAAAAATTTGGTGTCCTTTCACCCAATTTTGTGTCCTATACCCTCCTGCCTTTTAAATTGAAAGTTATGTTAAAACAACGCAGGTTTAGAATCAGTTAGAGAGGAGGCAGCCCCCTGATCCCGGGCTACGCCTCAGTAAGAAAGTGAAGCCAAATACATTCAAGAAACTCTTCCGCGTTTCACGTCAATGTCATGTACAAAGTGGTTACAAAACCATAACGGGCTAAAAGCAGTCGTCCGAATTTTTTATACAACAGCTATAATCACTAATTACTTCTTACTGTACTTCTCTTCCAAGTACCGTTCATTATATCAGAAAGCTGCCATTAAATATTGCATATCAAACGTAAATCAATGAGTTGTCCCTCAGAAATTTCTCAGTTCAGTGATGAATGCCACTTGATCATCAAGAGCCATTCAAGAAACAGGATGGACAACTAGACTAAATCAAATTGGTATGACTGCAAGTACCCTTTAAGAGAAATGAACTTGTGATTTCATGTACATCGCTTTGCCAGGAAAAAATTGACAATGTCGTTCGCAGATACAGACAAGTATGTGCAGGAATTAAGCAAATCATTACAACAAACAGCAAATAACAAGTAGTTAAAAAGAAACCCAAAAGGCTTTGTGAGTCCATGCTGCTGAAATGAAAGTATAAAGGTCAGATTTTATTTTCAAACTGAGAGTGTTTCATAAACTACCAAAACCAATATAGGGTTCGTCTATACTAAATATGTGCAATCTATGCTGGGCTGATCTGGTGAATATGGGCAATTTACATACTTAGAACGAAAATCTCAACTTTGTACATCTTGAGATATTATGTCTTCACTGTTTTGACCATTTAACCTCTTGTGACCCCAAATGATGCTTGAACTCCGCTTAAACAGTAGGGATCATTCACTTAATTAGTCCAACCAACACACCCAGTATGAAATTACTAACACATAACCTTACATGAGTACATTCTTCCAAACACTCCGTAGTAGGCCATACTTACCAGTACTTTGTAAGCATAGGTCTTCAGCACTACTAAACTATTTTATTTTGTCCATTTTATTGAGGCGATAGAAACATTTGGGGCCTAATACCCATGAAGAACCGTTCCTGCGACATCAAACCATAGTGAGGTACTATCTCAACTCTCTGATCAATGACACACATAAAAACATTCCATGAAGATATCGAGTCACACAGTTTACAATGTAAGGAGACCAGATCATGTTTCCCAAAAGATTTCGTTTAAAAGTAAACGGTGTAGGGGTACAAGTTGGAAAAATTAAAAGAAGTAGGTTTATTTAATCGAACTGGTGCTTCTGACCTAACACCATCGGCTGGCCAGTATTTGGCGATACTTCTACTTTCACACCGCAACTCCATGTCCGCTCGCGGAGGCTGTTCATAACGTGTAGACCTAAATTTATTTTCTATATCGTTCATAGTTTGACTCACTTCGTCTTCCATAATCTGTGCCAAGGGAAAATTGGAATCTTCAACAGTTTTGAATGCACCTTGGGCTGCCTCTTCAATTGTCTTCAAAGTTTCAGTCAATTCATTAGCTTTATCGGCGCTTGTCTGATATGCTGTGGTCTTCTTCTTCACTTCTGAGTCAATTTGTTCCAACATCACTTCTCGGTTCTCCAGCAATTGTTTCACTGCCTTATCTGTAGCTTCTTTAACCTTATCCTTTAATTTATCAGCTTCTTCCAGAAAGAATGCAATGTTATGTTCCGCATTTTGTGAAATTTTTGCGATATCTCCCTTCAGTCCATCAGCTTTATTCAAATATTCTGTAAACTTTTTTTTCATACTTTCCTTCACATCTCGTATTGATAACGTCTCATGGGAATATCTAGGGTGGCAATCAAAACACGATTTACATAACATCTTTCGGCAACTCTTAGTCTTACAGTACAAAATACAGGGCTTAAAATGAATGTTACAATTTGAGTAGTTGATGGCGGTTGTTTTGGTGTCTCCCTTTAAATTCGCAGCTGCTTCAGGAATTTTGTGACGCTGCTCTTCCTCCTTCAGTCTGCTAACTTTGTGCTGATATTCTATTATATGGGCTGACTTACAGAGTTCACATAACAGATTATCGCATTCTTCACAGGCGAAAGCGATAAACCTTTTATGAGTCAGGCACCGACCTTCTGCATCGTAAGGGTTTAGTGGTTTTCCACTTGCAGCAGAATCGTCCTCTTTCCCCGTGTTAGCATAAATATCATACTTCCCCCCTCGTTCACCTTTTTGGTCGTTTCTAACTCTGCCCGACCGGGAATCACCGAAACTTCCCCGGCCGTCATTGGTGTCTAAAGTTGCTACTTGATTATATGTTTGCGAAGCGCTTGATGAAGGAGTTTTTGCCTTCCGGCTGTGCTGTCTGTCGTTTTCTAACCTTTTCCAGGCTTCCCTTTGTTCCATCTCGAAAGCCGTCTTCCGAACCCCGGTGTTAGCCATTAACAAACTGAGGTCACGGTCGAGATCGCTGTGATCTTTTGTATCCGCCGACGTTGATCTTATCCCTTTATCGGTTACTGTACCCCCACATGAGTCAGACTCGAGTTGCCATGTATCGGGCATGTTAGTGTTTATGCTACTTGTTGAAGTACTATAATCCATGCTCTCATCCTCTGTCACAGTTGATCTTTCCTCCCCATATACTTTGCGTCGCGGATCTACATACTGCGAGCAGCCTCCGCACACCGGGCAAGAAAATATTTCACTCGTCATTAATCCGTCTATATTTTCAGTACACGGGATACAAAATTTATGACGACAGGGTAAAACATGGCTCTGGTCGGTGGGGCTGAAGATTAGGTGCTCACAACTCATTTTGAACTGTACAATTGCTTTGCTTTGCCCAAAAAACTTGGAATAACACTTACGGTGCTTTCAGCAGTTCAGCAAAACAGGTTTCGTTGAATCAAGGTCTATACTATCACGCTTCCAACCTAAAATAGTCCTTATGATGCATGTGATGAAACCACAGCATGATACAGTACCTGTGAGCAGGCTTCCGTTTATTGAAGTTTCACTTATCCCGAAAAAACAGAGGACTCAAACGTTTGACAAGTGCTAGAATAATGTATCGTCAAAAAAAGCCAGCAAACCCATATTACAAGCGAAGTTTATAGTATGTAAACGTCTTGATCACAACGATAATACATCAAAAACACGGATTGGGTCCGGATTGAAATGCAAAATGTCTTCACGTTGCAACGAGAAATCAATTCTGAAGACGGACTTCTTTGCAAGTTCGACGGGGTACATAATAGGACTAAATGTACGCTACTATATAAACGCTCACACCGCGGCACTGAATACAGCAACTCCCTGTATACTGTGATGTTATATTCGCGTTATTGAAAGCCTTTGGCATCAACACGCCGTGTTCCATTTCTATTGCACACAGTTGTCGTATGTCAATATGCAAGCGTAGCCTATGTGTAAATACAAGGGATCTATTGCTCAACAGGGGATTCCCAACAATACTGAACTACGTCATTCTATTCATCTCATGAGTTTCTACGGAAGTACATAAGTTTCACTTCTTACAGGTAATGGGATTGCTAATTACGGTTCCAAACCAGAGACGGTTATAAGTTAAAACCCTATCTAACGAACATAGTACCTTACCCTCAAGTAGGTTCGGATGGTTGCACGGAGTTTTACCGCCCAGTGTCAAATCAATTGGTTTAGGTCAAGTCGGTTATGCAGGCTTTTTGGCTTGTTTTCCTTACTCAATTGCTTACGCTGAGCAGCCACACACAATGGCAGTGGGAGTCTTTTCAAGTACGTTGTGGTATCCACGATCGGCAGTGACATCGAAGAGAATGAGATTGGTGACATAAAAGTGAACAAGTTTATGTAAAAAGAAACTTAGAAAATAGCTACATTCCCATAACTGAAAGTCCGTGAAAAATTGTCAAGTGTACAAATTTTATTTTACACCTCAGTTCATGACTAACACGAGCCAAATATGACTATTCTAACTGGTGATGACGAGAGGGGAAATTGACTAAATATGACTAGTAAAAGTCGTTGTTTTGCAATAGTTTTAACATAGGAAAATCCCGCTGAGAGCGACGGAACATGTTGAAATAACTTCAAAAGAACATTTTAGTTTATTAGACCCACTCAAACATTATCCAGTAATAAGACTATGTCAGACATTTGTTAGTTTTTTTTTTCTGTCATGTCATCATACCTTTTACAACTTGGTGCAAAGAGTAGGTAAGTCAGTAAGACAGAGTTTTACGGCCCAATTTCCAACCAACTGGTTCAAGTCGAGCCGACCATGGCTCTTTCTTCAGTCGTGGCTCGCTGGCTTGTTTTCCCTACTCCATTGCTTATGCCGAGCACCAAGCACAATGGCAGTAGGTTCCATCTTTAAAGTCTTCGGTATAACCCGGCCAGGACTCGCATTCCCAACCTCTCGACTGACCGCAAGTCGCATGCTCTAACCAGGAAGCTGTAAGGGACAGCTCCCTGATCTAACCACTTGACCATGTAGTCAGAGGGAGATTTTTGTACAGTGAATTCTTGCAAAATTAGGCCTATATGTATATATATGTAGCCGGAGGAATGTTACATTGTACCCCCAAAAAGACTAAAAAAAAATATTAAAGTTACCAGTGACGTATTCAGGTGAGTGACACCAAAAATCGAAAACTGCAAATTATAAAAAAAAGGAAAAAGGAAAAGCACGAAAAATTAAAACAGAAGGAAAGATGGAACTGCACACAATTGACACTGTTAGTCCATGAACCGTGTCAGGAGAGTTTAAATATTACAGCATTTGACACTTTGTGCCTTACTGAGAATAATTATGCGCATCCATTCGATCGAGGAAAAAAATCACAGCAGAATATCACGTGTAGTACCTTTATGATATGCGCACCGCGGTCAGGATAGAAGTAAAGACTAGCATCTTCCAGAAGATGTTTCGTGACAGATATTGAATATAAAGGCATGATCACGTATATATCATGCAGATTCGTTCCATCGAATCACCTTTCTTCAGACACTCTGACGTTTAAACCACAAGGGCGTAGATTGGAATTGTGGGTGGGGGGGGGGGGCAAAAATTTGAAAACAGTAGTAATCTCAGATTTTGTCCGTGACTGGATTCGTCTATAAGCGATAAGCAACCCACACACACAAACGCGAGCATTCACCTATACAGCACACACACATACACATGTTGTTTTTACACAAATCCTGACGACCTCATTATGTTTTCCTTTGTTCCTGCTTCCTTAACCTTAACCTTAACAAAAGACTGTCTATTGTTTGGACAAGAGGGGACTCCAACGATTTATTCATTTTCCACCACAGGACCTAAAATCATTTGTTCGGGTCCTCTGTTTGTACTACAATACAAGTACACACCTGCACACACGCACGCACACACACACACATGTTTATACACAAAACTTAGACAGATGACGCATTACAAATGAAGTACTATTGCTTTGAAATAGGCCCAAATACGTTTTCCGGAATCCCTACAGTCATCTGCACACCACGTTACATTTTGTTTATTCTAACCTGCCTTGATTGTTGGGGGAAAACAATAGGCTTTTCCCCCACTATTTGTATCGGTGGGGCGATTGCCTCCAGCCCCCGGGATCACCACCCCAGGTTTAATCCCGCGGTCGCAGAAACAGTTTGATACTCTTGTTTTGAAAAGTACGATCCTATAAAACATTAAAAGCGAGTGTATTTCAATTTAGAGTACCTTAATGACTAGTGGCGTCGTTTCGAAGTGAAGTAGAATTTATTGGAGTGGGGTTTAAGTACCTTTCCCCAGCAGCATGAGTAGTGCCCCATGACTGAATGATGTAAAAGAAAGGTGAGTAATAGGCTGATTTCTGTCGCTGCATAATGTGAATTTATACTTTCGTCGGGAACGTGTCACCAGTGACGCAGCCAGAGTTTTCCTGGTGGAGAAACTGTGGGAGGGCTCCGCAAAATAAGTTTGCGTGGCCTCCTCGATTTTAGCCCGCAGGGCGGACGAACTTGTTTCGCCCAACTTATCGCTGCGAAGGAATTAACGTCCGCCGGCGTTCTCGGCCAAATCGTTTCAACTGCGTAGAATAGTTACGGATAGTTCATTTACATACCCGAAGGACAATTGGATGTTTTCAACTAAAATATAAATATTCATAATCATTCAACATACCTCTCAATACTAATAGTCTTCACTTGCGAACAAGGGATCGAGGCATACTCAACAGTGCCTTCTCAAAATCCTCATCGAATATGCTTTCAAATTTCCGGGAAATTATTTAAATATGAACGGATGTAGTTAACAGACGACTCACCGTTAGTAACAAGCTGAAGCTTCTTAAATTTGACTCGCATCCGCAAGCTTTCAACCATTCTGCCTTTAACGAGCAAGGTTAGGTATCACATCCTAAAGGCTGCAGTAGCCTACTTCAAAGCGCATTGTAATGCAAAGCCCTGTTCTAACGTTACCGCATTGTTCAACGTTACATTACAGACGCAAGTTACAGTACGGTTTCTTCATGTAGGCTATGGATATTCAATAATTTCCTTTTTAGAATTGTATTAGACATATCAGGGAGCTGCTCATAGCTGCTCATAGCAGCTCCCTGGACATATTCATAGATTTAGACCAATTGCCGTCAGCCGGGAGGGGGGGGGGGAGGGTCGGAGCGTTCGAACGACCCACCCCAACTTGAGAGAGGTCCACTTTTCCAACCCTGTGTTTGAAGGGTCTGCTATGAAATATTTTTTATCTTGAAATATACCAGATTACATGTATGATTTTTTCTCAAAAAATGGTGTACAGTGTGGATTTCCTGGGGAGAAGGACTTCTGTTGTGTTCAAATGTCCTCTAAAATGCTCCAGATTGCAGGAGATCTGCCGATTTCAAACTTTTCCGGGGAAGCATGCCCCGGACCCCTAGCAACTGCATGCTTACGGCACGCGGGGGCCGCCTCCGTATTTGGAAAAAGGCCCACATCTTGGAAAACAGACCCACCCCTCCACATGGGCTGGCTGCGGGCCTGGTTGTCCAATATTAGGTTGATAAATGTTAATGAAATTATTGTTTTGTGTTCTGAAAGGAACTTTTGACTATCGCCGCCAGGAGGCAACCTAAGGCGGCCGCCACACAGGCATTACGTGTAGGCTACCTACATTTCTGACTTGACGAGACTAGTATTTAAGAGAGCGCCACCTTTTTTGCGCGGATCATGCGGACAAAACAAAGAAAATCGCAAGTCCTGGCCTCCCAGTTAAATAGCCACAAATAACATTTGCCATGATGAATCCATGCTATCGCTTTTAATCGAGGGCCTTAAGCTGTGATAGTTGGGTTAACTCGGTTCCGCAAATTGTGCCCTTAATATGGCTTGCCTTACTTTATTCCATGCCAACACATTGTTAACGAACACCATTCCCCACCTGTAACGCAGTTATTTGACTATTTTCATTAAAAGAAGGGTTTAAGGTCACAACAGGATTTGGTATGTTAGAGGAGTACTTGTTTGGAGCATTTTGGTGACATTTGCATTGAAATCCGATGTGTGGTTCTTAAGATATGAACACGTAAAGGTTTCACATTTTCAACAAAAAGTGAACTTGAAGCAAGCACATATGACATCACATCCCCAAATTAATGGTCAGTCTTTTGTTTTTCTTTAAACTTTATACTGGATTTCCTCCTCCATAATCCCATATTATTAAAATGTGATTGCATAAGTGGCATGAGAATTTTACAAACTTTGCATCCCCGACAAGGTGGTCATACTCCTATTAACTTCAAGGTTAGCACAACAGTCTGATAAAACGAAGGGAAACAAAGCATTCCTTGTCAATGTGAGGAAGGGATATAAGCTCTGCTGCCCTCAAACTCACTTTTGAACACGAATCTACTGACTTCAATTACTGATATTGCAAGAAATACATGTCCTATTTGAATGGAACTTTCGCCACACCGTGTAGATTTTGTCCCTCTTTCACATACGAAAATTAAATTTTTGCCTAAACTTCCCCTTTAAGTGGAATTTTCAAACGCTTTCCGATTCACCAACTTAACCGTGTTAAGTTCAAATCTGCCTGCAGAAACGATCCGTCGCCTGCTTGACAGATACCTTTTTTACACAATGCATGAAGTTAATTTGGTGAGGAATATTTTTAAAGTGAGAAGCGAATATAGCAGGCGGCTGTTTGCTTGTTATGACCAACACTTAAAGGTTCAGTTCTCCCACCCCAAACTGTACCAATTTTCCTAACCTTCTTACTGAAGCCCCTCCCACAACTGTCTGAAATTCATCCTCATCCAGATACAATCTCAGTTTATTGCTGCAAGGTGAGTATAGAAAAACTCAATTTATATAATGAAAACACTCCCAGTACCGTTCATGTTGTGTAACATAAGCTGTGGTACTCTGTATTGTTTGAATTAGCTGTCAATCAAAGAGCTGAGCCAATTGAGAATTTGGGTACCCCTGTACCAAAATTGTAGTTTGGGGTGAGAGATTTGGCCCTTTAATTATTCGATCGAGACTTGAATTCAAGCCGCCCTAATATTTGTGCTTTTCGACTTTTCTTCATACTATCTTCAGTGGCTTCGATTTGTACTTGCCGGCAAGTATACAGGGTCTTATTTGATATGTTAAAGCAGGGAGTTGCAACAGCTGCCCTGGTTAAAGTATACAGGAAAAATTACGTGCGATAACATTTGGGGTTAGCTAACAGGACCGTCAAGCATGTGCTGATTGCTTTTCACGCAGCGTGAAGAAAATGAACGCATAGCTAATTTGTGGACACAGCCTCATGAAACAAATTCAGATACCAGTTTCCCATGCATCCTACCGCCTTTAATCTGCTAGGGTGTCTTCTATGTTGCTCTCTTAAGAAGAAACATCACGATGTGACCAACACTGGTTAGCGCAAAGCGTTCAGAAAAATATGAAAATTCGTATTCCTTAGAAAATAAAAAATGGTATTTTCTAGGCTTAAAAGGGGGATCTAAGCAGTCATTATTTTTTAATTTTCGTTTGCCAAAAATGCTCACTAAAATCGAAAATTCTGCTAGGAAGACTAAGCGGAGCGCCACCACTGGTTGGCGCAGGGCGTGCAGAAAATTTTGCTTGAAAAATCGGACCCCTAAAACAGCAGGAAATGGAATATTTTAGCCTTATGAAAAGAGTCTAAGCAGTCGCAATTTGTATCAGAAAACTACCAGATAAAATGTACCACTACCATTGGATGAAATGCTTTTGTACATTTTCGGGAAAACTATAAAACGGATTTAAAAACATGCTGTTTTTTTTACTCCATTACGACTCCTCACAAAATTCAATATATATTGAATTGCTGAAATTGTGTGAGTGCCCGACTTTCCGACTATATAAATGAACTTCTATTAGCTACACCTTTTGAAAACATGGCGCACTACAAAGTGGGTTTAATTGAATTTTTAGGCAGGCTTATGAGAGGACATTCTCGCATTCAAGCATAACATTACAGTATTGGAAAACAAGTTACCAGATTTTCATAGCCATTGCCCGAATTAGCTCTAGGGGCAGGATTGATGGGAAAGTACAGGGCCCTTCATTTAAACACACTCCCGTCTGTCCGTTGAATTTACTTGCAATTGCAAACGTCCGAACATTTCTCTACCACTTTCGCCCACATATTTTATCTTTTCAATTATTTATTTTTTTTTTGAAAGACTATACAGATATGAAGTGGGCATGTTGAAAAGATTCGGATCTACCCAAATGTGTCGCAGCGCTTGGCTACCATTTTTATTGTCCATGAACATTTTACTTTGAACATGCGTTTTCTGTTTTTCGTGCAAAGATTTGAAAGGATTAAAATAATCGGCCATTTCGAGAATTGCGTTACACAATAGTTAAAAATAGGCCTAAGATTTTTTTTTTTTAAAGCGACAGGCTTCCCCAATATGTCGCAATTTTTTATCTTTGATTTATCGTAAACATGTAAACATGTTACCCTGACTATGACAATTCGGGCAATTCGTTCATTGTGTTGGGAAAAACTGTAAAGTAAAACCACGGACTTCCTATACATGGAGAGCGCATACTACACGGTACATTGTCGCTACCGTACGTGTGAGAAAAAGCGCACCAAGATGGCCGTGTGCTATGGCTTTGAGTGAAAGTTTGGACTTGCTCAAGTATAGCCCCATATTTTGCAAGAAAGTTGAATTATTTTTAAAATATGGCAAGGTAAGGTCAAAATCACTTCACATATTGCAGGAATATGATATTATTTCCCATTCAAGTTTAACTTTTGTTTAAAATATTACAGAGTCGTCGTCAAATAAGACGATTTATAGTTTCATGGCGGCTATCTTGGCCTTTTTTGTCCCAGCCGGTGACGACCGTTTACGGATAGGACGCACACGTTACATGCTCTGTCCATGTATATAAGTCCTTGAGTAAAACTGACTAATACTATGTCTATTTGCGTTATCCGAAAGTGAAGCGAAGTTTTTGCAATTTTGGTGATTTTTCATGAAAATTTTGCCGCGACTAAGAGGTTTATTCCTTTTTGGGGGCATATTTTTAAAATTTCGGGCACGCTCAGGGAATTTTCTGAAAACCATGCTATTTTTTAAAACTTCACTGACTGTTCGATTTTCTTTTTCCAAATTGCTACACAAATTTTAGATTTTGCGGAAATTTGAAGGGGGATGCCCCACCTCGTGCGCTACTACCCCTGCTTACCACAACTCACTACAGACAGCAATAAGGGGATTGAGGAAAAGTTACTTAAAAGAAAGGTTGCGGTTACATGAAGCTTTGATATGGGTACTTATTCTAAGCAGAGGAATTTGCATTGAAATCCAATGTCTGGTTCCTAAGGGAAGAAGATGTAAAGTCACGCTTTCAACAAAAGGTGATCTTGAAGCAAGCACATATGTAATCATATGTTCGTATTGATGAAAAGTTTTTTGTTGGTTTCGATGATAAGAGAAACCAATGCAATCATGATGGCGTGTGTGTGTATGTATGTATGTGTGTGTGTGTGCGTGTATGTGTGTGTATGTGTGTGTATGTGTGTGTATGTGTGTGTTTGTGACACTTTGCTTCATAACACGATATCTCAAGATAGGAATGTCTGACAGTTTTCAAACTTGGTACATAGATGCGCCATATTGAGAAGAAGAACCCTATCGTTTTTGGTGGAGTTCAAAGGTCATCTGGGGTCACCAGGGGTCAAAGTCTGAAAACCTTGTTAACACAATATCTGAAGAGAGAAAACTTGGATAGATTTCATATTTGGTATGTGAATGCGTTATAGTCAGCAGATGTTCCCTATTGTTTTGGGGGTAGGTCAAAGGTCATCTGCGGTCACCAGGGGTCAACGTCTGAAAATCTCGTTAATACGATATCTTGAGGTAGAAATCTCGATTAGATTTCATATTTAGTATGTGAATGTGTTATGGTCAGGAGATGGTCCCTATTGTTTTTGGTGGAGGTCAAAGGTCACCAGGGGTCAAAGTATAAAAACCTCGTTAGCACGATATCTCAAGGTAGGAAACTTGGATAGATTTCATATTTGGTATGTGGATGCGTTATAGTTAGTAAATGTTTCCTATTGTTTTTGGTGGAGGTCAAAGGTCATCTGGGGTCACCAGGGGTCAAAGTCTGAAAATCTTGTTAACAGAATATCTCAAGGTAGGAAACTTGGATAGATTTCATATTTAGTATGTGGAAGCCTTATAGTCAGTAGATGGTCCCTGTTGTTTTTTGGCGGGGGCCAAAGGTCATATGGGGTCACTGGGGGTCAAAGTATGAAAATCTCGTAAACACAATATCTCAAGAAAGGAAGCTTGGATAGATTTCATATTTGGTATGTTGATGAGTTTAGTCAGTTGATGGTCCCTATTGTTTTTGGTGTAGGTCAAAGGTCAGCTGGGGTCACTGGGAGTCAAAGTCTGAAAACTTCGTTAACACGATATCTCAAGGAAGGAAGCTGGGATAGATTTCATATTTGGGTTTTTGGATGCATTATGGTCAGAGGATGGTCCCCATTTTTTTTGGCAGATATGAAAGATCATCTGGGGTCTCCAGGGGTCAAAGCCCGGGAACCTTCTTAAATATGATCTTTCAAGATAGCTGTTTGTCAATTTGTCTGTGTGTTGTTTGTATGTCTAGCTATGTATGGCTTTTATGAAGGTCAAAGGGTCATCTGGAATGACAAAATTATATTTTGAACATGCTAATATAACATTTGAATGAGAAGATAATGGTGCACGATGGCACTCTTTGAAACGGAACATTTATGTATCATCGAAACCTCAATGTATTTTTGCATTCTGGTTTTTATTTAAACCTTATAACCAATCTCCCTCCACAATCCAATATTTTCAACAGATTTCATCGGTGGCTTGATAACTTACGTCCCTGATGCAATCTTTTCATTCTAACGGGGTCATATTCCTATTAACTTCAAGGTCAACACAACTGTCTGAAACAAAGGGAAACATAACATTCCTTTTTTCTTTAAGAAAGTAGTGATAGAGGCACACTTAAAGATAGGAAGTCAAAAAAACATCGTACGTCGCATAATTTTTGCTGAAAGTAGTCAGTCCACGTACGTATCATACAATGCCAAAATATCTTGACTTGGCGACCTTCCAAACGTCCTTATATTCACAAAAACATCCTCACTTTGACTTAAAAACCAACCAAACAACTTTGATTTGCCATGTTACCACACTATCGATCCGTCTTGGAGAATTTTTTGTTCGTTACAAAAACTCGACAACCGACTGCATGACAGTTGCACGTTTATTGAGCCCCGAACTGTCCGTTTTTTGAAACAACTTTGGCGAATTTACCTTATGTTTTTCAAAATAGTAGCCCAATTTATACTTTTCTAACATCCAAAACAAATGATCACTCAATTCAGAATTCAGTAGCCTCTCATTTACGCCTAACGAGGTAACTGGAATGTCGAAAAATATGGAAGTTTAAAGGTGTATAGATCAGATAGCAAATGGTACTATATTTGGCACCTTTTGTTTTTAAAATAAAGTATCAATTTATCATTCATCTTAAAAATCTTGAAAAGTTGGAATCCTGTCATTTCCACGTCCCTATCAAAATTAGAAATGATCATACCGATGTTGAAAAGGTACCATATCGCCAAAACGTATGATTGTGACAAATCCCATCGAAATCTTCTTTAAGTTCGTCGTAATAAATCAGATGTTCGCTTAACTACATCAATACCCAGTTTTGCGTATTACCAAAATACGTTTAAAAATACTGAATGACAAGATCTTTAGATCCTCATGCAATTCTGATTCTCCACGAGAAAGAGCCATCAAACAGAGGATCATTTTTTAGTTGCGGTGCCTGCCTTGCAGGCAACCGCAACTAATGCAGTTACTATCGCGATGTCAATTTCTGACTTTTCCGGCACTTTATTTCTATCTTCTTGTAGATGTTTTGTGGTATCGAAATACGGTTTAGTGCAATTTGTAGGGATGGTACTTCTCTTTCGTGTTTTTAAGTTTTGGTGGAAATATGACTTTCGTGAGAGTGTAATATTGGGGTTTTTTTCATGTAAAATTTGCAAACGTGTTCTATTTTTAGTAACAATCTTGCAGAAAAACCAGGTCCGTACGTTATGTACTCTGGGGAAAAGGTTGTTGGTTAATTTAACACAGCGCCATCATTTTGGTTGTTTTTTTTTTTTTTTTTTTTAATTCATCGTATTATATTTATTACGGATTGGTGTTTAGTGAATTTTGAGTATTTATATGAGGATTGCTTTGTAGGGATTTATTCTTTTCAAGTGGCATGGTCGGGGTTGCGGTGGAGTAAAATGTTTGATAGTTTAGAGGAGTTTTGTTCACTGTTTTTGTGATTTTAAAGAGCTGTGTGAATTTCTCACACTAACGAAAATTTTGATAAAGTAAGTTTCTGTTGGAAGGAAACATTGTTATTGGTAGGTAAATATTAGGGAGTAGGGAACATGACGATCGTGATGTATTATTTATACGTTCCGAAAGATCTACATGTACATTTTATTTTTCGTTGTTGATAGCTGTTGGAGAGAAAAAAATGTTTAGGAAGCTTGTGTTGATAGATTCAAACTTGGTTTTTGTGAAAACTGGGGAGTTTGATTTGCCGTCCATTGAAATAGGAAAATGTATTTCAGTTGAGAGTATAGGCCGATTCGTGTGAGAAAAGTACGTGGGGATGGTAATTGTTTTTTCGGTATTTGGCATTACTGGTTACAGGGTAGAAGATAATCATTTTTATTTAAGACAAGTCATTGTAAGTTCATTGTGTAGAAGTGAGTTGCCGGTACCAATAATGACTAAGGAAGAATATGTTACTTCTACTGGAATGGATGGGGATAGTGTATGGTCTACAGAGGTTGAAATATTTGCAGCTGCAAGACTTTTGGCGGAAACTGATACATATACTTTTATAGAATATAATGGTACATGGAAATGGGTACGTTATCCTCAAAGTGGTATTTTAAGTAGCGTAGTTAATCGGGAAAAACGTGCCATTTATTTAGTCAATACAGGTGGAGTACATTATGACGTAGTGTTGGAAATAGAAGATAATGAGTGTGTACATGAGAGCAGCGTTATAGAGAATTGGTTGAAGAGGGGTTGTGTTAATGAACATTGTGAAGAATTTTCCGGTGTTGAATGTAACATATTGAAGAGGGGAGACATTTTCCCAGCTGAAGCGGAGCTAGGCTTCAGTTATTGAAGCGGGACCCAGCTGGGCTTCATTTGTGTATCAGCTGGGAAAGGCTAGCCCAGTTGGGCCCCACGTGGGAACACCTGACAAACACGAATGGGTCCTAGCTGGGGCCAGCAAGTAGCCCAGCTGAAACCCAGTTGCCCAGCTGGGCATGTTGGCTGGGAATGCTATTTTCTGCTGCCCCTCTTTTACTGACACCACCATTACTTGCTTACACAATGTTGAGTTCGCGCTAGAAGGGCTGTATAATAGAGTAGTGGTTCCTGTTTTTTGACTCATTCTAAATGCCGTTTTGCATCGCGGAAGGATATATTGCAAAAAAATGCCCGAAATACCTTCAATTTTCTTTATGTTTGCAGACTGATTACTTCAACTGCTTTTCTACCACACAGAGATCACAAATTGAACACATCCCTTCACTAACATGGCCTAATCTGCCCCCAAAAAGTTTCTCTAGGGTGTTAAATTCGTAGGGTAACCTCCTTCGCTGGGATACCCCTTGACTTAGTGGTGGGCTACCTTTGTCTTCACTGCAAAGTCATACAAATCACTCATCCGTGTCCGTGAAAAACCATGGGGTCGTTCCATGGTTGCGTGGACAGAAGAACTATATTCAAAAAAGGTCACACCTCCCTGGTATTAGTCCCGTTCATATACGTCACTAGTATCCCTTACCAAATTATTTCTAAGTTCAGTATTTAATAAAATTTGAACGATATTGTCTTACACAATCAGAGTTTCGAAACATCGAGTAATCAGTCCTAAAGATATTGCATAATTTTTGCGCCCTAAAATGAAACGTGAATACGTGAATGTCGATGTTTATAATTTATAGCTACTAGCTGCGATCCGTCTGTCATCACATTATTAATCAGACACGTTTCTTATTACATTCTATAGCAAGGACTTTTTGTCGCTTCTTTGACAATGTCCTTTTTACTACGGAAGAAAATATTGTCATTGTAGTAAGTTTATGTATGGCCATGACTCGCAATTGATGAAACGATTACCTAAGATATATAAAGCAATAAGTAAGACAGTTCTATGAATACGAATATACTGTCGAGTAAAAGATTCCGTAGAAGACGAATTTCATCATTCCAACAACCCGTCTGCAATAGTTGAACGAATCACTTTAAAGAGAAAAAAATGGACTTTATCATGAATAAGTTAAACGTTTTCCTGATAACACCACAACTCCCTGACATAATTACAACAAACTAGAGAATAATTAGCTCATAAATGTCTTGCTACCTTTCCATTTCCGAAAAGGGCAAAGAGATGAAATGAACGAGCCACTTAGCTAGAAATTTACAGTTACGAAATGTCTTGTAATGTTCAAATCTTCGTCCGCAAACCAACAATTTGACCTCTGTGCACGGTCTAAATTTAGTGTCTACGTCACATAACATAGCCTGATAAGGGTCAACTTATAGTAAGCAGAAAGTTGCAACTTCCCGTATTAAAGGGCCAAACCTTTCACCCAAACTACAATTTTGGTACGGGGGTACCGAAATTCTCAATTCGAGCAGCTCTTTGATTGACAGCTAATTCAAACAATGAAGAGTACCGAAGCTTATATTACACAACATGAATAGTACTAAGAGTGTTTTGATTAGTTTTTTCTATACCCTAGTTTAAGCAATAAACTGAGATTGTTTCTGGATGAGGATGAATTTTAGACAATTGTGGGAGGGACTTAAGTAAGAAGGTTAGCAGAATTAGTACTGTTTGGGGTGAGAGAACTGGGCCTTTAAGTAGTCTTAGAAGAGATGGTGGGTATTTTTTAGGTTATGGGTATTTTAAATGTAATGTATTGGTAGGTGTAATTTGTAACTATTTAATCATTACAAATCATCTTTAAGAAAACTGGAAGGGGCAGGGGATTGTTAGGATTACGCCAACCATAGCAATTCATGCAGGTATTATACCGTAGCCTAGGGGCTAGCATGGCAAGATGAAATGCATAAACTTTTAATAAGTTATGGTGGAAAATTTTTTTCAATTAATGATGCTCTGGAATCGGTATATTACGGAGCTATTTTACACGATTTCAAGACATGGTCGCTGTAACGTTGTTACTGGAGAGGGGGGGGGGTGTAGGCTTACGAAGGCTGGAGCCTCCATCCCTCAATGAATCGCCCAGCTCCCCACCGCCCGGTAACTTTGGCAAAAAGTTATATTCATGCTGGCCGATAAAAATAACCAATTTGAAGCGGTATATTACAGAGCTATTTCACACGATTTCAAGACATGGCCTCAGTGGCGTTGCTACGGAGGAAGCGGAGGAAGAGGGGTATAGGCTTAGGTGGGCTGGAGTCCCCACCCCTCTCAATGAATCGCCCAGGTCCCCACCGCCTGGCAACTTTGGCAAAAAATTATATTCATGCTAGCCGCTAATAACACTAATTTGAACCGGTATATTACGGAGCTATTTTACACGATTTCAAGACATGGCCCCAGTGGCGTTGCTACGTTGAAGGAGGGGGTGTAGGCTTAGGTGGGCTGGAGCCCCCCTCAATAAATCGCCCAAGTCCCCACCGCTTGGCAACTTTGGCAAAAAATTATATTCATTCTCACTTAACCAATTCGGGCTATTCGGCTACCATGACATAGATAAACTTCCGATAGACTGATAGATCCATGCAGGTGCAGAGTATATACTGCAATTGTACTGCACTTTGAATTTCGGAATAAATTCAGGTAGGCTGTGACAAGCTTCGTATCTTCAGAATGTTTTGATTTTTTACTTGTCAGTTTTTGAGAGATAATTTTCTAACAAATTTGAAATGACTAAAATTGACTACATTGGTATAGAGTACAGCATGTTGCTAGCATTTTCAATTCATGGAATGGTACAAATTTTGCAAAGAGGTTGCAGCTTAGTACTTCTTAAAACCCACCCAGCCAATTTATGGTGAAAATAACGAAGCAAAGCATGTAAATTTTTAGCCAAATCGTTCGTTCATTTCATCTCTTTGCCTCAAATTGACCATTGATTTAATTAATTATGCACCGACCTAAACAATGGTCCAACCATTCACCTCCAACTTTGGTCAAAATTCACTAATTTATGCTCAGATCTAACCATTAATTGGTCACTTTTTACCATACGTTTGAGTCGGTGCATAGTTGACCATAGTGTGTTTTAGAGTGCACCCTGTGGTATTGAGTGGGATTCAACCTCTCTGAGAGAAGAATGATTATTCTAAGCAGAGCGCCACCATAGGTTGGCGCGAATTGTACAGAAAATGAAGTATTCCATGAAGGGAAACCTCGTTGAATATCCTGTTTAAAAAGGCAAATATACTTCTTTGTTACAGTGGTAGAGTCCATGCCCAAAGTTCAAAAGCTATTAGTAGCTAACAGTCGTCAAATCACCTTAAAAGTATAAGACGACTTTGTTTGTCGGCACCGCAACTCGTCTAGACGTTCGTCTTGTTCTTGTTTATGATGTCATGGCCCTGATTGGAGAGATGTGCGTGTGTTAAGACCTTTGTGCACTGCCAACTTTTCAGTACACCTGTCGACACATGCAAGGTGATGGCATCACTAGACACAGGATTGTTTGACACTCTGTACACTAGACGCATGTTGCAAACACATGTTGGGATGCACATGAACAACATTTAGACAACATATGCAGGAAAGAAAGATTTTGAAGGAAGATGGAGGATTAAAAAAGGAGAAGAAATGTTTGGTGAGCACGACGGTGAAACACGTTTGTAAAGAAGTGAGCCCTCTTTATAAATTTGTATAACGCTCTATTTTACCTCCTCATGTAATTGGGCGTTCCATGCAGTTTGTATCCTTTAGGGAATGGGTTTGTCCGGGTCAATTGCGGATCACTATAAAAGGAATTTTTCGCGCCTTTCCCACACCCTTTTCTGCCTGATGCCAGCTGAACGGTATTTACCTTCACAGATGTCTTATTATAGCATCTCTTTTACATAGTATGGAGACAACGCCTACTCGTTTGCCTTGATCTTAGGAACTGTTATTTTAAGAAGCCCAAAGAGGTACGTTTTGGGTAATTATTTCTCTTGTTTAAGGGTTTAGCAGTGTTTTTAGTTGCGGTATGTGAGATGGTTTGGGGGTGAAATGTTGTAGGTTAGTTCCCTTTGTGCATATAGAAAAGTACTTGGGAATGTACTTTGCGACTTTGCGTGCGTGCGAAATGGTAATGTATACCTGTATACCTTGTATATGATTAATTTGCGATATTGAATCGCAATGTATTTGTATGTATATAATGAACTGCGATATACAGTACTGTGAACGTTTAACTCCCGTACAATTATTCGCGCGTCCATACAACTCCGCACACTACTAAAGAACACCGCACAAAAATAGAACAAAGTGTGAGACAAAAACTTCGTAGAATTCCGAACAATTCCTCGCGTGTTAAAATCGCACACATGACCGCAAAATTTTTTGTTTGAAGGAGCTACCAATGTAATGGTAACCTTTGCGGTCAAAGAATAGAATTTTTGAAGCCGTTTTAATAGAAAGGCCGTTCACAAGCAGTAAAAATTGTGCAGGCTTTGTTTGGGAACCGTTTGCAAGCAAACTTTGCCGCGGTCAGCGAGATTGTCGTAAGAAATACTTTGCTACTGTCTTATCGTACTTGACGGGTCGGAAGGTTACACAAATGTCGCTCTCATCCAGTGTGCAACGGTAATGAATTACGGTGAAAAAAATTTTACTTGAAGAAATTGATGGTAATCGAACATCGTTGCCCCGCGAGTTGTAACTCGCTGTTTAACAAACAAGAATTAACAGGTGGGATGAGAAGTGAATCTGCTACTGCTAAACGACGAGTAGCCTATACTTTGTTAGAGATGATGACCGAAGCTAGCTTACATCGCTGTTGAATCAACTATCATAAGGTTCTTTGGCTTGTATCATGTATATAGCCTATTACAAGACGGACGCATTTATATTCGTGTATGATCGCGTGCAATCCGGAGACTATAAATTGTACACTCTACCTAAACCATATGATTACCGTGAGCTCGTCACGGATTTTGAAAAGGTGCATTGCTCATTTAAAAAAAAAACATGTTTCTCAAACCTGCAGGCCGACTCCATAATTTTGCACTTTAAAAAAATGCCGGGCGGAGGGTAAATTTATTTGGCTTCCCGTTTTATCCCCCTAAAAAGTACTGTACGGAAGTGCGGTACAAGAACTTCCTTCTTAGGCTAGGTCATTCGTGCTGTTGTATTACTATTATTTGACACTGCATAAAATGCGAATGTTCAAAAAATTTTTTAGTGAATTTTTTAGTAGACAGGGTCGGTAAAAAGTTATTATGACTCTATAGCCGGACCTAGTATCTCAGCTTATTAATGTAGCCTCTTACCGTTTTTAAGAAATGCTGGTACAGTCGTGTCCACACAAAAAAACATGTAATCCAAGTATAATCCAATGAATTGTGTCAATCGATGAAAAATATGGTAAAATTCTTTTAGTCCGATCACCAAAAGACCTCACCCAGCCCCTTGCATTGACCAATTTGTGAAATTGCCCCCTGTATCGACAGGAGAGTTATGTTGTTGGTTATTTCACATTCTCATGTCACGGACACCTACCCTAGGCTACCATACCTCTGTATATTCTGACAAGCTCACATTGCGACATCTCCACATGTTTCAATAATTTGACCGTAGACAAATACATAAGTGTGGAAACATAAGGCAGTCACCATTTTGTTTGGACTGAGCCGTCTTGGCCTAAAACCACACGTACAACGAGATTGCCCGATGAAATCATGTTTTTCCTCAGCCAAGCATCCCATCCAATGTCCTATAATTTAGACGTTTTATCTACCCTAGGTCGTATGTCTATATGTCGGAATGAAACTAAATGGCTTTATGAAACCTCGAGTGCTACCAGCAGACCATACACTCAATAGCTAAGTCCAGATTTGTCACACCTTTGAGGACAGAAAAGAGGGTGTTTGGTAGGGCCTTGGTGAAAAGTTCGAAGAACGTGAAACTGAACTATAATGTGGACTCACTGCTTCGTAGTAATGCGCGTTAAAAATGTGGGGCATGGCATTACAGGGCCAGAATTTTACGACCGACTTTTACCTCTTAATATTAGCTTCAATCCAGTAGTTGTGATTTACTTTGAGTGCTTGAATGAGAAAAGATACCATATGTACGATACCATATTGTACCAGACATGAGCATCTTTTACAGTGGCGGAGCTACGCGTTTGGGAGAGGGGAAAGGGGAAGAAGAGGAGACCCCCGCCAGATTTTGGCCTTGCCGACCCTTCCACCCCCCAACTTAGGTCAGTTCAACGTTGGGATAAGTGAAAAATATAAATAACATAGGCTACCCCTCCAAAGGCTTAATTTTTCAATCCAGAGATAAACTAAAACCTCCAAATTTCCGGGGTTTCTCCCCTGGATCCCCACCCCAGGGACGGGCGCATTATTGTGCTCGGTTGCGCACTGAGCCGAAAAGTTTTACCCCCAATATTATCCTTTGCCCTTAGTTCTCTCCTCCCCCACCACTTTTGCAATATTAACATTCTGGCACCGACCGTTGACCGTGAACATATAATCGTAGCTCCCGAACTATATCCGAAAATGCTAAAATGAAAGGAAACTTCCGAAAAGACAGTAACACAATCTCGAGTAAGCGCGAAAGTGTGCAATTGTTTTGTGGTAAAAAATTTAGAAAGCAGCAGACATCATAAATGTTGGCCCGTTATTTCATCCCTTTCTTCCGACAGTTTCGGCCTCCTATGGTAAGTTCCGACACCCTTTTACATCAGTTTAATGCATCATTGAGTTGTCCGAACATAGGACGATCGTCGACCATAGGAGTGTCAGAGTAGGGCAAGTAATCTATCTCGTTCGTCTCTCAATGTAACTGAGGAAAAATGAGTTTGGAAAATAAATTCACCAGCAGTTGTCAATTTATATCACGCCAGTGGCGACGAACCCGGGGAAGAGTCTTAGGGGGATCAGCACCACCAATGAAAAAATGGATGCATAGTAACCCCCCACCTCAATGTCATTGTGCACAAGGCTTCTCAAAAGCCCAATAAAAGTTCTTCTTTTTGAAAATATTTTGTCTATAAAGGCAAGCATTTTGAATGTCATCTGGAAGCCTCAATCCACACATTTAAACATTATGTATAACAACAGAGATCTCCAGTAGAGGTGCCATCTTAGATTGAAAACACAGATTCTTCAATAGTCCCAAACTTTTTAAATTTTCTTACATGAATCCCAGAATATAAATTATATTTTGCATTACAAGCTCGGTATATTTCCAAATATTTATTAAGAGCTACCTAAGCGCGCCGCATATAACGTTCCGCATACAGTTGTGTTAACACTTAAGAAAAAATGGAAAATTTGGGTGCTTGCCAGCCCCCCCCCCCCCCCGACTGCAGTGGCGTCACCAGAATTTTCATTCTTGTGGGAACTGAGGGAAAAACAATTTTGCAGGGGGCACTGTTGCACTCTTCTCATGACGCAAAAATTTTCCGCACACTACCGACACCAACTGAGGGTGACGTACTGCAGTGTACACCTCAGTTAGCAGTTCAGGCAGGATCATAAGCTTACATCTTTCCTTAAGAGAATCACACATTTAACTGCACATCAACTGCTTTGTCTTTCTCTTTCCAGTTCAGATCCCCTTCTTCAAAATGTCAGCCGGATCCGCTCGTGAGAGTATGTTTTACTAGATTTGCTATCAACAAAACCGTAATGGAAGTTGCCCTGGGCTGGAAGTAATTTTTCGACCAGTGTAAAGACAATAATGTTACCGTTAAAATACGACGTTAATACGTCTCAAAACTTTAAAAACTCAGGAGCTTCCAGTGCTTCGCCCTGTGGACCTCACCTCTGGTCACTCAGATTGAACTGCCCATCAAATTCTTTCTATATAGTTCATCTCCCATTTTTCGAAGCTTTAGCCGGATCCAACCTTGGTAGTAGTTTCACTAGATGTTTTACCACATATCTTACTCTAAGTTACCCTGGAGGTAATTTTAGACCAGTGTTAAGTCAAAAGAATTACCCTTTAACCTCGCAAAAACATTAAAACCCAGAAGCTCACGGGGGATTTCTCCCTGGACCCCCACCGGGGCTTTGCCCCTGGTCCTCACCAGGAGTCTTAAGACTGACCCCTGGAACTCACCCGATGACACTCGCGCTTTACGTGCCCCTGCCCCCCCCCCTCTCTCTTGGCGGCGCAACTGTCCCCTAGAAAGAGTTCAGTTAGGCCACTGCTTTCATTGTTAAATGTATTCACATTTTTCGGCACTATGTGACAGCTAAATTATACTGTAGCCATGGATTCTACTCTAATTACCGCAATTATGATTGTGGTCGTCACAGTTATTGTTTCGGAAGCAAACTGACTAGACTTCTTACTATCATACTGCTCAAATTGTAAAGAGAGTTGCTACAAAAGACAAAGTAGCCTACATCTCAGTTCCTTCATCGCTAAACAAGTATTTTAAACGGATAAAAGCCAAGCAGTTAACCGTTCTCAAATGTAACTGAATAAAGCTCTAATGTCTTCGACTTTCGATTAATCATTCTAAAATCAACGTCTATAAATAATTATGAAGTCTTCGCACCCTCCTGGGAGCTGTCAATTCAAATGGTAACTCTTTGATTTGCCGACATTCCGTGAACACAGGGTACGTACTAAGGCTTATCATGTGGCAGCCTCGAGTGAACATATCCAGTAGGACGCATCGAATATCGGGTAGCGCATTTGAAATATTCGGTAGCACAAGTGGACAATGAGGTAGCACGTCTTGCTCATGCTAAAGCTTGTGCTAGAGGTGCCATCTTTGTGGAAACTGAGGTGTTATAAGTGCACTTCTGAGGGTTTAGATCACGGCTTCTCTTTGGATGGCAATGCACTTGTTGGGAATTCAGCAACCTACCGATTGAGATGTACCTAAATCATGGGTAGTGGAGGCAGCAAACAAATTGGGCCATTGCTTCCAGTTAGTCTTTGCTACCAGATGTCCCCAATAAAGAACCATATACCTATCCTGAAATATATTTTTCACAAAGATTTGCTAAAACTCCAGACCTTCTGGGTAACCCCCTGGATCCCACCTGAGGCTTTCACACGTTGCAATCCAAAAGAATAGCTTAGCAAGCTCTGAACCCCATTTGCTAAAGGCACTAAATGTAGCTGTCCCGAGACTCCCAAGTTGTCATCAAGAGATACGTTAAAACGTCCGAGCTTCGCCCCATGGACATCTACCAGGTTTTTGTCCATGGACCCCACCAGTGTAAACTGGACGTATTACCCACTGTACCTACATGATACTTTAACAATGCAGCATGCGGGGGCACTGGGCACCCCTCCACCACCTCACGACAGCCATTATTTATCCTAAAAATACGTGGACACTTAACCAACACAAATTTTACTTCTTAAGGTAGTATACGTGGTACCAGAATGCATGTGAGGCTACCAAATATCTCAAAAAATTTCAAATGGGAGGAATAGTCTCACCCCCCCCCCCCCCACCGTGGTGCCATTTCCTTAACTCCTAAAACTATGACTCGTTTCCTGGCAGGCATAGACGTAGTCTACCGTACGAGACGGGGGCAGGAGCGGAGGCCAGGTGCGGTGAGCAATAATTTGCCATTTAACATGCAAAAGGTCGCGAGTTCGAGCAGTTATATAGAAAAATTAATTGATTTAGCGGAGCGTGAATCACTAGTAACTAGCAAAAGAACAGATTTGAAAAACTTGTTTGTTGGGACAAAAAGATCAGGAAAAGAACAGAATCCGTTGAAAAGCAGAATATTCATGAGCTCACAAAAAGAACAGATATCCACCAGAAATTTTACAGTTCTTCCAAGTGCAGAACAAGTAATTTATTACAGCTGTATGTGATTGATGAAAGGTCGTGACACCAAAAGAACAGAACTGTGATTCCAAATGGTCCCTTCGAGAGTCCTTGTCAACTTAGCTTTAATTTAAGCACCTCACGGAGAGCAATGACATGATAATTATGAACCTGACCGTTGACAAACAGGTGATTATGGCTAAGTGTGACCTCGGAGCGGTAAATACACTGTGCTTAGTTACAGTACTTCAGTTCAGAGTGCACCACAGCTACTGAATGAGTGTGCACTGAGGGTATATGCCCCATGTCAAAATTGTTACAACATAAAGTGCTTATTAGAAAAATAGGCAATTGATTTGCGATGGAACATTCTAATTGCAAGATCACTGCTTAGTTCAAATTAAGACAGTTAACTTCCCGAAATAGTTTCAGTCTGTAAACCCATCTCACCCAAATCGAGTGTAGCCCGATTAGGCTACCCCTAAATGTAGGTTGGCCTAGACCTAAATGATTACATGAACTGTCATATTATAAATGAGTGCACAAGAAAAGTCTGTGAAAGGTGTGTCGAAATGGGACTAAAGTACCCCCACATGCACGCACACACACACACACACACACACATTTCAGACAAGTTATAGGAAGATTTTACATAAGATCAGTTTATTCTATGGCGAAATCCTTCAACGATAGTTAGCCTTAATCCCCGACCCGTATTGTTATCATTATTGTTACCAGTATTATTTTTTTATCAGTTTATTTATCTTTTTTTAAACTTTGTATTTACCAATGTTACTGATATTATTATGTTATTATTATTATTTTATTTTATTATTATTTTCATTACTGTATATTCTCTTGAGTTTCTTGCCTACTATCTGTACTGTATCAGTATGAGCGTTGCTTTCTCTTTCACCCTTTTTCTTTTTTAACTTCCCTTTTCTTACTTTTTCCTTTCTTTTTTCTTCCTTAAAAATTATTGTGTTCACCTTGATTGTTTCTCAGTCTCTTGTACCATATATTGGGGACGGAGTCATAGAGGAAGTTGAACTTGAACTTGAACACGTACCTTCCTAGGGGAAATTAATGGGTTCTGGTGTATTTCCGTCCTCACAAAGGGTCTAGTCCTGATTCCAAGAGGAAGCCTTTTGTTTTCTCTGAAAAACTGTGGTAGTGCAGTTATTTTACTTCAAATGTGCGCAATATCTCACACCAAATCTTATCTATAAATTGTACTCAATGACGTTACGGGAGGTGTCAGGAAGTGCAATGTCTTGCCCTCCGTTTGTCCCCGCATGTAATGGAATGGAAGACAAAAAACATGTTTGGGGCAGATGATTTACTTCACAAACATCCCTGGGGAGTTTGAACCTAAGAATGTCCATTTAATATTTGTTCAGAAAGGTCAAAAACGACTTACTTGTCCGACATTTGCATCGTCCCTCTTCCAAACCCTGTATAACTCTTACCTATTTTGTCAAGGATACACATTTTGTGAAAAAATCACGATGATGCACATTCTAACCCTTGAATCTAATAAAACCTACACTTAGAGTGTGCACCAAATAAATGGAATGTCGGTATTCTGATTCGGTGGTTTTACCCATGGCCAGTCTATCACATTCGTTCCGATCCCTGACTCAACCTGTAGGCCTAAAAGTGCAAAGAGTAGTAAATTTATTCACACTGGTGAACATAAACATTTGTTTTCCACACAGACAGCAATTGTAAATACTCAGGAATTTGGTACAACTTACTCTGTTGTATCACAAGGCTGGCTCTTGATTCTTCGGTCAAAGTTCTTAAAGATGCTTCCAATTTTGCTGGCAGGATTCGTTTTATATCTATAGTCCGCCTTCAGAATCAAGAGTTATCCATCCAGTGACAATAATCTAATGACTCATTTGTTTCCTCTGAACTGGCGGGAAAATCCATTACTGGCAGCTCTTAGTAAAGCCTGGTACAGAAAAGGTCGCACGGGGGCATACTCTGGTGAACAGTTCCCATTAGTCAATAACAGGTTACCGGTCAGGGCAGTCCCTTTCGTTCCTAATTGTCTCTCCCAGCGATAAATAAATGCATGGGTGTAATAGAAAGCATTTAAACTGAGTGCAACCTATAGGCTATAGCAGTGTGGCTAGGGTAACTTCGAAGTAAACCGAGGCACGGTCACAGAGACCGGGAAGTAACAGAAACCTTTCACACAGTGGCGGCGCTACGGGAGGGGGAGAGGGGGGATCTGCCCCGCAGATTTTTGATTCCCCACCCGGCCATCAAGTTAAATGAGTTAGGAGTTACAGTAGGTTAGCCGAAGAAATGAGTAATATATCCCTCCAGAAACGTAAATTTTCATCCAGAGAAATGCTGAAACCGCAGAAATTCCGGTACTTTGCTTTGGACCCCCATCCAAAGGAGCTAGAGCTAAGTCGGGCTCGGGCTCGCGCTGTGCCCGAAAAAATTTGCCCACATTGCCCCCAACATTTTTCTTTGCCTTTAATCCCCCCCCCAATGATCGTGACTTTCTGGCGCCGCTACTGCTTATTAAACCTAGTTTAGCAAACTAACTGTAATATGAAAGGCAGAGGAAAATAATACCTGTGTGGATCTAAAATTCTTGCTACAGAGTGGGGTTGCGTTCACCGCAAAGGACAGAAATTCGAAACCGCGGTATGCTGGGGAAGGGCATAATTGGCCAGATACAAGAATTTGGAGAAGTACTGTCAGCATGTCGTGGTTGCACGCACGTATTATCTCGATGGGGTGGTGTACTAATGCAAAGGTATAACACTAACGGATAAAAATATAGAAGACTACACATGGAAACCACCACTACCAGTATGCACTTTAAAGACTCACACTGTCAAGTTGAAAATATTACATCATTATTTTGCAGAAAGGCTCTTCGGAAAGATAATAAACTTTTAAGGGGGGTGGCAGTTTGCCATGCCCTCCCCGACCTACATTGAAAAAAGAGGAAAAACACACAGATCATGCTAGCTACGGGCTTTTATGAGAAGAAAAGACTGAACAAGTTCTTAAAAGTTAATTGGATGTATTTGGGGCAAATATGTAGGCTTATTTAAATGCTTTCATTCTGCAAATGAATGGGTCTATTCCTAACAACAGTCTATTTATCAGCATTCAAGCATTTTCAGTCTTCAAGTTTCTTGTCTTCGAGATTTGGGAAATTTATAGTTTTGATTTTGTTCATACATCATTTTCCGGCCAACACAAATGGGATCATGTGAAACCAGAACAAGACTGAAAAAATCATGTCGCTTGATTTGGGACTAAATAATGAGCACACACCATATTCAAAGGATTACATGCATTACTGGTCTTTGCCTTCTTCGTAATTCTTCCACCCTAGAAGAATTCATCGGAAACCTGAGAGTTGAATTTTCCCCTCGTCTATACTGAGAAGAAGATTTTGAACGGCCAGAGAAAATACCATTACATTCGTATAAGTAACGGTCACTGCAACGCATACCGCCAAGCATGCAAAATTATGTTTCATGTCATTTCCTCCAAGACTTGAGCACCTACATCTGTACACTGGATCTTTCTTTTCAAATTTATGAAATGCATACAGTACTTTTAATTTCAATTACACAAGCCCGTCTAGGGGCAAAATAGCTCTGATTTCCAACTTTTCTGCAGCTATAGTTGCAACCCTGTGTGAGCCTCGAGTGGGAAATTGATTCTTAGCGATTGTTGACAGATGCATTTCCTTATTTGTGGAATTCTTGATCATCGAGACTTTTGCCATGATATTGTACTGAAACATGAAGTCCGAATATGAATACGTTCTCTCGCACGAAGAGAAATATTAGAAAAACTACCTTTTCAAACATTACTAAAACTTTGAACATTTCAAATTGTCATAAAAAGTAATAACAAAAGAAAATGTGCCATAACGAACTGGTAAAAAGGTCAATCAACCTGTTGCAAAATTTGTGAGGTAGAGCTGTCACACATTGTATTCTGGAATATTGACCGTAAAGGTCAGAGTTGTGGCAATCAGAAATATTTTAACGGTCCTCCCTGGAGATGATCAACCCCATTTGTACTGTTAAGTGTGTAAATGTGTCTAGTAGGTTGACTGTGGAAGTTTGGTGTGTGTAAAGATTGCAAGGTACAGTGCACATATGTATGGAACGTATTAGGACTTGAAATATGTCGAAAAAAGAGATTGCGCTATGGTGGGAGAGGGACCAGGCTAAACAGCCGTAGAGGTTCTGTGTCCCCTTTTCACGTCCAAGAAGCCTACTCTTGATTTTGACACTTCCAGTCAGCGCTGAGAATCGCCCACACAGAAATGCAACTAAGGTTGCTGTAGAACTCATCAAATTTTCTTTCCTCTGCCCCATGATCAGCTATACCACTCTTCATTTTGCTTTGTGGAAGTTTTGCTCTTGTGCATATCTCCATCCCTGTTTTCTCACTGAAACTTCCCTCATCTCACTGTAACACTATGTTAACAGGGGTGGAGGACTCGAGTCCGGACTGAACTTGAGTCCCCTTTTTGGCTCCGACTCAGACTAGGACTCGGATCTCTGGACTTGGACTCGGACTCTTTGGACTTGCACTTGGGCTTGGACTTAAGCTTGAATTCGAAGTCGAGTGCATTAAGTCCAGCAAATTTTTCGTCACATTTTTTAATTTTCCAATCCAGCCAAAAGCGCAAAACTAAACATGTGGACTTGAGCACACTGGCTTCGGACTTGGACTTGGACACGTACTCGATCTTGTTGCAAGGGTGGCGCCAAGCGAGTGAGAGTCCGGGGCCATGTCCCCGTCAGGAAGCCCCCCTCCCCACGACTTAAGATTTTGTTTACCGTAGAGAAGACCGTGTTCTTCATGGGAGCTCTCAAAATTCCCAATATTCCTTACAAAATTCCCATTTTTTCAATATACGCTCCAGATTTTCAAACATTCTGAAAAGAAAGTCAAAACATTTTCCGTTTTTACCGTATGAGAAAACATGATACCTCAACTCCACTTCAGCATTGATTTTGGGCAGGTCGATCTTCAATACAGAAGACTCCAAACTTTCAGTTCTCTTCTGCAAGTACCTTTATTTCTTTAAAACTTCTGCATACAATTCTTTCAATATACTTAGGCGAACAAGACGGGGAGGGATCGCGGTGGACGGACTGCCCACCAAATTTTGACAAAATTTAGAATTCGGAAGGGAATGTGGGACAAATCTGGACAGCTGTTGAGTTAAAAAATTTTGACATTTTTTAATTTCAAGAATAACTCCTCCTAAGCGTGCTTGAAATCGTAAAATAGATGCTCCCGATAAAGGAGGAAAACATATTCAGTGTAATTTTTTTTTTATAAAAACTCAGAAAGACAATGACTTCGCTACACTGTCACAGTCGGGTAGGCCAAGGAAAAAGCTGTAGTTTTACTTCAGAGTCAACACAATGCCCCAAAAGGTCGATCAAAATTCTTTTAGACGTACATTTGTTCAAATAAGAAAAAAGTACACTGTCTCAGGCTATAACATTTTGATGAAAAACAACTTACAGATACTACAATAAAGCGACGTATTAGGGGAGCCTAAGGCTTAAAAGAAACAATATTTCTTCAGCAATCTCAGTTTGAACCGGTTTTTAGTCTTCGCGACTCCATGCCCGAGATTGCCACTTATCTGAATTCTTTCAAAGCTTAACCCGAAGAATAACAATAAAACGTTTCTTTCCAAGTAAAAGTTTGAAAATACTAAATGATTGCAAAGATTTGTGACAAATTCAGGCGGCTTAAGCTAAAGTCTTTCCTTACTTCTACTCCATATTTTATGTAGTCTTAAAAATCTTGGGCCAAACTGGTAAAATATTCCGGCGAAGGTCGAAAAAGGGGTTCTGGGTTTTCACGGACGAATAGGATCGATTCGTGCAGGTAGGTCTGATCAGGGAGTTCTGATGCAGTGCCCAATGGTTTTCCATCTGTCCTTCCCCAACAGCCAAATTCGAGCAACGTTAATGAAAATTGGTCAGACTGTTTTCAGTTACATATAATGATAACAGGTATTGTGAGAGGGTCTCTCTACAAATCTAACTGAAAATTCATTCGAACCCACCTTGAAACGTGACATATCTAAAAGACCTTGGAAGTTAAATCATTTATGGACTTCGGGCATCCACATCAAAAATTCCATCAATTCAGTGGATCTTACAATTGCATAAGACGGAGAGTCGCAATAAAAGTATTCTTACAATTCCGTATCATAGTGAAAATTAAGAGAAAAGATACCATTTTATCTAAAGGTAGTGGTACAAACATTTTATCTTGTAATATTCTGATCACTTAGCAAGTTGTTTTTATTTTTTATTTTTGAATGAAAAGATACTCAAATTGCAAACTTGAAGACAAACTCTAAATAACGACTGATTCATTTCTAGTTACAAGCATGTGAAATGCTATTTCCAGGTGTCTGAGGGCTCAATTTTTCGAAATTTTCCGTACGCTCCGCACCAAACGATAGTGACACTCCCCTTTGATTGTATTTTGGTCAAACAGATTTCTTAACCGTTGTGAGAACATTGAATGCTTACAAATCATTTTTCGTTTAGGGGTCAACATTAGGCATGATGGAATCTGCATCTTCTCTCACATAGCAAGTTGCTGTGCTTTCTATTGAAGTGAAAATTCTATTGCAAAAACTGTCATAAAACAACAACTTGCTTCAAATATATCAGATTTTTCAAATATTTGTTATAAATGGCAAAAGACTATCCGGAAGATGCCAATTTTGGTGGATACTCCGTACAATAAAAAATTCCAAGCCAACACCTGTCAATCTCCCCCCCCCCCCCCCCACACACACACATTCTTCTTAATTTTGCTCTTCGGACAGGGAGACTTTGACTTTATACAAACCCGAGCCAAATTTTTCAATATCACCTTACCAAATGGAACTTGAAGTAGCGCATCGGCCGGGGGAAGGGGGCAGGTGGGCAAAGTGCTCCCCTCCGACAGGTTCGACCTGGAAAATCAGTTCAATCCACCAGGTCGCACTAAAAGGGAAAATTTAAGGAGAGAAGAAAGGGAGAAAAGGAGAGACAGGGAAAAGAAGAGGAGTGAAATGGAAACAGATTATTTTGTTTCAGACAGGCGTCCGCAAATTCTTTTTTCTTTAGTTGTTCATCATGCTAGCAGTTCTTTTAGTCTCCTTGGCCGCATGCATATCTATTTGTCTACTTTTAATATGTCTTTGTGGAGACTTTCCTTCGGCATACTTGCCCGGTGGGCTGTACGACATTGCGTAGTGTACTAGTGCGAGTAACCGCTTACTAGTCCCAGACCGTGGGGCGTGGGACTTCAGATAAGACAAAACTGAGAAGTCCTGACCCTTTTCTTATTAAAAACCCGTGGAAGTTTCAAGTGATACACTCTAAAATCAAAAGAGTAAACTACCGTTTGAACATACGTCAGATTAAAGCAGAGAATGGTTATTAATAGTTGTTTTTGGCGATTCCCATCGTTTTTTGTCTTTAGTTAGTTACATAACGTTTTACGGCACAGTTTCCAACCAATTGGTTCAAGTAGAGCGAGCCGCGGCCTTTTGTCCAGTTGTGACTCACTGATCCATTTGATCCTATTTCGGTTCAATTTGAACCAAATGTTTTAGAAAGTACGAGTACCCCAGTTGTTTCAAAAATTTGTCTGAACATAACAACTAATTATAGCCAAAGTAAAATTTTCATGAAAAATCAAAACGATTACAAAAATCGCGACTCATTCGGACAGCTTATAAAACAGTTATCCCTCAGCCTCACTTATAGTCTTGGTTAGAACTTTGCCGGAAATGGTAGGAGATTCGGGCGACACTTGCAACATGTCCTGAGATGATTTCAATTGCCAGATTGTACGGGAAGACACGAGTGGACAGGTGTATAAATATACTTAAAACTTTTCCCCCAAATTGCTAGTGGTACATTATATAGTATGGGGTAATTTTCTGATCATTTTGAAGGCTAATTTGTTCATTTTCAAGTTGTAAAAGTGAGCATGTTATGCAAAAGAAAGCTCAAAATAACAATTGTTGATCTTTTCACAAACGTACAATTCTGTAAAATAAAAATCACAAGTTTAAATTTCAACATTTTCTGGGATCCTCCGGACCCCTGAAAAGAGCTCCGGCGCCCGCTTTGATATAGCCTCCCACTTCCCAGAAATTGCCGGAAGGAAGTGGTATGCGAAACAGTTTGGAATTAAGCCACTTTCCTGCTTAGTAGCGGATTAAATATTACAAAACCTTAAACTGCTTGAAATCGCAATTAACTAGCACGTTTGAAATTGCGTTATTGGTTTATTCAGTGCCGTTACTAAGGAACAGAATCAGTTTTCCTTTCTTCATAACCTCCAATCCACCTTCCTAACCCCCCCCCCCCATCAGTTTTTTTAACTTTGCTCTTGAGTATGTAGCGCATGTGCCTCTTTCAACTGTTTAAAAAGCATTACAAATATTCATAAAACTTAAGTTTCAAAGACCTACCAGGACTTGGGTGACCATAAGGAAGCTTGGACAATTCGATTTCGGTGCATATAATACTGCACAAATAATTTTTGTCAAGCAGGACTATATGTAATTGACGTATTGCCTACATCAAACCCCACCGTACCAGCCCTGAATACTGTCCAAAGACCCTTCCGTCCAGTGGCGGCGGAACCGGGGGGGGGGGGGGGCTTAGCCCCCGCGAATGAAAAAGTGGAGGGGCTAAAGTCATGTGTAGCCCCCCCCCCCCCCCACCAATATTTGTAAGGTGCGCTTCAAGAAGTGGTGACCGGCGACGGCGGGAGAATATTGAAGAAGTGGGTGGTGAACATATTCTCCATCAGTCTAATGCACAATATAGGCCTACTAAGAATTTTAGGGGAAAGGTTGTCGATGAAAAAGATACTGGACACGCTAAAGCCTCTTTATCATCCCCCAACCCAATCTCTGAGGTCTTCGAAAAGAGGAAGCAGTATGGCCTGTTATTGCGTAATCTTGTTAAGTTTTACTGATCGATTTTCATGAGGTTGAACAACGTATTCTACTACCGTTAGTACACAAGTCTGTAGTACGTTTGGGATTTGAGCTGCCATGTGGTCAGGGGGCTGTCGCCCCCCTGAAGGACTAAAATCGTCTGTCGGCGCCCTTTTTAGGTTTTTAACATACTTAACTCTTGCACCATTTTTGACAACAAACATAATTTAATAGCGTTGTTTAAAGGCCCAGATAACGAAATGCCCAAACAGCCACCAGTAACTGTACTATCTGCACTTTTATTCTGATGAAAAGGGTCATCTTCTGTAAAGGATAGGTTTTGCCGAGACGCATCTTCATGCTTTATACGCACCAATGAATGCTGTCGCTGTGCTAAGTTCATTGCTTCCACCATTGTTTATAAGCTAACAAAATACACAGAATGACATTAAATTAACCCTCCCTGTCAATAACAGATGTTGCAAAGGGCGCAACAATAACTGAAGCTCAAATAGACCTCATGTTGTCGGGGATATTTGTCAACATAGACAATAAAAAGAGTTTATAAAGGTACCAAAATAGCTTCTACAACATTTTTAAAAATCATTTGAAGAGAACATTCAGGTTAAAATAAAATTATTGAGCAGTTTCCATTTTGCTTTACTTCAAGTTCAAGTGACCATTTCCATGATAAATGGCAATTGTTTGGTGTTTTCTGTAGTTACGTGACGACTCAACTTGAAGCCAGAAAATTGTATCTAATAAGCCTAGGTTTAGGCTACTTTTATTTAATATGAATTCGGTATATAGAGAGCCAAGCAGACCTTTTGTCTTGGATATTTCTTGCAATGTACTTAACAAATGGCTGTTTCAGAGCGGTCACAGGATGTAAAATACGTCAAGTAATGTTTCTTCGTGCAATTATCTTGATTTTCAGATGCCAAAAATGTAAACCTTACGGTGATTAATTTCCATAACTTTTTCCCCGTGTAAGATTTGCTTGCTATTATGCTCTAACGGATTTAATCTTTATCTTCACAAAGTAGCCCATTATAAGATTAGAATCTTAAATCGAGGCCTGACAATGGCACACAAAATAAAATGACGCCTTTATAGTAGAATGTGAAAGAGAGGGATAGAAACATGGGCGTCCGTAGGGTAAGGGCAAGGGGGCACTTGCCCTCCTGGAAAATAAAAACAAACCTGAAAAACGAAAAACATAATGAAAAAGACGAAGAAAAATTAACATTAACATTTCTTAATAGTTCACTCAGTGTTCTCCCTATTTATATGCGGTAAACAGGCTTTAGAAATGACATTTCCAGCGATCTGGGAGACACTGTGGGGGATAAAATTTTCTTGGGCTCCGCGCCAACTCATGGTGGCGCGGAGCTTTCCCCCTTATAGCATTTTGCCTAAAAGAATTTTGTTCCCCGGAATTTTCTCCTGCGGAGGCCCACGGAGAGACAATTTAAACATGTTTTAATAGAAAAACTTGCAGAGGAGAAATGTGCAAAGTAGTCTTCTACCAGGTTCGGAAAATCAAATGGGAAGTCTGGAAAGCTATGGCCCCGATCGTGCTGAGGTTCAGGGTATTTACTACTTCGAAGCGCCCCTGCAAACCATTTTCGCCCCTCTGACTGAAATCCCTAGCTCCGCCACTGGATTTGAGATCGGTATAGATAATGTTGGTGGTATCCCTGGGAGGAACCACGGGAGGGGTGTTTTGGGGACAAATGGTATGATCTAGGGGAAATATAATTGACTAATTGACATGTATGAGTGGACAAATGTAACAAGGGGTGCAGAAAGTGAATAACACGGCAAACAGAGAGAATGAAAGAGGATGCATAATTAATTATTGTTCTTGAATCATCTCAATTTATCTGATATGTATTACCATTTTGCATAGGCTGAATTTTTTCTTTTTAGTTGAGAAATTGCAAACATGAGACCCATATTTTAATGCTGGATACATGCAACATAGAACACGCGGGAAGTGCCGTTTCCGGCCACCTGGGGGGTCTGTAAAGTCAAAAATTTTCTTGTACGCTCCGCGCCAACTGATGGTGGCGCTCCGCTCAGATAGTCCTGCTGGCACTCAGCCCCCCCTCCCCCCTCCCCCCCCAATATTTTTTCCGTTCCGCCGCGCCTGCTTCCGTCGTCACCGTTATGGACTACCACTTTGAGTGCTTAAAATTACTTCGAGCAGTGATCAGAACAAACCCAAAAATAGTTTCGGAATAGCCGTACACTATTTAACTAGTGAGAACGATATTTTCGTGAACTTGCAGAATACACGCTGATATTAATATGCACCAAATAAGCTTCCTTACAGCTGCACTTGATTTCATGACTATCTCTAAGTACTTTTTGACTAACGAATAAGTAGCTTCTTTGGTGCCACAAGCATGCGTAGTAGACTACGGAGCTTTTAAGGTGTCATATGTAATAGACCCAATATCTGGACCAATAATTTACCTGTCTTGTGAAGTTATATAGGTATATGATCCAAATATTTAAATACATAAGTTTAGTAGATTATAAGAACTGTACATGAAGTGTATTTGAATTTAAGCATTTTTCAAGAAGAATATTGAAATGTTAATATCTGGCATGTTTGATATTTCAGCCAATATTTCGGTCAGAGAAAAAAGTCTAGATTTCCACTTGCAAATACATTATTATGGTAAGTATTGCCACTGCCACAATGAGCAGGGAAGGGGAGGCAGTAAATATTTTTAACGGGGTCCTTTGAGCATCCCACGTCGATTAAAAGGTTGGGGTAGAACTAAACCGAAAACGTTTGAATGTTTAAAAGCCTGGGCAATTGAAAGATAGTTTTACACGAATTTGACAGGAGGGAGCACAGAACTTGAGTCCTCACATTTTTTACTTTGGTAAGGCTCTGGTCTCATCTCCCTTTCATGTGTTGGCTTAAAACAGAATTCAACGCAGCTGTTACCATATGCGTACCGGGATATTTTTTGTGGGGAGGGCGTAAGCAAAGTTTGCTCGAATAATTGCCCCTTTATTATGTTTTGTCAGAATGAACCAACCGTTTTTGCTCGAATTGGGAGGACGGGTGCGCCCCTGCACCCCGCCTCGTACGCCTATGGTTGTTACTATTTGTCATGTGTAGGTAGACGAAGAGTAGTTCAAACGACTATTTTCGAACGGACAAATAGAAAAAGTAAAGCTAAAGTCGATCAAGAACCTCCACAAGGTAAAGAAGAAAATGTTTCAGTCGTGCGTAAAGCGTCCTAAAGCATGTTCAGTACAGTTCATCAAGTTTTTAAATATAAATTTTGGTATTCAGTGATCAACATATTTACTTCAGCAAGATATGTTTCTACTTGTGTTATAAACACAACCAATAGGCTAACCATCGGTGATGTCTGAAAATACGTTCCGATAATTGGGTGTTTCAGAATATAACTTCGTAAGAAGCTTAACTTTTTTACTGCACGCACTCAGAACAATCGAGTGAGAGTGAACCAAGTCACTATCTAATAGAGTACAAAGTGTGGATTCACTACATCGGAGAGTTAGTTCATTCAACGGATAATGAAATTCACTCCAAGACGAGTGAAATTCGCTCCAAAAATGAGTGTGATTTTTTCACTCTTCTTGGAGTTAATTTCTTCTCCTTTGGAGTGATCTTTTCTTTTTTTAGATTAGGAGCATATTCCGGGACAAACTGCTGCATGGATGCAGCCCTGTAGACTCTCTAGGCCATGAGAGACTTACCACCCCATGTTTCAAGTAAGCACTGAGTCCCTCATTGACATGTGAACATCATCCAAAAGTAAAAATTTAATTTCTGTCAGCTGTAGCCCAACTGTAGTCTGACACCATCCCTGACTAAGCCTGCATGAAGGGTTGCACCATGTATCATCAATTATAATTTATGCACACTTGAATTTTGGCATCCTTTTTGTGGCGCAATCCTCACAATTGTTTCAGACAAATAAAAAATAAGGTCTTTCCCAAACAGTTAAAGAACGCGCACATGATTTTCCTGAACAAAGGGGTGGCGGGCGCTAGGGTTTTGCCGAAAATCTGGTGGCAATTGGCTGTACGACGGGGAGGGGAGCAATAAATCGAACCCCCGACAAAGGAAATTGCCAAAGACTCGGGGGAGGAGGGCAAAGCTATCGGGACGAATCAGTCGCGGGGGCTATATTAGGTTAAAGCTCCACGCGAGTGTTCAAATTTTACCAATTTATTTAAGACATTTCGTTGCTTTGGCTATACAAACAAAATCGTGTGCTCCCCCTTGTGGTGCCGTAATTGCACTACCCCTTCCCATGCCAGCATTTCTAGCTATCGGTTTTCATATAACTGTAATCTACCTTTTCCTATTGAACGGGCCTTAAATTGCAGCACAAAAACTTCTTCCTCCATCATGGTTAAAAGATATTCATTAGCTTTTGTCTAGGTATCATTTTGTCACAGTTTTGCGGAGAAAATTAAAATCGGATGAGTGTTGCAACGGTACTTGAAAAAAAATGAAACAGAATTTTGATTTGTACATTTCCCACCTGTTAGGTTAACTACGGTATGTTTCCTTTGAAAATCCTTTGTAAAATCTGTTTAGGATAAGGGCCTCATCTAGGTCCTGCATGGGTAGAACCATACTTAGGGGCGAATATTTCGGCTGTCAATATTTCACCTGAGCAAAATGATAATTATTATTCGATTACGACGCAAGAATTTTTCATAACTTCACCTCATCCCTTTATGGCACCTTTAGAGCTCCGCAGAAAACAAAAACAGATAAAATCAATAACCTGTTTGCTTCGTATCTCTTCTTTAATGTTTTTTGTCTGCTGCGTCTTCTAGGGAAGTACAGTACAGTTGTTTGGCCGTTATGCAATTAGAGATAATGCCAAACTACATTTCAGTGATACAGGAAGGGACGCTGAGGACTATTAATGAATGTATTCGTATGTGGGTAAAATGAAACTGCTGCCACATTGCCGCAGGAGGAGGGGACGAGAAATGTACGTATGCCGCCGGGGGATTTCATTTTTTTCTTGGGACAGCTTTTGTCTGCATGATAAAATATGTAGTCCCTCGATGATTGATTTTTCTGATAGGAAGGGGAGGTTTTTCAATGAAAGAAACCAGATATTCCAGGCTAAAAGAACCCTAATTATTCGTCGAAAACGTGATTTTGCCTCCCTTATCCTTTGGCGACTCACCGCCTCTGTCGGAGGTTTCGTATTATTGACCGCCCCCACCGGTAACCCTTCGGGGAGCTTGGTCCACTGTCGGTAAACCTGGTCCTGTATGTAAGACTGGTAACAAGCCAGACTCCTTTACAGGTAAAGAAGTGAATGACAAATCTTTCCACCTGTATAGTGATGATGCATGTTCAAGAAAATTTGCCAGTAAAGTCATACTCTCGGAGAGGTGGTCAACATAACTTCTGCCCCTCAAATCCAAATGGTAACCGACATACTGGTTACCTCTGTTCATTGAAGATACAAGTCTTAAACAACTAAGGTACAGTCCAAGGCTTTTATCCTAACGTAGACTGTAATAATAGGTATGCCTCTCCTGAATGTGTCGTGCACATTAAATTTCAGTAAACGAGATTTCTGACATGTATGGGTATAATGGATAGTTGTAGCTTCCTTTCCTCTACTGAATAAAACATTAAGCATCACCCCTCACCTTGAAAGCGAAATGAAAAAAAAAAAAAAAAACCCTACATCGTGGCTGAGGGCACCACCAAAAGGTGTAAAAGCCAACTGGTGTGTAAAGTTAAAGTAGGAAAAGTCAAACAAAAGATAATTTGTTGAACTTGAAAGTGCCTCCTTTCCAATCAGTCAATAAAAAGCTCCATTAGAATATCACTGTAGAAGGTTTCAGAATTCAATAACTTGACCGAAAGGCTTATTCCCCAACGCAGAAGAGCCTTCAAGGGGAAATTCAAGGGGGAGTCAATCAAAATAGCAATCACAAGGGACTTAAGCAGTGACTTGAGCAATGTTTAAACTGAAGCTGTCCCAAAGATAGTGGATCGGGGGTTTTAACTACGTCTGAAGGCCGATTAACCCTTTTGGGGGCTCACATACAGAAGTTTCACCGGCCTAGAGAGGGATCTATGGCAATGAAGTGTCCTCTTATCCCTTGAAAATTTTAAGCCTAGATGCAAATCTGTGGGCAATTTTCCAGCCTGAGAGAACTCATTTTGAACTCGAAGGTTTAGTTGTGGTGTTTTTGGTGAAATATTTTTATCCTTCAATTCAAGACATTTTTTATTGGATGGAGGGGACCGGGCACACTCCCACATGTCCCCACCCCTAGTGGCTGCGGACCTTTTCTTAAGCATCACCAAAGAAGACTTCGTACCAAAATAGTTGGATATGTAACTACCGTTCTTCACTACTTGGCATTCACCCATCAGAAGCCCTACACAGCTGCATGGTTTCACGGGAAATTGTCTAAGTTCCAAGAAATTGGACAAATGTCATTCAACCACCTGTTGAAAGTTTTACTCGTGGCGAAGATATTTTTCAACAGAATATACTTAAAGTATGATCAGAATGATGAAAATTCTGATTAACAAATGCGCTTGTTTCTATTCGAAATCAAAGATTCTTTTGTTAACTATTTTGTTGTTGTTCCATTTTATGAGCCAAAGATCAGTGTAAATAAAATATGGAAAAAAAATTAAAAAAAAAATATTCGAAGTCAAAACGTATCCTTTTTTATTACGGATGTTTTCTCTTAGGATGTCCTTGGCCACCAAAACTTTTGAAACGCCAATTTAAAATGTGTGTATCACGATGACCATTAGCCTTACTAGTCGGGTGTGTCTTTTCATCCAACCCAATTAACTATATAACACGCATTCGACCTCAAAAGTGTTCAAAAATTTTGCTTTTTGTCAGGGTCTTGGAATGGTCGCTACTGAGCTATAATGTGATTCACATGTTCATTGGTTCAAATCCCCCGGTGATGTACGGGGTTTTTCTCCGGGTATCGTCTTTCCTCGAAATTGGCATTACGCTTGCTACTGTACTAAAACAGGTTGTGCATGTGACAAAGTTGTTTGCACGTCGTGCTAAAGTACCGTCGGCTGGAGCAGTTAACTAGCCAGCCTTGTCTTGAAGGTCTGTTGCGGCTCAAGCCCTCCAAGGAAAATTATCGGGCGGCAGTGGCGGAGCCAGGAATTTTCAGTGGGGGGGTCTGCATGTGATGGTTGGGTATCAAATGTACACTGAGCGAAGCGCCACCATTAGTATGTCTGTTGTTTAGTCTCTGATGCCTAAAAGAATTCAGGAAATGGGAGTGGTAGTCAAGCATCCAAATTTTTAATTGTGATTACAACTGTAATGAGGGGGTAATTTGCAGCGCGCGAAGCGCGCTGAAATTTTCGTCCATTTCAAATATTTGAAAATATGGAGCTTGTGGTGCAGAAATGTTTAGATGCTGGGTTTCCTGCAAGGAAAAATGTGAACAGTTGGGGGATTACTGAAGAATTGCATTTTCTATCGGCAAATCTGTGGTTGGGGGTCGACCAAAGATCATTGTTGCTACATAATGTTATCCAACGCCTACGTAATGAGGCTCTCCTACGAAATTTTTTGACCTTGTTTTGGAGAAAGCATGGAATTTTATGAAAGAAAATTTATGAAAACAGCAACTAATATAGTTGACGGTGTCACTTGGTAATCTGGTGTCAAAAGTGTAGCAAATTTCCGATTTTGTCACATCTAGAGCTCGGAAAGGTTTACCAAAGTGAAGGTATGAGCGAACACTTCTGCTAAGGAATTGCAATTTGCAGCGCGCAAAGCGCGCGGAAAATTTTGCTCTATTGAATCAAATAATGTCGAATATGGAGCTTTTGTTAGAGAAGATTGATTGGGAATTTCGCAATTTCATGAATTGTCAAAGCTACACACTAAACTGGTCTCACAACTGGCAATTTCCGAATTCTTCATTTTCAGAGCCCCATGCCCCATCTTGGTGTTTAAGAATAGGGGGGAGAGATGCAACATGGTGCTAAATGTTTCAATATGTTAAGCCACTATACCTTGATATACCTTAGGAACCTCGGTGGACACATGTCTATTGACCTCTATGTCCTCATCTTCTTTATCTTCATGATCTGGAATACATTCCTTAATATTTATCTAATTTGGTGTGTCACAACTAGTAACCAATCAGGGGACTGCATGTATGTGTTCCGATCTCCCCGAGACATGAAAGCTCCGCGTTTTGGTCGCACTCACACACTGGTGCAGCATACCTCAGACGAAGAGCACCTGAGTCAATCTGTATATAGTTAGAATTTAATACTTCTTTTTTTTTTTTCCGGCTGTTAATCGAGGAATAAAACAGCCAATTATCTTGAATCAGAACTAAATCTTCTTCCCATCTGTTTATTCATATCTCAACTTGTATCGCCTACAAAGTCTGCGACATCCCCATACAAGTCATCGTATCAACGATTGACCCATTATCTGACAGCAGTCGTAGGCCCACGTATTGACATAGACAGTAATGCGATGTTACAAAGAGCGTTACAAACGGCCGTTGGCGGAAAACGCTTGATTTAGAATTCGTCGTTGCACAATGTGTAAACAAAGGGGAATTACCAAATGATACGGAAGATTGATACATTGTACTTTACATTTTTCATTTTAAATACGGTAATCAAATAATGTAACAAGTTACAACTATGACTGTATTTTAAAAAAGTAATTAGGCATAGGTTACAATTAGCCTGGCTATCTATACATTTTTTTACCATCCCGGTGGGGGGTACGCATACCCTCTCTGGATCCCACACTCGGGCGGAAGTAAGGCTTACTTCCACAATACCGAGTAAAAACTCTGTTTTAGTTGGTCACATTTTTCTCAATACCTTTCCATTTTCCTTGCAGAAAATTCCATATATGCTAAAGTGCCTTTAATTGCAATTCACCATCCGTTGAAAGTGCAAACACTTTTAGGGAGCCCCCCCCCCCCCCGCCATGCGATCAAACTTAGGCCCTCTTCTGGAAAATCTCTGATCTGCCCCTGCTGTTTGAATTCTTCTACCACTCGTTAAATATCCTGCCAAAGTGAACTTTTAAACCAAATTTCCCCTTGGCACCGTCGCATTCTTTTAACGTCGTAGAAATTGACCTTACAACCCTTTGTATTGGGATTGTCTTTTCTGTTTATGATTTCTGTTTGTGAATGGTGGTAAAACATACTTGAATATATAGCTGCTGGAGAACAAGTTGGTTGAAGTTCATTGTTTACTTATCTGACTAGATGTGCCAAAATTGTTTTGTTCACCCACGTATGAACCATATATACTGCAGTCATTTATTGCTTTAATATTAATTGTCATGAATATTCACCTCATTTTATCAGTTATATCATGGTAGTTGTAGTCCGGCAGCCTAGGGCCTTGGGGGTAGATGAACTAGGTTCCAATAACGAAATATATCAGCATGAAGCGAGTCACCTGGAATGTTCAGATATGTGAGTCTGCTAGTAGGTCTTGCGGCCATTTTCCAAAATGGCGGCCAAGGCATCGTACTGTTTGATAACAAAACTTTGATAGGACCTCCTATTAAAGCGTGTAAGGTGTCATATGAAAGACAATTAAATTTCCTATAGGGATACCATATATGATGGGTGTTGTGCTGAATTAAATGACGTTTGGGGGCAAAAAATGTAATTTTTAGCCATTTTCCCCGAAATTTAAATTACATTAATTTACATATTTCTTTACATTTTTTACAAATCTTAAGATAATACATTTAAACTTTCCTAAAAATGATTCCTATACATAGGTACTATTGTGTCAAAACAACAAGGTTATTGCTGTTAAGAAACGAAAGTTACAGTCTTTCAAAGTTAACAATTTGAAATTTCAGGAAATAGAATTTTGTACCTGAAAAAGTATTTCGCCCTGTTCTCAATTCGCATCAGCTCAACTAGTACCACTGGTTAGGCCCAAATAAAACCAATATTGTACACGTTGGGTTTAAAACATAACAAGATACAAGCATGATGATTGAACTTGGCCAATATAGCGGCAAGGCACAGACAATTGCAACAATTCGCAAGGGAGGCTCTGCAATGCCTAGATGTCACTTAAAGAGTGACAAATTGAAATGAGGTTCAGTGCTAACCTTTCGATTCGAAAACCAAACAAAATGCAACCATAGCAGCACTCCGGTCGAGCAGAAAGTTTGGTCATGAAACTGAAATTGGTGTAAGTGTATTTGCTGTCTTCACGATGCAGTGTTGCATAGGCCTACTAGTCGATTAGCCTGGAGGACTCGAGCTGTATGTAATTTGTAAAAGGGAATTTCTTCTGCATTTCAAACTTATCAGTGACTGAAAGGGCGAGAAGTAAACTGCTGTAAAAAATTATAGAGGTAAGAAAATTGATTGTTTTGCAATTGAGGGAAATGTTAATGACTAAAGGCCCAGTTCTCTCACCCCAGAAACAGTACCAATTCTCCTAACCTTCTTACTGAAGCCCCTCCACAATTGTCTGAAATTCATCCTCATCCAGATACAGTCTCAATTTATTGCTTCAAGTTGAGTATGGAAACACTCAATTTATGTAATCAAAACAGGCTCAAAACCGTTCATGCTGTGTAATATAAGCTTTAGTACTCTGCATTGTTTGAATTAGCTGCCAATCAAAGAGCTGAGCCAATAGAGAATTTCGGTACCGCCGTACAAAAATTGTAGTTTGGGGTAAGAGGTTGGGCCCTTTAAGGTGAGTATGACATGGCCAGAGTAAGTTTATCAGTAAGTTACTTCTTTTGGTACAACTTGAAATAAAATCAATGTTTTCCGGACCAAACTAAGTTGATATATACGGGGGATTACGACCATGTGAATTTAAAAAAAAAGAAAAAAGAAAAAAGGGTAATCCACGAAGTTGCAAATCACAACTCAATTATGGCCCATTTAAATCACTGCTCATCTGTAAGCTATATTAATTCAAGTTATAAGCTGATAGCTGATGTTTTCAGAACATTGTCTTGACCGTCAATCTATCCATGTTTTATTTTAGAGTATTTCTTTCTGTAAGGGGTGTCATATCTTCAAGGCTGGCCCTTGTTTTCAGTGGCCACACGTTGCGTGGTATTGTTATTTCTGTGTCTACGCCGATTTCTCTGTGTGTGCACTATAAGAGGAAGTGTCCTCATCTTCGAGTCTCCTATGCTGGCTAGGGCACATGCAGCCTAGGTACCACGATCGATGTTTTCTCTGTAGAGGTTTTTCACCGAAGTCACTGCCCTGCGCATCACTACATTTTTACGGCCAAGCGTTCGTTGTAATGACAAAAGCTTTCGGTAGAAACCTACAACTTAAAGTTAAAAAAATCAGCACGAAAATTTTCTCCTAAACACTGACAAAATAATCTACTTGTGTGTGCTAATATTAAGCAAAACAAGTCACGTAGTTAAAGGTATATTTACCCAACTGTCATAACGTACTGAGTTTTTAAACAGTGAGAGTGCCTGTAAAATGTCAACAGGTTCAGTGCTGTTATTAGTCTCGTGTGTCATCTAGCAGTGTTCATCAGCAAATCTGGTATTCCTTCTTGAACTCACTCACAAAACAGGGGGCTATTACACTCCTGACGCTTAACCTTGTTCCCTTTTATACATCTATCAAAGTTCCAGTCCCTTCCGAGACATCCGTTTTACCTTTCGGGTCAGGGAGACCAACCTTAGACAAATTTCTGTTCTTTTCCTGATCTTTATCTGTGGACAGCGAATTGAGCTGACAAATTTGACAGTTTGACAATAATAAGATCTGATGAATAATGCAGCAACTTAAATTCTGTTAAATATCTGTTCTTTTTGTGTTCTTTTTCTGTAAAAGAACAGAAAAATTTTGCAAACAACAGAAAAAGATCAGAAAGTGCTGCAAGCCTGTTCTTTTGCTAGTTACTAGTGAATTTAGCCAAGAGTCACAGTAGAGAAACAGCATATTTTCAATTCCGTTGTAGTTTTCCGGAAAGATTTAAGACTTTTTTCATCTAACGGAAGTCGCACATTTGATGTGGCTCCATTGGGATACATTTCCGATCACATAATTCAGTCAAACAACCGTGGACTCATACCCCTGAGTAAAAAGAGGACATCAGCCTGCATGGTTCAACTCTAACCATGACAATATTATACTTCACTTGACGTTCGATATTTTTTAAGAATAATGCATTGCCCTACTGTTAACTGGGATGCTTGGAATGTGTGATAACGTTTAACCTACCAACTTCAGTTGAATAAGTGAGGATATTCCAAGTTCAGTGAAGCACACGACCCATATTTTGGGTTGAGGTCAAGAACTGACAGATTTACACCGTACAGGAGGTTGTGTATTTATAGCTCTGGGAATTATAGTGAAGATAATTGGGGGAAATGGATGACAGAAGCAGCCTTGTCTTCATAAGTTTTTATGTAGGTTTTGCCTTTAATATATATCAGTGGTTTTGCGAATCAGACCACTGATTGACATAAGCATCCATTGTAGCTATACCAGGGAGGTGTTCCCTGGCTAAACAAGAAGAGAAGTTCCGACCTCACCTAAGGTGAGTTAAGGTGAAGGTCAACTTGTGTCGCCCGGAGTTGTGGATCTGCTTCACTTATCATGAGAGAACTTAACAGCATTTAATAACATATGTGACATAGCCTGTCTGCACTAGGAAACGAAGTTGTACTGCCAAGAGATACGGCAGAAATCTGTTATTGCTGTTATAAGACATGTTTTGCATTTGACAATGCCTGCGTAGGCTAATATTTAAACGCTTCTCGGTGTTTTAAAAATTCTTTGCACATGCAGATTTTCCATTACTGTATAAATGCAACTTCTGACCCAAGATGCTGAAGTATCACCGTCTCAGAGGTCATTGATTTTTAGAAATTTAGTCAACATAAATTTGAATATCCGCATATCAATCTGTCAATGCGGTCAATAAGATCAAGACAGCGCTTGCGTGAAAGCCTGTTCGTCTCTGTTCAGCGGCCACAATGTGCAATACTTCTAGAACAACGACCAAAGTTCTTATGCACGAGGTCAGTCCCGTTTTACAACGCGAGTTGCACATATTATGATACTCTTGTGAGAATTTTCTACATAGCCTGCAGTAAAACGTGGCATACATGCGCATTACCCCCAGCCAACTCATTTGCATACTTCGTTGAAAACTAGTGATTATTGTATTCACTGTACTATACACACCGTACCCAACGGCCCTCTAACGTTACCTGCAAACATCTACACACATTTTACCTCCCTGTCTGCAAGACTGGAAGAAAATAAAACGTGTTCAAACATGCATTTCAGTCACAGTATAGCCTCATGCCTAGGCAAAGTTCTGCTAAACAACATATACAAAGTCAAACCATGTGACCGTCTCAATGGTCAGAACTCTGGACCCTCGGCTTGAAGTTGAATTCGTTGACGGGTTATTACCCCGCGTTTGCAGGATAGTTCGTTCTTTGCATTGCTGTAAAGTTTCGACTAAAACTGAACATATGTCTTTTTGTGGAAGGAGAATCGTCTGGGTAAAGGGGCGAAATTGAGATGTAGAGGACACGTATATTACAAATGAGTTTTAGGCCTCGGGCTTGGAGCTAGCGAAATTAGGTCATGGATTGGAACAAAGTACGCCGCTGTGGAATTTAATTGGATTATTCCATTATTTTTTCCCTTTGAACACAGAAAGTTTGTCTTGTTCTCTAAAGAAATGGTAAGACTCCATGTTGAATTTTAAAATGAAGTATTTGTAAAATGTCTGACATTTAGGACTGCATATTTGATAAGAGTGTTTTCCAAAAAAACATATAGGCCTAGGAGTTATTCAACACTCCAAACAGTTTCAGTTCTCCCAACCTCCTCACCTCTAGCCCCGCCCACAACTGTATTGCATTCAACCTCAACTGCTACAGCAGCTTGTTGCCCCACCCAATTGAAAGTGTAATCTGCAGTTTTGGAATTTGATCACATAGATCAAAGAGTTGTACCTTTCATCTAGGTTTGGGCTAGGCCCTACAGTTCGGAAAAGGCTCTAGGTTTTATATTCATTGGACGGGGAAAATTGCTGAGTTCGTTAAGAATATCGACGGGACCCAGGAATATAGCCTGTGCTTGGTACATGAAAGAAAAAAAAAAACAAGAAAGATATTCACTTAACAAACGTAGGCTGTAGTTTGCCCATACCAAAGGCCACGGTGTTCCTCGCAGCTTCGTGGCTCTATTGCTTTCGTTTCAAAGCAAAGGGTGCCTGGGATATTTTTATATACATGCTGTCCGATCGCCACGCTGTTTAAATTTTTTCGACACAGCACTGTAAAAACAGTTTAACAAGCTGTATGTGTTCCTAAAACATTCCGAGTTGTGACTTATGCTTTGGAATTTGTTTGTGAATTTAGGTGGGGGTGTCATTCGACAAGGCCGCCTTATCATTTAGCGAAATTTCAGACGGTTATTGAAATTACATTGGCAATCATTGGTCTTCCAAAATCCTCGGTTACGATCAGTTTGGGTATTGCATAAGTTTATATATTTTATCCCTTACCCTGTAAGCATTCATCGATAATCTAAAAACGGACAGAGAGATGTACATGAACACCACACAAAACACTTTAAGATGAAACTTGACCGTCTATTTTTTTGAATGAAACAGTTACAAAATGTTGGACAAGACAACGGTCCTGCCTTGTATACTACGCTGTTTGCCACACAATGGTTTCCGTATTAGCCTCTTTTCCGATTTTACGAAAAGAGAGCCTCCGTGCTGTTGGTTGAAAAGACAAATTAAGCTGTACCGGTATAGTATTATTTATGATCAAAAGCAAGATATCGACGTGCCGTCACGCAGCGAACTATGCACTGAGGAATACAGCCCTTCGGAGCAAATGTTTGCTGAAACAGAAAACGACTGTTTTATTTTTAAGTGGCATTTGCCCACGGTTTTACACGCTTTTTCACGGTGAAGCGTGACCGCAAAAAGTGCAAACAATTGTGCGAATTTCCACCCGATTTAGCGTTCGAATTTTTCTACGGTTTTCGATAGCGTGAAAAATCGCGGACAACCGGGGAACGCCACACAATTGTTAAAGGAAGCGTGGAATTCGCATTATTCGGAATTCTACGGGAGTTAAACGTTCACAGTGTACTGAATTGATTCAGTAAGTTAAGCTTAATAGCGCCACCAATTCGTGACTCCTTATGACGAAGCTAGATACCAGTGTTTATCGAAAACGTGTGAACCTTCGCTAATAGATATCTCCGATGAATCAAAGGGTTAATGAAGGAGGAATGGTAAGTTTTGTTGTATAAGCTTGAAGTTTAAGGTGATGTCACTGAGAGGAGGAGCCTATGCGATGTTTCCGTAGTAATTAATGATCTTTGTTGTTATGTCAGGAGCAGCGTGTTTGGGTTAGCCTAACGTTATGGGAACCTAGGCCTAACTAATTTTACCTTGAGGTAAGCTTAGGGTTCACTCTAAGCATTAGCCATAAAGGCGAATTAACGAAGTAATTCTTTTTCCTTAAATATATTTCATTATAGCATATAGTCTAGTTGTTATGAAGAATGCAATTTTCGAGCCAGGGAGATGTTATTGCACCATTAGAATGTGCTAGCTTAACGAGGCTTTGGAGGCATGAGGTTATCATTTGTACGATCATAGCAACAGTTGCTAGGGTGGTCCGGGATGCTTGTTTGTTTGAATGAGGGCGCTATTCCGGAACGTTTCGTTGAAAGACGTAAATGTTACTATCAAGTTTGGATATCAAGTCTTCGTTATGATCTGGTTATTTTAAGCCATTTTCGTTTTCTATTTCAGTAATTTACGGCATGGTAAAATGAAGAAAGATACCAAGAGAGAAAATAAAGAGAACCAGCCAGTAAATTCGTCCGACTTTTGATTATTCAACTGCTAGTCAGTTACAGTAAATTACACTCTGAAAGCCCAAGAAGTTAATACTTGGAGTGAAATACAGACGAGCGTTGGTTTAAATTGAAGTGAATGTTAAACACCACGACCGAATAAAAATGGCTGAAGAACATAAGAAGGAAACACTGAAGGCCAGAAGAAACAAAAAATCGGCCCTAACGAGATCATTGAATGTCCTGAAAACAGCTGCAGCTGACAACAATGAGAGGGAGGTAATTTCTAGTTCCCTTGAAAAGGTTAAGACCGCATTCAAGCAGATTGAAGAAATACATGATGCTCTTGTAGAGTTAATTATTGATGACCAGGAATTCAAAGAAGCAGAGGAATATATGGAAATATGTCAAAGAGAGTTTACTCAAGGCTTGCAGATAGGAACGAAATACCTGGCAGAATGCAAAGAAAAGGATCAATCTGACAAGGGGAAGGAAGAAACAACTCAAGGTAACAGTAAAGAACATGAAGCCTATGCAGTGGCAAAATTTATGCTGAAGAAAGATTTGGTGGCCAACGGCCTAATTAAGTTTGATGATGAACCAACCAATTACAGACAGTGGAAGGCCACATTCAAGGGTGTGATTGAAGAGCTTGAGTTATCCCCTAAAGAAGAGGCAGATCTATTAATCAAATGGTTAGGTACCAAATCCGCTAAAGCCATGATGAGAATCAGAGCTGTGTATTCCAGTGACCCTGCATCAGGTCTGAAGGCGCTATGGGATAGATTAGATGAAGAGTATGGGGCGTCGGATCTTATTGAAGGGCTCTTAATTTCCAAAATACAGTCCTTTCCCAAAATTGGAAGAGATCAGCCACAGAAATTGAGGGAATTTGCCGACCTTCTTTGTGAGATTAAGGCAGCCAAGGAAGATAAAAGCCTATCTGGATTAGCCTTCTTTGACACATCCAGAGGAGTAAACTTGGCCGTCGAGAAGCTTCCATTCAGATTACAGGAAAGGTGGACAACAATTGGAAGTACTTACAAGGAAGAAAAGAAGGTCAGTTATCCCCCGTTTCGTGTGTTTGTAGAGTTTATAAACAAACAAGCCAAGATGAGCAATGATCCGTCATTTATGTTGCCCCAAACTCGAATGAAAGGGTCAGGAACAGGTCAAGTGAAGAGCCACCAAGCCAGATCATTCAGTTCTTCCAGTTTCAGTAAGCAGAAAGGCACATTTTCAGCCGAATGTGTTTACTGCAGCAAAAACCATTCAATTGAAGAGTGTGACAAGTTTAAGGAAATGACATTGGCCGAGAGGGAAAAAATTATTAAAAACAAGGGCCTTTGCAAGGGATGCCTCAAACGTGGCCACATATGGAGGAACTGCGTTCGACGGCAAACATGTGAAGTATGTGGGGGGCAACATCCTACCATCCTGCACAAATTTAAAAATGAAGAACCACCAATTGAGGAAAGTTATACTGAAGCGATTCCAAAGAAGGAAGTACAGACAACAGTTACACACAGCCACTGTAGTAATACAGACTCCGTAGATGAAGGAGACTGTGTATCATCTATACTACCTGTGTTGGTCAAGCATGACCAATGTGATGAAATCCTGACTTACGCTCTACTTGATGAGCAATCTGATGCCTGTTTTATGACAGATGCCTTGAAAGCAAAACTTGGAGCTAGTGGAACTAACATAAAATTAGAAATTGCAACCATTCTGGATCGAGGAACGGTTAGCTCTGAGAAAGTAAAGGGAGTAACCATTCGAGGATTGAATCAGGATGAAGGCATTTCTTTGCCAGCAACCTATACTCGACAACGCATTCCAGTGACAGTTTCACAGATCCCGACACCTGAAACCGTAAAGGAGTGGCCTCATCTCCAGAAGGTAAAGGATCAACTGAGCCCACTGTTGAAGGTGGAAGTTGGGTTACTGATTGGTGCAACTTGCCCTAAGGCTCTCACGCCACTTGAAGTGATACCAGGGACAAAGGCAACCGATCCATACGCAGTAAGAACAGCACTTGGATGGGGTGTTATTGGTGTTACCAGGCAAGGAAATGAAACCTCCACAAAAAGGAGATTTGTCTTCAAGTCAACCACTAAAGAAGTAATACAGGTACTTGAAAGGGACTTTATGGATTTGCCAGGCTCCGACAAGACGATGTCAGTTGATGATGCACTGTTTATGAAAAGGATGGATGAGAGTGTCCAAATAGTAAATGGACATGTGCAGTTACCTTTGCCATTTAAAGAACAACCCCAGTTACCAAACAATAGAAGTGCTGCGATGAAAAGACTGGTGAACTTGAAGCATAAAATGGTAAAGAAACCGGCATTTTCAGAGAAATACAAGGAATTCATGGCTGAAGTAATTAAAAAGGAACAAGCAGAAGTGGTTCCAGTTGACGAAAGAAACAATCCATGTTGGTTCATTCCACATCATGGAGTACATCACCCGCATAAACCAGATAAATTGAGGGTCGTAATGGATTGTGCTGCCAAATTCCAAGGAGTCTCCCTCAATGACTGCTTGCTACAGGGTCCAAATCTGACCAATAGCCTACTTGGCGTATTGCTTAGGTTTCGCCAAGAAAGAATCGCCTTCGTAGGAGATATAGAAAAGATGTTTTTCCAAGTATTAGTGGAGCCACAGCATCGAGATCTACTGAGATTCCTATGGTGGAAAGACGAGAACTTGGAGAAAGTGGAAGAGTTTCGAATGCGGGTTCACGTGTTTGGGGCAACATCTTCACCTGGATGTGCTAATTATGCTCTTAAAAGGTAGCTGAATTAAATGCAAAAGAGTTTGGTTCAGATGCAGCCGAGTTTGTTCAAAGAGGTTTTTACGTTGATGACGGGCTGAAATCGGTGCCGACCATTGATAATGCAATCAGTCTTATACAGAGGACATCTAGCATGTTGAAGACTGGTGGTTTCCGTCTTCACAAGTTCCTTTCAAATTCACCAGAAGTACTCAAGGCGTTGCCAGGAGAATCAGTTAGTTCTGATTTCAACCAGCTGGACTTAAGTGATCTTCCTACAGAAAGAACTCTGGGGATACTATGGAATGCCTCGGAAGACAAATTCACATTTGACTCCGCACAGAAGACTAGACCGGAAACAAGAAGAGGCATATTGTCCACAGTGAGTGCTATATTCGATCCTTTGGGACTGGTTGGTCCTTTCGTGTTGTTGGGAAAACAGATCCTGCAGAAAGTATGCATGAAAGGTGGTGATTGGGATGAGCCGGTAGATGATGTGATTCTGGCCCAGTGGAGGGCATGGAGAGAACAGCTACTTTTACTGAAAGACATTGGCATTGAGAGATGTTATCAGATGACTACAGCACAAGGCAAAATAGTTGCTGTGGAACTTCATCATTTTTGTGATGGCAGTGAGAAAGGGTACGGCCAATGTTCCTACCTGAGAGTTGTGGATGACCAGGGGCAAGTGAAGGTACCACTTGTAATGAGTAAGTGTAGAGTTTCACCCCTAAAGGCTGTTACTGTCCTTAGACTTGAGTTGGTTGCTGCGACGGTATCAGTGAAGGTAGCTACACTGTTGAGAGAAGAGTTGGAGTTTGAGAATATGGCAGAACACTTTTGGACTGACAGTCAAGTCGTGATAGGTTACATTAATAACCATGCCAGACGCTTCCACACCTTCGTGGCTAATCGAGTTCAGCTGATCAGAGACCAGAGCAAACCTGAGCAGTGGCATTACATACCAACCGAGCAAAATCCTGCTGATATTGCTTCTAGAGGTCTAGAGGTGAACAAACTGAAGGACTGTCGTCTCTGGTGGCACGGACCAGAGTTCCTTAACCAAAGCTGCTATGAAATTGAACCAACCACTCCCACAGATATAGCTGATGATGACGTTGAACTAAGAAAGTCTAAAGTTTTTCTGAATCAGACTAAGATGCAGCTCATCCCAGATATCTTAAAACGGTTCTCAAGTTGGACAAAGGTAAAACGGGTGATAGCCACATGCATGATCTTTGTTCAAAAATTGAAGGGAGTAAAGAGGGCAAATGTTTTAACCATAGAAGATTTAATGAAGGCTGAGAATGTAATCATAAAGAATTTTCAGGAGAGTGAGTTCAAGGATCTCACTAGGCTGGAAAGGTTAGATCCCGTTAAAGATGAAGACGATTTGATCCGTGTTGGTGGACGCCTAAAGAAGTCAATGTTGCCGAGAGAAGTTAAACACCCTGTGATATTGCCCAATAAAGGGGAATTAACAAGATTGATCGTAAGACACTTTCATCAGCTATCCCATCATCAAGGCCGTGGAATTACTCTTAATGCAATCCGATGTGCCGGCTTTTGGATATTGGGAGGCGTGAAGGCAGTGGCTAGATATATATACAATTGCATAATATGTAGAAGACTTTGAAGGTGTCCCGAAATTCAGAAAATGGCAGACTTACCTGCAGATAGGGTTGAACCTGCCCCACCATTTTCATACTGTGGTGCTGATGTATTTGGTCCCATTATCATAAAAAGTGGTAGGAAGCAAGAAAAACGATATGGGGTGCTGTTCACTTGCTTGGTGTCAAGAGGTGTACATAAAGAAATTGCTCACTCGCTGTCAACGGATTCTTTCATGAATGCATTCCGAAGATTTCTTTGCAGAAGGGGTCCAATACGTCAGATAAGATCAAACCAGGGCAGTAACTTCATTGGGGCTTCAAGAGAGCTCAAGGAGGCAATGAAGGAGATGCGAACAGAAGAAATAACTTCTAGGGCAACAGACTACAATTGCAGCTGGATATTCAATCCTCCATCTGCCAGTCATCATGGTGGCGTCTGGGAGCGCATGATACGAACAGCAAGAAGTATACTTGACAGTATGCTGTTTCAGCACAAGGCTCAACTTACTGATGAGATGTTGACTACATTTATGGCAGAAGTAGAGGCTACTATAAACAGTAGGCCTTTGTGTGCAACTTCAGATGTTTCATTAGAGCCCCTCACTCCATCCCATCTTTTGACTCTGAAAATGAGTACCGTTTATCCTCCTCCCGGTAACTTCCAACGAGATGGAAAGTTCAGTCAGAAACTCTGGAGACGGGTACAACATGTGAGTGAAATTTTCTGGTGCAGATGGAGGAAGGAGTATGTTGCTAGCCTACAGCAAAGGCAGAAATGGTGCAAGGTTAAAAGGAATGTGGCTGTCGGGGACATAGTCCTACTCTGTGACGAAAAATTACCAAGGAATCAGTGGGAGCTAGCTAGAGTAACCAATGTGAAGTCAAGTGATGATGGACTGGTTAGATCTGTTACACTTTTTGTCGGTAGGAGAATGATAAGTTTAGACAGGCCGATCAGCAAAATTGTTGTTCTGATTCCTGAAGAGGACTAGTTACAAGGCTGATAGATCCTTTACGAAGTATTAAATTTAAATCTGCAGACAGCAATGTGTTTTGAAGATGTTACTTTGGTGAGCCAGAATAATGCTCAGTGGCTGAGGATAGTCTACTCCAATGATAGCCACTTTATTTGATTTATGATTATGTGTTTGAGGCATTGATTCATTTAAGGGTTGATAACTATTTCTTAAGTAACCTGTATCCTGTTTGGGACTTTTTAGTTTGTACGGGGTCATCCCCGCCAAGGAGCCATAGTATTCAGTTGATTTGCATTGTGTGCATTGTAGGTACAAGTTAAGTAGTTTGAAAATTTATTTGCACCTTTCCTTTTTTGAACTGTGCTTACAATGTTTGAAAGGAACAGTGGAATTTCAGACTGTAGTGGAATAGGTTGTGTTTGCATAGATTTTAAATTTTCTTTAGAAATTTAAGGGAGCCATGTACTGAATTGATTCAGTAAGTTAAGCTTAATAGCGCCACCAATTCGTGACTCCTTATGACGAAGCTAGATACCAGTGTTTATCGAAAACGTGTGAACCTTCGCTAATAGATATCTCCGATGAATCAAAGGGTTAATGAAGGAGGAATGGTAAGTTTTGTTGTATAAGCTTGAAGTTTAAGGTGATGTCACTGAGAGGAGGAGCCTATGCGATGTTTCCGTAGTAATTAATGATCTTTGTTGTTATGTCAGGAGCAGCGTGTTTGGGTTAGCCTAACGTTATGGGAACCTAGGCCTAACTAATTTTACCTTGAGGTAAGCTTAGGGTTCACTCTAAGCATTAGCCATAAAGGCGAATTAACGAAGTAATTCTTTTTCCTTAAATATATTTCATTATAGCATATAGTCTAGTTGTTATGAAGAATGCAATTTTCGAGCCAGGGAGATGTTATTGCACCATTAGAATGTGCTAGCTTAACGAGGCTTTGGAGGCATGAGGTTATCATTTGTACGATCATAGCAACAGTTGCTAGGGTGGTCCGGGATGCTTGTTTGTTTGAATGAGGGCGCTATTCCGGAACGTTTCGTTGAAAGACGTAAATGTTACTATCAAGTTTGGATATCAAGTCTTCGTTATGATCTGGTTATTTTAAGCCATTTTCGTTTTCTATTTCAGTAATTTACGGCATGGTAAAATGAAGAAAGATACCAAGAGAGAAAATAAAGAGAACCAGCCAGTAAATTCGTCCGACTTTTGATTATTCAACTGCTAGTCAGTTACACACAGTACTGTACATATTGTGCGTATAGTATATTTAACTGCGTTATACATTCGTTTTTAGTTGTATTTTATTGTGATATCTGTATTTCTGTGTATTTTGTATTTTTGTACTTGTGAGTATTTTGTATTTTCTATTTTTGTATAGTTTTCACGGAATCCGGAGGTGGATTGAGCTTCGGCTCGTTGCGTGCGACTGATATACAGTACAAATAGTAAAATATACCACCGCTCCATTCCAGTCGATGCCTTTGAGTCTTTTTTGCGTGAGTTCCTGTATTGCGTATCTCCCCCATAAACAGCTACAGTGAAAACTCTTTCCTTTCGATTGCGACGATGGTTCTAGCTACCTTTGGTTATTGGAGATAATGTCATACGAGATCTGGCGAAGCCCCCTCTATCTTTGCAAGTTCGGTTGTCTGCTACCTGGCCGTATTGTATGTATGTGCGTCTCCTGAATGTACTTCGTAGCCGAAATTCTGAAGTCCTACTGGTCTAGCTTGGTATGTACTCTTAATAGCATGTTTATCGTACGCGTGTGAAAGACGCTGGTTTCTCCCTGCAGTAGTTTACCCTGTGATACATGATGTAGAGCGTTAGAAGAGCCCACTGTTGTCTGTCATTCATACCAGTGAAGATGTAGATGGTTTTTTCGTGAGGTTCTAGAACGAAGAAAAGGACTGAGATGTGCTTGAAACAGTTATCGTAAGGGCATACTGCAATGTGCCTCAGTTGTTCATAAATATATGTGTTATTAACCCCTCGTATAGTATATATTGCTGGTCCAAGGTATCAACATTATGTATTAGTACAGTAATACTGATTTGTTCAGCCTAACGTTAGGCCTATGGCCTAAGAAGTGTTATATTCTCATGTCAACGTATAGCCTACCTCCATTGGTTAGGCTACATGTATGCCTTTGCTTAATGTATTGTTTAATCCCCTAATTTGGGCTAAAGTAAATTTGAATGTAATGAGTGAGACTGGTGAAAGAGTTGAGAATGGGACCCCAGGTGAAACTAAAGAGCCTGAAACTGAAAGGGTGTCTCGTCAGAGAACGTATACTGAAAAGGGTTCACAGTACCAAATTGATCTAAAACAACAAAAATTTAGATCCCTTATTTCTCAATGGAGAAAATATGCTGGAAAGGTTGAATGTTTACTTTCCGAACAAGGTACTGAGGTTTCTTCAATTAAAAGGGAACGTGATTTGGCCATGAATGTGATGTCTGACATATCGAATGTTTATCTTGAATTGGATGAATTGCTATCCCAGGTAGGCTCAATGGGTTCAAAATATGAAGACCTAGAGAAAATTGAGAGTGACCATTTAGCCTTAATTAAAAGGGTTACCGACTTTATTAGAGATGTGGAAGGGTCTGAAACAAGATCTAAGGGCAATTCACATTCTTCAAGGTCGAGTGGTTCGAGCCGTAGGTCTAAAGCGGAGGCTGAGGCTGCATCCCTTCGGGCAAAGCTTAAGTATATTGAGGCAAAGGCAAAATATAAAACTGAGTTAGAAAGAATGAAGCTTAAACTGGTTGAAGCTGAGGCTGAAAGTTTGAAAGAGGCTGAAGGTTATGCACATAGGCCTAGTATAGGTGACAGGTTCTCTGATGAGAGCAAAAAGTATACAGAAGAATATGTACAAGCTCATGCTCTTGGCACTTCAAATTTAAACCTTCCCACAGCCTCACAAAAATTCTCCAAAACCAGACTCAGACATTGATCTGCATAAGTTAGTTTCTGGTGCTTCTGCACCTGAGAATGTTGTGAAATCACAAGCTAAATTGACAAGTGAAAAAGATAGTGACGCAGAGGTTTCTGTTCGGCCAAAAACATTAAAGGCGGCTACTGATGTTATTGCTGAAGCCCCTATTCAGAATTTGGCCAAGGTAATAACTGAGCAAGTAACACTTAACAGACTTCCACTTCCCGAACCAGAAATTTTTAACGGGGATCCTTTAAAGTATCCGGGTTGGAAGTGTGCCTTGGATTCTTTGTTAGAAAATAAAGGTGTCCCCACTTCAGAAAAGATGTACTATTTAATGAAATATTTGGTTGGGCCACCTAGGGAAGCTGTAGAAGGATATTTCCTCATGCCTTCAGCTGACACCTATGCAGAGGCAAGGAAGCTATTACAGGAGAGGTATGGCAACCCTATTGTTATTACAGATGCATTTAGAAACAAATTAGAAGCATGGCCCAAAATTCAGCCAAATGATGGAAAGGCTCTTCGCAAATTTTCTGATTTTCTTGGGCAGTGTGAAGCAGCTATGACTTTGGTACCCGGGGGTCTTAATTGCCTGGGTGACAATTGGGAAAATCGTAAAATTATGCAGAAACTGCCTACCTGGTTGGTCAAACGTTGGGGCAGATTCTTGTTTGACTGGGGTGAAAAACGTGGTTTCCCTCCTTTCAAGGAGTTTCGTAAGTTTATAGCCAAAGAAGCCAAGATTGCCTGTAACCCTGTTACCTCTCTGCAGTCATTAAGAGATACAAAACCTGCTGATTCAAAGAGTGGTCAATCAAAGAGTAGTCAAGCAAAGGTTATTAAAGGTGCTAGTAACTTTGCTACTGAAGTAAATCAGGTTGCCAGCTCAAAACGTAAAGGTAATATTAAATGTATTCTCTGTCAAGGACAACATATTCTTGATAATTGTGACGAGTTTTTGAAGAAATCCTTGGAAGATCGTAAGAGTTATGCAAAGGTTAAGAATTTGTGTTATGGGTGTCTCCGTTTTGGGCATTCTTCGAAATATTGTCGTAGACGTATTATTTGTAAAAGGTGTTCAAAGCCTCACCCAACGTCCCTTCATGGAGACAAAGCATCTCAGCCTCTTGGTACCCAGGATGCAAATGGCGAATCTCAAATGAAGTCAATAGCTATTCAAGCACCAGAATCTCATACAGGGTTGAGAACTGTCAGTGGGTCAAGCATAGGTATGAGTTCATTGGGTATCCCAGTATATGTTTCTCACGTAAGTTGCCCAGAAAAGGAAATTCTGATTTATGCGCTTTTAGATACCCAGTCAGATACAACGTTTGTGACTGATCGTACTTGTGCATTGTTGGGTGTTCAAGGGGTAAAGACTTCTTTGAGACTGTCAACTCTTTCAGCTAAGAACCAGCTAATAGATAGCAGTAGAGTTGATGGGTTGACTGTGAGAGGGTACAGCAGTTCTCAGAGAATATCATTGCCTGCAGCATTTACTAGGTGTGAAATACCAGCTAATAGATCCCATATTACTACACGCAATGTAGCAAAACAATGGCCGCATTTGCAGGTTATTGCTGGAGAACTTGCGCCTGACTTGGAATGTGAAACGGGCCTATTAATTGGGTACAATTGCCCTAAGGCACTTGCTCCTAAGCAAGTTATACCCCCTGTTGATGATGGACCATATGCACAAAAAACTGAGCTAGGATGGGGTATTGTGGGTGTAGTCGACCCACGGCAGGTCAGCGTCAGTGAGAATGATGCAATCGGGTTCAGCCACTTTATAGTTACATCTGAAGTACCACCTTTATGCAAGATTGATACAGGTAATGCTACTAACAGAGTACATGTTTGTTTTGAGTCTAAAGTAAAAGAAAACGTAAGCCCATCTGAGGTAGTCAGGTTACTTGAACTTGAATTTAATGAAAGGAATTTAGGCGTGTCATATTCACAGGATGACAAAAGGTTTCTCTCACTCCTTAAGGATGGTGTTCGCCAAATGGATGATGGTCATTATCAAATGCCATTGCCCCTTAAGACATCTGAAATTTTGCCTAACAATAAGTCTTTAGCTCTTTACCGTCTGAATCGCCTTAAACGCAGGTTAACAAATGATGTTGTTTATGCCAATGATTACTGTGCCTTTATGGAAGGTGTTTTCAGCAAAGGTTTTGCAGAGAAAATTCCCATTTCTGAATTACATAAGTCTAGTGGTGTGAATTATATCCCACATCATGGAGTCTACCACCCTCACAAACCTGGGAAAATTAGAGTTGTGTTCGACTGTAGCGCTAAGTTTAAAGGAACCTCTCTTAATGATCACTTGCTTACAGGTCCCAACTTGACGAATAATTTAATTGGGGTACTCTGTCGGTTTAGACAGGAGAGTGTTGCTGTAGTTTGTGACATAGAATCTATGTTCTATCAGTTTCGGGTAAACCCAGAACATAGAGATTTATTGCGCTTCCTGTGGTGGGATAAGGGTGATTTCGATACAGAGCCCACAGAATACCGTATGACTGTTCACATTTTTGGTGCAGCTTCCTCACCAGGTTGTGCAAATTTTGCGCTTAAGCAAATTGCCTCTGATTACGAGTCACAGTTTGGTCCTGACGTAGCCAGATTTGTACATCGCAATTTCTATGTAGATGATGGTCTAAAATCGGTCCCTACACCTTCTGAAGCTGTTGATCTTCTTTCTAGAACTAGGGATATGTTAGCAGAAGGTGGAATTAAGCTTCACAAATTTAAAGCAAATTCGGAAGCTGTGTTAAAATGTATAGCTAAGGAGGACTGTTCTAGTGGGACAAAAGATATGGATCTTCGGTTAAGGGAAGAAGCTCTTATTGAGAGGGCATTAGGTGTGCACTGGTGTGTACACTCAGACACTTTCCAGTTCAGAATAGTTCTTAAAGACCAGCCCTTGACTAGCCGTGGAATCTTATCCATGATTAGTTCGGTTTATGACCCCTTGGGCTTTGTAGCTCCAGTTATTCTTAAAGGGAAACAAATCCTCCAGCAATTGTGTAACAACCATACAGATTGGGATAGTCCTGTACCAGAGGATCTGTGTGGGGCTTGGGAAAGCTGGAGAGAGGGGATTTTGAATCTTGCATCACTTAGGATTAAGAGATGCTACAAACCTGCTGACTTTGGGGAGGTTATGAGAGTAGAATTGCATCACTTCTCCGACGCGAGCACCAGTGGTTATGGTCAATGTTCATATGTTCGTTTCATTGGTAAGGAAGGCCAGGTACATTGTGCATTTGTAATTGGTAAGGCTAGGGTTGTTCCTCTAAAGCAGATTACCGTTCCTCGCCTTGAGTTAACTGCTGCCGTATTGTCCGTCAAAATGAGCGTTCTGTTAAAGCAGGAGCTAGAATATGATGAAATCACAGAGTATTTCTGGACGGATAGTCAAGTTGTCCTTGGCTACATCAGAAATGAAACACGTCGTTTTCATGTTTTTGTTGCGAACCGCGTACAGCAAATTCGTGAAGTAACAATCCCCTCCCAATGGAGGTTTGTAAAGAGCGGTGAGAATCCCAGTGATTGCGCCTCAAGGGGGTTGTCTGCTAAAGAGAGCTGTCCAACTCAAGTTGGTTGGTTGGTCCTCACTTTCTTTGGCAAACAGAATTTCATAGCACAGAACCAGATATTAGTTTGTCAGCAGACGATCCAGAGGTTAAGGAGGTAAAAGGGGTTAGCTCACTGCTCACACAAAACAGCAAATTTCCTTCTTACTTGGAGATAGAGCGGTTCAATTCATTCTCTTCTTGGTCTAAACTGAAAAGAGCTGTTGCTTTATGTTTGTACTTGAAACGCAAACTTAGAAACGGTTCAAGGTCAAATATTGGGAAAGTCACCGACAATATTTGTGTAGACAATCTGAATGAAGCAGAATTGCAAGTTGTTAGACTCGTTCAGGCAAGAGCCTTTGAACAGGAAATTCAGGTTTTGAAATCTAAAATGCACCCGGCAAAGGAAGGAACGAGGGAATGCTTAAAGAGGAATAGTCCTCTGTATGGTCTTGATCCATTTTTAGATGATAGTGGTGTTATCAGGGTAGGTGGGCGACTGCAAGAGTCAAGTCTGAACTTCAATGTAAAACATCCGGTTGTTCTCCCAAAGAAGGGTAACGTCACCAAACTTATTGTTCGTTACTTCCATGAGTCGGTCTCCCACCAAGGTCGGGGGATGACGTCAAACGAGATAAGGGCAAATGGTTTCTGGATCATTGGTTGCACTTCTTTGGTTAAAGGTGTTATTCAGAATTGTGTTAAATGTAAAAAGTATCGTGGAGCATGTAACCAACAAAAAATGTCTGATTTGCCGAATGACCGAATTGAAGCTACAGCCCCATTTACTTATTGTGGTTTAGATTGTTTTGGGCCTTGGTATATTAAAGAAGGTCGAAAGACACTGAAAAGGTATGGGGTATTGTTTACATGCATGGCCTCTAGAGCTGTTCATATTGAGATTGCTAATATGTTAAGTACAGATTCATTTATTAATGCTTTAAGACGATTTTTAGCTCTCCGTGGCCCAGTTAGACAAATACGGTGTGATAAGGGGTCAAACTTTGTCGGAGCAAAGAATGAATTTGAGAAGGCTTTGACTGAAGTAGATCAAAGCAAGGTTCATCGGTTCCTAGTGGAACAAGGTTGTGACCTAATTGAGTTTAAATTCAACCCCCCTCACGCTAGTCATATGGGAGGCGTCTGGGAACGTAGTATTAGAACAGTGCGGAATATATTAAATTCGATGTTGTATAAGCTAGGCACCCAGCTAGACGATGAATCTCTACGAACTTTTATGTGTGAAGTTACTTCGATCGTTAATAGCCGTCCATTGACAACTGATAATTTATATGACCCTTTGTCATTGGAGCCATTAACGCCCAACCACTTGATAACTTTAAAATCAAAGATACTTCTCCCCCCTCCTGGTTGTTTTCAGTCTGCTGACACGTACTCCCGGAAAAGATGGCGTAGAGTTCAGTATTTAACAAATGTATTCTGGTCTAGATGGAGAAAAGAATACCTGCAAAATTTACAAAGGCGACAAAAATGGCACTTACCCTCTCGAAATGTACAAGTAGGGGACATTGTATTGTTAAAGGATGAGGATATGCCAAGAAATGAGTGGCGAATGGCCAGAGTAGTTGAAGCCATTCCAAGTAGTGACAACTTAGTGCGTAAGGTTAAGGTACGATTAGCGTCGAATATTGATGATAAAGGCAAGCGTAAGGGCATTGTTACAATTCTTGAACGACCTATTCATAAGGTCATTGTTTTGGTAGAAAATGCAAACTCATCATGAGGGGCCACAATTTATTTCTAAACAGGTGCAATAAATAAAGTGGTGCGAAGTTACAGGTAATATTACACAGTATTGTAACTATGTGTACCTTTTGAACCTTATGTTAAATTTTGGTGGCATTTGGAACTTTATGTTAAATGGTGGTGAGTTTTGATGTTTGTATTGATTTGCCATGTATACTACATTCTATTTGGTACTGTAGTTACAGATGATTTATATTTTCTTTGAAGTTGTATAAAGGTGGAAAATGACTTTCTCATTTTGAGGGGCCATGTAAAGAAGTGAGCCCTCTTTATAAATTTGTATAACGCTCTATTTTACCTCCTCATGTAATTGGGCGTTCCATGCAGTTTGTACCCTTTAGGGAATGGGTTTGTCCGGGTCAATTGCGGATCACTATAAAAGGAATTTTTCGCGCCTTTCCCACACCCTTTTCTGCCTGATGCCAGCTGAACGGTATTTACCTTCACAGATGTCTTATTATAGCATCTCTTTTACATAGTATGGAGACAACGCCGACTCGTTTGCCTTAATCTTAGGAACTGTTATTTTAAGAAGCCCAAAGAGGTACGTTTTGGGTAATTATTTCTCTTGTTTAAGGGTTTAGCAGTGTTTTTAGTTGCGGTATGTGAGATGGTTTGGGGGTGAAATGTTGTAGGTTAGTTCCCTTTGTGCATATAGAAAAGTACTTGGGAATGTACTTTGCGACTTTGCGTGCGTGCGAAATGGTAATGTATACCTGTATACCTTGTATATGATTAATTTGCGATATTGAATCGCAATGTATTTGTATGTATATAATGAACTGCGATATACATATTGTGCGTATAGTATATTTAACTGCGTTATACATTCGTTTTTAGTTGTATTTTATTGTGATATCTGTATTTCTGTGTATTTTGTATTTTTGTACTTGTGAGTATTTTGTATTTTCTATTTTTGTATAGTTTTCACGGAATCCGGAGGTGGATTGAGCTTCGGCTCGTTGCGTGCGACTGATATACAGTACAAATAGTAAAATATACCACCGCTCCATTCCAGTCGATGCCTTTGAGTCTTTTTTGCGTGAGTTCCTGTATTGCGTATCTCCCCCATAAACAGCTACAACGTTTGCTGTCTTGCTGAGAGGGGAGAGAATGACAACAAAAGTATATGGACATAGGTTGCGGATTTTCAATTATTTGAATAGCAAATTTAGCTTGTGATAATATATTTTCAGTAGTGGTAACCGGCCAGAATCTCACCGAAAGGCGTCCACGTCCCCCGATCGGGATCCAGCAGTCCCATGCCCCGACGTGTACCTAAACACTCCTTATATAAACACTTACATTTTTACCGTTTATATTTTCTCTTTTCCGTTTCCTTATTTTTCTTTGCATGTTTCCGTCACGAAGTAAAGTAGGAGGGGTCAAGTAAGGGATGGATGGTTCCCATGTTTGAATTGACTGAGAGGGTTGATGTGGGAAAGGGGGAAGTCGAGATGTGACCCATCAGTGAAATCGACAGCAAACCTTGTGAAAAATTCCACAAATCCATTTGACATTTATCTATATATTTTATATTTTGATAAAACTTTTTTGTGCTAGGAAGCTTTTTTGAGATTTCAAAAATTCGCTAACGGGGAAAGGAAAGTTGGCTGCCCAGTGTCTGTATTAATCTTCTGGCCCAGTGACGGCATCAACCTATTTCAAAAGTGGAGAGACCACGGACCTATATACATGGACATAGCATGTAACGTGTACGTCGTATCCTAGCTGGTCGCCACCGACTGGGACAAAAAAGGCGCACCAAGATGGCCGCCGTGAACCTAAAAATGGTCTGATTTGACGACGACTCTTTAATATTTAAAGCAAAAGTTAAACTTGAATGGGAAACAATATCATATTCCTGCAATGCGTGAATAGATTTTGACCTACCTTGTCATATTTCAAAACTATTTCAACTTTCTTGAAAAATATTTCGATATACTTGAGCAAGTCTAAACTTTCACACAAACACATAGCAGATGGCCATCTTGGTGGGCTTTTTCTCACACTACGGTAGCGACAATGTACCTTGCAGTATGCTCTGCCCATGTATAGGAAGTGGGGGAGACACATTTAAGACAAAGGAAAACAATTGGTTGGTGGAAACAGAAAATTTCCTCCCAATACGCGAAATTAAAAGCTGAGCAGCGAAGGTCCTTTCGAGTGCGGTCCATACCCCCCCTCCCCACTGTGTCTCCTTCGTGGGTTCGACAAAAATAAAAACCCTGCGGAGTCCAGGGGTGAAGCCCCTGTGGAGCTGATGTTTAACCATGTTTAGCTCTAGGTGAAAAAATAACTCACCACATTGGTATATTTTGCTTCATCAGAAAAGGTGCATGCAGGACCTTCCATAAGGAACCAAAAATGATTTCTATTTTGAACGGACCTCCGGATTCCATTTGAGCAAACCTTTTTTGAGGCAGGGGTATCCAACGACAAGGCCAAATGAAGCTCTCTGCGTTTTTAATACGCCTGTGTGAGACAGGTACGGTCGCAGGATAGTTGTTTTTAGTTCAGAAGTAGGGGTATCTGCGAATTTATGTTTCGTTGCAGACTTTAATATGCACATTTATCTGCAATGCTAAAGTGTGTAAAAGATTTATTGCTGCATCATGATCCAGTGAATTCTAAGTAAAATAATGATCAGGTAAGGCAAGTTACACCTTAAGCAAGACCAAGTGATACATCAGCTGACTGAAAATTACTGATTCCTGATTGGTCGTTCAGCACCGAATCTGGAGGGGCGGGGCGGTTTCCCCCCGTTTAGATCGACCAAATAAAAAACAGAAAAAATAACAATATTGATAAAAATAATAAAGAAAGATCTGAACCACTTATTTGGGGGACAGTTTTGTCGTACAGGGTTTTACGGGAAAGTCAGGTATGACCACTTTGACTTCAATTAGAATGGAACTAAATCACCCCCGGCGTACTGAATTTAACTCCATGACCTCACACTCAAATGTCTTCATGCTGTGACGTTTCGTCTTGAAAATGCAACATAGACACCCCAGTAGATCAAAGGCGGTGTGGGGTGTAACTGGTATCTGAGTTTGTTACATGATATGTGTCATCACTTGTGCTACGCTTTCAGCAATTATAACACATGCTTGACTGGCCTGTTTGCTAACCCCAAATGTTTCGCAATTTTTTGAGTATTTTCAAAATCTGTTATTGCCAATAAATTAATTAGATGTGAAACCTGACTATATCAAGTGTCCCTGCAGTGAGCTTCATTTTCTTCCTGAAGCGATAAGAGGTAATCAGGCAGAAAAGGAGGATGTAACAAAAAGTAAGATGCTTCACATAACATCAGTTTCTAAAATAGTTACATGACACCACACAACTTCAGTTAAACTGACGACAGGCCGATTATTTGGATCGTGGTGTCGCACCTCCAAGACAACCCATCACCCCACCCCAGTACCGACTACCGTGCTCCCAAGTATGAAGAAGGTCGATCGAAGAAGGGTAATGGTATGTTACCAACATGATTCCAAAAGGCGTTTAAAATGGGAACTGTTTTGCATAGGCGCTTTCACAAACTTTATTTTTTTCTTTCCATGCACACTATACTGTCGTATTGAGTGAAATTAATCATGGGAGTGCATTAATCTTACCCCTATTTCAGACAGGCAAAGTATTCACACAAAAACTAAGGCATTTGTAGTCTTGAATTCAAAGCAAACATATGGAGATTAGCTCACATCACATGCAAAGAGTAGTCTGATAACACGTTGTTTCCTTTATATACCCGAGAAGAATATAATCTTAAAGGTGCTCATTAGAGAGTTCTGCCCCTTGTAAGCATGAATGCGTCATGACTTGGCCGATAGTGTAACAACTTGGCCGAATTTACAGCAATAGAAACCCGAAGACAATAAAAGGCGGTCACTGGACCATATAACCTGCAACAATGTTGCTTTTTGTCAGTTGTTGTAACAAGCATAGACTTCAAGGACAGGATAAGTTTGTCCAAGCTTCAAGGAGTGGAGTGTGTGGCCGCCAAAGTAGAATAAATTGTCATACCCTCTGACTTTACTACGTTACATTCGGTTGTATTTTTAGTTAATTGATTCCATTCGATAACGATACTGCTTATCAAAGACAAGCATTTTGTCTACTTTACTCACAGCACATATTTACTTTCGTTATGAGCACTAACGTTAGTATAACTGAGGCTAGTGTAAGGGCATAAGTCTACAACGAAAAAACGTAATCATGATGGAAGAAAAAACAGTTTCAGAGTAACAAATCTGAAATTCAAAAATCAAATAATATATCTTGGGAGTGCAAAATTAAATATCCCAAGAAATTATAAAGGAACACTTTTGCTAAATTCGTTTGCAAAACCATTTGTAATGAGAATGTAAAACGCACTACGACTGAATTATTGAAATTAGCCCGACAAAGAGGGTGATCACCTCGTTGGGTATATTTTGAAAGTGCGCCGGCCCATTATCCAGCTCCTAAGCTGGGTAGATGCACACTGTTTTACAATGTGTGTCTTGATTGGCTGTTGCCATTGTATTGTATCGATTGCATCCGTTGTTAAGAGTTCGGCATTAGGGATTAGGAATAAAGGCTATCGTTAACCAGTTTGGAAATTTCTTGTTAAACAGTGCGCATCGCCCCCTTAGCTTAAGCTGTCAACTGTAATCTAGGTTTGTAGCTGTACAAAAGAAGGGAGTCATTGCGCCTTAAGTGTGAAACCAAATAGTCCTCGTTACGTTACAAACGTAATTCAAAGTATTTGATTTCATGACATACGGTAAGCCCGGCATATAACTACTGAACTACGGGCCTTCAACTGTGAACTTGGCAGGGATGGTCTACAGAATATTTTAGGCAAATGATTTCACGTTGGTTGACTCAAAGTCGATTGTTAAAACAGTAGAAAAGTGGGCAGAAATTGTGCAGGGAGACTATTTATCATAGCAACAATTGCATGCAAATTCCTTGTGATATTAAAGGGTATCTTGCAACCCCAAACCCCCAAATAACAATGCGATGAAAGAATGCCGAATAACAGAAATAAGGCGCTCGAAGCGGGGGAAGGGGGTGCAAATAATCACAAAAGTAGCATATATTTAAATAAGCACGGCTTCCTCGTTGCCAAGCATTTCAATCCTTCCGGTCAGTTATTTTAGTCTTATATTCGAACGCAACTTCAAATCCCCAACGAAAAGACTACACGGGACACTGAACTAATAGTATCCCTTGGCACGAACAAAATCGACTCCTTAAAGACATTGTTTTCTCTCACATCCCCAGTTTTCGAAGGCCTATACTATATCCACAGACTTCCTTTATACATGGACGGAGCATGTAACTCGTACTTCGTATCCGCAGGTTGTCGGCACTGACTGGTCAAAAAAGGCGCACCAAGATGGCCGCCGTGAAATTAAATACGGTAATTACGACTACTAATATTTTAGACAAAAGTTAAACTTGAATGGGAAACAATATCATATTCCTGATATAAATGTTGTGATTTGCACCTTTCCTTGGATTATTTCGAAAATATTTCAACTTTCTTGCAAAATCTGTTGATATACTTGAGAAAGTCCAAACTCTAAAACAAGACCATAGCGGACAGCCATCTTGCTACGCCTTTTCTCACACGTACGGTAGCGGCAATGTACCGTACAGTATGCTCTGTCCATGTATGGGAAGTCCGTGACTATATCCCACTGACAGGTGTATCCGTAAATCTGTGTTATGTGCTGTTTAGTAACTTCTCTTCACATCTGAATAACGATGGAGTCGTTCGAAATATACTTCCTTTGATATGTTTTTGGGATATTATATCACGAATATATAAAGATGCTTTATACAATTAAGTGAATGAACGCTATATTTGACAGTTCCTGAAATAAGCGTTTTAGGGAAAAATAAATTTTAAGGGGAACATTTTGCCATGGATAGCGCTATTTTCAAATTATGTCCCAATGTAATGCAATATATTGCGATCCTACCGAGCAAATTTGACGGAGATGCCATAGCTTCAGAATAACCTTGAAAGTTTTATCGACTTTGGAGACGAAAAATTCGGGAATATTTAAAATCTTTGTTGATAGGGAAATAAAAAGCTTCCTTATCTTTGGTTGTTCACCGCGCCGATTTTTGAGCTACTGAGCAATTTTGCTACGTTCTTTGTCCTTAAAGCTTGTTTTGCAGACTCTACACAGCCGCAAGTTTCGTGACTATTTTCCTCATAGAGCTGTGCAAGCGGTTCGTGACCGCACTTATATTTGAAAGTACGTTGCTGAAGCTCCCTTGTGGTTTTACCCTTTGCGTCTTATCTATTAACCTCCTATTTAAATGCACACACATTAATGAAACAAGTCGACGATTGTGGAGAGGTAAACACCAAATGCCCATAAATATTCATACCGTTGGACAGTCAAATTTTCCTCCGATCTGGGAAAAACTGATTTTCCCCCGAAAGAGGTTATCTCCCAAACTGATTAAGTAGTCGCATTATCTGACTTATGGCATTTTGTTTTATTACACGGTAGACACTCGTCTAATATCTGTTCGTTGAGAGGGTATTACAATTGAATGGCCGGGAAGCATTGCAAGCAGAATTCTGTATTCAATTTCATGGTACGGTAGGTCTATAGGATTTTTTTTATGAACATCTTACATGCGTTGAAACCATATGGAATCTGCCATAGCCATAGTTGAAGCACCGTATTGCGACTTCAGAAGACGAACTGGTGCACAAGATCTATTACCGTCGTTTTCCGAGTACTGTAATCGTTTATTCAATTGACACTCCAAATCAATCTCATTCGATCCAGGGTAGGAATAATGGTGTTTTTGATAAGTATCCAAAGACCTCATTTTCGTCTCAATTGCTCTTTCTGCAAAATTTGCAACAACGAATTCTGACTCACTGGAATTTTTCAATGCATTTTCAGCTACATCTATGGCCTCGTCTAACGTCTTGATATTTTTGGTCGCACTATCGATTTGAAGATGGTGATCGGCGGCAACTTTTTCTGTCTCGCTATCAATTTGCCTGATCATAACCTCTGCGTTTTCACGAATTTGGTCAATAGCCTGTTGCGTAGCTGTATTGACTTTTTGTTTTAATACATCCGCTTGTACATACAGTTGCTGAATGCGAACCGTTGCTTTCTCGGTAGCTTCGCTGAATTTCTTTTTCATTAAATTTATCTCGTTAATGTGTCTCTCGAATTTAGCATCAACTTCTTTCTGCATGTTCATCAGAGGCATTGGCTGTTTGCCGTAATGACGTTGATGTTCTTCATTACACAGTTCGCATAACAAAATCTCACATTCTTTGCAATAAAAACTAAACGGAAGGTGATGGACGTCACAGCGTTTTGCCGTTTTTCCTTCGGAAGATGGCTCTGTATACGGCCCGGGATTGGTCTCTTTGTAATCAACGTCATATCTATCTCGGGGGGACAAAGTATCCATATCCTCGATGCGATGGCTAGTGTATGAATGGCTGTGCTCTGATCCGCATTGGGCACATAATTTTAGGTTGCAATCGACACAAAAGAAATTGGTTAATTCCTCGTGAACGGGGCAGTCTTCAGGGTAAAAGTCGTTCCGTAATTTCAACACGTGTTCGATAGTGGCCTTGTCTGTTTCGCTTAACGTCAATTTCTCAACTTGGCGTGTACTTATAACGCCCTGATGGTTAGTAGGCCTACTATTGTCTTCGTTTTCCCTTTGAATAGCCGCTAACATCTTCTGTTGTTGAGATATTGCATGTCGCATTTTGTCGTGTGTCATCTTATTTCCATTACTACTCATGTTCATGTGATGTTCTCTGTCTTCCGAGGGGGTCAAAGTATCCATATCCTCCATGCGATGGCTAGTGTATGAATGGCTGTGCTCTGATCCGCATTGGGCACATAATTTTAGGTTGCAATCGACACATAAGAAATTGGTTAATTCCTCGTGAACGGGGCAGTCTTCAGGGTAAAAGTCGTTCCGTAATTTCAACACGTGTTCGATAGTGGCCTTGTCTGTTTCGCTTAACGTCAATTTCTCAACTTGGCGTGTACTTATAACGCCCTGATGGTTAGTACCATTCTCTTCGTTTTCACTTTGAATAGCCGCTAACATCTTCTGTTTTTGAGATATTGTGTGTCGCATTTTTTCGTCCGAGTCTGTCATCTTATTTCCGTTACTGTGATGTTCTCGGTCCTCCACCCTCCTTCCACTGCTCGAATCAACGGTTACGCCTACATCTACAGCAAGCGGTTGTGAATTGTTGTGTTTCATCTGGTTCCGGATTTGAGCTTGCTCTGCCGGTTTTCCTACTCCGAAAACCTTGGTATGCGGGTCTACATACTGTGAATAGTTTCCACAAATGGGACATGAAAATACACGACCAGACAAAAGCCCTTGAATGTCGCATGCACAGGCGATGCAGAATTTATGACGGCAAGGTAAAATATGCGTTTCGACAGACTCGTGGTCACTACGACATATGTGCTCACAACTCATTGTTACGTTCAAATTAGTTCATGCAGATCTCAAACTTGCAGGAATATGCTTATACGCGGTAGGCCTCTAAGCTTAAAATTCCTTGATGAGAATATGATTCTACGATTAAGGTACTTCAATTACGGTATATAGCAGAAATTCTTGCCTTTGTTGTAATTGGCAATTCACTCAAACAGTCTCTTTAACAATTTTCAGTTTGAGTAATAATGTCACGCTAAAAATTCCAATTGCAGTATTAAATGAGGAACACGTCCCTTCACAAAAACGAACGAACCAAACTAGTAGGCTATCACAAACATGATCTTTTGCAGCTATACCAACAGGCTCACATCAAGATGCACTGCACCGAGTTGCAGGGAAGCAACTCCACTATGACTATTACCGGGACGTTTCAAAGTCCACTGTTTGTTAGATTGTAATTAACTATCCCTTTAGGTAGTTTGTTTCACTAGCAATAAAATGATCTTCAACAGCGGTAAAACAAGTTCCCGTGGCTGTAAGAATATTCCCATGTATAATGTAGCAGCTGTTTGGACAGACCACCGACACCACTAGCTCACTGACAAACCTTGAAGGTCTTCAAGGTATATCCGGGTATATCCACACCACCTTCCCATTTGAAGTATATGTAAAAATGTCTTACATTTATCTATTATACACACGAACCACATCTGCCTCGTAGTGGTTTACAGTGCAGATAATGAAGCTCTTGATGAAGTTACACAACTGGGTATTTCCCTTCGTATGCGATGATGTCATTACAGACTTGAGTAATATTCAGTTACAGTGTAAACTGAAAACAAATTTATGTCGTATGTGGAGGATTGTACATAAAAACGTGTTTATCAATTTAAATCATATTTTTAAGCACTACTGAGCTCCAAGCTTTTAGCAACCCATAGGGTTCAAAAGGGAAACTAAAGTTTTAAAATGTAACAACTGTGATAAGCATCTGAACGTCTTTACAAAGTGGTGGAAAGTGTTTAGAGAAACGTTTAATTCCTGGACACCTTATTTTTAAGTTCTAACGTTAAAAATTGTCTTCCGAGGTTCTTGTTAGACCGAATGCTAGGCTTTTCGAGATACTATATGGGCAGAACAATTCGTCTGAGTGGACATCAAGAGGGACCGGACGGCTCTGGAGGCCCCTTGGCACAACGTAGCTTCTTGCCCGTAAGTGTGCAGGATGTACCTTACGGTTAGTAACTATTGAATTAATCCACACAACCGCACGATGCGACAGAACTTGACCACTGAACAGGCAGAACCAATTTAAACATTTTTATTTTCTGTGTATTATGATGTTCACACGTAACATTGAAGAGGTGAAGAAACAAATGCGTGTCATGTTACGGTTAGCATTAAACATATTAAAGGGACTCTATCTCGTAGACATATGGGTTGAGGGCGCTTTAATTTTAAAGGTTTCCGGTGTCACCGTAAACTCACGTGACCTTTTTGATACGAATACACGAATACACACAGTAAACTGCAGGCGCGGCCTGGATCCGGATAAAGTACCAGTATTTCCACTTTTTGAAATCTAGTTTGGAACCCATAAATTTCAAAAAATGGCAACGATTAAGGGAAACGTTTCTTTCGAATCACCTTTTCCATTATTTGTACACATTCAATAAGGTTTATCTCATTTATCAGGATTCTTGGAAATTTTGAGACTACTTTTGGAGAAATTGGTAATTGATTTGTAGAAACACTGTATGGTACAGTGCTGTATTGGAACTAGGCTGTGCGCTCGTTGAAATTATTCGGTCCTAGAACATTTACTGCAAAAGGCAGGATTCTTGAACAAGTGAAAACATGGAGCACAACAGAAACAGAAAACGAGCGTATCCTGGGACGGAAGTAGACCCGAGTGGAGGTCGTCCCTTGCTTTATGGGCCGGACAAAAAGAGCAGCGACCGTGAACGACGCCGGCAGAAGGATGAGACGAAGGTTTTTTGATGCGGTGTTACGTTGATTGGCAATACAGCGGGAACATCATGCAACGAATGTACTGTAGGCATGTTTGCAAAAGATTTCAGCAACGCTGACTTCGTAGAACATCTGCTTGCAGACCATAGCAAAAGGTATAGTGTGCTGATTAATAGCTTTTCTGATCAGACCATGTTTGGTCCCCTAGCCTAAATCCCACGAACGCTTGTCTGCAAATACATAGGCCTAACGCTGCGTGTAACGATGTAACACTAACAATTACTACTGTAGTAGGCCTTATTGTACAGGCGCCCATTACGATGTTGTATACACCACACGTAGCCTATAACATACCACAATAGCCTATACAACATCGTACAGTCGTACTGGTCGTATAAGGCCTAAGGGGCCCCAGACACGGTAGCCTATGCCAAATCACAGTTTACTTATCTGTTCAAAGATGTTATTCATTATACAGCAGTCTGAGGCCGAGATGAGATTTATAGTACCAAATTTTGATATTTAGGCCTAAGGCAGGGGTTCTCAAGTGGCAGCTCTGGGGGCCATTTGCTGTGTGCGATGACTATGCATCCCAATACAAGCCCACGGAAGATTTAAGGAGCCCATATTTACTGTATATGGTATTTGTATGGTATTACCACCAATTTTGCCTGGGCCTACTACTACAGTACAAACTCACACAAAAGTGGCCCTCGGTCAAAAACACTTGAGAAACCCAGGACTAACAGTATACTTTTGCTTACCAGTCGAAACGTCCCCAGACCAAAATGTCGGCGGGACCAAAACATCCCCATGTCAAACCCTCCCTGTTGTATATTATAAAATGAACTTCAGAGTTGTGTAGTTTAGTTGCAACGATTCAAGTTGTTGTAAATTGGATAAAAACTTGCACGTATATTATGCATTGTGAAATGTTCATACCCGTAAAACGTCTAGAACAAGGGTTGTTTAGGCCTAGGCCTACATACCTGTTGGGCGTAATTGATTTAAATATGTTTATTTTTTAAGTAGGTCTAGGTAAATTGTTTTTTCTCTATTTTCTCAATTAATAGGAGAATAGAAATCTTGTCAAAAGGTATGTCAATTATCCAGCCTTTGCTTCATTTTCCCTAAACAGTATATACATGTAACCATCCCATATTTAACAATAGACTCATGAATCTCAATTCTCAGTTTCTTTAAACACAGATCAGACACAATATAATTCATCTAAGCAGTTTTCACACTTGAAAAGACAAATTCCAAATCCATACTCTCACCTATATTTTTGTCTAATTCATCTCATGTTTCTGCATTACGTTAAAAACTTGCAATTTTCAATTGGACATTCAAATTCTTTATACAGGGACGTTTTGGTATACCATGTGAAATGCCACGGGGTGGTTTTGGTAGCAAAAAGGCGGGGACATTTTGGTAGCAAAGAGGCAGGGACGTTTTGGTGTGGGGACGTTTGGACTGGATACCATACTTTTAGCCTACATGAATGTCTGGCATATGCATGTGTTGTGTGCTGCATTAGCAGTGAGCTACAGTATTTTTGGACACAGGCCTACAGTACATTCCTCAACAAAAATGATGAGACAAAACAAGCAAAACAAACATTGAACTGATCACCATCCCCCACTCTCCATTTGATGTTGCGGCAGCCCAAGGAGCCCTGAAACTTCAACACTGATTAGGGGAGCTGGTTCGTCCCATGTACTTTTGTCGATGATTGTAGGCTATGTAACAACACTTTTTCATCTCACTATTTCTGTTTTTGTATTTTCTTGATCCATCTTTCGGGACCCCAATGGATATAAGCTTTTCTTTAGCTCTTTGGGTTGCCCCTGGTACCACGTGCTGTAACTCCCTTCTGTCTTTGATGTTCTTATCTTTGTCTGTTTGCCTGTTTTGTCGATTTGGCCCATATCTTTTTTCTTTTATTTATTTATTTTTTTTTTGTTACAGTCATATATATCATTGGTCTAGCTCTTCTTAATCCTTAAAACCCAGCTCAGCTCTGCAGATTGCAGAGCAAATTTACATGTCAGGGTTGTAGCCTACAAATGTGGAGGGGGAGGGGACTGTTCCCCCCCCCCTGAAATTGTTATGCACTTGGGGTGCTAATCACTGTTGGGCTCTATGTAGGCAATGTTTTAAAAGCCCCGATAGACATGCCTGTGCTACCGCCATACGTGTAGGCCTAGGAATGTTACTGTACATCTGTGTCAGGATACATGAAGCAGCGGTGTGCTGCATAGGACTTCAACTTTCACATGCCAATCAATGGCCCCATCTGCAATATCAGTAAATTCCTCAATTATCAAACTTTTTAGATATCTGCTCTGTATCCGCCCATTCAGGTACAAAGATCCATGAGAAAAGTTAAAGAGATAGCGCAAACATCAACGTGGTAGTCACTTTTCTTGTGGGACTACGTGTGGAAATCTTAACATTACTGTATCACGGTAAAAATATTGTTTTGCTTTGTGTAAATTGTTCTGTATAATACAAAATTCCAACAGTCTACAATATGCCCACAACAATAAAAACATACAGTGACTGCAGTATGTAAAATACCATGTTCAAAGTTTTTGGGTGTCACAGTTTACATTAGTAGATGACCACTGACAGCAGTACAGGTTTCATGATACGTAATGAACACCAGTGAGTGATATGGGTGATATCATTATGTACTACAGTATGTATGCCTTAATCACAATTTTGAATAGTCCTACACATATAAATCAGGTCCACATTTCAAAAACTGTAGAAGCCTTTTTTACATTGAAAAAATACAGTGCCAGGCTTGGGGTGATTACATCTCAATGTAATCGATTACGGTTGCGACTACTTCATATATTACGATTGTGATTATGATTACGATTACAGCTAAAATTGAAAGTAATTGATTACGATTGCAATTACATTGGAATGTAATCATGATTGCAATCATGATTACATTTCTTTCCACATAAACTGTAGTAGGCAAAAAAAATCCAGTGCCTACAACTGGAAAAAGGGCCATGGGCATTGCTCTAGATAAGCCCGGACAGAACCAAGTCCCCCCAGAGTAGAGATTATTGAAGCCATGCACTTCTCACTCATTTTAAGCTGGAACATCCAAGAAAGAGGGACAATTAAATTTTGTCATTCCAACAGAAGAACCAAGCACTGACAAAATTGTTTAGTAACTTCACTTCTTTCTTCAATTTAACTTCAATTAAATCAGAAATGAAACCACGATTGCGATTACTTTGCTATTGCAATCGATTGCGATTGCAATTACTTTGCGATTTTCACAAAAGTAATCGATTACAATTACAACTACTTCAAAATGTGTAATGGATTGCAATCGATTACGATTACTGATTACGATTACCCCAAGCCTGTACAGTGCCGTCAGCAAGTATTTTGAATTGGGGGGGGGGGGGAGGAGGGAGGTGGGAGTCCGACTTGTGCATGTTCAAAAGATGAGTACATAGTGCATACACTCTACTCGCCAACCACCATGGGTTGGTACGTAACGTATGGAGGAAACTTTGGAGAGAAAAAAAAACACATCTCAGATTGCAGGAAATGTCTTAATGAAGTTAAAACTTTGGTATACTGTATTTTGGTGTCACATTTAAAAAACTATGCATGGCAAAATAATTGGGTGGCTGCAGCCCCCACAGCTTCTGTCAGCCCTGAAATATCCCCAAAAATTCACAAGTAGGCCTATTTTGCTGAAAAAATTAATCCATTACAGTATTCCACAAGGTGATGTTACTCCCGAAAATTTGTTTTGTGGTTGCAGTGTGATTGTTGTAATTAAGTGTTATCTGTAGGCTTGCTGGGTTATTCTTGAATTGTAACATTGGCTGGAGGAGATACCGTAGATCTACCTCTTGGTTTGACAACTGTGAGCTAATTAAATACAAAGAAACCACAAGGCTTCCTTTTTTCTTCCTATGAATTAGATGTTCAGGTCTTCAGCATCATAAAAAAGGGGGTACATACTCGGCCAGTTGGCTCTCAAACAGAAAATGATATTGACAATTCAGGTAAGATACTGTAAATTATACTCTCCTGTGTAAAATTTGTTTTACTGTAGACTGAAGTGAAAATTCCATTTCAATATCAACATGAAAATATGCCAAAATGCATGGATTCAGGTTTAGGTTTGCTCTAAATAAGATTTTAGCTCACAGCTTCTAACCAACTGGTTTAAAAGTCTGGTATTTTTTACTGCAGCTCAACATTTGTGTAGTGATACACTGCACTATAGGTAGCATTGCAGCTACTTTTAAACTATCGTTGAGAGTTTACATACAAGCTTTTATACATGAATTTCCATGAAATGAGTTAAAGTTATATATCAGCCCTTCCTGTTCAATGAGAAAATTGATGCATCATTACGCATCTTAATTGTCTTACAGTGATCAGTTGGAATCCAATCTATTTGTGGATGAAGAGGTATATGGAAGCACAGAGACCACCAATGATGACACTGAGAATCAGGAGGATGAAGAAGGGGACTCTGAAATATCATCTGAACACCAACACTTTGTAGCAAAGACAATTATTTAAGAAGACAAAGGTATTGTATGGACTTCAGAAGTTATTGAACTGCTGAAACAAATTCATGGTGACATATGCCCTTCAACAACCTGCAACAGGCATCTCTGTTATAAAACAACTTTTATTGGCTCTGCTTTCAAGATATGGTGGTTTTGCTGTGTTGGACATCACCCTGGTTCCTGGTTCTCTCAGCCTAGGTATGAGAAAATGTTTGCTGAAATCTGCTGATGGCAGCAGGGATAGTAATATCAGGGAACAACTTTATGAAAACTCCCCACTCCTGCATAAGCATGGGTCTGAAACACATTGGTAAAGATACCTTCTGCAGAGTTCAGCGACTCTTTGTTGCTCCATTAGTGAGGGATTTTTGGAGTAGAATGCAGAGTGAAGTTCTTGACTTATATGCTAAAAATGGGGTTGTTTTGGCTGGAGACGGAAGGTGTGACTCACCAGCTCAGGACACAGTGCACAGTACTGCAGTTACGTTTTCTTAGATGAGAAGAGCAAGAGGGTGCTTCATGCTGAGGTTGTTGATGTTAGGGAGGTAGCAGGAAAAAGTCCAAACATGGAGAAGCTGGCTTTTGAAAATGGCATGGATTTTCTCATGAAAAAGATAAATGTAGAGGAAATTGTCACTGATGGCCATGTACAGATTGCAGCCCTCATGAAAAACTGCTCACAATTCAAAGAAGTTACCCATCAGCAAGACATATGGCATGGAGCTAAAAGTATTGCCCAAAAAAATTGGCAAAGTTTCAATGAAAGGGGAAAACAGAGTTTTACAAAACTGGATACCATCACTCGGGAACCACTTTTGGTACTCCTCACAGAATTGCAATGGTGATCCAACAGCTTTGAAAGCATGCTTCCTCGGCGTATTTCACCATATCACTGATGAACATGAATGGGTTTTTGGCACGGATGATCGCCTAGGGCAGTGTAAACATGACAGTTTGTGTGACAAAGAGAGAGAGAGAGAGAAAGAAGATGGTTGGAAAAGGGCTCAGTGCCACATAAAACACTAGCAAGGGAACTGACATCCAAGGCATTCCTAAAGAAAATGCATTACTATAATAACTTTAGGCACACAGGAAGTTTAGAGTCATTCAACAATCATGTACTGATGTATGCCCCAAAGCGCCACCCATACAGCTATATTGGATATAAAATCAGAATGCAGCTGGCAATGATTGATCATAACTTTCACATCAACAGGGCACAAGCCACAACTTTGGATGGATCTCCAAGGTATCATTGTAAGTACAGTAAAATGTCTGAACAGTTTTCAGTTCAGACAGTTATGGAACCAAAAACATATGGGTATATCTCAGAGAAGATGAAGATGGTTTTTATGCAACAATTCAAGAAAAGGGGACCCATGGATCAGCATGTATCTTTTGAGCAAGGTTACTCGAGGAGAATTCATCCCCGCATTTCAATGCTCCCAAGACCATCAACAGAAGACCTAATGAAACAGCAAAAGAGTTAATTTAATAACCCAAGCTGAATTAATGCACTGGAAAGTATTGATTCACACGCCAAATAAGTCATGAATCTTTTCCATTTGGATATTTGTGTTTTTTATAGATGTACAGTACAGTATGAATGCATGTGTAGCACCTTGTTTGTAATTTTGTGGTTGAAAATTCAAATGTTCAACAAGTTCCATGTAATTTCTAACTGCATTAAATCTAAACTGAAGATAATGATTTACCCTGATTGCCTTATAGCTACAGTAGGTATCTCTTTCTACGGGTTATAATTTGGTGACACTCATGACCACTGCAAATGTCGATGGTTTGTGTCTGTATGTGTGTGTAGGTGAGACTCACAGATTTAAAGTGGGAAAAAGGGGCTCTTCTCATTCTTAGTATTTGGATCAGCCATATTGTGTACAAAACTCATTGTCTATAGTGGGTGACAATTCTGCTCTGACAGCTAAGTACAACCTATTATTACCAAGTCACAGCTTAAAAGTGGTTCAGTGCATTTTAGGAGCAATTTTAGCTTGGCAGAGGAATCAGAAGTCTATTCTGATAAAATGATCTTAACCCTAGTGCATTTGAGTTCATTCACATCTCTTTTATGTATGAAGATCCTTCATTAGAATTTTCTCCATTATTTCCATTTGAAATTGAATGAGCATATGTGTAGAAATGAAACAATTTTGTTTGCTGGTCTCACATCATAAAGTGATCAGAAAGTGTCAGTTTTACAGCCCTCTTTTGAATACTGCACCATGCCAGACAGATATATGAGATATAAAATAATAAGATTCTATGTGTAAATTCATGCTGAACAAATCTGTATTAAAGTTTTAAATTTCAAACCTCAGTTTTCTATTATCTAAATGTAGTACTACAGATTTTCAACCATCCTCAAAAGCCAAAGGTCTCTTGAAGTCACAAGAGGCCATATCATAGCATGTTGATGCATTATGTTCAGAGAAAGTAAGTAGTATGGTTCTGTAGAGGGTAGTTTGGATCCCCAGAAGCCATACTGTATGTGAAAAATATGTGGGCTCATTACATCAAAAAGGATAACTTCAAGGGATCTAATACTAAGGATGTAGATTCCCAATTGATACTGTAATTGCAATATCTTTTGGTGAGAAGGGAAACACTGATGAAGTTCCTACTTATCATATGGGTGCCACGTATTGAGTAGGAGACCCTTTTGAGGTTAGACTGTTCATAAATCTGCAACTCATAGCCTTTAAATTACAATGCATATTTTTCAGGATTCCTGCATATTCACCTTAACCACTCTTTTCCCTTTCGCTCTTCAGAACTTGGAATTGCTTAATCTCATAATCTATTTATTATAGCAAATTCTTGGTTTCAATAAGTGAAACATGCATTTATGATGGTGTGTGTTTGTATGTGGGTGGATGTGTTTGTGACACTTTTTTACTCATTCACACCATAACTCAATTTTGAAGGTTATATGTGACAGTTCTCAAACTTGGTCCATAGATGTCCCTTATTGAGAGGGGGGCCTTATTTATTTTGTGGAGGTCAAAGGTCATCTGGTGTCACCATGGTCAAACTCTGAAAAACTTGTTAACCCGATATCTCAAGTTAGTTAACTTGAATAAAGTTCATACTCTGGATTTAAATGTTTTGTGGTCAGAAGAAGAAACCTATTGTTTTTGATGAAGGCCAAGGGACATTTGAGGTCACTGTGGATCAAACTCTGAAAATATTGACATGTTTTCTCAAGATAGGATGTTTGGATAAATTTCATACTCATGCAGATGTGTTATGGTTGGATGATGGTTTCCACTGTTTTTTGGTGAAGGTCAACAGTCATCTGCAGTCACCATTTGTCAAACTATTAAAGAAACTTCTTCGTACAATATCTCAAAGATACAAAACCTGGATATCAGAATTAAAAGAAACCATGGCATTGTATGAACAATAATTTATCATTTAAAACCAAAATGAATATTTGCATTCTCGTTCAGTTAGTCTACAGAGATGGAGCTGCCAACCAGAACAGATTTTTCATATTTCATATAGAAAATTATTGTAATTACTGGAATGCAAAATTTTGCTTGAAAATATGAATTTCCACTTGACCAAATAAAGGTCTTTTAACTGTATTAGTTACTCTTCATCTAATGCACAAAGCTGCTGGCAGTAGACTGCAGTAATTTTAACCATACATGTGAAACTTTTTGGTGCAGAATACTCATTTGGGATCTACAGAAGGGTTAGCAGCTCTGCAGAGGTGCAGTGTCACTGACCTTTCCCTAAATCAGTTGGGGTTTGTTTCTGAAGCTGGAAATTACAGGTCATGGCTACTGTCTTATTTCTTATGTAGATTTAAGCTATGAATTATTTGCAAGTTGCTCACTATGGTCCTTGAAATCATTTGATGAAGAGATCCAACTTTTATTATGACTTTATTCATTTGAAATAAGTATTACTTTGTGTAACCTAGTATCATACGTAGTACCCTATAGCACTATAGACTACAGTATCAACTGCGTAACATTTTGTGTGATTGTACAATTGGGGGCATATATTAACATATTCTTTATAATAAGCTTGTGGATGTAAAATGATGCTAGCATGTAATGCACTTTTGGCAAAGAAGCTATCATCCTCAAGTCCAGAGTGTTATGTGAATTCAGTAGGTGCTCAATACTTAAGGCGGGACACAACAAAAGTTTCAAGAAGTAGATGCACCCCACATATCCGTCTGTGGATAGATAAGTGGTTGCAGTTTGAGACCGGCACTTTTAAAGAAAGTAAATTACATTGACAGCTTCACTAGCTGAAGAAGGCAGAGGAAGAGGACTAGGAATAATTGATTGCCTGACTGCTCTCTCGGCAGAGTTACAAGTATCCTGTGTTAAATTGCCAAATAGGTACTTAAGTTTCATGAACTTGGACTCCACACTTTTGAAACAATGAAATTAAAGATGTTTTTAGTATACCAAGTCATCTATTTTCAAGATGCAAGAAAATAGAAATATTTTGAAAAATATTTTGCACTTGTTTTTTATGTATTTTTAACATTCTAATAGTACAGTATGTTTATTCAGTATATGTGTTCATTAACTCATGAAGGCTGCAGGTACAGGTATATAATATTTTTAACTTTTCCAGCATTTACAAACTGCATAGACATGTGCCAAGCAGCATGATATGTAGCAGAGCAAGTGTAAAGTTCTCAATTTTCCAAACCCAATGGCAATTTTTCCAGACCATTCAACCAAAAATAACAGACTGCCCAAACTAGTAAAATGTTCCAGACTTTTCCAATGTTCTGTGATAAAAACCACGGCTACATGCTGAAGTGTGCCAAAAATGAGCTTTGGAAAGAATTGATCTGCAATGTAGTGAGTCTATATCCTTCAGGGAAATTGCAACTTTAAATATCTTGCAACCTGATATAAAACAAAGCTGTGTGCTCTTGAAAGGGAGTTACCTACCATAAATAAATGCAAGAAGTTGATTACATGGATATTTTCCAGAGGGCATACTATCATTTCTTGAGTTAAAAGGCTAAAGCCCCCCCTCCCCATTTCCAATCCTGGTTTCTTAATACATACTTACTGTGTGAGCTACAGCAATTCACTTCATTCTCGTGTGTTCACCGGGGGACAAAACTATACATATCTAGTAATTTAGTTCTTCATACCCCACAATATCATGGACCAATGTGGAGACAAGAGAGGGTTTCATGCACATCCCCATGATGACTGTGGGCAGGTGTACATACCAAGCATGGTATGTATCATGAGGCAGCACCATACATGAGGTATAACATGCCTAATTTGGTAGAACAGAATCTATATTAATTTTCAGTTCATTCATTTTTAGTTTTATGGAGAATTTACAATAGATATATAACCATGGTAACCATGTCATACTGATCAAGGTTGTCAGTAGCTGTATATCTATATTTCATGATATACAGGACATAAATACTGCATTTACTGTAGGTACATCAAATAGAACTTTGCTTCGTTAAATTTTGCAATTAGGTTACACCAGAAAACACAGTCACATATTCTCTGGAGCCATTTAGGGAATAGGATAGTCTACTATGCAATTCATTTTTGATGACTGCAATCTCTCTTTAAATAAATTTACACTTGACCAACATTTAGTCTATGAGGACACCATCACCAATTTGAAAGCCTTTGTAGTGTCCATCAGGAGCAGGAAAATTATTGCAAATGGCCCACACACAACATGTTGGAATTACACTCCTTCGGCCAGCTCCCAGGCGCCCATGCTGCAGGTAAGTAAACTGTTTATATGCATAGTGGCTGAAGTTTGCATTGCTCCTGACAGGAGGATCAGCTAGGATGTCCTCTGTTGCCTGTATTGCAACCTCCAGAACATGTCCATCCAAGCAAACTGCAGAAAATAGCCTGCTTCTAGATCGGCAACCATCTCTCAGCACTTCCTCTCAATATGCTGAGGCTGCCCTCTACAGTGTCCACACACACACCAGTCAGGTGAATGCCCAGTTTCATCAGTGTTTGCCTCTGGGTCATCCTGTCCTGCTGTCACAACATAATCCTCGTATGCTCCAGGGTTTTGCAGCAACAGTGTTGATGTTATTTTCTCCAAGGCCATTCTGTCTGGACCTTGCAAGAATGCCTGTGGAAGAGTAATATAGCTCATTTACTATTCACAATTTTTATTAAGTATGTCTGAATGCAACATATATGGTTAGTTCAGAACCCAATTTAAAGTCAATGAATAAACAGCTTCCAGAGAAATCTGCACCTTGGCCTGACAATTCCTCAAAAAAAAAAAAAAAAAAAAAAATATTACGAGTCTGCCCAAAGGGGAGCATACATTTGTTGTACAAAGGGGGTGGGTCATTTTAACTTTCAACCATAGCTGAATGAGGACTGGATAGGTATCAGTACCTGTATGTTGTTTCTACTGAATTATACAAGTCGGTCTATGGTAATTTTGTACTCCCGCAAGGAATTACAGCTAAGCAAAACCTCACCTTGACTTCCTCTTTCCCACATCCAGTAGGCACATTCTGGCCAGCACCATGCAATGGTACAGGGACAGGTGCATCATCATCAAAGTCAGAATCATCGGAATGCTGTGTAGAAACAAACAAATATGTATAATTAGATACAAAATCAGTTTTCAACACTATTTCTCAGCTATTTTTCATGCTGACCAATATCTCTTATAACATGCCTTTTCAGTCCCCGCCTACCTCTTAACATATTTGTTTGAGTCCCTCTCACTCGATCAGAACAGCGTGTTTGGTCTAGAGGTAGAACATCCGCCTCCCATGAGGGAGGCCCAGGTTTGATTCCCAGATCGAATCATACCAGACTTTAATTATTGAACCCACTGCCAATGTGTGTGATGCTCCACATATGCAATGGAGTAAGGAAAAATGAGCTTCAACTGGTAAAAAAAGGACGTGGCCAGCTTGATTTAAGCCAATTGGTTGGGAAGTAATAGGCTGTAAAACCTTGAACTTGAGAACTATAAACCCATGCCACGTACTGGATCAGAATGTTCACCTTGTGTCATATACATACATGTGAATTACCACATTTAAAGTTAGGGGGCAGGGTTATATTAGCCAGGGTGTCCTAACCCTTGTGCTTGCGACTCATCCTAATTAAGGGTGCCCGCCTGGTCTGCTTTTTGAGTTCAATTAACCAAGCTTCTATCCTGTCACTTGAGCAATTGTGCAATACCTTGGAAAAATATGTCCCCTTCTTCTGACCTGCAATATCCCAGTATGCCAGCTCAGATTCTTGTATGGTATGCCAATATTGGGTGGTGATTTGTGTTGGGGATTGCCTGGAATCAGAATTTATACACCAAAAATCCTGGTTGTACAACAGACATGTCCGACATACAACCTCAACATTCCAGACCAGAGATGCTGTCCTACCAGGATCCATTTTTCTTTTTTCTTTTTTTTTGGGGGGGGGGGGTAGAGCCCCATCAAAGAGTATTTTCTGATCATATGTATGTCTTCACAACCACCCACTAAACACCATTATGCACAATTGGGGGTGGGGATTAAGTGGAGAAATTTTATGGGGCTTGAGTCCCCCCTCCCCCCTGTTGAACCACCCCTGTTCAACCACCCCTGTTCCAGGCCGATTCACAGTGGACTAGTCTACCCAAGAATTCTGCCTCACCTAGCATTAATACCCCACCCCAACCCCCTTTGAGTTCACTGGGAAATCTTGGTTATGCCCATGATACAGACTAGTCCAATTGATGATGAGTTATGTCTGACTACAGATATACCCTTACAACTTGCTTCATAATTACCTTAGTCTGGATCCGCACATTCAGACAATGATTAGCCCATAGCCTAGCTATGCTAGCCCAGATGTTCAAAATCAAAATCGCATATTGTATCTGACGTCAGGTATACTCTTAGCACGGTCATCTGTCAAGTTAAGTGTTTAGACTCCTAGACTAACTTAGTCCTAGCCTAGACTAGGCAGTACCCACCTACCTGGGGCTCCATATTCATGCATTGCCGTGTTGGTCCATTTCAACACCTGCATACCGGAGAACAAGGCAGGTACGCCATTCGACAAGGGCAAGCCTCCTCCCGGTTCTCCTCTGACAAGTACTTTTGCATAAGCAAGCAGGGGGATCACATGGGAGAATACTGTGATCCATGCTGGTTATTATGTTAGTTCCGCAAGCAAATCTTCGGCAACTTAGTTTGATCTTCCCAATCTCCACGTCTAAACGTATACGGACTGTATTAGTCGCAAGAAAGCATGCTTCTTCGTTACACAAGTTATGACCTGGGTCACAAAACTTTTTAACCCTTTGTTTACAATCTAACAGAGGGCGGCATTCCTTAATATGAAATGGTTTTATGTCTGTCGTCTCAAAAGTACGCGATAGAGTCCCTTTAGCATTAAACATAATGGATAGATGGACAGATGGACATATGTTGTGAGGTGCATATCGAAAAGTTTCAATCAAAAGCCTCGCAAATGCGTTACAGTGTGCGGGCGTGTACTATTCGGGGTTGTGTTTTAAGGTCTGGCTAAACTGGATTTGTGATGTTCATACTATTGCACATCTAGTGAATGCTTTTTTGACTAGTCACACCCCTTTCTTTTGTCGTAAATCATTAATTTATTGGATTTGATGTCTATGGGCTAAAAACGTTTTGCATCCCAATTTTTCATAATTTAGAGGATTAACACTTCTAGCCACAAATATATTGACACGGCTAAACGCGTTTCTGCGAGCTGCATGTCACAGGTAACAGGAAGAGAAGAATTGGTTTCATTTGGATCTATATTTTTGTCGTAAAACGCGTGAAGTAAAGGCAGAAAATAGCCCAATATTTTGGGGAAATTCCCTAAATTATGACGTCACAAAACTTTGAAATAGTCAAAAATCCTGTATTTCGAATGAAAATCGGCATTTCATGAGTTACTCTCACCTTGACATATCATTCCAAAGCATAATCGAGCCAGCTTACCTTAATCAGAACATTTAAAAAATTTTGATACAGAATGAGCAAATGATCGTTTTTGTACAAAACTGTTCGATATGAAATACAGCTGGGCTATCGTGGGAGTTTTAAGAAAACAGGAAAATATGCCGTTGGTTGTACTGCACTACCGTAGTACTCACTAAAGCAGTAAAATTGGTACAGACATATTTCAGACCCTACTTTTCAATCGTATAGGGTAAGGGCCACTTTTTCAAAATGGCCGCTGTTTAAGTTTAAAATGTAAAGGAGATTGATGATATTAAGTTAAGATACCCATACTGCATTTCCTTTAAACTCGGATTATGTAACGGTACATGCTAACAACCTCGTATAATATTTAGTCTGGGTGAATATCAAGGGCAAAAAGTTGGAAATCTTATGGCATGTTTTCAATTGCTATAGGTAACGCCGGCAGCCTAGACTGGAGGGTGTAGAGGCAAATTAAGGGACACTAATTGCCCGGAAATTTTTGTCTGTTTTTATTGGGGGGGGGGGGGGGCAGTCTAACAGTGCAATTTGCTCATTTCTGGTTTTAGTTATATATTTTTTTTTTAAATTTTATTTTTGGAGTTAACGGTACATTGCAAACGGCAACTCAAAATAGCGACTGCTTATATTTCAGCTTCAGGTCTGCATGGGAAGTGCCATTTCCGGCTGTATGAGGGTTTTCGATTTTTCAACTTTTCTGTACGTTCCGTAAGAACTAATGATGACACTCTGGTCAGATAGTGGACCCTACGGTAATAACAAAAGGCTACCTTAAACAGCCGGCCCCTATCAAGAGAACGCTGGTTACGCTACTTTCTCTCTCAGCTATGAAGTTAGTTAGTAAGTTAGGTGGAGTTTTACGGCCCATTTTCAAACCTATTGGTTCAAGTCGAGCCGGCCACGGCCTTTTTCAGCTATGAAGCAAAATAAACAAAAATGTGCAGCCCTCTTTCATCCCCAACCCCATTAAAGAAATCCCACTGGGTATGGGCAGTCACATTTTCGATTTCCAGGGCACTTCAAATAAGTAATAACTTTAATGCAAACCAAAATAAAAAAAATAATAACAAATAAGGGACAAGTCGGTTATTTCGCATGAAATATTTTACAGGTTGAGAATTAACTTTTCCGCTCACCGCTCTTTCCATTGTCTCTAAACATCTCGGATGGAAAATAAAAACGTAGTTGCTCAGAGCGCCCGGTGGCTTTTCCGGCGACCTGCCAGGCCCGTAGCCAGCGGGGGGTCGGAGCGTTCGAACGACCCATCCCAACATGAGGGAGGTCCATTTTTCCAGCCCTGTGTTTGAAGGGTCAGCTATGAAATATTTTTTATCTTGACATATTGAAGACGAATTTCCATTCACTTCTTTAAAAGTGGTGTACTGTGTAAGAATCCTGAGGAAAAAGGACTTCTGTTGTGTTCAAAAGTCCTCTAAAATGCTCCAGATTGCAGGAGATGTGCAGATTTCAAAGTTTTCCGGGGAAGCATGCCCCGGACCCCTAGCAACTGCATGCTTACGGCACGCGTCAGCCGCCTCCGTAGTTGGAAAAAGGTCCACATTCTGGAAAAGGCCCACCCCTCCACGTGGGCTGGCTACGGGCCTGTCTGCTATACAGATAAGTTTCGCCCTGGATTCACCAAGGGCCATATTACCTCCTTCTCCAATTGGCCAATGCTAAATGTGTCCCTTTAATTCATGAAAACATTTCTTTTGGGTGTATTCCATTTAATTTGTGATGACAAGCTGGTAGTTTCCACATACTGCATGCATGTAGCATAACTTAAGTAACTTAAGTGGGGAAATTGTCAGCTAAGAATGATGTTTGCTATGATTCGGCGCGTTCAATGTGTCTTGTTCTGTCGTAGTATTCTCACGAAGTACGGTGAACTATACCTGCAGGAGAACCGCTGCCATGAGACTGACGATGTGTTATGTATTTTTCACGTGCATACAGCTGCACTGAAAACAAAAAAGAACTCAAACCGAGCAAGACAGAAACTATCAGACCAAGCTGACAATTATGTTTATAGAACCTTGTATACACTCTAAAATCACAATCTTCCTTTTGATCAACTATGCAGCACTGACCGGAACTCTGCATGGTCAAATTACGGACCATGTATATTAATTATTTACAACCATAATATTTGATTCTAAAACAATCATTACATACCTTGATCATTTTGAAACTACAGGACACAACATGAAAAGTACCACTGGAGTACTTGTAAATTAGGGTTGTGAGTAAAGGGCAGTTTTGTTTACACATTTGTGCTAACATTATAATAGGCCTACGTTTTTCATTGGTTCAGTGCATATACATAAAAAGACAAATGTTGCAACTTAACAGTCTCTTGCGCAATCGGGAAATTCCGTAAATACATCACTAGGCCATAAAATGGTGATCAACGGGGAATTCATGCATGGGTCCCTAAGCCTGACATGGAAATCTGCAGGCAGTAGGTTAAGTACACGGTAGATGTTATAGCATGTTAGGCAAAACACCTTCGAAACAGGAAGAACACGTAGGGTGTAGCCAGCTGTTTCGTTATAACAGTTTTATACGCTATGTTTTACTCGATTAGGCTACAGTACAACCAACCGATTTAGTTTAGCTGGAGAGGAGCTAGGGTGAGCCACAACTGGAAAAAAGGCCGTTGCCGGCTCGACTTGAACAAAAAGGTTGGGCCGTAAAACTCCATCTGAGTAACTTCTTAATTGGGGAGACGCAAAAATTTGACACTTTTGGTCAATCGTGCATGGTTTCTTAGTTGACAATTCAAATTCAAGTAACATGTCATTTTAGAAAGTCAAAGTCACGCCAAGTGTCTATTACTGTTAGTATTTGTGTAACGGAACACAAGTCTGACTAGAGCCCTAGTCGCGTGCCAGTGTCTTGAGTCTACAACTCCGCTGAATAAATGGAATACAGACCACCTAAAGATTTCCGAACGAAACTTTTCCTCAGGCTATCACCGAGCATGTACATTTCAGGAACATCAAAGGCCGAAGTTTAAGCAATAACATTTGTTTTCACAAGTGAAAGAAGACCTACGTAATTCTACTAAGTGTGGTTAAATTTCCATTAAACTCTGACGTGTATTTCTCGAGATATAAGTTAATGAAGTTACTAGACTAACGTGTTCCAAAGTAAATTGAGGGCAGCAGAGATTATATCACTTCCACAATGACAAGAAATGATTTGTTTCCCTTTGTTTTGCAGACCTTTGCGTTGACCTTGACGTAAACAGGAATAGGAACTACCCATGGAAATTGCAAAGTTCGGTTCTCATGCAAATATGCAATCAAATTTTGATAATATGGGACCGTTGAGGAGAAAATAGGCTGTAAAGTTTAAAGAAAAAAACTGCCCATTAACAGATTAATGTGGGGACATGATATCACATGTGCTTGCGTTAAGCTCACTGTTTGTTGAAAATGTGACAACTTACTTGCTCATATCTTGCAAATCTCTTCAAAATGCTAAGAATAAGTACCTCTCTAACATATCAAAACTTGATGTGATCTTAACCCAATTCTTTTAAATGTAAAATCGAGTAGATGCAACTTCAGAAAGAGCAATTTCCGGTAAAGTGGCACATTTGAGTAACAAAGAAGGGGCGGAGGGAGTATAAATTACTGTCAAATACTTTGCAAACTAGTACCATCGTCAAAGGGTTGGTTCATATCTTTAAATTTCAATTATGCCGATGCTATTTTATTAGTATATTAACCAGTTAACTTACATTATCAACTTCACTCTGCCCCCTGCCAGCGCCCGTATAGAAAATCATACTTGAAAGCTGTCGTTTCAGGACAATGCGCGTTTCTATTGAAAAAATATCAAAGAAAACACTTTTTCCTCGTCTGATCGTACTTTTATAACAGGTGGACATACATTTCCACTTCAAATCTATCAGTACACAACTTTGGACATTTCACACTCCATGTGTGAATATTTGGAACTTGACGATGGTTGTAACTTGGCGTGACTTGGGAAAGAAGCAAAGCTGTTTTGCAGTTTATGTATGAACTGTATTGCAAAAGGAGGGGAGTTCCATCCAGAAATTTTCGTGCACGCCGTGTGCATTTTCACACCTCAAGCATATTAAGTATTGGCATGAGGCACTTCCTTTGGTTCCCAAAATGATGTCGTTTTATAGGGCCAATGCGCACTTACCCCGCGGAGCGGACTTGGTTGACTGAACAAGGAAATGCCCAGGCTACAGTCTGCTACATGGTACCGATGTCACAACTGACTACAAACGTAATAATCGCCCATGGTGCCCCTACTGTATCTAGTGATTAATTAATGGAACCACGTTAGAAGTCGTTGCGGAAAACTCCAACAAACCAAACGAAACTGATGCGGTTTCTATTAACTCTAAATGCGAGTTCGGTAATTCGTTTCCGCTTGGAACAGCAAGGCACAGCGCCGAGTTCAGCACATAGTGTACGGCATTCCCTCGTTTTCGCCAGTACGTGCATACAACACTATTTAAGTGTATAGTCAACTCCAACAAGAGTAGGGCTTTGCGGCAGAATAAAATTTTTACCCCACAAAGACAATTTAGAAACAATCCACTGCATAAAACCACACGTAATATCCCTCTTTATGTTACGGCTGGATTTAGAAAGAATAATTTCAAAATATTTTTTATGTAAACCCAAATTTTGGAGTATGTGTTATTGGTGTGCGATTGGTTTGTTCATCTAGACGATTTGGAGGATGCGGGCATGTGTATAGCTACCAGAACGGATTAACGAAATCGCTTTTTAAGGTGGTGCATCCCCAGGATAAAATTATACCAAGTTGACGAAGGAGAGGTTGATTACACAAAAGAGGACCATAGCAATTTACAGTCCTTTAATTACCATCACAATATTCCTGGAAATTAGTTGGTGTAAATCTGTTGAAACTTTCAATGATACAAATTTGATTTGTTCCTGTAAATAACTTTTGTATAAATTCCAGTAATATTTTCCCTTCATGCAGTTGAAATTTCAATAACCGTAAATCTCCCAATGGAAAGACCCCCTTGCGGCCTAGCAAATAGCCCCCCTGGTCAGTAAAGTGATGAACTGATTAAAGTGATGAACTGAGTGGATCGAGCGCGATTTCTTCACGTCTCTTGGTACATTTTGAAACTTATTTTCTTGGTATACTCACCTTTTCTAATTTTGTGAGCGTAAGGGTCCAGCTGTTTGATCGCGCCAGCCTGCCTTAATGAAGCCCCTGGACCCTAGCCGGTTGAACCCATGCCTCTGTGCATTTATATCAGCGTTTGAGGAGGAAACCTTTATTGGTAGGTTCATATTTCTATAGCAGCGCAATAAGAATACCAAAGGCTCTGGTCAAGGACTTTCGTAAGCAATGAGTTTAATGAAAAAACATATTGCAAATTTCAAGGCAATTTGACCCCAAATTTAAGTGTCCTTTTTGGTTGTGTTATCGGAAAAACTGAAGGTAATGGACACAAGGAACGTCAGACAAAATTCAGACCATCACTTGATTGTCCGGATTCGTCTCTAAGTTGCCCGTGACTTTTAAATTCCGTACTTTTTGCATATTGCAAAGAATATGCACATGCCTGTTTCTTTGCAACGAATCAAGCAAACCACGGGCAGCGATGTGTTTCACATATGGGGGCGACTTTTATTACGAAGGACAGGCGGGTAACCAGGATCTCTTACCGGTATGAGGAAGGGTCACTATGCGAAGGGCTGTGTGTTATAGTCAGTGATGACTCCAACCACTGTTTGGGAGGATCACATGATATATCAGGCATGCCGTAAATAGCCTAGTATTGTCGACGCGACTAATGGTGTGTTAATGCATGCGCAGCGCGCAAAAATTTTTCTCTTGTAGGATAGTCCCACCTCTTTTTACAATGCAGCAAATTTGAGCAGGAATGACAGAGTTAATCTTTAATACACATGATCACTGAAGGAGTTTTGCTTGGAAAGATATCTTTTAATTAGAAAGTGAAAAGTTGTGGGAGAAGTGCAAATTCTAGTATTCCAGTCATCACATTAGATATGTTTGTCTAGTAGTCACGGAGGTTGATACATTAAACCCCGAGTATTGATCCACGGAAACTAACTTTGAGAATGTTTCTAGCTGTGATTGGAAACGTCAACTGCTAACAATAAATTGCACGCGAATAATGCCAACATTTTGCAAGAAATTTATTTGTCATATAGTTAAACTAAGAGGATATGAAAGGAAGCACGACAAGGCAGCAGCTCTTTTCGTTTAGTTTGCATAATCAGAAGCTGCGTCAGAAGTTTCGAAACAATGAACGGAATGGTAACACGCTGGCACTACGTCTCATTAATAATGTTGAGGGCGAAGCCATAGTCGAACATGCTTACCGTATTTTTTTTTTTTTTTTTTTTTTTGTGATCTTGTAAACTTCGAACTATCACATGCCTGAAGAACTCAAATATTTCGATACAGGAATAGTAACACGCTGACACTGCCCCTCATTGATAATGTTGAGGGCGAAGCCATAGTCGAACATGCTTACCGTATTTTTTTTTTTTTTTTTGTGATCTTGTAAACTTCGAACTATCACATTCCTGAAGAACTCAAATATTTCGATACAGGAATAGTAACACGCTGGCACTGCCCCTCATTAATAATGTTGAGGGCGAAGCCATAGTCGAACATGCTTACCGTATTTTTTTTTTTTCTTTTTTTTTTGTGATCTTGTAAACTTCGAACTATCACATTCCCGAAGAACTCAAACATTTCTGTGATACAGACGTTCTTCTGTCGGATCAGGGAGTCTCTAGCGACTCACTGGTTTGATCATGGGCTTTCAGAAAGTAACCGTTATTGAATAATCGCTTTCGTTTTCGTGGAGTTTTGGCGTTGTAATAAATTTGTTTCGCCCTGCGATTTCAATTTAATGAAATTGTGAGTTTCCTAATATTAACAAAGAGGTCACGAGGTCAGGCTTACCACTATTTACACTTGCCTCCTTTTAAGGGCAGGGGTCTGGAAGAGATAGATGGTTATCACTCATCCCGCGCTCTTTTTGTACTAATTGATTATAGCTGCCATTATTGTATCTGATTCCTTAAATTCCTCTGAACTATAATAGAGGTTGGACCGGGTAAAGGGGTTCTGGTCCTCTATTACAACTGAGTGAGATCACATTATTATTTCCCTTCATCGCATCACATTGCCAGCCATCAAAGGGAGCAAAATAACTTCAACGCGGTGCCGCCAGCTAGTCTAACGTCTTGAAAATGTACATTGTGTTTCTTCGTTACTTCTCAAGTGAAAATAACCGTTTTGCTATTTGAGGAACAAACCGAAATTGTTTTAATTATCAACACAAATAGTTAGATTTCTGTTGCATTTTAAACAGGTACACTCCTCTTAAAGGTAGTGTGACATGTAAGCAAAATGACGTGACTTTACTTGGTAGTTACAGAGTGAACTTTTCTAGAGAAAAATCTTTTGAAATTAATTCAATATCTTTAACGATGCTCTAGGTATACCTCTTCAAAGTTCGAATGTTTTTTAAGCAACTGATTGGTTATGCAAAAGTAATGATGTGAAGTGTTACGTTGCGTTGATTTTTCTTTTGTTAATTAACCCTATGTTAATTATCTCATAATCATGGCATAGTTTATGATTTGGTAATTAATACTTATGATTTCAAGGACACAGTTTAAACTCCCCACAATTTTACTGCCATGACACTCTAATTGTACAACCATCCTTGAAATGGAGATCGTAAAAATGAATAGATACCATTAGGCATATATGGCATGTCTCTTTCATGAAATCAGAAGCTTTGCATATTGAGCTCATATTTCTGAAGTACCGTATACAAAACCGAAATTGCCCTGTAAAATGGTCAACTTTTGATGGATTTTGATGGGAGTTGTGGCTATTTGGTGGTTTTTAATGCTACATCAAATAACCAATATTCAACGTTTTCACTTCACACAGCCTTTAATGAATAAATTAGATTAAAAATGAAATTTGGCAACTTAAAAGTGACTGAAGTTCGCTGAACAGGGTCGTTTCTATCAGGGCAGCAAGGGTGAAAACGTTTCATATGTATAGACGGATAAGCACATAAGATAACAAAGGAACATATTGACAATAGTTTTTGTTACAGGATTACTAAACTTTAGAAGAGATAGTCATTAAAAGGAGATTCAACAAAACTCAAGCAATTTAGGAACAAAGTGACCCTTCATAGGACTCTTTCCTTGCAGAGGATTAAATTACTGTTGCGCTGTGGTACATACTTAATCCACTGAGTGAGTTGTAAGAGACTCTAGCAACTCCCTGCTTGAACGAGCAATATCCATCTCTTCCAGCTGGCTAACCAGAGATACAATAAAAAAAAAATAACCTAACGAAGTTTCATTGCATTTGTTGTATTTACCGCAGTCTACAATTTAGTTCAATACCTCTGACACGAAATGTTTTAACTGAATTCAGTAAATAGTATACACTTTAAAAGTATATATGGATGCCGCCCCATAAACAGGTCCATAGACTTTGATAGTTTGTCGACTTAATAACATACGCGCTCTACTTTTCGCCATAGTGCAACGACACAGTGAATTTAAAAGATTGTTATATGATTCCAGTTAAACGACCGTATATGGTACCTTCATTTTGGGGGATTTAACTAAGAGACTTTTCCTTCGCTATCTTTGGTGAAGTGTGACCTTCTGGAGATGTACTTTAAGCTCACTGCACTTTTCGTTTTTGTTGTATATATTACCAACCCACATCATTATGAGTGCTGAAGAAGAACACACATACTTCAGTAGAAACGCTAAACCATATTAATGTCTTGTGCACTTATTCTAAGATAAGAAATTGGAGGTTTCAACCCCATCTACTCGGGCCGAATTTAAGATTATTTTAAATTTCAAACCTTGTCTGTTTCAATCACAGCCTGTATCCACCAAAATGATGCCAGAGATTACATCGAATGCCAAATTTTGTGAGGCTTGCAATGCGATTGTTGTTGTTCTTGTTGCTGTTGTTGCTACTGTTTTTATCCCTTTTAACAAATTATTTGTTTGTTTGGTATTTGTTTAGATTAAAATGTGCAAAATACCACTTTTCTTCATACTTAACCCGCATGATGTTATGAAGCCATAAAAATTTTTTGAATGAAAACACGAATGACGATTTCGGTCCCTTCCTAAAAATATGCAAGGTTCACTGACTGAGTGTAACGTGAGATAGTTAACTGCCTACTCTTGAAGTTTTATTTTTCATACCATTTGGATAAAAATATTTCCTAGTAACATTTTCGACAAAACGGTGCCGCAACCAGGCACTGTCGACAAAATCCCATTCGTATCTCTGTCCCTGTGTATAGCTGTCTCAGTTAAAAATCTTCTTCCCATGGCCACGAAAGAGAGAAACCATTCCTTGGAGAGCTTGTTTATAGTTTATCGTCAAGGTGTTTCGAAAACGTTCCATCTTTAGTTAAAAGAGAACAAGTCTTAAAAAATAAGTAGAAAAACTGTGAATGGAAAATTGTGCTGGATATGACGTAGTAAATTCCTTGCTCTCCGTTTGAGGTTAGAGCCTTTGAGAAACCAATGAGTATTTCATTAAATACACTCCATAATCAAAAGTAGAATGAACTTAGTTACTACCTAACAGTGACGTAGGGAACAATATGAAAGTTGGTGGGGGGGGGGGGGTGGACAGAACAATTTTGGACCATGCACCTAATCCTACCTCATTGACGAAAAGGAACGTTTTATTTGTAAATTTTTTTCCGCTTTATTCTTCGAGCAAATTAACAATTTTTTAAAAAAATTTAAAAATCTGATTTTTTTCATAAGTGTGAACACTACTGTAGGCCTATCGATCATGAGCGTAATTTGCGGCACCCAAAGCGCGCCGAATATGTGAGTCCTTTAACACAGTTGTAAATATAGAGCTTGTTTTGCAAAAGAAAAGTGTAGATTCAGGGTTCCCAGTGAGGAAATTTAAATATTTGGAGACTATCGAAGAATCTGCTTCTCCTATTAGCTTATATCTGAGAAAGCATGTCGACTAAAGATCGTTGTTGTTACGTAATTTTACGTAAGGGGTGCGGATTGAGGTTTCTCGGCGACATTCAAAGAGCTCTTGAAGCTTTGTCGCCTCCTGTGGCTACACCACTGCTCTGCAACATTGTACATTGAGTTCATTTTGAAATTTCAATAACTAAAGAATCCATCTACACCGACTACTCAACTGACAGGGTTGAAAGCCTGATTTTTAATGATAGGTTTACATGAAAGCATTTGAATACGGTAGGCAAATGGTTCCTGCCTGGAATATGAAGTCTTACTCCAAAGACTATCTTCAGTTGGCGCGGAGCGTACAGAAAATTAAAAAAAATCGCGACCCCTCAGACAGCCGGAAATGGCATGTCTCGGGCTTGTAAGAAGTTTTTCCGAATTTTCCTTCAAGTGTGAACACCTCTGTATCAGGGACGCGCGCCGAAATTTTCGCCCCTTTTAAACAAATATGTGTGGATGGGGCCTTGTATTGTAGAGAGCTTTGGATTCTGGGTTTCCTGTTAGGAAATTTAGAGGTTGCGGATTACTGAAGAATCGGCACTTCTTTCATATTTTGCCAGGTGGCAAATTTGAAAATGATTGCACGACGACTGAGTCGTTGTTGCCACATAGTGTTATCCAGGGAGTATCCTGGTGTTATCTAAGGCCTACGAACTGACACTCTTCGATGACATTTCAAAGTTTCCCAAAGTTTGTTGTCCTTTTTAGACAAAACTTTCAAAATCAAGAGGTTTCATTGAACAAAATTTAGAATTCTATGAAAGAGAGTTTGCAAAAGGAGCTATATATATTTGCTTGTGTTTCTTGAATGTCTGGTATTACATATCCGATTTTGTCAATTCCAAAACTCAGAAAATTTTACCAAAATAATATTTAAGCGAGAACTAAAGCATTCTACACCGCATTTTGCGCCGCGCGAAGGGCGCCTGGAAGATTGCTTTTTTGAGACACGGAAACATGAAAAAGGGGGTTTCTGACCCTTTTTACCCCAGCCCCCCCCCCCTCCTTCCACTTCCTAGGCCCTTGAGTGAAAAAAGTGTGAATTCACTACGTTAGAGTGTGTTTATTCAGTTCAAGGATAGTAAAATTCTCTTCAAGAAGGGTCACGGTGGAATTCACTCCGGGAAGAGTATAAATTTACCAGTGCGTGCAATGATCACTCCCATTTGTAAGAGTTATCACCACAGGTACTTATTCAAGAGTGAAACTTCATTTTGTTGGAGTGAATTTCACTCTCCTTTGAATGAATTCACTTTGCTAGAGAGTAACTGATTACTCGCTTTAGGTTTAAGAAAAAGACTAGTTTGGGAGGATAATAACATTTATCCATTGTAGAGACCACAAATTACATGTACTTGCGTTATTTATGGCGCTTTTATTATTTCAATTAGGGTGAAATTTCACTCATTAGACCGTGAAAGTTACAATGTTTAATTCAAACGAGCGGAAAATTACTCCATGAAGAGTGAAATTCGCCACAAAAGAACGAATTTTGCTCCTGATAAAGTATCTACAGAGAAAAAAAGAATGGTTCCTTCTGGCACTCGTTAAAAAGTGATTTTTCGCTCTTCTTGTAGTAAATTTCACTAGTCAAAGAGTGAAATTAACACTCCAATGGAGTTAATTCACTTATTATTCAAAAGATTAGCATTGCAAATAACGTGGATGTAATTACAGGAAGTGACAGCCCGAAATAACACCAAAGAAGTCTTACACAAAAAAGCGAAAAGACAATGCAGAAGAATCACTTTCAAAACTCAATCAACTTCAATCTCGATGGGTAAATTATTTTTTTTCCTGCACCGTGCAAAATGCGATTTTCTTGGAAAGGACCATGCTCTCTGTTTGTGCCTTCCACAACAACAGTAACTATTTCCTTCATTCACTCTGAAATATCCTAGTCAAATTTAAACAGAATTGTGGTAACCGATTTTCCATACATTTCAAGGTAAAAATTAATTGGAAATCCTTGCCTTTTATGGAGGAAATGTATGATAACGATAATTTTCATACATATTTTGGTTAGAAAAAACCCACTAGAATGTCTAGTTTTCAGCCAGAAAACGTATTATGAATCGAGACATTTCCTACTTTAAATGACCAAGAAATGTTATTTTAACCCTGAAATGTTTTATAACTTCCGGTGACTCCACACATATCCCCGTTACGAGGAAATGAATGGAAAGTTCAAGGAGGGCAACTAAGGCAACATAGACAATAATAAGAATGTGGTATTATCTGGGTTTACTTCATTTCATCTTGTCGGTGTTCAAACTCACGGTGTCTTTGAAGTTATTTTGACAACTTTCGAGGCACTTTACTACTCGTTATTAAACTAGCACTATGATGTTCTCGTATATGATCAAACACTTAGCCAGGTGTGGTCTTGAGAGATGCCTAAGACTGTGAAAAACGAAGGAATTGTCTCAATTCCAGGCCGGGTCTGCTGCTTAGGCAGTGACGACGCGACGTGGGGGCAAGAAGGGAAGAAGGGGCATTTTCCCCCATATTTTGTCCTCCCCAACTTCCCCCACATTATGTCAGTTCGGAGTTATGGAAACCGAAAAACATACAAAATTCGTCTCCTGAATGAGATTTATTTTCATCCAAAGATCGGCTAAAACCTCACAGCTTCCGGGATCTTCGTCTCCTGGACCCCGACCCCAGGAACGGGCCCTTTGGGCTCTGTGTACCCCTGCCCCTGAAAAAATTCCCCCCCCCCCCCCTAACATTATCCTTCGCCCCCACTTCATATTTGACGTTTTGGCGCCGGCACTATCTTGAGAGGAATTCGTTTTCCTTTTTCTTTTGTAAATGTCCAGATGTCCTCAGGTCGAGAATTTTTAAACTATATATTTCAGAGGTTGCAAAGTTGATCTAAATCATCCGATCCTCATTGCAAAAGTTTGTGCAATTGTTGAGGAATTAAATATTAAAATATATTCACAACAAAATAATTCATCGTGCAACTTTTGGGTTGTACAACTTACAGGACACCTTATTTGTTTTGTTTTCCTTTGAAATTAAATTTTTTTTACGACTTTGAACATTTTCTGTTGCCTTACACAGCACGTTGTACATAGGGGTCTAATTAATTACATCATCCCGTAAGAATGCTTTTGCTATCACATATTGGTGCAAGGTGCAGTGACTAATGTAGGGCTGAGCATTGACGTAGATCCCGGGGAATGAGGGGGTATATACCCCAATATTTGACATGGGGGGGGGTACTGTCAATGTTTTCTTCTCCCCCAATTTTCTGTCTACAGATATGTGTACTATGCTGGCCCTTTTTGATGTCATTTAGATTTATTCCTCACTGGAACATAATTAGGTGTTCATCTAAACTATGTGCGTAAAAGTAAGCGAATTCGGTAATTCGTTGCCGAGTGGAATTGTGGGGTACATAGTGGGATATACAAACCCGGCCAAGTTCCGCACATAGTGTACGGCGTTCCTTTGTATTCGTTAGTTCGTGTCTAGCCGAGGGACCGAAAACAGGGCATTAGTCCTACTTTATTATGATGCAGTTTAGATACGCTAACGGTACATTAGAAAGTTTTCAAACTTTTACATTTCTCAAAATGTTTCAAACCATAAAAGTCATATACTTTAAAGGGCAGGAGCAGTCATCCCAAATTGAAGAAGTGTAGTAGACTGTCCAGTTTTATGATTGGCTGTTAGGAATCATGAGACAATGTTTTTTTTTTCTTCAAATGTGAAATTTACTTGAAGTAACTACTTGGTTTACCTTGAATATGCAATGGTAAAGTCATAAAAGGTAATGAAAAATACTTTGAAGAGAAAAAAGTTGAAAATTGTGTTATTTAGCTTTTTCTTCAAAATAAGTTTGGGCGGACTGCTCTGTACCTTTAAGTTTCTGCCATTGAGCCGGGGGTATCCAATATTCACTGAAGTAGTCAAGACCGGTGACATGTGATTTGTTTAACCTTGGTTGGCTTCTCCGGAAGTCTGGGACGTGCCTGCATGACGAAGAGGAAAACTTAAAGTGTAGCCTACCTCAAGTCAAAATATTCAAAAATGTATAATTATGAGCATGAAAAATGAATTCTAACAGTCTAACTCCCATCTTCATAGGACATTCCTGAGATGAGATCTAAAATGTTGAAGTTTATTCACTTAAAACAAATTGGTCCGTTGCGCAATAATTTGTGACCTTCTCGTTGTACAACTCACAGAACTTGCTTCGTTTTCCTTTAAAAATTTAAAAATGTTTTCATGACCTTGAACACTTCCTGTTTGCACAGCTATTGCCCAGAGAGTGGTTAATTAATTACATCACCAGATTAGAGTATGAGTGCTATCAGACCTTGGTACAAGGTGCAGTAACTTTCAGTAAAACAAAGAATTACAAAGTAATTTGAGTTGTACAACAATGACATCACAAATTATTAATAAACCATTTTGAGTTGAGTGAATAAACGTCAACATTTTATATCTCAGCTCAGGAATGTCCTATGAAGATGGGAGTTGTACTGTTAGAATTCATTTTCATGCTCTTTAATATATATATATTTTGAATTTTTTTTGACTTGAGGTACACTTAAAAGCCCCAGCGGTTTGGACCGTGATGCCTTATACGATCAATGAATTTCTGACTGACAGACTGATATTACCCTAACCTTAGATCAGTTAATAGCTAATTACATTTTAAGCAGTAAATAGCTAATTACATTTAAGCCTAATGGTCATTAAGCTTACGCCGGGCGCACATAGTCGTCAATTACTGCCTTGAGAGAGTGAATAGCGCAATATAAGCTACTTTCTCGAACATCGGTTGGTTCATTTTTGTTCGGAATTTTTAATCTCCGCTTAATCTCTAAAGGTTTTTGCATGGGTTGCACGATTTTGAAATCAACTCCATGTTGTTTGTGGCTCTGAAAATAATAGGGATTAAGTCATATTACGACACATGTCAAACGTTTCACTGCTTAATATATCACAATCCTTTATGCAAACGCAATTTGAAGACCCTCGTAAGTCAGTAGGGTTTACACAAATGTGATTTTTTTAAGGTATGACTAATAGTTTGGGAACTTTATCAAAATATTTCTGTAAACCGAGCACGAAATCCAGCTTAACTTTTATTAATTCATCTGTTCTATAGACTTTTCCATTATTCTCATGAATGAAGTTGCAAATAATCTGGTTATATCAAGCTACTTCTCCGAATTCAGTTTCTAGCTTCCGGGGTAAAACCTGTGAGTTGATACCTGCCTTTTTAAGCTTTACAGTACATTATTGCTATTTTTATGTATAAATATGTCAATACCCAAGAACATTACCTCTGAATTATACCCCTTAAAGCAATCTTCCTGGATCCTCTGAGCCGTTAAAACCCAGGAGCTTCCGAGAACCTTTGCCCCTGGACCCCATCGGGGTTATGTCCCTGAACCCCACAAGGGGCCCTTAGGCGGACCCCTGGACCCCACCTGGGATGGGCTTCGCGCTTCGCGTGCACATCTTCTAGGTTTGTCGTAATTCAAATTATCCCTTCTTCCAAAGTTGAAAAGAAATCTACGTCCATGGGGCTGAGTCCCTATCTTCGTTTGGGTTAGTTATTCAGATTTAGGCTCAGTGTTGTATGCACATAATGCGACAACAAGGGAACGACGTACACTCGATGCCGAGCTCGGTTTATGTATCCCACGCTGTGGGCCACAATTCCATGAGTCAAAGAATTACCGAACCAGCTTATTGCAAATAGTCACTCATTAGTCAATGTCATTGAGAACTGGAAGAATAACGAATTGGTGTCGAAAAAGGCATGTTCGAGTTAGTTATTGTAACATTGGATCTTTACCACAGTACCTGCGCTTTAATTGGTCATGCAAGGAAAAACAACATGAACGGACCTGTTGCCCCGACCCCAGATCCCTTTTTTCTTGTCATTCCCAACTAATTCGGACATTAACGGAATATTAGCAAATATGCCAGAGGCTTCAGTTATGCCCATAACCGCGTCACAGAAAATCGAACTTTCGACAATAAACTTTAAACAATAATCATTTCGACTCCTATATAAACCACATACATCTTTCCCTACTTTTTCACAAATATGTGTATTCCAGTCCGTCAATTCACAAAAATGCACGTCAAACGGTGCTGGAAAGGAACTCCAGACATGGTCACGTACTGAGCTTATGTTTGATGCAGTGTTCTTAAACTCGTGAGTACATGTCTTTTCTGTTTCAAAATTAATCGTCATCTTGTCTTCACCATTATACAGTGTAATATGTTGCTCTGTGAAGGTTATGTCGTCAACGTATGTTACGTTTTGGTGGAAATACGGATATATGACTTTCTTGGGACCACTTGTAAGATAGGCCAGTTGCAACGTTACACTATGTCTGTATCCACTTTCAATTGCAAGAAATGGCGCGTAGATACCTACTGCAAAGTAAGATGTTGCATATTCATCTGTTACATCACAAGGTAGTTCTTCACTTCGTTGAAGGGGATCAAAGTGTATTGTCTGGAGCATAATTATAGAATCGTTAGAGTTGTTGAAGTGACTGAAATGACCTGTTGCTTCAGGGACCGAAAAGTTGATACCTATTTCAAAAACAATAGAAAGCATATATTAATCTGTAGTTTTCTATCCAAATCACATTCAAACCTTCCCAGACCTCACGCTTGGACCTGTCGGGTCGGCATTCGGGGGTAGGGGTATTAGAGCATGATTCTCTGTCCATTGCGGCATTTCTATTCATTAAGAAGTAGGTTTTGAACATGTTCAAAAGTTTTGAACATGTTCAAAACTGGTTTTGATCCACAAAAGGTTTTTGATCGTCGAATCATAGCAACTCATAGACGACCCGTAGCAAACTGCCATCTGTCAGCCCCGAGTTGGTACATAAAGGAAGTAATGTTACGTATCAACTACGCCTCGACACTAGCTGATACGCCAATGGCTTATCCGTTTCTTGAATGAGAAGATTTAATGAGCTATTCGTAACATCCTTTATAGCACGTATTAATGCCAGTTACTTAGTAACATGTACTGGACTGTTTTACAAGAATAGTTAAAAGTTAAATTTATTTTTGATATGCTAAAGAGGAACTGTATTCTAAGCATTCTGGTGAAAGTTTTATTCATTTCCCATGTTCGGTTCTTGAGATATTAGCGATTGAATGTGGCAAATTTTCTACATAAAATGAACTTGAAACAAGCAGGCGTGATACCATGGCTTCACATTGTCGGTTAAATGGTTTGTATTTATTTATAATTTACCACCAGTTTAATTCGACAACACTTTTATATATAAATACCGTTGGTGCATCTTGAGCAATGGGATTTTAAGAACTTCATGTGCCTTAGGTGCAAGGTAACATCCCTAATCAATTCAAGGTCAAACTAACAGGAAGAAAAATAAAAGAAAGAAAAGAACAATAAGTTGGCCAACAATGTGAATCCATAAAATCACACATGCTTGCTTCAAGTTCACTTTTCATAGAAAATGTGTCAACTTCAATTGCTAATATCTTGAGAACTGAACATGGGAAATGAATGAAAATTTTACCGGAATGCATAGAATATGTTCCTCTTTAACATATCAAACATAAATTTGGTTCTGGACTATTCTTTAAGTCTCAGTTTACCCTGATATAGGCTGTAACCCGTTCTAGGCACATTAAGCCCCCAGCCCCCCCCCCCCCCCCGCATTTACTTTTCTGTCACCTTAACGTCAAATATTGTGCCAATCACAACAAAACTGCTCTCTCTTCATAAATGATTTTTTTGAAGGTTTGCAATAGAAGTAGCCTGGAAGAGTATCTCCAGATTTAATGCTCTAATCAATTACCACATTCACTATTTCACCCCCGGGCAAGGTACAAGGTCAACAATCAAAAGGAGCTTTAAATATCTTTCGGGTAATTGACTCAACATTTTACAGACTGTGACACACATTTGTTAAAGAATATGACGCACGTATTCCTTACAGTCATGTGAAAAGGCGATCACACTACAACGAATTCCGATCGGATTTCATTCTGATTTTTTCGGGTTTAAATTATTAAAATCTTCTCAATCTCTGGTCGGAAAGAACTAACATTTTGCCTACATGTGTTAACACATAAGTTGTAATCATGACTGTAAAAATTAAATTTTTATTTCGTGACCTAACATCAATAGCTAGCTTTAATAGGACTGACGCTGCTCGATAAAAATCTATGTCAGTGTAACGTCACGAAAACGTCAGTTGGGCAATTATTCATAGAAAAAAATGTGCATTACATATTTTCACTGGTTGAATAACTTTTGTCTCTTTCCGACCAGATATGGCAGTATGGGGAAGACATAACAAAAGCTGTTAATATGGTATTGGCATCCGATCCAAATTCTTTGTAGTGTGACCGTGGCCTTATGTTGTTTTTACGTAACATTTGGAAAACTTTGACACACTAATGCGTCACAACCCAGAAAAACATGACTCATATTTGACTCACCCCCCAAGCCCGTGGATTTCGCCTTGTTAAGAATGCATTCGTGTCAACGCGCTTTACATAAAAAGACATGCCCGGTTTTACCTAAGGCCTGTATACACTGCAAACATTTCAGCACTATTGGACATAATTGGATACAATTGGACACAAACAGTTTGCCCCTGTGTACACTAGACACATGTTACGGACACAAGTTGCGATAACTCGGCAACATTTTGTTAAAATAACGCCAGAAAAGCGGAATTTTTGGACTTAACATATAGGATTCAGAAAAGAGGAGATGTGCTTTTGGGAGCATCTACAAAAAAAAAAAAAAAAAAATGCAATTGTTACTGAGAGGAGAAAGAAAGGACAACTAAAAGGATTGGAAGGATTGCAGATTTTTTTAACATTTTTTTGCAAATTTAGCTAGGTTGTAATACATTTTAGCAGTGGTAGACTATAATTTCACAGACGGGTGTCCACGCTCGTCAACCAGGGTCAAATCTAGCATACTCACGCCGAGACCTGTCTCAACACCCTTACATCACAACGTACGATTTTAACCTTTTCGTGTTTTCTTCTTTCCCTTTTTCTTATTTTTTCTTTGAAATGTTTCCACCACGATGGGAGGGGGTTCTCAATTACGGAGGGACAGGTTTTGACGGGGAGCAGGGTGGAGTGGGAGTTTCATCGGAATGAGTGGATGGTGTCAAGTGAGAGATGGGAGGGAAAAGCTTGTTGAAATGAACCAATGAAAGGCACTGGGGAAAATTCCACAAATCCCCTTAAGCCCTCCTAATTTGTTATGTATATTAAACTTTGTTGTAATTATTTTGGCTTGATCGAGGAACTTTCGAACAAGATTGACAAATTTTTCAGACGGAGATAATGTGGGGGGGGGGGGTATTCTCGGATGGAGAGGACCCTCAACCCAGTCGTGGTGGTGGGACCAGTGTTTCAAAAGTACCAGAGGACAAACGGAGGGCGAATGAAAATGTGGAAGGAAATATTTTTCTTGCGTTACTCAAACTCGAGGGCAAAGTGTGGACTCTTGCTGGAGGAGTCCAGGGGACCACCTAAGGGCCTTAACCCTTCACCGTTGTTTGGGTCCTTTTGGACCCATGCGGAGAGCGCGGATTCCACCCATCTTTACTGTTTCACGGGGAGCTCGAAACTGCGAGTAGCTACCCGAACATTCGGCCACAACAATGAGAGAGACAATAGTTCAAGGTCACGAGGTCAATAGCCTACGGAAGCTGATGCGGAGCGTGCCTTTTCCGCCCACCCCCGAGGCGCGCAAACATGCCCCGATTGGAGCACAACGGTAAAGGGTTAAGTAGAGTCCTGGGGCTAAGGCATACTTCTAGGTGAATATTAAATTTCAGGGTTGGTATTTTTGACTCGAGAGGGATATCTGGGGCAAACGGCTTTGACTGAGGAAGCCATTGGTCCCCATGAAGGCGGCGCTGAACTGACCTCCCGTGCCACCAACCCCGAATGTTAGATAGGTGACCTTAGAGAAAAACTATTGGCACCTTTTATCCCTGGGGTCAAAACAATAATTTTGAAATGATCTGGGGATCCACGACTCTCATGATAACACCAGGGAGGTGTGATTAAACACACCTCCCTGATAACACCAAAAAGAGAAGACTGCTATTACTAAAACTTTCAACTGTCAACCCCGGATAATTGACTCGGTCAATTTTTCATCCGAGGGAATTTCTTTCGGTCAAATTTCTCCACGCATTAAATAATTCCCCTTGATAATCACTCATTAGAAACATACCCGGGGTTCTAGATGTGTCTTCTTTGAGCAAACTGTTTACATTTAAGCATGGCGAACTATTTGTTGTCTATTAACTTCACTTTTAATTGCAATAAAAAGAATGCAAAATACCCGTCTCGCTGAGCCCTAATCTAACGCATTGTATGTATTATAGTGATCAAATAAGACTAGCCACAAACAAAGCAAAATCAGGTGGTGGAGTCAGCTGATTCAGATAGCAGAGCTTGGACACAAGTTGCTGGAAAGTTGAAATGTGAATTTTTCGAACAAGTTGCTACACATGGTTCAACACATGTTGCCGCTTGTGTCTATTCTGTACACACTGGCAACATCTTCGGACACACTGCGTTTGTTCTGAAATGTGTCAAATGTACACAGACCCTAAACGCTCAGGCTTGTCCTAGTTTTGCACACATATAATGAACACCGTCCGTGACGAAAATATGAACGTTCTCCATGTACTGCAGTAAGTTTATGGAACGCGATATGGGGGTGTGAACGCGATGTGGCGATGTGAACGCGATATGGTGGTGTGAACCCGACACGTAGTACAAATCAGGTGCAATTTAAAGTGATAAACTTAAAAACATGACTTTTTATGTGGTTGAAATAGAATAAACCACATTTGTCGGAGTACTGTTTTTGAATAAACGGGCTCGACTACAAAGTTGAAAAAGTAACGGACTTGGCTTCGTCCGTTTTATTTCTCGAGGGTTTATTTTATTAATTACAGATAGTACAAAACACGGCAGTTCGTTGTTTCCATAACCTTAAAAAGTATGATCCTATTTGCTCCTACATTTTATCTGAGCACTGGCTCACAGTGGATAAAAGAATGAAGTTTAAATTGATGTTAATAGTCTACAAATGCTTAAATAATCAAAGGTCAAAATATCTAAATGACATGCTGATAAAAGGTTTTAATGCCACTCACAATCTCAGATCTAACAGTGACACATTAGGATTGGTAACACATTACGATTGGTAGTTCCACGCACCGTACTTCCAAGTCGTATGGTGACCGTGCCTTTATGGAACTCCCTTCCTTTCTCCCTCAAATACCTCAAAATTTAAAGCTGGACTAAAGACTTACTTTTTCAACCTATGGTATTATCTCTCATTTATTACTTGTTAAGTGCACGCGAATGACTATGTCACATCGTGCGCTATACACTGTTAAAAATTTCTCTGTAAATTTACATAATTTTTATGGCAAATTTTTTTCCAACCAAATAATGTTTTTTTTACAGCCAGACTGTAATCATGAAAAAACATTAAGTGTTTGTTTTTTCTTTACAGTTTTTGCATGTAAATTAGTTTACAAATGTCTACTGTAAAATCGAATTACAGAATTGTTCTGTTTTTTTTTTTTACCGTAATTTTATGTGAATTTACAGCCTACTGTTTTCATTCTCGGCGTTTTAATATTTATTATAATATCGCTTTTTTTCCTTTCATATGTTATTACGTAACATACACTTCACCATTACGTAGATCAGGTATTTGCTCATCAACGTAATGTGTCGTTACGAAGTTGTTTTCAATCAAAACACAATGAGGATGCTTTGTTGTCATATTGTTGTCAAGTAGACTGCTATCTCTAGGAACTTTGTAATTGGAAAGTCTCATTTTTTGTACAATATAATAATTGTTTTTAAAATAAATATGACAAAGAATGCAAACACATTGGTTGCAAACATTTCCAGACAAGGTAAACAATAAGTTTATCACTTCCTGATTAAAAAACGCCAAAAAAGGTATTATTCAAAGCAACAGCAATCCTTTTGTTAGGAAATGCCTACAAAATAAGCTCCACCCATTTATGCAAAATGAGATATACGTCATAAAGTGGTAAATTTACAGACTCTTTCAAGTAAATTTGTGAAACGTTTTTAATTCGATCAAGTGCATGAGCGCCTGTGGCGATGAGTTGACATCAGTATACCAATTGTCAGTATAATAAATATAAGTTAATTTTCAAATAGGGCCATAAATTTGCCAAAAATGTTTTCTTTTTTAACTGAAACTTCGCAGAACGATGCATGTTATATATTGAAAATTTTCTGGCTATTTCTTATTTGTTTGTTTGTTTGGGCTTTTTTTTGTTTCTTTTTCAGCTTAAAAACAAAATGAATGTTTGTTAAATGACAGTATATTTATGTGAAATCAGAAAAATACAAAATACTGTTAAAATTTCTGTAAATTTACAGAAAAAGTTTTACAAAGCAGTAAAATTTGGTTAAAAAAGCAGACAGAAATGGTTTTTCAAATAAACAGAAAATACATGTTAAACAACCTTTTTTTATTGTAGCAATACAAAGTGTCTGTAAAGATACAGAAAATCTCTATTAAAAGTAAAATACAAAAAGTTTAAGTTAAAAAAGTCTGTAAATTAACAGAAATTTTTAACAGTGTATTAAGTCTAATCTAGGCCTTTATATATTTACCAACAGTTCTCCGACATATGCAGTTAATTCCTTAAGTAATTTTTTTCAAATATACGAAAAACGTACTTGGTGCACATCCCTCGTTAGTCTGGAACCGACTTCTGACAGCTTCTTCGACAATCGACTTCTTTATCGGATAGAACGAGTTGATAAAATCCACCCGGTATTCTAACTCGGTTGACAAAACTACACAGACAGTTTGGCTGACAAGTGCGGACAACATTGTCACCAGTGTAAAATGGGGGGAAACTACGAAATACATGATGAAAATTTTACCCCAGAGTATTTAGTTGCTGTAATACGGACGCTGCCGCGACAAAGATAAGTTTCTAGAGCGATATCAGTGTTTCGTTTCGAACATAGCAACTCAGCATCAGAAGTATTCTGTCGCATTGGCCCAGTTTAAATAAAATGACGTCACTAAATTGTTACACAATTTGTTGGCAAAGTGATAAAATACAGCTCGGCTATAGATGTCTCACCTATCATAAAACGTTACAGCGTAAATTGGTTTTATAAATGGAAGAGTATAAAACATATACACGATATTTATCATATCCTGTTAATATCGACATTTAAATATGAATGTGAGTGAACTCCAACTCAAAGTTAATGGAAATCGATATTAGTTAGCAAGGTAATAGTTACATATCAAGTCCTTTTCATTTTATAGCTTTCACTTTGACATCTCCCCCCCCCCCAAAAAAAAAAAAAAAAAAAACACACATTGGTAAACGTTTTACAGGAGATTTAAAGGACCAACCCTCTCACCCCAAACTACAATATTTGTAGAGGTTTACCGAAATTCTTAATTGGCTCAGTTCTTTCATACGGGCGGATCCAGCAACTACTGTAAGGGGGGGGGGGGGACGAACGAAGTGCACCGAAGGTGAATCACTAGCGCGAAGGGCGGGTATAACCGCGGGGGCCCAGGGAAAGGCGTCAGAGCCCCTGGCGGGGTCCAGGGACGCAGCCCCGTGAAAGCTTTCAGGGGGCAAAACCACCGGAAGCTCTCGGAGTATGTGACAATTTGAGCATATAAAATTAGTTTCAAATGCCCCAAGAGTTGAGAAGAAATGATCAGCTATCCCTCCAATTTTACCTTTCAATGATCTGGGAGGCTCTTTTCAAGGCATCGAAATGTGCTTTCCAGTCAGTGGACAAAGGTGTACGATTATTGACAACCCAACTGAAGTGTAGGCTGTTACTCGAATTTATTGAAAATTTATTTGCAGAATAATATGACAAACATGTAAAGCAAATTAAAGATAAAAGATCTCCAAATTTGGCTGTAATTATAATAATGCCGTTCAGTAACCTCTCGCTAAAGGTATCTTTATAAAAACGTATTTCAAATCTTGTTCTGTATTGTACAGTATATGCCTTCTTTCTACGCTTGCAGAGTCGGATACAAGCTATTTCAAATAAAATTGTAATTGTTTACAAGTTTACACTTTCAGTTGTTGCGATGATCGAGTTGAGTTGCGGTGTGCAAAGTCGTGTAAGTGTGGTACTACAACTTAATGTCCTGAGTTAATATAAGGTCACTCATATGATCAAAAGTGTCGTTTTCTATGAAAATTAAAAATTAGAATCTGGTAGCGCGACTATGAATTTAGCCATTCTGACAGCCTAATTCATACTTGTCAAGTATGACCTGACATTACCCACTAATATTTCCGACCGACTTACCCCGAACGAGGCTGTAAAGTTGAAGGTCTATCCAATCCCCAGCTCGCCTACAAATGTCACCAACAGGTTCATATCATATTGGGGAGGAAAAGTAACAAGAAAGTGAGAGGTTCGCCGGGATAATTCCGCCCCTTAAAGTGCGGCAAGAAAGTAGTTGACAACCATAATTATTCACCTGCTGTATAAATATCGGTCTATAATAGTAGAAGCAAAACGAATGCACGATTAGAGACACAGTGGCGCTTCTCTTTAAGCAGTTGAGATAGGCCTAAATTGTGAAGTTTTAAATATTTGTAGCTTTATGGTGTTACGACGACTGACGTTCAAGTGAACGAATCAGTGTGATTATTTGACACAGAAAGGCTGGTTCTGCCCCCTTCATTGGCATTAGCTAGTTTCCCACAAATTATTCTGATGGTATGTATTTCGGCGGTTGTAGCCATACATGTCTTAGCCTGCGTAGCCCCTCTGTGGCTGCAGCCACCTTAGGCTGCCGCCCCTAAGATCATTTTTTCGTAGCGATGACTGGACGAAAAAATTCGTCCGCCCGCGGGCTATACATGTCTCGGCTTGGTCTGGCTTGGCGTAACTTGAGGTATTCTGGCTAGTTTTGCGAATAATAGAAGTTGTCACTTGAAAAATAATTGGCGGCCCACGAAATTACTTTGAAGTTAACATAGGGCCCATAGGCCTTACCACCGTCATAAGTTACTGAATAATCCCGGCGGTTGGGTTGATCGGTGTTACGTTAGAGCAACAGTAAAACAGTCTGGCATACGTTTGGACCTTATTAACATTAAAAATCCACTAACCCCTCAAGCCAGCCAGATGGGCCTATCTGCAGCGCTAAAATCGAAGGTTTGTGTAAACACAAAATTTAGACATTTCATATATGCGTCCAGTTGCTTCAAAGATGATTAATGACGTTTCTATTGAACGGAGGTCTTTGAATTCGTCACTATACCCCACATACCGGAAATGTCTCACCAAATGAAATGTGTGGTTTAGAATTCGATCCGACTTAATTATTGTTTTTTTTACATATTTTTTATATATATTTTTTTATATGACCTAAAGGGAAAGGTCGGTCTCCCTCGCTCTACTCTGGATCCGCGCTTGCTCTTTGCTTGGCAGCTAATTCAGACAATGCAGAGTACCAAAGCTTATATTACAAAGCATGAGCCGTACTGAGAGTGTTTTGATCATAAACATGGACCCCTTTTTATTCTCACCCTGAAAATTGATACCGTGTGGGGTGAGGGAATTGGACCTTTAGCCCTGTCTGTGACGGAGATGCAACATCTAAACATAGGAACAATTTTAATCTCGCATTATATTGTGCCTACTGTTTCTTAATAATTTCGCGGCAAAAAAGAGACAAGACCAAGCCGGCGAAAGGATTACTCCTGGCATATGGCCAACAACCAAAAACCCGAACATCAGCACCCTTAGAGACGAAACAACACAAAACCACCGACATCGCCTAGAATACAAACTTCGTTCGAAATACATTTCCTGCCCAATAATCCGAATATGAATTAAAAGTGCTGTTGTGTGACTGGGGTACCATGATTACGAGTAGGCTTAAGGGTTCAGGTACCTGGTCCAGAGTCCAAAGAAAATACGGATGTTAGGGCGGGTGTGTTTTCCTGTAATTTTGTACGGACGCGGGTACGGGCATGGGTATAACGGTACCGGGTCATGTATACATACGATACGGGAGCAGGTCGTTAATGCGTCTCTTTTGAATATACTATAAGTCATGGTTATGAACTTGGTTTGTGCAACAGGTTTTGAATACCACGTATGGGTCAGGCACCTGGTGATATACATGAATGCAGATCGACCACGTTACCGCAATGCAAACTTAGACCCCATGTGATATTCAGTCAAAGTCAAAAAGCCTGTGTAGGCTACAGGGATAAAATTTGGAAAGCGCTGGTTGAATGCGTGTTGTTGTAAGGTATGCCTGCCATGTACAGTAATTAAACTTGCTGTGACCTGGACCTTGACAAGCCGAATTGTACCCAACATGATGTTATGCTACCAAGTCACCGTAAAGCTTCCAGTATGAATGTGGCGGAGACGTTTTGAACTATTTTAGTTAATGTGGCCCAACAAAACTCTTACATTCTCATCAAGCAGCAACTAGACAGGGGTATGCGTGGAATAGACGAATCCGAATAGTCAAACGATGGTCTGATTTCATCGAGTAAAATTGGGGTCCATCAGCTTTAATCTTTCGAATACTTTGCTTACCTGTATGATAGAAGATCATAGTACACTAAAATACCCCGTGATTCATTCAATTTCACTGAATGTGAGAGCTTAAAATTGTATGTAGACAGTTAAATTAAGAATGATTTAAGGCTTAAGGACCCCACGAAAGGCCGTCGTCTCTGGCCGCTCGGATTCGTCTATATTATAGTACGGTTTTTAATGTTTGGAATCTACTTCACATTGGGTACACATGAAGGCATGTTACTGCAGTTGATATGGTATACAATGTACAGCTTTTTCAAGGACTTACCTAATATGGCTAGTGGGTGAGGGGTAAAGGGTGGGGGCAGCCCGTCCAATCAGAATTCAGCCAACTTACCTCTAAAGGTTATAAAACCTAGATGCGGCACTCGTTGTGCCTAAAGGCCTAGTTCTCTTACCCTAAACGGTACCAATTCTCCTTACCTTCGTACTTAAGCCCCTTCCACAATTGTCTGAAATTATCCTCATCCAGTCACAATCTCAGTTTACTGCTTCAGGCTGACAGTATGGAAAAGCTCCATGTATATAATTAAATCACTCTGTAAGTCATGCTTTGTAATATACACGCTAAAAGTAAAAGAGTGAACTTATTCACTCTTTGATAGAGTGAAAGGGTAAATTCACTCTATTGGAGTGATAATTCACTCCAAGATGAGTGAAACTCACTCCAAAAGAGTGAAATTCACTAAAGGAAGAGGGAAAATTCACTCTTCCACGAGTGCCTGCAATGGTCACTCTTTTTTAAAGAGCGATCACTGTAGGCACTCCATCAAGAGTGAAACTTCGCTCGTTTTAAGGGAATTTTGCCTTTTTGGGGTGAATTTCAATCTTCTTGGAGTGAATTATCACTCTAATGGAGTAAATTTACACTTTTCACTCTATCAAAGAGTGACTAAGATCACTCTTTTGATTTTAGAGTGTAAGCTTTGGTATTCTGCATTGTTTGAATTATCTTTCAATCAAAGAGCTGATCCCCTACAAGGATTACAGTGTTTGGGGTGAGAGGATTGACCCTTTAAGACACAACCCAGCAAGCTCCCCATAGTCACTGTGCATGTGGGTTTTCAGGTTTCTCCCCGCCGATCCGCCCGTTTCCCTTCGGTAAATCCTGCCACGATCAATGATAATCAATATTGCACTTTTCTCTGCCTCTGTGTTGTAAACAAAAATGGGTCTCGGTAAGGTGTGGACTTCTCCTCACACTTCTTTGTTGTAAAAAAAGAATAACCCATACCTTACACTTAAATATGTCTATACCTAATCTTTGTACAAAGGACAATATTGTGGCCAGACTAGAAATCAAGTTCTGGTTGACTCGTCTTCTGTTCGGGACTTGACCCAAGTTATAAGACTAGTCTGGAAATAGATTTGGGACACCCTAAGTGGACTCAACTCTTAACTCATGTGAAGGCACCGACATCTTGTCATCCCAGACGCTAGTGGTTAAACTGTTTCAATAGATGAATAAGAGAGAATCTGGGAATCGTCGTGAACTTTGGGTCGTATAGCACTGTCAAACATTATCGGCTGTTAATTAAAGTTATTGTTTTGTACTTGAATGCGGCTACGAGTGCGGTCACTGGTAGGTTATAACCACGACACTAAATTAAATCATAAATCGTAAGTTAACATCACCTAAACTTTTTATTTAGTATGGTTCCTCGACCTCACCGGGCTATGGATATAGGTCCTCAGTATCCAGTCTGGCTACGTGTTTGTGATATAGTCGTTTTTTTCTGTCTGCATGGGTTTTGCCTTTATTTGGAAGCTGTTCTCCAAGGGGAATTTGGAGCGAAAAAATGTGATATGTGAAGGAGAAACCAAATCTACACAGTGTGGTCAATCTCCCATCTTAAAGGGACATGTATTTCCCGAGTTGTCTGTAAATATAACTACTAGATTTGTGTTCCAAAGTGAACTTAAGGGCAGCAGAGGTTATATCACATCCTCACCTTGACAAGGAATGTTTTGCTTCCCTTTGTGTTTTCAGACTGTTGTGTTGACTTGAAGTTAAAAGGAGTGAGACCCCTCCCTGTAAGCGATGCAAAGTTTGTAAAATTCTCATGCCACTTATGCAATCGTATTCTGATAATATTGGATAGCTGAGGAGAAAATTGGCTGTAAATTTCAAAGAAAACCAAAATATGTCCGTTAATTTGGGGATGTGATGTCATCTGTGCTTGCTTCAAGTTTTTTTTTTTTTTCATTGAAAATGTGGCAACTTTACGTGCTCATATCTTTAGAACCATACATCGCATTACAATGCAAGTTTTACTGAAAATGCTAACAATAAGTACCACTCAGTAATAAGAAGCAGCTTCATAACAAGTGACCAATCAGAATCCAGTCTGGGGATGACGTCATTGTTGCTAGGCAGCGATCAAAGTCACGGTCATTTTCTTTGCAAACCGATACTGTGGCAAGGTCAAGGCCAAAGAGATCAACAATCTGTCAAGATTAAAGGCATATGACATGAAACAATTCATTTCATTCAAGGGTGATTATTGATTTCTATTTTTTATTTATTTTATTTTATTTATTTATTTATTTATTTATTTTGGAGGTTTCCTCCGTCACTTGCTAGTAAGCTGTCTCAAAATACTCCCCTCTATAGCATATCAGAACTTGATGTGTACTGAAACCTTCTTTAAAGCCAGCCACCGCCATAGTTGTTCATTGCCTTGTTCTTTGTTGTTTGCTTGTCACATCAATGGGCTTTTATTTGAATGGAAATACGCTCTAAATAAAAAAGAAAAAACTCTTTAATAGAACGAAAAGTGTGAACTCATTCATTGGTTTTAAAGTATTAACGCCCCCAGGTACGATTAATTTATCGTCAATGAATATATGTCAAGCAATTGGCGAGAAAACGATCGTGTGGCGGAGGTGGGGGGGGGGGGGGGCAGTGACGGTGAATTCACTGAGAAAATTCCATTGAAGCACTGTGGTCAGATCAAAGTTCCTTTGATATTTATTGACTGCTCGTAATTTTTCTCGACCATTCCTTGTTCTTTCCTCAATTGGGGTCTCTGCCAGGGGAAAGACCTTAATTGCAACATAGCAGTAGATTTAAAAGATTCCGATCAGAATGATAATTGTCACTACAGTTGACAAAAATGATCGCGTGTGAGGGACGTCAATTAACTTACATCAATTATAATTGACATCCATTCATAGAAGAAAAAAAAAATGTTCAGAGCCATTAATCATAAATTAAACTCCCTGTTTTGATATCACCCTAATAATTGTCTTGTTACATTACGGCCAACATCGTCCGCAAATGGGTAGGTGTCTTTTACCAGAAATATTTCAAAAGCAAATCATGACGTATCCTGGGAAACATCTTACACCAAGCTTACCGTTGACTCCCTATTTGGGCTACTGCGTGTCCCTTCACCTTTAAAAGAACAGTCGTCCCAAGCCTATTTTGGAAAAAAAGGCTGGGTCTAAAAAAATTCTTCTTTTTTCTCTTTCAAGTTCTTTTATAATATTTCACTAGTCCAGATAACATTAATCCCAATTAGGGTGACTGCGTTTACCTTTCCCTTCAAAGGCTCCACTACAAATATGAAGACCAATGCCGTATCCAAGTGCGCCCCCCCCCCCCCGACCCGACCTTGCAATGTAAAAAAACCCTTAAAAAGCGGCTATTCTCTCTAGCCTTAGACTATTCCCTCATGTCGTGCCCTAAATCCCCCATGACACCACCCCCACGACACAGTCCTGGCTACGCGCCAGCTGAAGACCATCGCTGAATCAGTTGTGCCTGAAGCTACTCATACGAAGTTTGATAGATTGTTTTTACCATTTTGTTAAATGTTATTTCATTACATCATGTAAGCTGAGACATACAGCAAAACGTGTTGTGGAAACCACATGTGTTTTTTGACATCCCTTCGATATGTGACATGGTTACGGAAAATGTATCTGAAGAGACAACTTTCGAACAGCATATAATTTTGCAGACCGGTATGAGATTAATGAGCCGCAGTTTTGTAGCAATGTTTTTTATGTCGGGGGTCCTCTGTACTTTGGTGAGAGGCAACTTGCGTTAGTTATTCCTGCTGACTAATCATGAAAATTAATGGTGTTTTTAATGCCTTCGAAGGGAGGCGTTTACACTCAAAATGTTAACCGAATTTTAAACGTTTCGGGGAAATTGTGATATTTAGATTACTGCATGGTTGACTTTGGGTGGGTCAAAGAAAAACCAGAATAAAAAATGCTAGCTAGCTTAGTAAATATTGTAAATGTACAGAGGAGAAGAAGATATGTAACCGATTCAGAAAGGGAAAAACACTCACCCCCTCCTTTAAACGAAACCATCGTACACTGTTAAAAATTTCTGTAAATTTACAGACTTTTTTAACTTAAACTTTTTGTATTTTACTTTTAATAGAGATTTTCTGTATCTTTACAGACACTTTGTATTGCTACAATAAAAAAAGGTTGTTTAACATGTATTTTCTGTTTATTTGAAAAACCATTTATAACTGATTTTTTAACCAAATTTTACTGCTTTGTAAAACTTTTTCTGTAAATTTACAGAAATTTTAACAGTATTTTGTATTTTTCTGATTTCACATTAAAATACTGCCATTTAACAAACATTCATTTTGTTTTTAAGCTGAAAAAGAAACAAAAATAAGTCCAAACAAACAAATAAGAAACAGCCAGAAAATTTTCAATATATAACATGCATCGTTCTGCGAAGTTTCAGTTTAAAAAAAAAAAAACATTTTGGCAAATTTATGGCCCTATTTCAAAATTAACTTACATTTATTATAAAAGCATACCTAGTTATTACGTTCTTAGTTATAAATATCATACAACTGGTGTTTTGTCACACATTTTTAAGTAAAAAGAAATTGTAAGGCCCTAATTTCAGAGCACTGACAATTGGTATACTGATGTCAACTCATCGCCACAGGCGCTCAAGCACTTGATCGGAGCAAATTAAAAACGTTTCACAAGTTTACTTGAAAGAATCTGTAAATTTACCACTTTATGACGTAAATCCATTTTGCATAGACAGATAGATGCGTGAAGCTTATTTTGCAGACATTTTCCTAACAAAAGGATTGCTGTTGCTTTCAATAATATCTTCTTTGGCGTTTTTTAATCAGGAAGTGATAAACTTATTGTTTACCTTGTCTGGAAATGTTTGCAATCAATGTATTTGCATTCTTTGTCATATTTATTTTAAAAACAATTATTATATTGTACAAAAAATGTGACTTTCCAATTACAAAGTTCTTAGAGATAGCAGTCTTCTTGACAACAATATGACAACAAAGCATCCTCAATGTGTTTTGATTGAAACCAACTTCGTAACGACACAATACGTTGATAAGCAAATACCTGATCTACGTAATGATGAAGAGTATGTTACGTAATAACATATGAAAGGTAAAAAAAAGATATTATAATAAATATTAAAACGTCGGGAATGAAAACAGTAGGCTGTATATTCACATAAAATTAAGGTAAACAAAACAGAACAATTCTGTAATTCGATTTTACAGTAGACTTTTGTAAACTAATTTACATGCAAAAACTGTAATTTAAAAGAAAAAACAAAGCCTTAATGTTTTTTCATGATTACAGTCTGGCTGTAAAAAAAACATTATTTGGTTGGAAAAAAATTTGCCATAAAAATTATGTAAATTTAAAGAGAAATTTTTTACAGTGTACTCGCCGAAAATGAATTATTGATTGTTTGCTCTTTGTTTGGAAGAGTCGATTGTGTCATGGGGAATGTGAAGGTAAGCTTTATCCAGTCTACGACTTATAATGACCTATTTAGAACCCTCGTACCTCGATGCCTGCTTGTTAAAAGACAGAAAATGATTAAAAAATGATCGATAAGAAAAACATTTTTAACTGTTCCAAAACAGCGCACACAAAAATTTTAAAGGTTTTGCCATCCGCTTGAAACTTCTCGCTCTGTGGTACCGTGCCTCTTTTCATAATCGAACAATCCCAGAAAGGGAATCTTTTAGGGGCAGTGCTCATTGATTTTCAAAGTAGTATTGGGCGAAGAAACACTTTGTTAAACAGTTAGCATCAGGGGAATTGTTCTAACTTTTGTCGTTGGGACAAATTTCTTTACGAAGATTCAGCAAAGACTTAAGCATTTGGAAGGAGGCGAATGTGGTAAAAAGCTGGGAATGTGAACCTGTTTTCATAAAAAGACATCATAAAACTTTTTTATGAATAGTTTCACATACAAATATATTTAGCACAGAATTTAAACACACATGCCTTATCTTGGACGCTTCTCGTCCTTTTGCTTAAGATAATGTGTATTATCTGTTCTTTTTATCCAGTCTAGAATGGAGCCATACATGACAGAGCAATAATGATGTAAACGGTCTGGAGGTTGTGAAGTTGGTCAGGTGTTCTCCTTCAGTGGACGTAATATAGCTTCTCCAGGAAGCAGTTTAAAGGGCCAATTCTCTCACCCCAAACAGTATTAATTCTCCTTACCTTCTTACTTCAGCCCCTCCCGCACAATTATCTGAAAAGCATCCTCATCCAGACACAATCTCAGTTTATTGCTTCAGTGTGAGTATAAAAAGATCAATGTGTATAATCAAAACACACCCAGTACAGTTCATGCTGTTAAATATAAACTTTGGTATTCTGCATTGTTTGAATTGGCTGTCAATCAAAAAGCTGAGCCAATTGAAACTTTTGGTTCCCCCCTACAAGAACTGTAGTTTGGGGTGAGAGGATTGGTCCTATAAAGTTTGGTTTTGCCTAAAGGCCCTTTGCTAGAGGGTCGGGAGGACTTTCGAAAAACACATGTGTCAACTTGGGGGTTGAATCTTTGAATTGAAGTGAAACGATGAGGTTTAATAGTTAAAAATCCCAAAGAGGTTATTTTATGGGTCATGTGCACAGAAGGATTACCAGTAATCACTGGAGGTTTTCATATGGTTGTCTGCTAAATGTCAAACAAAACCGTTCAGTTCAGGTCTCCGAATAGAGCTGACGTGCTGCGGTTCAGTATCTTCGGGACTTTCGTTTGTTTAGTTTTGGTTGTTATAAATAGTGTATATACTTTACATACTGTAAATATAGCAAGTAGGCTACTCGGGTCCCTAGTGTTCTTTTCAAGGTTGTGACCCTTCGGGACAGTACGTTATTGTTGGCGGTGGTGGTGGTGATGGTTTGGTCTAATGTTCTTGATCGATGTTTCGGCTTTTATTGTTGGGTGACAATAGCGTAGCCAGGGTTGTGTTATGTGGGTTGGAGCACGACATAAGAGTGAAGTCTAAGAGGAGGTAAATGTGGCTAATTTAGTTATTTTTGAAGTTATTTTTTGAAGGCTGGGTCATGGGGTGGGGGTTTCAAAACCCCAACTCCTGTGGCGTAACCACGGGGGTGATTTTCGGGGTTAGACCCCCCCCCCCCCCCATGTCCCAAACTTGCAATGCGAAAGAACACCTAAAATAGCGGTTTTTCCTTCTATCCCTAGACTTTACCCTCCTGTCGTGCCCCAACCCCTATGACACAGTTATAGCTATGCTACTATCCAACTCCCTTTCCCGTGGCTACGCCACTGCTGATTGAAGTTCGTTTGGTCTGGTGATGTCTTACCGTTTCGGGTGCCTGTGACCGCTCGGAAACAGTGTTCATTTGTGGCTCTTGTTTGTTGATTTGTAGTTCTTATTTCGTTTGGTCGGCCTTGCCGTGTCCGGTTTTAGCACGTAACAAAAACATATCTATTTTATTGGGCGGCAATTGGCTACAAGAAATTTTACTAGGGAACCCGCCACACCTATCCCTCCCTCTGCATCGTAACGCCTGTTGATACTGCTCACCTGACACTATTTATAAAGTAAAACAAGCAGTATTCACAAGTGATAGGAGGACAAAGTTAGTGTATTCAAAAGGGCGTAACAAAGAAAATACAGATGCCATCGGATATTTCAGATGCATTGTCGTTTTTGTTGAGGCTTCAATTAAAAAAAATTGTTTAACGTAATCTTCTGAACCACAAAGAAGTTAGAAAGATGGGATTAATGACACCCCAATTTGAATAATGTTTTACAGTGTCACCTAGAAAAGAAAATGGAACAATGTTGGGGAATAATTAAGAAGAGTAAAAACTGGAGTCAATTTCTATCCAAATGTCTAAAACAAAGACCTTTCATCTACGACATCAAGTTTGGATAGACTGACTTTATGATATCGGTCGTATGCTTTCCGTTATTGTATGGTTTCATGTCGACACGGATTTTACGCGTGTGCCGAAGAGTTGACTTCACACGGGACCCATATGATTTTGCAGCCAAGGTTCTCACCAGTTTGCTTTGTAAACTTCCCCCTTTTTGTCCAATTGACACTATATAACACATTGGTGTTGGTGTGTCGTTAAATCTTATCTAACCTAAAACCTTAAAGAGCCCATGACATGACTAAGTAACAATGATTTGGGGTCATTCTCTTGCACTATCTATCAACAAAAATAGCACTAATTTTAAAAAATCCCACCCCACAGAAGAAAAATGCTCAAGTAAAATTATATACCTTCCACCACAACAGCTGATAAATGTAAAAGTGCGTTAAACCAAGAATGACATCATCACGGGAACCCAACCTAACTGTGTGTACTGGAGTGCACTTGGAGTATACCCTGCTCTGTTGATTTTACAGAATCTTGCATGTATAGATGGCCTAAAATAATTGCTATAATGAACAGATTATCATTACAAAACATTCTGCACAGTGGCTTAAATACTACCAACAAAATCTGTGTTGTTTTGGATGCCTGTGCTAATGCTGCAATTTTACTTGGTTCAAAGAAAAGGAACAGTGATTATAGTGGGAAAGGAGACTAGCTGATATTTTGGTTATTTAAGGAAGCAATCTGTATTTTTATCAAAAGTTGGCATTAAGTTACTATTTCAACATGTATTTTGAAGTTTATGCCAGTACAAGATCCATTTGGTCATTGTATGATTTCCACATTAATGTTTGTGACAAAATTACTTGGAAGGGATGTCTTTCAAAAAATCCGGGTGAGATATCAGTCTTCTTAGTCTGTAATCTGAATGAGTGTGAGTTGAAATATTTTCTTTTTCTGGTTGAAAGAATTGCTGTCTACTCATAGATGTTCTAGATTTATGTAATCAAAAATTCAAACTGATAGGCCTAACATGAATGGGACGGCTTGAGTGAATGATGATGGGAGTGATAATTTTAAATTTTGATTGATATATTTTTGGCTTTAAACTGAGACATTCTTCAGATATAATTCAAAAGTTGTGTGGCCAGTACCGGTCTCATGCTACGCAATCTGTGAGCAAAATGTTACTTAAACATAGCCTTATAGCACACAAACTGTGAAGTTGGGTCCCTGTGATGATGTCATTTTTGGTTCAATGCACTTTTACATCTTTTACATTTTTCAGCTGTTGTGCTGAAAAGGTTACCGTTTCACTTTAGCATTTCTCTTTTGTGGGGCAGAAGTTTTTAAAATAAATGCTTTTTTTGTCGATGGATAAAAAAGAAGATGTAAGAGAATGACTCATAGTCATTGAGTCATTTCATAGGCTCTTTAAAGTTTTGCTAACTGTGTTATCAAGAAAAACTTGTCCGACGCGATTGTCTTTAATGGTAAGTGTTGGCAATTGTATCATCAGCTCGTTTCATGTAAAACCCCATGGGACATGCGTTATCAATATTTTTCATATGTCGACATCAGAAGAAAAATGCACTGACCGTTGCCATTGCTTGATGCAGAAATGATAAAAGACTAAGTCATGATTCATTTCTAGCGTCTTGGAACAAACTCCACAAATGAAATTATGAAATGGAATAAATGCTTCCCTATCATCAAACAAACTGTATCATTAGCTTACTTTTATTTTCCTAGTATAATAGAATACTATCAGGAAAGACGCAAGGCAACCCTAAACAAAAACTGACATTTCCTATGAAAATTTATACTGCCGACTTATTTCACCCTATCTCACCAAATATGGATTGTTTTAAAAAACAAGGTTAGCCGACCTGTTGCCACGACCCCAGACTCCTTTCTTCCTCTCGGTTCCAACTAATTCAGACATTAATGGAATCTCAGCAAAAATGCCAGAGGCTTCAGATATGCCGACGACGGCCTCTCAGAAAATCGAACTTTCCACCGTAAATTTGTCACAAAGTCGTTACGGCTTCTTCGTAAACCACGGGTATTTTCTCTCACTGTTTCACATATAGCTGGATTCCAATCAACCATTTTACAAAAATTCACATCAAACGGTGCTGGGAAGGAACTCCACACATGGTCACGTACCGAGCTCATGTTTGCCATTGTTTGGGAAAATTCATGGGGACATGTTCTGTTTGCTTCAAGGAAAACTCCCATTCTGTCGTTACCATTGGTCAGAGTAACTCCCTGTTCTGAGAATGTTATGTTGTCAATATAGGTTACATCTTGGTGGAAAAAAGGATACAGAACCTTCTTGGGACCATTTGTAACAAAGGCCAGTTGCAACGTTACGCCATCTTCATATCTAGGCTTACCTTCAATTGTAAGAAATGGGGCGTAGATACCTACCGCAAAGTAAGATGTCGCGTACTGCTCTCGCACGTCCGAAGGTAGCTCTTCATCAAGTTGCGGAGAGGCAATATGTACTGTTTGGATCATGATGACAGAATCGCTGGCGTCATTGAAATGGCTGAGGTGATGAATTGCATCGGGGACAGTAAAGTTAACATCTGTGTAAAATCAAGCAGTAGACTGCTATTATCGTCCCAGTAGCAAAAGTATTTTGGCCACACATGGGTAAAACCATTTGGGTTCCATCTAATATAACACACAAAACTTATAAGAGCCAATGTAGATGTTTGATGTTGAAGGTTGGCCTTTAATTTCCCCGCATATCAGTTGTCCACATGGACCCTAGAACTATCGCATATGGGTTGCGTGGGCTAACCAATATAAGCACCTTAATAAACCGGGTGTAAAATCATACGTGCCCCTTTATGGGCCAAGAATGTCAAGAATCTCTTTTCTGCGATTATCAACTTTAAGACGCAATCAGTGATCCCTGGGCAAACAGAATCAAAACTACTACATGTTCGTCCGAGTTGTGAACTCCAAATCTTGCATTCATCAAAGCAATTCAAACGACTTAGGTACGTACGTCATATCCTACAGTAAAAAGTATATGCAGCAGTAAATTGTTCGACGGAGGGTTGCTTGAATGCATAAAAATGTGTCGCTCTCCCGTAGCGTCATATTGACCGACCTTGCCAATGGGTCAGAGTGTACGTCTCTCAATTCACTATTACGATGATAACACTACATTCTAAAAGCGGTTGGGTAATAATAATGATCACCAACCGCTGGTCACTCACGTGACAATACTGAAATTGGGTAAAAACTTTCCAATAATTGATCAGCCAGGTAATGGGTTACCCAAGAAAGTGGAATCAAACCACGTAATTCACCGATAAATGAAACAGTTTCAGACAAGTTTTACTCAGTTTTAGTGTTGTCACAATACGTAACAAGTGTTGATGATTATTTTATCCAACTGTTTTTGAAAGTGTGTATGATCCCGTGACCGTTAGTTGATGTCTTAAGGTCTGTCCACACAGGATGCGTTGCGTTCCGTTCCGGATACGACACGGCACGTCACTTTTATCACTTAGCACGTAAATCAATGGAACTGTCCACACAGGATGCGTTGCGTTCCGTCACGATCGATGCGGCAAAAAGTTGACGTATCCTTCCGGATGCGTCAAATTTTGGCAAAGTCCATGTGCGTTCAGAAACAGAGTTGACGTACGGAAGCATGCGTCAACTTTGATTTCTTTCATGTTTTTTCTTTCATGAAATTCAATTTAACGGGGAATGGATGCAAAATGGTACTATGTTTGAGCTTAAAATTACAATGAAACGCCTGTAAAGTAAGAAGAAAAGCTCATTTTGGGGGCATTTTTCACATCATTGGGAATGTATACGTAGGCCTATGATTCTTTGGGTACCCACTACCCTTGCGATATTATTGACTTCGGTAGTGTAAAAACAGTTGTATTCTTGTTGGGACGGTAGGCAGGGGAAGTCTGGACACTAGACATGGCTGTACAGGGACATTTCAGGGCACACGAGAAAATATAAATATACAATTTAGTGTATATAATCAGTGGAATAATCAGAGTTCACTCTGAAATGAAAAGAGTGAACCTAGTCACTCTTTGATAGAGTGAAAAGTGTAAATTCACTCCATTGGAGTGATAATTCACTCCCAGAGGAGTGAAACTCGCTCCAAAAAAGAGTGAAATTCACTGGAGGAAGGGGGAAATTCACTCTTCCAGTGCCTGCCCGGGTCACTCTCTTGTTAAGAGTGAGGTACTCCATCAAGAGTGAATCTTCGCTCGTTTTTAAAGGAATTTCACCTTTTTTGGAGTGAATTTGAATCTTCTTGGAGTGAATTATTACCCTAATGGAGTGAATTCACACTTTTCACTCTATCAAAGAGTGACGAAGTTCATTCTTTTGATTTTAGAGTGTGGAGAATGAGATCCGCAATAGGTAGGTCGTCGTCACCGCTACCGTCCCTTATGGTAGTCATAATGAATATCGTGGGTGACGGTGACTGTGGCCGGTGTGCTGTAACTTTAACGCGATTTGAATACACTTTTTTGTCAATCAGCATGCATTGTCGTTGGAAACTACACACTGCATCTCAAAGTGACGCATCGAAATTGACGTAGTGTGAACGTATCCTGTATAGAGAGGTATGCGTCTTGACGTATCCGGAAAGATGCGAAAAAAAAACGTGTCGTATCCGGAACGGAACGCAACGCATCCTGTGTGGACAGGACTTTATACAGTTTCTTATTGCATTCCACTATTTCCCAAATCTTGGAAACTGGAAATTTTTTTCGATTGGATCAGAAATAACAAACAAGCATCCTCCAGTGACTAGGAATGTAAGCGCTGTACAAATTAGAATGAAGGTGACAAGTAATAATACGACTTATTTAAACTTTTTTAAAGTCCTCCCGGCATTCTAACAAAGAGCATTTCAGAGGAGTTCTGGTTCCCAAGGAAGCTACGTCTACTAAAGGCCAACACTTAATTGAATACCTTCTTATTACGGCCCTTAGACCATATCCATCATCGGTAACTTATTCAACCTATCTGAACAGCAATCTGTGGAAACCAAAATCTGCTTCAGAACAAAAGTTCCTGCATGAAAGTTAATTTTTTCTTCACATTTTTAGTTTTCTTGAGGAAGATACTCACCTGAACCACACCGATGATTTCCATTCAATCGACAGTTTACGACTTCTTCGACAACTGATTTCTTTATCGGATAAAATGCGTTGATAAAGTCGACAAGAAATTCAATTGCTTTTGGTATCTTCGTGCAGTCACTTTGGCTTAAGGCGGTGGTCAACAAAGTCACCAATGTAAAATAATTACGACTAAAAACGACCAAAGACATTATGCTTTGTTTGTGATAAAGTTCCCTTTTTCGCAGCTGCTAGCAGGAGTAAGTGGAAATAATATATCGATGTTAGTATGTCAAATGTTTTCAAATTGTATGGAATTCTAGACGAGTTTTATAATCGCTAAATTAAGTTTATTATGTACGCAATTTAACGACATATATTATAGGCAGCGGGCCGTACACGAAAAAGTGCTTACGTTTTTAACTTTCGTGACGCACATCTGAGGGTCGGCATAAAAATTACCCACGAAGGTCAATTTTAACCTTTTGAACATAATATCAATTACCACAAGCGAACGAGTTGGCCCACGAAGAGAAATCTGAGGGTAAGTTGTTGGCTTTTTGTGGCCATCATTCATTGTATATACTAGTTTCACGAATTTTCTGACACGTACAAAATCTGTATAATGCCGGGCGCGTGCATAGTGCAGTGGTCAGTGAAATTGATAGGGATAAACTTTCATGTCAATTAATTGACGGGAGGGGGAAAGCAGGGGTGTAGGACGATTTTTCCCTCATCTGAGGAAAGGTTGAATGAATCAGGAACAGGAACGAGAAAGGATAGCGAAGAAGGAAAATGAAACAGGACAAAACAAGAATTAAAATTTGGAATAGAAAAGAGGAAGAAAATAAACACACATGACATGAAAAAACAAGAAACAGGGAGAAGAGATGCGTTCAGTAAGGATACCAATAGATGATTCACATGATATTGTTCAGTCAAGTCTGGTTTGCAGTTGAGTTATGAGAGAGTAAATAACCGACGGCATGGTCAAGTGGTTAAAGCATCCGACTTCAGGCGCAGATTAACGGGTGGGGGCTTACCGCCCAATTCCTCCCTTTTCGCCATATCAACAATAAAACATATGGAAAATTAGCAGTGAAGCTCCCTCTCATCCCCCTTTTCTCTTAGGTCAGCCCCCCTTTTTTGAATGTGCGGATCCGCGCCTGGACTAGCTTGCAGTTGGGAGGTCGGGAGTTCGAGTATTGGCCGGGTCATACTGAAGCCTGTAAAAGCACCTACTGCCATTGTGCTTGGTGCTCAGCACAGAGCAATTGAGTAGGGAAAACAAGCCAGTTAGTCACAAGTGGAAAAGCTAGTCCGTGGCGGCTCGACATAAACCAGTTGCTTAGAAACTGGCCATATGGGCCGTCACGTAAAAACTCCGTCCATCTAACTAACTGGAGAGGATAGGCCTAAATGAACAGGCCTTACGGCCAAGCGGAACTTAATTCCCATTGAGATCTTTTGTCCAAATCAACCAAAAGGTTTCAACGGTTTCCAAATGGTAAAGGGTTTGGTTTATAAAAAGGGTAATTTTATGATTCCCTTTGAGTTTTGACCAATTTCCATCATCTAAAAAAGGGACTGCCCAAATGCAAAGGGTATCTACAAAAGGTTTCACTTGAAACCCTTTGGGTTCAAAGGGTTTAACCCAAAAGGGTTCCAAATGGAATTTTCAGCTGGGCTGTCAAAAAACTTTGACTATACCTAAAGCTGTACAGTATAGACCTAATCTCTTCTAGTGAGCATACGGTACACTGCATGATTTTGAACCAGCGTCCAAACTCCATGGAGCCTTGGTCGCTCACTCCAGGTATATAAGTTCAAACTATATGATCTATCATCAAAGAACCAATCTTAAATTTCCTGCGAGAAACTTGGCATCATGTAGTAGAACTGATCGCCAGCACCTCTGCCAGGAAAAAGGGGAACCGATCGTGGGGTAAAGTTTACAAAATGTGAAAGTACCGACCGGGGTGAGAGCTGCATGAATACATTATCTTCTGTCAGGTGTAGAGGGGCCCAAGATTCCAAGAGATATAATCACAACCGTACAACCAGTGGTTCGAACCTGCCACTTATTCATATGCTTGATATTTTGCATGTATTTTATAGGTGAGCATTCCATTTGGAACCCTTTGAGCACAATTGTTTTAAAATGGTAGGTCTGCCTTTCGAAAAGTAAAAAGAAAAAACCTCTTCAAGCATAGGAATAGGAAGCGGGGCTGTGGGAGAAAGCCCCCCCCCCCCCCCCCCAGTGAAAAATGAGGGGCGGAAGCATGATCCGCTCCTTCACTTCCCGTGTCAGAAACCCCTTCTTTAATTTATCAAATCTCAAAAAACAGAGAAATTTCCGGCGCGTTTATCCGGCATCCGGCGCATTTATGCAACATAAAGTGCACTAGTTCTCACTAATAGATCAGTTTGGTAAACTTTTCTGAGCTCTGGACATATCAAAATCGGATAGTTACCATTTGTGTGACACCACATCATTAAGAGACACCGGCAGCTATGTTGCTATTTTTGTGACCTGTCTTTCATAAAATTCCAACTTTTCTGCAATTAAAATTCTTTATTTTAAAATATTTTGTCTAAAAGGACAACAAACTTGGGAAACTTTTGAAATGTCATCGGGGTCTGCGGGGTCACGATTTTTTTTGTATACGCTCCGCGCCAGTTGAAGATAGTGTTCCGAGAAAGGTTTCATATTCCAGGCAGGGAAGCTTTGGCCTACCGTCGTCAAATGTTCTCATACACACCGCATGCGGGACATCGAATCCAGAGTAGCGCTTGCAGTGACCTTGCCGAGCCCGCACCAAGTTCAAACGAGTTTCAAGGATTGATTTGTATCCGTGACTATTGACGGAATCGAATTCAGTCATAATTAGATACCAAATGATCTTGAACAAAGAAAGTCGGTTAAACTTTAGTAAAGTTATTCTCAACTGAAACTAAGATTAAAAATGCGGAAACAGAATGTAAAATTTTTTCAAGTTGATATATTTAAAAAAAAAACATATCAGGTACCGTCATTTCAAAAAATACACAAAGGCGTACGGGGAGAGGCGGGTCCTGTTTGCCGTGAACTGAATATTTTTCAAGTCCTATTTTGCCCGGCCCCATGTCAACACGGTCCCCTGCAGGCCGAACTGACAAGCTGCTACATGCTACCCCCTTGCCCTAAAATACATGTACAGTAAGTGTCAATGCCCTGAAATAAGCACTTTCCCTGCTCTGGAAGGAGTGAAGTACCCTATCCCCACCTGAAAGGTCTGCGCCTAATAGCATGAAAGATGCCAAGGTCTGCTTCCGATTTTCTATTGAAAAACCAGCCCCTGTCTAAAACTATCGGCCATGTCATGACACCCAGCCTCCAGGGGCAGGAATTTCTGATGAGAAAGATCAAAATTTTAATACATGGCTACTTCGTCGAGTGTCGAAATACAAGCATTTCATCGGGAAAGGGCTGATCGCTTTTACAAAATGTGGTCAGTGTACCGTATTCAGTTTGGCACTAGTACTGAGCTCGGAGCCTCATATTGGGACCAGAAAATTTAGTACACGAATTCTGATATTTTTCGGAAGTGAAACCGTTCCCAGCCGCTGATAACAGCTCGACCACCAAATTTTAAGTAAGTTTGTAGCTGTTTTGGATTTTTAGATAGTATGTAAGTTACTGCTAAGCCGAATTAAAGCTACAACTATTCCCTAATAACTTGAGAACCAACACACCCCAAATGCCAGTGCCTATTAGAACCTATTACACGAAATACAGCTTGGTGACATTCTCGCCCGTATTCGTATTGTTAACCTTCCAGATTTCGTCGTTCCTCGATAAAAAATGATACTAGATGGGTTGAAGGGTATTATTCTTTTTTCAGAGATCGGAGTGACGCAGATTTTACCATTCGGATCGGTATCCAGCTCGAGTTACTCATTCGCAGTTAACGTTATGCGCGAAATCGACGTAGCAGGGACATATACAGCTCCTCGTTCGCGAAAAAGTGTCCTTTTTCTTTCCACATCTTTTTACGTTTTTAATCCCACCTACCGAAAAAAAGCATTTAAAGTTGTTTATTTTTTCATAAATTTAACATTAAAGCCCATTTCAGATAATTAAAGTGCCTTTAGAACATGATTAGAGGCTGCAGCTGTAGTTTAAGTACTGTTTGAGGAAAAGTTTACTTGAAAAGTAGCAGTTGTGTGTCTATCTCATCTTCGCCAGATTTTGAATTTTAAGGGATATTTTTTCTAATTTTTTCTTGATCCATAGGCCAAACGGATCGCTTGTGGTAATTGCATGGGTTATTATTTCATCTTTTCCCATCGATTCGTATTTTTTTCAATCAGACCCTCCGAAGTGCTTCACGAAGTAACACGAAAAAGCAGGACAGATTTAGGTCTATTAAAGAAATGAGAGGGCGAGAAATCTTGCAATAAAACTTACAACCACTGTCACTAATGAACCATAAAACACCAATTCAATCGTGGTTATTCGTAAAAAAAAAGTACAGATAATTGTTGGGGAAAGAAGGACCTTCCAATGGCTTAAACGAAACACTAAAACCATCTGACCATCAAATAGAACTGACTGAATTTGATTTTAAAGGCATTCAACTCTCACCCGAAACTACAATTTTTGTAGAGTCCACAAAAATTCTCAAAAAGAAAGTTCGAAAAACACAGAATTTGATTTTTTTTTATGACTCACGCCAGCCGAATTTATTTTTAAGGTGCGAAACTATTTCTTCCACATCTACGAAAACAGTCTGTATTGTTTGGAATTAAAAGAATCCGAAAGTGATTTTTCTGTTTACACTGTATACTTGAAACTATGAGAAAAGGTTAATTTTGACGAGAGAAATACTTTCACCACATCTGAAACCTATCTAACCTTTATCGGGCAGTGAATGACGTAATAGGTATCTAACAAGTTTCAAGGGAGATTTAAGAACCTGTGGAAGCCGAGAAAAGACTGAATCGCAGAAGCTAGACAGGCATTCGTATTGACCATTTAGGAAGTCAGTTAGACAAGGTTTAACGGCTCAAGGTCTAACCAACTGTTGGGTGACTTTCAAGTTCAAAGTTACTAAAAACGTTTTACTCTACATTGCCTACGGAATAAACTTAATTTAACAATTATATTCCTTACTCCAAATCCAGATATGGGCCAGATATGAAATTCCATATAAGACCAGAATGATATTTTTCATATCTGGCCCATATCTGCTGCAGATATGGGATTTATATCTGGGCCAGATAAAAAAATTGGGCAGATATAACCTTGATCTGTGCCAGAACCAGATCTAATCCATATATGGGCCAGATAAAATTTTATCTGGATTAGGTCTTTATCTGGAACAGATATGAACCACATAAAGCAACACCATACGGTTTATATAAAGCTATTCCATACTGATCCCATATAAAGCAGTGCCATATCTGGCTTATATAAAGATTTACTGTATTGATCTCATATTAAGGAGACAAGTATGGTGCATATATTTGTCCCATATCTGGACCACATATGACTGGACCAAAATTTATTAGCGCACTCCCTTTGTGTAAAGCGTATCAGAAGCCTTCTGGGCCAGCATTTCTTTTTTCTAAAAGTCCCCACGACTCTCTGGCGAAGAGCCAAGGGGCGAAAACCAAACGATTACTCCCGGAGGAGTTCTGCTCCCTTAAGGAGCTTAACGTCCCAAATGGACAAGTACGCCCTCAAAAGGGCAAACACTGAGTGGTCCTGCTCTAGACTGGCTGAATAGAACAGGGCCAGCATAATGTTAAGGGCTATCTGAACATCTATAACAAAGTTAAATGCCATTTGTATAACATTGACTTAAGTATTTCAAGTTGTTAAATTACTTAATAGTGAAGAAGAAACTGCTTTGAAATTCCTAATTTTAAATGTTTACACTGCATTGTTGGTTTAAATTATCATATGGGACCATATCCCAACATAAATTTTGTTGAAGGTTTCATAATTTTTCACATATTACTTCCTTTATCAGAATAAAAAGAAATTCAGGGCCCTAAATTCCTGACCACGCCCACATTGGAAAGTCATTTGCATATGTAAGTGTAATATGGCTGAATATGGTTTGAATGTTCTGATTTTGGTTTGGTGGTTCTTGTTCAGCTTCCAGAGAATGTCTTTATGTAGGAAAGGTACACAAATTAAACCAAAAAGTATTAATATGGCTATGTAAAAGTTTATATGTAATTCTGTCATGGTATTTTCATCAGTTATATCTTGCTTGATATGGCCATATGAAACTATTTGTATATGTGGAAAGGTATCTAATCAATTTATAGCTGGCTTGATATGGCCATATAATACTTTATTTATATATCTGGGAAGGTATTTCATCAACTTATATCTGGCTTGATATGGCCATATGGAAATTTATTTGCATACCTGGACAGGGATTGAATCAATTTATATCAGGCTTGATATGGCCATATCAAACTTTATTTGCATATCTGGGAAGGCATTTCATCAATTTATATTTGGCTTGATATGGCCATATAAAACTTTATTTGGATATCTGGAACTGCATTTCATCAAGTTTTATCAGGTTTGATATGGCCTTATAAAACTTTATTTGCATATCTGGGCTTACCTTGAATCAAATTATATCTGGCTTGATATGGCCATATAAAACTTGATATATTATATCAAGGCATATAAATCTGGCTGTATATCTGTCTTGATATAGCCATATAAAGGATGTATTTAACAAGATATATCCAGATATTAATACATATCTGGATTTGGAGTACGGCATACCTCGTTAAGATTTCCATAGAGTTTGAATATATTTGACAACCTGACATCCGGGTTTAATTTCCATTTACTCCTGCTAGTAGTGTTGATAATTGTTTGAAGGCAACTTTTTCACAAACAAAGCATCATGTTTTGGTCGTTTTCAGCCGTAATTATTTTAAATTGGTGGTGTTGTTGACCACTGCTCTTAGTCAAAGTGACTGTGCGATGGTGCCAAAAGCATTTCAAAACCATGTCGATTAATCAACGCATTTTTCCCGACAATTGTCGAAGAAGTTGAAAAGAATATATTACATGGACTAAAAAAATGTGGCTCAGGTGAGTATCTTCCTCAAGACAATAAAAAATGCGAGGAGAAAAAAACATTTTATTTACAAGGATTTTTGGTGCCAGTTTAACATGGCATCACAAATTTCCCATAATGCCCTTCTCAGCAACAAACTTCGTCAAAAAGATGGTTTGAGTTAGGATCACTTGGTCTACTTCTTTTTCGTCCAAAGAAACGCATTTTAACTTTTTCCTTGAATTTCATTTTTCTGCCCAGAAATGAATGACGATGTAAAAGATGAAAGAAAAAATACACAAACTTTACCGTTTAAATAAAGCTTTAAGAACCTTTTTCCTTAAACCAGAAAGCCAAAAGGCTTAGTGATGCCTTGCCATCAAAAACCTTACCTGCTTTCAAATTGAGAGTGTTTGATAGATTTTTCTTTACCTTTTAGGCACAGAATTTTTACTAATAAACTTTAAACTAATAAATTTTACCACTGGTGACGTCAAATGACCTTTGACCTCTACCAAAAACAGTAGGCTTCTTTCTATCAACATGGAAAATCTGTATACCAAATATGAAGTGTATCGGTCACTCTTTTCTGGAGATATCGTGTTAACAAGCCATTTTCGGTGTTTTCGCAATTTTACCGCTGGTGATATCAAATGACCTCTGACCTCTACCAAAAACAACAGGCTTCTTTCTCTCAACATGTCAAATCTATATACCTAACTTGAAGATTATCAGTCACTCCTATCTGAAGATATCATGTTTACAAGCCAGTTTCGAAGTTTTTCTATGAGTACCACCTTTTTACCAAATCCTCTCGTAAATGAGTCAGGTACTCGGTAAAACCAGCGGCGAATCGAGGGCGTCTAGAGTACACTCTAAAAAATATTGGGCAAATATTTGCCCAACTATTTACCAACACTGGGTATATATGTGTCCTCCCAACAATTGGGCAAACTGTTGGGCAAATGGTGTTGGGCAATGCAACTACCCAGTAGTTGGGCACTACTGAATGACCAACTTTTAACCAACACTGGGTACATATGTGTTCTCCCAACTGTTGGGCAAACTGTTGGGCAAATGGTGTTGGGCAATGCAACTATCCAGTATGTTGGGTGCTTGTTTGGATTTCAATAATTTCAATATAATCTGATATATAATTACAAAGTACCCTAACACATACACCGTTTATCCTCAAAGAGTGGTTGGGGCACCAGAGACGATGTACTTGGTAGGTAAACAGTGAAGTGTGTAGTTTAAAGTATCAAACTTAATCATGAACTTCGTATTTCTTCTCCCATTGATTATGTAGCAATGAAAACTTCTTTTTTCTATGCGACCATTGCTCTTAAAGTACTTTCGTCCAGGTTTTTACTGCTATTCTACCGTTAGCTTTTTATTTATCAAATACAACCCTATTTAACCATGAGATCCTATAATGAACCACTTATTTTACAATAATTATCTGTAAAACTTAACTGATCTTTAACTAATCATCTGATTGGTCAATTACATATTACCCAACTGTTGGGTACTTTAAAGGCTCATTTCTCTCACCCCAAACAGTACCAATTCTCCTAACATTCTTTCTGAAGCCCCTCCCACAATTGTCTGAAATTCATCCTCATCCAGACACAATCTCAGTTTATTGCTTCTGGGTGATTATAGAAATACTCAATTTATATTCAAAACACTCTCAGTACCATTCATGCTGTGTAATATAAGCTTTGGCACTCTGCATTGTTTGAATTAACTGTCAATCAAAGAGCTGAGCCAATTGAGAATTTCGGTACCCGGGTTCCAAAATTGTAGTTTGGGGTGAGAGGTTTAGCCCTTTAAAACTTGCCCAACACCTTTTACCAACACCTGCATTTTGTCCAACCTTAATTTGCCCAACAATATGGGTACCCATTTGTTGGGCAATAATTTGCCCATGTTGGGCATTTTGTATTTTGCCCAACAGTTTTTAAAGTGTACATACACATTTAGCAGCCTATTTACGCGAAATGACTACTGGTCATCTGTATACATGTAACGTTAATTTAAAGCCATTTACGTAAACAGCGTTTAGAAACATTCCCTTGCTCGAAGGTACTGTTTAATCGACAGATTTTGGTGTGGTCTTTGCTATTTCGTGAATTTTTGAGTAAAATTATTTGAATCAAAGCCAGCTACGAAAAGCTACGAGAAACAACTCGACTCTGTAATTTTATGAAAGATTATCAAACATTAATGGTCCCATTTTTATGCTTTTGGCTTGTAAAATTGGTATTTATTAAAAGAAGTTAAACTGTTCACCAAGATTCTACAGTTTCGGGTAACAAAAACGATTGAAATTTCCAGTTTACGTTAAGTTGTAATGGTAAACTGCGAGTTAAACACCCTCAAATCTATGCTTCTGATCATTTTGAATTCTTTTCTCACATTTAAGCAGTTCTTTATAAATGTAAAGCTCTCTGTAAACTGGAATCATTTCAAGACAGAAGTGTATGGACAATGGCATGAGTTGTCAAAGTGTCATCATAGCTACATAAAATGTTGGAATACTGCTAAGAAAAAAAAAAAGTTTATTTTCCTTTCACGGCCCTCTTCGAATTTCTGCCCCCTCCCCCTGCCAAACGAGTGAAGTTTGCGTGTACTTAAAAACATTTTTACCAATAGTAATGTCTCACTGGACGATTTTTCACTCACCTGCAAAAGTCGCCCCCGCTCCAGAACATTGTCTGGCTACTGGCGAAGATGTACGTTATGAAACCTTACACTCTGTGACACCCTCTGTTTATGGACTTGCACAAAGTAAGTGGCACTGATGATATGTCTGTGTAGAAGTAACCGTTCCCAGAGGAATTGTTCGGACATAGTAAAGGGCGTTTTCTATGTTTGATTCCCAGGGTCGACTTCCAAGTTGATTCATACCGTTGAAGTTGCTGTGTAAAGCTCAAACTTTATATTTACTATAATGAAAAAGCTGTCGCGTCTTGGTGTTCCACTGATATGCCGTAATTGTACCTTTGAGTTACCTTAAACGTATAATAAGTGCATACACTTTCAATATTTTCACGAACGCTTTCTGTGTAAATATGTTGTATTTCATCTTTAGAAACATAAATTCTGCAGCTCAGAATGTTCCTTCCTGATATTTATTAACACACCGGACCGTCTTTGGCTCTTCCTTTTTGTTAGTCGTAGATCTTAACCTCACTCAAACCTAAAACATGACTGTTCCCCGGGGAAAAATTTACGATGTGAATATTTACTATGAGCACTATGTGTCTACTTCTTCACAGTCGTCATTTTGTTTATTAAATGTGTGTGTGATTTCAAATGTGAGACACCTAATACGCAAAGGGCCGAACAACAAGGGACATTCAACTAGGTATTTACCAACACAAATGCTGGCACAATCTTCTCACACACCTTTCTTAGAAAAAATTGCACAAAACTGGCGGCTGTGTCGAGTCTATGAGTAACGCTTAGGACAAAGAACGTAGCAAAATTGCTCGGTATCTCAGAATCGCCTTTAAACAGAGATTTTGAAATGTCCGTATTTCTCTTTTGATACATCGATAAAAATTGCAAGGTTGTTTGTAACGTTATCTCCCTTGCATTTAGACGGTAGGAACGAAATGCATCATGGGATATATTTAAAATAGCGTCACCCATGACAAAATGTTCCCCCGATCGAGTGAACGTTGATTTCGCCCGAAAGCGGTTATCTTCCGAAATGTGCGTGGTTTTCTTTGTAGGCCCCAAACGGCCCGTGTATCACTTGCTCACAAGTATCTTCAATGTGTTAAATTTAGGTCCCAACCATGCCCATTCGATGTGCGTGATGACAAGGACAAGCAATGGATAAGGGAAATCAATCTAGTGATGAACGACTGGAAAAATCACAGTGTCGTTATATTACGCTAGAATATTAAACTCCTACTCACTGAACCAAACCATTCGTTTTTTTACAACAAAAAGTTTCTTTAAGTAACCAAGTTGTATTGCAGGTCCCCTAAAATATTCATTTAATACTGCAAGATGCTTTTCAAATTGAGGGTCACGAGAATGAAGAACATTTGAAATGAAAGTTTTAAAGGGAAGGTTTAAGCAAAAATTTAATTTTCATATGTGAAAGAGGAACCAAAACTACATTGTGTGGTGAAAGTTCCATTCAAATCTAACATGTAGTTCTCGAGATATTAGTAAATGAAGTCAGTAGATTTGTGTTCCAAAGTGAGTTTGAGGGCAGCAGAGCTTATATCACTTCCTCACATTGACAAGGAATGCTTTGTTTCCCTTTGTTTTATTAGACTGTTGTGTTGACCTTGGAGTTAACTGGAATAGGACCTCCCTGTGGGGGATGCAAAGTTTGTAAAGTTCTCATGCCACTTAGGCAATCACATTTTAATAATGTGGGTTTTTTTTGAGGAGAAAATCTACTCTTAATTTTAAAGAAATACAAAAACTGTGCACTAATGTGGGGATATGATGTCATACGTGCTTGGTTCAAGTTAACTTTTTGTTGAAAATGTTAAAACTTTACATGCTCATATCTTGAAAACTAGACATCGGATTCCAATGCACATTTCACCAAAATGCTTAGAACAGGTACCCCTCTGACATACCAAATCCTGTTATGACCTTAAACCCTTCTTTTCATACTTTTAGTTATTATTTTAATCCATTATACTGCCTTTTTATCCATAACTGAGAAATGTAAGTAAATATCGTTTCCTTACATCAGTGAGAAAGAAAAATTAGAAGTTATACCAATCAAAGGAACTTGGCGTATACCCTTATATATAATACTGACTATAAGTTACTGTAGAATATCATGGGTATATAATACTTTTTATTCATTTAAATACTAATATGGCTCCACAGAACTGACGCTCGTCAACATCAATGAATGGGGAAAGTCTGAAAATGATTCGGGAAAGTGTAACTTCATGCTTCAAACACGCTTTCTATTATTTACTTCTCAAGGTTGCCTGTGTTCGATATATCTTGATACAGAAGTTTGTGTACCTTTTTGATGTACATTTTTGAAATGTATTAAATATAAAATACAATAATTCATTGCAGTCCCTAAACCAATTATATCGTTTCGGTATTTCGATACGTGATAAATTGCTAGAGAAAACCCAAATCACCCATAGCCGAAACTTTTAACTGTACCTCAAGATAAAAAAAAAAAAAAAATCACATAATATTATAAATATTAAACAGCATGCAAAATGAGTTCTAATAGTCCAGCTCATATCTTCATAGGACATTCTTGAGCCGAGATGATAAATGTTGAAGTTTGTTCACTCAAATTAAAAAGGGTATGCTACATTGGGAGATAATTTGCGATATCATTGTTGTACTACTCAAATTACAATCTTTGTAGTTCCTAGTTTTTCTGGAAGTTACCGCACATTGTACCAAGGTTGTATAAAACTCTTAATCTTATGGGGTGATGTAATTTATTAAGCCCTCTCTGTGCAACATGCTATGCAAGCAAACAGGAAGTGCGTAAAGTTAAAACAAATCAAGCAATATGAGTAACACCACAGGAAAGTCATATACTTCTGTGCAATGGACTTATTTGTAATTTGTGACTAAATAAATGTTAACATTTTATATCTAGGCTCAAGAATGTCTAAAGCGGATGAAAGTTGGACAGTTGTAATTCATTTTTACTGCTGTTTAAGTATAAAATGTTGATTTTTTTGACTAGAGGTACAGTATAATTGTCATATATAGCTTGTTCGAAGTTTTCCAATTCGTAAAAATCGTGGCTCATAGTTAGATAATGAGGAACTGATCAATGAGTCAAACAAGGAAAAACAAAATGGACCGATCTGTTGCCACTACCCGAAACCGCTTTCTTCTTCCCTGCTCTAACTAATTTGGCCATTAAAGGAATTCGAGCAAATGTCCCGGAAGCTTCACTTATGCCCATGGCCGCATCGCAGAAAGTCGAACTTTCTATCGTTATATTGACACAAAAGTCATTTCCGCTTCTTTGTAAATCACAGGTGCTTCCTCTGACCTCTTCACAAATAGCTGGATTCCAGTCAGTCATTTTGCAAAAATCCACGTCAAACGGCGCTGGAAAGGAACTCCAGAGATGGTGAAGTATTGAAGTCAAATCTGTGGAGCTGTGCAAAAATTCATGTTGACAAGTCTCGTTTTTATCAAAGTTAATCGTCATCCTGTCGTCTCCATTACTCAGTGTAATTTGCTGCTCTGAGAGCGTTATGTCGTCAACGTATGTAATGGTTTGGTGGAAATACGGATATATGACTTTCTTGGGACCACTTGTAAGATAGGCCAGTTGCAACGTTACGCTATCTCTGTACCCACTGTCAATTGTAATAAATGGTGCGTAGATACCTACCGCAAAGCTAGATTTCGCGTACTGCTCGCGTGCGTCGCAAGGTACTGGTTCTTCAACAAATTGGGAGTCGTATTTAATTGCTTGTAACATGATGACAGAGTCGGTAGAGTCATTAAAGTGACTGAAGTGTTGGGTTGCATCTGGAACCGTGAAGTTAATATCTACGTGAAAAAAGTAAAAACCATGTCTGTTATAAGTGACAACTTGAGACACCAAAAGTGAAATGACTCGAGGATTTTTCCTATAGAAATGGTATTCAAGTCACCGACTCGAAACGAGTCACGTAGGTGAGATTAAAAGTAGCAAACTTTAATTACACGATGCTTATCACCATCGTTGTTTCACCGTATGGGGCGAACAATTATCCTATAGTTAAAACATTTATTTTACAAATACACCGTGTGAAGGGAGGACTCGTGCTAAAAAGCATTCATGCCTTGAGTGACGATGACGAAAATGTTATACCCAATCACGCGTGTTATCATTTTCATCACAAGAGCAGTTATCACACGAAATATTTAACTAGATAAAACCATCCAAACATTTGTTTGACACATTGTGGTTTACTCTTCTGAAACTAAAATTGATTTATCGAGAGGTAGCATGGTCTAATTAGCATTCAGTAAAAGCAACAAAGATGTTGTGTAATCGAAAGAAATCTATTTCATTTAAAAACGATATGATTACTTTCTTTCAAACATTACTTAGTAGAGCAGAACAGTGACCCCAAACTTAACTTTGAATCAATTGCTAGCCTACATCTTAAAATAATCCTGTTAGTTTTTTTTAAATTTTTTGTAATATTTTAGCACTTCAATTACATACTCAACATTCAAGGTAAACCAAGCAGTACCAGAAACTAAATTTCATATTTTTTGAGAGAAAATGTTGTCACATGACTCCCAAAGGCGAATCATGAAACAAGACAGGCTTTTACACTTATTTAGTTTAGGGTAGCTGAGTTTGCCCTTCGTCTTGAGATTTGTAAATACTCACCAGGACCACACCCTTGGTCTCTAATCAATCGATATTTTACGGCTTCTTCAACAATTGACTTCTTTATCGGGTAAAATGAGTTGATAAATTCAACATTATATCGAGTTGTTTTTGGAAACGTCGTGCAACAAGTGTAACTAACAATCGTAAACAACATAATCGCCAATGTAAAGGAATTACGATGGAAAGCGACGGGAGGCATGATGGTATTTAGAGAGCCCTTAAAATATCGCAGCTGCACACAGGAACAGTTATTACATTCAATGTGAGGATTTCAAAATATTTACAACATGTATTGTTGTGTGGAATTCAGTTAAGTATTCAAAATACTCACTCATAACTACCAATAACGTTATATTTGTATTTATACTTTTTAAGGACGAGATATTTAAAAGGGTAGGCTATTAGTCTCTCGTACTGTAATAAAGCCTAACAAGCAAATCCGATTGTGGTAAATTGGACAGAAATACGTCTACTATATTTGTAAAATTATTTCTATGGTGTTTAATTAAACCCTCGAAAATTAAAAAAAAAAATTATGATTTGTGTCCATAAAGACAGAGATAGAAATGTGGAGAGCGAACTCCCAGTACGAAAATCCGCTGTGATTACATAAATAAACGTCTGTTACCTGAAATACAGGAATGACGTCACGCCAAGTAAGAAATCCACGCGCTTTTGATCTTACTCAATGTTCTCGAAATTATACCACTTATCTTTCTGCAACTTTTTGGATATAGCGTTCCATATTTTGTTGAGTAAATTGGAAAAGGGAACTTGAGAGGAACTTAATGAAAAAGAGAAAAGTAAAACTAACCAATGCTACATGAAGGTACGCACGCTTTTGATCCTGTTACAAATCTCTCCCCATCCTATCACAGCTGTTCAACAGAATCCTCCCTCTTAGTTAGCCCCCTAATCATTTACACTATCGGGAACGAAAGGTTTGAACGTCACATTCTATTGAGGATACTGTGACAAAGAAAGAAACCCATTTCTTAAGTTTCGCATTCGAGCCGATAAGAATAGGTGGAACCTTTAAAGGCCCCCAAAATGACAATCAATTACACTTTTGAGAACATCAATAAAATAAAAAAAACACTGCAAGTACCAAAACCAGTAAATTGAAAAATAAAATCGAAATCCAGGGCATTCACCACTTAAGAAGGGCTCAAAGTAGAGCCAAGTAGGGTATCAATTACATTTTTGAGAAAAAAGTTATAAACTGATACCGTTTAGTCTCCACCCATCACTGATAATAAAAATATAACTTGAGAAAAGATTTTCCGGGGCATTATCGTTTATGAAGGACCCAAATGGACCACAAAGGGCCCAAATGTGCCCATTTTAACTTGTCAGAACAAAGTTTATATTACAAATAATCGATCCAATTACATTGCAGTTTTCAAAAAATGATTCTTAAGATCGAAATGATTGCGAAGATGGTCCTATGAGAGGGTCCCAACCGGGGGCCCAAAAAAGGTCTCAATCACACTTTTGACAACAAATCTGAAACTGAAACCGTTAAGTCTCCACTCATCACTGATCATAAAAATGTAATTTAAAAAACGATTTTCCGAGGCATTTTCGCTTAAAAAGGGCCCAAATGGACCACAAGGGCCGCAAATGGACCCATTTTAACTTGTCCCAATAAAGTCAGTATTAAATACTATAGAATCGATCCACTTACATCAAAGGTTTCCAAAATGACACTTAAGATCGAAATGAGTGGGGAGATGGTCCTATAAGGAGGGCCCAACTAGGGGCCCTGATAGGATTTCAATGCCACTTTTGAGAAAAAAAAACCGAAATTGATTTTTTATTATCCCCACATCACTTGACACAAAACCATTACTTCCGAAAGGATGGTCATGGCTTATTGTAGCTTAAGATAGGATCAAATGGACCACATGGACCCTCAAAGTAAACGAATACCCTTTTCAGGAAAAGGCCGATATTTAGCATTATTCATTTTTGCCAACTCACTTTTCAAAATTGAAAGTTCATTTAAAGAAGTAGGTCGATAAGCCATCAAGACATGTCCTATACCAACCAGAGCAATACGTGTTTGCGGACAAAGCTGAAATGTATCTTCCGGCACTCTACTTGTACCCAAAACATCACTTTAGAAAAGATGGTTTCCTACTTTTCACAGATCGCCATTGATCGTTTCAGAAAAATCACGTCTTTTCTCATTGGTTGGGTTACTCTATAGACAAGACGCAATCGTATTTTTTTAGTCGTAAAAGTCCTGCAATTACCAAGCCTTTATAAGTGGTCCGATTAATATCGTAAGCTATAATCGGCACAAACCTAGGCAGACAGAAGACAAAAGGTGAACATAAAACTGTAATACCCTCTAAAGTCAATAAAAAAATACATTGGACTTTTATTTCACAAGGAGTTAATAAGCAGTGGCGTAGCCACGGGGGGGGGGGGGGGGCATGGGGGCCTAGGCCCCCCAGATTTTCTTCAGGCCCCCCGGGTTTTTTGCCTCCTGATAAAGTAATTGAAAAAAATAAAATGTTTGAACGGAAATAAACTTTGAAGTATTTCCTTCAAAACAGTAAATAAATAAAATGTGTAACAATTAAAAAAAAAAAACACGGATGAATGTGTGTAAAACACATTTTGTGCGCACGTATGAAATCAAGTAATAACTTCAAAATGCCTACTTTCACTAAATTGGATACCGTTTGTGATCTGCACTGTCGTTTATTGCATTTCACTTCGAAGATGAAACGAAAGTCTCGACAATAAACTTTAATGTGACTTTGTTAGGTTAAGACCCTTTCTGCCTTTCGGATTGCTGATTGATTTACTGAAAATAAGGCAATCGTACATTGGAGACCACTCTTACACGACCATTCCTATACTTTATCATACACAAAATATGCCGTAAGCAGGTAAGGGCACGGTACTGCCTTCGGATAAATCTTCCCTTCCATCCTTAACATGTAGGCCTACGTCGTGCCTCACACCTGCCCATGACAAGTGCCACTGTAGGACGATTTTTTCGACAAGTCCTCTTTTTACTAGTTGGCACTGGCGTCCGGGGGATTTGTAAAAAGTACACAAGGTCCGGATTTCACGTGTTTCCTTCTGCTCTGCGGTTCAATTATTCTGAGAGATTTATTCGTAGTATTTTAATTTTGATAATGTAATGTACCGATGAACAAATACTGCACCATTTTGCAAATTGTTTCTTTGGCAGTATGTATGTCTATTGTAATATCTCTACAAAAACTAAAAATATTTTGATATTTTCATGCTTCCCAAAAAGGGAAAATCCTAAAACTTAGGCCTGTAATCAGTTTAAAGTTTTGCCAAACATAGCACCATTTTGCATCTATAAAGAAAGTTTCTCAGAGGGGGACACAACTATCTTTGGTTTTCCTGTTAAAGGGTAAGGTACTGCCTGAGGTAAGCTGAAATCCATTCAAATATTGGCGCATTTGCGGCTGGGTACATCCAGTTTAAAACACGTGGTAAGTGCCGTTTCCGGCCATCTGGAGGGGTTTTAAAGCTCAAAATTTTATTGTACGCCAACTGATGGTGGCGCTCCGCTTAGATTCAAATATTGCCGCATTTGCGTTCTACGTCTTGAAATTTACAATTTCCCAAGGGAAAGGGAGTATAGGGTTGTGAGACCGACGGTATAGTGACACAGCATGTACATTTGATGAGCAGGACGATTGAGGTGCTTTGCAACCAGTGGCCAGTGGCGTAGCTACAGGGAGGACGACATGGGTTCAATATGCAGTTCTTAATGCAGTTGCGATTTCTCATAAATCAGCTGGGTGAGCTTTGTCCAACTTCGGGAATGACAAAATCACCAGTTTATCAAGTTACATTGGTACTTACGGCGAAAATTTCATGATATTTTCTTTCATTTAATTCTTAATTTTCCCCAATGCAAGCTATCTGTTTGTTAAAATGTCAAGGGCAATAATAACATTGTGTAGCAACAACGGTCTTTGGTCGCCGCATAGTCACAGACTTGCCAGTAAAAAATACAGATCATTCGGTAGTTCCTGAATCTTTCTTATTTCCGTACGCAGGAAACCCGGAATCTAACATGTTTGTCCACTAAAAGCTCCATATTTTCAAATATTTGTTGAAGGGGCAAAAATTTCGGCTCCCTCTTGGCGCCGCAAATTACGTCCCCAGAGAAATTATTTTCACATTTAAAGAAAAGAAGAAATGCCTAGCTACGCCATTGATTGTATCAGAGCCTAAAATAATCAGGATCGGTTCTACATAACCGATAACTGAATAGAATACGTACTATTTTATTTCACATGTAAGTGAAATTGCTTTATACGATGTTTGTTTGAAGAAAAAAAACTGTAATCTGGGATATTTTTCCGCTCGTTATGTTTTGCAAGATGCACTCAATATTAAATAAAAATCCGTTGTGCGAAAAAGATATTGTTTTCTGTTGAAAAAATTTATTTCCTTTCATTGGGTTTGCAAAATGTCCTAAACGTTTGAAATCCGCCCCGTTTCACAACCGCTTTCGTTACACTTGGCAACAAAAGAACGTGTCTGACTTTTTTTCATTCTTTTGCATATTTTTGTAAAGACACAACTACCGCTGTTGTTTAAGCTCTTTTTAATTTCACATGTCTAAAGAGGCGGTGTGTTTTCAACAGAGATGCCTTTAGCTTGGAAACTTCGCAGCTTAAAGACCTTTTTCTGTTAATGTTGCTCTTTCAAGAGATTTAATTTTCGATGCCAAATTGTAGAAAGAGTATAAGTTTTATGTTCATTTCTTGGTGTAAGTGTGCGCAGGGTGTTAAATATTGGCATTTCCTGGAAAGCGTAATCGCTTACTGCGTAGGGCCGTATGGTCCACTTGAACCCGTCTTAAGCTATAATGCCCAGGAACATCCCTTCGGTGATGTGATGTGATGTTTTTGTGATGTGATGTTTTGTGTCAAGTCTTGTGTGGCAATAATAAAAAATAAATTTTCATCTTCCCAGTCATTTCGATCTTAATTATCATTTTGAAAACCTTCAATGAAAGTGGATTGATTTTAGAGTACGATATTTAATATTGACTCTATTGTAACAAGTTAACATGGGTCCATATTTTCGTCCCTTGTGGTACATTTGGGCCCTTCTTAAGCGATAATTCCCAGAAAAATCGTTTCTCAAATTACATTTTTATGATCAGTGATAGGTGGAGACTTAACGGTTACAGTTTCAGATTTTCAGATTTGTTCTCAAAAGAGTAATTGATACCCTTTTTGGGCCCCTGGTTGGGACCCTCTTATAGGACCATCTTCCCAATCATTTCGATCTTAAGTATCATTTTTGGAAACCTGCAATGTAATTGGATTGATTGTTAGTAATGTTACATTTGTTCTGACAAGTTAAAATGAGGACATTTGGGCCCTTTGTGGTCCATTTGGGCCCTTCTTTAAACGTAATGCCCCTGAAAATCTTTTCTTAAGTTATCTATTATTATCAGTGACGGGTTGAGTCTTAACGGTATCAGTTTCAACTTTTTTCTCAAAAGTGTAATTGTTTTTGCCATTTTGGGGGCCTGTAAAGGTCCCACATATTCTTATGGGCCCTAATGCGAAACTTGTTCCACAGCTTGAAAAAGACAAACTTCGTGACCAGTTGCACTGCCCAAATAAAAATGAGCTTGTTCAGTTTGTTTGGCTTGTAAAATGACATAAAGGAGATGCAAAATCCAAAAGTCTAAAATCAACATGGCCTAGCAAAATTGTTCGGAAATGCAAGAACGGTGCATCTAGTTTCAATGAACAACACAACACAATAAACGACCATGCATTATATAGCATGGGTCCATAATAAACTGCTACACCTAAGCCTCGATCAACTTAGACCTACCACAACTATAAACCTCATTCAACAGTTCTAATTTACTCCCAATAAAACCTTTTTCGTTTTTACGTCATTCATAATCCAGTTCCAATTATAACACAATAGAGTACCGAAGTGTAACGGCATTTTAGTTACTGGTTCCTTAGGAATAAAATCCCCTATTGCTTTATCATAGTCTGCTCAATTTCCTCATTTTATAAAATAGTGAAATGGATTCTTAAATAAAAATGAGAATCACATATATGGTTTTATGTATGTCGAAGTATTTTAACAATTTTTTCAAGGTTTGATTAAATTCCTTTTACTTACTTTTACTTACTCAAATTATGACGTTAAAGATTGTTTCGTAGATCTGTTATAGGAAGGTTTACACAGAACTGCGTGTCCTTCGGTGTAATACACTTTGGACCATTAACATTTTTTAACCGACTGAAGCTAATCTCATTTCAAAAGTGAAATCAATGATTTTTGGGTTTCATACGTCCAGGAACAAACTGGTTATTATTTCTTGGTCCAAGTTGCATTTTGTAGTCAATGACAGGTACATTTCGTGCATCGTTTTAAAACAATGCGTATCCTACAATTTGTTTGCACGTAAAAGTGTAGTGGCTTTGTCTGCTTACTTAATTTAACTTTTTCGTCAGTTGCAGGGATTTTGAAAAAAAAAAATTGTTCCACTGGTAACGAGAGTGTCATTTTGACAAATATTCAGCTTTACTTTGTGTCATGTGGCTTTATGTTCACAATTAAATTTACACTTTTTGAAGGTATTGCATTAAGTACGTTAGGCTAAAGAGGTCGAAGTTTGTGTAGAGCCATCGCCATGGGAACTAAGCAGCAGTGACGAGGTCACTTCCGTACTCTTGTTCCCGCAAAGACAAATCATAACTGTATCATCAGCCTACGTTGTACTAGCAGGCTATGCAAAGTAAGCTATAAGTAGATCACAGGTGTTCTGAACGTTATCCATTTACAATAGCCTACCCACTAAATATATATTGTAAAGGAGGGAGGGTATAACAGAAGCACACATACACACAGAAATGAAGACAGTTTGAGTGGAGATTCTCAATCAATTCAGCTGTACATCTTGATTCTGTGTGTTAGGTGAGCAATTACTGTGAGTGAGCGTTACTCAGGCTACAATCACTTACTTTTACAAACGACCTATTTAAACTTAGTGACAGGTGGCAGTTTAAGCTACACTTGAACGTTATTAACTCACTGGTTACATCTACTCGTGAGCATGTGAGCATCACTTTCTGAGAACATTTCCTGCTCGCCAACATAAACTGCTTGAGAGCACCACTTCTTCTGAGTATTACCTACTCGCGAGCACCCCAGGCTATGAGTACCCTACTCGTGGGCACTGCTGCTTGTGAGCACTACTTACTCGCGAACACACGCTACCTGTGAGCACTACCTGCTCGCGAACACTGCTCCTTGTGAGCACTACCTGCTCGTGAGCTCTACCTGCTCATGGGAGTTACTCTTAGCCACTACGACTTACGAGCACTGATCACTCGTAAGAATTACGGAACCATAGAGCTACTATTAAATATCCCCAGCTAAGGGTTCAATGCTGATTTAGATACAGCGTGCGTCGCAAGGTACTGGTTCTTCGTCACATTGGGAGTCGTATTTAATTGCTTGTAACATAATGACAGAGTCGGTAGAGTCATTAAAGTGACTGAAGTGTTGGGTTGCATCTGGAACCGTGAAGTTAATATCTACGTGAAAAAAGGGGAAAAATATGTTACAAGTGACAACTTGAGACACCAAAAGGGAAATGACTCGAGGATTTTTCCTATAGAAATGGTATTCAAGTCACCGACTCGACTCGAGTCACGTAGGTGAGATTAAAAGTAGCAAACTTTAATTACACGATGCTTATCACCATCGTTGTTTCTCCGTATGGGGCGAGCAATTATCCTATAATTAAAACATTTATTTAACAAATACACCGTTTGAAGGGAAGACTCGTGCTAAAAATTATCATGCCTTGAGTGACGATGACGAAACTGTTATACCCAATCACGCGAGTTATCATTTTCACCACAAGAGCAGTTATCAGCCCGAAATATTTAACTAGATATAACCATCCAAACATTCGTTTTAAACATTGTGGTTTACTCTTCTTAAACTAAAACGGAAGCATCGAGAGGCAGCATGGTCTAATTAGCATTCAGTAAAAGCAACAAAGATGTTGTGTAAACGAAAGAAATCTATTTGTTTAAAAAACGATATGATTACTTTCTTTCAAACATTACCTGTTAGTGCAGAACAGTGACCCCAAACTTACTTTGAAGTAATTGCTAGCCTGCATTTTGTAATTAACTTGTTTTCCTTTTTTTAAATGTTTTGTAATATTTAAGCACTACAAAAATATACTCAACATTCAAGGTAAACCAAACAGTACCAGAAACTAAATTTCAGATTTTATGAGAAAGAAAATGTTGTCACATGAATCCCAAGGGCGAATCATGAAAAAGACAGGCTTCTACACTAATTTAGTTTAGGGTAGCTGAGTTTACCCTTCGTCTTGAGATTGAAAATACTCACCAGGACCACACCCTTGGTCCCTACTCAATCGATATTTTACGGCTTCTTCAACAATTGACTTCTTTATCGGGTAAAATGAGTTGATAAATTCGACATTATATCGAGTTGTTTTTGGAAACGTCGTGCAACAAGTGTAACTAACAATCGTAAACAACATTATCGCCAATGTAAAGGAATTACGATGAAGATCGACGGGAGGCATGATGATATTTAGAGAGTCCTGAAAATATCGCAGCTGCACACAGTAACCGTTATTACATTCAATGTGAGGATTTCAAAATATTTACAACATGTATTGTTGTGAGGAATTCAGTTACGTTTAATAATATTTATTTAAAAATACTCACCCATAACTATCAAGAACGTTACATTTTTTTTTAGGCCGAGATATTTAAAAGGGTAGGCTATTAGTCTCTCGTAACGTAATAAAACCTAACAAGCGAATTCCATTCTGGTAAATTGAATAGAAATACGTCTACTATAATTGTTAAATTATTTTATGATGTTTAATTAAAACCTCGAAAATTAAAAAAAAAATAGATATGATTTGCGTCCATAAAGACAGAGATAGAAATTTGAGAGCGAACTCCCAGTACGTAAATCCGCTGTGATTAAATAAATAAACGTCTATCACCTGAAATACAGGAATGACGACACGCCAAGTACCAGTTCCACGCGCTTCTGATCTTACTCAATGTTCTCGAAATTAAACCAATAATCTTTCTACAACTTTCTGGATGTAGACCTCCATATTTTGTTGGGGAAATTGGAAAAGGGACCTTGAGAGGAAATTAATGAAAAAGAGAAAAGTAAAACTAACCAATGTTACATGAAGGTACGCACGCTTTTAATACTGTTACAAATCGCTCCCCAACCTATCACAGCTGTTCAGCAGAATCCTCCCTCTCCTTTCTGATGTCCTTTAAAACTAACTGCCATGTTTGGTAATAAACATAAGCCATGTTGAAGGGAAAAAAAGCAAGTGATCCACAGCTAAAAAAAGGACAAATGTCTTGACCAGTTGCATTGCCCAAATAAAAATGAGCTTGTTTAATCTGTATGGCTTGTAGAATGACATAAAGGAGGTGCAAAATCCAAAATTCTAAAATTAACATGGCCAAGCAATATCGTTCGGAAATGCAAGAACGGTGCATCTAGTTTCAATCAACAGCACAACACAATAAAAGACCGTGCATTATATAGCATGGGTCCATAATAAACTGTTACACGTAAGCCTCCATCAACTTAGAACTACCACAACAATTAACATCATTCAACCTTCCAATTTACTCCCGATGAAACCTTTTTTTATTTTGATGTCATTCATAATCCAGTTCCAATTGTAACACAAAAGAGTGCTACAGTGTAACGTAATTTTAGCCTCTGGTTCCATACGAATAAACTTCCCCATTGCTTTATCATAGCCTGCTCAATTTTCTCATTATGTAATACAGTGAAATGGATTCTTTAATATAAATGAGAATCCAATATATGGTTTTATGTATGTTTAAGTATTTTTACACTTTTTTAATATACATATAAACTTCAATGTGGCCATATGAATACTTTCTGGTTTAATTTTTATACTCGCCCTACATGAAGGGCCTTCTTTGGAAAGTGAATTAGTATCAGCAATCCAAAATCATAACATGCAAATCATACTCAGCCATACCATACTAAAATATGCAAATAACTTTCCAATCTGGACGTGAACAGGAATTTAAAGTCCTGATTTTCTTTTTTATGATACCACTCATCAGCTGTGATTAAAAAGAGAAGCGTCTGTAATTTGATAAAGAGGAAAGAAGTTATGCTAGGTGTTATTTTGTGTATACAAACTTTATGCATGACCTTCACGACTAGGGCTATTGGTGTGTCTCTCCCAAAAACAACCTCAGAACGACAATGGTTGGAGTAAGAAAATTTAAAATTTCCGTTGGAACTTCAACCGGTCTTGTCTCGATCGAGCGTATATGGACACATATTCTGGGAACTCATTATTTTAGTTAGCACCATGCCGTCAGCAGCAGATTCTCTTACAACAGCCTTCTTGTCTACCGAAAATAAATGATTGATAATGCAACATCTTGACAATCATGTTTGAGAGTGGTAACTAGAGAATTCCGCCTTCGAAAGTGGACGTCATGACTTGGCCGATCGCCTAACGACTTGGCACATTTTTCGACAAAAGAAAACGGTTGACAACAAGGGATGGTCACTGGACCATATAAAATGCAAAAATGTTGTTTTTTGTCAGTAACGTAACAATTAAGGACTTCAAGGACAGGATAAGTTTTTCCAAGTTTCTAGGAAATGGATTCTCTACGAGATGATTCACGTTAATGACCATCATTAGACAACAAAAGCACATTAAGAGTTAATGGCTTGGACACCGCATATTAATGACACCATCATCTGTCCACATGAAGTACACTGAGATGTCTTTTAAACGAATGTAAAGGCATTTTTATTGTTTTCTATTTTTATTGTTACCAACTCTGCATATTGGAGTCTTCAAACTAATTGTTTCGGCGCCTAAAGCAACGTTTCTAATACAATGTTGCTCACACTTCTAAAGAAAAATCTGAAAATATCGGAAACTTTCGTGCTCGCCTCTACCTCCGAAAAGTTCTAGACTACCTTCCCAATTGGTGCTTAACTGCTACTTATAAAACCTGAGAAATGTAATATCCGGCTACCTGAGGGATGGCGATTTTTCGAAATTGTCTCTATCCTCCCACAGAAGTTGGCGCTCCGCTGAGAAAGTCTCAAAGATATTATAAACATAGATAGCCATCTCCTGTCTCTACAGTGTTAAACGCGCTGACTCCTCACGGAGGCTCAATCGGAGGGGCGGAAGTGTTCATTTGGCATGCGCATAGTTCTGTTCGGTTATCTGCGTGCACTGTTACAAATGCGTAACAGAAAATACCATTGTGACGAGTTGTCAGCGTGAGCGTAATTTCAAAGCGAGTTCCGTACGCGCACAATGCGTTTCTCCGTGAGCAGTCCCAAGTTACTGACGTGCACTTCTGCGTGCTATGGAAAATAAACGCAGAAGTTGATTTGTCGGTGTAAGAATGGTAAGGCGGGTTTAAATTCGCGCTTGTTAAGATATCACAGAAACTTACCAATCAGAAAGTCCATGAATTTTTGCGTTTTGCGTTTATCTTCAAATGTTCTTGAGTTGAAAGATTCTAAAAGCAAGAAACTGCTCCGTGTTAATGAAAGGTATTGAAGAATCGTGTTTGTAGGATTTGAGATGTGTGAGTTTGAATCACAAGTATTTATACTTCCTAAAAGTATCAATTTAGTTGTTGGCCTCCAAAGAGGCTCAGCAGTGATCAACACTTCCGTCCCGCCGTCTCGGTCTCCACGAGGAGTCACCTCGTCATTTTAAGTTTGGTATCTATGTTTGTAATACCTTTGGATAGTCTTTTGGGCCAGACTACATCATCAGGCAGAGGAAAATTTCCTACGTACTCAAATTCTCTCATGTACACCTACCATCAGATACCTTGCAACCTTGTCAGTTGAATCTGTGTAGACTGATTCTTTAGTTATTGAAGTTACAAAATGTTATCAATATTCTTTTGCAGAGGGCATAGTTGTACTGGTATTGCTGTCTAGTCCTGCTAAAAAATGTAGATTCCACCTTTTTCAGTGTGCAGTTTCAATTACAAATGAGTAATCGTATACGATTTTTTTTTTTACATCGCTCTTCATGGTAGAAAAGACGAAAAAACAGCATTAAATATGTTCCTTTAGGTTCAAATATGTACCTTACGGTTAAGGGGTAGGATGAGGTATATAGTTCAGCCAGAAAGCCCAAAGGCCTAGTGATTCCTTGCTAAAAGAGAACTCTTAATTTGATGTAGGTTCCATCTTGCTATGGTGATAGCACCCCTACAGTGTTCATCATAGATATTGCGATTACAGGCAATTTAAGAGGTTTTCGCAGATTTACCGCTGGTGACCTCTTATAACCTCGAAAATCCACCAAAACCGACAGGGTTTTTCTTCTCATCATGACAAAACCCTATACAAAGTATGAAAAGTGTCGGTCATCCCTAACTTGAAATATCGCGATTAAAACCTTTTCAGACTTTGACCTCTGGTGACCTCACATGACCTTTGACCTCCATCAAAAACAAAAAGGTTCTTCCTCTCAACATGACAAATCTATATACCAAATATGAAAAGTGTCGGTCAGACCTTAATTCAGATAGTGCTATTACAAGCTTTTTAGACGTTGACCTCTGGTGACCTCAAATGACCCTTCACCTCCACCATAAAAACAATAGGGTTCTTCTTCTCAACATGACAAATCTATATACAAAATATGAAAAGTGTTGGTCATTCTTAACTCGAAATATCGCGATTACAAGCACTTTAGGAGGTTTTCTCAGATTTACCGCTGGTGACCTCATATAACCTCTGAAGTCCACCAAAAACAATAGGATTCTTTTTTCTAACATGGCAAGTCTATATACCAAATATCAATAGTGTCGGCCATTCCTAACTTGAGATATTGCGATTACAAGCTTTTCAGACTTTGACCTCTGGTGACCTCAAATGACCTCTGGCCTCCACCAAAAGCCATAGGGTTTTCTCTGTCAACATGGCAAATCTATATACCAAATATGAGAAGTGTTGGTCATTCCAATCTTGAGATATCGCAATTACGAGCAAAGTGTCACAAACACACACACACACACACACGACATCAACATCGCATAGATTCCTTACCTGCCTTCGGCAAGGAATCAAAAACTGGTGTGGCCCCACTTTCATATTTCTTTCTACGCCACTCTGAAGATTGAAGTGTACGAAGCTCATGCTACTTTGTGTAATGTGAGAAAGATTTTTCGAGAAAACAATCATATCAAAATTCATTTCAATGACACCGCACAGTGACCCTCTGAAGACGGAGAATGGAGATGTAAGTTAATTTTCTAACCAGAAAACTTTCGTTCTAATGTATTTCTCTTTAATATTTTTCATACAATGATCGCAACCGTTCAACAGTGCGGATCGTGTCGAATTCGGTTCAGGCCTGTCGAAACGTTGCATCAAAATCCACTTTTTTCGATCACGAAAGTTGCATGCAGAATGCACCTTGACATCTTCGGTTCCTTAAAAATGCATTCGCCAATTATGAAGAAATCTGCTTTCTGGTCATCAAATATGGCTTTAAAATTTGTACCCATGAATGCTCTGCTCCTCCTTAACCTCAATCAGTTGCATGGTCAATCAGACTTGCAGTCATGGTCAATCAGACTTGCAGTCGGCAGTTCAAATCCTGACCCACAAGCTCGTGGGCCACAACTTGAAAGAAGCCGTGGCTCGGCTCATCCTAAACCAATTGGTTGGAAATTAGGCCGTAAAACTCCAAACTAACTTTGACGAATAGCAAATGGACAAGGACCATATCTTAATTTCTAAATTTCTTAATTGTGCCATTTCTCCAAAAAGGGCTACCGTATTAGTTTTAAAATATTTTACCCAAACAGGTAGTACATGGGCCTTTAATAAAATGCGTAGTAAACTTTTTGTGGTAGCCCATATACATCATAATTTTTAGTGGTCTTAATGCTAAAAAACAGCGATCTTCTAAAAGTTTCAAATTTCCATCAAAACAAGCCCTTAATTTTCAAATGTTTGTTAAAAAAATGCCGAAAATTCTGTCATTCAGGTTCCACCTTTGTCGATGCAGGCCGTCCTGTCGGGGAGCTTGCTTCTTCGTCTTTTGGGTCTGTCCTGGCGCGTACCAAAAAGTATTTCTCTAAATTTGCTGTACCAAATGGGCCCTTTGAGTGTTGGTGTCGCAACAGTGGCATTAATTTGTTAAAATAATACCTGTGCACTTGTTACCGCAATCGGCCTTATCTGTTGTTTAGGGGTATTGTAAAACGTGGCACAATTCTTGTACTAGCTAACTGTTACATGCATATAAACCTGGTTATAATGATGTGTATACAATTTGCTGTGGTTTTGGGAATGACTTGGAACACATTTCTTTTCAATCTCTACTTTTAACCTTTGTACTTATTTTCAGATTGCCAACCTTTATTATTTGTTTAATCGAGATAAGTAATCTAAGCTAAGCTATGTAGTAGAAACTTTGTTTTAAAGGGGAAATTCAGTCATCCGCATTTGAATTCACTTCTTGGTGTGATCTGTTTTATAATTGGCTTTGGAAAATCACAAGACAACATTTATCATTCAGAATAATGGAGTTTATGAGGGATAAGCTACGACTCTCGGTAGGACATGCAATGTTGAAGTCTCTAAACATGAAATAAGGTAGAAGCAAGGAGAAATTAAAGGACGTGTTTCACAGTATTTTGGGGTGACGACTCCTGCCCTTTAATATAATGAATCAGAAGAAAAATATCTTACATTCAACTGCTCCATGATCTAAATCATATTTGCCATTTCAATATGTACGGGTAGTAATTTTGATAGGCAAATGTGAGTGTTTTCAAATAAATATCAATGAGTTCATGTCTTCTTGGTATTCCAATCAATTATTCGGGACGTCGAGTGTCGAGTATCCAACGTGTTAATCTGGTAAGGGTTTAAAAAACCGTTCTCGACGGATATAAATCGAGGTAATTTCTAAAATTCAAATTTGTTCACGGTTACAGGGACGGACTTCCTATACATGAATAGAGCATACCGCACGGTAGAATATCGTTACCGTACGTCTGAGAAAAAAACGCACCAAGAAGGCTTTCTGCTACGATTTTGTGTGAAAGCTTGGACTTGCTAAGGTCAGTTTCCAGAATTTGCAAGAAAGTTGAAACATTTTTGAACTATGGCGAGGCAAGATCAAAATCACTTCATGTATGGCAGGAATATGATATCATTTCTTTTTCAACTGTAACTTTTGTTTAAAGTATAACAGAGTCGTCAAATCTGGCGGATTATAGCTTCACGGCGGCCATCATGGTGTGCCTTTTTGTCCTAGTCGTTGGCGACCATCTACTGATAGGATAACATGCTCTGTCCATGTTAATTAGTCCGTGGTTACAGGTGATTGAAAAGAGAGAGGAATGACTATTGAAATGTTAGTGTACGGTTTGTACGTTTTTAGATAGAATTGGCGTTACTTGTCCCATATCGTTTGAATCTACATCATCATGTAGGCTAAAGGAACTGGCGATTGAGAGGTTGTTATGTCCTTCTTCACAAAATAGCCAATCTCTGAAGCAGGGTGATTTTGGATTTGACCTTTAGGTATTTGTGACAAACAAGCACTTTTGTTTAGTAAGATGTCTTTAAATCATTTTATGGTAATGTAAATTCTCCGTTGGTTAGAGCTATTTGATTGACATCAAAATTTGAAGATGTCCACAATAGCTTACATTTTACAAAATGTGTTTTGTCGGGAGGGTAATTTTCTTGGACATCATAGCCGGCCTTTGTGCGCTCACGTGTTCATTGTTTGACGTAGCCTTAATAGAATACTGCATGCATGCGCATGCAGTTTGTAAGTTTGATTGTCCGCGCAGGCTACATGTCTTAATTGAAACAAGTACATTGTATATTTTTGGAATGAAAGTAAATAAACCCAATGGCTTTCAAAATGCGAAACTTATAGCGTCGACAAGGCAATTAAAAATAAACATTCCAATGAAAAATCCTGGATCAAAACATGTAGGCTGTTACTAGACACAAAGAACATGTTGCGTAACGGTGATCGTAACAATGTGCAACGCAATCAGAACGAAAAACATATTTCAAACGGTACTTATTTTATGTCAGGTTTCAGGAGCCATGGTTATATTCGCCCTTACAAAAAAAAAAAAAAAAAAAAAAGAAGAAAAATAGAAAAGAAACTGAAAAGTTGTCTCAGCATATCAATTGGTTTAGTAATGCATACAAATATTGCATTTTCTATCATTTGCGCTAAGCTGATTGGTGGTTAATTTCTTGTTGGGCGAATGTTTGTAGAGACTTTGCATAAAATGTAGCTTTTAACATAGATCAGCTGGTTACAAAAGCTAAGAAAGATCAGCTTCATTTTATGTTGTGATGTGTTCAAATGTTTCAATTATTTAGTACTAAGTTAGGTAGCTACTTATTAAGCTAGTTAGCTAGAAAGTTAATTTATTAGTTAGTCAGTTTATTAGTTAGTTGATCGCTCAGTCGGTCGGTCGGCTATTTAGTTAGTTGAAGTTTTTCGATCAAATTTTCAACCATCGCCAACACGGCCTTTTTCCAGTTATGGCTCACTGGCTTGTTTTCCCTTCTCCATTGTTTATGCTGCTACACAATTCACGGGACCCATTTTAAATTGTGTAAGTAGCCTTAAAAATCTTGTTCCTAAGCTCGGGGATGCCCAATAAAGATGGAGCTTTGACTGTTTGAATGCATCTTTGCCCTTACTCAAAATCCATATATATATTGGTCATGAATGGGAATTTAAATCTGACACATATCTGGTCCAGATGTGGAATTTTTTATCTGGCTTCAACAAAAATTGGACAGATGTAACTTGATATAACATAAAAGGAATATATTGTCAACTGTGTAACATTTGTGATGGCTCAAATTTCATATGGGACAAATATGGTCCAAATATGACAAACACATATATTGGCCACAGACGGGAATTTATATCTGGCCCATATCTGAAATGGTATTTGTATCTGGCTCTTACAAAAATTGGGCAAATATAACCTGATATAACATAAAGGAATATATGGCCCATATAAAATTTGACATGGGACAAATATGGTGCATTTATGTTCCATATAAGGATTAATATCCAGGCCATACCTGGACCATAAAATTTATTGGTGCACTTCCTTTGTGTAAAGCGTATCAGAAGCCCCTTGGGCAAGTCTAATTTTAAGGACTATCTGGACATCTGTAACAACGTTTAATGTCCATCGATTACATTGACTTATTGTTTGAAGTTGTTAAATTACTAAACAGTGAAGAAAAAGCTGCCTTATAATTCCTACCTTTAAATTTTTACACTGCAATAGGTTGGTTTTAATTATCGTATGGGGCAGTATTCCAACATAAATTTTGTTGAGGGTTTTATGATTTTTCACAGTTTACTCCCTTAAACATGAAAAAAAAGAAAATCAGGGCCCTAATTTCCTGACCATGCCCACATTGGAAAGTCGCTTGGCTTATGGTAGTTTAATATGGCTGAATATGGTTTGAATGTTTTGATTTTGGTTTGCTGATACTTATTCAGCTTCTAGACGAGGTCTAGTAGAACAGGCACACAAAATAAACCAAAAAGTATTAATATGGCCATAAAAGTATTTATATATAATTCTGGCAGGGTATTTTAATCAGTTATATCTTGCTTGATATGGCCACACAATTTTTTATATACATATATATCTGGACAACCATTTCATCAAATTATATCTGGCTTGTTATGACCATATAAAACTTTATTTACATATCTTCGTTTTAAAACTTACTTAGAAATGGGCACGTTATAACAAATAGACAGCTCAAACCGGTCGGACAAAAACACGTCAAGTACCCGGCTGAATATGGAAGTGTAAAACTTTTATTGTCATATCTGGAAAGGCATTTCACCAAGTTAATTCTATCATGATGTGGCCAAACTCTATTTACATATCTGGACTGTAATTTTAAGTTATATCTGTCTTGAAATTGCCTTATGAACCTTTATTTGCATATCTGCAAAGCCACTTCACCAAGTTATACCTGACTTTATGAAATGTATCAAGATACCTGTAAGGGTTAAATATCTGGTTTTAATATTGTCATATAAAACTCTTTAACAGCCAGACGTTTCCAGTAATAAGCCAGATATAAAGTTTGAGCAAGGGTGATGCCCAGTGAGCCAATACTGGAGTAAGGCCATGGTCGGCTCCGTTTGAAACACTAGGTTGGAAACTGGGCCGTAAACTCCATCTTACTAATTTAGTAACTAATGCATGTCATGTGAAACATATTTCTTTTCAAACTTTTGGACTTGACATACACTTTAAGTCCGAACAATTGAAAAATCAAAGGAGCCCACTGCAATTTTACAGCGGATTGGTTTTTCATTTAATGTAAACACTTTCAAACTTATTTGTATCTCGATCTTGAATGTATGATTGCTTGCAAACTTTTTCCAGATCCTTTCAACTGAAGACATGGCGACTTCAGATCAGCATACCGCCGTGGACAAACATCAAGGATCAGCCTATGATTGCAGTATCTGTCGTCAACAATTTGTTGTACCAAAAATTATTTCATGCGGACATACGTTTTGCCAGCGATGTTTGGAGAACGTTGACGTAAAGTATGACCCCACAAAATCATTGTTGTGTCCTATTTGCCAAAAAACAATTGCATTCCCACCTTCTGGCACAGTTGGGGGTTTTCCGACCAACTTTGCAATTCAACAGGCCATTGATAAAATTAAGATAGGCCTACAGAACAGCTGTCCTAAACATAATAAATCTCAAGATCTTTTCTGCAATAGTTGTAAGGTCTGTATTTGTGGCGATTGCTTTTTACAAGATCACAACTCAAAACTATGGTCACGTGGCCACGAGGTGACTTCATCGACAGACAAAGCGAATGATATGGCGGAACAGTTAAAATTAACGGCGGATCAAGTTAAAGCATCGCACTACCAAAATGTAATACTGGAAACAGAGCAAATAGAGAATGGAAACAAAGAAATTGCGGAAGGCATTATCAAGAGGATAAACGAACAAAGGGAACAACTAATTGCAGATATAAGGATGCAAGCAGATGAATTGGTTAAAATGGTCAAAACTGTTAATGAAGAAAAGAATCAAAAGCTTGGCAAGATAAAAAAAGAAAATGCCCAGAAGTACCTAGCAAAAATGAAAATATCAAAAGCATATTTGTCTCATGCGAATATTATCAGGAAACATGGTCTATCACAAGCTACTTATGATAAAGCTAGCCTAATGTTACTGAAATATGAAGAGATAGATAAACATAAAGAAGATGGGTTGGAATCTGTGAATAATGATGAAGCTGAGGATACGAAAGATGACAAAAACGAAACAGATGGAAAAACAGAAACACAAACGATAGCGTCAACAGACGAAGAAGACACACACTTTATTTCATCACCATCGCTGCCCTTAGAAGACTTCTCAAATCAAATGAAGTATGTGGAAAATCCAGTACTTAGAACACCTGTGAAAATTGGATGGATAGAATTCCCACAGAAAGCAGTTGATTTGGAAAAAGATAAACATGTCAAAAAATTGTTACCTTCATTCTTAATCAATTTTGTGGATAAATTTTATAAGGTGTTGAACTGGAAGTGATAGCGAATTCTACTAGGGTCTGCTTTGGGCCAGTATATCCCACTTTAAGAGTCCTCTAGGATACTCATTTTATCAAAGGGTGCAGGGTCACGTTGTCAAGATTTTTTGTGAGAATGTAACATAGACACCACAGTAGATCAAAGGAGGGGCGGAGTGTAACTGGTATCTGAGTTTGTCACATGATCTGTGTCTTCAAGTGGTGTATGCTTTCATTATGTTGATACTGCCTGAAATGTAATGAACACAACTGACTGGTCGGTTAGCAACCCCAAATGTTACGTAACTTTTTGTGTATTCTAATATACACAAATCCGAACAGCAAGTGAGGGTATGATACCACTCGGCCATAGCTGGGGTCTATCACCTTTCGATCTTTCAACTTCTTTGCTTACCTGTACCATGGATGCTTGAACACTAAATTGTACTTTGATTCCTTCAATTTTACTGAATATGAGGGATTGAGATTCATGTAGACAGTCAATAAAGGCAATTTTAGGCTGATGGACCCCACTAATGGCCGCCTACAGTCACTGAACACAATCGCTTATTCGATTGGTCTATATCTGGTACCGTTAATCTGTCGATCAGATGTGGAACCTAACTATATGTAGTGTATATGCAGTGGCGTAGCTACTGGGGAAAAAAGTTTGGGGGAAATTTGATGAAAATGGGAAAATTTGATGAATTTTCTTATTCTTACAAAAAATTCTCAAAATCTTTGGTAGAATAAGAAATTGTGGGACATTTTTCATACATAATTCGTATTTTCATGCTACAAATTAACTCAGACTTCGTCAGTGTCGCATGAACCGGCCCTACTCGTGTTCCACAGAAATGTCCTCGCCGCGTAGCAGATTGAATGTTCTCTTGTATACGCACTGGGGTTATGATCAGTGCATTTCAGTGCACACATTCAGGTATTTAACAACAGCTGATACAGTGCAACTAACACTGAAAGGCTCTAATCCCAAACTTATCTCCTTGCACACAGTCTCTGTGTTGTACACTTTGGGAATTCAGTAAAAGGATGTGAAAACTGACAAATCGCTACCATAGACCACCGGGGTTATTATGTTGTTCTACAAGCTATTAGTAGCTATGCCGATTTTACTCTGTGTTCGTAACGATGGATGGGGCTGAAACAATCCATGGCCAACGATAAACTTAAAGTTAGTCTAGAAATTAGAATGAAAGGGATCCATTGGCATACTTAGATTTTGTTACTTAGTAGCCTAATCCTTGGAGGTTTACAGTCTAGTTCGGGAAAATAGCTTTCTGCTCACTTGGGGTGTAACAATAAACGGGTCAATGAGTACCTTGTAGCCTTCTACACATAACAGACTGCTGTTCTAACAGGATATCCTCTGTGATCGAGTCACTCTTAGGCCTTCTTAGTGGCGTGCGAAGGGGAGACCATTGGGCCATGCCCCCCTCACAGATGCCATTTTTTCTTTGTTCTTAAAAATACTTAGTCTAACTTTAGTAACACAGATTTTATTGAAAAGATAGCATATGTGGCACCAGATTGCTTATAAGGACACCCAACTTTTCAAGAATTTTAAAAAGGGGAAGGATTGTCTCTGCAAGGTCCTTCAGTGATGCCATTTTTTTTATTCCTATAAATAGACCTAGGCAAATTCTGTCAAATTCCAATTTTTACCTAAAATGGTAGACTCTGTTTCCCACTGGTGGCATCGATGAAAAAGACAACATGTTTAGATTCTCTTTAAATACATGAATACGCTATTTTTGGCCATCTGAGGGGTCTAATTTTCGAATTTTTTTCTACGCTCCGCGCCAAACAATGGTGGCGCTCCGCTTAGATAATCTTTATGATAAAATAACGTTTTGTGGCCAAGAAAACCCATAATCCTGTACCGATCAATGCTCTTTTATTTTGACTCCCAGAAGTGTGCAAATTTAATGACAAGTTTTACTTCGTAAGGTAGCATAAATGGCATAAGAATGCATGTAAAGACACAAAAGTTTCAGTTTTATCCTCATGGACCACCACGATTAACTTTTAACACTGTTCCTGTCATAGTCGAAAATCTTGCACCATTTTGCATCTACGCTCCTTGAAAACGTCAAAAAATTTCCGGACTTCCCCTCCCCTTAGACCATACTGCATGACCCCCCCCCCCCTTCAAAGAAATTCTGCGTACGCCACTGCGTTACTACATACAAATAAACCAGATATTGTTTACCAAAATAATATACTTTGTTATTTCCGATTGCTCTATGTTATACTTTAAGATTAAAATGCAGGTAATATTACAAAATGACATAGTAATGTTGTTATACTTGTAAATTTGCATATTTTATATGAAATACATACACATTGACCGGGAAAAGTTTTGGGGAAATTTCATACCTTTGCCCCCCTGGAAAAAATCCTAGCTACGCCACTGTGTATATGTAGTGAGCTTCATTTTCTCCCTAAGGTGAAAGTTGTGAAAGATCTAACAGAAAAAACAATTTTCTTGAAGTAAAAAGGAAAGTTTCATCCTGATCACGTGGTATTATCCAAAAGACGTCGAATCACATCGAGTCTTTGCTTCTGTACATATTTCGGGGCGAGTGACAAATACTTGCTCCATGATGTTGTCTTCTCCCTCTTCTGCACCGACAAGGTGGAATAACTTCAATAAGTCGAAGAGCCTTTGTTTTATATGTTTTTGATATACATACAGTGTAACGCAGTGTGTTGTGTGGACTACTGAGATACCTTAACAAATGTACTTGTTCTTAGTTCGAATCTTGCTAGACAGGTTCCTTGGTAACTGAATGCCAAAGACTCATTAATCAATTTCTTCTTTCAAAATCTCACCGGACATATGAAATTAATATTTATTGGACGCTGTAAAAATTTAGCTCAAAATTACTTCTAACTTAAGAAAATGAATTTAAGAGCATAAACATTACAGAAACGTTTTTTGAATGTTTCCAGAACTTTTCTCAAATCCTTTTTTATCTCTTTATTTTGCTGTTCTGTAAATTTGCTGAAATTTTATTCAGTAAGTAAGAAAGAAGATAGTGTGCAACTAGCTTTCAACCTGTAGCATTACCATATGAGACCACGCAGGTGGTACTGAGAAAAAAAGGAAGTAACAATTAATGAAAGCCAAGCTTCTATATCTTTCGCTTTCTTTAATCTTAGCAGTTCTTTTGAAGTAACTGGAGCCTGTTCCATTGAATCCGCTTAATCAATGGGCACGCAAATTTACCAAACAGTGGTTCATTAAACAGTGGTGGCGATATTTCATCTGTCTTCGCTTTCTCACAACTCTATGTAATGAAAAATTTACGCTACCATGATTAACTCATTTGTTAGTTTTCAACCCTCTTTTTTTGAAATCCCTGACATCACTCCTCTTCTACGAATGGCCGCCTTTGAACAATAAACGATCCAAAGGTTACCGTGACGACATGGTTAGTGTTCCCTCTTATAACTGACGACTGAGTTCAATGGGACTTCATGTATCAATGCCTTCTTTGCAAACTAAAGGCGTCGATTAGCAGGGAATTGGGTATCCCCTCAATAAACGAATCGTTTCGCCCGAACCCCCAATAATTCAGGAAGATTAAAACACAACAAGCAGAATAAGCAAAATATAAAATTGGTATACATATCACTTTAGGATTTAATAAACATCAAATTGAGGCTATTAAAGTAATAATAATAAAATAAAACTGATTTTTTTATGTACAGCTATCTATATGTTATGTATTAGTGTGTCAAAGTGAATGTGTGAGTGTTTGTGTGTTTGTGTTTGTGTGCGCTCGCGTTCGTGTGGGTGAATTTCTTATAAAAGAGTCCGATCGGTCCGGGACACAATCCATGCTTTCGTCGCTTGCAAAATTCCCACCCCCCCCCCCACCCTCCCCCATCCACAAACCTTGTTTCTGTGTTTTGGAACCCGAAAGAAATTTTTCTTCGTATTTTGCGTTACTCTTCATGGAAGTTGAAGTTGTAAGTTGAAAATCAAATTCATCATCCATAAATGATATACCCAGAGTTGTAAAAAGGTGGGTTCGACAGGGCAGGGTATATGAAGACTTTTGGAAAGGGATGTTCCCTCGGAAAAAGTTGCGTCTATCTGTGACCCTTAATTATTAAGATGAATTTCGTAATTTTCCGGAAGCGACCATCCAAATCACTGATTTCTAAAATTGGAACCTCATGGCAGACTTTTCCATTCAAACATTTTTTTTTTAAATTTAAATGATCCCAAATAGACACCTTTGAAATTTTGACACGTTCCTTCTATTAACATTATTTTCTTAACGAATAGTAGGTGACTTGCATTTTTGAACAAAACCGTTGTTAGTTTCTACACTTCTCATTATTAGAGGGCGGTATAACAAAACCCAATTTCTTCTATCCATCTAAAACAATGTATGAGGAAAATATAATTCAGAGAGAGGTGAGAGGAGAGAGAAACTTCGTTGCATCGAAGCCAGTCTTGCTCACTCAAGTCCAACTATTTTCCACTTAAATATCACAACCTAGACCACTCGTAACGTACTACAGAACCCTAGATAGGAGTCAGCCCCTGGTTAGTACACTGTAAAAATGTCTGTAATGTTACAGAATTTTTGTACAATTACGGAAGAAAAAATAAAGAAATACAAAGAGAATACAAAAACAGTGCTGTCAATGAGTTGACAGCACTTTTTATGTATTCTTTTGTTTTTCTTTATTTTATTTTCTGTAGGTGTACAGACATTTTTTACAGTGTACATCGTTTCTGTTATTTCAGTTGATCAAACAGGCATGGCTGCTGTAGGTCTACTTTGTTACCAGACAGCAAGACGTACTACAACTTCCAAGGGGATTAGTAAAAAAAAAAAAAAAACTGATGCCATGAACGACAGCTAGTCGTCTTAATGTTATATTTTTCTGAACCTATCGCTAGTGTCAATATTGACTGCTTATATTGCAGACCTATACGAAGGTTTACAACGCTGAGTTCATAATTATCTAGCCCATGTTTTGGTTTAGCATTGTCAACCCTGTCAATGTTTGGTTTGTTTCATTCATACCCGGGAGAGTACAAAGATTGTTTCTTTTTAAATACATAAGATTGACGTTTAGAGGGCGCAATTCATGTGGTAGTATAGGGACAAGGTTCCATTTTCGTGCAAACCAAATACTTCTAGGAGATCTGGAACTTTCCATTCTACAACCACTTGTCAGACTAGTACATGTCATGTACTATACAATCACTTTGGCAGGCTAAGCTACAGTGGGGAGCTACCGAAACTAAGGGGCTTTGAATTACAGCTAACACGCCCTCTTTCCTACACTAAGCTTCATGATAATAACAGAAATTGTGTTGGTGACCCAATATCCCCGTCTTGGAAACCTCCAGAAGTCACTAAAGTTTCGTCTGTTTCCACAGCGTGTAAAGTGGATAACAGTTTTCCCGGAATGCAAAAGAGTTAAAAAGTGCTCCGTGTAAGGGAGTACCAGGTAAGGTACATATTTTGAGGAAACGTTGAAATACAGTACTAATCTGGCTTTGCCATCTAAAACAGGAATTTTAAAGTACATCACCTGAACCTAAATTAATACATCTTATCGTATTTTATATGATTCATCGGTGATCACTTTTTAAATGATATTTGAAGGACATTGGAGCATAAAAATTAACAAACGCGTAAATTTCATTGCGCATACCAGTGTACTGATATGCAAAATGTGAGGGGTATCCATGATAACTGTGTCGCGCAAGTTTTCGACACTACACGCCCATGTTCTCGGCATGATCCGGGACATTCAAGAACAGGGTGTCGAATACAGCCTGTACGTCTAAACACGTGACAAGTTATTATCGTCATATCTTGGCTTTAAGTAAATAATGACATCTGGGAGTCTTCGTTGTTTTTGAAAAGATAAGCCCTAAAGAACTATAAAAATTAAAGAGGTCGCGACTCTCTAGAAATGTCGGCTGCTCTTTGTTTGCTTCACCTACTTTTCCATAAAGTGTAAAGTTCAGATTTACATAATCAGTTGAAGTGTTTGTAATACCATGATCACACGAGACGTAGTGGTTAATGAATAGTTCGACTGATCTCACCTGAAACACAACTTGAACTGAACTGCTTGATATATAACTAATATTGTGCCATAAAGATTAAAGGTTCCGAGTCATGTAATCGATCTATACATCGTCCAAACAGACTGTATCTAATGCGGTGCATTTCCTCCATTGTGTGTTCAAAGGGGTTAAATATTTTTGCCAGTTCCGAAACAGATTTTACAGAATTTTTTCAGCTTAGACTCCAGTTTCAACTTGGTGAGTATCGGTTTAATTTTCCTCTTAGGATAGTCGCTGAAAACAAAATCTTAATCAGAATGGTGCCACTACCGACTAATTTGACAAAAGTACAGATAAGTCGGTTGACTGGTCGATGGTCACAAATTAGTCAGTGGGTTAGTCCTTGTGGTCCCAACCAAGCAACTGACTAGATTGTGATCACTGACTAATTCACAGATTAATTTATTTTCTAGTCAGTCAAATTAAGCTGTAGAGGCAGCATTCTGACTAGTTTTTACTTTCAGTGAAATAGATAGAAAGGTGCAGGCTTTCGGGGTTTGTACAGGTACTATGTATGTGTACGGCCATTTCTTCAATAGGCTCCCCATAACACCGTGACCGCTAAGAATATAGCGTTACCCCAGTTTCCTTCAAATCTAGGTACACAAAAGAACAATTTCAAACAACTCTGTATAAAAACTCAAAACTCAAGATATATTCCTCTAACTGACAAATATTAACAAACTATCAAAATTCTTCACGTGGTCATCAAATATTCAAATACAAAAATACAGTGCAACAAAAAGTTTCAAAACATTTCCCATCCTTCACGACAGTCAAATACTCGCTCGTTCCGATAAAGCTTTGGATACATACATTGTGTTTCCCTGTGAATACCACCACATCGAGCGTGTGACATTTTAAATCCGAAGTCGTTGTGAGATAGTTCAAGTAAAGTTCATGTGGAGTTCAGGGAAAAGTCGAACGCAGATTTAGGTTTCGTAATCTGCTGCTGAAAATTAACATCTCTCCTGGCGTAGCTGAATTACTTCGGAAATAGTCCTCCGGAATTAATGGAGCCGAGAAGGCTTAAACAAAGCGAGACCAATCCTTTCATAGATTTCATTTCGAACACTAAATCTTACCATTCTGTCCCGCCCTTGGCCTCGTCTATTTATACAATTATTCACCACCCTTGCCAATTTTTGATGTTCCCCAGCCTTATCACAAATCCATCTGATTACTACATGAAAACTTGAACATATAGTTAAATTACTTAGACACTCGAATTCGTCTAAGTAAATCACCTTTAAACGTGCTTTACAAGTTTTCCAAACTATACTTTTTGTAAAACTTCCTGCTAAAAATTCTCCTCATTATTTGTATTGCACTATGTGCCGCATTTCATTTGGACTCCTTGGGCATCTTAAAATTTCTCATAAAGTTTCTCCTCATTTCATTCTATTTTCACATGAATACACATCTAAACATCAAAATCACTAAACACATAACACCTCTTACACAAAATATTTGAACAAAATTGTACAAAATAATTTACTCACATCAAAATTTATATGTTGTGTGACTCCACCCGAGCCGTTCTTTCTCCATGAGAACACCGTACACGTGAACATTACCACACTTGTCTCTTAAATTACTTTTAACATAGATGACTGCCCACCACGCCTACATACAAACAAGTGCTCCTGCAACATTTTTATAACTGCATCCTCAGTTACACATGTTAAAGCGCGGCCACACCCAGGCCTATAAGGAAGTACATCTCCTAAATGCACCTCAGTTAGTCTTTTTACCTGCTATCGCAGCCCACTGAAATCTCGAAGTGAAGTAAAGCCGTACATATTTAGTGTCCATCTCACATCTGTACAAGCAGAATTGCAATTCCATACCAAACAAAGCTTAGCTTATTGGAATGTTCTTTGTAAACTTAATCTCTGTATGATGTAAATAGAACACACGTTTCGGCTACCAACATATAGCATGCATGCAAGTGCTCTTACTATAATACTTAAAGGGCGGAAAGCTAAGGACAACTTTACTGTCACAAACACTAACCAAAAATTTTAGTATTTAGGCGAACCGAACCAGAACATGGGTGCACTTTAAAAAAATATATGAAAATAAAAAATAATCCCCCCAAATAGGTAGATTTACAAAGCAATGAAACCAAGAGAAAACTAAGGAATAAAGAAAAATTTTGGAAACTTATTATCAGAACTTCTCTTTAATCTTTATGTGTCCCCTTACTTTTATGTTCTGTAAATCTATAGTAATTTGAAACATTTTTGACAGTACAGAAGCCCTCCAAGTTGAAAATTCCCTTTTCAAACCTGTGGGTATTACCCTTTGAACCCGAGGGATTTCAAATGATACCCTTTGGAAAACCCTTTGCACACAAAGGGTTCCCTTTGGTTGTTGATGAAAACTGGACAAACCTAAAAGAGATAAAGAAAATTTTCCTTTGCATGAAAACCCCTTTTTAAAACCCTTAAGAATCATTTGGACCCCAATGAAACCCTTGGTTAATGATATTTGGAGGAAGGGTCTCAGGGAATTTTCTGCTGGGCCTCTAAATGGCAGGTTAAGATGCAAGTACGTTTTACGGAATAGTTACGTTACGAGTCAAATTTAGGAACACGTACTGTATAGGTCATGGGGCGTTTTGATACCGACTATTTGGAGGATGCGCAAATGTCTGTAATCGAATTATCATACTAGCTTATTTCATAGAGAAGAGGTGACATTTTCAATGGAAGAAGGCATCTGAATCAAACTAAGGAATCGACAGTGCAGATATTATTGGAGATCCAGCACAAATGTTTTGTGTTTTGTGTGTGGTTAGTTGGTGGTTAGCGTTTGTGTTTTCGTCCGGCCGGGTTGAGTTAGGTCTATTAGTTCATACGTGCCGGTTTCTATGTACGTTTTAAAAAGGAGCACAAATGGCAACTGGAAAATCATTACTTGCGCACAATAAAAGACAATTGATTTGGATAATTAAAGGAGAAACAAATGCACTCTCATTTTCCAGTTATAACCGCTTTTACCGTCAAGTTTTCGACTAAAAAAACTGACATATTTCTTTCATTCTTCTTTTGCCTTTCTTAGGTGGTGCTACAGTTGAAAACGACGAATAAACATTGAGGAATCCTTTTGAATAATTTGTCCTGAAAACAAGGGACTATTACTAGTGAAAGAGCAATGGGTATCTGTGGAAAACACAATGATGTTGAATGCCGTTTCTTCTGTAACACATGTGGTATTCCAGTCTGTCATGTGTGTATGGAAAAAGGAGATCACGTGATTTCCAAACATGATTGTATTCCTGTGACACAATACGTCGAAACAAAAAGTAACGAAATCCGCTCAGTGCTAGAAGAAGCGACAAAGCAAAAAATCCGATACGATAAACTTAACTCAAAGTGGGATATGCACCTGAGTAGTGTTGCAGAAGAGTTTGACAAAGTAAAAAACGAGATTCTCCTCACGAAACAGCATCTCCTTCAGCAACTGGACCTTGACGAGCAACTGCAATTGAAAGCTGCTGGGATTGAAAAAGCCAAACTGGAAACAGCCATAAAGTTTGTACAATGCTCTCACGCTCAAACCTTTTCCGTGCTTTACCAACAACTCAATGAAAAATGCCAATTTCTTCTCAGAAACCCATCGCACCATAATTGTGAAGAGAACGAAACAGTCTTCGAGCAATGTCGGAAACTAACGAATAACCTTCAAGTAGTACTTGAGAATTTTGAGAAAGAGGATTTGTTGGGAATTAATGTGACGTTTGTTCCTTCAAAGGACTGCTTTCTAGGGAAAGTAGTTGTACCAAGCAGTGTTCGGTGTCGTACCGACTCTGCTTTGGAGGCATCTAACTCTAAAGTAAGCTCAGAACCAACAAGGAAAAGGAAATGCGCAGACTCGGATCCTGTCATATCTCCTTTAAATAACGAAAACGTAGCAAAGCCAAACAATGAAGAGGACCCATCAGTTAACAAGATATTTAAGATACGTAGCCCTGATGCAAAGCAGGATAAGCAGGACGACATTTCCGAATGTACACCGGTAGCAGAGGAGAAACGGTCGAATAATGAAGACTCAATAACGAGACCAGTGAATGCCAATGTGATTGAATCGAGTAAAGTCGGCAACTTTAAGAGCGTATATAGGACCGACGTTCAGCCAGCAAATAGCGACGGCATTGCTTTCCCTTCGTATGTCCATCTACTGCTCAGTACCGACAATCGACCTCACCTGTTAGGCACAATGAATTCCCTTCATCCTCACGCAGGTTCTGTTGCTGTACATAAAAGCCCGTTAAAAAAATCAAGACAACACATTAGTGTTGACAGGAGCTGTTCAGGGATTGTTTGGGCCGATAATGACTGGTTATTTGAAGTAACAAAGTTCAAAGCTTCTATCAAAGTTATACACCACAAACTTTCAGACGGCAGTCGATTACTTCCAGATACCATTATCAACTCTAATCAGGCTATGGACGATAAGGAGATTCGGGTTTGCCCTAAACTCCATTCTCCGAACTGTTCCTTTCTTCTTGCGTTCAAAGATCATATAGCTACTATAAGTCTCAAAGAAATGAAACTTCGAAATGTTTCTTGGCAAAGAATTCCCAACACCTTTGCTATACTGGCAATAAGTTGGAGAAAACACCCATCAAATTATGTAGCAATTGTGAAAGGACCGGACGGTAAAGTGAGTTTAATGAGAGACGTGTCGGAAGGTGCAACTCCACGTCAGTTTGAAGTGAGAGCTCTATCTAACATTGCTTTCAGTGATTACCAACCGCTAGATATCAGCTCAAATGATGAATTTGCAGTGTGCAACACCAACACTGGTAAAATTCTCTTCTTTGGTAACTTGGGAGAGTTCGTTCCAACGAGGCAAGTTTTGGCACCCACATGTTTAACTGACGGAAAACCATTGTGTGTCTCCTTTGTAGACGACAGAAAGGAGTGGCTTGCTCTTTGGAAAGGTAATTCTGTATCTGACGGATTTCCAAAATGGGTTATTGTACGTTACAACTCGAGTTTTATATCTGTGTCAACGATAATCCAAAATTCACACAGGAAAATGCAGGAGGAACCGAAGGCATTCTGTGTGAGGGGGCATCAAATAGCTGTCTTGTACAATAGTTTGAGAGTTAAGATCCACACAGCACAGTCAATGGCGTCAACCACCACTCCACAATGATTTGGAGTACGAACACATTTTCAGGATGGTGAAGGAACAGATGAAAACTGTTACCCCGGAGTTTTAAATGCGTGTTTCATACAACTGTAGCTGTTGCGAGGACTAAAACGAAAGAGTTCAATGGGTTTATGATCTTTTATTTTTACAAACTCCCTTTTACAAACTGAGCCTTATCTAGAGTTCGACTCTTAGCTGGTTGATTCCGAAGACTTTAAAAAGGAAACTTGCTGCCATTATGCTCTTTGCTCAACATATAAACAATGGAGTTGGGGGGTCACACGTCAGTGAGCTACAACTGGAAAAAGCCCGTTGTCGGACCGACTTAAACCACATAGTTAGAAACTGGGTTGTTAAAGTCCATCGAACCCAACCTGCCCTTCAAACCTTATTGCCATCAAGGAAAAAATCGAGGCCCGAAAATCCCTAGCAAGCTCGTTCCAGGCCAGGGGTGGCGCCAGGATTTGCCCGACAGGGGGCCAGAATTTCAAGGCCGCGACAAAGGCGATGTTATGTCCCAGTTGAACTTTTTTTGCATAATAAGAGGCGCGCGGAGCGCGCCGAAATTTTGGGCTTTCTTTTTAACAAATACTTAAAAATCTGGAGTTTAATGAAGTAAATATTAAAACTAATGGAAGAAATTTGGCTTTTATTGGTACTTAAAAAAATTTTGGGTGTTTATTGAATAATCTGTCCTTCAAAAGGGAAAAATCAAAACATTATATGGGCGACAGCTGAAATTCATTTGGGGTTACGCATTGAATCTTGAAGACCTACTTACTAACTGACTAAGGCTTTGAGACGAGACTAGAAGTTTGCCCGGAAAGTTTTTCCCTCTTTTGAAAGAATCTTTTAAAATTAAAAGCTTATCATGATGGAGAAATTTTGAATTTTAATGAAAGAAAATTTGTTTTTTGGTAAGGTTAAAATGAAAAATTTGGTTTCTTTTATTAAGTGATATGCCTTTCGTTAGCAAAATTAGGCAGTATGCCGGGTGATTAACAGAATTGGCTTTGGTTAATAATTGTACGGAGTTTCCATCGAAATTAGAAAATTTTGCTTTTTTTAACAATCTTAAGCTAATATTGGAGAAAAATTGTAATTTTATGACAATTTGGGGTTTTATGGAGTAATCTGATGTTCTCATGAGGAAAATCAAGTAGGGGTGATCTGTAGTTTTATTGAGGTTGTTGAATATCATCATGCAGATTAAGGCCCTTGGACCAGGTTGGAGCACTATCCCGAGGAAAAAATTTTGCTTCGCACATATTTGAAATTTAATATTTTATTTCTTGTCATGGGCGTACGGGAGCGTGGCAGCTGAGTTTGGGAGGGGCACAATTTTTCTTTAATCAGAAAAAAAAAATGTAATCCTGCCCGGAAGATTGTCTAAGTCGAGCGCAAAAAATGTTTTGAAAAATAGAGAGCCCCCGGTCCTCAGGAAATGGCATTTCTTGGGCTCGAAACTAGATGTAAAGAAGTCCTTACTTCAGATTTCTTTCGCAATAAAAATATCTTCACTTCATAATACTGCCCAAAACGAAGAATAATTTACAAACACGCATTTTTCTGTTCAGTTATCTGTTCGACTTAAAACACTGTCTATGCGGAGCGCCACCATCAGTTAGCGCGGAGCGTACAGAAAATTGTTGAGAAATCTAACCCCTTAGATAGCCGGAATTGCATTTCCCAGACTTGTAACTAGAAATGAAGCAGTCGTTATTTTGAGTTTTCCTTTAAAATGAAAGTTTCACTTCAATAGAGAAAAAACCCCAACTTGCTAATGATCAGAAAAGTACCAGATAAAAGGAACTGCTACAAGTAGATGTAATGGTCTTATCTCTTTTCGGGGGGGGGGGGGGGCAAGCAACGGAATGGAAGACTTACTAAAATGTTTTTTGACGGTATTAACATTCTTCGTTGAATTCAATTGCAAGATCCACTTAATAGATGAAATTTTTAACGTGACTGCCCGAACTCAAGACTATGACTGGTTTTCCCCCTAACGTATTTGAAAATAAGGCACGTTACAAGGTCCCCTCAAATAAATTTTCAGTCACACTTATGAGATTTTCTCACACCACTGGTTATCATTATTTGTAGCAGAAAACGACATGGCCGATATTCATTACCCTTGTGAGAATCCGGCTGTCCGCGCAGGTCAGATGGCAGACCATTGGGTACTGCACGCACATGAACAACCTCCTGTCCGTTTTTGTAAGGAGAATTCGGAATTTTGAGTTTCCTTGAAGAATATGGTCTTCTAGTAAGCAAGATGAAGAAGGTCGTCCGAGTGACTACAGACCAACATCTTTTTTCGTAGGTTTGTAGATGAAGTCTCCCCGACGAAATTTGATTTTTTCAACAACAGGGCGTGGGTAGCCCGTCCCCGACGGAGGCATGAACTTGCGAGCAAGGATTGAAGATGGGATGAGGGCTAGGAGAGCTAGTAAGAAGTAATTGAAACCGATTCAGATATGCATCAAAACAGCGTTACAAAAAATAGTTCAAAAAGAAAAAAATCATGGTCATCCATCCAGTAACTTCAGTCCTTTACGTTTTTCATGTGTAGGCCTCCCCGAAAAATTGCCGTACTTAAGAGATAGGACACGGTACATAGATTGGGTTTAACAGAGTTAAGAAGTGATTTAAAATCGATTCCGATATGTATTAAAATAGCATTTCAAAACAAAAAATATGTTCCAGATTACCCATCCAGTAACTTCAGTCTTTGTGGGGTTTTTATTATTTATTTTTTTAATTTTATTTTTTAGGCCTCCCCGACGAAAGCGACGACCTTCTTCGACGGGGGCCGGTGTTCCCCGACGGGGGGCCATGGTCCCCGCCCCCCCCCCCCGCTGGCGCCACCCATGATGCAGCAGTCATCCCCATACAGCAACCCGGGTCACGTCTACATATTACCATTATTGACAGTTTGCATGAATCAAAAACATAGTGGACCTTTCTTAAACCGAAGACGACACCAAGCCAGTCCGACTACGAATAAACATGCTCAAACCGCTTGAAGGCTTGGGACCCGAGTCAAATTGAAAAAAAAAATCTCTCCGTCGGGAAAATTCACACTGTCCACCAGTGGCGTAGCTAGGATGTTTTCCACGGGGGCAAAGCTCGAAAATTTCCCCAAACCTTTTCAGTTTCAGTACATTTTCAGTTTCAGTATATTTTCAAGGTCAAGGTGCATGTATTACATACAAAACACGTAAATTTATGACGCTACGTAATGTAACCTAAGTTAATACATGGCCTACAAGATCCTGAAACTGCCAACTATATACATAGGATTAAGACAATGTCATATGGGCCCGTTGTCACCCCTATCTCCAGTCATTAACTGGATTAATTTTCCGAACAGATTAAATAGATTAATTTTCTGAACCAGTCCTTTAAAAAAAATAAGGTAAACATCGTACCATTATCAGATCTAGACAACGGTAAGCTATTGCTTTTAGCTCCATCCATGGTTAAACACAGAGTAAGATCAGTCTTTAACCTGGCCGGGTCTAGCTTGTAGGATGAGAGGCAATTAATGCTTAAACTTAACCCACGGCGCTGTCAAACAATAGGTTGGAAACTGGGCTGTTAAATCTCGCCTAACCCAACATAACCCAGGGCGTTGTCAACTTTAGTGACGGGTGAGAGTGATACGCAGTGCGCGACCATCGGTTCGCGCGGAGCGTCCCGCCAGGGGAAATTTCGATAAAAACACCCCTGGATTGCAGAAAATGACACTCCCTGTGCCTAACTACTGCATGCTTCGAATGTCGTTTTTTTCTTGTTCTGAAAACTTTTAATGGAGACACTTTGTTCACAATGTATATAAGAAAGAAAAATTGGAAACTCTGAAGCCTAACGGTATGTATTGGTGACAGCCTTAAATCGAATACAAATATAATGGTTGTGGAACGAAAACAAACGGAAATTGTGATAATTAAATGAGGGAATATTTCTTTCACGAGGCTATGATTATGTAACTATATATTAGCAAAGTATTATGCAATAGTGCATCAAGTTGATGAACATAACATAAGCTCAACAATACGTAGGGAACTGGCGATGATGGTATCCTATGCTACGGTCTTATAGCCTGTCAGTATTGCGCAGTATACGCTGAACTGATCAAAATACCCTGCATGTGTACTAGAAAAAATTCAAGATGCTGCAGAGAGGGCATTTCTGCGGAATGCGAGTCAAGCGCGCTTCATGCTGCAGTGACACAGATGAGATTTGGGGAAATACGTTGCATGGAAATTCGAGTTATGCATGAGAAATGTTTCACGATTGCTTATGGTGAGAAAAAAAATAAAGAAATAGGAAAAGGAAGTATTATTTGGTCAACTTAAAATTTCCCCAAATTCCACAAATTTCCCCAAAATATTTTCCAGGTGGCAATTTCCCCCCCCCCCCCCACCCCCAGTAGGTACGCCACTGCTGTCCACTCCTTCGGACTCGATGCTTCGCGTTGAATGGTTAAGGTGCGACTCGTCATTAAAGCTTCGAAATCCGATGATTACATTAAATAAACCTATTCACCTTGTGTATCCTGAGCTTCGTGAAGATTAAACTCTGGTATCGTTTGTTAGTGTCACTGTATGACAATTGATTCGAACATCCTTCACACGTGACCCTGTGAGTGTTCAAAAGCCCGAATTCTTCAAACACCGTCTTACGCTTACACTTCTGTTACATTATACAACTGTACTATTATTTCTTAATCAACGAAGCGCTTTTCTAGACATACGGAAGGCGCATATGAGAGCAGTTTGGGACGAGGAACTTTTACACACACGTATTGTTGACACTGCAGTCAACTTCTCCACAATCGATGGCTTACGGTTTTGGTGTTTCAACGCTATAAGTTTACCACCAAAATGTCAATCAGTGGACGGTAATGTGGCTCAGATCCGTTTGTTAGACATTTTGGAACTTGATTTTGAAAACCAGTGACCCGTAGTCGCAGTGACTGTCGTCCTTGTAATCCCTGGTAGTGAAATGGATTACAAATGCATAACTCTTGGAAAATAGCGAAATTATGACACTCCTCCCCCACCCCCGAAAAATCACAAACTAGATCATACCTTGTGAGCCTGTATTACATGGGCACGTGTTTTAAGCAATCTTGTGATATATGCATTGAGATATGTTACGTTGTGGTCAAGCAGTTCGTGAGATAATCTCTTTCGGGGGAAAATGGTTTTTCACCTGATCGGGGGAAAATACAGCCATGGGTGGCTTCATTTTCGAATTTCTCCCTTGGTGCTTTGCGATCCTACCGCGCAAATTTAACGGAGACAAACGTTCAAAACACCTGGAAAATTTCACGGAACTTAGAAAAGAGCAATTTTGGAATATTTAGGAACTATGTTGCTAGGAGATCAACAAAGCCGGATCGTGTCGGGTAGTTGGCCGCGCAAATTTTGAGGTATCCAGCAATAATTTTGCCACCTTCTGTGTCCTAAGCTTAAAATGTAGACTCGACACAGCCGCAAGATTTATGCATTTTTTTTCTACAGAAAGTATGCGCAAGTTACCCGTGCTTATAACTGTGCTCATTAAACGTTGTTGAAGGTTTCTTGTGATTTCGGTCTGTGATTATGAACAATAACTTGTACTTGAATATATCCACATTTATAAAACAAAGCGACGACTGTGAAGAGGTACACACTTAAGCTAATGAATATTCATGCTGCAAATTTTCCCCCGATCGGGTGAATTCTCATTTTCACCCGAAAACGGTTGTCTCCCGAACTTTCCAGGATCATCGTACATGTCTTCAAGTTCAATACAACACACTGAAAAAACAAAACAGAGAACGCATTCCTGAAATCAAAGATCACTTACCTTTTTTCTTAACTGGTGCCATGACCGCACGGGACACTTTCTCACAACGGTGGTGACTTCTTCCCGACTGCAAGTAAGAGAAGGGTAGGCGGTGCCACTATCTGATGTTACAATCAGTCGGTGAACCTTGCACATTTTTTTAGGAAAGGCCCGAAATCATCGATCGTGATTTTATGCGAAAGATTTGTTGACATTTATTTTTTTGTCGGGTGTGAATATTTTTGAAGTTGGTTCTTATGACCAAGCTAGACCGGTTTCTGCTGTCTTGCTCATTCACTATGAATGGCGCAGCTTCGTCAGTAGCAGGCCGTCGTGCGCGACCTTGGTTTAAATATTCTTGCTTCTAGTAATAGAGCAATAAGGAAAGTATCATTTTACCTTTTTACTTTTCCGTACTCTCTAGCCTTGCTTTTACAAGGCAATCTTTTAGATTTTTGCCTTTTCGTAGGCGGGTGAGATTATCGGGAAAAGGGTGTAGACATAGAGCAGGCCAGTGTTATTAGCAAATTGCTCCGAGTCACTTGGGTAAGGAGAGTTATTTTCCAGTGTAGGCCATGTATTAATGGCGCTGTTGTTTTCTCCACTTGAGTGAAACTCATTAGCAATTACATAAGATTTGATGCATTTTATTTTTAAGCATGTAGCGAGCTTTTATTCCTTTCTTGTCCTTAAGAGGAATGAGAGGATTTTGCTACTACAGTGTATCTCGGGGGTTGCTTTGAAAGCCTGTTTTCCCGTAGCTCTCAAACCTTGAAAGTGCAAGGCAATCTTTGTGATTTAAGCCCTTTTGTGGGCACTGAGAGGTTGTCGGGAAAATCAAATCAATAATTGCAGACAATCTTGGCAGCACATTAAATGCTTTGAGTAGCTCAGTTAGGATGGTTCGTTGTTTTCACGGCGCAAATATACGCAGTTTGTGACAACATCTAAGTTTCCACACTTGAGTAATTCCTCATAAGCAGTCAAGAAAAACACTTGCATTTTTAAGTTGCGCATCGAGTTCTCACTTTAACTATTTTTTGGAGATGTGTGAGTATCTGCACTCGAGTGTTTCTTGGGGTTATTTTGTGTGTCATGACGATTTATATCACGCAATTATCTCATTTGATATTGTCTATCACAGAGGTTTTTGGTGTACTTTGGATGGTCTTTCGCCATTGGGTTATGGGCGTATTAGTGACTACGTATAGTCTACCCTTTCCTTTGAAGGCTATGAGATCTGTGCATGTTCTTTCAATGAACTTTTGAGTCGGGTGAACATGTGCCTTTTAATAGACTGGTTTGTAGGTTATTTCTTTTGGGGACATTTAATTTAATTAATAATTGCTAATTTCTTCTTCCCGACTGCAGGTTAGACCATCAGACTTGCAGTCGGGAGTTCGGGTTCTGGCCGGGTCATGCAGAAGACTTTAAAAACGGAGCCTACTGCCGTTGTTCTTGATGCTCAGCATAAGCAATGGAATAGGAAAAACAAGCCAGTGAGCCCCGACTGGAAAAAGTGCTGTGGACGGCTCCACTTAAACCAGTTAGTAGGAAACTGGGCCGTTAAACTCAAAGTAACCTAACCTAACCTTACCTAAACTAACCTAACCCAAAATGTGTAGAAACATGCACATGCACATGTTCGTGAAAAAAACTTACTCAACATTGGGTAAAGGGTTAGTGTAGATTTAAAAGAATGGACAATGGCAGGTTTCTTCCAGAGTTAACTGTCACCTATTGCTAAAAATTTGTTTGTAAGTGATTTTATTACTCTGCACTATTAAAAATACAAAGTAACACTCAACTATTACTTGAACATGTTAATGATTGGCTTTGCATCGTGAATAGGATGAGCTAATTTAACAACACACGTTGAAGAGCAAATGTTGTATAACGTCACATAAGTCAACGCATTGGTGTACGCCAGGGGGCATTAAGCCACGTCCCCTAACGAACGCCAGTTTCTATAGATCCTAAAAATACACACTCTAGTACCACAGGTTTTACTTCAAAAGGTAACGTATATGTGGCTCCAGATTGCATATAAGGACACCAAATTTTAAAAAAAATTCAACCGGGAAGGATTGTCTTCAAAGACCTCGTCGGTGATGCCATTTTTTTAATTCCTAAAAATATGCAAATTTTGTCAACTTCCAAATTTAATTTCACAAGGTAGCATCTGCGGCACCTATTCGTTTAAGGACGCCTTTCAAGATTTCTCAAAAGGGGAGAGCCCATTCCTTAAACTCCTTCCCCGGTCGACATAGACCTACGAAACGGGAGAGGGGAGCAGAGGGTTTTCAGGTGTGGTGAGCAATACTTTGGCATTATCATATAAAAGATGTTAGGAGTAAAACATTTATATTTGAGAGTTCGGGCAGTCACAGAAATTTCATTAGCTCACCGGATCTTGAATATAGTCAAGAGTCACAATAGATAACATAAGCATAGGCCTATTTGCAATTCCATTGTATAGTTTTCCTATAAAAAATTCAAGACCATTCAATGTAATACGGTAGTGGTGGTCCATTTTATATGGTTATTTCGTGACCACTTAGAATGTTGCTGACATTTTTAATTATTGCAAACAAAAGCTAGACATTAAGACTGTTTCAGATTCTATATAACAATAAAAACGTAATTTTAGGCCATCTGAGAGGTAGCAATTTATCAAAATTTTCTCTGCTCTCCGCGCCAACTAATGGTGGCGCTCCGCTTGGATACTCTTTCGGGCACAATTATATTTTCGGGTCAAAGTATTATTTCATAAATTTCCGATTACTTTGCAGTTTGCAAACTTTTTTTGAAGTGAGTATTTGATTGCAAACGACAAAAGAAGATAATGAATGCCTACATTTTTCGTATCAGTCTTGAAAATGCTATCTCCACACATCTGAGGGGTCTGACTTTTCGAAGTTTTCTGCTCGCTCCGCGCCAACTGATGGTAGCGCTCCACTTGGATAGCCGTTTTATGGCAGAATTACGTTTTGTGGGCCATAAAAAGCTTAAAACCTAAATGCTCCTGTTCGCCTATATCGATCGATGCTGTTTTATTTTGGCTCCTAAAAGTATGCAAATTTACATAAAAAAATACTTCGAAAGGTGCACCAGTTTGCATCTAAGCTCTTTAAAAAGGCCAAAATTTTTCAAGACCCCTCCCCCAGGCTGGCCGTCACTCAAAATACTGCATCCCCCCCTTCACAGAAATCCTGCGTACGCCACTGTGTTTAAGCATAGGATTTTACACATTCACCGTGTTTACATCTTTAACACCTTCAAATGTTAATTTTTCACCTATTATTCGTTGTGTTTGATGCGCAGCAGGGGCGTCGATTTGATTTTCAAAGTGGGGGGGGGGGGCATCTGACCTAAATTTTTTCTCCTGTCCTGGTAAGGTGTCCACAGCAACGTAGCTACACATTTTTGCGGGGGTGGGGGCGGGGGAAGGGTAAGCATACAAATTTAACGGGTTTTAATTGTGAACACCACTGTACTGGAAACGTAATTTGTTGCGCGCGAAGCGCCCTAAAACTTTTGTCCCCTTTTTTTGAATATTTGAAAATATGGAGCTTGTATTACAGAATAGTTTGGATCCTGAGTTTCCTGTTAGGACATTTGAAAAGTTGGGGAATTACGGAAGAATTTGTATATCCTGTTGGCAAATCTGAGATTGAGCGGCGACCAAAGATTGTTTTTGCTACATGTTATCCAACGCCTACGAAATGAGGCTCTTCGGCGAAATTTTTTAAAGCAACAGCTTCTATTGGAGAAAATTTGGAATTTTTGAAAGAAAATTTACAAAAATAGCACTGTAGTTACTTGTCCCTTGATGATCTGGTGTCACATGTAGCAAATTTCCAATTTTGTCATCTCTAGAGCTCGGAAAAGTTTACAAAATTGAAGGTATGAGCAAGCACCTCTGCCTATAGGCATTGCAACTCGCGGAAAATTTTGCGTTTTTTGAAACAACTATTGACGCATATTGAGCTCTTATTGGGGAGAATTTAGGATTTCGGAATTTCATGACTTGTCAAAACCACATTGTAGACGGGTTTCACAAATAGCAAATTTCTGAATTCTTCATTTCTTCGTAACCGCCTGCCCCTGTAGCCAGAGGCGTAGCTAGGATTGTTTTCGTGGGGGGGGGGGGGGTGGATGCTTTTGTAGGGGGGGCTGGAGTTTACTATCTAAGCGTAGCGCCACCATCAGTTGGGGCGGAGCGTACAAAGAAATTTTTGGATTTTCACAACTCCCAGATGACTGGAAATGGCATTTGCCAGGTTTAATTGTCTTTAATTCTTGTAAGAAAAATTTGTTTTTTTTTTCTCAGATTCAAACACACTTCTGAGATACTGATTAGCTCAGTTCATTACTCCACTAGAATATGTACGTATCCTAGAATTGCAAATCCGGAATCCTGCTGTATGTTGCAAACAGCTGTTCCAAGTGCATGCCTGAGTGAGGTATTTCCATTGGCGTAGGGGAGCATTTCAGTTTGTTCTGATCGTAAGACAGTCACAGCGGTTTGCCACCGCTGGTTGGCGCGGAGCGCCCAAGAAATTCGGAAATTCGTACCTCCCAGACAGACGAAAATGGCATTTCCCAGGCATGTTAAGGGGATCCAAGCAGCCTTTTTTTTTTTGTTTGCAATAAATGCTCACTTGAAACTTAAATTCTGCTATGAAGCGGTCTAAGTGGAGCACCGCCATAAGTTGAGGCGAAACGTACAGGAAAGTTTGAAAACTCTGACCCTTCGTACACTCAGTCAAAAATGTCATTTCCTATGCTTATAGGGGGTCTAGGCAGTCGCCATTTTAAGGTTACGTTTGCAAAAAATGCTCACTTGAAACTAACATTCTGCTAGGAAGACTATCTACGCGGAAGTCCGCCACCTGGTTGGCGCGAAGCGAACAGAAAATTTTGAAAAATCGGACCTTGACACAGTCGAAAATGACATTTCTCAGGCTTATAGGGGGATCAAAGCAGTCGCTATTTGATCAGGAAATTACAAGATAAAATGTATCACTACCAATCGATGAAATGATCTCGAATATTTTTGGTGGAAAACTATAAAACGGAATTGAAAATATGCTAATGAATTCATCCTATTGCAACTCTTGGCTAAATTCAATATATAATGATAAAATTGTGTGACTGCCCGAACTTCCGAAAATGTAACATTACAAGGTGTGTTTCAACAAATTTTAAAGCAGACTTATGGGGAGACATTCTCATACTGCATCATTAAAGTATCGAAAAACAAATTACACAATTTTCATAACCATTGCCCGTATTTGGCTCTAGAGCAGGATAGAAGGCAAACTTTTGGGCACCTGAACACCCTCCTGTCTGTCCGTTGAATTAATTTGGCAATTGAAAACATCCCAGCATTGGTTTAACCTTTGCCCGAATATTTGTGCAAGACTACAGTATGAAGTGGGGACGATGAAAACCTTTTCTTATTACATTCTACCCAAATGTGTCGCAGATCTTTGTTACTTTCCATAAAAAAAATTACTTTAAATATACCGTAGCGTTTTCTGTTTTTCGGCAAAGATTTGAAGCTTTTAAAATTTTGGGTATTGTGTTACACAAGATTTAAAAACAGGCTTAAGAATCAATTGTTTCTTTTAAGCCACAGGCTTCCCAAATGTGTCGCGATTTTTTTTTGTCTGTTTGACTTTTCGTAGATATGGAACCCTTACTTTGATACTTTTCCATCTTCGGGCAAATGTTTGAAAGAATTTGGAATTTGGATATTCGACAATTAAGTTGTGATTATCTGTGAAGTAAAAGTAACGAATAATAGCTTTTTGCGCTGCCCGAAGGTTTAGCGTTTTTTGGAATCTTGACTTGGTTTTCATGAAAATTTTATTGCAACTTTATGACGTTTCTTTCCCTTTTGGGGATATCTTTTTTAGATTTTGGCCACACTTAGTAATTTTTAGAAAAACCATCCCATTTTTTCAAAAATAAAGGGCTCTCCAATTTTTTTTTCCAAATTCCTGCCCGAATTTAGATTTGGAGGAAATCGTACGCTACTGGGTATGTCCACTCCACCCAAGAGCTAAGTGAAGTCCTGTGAAGTAATAGTGGTAAGGTTGCAACCCTTGAGACTGCATTGACCCAACATGGGTTTGGTTGTTGCACTGACCAATGACACGGCAATGGTCATGCAAAGTGCAAATTCCTTCCAACCATATTCGACTGAAATATTCTACCCACGACACCAAGTATGATTTTGGAAAAAATTTGTGCATCCCCAGGAATTGAAAAAACCCTACAGGATAGAAACAGGGCAGATGCTAGGAAACAAACTTTAATCCACACCAAGGTAGTCAATTTCAGCCACTCCAAATCTTCTATAAAATTATCCATCCAGAAAACCGAACAGTAAAAAGTCAAGAGATTCCGAAGATGAGCTTGTCACAGTCTACCTGGATTTATTCCGAAATTCAAAGTGGGCCACAGTTGCAGAATACCCTGTAACTGCGTGGATCTACCGCAGTTGTATCTATGTCATAGTAGTCGGGTAGCCCGGATTAATTGTAATCATCGGCCAGCATGAATATAATTTTTTTGTCCAGCTAGTCATTTGGGGGGGGGGGGGTCGGGCGATTCAGTGGGGGGAGGCTCTAGCCCCCCATTCCCCCCCCCCTCCCCCGTAGCTACGCCACTGGGTGTCTGAAAAAAGGGCGCCCAAATGCAAAATGGTGCTAAATGTTTCAATATTTTAAATTACTAGGAAGCTCCAAAGTTTTCAAATCATGGTCTTGAAAGTGTGGGTTATTACTTCAGCGGACTATACGGTCAATGTGAATTTAAATACCGGGTACACTCTTTAAGTAAATAGAACCACGACGAAAATTGAGATCGTTTGCAAAGATTTGTACAAAGGTTTTAACAGTAAGGAACCATTTTGATGAAAGAAGGTAAAATCCATAAACTGATCAAAGCACACTTCAATCTACTGCAGGAAAACCACAGATCGAGGGGATATGGCACCCACTGGTGTTACTGAAACACCGTTGCATTAGGCCTACCGGTGTGAGATTGATGACACAAAAACCATTAAAATATGTCCTTTCGAAGTTTAGAACGACACCTCATCATACACTATCTGCAGTCAGAGGATGGAGGTGTACCTCTAATTCCAGATTGAAGTCTCTAACAAAATTCAGTGTGATTTTACTTCTCTGATAATGGTCTAAATACGAAATGGTCGAATCGCTATACGAATGTGTGATGTGCTCGTGTCGAAATTTTGCATTTGAAATCATTTTTTGTTCTGAAAAGTTGCATGCAGACTGTGCACGGAGACATTTTCTTTTAAATGTGTTAAGCCTGCAGGCTGGTCATTCACTAAAGATTACAAATTTCATTAAAACATAGTAAGGGACGATTCCTCTCCTTCAAATTCCCTAATGTTGTGTTCCTTCATAACCACACCTGCTGTCCAATGCACTCGAAAAACCGTCATAATCATAGAACAGATAGATAATATATGTTTGATATGCAAGTGAAAAAAAAGAACAACAATGAGACTACAAGCGCCCGGAGCGCACGAAAATTTTGGAGATTTGCAAAGGATAAACGTGTAAATATGATGAAAAAATCTATGGTAATTAGTAGAACACATCTTCCATAACCTAGTACATGTATAGTATTTTTGGTAGTACCTAATTTGTAAGTTTCAGATCACAAAAAGTGGGGGACTTAAACGTTAGTGTCTCCTCCACTCGAAAAAGTGGGGGGTACATGTCCCCCTGTCCCCCATAATCGAAGCCCATGATGCGCAACAAATCCCATAACTTCAGTGTAGAACTATTAGACATGAACACGTAAAGGTCTTCATGAAGTGTTTTCTTGTATTTATTTTTTATTTTATTTACAAGTTGGCCAATTGGAAGCTGGATGTGCTTTAGTTCAATTTCACTGACTATTTCCACTCTCCCGGCAAAACTACAACTGTCCAGCTACGCTCCGGCAAATTAGCTATTGTTGATGTTGGTTGGACGGATGGACGGGCGGACGGGCGGACGGGCGGACGGGCGGACGGGCGGACGGACGGACGTGCGGACGGGCGGATGGACGGACGGACGGACGGACTGACGGACGGACGGACGGATGGATGGAGATATAAAAATTAACCAGCGAGTTTTCTTAATAATGGAATCAATTTTCAAATTTGAACCAACTTTAAGAATGCTGCCACCTCCCCCCCTCCCCCCGCCACAACACACACTACAATATGTAAAAACACTAGTTGTAACAGAACGATAAAACAAATTTAAGATGGTATTGGTCAGTATGGACTGACAATAACTTTCTAAGGCAAAAAAGCGAGAGTTGAGCTTTGACATGAGATAATCGGTATTTTCTGTCCGTGACAGAATATCGTAAAGAACAATGTCCAGATATTTGTATGTGTGGAATCACTCAACTGCAAAATCTGAAATTATTATAATGATCTGGTGGATGAGTGCCTTTCCTGAAATCAGTAATCATTTCTTTTGTTTTAGTAAGATTTAACTAAAGAAAATAAACTTTACGAAGCTGAACAAAGTTGCTGATTTCATCAACATAACTGGAATGACCATCATTTGAAACTGAGCCCAACTAATGCAGTGTCGCCGGCGAACTTGAAAATGGAGCAAGAGTCACTCAGTGGGTGACACTCGAAATTATATAGGCTGAACTAAGAGTATTTATTGACTAGAATCCAAGGTCAAAATGGCGGAACGTCCGACCATGGAGGTCAAAGAAGGTACGAATTTGCACATTTTGCAGTGTCTCGACCAACTAGTCGTTTCTTCCTTGTGTGCACTTTCTCGAACAGTTTGCTACTTTTTAGGGCTTGCCTGCGCATGGGGTGCACAGAATTAGCCTCAACGTAGGCCTTCGCGGTAACGCGCTTCAAAAACCTAAAGGAATAAAACGTGCGCTTTTTAAATACACAACGAGTACTTTTATTGGGCGCAAAAACGAAATGGGGTTATGTGCAGCGCAGAGACGCTCTGCCACAACCACTGGATAACGTCTGCGCGTGAACGCGTGCGCGTCCTCAACAAAACCTAAATACGCGTGTTTATTAAAGCCTGAGCACGGGCTCAAAAGCGCGTTCTTTTTTGTCATAGCCTACATACAAGTTAAGTGCAGCTGTTGTTTTCTCGTTTAAATATGAATATGCCCTGCGAATATTTTGATCTTGTAAGCAGCTGTGTCCGTCTTCTCGGTCAGTGTGAAATACTGTACACCTGGCGTGTTGGATATTTGGCCTAGGATTTGTAGTTCGAGGACTCACACGCGAAGGTAAGTGCCATTATCTATTCCAGTCTATATTATCTAAAGGTGCGTTCACATATAACGGCAGCGGCAACGGCAACGGTAACGGCAACGGCAACGGTAACGGCAACGGCAACGACAATCCGTCATAGCTGTTCACATATGACGGCAAAAATTATTGCCGCATACGGTAAAAATTTTACCGGATGATACTGACTGGAATTTGAACCTGACAAATTTGTTCCATTATCTGATTATCGAACATGGAAGACATTGATGAGGAGCTGATATTTTTAATGACAATTGCGTATCAGAGGGCATACATATACTTAGTGGTCTATTATAGCATGGCTGGCAAAAAAAAACAACTAATATTCCCACCTTTTTCAGTGCGCGGTTTCATTTGAAAAAAATGAGGTATGGCATTTAATTTTTGTTACAAAAAAATCTTTCCTGCTCGTAGAAAAAGCGAAAAATCAGCATCAAATGTGTACCTTTTGGTCAATGGCAAAGGGTGAGGTGCATAGTCCAAAATTACCCCCCCCCCCCTCACACACACACACACACACACACATACACCACTTTCATATTCTTCCTTTGCCACCGTGACTGCATTATGCTTGTCTGAATTAGAAGTCAGGTCGGGCCAGGCAAAATAGGCATACGTTATAAGGAAAAAAATGAGCCACCCATGTTCCTTAATAAACATTGCAATGCAGTATAGGTCTGTACTTAAGAGGAAATAATTTATAGCCTAATCATGTATTTTTTTCAAGTCTGGCATACGTTATATCATGGACAAAACAAAAGTTGTGATTGATGGCTTATTGTTATATACTAGGCTTATCATGAGTCGATCATCTAATAAAGTTTGTTACCACAAAAATATGAAAACCTCGACAAAAATCGATAAAACTGGATAGTAATATTTTGTAATGTGTCTTCTTCTTTGAGCAATATTTTGGTGTTATTTGGGCTGAGTAATCTTTAGAAAATGAATCTTGAAATGTAGGAGGCAGTGCAGGTAGCAATGCTTATGAAGTAATCATGAGTCGATCACTTCATAAAACTAACAAATAAAATCCTACAAATTACTACATTTAGGGCCAGATTTTGACATAATGAAACAGAACAATCTCCTTTCTATCAGAATTCTTACTTAAAACTTCATACAAGACATTCTCATCTTCATTTTTACTGATTTTTGCAAATTTCTGGTTCACACTTTTGCTGAAACTTGAAAATCTGACCATGACTTACATTTTTGCTTTAAAAATCAAAAACATGATAACAAATAATTGTTTTTTATGTCGTTTGAAGAATTTGCATCGCAGGTTATTCTAGCATTGCAATCTCATCTCTCCTACACGCTGCAATGGCGTTTAGAAGGCAGTGATCGACTCATGATAGCGATCGACTCATGATAACTTACTATAATACTACTAACAATACCTGCTGTCAACGTATGATATAAAAAGTTACCACTGAATTGGGGATTTCCCATTTCTTTTGCTATTTTTCTCACATGGTAATCATGATTTGTCACATCGTATACGAATGATTCTTTTTGGATAAGAATGACCAGTTTTTCTATAATCTGGTCAGATAAGTCAGAATAATTTGTGCACTATTTTTGGCGGGATATCACAGAACGTCCCTGTCCCCGTACCGTTGGTTCCCGCTGGTCAGACAGGCAGGTGCTTGCACACTTTGAAGTTGGCAGATTTTTTGCCGTACGGCAAATGGCGTTGAATCGCTCCATGTGCGATTACTTTTTTGCCGAACGCATTTTTACCGGATTGCCGCATTGCCGTTGCCGTGCTAGTGTGAACAGTCTTTCATTTTCTATTGTGTGGGATATTTTTGCCGTTACCGTTGCCGTTGCCGCTGCCGCTGCCGTTGCCGTTGCCGTTGCCGTTGCCGTTGCCGGACAAGTGTGAACGTACCTTTAGGTAGGCTACCAAAGCCTCCATTCGTAATCGACACCCAGGGTTTCGTAGTGAATTCTGTTGCTAAGGTAACGTTTTGTTAACTTGCTTTACATTCACACTATATGCGTTGTATCAAGTCAAACGAATACAGTAGTTAATAGTGTCTATGCTTTAGCGAGGCGGCTCAGTAAGCAACTTATTTTACCTTCGCTTTACGTCTCTGAAAGTTGAAAATAAATTTCAGATATAGGCGACATGCCACCAATTTGTGACGCCAACTTTTGCATGGTTGAACTCAATGTAAAATGATGTTCCTGCAGCAACCAAGGTATTGCTATTCCTTCGCTCTTCGAGAATTGCGAGGGAAAATACACCTCTTCTGAGGTTTCGAAAATCTCCAAAATGTTGTCGCCACAGTGCAGCGGCTGACCGTCGGAAACTAAACCATTTTGTACCTTGCTCTTGCTTTCAAATCGGCCGAAACTTTGTACAGGGCATGTGTTAGACCTTGACCTAGGTCGGTTAATAAATACTCTTAGAGGCTGAAGAGAAAGGGCGCCATCACTTACCTTGTGGTGCACCTGTGTTAAAAGCACCGTATCCGATGCAAAAGATTGTGCACGCGAAAACTGGGAACAACCGGTTAAATAACTGAGAACCCACAATGTACTGGCATGAGGAACCCTCATATTCAAAAGTTAATGAGGCTGCATTGTGTTGAAGGCTGAAGAGAAATCAAAGAACATAATCCTGGCTGAGTTTTTGGACTTTGTTATATTTGGACCCCCCCCCCCCCCTCTTATCTTTTGACGCTTAAAGGCAGTTTTTGAATTGAGGTGTGAAGCAATGGCATGGATGACCACCAAAATGGCTTCATTACAGCTTCTTTCACATATGTATGCAAAGGAAGTGATAGAACTTTGTGTCTCATTTCTCCATTAAACACGTACTAAACGGAAGTTCCCCTCTATGCGACTCATTTCTCCATCGAACGCGTGACAAACCATATTTCCCCTCGCAAATCATACACTATTGGACTTGTAAGGAGTATGACAATTCCACCTTTTTCTGAGGCCTACCCTCGCATATCATAAAGTACATCAATGACATCGTTCATAAATGTTTCTCCTTTCATTTTACGGCTAAGTCTACACGCTTAAAAAGTTAGGCAAAGTTTTGACCAGCCCTGGACAGCTATGTGTCCAACAAGGTATCGTGTGAAACGTGCCCATTAGTTGGTTTCTAAAAGAGCACTAAAACTACTTCTTGGTTAAAAAATGCCCATGAGTTGGTCTTTCAAAAGGCACAACGCTTTTAAGGAGACCAACTGTTTAGCTTTTAACCAACAGTTGGTTGGACACATAGGTATACAGTGTTGGTGAAACCTTTGCCCAACTTTTTAAGAGTGCATGTATAGAAGATAACAAGACTTGCTGGATTTTCTACAACGAAATCAGTCGTGGGCTTGTACACAAATGTCCATTGAAACTGATACTGCATGACGTCATCATCTATCTCCACCCTATGCTCATTATACTAATTAATGGAACACTGACAACAAGAAAGGGGAGGCTCCAAAGTTTCTATATATCGGACCAAAGGAAAAACCTGTTGTATGAATTATTCATTACCTGCTGTTTAAAATGTGGAATGAACTATTTTCAAATAGGTAAGAGAAAATGGTCTGTTATACACTGAATGAAGCTGGCTAACATTTAGCGAGAAATTGCCTGTAATTTTGATCATGTTTCGTGTCCAAAATATGTTTCAAAATCTGCAGACACAGATAACAACCATATACGAAAAAGAAAATACAAAATCGGCTAATTAAAAAAAAACACAGCAGCATCACACGGCCCCGCCATTCATTTCGATATTCTTGCACTTGATAGCATAACATAACAACAAATTTAATAATTATAAACACTGGCCGCTTACTTTTCACACCTAGCAGACCGTGAATTACATTTACATGAAACTGTGTACCATTTTGTCCAAGGGTATTTCCATACTGTACCCATAGTACCCTTACGTGAAAAGGTCGTGTCGAAACGACACCTTGTTTTCCTACACAGAATTCATGAGAAAAGAAACATGCTTGTTGCGAATCAAGGCATAGCATTTCATTGTCTCGTACTGGCGATAGTGAAAAAGTTCTCTGGAGCTTTGACCGTTTGACCGATTCAACTAAGGAAATTGTCAAAACGGAATTTCCAGCATACAAAGATTAGTAGGTAAGTAATATTAGTCTCTTGAAAATAGATTAATATGATTAGAACATATTTCAATGTTCCGATATTTATAAGCAGGCCAGAACCAATGTAGGTCTATCATCTTGTACAAGTCCCTTCAAACTTCTTCGTTAAGAGTGAGCATAAATTGACTGGATCACTAAGTTAACTAAAATACATGGTCAACTGGCGCATTTTAGTTCACACAACGATACAACAGAATCCTGCGATGCATGGACAACCGTCGCGGATAGAGATAGGTATATCTATTTCAGTCATCGGTTTATGATCAGAGATGTTCAAGACCACTGTAATCGAATTCTCATTTTCGTTTTCTTGTTGTAATGGGAAAAGACTTTTAATAAAGCTAAATGTTGGACCAAGTTACAGGCCAAGGGCATCTGAACATTCAAAACGTTCCCATGACGCTAGTAACCGTTAACAAGTTTTAGCCATCTCTAGTTGACCACTCTTAATCCAGAATCTATCAGAGAACTTCTTATTCAAGTATCTTGAGATCAGTAAAAATAAAGGGGTTTGACTAATCTAGTGTTTACTCAAAAGAACAAGATTGTTCGTAAAAGGAATTAACTGTTGCAATAATAGGGATAAGCTTCATCTGTAAAAAGGCTTTAAGGTAGTATTGGCTAAAATGTCCCATTCAATTCTACCAGTATGCTTTTTCATACCTAACTCCAAGATCTTTATCAGGCAGAATAGCCACCCAAAAACAAGAACCGTGCCTAAGTCCAGTCCAGTCCAGTCTAGTCCAGTCCAGTCATTATCTAGACCTAGACAAAGCATATGGTTGAACCCAATTTTTTGTCGTATACATGACATGGACTTCTACAACACAGTGGCTCTGATCAAAGAGTAATGACGGTCACTCGTCACCACAAATATATTTTGTAAAGGACATCAAATTCAAAAAAATACTGAGTAGCCAATAATATCCACTACGCTCAGGGAGCTTTTATTTCGAGTACGGACCTTGATGCCCACAGTTGTAATTCTCCAAAGTGCTTCAAAAATCTTTACACCTTCATGCAATGTCTATATCAGAAGCTGTGCCTACAAATCAATAAATTTCACCTTCTGTAGATCCAGGTAGTAAATAAAAAAGCTTTACAAATACGTTTAATGCATTCATTAATCACCTTATTTAGTTCCAGTTCTCCCAACCTACGTACCGTACATCTAGTCCCTCCCAAAGCTGTCTAAACCTCATTCTTATCCAGTTTCCTACTAATGTTATTGCTTCATGACATCTCACGGAACAATTACTTTATAAGGCACTAATGTGGAATTGGAACACTAGTAGCCTATATGTTATGTAACATGAGCTGCCTTGCACTTCTTGAATTTGATGTCAATCAAAGAGCTGTGCTAACATAGGATTTCTGTAGACTACTGGTAAATTGTAGTTTGGGGTGACGAATGAATGCATGTAATACATATCCTTCTGTTCTTCAATTTGTTCTCCATGTTGTGAGATTACAAGACAGCTAATAATCTCTTCCTCCAATAGTCGGTGGGCCTGAAGCTTTGGACAGCACAGGTGCTCTCATCTCCGACAAAACAAATGAAACAACATGGCAACAGTGACAAAATTCACTCACAATTAACCCCTCAACTCAACATAATCTTTACAAAATTGTAGCCAAAATTGAAAGAGAAAGCAGGAAGGCAACTTTTGCCGGCAATGTAGGCTTACACTGTGTATTTTTTTTCCTTTTTTTGGAGGGTGGGGGTAATTCTAAGCCTACAGCTTCCATTGTAGCAATCGCACCCAGTTTCCACATGGATATGTGCCTTATAATGCGGCCCTACGCACGGATTAGTTTTGCGTACGCTGTGCTCAGTTGAGACGTATTCACGTTTTGATGATTCTTACTGCAGTGTATCCATACTCGAAAAAAAACTCTGGAACATCCCTGTATATTTCATAATTGTTTCCTGGATGTCTTATAAAAATTTCCTGTAAACTATTCCTATGCTTTGAATGAGTTAAGAAGAAAAAAAAAATTATGCACAAATCATTACCTTTTTTAAAACCGTTATATGAATCTTTCCCTTATATTGTCGCACGATTTTTTTCAAAGTGTGGGAAGGACGTATTGTTCACGTATTCTAGTGAAACACAGTGTTAATATAGTAGTTTTTCTCGTCAAACAGAAACAAAATTCACTGATGTTTGATCATTATTTTCTGAAAATAGAAGAGGAACCTCTTCCTACGTGGTACTTTTTCTCAGTCATTTATGGGCGGGAATTTACACAAGAGAAGATCAAAACGATGCGCCCTTTCCAAATTATTCATTCGAAAAAACATCTGCTGAAATTTCACCAGATTCAGCCTAGCAACAACATAATCTTTTGGAATTTTCATTCAAATTAACGACGATACTTATAAAAAAAAGGTACAAGAATAGTAGAAACATAGTTTAAGTGTCTCCGTCAATCAATGTACGTGTAGTAAACTTGTTCAGTTGTACTGGACTACACGCGCACAAGTGTGCCAAAATTTGTTTGTCTAGCCTTTGATTTTAGAATCTTACAGAGTCTTGGGTAATTACTTTCTTGGAGGTGACTGTCTAGTTCAATTCAAGGGTGGCACCACCGAGGGCGGAGAAGCCATATATGCCCCCGTAGGGGAAAATTCCCCCACCCCCAACCCCGGCACTCCCCCCTCCACGACCGTCCTTGGCGAGGAAGGTCGACGGTTTCGTCGGGAAGCCTTAGAATGATAAAAAAATTATAATAAAAAAAACCCTACAAGGACTGAAGTTACTGGATGAGTGATCTTGAACATATATTTTTTGGGTTTTGAAATAATATTTAAAAACATATCGGAATCTTTTTTAAATCACTTCTAAGCTCTGCTATACCTCATTTAATGTACTCTTTCCTATCTCCTCCCCCCGTCGGGGAGGCCTAAAATGAAAAAAGTAAAGGACTGAAGTTACTGGATGGATGATCACGAACTATTTTTTTTCTTTATTAACTTTTTTTCTTTTGTTACCCTGTTTCAGTTCATATCTGAATCAGTTTTTAATCGCTTCTTACTAGCTCTTCTATCTCTCATCCCATCTTCAATCCGTGCGTGCAAGGTCAAGCCCCCGGCGGGGAAGGCTTAACTCCCCCTGTTGTTGAGAAAATCCAATTTCGTCGGGGAACCTTCATCTACGGGCCCACGATAAAAGATGTGGGCCTGATAAACTACAGTCACCCAGACGATCTTCTTGATTTTGCTTACTAGAAGACCATATTCTTCAAGGAATTCTAACAACGGTAATGAAAATCGGCCAGGCCGTTTTCAGCTACACGTAATGCTAAACACTAGTGTGAGAATGCCTCCCTGAGTCTGACTGAAAATTAATCTGAAGCCACATTGTAACGTGGCATATTTTCAAAAACGTTGGAAGTAGAGTCATTAAAAGTCTAGAGTTCGGGCAGTCAGGTAGAAAATTTCGTCTATTTCGTCAGAAATTTGGTTTGTGTCCGTAATGGTACGAATTCTGTAAATAGTTCAAGTTATGTTTTCGTCCCGTCTGGTTTGAGTTCTCTTATTGGTTCTCCGTGCCCGTTACTACGTACGTAAAAAGACAATTTCGTCTATTTAGTGGACCTTGCAATTGAATACAATGAAGATTGTTTAGAGTCAAAAGCATGAGTATGTTTCAATTCCGTTGAATAGTTTACCCCGCAAAGAGACAAGACCATTACATGTTATTGTAGCAGTATCTTTTATCTGGTAGGCCTAATTTTCTGATCACTTAGCAAGTTGGGACACTTCTGTTGCCTCTCAAATCGAAACGCTCTCGTACGCCTAGAACGATATATAAAATAAAACTCTTCAAATATATGGGAAGCAAACTTTTCGGTGGGAAAATTTTCCCAGAATGGTCCGAGTGTCTTAACCTGCATGATGATATTCAGTAACCCCAACAAAATCAAAGATCACCCCTACATGGTTTTCCCATAAAAAACGAAAAAAAGTCATAAAATTGCAACATGTCTCAAATGTTAGCTTCGACAGACTCTTAAAAGTGACAAAATTTTCCAGTTTCAATAGGTACTCCGTAAAGTAAAAAAAGAAGCCAAAGAAGCCAACTTTATCAATCACCCCGACATTCTTCCAAATTTTGCTCTTGAAAGGTATATCACTTAACGAAAACCTAAATTTTTCATTTTATCCTTACCAAAACAAAAAACAAGTTTTCTTTCATTAAATTTCAAAATTTCTCCAATATAATAAGCTTTTAATTTTCAAATCTTCGTTCAAAAAGGGATGAACTTTTCGGGCAAACTTCCAGCATCGTCTACAGCCTTAACACGTAGGCCTCGTACGATTTAATGCAAAAACCCAAAAGAATTTCAGCTGTCGCCTAAATAACGCTTTTTCTTACCATACGAAGGACAGATTCTTCCATACACACTCAAAATTTTTAACACCGTTACAAAAGCCAAAGTTCTTTCGAAAATTTATTTTTTTTCTTCAAAATACACTCCAGATTTATTAGTATTTGTTAAAAAGAAATCCAAGAATTTCGGCGCGCTATGCCCGCCTAAAATTCTGCCAAGTACGTCCCACCGGGACTAACTCATTGCTTTTGTCGGGGCCTTGAAATACTGGCCCCCTGTCGGGGAGCTTGACCCCCCTGTCGGGCAAATCCTGTCCCCGACCCTGGTTCAGTAAAGTTGCACTGTATATATTTAAGTGGTACTCATATAACTTGTACGGGGGTAAATGGGTGAAGGTTATCTCTTTGGTGACATGAAATAGAATCCTCTGATTACTAGTTTTAGTAAATTAAAACTTGGGAAGCTGGCATAAACTTTCAAATAACACCAAATGACAAACTGAAACACCTCACCTTTTTCAAGATAAATACTTTTCAAGTGCACTTACAACTAGCTAAACAAACACCGGAGTAAAAATAGGACTGAAAAGTTCTATCTATAAAACTAGCTATGCATGAGTGTGTGGGCGTGTGTGAGTGTGTGCTTTTCTTTAAGTTTTCGCTATTATTATGTGGTAGGTTTATTCGGATATGAGTTCAAATGTCCGGCTAAACATTTTGGGGTAGGAACTCATGAATTTATTGGAACGATTTGTCTATTGTGCAAATATGCATTTTTTCCAAATTCACGCAATTTAGATTAACATTCTCGAAGCAAGAAATATATTTACATAACTATTGGTGCTTTCTCGGATCTGTGTTTAAAAAGTTTCAGAAAGACAAATATTGATTTCATTTGTACCTTCAGGTTTTGCTTAAATCTAGTGGTTTTGGGCATGAGTTTTTTGGCTGATGGAATTCCATAATTTTTGAAGTCACAAAATTTCAAAAATTAACAATTTTAAGACAAATCGACATTTTATGATTTGGTTAAGTTAACTTGAATATATCATTTCGAAGTATAATCTATTAATTTTTCGTATACCCTGCAGTAAATTGGAAGTTTTAGTATAAGTAAGCAAATGATTGCTTTGTTCGCAAACATTTCAATATATTACGGTCCATTAAAGCTATCACTGGATGTTCTCAAACGGCACCGTCAAACATCTCTTACGAACAGGAACCCGGATCAAACATTTTCATGTGCTTTTGCACTTTCCAGCGGTGTTAAATTTTCACTTATTTCTTTGGCTCAGTTCATTACTTAGTCGGGATCCAGAATACCATTCGACCTTTTCTTCGTTCCTCGCCTTGTTTAAGAGTACTTCAATTCACAAAGATCAAAAATATATATTAAGAAGCATGAGAAAGGAATTAAAACAGTCCAATTCCGATCTTCATAGAACATTCTTGAGGTCGAGATTTAAAATGTTGAAGTTTATTCACTAAAATTAAAATGGTATATAATGTGCAATTATTTGTGATGTCATTGTTGTACTCTTATGCGGCATGTTATTAATTAATCCATCCTTGTACAACATGCTATGCTAGCAAACAGGAAGGGCTCAAGGTCATTAAAGCATTTTTAATTTTTAAGGGAAACAAGCAGGTAATGGGAGTTGTACAAGGGAAAACCAAGGAGTCACTATACTCGACCTTGCAAAAACTTGAGAGGGACTAGCAATTGCAAAGTCGACATTGACTATATCACATGCTGTCAATTCGAAAAACCTGCCACGTCCGAGTTCTTGTTTCTTACGTTATTGCTTAAGATGTACAAAACAAAGCCAATACTGTGTATCCTTTTGATAGTTTATGGGGTCATCTCATGGCTTAAAGTTGTGTACACGTTTTACGTAAGAAATGTCTTCATGCCGCTTCTCTGTTTGCTGTGTATCCGTCGAGCAGGTCACATGCAGATGTAAGACTTTTATATTCACATTCGGACATTTACACATGCGCAGCTTGAGCTGAATCGTGCCATTGGATTTTACCTTGACCAGCCTAGGTTTTTGAATAGTATGTCGTGTAGTCATGAAACTCTACGTACCCGCTTGTAATTGTGGGGTTATTAAACTGAGTGTTTCAGAAAGTCAATGAAACTTCAAAACGGATTGTATTCTGTCGGAGAAGAAAATCTTCTTTTATTCTCAAGTATATGATTACTGATACTGAAACACGCTTAAGTTGGAAAAATCGTGGGAACGGTCGAAATATTTCATTTCATGATATCGTCATATCTGAGAGGTGATGTAAGACCTCGCTGGTCAAACTGCGTGAAGAATGCTGTTATGTTTGTAAAAACCCTGTCGGTTCACATAGAGAAGGATCAAAATGCAATTAAAGCAAGTACAAAATATAAACTGAATAAATCCTATAATGAAAGCCGCCGGCTTTGGTGGCCAAAGGGCATTTCTGACAATCTTTTCGGGAAGCATGCGTAACTGTGGTTTTGATTTGAAATTTCTGTCAATCAAAGAGCTGTGCCAATACAGAATTTCAGTATGTACGTAGGCTGCTACAAAAGTGGTAGTTTGGGGGCGAGAGTTGACTGCCTTTTAAGGACTCAGCTCTCCTGTGATTCACATACTTTCAGGAGAAAGACGTACTTACGTGGTAACAATTTGGTGAAAAGATCTCCTTAGCCGTAATTCAGCAATCGTTTATGAAACACTTCATCATTCAGTATATATTTCTTAAGTGAATTGGTACACAAGATGTTAGATGGATAACTGTTATAAGCAGTTTTGGTCTCGGAAAATGTATCTTTATTTGATTTCATTTTAATTGTACTATTTTCATATTATTTATTTTTTGCTTTTGATTATTGATCACTTCATAGCAGTTTCTTCTTTATTAACTTCATTCAGGTCATTACAAATTGTGATCCGATTACAGTGTCAATGCAAGTCTGAGATACTGTGAAAACTGTCTTAGATCATACTACAGTTTTACCTATTCAGACACCTTACAAGGAACAACATGATTTCTTGCAGCAGGCATGGCAACGTCCAATGTCGTTTCTTTTGCACCACATGTACCGTTCCCGTTTGTCATTTCTGTATGGAAAAGGGAGACCACGTGATACCGAATCACCAGTGCATTCCTCTGAGCCAACATTGTGAAAAGAAGAGTAATGAAATTCGTGCTTTTTTACAAAAGGCAGCGCAAAGAAAAACTAAGTACGATCAAATTAAATTAAAGTGGGATACCCACCTCGAAGAGGTGTTCGAGAAGCTTTACACCAATATAAGACTCAGAAAACAACATCTCTTTCAGCAAATGGACCTTGCTGAACAAACACTTTTGAAAAACGCTGAAACGGTAAAGGCTAGACTAAAGGCAAACGCAATCAACCCTGGCGAGAATTCTCATCAAAAAAAGTTTTCTGACACACACAAACAGCTCAACGAGAAATGTGAGTCTCTTCTTCAAAGTTTGTCAAATCAAACCATAGGTGACAACCACGCCTTCCAAGAATGCGAAATTCTTCTTAACACACTTCAAGAAGATCTGACAAGTTTTGAACAAAAAAATCTTCTACGAACCAAGTTAACGGTTAAACTTGTTCCTTCGTCAACCTGTCACCTCGGTAAAGTGATTGTCTCCAGTGATGGTAATGACATAAGTGGTTCTCCTTCAAAATCAACGACAAGCGAAGTCCAGGGAAATCCTGTGGAGAAGAGGAGGCGTACGACTGATAATGGCACAGAGGGTGCTCAGATAAAGCTGAAACGACAAGATTTCCCCACGGGGAGCAGTAATGGTAAAGACCCCAGTATCAAAGTTAAAAATTAAGCAGCATTCCTTGCTTGAATTTAATGTTTCCAGTAACCAGACTAGTCAAGAAACGCATCAAAACCAGGTGATAACCTTTCAAGCCCTCGCAAAAGAGCTATCCCAGCAAAAATGGGCATCAACACACACTGTCCTCAGTCAATGACATGCAGGACATAAATGTTGATTCCCAGTGCTGCGCAGTGACGGCGCTAGAATCTCAAAATTGGCGAAAAACTAAAGACATAGGGTAATTTAGGTGGGCAAAAAACTTTTGAGCGCAGCGCGAAACCGAATCCAAATCGCGTGTTCCTAGGGACGGGGTCCAAGAGCGTAGGGTATTCAACTCCTTACTGACCTAACTTTTGAGCAAGTGGGAGCAACAACGAAATCTGGGGGGGGGGGGGATTTGTCCCCTGATGCCCCAGCAGCGCTGCCCGCCACTGATGCTGCCAAATGGTATGACCCAATTTGTTTTTCGAAGCGTTGACAACATATTTATAAAGCAGCAGATCATGGTCCACTCTAGACTAGCTTATAAGTTTAATCAAAGTATGAAGGGTGTAAGGGTCCGTTTTTGTGCTAAGATCTATCCTGCGGATTATTCCTTGGTTCTGGGTCTCAACGATCAAGTAGCGGTTGTCCAGCTGAAAGGAAGCGTGAAGGTTAAATATCTAATCAGTTTGCCATAGAAACAATCAATCAGGGGGGGGGGGGGTCCCTCTAATTTTGCGGCAATTGTGAGATATCTAAAAGGGGTAAAAATATGTTTTATAAAAGCTGTGGCAGGAAGTTACAAACAAACTGGAGTTTGAAGTAAAGGGAACTTACCAACATAAGCTCCCAGCTGACTTTTTCTTCCCTTTCAGCTGTAACAGTGAGTTTGCAGTTTGTAACACGCTATCCTATTTTGTATTTTGCTAACCTTAGCGAGCTTGCTCCCATAAAAGAGGTCCCGGGTCCTTCCAACTTGGTAGATGCAAAGCCTGTCTTTCTGATGTTTAAAGATGACAAGAAGGAGTGGACTCCTCTTTGGATAGGCAAATCTTCCTCTGACAAACGGTTAAAGTTTCGATATAATAACAGTTTTGTTCCTTTAGCAACTGTCGCCCCTCATAGAGTGAAGGATACAAAACGGAAAGGACAAAACTAACGCTATATTTGTCAACATAAACAAACGTGATGTTCTTCACAACAATTCGAAGGTTTCCTTTCATTACAAACTGACTAAGATGTCCGTGTGGGCTGGGATGTGTTATATGATATGCCCGCGATTAACTTGCATCCTGATGTAAAAGGCGTTTAAAGGATGGATCGTATGGAAACTGTATTTTGTACCGAACTTGAAATTAAATACACATTTAAAATGGTATTAGGAGCAGGGAAGGGAAGTAGGCTCCTTCCAAAATAAGCGCTTTTTACAAATGATGTGATAACTCTCTGTCGGATTAGTCCTAATGCTTTTCGTATTCTCGTTTCAAATAAATTTCAAAAGTAATTTCCAGTTTTGTTCGTATATGATTTCTCGGGATATTTGATTTTACGCTTGCAAGATATTTTACATTTTTTATTCTTAGTTCGTTGTTTTTTTCTTCTGACATCTATGATATTTAACCGTTTCGGCTGGTATCGGTTTTGATCGATGCATCTACCCATGCAGTAGTTCACAGAATTGACAATGTTCATACGTGTGTAGTATATCAGGAGTGCGACGTTTTTACAGGTACTTGATGATTTTGAACGTTTCGACGTTTCGGTCCTGAAATGTTGAAATTGCAAATGTTAGGCTACATTTCTTATTGAAATAATTTTGTATGTATCATCTGCCCGTCATTTTGTATATGTTTTTATATTTGTGTGAACTGTGGTCCGTTAAATAGTTATTTTTAAAAAAATTTCAATTTCGAAAAGATACAACACGATTTGATATTATGGAAGTGGTACCTTTTATCTGGTAATTGTCTGATCACTAAGCAACTTTTTCTTCCATTATAGTAATACTTTTATTGCAAAAGAAAGTTCAAAGTATCGACTTTCAGACTTCAATTTGTAAGTCTGGTAAATTCCATTTCAGGCTGTCTGAAGGGTTCGGTTTTGTTAATCTTCTTTACGCTCTACGTCAACTGATGGTAGCGCTCCATTTAAGTAGTTTTTTGGTCGAACAGAGTGTTGCAGTTTACAATTATTTTTTTTTGGTAATTTCCTATAACGTAGCAAGTTGCTGTGTTTTAAATTGAAATAAAAACAAAATATTGCAAACGAAAGCTCAAAATAACGACTGCTTTGTTTCTAGAAACATGCCTGAAAAATGCCATTTTCGACTGACTGGGGTTCTTAAATTTTCAAAATTTTTCGTCCGCTCCGCGCCAGCTTATAGTGGCCCTTCGTTTCCATAGTCTTTTTTTTTTTAGCAGGATTACATTTTTCAGCCGAAAAATCTCCTGTCCCCAGAATGGAATTCTCTCGTAAGCTTATGTCAATATATATATACTATGGGTCTTCAAATGTATGTTAAGAAGAAGCGACAATTTTCCGTGAAATTTTCCATTATGGTCCGAGGGCCTTAGTCTGCATGATAATAATCAGTACCGTAACGCCAGCAAAACTACAAGTCCTCCTAATTCATTTTTCCCAAACGGAAATCAGATTCTTCAATAATAACCCCCAATATCCGTCATTAAATTTCAGTTTAACGCCAATATAAGTTTTAGATTTTTATATATTTGTTAAAAATGTCAAAAGGTTAGCGGAAATGTCTTCAGTTTCGGTGAATACTCCGTACGATGAAATACCGAAGCTAACTCCTGTCAGCACCCACTCATTTTACGTAATTCTGCTCTTGAAAGACAGATCACTTAATAAGAACCTCAAACTTTTCAATATCACCTTACCCAAAAAATTGAATTGTTTTTCATTAAAGTGTACCTCAAGCCAAAATATTCAAATATATATTGAAACAGCATTAATGATGAATTCCAACAGTCCACACCCATCCTCATAGGACTTTCTTGAGCTGAGATATAAATTGTTGAAGTTAATTCACTCACATTAAAATGGTATATTGCGCAATATTTTGTGATGTCATTGTTGTACTTCTCAAAATATAATGTTTGTATTTCTTTCTTCTATAACCATAATAATGATAACGATAACGATAACGATAATAATAATAATAATAATAATAATAATAATAATAATAATAATAATAATAATAATAATAATAATAATAATAATAATAATAATAATAATAATAATAATAATAATAATAATAATAATAATAATAATAATAATAATAATAATAATAATAATAATAATAATAATAATAATAATAATAATAATAATAATAATAATAATAATAATAACACAACCCTACTACTCGTACCATGAGGTACTTGCACATGGGGGTGTTTATTTAGTAATACCGCCATCTGAATTAATTTATACTGAATTAGGACATATTGCTTTGCCTCATTTGAGCCGTAAAACCTCATCTTACTGCTAACCCATTTAAAATTTACATTATGGGAACCCCTCCATTCCACACAGAAGCCTTCCCATAAAGAAACCCGGGACATGTCGCCATGTCTCCATCGTAGACAATTTTTATAAATCAAAAACATAGTGGACCTTTCTAAAACCGAAGACGACACCAAGCCAGTCCGACTACTGCTGAACATGTTCAAACCACGCGAAGGCTTGGGACCCGACTCAAATCGAATAAAGCGCTCCGTTGGGAAAACTCACACTGCCCACTCCTTCGGACACGATGCTTCGCTGATTCTAACTCAGTGAAACGCTTTTCTAGACATATGGAGGGAGAATTTGGGAGCAACGTGGGACGAGGACCTTCTTTACATAAGTATTGTTGGCTCTGCAGCCAACCTCTCCACAAGTAATTAATGGTTTTAGGGTTTTAGTGTTTCAACGCCAAATATACCATGAAAATGTTCATGGTTATAGTCGTAAGTTCCGGCAGTCAGAGACTTTTTGTCAGCTCATCGGATCTTGAATTTAGCCAAGAGTCACAATAGAGAAACATTAGCATATTTTCAATTCCGTTGTGTAGCCCCCCCCCCCCTCAAAAAAAAAAAAAAAATCAAATAAAGACTCAAGACCATTTAAAATAATACGGCAGTGGTGGTATATTTTACATGGTTATTTTCTGATCACTTAGCATGATTCTCATCTTTTAGTTTTTGCTAAACAAAAGCTAAACACAAAGATTGTTTTAGATTGAGCATGAAAACGCAATTTTAGGGCCATATTGGATGTGGCAACTTTATAAAACTTTCTCTACGCTCCGCTCCAGCTAAGTTCCGCTTAGATAGTCTTTCAGGCACAATTACATTTTTCGGGACAGAACAAAGTAGAAAAAATAAAATTAATCAATTTAAAACCTCCCACAAAATACGATAGTAAGTACAATAAAGCAAACAGAAGAAAGTTGGCCCATTGGAAGATGGATTTGCTTTAGTTCAATTTAAGTGACAATTTCCACTCTCCCGGCAAAACTACAACTGTACAGCGACGGTCCGGCCCATTAACTAATGTGGATGTTGGCCTGTTCAAGTGAATACCAGTCTTTTAGAACTATGTAACTTCAAATCAATCATTAAAAGCTATACCTGAACTTCCCATAATCGAACGAGACAAACCAGTGCCAAGCCCCGGAATTAACCATTGTGGCTGTAGGCCTGTTCAAGTGCATACTCTTTTAGAAGTCCAAATCAATCATTAGTGAACTAGATAGACGGACGGACGGATGGACGGATGGACGGATGGACGGATGGATGGATGGACGGATGGATTGATAGAAGTACTCCAGATCAATCATTAGGGAAACACAGACAGACATATAGACAGACAGACATACAGACAGAGATATCACTTTATTAAGCCCCAAATGAGCAAATTCAGCTCGCATAAATAAACATATAAAACAACATTATACATTAAAGTACATATGATTGGGGTAAGCATTGCACTAAAAATATCGTATTTGACTGGCGTTATGGAAAGAGTTGGCAAAAACATGTTGACGAATCTATTTGTTGCACCTGCCGAAAATCTCATTCTACTACCCCTGGCAATGACCCTGCAATGGAAATCCTCATGTAATGGATGATCAGCGTCTTTAATCACAGATCTCATTTCGCATTCGAGAAAGGAGTAGTAGCATGAGTCAAGGCAAGTAAGTTGATTGTTACAAACTAACTGGTAAGGTTTCTTAATCATGGAATCAATTCTCTTTGAACCAAATTTAAGAATGCTGCCACCCCAACACACACTACAATACGCAAACACATTAGGAATAAGGGAACGATAAAACACACTTAAGATGGTATTATCAGCATGAAATGATATCAATTTTCTAGGGCGAAAGCTTTCAGCTTTGACATGATATTTGACAAAAGCTTTGAGCTTTGACATGATATAATCGGTTTTTCTGTCCTTGGAAGAGTATCATTTAGAACAATGCCCAGATATTTGTAGGTGTGGACGCGCTCAACTGCAGAATCTGAAATAATTATAGAATCTGTTGGTTCAGTGCCTTTCCTGAAATCAATGATCATTTCTTTTTTTTATTAGCATTTAAATCAAGAAAATTAACTTTGAAGTACTGAACAAAGTTGCTGATTTCATCAACATAATTTGGATGATTATCATTTGAAATGAGCGCATTAATGCAGTGTCGTCGACGAACTTAATAATGGAGCATGGGTCATTGCGTGGGCGACACTTAGAAGTATAAAGGCTGAAGAGAAAGGGCGCCAACACTACACCTTGCGGTGCACCTGTGTTGGATAGCACGGTATCCAATGTTAGAGACTGTGCTCGCACAAACTGGGAACGACCGGTTAACTAAATGAGAACCCACAATGTAATGGCAAGAGGAACCGGCGTATTCAAAAGTTTCGACGCAAGTTAATGAGGGAGGATTGTGTTGAAGGCTCTGGAGGTCAGACTTGTAGTCGAGTACAAAATTGTGAATGCGAGTACGAGTACATAGCCCAGAGTACTAGTACGGAGGCTAGGTACTCGAGTACGAGTACACAATTTGTCAGGGATCGAGTACGAGTACGAGTACAACCCACCCGAGTACAAGTACGAGTACGAGTACGCAGCTGATGAGTACGAATACTAGTACAATTTCACAGATTGTTATTATGAACTGATCACAGCTTCATTATCACCCTATCTTCACATATAGTGAGCAACAATTTGTGAAATATCCAGATGTGACAATGAGACTAGCTACTCACTCAGAACTAGGCCTATATGAACAAAGCTAATACTCTGATACTGGTGAGCCCTCATCTCAGCTTGGACTCAATGACTTCCGACTAGACAACGTGCTGACACGGATAATGATAGCAAGGACGCATTCCCAGAAACTGTATATCTATAGTGCACCCACATTTATATGATTTGATATCTTGTCGACCGGAGGCTCCAACTCGCCCAAGCATGTGAACAGAATAAATTCACCTGCTATCTTCTTTCACCTGACCTCCTCCCTCCTTCTGCAACTGATTGTACATGTGGTGGTGTGTGCAAACTACTTGACACACCTCAGTCATTTGAAAGTAATCAGCTGTTCATTTGCCAGTTCCAGGTCCACAAATTCTTCAGATGGAAACTGCTATTGAACATTGAACTGGAAACCACTGGAGCAACTTTGTAAGTTAAGTACAGAATGCAATATATACAATTCAACAATCATATAGAATGTCAGAGATTGAAATTGAAAACAAAATCCCAAACTAATTTATTCCTCATATGTAACTTTCACCACTTGTGGCATTTGTAGTCCAGTACTAAGAACACCTGCTGTGCTTCCACAATGTCATATTATTCAGAGAGGAGATGCTTATATTTAACCTTCCCGAAATGAAACTCTGGTGTAAGATAATCTCCACACAACTTCATGGATGTTCAATTTTCACAGTTACCCATTCCCATTGACTAAATAATTATCTTAAACTGAAAAATCCTCACAACTCAACAAACACTCTTGGAGGTTCCTGATGGAATAGCCTGCATAATGTTTCCCTTTTCCCAGAAAGTGGAAGTGTTTTTAGTTAACTTCTGAGTTACAGGGGGTTGCCAATTGATAGAGTTTCACTACTGGCCAATTGTTTGAACTAGCTGAGAATAATAAATTGAACTTAAAGGGAATTTTAAGGAATAACTTGAATGAGGTGCTGCACTTGATAATTGATATGGAGGGAATCATTGTACTCGAGTACGAGTACGAGTACAGTTATGTCGAGTACGAGTACGAGTATGAGTACCCCGATCCAGAGTACGAGTATGAGTACGAGTACGCAGATGCAGAGTACGAGTACGAATACGGAGGCTAAGTAATCGAGTACGAGTACGAGTACAGAAATCGGCACTCGAGTACGAGTACGGACTCGAGTACTACAAGTCTGGTGGAGGTATCAAAGAACATGATCCTGACTGAGTTTTTGGACTTTGTTAAATTTGGTCCACTCCCCCTTTATCTTTTGACGCTCAAAGACAGTTTCTGGGTCGATGTGTAAACCAATGGCACTGATGACTGTCAAAATGGCATCATCACAGCTTCTACCGCATCTGTATGCAAAGGTGAGTGATAGAACTATGTGTCTCATTTCCCCATTGAAAGCGTGACAAACCGAATTTCCCGGGGAAATCATACACCGTTGGTCTTGTACGGAGCAGCCAATGACAATTCGACTCATTTTTCAGAGGCCTGACCTCGCTAATTATAAAGCACGTCCATGACATTTTTCATAAATGTTCTTCCTTTGTTTTTACGGCTTAGTGTACACTCTAAACAAGTTAGGCAAAATTTTGACCAGCGCTGGACAGCTATGCATCCAACCAGGTATTGTGTGAAACGTGCCCATTTGTTGGTTTCGTGAAACACGCACAAACTAATTGAGGTTAAAATGCCCACGAGTTGGTCTTTCAAAAGGCACAACACTTTTTAAGAGACCAACTGTTGAGCAGTTTTTAACCAACAGTTTGTTGGACACATAGGTATCCAGTGTTGGTGAAACCTTTGCCCAAGTTTTTAAGAGTGTACACTCTTAAAATGTTGGGCAACTTTTTTGACCAACTTTTAACCAACACTGGGGAAATATATGTCCGACCAACTGTTGGTCAAATATTGACCAATCTCGGTTGGTTAATTGCTTTACCTATTGTTGGGCAATTTGTTTTACTCAAAATGTAGTAATGTGAAAATTACCCAACTGGCCAGTTGGACAAAATATTACCAATTATTGGTAAAACTATCAATTTCTCCTTACCCAGAAGTTGTGTGTTGTTCATTATTTTACCTATTATTGTGAAACGCACATTGGAATATTTCAGAGAGGGTACCTTCTACAAGTCACGGGCATTAATAAAGCTAGAAACTTTATAAAAGAGTAGTAGGATTTCAATTGGAAGTTTATGCTCGGCTATTACATATATTCAGGGACATTTGTTTGTTACTATGAAAAGCTAAACATGAGACGTTTCTTCATAATATTTCATGTTCTCCTTCTTTATGCTGTATTGTACAATTGAGAAGCATGATTTTCTACAAGAATTCACCACCGGCAGCTTCAATTTATTTCAATTAGACCTGCAATAAATGATAAACACAAATTTAATTTGAGAAATTACGAATGCTCCATTCGGATGGAAGGTATATTTTCCTGGTGTTCCAATAAATTTCATAGCATTTATACATCGACTTTTAACTCTTTTTGTGTAAGAAAAATTGCCACAGTCTACGTGAACTTTTTACAAAATATTAGCTGTGAATGTAAATAATTAAAAATAGCAGGTACGTTTAAACAACGTTGAGTAAAGAAATTCACATAATCATTTAACCCACGTTGGTCAATAAAATTGTGGGTTATTTTGCCCAATATTGGGCAAACTTTAACCAACCTCTACATTGCCCAGAAAATTTTACCCAATTTTTTAAGAGTGTATATAGAAGATAACAAGATACCCACCGGGTGTGCTGGATTTTCTACAACGAAATCAGTCGTAAGCTTGTACGCAAATGCCCGTTGAAACTGTTACTGCATGGCGTCATCATCTATCTCCACCCTATGCTCATTATACTAATTAATGGAACATTGACAACAAGAAAGGGAGGTTCCGAGGTTTCTATATATCGGACCAAGGGAAAAACCTGTTGTATGAATTATTCATTACCTGCTGTATAAAATGTGCAATGTACTTTTTTAAAATAGCTAAGAGAAAATAGGCTGTAATATACTGAATGAAGTTGGCTAACATTTAGTGAGAAATTGGTAGTAATTTTGATAATGTGTGGCGTGCAAAATATGGTTCAAAATCTGCAGACACAGATAACAACATATGAAAAAGAAAATACATAATTAATCGGCTAATTGAAAAAAGACACAAGAGCATCACACGGCCCGCCATGCTTTTCGATGCTCTTGCTTTTGATAATATGACATAAACACAAAGTGACTTATATTTAATAACTATAAACACTATCAGCTTACTTTTGACACCTAGCAGACCGTGGCGCACACTTACATGAAACTATAGACCAGTTTGTCCAAGGGTATTTCCATGCCCAAAGTACCCTTACATGAAAAGGTCGTGTCGAAACGACACCTTGTTTTCCTACACAGAATTCATGAGAATAGAAACATGCTTGTTGCGAATCAAGGCATAGCATTTCATTCTATGGTACTGGCGATAGTGATAGTATTTTCTGGAGCTTTGGCCGTTACATTTGTTGGTGATTCAACTAAGAGAATTGCCAAAACGGAATTTCCAGGATACAAAGATAAGTAGGTTAGTAATGTTAGTTAGTTGAAAATAGATTAATATGATTAAAATATATATTTCAATGTTCCGATATTTACAAGCAGGCCAGAACCAATGTAGGCCTATTATCCGGAACAAGTCTCTTCCAACTTTTTTGTGAAGAGTGAACATAAGTTGATTTAATCACCAAGTTAACTTAAGTGCATGGTCAACTGGCGCATCGTAGTTCACACAATGATACAACAGAATCCTACGGTGCATGGACAACCGTCGCGGCTAGAGATCAATATATCTAGTTCAGTCATCGGTTTATAATCAGAGATGTTCAAGACCACTGCAATAGAATTCTCATTTTCTTTTTCTGATTGTAATGGGGAAAGACCTTTAATAACGCTAAATGTTGGACCAAGTTACAGGCCAAGGGCATTTGAACATTCAACACTTTCCCATGACGCTAGAAACCGTTAACAAGTTTTAGCCGTCTGTAGTTGACCACTCTTAATCCAGAATCTACCAGAGAACTTCTTGTTCAGGTACCTTGAGATCAGTAAAAATAAAGGGGTATGACTAATCTAGATTGTTCGTAAAAGGAATTAACTGTTGCAATAATAGGGATAAGCTTCATCTGTGAAAAGGCATTAAGGCAGTATTGGCTAAAATGTCCCATTCAATTCTATCAGCATGCTTTTTTATAGCTAACTCCAAGATCTTTATCAGGCAGAATAGCCACCCAAAAACAACAACCGTGCCTAAGTACGCTAATAATTAAGTCCAGTCCAGTCCAGTCCAGTCCAGTCCAGTCCAGTCCAGTCCAGTCCAGTCCAGTCCAGTCCAGTCCAGTCCAGTCCAGTCCAGTCCAGTCCAGTCCAGTCCAGTCCAGTCCAGTCCAGTCCAGTCCAGTCCAGTCCAGTCCAGTCCAGTCCAGTCCAGTCCAGTCCAGTCTAGTCATTATCTAGACCTGGACAAAGCATATGGTTAAATCCAATTTTTTGTCGTATACACGACTTTGACTTTTACAACACAGTGGCTCTTATCAAAGAGTAATGACGGCCACTCGTCACCGCACACATATTTTGTAAAGGACATCAAATTCAATAAATGCTGAGTAGCCAATAATATCCACTACTATCACGGATTTTTTATTTCGAGAACGGACCTTGATGCTCACCATCAAAAAATCAATTCACCTTCTGTTCTTCAATTTCTGTTCTTCATTATGTGATATAACAAGACAGGTAATCTCTTTCTCCAATAGTCGGTGGGTCTGAAGCTTTGGACAGCACAGGTGCTCTCATCTCCTACAAAACAAATGAAAAAACATGGCAATAATAGTGTTCTTTTCAGTGCATTGAAACGGCATATGCAAACAAAAACAGAACCTCAAACCAGATCAGGCGGAAAGATAGAAGCAAAACATGGCAATAATAGTGACACAATGCACGCCCAAATAATCCCTCAAATCAATCTGTCAATTCCGCTGAACCTCTTCACCCCTTTCAATGTTGTGTTTTAAATAATCTTTAAAAAAAATGTAGCCAAAATAGAAAGGTAGTGCAGGAAAGCAACTCCTTTTTCTCTTACTTTTGTCTGCAGTATAGGCTTACGCTGTGTACTTTTTTTTTTGGGGGGGGGGGGGGGGATAATCGGTTGTAGCAATCGCACTCAGTTTTCATGTGGATATGTGCCTTCTAATGCGGTCAGACTCAAGGATTATTTTGGTGCCCCTGTGCTCAGTTCACATGTATTCACATCCTTGGACAACTACGAATGTCCTTGAGTGTACTATCCATACTTGGAAAGAATTTCTGGAACAAACGTCCCTGCACATTTTATAATTCCTGGATGTCTTGTTAAAAACGTTCCTGCAAACTATTTCGATGGGTTAAATGAGAAAAGAAGAAAAAACCTTATTTAAATCAATCTTCCCCTAATATTGTCGCACGAGTTTTTCAATATATAGGAAATATTGTTCACGTTTTCTAGTGAAACACAATGTAAATATAGTATTTCTTCTCTTCTAACAGAATTTCCCCGATTATTATTCCAAATTCTCTGAAGTTTGATCATTATTATCTGAAAATACAAGAAAAACCTATTCTTACATGGTACCGTTTCTCAGTCATTTATGAGCGGGAACTAATACCAGAAAAGATCAAAAGGATGCTCACCATACATTTTCCACATTATGCACTCGAAAAAATATCTGCTGAAATTTCACCAGATTCAGTGTCACATAGCAACAACACAATCCTGGATAATTTGAGATTTTCGTTTCAGAGTGTGTTTTCAGCTTCCACAAATATTGCACATAGATATCTGACTAACTGAAATAGTGGAAACATAGTTCAAGTGTCTCCGTCAGTCCATGTATGTGTAGTTAACTTGTACAGTTGTACTGGACTAAGCTCGTACAAATGTGCCCATTAACTTTGTTTGTATAGCCTTTGGTTTCTGTATTTTAACAGTTGGAAAGCTGACCTCGGGGTCACCAAAATATGGTCTGAGTTTTGAATTTTAGCCGCTTATGGAAATATACCCTTGGAAAAAAAGAATGGCTTTTTTATTCTGTATATCTTCAATGACGAACATGAAAACTATGAAACGTATCAGAATAACGTCGCAAGTTATCATATCACCAATTTCAGGGGAAATTATCGGCTAAAAGGCGCAAGAATCACCTGGAGATTTTAGGTCACCCTATCTGAACGTTGGCGAATGGTCACTTACAGTATATGTCCCAAAGCCACCCCGAAGCTGCCCAACAATTACCAAATGATCAAATTTTATCACGAAATATATTTTCCCACAAAGTTTCGTTGATAAATTTTTCTAGTTTCCCTGAAGATGTCAATCCCGCTTTGGTTGTGCTACGAATCTGTTTGCAGTACTCATGTTAGTAAGCCAGACATCTTGAAACGCAATGCATGATGGTACCTATTATATTGCAGCACTGCGATACAGTATCCAATACAATGCCATGCATCGGTCGTGCACATACGTAAGTGATGAGAAAGTATGTACATATAATAAATATATGAAGCAGAAAAAGACACAGAGTTCTTTAAAGCACTTTTAGTAAAGATAAAAGGATAACAAGAAAGGGACCACTTAATTTTGGAAATGTTACTTGTTCTCTCTCTCTTTCAAAGGATGTTTCACCATATTTTCACCTTGAAGACGGAACATGGGAGCTCTCGCCCCTGCGGTTTTCTCGGCAAGCTTATGACGAAGACTCTAGCCAAAGTTCACTTGCTGTTAATCGCTATCTACTAAAACGAGTTTCTTTTGAATATTTAAAGTGATTCTTTGTGTTTCACATAAAGAAAATATGTAGGGCTTTTTGTTAATTATGTTTGAAATCTTTCATCATTTGATGAACCATGATAATAAAAGTGTTCAAATGTAGAGAATAACCCGAAAAAACTGAAAAGTTTGCAACCTTTTTTGAAAAACGCTTTCTAATTATAAGCTGCTTAAGCCACGCCTATCTGACTCTAATGAATGTCCAATATGTCAAAAGAGCTATTTTCCGAAGTGCAGTAAGTGCAGGCCCCATACGGTATTGTGGTATTGGCACATGGAATTTGAAATACTGTACTACCTAGCTCATATAAAGCCTACTTTCCTTCATTATATTATTGCATTAGAGCCAGTGAAGGTCTAGTAGTAGAATCGAGCGTGGTCGTTTGCGTAACAAGCCGAATATTATGGTGGTGTTAGCATTACCACCTCTGGTAAAGTGCTCGATCTGTGTTTTTGTTGTTTTGTTGTATTGAATATTCATGTATAAGCGCACTCTTATTGTTTAAATGTTCTTTGGAAAGTTTAGTCAGCATAATTTAATTTATTTCCCTTTTGTCGAGCACAAAGTATCACTTTAAATTTGAATATATTTTTTCAATTACCAAAAACTACTCAATTACGTAAGGATATGAATAAATTATTGACATTTTAACGGGTACGTGTCCGTTTTCGTCCTGCGTAGGCTAGCTCGAGTACGGTCTCCCAGAATGCATTAGTCACCGCGAGTGCTCAGGGTGTACAGATTGCGAGATTGCGCAATAAAGTTCACAAATGTGGGGTCTGCTTCTCAACTGTAAAAGGCTTCGGTATGTACTTTCCTGGAAGTGACTGTTTGTCTAGTTCAGTTAATTTGCATCCTACATATTTAAGTGGTACTCATATTACTTGTACGGGGATATAGGGGTAAAGGTTATCACAATAGTATTCTCTGATCCACTAGTTTTTTTTTTTTTTTTTTTTTGTAAATTCAAATATGGGGAACCTACCATAAACTTTCAAGATGACATCAAATGTCAAAATGAAACACCTTACCTTCAGTTTACAATATCACATATACTTTTCAAGTGCACTTACAACTAGCTAGACAAGCACCGGAGTATAAACAGGACTGAAAAGAGCTGTTCATAAAACTAGCTATGCCTGAGTGTGTGGGCGGTTGAAGGTATTTTGGGGGTTTTCGTTAATTATTACGTGGTAGACGGGCCTACTCTGGGTTGTGTTCAAATGCCTGGCTAAACTGATATCTATTGGTGTAAAAATGTATTTTTTCAATCCAAATTTACATAATTTAGATAATCATACTTGCAGCCACAAATACATTTTCACGGCTATGGTCTGTAGGTATTTTCTGTGTGTTATATGTGTCAGAAAAATAAAAATTGATTTCATTTGTACCAGATAGTATTTGCGTACACCGAGTGATTTTGGGCATGACTTTTTGGAGGGAAAATTCTCGAAATTTCTAAAGTCGCAAAAATTTGAATTCGACAAAATACTATTTTTAGGACAAATTGATATTTTATGATTTAATTTTACTTGAAAAGATCATTTTGAAGTATAATCCATTTACTTACGTACCTTTATTAGTTACTTTTCTGAAGTCCTCCCGACCTTCTGGCAAAAGGCCGTTCGGCAAAGCCAAACTTTAAACTGCCTCCCAAAGAAGCTATTCGTTCACTGAAGGACAACACTTGACCAATTTAACGGCCCTTAGACGATTTAACCCTTTACCGTTGTTTGGGTCCTTTTGGACCCATGCGGAGAGCTCGGCTGTCACACATCTTTACTGTTTCACGCGGAGCTCCAAACTGCGAGTAGCTACCCGAAAATTCGGCCACAAGAGCGAGAGAGACGGTGGTTTAAGGTCACGGGGTCAATGGCCTACGGAAGCCGATGCGGGGCGGGCTACGTCCGCTTTTCCGCCCAATCCCGAGGCGCGCAAATATGCCCCGATCGGAGCACAACGGTAAAGGGTTAAGTTAAAATACCTGCACCACTCGCCTGGAGGTTTACGTGCACACACGCAGAGACAGTGGCATCAGCTTTGCAGTAAACACACTCCACAGGCTTGCTTTAACTCTTTACCGTTGTTTGGGTCCTTTTGGACCCATGCGGAGAGCTCGGCTGTCACACATCTTTACTGTTTCACGCGGAGCTCCAAACTGCGAGTAGCTACCCGAAAATTCGGCCACAAGAGCGAGAGAGACGGTGGTTTAAGGTCACGGGGTCAATGGCCTACGGAAGCCGATGCGGGGCGGGCTACGTCCGCTTTTCCGCCCAATCCCGAGGGGCGCAAATATGCCCCGATCGGAGCACAACGGTAAAGGGTTAAATCATTGGTCTGCCATGTATAGTGCTCCATTCTAGACTGGATGAAAAGGACAGATATACTACACATGACCTTAGCTAAATGGACGAGAAGCGAGTTACTTAAAACAATTTAGAAATTTTGGTAGAATAGAAAGTGAGCACATGGTCGTTTTGTGCATAAAAATCTCAATATGTCAAGTTATGATCCATTAAAGCTGTCACTGTCCAGGCGCAGTCCTCACAGATCTCTCACAGGAACCCGGATCGTGCATTTTTAAGCGCTATTGTACGGTCCAGTTGCTTAACTTTCAATTATATCATAGGTTCAGTGTACTATTTAGTCGATATCACGGAGTCCCAATGGACCCCCTCTTCGTTCTTCGTCGTGTTAAATACTCTTTAAAATATTGTTAAAATTGGGCATCTGACCGATCTCAAGAATACTATTTCATGTTATGTTAAACTTTCCTATTAAAAATTTATCAACACTTTTGCTCTTTCCAAATTTCGTTCAACTGGTGCTTGATACAAAAATTTTGTTTGTGCCATGTTTGTTTGTGCTAGTAGTACTAGAGGAGAAACGCAGTCAGCTGAACTTGAAAAAGTATTAGTACACACATTTTGATTCACAAACGGCCTTTTCAGAAGGTCGTATTTGGCAATTTTTTCTCATAAATTATTAACCTTATTAAAAGCGACTGCTTTGCTTCTTTTAAATATAGAGTAATGACGTCCTGAATGCCATGAAAACTATTGAAAAATGTCAGATTTAAAGACCTTATTTTTTCACCCCAAACAGTTCTCTTATCCCTCTTACTTAAACCCTTCTGACAACGGTCTAAACTCATCCTCAATCAGACACAATCTTATTTTTTTCTTCTTCAATCTTTATTCTTTTTTCAAGTCCAGTGCATTTGCATTTATTTTTTTAACAACACAAAGGAATAGAAATGCAAAGTAACTCACAATGATATATGCTTTTTACAGTAAATATCATATAAACTAAGCATCCAGAGGGTCAAACAAGTTCTTGCAAACGGAAAAAGTCTCTTATTTATTCATTCATTCATTCATTCATTCATTCATTCCTTCATTCATTTTTGTTCCGTAAATTTCACCCATTTTCCACAGTGTACATAACTCTGTATTTATTTTTTAATTTTTTGTTGATCAAAAGAGCTTTGCCAATAGATAATTAATCGAAGCCTACAGCTTCGAGTATTGGATTTGCTCAGTTTGTCAAGTGAATTCGTGCCTTCTTTCTTGGCTCGGCGTATGAATATCTTCAGTGTGATGCTACTCTATTTACACACGAACAATAGTAACGTTATACAGCATTTCATCTGCCACGCAGGTAATTTGACTTTTTCATAAAGTGGAAATTTCGACTATTTCACCGATTTCACCAACTTGACGGTGTTCCAATAGAATAATCAGCCAATACTCAGCATGTAGGAAGTCTTCTTTTCGAAGGACGATAAGTCGTTACGCAGTTCTATTGACTTTCTTTATATACTTGATTTGATCACTCATAAAATAGCCCCAGACTTGAACGCCGCTACGCAGACTAACGCTAGTACTTACTCTACGACCGCACCATCGAAAATTCCCGTTTGTTTAACACGCTTGTCAACTGCTAAAAGTCCGTTGGCACGTCTCGGCTTAATCTGCGCATGTGCAAATGGCGAATCTGAGATAGAAATACCTTACAGCCCATCTGTTGCCTGCGTGAAAGGTACGTTCCTGACACAATGGTTAAAGTTGTGTTGGCGGCAGAACATTTTTCTCTGAGAATGAGAGCATGGTAGGCCGTTTGCTCGTTTTTGAACAGCACTTAATATTTAGTCGGTCGAAGCTTGGAATCAAGTAATGCAATATTGGGCTTTTTCGTTTCGTTTCAGACCATTTTCAGTGGCTTCGAACAGTAATTGCCTGCAAGTACAAACCGTCTAGTTTTAATCTGTATTTAGGCTACTGCAAAAATTGTAGTTTTGGGGCGAGAGTTTACTAACTTTAAGAAATCTGATCTCCTGGGTTAGGTTAGATCAGGGATCTGTAACAGCGATCTGTAACAGCTCCCTGGTTAGATAAAGGTGTACGGTCCAGTTTCCGACCAATTGGTTCAAACCGAACCGGACACACAGACTGGAAGGAGAAAGATGTTCATAGGTAGTAACAGATTGGTGAAGACATCCCTTAAGCAGTAATAACGCATCCGTACGTGAAACATTACATCGTCAGTTTTGATTTCTAAGCGAGTAGATACACAAAATGATCGATGGAGAACTGTTTTAATCAGTTTAAGTCTCGGTTACTTTACTAATATTTGATTTGGATTTTGCATGTTATTATTTTTGTTTTATTTATTTACAGACTTTATGTATTAACGACACACTGACGTCATCCTTGGGGGTAAAACAATGGAACACGTGCCTTCACGCATACGAATTCACTCTGCACATGTAGCAGACTATGCCAGTATTCGACTGGTTGACAAATCAGATGTCCTCATTTGGTGGTGTTGGTTTGTTTTGCCCCCAAAGGAGGGCGTATTTCTTGCTGTGTGACATCATATCCATAAGGTCTACCGACTACTTATCAGCACTTTCTTCTTAAATTCCCTCAGGTCATCATGTACATCGTGTGCTCCGACCGATTGACTGTACTTTGTGAATTGAAGTCTTAGATACTGTGAAAACTGTCAAGTTACAACGTACTTCACTGAAGTTTTTCATATATAATACTTTCCAAGTAACAAAATGACTTCTTGTAGCAAGCATTGCAACGTCCAGTGTCGTTTCTTTTGCACCAGATGTACCGTTCCCGTTTGTCATGTCTGTATGGAAAGGGGAAACCACATGATACCTGATCACCAGTGCATTCCTCTGAGTCAATATTGTGAAGAGAAAGGTAATGAGGTTCGAAACATTTTACAAGGGGCAGCACAACTAAATACAAAGTACCACCAAATTAAATTAAAATGGAATAACCACCTCGAAAAAGAGTTTGAAAAGCTGAAAGCTAAGATACGACTCACAAAACAGCAAATCTTGAAGCAAGTGGACCTTTCTGAACAATCACTTTTGAAAAAAGCTGGAAATGAAAAGACCAGAAAAGCAAAAGCAATCAACTCTGCCACAAATCTTCATCAAAAAAAGTTTGTCAGTACACATAAACAGCTCCTTGAGAAATGCGAGTCTCTTCTTCAACATTTGTCAAACCAAATCTTAGACGACAAACGCGCCTTTCAGGACTTCCACAATCTCCTAAACTCCCTTCAAGAAGATCTGACAAGTTTTGAAAAAGAAGATATTGTAACAACCAAATGCACCTTTGTGCCTTCGTCAACTTGTTCCCTCGGTAAATTGATCGTCCCGGGGGATGTTGGTTACAAAACTGGACCTACTTCACAGCCAAAGTCGAGTGAAGTCAAGAAAAACCCTGTCAAGAAAAGGAAAAGAACAACTGACAGAGACACCAAAGATCCTCAGACAAAGAAGAGACGTAAGGATCCATCCATTGTGAACAGTAATGGGAAGGATCTAAATACCAAACCCAAAGCAGAGGCGACATCCTCGCTTGGCCGTAATGTTTCCAGTCAAGTGGCCAGTCAAGGGAACGCATCAAAACCAGTTAGTCACTGTTCCATTCCTAGCTCAAAAGGGAGCACATCAAAGTCAAAGTCCATTAACAACCCCATCGAGGGCGCTCCCATCCCATTGCCAAATGCACCAGGCCCAATGACTCGTCGTTCGCTGTTCGGTACAGTATTGGAGCCCTTACTCATACCCATATTCGAGTACAGGAGCCTTTACCCGTACTGGTCCTGATGATTTTATTTTTAGGACTCGAACCCGTAACCGTATTCATGACCTGGTATCCATATTGTGCTTCGGTCCTGAACTCACACATCCAATTTAACCTACAGTTTATAACAATCGGCAGTCCTGTATAGGACTCAAGGATGACTCTTACAGGGTGCGTGATTTTATTAGATATGGAGCTACTCAATATAAAAATTTTTAACACTTTCCATTTACACAATTATCATGTACTTATAACCAGACCATGTTCGCTTACAATTCCCATATGTACATGTATGCAATTCTCAAGCTCATTCCCTAGTAAACAATTTCTGTACTTTGAAAAATGCTATCTGCCACTTGTCTAGTGTCCATGAGGTTGTTTGCACTATTACTGGGAAGGGGAATGGCCGGGTGCTGCTAATATCTGCTGTGGATAAAACTGGTTCAGGTGCGAATTTTGTAATTGGTTTTCAGCCATACATTGGTGTTGTGGCATGCTTTTGCTGCTTGGTAACCTTTTCCCTAATCTAAAATATTTCGCCTTTTAGGCCTACCCCTGCTCCACATCTATCATTAAATCTACCCGTCTATTATGCCAATCACACTATATGACTGCAAGTCTGTACAGTGTACTGTACACATTAACTTAGTCTCCTGTTCTCAGAATTGGTGCTTGCGCTAACAGATGTAGCTATTCCTCACCATGCATCACCCACTCTTAGAACCAGTCTCTTCAGAATTCGGCCTTCGATTTATCTTCGTGTCTCTATCATAATTATGTCATGGCGTTCATCGGATCTTTTTTCTCAAAACAATTCAGATATCGACGTTACATGGTCATAGTTTTGAACGTCTACTTTCGAACCTAGGCCCTAACTAACTGAGATTGAAAATAAGTCTTTCAGCGATGCTATGCCGGGTACACGTTGTTGTAAAAAAGGCCATACAACCACTAAAACTTCATTTGATAGTACTGTTATGGCCTTATTTGAAGCCAGAACAACGGCTATTATTGCACGTTTTCTATGTTGCCCGATTTCCATCAATTTTCATCAAGGTGTGCATGTAAAACTATAACCAAATTCCCCATGACCTATTGTACATACACCCACACTGTAGTAACCTCTCCCCCGCTTATCTCAGTGTACTCATTGTATACCCCCTCCTCCGCCCATCTCAGTGTACTCATGTATATTGGCCTAAGACTTAGCCTCTCACACGAACGAATTTATACCTGAAGCTCAAAAGAAATATCCGCGATCTAAATACGGTGTCACCTGTTACTCCTACCCACACTTATACTCGAACCTGAACTTTACCCACACTCGTTCCCGTACTCGTATTCATTACGTGGTACCCGGATCAGTATCCATGCTTCATTTCTCCGGGCTCCAGAGCAGCATAAAATTAAGTGTTATCAAAGTATGGAGGGTGAAAAGGTCCAAGTTTGTCCTAAGCGTTTTCCTGCAAATAAGGGTTTCAACGATCAAGTGGGAATTATCCGGCTTAAAGGAAACCCGAGAGTTACAGGAGGAAGAATTCTAATTAATTTTATCATAAAAGCAATACGTTAGGGAAAAGATTCGTCTCATATCCAGCGTGACAATCGTGAGATATCTGGGGGGGGGGGGGGGAATTTAAGGGTAATAATATTTTTGCGGGAAGACAGAAGTTTGGAGTAAGAGAATTGCCAATATTAGTTCCCAGATGACTTATTCTTTCTATATAAGTGTTATAGTGAATTTGTGATTTGTAACATGCTCTCAAATCGTACTTGGAATTTTACTAACCTTTGAACTTGTTCCCACGAAAGAGGTCCCGGGTCCTTTCAACTTAGCAGACATTTTTGTTGCGTAACGATGTCAAAAAAGTGTGGATTGCTCTTTTTTTTATTGGATAGGCATGTCTTCCTCTGACAAACGATTCAATTTTTCAATTATTCGTTACAATTTCAATTTTGTTCCTTTACCAACTGTCATAGAGTTAACTTTTAAACACAATAGGGAAATACCTAGAGCCTTCTCTGTCAACATAAACAAACTTGCTGTTCTCGATAACGATTAGAAGGATTTCTTCTATCATAAGCTGCCGAAGATGTTTGATGTTGACTAGCCCTTATGGACATGACGCCATAGAGCAAAACGTTCTTCCACCTGCACGAGTAATTGAATTAAGACAGAACCCTCACTGTGGGCTGGGGGTTGTAGACTTTGCCAACGATATTCCCTGGATGAGGCTTTAAAAGGAAGGATCCTATTTGAACTGTATTTGATACCGACCTTGAACTTGAATTATATTTAAAACGGTATTTAAATCAGCAGGGTAGAGACGTAGACGACTTCAAAGATAAAAACTTCATACAAACGATCTGATTACCCTCTATAGGGATTGCTCCTCATGCGTTTCATAATCTCATTTAAAATAACTTTTTAAAGTAATTTTTTTAATTATGTTCGTACACTATTTCTTGGGATACTTGGTTTAACACTTGCAAGATATTTTATATTTTGTTCAACTCTAATTCGTTCCTTTTTCTTCTGACACTTCAGTCGTTTCGGGTTGTATCGGTTTTGACCGATGCACCTACCCATGCGGTAGTTCACCGAACTCACAACGTACGTAACTGTATAGTACAATAGCGCTTGAACAGTGCGATGCTTGTGGCAAGACAAATCATCTGCATGAACATTATTGTAGACTTTGCAGGTATTGAAACTTTTGTTTCGAATTTGTGTCTCGAGACAGTCCCTAAGCTAGGCCTAAACCCTTGCCTTAGTTTGATAAAATTTAGTATTGTAAACGACAGTCACATCTGAAGTCTCACATCAGACCATGCAACTAATACTTTCACAAAGTATAAGCTCCATGTTCAGACAGGCTGTGTGCATGGCTTTGACAAGTATCGGTATCGAATTGAATCGAAAAACAAAGAAGCTTGTGCCGATGTAACGTGACAAAGTCGGCGGTCCGGGAGTTTATTCCACTTTAACGGCTACCATGTTCCTCTCCAGTATGAAATAGAAGAAATTATCAAGGCTTGTGGTCCTCGGGTCCTGAACCGAGGAAGCCAGGTGAATAATTAAATGCTTGATCAGTCCATACTGCATTTTAAAAATCAAATGGATTAAATTTCATTATTTAGAAGAAGGAGCTGTTTGATCTCAGAATAACTTAATTAATGATCAGAGATGTTGACTCGTATCTTGCGACTCGGATTAGGGTCGTAGTTTTTGTGACTTCAGACTTTGCTCAGACTTGAGACAAATGACTTGCAAACCTGCTCAAGACTTTCAAGAAATGACTTGTTACCAACTTGAGTCAGGAGGTACCAAATAACTCATTATCCATTGAGAATATGGCGAACTTGACCGACGAATGTACTCAAAAAAGAACCTGATCCAATATCTTCTCATTGACTGAGAGCGTAACCATTGAATTCTGCATAACGTACATAATTCGCAAGAAGACAGTCCACAAATTTGGTAGCTTTTTAGCTTCAAATCTGCATGCAATGCATTACACGCAGGATCAGTTTAGAAAAAGATCAAGTCCAGGTGATTTATTATTGCAGCAACTGAAAAAGTCTCTTTCGAGAGTAGTCGAATATGCAAACTGAAAATGGGGCGAATCCAGGTAAGTTAAAGTCTACTTCAAGTCAAAAAATTCAAAAATATATATTAAAGACCATGATAAATAAATTCTAACAATCCAACTCCCATCTTAACAGGATATTCCTGAGCTGAGATATAAAATACTGAAGTTTATTCACTCAAGTTTGAATGGTACATTGCGCAAAAATTTGTGATTGATGTCATTTTTGTACCACTCAAATTTCAATCTTTGTATTTCTTTGTTTTTCCGAACTTTACTGCACCTTGTACCAAGGTGTGATAGCACTCCTACTCTTATGAGGTGATGTAATTAATTGATCCCTCCTTGTGCAACATGCTAGGCAAGGTGACAGGAAGTGTTCAAAGTTATAAAAAAAAAAAAAAAAAAAAACATTTTTAATTCTAAAGGGAAACAAACCAGGTTTTGTGAGTTGAACAACAATAAAGTCACATATTATTGCGCAATAGACCAATTTGTTTTAAGTGAATAAACTTCAACATTTTATACCTCAGCTGAGGAATGTGATATGAAAATGGGAGTTGGACTGTTAGAATTCATTTTCATGCTCTTAGACATATTTTTTGGAATTTTTTGACTTGAGGTACACTTTAATGCGTTTGTAGCGATGGCTAGTCAGTGAGTGATGGTCTCTTAAGGAGATGGTTTTAACGCTTGCGATATTTTTGACCTCAGTTTTTGTGCCATCATTATCTCTTTGCCCGGTAAATCATGCACTAGGTATGATCTTGTACAGAAGACTATAGCAGATCCTTTGATTGTTTATGATGTTAAAGTAGTTAAGAATGTCTACTATTATGCTGGTCATATTGCGGAGGGGTCAAAGGGAAGGTCTTGTCCTTTTCCACGTTTAATATTAAATATTAATTTTTCGGCGTGACGTAGGCTAAATGCAAAATGGTGTTGTTATATATCGTGTCGTTTTAGCGCTAAAATTTATATTTTACGTGAAAAGGACCACAGCCAGCCCAAATTGTCTCCTTTGAGAAGAGTGTTACATACTGGCAACTTGTTGACCGATGCTCTATTGAGTTGTGGTCTGTAGGTTGGTGCTGTTCTGGAAAGCGAGTTTTGTTCTCCAAACTCGATTTACATGCAAAATGACATGCCTTTATATTCTGTAATAGTGTAAGTGTACCAGACGTTATATGCTGTTCATTTGCATATGCTGTAAGGGTCGACTCGACTTGACTCGACTTCAACCAATAGGATGGAAACTGGGCCGTAAAACTCTATCTAACTGTAAGGGTCAATAAAGAGGCACAATTAAAAGCTTTGGTTGATCGCTGTCTTGAGGAAGAGGTCCAAATGGATGGGAAATTTTTCGTTTTTCAAGACGGTTTAGATGTAATATATGCAGAAAAATGGCCAACTCTCCAAAACTCAGTGACGTGTTTACAGACCAATCTGCTCGTGACAAATTTAACCATGGTGATACGATAAGTTCTGAGAAATAGCTCAAACGTTCGGTAGCGTAATAGGCATTACCCGATATTGGGCAGTAAGGCGTTGGTGCAATTCTGAAAAGTGTAGTGAAGTAGTGAGAGTACCACACTCTAAAAGAAAAGTAAAAGGGTGAATTTAGTCACTCTTTGATAGAGTGAAAAGTGTAAATCCACTCTACTAGAGTGATAATTCACTCCAAGAGGAGTGAAACTCACTCCAATAAGAGTGAAATTCACTACAGGAAGGGGGAAAATTCACTCTTCCACGAGTGCCTGCAATGATCACCCTTTTTTTTTAAGAGCGATCACTGTGGGCACTCGATCAAGAGTGAAACTTCGCTCTTTTTTTTTTTTATGGAATTTCGCTCTTTTTGGAGTGAGTTTCAATCTTCTTGGAGTTAATTATCACTCTAATGGAGTGAATTCACTCTTTTCACTCTATCAAAGAGTGACTAAGTTCACTCTTCTGATTTTAGAGTGCACCTGTACGTCCAGTTGTGGACGTGAAAGAAAATGCACTGATATACGCAGTCTTTGGTTGACACGTTTTATAGATAAATCAATTTGAGATGTCGGATATCTGGCCATTCCGTTCTAGTTTGATATAAAAAATTTCCCCTCACAGGCAAATTGTAGCAATGATGAAACAGATACGTGAATAGGATGCTTGAATATCTGTTACTTTATTCTCAGAATATAAGTTGAGATACTGGGGTGACCATTCTCAAGTAAAAATAACAAGAAACTGTTGTAAAATTATCTTGGATTTTAACCGTATGTGTTACATTCTCGTGTATCACGAATGCAAAATAGTTAGGTACGGTAGGTACATGAGAGCATGTCAAGAATCGAATTGCGTTTTCGGTTAATGGAAAAGCTTCACGCACTTGAAAATCGTCTAAGATGCAGTAATGAACCAGTTAAGGCTCTCACATCCAAGATGGAGAATCAAAGTATACAGAAAGGTATCTCTCCAAAAACTCAGTGACGCGTTCCCAGACAAATATGCTCGTGATAAATTTACCATGATGATGGGTCAAGCTCTTGATTTCGCTTTACAGATCTTGCCTGATATTGAAGTATAGCACTCGGCAAAGAATAATTAAGCAACTTTCAGTAGTGTTTTTAATAGAAAACCCAAAGGTTTGAGTTTAAATGTTTTTGTGACCTTGTTAGATAACAGGCCATAGCATGGTGTCGTTTTGCCCAGAGAGATTATTTTCGGGGCTTATCTGTGGCATGGTTTATAGTGGGTATGCAATGTCTTGATTAAAATCGCTTTCAGTAAACTCCCTTTTCAAAGCAAACTTTATCTACATTTCTGCTCTAAACCGGATCATACCGAAAACTTTAACATGAAACATAATGACATTTGTGCTCTGTTCTCAGCATGGAGTTAGGAAATTAAGCCATTGTACTACAACTATCAAAAAGACCGTGGCCGGACCGGCTAAACCAATTGGTTAGAAACTGGGCCGTTAAACTCCATTTAACCTGCCCTTTGAACCTTATTACCCACTAGGAAAAACTCCAGGCCTGAAAATCTCTTAAAAGCGCGTTGCAGGCGCGAATTCAAGGGCCTACAGAAACAACTCTTAAAGTAAATTTCACTCATCTTGGAGTGAACTGCATTATTCTTAGAATGAAGTAACACTGTATTGGAGGTATTAAACAACTTTCAAACTATTTCAGAGCGAATCAATTTTGTTTTAGGAGTGTGATGTTTTTCGCAGGTACTTATTTGAACATCTTGGTTCTATAAAGTTGAAATTGCAAATGTTTTTTTCTTTTTGAAATGATATCATGTGTACCATCTGCCAGTCATTTTGTATATATTTTTATATTTTTGTGAACCGTGGTCCGTTAAATCGTTTCGTTTTGTTTCGTTTCGTTTATTTGTTTTTCTACATTATCAAAATGTATGGATACACAAACGTAATGAATAAAGTACAAAGATAACACTGAAGTAGGTGGAAGTAAAACTAAAAAACCCTGAGGGGCTTGTCGAGAGTTCTACTCCCCAAAACAACAAAAGCAAGTTAACTAAAGTAGTTGTGTAGCAAACACAAATAAGCAAAAAGAAAAAGAAAAAGGAAAGAAAATTAAAAAAACTAAAGGAAAGATAATGAATAAGAATACAAGACCAGAACTAATCCTTACAAAAACCCCTCTTAACAACCCGTCCCCCTCCCCCGGCCCCCTCCCACCCATGAAAGCCCTAGGCTTCCCACAAACAAAATGCGCATAGTGACAAAAACGTGTATGTTGCATGCACTTCCACAGTATGAAAAGTCAACCATGAAGTTTTAACCTTATAAAAAATGATGATGAAGACAACTGAAAAATTAGTACAAAGCTATGTAGTACTGGGTGAAACCTCTTCGAAAAGAATTTATACTTGGCCTGTTAATTAATGAATTAGGTAATGAATTCCACAGTTTTATAGCTTTGTAGCTTAGGGTCAACTGTGAGGATGAGGTACGGGTAACAATAGTATGCAGGAGAAGAGATTGACGAGTAAAATAGTTGTGGACTGAAGAATTTTTGGTGAAGAATTCTGAAAATGATTTCGGAAAAACGCTGTGCATGAAACGATAGGTGAAAGAAGCAATGTTGAGGTTGATCATATCGAACAGTTTCAACAGATTAAGAGACTTATACAACTCGCTGGTGTGGTCACGGGGTCCGGACAAAGAAATATAACGAACAACTCTCTTTTGCAAAAGAACCAATTTGTGAAGGTAGGAGGTTTTTGTACATGACCAAACTGTAGAACAATATATTAGATGAGGATACACAAGAGTAAGGTAAATTGTACGGAGAATACCCCTTGGCAACAAATGTCTTAATCTACCAATTACTCCGATTCCTCTGGCAATTTTTGAAGAAATATGATTGATGTGCTGCTGCCAGGTGAGCTTGCAATCAATAATGACACCGAGAAATTTTACACTTTTGGATGGATCAAGCTTTTGCCCATTTATGGAGATATTGAATACATGATGATGAATATTATTAAATACCATAAAATTTGTCTTACTGATATTAAGAGACAGCTTATTTGCCATGAACCACTCAGAGAATAGGCTAAGTTCATTAGCAACACTGCTTTCAAGTTGATGAGGGTCATTCCCAGTGAAGAAAATGTTTGTATCATCAGCAAAGAGTACAACTTCTGCTTTTTTAGAAATCAAAGTAATATCATTCATATAAATAACAAAGAGCAAGGGCCCAAGAATTGAACCCTGCGGTACACCACATCTTACAGTTTGAAATGTTGACTTTACATTGTTAAATGATGTAAATTGTAACCTTTTAGAGAGACAGCTTTTAAACCAGTTAAATAATTATTTTTTAAGAAATTTCAATTTTGAGAAGATGAAACACGATTTGATATTATGGTAGTGACACCTTCTATCTAGTAATTTTCTGATCACTTACTAAATTTTTCTTCCATCGAAGTAATGACTTTATTGCAAAGGAAAGTTCAAAATAACCATTTCTTTATTTCCATTTGTAAGTCTGGAAAATGCCATTTCAGGCTGTCTGGAGGGTTTGGTTTTGTTAACCTTCTTTAAGCTCTATGTCAACTGATGGTAGCGCTCCATTTACTGTAAGTAGTTTTTCGGTCGAACAGAGTACTTAACAGAAGAATGCATGCTTACAAATCATTGCTCTAATAGGGCTAATTATTCAATAGCTTGAATTTTATAGGCCTAATTACTTTATTTTGGTAATTTCCTATAACGTAGCAAGTTTCTGGGCTTTAAATTGGAATAAAAAAAATATTACAAACGAAAGCTCAAAATACGACTGCTTTGTTTCTAGTAACATGCCTGGGAAATGCCATGTTCGACTGACTGGGATTCTTAAATTTTTCGTCCGCTCCAAGCCAGCTTATGGTGGCTCTTCATATAGATGGTTTTTTTGGCAGGATTGCATTGTTCAGGTCTTCTGTCCCCAGACTGGAATTCTTCCGTAGGCTTATGTCAATATATATATATATATATATATATATATATATATATATATATATATATATATATATATATATATATATATATATATATATATATATATATATATATATATATATAGTATATCAGTAAGATTCATGCGGTGCAGAAGGGTATTGGTACCTATGATTCTATGTAAAAATCTAAACTGAAAATATTGGATTTTGGTTTCCCGAACAGAGGTAAAGGGGATCCTAAAAATAGTGTTCCAGTGATTGGAAATATCTGTGAAGCTCTGGTTCCACTTAGAACAGGACGTAGGAGCAGTACATACTTTAGAGATAATCTGCTTATAAATAACCCGAGACATATTGGGGGAATTTAAAGTAGTCTCATAGCCATGACCATAATCTAAGTCAGTTGTTTCGTTTGCAAACCCTTGCTTCCAGTGAACCGGGATAGCATGAATAATTCCATAATACTTAGTAAAAGGGAGCACAACAATATTAAATTTTCTAACAAAACAGTCATAAGAAAGTATTTGATTGTTATCATCAAAGAAATCTTTTACATAGATCACATTCTGATCATATAAGTGATTATAAAATATTGTCTTGTTATTTACCTTTATGTGACTGTTGTTCCAAATGATTTGGTACCCGTAGTTTTCAGAAGGTTTCCTAAAAGAATATAGTGCCCAAGCAGTACACACTTCATTAATAAATGAATTTGCCGTTCTAATTTCTTTTGTATCAAAATTACATTGGAATAGAAAGGATTTTCCTTTACCATGTAAATGCAAAATAAAAAACGTTTTCCATGAACCCTTAGATTCGTTACAATATCGCTTAACCCAAGAACACTTTAAGCTACTAAGAAAGGTTGAAATGTGAATAGCATTAAGCCCCCCTTCCGAAACGGGTGCAACTAAGTAAACGTACTCCTTTTGACCTTGTCCCTCTTACCTGACCAAATAAATTTAAATATATAAGTTTCTAATTCCTTAATAAAATTATGGGGAGGATTTGGGAGAACTTGAAAGAGATATACTAACTGCGACAAACCAAATGATTTTACAAGAGTTATTCTCCCAAAAGGGGTAAGGTCCCGTTGCGCCCATAAGTTAAGAGTACCTTTGAGTCTAGAAAGTTTTGGAGGGTAATTAAGGCGAAACAGATTATCCTTGCAGTGATCAAAAGTGATCCCCAGAGCAGTGACAGGGCCTGTCGTCCATTTAAAATTAAAATCGCTAAGAAAACGGGGTTTTTTATACCTCAACGGACCTAATGGGAAAATATTAGATTTTTCGAAATTGACTTTGAGGCCAGATGACACCTGGAGAGCCTGAAAAATATCCACGACTGACTTCAGAGAAGAATAAGAACCATCAAGAAAAATACAGGTGTCATCGGCGTACTGAATAATTTTGGTCTCGTGATTAAAAATTGTAAGCCCTCTCAGTAAGGGTGAAGAGTTAATACGGAGGGCAAGGAGTTCGGCACAAATTATGAAAAGGTGGGGACTGATTGGGCAACCCTGTCTTACTCCTCTGGAAACTTTAAAAAAGCCCGTAGAGAAACCATTGTTGCAAACACATGAAGAAACATTAGAGTACAGAGTAGAAAACCATTGGTGTAAATCCTTATTAAAGTTGAAAAATTGTAAACACTTGTGAATAAACCCCCATTCCAGTCTATCAAATGCTTTTTCAAAATCAACTAAGAGGAGGAAGCCTGTTATACCTCTGCCATTACAATAATTGATAGAATCTAAGATATATCTTATGTTTTCACCTATGAACCTGTCCTTTATAAAACCTGTTTGATTATTATTAATAATATTTGGAATAACATTTTTAATTCTAGTAGCCAACGCCTTTGAACAAATTTTGTAATCCACGTTTAACAATGAAATAGGTCGATAGTTTTTAATAAATGTGTGATCTTTATTTGGCTTTGGTATTAAAACAATGACTCCCCTACCTTGCTCTTCGGATAAGCTAACTTTATCATAGGCAGCGTTGAGAGAGTTGGTTACTATATCGCCTATTAAGGGCCAGAAATGTTTGTAAAATTCTGTGGAAAGCCCGTCGCTGCCAGGACTCTTACTGTTACTAAGAGAGAACAAAGCACGTTTACACTCATCCAAAGTTAACCTGCCGTCACAGGCAGCGGCGTTTTCATCACTAAGCTTCTTAGGATTAAGAATGTTGTTACAAAAGGAAGAGGGAAAGCAATCCTCGCTATTGGAAAGAGACGTGTAAAATTCTTTGAGTTCCCTAAGAATATCAGCACCAGACTCAATATGCCTCCCATCCCTTGCTATAAGTTTACGAATAATATTACAACTTTTATTTCTTTTCTCAAGATTCAAAAAATACTTAGTGTTTCGCTCCCCTTCCTCAACCCATCGAGCCCTCGATCGAATAATAATACCCTGAATTTTAACATCATAAATTGACTGTAATCTATTACGAGCATCTCTTAGCCTATCAATAATAACATCGGAATTAGAGTGACATAACATTTGTTCCAAATGAGCAATTTCCTTTAATAGGTCCTTTTCAATGTTGCGAGTTTCCTTAGCTTTAGCCTTACTGTAAGAAATTGTCGACTTACGAATTGAATATTTCAAGTATTCCCAAGTGAAAGAAGCATCGTGATTAATATCCGTACGTGTAATACTGTTAATGAGATCTGAAATAAGCTTTAAATACTGAGTATCTTTAAGAAGGGAATTGTTGAACTTCCAAAAACCAGGCCCTCTTTTTTCATTACATATGTTAATATCTAAATTTACAATAGAATGGTCCGAATTGAGGCTGGTAGAAATAGTGGTTTTACTGACATTGTGCATGAGCGCACGAGAAATAAGGAAAAAATCCAACCTACAATGAATATCGTTTGAAACGTTCGAAGTCCAAGTATAAACTTTATCACGGGGGTGTCTTTCCCTCCATATATCAACAAGATCATAAGAGCTCATTATTTCATAACAGATATCCCTGGCAGAAAAATTAGTTCGGGGATTCCCTCTCAACTTATCCAAGTCTAGGTTAAAAACAGAGTTGAAATCGCCAGCAATCAATACCGTGTCAGAGGAGAAAAGAGTCAATTTGGAGTTTAA